>BSBN01001152.1:12871666-15743333 GCA_027924645.1 Cunninghamia lanceolata | reverse complement strand
CTTCAACACCTTCAAAGCTTAAAAGCAAAGTTTTAATATCCTAAATAATTTCCTCAACCTGCCAACCCACCCTAACTTTGTCTTTAACAACAACAATGATTAACTTGGAATCACCTTCAACCACTAGGTAATTGATACCAATTGCAAGGGCAACTTTGAGGCCCCATAGGAGGGCCATGGCTTTAGCAACATTATTAGTGTTCTCACCAAGCCCCCCAACAAAGGCCACCATGAGGACACCCTTGTCCGATTTGAGAACTCCTCCCCCACTGGCCACCCCAAGGTTACCTTTAGTAGCTCCATCAAAGTTGAGCTTGGACCATCTAGAAGGGGGGACCACTTAGTGTTGGCTCTAGCTCTACACTTGGTATCATCCACCTTACAGATACTGGATGAAATACTCCACTAATTTATAATATTAGCTTCAAAGTTAGTGGGAGGGAGTTTAACAACTTTCAAATTGTTGTTAGAGAGGTTTTCCTGCAGGAGCTTAGAAACCATACAAAAAACCTCCTTGGGACCTTTGAATTTTTCCCTGAATAGCTTGTTATTCCTTTCTTTCCAAAGGCCCCACAATGGGATGGGAGGGACCTGGGCCCAGATTTCTTGCTTATGTGGTGGATGAATGGGGAATTCTAGGACCTTAAGAAAGTAGGGAGGTCTCCATCCAAACACCATGAGGTTTCCAAATTTTGCATGGCTAGACTACAGACTTCCCAAGAAAAATCATAGTACAGAAGGAGTTGAGAGACCGTTTCTTCATCCGTTAAGCAGAGAGCACACCTGTTGGGGATTTGGAATCCTCTTAACCGCAGGTTGTCCATAGTTAAAATTTTGTTTTGTACAACCAACCACAAAAAATGGTTTATTTTTTGGATGACATTGTGGTTCCAAACTTTACTCCATAGGTTATCCCCATTTTGACACATAAAGAGGTTATAGGCAGATTTTACTGTAAAAATCCCAGTCTTATCCCTAGCCCACAACATTTTGTCCTTTTGATGGAAAATGGGTATTCTGCAATCACTAAGGGAAAGTTGAACCTTATTTGCCTTCTGTATAAGGTCAGCCTGGCCCTAACCGTAGTCTGATAGTTGTTTCCACCCACTTCTACTAGGAAGGAGGTAGTCACAAGCCAACCTATCGAAAAAAGAAACTACCTTATTGACCAAACCTTGGACATTCTGTAGTCTATTTAATGGTGCACCTTTAAGCCAATTGTCTTCCCATAATCTTATAGTTCTTCCATCTCCCAATCTCCACTTAATGCCTTGCAGTAGAACAGATCTTCTCTTAAGCACATTGTTCTAGACGACAATTACTTTGGGTAGGCTAGAAGAATACAGAAAATCCTTAGGATTTAGATTACCCAAGTACTTGGCTCTCATGATATTTCCCCATTCTTTATTTCCACTTAAGAGATTCCATCCAACCTTAGCAATAAGGGCCTTATTAATCAGGTTGATCTTCTTGATTTCCAGACCCCCCTGGAGCTTTGGCCTACACACTTTATCCTAGCTAACTAAAGCCATCCATTTTTTATTTTCCATCCCTATCAATAGGAAGTTCCTTTGCATTCTCTCAAACTTCTCGCAATGTACTTGGAAATTTTAAAAAGGGACAGAAAGTACATAGAAATACCTTGAAGGGAGGCCTTTAGGAGTTGATATTTGCTAGCTTGGCTTAAAAGCTTGCATTTTGACCTTGCTAGTTTCTTCTAAATCCTTTCCAAGATAAAGTTCCAATAGTTAGGAGTAACATCCTTAACAGCTAAGGGGAGGCCCAAGTAAGTTCTAGGAAGCACACCACTAGAGCAACCTAGGATCCCCATAATCTTTTGTTGAATCTCCAAGGGTGTGTTGAAGAAATACACCTAGCTTTTGTCATAGTTGATACACTGACCAGTTGAAACAACATAACCCTATAACACTTGTTTCCATTTCTTTACCTCAACCACCGAGGTAGCCCCAAATAGGATGGTGTCTGTTGAGATTAGGGTAGACAACTGAGAGGGGGGTGAATCAGTTGTCACAAAAAGTTTTATCCTTTGCTGTAATTAAACTTATTTACCACTTATTAATAGATGAATGATATAACCATAGAAGCATAAATCAACAACACATGAGCAGAAACAAAATCAACACACATAACACCAGGATTTTTACATGGAAACTCAGGTAAGGGAAAAACCATGGTGGGGGTTAAACCACAAGATTTATTCTTTGTTAAAGAATAGAAAATGAGAAGGCACTTGCCTTCAGGCACACTGCCCAAAGCTCACTACCTACAAAAATATTTATAAGTTTATCACAGAAAGATTGAACTGGAAAATAACATCTTCTTCATGCCAAAGTCAGTTCCATTGAAGTGTACACTACTTCTACTCTGCCCTAAAACACTTCTTTGCTATCTCCTCATCCTTTTCTACTCTTCCTCTTCTCCACTCTGCCTTTCTTCCTTTCTTAAGATCTTATCATTTTTGTACAAGGATGCATTTTACACAACTCAGCTACAAGTATTTATATGCTTTATCAACCTTGGAATGAACATCAAGGTCGGCTTGACTTAATGCAAATCACTATACTATCAGCCAAACATATCTGGGACTTAAATCTTCCTCTAACAACATGCCACACTCCATAGAACTCTTCTTAGATCATCTGCAACACGCATCAAGCATCCAGTCAGCCAAGACTGGGAAGAACAATGACACCTAAGAAGAAATCTTCAACTACGAGCTCAATCCTCAATGTGGATCACCAACACAATAGGCACATGATCCAGACACCACTACAAGCACAATGAAATCAACAAGAACAACCGTACCACCTCACTTCACCAAAAACACTTACATCTTCATCCAGGAACTTAAGAACTCTCACTGTCATGACTGTCACACTAGAAAGATTGCTTGCAGACCTCCAAACCATGAACCTCTTGAGTTGAGGATACACACCAATATCCCAAAAACACCTCTAGATCTACAAATCATAATATTCCAATGTAGATCAATCCGGACCAATTTTCTATCACTCTGTCACCTCTGAACAACCGCAAAACCTAGTTCTACTCAAATGGCCATAACTTCACAAATTCTTCATGTGGATCCCTCAAATCTTAACTGGAGAAACTTTAGACAATCCTTTACAACATCCTTTTGTCTGCAGACTCTGATCTTCATCTCATTGGGAATGTGGAGCAATCTACTTCACTGAATTGTATTATCTTCGTCGTCTCTTACAGAGAGATATGTAACTCACTTGTTTCTTCCAGAGAGGCTAAATTTCTCAATATCCTCAACATACAAGTCTTCTAGAATGGGATATAGTTGACACCAATGACAACAAGGATATGTTGACATCAATGATAACACTGATTAGGCACATATTTGCAACAATCTCCCCTTTTGTCATTGATGGCAACATATGATGTGAAAAATAGTTTCAACCATCAAGACAAGAACTTCTCCCCCTTTCTCTTATCACACCTGCAACCATTTTCTTTACTACTCCCCCTTTCACCATTAATTGCTTACTTCCAAGTTCTTCACATGACTTCTCTCTCCCTTTGACATCAATGGAAAATGGCACATATTTGCAATCATCTCTTCCTCTTTTTGTTTGTTAATCCAAAATCAGCATACTGACTACTCCCCTTGAGTAGAAACTCCTTAACATCAATCTGGATCACAAGATGTGACTGTGAATTCCACTGGATTGATGCACATTAGTGCACCTTAGTTCTGAACAGGAGGGGTAATAACCCCTAGCATCACTTTGAGATACTCAAAAGTATCGTTAGGTAGAGGCTTAGTGAAGATATCCACAATCTGATCCTTTGAAGAGACAAACTCCAATCTGATTTCATTCTCATTTACCTTCTCTCTCAAAAAGTAAAATTTGATGGATATATGCTTTGTCTTTGAATGCAACACTAGATTTTTTTAAATGTTTATTGCACTTGAATTGTCACAGAAGATTGTAACAGGCTCTTCAAAAACAACTCTAATATCCTTCAACATTTGCTTCATCCACAAAACTTGAGTACAATTACTTGCTGCTGCTATGTACTCTACCTTTGTAGTAGACAGAGATATTGTCTCCTACTTTTTTCTCAACCAAGAAACCAATCTCTTTCCTAAGAAAAATGTACCTCCACTAGTACTCTTCCTATCACCCACATCTCCTGCCCAATCAACATCTATATATGCATGAAGAGTGAAATCATCACCCTTAGGATACCATAAGTCATAGTCAGATGTTCCCTTTAGATATCTAAAAATTCTTTTGACTACTACAACATGAGATTCTCTAGGATCAGCTTGAAATCTAGCAACAAGGCCAACTACATTCATAATATCAGGTATGGTATGAGTCAGATAAAGTAGTCCTCCAGTCATTGATCTATACCTTTTCTGATCTGCCTTAGGGGAATCATCATCTTTGCTCAACTTGCATCTGGTTACCATAGGAGTACTCACTGGTTTTGAGTCCTCCATTCCAAACTTTTTCAACAACTCTTTCACATACTTAGATTGAGATATGAAGATGCCTTTTTTTGATTGAATGATTCGCAGACCTAAGAAGAAATTCATTTCACCAAGCATGGAGATCTCAAATTCACTTTACATCTGATCAACAAATTTTTTACACATACTCTCATTTCCACCAAAGATAATTTCATCAACAAATATCTCAACAATCAAGATGTGTTCATGATCAATTTTGATATAAAGATTATTGGTAGCAGTGCCTTTGTTAAAGCCTAACTTTAGCATATACTTATCTAATCTTGCATACCAGGCTCTTGGGGCTTGTTTAAGTCCATACAATGCTTTCTTCAATCTGTAGACCTTATCTTCTTGATTAGACAATTTGAATCCTTCTGGTTTCTCAATGTAGACTTCTTCTTCCAACTCTCCATTCAGGAATGTTGACTTGACATCCATCTGGTAGACGTTGAAATCTTTGTAAGTAGCAAAGGCAAGAAATAATCTGATTGCTTCAATTCTTGCCACCGAAGCAAAGGTTTCCTCAAAATCAATTCCCTCTACCTGAGAGTAACCTTTGCACACCAATCTTGCTTTGTTTCTCACAACTTCACCATCTTCATTCAATTTATTCCGGAAGACCCATTTAATTCCAATTACATTTTTGTTTTTAGGTATAGGAACAAGATCCCAAGTATGATTCTTTTCAATTTGCATTAATTCTTCTTCCATTGCTTTTACCCAACTTTCATCATTACAAGCTTCATTCATTGATTTTGGTTCAATCTTTGAAATCAGACAATACTCCACTTGTTCTTCAACAATTCTTCTTCTAGTTTGAACACCTTTATTTTTATCTCTTATGATCTAATTTTCAGAATGATTCAATCTTACATACCTGGGAGTTTTGGGATTTTCTTCAACTTCTGATTCTTGAACTTGTTCCTCAACATTTGCATTAACTTCTTGAGTTACTGAATTCTTCAGAGTAAATTGAACTGGCTTTCCTTCATTTTGACTTTCATTTTGATCATCAAATTCATATCCACAAAACCTTGAAGGTCTCTCCTTGCTTTCATCAACTTTGACATTAGCACTTTCAACAATCTTTTTCAATCTCTTGTTAAAGCATCGGTATGCCTTTCTTTGATTAGAATAACCCAGAAATATTCCTTCATCACATCTTGCATCAAACTTGCCTAGATCTTCATCTCTTTTGATATAGAATTTACTACCAAAAACTATAAAATATTTCACAGAAGGAGCATTACCAAACCACAGTTCATAAGGTGTTTTACTAGAATTACCTTTGATCTGCACCTGGTTAAGAGTGTAGACAACAATATTATAGCCTCTCTCTCCAATAGGCATGTGGAACATTTGCTTCCATCATCATGGTTCTAGCATCCTCTTGAATAGTCTGATTCTTCCTTTCCACAACTCCATTCTACTGAGGAATCCTAGGAGCAGACAATTGTCTTCTTATTCCATGCTTTTCACAAAATGCATTAAACTCACCAGAGGTAAACTCTCCACCTCTGTCAAATCTCAGACATTTTATCTTCACACCAATCTCATTCTCCACCTTAGCCTTAAACACTTTGAATTTCTCAAGAGCCTCTGATTTCTCTCTCAAGAAAGTGACCCACATCATCTAGGAGTGATCGTCAATCAACAACATAAAGTATCTGTCTCATTGCAAACTCCTAACCCTGGTAGGTCCACACAAATAAGTGTGCACAAGTTCCAACAATCCACATGAAGATTGTTCTTTACTCTTGAATGCAGTTCTATTTTGTTTGCCGAATTGACATTCCTTACACATGTTATTGGTAGGTTTCACAAGCTTTGGAAGATCTCTTACAGCCTGAGTAGCACTTATCTTGACAATGTTGTCAAAGTTTACATGACACATTCTCCTATGCCATAGCCAAATCTGATCAATTTGAGCAATCAAACAACTTTTACTAGTACCACTTAAATGAAAGATGTTACCTCTAGTTTGTGTACCAGATGCAATCTCAGTTCTGAAGCTTTCCAAAATTTTGCATTTTCCATCTTTGAATTAGAGATCATATCCCTTGTCAACCAACTGTTCAACACTGAGAAGATTATGCTTCAACCCTTCTACATACAAAACATCATTAGTGTTATTCTTACCATCAAGAGAGATGGATCCTTTGCCATGGATTCTACCAGCTGAATTGTCTCCAAACTTCACAATTCTACCTTCATACCTTTCAATACTTACAAACTTACTCTTATCACCTGTCATATGATGAGAGCATCACTGTCAATTACCCATTCATCCTTTTCTTCAACCTGAGCAGCCAAGGCTCTTTCCACATTCACACAACTAGCATACACAAAAGACACTGGATCTTCTTCTTTGATGGCAATGAACACCCATTCATTTCCTGAGGTACTTCCCTTATCAGATTCATCATCAGTGACTCCTTCAGCAGCTTATTGGACATAGTAGCATTTCTTCTGAACCCTAGGTCTATTAGGGTTTGCCTTTTGTTGGGTGAATATTTTGTCTTCAACTAACTGAAGACAAAATGGTTATATCAACCATAGTGTAATGAGATAAATCTCTCCTCTCAGCAAGGGGAGGTTCTCTATTAACTATTACAAAATTATTTACACTAAAACTAATTTTGGTGTGAAACCATGTCATCCATTTCTCTTTTTTCAGAAATGATGTTTACAATATAAAAGAGCACTTTTACAATACAAATCAAAATAACCAAGAAACTCACGAGAGCACAAAGTCTATCATTGCTCCTTTTTCTGATTTACAATTTGGAATCAAGTAGGATAAGGTGCAACTCAAAGTCTTCACTGAATACTATGACAAAACATACGATCACAAAAGATACTAGTAGTTCAAAGTCTTTCTAATATCTTTTACTTTAAAACATAAAATCACAAGCGAAAGATAATTGTTGTAGCACAAAGTCTCCAAAATCAGCTTTAGAATATCTCCCAGTTTATTCACACTCACACTACAATTTGATCAAGTATATAAGATAGTATAAGGAAAAGGACATAAGAACAATTTCCAATATACCACAAGTTATTCCAATGCAAAGATTGAACGATCACTTGCTTTTCTATTCACTTGATAAAATATGATTTACAATTTGAACACAAAATCTCAAAATGCTCTTCAATTTGGCAGAGTTTCACTTCAATAATTAAAAGATAATCATTACAATGGGGGTCCTATTTATTTATAGGAGAAACTGAGAGCAAAAATAGGAAAATCCTAACTACTTTGACTTATTCAAACAAAAGAGTCCTATTTGACTTATGACTTCTTTTGTCTCATATGTAATTACATTTTAGAAAATTACACAAGTATGTCCATAACAAAATTTAAATTACATATACAAGAATAAAATAAACTAAGGTATCAAAAAGGAACTTCAGCTTCCTCCATCATTCTTCTTTAGAAAATTCTGATACATGGCCTGTATAGCTGCCATTTCACATGCATCTAGCTGTGCTGTGTTTTTTTGAGATAGTGCGGGCCTAGAGAACTGCATCTTTCATTGCCTTTATCACCTTTTCATACTTGTCAATGTTGTCCTTCAGGTTTTCAAAATTTGAATGCTAATCATAGAGGTTGTCCATAGAAAGTAATGAGGGCACTTCATCTTCAAATTTCTGTTGAACCATCTTCTCAAAGGAGCTTATCATTTCATCTATTGAAAGGAACTTATGACCTTCACCTGTGAGAGTGCATGGGAGTTCTTCCAACCTATGTAGAAGCATGGCATCATTGTCTTCACAGTATTCATGAGCTTGGCATAAGTCATCAAGTAAGCCTTTTATTATATTGATACGATGAACAAGAGACTCCTTAGTTTTAAGATATGATTCCCAATTTGAGATGACCCCAATGGTAATTAGATTCTTTATCTTAATCTTTTTCATATCTATCCACTCCTCCAAGATCTCTTCCTGATCTTGTAGTTCTTGAGAAAGTAAGTCAACCATGTTATCAAGCTCAGCTTTTGCTTTATCCATCTTTTCTTTTCTTTCTATAGTAGTTTCCAACAAAACTCTTCCCTGTGCTAGCAACCACTCCACAATATCCCCTACCTCTCTTCCTCTAGCCTGAGATTTTTCCACTTATTGAATCAGAGGGTCTTCTACAATTACCGCCATGGGTTCCACAATTTCAGATGACTTTACTATTTTTTGAAGAATAGCAGCAAGTTGTTCTACTTTAGCTTTATACTGCTCTTTCTCCTTCTTGACTTCATCATATTTCTCGAGCAAGGTGTTGGCAGTAGTTTTAAAATTTGCCTTAATGCCTTCATGAGTTAGCTTACCTAACTCAACCCTTGAGACAACATAATCATTCATATCAAAATTGTCAATAGAAGCATCCTCTGGTGGCTTGGCAATTTTTGCATATCTGATTCCTTTCTCATTGATAAGCCTAGAAACAGTCTTAGGCTTTTTCTTTAGAGTTTTTGACTTCAAAGGCAACAACTTCTCTATATCAATTTCATCTGGTGAAATTACTTTCTTTTTCCTCTTCAGGGTATATGTAGACAACCAAGGAGGAAGTACATAAGCACACGCATTAGGAGAAGAATCAATCACTTGCTTTGTCGGGTCCATGCTTATTCTTGTTATTGTAACAATGGGATTGCTAGGAGTAAAAACAACAGTAGTATCAACAACCTTTTTAGAACTATCTAGAAAATGTTCTAACACAGTTTGTTCACTGATATCAAAAAATGGGGAAGACAAACTAGGAATGGACCCAAATGAATCAAACATTGTTCCAAAACTTGTTCTTAAAGAAGGGGGAGTATTATCAGAGGAAACAACCAAAATAGGAGAAATAGGAGTATTTGAAACTGTAGGAAAAACACTAGAAATAGGAACATGAAGCTGAGATTTAGAAACTTGGGATTCTAATGGAAGGTCCTTCTATGGGGAAAGTTGTGAATCACCAAGTTGTCCCTGTTCTATGTTCTCATCTTGACCTTGTTCTGTTTCATCTTCCTCAACAGAATTTTTAGACATTTCCGCTTGTTGGGCATCCTTAGATTTCTTAGTATTTTGTTGTTCAATTTCAACATTCTCAACCTCCATCTGCTCAACATCAGTGTCTTCAATACCGGATTATGTAACCTCCTTCTTCCCTCCCTTAGATACAAAATTGTTTTTTGGCTTACGTGTTTTGGAGGAGGAAGGAGTATCACTCTTGCTCTTGGTTCTATTTTCCACTTTCTTACCTGTTTGTTCTTGAGTTTCAGTCTCTGACCCTATAAGAAATTCTTTCAATCTAATCCCTTTGCTTTCCAACCATATGTTTGTGTTAGCCAAGATTGTCTGGAATCTTTTCCTTATAGAAGTCTCCTCTTTGACTGACCATTTGACCTCTGGAAGAGGTGAGACTTCAACATTCTTAGTATTATATTTGGGATCTAGAACATCCCCATCATCTTCCATTCCATCTGGAATATCCGCAAGGCCCAGCTCTTCTATCTGACTCAAATGAAGTCTACAAAAGTCTAACTTCCTACTCTCATTTTGTGTCCTGAGGTCAGCCCAAATATCTTCCCCCATTGACATGTGGAAAGTTGACATTCTTTTGATTTTATCTTGTACCCTCCTGAAGTCAAAACAGTCCCTTTTCTTGAAAGTTTTCATGGTGACCAGTTACATTTCAAAATCAACTTTTTTTGCCTTGGTAGCTGACTGAACTGAGTACCTTTCAATTTCTATAGGAAACTTTATCCCTAACTTTTTTAGCTCCATTTGTTTATTATGTACCATAATCAGCTGCCTACATAATTCCATGAGAACAATCAAGTCACTGGGATATCGTGGAAGTATATAATGGTAACTAGGATAATACCCTACTCTGAGATATATGTGAAAGTAGGAAACTATAAGAACAAGTAGCCAAAAGAATTTACAACTTCCCAAGCTTCATCTGAAACCCTCTTTTGAACAAGCTCATTGTCCCATAAGCACATAAACACTGAAAAGAAAGCATCATTAACCCTATGGAAATGATGGATTGATCCTTTTAGAGTGATTTGAGGATAATACTCATACATGGGGACCAATCTCCTATCACCAACCTGGGTGAGACTAGGAAAACTCCTCTTGCTCGCAGCAGCATACACAAGATATGAGGTCATATAAAATTTGAATGTTGTGTTGACTCTCACCAAATGCTCATGCAAAGCGTTACTAATCTATTCTCCCCAAAAGATTTTCTATGTGCCCCAGAGAATCACCCTGATGTATGTGTACATCCATTCCTAAAATTTGGAAGAAGGGAGTCCTCTTATATGACTCAAAAGTGTGATGAAGTCACAGACCTCCTCAACAAAGTCACTCCTCGAGAGATCTTTCGGCCATCTAGTTAGATTACTCCGAGGAATCTTCAACCACTTACTGTTTATATACTTCCTTGCGGCTTCCACATCTCTATCATAGTCTCTTCTCCCTTTAGAAAAATCAATTTGTCCAATATTTTGAATGGGAGGATGCATGAAGATCTTGTCAAGAAATTCTGCATCCAATCTCATAATCACATTCCCTTGGGAATCTGTCACAACCCTAATATCCTTGTTGTAATGGCTGGCCACCTGAAGAACAAACTCATGGTTATGGGCAGCAACTGGAAAAGAGGCAACCAAGTGAATGTTGTTGTCAATGATCTTCTGCATATGTCTGGAAGGGTTTGTTTGTTTGGTTTTGTCTATGAACTCTGCCATATCCACATGCCCTATTTCTCTATCTCTGATTTCATCAACATTAGACTATACTAAAGTAACAAGGAAGACCCCTTGGTATTTGTACTTCCTGATTTTAGCTTTGGATGGAGATGGCTCTAACACCAGCTTTGAAGAGAACTCTAGAAGAGATATCTACCACAGATGTTTGTCAAAAACTGCAAAAAGCCATGATCTCACAGTTAGGGGAAAAATGGGTAAATTGGGATTACTGCGATTCAATGATCATAAAGAGGGAAATATGTGTTGAAGGGCTCAAGTGTGCGCAAATTGAGGTAAAAGGTGAAAGCAGGTTAACAAGCTTTGAAAGGTGAATTTTCCCCAGTGTTAGAAAAAATTTAGGAAAATGTGTACAGGCGGTCAAAATGACCGCTATTGCACGTTAGGAAAAAGTTTGATTTCAGTGCATGTACAAGGTCGACAAAAAGGGCCACCATTGCATGTGCTTGGGGAAGATAAACATATTTGATGTAGGGTTGGTCAATTTGACCACCCTTACATGAGGGAATAAGCAAATTTGATCTCAATGTGCACAAGCGGCAAAAATGTCTGCTAGTGCATATAGAAGGATAAGCTTGCAATGTAGAGTCAGTCGAAAAGACTGCTTGTGCATGTGTTGAACATCCCAAGTTATTATGTGAGAGCAGGGATTTCTGCCACTTATCCCCCCAAACATATAAGGTTCATGTAGGGGTGGCAAAAATTGCCGCCCTTACACGAAGTATCAACACAAACGAAGGATAGACGTCTCGACAGGGTTTCAGACCGCCGACACATCTTGATAATCAAAAACGTGGGAGTAGCAATTTTCACCGCCCATTGTGCACAAGAAAAACCTAAAGATGGTAAAAACCCCCGACTCATACAATGTTGCATTCAAAACAAGACATGGAAACCAGGGTTTAAAGAAAAACAACAAAAAATACATATAGATGATACAGGTTTAACTGATCTTAACAAAAATAAAAGTATATATAAAAATAAAAGATGTTTAATACATACGAAACCCTAGTTTTAAAACATAAACAAGAACAAAAACAAAAATAAAGACTAACCTGGTGAGGAATTGAAACCCTAAACGTAGTCAGGAGACAAAGTCTTGCTTAGATTTGAAATCCGCGTGAGTTTTGTGAGAGGAATGGTCTTTAGGAGCTATGAAGACTTGTTGGAGGTTTTGAAAATGAATAACAAGCAAATATAAATGAATATAAAATGTTTTAAAGGCTTAAAGTTGCACAATAAACATGGCACGAGTGCCATTAATGCCAACTTCAAGTTCGTCAATTTTCTAGGATTTGCTCAGGCGGTAAAAACCCCCGACATTACATATGCATTCAAATATGCTGGAGTGGTGGATATGACTACCTTCGCATATGTAACAATAAAAAACATGTAAGATCGGTGAAAATCACTGCCATTGCATGTGAAAACATAAAAAATTTTGAACACCCCAAAATAGCCAAAATTGATATTTTGACAAGCTTACGACCTAGTCAATTTTCACGATTTTCAAGAAATCGACTTAGGGAAATGTCACAAACCATTTCAATGATGTTAGATGACTTCACATGAGGCCAAAAGGACTTGCCTTGATTAGCAAAATTAGATTGTAGGCTACGAAATGGACAAGTTTCGTAGGGGTTGTCTACAAAAATGAGCGTAGCTGATTTTGAGAATAGCTAGCTCTAGCTGGGGAACTTCCTTCGATCGAAACTTTGAAATGATCAAAGGGAGAAGAATCCAGTCTCTAAGTGCTTTCATCCATTCCATTGGGCCATAGAGTCAAGCTACCAAAAAGAAAAAGACACAAAAAGACTAAACAAAAACACAAAAATAAAAACATAAAACTATACAAGTGTACAAACAAACTTATTTGATACTTCAAGGATTGAAGTGTTTCAGATGTTGTCCACTATGAGCTAGCAAGAATGGTGTTCCATCTAGATACTCTAGCAAGAAGCTATTTTCACCACAAAGTTGATGAATGACGAACGGGCCTCTCCATAGGGAATCAAACTTCCCATGCATTCCTTTGGCTCTCTCCTCTTGTCCCATAACAAGACTTGATCTCCAATTTGAAAATCATGAGCCCTTTCTTTCTTGTCAAAAAGCTTCTTCACCTAACTTTGATGTTCGGCAATATGGTCTACTACCATAGCTCATTGTTCTTCAAGTTTAGTGAGGTACATGATTCTTTTGTCAATAGAACTTTCAAAAGTTCTATCTTCTACTACCTTTGCCAACTTCAGTGTCGGCAACTCCAAAGTAATAGGTATCTCTACATTCAAACCATATAGAAGTTGAAATGGTGACATACCTATCGCCCTTTTGGGGGTTATCCTGTCTGCCCATAAAGCATTAAACAACGCTTTATGCCAAGTTCTCTAATTATCTTCCACCAGTTTCCTAATAACAGTAACCATATTTTTGTTACTAGATTCTGCTTGACCATTTCCTTACGGATAATAGTCTAAAGAGTGAGAAAGAATGATCCTATGTTCATAGCAAAAGCCAGTAATCTCATTGAAAGAGAAACAAGTAGCATTATCTGCTACAACTTTGTTTGGAACTCCAAACTGGGAAATAATATTTTCCTTAAGAAAATTACATACCACTTCAGAAGTAGCATGCTTTACTGGGATGGCCTCCACCCACTTGGTAAAATAATCAGTTGTGGTGAGAACAAAGTTGTGTCCCACACTTGACGGTGGGTTCACAGAACCAATGAAGTCAATGCCCCATTGCTGAAAAGGTTCTTCAATCACAACTGGCATGAGAGGTAATGCAGCCAACTTAGGCTTTCCAATGAACTGTTGACATAACTCACACCTACGTACCTAATTGTATGCATCTTGAAATAGTGTGGGCCAATAGTATCTAGCCCGCAGAATCTTATGAGCTGTCACAGGTGTAGAAAAATGTCCTCCACAAGCTAAATTGTGAAAAGACTCTAGAAGTCTATTTTGTTGTGTTTTATCCACACAACGGAGAAAAACTCCATCAAGGCTTCTTTTATACAAACCATTTTCCCACAAGACATAGTTCGCAACCTTCAATTTGATAGTTCTTTTCTCCTTATAGGATAGATGAGGACACTCACCATAGGTAATAAAATGAGCAATATTTGAATACCGCTCATCTATAGTAGTGACAAAAAGAACAGTTGGCATATCCTCAACTTCTTCTTCTTCTTCATCCCCTATCTCTTTTGGTACATTGTCAGCAATCAACTAACACAAACCTCTGCCATGCACAAGCTTGGTAGGTTTGATATCAAGATCAAACTCTTGAATCTTGGCAATCCAATTGCCTCTTTTGGTTCTAAACTCCTATTGAGTCAGGATCAACTTCACTGTTGTGTCGGGCACCAAAACAACAGTATGTGAATTCAAAATATAAAACTAGAAATGCTTTACCACCTTGACCATGTCATAAGCATGTTTCTCCATATTTGAGTATTTCAATTCATGAGCCTTCAGAGGACAACTCATAAATGAAATGGGAGATTCCACACCTTCTTCATTCTGCTGAACAAGAATGGCTGAAAGCGTATGCTCGGAAGCATAACTATATACTATGAAATCCTTGGTAAAATCAAGACAAACTAGAACTGGAACATGAGCTATGGCCCTCTTGATGTCCTCAAATGCTGCTTTACCTTCTGCATTCCAATGGAAAGTAGTCTTACCCTTCATCATGTTGATAATGTGATGGGTTTTCTTTGTGAATTCTAGAATGAATCTCCGTAGAAAATTCACCTTTCTGAAGAAAGAGTGAACTACAGTCTTACTAGAAGGTAAAGTAAGATTTTGGATGGACTTGACTCTTTCTGAGTCAATTTTAGTGCCTTCTTGGGACACAATGTGATCGAGAAGCTTACCTTCTGTAACCCCAAAAATTGATTTCTTAGGGTTAAGATAAATACCATTTTGTTGACATCTTTCCAACACCTATCACAAATGATATGCATGTCTTGATGTTGTTTGGAGAAAATGGTCAAGTCATCAAGATATACCACAATGAATTTCCCCATCTCATCTTTGAAAGTGAGGTCCATTGCTCTCTAGAAAGTAGTGCCAGCATTGATTAAACCAAATGATATCCTACAATATGCAAATGTGCCCCAAGGTGTTGTGAAAGCAGTCTTGTACTGATCTGCTTTGCTGACCTCTACTTGATTATATCTCGAAAAACCATCTAACATAGACAGCATCTCCGAACCAGTTACATTTTGCAACACTTGGTCCATGATGGGTAGGGGATAGTTATCCTTTAGAGGAGACTAGTTGAGATTCTTGACACAAATACAGATTTCTCCATTCTTCTTTCTTATAGGGACAATATTCACGATCCAAGTAGAATGATGAATAGGAAAAATTATTTTGGCATTCAATATTTTCTGAATCTCAGAAAGAATAGTACCTAATATTTTGGGATTATATTGGCTCTGTTTCTATTTGTGAGGCAATGACCCAACTTTGAGAGGGATTTCGTGCTGAATCTCCTTAGGTCTGAAAGACTTCAGATCATCATAAGAATATGCCAAGACATCAATGTAATGGTGAAGGAGTGTAGTGAATTTGAATTTCTCGTCGGCAGTGCAACACTTCCCAATATTGACCATTTTGGGATCTGCCTCAGAACTCAAATTTACTTGTTCAAAATCCATAGATGAACTTGAATCAAGTTGTCGCTGCTATTTTACATATTTGTCATGCTTATCAAATAGCTTTTCTAGGGAAACCAAACCTTTTGGAATCTTATTCCCTTTTAGTTGAAGAAACTCTTCACCAGTTTGTGAATCTATTTCAGAAATGTATTCTCGTGGTGGAGATTCACTACCTTCAAAATAGAGCTCATCAAAGCTATCTGTCTTTTCCAAGAAAGCTATGATTTGATTATCACCATTGAACACCTACCAATGGTCAACATTATCTGGTACACTTGGTCAGAAAACTAACTCAATTGTGTACTTGTTACCTTTGAAGTCCTTATGGGGAACCATAAGAGTTGCAAAAATAGCTAATGAATCTACATGATCATTAAACTCTCTAGGCACCGCAGAAATATCAAAAGCGTCAAAACCTTCAATGCAATCCCATACACGATTGTGATAATGCCTCAACCTTTCATTTTTGGTTTGATATAAATTTCTCACTTGGCAAACAACTAGTTTGGCATCTCCTTGAGCATGAAGATTTTTAATACCTTTAACCCGAGCAGCTTGCATGCTGAGTAATAATGATTCATACTCCACATTATTATTGGTATTGTCGAATTGTAGCTTGTATGAGAAAGGGAAGATATCACCTTGTGGAGATATCAGAACAATTCTGGCTCTAGAACCGGTAGAAGAACAACTGCCATCAAATTCTAAAACCCAAATCTCATTAGAATTTGATTTTTTGGAATTTCTTTGACCAGAAGATTCCTCTTCATCAGTGAAGGAAGAATCTAGCATCACTATACTTTCATCTAAATACTCTTCTAATTCTCCATCTGAATTGTCTAAATCTTCATTAGATGAACTGGAAAGATTTTCTGTGGATAAGAAATAGTTACCCATACCTAAAGACTTGAACAAAATCTGAGCTTTTAGGTTTTCAGTTTGGGTGACTATGTATTTCACTTCCTTCTCAGGAAGCAACTTTTGCATGACTCCTTTAATAGGTATCCTGGCTTCGGACAGATCCATGTTCAACTCTCCGCCTACATCTTTACAGAAGTTACGCCCAAGCAAAATGCCATAAGAAGCTGGAAAATCAGCCACTAGGACAGTCATCTTAATCCTCTTGTTCGAAAAGGCTTCAAATGCAAATTGGGCATCCTTGATTTGACCCAATAATGGCACTTGCTTATTTTCCATGGAGAAACATCTCCCAAAGGTCTTGGTTAAGGTGAGACCAAGGGCATCTGCCACCTTAGCAGGCATGACGTTATTAGAAGCCCTAGAGTCTATTATACAATTGCTTAACTTATGACCATTGACCAATAGAGAAACATAGAAAGGTTCTATTTTCCCTAGAGCAACAAGGGGAGCAGTGACTAAATTATTTTGGGTAGATTTATTTTTAGAGGAGTCATGGATGGTTTTGGAAGAATCTTGCCCTGTAGGGGCAGCCTTATTTTTCACATATTTAGCTAACCTATCAAACTGTTCAGGGTTTGCTTGTAAGTACTCCACCTCAGACATTTGGATCTTGGTTTTCCTAGCATGATCTATAATATCAAAAAGATGAAATGAACTAGATACAGAGGAAGAAAATCCATCATTCTGGGCTTTATTAGGGGTAGTACTGGTCTGAGGAACAGATGTAGGAGAGATGGGATGGTTAGGTGAACTTGTTTATTAGAAACTGGTTCCTTTGATTGAAAAGGCAATGGAATTCCCCATTTGGCAATGGAGATAACTGGCTAAGGTTCCTCTCTTGTCTTTCCTTTATCAACTTGTTGATTTGGCTAATTTTGGGACCTAGTAAAAACAACATATGCTCCATCATACACTTCTCCTTCTCTTTCCACTTCATCTTGGTAATTTAGAAAACTAATAGTAGAGTCACCAGCTAACTCTTCTTCTCCTTCTATAAAGAGGTTAGCATTATTCTCCTAATCCAAATCAGGTTGGTAGGAATTGTCATTTTCTGCTTCATAATAGCCAATTGCTAAGTTGATCAGTGCTGCTTCAATGGCGAGCTTCCCCTGGGTAGGAGGAAGATGATTTGGTTGCCCTTGATTTCTGGCAATGTTGCTTTGGTATAAATGATTGGGAAATGTTCTCCTTGGTATATCCCTATAGGAAGGAGTAGACATACCTTGAGACATTTGTTTCTTCAGAGCTAGCAATTCATTCGTTAGCTTTTGCACCATAGGATCCGTGGTGCTCGTGGAAGAATTATCAGCAGAAGACTGACCTCTGTTTCTGTTAGAATCTCTTCTGATCTTACCCACAAGGATAAGATCATCTTCCACCTCCATAGCCAAAGTTTGGGCTGCGGGAAGATCAGCAGGACCAGTCCGTCTTAGCAGAAAGCTTACCTCTGGAAGCTAAGTATTGATGAAAAGCATTTGAGATTCTCCACCATTGGTTGAGCAGATGTTAGAATCCCATTTCTTAGCTTATTGAACTTAGCAATGAAGTCTCGCATGGGTTCATGAGGCTCTTTCTTCATCTGTGTGAGCTGAGCCAATAAGGCATGTACATCCTCTACAGGCTTGAACCTAGCCTCAAACTTGGTCTTGAGGGTGTTCCAATCAGTTATAGTTTGGGCCTAGAGATGGTAGAACCAATCTGCAGCAGCACCTTGTAATGTTTCCACAAAAAGTCTTACTGCTATGTCTTCATGTTCCACACCTATTACACTGCAGGCTATGCGGAAAGCTGCAATATGTTCATCCGAGTGGACTTTCCCATCGCCATAGAACTTAAGGAAAATTCTTCCTCGAACTACAAGGTAGTTCATGCAATGGTGGAGTTAAGTTCAAAGGACCAAAAGTGTTACCCCAAGGGCCTTGAGCTGCCATGGTGCGCTGATTAAAGGGTGGGATAACAAACCTCTGTTGAATACGAATAGATAAAATTCTATTAGTACTAGAACTAGAAGCTTCACCTGGTATTGGAGACTTGGTGTTAGTAGGAGGAAAACTCCTAGTTCACTGAAGTCAAGGTCGTGGAGGCAAAAGACCAAAGTTATTTTGCTGCATCAACTCAAATATAGGATCAATAATACCTTGAGCTCTCTTGCTTCTTGTATACCATGAGTCTGCCAAAATGCAATGTACTCAACAAAATTTTGAAAATTTTTGAAACAATGGAAAAGAACTGTAGTGCTTCAACTCAAAGCATGAGGCTTCAAGTTGCACCTTCCTTCCCCAGTAGAGTCACCAAAAATTGTTGGGTGAATATTTTGTCTTCAACTAACTGAAGGCAAAATGGTTATTGTAGTGGGTAAAATGGGATAATAAAATGAATTATAAAAACCCAAAAATATCAATGGAATGTGCAAATAACAAAAGTTTTTAGAATAAGAGTGATACTTACAACCTTTGTTACCTCACGATTTCCATTGTTCACCTATTTCCATTTGATCTTTGGTGATGAATGCAGCCCTTGGGAAGCTTGCTTCCTTGCTTTAATTCCTCAAGATGGCAAAAGAGAAATGGCTTGGATACTTGTAATGTTGAAGGTGAGCTTCAACACAACATGAAATGGATAATGAAGGATGTGATAGTGGGGGTGCCAATGGCACGCTATGGATTCTGCAACATAAGTTTACTTAAAAGCTTGATTATGAGAATGGAAGAATAGAGGGGTATTTATAGGATTGTGTGAGAGAAGATCAATGGTGTACAAGAAATAAGATAAATGGTAGAGGATGTTCGAGAGAACGTGCATGAATAGAAGAAGGACATGTGTCATTCAAAAAGATGCTTTGTTGAGTTAACTACTTTCTTGATGAGGATGAGTTTTTATTTCTTAAATTAGAATATATTTTTCTAATTTAAGAGTTTTGTTAAATCAATTAACTTAGCTTTTGCTTTTGTATGACAAGAAGAATTTATTTTTAGAAGATTTGGAAGATTTAAAAGCAAAATTAAATAAATAAATTTATTTAATTATTTGCACATGATTTGGAAGAATAAATAAAATATTTAATTATATTTTATTTTTGGAGATTAAGATTTAATTTAAATAAATTTGTATTTTATTTAAATTTGGAAGAATTAATGATTTAATTAAATAATTAAAATTATTTAATTGTTTAGAAGAATAAAATTGATATTGATGGAATTAATTAAATAAATGTAATTTATTCAATTAATGGGAGAAAATGAATCAAATAAATAAATTATTTTATTTATTTATTGACAGAGGAATATTAAGATGAAATAAATATTTAAAATATTAATTTAGGTAGAGTCATGTCATTTTTAGGTGTATACAGTTATATCAACCACAAGGTAATGAGATAAATCTCTCCTCTTAGTAAGGAGAGATTCCATATTAACTATTACAAACTTATTTACACCAATACTAAATTTGGGGTGAAACCATATCATCCATTTCTCTTTTTTAGAAATGATGTTTACAATATAAAAGAGCACTTTTACAATACAAATCAAAATAACCAAGAAACTCAAAAGAGCACAAAGTCTATCACTGCTCCTTTTGTTGATTTACAATTTGGAATCAAGTAGGATAAGGTGCAGCTCAAAGTCTTCACCGAATACTACGACAAAACATACGATCACAAAAGATAATAGTAGTTCAAAGTCTTTCTAATATCTTTTACTTCAAATCATAAAATCACAAACTAAAGATAATTGTTGTAGCACAAAGTCTCCAAAATCAGCTTTAGAATATCTCCCAAATTATTCACACTCACACTACAATTTGATCAAGTATATAAGATAGTATAAGGAAAAGGACATAAGAACAATTTCCAATATACCACAAGTTATTCCAATGCAAAGATTGAATGATCTCTTGCTTTTCTATTCACTTGATAAAATATGATTTACAATTTGAACACAAAGTCTCAAAATGCTCTTCAATTTGGCAGAGTTTCATTTCAATAACTAAAAATGATCATTACAATGGGGGTCCTCTTTATTTATAGGAGAAACCGAGAGCAAAAATAGGAAAATCCTAACTACTTTGACTTATTCAAACAAAAGAGTCCTATTTGACTTATGACTTCTTTCGTCTCATATGTAATTACATTTTGGAAAATTACACATGAGTATGTCCATAACAAAATTCAAATTACATATACAAGAATAAAATAAACTAAGGTATCAAAAAGGAACTTCGGCTTCCTCCATCATTCTTCTTTAGAAAGTTCTGATACATGGCCTGTATAGCTGCCATTTCACATGCATCTAGCTTTGTTATGTTTTCTGAGATAGTGCGGGCCCGAAGAACTGCATCTTTCACTGCCTTTATCACCTTTTCATGCATGTCAAGGTTGTCCTTCAGGTTTTCAAAAGTTGAATGCTGATCATAGAGGTCGTCCATAGAAAGCACTAAGGGCACTTCATCTTCAAATTTCTATTGAACCATCTTCTCAAAGGAGCTTATCATTTCATCTGCTGAAAGGAACTTATGACCTTCACCTGTGAGAGTGCATGGGAGTTCTTCCAACCTGTGTAGAAGCATGACACCACTGTCTTCACAGTTTTCTCAAGCTTGACATAAGTCATCAAGTAAGCCTTTTATTATATTGACACGATGAACAAGAGACTCCTTAGTTTTAAGATATGATTCCTAATTTGATATGACCCCAATGGTAATCAGATTCTTTATCTTAATATTTTTCATCTCTATCCACTCCTCCAAGCTCTCTTCCTGATCCTGTAGTTCTTGAGAAAGTAAGTCAACCATGTTATCAAGCTCAACTTTTGCTTTATCCATTTTTTCTTTTCTTTCTACAGTAGTTTTCAATAGAACTCTTCCCTGTGCTAGCAACCGCTCCACAATATACCCTACCACTCTTCCTCTAGCCTGAACTTTTTCCACTTTCTAAATCAGAGGGTCTTCTACAGTCACCACCATGTGTTCCACAATTTCAGATGACTTTACTATTTTTTGAAGAATAGCAGCAAGTTGTTCTGCTTTAGCTTTATACTGCTCTTTCTCCTTCTTGACTTCATCATATTTCTCAAGCAAGGTGCTGGTAGTAGTTTGAAAATCTACCTTAATGCCTTCATGAGTTAGCTTACCTAACTCAACCCTTGAGACAACATAATCATTCATATCAAAATTATGAATAGTAGCATCCTTTGGTGGCTTGGCAATTTTTGCATATCTGATTCCTTTCTCATTGATAAGCCTAGAAACAATCTTAGACTTTTTCTTCAGAGTTTTTGACTGTAAAGGCAACAACTTCTCTATATCAATTTCATCTGGTGAAATTGCTTGCTTTTTCCTCTTCGGGGTATATGAAGACAACCAAGGAGGAAGTAGAGAAGCACCCACATTAGGAGAAGAATCAATCACTTGTTTTGTTGGGTCCATGCTTATTCTTGTTATTGTAACAATGGGACCCGTAGGATTAAAAATAATAGTAGTATCAACAACCTTTTCAGAACTATCTAGAAAATGTTCTAACACAGTTTGTTTACCGATATCAAAAGACGGGGAAGACAAACTAGGAATGCACCCAGATGAATCAAACATTGTTCCAAACCTTGTTCTTAAAGAAGGGGGAGTATTATCAGAGGAAACAACCAAAATAGGAGAAATAGGAGTATTTGAAACTGCAGGAAAAACAATAGAAATAGGAACATGAAGCTGAGATTTAGAAACTTGGCATTCTGATGGAAAGTCCTTCTATGCGGAAAGTTGTGAATCACCAAGTTGTCCCTGTTCTACATTCTCATCTTGACCTTATTCTATTTCATCTTCCTCAACAAGCTTTTCAAACATTTCTGCTTGCTGGGCATCCTTAGATTTCTCAATATTTTGTTGTTCAGTTTCAACATCCTCAACCTCCATCTGCTCAACATCAATGTCTTCAATACTGGATTCTATAACCTCCTTCTTCTTCCGTCCTTTAGATACAAACTTGATTTTTTGCTTACGTGTTTTGGAGGAGGGAGTATCACTCTTGTTCTTGGTTCTATTTTCCAATTTGTTACCTATTTGTTCCTAAGTTTCAGTCTCTAACCCTGTAAGAAATTCTTTCAAGCTGATCCCTTTGCTTTCCAACCATATGTTTGTGTTAGCCAAGATTGTTTGGAATCTTTTCCTTATATAAGTCTCCTCTTTGACTGACCATTTGACCTTTGGAAAAGGTAAGACTTCAACATTCTCAGTATTATATTTGGGATCT
The DNA here is from genome assembly GCA_027924645.1 of Cunninghamia lanceolata. Taxonomy (NCBI): domain Eukaryota; kingdom Viridiplantae; phylum Streptophyta; class Pinopsida; order Cupressales; family Cupressaceae; genus Cunninghamia; species Cunninghamia lanceolata. The sequence goes on along the minus strand of BSBN01001152.1, from coordinate 15,720,237 downwards.
AGAACATTCCCGTCATCTTCCATTCCATCTGGAATATCCTCAAGGCCCAGCTCTTCTATTTGACTCAAATGAAGTCTGCAAAAGTCTAACTTCTTGATCTCATTTTGTGTCCTGAGGTCAGCCCAAATATCTTCCACCATTGGCATGTGGAAAGTTGACTTTCTTTTGATTTTATCTTGTACCCTCCTAAAGTCAAAATGGTCCCTTTTCTTGAAAGTTTTCATGGTGACCAGTTGCATTTCAGAATCAACTATTTTTGCCTTGGTAGCTAACTGAACTGAGTACCTTCCAATTTCTACAGGAAACTTTATCCCTGACTTTTTTAGCTCCATTTGTTTATTATGTACCACAATCAGCTGCCTACATAATTCCATGAGAACAACCCAGTCACTAGGATATCGTGGAAGTATATAAGGGTAACTAGGATAATACCCTACTCTAAGATATGTGAAAGTAGGAAACTGTAAGAACAAGTAGCCAAAAGAATTTACAACTTCCCAAGCTTCATCTGAAACCCTCGTCTGAACAAGCTCATTGTCCCATAAGAACATAAACACTAAACAGAAAGCATCATTAACCCTACGGAAATGATGGATTGATCCTTTTAGAGTGATTTGAGGATAATACTCATACACGGGGACCAATCTCCTATCACCAACTTGGGTGAGACCGGGAAAACTCCTCTTGCTTGCAGCAGCATACACAAGATATGAGGTCATATAAAATTTGAATATTGTGTTGACTCTCACCAATTTCTCATGCAAAGTGTTACTAATCTGTTCTCCCTAGAAGATTTTCTATGTGCCCCAGAGAATCACCCTGATGTATGTGTACATCCATTCCTAAAATTTGGAAGAAGAAGGGAGTCCTCTGATACGACTCAAAAGTGTGATCAAGTCACAGACCTCCTCAAAAAAGTCACTCCTCAAGAGATCTTTCGGCCATATGGTCAGATTACTCCAAGGAATCTTCAACCACTTATTGTTTATATACTTCCTTGCGGCTTCCACATCTCTATCATAGTCTCTTTGCCCTTGAACAAAATCAAATTGTCTAATATTTTGAATAGGAGGACACATGAAGATCTTGTTAAGAAATTCTGCATCCAATCTCATAATCAGATTCCCTTGGGAATCTATCACAACCCTAGTATCCCTGTTGTAATGGCTGGCCACCTAAAGAACAAACTCAGGGTTATGGGCAGCAACTGGAAAAGAGGCAACCAAGTGAATGCTACTGTTAATGATCTTCTGCATATGTTTGGAAGGGTTTGTTTGTTTGGTTCTATCTATGAACTCTGCCATATCCACATGCCCTATTTCAATATCTTTGATTTCATCAACATTAGACTGTACTAAAGTAACAAGGAAGACCCCTTAGTATTTGTACTTCATGATTTTAGCTTTGGATGGAGACAGCTCCGACATCAGCTTTGAAGAGAACTCTAGAAGAGATATTTACCACGAACATTTGTCGAAAACTACAAAAAGCCATGATCTCATAGTTAGGGGAAAAATGGGTAAATTGGGATTACTGCGATTTGATGATCATGAACAGGGAAATATGCGTTGAAGGGCTCGAGTGCGAGTAAATCGAGGTAGAAGGTGAAAGCGGGTTAACAGGTTTGAAAGGCAAATTTTCCCTAGTGTTAGAAAAAATTTAGAAAAATGTGTACAGGTGGTCAAAATGACCAGTATTGCACGTTAGGAAAAAGTTTGATTTCAATGCATGTGCAAGGACGGTAAAAAGTGCTGCCATTGCATGTGCTTGGGGAAGATAAACATATTTGATGTAGGGGCGGTCAATTTGATCGCCCTTACATGAGGGAATAAGAAAATTTGATCTGGATGTGTACAAGTGGCAAAAATGTCCACTAGTGCATATAGAAGGATAAGCTTGCAATGTAGAGTCGGTCGAAAAGACCACTTGTGCATGTGTTGAACATCCCAAGTTATTATGTGAGAGCGGGGGTTTCTACCGCTTATGCACATTTGTAGGGAATATAAAGTTTGTGTAAGGGTGGTGGTTTTAACTACCCTTACATGTAGGGAAGACCAAACATATAAGGTTCATGTAGGGGCGGCGAAAATCACCGCCCTTACATGAAGTATCAACACAAAGGAAGGATATATGTCTCAGTGGGGTTTCAGACTGCCGACACATCTTGATAATCAAAAATGTGGGAGTAGCAATTTTCACCACCCAATGTGCACAAGGAAAACCTAAAGATGGTTAAAATGCCTAACTCATATAATGACGCATTCAAAACAAGACATGGAAACGAGGGTTTAAAGAAAAACGGTGAAAAATACATATAGATGATACAGTTTTAACTGATCTTAACAAAAACAAAAGTATATATAAAAATAAAAGATGTTTAATACATACGAAACCCTAGTTTTAAAATAGAAACAAGAACAAAAACAAAAATAAAGACTAAGCTGGTGAGAAATTGAAACCCTAAACGCAGTCAGGAGACAAAGTCTTGCTTAGATCTGAAATCTACGCGAGTTTTGTGATAGGAATGGTCTTTAGGAGCTATCAAGACTCGTTGGAGGTTTCAAAAATGAATAACAAGAAAATCTAAAGGAATATAAAACATTTTAAAGGCTTAAAGTTGCTCATTAAACATGGCATGAGTGCCATTAATGCCAACTTCAAGTTCATCAATTTTCTGGGATTTGCTCGGGCAGTAAAAACCCACGACATTACATATGCATTCAAATATTCTGGAGTGGTAGATATGTCCGCCTTTGCATATGTAACAATAACAAACATGTAAGAGAGGTGAAAATCACCACCATTGTATGTGAAAACATAAAAAATTTCTAACACCCCAAAATAGCCAAAATTGATATTTTGACAAGCTTACGACCTAGTCGATTTTCATGATTTTCAAGAAATTGACTTAGGGACATGCCACAAACTATTTCAATGATGTTAGATGACTTCGTACGAGGCCAAAAGGACTTTCCTTGATTAGAAAACTTAGAGTGTAGGCTATGGAACAGACAAGTTTCGTAGGGGTTGTCTACAAAAACGAGCGTAGCTGATTTTGAGAACAACAGCTTTGAAACCCTCTCTAGACATCTTGAAGCAAAATGACCAATCTTATTGCAAGAAAAACATTTGAAAGGCAACTTTCCTTCATACTTACCGGATCCTTTTGTTAGTCTTTTGGCAAAAAGAGCTTCAAGTTCTTCAAGCTCTGATTCATCTTCTTCAAGATCCTTCCTTGCCTTCTCAAATCTGGTTAGTCTTCTTGAAGAGCTTTCACTTGGGTTAAATCTTTGCTTACCAAAAACACTGGCCTTAAATGCAGATTCATATTTAGGAAGAGAATCACCAAACTCACTCATTTCAAATGTCGAGAGCTTGCCAACCGACTGATCTCTTGTAATAGTTGTCACAGTCCTAATTTCCTCAATAGCAACAACTCTATGCCTGTATGAAGCAGGTAAGGATCTAAGCACTTTGCCAACAATCTCTGATTCTTACAGTGTTCCACCAGCACACCTGATACTGCACACAAGTTCATTCACTTTCTGCATGTAGGAAGTGGTGTTTTCATCTTCACTCATCCTTAAATTTTCATATCTACCCTTCAAGCTGTGCAACTTAGCACATTTGACATATTCATCACCTTCATATAGAGTTTCCAACTTCTTCCAGATTTCATGAGCAGTTTTCAATTCTAGGACATTTGTCATTTCTGTATTAGTCAGGGCACTCAGCAAAGCTTCTTTAGCTCGAATGTTGTGTTCAACATATTTGAGTTGATCTGGAGTTGAGGGACCTTTCTCTAAAGTCTTATGCTCATCCTTAGTTATCGACCAATAAGCATCACCCATGCATTGCAAATGGCACTCCATGTGACTCTTCCAAAGAGAGTAATTTGTTCCATCAAATCTTAGACTATCCTTCTTGTGAGTTGACATCATGGATCTCCTCAAGTGGTCAAGCTTCTTTTAGAGGAACTGACTCTGATACCAATTGTTGAGATTAGGACAGACAACTGAGAGGGGAGGGGTGAATCAGTTGTCAAAAAAACTTTTATCCTTTGCTGTAATTAAACTTCTTTACCACTTATTAACAGATGAATGATATAACCATGGAAGCATAAATCAACAACACGAGCAAAAAAAATCAACACACATAACACTAGGATTTTTATGTGGAAACCCAATTAAGGGAAAAACCATGGTGGGGGTTAACCCACAAGATTTATTCTTTGTTAAAAGAATAGAAAATGGGAAGGCACTTGCCTTTGAGTGCACTACCTAGAGCTCATTGCTCAAAAGAGGTTCACTGCCTACAGAAATATTTATAAGTTTATCACAAAAAGATTGAACTAGAAAACATCTTCTTCATGCCAAAGTTAGTTCCATTGAAGCACACACTACTTCTTCTCTACCCCCAAATACTTCTTCACTATCTCCTCATCCTTTTCTACTCTTCCTCTTCTACTCTTCCTCTTCTCTGCTCTGCCTTTCTTCCTTTCTTAGGATCTTATCATTTTTGCATAAGGATGCATTTTCCACAACTCAGCTACAAGTATTTATATGCTTCATCAACCTTGGAATGAACATCAAGGTTAGCTTGACTTAATGTGAATCACTATACTATTGGCCAAACATATCTGGGACTCAAATCTTCCTCAAACAACACACCACGCTCCATATAACTCTTCTTAGATCATCCACAACATGCATCAAGCATCCGGTCAGCCAAGACTGAGAAGAACAATGACACCCAAGAAGAAATCTTAAACTGTGAGCTCAATCCTCAATGCAAACTACCAACACAGTAGGCACATGATCCAGAGACCACCACAAGCATTGTGAAATCAACAAGAACAACCGCACCACCTCACTTCACCAAAAACACTTGCATCTTCATCCGAGAACTTAAGAACTCTCACTGTCATGACTGTCACACTAGAAAGATTGCTTGCAAACCTCCAAACCACAAACCTATTGAGTTGAGGATATACACTAACATCCAAACACACCTCTAGATCTGTAGATCATAATATTCCAATGTGGATCAATCTAGACCAATTTTCTGTCACTCTGTCACCTCTGAACAACTGCAAAACCCGGTTCTACTCAGATGGCCATAACTTCATAAATTATTCATGAGGATCCCTCAAATCTTAACTAGAGCAACTTCAGACAATCCTTTACAACACCCTTTGGTCCACAGACTCTGATCTTCATCTCACTAGGAATGCAGAGCAATCTACTTCACTGAACTGTACTATCTTCACTGTCTCTTATAGAGAGATATGTAAGTCACTTGTTTCTTCTGGAGAGGCTAATTTTCTCAATATCCTCAACATACAAGTCTTCTAGAATGGGATACAGTTGACACCAATGACAACAAGGATATGTTGACATCAATGACAACACCGATTAGGCACATATTTACAACATTGTCATCCACAAACTGTTGAATAGCCATTGAGTCAGTTGTTGAAGCGGGTTTGATGCCCTTTATCACCCTAGAGTTCAAAAAGTTGAGGAAAATTTTGCTTAGGACTTTGGCCATAAGGATAAAAAGGTAAGGGGATAATGGGTCACCTTGCCTTAAGCCCCAACCTACATTAAAGAAGCCCCTAGGGACCCCATTAACAAGGACATAATATCTGACAGAGGTGACACACATTTTTATAAGCTACAACATTTTTCCTTGGAAATCCATCTGCTCCAGAATTCTAAATAGAAACTCCCAGGCCACTCTATCATAAGCTTTTGAGATGACAAGCTTGAAAACCATTCAAAGCAATTTATTTCTTTCCATAGAATGTATAAATTCATGTGTATAAATGGTTGCATCAAGAATTTGTCTACCTGGTACAAACCCCTTTTGACTATTGTTGATAAGTCTGTCAAGGATAGGCTAAAGTCTGAAAACTAAGATCTTAGAAAATATCTTGTAGATAGTGTTACAAAGACTAATAGGCCTGAAGTCCCCCATGCACAAAGGGTCCAATTTTTTTTCCACCAGAGAAATAAAAGTATGATTGAGTTGCTTAAGAAGCTTACCCATTCGGAAGAAGTCCCTAGCCGCCTTAGTGACATCTTTACCCACAATATCCTAGTATTCCTAAAAAAAGGCAGTAGGGAAGCCATCCAACCCTGGAGCCTTGAAGGCACCCATAAAGAAAAGACTAGAATGGACTTCCTCCTCAAAAACCACTTTACCAAGCTGAGTATTGTCTTCATCATTAAGAAAAGTAGGAATGATGTCAATATGCTCCTGTTTGATCCTACAATCTTGGGCAGCCAGGAAGTTCTGGAAATAGGAAGCAACCACTTGCCTCACCTAAAAGTCTGACTCAACCATAGTACCATTATCATTCATAAGTTTAACAATGTTATTTCTTTTCCTATGTCTCATGGTAGATTGGTGAAAGAAGAAAGTGTTTCTTTCCCCCTCTCTAAGCCAATGCACCCTAGATTTATGCTTCCAATAGATTTCCTCTTTCTTGAGAGTTTTCTTCCCTTCCTTCCTTAATATTTCTTCCTCCTTAGCAGTATCCTCTGAAGTGTCACTGTCCTCCATCTGCTTTTGAACAACAACCAGATTAGCAGAGATCCTCTTTTTACTATCAAAAATTATTACCAAAGGTGAACTTGTTCCACCCCTTGACCTTGTTCTTAACCATGAACATCATCTGGGCCAACCTGTACATGGAGGTACCTTGAACAACAACACTCCACCATCTAGCCAACTTATCTCTAAAATTAGGATGTTGAGTCCACATAATTTCAAACCTAAAGGGTAATATCCTTATCTCTCCAAGAAACGAGGAGAGGATTATGATCTGATGTAGTCCTTGGAAGGGCTTCCAAAGTGGAAGTGTTGATGAAATCCCAACCAGAGGAGACTAGGACCCTATTTAGTCTGACTTGTATCAAATTCCTTCCCTTTCTTTGATTGGACCATGTCAAACAGTGTCCTTGAACATCAAGATCCATGAGGCCTTCTTTGTTGAGGAAATCTATCAAGTCCACCATGCTATCAGTGTAATCAAGTATACCACCACTTTTTTCTGAGGGTTAGAGGGGGGTGTTAAATTCTCCAACCAACATCCAACAATCCCTATAGTCCTTTTCTATAAAGGAGGAGATATAATCTCGTAAATCCCTTCTAGAGTTTCTCTGATTAGGAGCATAGATGTTAACAAGGTTCCAAGAATTGTTGTTAGACTCTATTCTAACAGGAAAATAGTTTTTACTTTTATCAATTAGACTCCCTTTGATAGCCTTATTGTTCCACATAGTGATGATACCCCAGAAGCTCCTGAGGCATCACTAATATAGTAATCAACATTAGGCTAGATATTCATAGCAATGGATTGGAAACCTTCAATTTTCATTTTGACTTCCTAGAGTAGTAAAATATCCACTTTATTGTCATAGATACAACTCTTTACTAAGAACTACTTATGAGGGTTGTTAAGCCCCCTGATATTCTAGGAGAGGATTCTCATTTATTTGGGGCCTTCTTGGAGCCAATCTCCAAGGTCTTCTACCTTCCCATAGTGATATCCTTGTTGATCGCTTTCTGTCTAGTTTCCCACTAGGAAGGCCTACCAACTTTGGTATCCACCCCAACGTATATAGTCCTCTTATTATGACCTGTACCTTTCTTCTTGGAAGTGGTCTAGCCTTCAGAATCAGTAATGCTGGAGCCTACCCCAGGGGTTAGGTTAAGGGTTTTACTACTTGGGGAAGGAAACCCCTAAACCAAGCTAATGTTTCCTTCGATTCTGGTTGGACTTTTGATTCTTTTGAATATAGAATCATCATCCAAAACTTCATTGGATGTCACCCCATTCACTGTTTGAACTTCTTTGTTGGGGATATCCCCTTAGTGAAACTTACCCTCCTCTAACCCATAATCCTGCAAGAGAGTCATATCCCCCAACATAGGGAGATCTGAGATATTAGGGGAATAACCAATCACATGCTCCTCTTGACTAGGGGTAGAATGACCCTGATCTTTTGCTACCTCTTGAGAGAGGGAACTCACATTTTCATCATTCCTAGCCTCTCCTTTCCCTTCGTGAGGGGAGCTGATAATGTTCAGCAAATCTTCCTTAAAGGGGTACTCCACATCTCCAATGACCTAATTTTCTAAGCCCATAGGGACTTTTTTAAGCTTTACAGTGGGAAACCAAGTGTCCTTTTTTATTACAATTTTGATAGAAGGTGGTGGAGTTTTCATACATAATGGGTTGAACCCATTGACCAAATTTGGATTCTAATGTAATGTTGTTAGGAAGAACTTTGTTGATATCAACACTAACATAGAATCTAGCAAACACTAACCTAGATTTGTTCTTGGTAGTACTGTCAAGTGCAATGAAGTGGCCAAAGGAGTTGGCTATCTAGAGAAAAATCTCCTCATCCCAGTACTCCAAAGGGAGGCCCAGGAGTCTAACCCAGATAGGTGCAATTTTGTTAAGATTAGTAGCAGCATCAAAGCCTAGATTCCATTTGCATAGTGAAAGGCTATGTTTTCCATACATCTAGGGACCCCTAGCTAAGCTAGTTATAAGGTCCTCTCTAGCTATGAACTTATAGAGAAAGGTCCCTCTAGCCATAGCACTAATGGTCACACTATCCTTCACCTTCCATTTGGAAGCCACCCACTTCCTAAACAGATTAATGTTTGGTCTAAAGGAAAAGAACTTTCCCACCAAATCATGCTCCATAGTAGAGACTATTCTTTCCATGGTTATGTCTAGGAGCTTAATCACCAAACCATCCCCGGTTTCACAAAGTTGGGGAAAAGCCCGCAAACAATCAAAATCCTCCCCCAAAGGGCATTTTCCAGGCTTTGGAACCTAATGCCTTGTCCTGAGGCACGTGGTTAGAGTAGCCCAATTCCTTATCTATAGTCACGTGGTCTAACCAATAAAAAAATGACCAATAATATTTTCCTAATATGAGATGATTTTCTAGTTTTTAAGAAATATTCCAAATTAAAATTGCACTAAAAATAATTATTCATTCAAATCTTCTATTCACTAAATCCTATTGCTAAACATTCTCCACATTTTGCAGTTAGAATTTAAAAACTTTATAGAAAGATGTTTTAGGTGAATTGATTTTGTCAAAATAGTTTCTCTTGAAACTACCTTACTAGCATGGAACTTTTATGTAACAACCCTATCTAGCTACAACATTTTTTTATTTCTACCAACCTTTTTAATCACATTCTATAATCAATCTATTCTTAATTAAATATCTCTAATTCATTTATATAAATCCATCAATGAACACCAATACTATCTACCATCATTTTACTAGTTTGGTGATCACCTTTGGAGGAGAAGGAAAACTATGTTTTAGAGGATGGTATATCCCTCTACCTATGCCCTTATAGTGCCCTTATCTCAACCCTATATGTGTTTCCATAGAAGTCAACTCTTGTATCATAGTCAGTTTTAGAATGTGAAGACCTCTTATATCTACATAAACAAAATTAGGATGTCTTATGCTTATACTTCATCAAAGACTAGTTGTTGATGTATCAACCACTTAGATGGGTTCACTTCCTACTTGCAATCCTCCAAGTTACAAGAGTCTGGCTTACTAATTAAGTAATATTTAAATAATCCATACTCATGCATAAGTATTTAAGAGTATGGCCAACAATATTCACTTTATAGTGTTGGTTGTCACCCTCGAATTGTGTGTCTTCTACCATCATGGTAGGTTGTTGCAAAAAGGTGAGGCAAAACAAGTAAACATCAAACATCTATGGTACATTCTCTTATCTTTCTTTTTAGTACTTACTTTGATATAATTATATATCTTACTTACACCTTAACTATCTTGTCAAATTAGGTCTAGATGCGAGACAATAACAAAGGTAAAATCCATGCTTTGGGAATGGTACCTACCTTTCAAGTAGACTACCATCCCCGGGTGGGCAAATATCTATGATGTTTTTCCCACCCATGTGCAACACTTATTGTGTCCTATTATTTCTTATGGTTAGATTAAATGATATATTGAGTTGATTATTATATGATGTAATTGCAAGCTAGATATGTGCCTTGCTAGATTATGCATCCTCATTGGTCATTTTATGTTGCTTTAGCTATGATCTCCATTATTGGATTTGATGCTTTTCCTCGAGTGTGCAAGATATATTTTTATAGGTTCCCAAGCAATGAGTGGGATGTTGAGAAGTTTACATGGGATTCTTAGCCATGTTTCCTTACCTTGTCCCAATGGTTGAAGTGTTGACCCTATGTTTCTTGTGGTAGGTTGGCTGCTTAACCCATCCTTTTTAGTTGTGAATTGAAGGATGTTACTAGAGTCTATGCATTTTGCCTCTAACCTAAATTTGTTGCGACTCTGCACCCTTGTGTTTTGATTAAACATGTAAAGTGTGAACGAGTCCTTTGCATGTGTTTCTTCTAGCTTTTTGCGTAATATCTTAATTTATTTTGAAAAATCATGTTTTCTGTGTTTTCAAAATATTTAAATGGTTAGAAAAGAGAAAATGGATTATCTAATTTGAGCTAATAGTTTTGATTGTAGTGTAGCAATTATATGTGATTATTGTGTGCCTTGGGGAAGGCTTTGTATTTTACTTATTATGTTTCAAATTTTATGCTTTTAGGTGAAATGCATCCTAATTTACTTATTAGAGTAATTTTCCATGAGTTAGAAATATTGTTATGGAAAAAGGTGTTATATTTCATTGTTATGTGCTTGGAAAATATATTAATTTCTATTTGTTAGAATTACCTATTTCTAGACTTTTGTCTTATCTAGAATCACTTTATAAAGGAAATTGAATTTATTTATGTGAGTGTTTGGATTTTATGGAATAAGGTTAAATTATATTGCAATTACCTTGTAGAAATAATTGCATTAATTTAATTAGTTAATTTTGTGTTATTTCAAAAGCATTTTTGGACTAGATATTTGGGAATGAGAAAATGTTATGTTGGAAATTGTCCTCCTATATGGAATGGTACAATTTCCCTCAATTTAGCTCCTTGCCTTTGGTGACCTCTCAACCTCTTTGTTTTTGGCCTTCCCGAAACCCTAATTGACTAGTACCTAGTTGCAAAACATTCATTTTTCGATGTAACTTTTGATAGAACCCAGAAAGAGGATTTGGACTATGGGTCCCTGGGACCCCCAAAATGTAGATCTGGTAGGAAAATGGGGGCCTAGACTTGGGTGCCTGCACCGTAGTCCTGCCCCATTTTTCAAGATTTTGAATTTTGGCAGGGTGTTGGCTCCCGCCATGCTCCTCAGGATTTCATTTTCAAATTCTCAATTTTCTCATGATATCGAGATGTTATTTCAAAGTTTGAATTTCCCTAAAGCTAGATATAAAAAGACATTTGAAAATCATTTTATCACACACAATTCTTATGCAAGCTTGATGTCAAAACTCTGCTGAAATTGCCATTGAAGATCAGTGACTTGTTGAAGCTCTTGAAAGTTATATGAATTTTCTATCATGGAGATAATGGATGGAGATTAGGAATCAAGATCATGAGACTATATTGCTCTTCCTAAGGTTTGTACACCCTTTGCATGATCGGGAGAAGGGTTGAAGCCTCCAACATCAATCTTGTAGATCCTTTGCGGACATTGTTGATTCGCCTTCTTGTTCATGCAAGTCTTCATTTGTTTTCATCTCCTTGAGGTGAAGTTGTATGTGTTTATTGAATTGAAGCAAGTTATTGATCTTCCCTTGATTGAGACATCTAGGGTTTGATATTTTATGCATACACTTGTTTAGGTTTGCACACACATCTGCAAATCTTTATCTCTAGCTATTGTTGAGGTAGGAATACCAAAAACAGGGATTGACTGATTTTTAGAATTTTGTATCTCGACACTTTCAAGACTAATGAGTGGGCACCCTAGTCCAATTGGAGGAAATATCTAAGATCTGGGAGCTCTTGGAGGTCATTTAGCAGCTGGTACAAAAGGTTTTCAGAGATGAGAATTTACAAGACTAATGAACGGGTGCCCTAGTCCATTTGGCCCTCAATTTCTGCGTGCATGACCTCTGAACTTTATTCTCTACATTTCTATACTCTGTTTTTCCCGCTTCATCTCTAAATTCTATCATTTTCTGTTACAAGGTGTAATTAGGGTTTATTTGATTAACAGATAAAGGCACTTGATAAAACCTTAGTTAGACACCTGTATCAGACCTAATTAGCATTAGGGAACAGACAAGTGATCAGTGGCTTGGTCTTGAGCCTGGTCCTTATCCTCCCAATGTGTAGTTAGGTGAAAGAATAGGACTTAACCTTGTTTAAGAGAAACCTACTTTTTCACCCTAAACATTTTGGTGAACCTATGCTCTAAAGAATTTGCATTCTTTAAACATTAGATCTGAATTAATTTGCTATCCAAAAGCACATTTAGATTGCAAACCCTCTTTTGTGAAAGTGCATGTATTGAATTTGAATTCTGTTCTTTATTTTTTCATTAAAAGAGGGAAATTATCATTTGGTGCTTTACATAGTGTTTCATTTTTGTAAAAGTTCATAAACCATCATTTTACATTTAAATCTTGTGATAATTAGAGCATGTTAAAATGTTGGATTACTTTTTGCAAGATTTTCATGTATATGCTGAGCCGTTTAGTTGTGATGACTTTGATATGTTAGATGAATCCCTTGAGGACTTTATCTTGATTGAACATTCCACTATGGCTCCTAAACTGTCATTATTTCAAAGAGTTGTAAATGCAATTTATGTTCCTAAAGCTAAGGAAGATTCTGGGAAACCAAAAATAGTGGTCACCTTATGTTCAGATGTGGTTAAACCAACTTATAAACTGGTGCTTACTATTAGAGGTCTTTCACATTCTTCTCAACCTTCAGATCACATTTACAACTATGCTAAACAAATAGCACATCCAAATTTACAATAACCTAGTCATAATGTGGTTTCTCATGCATTTAACACTCGGAACAACAAACAAACAAAACAACAATAGAGCATTCTGATATCTTTACCAGCTTTTCAACCTATGCTTCCTCAAGCACCTCATTTAACACAAAAAGTTGGTCATGATTATGATCTTGTATAGCAACTTCGTGCTACTTGCGCAAAGATATCTCTTTGGGAGCTTATACAAACTTTGCCTACTTACCATGGAATGCTACAAGAAGCTTTACAAAAGGTGCTTGTCCCACCCACTATCAAGCCAAATGATGTAGCAGCTCTATTAGATTGTATGCATGCGACAAAAATAGATATTTTGTTTCAACAACATGAGTTGCCATCTCTCAAAGTTTAGAATTAGTATGATCCTTTAATAATCTTCATTACGATAAACAAAACACTGGTTAAGAGAGTTATGATTGATAATGGATCAGCCCTTAACATCTGTGGCATTAATTTATTACATAAGATTAAAGTTGATACATCCTTGATTAAGCTGGAAATGATAAGTATCTATGGCTTTGACAATGTTGGATGACAATCCATAGGCACTATAACTCTACCTATATAAGGAGGACCTGTGATTGTGCCTACCTTGATTCACGTCATGCTTTGCTCTCTATCCTACAACATGATTCTTGGTAGACCTTGGACCCATGTATTGGGGACAGTTCCTTCTACTTTACATCGTTCAATTAAATTCATCTTCAAGGATAAGTTGCATACTATTCATGCTGATCCTAAACCTGACAATTGTTTGCAAATTGAATCACAAAGACAAATCCTTTGCCCTAAAATTATCAACAATTTGAAAGTTGATTCATCAACTCCTCTTGCCCTAGACAATGCTGTGCAAGAGTCTAAATAATCAAATACACTTCTTGGTGATGATTGGGGTTCACTAGATTTTGCATCTTCCTCCATGGGAGAATATAAAGTTAACAATCCTATTCCTGAGACATCAAATATTGCATCGATATCTTCTCATGCTTTGAATGACAACCATAAAGCTTCTTTGTTGATGAATTCATATAATACTTTTACTTACACTACAGATTATGAAACTTATGAAGCTCCACCTTCTTCTAAAGAAATGGCTTCTCTTTATGGTCTAGGATTTTAGATCCCTTATAAGAACTGTGATTATGTAGGTAATGGCTGTGGTATTAAAATCAACAAGGAATCAAAGTCCCTATAGAATCCGCTTCGCGACATTATTCAAGTGGCATTGGATATAATCCTTTTAAGGAATCTAAAGCCCACAGACGTCCTACTCTTAATGTGAATATAATATCAATACTTAACTTGGTATTTCTTGAGATGATCGATAGTAATTGTCCTCTAGGAGTGATTCCTTTGGATGTCTTTTCAACCGATGAAGCGATAATCAAATTCTTAGGTACTTATGACAATATTCCTCATTATAATCATAAATGTGGCCTACCTTATTGTTTGAACAATGATGCATATTCTGGAAAGGCTATAAGTACAATAAATGCCACTATAAAGTCTGATGAAGGCCTACCACACTCACTTGATTTCCTAGATCATAGTACTTTGATCAATGGAAAGGCTATTGATGTTCTCATGGATAAAGATAATATTGAAAAAGTTATCCCTATTGGTGATTGTTTACATGTAGAAGAAAAGGAAGAAATAACTTAGTTACTACATGAATTCTCTAAACTGTTTGCTTGGAATTATTCAGACATGCCTGGTATTGATCCTCAAATTGTAACACATAATATTGTCTTGCAACCGAATGCTAAGCCGTTTAAACAAAAGATTCGTAAGATGAATCCCAAGATTGCATTACTTGTTAAAGTGGAGATAGAAAAGCTTCTATAGGTTGGCTTCATCCGCCCTATTGACTATTCACTATGGATCTCAAACATTGTCGCCGTCGCTAAACCTGATGGTCGTATAAGAATGTGTATAGACTTTTGAGATTTAAACCTTGCATCCTTGAAAGATGATTTTCCACTTCCTAACATTGATATGATTGTCAATTGTATAGTAGGCTATGAATTACTTTCTTTCATGGATGGTTTTTTAGGATATAATCAAATCTTAATTAACCCTCAGGACCAATATAAAACACCTTTTATAACACCTTGGGGTACATTTTGCTGGTCAGTCATGCCATTTGGTCTTAAAAATGTAGGAGCTACTTACCAATGTGCAATGACCCTTATATTTCATGATTATATGCACAATATCTTAGAAGATTATGTTGATGACATCTTGGCAAAGTCCATTCATCACCAAGATCATGTTACAAATCTTCGATAAATCTTTGAGCGCATAAGGATGTATAACATGTGATTAAATCCTTGTAACTGTGTTTTTGGTGTAGATAGTGGAAAACTGTTAGGATTTATTATTTCAAATCATGGAATTTAAGTGGATACAAAGAAGATAGACACAATTGTTAATATGCCAACTCCTAAGAATATATCCCAACTTCGTAGTTTGTAAGGGAAGATATAGGCCATCCGCTGATTCATTTCACAACTCATGGATATGACTCACCCTTTTACACAATTACTGAAGAAGGATTTGAAGTTTCAATAGAATTCTAAATGTCAAAAAGCTTTTGAAGAATTAAAGGCTTATTTAGTTAATCCACCCGTTCTACACTAGTAGAAAAACATAAATAAATGACTAAAAAACCTACCAAAAATTGGTCATGTCACCATTAGTTTGATCACGTGACCATTGGTAGTTTATTGCCAATCATTTATCTTGTGACCAAATTTATGACTAAGCAAATTTTAGTCATTAACTTGGTAGTATATTTAGTCATTAATTTGGTAGTATATTTAGTCATCAATTTGGTAGTATATTTAGTCATTAATTTAGTCATTGATTGTTGTTAATTGGTCATTTATTTAGTCACTGTAATCATTAATTGCCATCAATTGGTAGTATATTTAGTCATTTATTTGGGTGAATCAATGATTCAAGTTACAAATCAAATCTAAATTAATCCTCACAAATATGTGCATATAAACTTCAACTATCATAGATATTCAAATGTTGAGAGAAGCACCATGAAATGAAAACTAAAATGCTTGAACAATTATGATTGATCACTTTGAAAAAAATTTACTTCATTAAGCCTCACTGGCAAATCAAATACATTCAATGTCTCACAAACAACATTATTTAGAACAAACACAGCGGGGAGGGGACGTGTCCCAAGGATGCCACATGTGGTAGAAACACAAAAAAAATTTAAATATTAAATACAAAAATGTGATCTACAAGACAAGATTTTGATCACAATGTAATTGTATTGAAAATAGTCCTTTGTCAGTTAGGTCAGTTGTGTAATAACTCCAGTGGCCCCAATTTGATCACTCTTCAGAAAGGAATGCATGGATATTATAAGAAAAAGCACGGCAAATGGCATTGCAAGTCTTCTCACAACTTAAATTTTGCATATTGTCTACCATAATTAACATAACAAAAAATGTAAAAAAGACTTACAAAATGGATATCTTAATTTTCCCTCCTCCAGTAGTTCCCTTAGATCCTTGTGTTGCATGACATATTTTCTTAATTAGAAATTATGTGACCAAATTTCAATGCACAAACACAGATCGATGTATCTAAGGTATTTTAGTGCCATATCATTCTTTAACTCAAAGACAATGGTTTCCACAAGGCTGGTGATTTAGCAAAAAAATGACTAGGTAATGACCAAAATAAAATGCCACTCAATTTTCTTAAGAAGAGTTGTAATGAAAATCTCTTCAAAGAATTCATCGTATAACAAAAGGGTTCCATGGGACTTAGATCTCTTCAATCTCTATCATTGTAACCCAAGTTTTTTGTATGGCCGCTCTCATTATATTCTCTATAAGATCAAACCCTTCTTTTACCTAAAAATTACAAATCAGAAACCACATGATCTTTCTTTGAAAACCCTTTTATCTAATGAATTAAGGAAATAGTTCTACCTATTAAAAATAAATTCAAGGAAAGAGGTAATGTAAATATCTTGCATTGAAATAAATTTTGGCATATTTTTTAAAAAGACAGCAATGGGGTTTCTATTTTTCTATGGTTAAGGAAATTGCAGCAAGCAGATTTTTAGTTTTTGTGCTACAAAAAAATAAAGAACTGATGTGGATACCTTTTAAAAATAAATAATTCCTCCATTGCCTTGGATCGATTCCTTGGAAGGTGAATCTTTTGTTTTATGTTTGCACTCCATTCCAACTCACCTCAAATCTTGCAATTTGATATGCTCGCCTAAGTTATTTGCTTTCAACCATTTTCCCTTTCCTTTTCCTTTGAAAAAATATAAAATAGAAATCCCAGAGCATCCAGTGGGGAATATTTAAACGACATGAGACTCTTTCTGACACAATTTTTTTCCCAGCATGAGAACAACTGATGAGTTTAGAAAATCTTCTGGCATGAACTCTTTTACAACGTGAGAAACATTTCTACTCATTTTGGCATGGAAGCTCCACACATACAACCTCCCATTTCCAAGGTGACATCCTTCCTTTGGATTCCGCTTCAAATGAAGCACCCCGCTCTGCTCCAATCATTCACAACAAAAAAGAGAAGCTGAGACTGATAAGAGTAAGAAAATAAAAAGGTGATGAAACAAAATAGGTTAGGGTTTTGAGCCTTTCCAAGCTAGGGTTTACCTTTACGATTTGCTCACCCACCTACTGCACTATGATGAACCATGGCGTCTTTCTCTACGAAATGAGTCATGGGTGAACACCTTTTAGGGGGCCAAAAAGAAAGGACACTTTTGTGAATATTTTAAGCAAGAACCCTTCCTTCTCATCCTCATGTTCTCTTGATAATCTAATTTAGAAGCTCCTTGCGAAAGAGCTGACAAAGAGGCTAAATAGAAAGCAAATAAAAAGCCATCTATTCTTCCACGGCTTGAGATGGGAGCAACTGCAGTTTGTTTCGAGACCTCCTTTTATGCCGCCGCTCTCCCCTAAACCTCCACCCACTTTTCACCTAGAAAATGAAGCAGGTATCCACAGCAAGAGTGAAACATCTCGATTGAACGACTCAATTTCTCAATCTTGCAGAGTGTTGGCAAGGAAAATGGCCAGGAAGTGGACCATCATGGATTAGTTGTAGACATGAAACAAAATAGGTTAGAGTTTTGAGCCTTTCCGAGTTAGGGTTTACCTTTATGGTTTCAAGATGGGTGCCAAAATTTTAATTAAATTTTAACCATTTTACTTTTGGCGCCCATCGTTAACATTTTGGCACTCATAGTTTCTCATCTGATCGGCGTGACACATTTTGGTGTCATGCTGATATGCCCTAGTCTGATCGATATGTTTTTCAATGTGTTCGAGAAGTCAAGGAGACCCCAAAATGACTCACCTCGATATTCCTTGGTCTATTATATAATATTAAATATATTATAATATAATATTATATAATATTATAATAAATATTATATTATATTATTATATAATAATTATGTAATATTATAATATAATATTATATAATATATATTATATAATTATTTGATAAAAGGCTAGATCTTTAGGCAGACATGAGAGGTCACATGGAGGGGGTAGAGATAGCCCCTAGAAATTTTATACGGGCTAGCTCTGTTTTCTGACAGTCAGAAAGTGCGATTGAAGGCCATGGTAGATGTTGGAAAGGTGGCAAGTAATGATGTTTTTGGCAGGTCGAGGCTGGACAATCACTTCCCTGAGGCCTGCAGATCATTAATGGGCATGTTGTGCCGTGGCTAGTGCGCTGAGATAGATTGAAGAGCCAAGATAATCCACATCCAGTCATGGGAAACGTCCGAGCTTTCTCTCTCTTTATTCCTTTGATCTAAGCAGACATTTATTGCCTTGCCTTGTATTGTCTTTGAATTCATGGATTATGATCAAATTGGAAAGAAAAAAGAATAGAGAAGTAATAGTCATTTATTTGGTCATTTATTTAGTCATTTATAGCTGTGTTGCAAAAAATTAGTAGAATTTTGGTCATGTGACTAAAAGTTTTAGTCACCTGGTCATTTGTTTGCCATATTTCTACTAGTGCTACAACCTGCCGCCCCTAATAAACCCTTTCTGTTGTATATCTCAGCATCTAATAATGCTCTGGCAGCTTTGTTAGCACAACATAATGCTGAAGGCAAAGAATGTGTTGTATACTATATCAGTTGAACTTTTCTTGATTATGAAGTGTGGTATACTGTTATTGAGAAGCATTGCTTAGCTTTAGTGTTTGCAACATAAAATCTTAGACATTATCTTCTAATTGCTGAAATACACGTGATAGTAAAATTCGACCCTTTAAAATATCTTTTTGCAAAAATAGATTTGTCGGGTCGTCTTGCTAAATGGGTTATGTTGTTAACTGAGTTTGATCTTAAATTCATTCCTCAAAAAGTAATAAAAGGGCAAGTGTTAGCTGACTGATTAGCTGAAGCTCCTTCACCCTTTACTACACAACAAACAAACATATTTCTCGATGACCAAGTTTTAACAATTATGAAAGAGGATAAATGGGAATTGTACTTTGATGGATCAATATGTTGAACTAGCTCTGGTACTGGTGTAATATTAACACCACCCATAGGTAAGTCAATTCCTATGTCTTATCACCTAGACTTCCTATGCGCAAACAACATTGCCGAATACGAAGCTCTTATCGTAGGACTTTGTTCTGCCATGGCTCTTAATATAAAAAAATTACAATATATGGTGATTCACAGCTAATTGTATGACAAATCACTAGATCATATCAAACTAAGCATGAAAAATTATCTCAATATCGTACAATGGCCCTATTTCTCTTAAAACAATTCACATCATTTTCCATAAATAGTATTCCCAGGAAAGACAATCGACGTGTGGATGCAATGGCAAGTGTAGCTTCCCTTATATCCCCTAATGATTCTCCTGAGGAATTTACCTTCGTTATTCATAATCTTAAAACACCGACAATTGAAGACCCTACAATTGCGAATTTGGAACTCTGTGGTAATACATATACTGATAAATGGTTCTCCTATATATTTAATTATTTGTGTGATGGAACTATTTCTAATTCAACATCTAAGAATGCCCAAATCTGACTACATAAACTGGCAGTGCGATACATCATTTTTTTGAATGTGTTGTATAGATGAAGTTACAACGACATCTTACTCTGATTTTTAAGTAATGCAAAGATTTTGATAGCTCTAGAAGAAGCTCACTCTGGTGCATGTG
This sequence comes from Cunninghamia lanceolata, assembly GCA_027924645.1. Classification (NCBI taxonomy): domain Eukaryota; kingdom Viridiplantae; phylum Streptophyta; class Pinopsida; order Cupressales; family Cupressaceae; genus Cunninghamia; species Cunninghamia lanceolata. The sequence continues at coordinate 15,700,061 of BSBN01001152.1, read as the reverse complement.
GAGGACATTTTGGAGGAAAATCATTTGTGCAAACATTATTATGAATGGGTTATTACTGGCAGCATATGGAACAAGATTCCTTTGCTTATGTCAAGAGATGCCCGCAATGTCAATAGCATAAACACCTAATCCGAGATCCCACTCAAGAACTCTGTGCCCAAGTCTCACCTTGGCCATTTTCTATTTGGGGCCTAGATTTTATCATTATTGCCATTGATTACTTCACAAAGTGGGTTGAAGCTGTACCCTTACGATCCACGATTGCTAATGTAATTTGCCAATTTATACAAGATAATATTATTTCTCAATTTGGAATACCTTCCTCCCTCATTTCAGATAGTGGGACATCATTTAAGAACAAGGATGTGAAGAAATTTCTTGAAAAATATCATATTCAACATCACTTCTCTACGCCTTATTATCCTGAATCAAACGGCCAAGTAGAAGCTTCAAACAAAATTATTGGGTAGATTCTATGAAAGACTGTTAACAAACATAAAAAAGATTGACACATTCAATTGTCCTATGCATTATGGGCCTATAGAACAAGCATTCGTACGGCTACTGGCAATACACCGTATAACCTTGTATATGGCAAAGATGTGATAATGCCCTTGGAATTAGAAATCCCTTCATTGAGGATCTCCCTAAGGGACATTATTGATGATGATATTAAACATGAGAAAAGATTACAAGAACTTGAGATGCTTGATGAAAGATGTATAAATGCTCTTGAGCACCTCAAGGCTCATCAGAAAAGTATACAACAATTGTACAATGAACATGTTATACAAATGAAAATCAACGCAATATAAATGCACCTCCTAGAGAAAAAGGTAAGTTCAACCCTAATTGGCTTGGACCATACATTGTAACTGAAGCCTTTGGATCAGGAGCATATATACTAGCTGATGAACAAGGTACTCCTCTTAAAGAACCTATTAGCACCGCGTACCTCAAGAAATTTCATGCTTAAGACTTGAATGTTAAATGTTATAAAGCAAATTTATTAGATAGATTATCTTCAATTTTGACAAAAAGTTAGCATGTTGTCTTAATTCATTTAACATGACAATCTTTGCTTGGTTAATCATTGTCATATCTTCCTTATATAATCTTTGTTAAGATCACTCTTGTATTAACTAAGCGTAGCATAGAAATTTTGGTTGTATGAGAAATTGTTAATCATTATGTTTGTTACTATAGATTCTGCAAAGAATTGTTAGTATATCACATTAGCATTAATTATATTTCCATATCAACCTTGAAACAATCATCACTAGTTGCTTTTTATAAAATCACATGTGATAGATTATTGCACATAGAGAGAAAACGAAAAAACATCATATATATATTATCAATTTCAAATATACATCTGAGTTGACTATCCATCACAACAAAATGGGATGTTGTAGTACATAATATATAATCATCATATAGCTGAACCCCAGTCCCCTGTACCCTCGAGCCCTCATGGTGTGCGTGTGACAAATGCCTGACCATGTGTTGCTATGGATTGCGAATGACTCCTAGAGACACTTCGTGATTGTAACCCCCTGATCTCTCCTCTTAGCCCTATCACCTCCTCGTGTGCCTCCTTGTACATCCGATGGTATTGGTCTCTCTCAGCCTGAACCTTGTCTCTATCATCTCTTGCCTGATAGACCTCAAGTAGTAAGAACTCACCAATGACTGGCTCTCTCTTTGATGTAGGTACTACTACCGTCTGATCCCATTGCATCTAAAGCTCCACCTTGGTGCACTCAGCTCTCTATAGTAACTCCTCTCTCTCTCCCATGTAGACTGCTCTAGAATAGCCTCTATAGTTGTCTTGTACCTGACAAAAGGCATAAATATCTCCACATGTCGCCCAGCGGATGGCCATGGTGAATACCTTACCTGCACCTATTTCTCTGATACATTTGAAGCTACTATGTCTACTATGATGCAACTCACAAAGTTTCACCAAGCATCGGTACCGACTACAAAATAGAAAATAAGATAGATATTAGACTCTCACATAAATATCACAAGTAATAAACACAAAGAACGTCAAATTAAATGAAATAAGGCTAACCTGGATCTCCATCTTGCCAGGATGGATCTTGAATCGCTGAAGGTGTCATGAGTTCTATAGTCTGATCTATAGCTGGGGACACAGACCTACTACACTCCCCCCTCTTAGTCTGACTCGGTCTCTCAACACCTGTAGGAACTGGACCATGAACTTTGGACTGTGGTCTCGACTCGGTCTCTTTGTCAGTGTTTGTCTCCTGCTGGTCTTGTCGTGGTCCCTAAAAGCATATTGCAACGAAACCTCCTCTAACTCATCATCATCCTCTACATCCTCCTCAAGATCATAGTATTCTACAAAGTAGTTCACATCATCCTCTACCCCTGTGTTACTAGCGTGATCGGCCCAAGGCCGAGGGTCACCCGTAGGGTGACCAGGAGGAAAGATAGGAGTAGGTCGTGTTGTATGCCACCATGTCTGATATGCTCGAGTACAACTGACATCATCTGCATCTGAAACTAGTGTTTCATCCTCTAGACCCTCATCATCACTAAGAGGTACATCTACTACTATCAGCCGTTGGGTGATGTTCACCCTGACTGCGCTGCACACGATATGCACTTAGCTTAGACACACTATAGAAACATCCTGTACCTGTTCAAACTATCGTGCCACCCTGTCATAATAGAACCAAACCATGATGTGATTAAGGCGACTGACCATCAGCTGGTCCCTCTGCATCTTCGCTAACTATCTCTGCTAACCAGGCCATATAATATAGCCGCAATATGGTCTCCAGATAATATCGCTGGGCTGCAATATATCAAAAACAACTCTCCAATACAAGAAGTCACTGTGTCTCCAACATCTGACTAGTGGATGAGTATGGATGCATGGATGGGTGAATGCTGCCTCTATAAGAAACCCCATTGGTCGTGTGCACCTGCTATGCTCAAAACCCCAAACCTGTAGTAAAGTGTAGATCATCAGACTATGCATCTCATAATGGACATACCGTCCCAAGTCACAGTAAAGGTGCGCAAGCATACTACACCCCCATGAGTAAATAGTCTGATGCTCCTCCATCTCTCTAATAGTGTGAACAAGACCCCCATGAAGGTGAGTGCCTCATCCATCTAGTACGACAGCTAGTGCGACTGTGACTATCATGATCCTTTGAACCAAGGGAATGTCACCGCATCCCTGCTCTAGAAGCCAAAGATGAATATGTCCTCACTTTGCTCATGAAACCATGCAACCCATACAATATAACTGACTCTCACAAGTATACTCTGCTAAGCAATGTCCTATGACCCTCACTATCTCTCCTCAGATAGGTAGTCATAGGATCCTTCACACATCCTCCAGTGTGATAGTCATCTCTCCTGTGGGTATCTCTCCTCGGATAGGTAGTCGTAGGATCCTGTACACATCCTCCAGTGTGATAGTCATCTCTCCTATGGGTAAGTGAAATGTGGATGTATCTACATTCCACCTCTCCATCAAAGCCATCAACATGTTACAATGAAATCTGATTGTGGGCATGTCAAACACCCACCATAAACCCATTGCATGTAAGTGCTCTCTCTGTGTTAGACATGGTGCTAGCATGCTCTCGAAGCAGTGCCATCAGGTGACCACCTGTGTGTTGTCATGTCTCCGGGACATCCTGCAGGTCGAAAAAGCAATGGTATCAGTTTGCATCATGTAACCAACACAACTGCTATCTAAAATAGTAATGAGTGCTTGTTCCTAGGGCCCATGTCCTCTATGGATCCAAGCACCCCAAGAAGACTCAAGCACCCCAGAGGGACACTGGCACCCTTGGGGGACTAGGGCACCCCTGAGAGAATCTGGCACCCTAGGTGGACCCGAGCGCCCCTACCAGGGACCCTTGTCCACGATACCTCTCCCGACACAGTAAATGATAAAAACAACTGAAAGAAAATAGAAAGATGTCGATGCATAAGATTAGGACCGTCCCTTGGCCTCAAAATGCCTCTTTGCTACTTAGGTTTAGAGAATCTCTAGTCATGGGGGTTGATACAGGCATCGGCTCGACATGGCTATCCTCCTCTTCTCCTTCTCTTTCTCCTCTACCTTTTCTACATAGACAAACAATAAGAATGAGGAAGTGATAAGTGAAAACTCCCTTTACATAAAGTAAGTGGATGAGAATTCCTATCCCTAATTAGGTGCAATATTGATCCATTTCACTCTTGAGCCTTTATCTTGAGCTGTTGAACTTGGATTTTCACACTGTTTGTTGCGTTAGAATCTTGGTTCTGCTCTCTTTCTTACCCAATGTGTTGTGCTTGTGCATTGTTTTGAAATGACCCTCATAACACATTTCTCATCAGGTTCCCCCTCAAAATTGATGTGCGTGGATATCTCCTTGTTTCTCCTTTTTAGGACTAAGCAAGCAGAAACAAAGGGGGCATATATCTCCCTCGATTTCCTCCTTCATCATGTCTCATCACTCAACCCCCTTAGTGTTTTTGTACTGATTCATTGGTGATGGTTGCGGGTTGCTTTGATTTCAATTTTCTGACAAGTGTTCCTTTACAAGTTGCGGTTCCTAACTTTGTGGTCTTGCAGGATTGTGGACTTGGGGGCTTCTTCCTTCTCAGTGACAAAACCTTGGCTTTCCTCTACAGTATCCTTTTCATGATTGATGCATTTACTTTCCTTTAGTTGCATATGCACATAGTGTCATATGGCCACTAAAGTGGGGGCTAAATGTTACATCAGAAATTGTCCTTCTGTATGGAATGGTACAATTTCCCTTGGTTTAGCTCCTCGTCTTTGGTGACCTCTCAACCTCTTTATTTTTGGCCTTCCCGAAACCCTAATTGACTACTACCTAGTTACAAAACATTCATTTTCTGATGTAACTTTTGATAGAACCTGGAAAGAGGATTTGGACTATGGGTCCCTAGGACCCCCAAAATGTAGATCTGGTCAGAAAATGGGGGTCTAGACTCGGGCACCCATGCTCTAGTCCTACCCCATTTTTTGGGATTTTGAATTTTGGCAAGGTGTCGGCTCCTGCCATGCTCCTTGGGATTCCGTTTTCAAATTCTCAGTTTTTGCACGATATCAAGATGTTATTTGGAAGTTTGAATTTCCCTAAAGCTAGATATAAAAAGACATTTGAAAATTATTTTATCACACACAATTCTTATGCAAGCTTGATGCCAAAACTCTGCTGAAATTGCCATTGAAGATTAGTGACTTGTTGAAGCTCTTGAAAGTTATTTGAATTTGCTATCATGGAGATAATGGATGGAGATTAGGAATCAAGATCTTGAGACTATCTTGATCTTCCTAAGGTTTGTACACCCTTTGCATGATCGGGAGAAGGGTTGAAGCCTCCAACATCGAGCTTGGAGATCTTTCGTGGACATTGTTGATTCGCCTTCTTGTTCATGCAAGTCTTCATTTGTTTTCATCTCCTTGAGGTGAAGTTGTATGTGTTTATTGAATTGAAGTAAGTTATTGATCTTCCCTTGATTGAGACATCTAGGGTTTGATATTTTATGCATACACTTGTTTAGGTTTGCACACACTTCTGCAAATCTTTATCTCTGGCTATTGTTGAGGTAGGAATACTAAAAACGGGGCTTGACTGGGGCAAGCTCCTATATAGCCACAACATTTTTATCCTTCTTTTGTAGGTGCAGATCATGTTTTACATGAAACAACAAAAAGAAGCAGCATAAAGAAGGATATTGTGGATACAATCATCATGGATTTTTAGAATTTTGGATCCCGACACTTTCGGGACTAATGAGTGGGTGCCCTCGTCCAACTGGAGGAAATTTCTGAGATCTGGGGGCTCTTGGAGGTCATTTAGCAGCTGGTACAAAAGGTTTTCAGAGACAAGAATTTGTAGGACTAATGAGCAGGTGCCCTAGTCTAGTTGGCCCTCAATTCCCAGGTGCAAGACCTCTGAACTTTATTCTCTGCATTTTTGTACTTTGTTTTGCTTGCTTCATCTCTGAATTTTGTCATTTTCTGTTACAAGGTGTAATTAGGGTTTATTTGATTAACAGATAAAGGCACTTGATAAAACCTTAGTTAGACACTTGTATCAGACCTAATTAGCATTAGGGAATAGCCAAGTGATCAGTGGCTTGGTCTTGAGCCCGGTCCTTGTCCTCCCAATGTTTAGTTAGGTGAAAGAATAAGACTTAACCTTGTTTAAGAGAAACCTACTTTTTCACCCTAAATAGAAATAAAGAAAATACGAAAATAAAGGGGTTTTGGGAGCATATAAGGAAATAGAGTTCTATTTTATTTATATTTGTTTTGTTGTATTTTATCCCTCTCCTTCTCTTTGGAAAGAAAAATCATGGAGGTGGCTACACTTGGAATTTTTCTTATGGATGGGAATGCATTGGAATGGGCTTGGGATTGCTTTGGTGTAGGAAGATATTCATATTATATTTGTGCCTCTCAAGAAGAGATATTTCCATTTAAATGTTTGCTTTGAATGAAGTATTTTTCTTGAGGTTTCATGTTTTTTGAATTTAAAATTTGCATTTACCATGCCCACAATAGGTGGATTTTTATGGTCTCTTCATTGTAGCAATGAATAGAGTTTAATGATGCAAATAAGAATTAGATTTAATTTGTTTTTTAATTGCATTCAAATTTATTTTTGAAAATGCATGAAAAGAGGCCAAGTTATGGCAAAATTTTATTGGAATTCTCTTTTACAATTTTTATTTGAGAATATGGTTGCGAATATTAATTAGATCCATAAGGACACTTTCAGTTTTTGAAATTTTATGTATTATGGAAGATTGAAATTCTAGTGTTATTGAGGGAGGTATCCAATGGTGGATTTGGAGATTTTATGGTTTTTCCATCTTTTTAAAACAAATGAAATTTATGTTTCAAACCTTAGTTTTCATTATTATTTTGTGAGATGAAAAGTCTCGTGGGAAATGGTATTCCCTATCTTATGAATATGAGTGTTGCATGTTTTGACCTCATTTTTTGTGCTTTGAGTTTTTGGTTAATTGTAATGTGCCCTTCCTAAGCTTTGTTAGTTTATTCATCATTAGCCTATTCATCGAGGTTCCCATAGGCTATTAAAGCTTGGTTAGGGAATTCCATCATTTGTGGAGGTTTGGTTATCTTCTTTTGGTTGCTCCCAGGTGTTGTTTGAGATTAGTTCTTTAGATGTTCTATTGTGACTCTTTCCAAGGATGTTTCAGATAGATGGTCTGTTCTTACTATTTTTAGTAGTCTCCACTATTTTTAGCCAGTCACCTATTTTGGCACCGACTTTAGTATTCAACTTTGGTTACCCCCTGGCTCAGTCAGTTTCATCATATGATGTTTTGTCAATGTGTTCTACAAATTAAGTGTTTGGTTTTAAATAAACACTTATATTATAATGTTTTATTATAACGTTTTGCTAAGCATTTATTTAATATTAAAAGGGGAACTTTATTAAGTTGGGCGCCCATGTTCAATACATGTAATATTTAAAGGAATGCTAAAGTTGTATACTCTAGGGGATGCCAATATGGAGACATAAGTGAAAAATAAAATAAAGTTATTTTATTTCCCCAAGCTATGCGTGGGAATTGATGAAGTATATTAAGTGCTTTGAGCTCATTTGCAAATAGAAAAGAAGATGGATATTTTGGAATAGAGTTTTTATAGGTTGAGTGTGGAGTTCTACCATAAGATTTGTGAAGATGAAATCCTTTGCATTGAACATCAACTGCAGAGGTGAAAGATCCTCCAAGGTTGGTTACTAACAGGTTCACTTAGAATTTGTGTTGGAATTAACTGCAGAAGATTTACTTGATGTAGGCAAGGGTATTATTTGTCAAATCTTTATGATTCTTCAAATAAAGAATTGAGGAGAAGATTGTAGATTTGTGAGTTTGGAGTGATGAAGAAGACTTTATTGTTGGCCATACTTCTTCCCTAGTTGGTCGTACCTTCTTTGGGATGCAAGGGTTTGTTAAGGGAGATTTATTGCAAATTTTATGAGGAAGTTGATTGGAAGTGAGGTGACTATTTTGACTAATCATTCTTTGGCATGATGAGAAGGAGATTTGATTATTATTTCTATTGTACAAACTCGTCCTTGCTAGTTGTACCTGTACTTAGGATGCATGGAGTTTCTAGGCTAAGAGCCTCAACTTTTGCATGATATTTATTCACTATTGGAGGCACCTAGGATGGATATGAAATGGGTCTCAAGCATTTGTTGTGTTTAGACATTGTAAGGGTTTGCATAGACGAACTAATGTTGTTTGAGTTTGTAATAGACCTGCAAAATTCATATCAAAAAATGGGTATGTTCTTAATTTGATGTTTGTGTGATATCTTCAGTTGGGTATTTATTAATTTTAATTGTTGTTGTTCATTGCTTCATACATAAGCATTTGGGTGTTGTTGAATTGCTTCATTTTATCATATCAATGTCATATGCATTGAAAAACCATATGCAACAACAAAACCATAAACAAATCAACACCAAACAAAGAAAAAAAATAGAACATGGGTGTATATTATAGTGGTATCAGAGCATAGATGTATCTTTCCATCTTGTGCAGTTGAAGTTGTGTGAGCATGCAATAATTTTTTGAGTAATGCATCCTAGTACTCATCAGTATTATTTGATAAGAAACAGATCTGTTATTTTGGAAAATGTCCCCTTGGGGGATTTTACCTCTTAAGGTTTAGTTCTTAGGTTCTTAGAATGCATTTAGAGCATCTTGCATGATAATTGTGAATCCTAATGAGAAAACCTTGAAGTCTTATGGCAAATAGGACCTAGGGGGTGCTATTTTGATGATCCCTAAACACAAATGGGAGGGTGGACTTGGGACTTGGGTGCTAGTGCCCTAGTCCTGCCCTATTATGGGTCAGCCCTAAATTTAAATGTTAGTTTTATGACTGTTACTTAGGTCCTATGTCGACATCTCTAGTTTGAATTATGAAATTCTTAGCGAGAATGTTTGTAGTTGCAAATATAAGCATGTTTAGGACTTCATTTGAAAACTAGATGGATATTGTGAACTTGTGACTTTATGCCAAAGTGATTCAAGGCTTTCATTGTGTTGCAGAGCAGTATTGTGTTGTTATTGTGCTTGTTTGTTGCAGATTTGACTCCATCTCTTCATGGCATGAAAGAGCATCTTCCTTCCATGAGACCTACACTTCAAAGGTGACATCTGTTATGTTTTCAATCATTTATCTTTTGGATTTTGCCTCTATACCATAGGGATACCCACTCTCATCTAACAATGGTGTTCTATAGACTTGAATGTCTCTTCGGGGCTTAACTGAGGCAAGCCTCTAAACACCACAACCCCCAACCACACTCCTTTGTGATTGTAGGTTACAGGTACTGAGTTTCATAGAGTGGAGTTGTAGAAGGAGGTTGCATATGACAAGGATTCAAGATCTGAATGAAAGAAGACAGAGTTAAACATTTCGAGACACGAGTGCTAGTGGTAGTGTCCTCTAGATTCTGAAACACAAAAATAATTTAGACAATGATAATTAGCATTCGAAGAGCTTGGACAACATCCTAAAGACCATCTGGCATTGGACTAGGGTGCTAGTGGAGGTGTCCTTTGCATCTTTCGGGGCATAAACAAAAGATACAGTGAATATCAGTGTCAAGAGAAGATTTAGATTCTGTTCAAAAAGTTGTACCTTGGACAAGGGCTCTAGTGGAGGTGTCCTTGACTATTCCACATTCTAAAATTAAAAAAATGGTTAGTTATTAATCTCTATCCTTCATCTTAATCTGAAAGGATTTGTCGTAATTCAACAATTTGCTTATTGTTTTGCATACTTAGGGTTTTAAGAGAATTTGAACATTAAATTAAGATACTGATTGATAACATCTAAGTTTCATCATTATTCCAAGTGGTAGCCCAACCTGTTAGGTGAATGCTCTGGCTTAGTAGAGATTCAACTTGGTTGATATGCCCTTGAATGTTTGTAGTGAAAGGAGGATTTACCCTTGAAACTTATCAACCCATCATTTCATCCCCCTTTTTTCCTATAAAACATTTTGGTGAACCCGTGTTTTTGAATTTTGCACCTTTCTGAGTGTTGTGTGATAGATTTGCATTCATTCATCTTATTGCATTAAAAAAATAACAAAAAAAATTGAAAAATTTTAAAAATTTGAAAAAATAGGCATCTTAGGCTTGCATTTTGGCATAATTTGAATTAATTAGCATTTAATTTCATTTAATTTATTTTATTTTCATTAAATATGATTTATATTATAGAAATTCATCACTTATTATTCACTTGCATTGCATTTTCATGCTTAATTTGTCAAAATTGCTTGAAATTGTGCATTTTTCATAAAGACCTAGTTTTGCATTAACTAGGGTTTGTACTTAAAATCTTGTTTCAGATTTTACTACCCTTTAAAAACACTCATTTAGGTATGATTTCTAATTTTAGTGTTGCATCATAGTGTCATTCTTGCAAAAATTTCATGTCTACGGTTTGAAAACTTTGCATTTTCACTAGATTTGGCCTTATCGTCTCTCTAAAATTTCATTATATGTGTGTTGTAAAGAATTTTGCTACATTATTTAAATTATATTAGGGTTATAATCTTCTTCCCCTCCTCAAATTATTTACAACACCCTTTCTATTAGGCATTTACATTGAAAATTGGTGAAAAACTACATATCTTAGGTGTATTTTCACTAGGTTTTGACTTGTCATCACTCTAATTACATCAAAGGTATGTTGTGAAAGATATTATTGCATGATTGGATTGTTTTTAGGAATATTATTTTCTTCCCCTTTTGAAATTCTTCACAACATCTCTTCTTTCACTCATTCGCTTTAAAAAAAGTTGAAAAATCAAGCATTTTTAGGTCATATTCATACATACAATTGCATTGTTTCTTGCATAAGTGTTGAAAATCTTTAAAATATGATTTTACATTCATTTGAAAACATAGACATGGCTTCTCAATACAACAATAATTCTAGGCTTCCTCCTAGGCCTTATTTGAAAAGAAGAGCCCCTGAACTTGAAATAACATTTACACCTCATGACAAAGAAATGGTATATACTGAAGGGCCTCTTTATATTACAGTGAACATAATGGAAAGACCTGTGCATGGAACACTTTTAGACCCTAATTGAATGACTAATATGGTTACGAAAGAGTTCCTTCTTAAACATGGTTTGGCACAAGATTATTATGAACCATCAGACTTGAGAATTAAAACACATAATGGAGCTTTCATGAATACATTTGGGAAGATAAACTTACTGGTCTCAGTATATGATAAAGTTGTGGATTAGTAATTTGATGTTATCCCCTTATCTGACCTCTTCTGTGTAAAACTAGGACATCCATGGCTTAAGGCTATGAATGTCGTCCCCTCAACTATTCACAAATGCCTAAATTCCCTTTGCACTGAGAAATATGTACTATCCGCCATAATTCATATCAACCTTTGGCTAAGAACAAGAACTTCACTCTTGATTACTTTTTGCCGCAACCTGATAGAGACCCTGAGCCATGAAGAGACCAATCTTTCCTAGAATATAGATGATACAAAGTAAAAAAACTAGCTAGAGTGTCCAGGCCTCCTTTATAGACAATAAGGGAAGAACAACATGTATTTGGAGATCCACTTAGAGCAAAAGGAAAATGACAAAATGACATAAGAAGAAAACAAGACTATTATGACTATGATGAAATAATTGGCATGATAGAAGTAGATAAGGAAAAGTTTCATAACTCACCTCATCCACAGAGAGATGGTATTTATGCTGAGGTTCCTCCCCAGTCATCCTTACAAGGATTGGGAGGTTTTCATCGACAACAAGACCAATGAAATTTGAACATGGTGCTTCCTCCTCTAATGTACAAACTCCTATGGAAAAACATAATAATGCCTTTGAAGAGATAAATAGTAAGACAAGAAGGAATAGACAAGCAAGAGAAAGGAGGAAGAGAAGACAAGCTTTTTCCCAACGAAATGCAACTCAACAAGAAAACATTCAACCTAACATTGAATCAAACCTAGACAAACTTAACATTGAACAATTTGAAGACAAGAACAAAATTTGGGCTATGGTATCTTACACATCTCTCTCCTCTAGCATTTGAGATTAGGAAGAGGATAATTTGATCATTGATAACCTTTAGCATGAGCCTCTCGTAGGTAAGTATTTCTAACCCTTTACCTCCATGTTGTGTTTCCCCCGTGATGTGTTATGTATTTTTTAGGCCTCCTATGATGATCCTTGATTCTCTTGTAAGGTCAAGGATACTGGGAGACCGCCTATATTGTGACCATTCTTCTATATTGTCTCTCCTCTATTTTCATTGTTGTGTGTTGTGTTTGACAGACATAGCGTTGCAGTTGGTGACTTGGGGGCACCCTCCTACATGATTGTCCCTAAAACACTTGTTTCTCCTCTCTTGATTTATTGTTTACCTTCCTCTAGTGGTTCTATCTAGCTGGTGGATGACAAAAAACATATAATACAGATATGCACCTAGTGTCTCTTCAGTGAGAAATTAAAAATGGACCTAGTCCATACATGACGAGGGGTTTGATATATATTATCTGACGCTTGGCTAGTAGAATCAATCCATGTGGTACTTTGATGCTGTCTTATCATACTTACAAAACATAACAATACTACTGCTCCGTGCACTTTGATTATCTTGGATCTTGCCTTGCTCAGCTCTGTATGTGAATGATTACATGCATTGTTGTTTATCATGATTATATGGTTGCTAGCACCTTTTATTGCAAGAAATTGTGTGTTTGTGGGAACATTTGGTGATCATAAAGTACATGTCACCTCTGGGGGCATGGGCTTTGTGAGAGCCTGTGTTCCCTTGTGTGTTTTCTTCCTACCTTAATGTGCTTGATATCAGTACATGATATAAACCACCTTAAGGTGGGAGCATATAGAAGGTAAGTTGTCTAATGATTTTGGTACTAACAAAGTGTGTTTGAAGCCCTCTACGGAGGCGGGATGTTATATCTTTGAGCGAGTGCACATCTTCATTTTCTATACTGCAATCATTTAAGTCCTTTGTGGAGGCAGGATATCATGCATATCCTTTTTATTCTAAGCCCTTTGTGGAGGTAGGGATGGTGTATTTCTCAAGGAGATTGCACATCCTATCATTTTCTAAAAATGTCCTCCGAGTAGGCGGGGTGGATCTGAGACTATCCTACCCTTAAGCGTGTCTTTGGAGATTGTTGTGGCGAAGCCCAATCATCGGTGTGTGCCTATAATGTGCCTGAGATGGCTACGAACCTAGCAATAGGTTTCTTCCATCACTTGTTTGTCGTGTTTTCTCTGTGTCTTCCATGTGTGTGTGTATGGCGTGTTTGTTCCCAAGCATAGTTTCAAGACCAGTGGTGATGAGCTCCTCCTATGCTTTTGGATTTGTATGGTGTGTTTATTCTCAAGTTTAGTTTCAAGACTGGTGGTGATGAGCTCCTCCTACACTTTGAGATTTGTTTTGTGTGTTTGTTGCCCGTTATGCAGTTTCAAGACTGGTGGCGATGAGCTCCTCTTGCATTTGGGTTGTGTGTTTACTTTCCTTGTACTTGCATTTGCATTTCATATATGAGAAAATAAAAAAGAAATAATTACTACATTCATTGTATTCATTGTGTTTTGTTTCTTTAATGTTTTCTCCATGTTTTGCATGATTGTAACTATCTTTTCCATGTTTTGCATGCCTATTACTTTCTTGAGTGTGTTTGGCATTTCTTCATCATGCTTGGTGTGTTTGCTATGTATGTTGACCTTACTTTAATGCATGTATTAACCTTGCGTTTATACATACATTAAAGAGGGGGCTAAATGTTATGTTGGAAAATGTCCCCTTGGGGGCTTTTCCCTCTTAAGGTTTAGCTCCCGGGTCCTTAGAATGCATTCAAAGCATCTTGCATGATAATTGTGAATCCTAATGAGAAAACCTTGAAGTCTTATGGAAAATAGGACCTAGGGGGTGCTATTTTGATGATCCCTAAACAAAAATGGGAGGGTGGACTTGGGCACTAGCACCCTAGTCCTGCCCTAGTTTGGGTCAGCCCTAAATTTAAATGTTAGTTTTATGACCATCATTTAGGTCCTATGCCGACATCTTAAGTTTGAATTATGAAATTCTTAGCGGGAATGTTTGTAGTTGCATATAGAAGCATTTTTAGGACTTCATTTGAAAACTAGATGGACATTTTAAACTTGTGACTTTATGCTAAAGTGATTCAAGGCTTTCATTGTGTTGCAGAGTAGTATTGTGTTGTTATTGTGTTTATTTGTTGCAGATTTGACTCTATCTCCTCATGGCACGAAAGATCATCTTCTTTCCATGAGACCTACACTTCAAAGGTGACATCTATTGTGTTTTCAATCATTTATCATTTGGATTTTTCCTCTGTCCCGCAGTGATACACACTCTCATGTAACAACGGTGTTTGGAAGACTTAAATCTCTCTCTGGGGATTGATCGAGGCAAGCCTCTAAACACCACAAACCCCAACCACACTCCTTTGTGATTGCATGTTACATGTGCCAAGTTTCACGGAGTAGAGTAGTAGAAGGAGGTTGCAGACGACAAGGATTCAGGATCTGAAAGAAAGAAGACAGAGTTGAACATTTCGGGACATGGGTGCTAGTGGCAGTGTCCTCCAGATTTTGAAACAAAGAAATAATTTGGACAATGATAATCAACATTTGAAGAGCTTTTGACATCCTAAAGAACATTCAACATTAGACTAAGGTGCTAGTGGAGGTATCCTCTGCATCTTTTGGGGTAGAAACAAAAGATACAATGAATATCAGTGTCAGGAGAAGATCCAGATTTTGTACAGAAAGTAGTACATTGGACATGGCCACTAGTGGAGGTGTCCCCAACTGTTCCACATTCTAAACTTCAAAAAATGGTCAGTTATTAATCTCTATCCTTCATCTTAATTTGAAAGGATTTGTCATAATTCATCAATTTGCTTATTATTTTGCATACTTAGGGTTTTAAGAGCATTTGAACATTAAATTGAGATATTGATTGATAACATCTGAGTTTCCACATCATTCCAAGTGGCATCCCAACCTGTTAGGTGAATGCTCTCGCTTAGTAGAGATTCAACTCAGTTGATATGCCCCTGAATGTTTGTAGTGAAAGGAGGATTTACCCTTGAAACTTATCAACCCATAATATCATCCCCCTTTTTTCCTATAAAACAAGATCAAACCCTAACCTAGAGGTACCAACACATATTGATCTTTTCGTAGGTGTTGATAGAGTTGAGGTAATATGGGTGACAGAGATCAAGGGGAATCGAGCATAAGGGATATCCTCAATGATCTTGTTAGGGGACAACAATATTTGCAATAGAATATGAATCAACTATATGCCCTATTGACTCAACAAATGATGGGTAATAATAACAACAATAACAATGGTGGTACAATAATGGCAGTATAAGAAATGGTGGTAATAATGGTAATGGAAGAAATGGCGATGATAATGAAAATGGAAGGAATAGTGAAAATGGGGATGGTTCAATCAAAAATAGAGTTGCAAATAAGCATACTATGGCTAGAACAACAAACACTAGGCCTCTTATGCCTAACTTTCCTCCACAGGATAACCCTCTAGTTGATAATGAACCCACACAACAAGACTTGCAGGATCAAATAATGAGGGATTGGAGGGATTTAGGGGTTTAATTTTAGGCCGAGATGTCATTTCGCAACTATATGGATAATAGATTAAGACATAAACCCCATAGAGGTGGGGGTGGTAGACTACATATCAAGAACTACAAAAGAGGGTTAGTAAGTTATCTATTCCTTATTTTGATGGTTTGGGAAAAACTATAGCTAGAGCTTGGGTTCAAAGGTTAGATACCTATTTTCATCTCAATCCTATCCCTGAGGATGAAGCCATTAAGTTTGTAACTCTTCATTTGGATGGTAGTGCCCATGAGTGGCAGCACCATGGGATGGTTAGATTGGACCATGATCAGATTGACTATCATGCAGAGTTTCCCAAAAGGTAGACTGATAGATTTGACAAAAATGATCCTGAATTGTAGTTTAAGGAATTGGCATAGTTGAAATAGTGGGGTTTAGGGGATACTTACTTTTTTGAGTTCTAGAAGTTACCTATGATGGTGAATGATATCTCTGGGATGAGGTTGATTGTTCTATTTATCAATGGGTTGTCTAATCCTTTGATAGGTTGGATTAAGGCCCTTAATCCACCTACTTTGTAGGATGCTCTGAAGAAAGCAAGAGACATGGAATCTTCCACTACAAGGAACAAATCTCAGTCCAAGGGTTTATTGCATAAGCAAGATAAGGACAAGAAATATTTTTAAAAAGATTCCAATCCCCCCAAGAAGGGACCCTTGATATTAGATAGTGAGCAACTCAATGAACTTTGAGGAAAGAAATTGTGTTTTCATTATAGGGAACCTTGGGATCCAACACACAAGTGTGCTGACCAAGCTAAGAAAAAATAGATTGAGTACTTTTTAGCTGAAGAATTAGCAGTTGAAGACTCAGACCAACATTTAGATTCAAAAGATAAGGAGGTAGAGAGCTCTTTCAATGATTTAGAGAGGGATCTAAAAAATGAGAGCTCAGTAGCCCAACTCTCTAGCATTCAAAAAGAAGGATCGTTCAAGATTCATGGAGTTTTAGGAGGGTAGAGGAGCCACTCATAATTTCATTGATGGGGGGCTAGTTGCAAAAAGGGGGCTTAAAAATGAAGAGTTTGAAGGCTTCAGGGTGAGGATAGTAGATGGGTTGATTATTACCTGTAAGAGGAAGATTCCCAATTTGATTATCCAACTAAGTGACTATGAGTTCCAAGCTAATTTTTATATGGTGAGTATGGGTGACATCATGGATGTGGTCCTTGGTATGTAGTGGCTTCGTCCTATTGGTGAGTTCTATTTGAACCTGCACATTATGGAGATGAAGTTTGATGTGAATGGAAGAAAGTATGTGCTTAGAGGTATTTTAGATGGTGGGTTACGATTAGTATCTCTCAGAAGAATGGAGAGACTTATCAAACATGATTAGGTGGAGTGGGAAGTTGAGTGTCTTATCATGCCTACTATTTCAGAGCAACAAAAATAGAGTTACCATCCTGACATTCAAACCTTGTTGTCTAAGCACAACAAAGTATTTAGTAGTTTACCTTCTGGGAGGCCTCCTTAGAGAGGCATTGAGAACATTATTGAGCTTCAAGAGGGAAACAATCCCATGATCACTACACCATATAGACACCCTAAGAGACTCAAAGATGAAATCAAGAAGATGATTAAGGAGTTGATTGAGATGGGACACATTAGACCTAGTAAGAGCCCCATTGCTTCTTCGGTGTTGTTAGTGAAAAAGAAGGATGGGATGATGTAAATGTGTGTTGACTACAAGGTGCTAACTAAGAAGACTATAAAAATAGGTATCCCATTCCACACATAGATGATCTTATTGATGAGTTGCATGGTGCTTGCTACTTCTCCAAAATAGATTTGAGGTCAGGCTATCATCAGATACAATTCTAAGAGTAGGATGTGGAGAAGACATCATTTAGGTGTCATTAAGGGCATTTTGATTTTCTAGTTATGCCTTTTGGGTTAACCAATGCTCTTGCCACTTTCCAATCTTGTATGAATAGGGTATTCTAGAATCAGCTCTATAAGTTTGTTCTCATATTCTTTGATGATATTTTGATATTCAACCAGACATGGGAGGAGCTAATAAGACACCTAGAGGAGGTATTAGGTATCTTAGAGTGGGAATCTTTATATTCCAAGGAGTCCAAATGTGAGTTTGGTATGACAAAGATCCTCTACCTTGGCTAGATCATTAGCTCTAAGGGTGTGAGAGTTGATCCTAAAAAGATCAAAGAAATTGTAGATTGGCCTCCCCCAGCAAATCTGACACAACTCAAAGGTTTCTTCAGCCTTTGTGGGTTTAACAGGAGATTTGTTAAGGGATTTTCACAGGTGGCTGTCCCACTTACAAATTTGACTAATAAGGGAGCCTTTTCTTGGTCGGATTTAGCTTAGAAGTGTTTTGATCACTTTAAGCAAGTTATGAGAACTTTTCTAGTCCTAGCCATACTAGATTTCTCCAAACCTTTTAATTTGGAGTATGATGCATCAAGGGAAGGGATAAGAGTTGTCTTGATGCAAGACAAACATCCCATTACAATTGAGAGTAGGAAGCTGAGAGGTATTGAGAAGAGCTATTCAATTTATGAGAGGGAGATGTCCATCTTGCATGCTTTGGCCAAGTTTAGATTGTATCTTGTGGGAGGTAAATTCAATTGTTAAAACCAACCATAATAGTCTCAAATACTTCCTAAGTCAGTGGGATCTCAATGATAGGTAGAAAAAATGGGTAAGTAGGTTATAGGCTTATGGCTTTGACATTGTGTATGTCAAAGGGAAGAAAAATGTGGTTGTTGATGCACTTTCTAGGAGACCTCATTTGTGTGCTTTAGTGGAGATTACAATTGATTGGAGAGAGATAATTTCAAATGAGTATGCAAAGGACTCTTGGGCATCAAGCATCATAGAGGGTGTACTGTATAGGATGATAGGTATACTATGGTGAATGAATTGATAGTTTGTAAGGAGAGGATTTATTTAGTACCCATCTCACAGCTTAAGGTGAAGATGTTGAGGACATCCCACAATGCACCTATGGGTGGTCACCTAGGTTACTTCAAAACTTACAGGTAGATCCAAGAAAGGTTTACTTGGAAATGACTCAAGAATGAAGTCCTTAAGTATGTTCATGAATGTCCCACATGCCAGTAGAACAAGCATGAGCACACATATCTGGTTGGTTTGTTGCATACCTTGCCTATTCCCAAGTAGAAATGGGAATGTATATCTATGGATTTCATCACTAGGCTTTCAAAGGTGCAAGGTAAGGATTGTATATATGTTGCGATAGACTGATAGACAAAATTTTCCCATTTCTTTGCTATTTCAGAGGCATATACAACATCACAAGTAGCTGATTTGTTTTTTAGAGAGATATTCAAATTACACGGGAGCCCAGGAGCATAGTACCTACTATCTGGTAGGAACTACTCAGATTGAGTGAGATTGAGCTCACTCCTAGTACCTACTATCACCCATAGATAGATGGGAAGACTAAGATTGTGAACAAGTGGGTGGAGGATATTTGCATAACTACATTTTAGGGTTAGCAGAAGGCATGCGTAAGATGGTTGCACCTTGGTGAGTATTGTTATAAATCTACTTAACATATGTCTATCAAGATTTCACCATTCATGGCGTTGTATGTATATGAGGGCCCTAGTTTCCTTGACTTATTATTTGGGGATGGCAAAGTGCCCAAGGTAAGGGCTTTGCTCCAGATGATTCAGGACATTATGAAATCCCTAAAGGAAAACTTTCAACAAGCACAAAATCAACAAAAGCTATATGTTGATCAGCATCATGTTGAGCAATTTTTCGAGGTGGTTGACATGGTTTATCTAAGGTTGCAACCCTATAGATAGTCCACTCTTAAGATGAGTGGGTTGGAGAAGCTTAATCCATGGTTCTATGGTCCTTTTAGGATATCTAGGTGGATTGGAGAGGTGGCTTACGAGCTTGAGTTGTTGACAAATAGTAGAGTATACAATGTTTTTCATGTCTCTCGCCTTAAAAAGGTGTTTGGTCATAATGTTGTTCCCTCTTCAAAATTTCCACCATTGGACAAGGAAGGGAAACTCATCTTGATTCTTGAGGCTATCATTGACACTATGGAGCATACTCTACAAAGGAGGACTATCAGGGAGTATTTGATTAAGTGGAAGAACTTGTCAGTTGAGGATGCTACTTAGGAGAGTGAGTAGATTTTACAGCATCTAGAGTTGCAATTTCTTGGGGACAAGAAATTTTGGGGAGGGAGGATTGTAATGTCCCCTTCCTAAGCTTCATTAGTTCATTGACTGTTATCCTATTCCCCGTGGTTCCCATAGGCTATTACAAATTGGTTAGGGAATTCCATGATTGGTGGAGGTTTGGTTGTCTTCTTTTGGTTGCTCCTAGGTGTTGAGCTCAGTTCTTCAGATGGGTGACTCTTTTCAGGGATATTTAGGACACATGGTTGATTTTAACTATTTTTAGTAGTCACTGCTATTTTTAGCTAGTCACCTATTTTGGCACCAACTTTAGTATTCATCTTTGATTACCCCCTTGGCTCAGTCAGTTTCATCATATGATGTTCTGTTGGTGTATTCCGCAAATTAAGTTTTTGATTTTAAATAAACACTTAAATTATAATAATTTATTATAAAGTTTTGCTAAGCATTTATTTAATATTAAAAAGGAGAACTTTATTAAGTTGGGTGGACAAGTGCAAGACATGTAATATTTAAAGGAATACTGAAGTTGTATACTCTATGGAATGCCAATATGGAGACATAAGTGAAAAATAAAATAAAGTTATTTTATTTCCCCAAGATAGGCATGGGAATTGAGGAAGTATATTAAGTACCTTGAGCTCATTTGCAAATTAAAGGAGGATGGATATTTTGGAATAGAGTTTTTACAAGTTGAGCATGGAGTTCTACTAGAAGCTTTATGAAGATGAAATCCTTTGTAGGGAACATTAGCTATAGAGGTGAAAGATCCTCCAAGGTTGGTTAGTGACAAGTTCATTCAAAATCTATACTAGAATTAATTATAGAAGATTTACTTGATGGAGGAAAGTGTATTATTTCTCAAATCTTTGTGATTCTTTGAATAATGATTTGAGGAGAAGATTGTAGATTTGTGAGTTTGGAGTGGTGAAGAAGACTTTATTGTTGTCCATACTTCTTCCCTAGCTATCCGTACCTTTTTTGGGATGCAAGGGTTTGTTGAGGGAGATTTATTGCAAATTTTATGAGGAATTTGATTCGAAGTGAGGCCCCTATGTTGAATGATAATTCTTTGGCATGATGGGAAGGACATCTACATTGTTGTTTCTACTATACAAACTCTTCCTTGCTAGTCGTACCTATACCAAGGGTGCATGGGGTATCTAGGCTAAGAGCCTCAACTTTTATGTGATATTTCTTCACTATTGGAGGTGCCTAGGATGGAGATGAAATGGGTCTCAATCATTTGTTGTGTTTATACATTGTAAGGGTTTTCATAGATGAACCAATGTTGTTTCAGTTTGTAACAGACCTACAAAATTCATATTAACAAATGTGTATGTTCTTAATTTGATGTTTTGTGATATATTCAACTAGGTATTATTAATTTAATTGTTCTTTTTCATTTCTTCATATATAGGCATTTGGGTGTTTTTGAATTGCTTCATTTTATCATATCAATGTCGTAAGTAATGCAAAAACCATATGCAACAACAAAACCATCAACAAATAAACACCAAACAGAGAACAAAAAAATTAGAATAGGGGTGTATGTTACATCAAAGTTGACCTTTTTATAGGCCTTAGGTTAGAATTGTATACTTTTGGCCATGTAGATATGGGTGTTATGTGTTTTGACCTCATTTCGTTATGGTTTGACCTTTTTGGTCACAATTAACTTTTTGGTCAAAGTTGACCTTTTTATTGGCCTTATATGTTAGAATTGTATACTTCTGGCTGCATGGATATGGATGTTATGTGTTTTAACCTCATTTCCCTATGTTTTGACCTTTTTGGTCATAGTTGACTTTTGGTTACTTTGACCTTTTTATAGGCATTATGTTAGAATTATACACTTTTGGTTGTGTGGATATGGGTGTTATTTGTTTTGACCTCATTTACTTATGTTTTGACCTTTTGGTCATAATTGACTTTTTGGTCAAAATAAACCTTTTTATAGGCCTTAATTTAGAATTGTATACTTCTAGCCATGTGGATATGGGTGTTATGTGTTTTGACCTCATTCTCTATGTTTTAACCTTTTTCCAGTCATAATTAACTTTTTGGTTAAAGTTGACCATTGTATAGGCCTTATGTTAGAATTGTATGTACTTTTAGCCATATGGATATGAGTGTTAAGTGTTTTGACCTCATCTCTCCATGTTTTGACCTTTTTTGTCAAAGTTGACTTTTAATCAAAGTTTACTTTTGAACCTAGGAATGGATACTTAGTCTTCCTATGGGTTGTCTGTAGAAGGCCATATTCCTCTCACATCATTGTTTGATCTTGGTGATTATATGTATGTTTATTGATGTGATGATGTCGTACCTTGTTTTGCATGCTATTTCCACATTTACTTTGAGAAAATGATGTCTTAGCATGCATTGATGGATGAACTGTATTATGGATTTAGAGTGTTTTCCCTTCTCTTCTCCATTGCATTAAAATGGTATGTTAGTGATGATGTCTTAAAGAAGGATGTGTGTGACTTTAAAAGTATCGATGCTCTTGTGTTAAACTCCTTCCCTTCTTTTGCTTGGTTGGGTCATGAGTAACCTCATGGTGAATTATGCATTAGACCATGATATGTGTGTATTTATATGTGGTTGTGCATTGAATTCTACTAGTTGTTTGATCCCCTTAGTGTTGTGTTGGGTGTGTGTGGAACCCATGTTCAACCTTGTGTGGGTTACCTTGGTGTCTTGTTGAGACCCTTGTTTGTGTGAGATGGCTTGATAGTGGTGTTGTCGTGATCTTCTTCTCCGTAGCTTGGGGTTTGCCTAGAGTGGCATAGATATCTATTGCACTTGATGATGGCAATATAGTAGGGTGGTGGGTAACACCTCCCCATTGGTCCTATACGAAGATCTCTTAGGAGTTGGAAGAGTTCCTTGTGTATTATTGTGTACTATTTACTTTATGATCATGTTGTAACTCGTGCCTTTTGGAGCACTTTGGAGGCAATTTATTAATATTTTAATATTATTATATATGTAATTTAATTATTGGAGTGTGATCCTTCCATGTTTGGGAAGTAGCCTCTGTCATGTAATTGTATTATGATCTTGTTTGGAAAGGAATTTATCATGTTCTAGTATAGTTTTCTTTTGATGGAGATGGTTAAATCATGAAAATGGAGTCCTCTATTTTATGTTGAAATGCTATCTTATGCTATGTTTATGATTTGGGTTGTAATGTGCCCACATTATGGTTGAGATTCCCATTATTGTTTTTGGCCTATCTCAACATTGGTGTTAAACGAGTGTGGCATTCTATATGATATTTCTCATATGTTGGCATGTATGATAGAAAGATTGGAAATTATATATTTACCTTTATTTGAATTGATTTCATGCTTTTGGTTAGTTAGCATGTTGATCCATGGTTATAAATTTGATGTTGTATTTGGATCCATGTTGGATGTTTTGTCCTTGCAAGGTTTTGTGTTCGATCATCCTTTTGGCTTGTTGACTGATGTTGATATCAGTTGGCTTGTCAACCATTTGTAAACTTTGGGTTGTTATTGTCTTCAATAGGAGTGTGTGTTTGTTTTCACCTCCTCCTTGTGCCTTAGTGTTTTCATGTGGTAGTTTTCATGCTTGAGTGTGCAATTGTGACATGTGAGTGTTACATTTTCATCATAAAAAAATTGTTCATCCTATCTTTATCCATTAATGTCTTGGAGTAAAAGTTGGGGCATTACATATGTACTAAAAATTTGCACAAGCCTACATGACTATCCAATGATGATGTGGTGATCCAACTCACAACCCTCAAAGGTGTGAATCATACTTCTCTCAACAATTTCATGATCAACAATGCATCCACTAATGTATGTAGTCCCTTAGCCATCCTTTTTAACCTTTGAATTAAGTTCTAGGAATTTGCACTTTCCAAACACCCCTTCATAGATCCTTAGTAGGAGGGTCACTCAAGAGATCTCAGGGTCACCTAAGTGACATATTCTTAGGTTGTAGGGTCACCTGGGTGACTAGACTTAACAAAAGGGGAAGGCCTGTTGTCATTGGATGTGCATAATGTCTATCAACTCAAGCCTTTTTTCTTGATTTTTAGCTCATTTATGCTCATATTTTTCCATGCTAAATGACCCTCCTCTTTCTTTATTTCTAATGTAAACTCTTGTTCAATCCTAATATCCTCAAGAAGGTTTCCCAATCAACCTTTCATTCTCTTCTAGTTTTCTTCAGTTTTCTTCATGTTTCCTTCCTACCCTCTCATCCATTCTTAGAAAGTTTCTCATTCAATCTTCATCTTTTCCATCCCATTATACCTATAAATACCCCTCAAGCTATAGTTTTAGAGGAGGTTTTCAATACACTTGCATTCTTGAATTCTTCTTAGAGGCCATGTATTTTATTTTATTTTGCTTCTAAGTCCTTGCTCCTAATAGAAGGCAATTAAATTTGTTCTTAGAATTAGCTTCCTCTTAGGAATCAAGCCTAGGAAAAGAAACCTCATAGCATTTTATTCTCTTCACAGGAGCCCATGAGCCTTTTACTTTAGTTTTTCCAAAGCTTTAAATCTTATTTCCTATTGTGAAATTCCATCAAGTCCCCATGATTTCTTGTCATTACGTGGAGTACTTGATTGTTGTAGAGAAGGTTACCAATCAAAGCTGAATCACTATGGACACAAGCCTAGTAGTAGTGCCTATTTCTAGATTCCAGGTTCTTTATTATTTTATTAGATTAGAAAGTAGTAATTTGCAAATGCCCTTTCCCTTGGGAAGTAAAACTTGTCTTTTATTTTCCCTTGTTAGATCTAGTTTTTTAATTATTGCATTTGTTAAAATAGTTAAAATTTTTATTTATTATAATATATTTTTTATAAATCAATATAGAAAATACAAAACACTAAAAACATAGATAAAATGCATTAAAGAAAAGCCGTATAATTTGCATTCATATCTTCTTTTCATTGTAATTAGCTCATTCAAAAAATGAAAAAGGAATCAAATAACTTGCTTGCAATTAGTATTAGTTGCATTAGAAATTCATACGAAACATAAAACACAAAAACAAAAACAAAGAAAATCCTCAATTTCATCATGAGGTATGAAACATTCAAACAAAACAAGAAAAAAATAGAACATCACATTTCCTTCACCTAGTACACATACTCAATTCAAGCCCAAGTGTGAAAGAAGATTGGATTCAATCAATTTTAAAATAAATTAGGAAAAATCTCCCTAACCAATAAAACCCCATTGAGGAAGAAGCACAAGAACAAGAAAATATCTTGAGGAAAATTTAAAAAATAAAATGAATAAAGACACTTAGAGGAGATTTGAGCTAGAGAACTTAGACTTCTCGAGTAATTAAATGATTTAGAACCAATAAGACTAGATGCATTCCAATGCTTTGCAAAAAATGGACTCAATAGGATTATAGAAAATGACCCTCTTTGTCACATAAGAATAACAACAATAACTCCTCTTCAATGCTTCCATATACATCAAAATAATCACACCAACCAATAACTAAACACTCAAAACAACAATGTGATCAACCCAACTGCAATTCACAATGTTTTTCTTCCTCCTGTATAGAACACCCCTTGGTTCCAACACCATTTGATAAGATTTTACCATGAAAGAAAGAGTAACTAGGGTGAGTGCCTTTGCATGGACATGGTTCATGTGCTACATTAGGGTCTGACTAACTTACAAATTGTCTGAGTCAATCTCAAACAACATTATAACTACTATGTCCTCTTAATTTGCCACATTTACATGGAATCCTTTTACCATCCACACATTTATCAATATGTCCTCCAAAAAATGGAAGTTACATTCGATGCATCAAACCTACACCTCCGATCTACAAGTTTACCTCTCCTCCACTGAGCCCTATGGCTAGTATCCACATGTAAGCCCTAGGATCATCATCTCTCATGGTTGATGGTAGACCAATGGGTCTCATCACAATGATGTTCTCAAAGTCCCATGTCTAGAGTAGTGTCCCTACCATAATTCATCTCCCTTCTCCCCACACAAATTATCTATACATGTCATGGTAGAGGTGGGCAAGCATGCAATATTCCCAAGAAAATACTCTACCATCTATCTCCATCTAATCCACAAAATGAATAAGGCCATAATGGATGTGCATGCCCTTCCTATATATATCAACCAAGATAGTAATCACTATTACGATAATCTTATAGGCTCTTTGGACAAATCCTACCATAATATACCAAAGAGAAACTCCATCCTCCTACTTCGATTGCACAACCTAGCCCACACAATATGAATATGTATGTTAAATCTCCCTAGTAGACATCTCTTGAATAAAATCTACCTTTGTTACTTGAATGGGAAGCCTAATTAGGTTCATCAAGTCTTCAAAAGTGATATTCATCTTGATGTAGGAGCATCTGGGTTCACAAGAAATCTTGTGTCACCCAAAAATATTTTAGTTTTTGTTTTTAGTTTTACTTCACTTTGTTGTGTTGTAGTTGGTTTTGATAGCTTTCTTCAGGAGGAAATTTTAGATTAATTTGGTTAAATTATGGAATTCACCTTGTAGAAGGTCCAAATGGGCATCACCAGTTTCAATTTTGCAAAATTTGGAGCAAAATGGTGAAGTCTAGAGAAAATCAGAGTTTTTACCTTGACTAGGAACAAAATTAGAGATTTGGAGTATTCTAGGAAGATTGGAAAAGTCTGACGGATTCCTATTCCTAAGAAAATCATTGACAGGTTTTCATACTTGGTCATTTTTAGTGGAGTTCCCTTTGATCAGGCCATTCGACCTAGCCCAGAAATCTCCAACCATTCTAGGTGAGCATTGAGTTCTTACTAGTATGGAAATCTCTAACCAAAAGGAATAGTTCCTAGTGTCTTTAAAAACCTTGGCGAACTCTTCTTCACTTAAAATCTCTTGGAAAAGTTATTAATGATCACAGAGTTCCCATGCCTTGGAAATCTCTAACTAATCGCTAAGTTCTAAGGAGGGTGAAAAGTTTCAACCAAATGGAACAGTTCCTAACTCAAAACTCTGATGGAGTCTTCATTACATAGAAAAATTGGAACTTTGGATTGTTCCTAGAACATTGGAAAAGTTTGATGATTCTAAGCAATTCTCAAACCCCAACAAAGTTTCAAAACAATGAATATGTTTGAAAAGCAACTTCATTAGAAGATTGGGTAGTTCCACTTGAGGTGGAAATCCTCAACCAAAGACACATTCGATGTTAAAGTTGTAAGAAGTGATTTTTCCAAGAAAATAAGGTAGTTCCACTTGAGGTGGAAATCCTTGACGGATTGGAAATTGGGTAGTTTCTATTGGCGTGGAAAACTCTGATTGCATGGAATGATCTTCTTGTGGGGTTGACTAGTTACTTTATAAGGAACTAAAAATTTCTAGTCATCTTCCTATTATTGGATGCAATTTTAAAATTTCTTTGGTGTCTTGTCCTAGCCACCACACATGTTAGAACTTGGTGGTAAAACCTATGGTCGTTTGATGAAGGGGTAAATCATAAAACACACAACAACAGAAATTGCACATAGAAAATAGAACTTTCTTTATGGATTTGGGTAACTTATTACATTATAGAAGCTCAAATACAATTAGAGGAATCAACCCTCCACAGGCTGCAACACATTACAGCTTCCTCTCCCAAGACTCTGGAATCATCAACATTCTGTAACCCCAAATCAGTTAGGGTTTCTATTTTCCTGCCAAAAATAGGTCAACTTTTGATCCGGGTGTCTGATTGATGAACTGTTTTATGCGTCAAAAATATCGCGGAGTGCTCTACGCACTAAAAACCTGCTCTTCCAGTTCTGGCCATTTTCGGGCCCGTACGGGACTGTTTAGTACCTCAAACCTAAGTTTGAATAATTTTCAGTCATTTTTTAGGAAACAGAAACTTTAATATCTTTCAACTCGTAAATGATCTTTGTGTGATTCCTTCACCAAAGGTCTTATATTTTTGTTATGTAACTTCCTGTAAATTTTCACTTCAATCCGTGCCCAAATGCAAACTTTCTAAAAATAGCAGGTTACTAATTTTAGCAATTTGGAAAAACTAAAAGTTCTACATCATTATTTAAGCGATTATGGAACCAAAAACACTAATTATGGAAAGAAATGAAAACAACTACAATGATTTTGAATTAACTTCTTTTTGAGTGATGTAAGATTGCCCTTACACCACTGGATGCTCCTGCATTAGACACCTAGGGTAATTTGGGAAGTGACCCTGTCACGTCTCAGATGTTTGTGTGAGGAAAACCCAAATGGTCAACCTCTGCCTTAGACAACCAAGAAGAATCTTCAACATGCCTCCCTTTCCATTTTACTAGATATTCTTCATATTGCCTGTTCCGAGTACTTCTTCCCACATGGCTATCCAAGATCGCTTTTATCTCCTCTGTTAAAGTAGATGCCAGAATATTCCACTATTCTTCTGTTGGTCCATCCTCTGTTCCACCTTCATGATATTCTGATAAATCAGCAATGTTGAAAATAGGGGAAATGTTGATCCCACTCGGCAGCTCTACCTCATATGCATTTCCTGAATCATGTTTCTTCAAAATTCTGCATGGTCCAAATTTCTTCATTTTCAGCTTATTGTATGTTCCAATTGGGAACCTTTCTTTTCTTAAGTAAACCATGACTTCATCTCCTACCTGGAACTCCTTATATCTCCTCTTTTGATCTACCTTAGCCTTGTACTAAATATTCATCTTATTAATGTGCCTTTCACCTCTTCATGCAAATCTTCATGTGTTCTGCAAAGTCTTCAGCCTCGGCACTTGTCTTTTCTCCTTTGTCCAAATTCCTTAACTCTGAAGCATTTCTTGGACTATTCCCATATACAATATGGAATGGTGATTTACCAGTACTACTATTGACAGAATTGTTGTAAGCAAATTCTGCCTGTGGTAAAATCAAATCCCATCCCTTGGGCTTATCTCCTACTAAGCATCGTAGCAGGTTACCCAAACTCCTATTCACCACTTCGGTCTGTCCATCAGTCTATGGATGTTGTGCAGAACTAAACTTCAAATCTGTCTTCAACTTCTTCCACAATGTCCTCTAGAAATAACCAACAAACTTGGTATCTTGATTTGAAACTATGCTCTTTGGTAGACCGTGTAATCTCACCACCTCCCTGAAAAATAACTCTACAATATGAACAGCATCATTAGTCTTCTTGCAAGGAATAAAATGTGCCATCTTCGAGAATCTTTCCACCACCACAAAAATGGAATCATGTCCTCTTTGTGTTCTTGGTAAACCAAGAACAAAATCCATACTGATATCATCCCATGGCTTCTCTAGTATAGATAATGGCTGATATAGCCCTATATTCTGACTTGTTCCTTTTGCCATCTGACACACTCTGCAACTCTGCACAAATTTCCTCACATCCTGCTGCAACTGTGGCCAATAATAATTTTCACCAACAATAGCAATGGTCTTATCTCGACCAAAGTGTCCAGCCAATCCTCCACTATGCTTCTCCTTAATCAGGTTCTCTCTCATGGAACTCCTTGGAATGCACAACCGGCTTCCTTTAAACAACATGCCATCTTGGATTATGAAATCCAACCATTTTGTCCTGTCCAAAGTAATAGCTTCCAAACAAGCTTTCCAGCCCTCTACAAAATCTGGATCTTCAAGATACAAACTTTTGAGCTCTTCGAACCCAACAACCTCTATCTTCATTTCTGTCAACAAATTTTGCCTTTTGCTCAAGGCATCTGCAACTCTATTGGACTTCCCACTCCTGTGCTTCAAAACAAAAGTATATCTCTGCAAAAACTCAACCCATTTTAAGTGCCTTTGATTCAACTTTCCTTGACTATTAATATACTACAAAGCTTGATGATCAGTATATAAAACAAACTCCTTTGGCAACAAATAATGTCTCCATTTCTTCAAAGCCTGAACTATTGCATAAAACCCCTAATCATAAACAAAATACTTTTTCTTGGCATCATTAAGCTTCTCACTAAAATAGGCAATGGGCTTACCTTCTTGACTCAAAACAGCTCCTATACCACTACCACTAGCATCACAATCTACCTGAAATACCTTATTGAAATTTGGAAGTGCCAAAACAAGTTGTTCTACAACTTTCTGCTTCAATGTATCAAAGCTCTTGTCTACTCATTTAGTCCATCTAAACTCTTTTCTATCCCCTCTCATTGTCTCAGTTAGGGGTGCACAAATGCTACTGAAACTCCTAATAAACTTTCTGTAAAAACTTGCCAAACCATGAAAAAATCTTACCTCCGTTGCACTCCTTGGCATAGGCCATTCAATGATAGCCCTTACTTTGTCTGGGTCCATCTTAAGACCTTCCTTTGAGACAACAAATCCCAGGTATACCAACTCCTTTGCAAAACTACATTTCTTTAGATTAATCAGCAACTCCTCCTCCCTCAGCTTCTCTAAAACTCTTTTGATATGCATCAGATGCTCATCCCAAGTCTTACTAAAAATCAAAATATCATCCAAATAAACAATAACAAAACTCCCCAAAAATTCTTTTAGTACCTCGTTCATGAGCCGCATGAATGTGCTCGGTGCATTGGTTAGCCCAAATGGCATGACTAACCACTCATACAATCCTTCTTTGGTTTTGAAGGCTGTCTTCCACTCGTCTCCTTCTCTGATATGGATTTGATGATACCCACTCTTCAGGTCAATCTTCGTGAAGTACTTGGCTCCACTCAAACAGTCTATTATGTCATCCATTCTAGGTAATAGAAATCTATACTTGATCGTAATCTTATTGATGGCTCGAGAGTCTATACACATTCTCCACTCTCCATCTTTCTTTGGTGCTAGTACTATAGGTACCGTACATGGACTTAGGCTCTCTCTTATTAATCCCTTCCTCAACAACTCCTAAACTTGTCTGTTCAACTCTTCACTCTCTGCTGGAGTCATTCTATGGGCTGCCTTGTTTGGCAAACTAGCTCGTGGTATCAAATCTATTTGATGACTTATCTTCCTTACTGGTGGTAAACCTTCTAGTACATTATCAGAGATAATGTCCTAAAATTCTTCCAACATATCTGAAACTTCTACTGGTACATCTTCACATTTCTCTTGACTAATCTTAGGAATCAATACAAAGCAATGATGCTAATGCTTCATACCCTCCAAAAATTTCCTACCATCTACCAAACAAATTCTGGCAGTACTACATACCTTTTCTTCCACCTCCTTCAAGGGCTTCAACTTATGATGAACTCCATCCTTTGTTAGGGAATATGTGTTTGTAGGGCCATCGTGGACAGCACTCCTATCATACTACCACTGCCTCCCCAACAACATATGACATGCATCCATCGGTATGATATCACATAGCACCTCATCATGGTAGTCACCAATCTTGAACTTCACTAAACACTGCTCATTGACCAAAGCTCTATGGTCCTTCTACAACCATGCAATCTGATATGGATGTGGATGCTTTCTTCTTGTCAACTTCAACTTGTCAACCATCTCCTCTGAAACAAGATTATCAGTGCTTCCACTATCAATAATAATATCACAACACTTACCTTCACATTTGTACCTTGTGTAGAATAAACTCTTCCTCTAATTGGGTTCTTTTTCCTCATTCAGCAAGGTTCTTCTAACAACTAGGGTTTCTCCCCTTTCAGCATCTTCAGAATGCTCAGAATGAGCATCTTCATCTACATGTGCAACTTGTGCATTACCTTTAGGTCTTCTATTTGTCCTTCCTTGATGTTGTGGACACTCGTATGCTTGATGCCCTTCTTGTCCATATTGGAAACAAGTTCCTCTAAAACCTCCTCTTCCAGGACCTTGCCCAGGTCTACCTCTTCCTCTTCCTCTTTGCTCACTATTGTTCTGGTCACAAGGGCGGTAGGTATTATCTCCTCTTTGAATTCGACTGGTACTAGCTTCTTCACTTTTCTTTGAACCTTCATTTCATCCCCCATAGGGTCTTCCACCAGTCCTTCCACCTTGACCTCTTCCCCTTTTCTTGCTATCAAATATTTTATTTAGCTTCTCTTTTACCTTCAGGGAAAACTGGTATGCATCTTCTATGGTGGTCATTCTAACCAGGCTTAGCTCTTCTTGGATACTTGGACTCAACCCATTAATGTAATGGGCAACCTTCTCCTTATTGGCCTCTGCATGACTGGTTCTGATAGTAATCTTATAAAACTCTTCTGTATACTCCTTAATAGACTTGTTACCTTGCTTCAGTCCTTGTAGTTTCTTTAGCAACTCCATCTCATAGTCCATAGGATTGAACTGCTTCTTCAGTTTCTCCACCATCTAATCCCATCTGGTGATCTTTCTTTTTCCTCTTCTATTCCTCTCTAACTGGACCTCCTTCCACCAAATATTGGCATGGCCCTTCAACTTTGTTTTTGCAAACTTGACTCGATCTGGGTCCTCCATATCTTCATACTTGAAATACTCCTCCATGTCATTGATCCAATCAATAAGCTGTTTTGGATTCAAATCTCTAGAATATGTAGAAACTTTGATCCTAGGCCTCTTTCTGATCTTAGAAATGGCCCTCAACAACCTAACTTCTATAGGATCTCCTACAGCTTCTTGTTCTTCCTTAGATAGCTCCTCTTCAGCTTCATCTTCACTTTCTTCTCTTTCTCTCGGATCAAACCCTCTTCGTAGCTCCTCTTGCAATGCATCGATTTGCCTTTGTAGGGCTCTAAAACCCTCTTCTGTCAAAGCATTTCTCCCAACATGATTTCTTCATGGAGGCATCTTGATCTCCACAGCAAACCCATAACCTCAGGTCTTGGTGCAAACTACCTCACGGTCGGCGATTTGTCTACACATTCAGGAGCCCTTGCTCTGATACCACTTGATGAAGGAGATAAATCATAAAACACATGACAACAGAAATTGCAAATAGAAAATAGAACTTTCTTTATTGATTTGGGCAACTTATTACATTACAGAAGCTCAAATACAATTAGAGGAATCAACCCTCCATAGGCTGCAACACATTACAGCTTCCTCTCCCAAGACTCTGGAATCATCAACGTTCTGTAACCCTAAATCAGTTAGGGTTTCTATTTTCTCGCCTATTCTTGACTCTACACTTTCCCCCTCAACTCTACTACTACCCAGGGTTCCCAAAAATGGTTATTAATAGACTTTTTGGCGGCCAACAACCTAATTTTAAATTTTGCATCTCCCTCCAAAAATAGGTCAACTTCCGGGAGCCATAACTTTTGATCTGGGTGTTCGATTGATGAACCATTTTATGCGTCAGAAAGCTCGTAGAGTGCTCTACGCGCTAAGAACCCTCTATCTAGTTTCATCCTTTTTTAGGCTCGTACAGGACCGTTTAGTGCCTCAAACCTAAGTTTGAATAATTTTCAGGCATTTTTCAGGAAACAGAAACTTTAATATCTTTCAGCTCACAAATGATCTTTGCGTGATTCCTTCACCAAAGGTCTTATATTTCTATTATATAACTTCCTGTAAATTTTTACTTCAATCCGTGCCTAAATGTAAACATTCTAAAAATAACAGGTTACTATTTTTAGCAGTTTGGAAAAACTGAAAGTTCTACATCATTATTCAAGCGATTATGGAACCACAAACACTAATTATGGAAAGAAATGAAAACAACTACAATGATTTTGAATTAACTTCTTTTTGGGTGATGCAAGATTGCCCTTACACCATTGGATGCTCCTGCATCACTGCTCAGTTTTCTTAATTGACTTGATGCAACCGTTAAACTTCCTCACTTGGGAGGTATATAAGGATTGGATGCAATTTGTGGAGGGTTTGAATTTTTTTTAGAAGTAGATTGTAATTGAAGAAGAAGGCTATAATTTTTATTTGATACATTATACTCTTGATTTAATAATTTATGGACACATAATAAAATATTTTGAATTATGTTGGGATTGTGGATATTGTTATTTTGTAGAATTATTTTGTTTTCTAGCTACTAATTATGATTATCTGATAAGATTCTTAGAGTTAGACTGCATTAAGTGGTATCAAAGTGGTTAGTTGTTGTGGACTATGGGCATGCCAAAAGAGGGGTTCTATAGATTTTGTTGTGGGTGAGGAAGAGAGTGAAGACCTGTAACTACAAAGAATTTAGAGAAGACATGGCACAGAGAGCATGTGGGAGAAGAGGAGAACCATGGGATAGTGATATGGCAATTGTAGAAATGCTGAGAGGAATTACAACACCTTTAGATGCTATGGAGAAATGAAGAGGAGTACATGTTGAAGATATAAGTGATGATGAAGAAGAAATAGAGGAAAGAGAGGATGATGCGAATGAAGATGGAAACAAACTAGAAAGAAGATTTTTACAAGAAATTACCAAAATAAGTAGTAAACCTAGATTGGATCCTCCTAGTTATAATAGAAATATGAATCTAGAAGAATTAATTGATTAGATATAAGAGATGGATAAATATTTTGATTTTGAATCTATTGACGACCCAAAGAAGGTGAAATTTGCATGTACCAAATTGAAAGGACATGCATCCCTATGGTGGGATCATGTACAAATAGAAAGACAATGAAAGGGAAAAGAGAAGATCAAATCCTGGTAAAGAATGGTGACTAAGTTGAAAGCAAAATTTTTACCAGCTGACTATCAAATAATTTTGTTTAAAAAGTTATAGAACTTAAAGCAAAAGGAGAAAAATGTGTAAGAATACACAAAATAATTTTATAGATTGAATATTTGGGGTGGACATGTAGATGGACATTGGGAAAGTATCAAGGTATGCCTATGGTTTACACTATTCCATTCAAGATGAGATTAGTATGGTGAGTTCATACAAAGCATTGAAGAAGCCTATCAATATGCCTTTAAGGCAGAAGAAAAAATTGCCAAAAAACAAAACAAATCTAGAGGTAGAGGCAGATTCTCTCATGGAAGAGGACAACCAATAGTGGTAGAGGCTATTAGAACAAACAAGGAGAAGCCAACACCTCACAATCAAGCATCGAGGAAAATAGAGGAAGATGAGACTATTCTAGAGGAAGAGGCGATTATTCTAGAGGAGGAGGATATTTTGGAAGAGGAAGAGGATTTAGTGGTAGATGCTTCCAATGTGGAGAAATTGGGCATAGGACATTTGAATGTCCCCAAATACAACATAGTAGTGGGAAAGGAAAATAACAAAGAATAAATGTAGCACATGTTGAGGATGAAAGTGTGGCTTCACTGAAGTATGGAGAAGATCCATAAGATGGAGAGTCTTTGATGTTGTGAAGAACTTTATTAAATCCATAAGAGGAAAAACATGAACCAGTCCAAAGTAGAAATTTGTTCAGAACAAGATGCAAATCTAGGGGAAAATGTTGC
Source organism: Cunninghamia lanceolata (assembly GCA_027924645.1). Lineage (NCBI taxonomy): Eukaryota > Viridiplantae > Streptophyta > Pinopsida > Cupressales > Cupressaceae > Cunninghamia > Cunninghamia lanceolata. The sequence goes on along the minus strand of BSBN01001152.1, from coordinate 15,664,804 downwards.
AAAGTAATAGTGGACAACAACAGTACTGACAATATTATGTCAAAAGAAATGGTGGAAAATTTGAAGTTGAAGAGGGTGAAACATCCCAATCCCTACAAAGTTTCTTCGATACAAATGGAACATCAATTGGTGGTAAGAGAAATATGTCTTGTAAATTTTCAAATTGGTAGTTATAAGGATTAAATTTTATGTGATGTGATGTCAATGGAGGCATAACATATCCTTTTGGGTAGAACTTAGCAATTTGAAAGACAAGTTGTACATGATGGTAGAATGAATGCATATAGGGTAAAGAAAGATGGAAAAATATACTTTGAATCCACTTAAAAATAAGGAAGAAGAGTAGAAAACAATCCTAAGATTTGTCTAGTTTCAGGAAAGAAATTTTTGAAGGAATTGAAGAAAGAGGTCCAAGCATGTAATGCTTTTATTCCTAAACCTGTAACAACTATGATAGTAGAAAAAATGAAGAGTTTCCAATATAAATTTAGGAAATTCTGAATGAATATGTAGATATACTAATGGAGTTGCCAGATGGATTGCCACCTATGAGGAGTATTAGTCATTGTATGGATTTGATACCTAGCGTGAGTTTTCCAAATAAAGCACCATATAGAATGACACCTATGGAGAATGAAGAAATAAATAGGAAATTGTAAGAGTTGTTAGATAAGGGGTTGATCAGATAAAGCCTTAGTCCATGTGCTATTCCAGTAGTGTTGAAACCCAAAAAGGATGGCGAATGGTGAATTTGTATGGATTCAAGGGCCATAAACAAGATAACAATAGAATATAGATTTCCATTGCCACAAATAGATGATATGATGGAGTATTTGAGTGAAGCCAAGTACTTCATGAAAATTGATTTGAAGAGCAGATACCATCAAATAGGAATAAGAGAGATGAGTGGAGGATAGCTTTCAAGATGAAAGATGACTTGTACGAATGGTCGGTGATGCCATTTAGATTGACAAATGCACCCAACACCTTCTTGTGGTTGATGAATGAAGTGTTGAAGCCTTTTCTCAGTAAGTTCGTGATTGTATATTTGGATGATATTTTGATATTTAGTAAAATAGAGGAAGACCATTTGCTGCATGTTAGGGTAGTTTTGCAAAAATTGAAAGAGGATAAGTTGTTGGTGAACTTGAATAAGTTTAGTTTTATGAAAAATGAGTTGGTATACTTGGGGTTTGTTGTTTTTAGTGATGGATTGAAAATGGATCTAGAAAAGGTCAAAGAAATTGTAGATTGGCCTTCCCTGAAAAGTATGTTTGAAGTGAAAAGTTTTCATGGTTTTGTGCACCTATTATGGAAACTATTACAGAACTATAAAAGGTAATAGGAGAGAATTTATTTGGACAATAGTAGTAGAAAATTTAGTGGAATTTGTGCACCTATTATGGAAACTATAAAAGGTAATAGGAGAGAATTTATTTGGACAACAATAGTAAAAAAAGTTTCCAGTTATTGAAGACAAAAGTGATAGAACAACCTGTGTTGGCACTACCTGATTTTGGGAAAGTCTTTCAAGTAGATTGTGCTGCTAATCGAATAGTGATTGGAGGAGTTCTAAGTTAAGAAGGAAAGCCAATTGTGTACTTTAGTGAGAAATTGAATGAAGCCAAGATAAAATATTCTGTGTATTTACCAAGAACTTTATGCAATTGTACAAGCACTCAAGAAATGGCAACATTATTTACTACCTAAGGAGTTTGTATTGTATATAGATCATCATGCTTTGGAGTTCATAAATAGCCAAGGTATGTTGGATTAGAAGCATATGAAGTGGGTTGAATTTTTGCAGAGTTATTCTTTTGTTTTGAAACATATAAGTGGAGAGTCTAACTAGGTAGATGATGCATTGAGTAGAAGATGCTTGTTATTGAATGAGTTACAAGTAAATGTTGTTGGCTTTGATTCTATGAAAGAGTTGTATGAAGATGATGTAGATTTTAAAGCATGGGCAACTTGTATGAATCTAGTAGATAAAGACAAAATGCCATGGTTGGAATATTTTATTCAAGAAAGATTGTTGTTCAAAGGAAAAAGATTGTGTATACCTCAAAGATTGATGAGGGAGACTTTAGTGAGAGAAAAACATAGTGGGTGTTTGAATGGACATTTTGGAGTAGATTAAACATTGGCACAATTGAGTGAAAGGTATTTTTGGCCTAGGATGAGTGTATATGTAAAGAAGATGATGCGCGGTTATAGAATTTTCCAACATGCTAAAGGAGTAAGGAAGAATACAGGGTTGTATCAACCATTGCCTATACCAGAGAGACCATGGGAACATATAGGTATGGATTTTGTTTTGGGATTACCTCGAACACAAAGAGTTAATGATTGAACTTTTGTTGTTGTTGGTATATTTTCAAAAATGGTTCATTTTATTCCGTGTAAGAAGAGTAATGATGCTTCCCATATAGCTATGTTGTTTTTCAAAGAGGTAGTTAGATTGCAGGGATTGATGAAAAGTATTATTTTAGATTGCGACACAAAATTTGTTGGCCATTTTTGGTGTACCTTGTGGAAGAAAATGGGGACACAATTGGGGTTTAGTTTAGGTTACCATCCTAGACTGATGCCCAGACTGAGGTTATGAACAATAGTTTAGGTAATTTGCTGAGGTGTTTGGTAGGGGAAATACCTAATCAATGGGACTTGATATTGGCATATGTAGAGTTTCATTACAATAATTTAGTCAATATAAGTGTAATGAAAATTACATTTCATATTTTTTATGTTTATAGTCCTAGAGACATTGATGACTTGAGAGATAGTACTAATTTGGTTAGGAAAAGTGTTGTTGCAGAATATTTTTCTAAGTAGATTCATGAGTTACATAAGGAGGTGAAAGAAAACTTGGACAAGATTCCCATGAAATACAAAGAGTATGTTGATATGCATAGGAGGGAGTAGGAGTTTCAGGTAGGTGATTTGTTTTTGGCACATTTGAGAGAAGAGTGGTTCTCACAATGAACATATAATAAGATGAAGTGAAAGAAGATAGGACCATGTAGGGTGTTGAGAAAATTTTCATCCAATGCCTATGAGATTGAACTTCCAGTAGGTATAGATATATCTCCTATCTTCAATGTTGTTGATTTGTATAAATATTATGAAGGAGAAACAACTACACAAGGGGATACACATTCAGATTGGTAGAGTGCACAAGAATGGATACATCAGTTGCTTGAGAAGAAATTTGAAGAGGTAGCCAAGATGATTGATTCTCGAGTGGCCAAGAGAACAAGTGAGAAAGAGTATATGGAGTATCTAGTCTGTTGGAAGAATAGAGCAACAGATGAAGCCTCCTATCTGAATGCTTTAGAATTGGTTAAGTATGGAATTCCCATTCAAGACTTACCTAAATGTTCATGAGTTGAAAACTCATGGAACATTTCACTTACCCAACGTGTTTGATGTAGGAGCATCTGTGTTCACAATCAATCATGTGTCACCCAGAAATATTTTAGTTTTACTTCACTTTGTTGTGTTGTAGTTGGTTTTTATATTTTAATTTAGGAGGTAATTTTAGATTAATTTGGTTAAATTAAGGACTTCACCTTATAGAAGGGTCAAATGGGTATCTCCAATTTCAATTTGGTGAAATTTGGAGCAAAATGGTGAAGTTTGGAGAAAATTAAAGTTTTTGGCTTGATCAAGAACACAATTAGAGATTTGGAGTAATCTAGGAACACTAGAAAGGTCTAACAAGATCTTATTCCTAAGAAAACCATCAACAAGTTTTCATACTTAGTCATTTTCGGTGGATTTCCCTTTGATCGGGCCATTGCACCTAGCTTGGAAGTCTTCGACCATTCTAGGTGAGTGTTGATTTCCTACTAGTATGGAAATCTCTGACCAAAAGAAATAGTTCCTAGTGTCTTTGCAAACTTCGATGAAGTCTTCTTCACTTAATAGATCTCTTCCAAGTTCTTAATGACCATAGAGTTCCACATGCCTTGGAAATCTCTGACTAGTTACTAAGTTCCAAGGAGGGTGGAAAGTTCTAACCAAATGGAACAATTTGTAGTGTCTTCCAAAAATTTGACAAAGTCTTCATTGCATAGAAAAATCAAAACTTTACTTAGTTCCTGGAACATTGGAAAAGTCTGATGAGCCACCACACATGTCCGAATTTGGTGGTAAGACCTATGGCCATTCAATTTTCTTAACTATCTTGATGCAACAGTTAAACTTCCTCATGTTAGGCGATTGAGCTAACTCACATGAGAGGTATATAAGGATTGGATGCAGTTTGTGAAGGGTTCAATTTTTTTGAGAAGTAGATTGTAATTGAAGAAGACTATAGTTTTAATTTAATACATTGTACTCCTGATTTTATTGTTGCTGCACACATAATAAAATCTTTTGAATTATGTTGGGATTGTGGATATTGTTATCATGTAGAATTGTTTTGTTGTCTGGCTACTAATTCTAATTATCTAATAAGAATATTAGAGTTAGACTGCATTACATCTTGCATATGGTTAGCCTAAATATGCAAGTTATAGGAAATTAAAAAATTCTTGACACTAGCACTAATGATGAGTGCTTATGTCCTTTGGGAGTTAGGACCCCAAACTTCAGGAATAGATTGGTTATAGGCTAAGGATCCTAGGTTATCTTACACAACACACTAGATATGGGTGTTGAGGATAAGAAATAAGGAAAATCAATACTAGAATATGACTAAGGAATTGTAACATCCCGCCCCACAACCCCAAAGGGTAAGGGCCAAAAGAGCATAAGATATTTTTTTTGACATAAAACTATAACATACACATGATATGGTTGCCAATACGATAAGTCAACAACATTCATGGCCAAGTATTGCCGAATGAACAACCCAAAGGAGAGGATTAAATCACCCTCCTTGCAAACATTGCTGAAACTACATTCATTTTAAACACCAAATCCAAAAGTTTCTAATACCCATTTCCACTTTTAACATAGAACCATAATGATCATCATAGTACAAGCGGGTCCAATACCAACACCAAAAAACCGTAAGCCAGTATATAAGACAACATATCATTCCTTCTCATTAATATAATTTACATCATCTCTCTCAAGAGAGTACAAAGTACATAAAACAATATACATAAGTACAATGGCATAGCCATGGATAAGATACAATCTCTGATAAAATAAATACAATAGATAACATCTCTAACTGGTGCTCCAAAACCTGTACACCGGTCTCTAATAGCGGTGGCAACGCCTCCCAACCATATGGAATCAAAAGAGACCACCCCACCATGCTTGGAGATAGTCACAAGGCCCAAACAGAAGGATAAAGGCAAGGAATACAAAGGCCAACACTCACATCAGTCACGGAGCAGGCACGACACACAATGCAAAAAGCCAATGTCACAACATAAAGATGCTCATCCCATAACATGTCGGGTACTACTCATGACTACTAAGGTACTAGATACTAGAGTGCAAATGAGACTTAATCATGCTTGAATCAATGCCCCATAGATGGATAGCTCGACGCCCCACATATGGATAGGCCTTCTCGTATGCATCCTTAGCCTTTACAAGCGCTTAAGGCCATGCACGAGGACTCATTATCATACTGGTGTTTTATCCCATTGTTTTTATTTAGTTAACACTTGTTTACTGTAACTCTACTACTAGTTCCCCTAGCAACCACTTGCGGCCCTAGGCCTGTAGAGAGCCACTCCAAAAGACCACTCAAATTACCTAGACCAAACTCATCTTGTTTAACCAACGAGGAATGCAAAACCAAAATAAAATAGTGAAATAGTCCATTTAAAATTCATGATAACATCAATTAAGAATAGCCAAGTAAATCCACCAGTCAATCTTTTAAATCAGCCAATTAATGAAATAATTCCAGTCATTTAAGATAATAAAACAATCCATGTTCCATCATGAATTAATTGATTTCACAAGCTGCTACAGACAACTCCAAACATAACTAGACATAACACAAGTTACTACAGACAACTCCAGATATGCTACAGACAGCTCTAGATAGAACTAGGCATAAAATGACAGTAACTAATAAGTAATAGTGCTGATGACAGGGTTCCGTCAGTATAATAGCTACAGACAACTCCAGATATAACTAGGCATAAAAATAACTAATTTCACAAGCTGCTACAAACAACTCCAGATATAACTAAGCATAAAAATGACTAATTTTACAAGTTGCTATAGACAGCGCTAGATAAAACTAATAAGTAATAATGTTGATGAAAGGGTTCTGGCAACAATAAACATGCTCGAAATAAAATTGCCCATATTTGAAATTGGACCACAACCCAGTTCATATTTTGGTGCTTCTAGTTGAATCCCACTTTTAATTTTTAACTTTATGACCAGGTCTAAGGTGCTATTTTGAAAAACATGTTTAATTGCTAAGTTGGGCAAAAACATGAAAAATGAAAGTGCCCGGAATTAAATTCTGACTTCGACCTAGTTGAGATATGGGCATTTCTACATGGAATCCACCTTTATTTTGTAAGTTTATGACTGGACAAAAGGTGTTTCAAAAAATGTTTTTAAACAAGCTAGCACAAATTTGACCAAAAATGAAAGTGCTCAAATTTAAAATCAGAGCTTGACCCAATTGAGATATCAGTGTTTCCAGTTGAATATCATAATTGGTTTCAAGTTTAAGATACAAATTAGAGGGTTGGGTTTAAAAATATTTTTTCTGCCCTCAAATTTACAACTGGGAAATGCAAACTATGAGAGCCACAACCACATTGAACAATCAACAGAAACCAAGGAGAAAAGCCTCAACAAACCACACTGACAAACTACACACGACCATCCGGGGCAATTTGGACGTTACCATAGGGTAATTGGAAGGTAAACACATATCACAGAATCACTACACTAAACAAGTGCAGTGGGCTAGGTTAGGGAACGTTTGGCCTGTGACTATCTCCAGTAACCACCATCAGGGAATAAGAGTACACTCATGCCTGTGAATCTAGGCAGAGTCGATACCCAGTACTTGCACCACTCTGATCACATGTCAAAGAACATGTGCATATATCATATAATAGTCGAAGCATCAATGGACATTAGGAAGAGGGTCATGACATTGTAAGCCTCTCAGGTACGAGTGTTATGACATCATCCCTTTCCTGTCCATAATCATAGCAAAGCAATGATATTAGTATATAACCATATAAGCATGTAATCCAACATAATAACTAATCATGTTAACATCATAATAGTATCAGAATCCATCAAGGAAAAAGAATAGCCATAATGCGAACACGGGGGTCATTACATCCTACCCCCTAGAACTAGGCTTACTCCTGGAAGCCTGTAATACATTAAGATGCAGCCATAGCACACATTAGTCCATGAGATTCAATATAATATAAAATTCAGGGTGTCACATTCATTCTGATATACATAGTTATGTGCAACATATTCTAGAACCCAGGTAAAGAAGAGCTAAGGCACTCAATTTCATATAAAATATACATTAGCATTGACAAGGTGTTGTTGTACCTCATCATTTAATCTGTTTTTAAATGTCAAAATCCAAGGGTTGTGTCCTTGGCTGTCTGCAATTAGGGATTCTATAGTTACCAGTTTCCTTAGCTAATCCTAACAGCTTCTACTAATTTGAAGAGATTAATCTGTCTACTTACTGAATGAATTTAAGGAATGCTGAAAATAGAATAAAATAGGAAGTTTACTTGAAGTAATCTTAAAAATAGTAACATACATCCATCTATCAAAAATTAGTAAATACTTTTCACATCAAAATTTGAAGCAATAAAATAGTGGTACTAGCCTTCTGCCTTGGTGGTGAGAGTGGGCCCTTGCTCCACACCCTTGGAGCTGAAGGCTACAGTAGAGAATCAACACAAAAGAAGATCACAACTAAATTCAACCCAATTCCATTCGCTTTGCATTCATGAAAGATATTGATATCACAGAACTGAGATTACTGAGAATCAGAATAAATCAATCATCATATATTTCTTCTGCTATTTCTACATGTATATATGAAAATGAGTGATGACATATCACTTATCTTATCTACCAGTTCTTCTATGAGATGACATCCATCTCTTTATTACATTAGCTATCTAACTATGGAAAATAATCATGCAATAAAAGTAGACTAAGTGGAATAGAAGTCCACTCAGAATTCTAAGTTTGAGTCTTAATACATTTGGGCAGCGAGGCCCTAAAAATATAGATATTGAATCAGTTCTATCTATAACTCATGCAAAAACTTTAAAAAGATAAAAACTCTAGTAGTTTAACTAAAGATGACCCTTCACCACTTAGGTGATGATTTGAGTGAAATGAGGGGTATTATGATTACTGCTAAGAGAGCCTAATCGATAGCTTATGCTGGAAACATGCCCTACTCTTCGGAGGCACCAGAGATATCTGTCCCTATCTGCAGCTCCAGAGATATGTCTGTAGCTCTGGAGATACCAATGTGGCCTTCTTTGTTCACCTCTAGAGAGGCTTTCTCTTTCCTTCAAAATTTTTGTTGTCGTGGTATTCTGGTATTGTCTCCGAAGATCATTGAAGACTATCTCTGGAGATGCACAAAATTGCTATTCCTAACATCTACACCTGTCGATTCAAAAAGAGAGAAGTTTCTGCATTTTTCCATCAATTCCATGCACATTAGTCACTCAATCAGAAATTATGATCTTAAGTAATCTATCTCAATTAATCATTAACTAGAATGATTTTGCTAGCTTATTTGGGTGCAGACATTAAGAAAGATGGGATCAGGAAGGAGAAAAAGAGAGGTAAAAAGATGTATTTCATGGGTGCAACTTGGCACTCATCATCCCCCCATACCTAAGGTTTGGTAGGTCCTCCTGCTTCTCACAATCTAGATTTAATCTGGTGAAGTAGCTTGTCAGTCAAGCTATAATCTTGTGCATAGGTGGTCCAAGTTGTGCGGTTGGTATTACCATTGCCTATGTATTCATCAACCTACTTCAACCAATCCTGCAATTTCTCATCTTCTATCTGTTCAGCCCAGACAGGAAGTGGCTCAATTATGAGAAGGGGCCTAAACCGTCCACCTATCCATTCCTGCTTGTGGTTATCCATCAATTCAGATATTAATTTTGCTTTTCTCATAAATAATCTTAAGTTTGTAGGGGTGACCACCTCTCTCATTTTCTGCTCCGAGGTCAAAACATTCCATCTTTTCTTTGCAATGGAAAGTATTGAATTTGTTGAACTATTCATGAAAAGACCAAAATCGATGGAGCACTCTTGCAAACTTTTTAGGTATAATGGCAAAATTTTATTCTTACTCTTAGGGTGATAGATAAGGGACCTAAATTGGATCTTAAAAGCATTAGGATTGGGACATTCCTTCCTGATGAAGAGGTCTATTTCCATGTCTTTCTTGAGATGATCTTCCATTCATTCATTCCAGATCTGATGATTCCTCATTAGGGACATAAATGCTTTAAGCTGGCATTCCCCCACAAAATAATTAAGAATGAAAGTTATATCATTAACACAGAAACCATGCAGGTATAATTCACATAGGAAATTCTTGTCCTCATCATTACTCCTTGTATATGCTGTCATGAATCCTTCTGTTGTCTCTGTATTCTCAACCAGGTTAGACAGAACTAAAGAGAATTTCCTTTGCAGTACTCTTTCTTGTAAGAACATAGAATAGCTAGCACTTGGAGGCCTACAGGATAGAATTTCTAAAGAAAGGGAGGCCATTTCAATGATTTTGCCTTCCAGAGTTTCTATTCTTTTTGTTTTGGCAGTGACTACCCTTTGTAACTGTAGCATAGACTTGGAAGCCTCATATTCTCTACACTTCTTCTCCCAATGGAATAGGGCTTTAGTAATGTCAATGGGGATTGGACCCACATATACATCTGTTTGGATTTCATGTTCATTGGTTGCCCTTGGGCTAGCCAACTCTTGAATATATTCCTCCTAGTCATCTAGTTTGTTGTTGGCCCAAGTTAACTGTTTATCCTGGCTATGTATTTTCTCAACCAATGCTGCCATTATTGTGAGGCTATTGTCTCTAGCCATGGTGAGCTCAGAAACACTCTGTGCTGCTTCTTTCTCTTTTTCTTCCAACAGTTTGACTGCCTCAATTTTCTAGGCCTCTAGTTCTACTTCTTTCTCAATTTTCTGGGCCTCTAATTCTGCTTCTTTCTCCTGGATGATCTTGTTTTTGCTTTGGAGCTCTGTTTGTAGATTTTCAATGACTTGTTTTTGCTCCATTTCTACCTCTATTCTGACCTTTTTGAGGTCAGTAATAATCAGATTCTTCCCTTAGAGTAGTCTCTTTAGGTTTTCAATTTCTTCTGACAATTGCTATTCTTTTGAAATTTCAACATCCTCTTGATCAAAGGGATGAGAGAAGGTTTCTATTTCTACTTCTGCTTCTATTGTTATTTGCTGATCATCAGGGTTTTCCATGGCCATCTTCCCTGCATTGTTAATTGTACCCATTTGCCCTATTTCATCTTCTTCTGCAGACTACCTATCCTGTGGGTCTTCTTGGGATTCCTCTACTTCTGCTGGCACCGATGAAGGCCCAGCCTTATCCTCATATGTTCTAAAACCCAGGAGTACCTTAGTTAGGAGAGCAGTATCTTTTTCAGGCTGTGAGAGCTATCTTTTCCTTTTGCTTCTCCATAGCAGAGGTGGGGTAGGTGCCTCCAGAGTAGGTTTCTCATCCTCAAAATCTGAGCAAATAGTAAGAGTTTGTCTATGTTCTGTCTCCGGAGCACATGATGGTTCTGAAATTGGACTTGACCCCAGATGAACAGATGGTGCTGGGGAAACTTCTCTTTGTTTTCTCTTCCTGACTAGAGGGATCTCATCTAAATCATGAGATGGTTCTTCAGCTCAGAATCTCTCTGCTCTCTATCCTGACCTCTCCTCTATTAATTCCTTAGGGAAATATTCCTCAGTTAGAGTCATCTTTCTCCTAACTGATCGAGTCATATATAGGGTTTGTTTAGGAGTAGACTCTGTAATTTCTTTGCCTTTCTTCTTGTTATCAGGAACAGGGGCTGCAGATGAGGTTGCCTCCTGTGAGGACTTCTTTCCTCTTTGAACAACGATGGAGGAGGCTGAAGGCTCAGTTTCTTCTTCTTGGTGAGTAGGAGAACTCTCACCTCCTGGTTGTGCTATCTCTAGTCCTCTGTCCTAGGAATTCTGTTCAAGAAAGTTTTTCCATAATTCCTCCCCATTGGCCTGAGACAGGAAGTGGTGTTTGACTACTAGAAAAATGAGGCCACGATGTTTCATGGGACCCTTATTTTGTTAATATTTTTTTGCAGTTGCCCTGATGGCAGAATACAGGAAATTGGGAATGTTTATGCTAAACTCAGGGTGTGCATTCCCATGCCTTAGAAAAATCAGCATTTTCATGATTGGTCCTAAAACTACAGAGAATTGACCATCACAAGTAAAATATTTCATCAGTCAGGTGGAAATAGATTGCCAAGAGTTTGGAAGGGTGGACCTAAGAATTCCTTTTACTTCATTTTTATTTGAATGCAGTTGAATTGCAGGTTCACCTCGAATAGAGAAATTCTTAATTAAATCAGTGTATAAGGTTTTCAAGTGATAAAACCTCTCACCTTGTTCAAGAAGTCCAGAAATGTGACTGATAGTGGCTGAGGAGAAATTGAGTTGGACTCCTCTGACAACTGTCTGATTGTCCCTTAGATTTCTGAGGAATTCATCCACGACATCTTCTTGAAACCCTTCAAATTTTTCTAGAAAGTCCAGCCATCCTGCAGTTCTTAGAATGTTTGTTGCACCTTCATCTTGCAGAAGACCCGTAGCACTCTCTAGTTCAGACTTCTTCTTTACCCCTATTGCTAAATTGGTTCCACCTTCTATGCTTAATTCCTCACTCTCCTCTCTGCAGTTTGTCCCTTCCTCTTAACTTCGTAGGCTCCGGAGGACTGTTCAATTTGCTCTGTTCTTCAGGGTATTTTGGAGGTTTGAATGAGAATTAGGATGTCTCTCAGCTTAGGCTTATGGAAGATTTGCAGATTAGTTAGAGTACCTAGGTAGTCATAAATGCAACAAAGTGACAGGACACTCCGGAGGCAAGGTGGCAGTACAACATATATGGCGGCATTAGTGAATTTGGAAAAGGAAATGATGGCAGGAGGATGTGTCATAGTGGTGGCACCCAAAAATAGAAAGACAAGACAGTTGCTATTAATGGTTAATTAAAGATAGAATTACATGGATCATTTTTAATGATGAGGGCGATGTACATGGTAGAGATTCTGCGTCATTTTATGAGACTGCACACGTTGTGGCAAATGAGCAGCTTTTGGTGGCTTGAGATGACACCCACTACTCCATTGGTACGCGACCTGCAATCATTGCGTTGAGTGGTTCGAGAATCCACGTTCCTTGGGTGACGTCAATGCCGTCTTTGTGAATACCCCTGCAAATGAAATACGTGTTGATTTTATTTTATTCTTGTGATAAAGTAGAGGATGAGTCATGACGACCTCATCATGTGATGTGTCCACTTTATTGACTAGAGAGGTAGGTCCCCTCTCCTATTATTGAAATTGACTTCTTTATTGACAGAGCACCGAAGGTGCTCCTGGTTTGGGAAGCACGGGAGGTGCTCCTGGTTTGGGAATTGCCGGAGGTGCTCCTAGTTTGGGAAGCACCGGAGGTGCATTTGGCTAACTCCCGGCACCTGATCACCTCTGTAGCTCAATTTTTTTCAACTGTCCTGAAGAAGGGAACCGCCATTTGCTGGTTTTCAATTCCCTTGGTCAAGAAAGATAGCCATTTACTAGTTTTCAACCTTCCTCTTTTTTTTTTAGAATCGGTCCAACATTGAGACAAAGGAGGTATCCCCTGTATCAAAACACAAATCATTAAGAAACTCCTCTTTAGTAGATGGTCTTTTATAGAGTCTAATTCGGTGACCATTTACTATGAATGTGTCTATACTTCCATCAATAGGTTCCAATAATACTGTTCCATTTTCAAAAACTTCCCTTATTTGATAACGACCCATCCAATGAGTTTGTAATTTCCCTTTGAACTCTTTGAATTTAGAGTCATAAAGAAGAACCCAATCACCTTGTTGAAATGTCCTCCTCTTGATGTGTTGGTCGTACCATTGCTTCCTCTGATACTGAACTAGTTCTATTTGCTAAATGGCCTCTGTCTGAATTTCATCCAACTCATTGAGCTAAAGAATTCTATTCTGTTGAGCTATAGACAATGGTAGACCAATATCCAATACAGTTTTAATTGTCTGGAGTTCAAATTCTATAGACAAAATAGGCTTTTTCCCATAAACTAATTCATATGGCGAGAACTTTGTTGTGGACTTCCAAGTGGTATTGTAAGCCCAAACTGCTTCAGGTAATCTGCTAGCCCAATCTTTTCTGTTCATTGCTACTATCCTTGTAAGAATATTTTCAAGTTCCCTATTAGTTACTTCTACCTGTCCATTTGCTTGAGGATGGTAAGGTGAAGATTTTATGTGCTTGACTTGATATAAATCTGTGAATGCTTTGATTACTTGTGAAGTAAACTGAGGTCCTATGTCTAAAACTATTGATCTTGGGGCTCCAAATCTTAAGAAAATCTTATTGTAAAGGAAATCAGCAACTTTTTCTTCTCTTGCAAATTGTAATGCTTGAACCTCAGCCCACTTAGTAACATAGTCTGTGCATACTAGAATGTACTCCTTGCCTGATGATGGTGGAGAAATTGGTCCCACAAAGTCTAGACCCCATTGCTCAAATGGTTCCATCATGACTTGAGGATGCAGTAACATCTCTTTGGTAAAGGTTGGTTGTCCCATCCTTTGGCACTAGTCACAATGCTGCACGTACTTCTTTGTATCTTTATCAAGAGAGGGCCAGTAGTAACCAACTCGGAGGATCTTGTCAACTGTCCGGTGGAAGGAGTAATGGCCACCAGATGGTTCATCATGACATGCTCTCAACACATCAAAAATCTCATCAGCCTTTAAACATCTGCATAGAATGAAATTAGGACCACATTTAAATAGTAAACCATTCAACCATTTGTAAGATAAACTTTCTTTAACTAAACATTTTCTTTGCTTTGAGGTAAAATGGGATGGATACAAGCATGTAACTAAAAGATTAGCTATGTCAGCAAACCAAGGTGCAGTAGAGGAGATAGCAAAAAGATGTTCATCTAGGAACTTGTCCTCCACTAGTTGGTTTTCTTGTCCTGTATGCAATCTTGATAGAAAATCAGCAACCAAATTAAACTTTCCTGGATTATCAACTATGGTAATATCAAATTCCTGCGATAGCAATAACCACCTGATGATCCTTGTACTCACTATTGGTTTATTCATTAGGTACTTGATGGCTGCATGATCAGTGTGTACAAATATCTTATATCTAGTGATATAATGCCTAAATTTGTTTATAGCATAGATGACTGCCAATAATTCTTTTTCAGTTGTGGTGTAATTTCTTTTTGCAGAGGTAAGGTTTTTGCTGATGTAATAAATGGCATGCATACTTTCTCCTTCCTCCTTTTGTCCTAGAACTGCCCCAATGGACTCATTTGAAGCATCAATCTGTATGTGAAATGGCAAAGTCTAGTTAGGTCCTCTCAAAATTGGTGTGACAGCAAGCTTCTCTTTTAAGGTTTCAAATGTTGATTGACATTCTTCTGTCCATAGAAATTCTGTGTCTTTGTTAAACAGGGTAAATAGGGGGGCAGCTATTCTGCTGAAATTTTCTATGGACCTTCTATAGTAGCCTGCATGACCCAGAAAACTTCTAACATCTATCTAATTTTTGGGTGAAGGCAACTGTGTGATCACTTCTATCTTGTTTTGATCCACTTTGATCCCCTTTTCTGAAATGTGGTGTCCCAAAACAATTCCTTCCTCCACCATCATAAAGCACTTTTTCATGGCTAAGGGACAATTGATTTTTCTCACATCATTTCAGTACTTTCTCAAGGTTTGTGAGAGCTTCTTCAAAATTATCCCCATACACAGTAAATTCATCCATATAGACCTCCATGCATTCATTAGCTAGTTCAGCAAAAATAGCTAAAACAAGTGTCTGAAATGTAGCTGGGGCATTGCATAGTCCAAAGGGAAGAACTTTGTAAGAAAAAGTTCCCCAAGAGCATGTGAAGGTGGTTTTGTCCTGGTCTTCAGGTACTACTTGAATTTGATTATACCCACTAAATCCATCTAGAAAAGAAAAATACTTTCTCCCAGCAAGGTTATCCAGTACTTGGTCAATGAATGGTAAGGGAAAGTAGTCCTTTTTTGTGGCCTTGTTTAGTTCTCTATAATCAATACACACCCTCCATTTCCCATTCTTTTTAGGCACTATGACAAGGGGTGAGACCCATTGACTATCTGAGATTGGATATATAAACACTGCTTGAAGTAATTTCTCTATTTCAGTTTTGCCAATGTCCTTTAAAGCAGGATTCAATCTTCTCTGGGGTTGTCTGATATGTTTAATATCCTCAGTGTATATATGATGGGTACAGATCTCAGGAGGTATGCCTTTCATATCTTGGTATTCCCAAGCAAAAGATGTTGAATGGGAAATCAGAAGTTGGATAAATTTTTCTTCATGATTTGTTGTTAATTGAGTATTGATATTAAATGTTTTCCCTGGTAAAATCATGACCTGTTTTGTGATTTGATCCATAGATGTAGTTAATACATACATTGGAGTCATGGTATGGAGAGGACAAGAATGTGGAAGCAACATGTGGAAAGTGGCTAAGTCTCTGTAAAAGGTTTCCCCACAAGGAATGATGTTGGTGAGGGTATAATGAGAAGAAGTAAGAAGTTCTCTCTTAGAATCTTGGGCGAGTTCCATCACATCCTTATTGATTAGGATGTGAGTGATGTCTTCTATTGTATCATAGTATATTTCTTCTTATAATTCTCCTAGATGTTCCTTGATGGTTACCAAAGCTACTGAGGCACTATTGTCATTGTTCTCTGGTTCATCCACCCATACTCTTCCTGTATAATGTATTGATGGTTTAGCTGGAGGATACAAAGATATTTTCTTCAAATCTATCCCATTAGAAATGACCATATCTCCAGTTCGACAATCAATAGATGTTGCTGCTGTAGCCAGCCATGGTCTTCCTAAAATCAGTGGATAAGTATTTCTCTAGTTTCTAGGTTCTAATATCAGGAAGTCCACCAGAAATTCCCATGAATCTATCACAACTGGTACATCAGTGATTACTCCTTTTGGAATAGCTACTAACTGGTCAGCAAGTTGAAGAATTGTAGTTGTGGATTGGATACCTGATACAGCTAATTTGTTCATTGTGTGAACTGTCATCACATTAATTGTTGATCCCAGATCAAATAGAACATTTGAAATTTCTACCCCTGAGATGAAAATAGTTATGATAGGATTTCCAGGGTCTCCATATTTTGGGAGGAGAATTTCTCCCATTAATAGATCTACTACTTTTCCTTCCACCTGTATTGTGGAGGGAAAGTTTTTCTTCCTGCCCTACGTTTTGATACAATACTATTTAATGAACTGATTTAGTTCTGGTACATCTCTGATTGCCTGGAGAAGAGGAATTTCAATGTTTAGTTTCTTGATTTCTTGTAAAATTTCTAATTCCAGGTTGGTTTGGACTTGTTTTTGTAAGATTTTTTTGGGGAACATACTGTTTAAGCCGTTCTGGATATGGTGCTAGTTTTTCCATCTCCAGAGCTCTTGTCATAATTGTGTTTAGGAATGTTCTTCAGAGTCGGTCTTTTAGGAGCAACTCCAAAGTTATCCAAGGATGATTCTTTTAGCACTTTTTCATTTGTAATCTCCTCCGGGAGTTGAGTGGACAAATTTTTAGATTCCTCATCACTTGTTACTTCAACTATAGTTGGAGGAGACGGTCTTGGGAATGCTTTCCCAGAATGCAGCTGGAGATTATTTAAATATATAGCTTTAATTCCAGCCAGATTTTCTTGCTCTATCATGTAAACAGATGCTCCCTGTTTATTCTGTGGGTTTGGTATAGGCTGAGCTGGTAAAGGTGGTTGGCTAACTAGTTCATTTTGTGCTCGACCTTGTGTGTTGGAGGGTTCAGTTAGTAAAGCTTGTTGTTGAGGTTGGAAACATCTAGGTTGTCCCTGGTATTGTTGATTATATCCCTATTGAGAACCCCATTGAGGTTGCATGTTTTGTGATCTAAACTGTGGTGGCCACTTATGATTTCCCTAAGGCTGATTTTGCTAATTTTGGTTTTTCCAATGTTGACTTGGCCAATCCTACTGTCCCTAAGGAGGATTATTTTGAGGCTCATGCCAAGTTGGATTCCACTGATTATTTCCCCAATTAGAAGGACCCCTGTAAGAAGGCTGGTTTGGATACTGATTATAAGGGAAATTTCTAGTTTGTTTTTGTCCTACATAGTTCAATTCCTCTTCTATTACAGCATTCTTCTTACTCAATCTTTTCAAGGCTAGAAGTTGACTACATTGACTGGTAGGATGTTCCCTATCACAGATTTGACAAATCTCTGATTTGTCCAAAGGGCATTCTCTCAATAGATGTTTGTTTCTACACCTAGGACAATAGATGGAGAATGGTTCAGTTGCTCTATTTTGATTAGTTGTTTTGGTTTTTGCTTGAATTCCATCCAATGTGGTATTTAATTGGACTAGAATATCTATTTTTAGATTTACAATCTCTTCCATTAACTGTCCTATTTCATTCTTCCCTTTAAAAGTTTTAGATGACCTCACTCCATCTTGGGTTCTAGAATAGTTCTTGTAGAGTTCTTCTATAGCAGGTATATCCATTTTGTTCATATTCCCTTTTCCCATTAGATCCAGTGCCTGTTTTGATTCTTTATCCAATCCTTTTACAAACAAGTTCTAGCCAAGGAGTGATCTACTAGAGGCGAAATTAAACCTATCCACATAGTCCTCTAAGGTCTCTTCCTCCCCCTGCTTAATTTTAAACAATTCTTCATTTTTATTACTAGATCTATAGTAATCTTGATACTTTCCCCAAAAAATTGTTTCCATTTGATCCCAAGAATGGATAGAATTCTGGGGTAAACCCATAAAGCATCTCATCACAGAATCTTTCAAGGTTGAAGAGAACTGTTTAATTTTTTGGTTATCTAATCCATAATCATAAGTTTGGCAGACTACTTTGAATTCAAACAAAAATTGATCTAGATCCTCAAAAGAAAGTCCTCTAAAATTTGACAAGTGTGCTGGTAAGATACGCTTCATAGGAGCATTGTCTCCAATAGCCAAAACAATAGGATATGAGAAGGTTCTTGGAGCCTAATTTTTCTCTTCTTCATGATTTTCATTATCCATGTTTAGTACTGGTTCTTCTCTCTAAGGTTCTAGGAAATTAGGTTCTATCAAAGGATCTGCCTGAAAATTTTGTTGTAATTCCTAGATATAATTGGCAAGTGGAAGATTTGAAGGATCTAAGGGATTATTGTTTTGAGGTGCAGCTTCCAAAGTAGGTTCTAGGTTTCTCTCTTCAACAAGATCTTGTGCCACCCCACTGCTTTCCCCTATGGCTTGTTGTTGGGGTGTCTGCTTTATATATCTTCCTTTTAAATCTCTAGCTCTAACCATACAGATCTATCCTAAAAACTATTTTAACTAAGTTTCCCTAATTAACACAATACATCCCCGGCAATGGTGCCAAAAATGACAAGGTTTCATTGTACCTCATCATTTAATCTATTTTTAGATGTCAAAATCCAGGGGCTGTGTCCTCGGCTGTCTGCAATTAGGGATTCTACAGTTACCAGTTTCCCTAGCTAATCCTAACAGCTTCTACTAATTTGAAGAGATTAATCTATCTATTTACTGGACGAATTTAAGGAATGTTGTAAATAGAATAAAACAGGAAGTTTACTTGAAGCAATCTTAAAAATAGTAACATGCATCTATCTATCAAAAATTAGTAAATACTTTTCACATCAAAATCTGAAGTAATAAAATAGTGGTACTAGCCTTTTGCCTTGGTGGTGAGAGTGGGCCCTTGCTTCACACCCTTGGGGTTGAAGGCTACAGTAGGGAATCGGCACAAAAGAAGATCACAACTAAATTCAACCCAATTCGATTCACTTTGTATTCATGAAAGATATTGATATCACAGAATTGAGATTACTGAGAATCAGAATAAATCAATCATCGTATATTTCTTTTGCTGTTTCTATATGTATATATGAAAATGAGTGATGACATATCACTTATCTTATCTACCAGTTCTTCTATGAGATGACATCCATCTCTTTATTACATTAGCTGTCTAACTATGGAAAATAATCATGCAATAAAAGTAGACTGAGTGGAACAGAAGTCCACTCAGAATTCTAAGTTTGAGTCTTAATACATTTGGGCAGTGAGGCCTTGAAAATATAGATATTGAATCAGTTCTATCCGTAACTCATGCAAAAACTTTAAAAAGATAAAAACTCTAGCAGTTTAACTAAAGATGACCCTTCACCACTCAGGTGATGATTTGAGTGAAATGAGGGATATTATGATTACTGCTGAGAGTGCCTGATCGGCAGCTTATGCTAGAAACATGCCCTACTCTCTGGAGGTGCCAGAGATATCTGTCCCTATCTGCAGCTTCAGAGATATGTCTGTAGCTCCGGAGATATGTCTATAGCTCCGGAGATACTAGTGTGGCCTTCTTTGTTCAACTCCAGAGAGGCATTCTCTTTCCTTCAAAACTTCTAGTGTCGTGGTATTCTAGTATTATCTCCAGAGATCATTGAAGACTATCTCCGGAGATGCACAAAATTGTTGTTCCTGGCATCTACACCTGTCGATTCAAAAAGAGAGAAGTTTCTACATATTTCCATCAATTCCATGCACATTAGTCACTCAATTAGAAATTATGATCTTAAGTAATCTATCCCAATTAATCATTAACTAGAACGATATTGCTAGCTTATTTAGGTGTAGACATTAAGAAAGATGGGATCAGGAAGGAGAAAAAGAGAGGTAAAAAGATGTATTTCATGGGTGCAACTTGGCACTCATCAAGCATATAACCATCTTCTCCAGTCAAAATAAAGAATGATGACATAACATTCAATTTTCTCAAGGAATCACTATCTCAAACAACCTATTAGTTTCTTACACTTTCAATTTGCACAATTACACCAGCTTAAACCACATAATTTTCTCATAAATTGCAGCAAAATGCACTTTTTAATATACAAAATTTTCCAATTCTCTAACTTTTCATATGCAGCTATCTATAAAATGGAGTTCTCAAACACACATATATGCACATTTATAGGATTTACAACTTCCACTTTCATAGCATGCATGACATCTCTATGCATTAAAATAGAAATTTGTCACTTTACCAGGTATGATGATGTAGATTTCACTTCTAATATGCAACCACAACCATGACAAAAAGTGCAACCCACATATACATACATACTCATTCACATCACAAGGCTACATAGGGGTTCATAGGGATGTCGTAGAACCATCCATATCCAACATATCCATGAGTCCATAACCAATAACCATGTCTAATATCCATATCCAATAACCATGTGTCTTGATGGCATTGACCCACCTAACGAGCCCTTCCATACAAGCCACAATGACATATCTCTTGTTTGTGTAAGGG
Source organism: Cunninghamia lanceolata (assembly GCA_027924645.1). NCBI lineage: Eukaryota > Viridiplantae > Streptophyta > Pinopsida > Cupressales > Cupressaceae > Cunninghamia > Cunninghamia lanceolata. The sequence continues at coordinate 15,644,147 of BSBN01001152.1, read as the reverse complement.
TTTTAGCCTCCAAGAGATAGTCAAACAATAGGACGGTAGTGAATTAGAGCTTAGAACAGCTCACACATACCCCCATCCTCAAGGGTTTCCCTTCGTCTACTTCCTCGTATACACTCAAATGGGTGGATCTCACCATAACTAATGAGGAATCACATCACAACACAAGACTAGGATTCAAAAATAGAAAAATCAATGAGTTTAGCCACCAAAATATAAATAAGGAAGAGTAAATTTCAATTCCAACAATAAGGTAAGAAAATTATACATAATCTTCAACAATAAATCAAATGTAACCGCAAGAGTTACATGCCAAAAAAACATCCATGGCTAAACCAATACAAGAAAGATAAACAAGGTGCCGGTCCGCATAAGAAAAGTAAAAGTCACTAATAACCGAAAAGAAGATTCACAATCTTTGAAATATACACATTACAACACTAAATGACTATCACCAGTCACCACACGAGGAAGAAGGGAAACAAGCATGACTGTCTCAACAGTCCTTCATGTGGGTGCAACCTACACACACAACCCTCACATGGAAAGGTATTGTGCCGGCCACCCAGGTCACATACCTCATGTGGCGCGACCATGCATGGTATACATCAAGCAAAGAAAGCACACAATGGTTGTACACCACATGGCAATGTCCACTCATAGGAACATCCCACATAGTGTGTACCCACGGAGAAAGCACGTGTGGAAACACATCAAGCCAGAGGTGCACATGGCTAGGTTCCACTCACATGCCAACCGATCGGAATTGAGGCCCTCTACTCTGTGTGAGCAACCACTCCTCTCTGCACAAGTAGGAACATAACATATATACTACTCCTTCATGCATCTATGTACGTGGCATCATGTCCTTGAGCTCAGGTCACTACCATTAGTGACACGACATCCTCACTAGCACTATGTCAAAACACTAGTGGGGGGGCATCATATCTAAAATAATCAAATCAGGGTAAGATCATAGCTATCACAGGTGCTCATACCATAACTAATATCATCCTCAAGTATTGTGCAGATTAGGCTAACACTGTATGAACCAAGTATCTAGTCCATTAATAAGGGGGAAGTAGTGAGTACTTTCCTAGGAGGTTGAAATGATCACCGTCATTTCACGCCGCCATTATACATACATCGTGCATTTCCCCCCCAAGGAACTTTGTTCCTGCTACTACCCTTCCACATATTGACTTATCAACAACCCTTGGGTTGGTACTCAATAGGGTGACAACAAAAAACACATAGATGGTATGGTTTTCTCCCATACACATAATCCATACATATCCTCCATGGATGGGTATGTAGTATCACCATCCCATGGGCACACATCACAAGCTCAGGTAATCACAACACTCAACAAGAGCACATTACTGGACGTTAACATCATGGGGACTACAATCATAATTTCTCTTACCCAGGCAAAACCATAGCCCACATATGACTATGCAACATGATGCAAAATATACAACTTTACCCAATAATAAGTACTCCAAAACATCCATTACAATTTTCTCTTTTCACAAGGCAACTCATAATATCATAGATTCACTTGCAACACTTTCAACATAACGCAATAGTGCATGAACATGTATAGCATCATCACTACCATCTTTACATTAGTACATAAACATAAATAACATCTTCACAATCATCATTACAAAGATGTGGAGTTCCTAGAGAGTGAGTCATGGGATGGCTTGATAGATACTGACAGCCCTGTACAACTCCTGACAACACTGATTAATGAAGAAAAGGAGTAAGAAATTCAAAAAGATGATGTTATGGAGCCTCGTAGACAACTCCAAAGAGCTCCTGACATAGACAGAGAGCTCTAGACAGCTCCAGACAGGGCTTGCTCAACATAGAAACAATAATAGTGAGAGTTCAGACCCCACTCTCACCTCCCTAATGCCAAGAAGGACCAAGAGTCTAAGGGAGGTCTACCAAAATGAAAGGTATGATGAAGAGTTTGATGAAAGTATGAATTTTGCTTTATTTTCTCATAGAGATCCAATTTATTTTGAGGATTCTGTGAAAGAAAAGAAGTGGTGTGAAGCCATGGATGAGGCAATAAATGCAATAGAAAGGAATAGAACATGGGAGCTAACTGATTTGCCTCCCAACAAGCAAGTCATTGGAGTGAAATGAGTCTATATGACCAAGAGCAATGCCAATGGAAGAATAGAAAGGCATAAGGCAAGATTAGCTGTCAAGGGTACGAACAACAGTTCTAAGAAGATCAGTGTATGCGTGCACAAATAAGCATAAGTAACCTTGGCTATGTCAAGGGCATTCAATTGCTCACTCAAAGCAAGATATGCAACATTCTCATTACCTTAGCATTCACTATTTTTAGTTTGCATTAAAGTACAAGTGTTAACCTATATGATCTCATTAAAACCACAATGCAATCGAGAAGATCATCTTTCATCAACAAGATATATTCACTAAGCAATTACTGTCCTCATTCAAGCTCATTAAGCAAGAAGGCACTAATTAACATATAATTACTTTCAACACATAACCATAACAAGCATAAGATCTTCTTCACTAATCCTTTTACTTATTGCAACTTTCACATGCTAATTAAATCCATAAACCATCAATCTAACATCTTGTCAACTATTGACAACTAAGAAGAGGAGAGAAAGATAGATTTCATCTCAAATCAAGACATTACATGCCATCCAATATTCATCATACAACATGCAAATTCTACTAAGGGAAAGTTTAAGGCACCATTAGTATTCCAATGACTTCAATATGTTATCAAGGATGATAAATTGTAGTAACTCAAGCACATTAAGAGGTTATAAGAAAAATCAGCAATCATAAATCACTTACAAGAAAGCATGCAACATTTATTCTAATCTTTCCACATCCGCAAACATCTACACACTTTCATCCCTTACATCTATAATACAAGAAAGAATTACAAGAGCAATTCATGACCAATTAGGGTCATTTCATTCACTAGCAACATAAAGGAAGGCACCAGAAGAGCATATCCAAGCAAGGGTAATCATGCAACACAAGTTACCTTCTACCCACAAACACACAAGGCTGAACATTCCTACTCCCATCTTATAACATGGGAGAGTGATCACTCTTAACCATGGGAGACTCTCAACCAAGGTCAACACTTTAGTCCCATTGAGTAAGGTAAGGCCAAGGAGGCTATTTCCTCCACGATTCTAAGCATGGGGTTGTAACTTAACCCACTAATGCCATGCTAAGGCATGAAAGCAATCAAGACTATAAAAACAATATAACAAGCCCATGCTAGACACACCAAACACAATGAAACATACAAGGCTCAAGTACGCCAAAGCTCCCAATGTGTGAACATGGGCTCTGATACTAGATGTAACATCCTACCCCACAACCCCAAAGGGTAAGGGCCAAAAGAGACAAGATTTTTTTTTTTTGACATCAAAAGATAACATACACATGATATGGTTGCCAATATGATAAGTCGACAACATTCATGGCCAAGTATGGCCGAATGAACAACCCAAAGGAGAGGATTAAATCACCCTCCTTGCAAACATTGTTGAAACTACATTCATTTTAAACACCAAATCCAAAAGTTCCTAATACCCATTTCCACTTTTAACATAGAGCCATAATGATCATCATAGTACAAGCGGGTCTGATACCAACACCGGAAAACCGTAAGCCAAATATAAGACACCATCTCATTTCTTCTCATTAATATAATTTACATCATCTCTCTCAAGAGAGTACAAAGTACATAAAATAATATACATAAGTACAATGGCATAGCCATGGATAAGATACAATCTCTGATAAAATAAATACAATAGATAACATCTCCAACTGGTGCTCCAAAACCTGTACACCGGTCCCCAATGGTGGTGGCAATGCCTCCCAACCATGTGGACTCAAAAGAGACCACCCCACCATGCTCAGAGATAGTCACAAGGCCCAAACAGAAGGATAAAGGCAAGGAATACAAAGGCCAACACTCACATCAGTCACAGAGTAGACATGACACACAATGCAAAAAGCTAATGTCACAATATAGAGATACTCATCCCATAACATGTTGGGTACTACTCACGACTACTAAGGTACTAGATACTAGAGTGTAGAGGAGACTCAACCATGCCCGAATCAAAGCCCCACAGACAGATAGCTCGACTCCCCGTAGATGGATAGGCCTTCTCGTATGCATCATTAGCCTTTACAAGCGTTCAAGGCCATGCATGAGGACTCATTATCATACTGGTGTTTTATCCCATTGTTTTTATTTAGTTAACACTTGTTTACTGTAACTCTACTACTAGTTCCCCTGGCAGCCACTTGCGGCCCCGGGCCCATAGAGAGCCACTCCAAAAAGACCATTCAAATTACCTAGACCAAACTCATCTCATTTAACCAATGAGGAATGCAAAACCAAAATAAAATAGTGAAATAATCCATTTAAAATTCATGATAACATCAATTAAAAATAGCCAAGTAAATCCACCAATCAATCTTTCAAATCAACCAATTAATAAAACAATCCATGTTCCATCATGAGTTAATTGATTTCACAAGCTACTACAGATAGCTCTAGATATGCTACAGATAGCTCCAGATATAACTAGGCATAAAAATGATAGTAACTAATAAGCAATAGTGCTGATGATAGGGTTCCGTCAGCATAATAGCTACAAACAACTCCAGATATGCTACAGACAGTTCCAGATATAACTAGGCATAAAAATAACTAATTTCACAAGCTACTATAGACAGTTCTAGATATAACTAAGCATAAAAATGACTGATTTCACAAGCTGCTACAGATAGCTCCAGGTAAAACTAATAAGTCATAATGTTGATGACAGTGTTTCGACAACAATAAACATGCTTGAAATAAAAGTGCCCAGATGTAAAATCAAACCACAACCCAGTTCATATTTTGGTGTTTCTAGTTGAATCCCACTTTTGGTTTTTAACATTATGACCGTGTCTAAGGTGTTGTTCTGAAAAACATGTTTAATTGCTATGGTGGGCAAAAACATGAAAAATGAAAGTGCCCGGAATTAAATTCTAACTTCGACACAGTTGAGATATGGGTGTTTCTACATGGAATCCACCTTAATTTTCTAATTTTATGACTGGGAAAAAGGTGTTGTTTCAAAAAATATTTTTCAGCAAGCTAGCACAAATTTGACCAAAAATGAAAGTGCCCAGATTTAAAATCAGAGCTCGACCCAGTTGAGATATCAGTGTTCCTAGTTGAATATCATAATTGGTTTCAAGTTTAAGACATGAATTAGAGGGCTAGGTTTAAAAATATTTTTCTGCCCTCAAATTTACAAATGGAAAATGCAAACTGTGAGAGCCACTTTAAAACAAATCTGCCATAAGGAAATGCAGAGCATACCATTTCTAAGCTAAATCAAATTTCAATACCACTAGTCATCCAAAGATTCAAGAATAACAAGGAAAATAACTCAATTCTACCCCAAAACTAAAATGAAAGAAAACTCTATATGTAAGGCACGACTAGGTTCCAACTTAGAACAACAAAGAGGAAATGGCACGCTGAATTCAACAATCAGATGCCCACAAATTTCTTCTCAGAAAATCTCAACGTTTCTCCCCAACTCTGCCACCCAAATAGTGGGGTTTTCTTCCTCCTCCACAATTAGATTTTTTTTTCTTCTCATACTTCAATGAATGATTTTCATCATCCACAAACAACCCTTTTATTTACATTTTGCATTTATCATACTTACCCACCTTTTCCAAGAGCCATCATATGGCATGGGAAAATTTAAAAAAAATAAAGAAAACTGACTTTCTTTTCATCCTGAATAAAAATCTAATTTCTAACAATATAAAAATCATTTTAAAATATTAAACTCTTAAAGAGATAAAAGAATCATTTAAAATCACTTAATGAAATATATCATTCTCCACTAATGATTACTAAAATTCACTTAAAATAACATATTTAAACCACATGGTTATAACCATTTAAATCTCCACAACGATGCCAAAATAACCACATTGAACAATCAATAGAAACTAAGGAGAAAAGCCTCAACAAACCACATTGGCAAACTACACATGACCATCTGGGGCAATCCGAACGTTACCATAGGATAACCGAAAGGTAAACACATATCACAGAATCACTGCATTAACCGAGTGCAGTGGGGTAGGCTAGGGAATGTTTGGCCTGTGACTATCTCAAGTAACCACCATCGGGGAATAAGTGTATGCTCAGGCCTATGAATCCAGGCGAAGTCGATACCCAATACCTACACATGTGCATATATCATATAATAGCCGAAGCATCAATGGACATCAGGAAGAGGGTCATGACATCGTAAGCCTCTCAGGTATGAGTGTTACAACATCATCTCTTTGATGCCCATAATCATACCAAAGAAATGATATCAATATATAACCATATACACATGTAATCCAACATAATAACTAATCATGTCAACATCATAATAGTATCGGAATCCATCAAGGAAAACCAACAACCAAAATGTGAACACGGGGATCATTACAAGAATGGACACCAAAATGAATATAAAAATCTAACATAAAGATTATGAAATATGTAATTTTGAACCTTACAAAAACCCTCAATCATGACCTTTACACCCTTTCCATGATCGAGACTACCAAACAAGAGAAATCCTCAATATTACACAAAATATATAGACTTGGTCCCTATTTCCTTGAGTCCATCCACTATGAATAGACTATATATCATTTTCCACAAGAATTAAGATCATGTAGTTCTCTAATGAAATTATTTCCCTATGGTTGTTGGTAATTTTTCAATTGGTAATATTTACACCTTTGAATTCTAACTAAAGCATAAACTATTGATGTTCAAGTATACAACCCTCTCCATGTTTCTACAATCCGATAGGAAAATATATACATATATAAGTTTATCGTCTCTCTTTATATATCTTAAAAAGGAAAATATCAAAACAACACCTACACCAGCTATTCTAGAGGTGACCAATACAAATCTCATAGAAATTATGATTAATTTATCAAGGAAAAAGGACTTGTTGGATCCATGCATCTTTAGTTATAAAATTAAAAGGTTATTCCTTTGAATATTATGGCTAAAATCAGTGATAGAATCAACTCTATTACAACCTAGATTTATCAAATTATCCAAAACATATGTTTGTTCATTTGGGTTTATTGGAATATAGCTATGAAGTAGAGAATGCAAAACTAGGATAAGAAGGAACTTTTGTATAAAATGATAATAAGGAAATAGTAACACAAATCAATGGAAGGGTTTTGATTTATTAAGCAATTATACTCCAAATAATAAACTCAATCTGACATAGAATAAAATGACAATACTATTGACATAGACACATAATATGAATGGAGATGTAATATAATATTCTCACTATTTTTCACTCAAAAATGAGCTTTAGGGTAAAATGATAATTTTGAGGTAAGTGTGAATAGAAGTGAATGATGAGTAAATAACATATGTATGGAAAATGATGGGAAAATGGTGCAAATAGGAGGGAAGTTGGTGTGAATAGGAATTTGGCCATGTGAGCCAAGATTGACATAAGAGTGTGCCTCTTGTCTATATTAATGCATTCAAAGTAGTTTTGATTCACATAGATGGTTGAGTTAATTCCATTTACTAATAATTTTGATTATTTGGCCATAAAATATTTATTCCATTGATTACATGTTCTTTGCATGTTAATATTTCTTCTAATGAATTATCATTAGTAATTGTTGATTTATCCATTTGGGCTAGCTCGTTGGAGGGTTTGGGGACATTAAACTTACAAAAGATGGAAACACCCTTTTGAAACATATCTTTTGCTATATATGCAATCTACATTGCTTGTGTAAGGGTTGTTCTAAAGATCACTAACAAACAACTAGTACAATATTAAAAATCTTGATGGTTGTGAGTTTTTCACATATGAGAGATCAACCTTATGCATCCTTAATGTTGATAGTTAAGTTTTATTGATTTCATTGTACATGGCATATTTGAAGAGTTGGTTACTACCATTATAATTTACAATATCAATGCATCTAAATGTATGAGCTACAATATGGTGAAACTCAAAATTGTACTGCTAATGTAGGTAGTCTTTTATTCCTAAAAAAATTATAGAACTTAGAATTGAACCAAACAATAACATGGAAATAAAGTACAAAGTAGACCGATTCTTGGACAATTTGACTTGTTGATTAGTGATTGAATATAGACCATAAATTTCTATAGCCTTTATTGCCATAAAATGAAAACAATAGGACTTGCTATTTCTAATTCACTTTAGTCCTTATTGCCATAATATAGCTTTCCTTTTTCTCTACAATTTTATCATTGCTAATTTCACCCATAAAATCCCTTCAACAATCTTCTTTGAATCTATCATGCGACAAAGAGATAAAACCCAAATCTACCCACTTGAAATAAGTATTAATTTATGGATTGTAAAGGTTAAAAATATTGTAAATGTTCTTGTTAATTTCTATTATAGGTGAATGTGTGCATGAAAGGTGTAGTATAGGGTGAAAGAACCTAAAAGATGAACCTTTATTTAGGTAATGTTATTTTTTAGTGTGGTTGTGTGTACAAACAATGTGGAAATTAATGTTACCCAAGACTATCTCCAACTAGTCTAACCTTAATTAGAAACCATGAGAGTTGGGGTTGATAATTAGACTAAAAACTTGACAAATTATATAAATTAGACAAGCGAAAAACTTGAAAATGTAAATGACTAAGTATTGAAGAAAAAAGTCAAAAAGTGGCATCAAATCCACATGTATAGAGAAGTAGCTTTTATGGAAGATGTTAAAAATATTTTATTGTAGCTACATGTGAAGTTTGGAGGTGTCTAGAGCTAAGGACATGGATTCCATTAGATAAAACAACCTATTTGACTACAATGTCTAGTCTTGACAACCATCATGGCTAAAATGTCCAGGGGTGGCCTTGTCTAGAGAGTAGGTACAAACTTGAGATTGGTTAGAGAACCTATTAACCATGTGTCTCAGCTTCTCAAAAGTGTTCAACTATTAATGAAAAAAAAATAACATGTAATTGATAGTAAGCTTATGGGGTCCTATTAAACATGAATGAAATAATGCATACAAATTAGAAAGTTGGAAAATTTTCACCTAGAAGATGGAATTATGGAGGTTTGAAACTAATAGGGATAAATGATGATAGTATGAGGAAGAATCCCTAGAGTTTTATAGTGTGGCCTTGTCTACTTCTCATAGCCAATATGGTGGGCTTGTCCACCTAGGGCAACCTTGTATGTATTATAAAAAGCTCTACAAATTATAAAGGGGTTGAATTAGAAATTTTGAAGCTTGGTTTGATTCTATCTCTTTCTCTGGTACTCTACAAAGTTCTCTAAAACAAACTTGCAATTAAGTTTTTGTGAATGAGAACCCTACAAAAACAAAAGGTTAAAGGGTAAGTTTGCCTCAGTTAGCCCCCTTATATGGGATTTTCATCATAGATCCAAATTAAAAATATAGTAAAAAGAAAGTCATAAAACTAATTTGGGTAAAAGTTCAGAACTGTGTCAAAAAAAATTCATGTTACATGCACATGTACATGTTTTGAATACTACATGTACATGTTTTGAATATAAATTTAAATTTCCATGATTGTAGATATTAATCTCTCAAATCCTTATAATTTTCAAAAAATATCAATATTAGAAGACTTCATCAAGTGATGACTACGGGACATAGCAAGCCACTTGCAATCCAAGTGAGAGAAAAATCATGTTTTTGTGTTGACTACATTGAGAACAATGTAAATGCTCTATGATGTCAGAATATTATTGATGGATATTTTTCAAAATGGGAAATCAAACAAGTAGTTTCAATGCCTCCTTATGAAGTTAATGACAATATAGATGTCCATGATCCTTTATATTTAGCTGATTTTGAATGTGTATCTAATCTAGTTGTTGTAGGTAAATGTTAAACATATTGATTATCAAGGGATTGTTTTAGTGAAATGTATTTGTGTTAGCTAAGTTGAGGGATAAGTATTTGAATTGACTTTGGAATCTATGTATTTGTTGTAGGAGATATTTTTTCTATGATTGCAGATCCTAACACTATTGAAGGTGTAGATTACTATCTATTTAGATGCACATAACCAAAATGCAAGTTGACACAATCTAGATGATAGATGGTGATGGACAAGAGTATCCCACTGGATCAATTGTTGTTGAAGATACTTATTATCAACAAATCAAGATAGATAAAAGTGGTATTTTATTTGTTGATTATATGTCGAGACAAAAGGTTCTACATTATAGTCATTTAGTTATAGCAACATGGTTAAATTTGGAAACTTTACGAAAAATAGGACGTAGCAAACAAAAATGGAAGTTGAGTATTGAAGACCATGAAAATATTTTAGAGACAATAATGGTAGAGAGAACCCAGATTATATGTACCAAGAGCTAAGTTAAATGTATATAAATTACATGTGTATCCCTCATCATTATATATTTGCATTATTAGATGGAATAGATTTATTTTCTCATTTTGGGTCCCTTTATGCTTTCATTGAAGCTCTTTGATCCCAAACTAGTGATTTATTAACTAGTAAGTCCTTGTAAGGATTTGTAAAACTATCTCATAGTACATTTGGAAAATCTTTAAATACATCGTATGGATTCATCTTGTTCACTTTTAGATCTTTGAAGTATATTTTGTTATGAACTATTTTGGTATTAAATAGGAATGCATTTGTATTATCATAGAGCTTGGCTTATGGTTTTCAAGTGCATGCTTATTTCTCATGTTTGAGTTTACCAAAATATTTGTGTTTCACTCAACTTCCCATATGATCAACACATCGGTCCTTAGTGTTAAAGCATCTCAAAGAAAAAAATTCTTTTAGATTATCACAAAAACTATTTGAATAATTTCATAATTTGAAACATAATGAGTTTTCAATGCAAATGTAAATAAGAGGATCAAATAGGTTGTAAATTGGAATAGTCATGCAATTAGAGTAAGAGAAAGCGTCAACTAGATATCTCAATAGTGTATAATTTCAATTCTAGTTAAAATTGCATAATAAATTATATATTGTCAATTATTTTTTACATCACTACAATGTAATCATGTAAGTTTTTATTGTTGGCTTTTACTATTTTAATACAATTAGATCAAGCGAAGTCCATTACAATAAATTTTGTCAATACAATAGTTTCATGCATTAGTTTCAAATTTTTAATGTATCTTACACTTGTAATAGCATTGTTGCATGTCCATATTTATAATTTAGAAAGGTGTATATATATTGAAAAAACTAACCACTTAAAATATTTAGTTTGCATCTCTCAATTGTAATTAATTTTATGTTTAAATGCTTTGAGATTTCATTTATGAATATAGCTAAACATTTTGTTTGACCATGATTTTTATAATAGATTGCAAATATTTGTATCTTCCACCATTCAATTCAAAATTTTTAAATGTTATTACAAATTGTATTTAAATTGATCTTTAAAAAATATGTATACTAATTATACTCAAAATTTGTATCTACTTATAGTCATGATTAACAATTACTTACATGAAACATATTAGCGTCATTCTCTAAAATGTAGATGCCAATTTTATCATAATGTATGAATATTCAATAAAAAACTACTATTGTTATAGGATCTCAATGTGCATATTGTAAAAAAAATACATATTTATCACTATTTTTATGTAGGATGAAAGATAAGTTTCTTACTACATTTTGGATGTGATTTATGTGATTTTTATAAATTTTAGGATCTTTAAAAACTATATTTAAGTTATATGTTATTTAAGGAGGAGTATTTAAGTTACAAGTTTTATTTTTACTTAGAGTATTAATATTGTAATTATTTAGATAACATTTTCATTATCAATTAGTAACATCTCTTATTCTGCTTTCTATGGCTTTCTAGGGTTTCTACTTTCTTTTTTATTTGAAGATGGAGGTTACTGCCTCAGGAAGTACCTTTGGGACCCAGCCTTTGGCAGGTGAGGATTGTTCCAAGGGATGGAAAGGGGTTTTGACAGGAAGGGAGAATCTTTCTCCTAAAGGTACTTTTGGGGTTCTAGTTCAAAAGGAATCGACAGAAGGTATGGTGCTGGACATACTTGATGATCTGATTGAGGAAATCATGGTAGCCATGGACTTGGCTCTGGTTGGTAAGTTTTTTTCTCTTTGCCCTAATATTGAAATGGTGCGGAAGTGGGTGTCTAATTAGTGGAAGGTCAAAGGCAGTGTATCTGTCATAGCTATGGCGAGGGGATTATTTCTCTTTAAATTTACTAGTAGAGAGGATATGTTAGCCATTTTGGTGGGAGGGCCGTGGCTATATGGTACTCATTCTCTTGCTTTGTGTACTTAGAGACCTGGGTTTGATCCTAGTACTAATTTGAATCAGACTGCCCCAGTTTGGGTGAGGCTTCCTGGGTTTCCTCTGTAATATTGGGATGAAAAAATCTTTTCTGCTATTGGAAATACTTTTGGCTAGTATGTGACTCTGGATAACACCACTCAGGCTAAATCTCGTTGTGTGTATAATAGATTTTCTGTTAATGTGGAGGTTCATAAAACCCTCCCCATGACCATAGAGCTGAACTCTAAATATGGGATCTGGACACAACCAATCCTTTATGAAAATGCTACTACATTTTGTCAGCTCTGTTAGAAGAAGGGTCATTTAATGACCCATTGTAAGCTTAAGAAAGTGGGAGAAAATTCTGATCTGAATAAAGAGAGAGATGATAATTCATCGAAAGAAGACATCCCTGACAATCAGGGAATGGGGGGTAATGAAGAAAATGATACCTATCTTGTAGGAGAGAATCTTGAGAGGAACATGGAGTTGGATGATCAGAAGGCTGACTGTGCTGATTGCTAGACTCTCGATCAGCAAGTTACAAAGGATCCCCCGGTGCTCAAAAATGGTGAGATTCAATCCCAATTTGCTGAGGCTATTGAGATGTTGATGGGTTCCCTTCAACACTTGTGTTGAATGCCCAAATCCCAGAATCTATTTGCAATAATAGTGTTGAGACTGTTCAACCATCTTCTAAATAGAGGCCTTCTCCTACCATTGATAGGACCACTATTGGGTCCCTGAAGGAGGGGTTTTCTGAGAAATAGTCTGTTATTCCTTCTTTGATCACTGGAATCAAACCTAGTGGTAACTATAATGACCAAGATGAGTGGATTACCCCTAAGAAAAAGAATCACAGGACTAAGAAATTTGCTGATGTTAGAACAGATTCTAGGCAAGGAAGACCGACCCTTACAGAAACAAGGCAACGAGAGATTGCTAGGGATATTACCAATGGTAAACAAAAAACACTAGAGATTTAATCTCAAAAACTTCCCAAATGAGAATACTTTCTTGGAATATGAGGGGTTTTAATAGCCCCACCAAATAGTTCGAAGTCAAGAACTGTATTCTAGATCATAAAATTGATGTTCTTTTACTTCAGGAAGTTAAAATGTCTAAGGAGAACTTTAAGATGATAGCTGATAGAATCTAGCCTAATGCTGCTTTTTGTATCAACCCTGCTATGGGTGCTTCTAGAGGGATTGTTACTATGTGGAATAATGCCAAAATTCGTGGTACTATTACTATTTCTAGTAAGCATTTTCTGATTGTCAATTTCTCTAGGCCTTCTTTCAATTGGTCCTTAATCAATATATATGCCCCAAACACAACGGCCCTGCGAAAAAATTTGTGGATGGACTTGTCTACTCTCCTTTCCACTTCCACTCATTCTCTTTGGATGTTGACTGGAGATTTTAATACTCCTTTATACCCTTCAGAGAAAATAGGGGGTATTCTTGACTATTCTGATAGTATGTTTGATTTTGCTGAGTTTATCAATATCTTTGGGTTGTTGGATGTGGAGCTTTAGAATCAGAATTTTACTTGGTCCAATAGAAGAAGAGGAGATCAAATGATACAAGTTAAATTGGATAGATTCCTTATCTCCAATAACTGGGATAGTCATTCTAATATGAGTTTGGCGGCTTTACCAAGAACTATTTCTGATCATAATCTTATTCTCCTCAATTGGATGGTCCAGCATAGGCATGGTCCCTTCCCTTTCAGATTTGAAGCTATGTGGATTAAACATAAAGATTTTAGGAGTCTTCTGACTAATTGGTGGCAACTTCTGGTTCAGGGTACTCCTATGTTTAGGCTGGTCAAGAAGCTCTTACATATTAAACAAGAGGTCCGTGGCTGGAACAACTATAGTTTTGGTAATGTGTTTGTTCAGAAGAAAACTATCTCTAGTAAATTAGCTGACCTTCAAAATTTAATGGCTCAAGGAGTTGTTACAGAGGACATTGCCCAAGAGGAAAGTAATCTGATTTCTGACTGGAAGAACCTTATGAATAAAGAAGAAATTTTCTGGAAACAAAAGTCCAGAGTTCAGTGGCTCAAAGAAGGAGATCGTAATACCACCTTTTCTCATCTTTTAGCTATGAAGCATAGGAAAGCTAATTCTATTTCTAAATTATGTTTGGAGGATGGCAATACTATCATGGATGACAATGAGATTGGTAATCAAGCTTCTATGTTTTTTCAGAATTTGTTGTCGAAACAAGCTGATAATGCTGTCAATGGGAAGATTATGGATCAGTTCCTTGATAAAATCCCCTCACTGATCACGGAGGAGGACAACATCGAAATGTTGAAACTGATTTCTGAGGAAGAGGTTCGTGCGATTTTATTCTCCATGGGTCCTTTCAAAGCCCCAGGCCCTAATGGCTTTCCTCCAATATTTTTTCAGGAATATTGGGATAGTGTGGGCTTTGATGTAACTGCTGCTATTAGGGATTTCTTCAAAACTGGTAAACTTCTAAAGTAGATCAACAATACATTTATTGTTCTTGTTCCTAAGAAGCCAAATCCTATGTTGTTTACTAATTTCAGACCTATTAGCTTGTACAATACCATTTATAAGCTGTGTACCAAATTACTTTTTCTAAGATTCCAACCTTTCTTGGATAAAATTTTTTCCCCTTCTTAGAAAGGCTTTGTCCCTGGTCGACAAATTTTAGATGCTGTTATATCCACTCATGAAACCATTCATTCTATGGTGAAGAGCAGGATCCCTAGTATGGTTCTAAAGCTAGACATTTCTAAGGCCTATGATAGAGTTCCATGGAAGTTTCTTTTTAAGGTTATCCAAAAGTTTGGTTTTAATGATAAACTCTCCCTTCTCATTCGAGAAGCTATCTCCACTGCTAAATTCTTAGTCTTGGTTAATGGGGTCCCTAGAGGCTTTTTCTCTTCCATGAGGGGGATTAGACAAGGAGATCCTCTTTCCCCATATTTATTTATCATGATGGCTAAGGCCCTTGGGAGATATGTTCATTCTAAGGTTCTCTCTAAGGAAATTGTGGGCATTAGACCTACCTCTTCTATACCTCCTATGTCTGTACAACAGTTTGTAGATGATACTATCCTCTTTGATATCTAGTCTGTGGTTGAAGCTCGAAGTTGGAAGAATATTCTCAATGACTATGCCAAAGCTTCTGGTCAACACATAAATTTTTAGAAAAGTAATGTTTATTTTTTTAACACTCAAGGTGATCTCCGAAGAAAAATTATTAACATTATTGGCTATGTTGAGGTTGATCTTCCTGCTATCTATCTTGGCCTTCCTTTAACTATTAAAGAGGTCTCTCCAGGATTTTGGAATGGAATTTTGGAACGAACTCAAAAGAAACTGATTGGATAGAAGGGGAAGCTCTTGAGTAGTGCTGGTAAATTACAGCTCTTACGAGCTTCTCTTCAAGGTATTCCTACTTATTTTCCATCTCTTTTTAAAATGCCTAGGTTTATTGCTGACAAATTAGAGCAGATCCAAAGAAATTTTCTATGGACAGGTGTGGAAGATAAAAAGAGAATGTCTCTAGTTAGTTGGGAGAAGGTCTACCTTCCCAAATATCATGGGGGTCTTAATATTAGATCTATAAGAAATATGAATAAAGCCCTCCTTGCCAAAATTAACTGGAATTTGGTCCACAACCATAAAAAATGGGGAGCCATTATGCAAGCCAAGTATTTACATGGTACTGACAATCTTAGTTTCCTTTATCAAGAGGGGCTTCCTCAGGGCTCTGTTATTTGGAACAAAATGCTAAAGTCTAGAAGCTTACTCAAATAGGGGTTTAGGTGGAAATTGGGGAATGGTAATACTATAAATTTCTGGGACGACACTTGGGTTTTTGACAAGGCCCTTGCTTCTTAGGGGGATTATGGGATTGTTGCTGATATTGCCAAATAGTTCTTTGGGTCAGAAGTCTGCCATTATATTCATATGGAGAATGGTATCAGACTTTGGAAGAATCTTCTTGATTGTTGTGCTCATCGCCCTGAGTTTATTCATAGGATGAGTTCTATTCAACAAATGCTTCTGGGTTCCAAAATCCCTCTCTTTCCTAGGGAAGATGAGTTGTATTGGTGGCCTGATAAGAGAGGCCATTTCTTAGTTAACTCTGCTTACCATCTGTTGATCCCTGATGTTCATAAAAATGAGCTTTGGAGGAAAGTTTGGAATCATAAGCTTATTCCTAAAGTTAATATGTTTTGGTGGGCTACAGTTCATAATAAGATTTTAACCCAAGATAATTTATAGTACAGGGGATTCACCTTGGTGAATAGGTGTTTCCTGTGCCTTAAGGAGGAGGAAACTATTTCTCACTTAATTCTTCATTGTGACTTTGCCATGGAAATTTGGAGTACAATTTTACAGAACTTTGGCATTCAATGGGTCTGTAATCTAGATATTAGGGAAGTCATTGCTAATTGGTATCCTACTTTTTCACATCTTTGGCTTGTGGAGCTTTGGAACCAAACTCTTCCCCTCCTTGGTTGGACTTTGTGGAAGGAATAGAATAACAAAATATTTAGGGAAGCTGTCAGGGACTCTTCTCAAGTCTTTCAATCTCTCTCTAAGCTCCTCATTGAAAGCGTTGTTAACTCTCACATCAAAACTACTGATAAACCACTTACTCAAGAGGAAGAACAAATTGCAATCAATTGGAGAATTCTTAACCAAATTCTAGCATATGATAACTCTAAAAAGATTCAGAGTTTAAATACTAGATGGACCCCTCCAAGGCCCCATTGGTTCAAACTTAACTTTTATGGGGCTTCTAAGTCCAATGGTAAGGCTAGTGGTGGTGGGATTATCAGGGATGACAAAGGGGGGCTGGTTGCTGCCTATGCTGGTGGGATAGGTATTCAAAGTAATAACTATGCTGAAGCCTCTACTCTCTTATGGGGGGTTAAATTGGCTATTTCTCTTGACATTCCTCATCTGCATATTCAGGGGGATTCAAAACTGATCATTGATGCAATTACTAATGCTTCGATCTATGGGTGGAGACTTAAGGATATTATTGTGGATATCCAAATCCTAGTTTAGAGGATCTCTAGAGTGGAACTCTCTCATATTTATAAAGAGGGGAATGGGGTTGCTGATGCTCTTGCTGATTGTGGTCAGCAATTCATGAATTGGCGGTGTTGGTGCCAATTTAAAAATATTCCTACTAATATAAGGGAACTGATTAAAAAAGAGATGACTTGTCAAGGATGACTCATCATAGTGAGGGTGCTAGCCTATTTAGTTGGTTTTTTTGGGCATTGATGATGTGTATTTTAAAGTATGGGTTTTTTACAAACTATTGTACTTCTTTGTATAATGTCATTTCGGCATTATTTATCACTTGTGTTAAGGCGAGTTGGTTATATGGTAATCATATGAAATTTATGATTATCATTTTTGAGCATGGGAAGGGTTGGAATCAATTGGAGTTTGTGAAGGTGCTCCAGGATAATGATGACTCGTGCATGTTAAGCCTCATTTACTATTTCATTATTCCTACCCAAGTTGTTAGAATTACCTTCCGAAAACACTCTGTGAATTCTTGGCTCTGTGTTTTCTGTGTCTTTGAGAGAAAGGAGATAATGGGGGGAGACATGATTCACATGAAGCTAATATCTTGCTATGAATTCAAGGATAATGCTGTGGTTTGGCATTATTGCAAGGAAGGTGGCATTAGTCCTTGTCTGGAATGCCTAAATGGTTTTGATGAAAATTTGTCTGTGCAATTTACCCTTTCCTGGAATAATCGTAGAGTTACTGTGGGAAGAATTAGTTTTGAAACCTCTGAACAAGTCATAGCCATGGCAACTGGTCTTTCTACTAAGGGTACTAAGTTGCAAAGGAAGGCAAAGGTGGCTGATCATTTAAACCAGAAGCCTTTTCTGGCGGAAGGAGAGGAATTAGTTCCCTACCAAGTAGGGTTTGAATGGGCCAAGCTGCCAGAGCCATGGGATGAGATATGCTTTCTACTCATGAAATACTTCACTTTTGAGGGTCAGTTCACCAAGTTTTATAATTATCACCTCCCTCTGCTTAATCATTTCAAGTGCAATGCTATTATCAGTTTCCCTTTTTACTTGATGTCATCCCTTGAACACTCTATTTTTAGGGTTAAAACTAAGATGGATAATAAACCCTCTAAAAGGCCTATCCCTCTACATCAAGGTCTTATCCTTTGTTTATATAATTTTCATCTTGCTTTGGAGTCACCTAAGCTAATTTAGACTCCTAGTTGTGAGGTTCCAACCAATCCTAACCCCCTTGATGTTGCCGTTTCTAAGGAACCTTGCCCTACCTCTATTTCCCAAAAAATGAAAGGGGTTTCTTTCTCTATGACCACTGAGGAGACCACCACGGTGAAGGATATTCATACTCCAGCTTCTAAAGGGAGTGTTAAAAAGTAAGAAACAAAAACTTAGGGAGTTGAATGATGATATTATGGGGGACTCTATGGGGACCCATAAGAATCTGAGCAATGACCTTGTGGGACCTGGCAATAAACATGAAGCTAATTTATCTGCTAAAGATAAGAAGGAGGGCTTCTCTTCTGGGGTAAGGAGGTCGAGAAGGATTGCTGGTAAGCCTGCCCCACAAGCTAAACTGATTGACTACTCTGAAAGTGCTTCTGAAGCCTCCACTCAAGGGGACAATCAGATAAATTCCAAAGACATTGATGTTCAAGAGATCTCTAAAGATGATGTGGGTAAGGATGAAGGGAAATAGGTTGATGATTCAAGAGGTGATGATGTTGATCTGGTGGACAATGTTGGTGAAGGGGAGAGGATGATCATGGAGGAGATTGGAGAGGAGACTAATGAGGAAGGGGATGACCACATGCATGATCTTGTTGTCCTTAGGGGTCATGTGGATGATTTGGAGCAGAAGGTTTCTTTTATGGGAGAGCTCATAAGCAGCATGCTCAGTCGTATGGTGATGCTTAACATGTCTCTGTTATAGGAACTTGGGACTCATGCTAATGAAGAGGAGGAGGAGAAATTCAAAAACCTTGGTGAATTTGTTGAATTTCTGGCTAAAGGCTAGGAGAATGTATCTCCTTAGTTATGTTACTTTTTATGCTGTCCATCTATTGCTACTTACTAGCTACTGGTTATAGGTTGTATATGTTGTTTATACTATTTATACTGTAGTTGGTCTGGTGGCTCTTTTTGTTCTTGAGCCTTTGCGGTCTCTTTTTGTCTTGATGTAAGGGTTTGGCCCCTGGTTTTTGCCAACTTATATAATAAAAAACAATGGCATTAAGAAATGCCTTGATATTCTTCAATTGGGACATTAATGAAGATATAATTAATTTTCAACTACATCAACAAACCTTTCATCAATGAAGATTTAACAAAGCATAAAACTACATTACTATGTTAAAGGTGAGTACCAATAACCATAACACATAACAAGCACAACATATTTCAAGCATGTTGTAATAGTGTGGTAGAATTATTAAAAATACAACATTAATAGATCTATTGAAAGAATTTGATATTCAAATTTCATTTTTGAAATAAATGATAAATATAAATTTCAATATCTATTTTACTTTCTTAAATTGTACATCAAATTAATTAAATTAAAAATTGTATATTTTGATATATTTTCATAAATTATATTATAGTTCATGTTTGGAGATTGTGTATGTATTGAATTACATATATTATTAAATGATACATTTCAATTTCAATATCTATTTTAAATTCTTAAATTGTACATCAAATTAATTAAATCAAATTGTATGTACGTATTGAATTACATAAATTATTAAAAATCTATATTGTAAATTTGAACAACACATGTCTAGATTAGGTATATATAAATTATAAATTATAATAAATTTTGTCTAACCTAATATACATACATATACATGCATAAACAGCCCATTTTAACTATATAATCTACATAAAAAGTTTATTCTAGTTCTAAATCATCTATAAACATCATATATATATCAAATAAAAACTCAATTGCACTACATAACTCTATAACTAAACATGTAAATGTACATATGTAAGATATATAAAGAAATACCACATGATACATAATAAATAATTCCAGTTCAAACATAAGTGTGTAGATATGATAAATAACAAACAAATGTGTCAAGCAGTCTAAGAACATAGATTCCTATGGGTGGATTGAGCCTCACTCAACCTAGGACTAAAATCATGTGCTAAGCCTTATCTTGAGCCATGTCCTAAACCACATCCTAAGGGACTCAATCCCACCCATCTATGAATATTTGAATCATGTGTAGATCCTGCACATAAAAATTATATGTATGATTATATATTTTAAAAAATAAAATAAATATGAAATCTAGATGCATATACTCCATGTATATATACATGGAGTACTTCAAATTTTATCTAAAAACATTTACGTCACATCCAATTGCATCATGTGCCTATTACAAAGTTTCAAGTGCCACCACTCTAGTTATCTAATGTAGGATTGATTTTAAGAGTCAACAAACATGATCCATTTAATGTACATTGTAGAGTAACTAAATTTTGTAATTTAAATATATAATAACAAATTACACACTATATTATGCATAAATTAATATATACCTCATCATTAGTGAATTGTGTAGCACCCATGACCCTCCCAATCCCACTAAGTTTAGATGAATTAAGGGTCATCACAACATCATCAAATAGAAGTCCACATAATGCTCTTGGTACAAATGTCGACTAACAAGATCAACCTAAATATGAATCTACTATGAAGGTGATGTAGAATTACCTCCTAAAGCAACTTGATATCCCATATGCTCTGTGTGGCTATTTGATTATCGGTATCTCATCGATCAATATGGCACCTAGAATGTGTGGCCACAACATCAAGAGGGATCCTGTACTCTGCACAGCTAAACTGGTATGCATCTAATATATCATGGGTTAGGCATGTGCTTCATGTATGAAGCTCATCCTCTCTAGTAGTTTGTGCCACAACACGCAGTGAAACTATGACAGTGCAGATGAAAGGATCATAAGTGGTGGATGTGGCATCAACAGAAGGAATGCTAGTGCATGGACACAAAATGTATCTACTGACATGTGGTCAGATGCCAAGTGATCAACCTCATCAACAACAGTATCTAAACTATGATAAATATACTATCTCAATGATGCTAGTGAGGGATCTACAACTACTCCTATGTCTAACCTTTTTGGAAGTTCCAAAAGGTTTGGACCAACTAATGCCCTCTTATTAATGGGTGGTGGTAGTTTTGGATGTTTGTATTGAGGTTTACCAAAAAACCTCCCTCTCCCGTGTCCGACATGTCTAAGGATAGATGTGTAATCAACTGATAAATTTAAATATACTTGTGCATATAATTGTTTGCAAAAATATAGTGGCAACTCATCATCATGATGTTATCAACGATGGGGTGCCAACCTCTTTAAGTAAATAAGTGGACTAGAAACAACATATGTGCACCTAGTGATAGGATAGGCTCACACTCTATCCCATCCCATATAGTGTGGAAACATGCTATGAACCATATCCAATGAAATGACCCTATTAATTCTGTCCATTTCACATCTACAATAACACTCCTGGAGAGTGATCATCATAAGAGTTATATGATCAAATAGTATCAATCATATGTCTAAACTCATCTCTAATAGCCACCACCAACCTATCTCTATTGGACAGGTTTGGTGTGTTATGAATGGTGTGATCCAAATGTGTCATTACCTAACACTATGACTACGATTAGAATCAAGATTAGATTGACAAGAAGCTTGGTCATCCATGATATGAAATATGTGTGCACAAATCTACATTTAAAAAAAATGCATACATTGAATTTCTAAAATAAAAATTTAATTTAATTTAAAAACATTTAAAACTTAAAAATTAAATACATTCAAGATAGACATTTAAATTAACAAAAATTACTAAACAATGTACATAATTTTTTTATCAAGTTATAAAATGTGTCCATACATGCCAAATCAAGACATAAAATGTCGATACATAATTTTAAAAAATAATTTATTTATCAAGACATTAAATGTGGATACATGCTAAATCAAGACATAAAATGTGGATACATAATTAAACATAAATTATTTATGAAGATATTAAATGTGGACACATGGAAAATCAAATGTGATGTACATACTTGAAATCAAATCAAATTAATTATACACACACACACACACATATATACATATACACATATATATACATATACATATATATATATATACACATATATATATATATACACACACATATATATATATATATCTATACACACACACATATATACATATATATGTATGTATATGTATATATATATATATATATATATATATATATATATATGTATATGTATATGTATATGTATATGCATATGCATATGCATAATTTTAAACTCTTGAATTGATTTAATTAAAGATCTGATAAGACTTACATTTAAATTTAATTATATATAACCATTTATTAATTTAAATTTGTGTACAAGATTATATATGTACATATATAATAAATTGGTATATATAAAATTTAACAAGACTTAATTTATGTATGTATGCACAAACAAGATATCAAAGTTTCAAATATATTAAATTTTGATATTATCTTGATTTATTTATATATATCAATCTAAATTCTGATAGAATATTGTAACATTTTGATGTCAATATTTTAATTTAGCACATTTCAAATTTATAGATTAGATGGTTTTCAATTTTCAAGATATCAATTTTTAAAGGTTTCAATTTATTTATATTAAAATTTAGGGTTTCAATTTAAATATTGAATCAATTAAATCAATTTTTAAGATATCAAGCACAACAAAATGACTATCATTATTATTAACCAAGTGTCAACTTTAATCACATTGTTATCTATGAGGTCTTGTACCTTATGTTTAAAAGAAAAAACAAGATTGTGTGTAAAATACCCTTTAACTTTGTAATAATTGAAAAATTCTTAATCATTATATGACTTAGGAAGAGATTTAGAGGTATCCAATGGATATATGAGAGAGTGTGTAATTAAATTAGCACTCAACAAGCTTTTAAGAACATTATTTGTGGACCCTTCAAGCTTGGTGAACTTCCTAGGAGCATTTTATTTAAACGAAGGAAAATAAGAAGTGTTAACAACTTGATTCACATTTTCCTTCACATCACCACCCTTTGAAAATTTGTTTGACTTTTGATACTTTGAAGGGTAGGTCCAAACATTTTGACTTGATGATTCATATTTAAAGGCATTACATGCAAGCAACTTGGATTCTACATTTTTAACATATGCACACAAATACATAAAAGAAGCAAACCTATTCAAATACACATTGTCAAGTGAATTGGTTTAATTAACCTCTTAATAAAGTTTTTTGCTCTTTAGAGTCATGTAATAAAACCCTACAAATAACATTAAAACCCCAAATTTGAAACTAAAACCCTACAAATGAAACTAAAACCCTAAATATAAAACAAAACCCTATAAATAACTAACTTCATGCCTGCCTCTTAAAATCATATGTGGCAATTTTGAATCACTCCAAAACTTTTACACCAGCTTACTTGGCGAGGCCCCTACTTATAACTAAGGTTTATTGTCTACATCATCAAATATGATGCCACATTTATTGAGGTGTCCAAAAAGACCCAAAAAAGGGTGGACCAATATATATATATATGGATTATAATATTAGTTTCAAATTTAATTTAACTTGAAACTAAACCCCTACAAATGAAACTAAAACCCTAAATATGAAACAAAACCCTATAAATGACTAACTTCATGCCTCTTAAAATCATACGTAGCAATTTTGAATCACTCCAAAACTTTTACACCAGCTTACTTGGCGAGGCCCCTGCTTATAACTAAGGTTTAGTGTCTACATCATCAAATATGATGCCACATTTATTGAGGTGTCCAAAAAGACCCAAAAAAGGGTGGACCAATATATATATATATATATATATATGGATTCTAATATTAGTTTCAAATTTAATTTAACTTCAAATTTAATATATATATGGACCCCACAAAGTTTCCAGTTGACCGCTCTTCCTCCACGCCCAACAAGTAAGTTTATTTTGCCTTTATTTTAAATTTTATTTCTTAATGAAATTTTAAAATTTAATTTTTTTGAGAAAAAAATGTTATTAGTTTCAAATTTAATTTAACTTCAAAATTGAGTTTTTGTGTTAAAATCCATACACAGGACATTTCTACGCATCCATCATATTCTGCTGTGCATCTACTCTCTGTTCCTGCACATTTGTCAAATCTGTGCATCCACTCACTGTTACGACGCATCTACTCTATTGCTGCGCATCCACTCACTGTTACAGCGCATCTACTCTCTGTTGCTACACATCTATCAAATCTACATATCCACTCATTGTTCGGGCACATCTATTCTCTGTTACTACGCATCTGTTTCTGTGCATTCATTCATTGTATCTATGCATCTATTCTCTATGTCTGCGCATACATTCTCTTTTACTGCGCATATGTTTCTACACATTCATTCACTATATCTGTGCATTTATTCTGCTAGGGTTTTTGGGCTATTTCTCAGGAAATTTCTAATGCTAACATCATTTGCAGGAACATTCTCAGATCCATCTTGTAGGTTAAGAGCTGATTAGTCATATAGTTGCATGGTTAACTCTCATCTAGATCTAAAAAGCAAAAGAAGTAATTGAGCTTGTTCATGCAAACTTTACTTAGATCTAAATAGGAGGGAAGTAATTTGTACTTGTTGCATCACAACTTGAACATAGTCCCAACTAGGAGGATTAAAATTGAACAATTGCCTTCAAAAACTTTTTCAAAGTTAACAAATCTTGTGTGCCTGATAGAGTAACTCATCTAGTTTTTCTATTTTTAACTAGGAGGAAAGAACCAGTGTTTTCTGTGATTTTGGAATGATGATAGGACTATGCTTTCCCCTTAACTGGGTGACCAAAATGCTAGAATCATCATTTTGCATGTGTTACCTTTAGAGAGGCATGCCCCTCGAATTCCTTCCTTCCAAGTGGGATGACCTTAAGTGATAACAGCTAAAGCCAAGTACTTCCAAGTCACTATAAATAAATTGCGTTTGTAACGAAAGTTGCAAGTGACAGGTGCTATTGTATTACACCGACCAATGTTTCCCCCAAAACCCTGTGGAGCATAACCTGTGCAGGCTGGGAAGCCTTCTTATCAAAGCAAATGGCCGCACGTGTAATCACTCGAATTGATGCCTTGACTAAAATCCTTTTGTTATAGAAGGCCAAAATCCCCTATTCGGTAACACAGGAGGAAAACATTCTCCAAAGCCGTCCAACGTCATACACTCATTTAGTGTAGAGACAAAAAAGTTCAACTCTTCAGAGGAACTATAACTTGGTATGCGTGAGAAGTGAGTGTCGTGGAGGGGAGCCGGTGCTACCAAGTTATTATCTATCCACCTTTACGAAAGTGGATGGTGTAAAAACCAAGTTGGAACTCATTGAATACTACCCTTACCATCCTAGTATTTGTACTTACTCTTTTTCAAAAATTAAAAAAAATCAAACAATCATGAAAATATTCTTTGTGCGTGATGTGTCTTTCTTGCCATAATCAAAGAAACAAATAAAAAAGAGCAACACTCAAACAAAGAACCCAAAAACATTGAAAAATGTACCTTTACCAAGTCAAAATCAGTCAAAATCAAGCAAAATAGATAAATCTGTGCATCTGCTTCATCTTGCTACGCATTTGTTTCACCCTACTATGCATATGTTTTCCACAGCGCATTTACTCAGTTCTGTTGCTCTTTTACACTGTTCTATTGCGCATCTTCTTTTTCACTAGACCTATGCTTCTATTTCCTATTACCGCGCATTTATACTCTATTCTGGCACATCCGCTTTTCACCAGATCTACACTTTTGTTCCTTGTTGCTGCGCATATACACTCTGTTCCTGTGCATCTATTCTTGTGCATCTGTCATAGTGAGTACTTCCGTACTGTTTGTCAGAAAAACACCTACCTTTTTGAGCATCCATTTCAGTCTTGTATTAGTTTCTGAGATCAAATTAACTTTGCAGTCACTTCTCCCATTCATTTATGTAGTGTACCCTCTTTTCCACAAATCACCTCATCAAACATTTCAGAAAGCTTCCCAAGAACAAATCAAACTATCAAAACTAGATTACCACAAGGCAATTTGAAGATCATATCAGATTCAAACATCCCTAGTAAGTCTTCACTAACAGGATCTATCATCCTTCTATCTCGAAACTTCACTAGTTTGTTTTGGTGTAAAACTAGTCTCTACCAAGTAATCAGATTTCAACCATCCTTACTTTTGGCTACCATTTTGTATTGACCGACTTGTTTTACACCATTGATCAAAGAAAACCCTTGTTCAAATCTTATCACCACTAGTATCCCCTTCACTACAATGTCCAAACACATCTTACATAAACACCCAATCTCACCCCACCCCATTCCAAATCACATTGCATGCTCCTAACTAGATCACAGAAGCAAAAACAAATTGAAATGGCTGAAACATTTGACAAAATTGTCCCCTCCCCTCATGATAGTGATGAGGAGATATCTCACGAGGACTTACAAGAAGCTCTCCAAGATAGAAAATTTCAACGCATGATGGAAAAAGTACTCCACCAAGACCCTACAATGTTCTTTCTCCACCTAGCAACCCAAGGAGTTAAGATCCCCCTGACTTTGATGTCATAGCATTGAAAGAAATTGAAGAGGAAAGAACTCATGAAGATAGCACACGTGAAGAAAGAACCCCTGGCACAGACAAAAGCAAGAAAACCACAGACTCAACCACACCTTTAGACATGTTGACAAAACAAGTTCAACCCCTACAACAACAATTAGTGGACCTCCAAATAGAGATGTCCACTAAACACTATTCTTTGGAGGATATCTCACCGTATCCCTTCGATAAGAGCTTGAACATGACCCCCTTTCCCCTTAGATTTGAAGTCCTAAAATTTGACAAGTATAGAGGAAAGGGTGACCCTAGAGACCATATCAGAGAATTCAGCATCACATGTCTAGAGGTTGCTCACAGTGAAACTTTTCTCATGAGACTCTTCCCTAGATCTCTAGGTGGGCAAGCCATGGAGTGGTTATCTTGACTTCCAACTGGTATCCATACCTTTGATGCATTAGTGAACAAATTTGTAACGCATTTCTCGTATAATATTGAACATGAGGTATCCATGCTTGACCTTTGCAAGACAAAACAAAAGAGTGGTGAATCCTTCACTACTTTCTTACAAAGGTGGAGACAACTTACCAGAAAGTGTCCTTATCATATACCAAAGAAACAAATGATAGAAATGTTTTTCCATAACCTCAATCCTGATCTAAGCTATCAAATTCAAATCCAAAGCCCTACCTCATTCACAAAAGTCATTGAGATGGGGTTATTCATCGAAAAATCTATGATCATGAAAGGACAAATAAAATTATTCAAAGACACTCCTAACTCAAACTATACCATGGATAAGTCAAATTTATGGACCAAAAACAAGAACATCGTCAACAATGGAGTGGTTGATGCTAAAGTAGCAGCTCCTAAGAAACCAATTTTTAATCTCAAAGGAGCATCAAACAACACAACACCAAGTAAACCTTCATCAAATGAACTAAGATAACCAGACAATTTTCCTCCTAGACATTAATTTAGACCACTGGGGGAGTCATATGAGTCTGCTTTGAGAAAGTTAGTGGCAAACAATGAGATCACCCTTCCCACCACAAGAGACTATGATCCTCAAGTCAAACCTTCTTGGTGGAAGGATACCAATTTCTGTGAGTGCCATAGAGGCAAAGGCCATAAAACTTGTGACTATATCCACTTGAAAAACATCTGACTATATCCACTTGAAAAACATCATACAAGACTTACTAGATCAAAATGATGTAGGCACAAAAGATCATCCCTATAACGAATCACATGTGGCATTCAAGGATCCACTCCTTAACCATGATAGGCAGAACACTCCTAACAACAACAATAACAACTAGCCAAATCAAAATAATAGGAACAATGATGCTAACTACACAAACGTGCCATTTGAGTACACCATTAATTGCATATCAGAGCAAATCCCACAAATCAATGTGCTCACGTTTAAAAAAATAATTAGATTCCAACACCAAATCTAATTGCAATATCACCACCCCTAGTGGGAAAGTCACCTTGTACACTCTCTCTCCAAGGTCATCATCCTCACCATCTACCCACCATAAGTACAACATCATTGATCAACTACAAAAGACTCCAACCCATATATCCATATTAGAGTTGTTGCGTCTATCGCCATCCCACAAAGAGATTCTTGATAAAGCCCTAGTGGCAAACACTGTGCCTACCAACTTGGCCCAAGAGAAATTTCAAGCCATGGTAGGTCATCTTACCTCACCTAACATCCTATCATTCACTAAATAGGATGATCTATCTGTATCTCAACCCCATAATGTATCATTACATATTGAGGCCTTCATTAATAAAAATCATATCAAAAGGGTTCTCATTGATGGAGGAATAGGTTTGAATATTTGCACACTAAAATTAATCCTTACATTGGGGTTCTCAGAAAATGCAGTGGATCCAAGAAAGAAGATCACAATAAAAGCCTATAATGAAGAAGAACAGACAACCAAACGAACTGTGGTATTACCGTTAAGAATTGGACCAGTGGAGAAAGAGGTTGTTTGCCAAGTCCTCGACAGGGAGCTCGCATATAACATTCTCCTAGGTAGACCTTGGATACATGCCATGAAAGTTGTGCCTTCCACATATCATCAATGTATCAAGTTCCCTCACAACGATAGAGAGATCACCATCCAAGGTGAACCTAATCCTTTTCAACACTATAACAATATCCAATCAAAGCCAGATTTCAGCATCCCTAATAATAGAGCTTCCACATCTTCCACCTCCTAGCATGATCCAGGCTCCCAAGCTTCCACATCAAAGGCCAAAGAGCAGAAGGTCAAGATTAAAGAAACAGGGGTAGGAGAGTATTCCATCGATCATACCCTTTGCTTAGCCAAAATGACTTTATCTCCAAAGTCCTTTGGGTGACCTACACCCTTTCCAAAACCATCTACTCCTCCTGAACCTCCCAAAGCTCCCTTTGTCAAATGGAGCACCCTATTAGATGAGAGTGAGGAAAGAGATGTTTTGCAATGGCTCTACATAGACAAAGATGACACACCGCAAGACAAACAACTAATGCTCCCAACAGAAATCTATGGGCATGGTCAATCTATGACATAGAATGGGCTATGAAGGATAGGGTCCCATTGGCCTGAGAAAAGAAGGAATAACTGAACCTATTCAACCCTCTTCATCCTCATCAGCCCATGACACAAGAGGGCTAGGATACAAAGACAATGGAAAAGGCAAAGTTGGCTTCGCCATAGAACTCAATATCGTAGCTTATTTTGGAGAGGGTGCCAAGCCTTCCAGTCAAAAAAATATAAAAATAAAACATGGATCTGATGGTGAAAACCACTCTTTGGCAGTGTCAGATCCCAACAAAGTAAAAATAAATGATGCATCTGATGGTGAAAACCTCTCTGAGGTGCTAGACGATGGAAGGCTTGACACTCTCCCCAACAACATGTATAAGTAGAAGTCACAAATTGTGTAGAACCTACAGAACCTGTTGACATTGGCACAGAAGGTAACCCAAAGATCATACACTTTGCCAAGTCTCTATCTCTAGCAAAAAAGATGAAATTTGTACCTTTCTTCAAAAGGAAATAGGTCAACTTTGCTTGGTCCTATGCAAATATGCCCAGGTTAGATCCAGACTTGATCTTGCATCATCTACCACTAGATCCTAGAGTTAAACCTATTAAACAAAAACTTAGGAAAATGCATCCACACATTGCATTGCTAGTCAAAGAGGAATTAAAGAAGATACTGGATTCAGGGTTCATCAGAGCAATCGATTATTTGGAATGGGTATCAAACATTGTACTAGTATCAAAACCTGATGGAAGAGTCAGATTGTGCAATAATTTCAGAGATCTCAACAAGGCCTGTCGCAAATATGATTTCCCATTGCCCAACATTGACATCATCATAGAACAGATGGACACACCATGCTCTCTCTTATGGATGGTTTCTCTGGATACAACCAAATCAGAACAGAGCCAGAGGATCAACATAAGACAGCATTCACATGTCCATGGGGTACCTTCTGCTGGAACATCATGCCATTTGGGTTGAAGAATGCATGAGCCACATACCAAAGGGCAATGACTACTATCTTCCACGACATGATGCACATAACCATGGAAGACTATGTTGATGACATCCTTGCCAAGTCACTTACAAGGGAATCTCACTTAGATGTCCTAAAGAAAATCTTTTAGTAGCTAGAGCACTTCAAAGTCTGATTGAATCCAAAAAAGTGTGTGTTTAGAGTCACCTCTGGCAAACTCTTAGGTTTCATAGTATCAGCCAATGGGATTGAAGTAGAGCCCGTGAAAGTAAAATCTATCATGAGATGCCACCACCAAAGAACATCACCCAACTGCGGTCTTTACAAGGAAAATTACATGCAATCCATTGGTTTATCTCACAACTGGCAGACAATTGTCAACCTTTCACTCATCTCCTAAATAAGAACATCCCATTTATATGGGATGATAAATGTGAAGATGAATTTCACAAATTGAAGGAGTATCTCATGAATCCACCTATCTTGATGCCACCTATCCAAGGCAAGCCACTATATCTTTACATATCTGCTACACCAACAGCTCTTGGAACCCTTTTAGCACAACAAGACTATGAAGGCAAGGAACGTGCAATCTACTACATCAGTTGCACATTGGTGGGGTATGAATTGCAATATTCTCAAATCGAAAGATCTTGTCTTGCTATGGTTTTTGCTTCCCAAAAACTACGCCATTACATGCTTGCACATTTCATCAAGTTAATTGCAAAGATTGATCCACTCCAATACTTGTTAAGTAAAGCAGCTCTATCAAGTCGCCTAGCTAAATGGGTAATGCTACTAAGTGAGTATGACATAGAATATGTGGAAAGGAAAGCTATCAAAGGTCAGATCATTGTAGATCAGTTGGCAAAGGCACCATTGCAAGATACTACTCTAATGACATTCGATTTTCCTGATGAATCAATTTTCAATATCACAACACATTCATGGACGCTCTACTTTGATGGGTCTTATACAAACCATGGATCGGGGGTAGGAATCTTATTAGTCACTCCTCAAGGTGACACAATACCTAAGTCCTATCATCTGCATTTTCCTTGCACAAACAACATAGCAGAGTATGAATCCTTAGTCATTAGTCTTAAGATGGCGGCAGAATGGAAAGTGAAAGAGGTACATGTCTATGGAGATTCACAACTCGTCATCAATCAGGTAAATGATGACTATCATATGAAAGATGACAAGCTAATACCATACAAGTGTATAGTAGATGACTTTAAAGGATACTTTGTGATAATCTCCTTTGAGCAGATTCCTCACATATAGAACAAAGCAGCAGATGCCATGGCAACCATCACCTTTCTTCTCGATATATCAGAGAATGAGTCACGTTTTGAGTTCTTGGTGGAGTTAGTTGTGCAACTAGCTTATGATATCCTTGAAACACAATCCATTTGCCTCCTAGTAGGATCTTATTCACCCTTGTATGGTAAAATTTACACTTACCTCAAGGATAACACCTTACTAGCCAACTTATCCAACAACCAACGCTGAACCTTTATCCGCCAAACATCCCATTATACCATCATTGCTGACACCCTCTACTGCCAAGGTTTGGATGGTACTCTACTCAGATGTCTTGAACGTGATGATCTCAAACTGCCTTATGGGAAGTACACTAAGGAATTTACAGATCACACTCTAGTGGTTCTACCTTAGCTAAGAAACTCATGTGTTTGGGATACTATTGGCTAAACATGGAGATAGATTCGTATCATTTTGTCAAGAAATGAAAGCAGTGTCAGATTCATTGTAACCTCATCCATGAACCAACTCAGGCACTGCGGCCTTTAACGACACCTTGGCCCTTTTGTGAATGGGGACTCGACCTTGTGGGAAAATCCACCCTCTATCATCTAGTGGCCAGAAGTTCATCATAATCACCACTAAGTATTTTACCAAGTGGATTGAAGCTATCCTACTCACCAATGTCACAGGCAAACAAATTCCCTCCTTCATCCTTAATTACCTTATTTGTCGATACAGAATTCCCTCATCCATAGTCACAGATAATGGAAGACCCTTCAAAAACTAGGATGTTCAAGAGCTCTATGACAAATTCCAAATCCAACACTGCTTCTCCACCCCTTACTACCCATAAAGAAATGGTCAAGTAGAGGCATCCAACAAAACCATCTTGAAAACCCTCAAGAAAATTGTCAACGATGCCAGCCGTGATTGGCACATGCAACTAAATCCCACTCTGTGGGTCTATCGAACCAGCATACGCACTCCCACAGGTGCCACACCCTATGCTCTTGTCTATGGTTTCGAAGCCATTTTTCCCATTGAGGTCGAGTTACCATCTTTGAGTGTGTCATTAAAAGGTCTTATAATTGATGAGGACTACAGAGTTTCTAGACTACAAGAGTTAGAATTGTTGGAGGAGAAATAACAGAATGCTTTCAACCATCTCAAAGCCTACCAACAAAGAATGTCACGAAGCTATAACCATAGAGTCCATCCAAGGGTCTTTAATATTGGTGATCTAGTGCTCAAAGAAAATCCCTGCAATCAATAGGATAGAGAGAATAAAGGAAAGTTTGAACCTAACTGGCTTGGTCCTTATGTAATCATTGCTGCCTATGGATCAGGTGTGTACTAGTTAGCTACATCAAAAGGTGAGCTATTCGATGACCCAATCAACAGTATGCATCTTCGTCGGTTCTATACCTAGAGAACCCCAATGTAAGGGGGGACAAAAACATCAAAAAATTAAAAAAATGGCAAAAAAATCAAAAAATGAAAAAATAGCAAAAAAAAAAAATCAAACAAATAGAAAAACAACAAAAAAATTGTCCTCTAGTGAAAACCCGGTAAGTAGGTGCCTTGGATAGATACCATGATGAAAACCTAGCAAACAGGCGTCATGTGTATTTAGCTTTCATGCAATAAAAGAAAAGTAGTGAAAACCTGGCAAACAGGCGCTCTTTGCGATGCAAACCGCTTCCTCCATCTTTGGGAAACCATCGCTTTGCGTCCATGCTTCCTACCATTATCCATCATCTGATCA
This sequence comes from Cunninghamia lanceolata, assembly GCA_027924645.1. Classification (NCBI taxonomy): domain Eukaryota; kingdom Viridiplantae; phylum Streptophyta; class Pinopsida; order Cupressales; family Cupressaceae; genus Cunninghamia; species Cunninghamia lanceolata. Next base: position 15,610,433 of record BSBN01001152.1, on the reverse strand, counting down.
TATTTGTTTTGCAAACCCACCTAATGATAACCTATCATGGCTTGATACTCTATCACCATTGTCACCTTATTACCTAAGGTTTATCCAGTACCCTATCCATAGTGTCAGCCTGTCATAACATCCATCGTTAGTATCTTATCATCCTGAACTACGTCGCCTTTACGTCTTCACATAGGTAAGGCCATCTTGTATCGATGGGCCCCTGAGGCTACCCATCCATCCCATACCTTATCACCCATCCTTTTGTCCATCCAAATTCGTACTATTTCCCATTACCTAGGTCTTAGGTCCACAAAGTTCACCCCAAACTACGTTGTCTCTGTGTCATCACGTAGTCAAGGCCATTTATCAATGAGCCCCCGAGGCACTAGGTCAGTCCCTTAGGGCCCATCCCATTGAGTCTACCATAAGCGTTTCACAGTTTTTCATCAATAATAATCTAGAAACCTTTACCTGACTAGGGGCAAGTCCTCGACCTAGTTACGGAGTTGGATTCTGCAATGCCACATGTTCTAAGAGGGCACCAATAAGGATTGTGATACCTTTCACTAGACACACAAGCACAACAAAAGCCTGCTTCCAAACAGAAATTTTGATGCAAGACATCACCCTATCCAAAACAAAACAAACAAGTGCCTAAAAACTCAAAATGATTTTATCTAAATTATGGCAAGAAGACAGATCTAATGCAAGAAAGTTTTGTTTTGATTGGTTGTGCCTTAGAATTTTAACTTTTTTTTATCATATCTCCTACACTACTCAAGGATGCCTAAAAACTAGAGATGCTATGATGGGGGCATGATTATTTTCTTTGTTTGCTTCTTGTGGGTTTACCTTTAGTAATGTGAAGCCTTGTCTAAAGACATGATCAACATAATGATCATCGAGGACATTAGAGGTCTAAACATGAAATGGGTGTAATCCTTATCTATTGACATAAAAGAAATACTCAGGTCATCTAGATACAATTTTGACTAGATGCTTGTATTAACTTGCTATATCAAAATCCATGTAAGGGATACTCAGGTCATCATGGTTTAATTATACCTAGATGCTTGTATTTTCTTACAGCATTTTAACGAGAAAAGAAACAAAAAAAATGCCCAATGATGAATAAGGCACTTCAAATACTTGCAATATCAAGGTGACAAATATTTGCATCCATAACGTATCCAAATACATGTCGTATACCTTCCATGAAATAAATGATCATGTTCAAAGTGCCAAATGTTACCAATAAAAGCTTGTGATTCCTTCATTTGCGTTTCTTCTATCAATCAAATTTCTATCTATCCTTGTATCTGTCATCAAGTATCTTCTATGTTGATTGAGTACACTTGGACATAACAAAAACATATAGTCATTTTGCATTTCATATTAGGTGAGATAGTCATTTCATTGATTAGATCATATGCATACATACAGGTGCATTAAATCATACATATCATCATTTTGCATTTCATATTAGGTGAGATAGTCATTAAATTAATTAAATCATTTTGCATACATATAGGTGCATTCAATCATCCATATACATTTGTAACAACATAACATAGATGCATACATAGTATCTCATCAGAAAACCATAAAAAACATAGCTATCACCTCATACCATTTTATTTGCATAATAGGTGTTGCACATTAGATATCATAAACATTTGCATTATGTACATGCATTAAATACACAAGTGCATCCATAATCATCGCATAATACAACATGCATGTAAGCCATCATAACTGCATCATCATATATAATCATAAAACATAAAAATGTCCAAGTGTACAATATCAATCTGTCGTCCATGAGTCAGATCACAAAGTCGGATCACAAAGAGTGTATACATACATCAAAATAATAATGATACATGTCTCAGTAGTTGTACAAAATACGAGTGATATATACATAGCCTGGTTATCCATGAGCCATCAAAAAAATATGTATGTACAAAAGCAAAAATCTGTGCAAAATTGCCGCTAATCCTGTTGTCGCGGGATGCTGCTCCCGACATTGTCCCCTCCCCCTCCTCCACCTCAGCCTGCCTAGACTGCTGTGGGCCCATGCCTGAAGTCATCACCTATGAACTGCCTTCCCTCCATGAGGACACAACCACTGACTGGCTCCTATAGCTCAGCGCCCTTTGATCTGCTAGCACCGCCCCGTGGTATAGCCCTCTGTAATACTGTGCTTGTGCCCGAACTATGGCCAACTCTCCCAACACATGTGTCACCTGGGTCTGGGCCTGTGTCAACTATGTCACAAGCAGTATTGTAGTTGTGTCGATGCCCAGGGCGGCTATGGCTACATCCCTCTCCCCTATTAGTGCCTGAACCCTGGCCAGTGCAGTATCCCACTCTGCAGTGATCCCTACAATAATCCCTACATCTCCCTCTATTTGAGCCTTGACGGCTCTCAGTTGTGCTCTCACCTGTCTCAGTTGGCCTCATAACAATGCCACTATGTCCCCCTGCACTTGCTACTGCGGGTTAGGATGATCAAGTGCCTGCGGTACCTATAGAACAATTGTTGGTGCTACCAATTGTGCCACCTGCTGGGGTGGGGTTTGCCCCACTCTCTATCATTGTCTCTACTAACCATCACCTCCTCCATCTCCTCCATCTCCTCTATCTCCTCAATCTCCTCCATCTCCTCCTCCTCCTCCTCCTCCTCTGTCTACCTCCATCATCCTCCCCCTCCAACTCAACCTCCTCTAGACAAGGAGCTAACTCTCCCAAACCCAAGTACTTGGGGAACAGGTGCGCGAAAAACTACTCCTCAAAATCTTGCGTCATCCCTGCATCAACTACCTCCCACCTCATCAGCCACACCTGCTAAGGAATCTATAGGAAGTCCACCCGGGCCTCCTCATAGGAAGCCACATGCCCCCATCGCTGCCACTCTGCCCATATCCTCACAAACCGTGCCTGCCCCTGTGGCATACCCTGTATTTGCCCAAACTATCAGAAGACATGGCTAACTATCTACCTCTCCAGCATATGTGGGGTCTGGCCAATCAACCATTGCATCTAAAACACATGTGGCAGCTCATCAGCCTCATCATCCCATACCTCACACTCCAGGTATGGTCGTCACACGACTACATCCACATTATCCAAAGCATGGCGCTAGTACCCCAACTTACCCAGCCTATGCTGAGTAAGTACACTAGTGTATCCATAAGAGTATGGCTTATCCAGCTGCCACTGAAATGTGACAATAAGCCGTGTCACTGTAATGTACTCCCAAGCCTAAAACTGTAGCAAATAAACACTTGTTGAAAGACTCGATGCTCCATGGTATACAACCTGATGCATATCATGATAGAGGTGGGCCAACACGTAGACACCCCAAGAAAAATGGGTACCCTGAGTCAACATCCTCTCTAGGGTCCACTCCCAACCAACTACAAATCCATGTGATCTCTGATCGAGGCATACAACACCTCCAATCAGGCCAGCTACAATCCCGGGGAAGTAGTTGTAGTAGTTGTACATATCCTGCTAGCTAATCACCGATCCCTCTATGTCAGGATCATCAAATATCCTCCTGCACTCAGCTAGCCTGACGTCACGCTGAGAGTCATACTCTACCTGCTCCCCTACTATAGGAAGTCTCAAGATCCTGTAAACATCCTCCAAGGTCATGGTGATCTCACCAGTGGGGAGGTGGAATGTCCCATCCTTGCTATGAAAGTGCTCTACCAGAGCAGTCAGTAGACTGCGGTTCACATGAACCTCAGGCATGAAGTAGATGTAGTACAATCCAATCACTCCAAGCACTAGATGATCTGCCTCTGTGAGCATGTGTCATCACCGCATCGTAACCAAGAACTGCTCCTGAGACATGAGACAATAAAAAATATCCTCTTGCCATCCACAAAGCATGGCATCAACCATAAAAGTATCAATGCAAACCTGCTCAACTATCAAACCTATCCAAATCACTTACTTAACATATCAAATTAATCAAACCAAGCATATCATCTCATCTAGATTCTATCAATCTCAGAGATCACTTATCAATTGTCACATTGATCAAGATGCCGATTGAGTCAATTTTGCTAAGTAACTGAGTATCCTAAGCAAATGCGTCATTCCAGGTAGCATTTGCACAGTATCAGAGCAAAAGCACAGCTTTGCAATGCATGCACCGCACAAAGGAGTATATGCGCAACACTTAAGCATATGCGTAGTATCGCAACACATGCACAGACACCTAAAGCAAATGCACTGCATTTACAAATGCGTAGCAAACAGACCTAAACACACATAATCATGTAGTAAATGCGTAGAACTAACATATGCACAACAAAAAGACCTAAATGCATCTCAAAACTACACATGCACAGTTTCAGGGCACAGATGCACCAAAACCCAAGGTTGTGCATTCACTTTAGTAACTTTACCAAGCATTTATTACACTAATAAATGTACCTAGCCTAAAAATTTTTGAGATACGTACCGGGGGTCTTGTATCCACTGCCCAACCGAATTGTCGAACTCGCTCAAAACGATGCTCCTCGACTAGAATATCCATCTCTCTGTTGACTGCTCTAGCTCCTGCACTCTGCAAAGCTCCTAATGGCTCTCACAAACTGACAAGTGTGCAAATGACTAGGATTGTGGACCCATCTTCTATATATAGACATGCAACCCTAACTAGCTGTGTGGTGACCTTGCCTGCTCTCCATGCCCTTTCTCCGTCGTCCTTTCAAGACATAACCTGTTTTCTCCACTATTTCACACTTTCATTCACCTTCCTCATCGTGAGATTGTCCGTCTCACGCCCTTGGTATCTTCTTCCCATCCAATCTCCCAAGGGGGCATCCTACCATCGTTAAACTTGTACCAGGGGCAAACTGGGGTATGTATCATTATCAAAAACTTTTGTTTTATTCTTTGAAACAACGTGATAAAACACATTGCATCAAAGAGGGGCAAAATGTATACACCTAAAAATGACACAAATCTATCTAAATAAATATTTTAAATATTTATTTCATTTTAAATTCCTCTATCAATAAATAAATAAATCAATTTATTTATTTGATTCATATTTCTCCAAAAAATTAAATAAAATCATTTATTTAATTAGATCATCCAAATTCCTCTAAAATCATTCTAAATTAAATAATACCAAATCATTTAATTAATTCTTCTCATTCCCTATATTTAAGTAAATCCAAATATTTATTTAAATTATCTATTTCCTCCAAAATTGAATTAATACCAAAAATAATTCAATTAATCCTTGTGCACCTGTAATTAAATATTTTAAATATTTAATTAGCTAATATCCCCTCACCCACGTGTCCTATTTATCCTCCAGTCAAATTAGCTAACTCATCAATCAAATCTATTAACTAATTAGTCAATTCTGTTAACTGGTCAATCATCTCAGTTAACTCCCCAATCTATTCTGTTGACTCCCCAATCCACCCAGTTAACTGATCAATCATCTCAATTAACTCCTCAATCTATTATGTTAACTCCCATATCTCAAAATAGAGTAGGGCACTTGTCCTCTCCCTATTCGTGCACATCCTCTCAATTTTTCTCAACCATTGATCTTCTTATTCATTCTACACCATTGATCTTCTTTCTCACAAATCTATAAATACAACCCCTATTCCTCCATTTGAATAATCCAAACTTTTTATAAACTTACTCTGCAGGAATAACAGTGCGCCTTTGGCACAAATCACTCCATAGCTTGAGATCAATTGTCACACCGTTATCACCATTATCATTGTATTGTGAAGATCCTCTTCATTGCAAAACCTATCAAAAGCCATTCTCCATTGTCATCTTGGAAAAAAACAAGGAAGTGCACCTTCTGAGGGCTTTATTCATACACAAGATCAATTCAAGATAGGCAACCAATGGAAGTCACGGAATAGAAAGGTTTGCAAGGTATTGTGTTCTTTGTGTTTGATCTTTTTTATTTCAATTTCATTGAGTTATTTGGATTATATTGATATACTGATATCGACCACATTTTCCCATAACAATTAGGATTCAAAGATTGGGTTCATAATAGAAGGAATAAAATAGTTAAGGCGTTTATGTATAGGGACATTAAATTTATGGATTAGGAAATTGAAAAGCCCTTCAACAAAAATATCTAAATACACTTTAATGGGCAAGAAAGTTGTTCATGCATTCAATTCTCATACCACTCCTTAATAGCTTTAAAATAAACAAAAATGGTAGTAGATATTTGTTATCGCAAAATGCTATAGAAGGTTGTTTCTTAATTATTTAAAACTATAGAATATAGACATAGTATTTATACACATTTAATATAATTGTCACTAGCAACTTTGAATAAAATTTTTAAATTTACTCTATACAAAACAATCCTTAAACAAGACAAAAACTAGATATACTTCAATGACAAAATAACACACTAAAATTCAATACTACTCGATCGACATGCCATCTATATTTATCAATTAAAATATCTATGAATTCAAATTTTGTTTTATATGTTTTAAATTGACATTTAGAAAAAGAAAATGGTAGAAAAGAGAGTAAATTTTTTAAATTTACTCTATACAAAACAATCCTTAAACAAGACAAAAACTAGATATACTTCAATGACAAAATAATACGCTAAAATTCAATACTACTTGGCATGCCATCTATATTTATCAATTAAAATATCTATGTATTCAAATTTTGTTTTACATGTTTTAAATTGACATTTAGAAAAAGAAAATGGTAGAAAAGAGAGGATGGTCTTTGGTTAAAACTATTTTTTTTAAATAAGGGAAAAAATCACCATTGTAGCCCTCAAAAATGCAGTAGATGGGACTCCATAATGAGGCTTGAACTTCATATTTAAATTGAAGAGCTCTAAAACAAACAACAAAAGAATTTTCTTTGATGTTCCATTGGGGTTTACCCTTGTGGTGCCGAGCTAAGTATTCTTTTATCACAATGTTATGAAACAATCCTAGAATGTGTGTGTGCTTCTCTATCTCCACTTTCAAAAACCCATGGAGCCATCAAATAATACATGACAATGCCCATGATACACCAAACTATAGCACTTTAACTGAGGATTCAATGTCTTTGCATGTGTTGTTTGTACATTGGAACCAATGTGGCCCTTGTGACCATATCTATGTGCACTCTACTTAAATATCATCTGGTTTAGTGGTCAAACAGTCAATAGTAATTTTACATCTCATCCATACCAAAAAGTGGTAAATATTTGTCCTATATTTATTAGCCAAAATCAACATTTCGCTGTTGAAATGGATGATGTTTAAAAATAGCCATCTATATGTGCCAATAGAAATGACCATGAAACTTTTAGGGTTTGTTCATCTCAAACTGCTAATATTACTCCCCAAGCTTTGTCACAAGCAATGCCCTAAATATCAAATGTCTTATAGACCCCTTTATGTTTTGGAGTTTTTCTAAGTCCAACTACTTTGTGGAATTTTTTTTTCACTGTTCTAATTTTTCGAATGATTGAAATACATTTTACAACGTGTAACAATTTTCCAACGTCCTATAATTTTCCAAAAATTGAAAGCCCAACAAAACCTATCAACTAAATACATAGCTTAACATCTAGTGTTAGTGTAATTAAATAGTCAACTATTAATACCAAGCCGCCTATCACTCTACTTAAATATCATCCACTTTAATGGTCAAATAATCAATAGAGATTTTACACCTCGTTGACAAAAAAAGTGGTAAATATTTGTCCTATTTTTATTGACTAAAATTAACCTTTGACTATTGAAGTGGATGATATTTAAGAACAGCCACGGCCTATCCTCTTGGTGCAAACTTGTTGACGAACATTAATTGCTTGTTGACTTCGCCCGTACATGATAACAAAAGTAGCGTCTCACACAAGAATGGGAGTAATAAATAGGAAAGATTGCGGATAAGGTGACTGCACTATCTTACTAACAAGGAATTGGGAGCCACCAGCAACCAGGAGTGAATGGGTAGTGCTGGAAGAAGAAAGATATAATTGAAGATGAAGGAAACGTGAGATGGATTTTGAAATGATTATATATGGAAAATGTCATGAAAGAGAAAGGGGATTCGATTCAATTCTGGGAAGATTTCCATTTCAAACTCTTGATTTCGTATTATTATTTTTCCCTCTGTGCAGTATGAATACGCAAATGAGGACAACATATATCTATAGAAAATGAGGTAGCAGGTTGGGCAAAGGTCTTACCTCCCAGCAGGCCTGTTGGGTTTTACTTGATATATTAAATGACCACGACGTAATAGAATGCCCATGTGATTAACTAAAGCACGTAATTATACTCCTGGTGTATGTCTTGCAAGGGCAAGTCACAACATTTGCAATATGCAATGTGTAAATTACACCAAAGAAAATGGCTATCTAAATATATCCACATAGCTTCACTTAGTTGCATAGGAGCGACTAAACCTTAACACCATGTAAGACTGTAGAATCGCTCCCATTTAAAGCCCTGGCAATAGACCTAGCCTAAAAACTCACTCAGAGAAACTACTATTTTTTCCAAAAAAAAAGGTTAAAGACGCCACGAGCATGCCTAGCAGTAGACATTCTGAGTTTAAGGGCATAATGTCATGAAAAGACTTCTTTGTTCCAAGCACTACAAGCTCTCTGAAAAATTTCTCTGCATTTGTGAAACATTTCCCAGAGCCATAGACTGTCAATGTCTAAATATATTCTCAACCTTATCCTCATCTAGTAATAAATTTTAGCATTAATGCCAATGGTAAATATTGACTTTGCAGGGTAGAGTAGAGATTTTTCCATTAAAGTTCAGTGTTTCATGCTTCTAAATAAAATGAAACATTGTCATTATTGATTCTTAGTATTCATCCACAAGGAAACTATATTTTCATATTAGAATGTTACAATGTTACCCATAAATTCATTGACATGTTCTTAAATCTACATTCTACATGTTTTAGAAAGGAACTTGAAACAACCACTAGCCCAAAAGTTGCATGCAAAATCAACATGCAAAAGAGATCCCTCCCTAATATTTAAATTCTTTGAGCATTTTGGAAGTGCCATCATAAACATAGTTTTAGATTATTTTCACCTTCAAAAGAAAATGGACGGGTGCATTCTAATAGAAACTGTACATTCGAATTTAGATTAATTCTAGTTTAAAAAGGAAATGGATGAAGATAGAATTTTTCACATAGATTGTGAGATGAATCCCAATCTTGAATGGCAAAATAAGAAAGCAAACTAACACTACCAAAGCAAACTAACACAATTGATCATAAGATTCCAAAAGCCAAATAGTTCTTATTACATCATGGACAACTTGCTCAAATATATTTCCCTAGCAAACAATTTGTAGGGGTTCCCAACATAACAAAATCATTTCAAAAACTCTTTCTGAGCAATATTTATTTGCCTCAAGATGATTACAGGGCCAACAAAAATTAAAAGTCCATAGGCCCAATCAAATGGCCACAAACTCCACTTGCTGCAAAATAATTTTTTAAGGGATTGAACCATAAATCTCAAATTATGTAAAACATCCACCCTGCATCACTTGAAAGAAAACACATAAATGAAGGTAGCATATGAATAGTATGAATCTAAGTTCCAAATGCCAAATCTTAATATGTTAAAATTGATGTTAAAATTGTTGCACTGATAATTGAAAGGATATTACCTGATTGGGGCAGTAGCAGGATCGATTCTAGTGATATGACTCCCTTGTGTCTGTGGTCTATTAACAAATTTCAATAAAAATGACAAAAAATTTTATTTTGATTTATCAGATTTCCAAGATCTAGGTTATGATGAACACATTATGTAGAATGTGGAATTTTAAATAGTGATGTGCTCACAATGAATTTGTTGAAAAAAATATAGCAAATTTCAAGTAAATGCAATTGGCAGATGTAAAGCCAAATTCCATGCCTTTTCCAATATACTCTCTACCTCTGCTAGAATAGGCACCTTTGGAATAGGGTAAAGACCTTTGGAATAGAGTAGAGACATCCATCCAAGCATAATAGAAGAGGCATTTCATGTCAAATATTATAGTATGTAAAACTCCACAAGCAGAGACAAGGCAGGGAATTGTTTGACTGAATGTCTCTAAGAAATGTGGTCTTTGGATGCCATGATTGCAGGGGATTCTATGATACAAAAAAATTTTAATATCAGCCTTGTGGATGCTAGAACTTAACTTCAACAATGATATAGAAGAATATTATTACCAATTCTTCCTATGTGGACTACTGGGTATGAGCTCTAGAGAAACAACGATGAATGTGGAACCAAATCTAATTAGATAGACTTTGTGAGAAACTTCAAAGGTCATGCCTAAATATTGGAAAATGGTGATTTCACTCAATTTAATCTACATTATATAATATGGCACTCCTAAGAAACCCTTATTTTGAATATAGATAGTGTGTATCACAATGTATCAATCATGGAAGGTTTTGTTCTCCAAATCAAGATCAATACTTAAGTTAAGGTTATGAGGGAAAGAATATTGTAATAGAAAATTTGAGACAACTTGTTATTAATAAAAGCAACAAACCTTTGATTTGGTGGGACTATATTACAAACTTACACATTGGATGCCCTATGAAAGATTAAAAAATACAATAAAGAGTATGTTGAGGGTGTCATCAAATCTTTAAGATTCTCATAGACAAGGTCCAAGAATGCATAGGTGACCCACAAGCTAATGCATAAAAAACTTGTATTAAAGGCAAAACAAGATGCTCATGTTAGACAAGATCCTTGTGGTGATGTAACTATCCTATGAACTCTAGCCATTAACAATATGTAGCAAGCTAGAGAGAAATGCTATATTGAAGGCCATACGTTTAGAATCTATAGAAACTACTAAGCCACTGATTTGTTTGAGTGGAAATATAAAGACAAACGAATGCCTAACAAATAATGGTGATTGTTGTCAAAAGGTTAAATTAAAATCTTTGCTCTTTCTTGCAGCCATTTACACCAAAGAGGTTTATAATTGGGGCATTCTTTCTTGTCCTGGGAGGTTTTATCTGGATTTGGGAGCACAATTAAACCCTGACTTCTAAAGGGAATCAAAGAAAAAATTTGTCACCATCTTTTCATCCTCCTCCTCAACAATGTTTTTACCCATAGAGAACAAATTGTGAGTAGCATTGGATAGGGGGTTTTCATCATATTGCTTCTATTGATAATGTATGAAATCAGATGAAAATGGAAAAGCATTGAGCATTGTTGATAATGTTGGAAATCTGAAAATAGGGGATAGCATTATAGTTGTTGAACCAAATAGATTTATGACAATGAAAAAAAGCATAGATAGATTTACTGTATTAACTAGGAAAAATCATAGTGCAGAAAGATACTGCACCACTCAACACTTTGGGCTGCTAAGCAGTTTACCCAAAGTATGCTTATGGAATGCTTTGTTCAAGATACTATTTCTTCAAAAGCACCACCAAATGATGATCTCAATAGCTGTAATTTCCAAGACATGAATTTATTATTATAAAAATATCATGCTTTAATTATATGATGTGATGGGTCATAATTTGACTCACAAGCATTGAAGATAACTTGCCTTGAAGGAAATTTTTGCCTTTTTAACTAATAAAAATTATTTAAATTTATCAATTCAAATTAAATTCATATAATTCTGGTGAATATCAATGCAACAATACATAAATCTAAGCCCATAACTTGGTTTTCATGCATCATAACCTTAAATGTATTGTCAATTCAACTAATAAACAACCTCTAAATTATTGAATATTTGAAGATATTATAACCCATAATAACTACTATCCAACTTTATGCAATCAAAAAAATGATACAAATGAGTCTCTTTATTAGTTTTAGTTATTTATAGACACAATGTTTTGCCCTCCTAAAGTATCGTGTAAACAAAAATAAAAATTCTAATCATAATCAATTTGCATTGTTACAAACACAAACATATTCCTTTCTCACATGGCAACACTAGAAGCATATACTTGTACTAATCTATTTGTATTCCATCCATTTCCTTTCCTTTGCCTAATATTTGTTGGAATGAAACCCTCTTGGTCTTGCCTCTAAGTTTTGAAGGAAAAGATGTAGAATCAATTATTGATTGGGGGTGCCTTTTAACAATCTTTTCTACAAAATCCCTCTCTCGTGCTAGAGTACTCCCATAACCATCTTTGACTTGCTGAAATGGATGGGCTAGAGAACAACTCTCTCCAACATTACTCTTCCCCTAAATTGATTACAAGAATGTTTGGTCATTTTTTCCAAATAATCCAAACTTGATCGGTTAGTTGTAAATGATAAAGCCCTATCTATAATAGCATGGATCCTAACTACTTGGGGGTCATGTGGATCGCTCACATCACTTGTCCTAACGTCTTCTTGTACATCATTGTCTTGATCTATGTTTGTAGTGTTGTCATCAAATAAATCAACTTTGCCCTATGTACGATAACAAATAAATATCAAATTCTTTAAATTTGAATGCTAACTTACAATGTAAGTAAAGGAAAAAACATACATCAAAAGCTGCAAAGTCTTTTTTGTTCACCTTTCACAACTTTTTCCTTACGTTGTTGACCTTTATCACATGTTTACAAAAAAAACCCTTGGATGGACCAGTCACACTCACATATGGAGCAGACCCCACTTACTTGAACAACTTTATAATGTTTATTAGGATATGTTTGTCTTTGAACCCAAACAAGATCATTATCTATGCCATGAAAAAACACATGGCTGTTAGGGATGGATAGTGATTTTATCCATGACTTGTTTTCAAGATTTTCAAGCTTGAAATTCCTATAAAAACTATTATCTTTGCTGGTTTGACTCCACAAATAATATATGTTAACTTCTATTGTAAGCTTCTTGACTAACCGATCAACCCTTCTGCTCAAAGAAGATCTTTTATCATTGAGAAATAAACCTCTATGGCTGCATTTTTCTCTTCCAGTGTGAGGAAGAGTATGACAACGTTTGGCCCACATTTTTATACAGTCAAACAAATGTTGTTTCCAATAACTAATATATGATGGTTGCTCTTTATGCTCTTCCATGAACAATTCTGCTTCTAAAATTGCAGCTTGCTCATTTGGTGACTTGTGCATTATTTTACCAAGGTGTTTGAACATAGTTTGTCTTGTTTCATAATCCTTGACCCTGACAACAAGTTGCTTGAGCCATGCCCTCCTAACATGCCAAGTACATAGATAAACCTCACATTGAAACACTTCCTTGAAAACACAAACATTATGAGAAATTCAATTTAGAGGTACATCTTTGTCAATTATCAAATCAATAAAATTTGTTAATCATACCTAATTGCACAAATTTTTGCACATGCATCATCAACCATGAAATCATTTAACTTGCATTCTATCATATGGATGTGTGCAACAATGAGTAAACAATGCATCCATTTAATTAAGTCGGGTATTATTTCTCTAGACATCAACACCCATGCAATAGGAAGGTCATTGTGCTTTTGATCAAATGCTAAAAGAATATACAACGTAAACTACATACATTTCACAACTTCATCAATTATGTTAAAAAGACATGTAACACTAAAACAAAAAGAATTTTTTAGTGTCTAAGATTACCTTCATAGTGTTTGTTCCAAAAGTTGAATCCATTGCAAGAAGGTTATCATGAGCATATTTTAACATCCAATCCCTTTGTTAGGGGAGTTGATTCCAAGAACAAATAGATTGTTAGTCATGCTTCCATACTCTTTGTAAAAAAACCATTTATCATTATTATTTTCTGCCCACATACAAACACTTTGTGCATCATTCTCATCATATATATGATTCATCTATCAACTTCTTTCTCCACCAAAAGGTCACCCAACAAAACCACCCAATATACTATCTAATCTAAACATTGAAAGAGATACAATTTTCTACTCTTTCTCCCATGGCTGCATTGATCTTCAAAACTAACTATTAATTAATTATTTGTGTAGCAATTATGGCTCATCAACTCTCTGGATTTTATCATTCTCAGTTTTGTAAAACCTCAAAGTACTAAAAGTAGTTGTATACTGCAGTGTACAATTTATGTCAAATATAAGAAAAAATGTATACGCCTATAATAACAGTCAAATTCACTATCAAAAGAAACATGTATGTTACATCAAAACACAATTGTCCAGTTATTTACCAGTACACTGCAGCTTGCCAAATACTTACATGATTATGCAATCACTGCACTCCTTATCTTCTTACAGCCTTAGAAGACTTCCTAATATCTGTAACTCGTGTGCCTCTCCTCTCTTTACTAATATAAATTTCTTTGCCAAATTTATGTCTGTTAATCACATGGGCCTTCTATTACATCGTGGTCAGTTTAATACGTTCAAGTAAAAACCAACAATCCTGCTGGGAGGTAAGACCTTTGCCCAACCTGCTACCTCATTTTCTATAGATATATGTTGTCCTCATTTGCGTATTCATATTACACAGAGGGAAAAATAATATATGAAATCAATAGTTTTAGATGGAAATCTTCCCAGAATTGAATCGAATCCCCTTTCTCTTTCAGGACATTTCCATATATAATTGTTTCAAAATCCATCTCCACATTTCCTTCATATTCAATCTTTCTTCTTCTAGCACTACCCATTCACTCCTGGTTGCTCGCTCCCAAGTCCTTGTTAGTAAGATAGTGCAGTCATCTTATCCGCAGTCCTTCCAATTTATTACCATAAAAATGCATGGTACATGTGATTTGAAGTTAATATTGCTTATTAATTTAATCCTAATCCCAAGCTTTAACATATAAGATCATGACTTCATTCTTTTACAAGATTTATACTCCCTTTAGCTTCATGGGCTTATGTCAGTTTAGCCTCGTGATTTTTCATGGTTTCATGTCATTATAACTTCATGCTGCTACAATTGTGTCGAATGTTGGTTACCGTTCTTTTTTGGGCTTACTTTTTTATTTTTAAAATTTTAAACTAATTTATTAGTGTATATTAGAGATTACGCCAAGAATACTATTGTTTTCACTTGTAGTTTTTTTTTTTGTTTTTTTGGTCTCGTCAATCTTGTAAGGAGGAAAGGAAAAATTAAGCTTTCTCAAAAGTTTAGTTTTTTCAATGAATTTTGTGTAATGGAATTTCACAAAACTTGATTTTATGATTTGTTCATAACTATTTTAGTCCAGTGGCATTCATTTTTCTATTTGTTTAAATCTTGCAAAAAAATTAGTCAATGAAAATTAGGGCAGGATGAAGATTGAGTATGTTTCTAAAGTTTTTTGTTATTTTTTCAAAGCAAATGTGTGTGCTACATGTTGCAAGACGTGACAAGATAAAATATTTTTGCATAGGCATGTGGACCTACAGGTGGCATTTTACAAAGTGGTTCACATGCCTTTTCTATGTACAATATAATTTGTTGTGGCAGAAATTTAGAGAATTGTTGCAGATTTGCTCTTGAAATCATGGAAGTAGTGGTTGATGAAATTGGAGTTGAACGTGTGGGGTTGAGGCTTTCCCCCTATTCAAACTATTTAGATTCTTACAACTCAAATCCTAAGGCCTAGGGCTATACATGGTAGAGTCTTTGAATAAATACAATATTGTCTATGGCCACTTTGTAGAGGCAAGGTATGAAAATGGAGTTGGAATGGACAGAAGCCTCTTTTCTATGATGAGAGATTTCAAGAATACTTTCATGCTAGTAGAAGCTTATGATGGTGGCAAAGGGGATTACAGAAAATACAACATAAACTAAGAGGAGCAAGGATAAAAAGACAAAACATTTGCAACTATAATATCTAGAAAAAAATGCCCTTCCATTAGGATTTCATGGATGTCCATACCCTTCTACTTTAAAGATTATTTGTAGTATTTTGATTGTTGTGCTTTATTATATTTTCCTTCAATGTTAATTTACAATTATTCTTTTGTTGCATAAATAGCAGTCATTTTTATTTTTTCCATTTTCCTAGTAGCGTAAAAAAAATTCGAATGTTTTTTTCCTTCCCCTTTCAACTTCTTTGTTGCAAACTAATTAAGGTATGCTCTTTGGTTCTATATATATGTATGAAAGGATGGCAAAATTGTGAAGATAAATATTATACTTTGCATGATCTATGGGATTCTTTTAACGAATTGAGTGCTTATCGTGTTGGAGTACCATTGGTGTTGAATTGTGTAAAGCCAAACTCCAATATAATTTTTGCTAGCATTTGGCTTGCCTATTCCAAAATGAGAGCTATGGAACAAGCAATGGACATATATCAAAGGATAAGGGAAAGTAACTGCCCTGGTAGACATGTATGCAAAATGTGAAAGCAAAGACAAGGCACGTGAACTATGCAACTAGCAGGTGTAAATCCAAATTCCATAACCTTTTCCAACATCCTCCTTGCCTATTCTAAAATGAGTGCTTTGGAATAGTGTATGTCTATCCATCAAAGTATAATGAAAGGTGGATTTTTATTAGACACTATAGTTGGAAATGCTCTAGTAGACATGTCAAAAAAATGTGGAAGCATAGACAAGGCAGTGAACTATTTGACATAATGCCTCAAAGAAATGTGGTTTCATATAATCCCATAAGATAGTGAAGAGAATAGTTGTTTCAAAATAATTGCTTTATAATTTTGTTTCAAATAATCTTGGGAAAAATACTAATCATTCCCAATCTAGATCAAATTACAAGGCATGATTCACTTCCTTAATGCTATTGAACTTATAATATAAAACAACCTTTTCTTAGTGTTAGTAGGGTTTGGGGTAGCCATTAAATGTGTTGGATAATTAGGGAAATATAGGTATGTGTGAGGAACGCTCAAGCTTGCAAAGGAGATAGGCAATCTCTTTGATTTTTTTTGAGACTTTCAATTGGTAATTTAGAATATGGCAATTTCTTGCAATAAGAGAATTCTTGAGGTTGCTAGGAGGCCATAGTCTACCAAATTATATGGTCTAACACAATGCATTCAAATCCTATACTTCTAATGCACTAATTCAAACTCTTAAATAAGAAACTAGGTGTGTTTAGATATAGGCTAATTTGGAGGTCTAAATTTATGTCACATGTACAATTGATTTACTATATCTTAATCTAGATAGCTTGCATGTGTTTTCTATAGTGTCTAAAAACCTATGTGCACATTTGTCATTTTTCTAGCAAATATGAAGATTTAAAAAGTTGTGATGATTTTATTGTAAAAGTATCTATCCAAACCATTTGAAGTGCTCCAAGAGGACAAAAACTATTGAGAATTTGATTCTTTCACAATTAGTGGTTGTAGTTTCATTCTTGTTGTTATCTGGAAGTGAATGGTAACATTGTATGCAGTTCTTGGTCATTGTTGAAATGTGAGTAATATTAAATAGGTTTTGGCTTGGGTCAAAATCTTGATGCACTTGGTAAAAATTTCAATAGATTGTCAAAAAATCTAAAGTATATATGATATAAGTTTATTCTTTGATCTTTGCTTCCATTAATATGAGATGACATAGCCTATGAAGGGTAAGTTCAAGTCCTAGGTAGCTACAACTTACAACAAATTCATGAACATAATTTGCAAATAAATTTAACATAATTTGTAATGTAAATCATGCACACCTAGGGCACAATTTTTTATACATTGTTTTATTGCATTGTAAACTAATTGTTTGTATTATAGTTTTTTTGGCATCTGATTGCCTATATTATTTATTCAAAACAATGAGTTAAATATCACATTTTGATAATAACTTTTATGAATTCCTATACTTGCTTCATAAGGCACACAATGTTCAAGGTTTGTAACTATTTTGAACTTCACTTTGCTATGATGCTTCAATACTTGACTTGACACATACTTGATTTGCTGGTTGTGCTTCAATGTTGTATATTTTATATTCTTTAACATGAAAACTCACATTTGATATAATTGTCTCTCGTATTTGATGAATAATAAACCTAGAGTGTGCAAATATTTGTCTTTTGTGTGCACATATTTCCATAATTTAGAACTCCATTGAAGATGCCCCTTTAAGGAAAAATATCTTCTTTGATTCATTCACACTGCAAATGTAGGACCTTTTTTTGTTGTTTGTTATCTTTGTTCTAGACTAGGGTTTGCATGCTTTGTATCTAAAAAATGTGTAAAAACTCTACAAATTTTGAGGGAACATGCAATTTCACCATAAGTTGTTGGGGGCAACAATTTCTATAGTTAATGCCCCATAGTTTGTATTTTAGAAATTACAATACTTTCTATATCTAGAAAAACTATGTTTTCCTCATACACCAATGAAACTAGTTTACTTTCTATTGGTCTCCAATTTATTTTTTAAAAACTGTAATTCTTATATTGTAGAATTTGTGTAGAATTCACATGTTCTAGTGTTTAATGAACATGTAGTTATCATGAGTTATAGTGCTTCTAATTTTGTTTTTCTATTGTAAACAATTCATTTACTTCTTTTTAATAATTCTAGGGAAATTAACTTGTGATTGTAGACCTTGCAAGTGCCCAAGTTTGAAAAACCCCATGTAGACCCAAAATTAGTCTGTGCTATCATATTAGGTGGTGGAGCCAGGACATGCCTTTTTCCTCTTACATGAATAAGAGCCAAGTCAACAATAAGTATTTTTCCTTGCAAATATATTTTTACTAATGTAATCTTGCCTCACATATGATATCATCCTTGCTTTCAAATATTTAGCTTCATAGACAAATTGCACCCAAGAGCAGTGCCCTGTTTCCCTTGCATTTTTGGTAAAAATATGAAAGAGAGAAAAAGTGAAATCTACAAACAAGCAACATTATTTGTTCTTTCCCCATCAGAAAAGTGAATGAAAATCAAGTCATGAAGTCCTTGTCTTTTTAGTATTTACATGTTGTCCTTTCTCTGTATCAATGAGGACTACCATTTTAGCAATTCACTAGCAGATTTCTTGCCAATTTCCATTTAATGCTCTAATGTATGTTCTTTTCCCTTAAAGTGCATTCAATTTATTTAGAATGATGCTCTTTTTTTTATATCCTCATAAGTGTTAGCTTGGTTGATAGTACTTACTATTAAATTGTACAAAGTAACAACCATCATAAATTTTTTAATGGATGATGAAGATTAATATTTTCCCTATTAGTTTAACCTGGAATTTCTTTTGAAACAATTTCAATCCAATATCCCTCAACATGTAGGCCATCTAGATATAAATTGGGAGATGAATATATGGTAATTTTTTGCTTGTCTTTTTTAAACTTTTCCTTATTGAAGTCGAGAGATTGTATAATTTTTTCTTGATCTCTATTGGAATTCAAAGGCAGGTGGTATGCCTTTAAAATTTAATTCTACATTACAATAGTTAATAAACTAAAAATCACTTATATGAAGCATAATTTCAAGATTCAAACTCCAAAAGAATTTTTATTTCTAGTAAATTGCCAAGTCTGTAGTTGTATCTGTTGACGCCTGAATTGACTGGTAGTTTTTTGAAAAATTTTCATTCAGGCACTCTCCCTAAGTATCCAAAAAATGCTCTAAGTAACGGACCTCCTCAGTATTTTTCAGCTGCATCATCATATTTTCTTGAGGAGGAGGTCATCATCATCATGTTTGTTTCCATGAGGGTCAGCATCATCATGTTCTCCTTCGACCGGTTTCTCATCGTCATCATCATATTTCGCTGTCGGGTGATGTTCGGGTTTTATCCTGATGATGCTGACGAGCTACAGTGCGCCCTTATCTGCTTGCGAGGGTGATTCTTCAAAGTCTCCGGTGATCTTCCATTTATCACCTTGCGCAGGCATGATGATGATGTTGCTTATTCTTTGAGTTGCTCGACCTAACTCGTTTTATCCTAAGGGTCGTCATCATCATCATTTTTTCAGTTGTCATCCTGCTGCTTGTGGAGGTCATCATATTTTCTGCCTTCATGATATTTCACCAGGGTGATATTTCTATCATCGGGTGATCTTGGTTAACATCATCCTGATGATGCTGTTGAAGAGTTCTAAGTGCGACCCGATATTCACTAGGGTCATCATATTTTGAACGTCAGGATGATCTTAGTCAATATCATCCTGATGATGTTGTATCACTTCTTGTTCGTTGTTTCTTCATCCTGATGATGCTGACGTCATCCTTATATCAGGGTGATATCTATTTCTCTGCCTATCTGCATCATGATATTCCGAAGGAGGGGGTGATATTTTCATATCACCCGGATATATGTTTGTTTGTTCGAGCATCATGATGATGCTAATATTAAGGAGATATCCGCCTGCTTGCTTCGCGCATTATCTACTGGGGGTGATCTTTTCAAGCAGCATCATCATATTCAGTTATCACCCCGATCTTACAGTGGAGCTACAGTGCAACCTGATATTTGAACATCAGGAGGATATTTCCAAATATCCGGTTGTCTTCCGAATATTATGATGATGTTAATGTGATGATGACGTCATCAGGATGTTCATCGGCCAGACTTTTGTTATAAGCTCAGCAGGAGGATGTTCCTCCGAAGGATCAGGTTGTGCCGATTATCATGAAGGTTATATTTCAAATATCATGATGACGTCAGGGTGATATTTCGAACAACAGGATATCATGCTGCTGAGGGATGATGATGATGAGGTTATATACTAATGTCGTCAGGAGCAAAAGCACCGACATAATATATGCTCATGACCTAGTATATAAAGTGTTATTGAGGTCATCGCGGGGTGCATGTGGGATATTGTTATCCTGCATTTTCAAATATCATGATGATGAATCTCGGCGGGAAATGCTTGCGATAGTCTGTATGATGTTCTTCCCGAGGCCGCAGGTTGGTGCGCCATTAATGGCGATTGTTGCAGAGGTATGGGCGATGGTGTGGACGAATGTTGTACCTGATTGAAGATCTGAATCCCTAGGCGGCGGCGCAAGGCTCGAAAAATCTTCCTGTCTCCTCCCCTACCTGCTGCATTCAAGTTTGAGCGCCATTTCTATGGTACGGTATATCTGGCGGGAGTTTTGGTCAACCTGGTAGTCAATGCTGAATACGCCCTCCTGCTATATGATGCAGATGGTGTTGATCATTCAAGGTTGTTGAAAGTTGTAGATTTTTGGCTCTGTAATCCAAAACCAGCTGATCTGGTTGCTCTGTACAGTTTTTCTTGTGAGTTTATGTATCTCCTGTTGTAGGACTTGGCATGAATCCACTGGTTTCGTGGTTGATCTTATATGAGTAATGCTGTTTAGCATGTGTTGTGTTAATTCTGTCTCCAGTATTGCATGTATCCTTCTTCTGGATCTGGATGTTTGCTTATGTTTAGATTCTAGAGCATAGAATTCCTATGTTGAATGTCTGATCTTTTAACCTCTGCTCAAGGGGCAGATTAAACTGTTTTCAGGTTGAACATTGGGAAGGGTATACTGCAGTAGGGATACCATAAGTAGAGATAGCTCAACACTCTATATTGGGAGATGTCTGTAAGGCAGATATCATGTTTGTCCCCCTGAAATCTAGTTTTAGCTATTTATGCTGATCATTCACAGGTGTATGTCTACCGACTCCAAGCCCTGGATAGGCACCAATCATGCTGTGTTCTTGTGTTATACACCATGTCCAACTTTGCATCCAAATTCATATCAAAACACTTCATACCTCCACCTGTTAGTTGTAGGAGTAGGATTAGGAACCCCCTGCATGCTCTCATACCCAACCAGACATCATGTCCAAGAATGTTGCCAGCCTTGTGATCTATCATGCAGATCTTGGTCCATACATGAGAGCATTCTGCCTGCTGTTGTCAAGTCAGATCTTTCTATCTTTGAGCCAGTCAAGGTTACATCTTAAGTTATAGGGATACCCCCCTTGGTGCGGCAGAACCAGAAGTGAAGGGGAGGAGCTCACGCAACCTCCTGTATTCAGTTGGCCTGAATCTGCCTGTGCATTAGAAGTGGCAAACCCTAATGCTGATTCAGAAGAAATGTCAACAAAATGGCGACTCTACTGGGGAAGTTAATGTAAAGTGATATCCCGCAGTCTCTGGTGAAGTTTTGCTCTGCTGGTGGAATGAACCTGGAGAAGTAGCTTTCAGCTGCTGTAAATTTTATCCTCTCTGGAGAGGTGGCGACTCTGCAAAAAAGATCCCAATGCACGTGAAAGATGGATGTATGTGATGTGACAAAAATGTGTTGTACATATTCCTGCATCTGTATGAGAAAAGGTACCTTGTTCCTTCTCCTTTATATTTGCTGTTTTATTGCATAGGTTAGATGCCAGGGGAAGCCTTAGGTCTTAGACAGACAAAGGATGTCTAAGAGTAGGATTTTTATGAATCCAAGTATGAGTTATCCCACACTCAGTGGTGAAATGTTGGATAAAGGAATAGAGGAGATAAGAAATAGGTTGATATTCTTAGAGGCTGAGCAGGCCTAGTTGAGAAGCAGTAACCCTGTTGTGTCTGCCTGTCAAAAAGCTAAACCTCCTGTCAGCCCTTTTGATCCTTTGTATGACCAACTGGATTTGTCATGGGTGGATTATAAAGTAGAAACTATGCCTGCTAGGATATACTGTCAGATGCCTAGATTTAGTGGTCACAATGTATGTGATGGGAATGCACATATCCAAAATTTTCAAAGTTTTATGGGAAAATATTCATTCAGAGATGAGGATATGTGGATGAGGTTTCTTGTTAGGTCCTTTGATGCAAAAGCAAAAGACTGGTATTTGAGCTTTCCAAAGAGATCCTTTGCCTGTTGGGATGAACTTGCTGATTGTTTCAAAGAAGAATTTGCAAAAGAACCGGCTGATCTTGTTGCAGAATTGATGAGAATCAGAAAACAAGATGAAGAGCCATGTGTTGATTTCAGTCATAGGTTTGCAGTAGCCCTTTCACATGTCCCTGAAAGTTTCAGACCTGATATTTCAGCCTGTGTTGGCATATTCTTTGAAGCTTTTGAGGAGGGCTTTAGTGCAATACTGAGGGATTTCAAGGTGACAAGTATGCAGATGGCATACAGGTTCATAGAAAAGATAGAAAAAACCAGAAATGTGCACCTGCTGAAACCCCTGTCCCCAGGCCTTGGTGTGAAAAATGGTTATGAAGCTGCAAATGACCAAGTCATGAAAGCATCATGTGAAGATGTAAAGATGAATGTTGAGGATGCCAGTGAAAGGACTAATGAGGATTCCCATTGCAATGATGAGGCATCTGACCATGAAGACAACAATGAGGTTGTGGACAGCAATGAGCAACTTTTGGAATGAACCTGTGGAGATAATTGTGAGTATTGTACTCAAGACAGAGAAGATATAAGCAAACAGAGAAGCAGTCCTATGTGTGACCCATTGCCTATCTTTCAAACACATGGAGATCATGAAGAGCAGTCAGAAATTGAAATAAGTGCTAGTTCAGAGCATGATTGTTTTTCATTTGATGGCTGTTTTGCTTATGACACACAGGCTGATACTCCTCCACAGAATGAATCCATTGATGATGAAGAGATGTGCTCTGCTGCCCATGAACAAATGGCATACTCTGATGAAACTGATGCACCTGGGTCACCCATTTATGACACATATGGTGATGAGGATCTGTCTGAGTATGGTGGGGATCTAGACACTATTTTTGGCTTGGATTCTGTTTCTCATCATGATGAAAGAGGAAACAACATACATCAGGTAAGTGACTGTGAAGATGTGCCTGATTTGAAAGAGATGCCAGAGCCTGATCTTTTCCAGCCTGGTGTACCAGATGGTTGTGTACATGATGTACACAATTGTGATTTTGAAAGCTTTTCTTTTGATGAGCCAGCATATAATACAATGAGCCTTGATCTTCCTAGTTTTGTGGTGGACTCTGAGTGTTTCCTATTTGCAGTCCAGCTAGGAGATCATGTTGCAATGCATGATGATGATATAGGTGATAAGTGCTATATGCCATATGAACATGCATTGCCTGATATATTCTACACCCACATGGCACATGATGCTGAAGGTTATCTGCACAGGGGTGATAATGACAAGCCAAATCAGAGGGTTGAATTTGCAGATGACAAGATTTGTTTGTGGGTGGATCTTTGTAGTATCTCCAAGCTTGACCCAGTGCATGCAGATGAAAACAAGATATTTGACAAAGGGAGATACATGTTTTTCTTTTCTTGGTGGCCTTAGGCCATCAAGTGTGTTTGGTGATGCAGGTCAGTGCAGTATTTGACTCTGTGCCCAATGGATAAGGGACTGGTCTGCATCCCAGAGATCTGGGGTTCTCGCTGCAGTCTTTCACCTGCACGTCCCCAGACAGAGCCACTGTTGACGCCTGAATTGACTGGTAGTTTTTTGAAAAATTTTCATTCAGGCACTCTCCCTAAGTATCCAAAAAATGCTCTAAGTAACGGACCTCCTCAGTATTTTTCAGCTGCATCATCATATTTTCTTGAGGAGGAGGTCATCATCATCATGTTTGTTTCCATGAGGGTTAGCATCATCATGTTCTCCTTCGACCGGTTTCTCATCGTCATCATCATATTTCGCTGTCGGGTGATGTTCGGGTTTTATCCTGATGATGCTGACGAGCTACAGTGCGCCCTTATCTGCTTGCGAGGGTGATTCTTCAAAGTCTCCGGTGATCTTCCATTTATCACCTTGCGCAGGCATGATGATGATGTTGCTTATTCTTTGAGTTGCTCGACCTAACTCGTTTTATCCTAAGGGTCGTCATCATAATCATTTTTTCAGTTGTCATCCTGCTGCTTGTGGAGGTCATCATATTTTCTGCCTTCATGATATTTCACCAGGGTGATATTTCTATCATCGAGTGATCTTGGTTAACATCATCCTGATGATGCTGTTGAAGAGTTCTAAGTGCGACCCGATATTCACTAGGGTCATCATATTTTGAACGTCAGGATGATCTTAGTCAATATCATCCTGATGATGTTGTATCACTTCTTGTTCGTTGTTTCTTCATCCTGATGATGCTGACGTCATCCTTATATCAGGGTGATATCTATTTCTCTGCCTATCTGCATCATGATATTCCGAAGGAGGGGGTGATATTTTCATATCACCCGGATATATGTTTGTTTGTTCGAGCATCATGATGATGCTAATATTAAGGAGATATCCGCCTGCTTGCTTCGCGCATTATCTACTGGGGGTGATCTTTTCAAGCAGCATCATCATATTCAGTTATCGCCCCGATCTTACAGTGGAGCTACAGTGCAACCTGATATTTGAACATCAGGAGGATATTTCCAAATATCCGGTTGTCTTCCGAATATTATGATGATGTTAATGTGATGATGACGTCATCAGGATGTTCATCGGCCAGACTTTTGTTATAAGCTCAGCAGGAGGATGTTCCTCCGAAGGATCAGGTTGTGCCGATTATCATGAAGGTTATATTTCAAATATCATGATGACGTCAGGGTGATATTTCGAACAACAGGATATCATGCTGCTGAGGGATGATGATGATGAGGTTATATACTAATGTCGTCAGGAGCAAAAGCACCGACATAATATATGCTCATGACCTAGTATATAAAGTGTTATTGAGGTCATCGCGGGGTGCATGTGGGATATTGTTATCCTGCATTTTCAAATATCATGATGATGAATCTCGGCGGGAAATGCTTGCGATAGTCTGTATGATGTTCTTCCCGAGGCCGCGGGTTGGTGCGCCATTAATGGCGATTGTTGCAGAGGTATGGGCGATGGCGTGGACGAATGTTGTACCTGATTGAAGATCTGAATCCCTAGGCGGCGGCGCAAGGCTCGAAAAATCTTCCTGTCTCCTCCCCTACCTGCTGCATTCAAGTTTGAGCGCCATTTCTATGGTACGGTATATCTGGCGGGAGTTTTGGTCAACCTGGTAGTCAATGCTGAATACGCCCTCCTGCTATATGATGCAGATGGTGTTGATCATTCAAGGTTGTTGAAAGTTGTAGATTTTTGGCTCTGTAATCCAAAACCAGCTGATCTGGTTGCTCTGTACAGTTTTTCTTGTGAGTTTATGTATCTCCTATTGTAGGACTTGGCATGAATCCACTGGTTTCGTGGTTGATCTTATATGAGTAATGCTGTTTAGCATGTGTTGTGTTAATTCTGTCTCCAGTATTGCATGTATCCTTCTTCTGGATCTGGATGTTTGCTTATGTTTAGATTCTAGAGCATAGAATTCCTATGTTGAATGTCTGATCTTTTAACCTCTGCTCAAGGGGCAGATTAAACTGTTTTCAGGTTGAACATTGGGAAGGGTATACTGCAGTAGGGATACCATAAGTAGAGATAGCTCAACACTCTATATTGGGAGATGTCTGTAAGGCAGATATCATGTTTGTCCCCCTGAAATCCAGTTTTAGCTATTTATGCTGATCATTCACAGGTGTATGTCTACCGACTCCAAGCCCTGGATAGGCACCAATCATGCTGTGTTCTTGTGTTATACACCATGTCCAACTTTGCATCCAAATTCATATCAAAACACTTCATACCTCCACCTGTTAGTTGTAGGAGTAGGATTAGGAACCCCCTGCATGCTCTCATACCCAACCAGACATCATGTCCAAGAATGTTGCCAGCCTTGTGATCTATCATGCAGATCTTGGTCCATACATGAGAGCATTCTGCCTGCTGTTGTCAAGTCAGATCTTTCTATCTTTGAGCCAGTCAAGGTTACATCTTAAGTTATAGGGATACCCCCCTTGGTGCGGCAGAACCAGAAGTGAAGGGGAGGAGCTCACGCAACCTCCTGTATTCAGTTGGCCTGAATCTGCCTGTGCATTAGAAGTGGCAAACCCTAATGCTGATTCAGAAGAAATGTCAACAGTATCTTCCTTGTATTTGCATAATATAACCACCAAAGAATTGCACCTCTCTTCATCTCATCAATAAAATAGAACACTTGATCTAATATCTACCTTGTCAATTATTAGACAGAGTTTTAGATAACTTAATAAAGACTTATAGTGAGGTTTCTTCATATGTTTAGTTACTTCCTCCAAATTTGAATTCAAATTCCTTTGAGATAGTAATCATAGATTATATAGAATTCTTTTCTAGGCAGACACTATCATTTAGTGACTCAATTTTTTTTTTTCTGTGGGAGGAGTCATACCATATTTGCAATGCTTTGTAGTGGTTTGATTTGTAGTATTCTTCAATATTATTTACACTTCTTAAGTAACAACAAATCATGCCCATTGATTCCTATATCTACACTTGAGGCTTATTGGTATAGTAACTACTTTATTAGAAAAAACTAACTCACTCAATGTAAAGTGTATAATCATAAACAATTATTTTCAAACACATACAAAGAAAGATGTTTTTTTATAAATAGTAGCAATTGGGTCCCTTGACAAACCTAATTTAAGTAGCTTTTACATCTAAGGTATATTTCTACAATACTTTATAGGTTATTTTTATTTTCTTGATACTTTTCTTAGTTCATTTTAAATTATAAAGGATTTAATTATTCTTTAATGGTGATCGTATGTATGATAGGATTTTCTTTGACTTCATAGATACCAATTGAAGGATGCTATAGATTCATTGATGTACCAATGAGCAATTGTGTTAACAAAGGTATAAACAAGATATTCATCCTCACCCAATTCAACTCTACATCACTCAATCATCACCTTGCATAGACATATAGCTTTGGAAATGGTGTAAACTTTGGAGATGGATTTGTGGATGTATGAATAATAATTTTAAATAGATTGTAAACAATGTTTTTTATTTGATCCTCAAGTTTATGTCTTGTGGATGGCTTCCATTATATTAGTAAAATATTAAAATATTTACATCATAGCACCACTAATGATGAAGTAGATGCAGAGTTGGCATGTGGGCTTGTTAGAATAAGATGGCTCGTGTAGACTAGTAACTGTCCACAATCAAAACATCAAAATTTTTAAAACAACAAAATGCTAATCTTGCTTCAAACTAATGTTCATCATTGTTGGAAGGAGAGTTATATCTTCTATGAGTAGTAACACTAAGAATAAATTAATTCAAACCACACAATCTACTTCAGTTGCTCACATTTTTAGTCTTGTTAAAAAGACACAATTCATATATGATTTAATTATATGGAGTTGTTATGATTCTAGCTGAAGTCTACAAGTCAACTAGTAAGTATTCTCTTTTATATTTTAAAAAACAATTCTTTTCAATGTTTCCAAATCAAACATTAATTTGAAAGAGTTTGTTGAATGGTTTTATGCATTATTTTAGGCAAATTCTCTACCTCCAAACTAAATAGTGTTGGCTTTGCATTGCTTTAATCCTATTATCTACAACTCTAGCATACACATTGATCTTTGTAGGTTGGACAATGATCTTGACCAAAACAACACAGGTAAACAACTCCACCCACATGTTTTTTAATTCACAGGAACAAAAGCACATATATCATTAATGCCCAAACTTTTTAAATTCATAGCCTAGGAGAAAACATATCATTAGCAATCATATAATATTTTGTTCACAACATAGGCATAAACACAACTATCATTTTTATTAGCAACAACTATTTTTCATTAATAACCACATCTTTTCTTTTCTTCATAATAGAAGCAATGACAAATCTGTCAATATAGTCACATATTTTTTAATTCACAAGTGTAGAAAAAATACAAACCATAAACACCTAGTTTTTTTCCAACTCATAGCAAAGGCAAAAACATAGAATTCATCAACACCCACACATTTTTTACTTTACAAAAGAAGGAGAAACAACATTTTGTTTTGACATTTCAATATCAATTTTGGAGGTAAAATGTTCAGGCATTGCCTAGAAAGTGGAATTGAATATGGGGCTTACTTGGGAAAGGAAAATTGGAGTTCAGCTACATATAGAGGAGGAAGAGTTCAAAGAATGTAGGATGTCCAAATTAATTCAGGTAGGCATTCCTTACCATACACTTTTAAGTTTTGAAATCATTCATTGAATATTTGAGGAAAAGTATAACATGCGATAAAATTTTCCCTTCTTTTCCTTTGATAGATGTCCATTGTACATTGTTCCAAAGCTCCCATGTTGGCATAAGCAAGTAGGATGCTAGAAAAGGTTGTGGAATTTGGATTTACATTTTCAATTGCATTTGATTAAAGTTCATAAATCCTTTAAATAAAACCATTATATACATTTCTTGCAATCATGGGATTCCATGAGACTATATTTCTTTGGGGCATTCTATGAAATAGTTTCTTGCCTTGTTCTAGGGTAGTTTCAATGATAGTGTCTAACAAAAATCCCCAACTAGGGCAATTTATCATGTTGGTTTATCATTGTTGTTATTTTTATAAATTGTAATTCACACTTGTGTAGTTTTCAAAATCTATAAGATCAAAGAATAGTATTTTTAGGTTGGAGTTTTTTTAGGTGCTTCTCTTGTTTTTGCATTAGGTGCTACTTGCAAGGGTGTTGAAATTGAAGGAATTATTATGTATGGCATGGTCATGACCCTACTTATGTGAAATTCATGATAGAGGTATTAGTTTATGAAATTTAATTTAGATGCACTAACTACACATTCTATATATTTTTTCCTTCAATGCCCCATTTTGCATACAGGTCAACCATAACTATCACAAATCTGACTAAAATTCTCTTTCAACTAGGAAGATCTTTATCCCCTAATCCACAACACCAAATTAGATGCAAACTGGGAGCATAAGATCAATGTTGTAATGCTTTCTACCAATGTCATATGCTAAGAGAACTCCAAAGTTATTTGAAAATTGAGTTTCTAGGTCAGTTTGGAATTTATGTTTGATCTGGTGACTATTTTTTGTAATATTAGGTAGGGGATATAGCTGCACCACAACCCTTGTTAGATACTATTAATTGCATTTGTCTATTTTTATTTGTTTAAGATGGAGTGATTATTGCAAGAAGAATGTATTTTTTTAGTGTGGGTAAGTGCAGAAAGATGAGGGACCAAAAAGTGGACACAACCACTTTTTAGTCCCATGTAAGCTATAAGATGAGCGTGTTATAGCTTGGTATTAGTAAGCCTAAAACATGAGCATGTTATAACACACTTGTGTTTTAGGTTTGTTAAAAAATAAAATAAAAAGAGAAAAAAGTGAAACCTGCAGCTCATTTACAAAAGTTGGCCGTAGGTTTCACTTATGCTACAGTGAGTGTGTTTTAAGAGAGATAGAAACAACTATTTCAAAAAGAAAATAATGATTTCACCATGCCACCTCACCAATCCCACTCTCGAGGATGTCATGTGGTGGAGAGGGTGTAGCATTTGAACAAGGTAGGGTTTGATTGTTTTTTTGTGAATTTGAAAAGAATTTTTTAATTTTTCAATGTTTTGATTGGTTTTAAATTATCTTGAATTTTTAGCCAATGAGCCACCACAAAACCCTAATCCAATAGAGGAGGCTCAAAACAACCCCTAACCCCCTCAAACTAAGAACCCTCAAAACCCCCCACCTTCATATCCTCACCATCAAAGAGACACGCAAGAAAATTAGTTAGGGTGAATTGAAGAAAATAAAAAACATCTTGAAACCCTAATTGAAACATTAAATACTCCAAATGCAAGCTCTGATCATAGGACAACCCTTGCCAAGTCCTAGAGGTTATTGTTTCTCATATTGAATCGGTGACAAACCAAATCACCAAATAAAATGACTATAGGGAGAGGGGTTGGCAATACTATGCTGAAAAATTGTCTTACAAACAAGTTAAGGACAAAAAAATTACAAAATCTCAATTATGTTCACATTTTATCAATCCTAAAACTAGTCAAACACTAGAAGAGAGTTGAAAACGGTTCCCTATTCATTGGTGTGTGCACAATGGTATATCCTAAAACTTTTGGGATAGATGGTACATGGTCTTTGATGAGAATCCTTGTAATAACAATGAGGTGCCACAATATTTCTTGAGGAAACTTTATTGTGAGTTTGTCTTCAGCTAGATTCCTAATTACTTTGACATGAATTCAACAGTTCCAGGGTAGAGGTGGTGGCTCTACCCAAGATAGACAGGGGGCACATCAAGACCAAAACTATGTACCTAGACCCCTCATGAGGCCAACACATATCTCACTCCCTTCAGCTTTGAAGGAGAGTGTTGAGGTGGAGACACTGCACTCATTGAGTTCTCTCACCTAGTCTCTTGCACAACATGGTGATGATATTACCCAGGCTGATGAGGGTTAGAGTAATAGGCATCATTGGTCCCCACATCTTTACAGTTCATGTGGGAACTTGTGTGATTATGGGACCCAGGACTCTCGCCATGATGTTGCAGAGTGCAAAGACGCTACAATGTAGGGGCAACAACTAATGATGGACACATCCATATTGGATGATATTACCCTCACAGATGTTGTCTTGCAAGAAACATTTGGTATTGACTCCCAAGTAATATTTTACAAGGTTCAACTTGATTTAATATATTTGTATTTGAAATTTATAATTAATTATATGAGTATCTATATTATAAGTTAAAATTAATGTATGTAATTGTTTGCACTATGAAATTCCAGAGTCAAAGTATTTGTCTTGCATCTGTTAGTCGTCCAGTGTAGGGTTATGAGAGGAGGTCTATTCAACAGGTATGTAATTTATCACAAGATTATAAATATAGTACATATATCAATGGTAATATTATTTAGTGATAATTTGATGATGAACATGGAGCTTCACCACCATCACCACCACCACCACCACCATGATTTCCTTGGTCCCCTACATGCAGAAGCACTTTCATTAAGGTAAATTTTACCATTTGTAATCATTATGCATTTAAATAATGTTATGTATCTATTTTGGTCAAATAACCTTGAACTCTATTTTTAGATATTGAATATGGAGACTCCTCATCTTCGTCAGTTAATAGAGGCGGGCAATGCTGTAGCTATTTTGTCTACAAATCCTTTGATTGAGGTATAAGCCAGACATGTCATTTTGTATTTCTTGTTTTATCTCATGGCATTTAATATACATAAATGATATTCATGTTTACTCAATTTCACTTCTTCATGCTTCTCACAAGAGGTCACAACTCCAACCTGTCCAACTATGGATGAAGAGAGACAAAAAATGATCGAGAGGGATCACTATCTAGTAGTAAGTGATTGATTAGATATGCCATGTTATATATTTCATGTTTTCTATATTAATGTGGATATTGTTTGATTGTATTAACAGGTGGAGCTTCAAAAATCTTTGTCGAGGAGGTCTAGTCGACATGAGAGAGAGGATGAGTCACTAATTGACTCTCTATCTTCATAGCCAAGCAAGGGTCATTGATTATTTGATAGCAATTCATAGGAAATTTGATTTTGGGACTTTTTTTGTATGCCTAGATGGATTTGTATACATACTTTTGTATTTTACCAATGTATATCATTGTATATGCCTGTATGGCTTTGTTTGTACATGCCTATATGGCTTTATATATACACTATATGTTATTTTCATGACATTATGTATATGACATTTTACATTAAATATAATATGTTGATCAATTATGGTTACATGATAGATGTTGTATCATTCTTAAAAGTTTCGATATTGCATATGTGTTCTTCAATGTTTCCATGAAATGATATTATGTTCAATTATAGTTCAATATATGTGTCAAGTATGGTTTGATTAATTCAAATATTTTGACAAAATCCTTGCAAAATACATTTTGTGCATATTTGGCAATCATTACATTCCATGAGACTGCATTTCTTTGAGGCATCATGTCAAACAGTGCATGCACCTTATCTATGCTTCCACACTTTGCATACATGTCTACACTTGGGTAGCTACAAATACAACATGTGAAAAAATTCCTATATCCTTTATGCTTTGATGGTTGTCCACACCCTATTCTGAAGATTCCATTTTGGCATAGGCAAGGAGGATGTTGGATAAGGTTGTGGAATTTGGCTTGACACCTACCAATTGCATTTGCTTGAAAGTTTCTTTAAAGCCTTATCAAAAATTCCATTTTGTGCATATCTTGCAATCATTTCATTCCATGAGACAACATTTCTTTGAAGCATCATGTCAAGCAATTATCCTTGAATGTTGATAAGACTCCCTTTATAAATATATACCAATACTATCTTTGATGATTTCCTTCCATTGGTGACATGGCTTGTTGTCATATATTGTTATCTCAAATAAATATAAATTTTCACTTTGTCATGATAATTTAACTTGTCAAAATGATAATCCTCTCACTTCCCTTATTACTGTCCTATAAGATCAGAGTTCATGCTAACATAATCATTAAGTGAAGTAAACGAATACATAAAGAACATACCTTAGATTTCGAGATTCGAGTTGCCCAATCCTAAAAATTTTGGCTTCAAAATCCTCAAAAGTTTGAGCTTTTTGGCAAGTTCCTTCATATACAATGTTGAATTCTATATAACTCTAATAGGATTAGTCAAATTTATGAAAAAAATAAATCTATATCATCAAATTCAATCTAAATACATGAAAATTAGCATTCAAACAATGTGAAACATGAAAATATTAGTTTAGATAATCAAATTCTGTCTAAAAACATCCAATTTACTTCTTCTATGTTGAAAACCAAAAAAAAAGGTGGTGGATTAAGTAAACAATGATTGTCTAAATGTCAACACCATGAAAAGCATTGTTTTGTCAGATAATGCATGAAAAGCAGAGAATAATAGAGCATGTGGGTCTGATTCATAGATTCCACATGCTTTTTGTCTTTTTTTGGTTCATCAAAATGTGTTCGCATTATAATGTGACGTGTTATAACACAAGTGTGTTTTGTCATGCATGGATAGTTTTAAGTGTTGTCTAAATTACTAAATACCATAACCAATACCGTCAACCCTCAACCCTATCCCTCAACCCTATGCCTTAAAGCCTATATGCTAGACCCTCAACCCTATACACTAAACCAGAGAGAGAGAGGGGGTAGGAGGTAGAGAGGGGAGGGAGGTAGATGGGTGAGAGAGAGAGAGGAGGAGAGGGAGGTAGAGAGGTGAGAGAGAAAGAGGGTAGGAGGTAAAGAGGGGAGGGAGATGGAGAGTGTAGGAGGTAGACAGAGAGAGAGACCTAGAGTGGTCACAGAGAGAGGTGAGTGAGAGAGAGAGAGAGAGAGAGAAGGTAAGGGTGAGATGATTTTATTTCACAATAATGTGAGCACGTTATAACACGCTTGCATTATGTCAATGCATGCACATAACATGAGCACATTATAACGTGCTCATGTTATTGTTTACTTTGCTAATTTCCAAGCCTTTGGCTTGGATTTGCCTTGGGATTCCAACCCAAAGGCTTGGACTGAGTTTTGGACATCCAAAGATGTGTTTTTGTAGATTGTAAAAAAATTTACATAATCTTGAGCATGCTCCCCATCAGGATTGAACTTGTTTCAATGACAAGTCAAAAAAATACCATGATAATTTTAAGCTCTCTCTTAGCTTTCTAACCATATAATTTTTTTCACGTTTTGAGTATGTTAAGGTTTTCATCTTTAATTTCTTTTGTTAGTGTATGATCCATTTTTTGTCAAAGACCAGTGTGGTATTTTTTACATTTTTTTAACCATTTTCAAATAAATTACATTTTTAGAAACTAGACTCCATTCTACACGCATTAAAAAAATTGGATTTTTGATTAGTTTTCAAAAAATTTAGGGGGAAGCACGATCAATTTTCTATTTTTCAGGATGTGTCCACTTTGAAAATTAGTAAAAAATCAATTATTCATGAAAAAATTATCAAAAAAATCAAGGATAAACTAGATGGTGTTAGCTAATTTCTCACCAAAGCAATTTTTGAAATACTAAAAAAAAGTGAACATTTTAGGGGGGCCACACCAAATGCTATGTTATGTTTTTTTGAAAAAAATAGGACCAATTTGTGTGGCCCCCCTTTTTGAACCCCTTAATCTCAACCATTTAAAAAAAAATATTAGTAGAAACTAGATTCAGAGCACTACGACTCTTATTTTTGTTGCATCTTCAAATTTTGAGTGTAACTATCTTCAATTTCTCATCCAACAGCATTCTTTCCTGATTTCAGAAAAAAATGGCCACTTAAGACCCCCTTTTGGTCCCCCATCTTTGTGCACTTACCCGTGTCTAAATAACTTATTTTTATGTTGACTACTTGTTTTACTTTAACATGCATCTTAGTAATAGTTCACATGCAAGTCAAAGTGAGGGCACAATGTAATAGTGAAAATTGCATACCCTACACTTTTCCTATTTGTTTTTCCCTTATGTTGACCCAATTGTCCTTTGTGTAATGACTAATATACAAGTGGCATGCTTTTCCACAAAATTTGTCAAATTATATTAAACCTAATTTGATTCTACATACACACATTCCCAAGTACCAATCTTGATTGTTATTTTATCCATTGCTTATCCTAGATTAAATTCAAAGCACAAAAAAGACCCCCAAAGTTTTAGATTTAAAATTTTAATTGGGCCTAAGCCAACCCTTTCCCAATTAGTTGTTACTTGTTGACTTAATCACAAAACATTTCAAATTATATGCATGGTGTTGTATAAAAGGAAACTTATCCTAATTCACTTTAGACATCCACTTCAAGACTCACTATGAGACTATCTACTTTGATATTCTCTCTTTTTTGGGGGAGCTTTCATCTATGAGATTTGTTGGGAGTTTAAAAGGTTATTCCCTAAGCCTTGGGGGTGGATACCTAGTCCCTTCTCTCCTTTCTCTCTCTTTCTTTGGGGGAAATATTTTGTACATGGGTACTTAACATAGCCATATCTTATTAGGACCCATTTTTACCCACCTAAGCTATGCTTAAAGGAGGGTGTTGGTGTATGTGTGCCTTTATGCACTTGGTAGGTATTTCTCATTCATTTACTCAATCTAAGTAAGACTTTACCTAAGATTAACCTATGGTGTAGTAAATGAATGGAAAATACATACTAAGTACATAAATGCACATGTACATACTATTGGCATAAATATTCACCCTATTGTACATATTCATGTGGGCCAAAGGTCCTAGCGATACCAAAAAGGTCCCATCATAATTACATAGCGAGAATATTTCAAGAAAATGATACATGAGAGACTATGCAACAATGTACATCACATTGTGGCACACATTCTAGACCTAGGGATGAGTCATTGAATGATTTAATGTTCTTAATTCTAATATTTGGCAATGGAGATAGCCACTCAAGATCAAGAAAGATAAAAGTAAGAACAAATAAATGAAAAGACCACAATAATAGAATAATACTATTCTATTCAAGCATGCAATAAATAAAAAAGATCTAGAAGAGAGATGCTCAACAATGACTTACAAGTGGGTATATATAGGATACACCACTAAGAGATGTGAATGCACAACTAATGTGGGCTAATAGGAGATGTGGTCACATGTGTGCGCATCTCAAAAAAATAAAGAAAGTACAAATCATATGATGCAAGTACAATCTACCTAAGTAGATAACTACTTAAGCAAGTTTATCTTATCCTAGGTTCATATAATGCAATGAAGTATTTAACTAAATGCAAGCAAATAGAATATTGCACCAATATTAATTACCCATT
This sequence comes from Cunninghamia lanceolata, assembly GCA_027924645.1. Taxonomy (NCBI): domain Eukaryota; kingdom Viridiplantae; phylum Streptophyta; class Pinopsida; order Cupressales; family Cupressaceae; genus Cunninghamia; species Cunninghamia lanceolata. The sequence goes on along the minus strand of BSBN01001152.1, from coordinate 15,573,924 downwards.
AAACAATGAAATGTGTCATATACAATAATAAAAGGATAAAATAAGAAGGAAAAACGTGGGAAGAAGAGTGGGAAGGGTTACCATGAAGATATATCATGAAAAGTCATTATGAAGAGACATCATAAAGCTATATAAGGAGAAGAATAATGTGACATAAGAGCATGAAATAAATGGAGAAGAATATGGCATGAGAAGAGGAAGGAGGAGGATTGCATGACATGAATAGATAGTGTGTATTGAGAGATATATGATATGAGATAAGAATAAATGTATGCAAGAGATGTGTAATGATTCAAGCTTTATAATAGAATATATTCATCTATTCTGATATATAGTGTGTAATGTGTTATGTGCCCTATGTGACAATATAATAGTGTACCCATTAAATTGTTAGGTTATCTAATGTATGCATTAAGGATATATTTTCTTCTCATTTTATTACATTAAGTCAAGACTTCAACAATTATCAATAAGATATAAACAATCTTTCGACGTGATATTCTTATGAACATACAACAACTACCCCCTTAAGTTAGTTTAGGTTTATAAAATGGTCTCAACATGATATATCCATGTTAGGTACCTATATGTACTAAATATTTCCACAAAATAAAGAGAGAAATGAGAGAAGGGAATGTTAAGTCATAAAATGTGTACACTAGCATTTTATACTTACTTTATCTCCTAGGTTGGACCCATTTTATTGCCTTTGTAATTAGGACCTATTTTAACACCTATTTGAGCTCTAAATGATGAATACCCTAATCCCAACAAGTAAACCCAGCATAATCAACTTAAGACTAGACTAAGCTTGTATTAAAAGACACTTTTCGAAGTCTGTGGGCCAAAGGTCTAAGGCACCCAAGCGCCCTAGTCCCACTTGGGTACTTTGGTCCCACTTTGTGGTGTTAGCTTAGGACACTCCTTTAGTTTGTATTTGTTGGCCTAAAGTTGTTTTAATTGTCATAGGTGAGCGAGATTGCATATTTAAGTGTGTGTTGTAGTTCATTTTAAATCTAACCAAATGAATGTAAAATTACTCTCGTGCGATGTTCTATGCTCAAGGACTCTTCATGTTTGGATTGTCTTCTACTTGTGAATTCTATTGAAGTTGTTTTCAGGCTTTGAAGGAAGTTTGAATCCCTCTTCATCACTCTCCTTTATTCTAGTGTTAGGTCTTCATCAACTAAGGTTGGATATCTTGTGGTTATTATCATCATCTTTCATCATTATCTATCATATTGTCATAGATCTGGCCTCTGCCCTCCTAGGGAATGCACTCTTGGATCTTATCATTCACTGTTGTGGAGGTGGGAACACCAACACAGGGTTTGACTAAGGCAAACCCTTAAAACAACACAACCTTTTCCTTCTTTCTGTGTGTGCAGGTAAGGAGAACAGGTTTCAGAGGTTGGTTTTTAGGAAGAAAGCAGTGCAAATGGATACATATCTGATAAAGTTTGAAGTTCTTCCTAACCCTAAAAGGGACTAGGGCACCCAAGCACCCCTATCCTGGGCATTCCTGCTACATTTTCTATGTTCTGAATTATTCTGCCACCTGTGTTGTACTTGCTAATCTCTGAGGTTCATTTCCTATAGTTTGTTATAGTCTGTTATTCATCATTTTGTGGTTTAATCATAGTATTTTCTTGCTTGGTTGGTTTTGGTTAAACTTGGTTGGTCCTTCTATATACAACAAAAAGGGCAAAACCCTTGTAGTTTGGCTCTCCTCCTTGGGTAGAAGCCATGGTCAGTTTGTGCCCCAATGTTTTGTAGAAAACGGATGAACTAGTTTAACTCTTTAGGCTTGTGATCTCTTTTATACATAACATTTTGGTGAACCAATCATTTCCTGCACCTTTTTTCTTTCAGATCTGATTTTTTCATCACCCTAGATCTGATTGGGAATGTGATCTTTGGTTTCTTTGCATTCATACATAGTTGAAATTTTGCATAATTTCAACCTAGGGTTTGTCAAAATTTTACATTGATAGAATATCTTGCTAGTTTTGACCCTAGGGTTTTTAGATTTGAAGGTTGTTTAGATCTTGTTACATTTATTAGAGCATTTACATTTTGTTGTACCTTTCATTAATTGTTGTTCAAAAGCATTTTACAATGTGGCATTTGAAAATTGAAAAAGACAAATTGCACCTGGATTTGAAAATTGCATAGTTGTCATTTCTTTGCATTTGAAATTGTGTTTGAATTTAGCATTAGCATCATTGTTATTCATTTGAATTAAATTTGATTGAGGATATACTATTGCTTCATTTAAAATAAAACTCAAATCTTTCTTTTTTTACATCATCAATTTCTTCTATTTGGGCATCTTGTGTGTTATTAAAGCTTGTGGTCGCTTTATGAGCTTTGTGACCTGGTGCCTCAATTTTAATACCTTTAGGCAAAGAAGTATTTGAATTATGGGTTCTAATGATGATGCGTCCAAACCTGAACTTCTTAATCAAGTCATACAACTTCCTACTATACTCATCCCTAAAATAGTAACTGCTCAAGAATCCATTGATATTGATGACCTTATTGCTCATGTTCCTGAGGCCCAAATTCAAAAGTTAGACATGGAGTTAGCTAACTTTCAACAATTTGTGAGAAAGGAACATATAGCCAAGGAGGTTGTCCTTGTTGTTGAGAAACTTAGAGGGTTGTTTCTTGAGGGACAAGAGGGAGTAGAAGTCTTGCGTGGCCTAGCTCACATAGTGCATAACAACATTATGTTAGCAACTAGTTGTGCTGAAATCATGATGAATATGACTTCTCCTAATCAAATAGGGACTAAAGTGTTGGTACCCATACCCTCACTCCCTATGCCTACTTATTCATCTACTATTCTTATCACTACTACACAACCAAGTAATACTGCTACCACATACATTGGGTTATCCACTGGGAATCCTGTTTGCCATTACGGTGCTATTCCTTACAATTACATAAATTTCACACCAAGTTTTACTCTACCTACATCTATAGCACCTATTACATTTCAAAAGGCTACTCAGACACCGTCACCTAGTCCTTCATTCCAATCTTTACCTAATTCTACTTCTGATCCTATCATAAACCAATTGTTGAAGAATACGACCTCCATGCAACAACAATTGGCTAGCATGAGTAATAGCCCACCTAAAACTAATATCACAACACATTACCAGCTTCATATCCCTTTGTCCTATTCCATCCTAAGAACTCCTATGCCTAAGAAGTTTGAGACTCCTCGCTTTGAGAAATATAATGGGAAGGGAGACCCTAGCAACCATGTGGTAGCTTTTACCGCTATGTGTAGTGATTTGTACTTCGAGGATGCGATCTTAGCATAACTTTTTCCTAGGTCACTCAAGGACACAACCTTGGATTGGTTTTGTCCACTTCCTCCTAATTCTATAACTACATTTTCACAACTAATTAATAAGTTCCTTGAGCACTTTCAGGTGAAAATTAGACCTCAAATCTCTTTGATAGACGTGGTTCATTGTAGACAAGGAATGAAAGAGAAAATAACTAATTTTATGGGGCATTATCAAGCTCTTTTTTCACAAATCCAATATTCTATTTAGGATGTTGATGTACAAAGAATCTTCATAGGAAACTTACAACCTCACATCCGTGATAAGATATTGTTGATGCAGAATGATTCATTCACTCACCTTTGTATGACTCTTCACAATGATCAACTTTTGATTAGTCAGTATGAACATAATCCCTCATCACCTTTGGTTGGTCAATCTGAACCCTCTAATATTAATTCTTTTAAAAGACAAAAGAAAAATTTCATCAAGATAAACAAAATTTCAGCAGATAACATTAGAAAACATGTGGTGTCAACGTCATCTCCTGTTCCCACCCCTCATAAATTGAAACCAAAAACAAGAAATTTACACCATTATCTGAATCTCTTAATTCTATCATGACGCAACTTTTACAAAAAAATCTCATCACGCTTCCACCTATTAGACCTCTTGATCCAAGCAAGATGTAATCATCTTCCTTTGATGTGAAGGCTTTTTGTCAATTCCATCGCTTTGTTGGCCATGACACTAAAAGATGTATGCATCTTAAACATGAAGTTCAAGACCTCATCAATACCAATGTCATCAAAATTTCTAATGTTAATGATTAAGGGAATAAATTGGTGGCAGTCCTAATCAAAATCTTCAAATATATATTGATCCTTTACCTCATCATGAATCTAATGTTGTGGATGTATTTCACAATGAAGATTATGTTGGATATGTTTACATGGTGGATGCTCACCTTCATAAAGAGTGAGTGAACTCAGAACTTGCTATATCTTTTACTCCACATGCTGCTACTATCAAAGCTCCTGAAGGACCTCTTTATATTACCATTGAATCAATGATAAACCTAGTTAGTGTGCTATGATAGATCCTATATGCATGGTGAATGTACGTAGTAACTGAAGAGTTTCTCTACATGCATGGTTTACATCGAGATACATATGATGTATCAGAGGTGGCTATTAGAGCACACGATGGCTCTATCCGTCCAACCCTTGGTGCTTTAACTCTTGAAGTTAAGGTTGGGCCAAGAGCCTTGGATGTTCATTTCGTCATCATACATTAGATCTATTTCATGTGAAGTTGGGCTACCCATGGCTTTACTCCATGAAAGCGATCCCCTCTATGTTTCATAAGTGTTTGAAGTTTCCATTTGAGGGGTGAGTGCATGTTGTACATCATAGTTAGTATCACCCTATTGCTTGAAATGGACTCTTTCACTCGACTACTTCTAGCCACAACTAGTAGGAGTCACTTGAGAGAGATGATTTATTCTTCTTTTCATATTAGAAGTTTAAAGCAAAGAAGATAGTCAAGTTATCACTTAGTAATATTCATCCTTATGATGTTCTCAAACCTCCTCAATCTTTTGAGGCTCTGGCCATAATTCCTCATATACCACAAATAGTGAATGAAGATAAGCCCAAATCAAAGGTTCTTTGCCATCCCCAAGCGTCTAGTAGATATACTGAGGTTCCCCTTCCACCATCCCTTCAAGGATGAGGTAACCTTCATGCACAAAATAGACCTCCTCGCAATCACAATATTACTTTTGTTCCACCCACCTCTAAGGAGACCGATGGTGATCATTCGGTTACGTGAGTTTTATTCCCTAAGGTTTCTCAACTGCTTGAGGATGCTCCTGTACTTTTGTCTACCTTGCAAGATGAGAAGGAAGAGCATCCTACATTGAGGAACCCTCCCCCCATAGTCTCCTGGCCTTTGGTGGTTCCTCCTATTTCTTCTAATGTTCCTGAAACAAAGGAAGAAAATGAACCTACATTGGAAGATACTACAGTTCCCCTTAAGAACATCACGAATAAATCTAAGGGAAATAAGATTGCATGAGAAAGAAAGAAGCATTGTTGTTCTATGGCTAGCCTTTCCATAAGAGAGGAGAATCTCCCTCCTCACATGCGTTTATCATTGATGGACACCAAAGAGATAGCTACTACTCTTGTGTCTCCTGCATGGAAAGAAGAAGCTTTGCATTCTTCTATGGAGTCTATTGTACTACATTACGATAGCAATTCTAAAGATAATATAGGTATGGCTATGGTACCTTATATCTCTCATGCTATAGTTCATCTTGTATCTTGTCCTCCTTTTCAAATGGATGAGGAACTAGATTGGGAGGAGGATGACTTGCTTTAGGTTGACTCCTATGAGAGGTACCTTATTTTCTGTGTTATGTGTGTATGTGATTGTATTTCCCCTATGATGTGCTACTTGATTCTTTATTTGTGTTTATGTGTTGTCATTATTGTTGTGTTGTTAAGTTCTCTTTGGATGACCCTTGACACCCTTGTAGGTGCAAGGATACAAAGGGACCGAAATTCATTGTGACATTCTCTCTATTTGAATCATCATTCTTCTATATGTCGTAATTTGATTTGTTGTTGTGTCATTTGGGTATGATGCAAGGCATAGAATGATTTGGTATTCTCCCTCGCTACCCTAAGAGATGTTTATTTTGATTTCATGTGCTACTTGTTCCTTTATCTCTGTAGTTCTACCAGCTAGCGAATGATGACAATTCCATATATATATATATATATGGTCTTGAGACGTCTCATATATACAACCATCCCTATACCGATGCTAGTTACTAGATCCCTTTGTGTTATTACTTTGTATAATTTATTGCTTCTTTTATGTTTTGATATATGTGGCACCTTGTTTCTATGCTCAACGTCATACCATGACTACACAAGCCATTGTGTATCATGCCTATAGCATTTAATCGGTTTACCTTTTGTGGGGGCAACCCCTTGGTGCAATGTAGTCCTTTGGAAATTTATAGCTTATGAGCATGTGCTTCTGGAAAGCTCTCGTACCTATTTGTGGTTGGTTGTACCTTAAAGAAATTACTCCCTGTTTGGAGTTGGCAATCACTTTAAGGTGGGGGCATACATCATGTTATGCTCTCTCTTGGTTGCATATTTATTTTCTTGTTGTTGTGGAACTCACCTAGTGATTCAGCGGTCCTCACTAGCTAATGATGCTTCCTCTTTGGTCCATGAGCCACCTAGTGCATCGTAGTTGGCTAGCCCGTGTACTTCATGTGACTTAGCATGGTCACCTAGTAATTCGGTGGTTCTTACTAGTGTGATATTCATGGTGGTACTTTTCTTCACGTGACCCCTAGCAATAGAGTAGGATAGCATCAGAGTCATGTGTCTTGTGTGTTTGTTCTATGTGTATTCTTATGTGTGCTTCTTTTATGCACTATGTCTCTAGCTTATTTTTTAACTTATGCTTTCATGTGTCTTCATCATGTTTTCCATTTGTTCCTAATATGTATGCTTTGTGCCTTATGTGTATGCTTTGTGTTTTGCATTTCTTCTACGTGTATTCTTATGTATGCTCTTAGTACTCCATGTATGTGTCAATTAATATTGCAATGTCTTGCATGTTTTATCTTTGCTTATGTGTTTGTAACCTTAGGATCCTAAGTTTGGGGGATACTTGTAGTCCACAACTTGGTGTAATTCTTTGGGGCTTCTATGTTTGTGTGTTTTGTCCATCCTTTAGTATGATTTTGAATGTAAGTTCATACCCAAACTAAAGTGGGGGCTAAATGTTGAGTCATAAAATGTGTACACTAGCATTTTACACTTAGTTTAACTCCTAGGTTGGACCTATTTTATTTCTTTTGTTAATTAGGACCTATTTTAATACCTCTTTGGGCTCTAAATGATTAATATCCTAATCTCGACAAGTAAACCTGACATAATAAACTTAGGGCTGGACCAAGCTCACATTAAAAGACACTTTTCAGAGTCTGTGGGCCAAAGGTCTAGGGCACCCAAGCACCTTGGTCCCACTTGGGTACTTTGGTCCCACTTTGTGGTGTCAACTTAGGACACTTCTTTATTTTGCATTTGTCAACCTAAAGTTGTTTTAATTGTTGTAGGTGAGTAGGATTGCATATTTAAGTGTGTGTTGTAGTTCATTTTACATCTAACTGGATGAATGCAAAATTGCTATCATGTGATGTTCTATGCTCAAGGATTCTTCATGTTTGGATTATCTTCTACTTGTGAATTCTATTGAAGTTGTTTGCAGGATTTGAAGGAAGTTTGAAGTCCTCTTCATCACTCTCCTTTATTGGTGTTAGGTCTTTATCAACAATGGTTGGATATCTTGTGGTTATTATCATCATCTTTCATCATTATCTATCATATTGTCATAGATATGGCCTCTGTCCTCCTAGGGCATGCACTTTTGGATCTTAACATTCACTTTCGTGGAGGTGGGAACACCAACATAGGGTTTGACTAAGGCAAACCCTTAAAATAGCACAACATTTTCCCTCTTTCTGTGTGTGTAGGTAAGAAGAATGAGTTTCGAAGGCTAGTTTATGGGAAGAAAGAAGCAGACGGACACAAATCTGACAAAGTTTAAAGTTCTGCCTAACCTTAAAAGGGGACCAGGGCACCCAACCACCCCTATCCTAGGAATTCTTGCTACATTTTCTAGGTTTTGAATTATTCTACCATCTTTGTTGTACTTGTTGATCTCTGAGGTTCGTTTCCTGTAGTCTGTTATAGCATGTTATTCATCATTTTGTGGTTTGATCATTGTCTTTGCTTTCTTGTTTAGTTTTGGTTGAACTTGGTTGGTCCTTCTATATACAACAAAAATGGTAGAACCCCTATAGTTTGGCTCTCCTCCTTAGGTAGAAGCCATGCTTGGTTTGTGCCCAATGTTTTCTAGAAGAGGGATGAACTAGTTTAACTCTTTAGGCTTGTGATCTCTTTTCTACTTAATAGGGAATAGGTAGCCCCCCAAAGGAATAGTCTTCTAAACTCCCAATAAATCATTTGGATGAAAGACCCTTAAAGAATAGAGAGAATGTTGAAGTAGATAGTCTTGTAACAAGTATTGAAGTAGGTCCTCTATATCAAACAATACATCTCTCTTTCATAAGAAAGAACCCTCATGCTGTTTATTTACTAAATTCTGACTTTAGAGGTGGAATTAAGGGAGGAAATATGATGAAGCTCTCTAAAATTTTTCAAATTTCTCCATGCCTATGCTAAACTATGACTATATCTTATTGGTAGACTCAGGTACAACTATAGGATGTGTCATCATGAATACATGTAGAGGTGGAGATAGAACAAGAGGTTTTATATGTACCCTCATTACATCTAGAGAAGGTGATGAAGCAATACTAGAGATATCATCAAAGATGAGAACAAGGTCCTTTATAGTGTCATCAAGATCTAATTGATGAGTTTCTATAAATAAATGTGAAATATCTTGTAACTATGTATCCTAGTGTGATGGATCCTTTATACATGTATGATCCTACTAAAGAGATTTACAAAAGCATTCATAGAATCCATGTGATCTCTATAGAAGAAATGGAAGAGTAGGAATCTTTGTATTTGTCTCAGTAACATCCACAAGTGCAAGGATATCAAGAGAAACACCATGAATGAATGGAGACTCAAGTGGATCTCAAAAAAATTTCAAATGATGGTCCAAGTAGTATAAGGACACTCAGTATACTCTAGGTGATCCCATAAATTCTTAAGAATAGTAAGAAAAATTAGTCCATAGATTTTTCATTCTTGTAGTCCCACCAAAACTTTTATCAAAAAGCATTTATCTCAAGAATGAGTCCAAGGAGATAGAGAAATATATTCTTTTGTATGTAGTGAATCTTGATCCCTTCTTTCTAGGATGTATAGTTCTCATGATTCAATATGATAACATAAGGATAGAGTTTAATACTAAAATCCATGATGAAACTCCCCCTAAAATGTGGAGCTTTATCTCAATTCTATTAGCACATATTTAACATCAACAATAAGGAGAAATAATCACAACACACAAATACATGGAAAATAATCTCATATTCTCTTTTATTTTGAAATCATAAATTTATCTACATATAAAGTACAAGGGAAATCAACTACATTGTCAACCACCATATAACTGCCCACTAACAAATGTAATTAGGGTGTGGGTAATTAGGACTAAAAAATACTAGGAATAAAACATAGAAAATATAAAACTAAAGTATGAGCATATCTAACTAAAAGAACTAGAAAAAGAACTTAACAAGGTTCTTTCTAGAGGTTAGTTCTGATTATGTGTATAAACAAGATGCAAATTAGTGTTTCCTAAGACTATTTCCAACTAGCCTAATACTAATTAATAATCACTAGAATTTGGACTAACAATTGGTAAGACATTAGACCAAACTATGCTCAAACAAACAAATCAAGATGTATAAATTAGGAGATCAACAAAATGACTATAAAAATGAAAGATTAGTCAATAAGAGGATGTAGATGCTTTTTGGGAGTCGGGTGGCCTAATAGGAAAATGCTCAAAAGTAGGTATTGATGCTTCTTGTAAAATTTAGAGGCTTTAAGATTAAGGGGTCAAGCCTTCCCAAGACCTTAGACCTTGTATAATAGCCTTGATGTCTCCTAATAACCATTGTGACAACATTGACTAGGGGACAACCTTTACTCAGTAGATGGTGAGGTCCTAAAACTTTTTAGGGAGACTCTTGATAGAGTTTCTAAGATTCTAAAAAAAATTATGCATGCTAGAGAATAGCCTAACACATGTAATTTGATGCATACACATGAATGAAACAAATATTGCAAGTTATAAAGATGGAACAATTTCCCTTGATAAATGACAAGATATGGTTATCAAATTGATAGAGGATGTTGGTAATAGCATGTATAAGTATCCCAAAATACTTTAGATCTTGACATGTAAGGGAATTGTAAAAAAATATCATATAGTTTCAATTCTTGAATCATAGAAAAAGAGATAAAACATAATAAATGGAGCCATTTCACTTAATAAAGTTTTGATTTATGATCATGTATGAACTCCAGACAAGTATATAGACCTACAAAAAGAAATTAGACCTTAGAAATAATTGATATGGTCTTCAAATCAAGAAGTGGTGGCCAAGAGAGAAACCTAGACCTTATCTGATAGCCAATAAGGTAGCCTAGACCTCCTAGGGAAGCCTTCGCCTTTTTTGAAAACCAAACCATCTACAACTATTAGAGGAGATTCTTCATCATATTTTAAGGGTACTTTTGTTCTACAAGTAAGTCTTGTAGCATTGAGAATTCTCTCTAAATGCCTTGCAAACTAATAATGTGAGTGGAAACCTTGTACAAATGGTTAAACGGGATTCTACCTTAGTCAACCCCCTTGTGGGATATACATAGAATAAATGAACTTATAAACTAATCTATGAAATTAAATCATTCATATTCAAAGCATGAACAAGTAAATCGTATGTAATGATGCCAATGGCTAATGGGAAAAATGCAATCCAAGTGGGGTAGGAAAAATATTTTGACAACAATGTGGAAACACAAAACAAAAATGATAGTGTGACTTCAAATGGCTAAAATAAGAATTAAAAAATACATGGTTGAAGCACAAGGATGAGGGTTTCATAGGATAATGAAAAGTAAATTGAAAAGAGGGTAATCAAGGATGTGAGAACACAAAGGCAAGACAAAAGATGATGGAAAATACAATAGAAAGAAAAAATATAAATCAAGAGGCTAAAGAATAATGGATAGGAGTGGGGTAAAGTATAAATATTAGAGAATGGAAATTAGTTATTGGAGATTTTGAAAGGAATGGATAAATAAATGATAGACACTCACAAACTAAGGGATGACAATGGAGATGGAGATGGAGAGGGTAGGAGATGAATAATAGAATCAAATGGATTTAGGGAAATCGATGAGGATAGATAGAATAGATGGAAGGAAGAGGTAAGAAGGAGAACCTAAAAAACATTATAAAATTACATAAAAATCAAATAAAAACCACAAATAGAATTATCTCACCCATGGAACACTATGGGAATTAGCCACCTAGTGATGAAGATTTTGTTGCATCAATTTCCAAAGGCCTAATAAGAATTATCCCAAAGTTTAAAAGGGATAAAGATAGATCATCCTACAATTTTAAAACTCTATTCAAGTGTCACCTATGAGTAGATATATCTTAAACAATATGAACAACTCAAAAAAATACATTTCCTATATAAAAATGAGGTAAATGATGCTTGATTTAAAGATATTGCTAAGGGAACTCAAGGATAAAAATGTAGTAGGTGGGAATCTCTAGCAATTAATAAGTTTGCATTTAATTTTTGTTGTGGGGGATAAAAATTCAAGGCCAACCTAGTGTGTGTCCAACTATGTGTGATAACCTTGAATGCTAAACAATCTTAACTTTTTAGGAAATCTTAAGCTCGAAGGAAGCTATCTTATGGTGGGTGGTCACATTAAATGTAAGCTCATGAAAGTAAGTTTTAGGAAGGATAAAGTAGGGATTTTGACATAAGATAGAGAAAGGTTTATTATTTAATTATTTAACAAAGGGAAAAATAGATAAATTATATAAAAATTAAATAGAGGGTAAGACATAAAAGGGAATAAAAATTAAATGAAATGATCACATTGGAACACTAAACAAAGACATAGGAATAATAAGGGAGAGGGGACATGGATGACAAGGAAAGGTTTAGGCTAGGGATAATGGGTCAAAACAACATGAAAACATGAACAAATGGGATTGGGCTAAAATAGACACAAAAATGTAATTACAAAGTTGCAAGGTATAGAATTTTAATTATTACATTTTGTGCCACTTTAGTAGACATGCAATAAGGTATGAAAGAAAGTATGCTAAAGGAAAAATACATTAACATCTATATAAATCATGAAATATAAAGGATACTTTATACTAAAAATTAGAGATAAGTTAGTCTTTGATTTTGTATTTGATCTTTGTTATTGTACTTGTACTTATTCCTACAAAGTACCCAAGTAAAGTAGTCATTGTGCATTAGTAAATCAAACTAGGCTAACACATATACAAAGAAATCAAAACACCACTGTGATCCAACATGTCTACACAATGAAAAAGCATGATTTGTAAGGAAATTAGAAACACAATTTGTCATCTAATAATTACATGTGGAAGCAAGAACAATTTTAACCATTTATTTTTAGTAGAGAAATCTATGGAGATTTTATCCCCAAGAAAAATTGTGGAAATAAGTGTGGTAGTGACTCATGATATAGATAATCAAAGGGATGCCTTGGAAATGGAAAAAAAGAAACTAGAGGGATAGAAGGATGCAAATGGTGACAAGGGTTGTCATAGAGCCACTTGTAAAAATGTCTAGGATAGGTCAAGCGAATGATGAGGTGCTAATGACACCAGATATAAATTGGAAATTTGGAGATTGGCAAGAGCCACTTGTGACTAAATATGGTAGAAAAATCAATGAAACTATATATGGGAACTTAACATTTGGTTGGAGCCACTTGTGGCTAAGGATGGTGACCAACCTAATGGAAACTAGATAATTTGGTGATTAGCAGGAGCCACCCATGACTAAAGATGGCATAGGAATGGACAAGGGGAGGATCGTGTTTATGCTCGTAAGAGTTGTCAAATGATGTGATGATAAAAGTGGGAGACCATTAGGAAAGTTGATAAGAGATCAAAAGGATATGTCAATGATGAGGCAAAGAAAGGGAGACACTAATGTCATTCCCCCAAGGGTATCAACATGACAGGCCACTAGGATATCAAGAGATGATTCGATGTTGAGGCATGAAAAGGGGGACCCTAGTGTTATGCCCCCAAGGTTGGTAAAAGTGATGGACCACTAGCAGATCAATAGATAAAGCAATGATGAGGCTCAAAAGGGAACATTGGGGTTATGCCACCAAGGGTGGTTGATAAATTCAAGCTCTGACATAAGTAATAAGCAACATTGATAGGAGATGAGGAGAAAAGACTAGGTCAACACTAATGGTGTATGAACTTTAATGGTAGATAGGAGAGAACCAAATATAGATGTCACATGATACTAGGAAATGATTTCAAAGGATAATCCAAAAACACACAAGATCGTAACCATGGAGAAGCATCAAAAGGAACATGAGATAGGAAATCACATGGTCAAATAATAAAAGGACATGAATGTAACCAAATCTCACTACGTGAATGGAATCAATCTAATAGTATTAAATGAAAGTAACTGAATATGGATCATCATTCTCTAATTGATGGTAGTGGGGTGGGGTTCAAACATGTGGAAAAAAAGAAACAAAGGGGTGGAATGAGGTAGAAAAATATAGTAAAATCACAATGGCAAAGGTGACAAAGTTAAAAGAACACAAACTAATCAAAATATATAGCCATAAAGATAATTTCCTCATAACTCTATGAGAGATTAATATGCAAACATAGTATTCAGAAATCCACATGTAAAATAATAAGTAAACATACCATCAAGGTGACACAAGATATAGCCTAGGAAAACCCTCAAGAGGGAAAAACCTAGCCTCCAAAAGCATCCATACTCAATGTATTAATCAGTAATGAAACATTATAATACACTCTCAGAGTTTCATGGACACCCCTTGTTGACACCTGAAAAATCAGTCCCCAAAATGCCCCATTTTGCCCCCAAATTCTATCTGAATCCCACTTGAACCTATAGTTTATAACCGATCAGAGACATCTTTCATAGGTTTTCATATGTCTTCCTTTTGAAAATACAAGGAAGAAAAGGCCCAAAAATGACTAAGTCAAAAATTCTAAGTGTTTCCTTGTGCTTTTCCTTTGTTGGAGTTTTGAAGTTCGGAGTTCATGTCTTCAGTCTTGCCCTTTTTATCAGCTCTGAAATTGGGCTCTAAAATTCATCTAAGTGTGGTGGACTTCAGAGTTTCGAGCTTCCTTCCTTCCTCCTTCCTCCTTTTGGAAGGTAGAAGAAGCAAGGCTCGATGACCAACCCCCGACAAGTATTTTTTCTAAGGCATTCTGTCATTCCACTGAGCCTTTTGGGGGACCCATAGCAAGCTTGTAGAACCGCATGAAGAAGACATGTGGAATGATCTTAAGTGTTTCTATCATTCTATGGGCCTTCATCTGTTGCTTTATCTCATGACTGCGAAACTATGGGAGGCTGCCATGTGGACAAAAGGACAAGTGATAAAGAGGAAGGTCAAAGGCCCAAACTCTAAACTTTTCTAAACCTTTGTGAAAGTGACTAAGTCTTCAAAATTGCAGGGCTTGGGCTTTCTCTCTTCTTCTTTCTCTAGGAAGCAGTAAGGCCGAATGCCTAAGGGCCGAAGTCCGACAGGGCAAACATTCTTATTAGTAAGGTGGATATTGGAAGGCGTGTGTTTCTCTTTCCTTCCTTCTTCCTTTTGGAAGGAAAAAAGATGAGGCCCCAAAGTCCAAAGTCTAAAAGTTTGATTTGTCAGAGGTTCACTTCCTAGCCTTCTAAACTCCTCCAATTGCCTAGGAACATGCCAAATATTTTCATAAATGCCATTAATGCAAAGTGGGTGGTTGCTGGAACAATGTCTGCCACCTATGATCAAGTACCAAATTTAATGGGAGGTGTAGTGTTTCAGTATCTAGTATCTTTTGTGGTACCCCTCAAGGATGCAAGTCAGTATGCAGGGCATGGGTGCCCAAAATATCTACCAATTTCTCTAACTAGCCCATGTACCACATTCAATGCATCAATTGCTTGTTGACTAAATTTTCCAGTGTCTAGAAGCTGCACGATGAGTTGAATGGCTATATATGCATCAGTTGTTGACATTCTCAGGGTTGGTCACTGAGTCAATTGTCTGGTCTGGGAGCACCTAAAGATTTTCTCTGGCATCAACACATGATTTGTCTAGTCTGTTAGTGAATGGATATGTTTAGTATAGAGTAGGAAGGTTATTGTAAAGTAGATTTTAATGTAATGGTATGTCTTCATGGGAGTTAGTAATGATTTTGGTAAATATATAATCGCAGTTATGTATTTCCCTTTGCTAAATTTGCTAGTATGATTGTAACAGATGTTTGGAGATGTGTGACAACATCTAAGTTAATACAGGGCTTTTGTAGTTGCCATCCTTTTGTTGCATAGGAATCATTGCAGTTCTCTTTTGGATTATTAAGTATGTCCATTGTATGAAGATATATCTAAAGTCATATATGTGAATATATGTCTAGTTTTGTTGATCCTTTACTATGTATCTCCTTTCCTCCTTGCATTCTATCTGTTGCCCATTGGAATAGGCATCGGTCCATATTAGAGAGGGACCAACCACTCTTTAAAATAAAACAAATCATTCACGTATGGTTTAGGGGAAAAAACCATCTTTCATGTGCATGTACATTTGTATAGTTGAATCACTATATAGGGGTTTTGTGATAGCCATTTGTTCTTGACTTAGTGACAACTTTTGGAGTCAAGATGATGAGATGGGTTTGGTTGTTCATTTATTTTTAGTTGTTCATCTGGTTTGAACTTAATACCTGTTAAGGTATATCCCTTTGGAATATCCCTCCAGAATCTAAGATGAGATCAAAGTGTAGAGGAGTCTACCCACTCCTATTAGTTAGCCAAAATTTCCCTTAACTTGTTGATAAACCTCTTCCTATTACCTCGATGACAATCCCTGGCCTAGGTGATTTAGGAATGTTTTAGAGTTTTGGGTTGTAATTATTTTGGGAACCAACATTTTGGTACCATTGCTAGGGAGGATTTGAAAGGATGAATTTGAAGACCCCTATTTGTAACCATTGCAGTTGAGTAGCCTATTGCTATGGGTAAGTTGGTAGCCCTTCAACTTATGCTAAGAGATTGGCACTGATGTGCTATTGGGTTAAAAGATTTGAAGACTCTACTGGTATGAGCAACCCAGAAGTAGTTTTGAAGCCTTGAAGATCAGTCATACTTCAAGGGATTTCTTCTTTCAGTGAGGTGGCAAGTTTGTTGTCAAAAGAAACAAACATTTGTTGATGTGTGCATGATTTAGGGAGATTACAGTTGGTTAAGGTACAAGTTTTTCTTTCTGCCTGGTCATGGTTTCTTTCTTAGTAAAGGAACATGTTGTTTGATTTCCTTTTTCCTACACATGTGGTTTGTAGTTGGTCATAGCCAACTGGTATGAACATGGATACCTTAGGGAGGATTGTTCTTGTGCATCTTCTTATGTTGCAAACCCTGGGAATTATATGGCTTTTAACCATCCTGATAATGCATTTTCCTATCATAGCCCTGCTAGCTCTACAAACCTAGATTTTTTTGAGCCCTTGCCTAATAGAAATGAGTCATCTAGGTTGTAGTATGAAATTGAAAAAGAAAAGAAATTGTTAGAGTCTTTGTTGTAGCAAGAAAAAGAATTAGAAATCTAAATCAGGTTACATCAATCCAGGCCACAGTCTTGTTCCCCTCCTATTGTTCCCAGTTGCTCTTTTCCTTGGCCTCCCCCTATTGCAAATGAAAATACATATAGACAACTGGACCTCTCATGGGTTAGTTATGAGAAGCAATCCATGCCCAAGAAGATTTATTATTAGATGCCATTATTTGATGGGTGTGAAGTTTGTTATGGGAAGGCACATATTGAGGCATTTTTAGATTTCATGGACAAGTTCCAATTTGAAGATGAGGATATGTGGATGAGATTTTTTGCTAGATCTCTATGTGGAGTAGCACGAACATGGCTAGTTAGTTTCCTTGACCAGCATTTTGCTTCCTGGGATCAATTGGTCGTTAGATTATGCAAATAGTCTAGACCATGTTTTTCTTGTCCAAGAACTAGAAGATATTAGAAGGCAAGGAGAGTCTAGCATGGAAATTAGCCACAGATTTGCAGTGGCCCTATCTCACATCGTAGAAAATTTTAGACCGGATTTTCCTCTGTGTATTGACATGTTTTTGACGACTTATGATATTACCTTAATCTTGAGTTCTATATAGGAATAATTCAATCTTATGGGTATGCAATAGGCATATCTATTCATTGATTATGTTGATAGAGTTAAGTAGGATATGATTGCAAAATCTATATCCTCAAATGCAGAGCCAGCTAATAATGAACAGGTTGTTGTAGACAATAAGGATGTGGACGTTTCATATTATCCAAACACAATATCAAGTGACGATTGTGTGTGCAGAAGGGTAGAGGAAGGTGCATGTAGTGTATGACAATGATTTAGATGAAAACAGTAGCGATTGTACCTACCTTTAATAGGATCAATCATCAGTGGAGAATGAAAATGAACAAATTAACAATGGGTTTTGATCTGGTGAAGAAAATTTTGACCCTGCTGCCTGTTGTAGTATTGCAGACTACATGGAAGGTATGTATGCAAGTGAATCGTTAAGTGATTTAGCTCATGTAGTGGATTATGAAGAGCATACATATATTGATGAAGCAAACGATGATGAAGAGATGATCATAAAGGATAATGCCCTTTATCAAGAAGATGCAAGTCCGTCAGGTTATACAAGTCATGATTATCATTGGTGCATGGATAATCCTCTTTTTGAAGATGACTAGATTTCAGTGAATTTGAGCTATCATCTTTAGAGGAGGAGAGTTTTATGCAATATGACATGACTACCTATGGACAACAAGTGGACAGAGAGGAAATACAAAATGATATTTTGAGGGTGAACAAGAGACTGGTCTCTTGTTTAGTGTGTTACCCTTATTTGTCCCTGATAATGACCTTGAGGTCACTAGCACTTGTTTGTATAAGGATGATGTGAATTGTGCTTCAGTTGGACATCATAAGGTGCTACTACAAATACAAGTGATTTTGAGGTAATTGTTTCCCACTTTGAAGACCATGTAACAGATAATTTTCTAGAGCTTTGTTTGGGGCAGTTATCTCTTATTGATGTGGATCATGTTGAGGACACATTTTTGAGCTCATTGGTTGGGCCTGTTAGTATTGAGGCTAGATGTTCTAGTGTGGGTCAAATTTCTAATTTGTAGGGAGAAGAGGACAAAATCATTATTGATTTTCTTAGCATTAGTTTTTACACAGCAGTGTGTGTCAAGGAATTCAAAACAAAGAGGCAACTTGAAGATTGTGAGTCTTCACTTGAAGTACCTCAAATTTATGATTTATGTGCTAATGGTGTAGATTTAAATATGAATCATGACTTTGATTCAGTCATGGAGGAATACATTAGCATCTATAGTGCAGCTAGGCCACAAAAATTAGAACAGTCATGGCATAACCTAGAATGAAACCACACCTGGGCTGGAGACATTTCAGCTTGATATTTTTCTTCATGCTAATATTTATGCAGACCCAAAAATGCATCATGCTAACATGAAATTTGAAGGTGAGTACTCCTATATGAGTCAACATGATGAAGAGTCATATTATCTATGGCTGCCTTGCCCTGGTGAAATTTTTTTCCATCTTCAGCATGATGATATGAATGTTTGTATTTTGTATGCGCATGCATGAAAAATATTTTTATTACTAATTGTTACCAATTTTCACCTACAACTCAAATTGGTAGAGCTGAAATAGTTTCAGTATATTTAAGGTGAAGAGTATTCTAACACATTTCTTCTATGCTTATCCATTGCATATTTTAAGTGCTTGAAAAAAGAAAGAATTCAGCTGTTGTTATGCAGTATGTTGCACATAAGGGAGATTTCATGAATAATAGGAAGTTACTTCACTTCATATTATAGTGTTTCATTCATCTTACAAAGGAGATATACACAAGACTGCATAAGTGTTGTATTTATATTCATTGGAAAGAAAGAAGTGATCAAATGTCCCCACACAAGCCATGGGAATAGCTGAACCAATGCAACATAAGGAATATACTATGCATCTAAAGATAAAGAAATGAAAAGAAGCATATAAGAAGAGGCATATCCATCATTGCCTATTTAAAGTCTTGAGTTGGTCTTCATTGCATCTTACTCCTCCTCACTCCTGATCTTTGAGTGAACCTATATCATGATAAGAAGAGTTGTTAGAGCTTCAGCTATGAGTCTTCCTATGTGCCTATCAACAAAAATATAGTACATTGCCTATGATGTACTGATTTAGTTGACAAACATCAGATATATGTAATAGAGCCTGAAAAATAAAATAGCATAGGAGCATTGGGCTTCATTTTTTTTATCTAACATGTTTGTTCACTGTGCAGGTATTGGAGAAATCATGTTGTTGATTCATTTCTGAAGACATTTCAGCATGTGGTACAAAAATGGGCTCCCACAAGGGTTGAGCCCAGTATGATGCCCTTAAGCCTTAAGAGGGGTATGAGATAAGCAAGAGACTTACAGATTTTCAAGTAAAAGCATATTCTAATTGAAGATCAATTCATAAAGTAACATTGTCCATTTGTAACAACCAATAGCCATGATCTTTATACAAAGCAACCATCAAATTGTATGAGGTTACAAAGTTACTGCTATGCTGTCATGCATTGTACTGCACTAGTTGTTCTACATCTCATCAAAAAAGTACACGAAGTGAATGAAGTATAGATGAAGGCAATGGGAATGAATACAACTTTCAGTATTGGTGGTGCTTACAACCACAGTCAACACATGAAGGGGATAGTCACATGACATAGTGGTCTTCTGGGCATATATACATTGGTTTACTCACAAAGCTATGTTAAGAGGCTTCTTAAGACAGTGATAGGACAACATGAAGAGGCTCATGGAATGAGGTATAAGATCCAAGGGATAGTGAGTACCTATCAAGCAATAATAAGTAAAATGGTCTAGTGATACAGGGATAGTGAATGTATGTGAAAATGTAAAGCATAGTGGCAGCCATATAAGGCTTCGAGGGAGAAATACAGGTGGAGAGGTGAATCCAAAATAAAGTAAAAGTGCTTTTCATTTCTATTGGAAAGATAAACAGTGAAGCCAAGTATGTATTCTTTGAAAGTAAATAATGATGATGCCATGACAAAGGGTTTCGAGCCCATTTTCTACAAAAATGGAAGGGACTGTGTTAAAGGTTTTGAGCCATGATGAAAATATAGAAAATAATGGAAGCCATGGAGCTTGTAAAATTGTAGAGACACCCAGAAGCTTGAAAGGCCATGGCCTAGCATGGAGAAATATTTCCTTTTGTAAACAACAAACTGCCATTTCCAAAATAAATGAAACCCATTTTATATCTTAAAAATCCATGGCTAGGAGTCTCTTTTGACTCACAAATAACCAAACCCACATGGGTTTGCATAAAAAAGCCACAAATGCAGGAAACTATAAGAGTATTCGAGCTTATCCTAGCATGGAAAATAATCAGAAAATAGTTATGGCCGTGGACTTCAATGAGGTAAATGTGCAGAAATGTCCATGGTTCTTTCACAGAATGTAAGAAATAAGTAGATACATTCATTTTCATGCTCTATTAGAGTTTCTATCTACAGAAAATAGAGTGGTAATGCAAGATTCGAAGGATAGAAGCTTACCTTCATTGGTTTGCTATGAGAAAGTGTATGTAAACCCATAGAATGGCCCACAGAAAGATCTCCAAAAGCTCAAACCAATACTGCCATGGCGGCCCAAAATATAGGAGAAAGCCCAATAGTAAGTGCAAGCATAAGAAAGATGCATCAAAATAGGGTGATAGCCATGGATTTAAGCCAAGAAATTCTTTAAAAATGGAGGTTCATGTTCAATATTGAAACATAAAGACTTACCTCTATAGAATGTTCATGAAAATCTCCCAAAAACAACAAGAATTCTAAAAGTACCTGAAAAAGGTCGAATGTGAAATGAGGCTAAAAAATTAGGGCTTGTGTTTTGTTTTAGGGCTTTCATAGTTGCCCTAATTCAAAATGTGATTTTTATCACATCCTTTTTAAAATTCAAATGCCTCATTAATTCCTTCGAGGTATTATTTTACTTTGCATATATGATACTTAGGCTTTATGCCTTAGGTTTATTCTATAGCCTTGGAGAAAAAATCAACCTCAATGTGCCTTAGAGTATTTTATGATTTTATAGAAAATGAAAATGCCTAAATAGGGAGGTACTTTATACTTGGCAAAAAATTTCATTAAAACCATACTTGCCTTGTATTTTTTGTAAAAATCAAATCAAACTCAAATTAACCTTTCTTTCTATTTTAAAAAAGTTGAAGCTGCAAAAATTATTGTAAGGCCTTATTAAAAGCAATGTTTTATTAATTGCTTTAATAAGTGTCAATTAAAATGTAGTTAAATCAAAGCAACATGGAAAAAATCTTTCCTATTTTGAGTTTGATTTCTTTTGGGTGAGATGGGGAAAAACTGGGCAAACTAGAGTTTCTATTTCAATTTCTAGTCAATTAAAGCCTAATTTTTTGGTCTTTTTGGGTGGATTGGTTTTGGAGGGAATCTTGTCATCTTTTTCACTCAGTTTGGAGGTAGTTTGAACACTAATTTTGAGGCTTTTTCTTGGAGCTTGAAAATGGATTGAGATTACTATTTTGGGGAGATTTTTGCTCATCCTTTTCTATTCTCACTATGGGAGACATTTTGGAGATATATGTTGGAGAAAAACTTAATTTTTCTCAGTTTAGATTTGTTTCTTTCTCTCTTGACTACTTGCAAAGAGTTTTGTAAGCCTTGATTTGTAACTCAGATTTTAAAAGGTATTATGTAGCTCCTTTCAGATCAATAAAAACAACAATGTTCTCCTCTTTTATGTTTCTACCTCATTTTGCAGTTAATGATTTGATGTTTGATTATGATTCAACTTTCAAATCCTTTTCTATGTCTCATTGTTGCAAGCTTGAATGTGGAAGTTTCATGTAATGCAGGTTGTGTGTTATGTTTAACCTAGTTAGTGGGTTGAAGTTATGATAAAACTTTTGTTTGTCCTTCATGCAAACCTCTAGCTTTCAAACTTTCATGCAAATTACTTATGTATTGCATCATTTCAGTGAAATTGTGAGGATAAAGGACTTTGTTAAGCTGATTGTGAGTCGAATTAGTCAATAGATCCATAAAGTTCTAGTGCATCACCCATTAGGTTTTAGGATTCATTTCAAGTAATCTTTCTAAACCCTTTTCCTTAGAAAGTTTGTAGTTTAGGTGATTTTCCAGGGGAACTAGCCCACTCTGGAGATTCATTCTCACCATAGGTCACGCACAACCTGAGAGTGTTTCCATGTTTTAATAGGATAGTTAAGTCAAATCTTAGCTAGGGTACAATCTTGATTGACAACAATTTTTGGCACGCCCAATGGGACTCTAAAACTTGTTTCAGAGTAAGTTTTTTAAAGCTTTAAGTTGTTCTTGTATATGCAGCAATGTTTCTAGCCTTTAGAGGTTTTAAGTTATACCTGGTGACTCCATTCTCTAATTTTGCATGCAGATCTAAGTGTAAGTTTATTTCAGAAAATCTAGTTTGCACTTGTTTGCCATCTTTTCAATGAATGAATAGGCCTATGTTTCATAAAAATATGTCCTACCATCCATCATACCATGAAAATGCCACTTATCCATCTTCATATCAACCATATCAAACCAATCATGCTGCTGGTTTTGATTCCATGGCTTTTCAAAACCAACATGCCCAATATAATTGCCACCCACCCACCCCTACTCAGCTTTCATATTAGCCTTCATATACTCAAAAATAGCTCCAAGAGTGTGAAAAGGAGGAGATTGCAAGCATAAAGGGTATGTTGTTTGACTTCATGCATGACTTCACAAAGCAGGTAGAGGAGATTAAGAGGCAGCATGAATATAATCAACAATAGGAAGAGATGGCTTATCAGGCCTATCTCTATGAGCAAGGATCGAAAAGACAAAGGCATGAATCCCAAGCAATTCCTGTAGTTCCAGATTAGCTTGTTCAAGAAGAGGTTCATAAATGTAAGTTTCCAAGTTTTAGACAAAATGAGCCTCTTAGTATTCCTAAAGTTGAGATTCCAAGTTTTAGGCAGGAAAAGGTTTTTAACACTCCAAACTAGCCTCTTAAGCTTGAAATCCCAAGTTTCAGAAGCCTTCATCCCTTGCAAGTTGAAGAAAATGATCAGTTTCAGCCTAGGATAGTAACAGAATAGCCCTTTGAGCAATATTCTTCCTTGCAAGAAATCCAAGAAGCTCCCCAAATTTCCCCACTTGATGAATCTAAGGAGGAACCCTTTGATCAGGATGTTGCACTCCTCTAGGAGAAGATTAGAAGGGTAGATCTATTGCTTTTAACTATTGAATGTTCTCAATTAGAGTAGCAAAAGATTGAACAAGAAAAGATTTCCCAAAATGAGTCTTTGTTTGTTTTTACTGATGAGCTTCCTACTTTTATTGAAGAGGATGAAAATGTTTCAGTATTTATCTCAAAGGATCAACCAATGCAGTAGGATATTGATAACTATTTAGAGGTATCCAACTAGTACATAATGAGGAAGATGAAGAGCAGGAAGATGTCAAACATTGTGGTGAGTTGCTAAGTGAAGATCATCAATATGATAATACAGCCTTGGATCAAGAGGAAGGGAATAAAGATGAACCTGTTTTGGAGCCTAATAGGCTTAATGAAAGTTGTCATGGGATAAAGAACATCCCCTTTTCATCAAAAAACCAGGAAAATTGTGAAGAAAATTTGCTTTGGAATGATCTTAAGGTCTCTGTTACAAACTTAGATAATGTGCAAGAAATTGGTGTTGAACCTTAGTTTCTAGTTAATCTATTTGATGAACTTCCTAACTTTGGGTATGAAAGTAAAAATGGCATGGCTATGTCAAGTTCTAATAACCACAGTGATGAGGACCATTTAGATAAGGTGTTGATCCAAGAACAGATATGTGAAAGCAGCCCTGATTTGAATGATCAAGAGCTTGAGGAGGATCTATTTCAAGTTGAAATTGAGCTTTTCTGCTCACACTTAGATGTTATGCCAACATATTTGGAGGAGGGTTATCTTGAACAACAAAGGCAAGAGGTGGAAGTGGTTGTATTCCTAAATGAGTCACTGGTTATGGAGTAGCCTAACCAGCAACATGATCTTGACTAGTTGGAGGAGCCGCCTTTCTGTTGCACAGAGGATCTTGAAATTGATGTGTCAATTGATGATTTGTTGAAAGAGGCTAGCTCATTATTTGAACACTTGCCTTCATCCATCAAATTTTAGAGTGTACCTCCTTGAGTAATGATGAGTATTTTGAGCCTAGTCCAACTCTTACTAAGAGCTTTCCAAGAGTTGATAGCTTTGATGAGCTATTAGCTACCCTAACGGAGGAGGATGACTCTGTCAGGACAGTAAATTTTTTGAAAATTTTACTATCTTTTCACTCCATTATATTTGAACAAATCCTAAAAAAACACCCCAAAAGACCATAATAAAAATTTAATGTATCTCACAAGGTGTCTATAGATGAGCAGTGCCAAATTTCTTCAAAGTCAATCCATCGGCAAGATGTTGTTTTGTTTACACCGATACATAAGGAATCATTTCAAAATAACCATCGACGTGAGAAGGCAGATCGGAAGGAGATCTATGGAAGTCACCGATGGAATAAGTAATACCGATGACCTTACATCGGCAAGAGAAGCAAGTGGTCATACCGATCGGTATGATAGACAACTATTGGATGACCTTTTAAAAGTTGGCCCGACGGTATATATCATACCGATGAAGTATTTCAGCAAGAGTCTCACTGAACATCTTGCGGGGGTAACGAAGCAAATAGCCATCGGCAAGAAGTAAACTATCGGGATAAGACACAAAGAAGTTTTTGATACTCAATGTCTTGGCGATAAGAGAGCTTTCGGCAAGACTCATAGCGATACAAGTATCTGTCGGGATGACTCAACATATCGGGACAAGGGAATTAGGTCTCGCCAATTCACAAGTCACGGCAATCAAAAGGTATCGGTGACACTTTAACATACTCTGTCTGATAAAGAATATGAAAGAACCATCGGTGAGATGATTCGGATTGGGTTATCTTTTGAAAGCTATCCCGATAGTATGTTTCATTCCGATGGGTATACTCTAGCAACAAGACATTAAAGCAGTCATTCCGATCCAAAGTAACATGACTATCGGTGGGACAACAAAGTCGGGGAAACGTAATTATGTTATCCCGATAGTATTAATCACCTCGATAAACAAATTATATCGGTAAGACTCATTAATTCAGAAGGAAATCTAAATCACATGGCGATGAAGGAAGTCATGCCGATGGTCGCGCCCACTTGAAGATATGACATTACATAGTGTCGGGAATACAATTGAGGGGTCACGCCGATTGACTGTTCACGCCATAAAAGCATTAAGGTCACCCAGACATTTTAAAATTCACGCTGATAAGAAGAGTTATGGCGATGTGACACTTCACAGCGATGAACATTGAATTGATCAGATAATTAAATACAAATGGCTACGAAATTTCTACGATCATTATAGTTGCAAAAAACCGTCTGAGAAGAGAATACAGAGGAACTCTTAAGGCAAAAGCAGAGGATTCCAATTCCAGCCACCGAACGACAGGTACATATACACAAACCACTGTATAGCCTATATTTAAATTCTCTGCCAAAGTTTTAAAATGGAAAATCCGGGAAAGGGAAAAGGAAGAAAGTTACAAGGGGAAACCAGTAAGCCTAAGAAACAAAAAACTAAACAAACCCCTGAGGAGAAAGTGAAAGAAAGAAAACTCAATCAAGACCTAATTGACCAATTGCCTGGGTCAACTCCCAAGGCCAGAAGGTCTGCCCAACTCAAGGCAGAAGTGGAGAAATTAGAAGATAAACACAAACACCTGGGAGATATCTGGACCCCAATTCGAGGATATGAACTTTTTATATTCCACTATAATAGAAGGTTTAGGAATGCTCCTGTGTCAAACCCATGGCACATGAATTTAGGAAAACTGGTTGTACCTAATGTATTCTTGAATGTGGAACTCCTTCAATTGCTTGCCAGACATTATAATTCAAACCTAAAAGCCATCTGCAACCCATAGGGAGAACCAATTGTGCATTTGTCAAAAAATGCTATTTGTGAGGTTTTTGATTTAGATGATTTATGCACTGTCGCTATCATTTATGAAGATCTGGATAAAGAGTATTGGAGAATGGACACAACTTACAATGGATGGAGGTTGCCCATTCATAGGCCCAGGGTTGAAGGAGAAGTGATGCCCTTAACTGAAAATGATGGCCCTCCCTTTCATGTAGCCATATTTGAACCATATATACAATATACCTATTTCTCTGTAGGCCAAGTCCTGGGTTCAGAGGTCCCTGAGTTCATGACTATTCCTCTAATGGTCATAGCTTATGATATTCAGTGTCATAATGCAAGACAATTTGATTATGCTTCTTATATTGCTAATAGAATGGACTCTGGTCTGTCTGCAATAAGAAACAGTGCTCCAGCATGCTCTTTTGAGAATTACTCAATGCTTATGCACACGGTGTTATATTACGGCTAGGAAGTAGGGTTATGGCCAAGTGAGTTTCGAGTTGTTGTTGCAGATAAGAAAGGGGAAAAGATACTTGTACAAATGTGGACCAGAATCTGGGATAGTAGATATGCCCACTCTAGTTATGCTCAATTTTAAGAGCATTGTGTAAAAGTGCTGTATAGGTATTTTAATCACCCCTGTGAATATTCAATTTCAACTGAAATAAAAAGATTCCTCAGACCAAAAGATTTTGGTGGCCCCCCTACTGTCACTCATAATTGGGGAGACTGGTATTGCTTTGAAGATGCTACTATGATCAAAGTTTATGGTTTTGAGGATGCTCCATTCATATTGCCCAAGACTGTCCCTGACAGGCTTGCATATCTGGAGATAATCAGGCAAATGCATTGTTCAAATGTGATGCATTTGAGTTCACATGACAAACAATCATTTATGCCCAGCACCTTATGTTTTGGAGATTTTACTGTGGTTTCAAAAGAAGGTTACAATCTCATTCTGGATAAATTAATGCATTATAACATGATGACTGCTGAGATGAGAAAAGGATTTGACCCTGAAGGCTTTATTGACTCTGCAAGAAGAAAACAAAATCTCAGTGGATACATGCACATACATTATCCACATGATGATGTCATTAGAAATTTAGAAGAAGCAGAAGTCGAATTGGTGGTAGAAAAATATAACAGGGATCTAAGTGAAAAGAAAAAGTAGTTAGCAGAGATTGAAGTGGTATCCTCTGAAGATGAAGAACTGACAGAACAAGAGCAGCCACAAGATAAAAAAATGGAAATGTCCAAAAGGAAAATGTAGCAATATCAGCTTCCAGTTGTGCTACATGATGAGGAGGGGTCTGCTGATGAGGATCCATGCCAAGCAGCTTATGATTCTTTCATTTCAGATGATAAATTTATTCAATCAAAAGAATTTAAATCATTCCTGTATAAATACAAAGGGAAAGAGATCAGAGAATCAGTAGATGATATTTCTGCTAATAATGAAAAACAATTATTAGATATGCTGAAGGAAACAGTAGATAAGGAAATGCAGGACATGACACCTAGCAAGGGTAGATAGTTGCTTAAGGATGCAGGGGTTATGATTTTTCCTGGTCTGGATTTAAATTCTGCTTTGGTTTTTGATAGTTTTCTGAATAATGCTAATGACAAGTATAAACTTACTCCAGAAGGAGTTAATGAAGTATATATGGGAACAAGATACAATAATGATGAAAATTCCTTGATGATATGGGCGTTATACCCTCCCCATAAGAAGACGGCCATCATTGATACTGAAAAGACTTTTGGCCATGTTATGACTTTCAGAGCAGGGGAAATTGACCCTATAATTACTGCAGACATTGGTATCAATGTTGCAAAGTTGAATAAAGCACAAGCTCAAATGTTGATCAAAGAAAGAGATACATACAAATTGAATTGTGAAAGATTGACAAAAGAAAATGATTACTTGAAGGATGTTGTTAAGAGCACTTTTGGTCAATCCACTAAAAGAATAACTCAAGGTGAGAGCTCACAGGGCATTCAAGTGTTATCCCCTGATCAGGCAACCCAAATTCAGATAGATGCATTTGTTACAATACTGCAGAGCAGGTATGCAAACATGGTGCGGTGGTTAAACCAGTTTTGGGATAATTACTTAGAGAATCATAAAGTAGTTCAAGAACATGAAAGACTTGAAAAGAGAATACGAGAAAAATTGACTGAGCTACAAAACAGAAGTGCTGCTAATAGTACAGATATCTCTGATGCAAAAGCATTTCTCAAACAGCACCAAAATTATTATGACAAACTTAAAGCTGATGCTAAGGAAGGAAATGATGCCTCAAACACAGGAGTGCCCAGGATATTTAAAGACAATGGAGAGGTAAAGAGCAAGGAAGAATGGATTATTGATTGTCAAATTATATTACACAAAGCCACAGGAGCTCTGAAAGACAAAGCCTCTGCATCTAGAGAAGTTTGCAAACAATTGGAAAGCATGATCACACTTGATAGAATTACCAGAAGTGTTGTTGACCTTATTGATTCTCATCGTGAGCAGGATTACTTGGATTACTTGGCTAAAGTTTACTTGTGGCTAAATAGAGCCTAATCATAATTATGTTATAGTTGTTAATGTTTGTTAAGTTCCCAAAAAACTTATTGAAGAGTTATGACTCTTCATAGAAATATCTATATAAGTCCAAACAATCGATGCTGAGAGATCATCAGCAGTAGAATATATTCAGATACATCATATATACAATGTTTCAAAATGACTATGTTGCATATTTTATTTGAAGAAGAAGTTTGAAGTTCTCTGATTCAATGGTTCTGCTTTGGTATCAGTTGTTTGTTAAAATTATTCAATTGTGTGGCTGTCTCCATTTCTGCATTTCCTTGATATTCAGATTAAACATATCAAGTATATATTTGATCTGTCAATACACATTTGCTGTATTTGTGTGATTAAATAGGTTGGTATCCATTTGAGGAATTAAACCCTTCTGATTTAGTTACAGTAGCCTGGAAGTATTAAGCTTGGATTACTAAGTAGGGGCATACAATTAGATTGCCATTCTGTCTCCAGTAAAATATTATCTGTTAATCTTGTCCATTCATTTCATTTGGTTCCTTCAAGTAAGGATTAAAATACCTTCTGGTGAATTATAAGATATCTGATTTTATTTGGTTGGATTATCAAGAAGAGTTTGTCAGTCATTTACTTGCACGTTTATACAAGTTATAAACTAAAACTGTGCCAAACAATTAGAATTATTACCATTAGGAAACCATTAGTCCTGGTCCTTCAAACTGACTCTGTTACCCAACAAGGCACTAGTCTTATTTTACTTAAAACCTTTTACCTTGATATTGCTTATACAATTTCTACCAATTACTCATTAGACATTAAACCTAAAATCAGTTAGCAAGCATTTCATCTATCCTACATCTTGTGCCATTGTAGATAGATTTAATTAGTCCACGCATTCACATTCAATCTGCTTTAATTTTCCAAGGTTTACCCACCTAGGTGTAGCAAGACCTAAAGCGAAGGAAATCATCAAACCTTGAAGGTTGATTTCGTCAAGTTAGTTCAGAAACGTTGCCAATCTAAACATAGAGCTTGGCATCCCCTTAGGATTGGCTACCTGCATTTCTGAGACCTAACAGACTCATTGACTATGGAGGAGGAAGCAACATGGTGAACTATCATGCAAAGTGAAGGTGATGCTGTTGTTTCCAATCATTTAAATTGCTTTCTTTCTAGTCCAAAGATTTCGAGGGGATGTCCCATTAGGCATCTAGTTAGGTTGGAAGCCAACAAAAAGGAGTAGCCTCATAATGACACTGATCTGGATCATCAAGGAGGGTATCAAGTTGAGTACAACCAGTCTACTTTCTCACTTGATCAGTTCGCCAAACAAGTTAGGTGGGTAAGTGATTGCAGTTTCCTTCTCAGAAAGGTGTGGCAATAGTTTGTGGGATATTTGATTTTTCTTAACCTCTTTTGGTTGACTCACAAACTTATGGAGTATTGTAGATTGCAAAGGAGGGGCAGTTATTTTCTTGAACCAGTAAATGGTTTTGTTTAGGAAGCATTTCTTCAGTTAGTAGGCTAGGGTAGTCTTTTATGCTAATAAGTGCTTAAGGCACATTTATTTCAGTTGTTTTCTTTCCCTAAGTGTTGTTGCACATGTTTTCTGGCCGCCAGGGCCTTTTAGTTTGCTTTTGGTTTGGTTCTGTTTGGTTTTCTACCGCTATTTGGAGTAGTTTACAAATGAGTTACAATAGTTTTCTAGGTTTACGAGGGGCATAATTTGACTCCATGCCCAATCGATTGTTTAAGACAACTGGTCTATATGCTTAGCTAGCAAGCATTCAGTAGAAATTGCCAAAAATGTTACCAATTTTAACCTACAGCTCAAATTGGCAAAGCTGAAATAGTTTCATTACATTTAAGGTGAAGAGTATTCTAACACATTTCTGCTATGCTTATCCATTGCATATTTTAAGTTCTTGAAAAAATAAAGATTCTTGTTGTTGTTATGTAGTGTGTTGCACATAAGGGAGATTTCATGAATTATAATAACTTGCTTCATTTCATATTACAATGTTTCATTCATTTTACAAAGGAGATATACACAAGACTGCATAAGTGTTGTATTTATATTCATTGAAAAGAAAGAAGTGATCAAATGTCCCCACACAAGCCATGGGAATAGCTGAACCAATACAACATAAGGAATATACTATGCATCTAAAGTTAAAGAAAGGAAAAGAAGCATATAAGAAGAGGCATATCCATCATTCCCTATTTAAAGTCTTGAGTTGGTCTTCATTGCATCTTACTCCTCCTCGCTCCTAATCTTTGAGTGAACTTGTATCATGATAAGAAGAGTTGTTAGAGCTCCGGATATGAGTCTTCCTATGTGTCTATCAATAGAAATATAGTACATTGCCTATGATGCACTGAGTCATTTGACAAACATCAGATACATGCAAGAGAACCTAAAAAATAAAATATCATAGGAGCATTGAGCTTCATTGTTTTTTATCTAACATGTTTGTTTATTGTGTAGGTATATGAGAAATCATGTTACTGATTCATTCCTGAAGACATTTCAACATGTGGTGCAAAAATGGGCTCCCACAAGGGTTGAGCCCAGCATGCTACCCTTAAGCCTTAAGAGGGGTATGAGATAAGTAAGAGACTTACAGACTTTCAAGTAAAAGCATATTCTAATTGAAGATCAATTCATAAAGTAACATTGTCCATTCCTAACAACCAATAGCCATGATCTTAATACAAAGGAACCATCAAACTGTATGAGGTTACAAAGTTACTACTATGTTGTCATGCATTGTATTGTACTAGTTGTTCTACATCTCATCAGAAAAGTACAAGAAGTGAATGAAGTACAGATGAAGGCAATGGGAATGAATATGGCTTTTAGTATTGGTGGTGCTTACAACCATAGTCAACACATGAAGGGGACAGTCACATGACATAGTGGTCTTATGGGCATATATACATTGGTTTACTCACAAAGCTATGTTAAGAGGCTTCTTAAGACAGTGATAGGACAGAATGAAGAGGCTCATGGAATGAGGTATAAGATCCAAGGGATAGTGAGTGCTTGTCAAGCAATAATAAGTAAAATGGTCTAGTGAGGCTTTGAGGGAGAAATACAGGCGGAGAGGTGAATCTAGAATAAAGTAAAAGTGCTTTTCATTTCTATTGGAAAGGTAAACAGTGAAGCCAAGTATGTATTCTTTGAAAGTAAATAATGATAATGCCATGAGAAAGGGTTTCGAGTCCATTTTCTGCAAAAATGGAAGTGACTGTGTTAAAGGTTTTGAGCCATGTTGATGAAAATATAGGAAATAAGGGAAGCCATCAAGCTTGTAAAATTGTAGACACCCAGAAGCTCAAAAGGCTGTGGCCTACCATGGAGAAAGATTTCCTTTTGTAAACAACAAACTGCCTTTTCTA
Source organism: Cunninghamia lanceolata (assembly GCA_027924645.1). Taxonomy (NCBI): domain Eukaryota; kingdom Viridiplantae; phylum Streptophyta; class Pinopsida; order Cupressales; family Cupressaceae; genus Cunninghamia; species Cunninghamia lanceolata. The sequence goes on along the minus strand of BSBN01001152.1, from coordinate 15,541,648 downwards.
AAAATAAATGAAACCCAGTTTATATCTTCAAAATCCATGGCCTGGGAGTTTCTTTTGACTCATAAATAACCAAACCCACATGGGTTTGCATAAAAAAGCCACAAATGCAGGAAAATATAAGAGTATTCAAGCTTATCCTAGCATGGAAAACACTCAAAAAATAGTTATGGCCCCAGACTTCAATGAGGTAAATGTTTAGAAATGTCCATGGTTCTTTCACAGAATGCAAGAAATAAGTAGATACATTCATTTTCATGCTCAATTAGAGTTTCTATCTACAGAAAATAGAGTGGTAATGCAAGATTCGAAGGGTAGAAGCTTACCTTTGTTGGTTTGCTGTGAGAAAGTGCATGTAAACTCGTAGAATGGCCCACAAAAAGATCTCCAAAATCTCAAACTAGTACAGCCATGGTGGTCTGAAGTATAGGAGAAAGCCCAATAGTAAGTGCAGGCATAAGAAAGATGCATCAAAATAGGGTGATAGCCATGGATTTAAGCCAAGAAATGCTTTGAAAATGGAGGTTCATGTTCAATATTGAAACAAAAAGACTTACCTCTATAGAATCTTCATGAAAATCTCTCAGAAATTGCAAGAAATGGAGAGGTTCGAGATTCAAAACCCTAGAAATGGTGGCGGCCAGCAATAGAGAGCCTCTTTCCAAAAGGTCAAATGTGAAATGAGGCCAAAAATTTAGGGCTTGTGTTTTGTTTTAGGGCTTTCATAATTTCCCTAATTTGAAATGTGATTTTTATCACATCCTTTTTAAAATTCAAATGCCTCATTAATTCCTTCGAGGTATTATTTTACTTTGCATATATGATACCTAGGCTTTATGCCTTAGGTTTATTCTATAGCCTTGGAGAAAAAATCAACCTCAATGTGCCTTAGAGTATTTTATGATTTTGTAAAAAATCAAAATGCCTAAATAGGGAGGTACTTTATACTTGGCAAAAAATTTCATTAAAACCATACTTGCCTTGTATTTTTTGTAAAAATCAAATCAAACTCAAATCAACCTTTCTTTCTATTTTGAAAAAGTTGAAGCAGTAAAAATCATTGTAAGGCCTTATTAAAAGCAATGTTTTATAAATTGCTTTAATAAGTGTCAATTAAAATGGAGTTAAATCAAAGCAACATGGAAAAAAATTTTCCTATTTTGATTTTTATTTCTTTTGGGCGAGATAGGAAAAAACTGGACGAACTGGAGTTTCTATTTCAGTTTCCAGTTAGTTAAAGCCTATTTTTTGGTCTTCTTGGGTGGATTGGTTTTGGATGGAATCTTGCCATCTTTTTCACTCAGTTTGGAGGTAGTTTGAGCACTGATTTTGAGGCTTTTTCTTGGAGCTCGAAAATGGATTGAGCATACTATTTTGGGGAGATTTTTGCTCAACCTTTTCCATTCTCACTATGGGAGTTCAGATTTTCTTCTTTCTCTCTTGACTACTTGCAGAGAGTTTTGTAAGCCTTGATATGTAACTCAGATTTTAAAAGGTATTATGCAGCTCCTTTCAGATCAATAAAAACAATAGTATTCTCCTCTTTTATGTTTCTACCTCATTTTGCAGTTAATGATTTGATGTTTGATTGTCATTCAACTTTCAAATCTTTTTCTATGTCTCGTTGTTGCAAGCTTGAATGCAGAAGTTTCATGTAATGTAGGTTGTGTGTTATGTTTAACTTGGTTAGTGGGTTGAAGTTGTGATAAAAAAATTAGTTTGTTCTTCATACAAACCTCTATCTTTCAAACTTTCATGCAAATTACTTATGTATTGCATCGTTTCAGTGAAATTGTGAGGATAAAAGACTTTGTGAAGATGATTGTGAGTCGAATTAGTGAATAGATCCATAAAGTTTTGGTGCATCACCCATTAGGTTTTAAGATTTCATTTCAAGTAATCTTTCTAAACCCTTTTCCTCATAAATTTATGTAGTTTAGGTGATTTTCCATGGGAACCAGGCTGCTCTAGAGATTCATTCTAGCCATAGGTCACCCACAACCTAAGAGTATTTCCATATTTCAATAGGATAGTTAAGTCAAATCTTAGCTAGGGTGTAATCCTGATTGACAACACTAATGTTGGGTGATTAGTGTAGAAAATGATTGAGGGAGATTAGCTCCTTCAATAGGCTTGTCTTTGACAAAGGAAAGTAACTTCACCAATTTTTTTGTAGGGGTGGCCTGCAGTGTCCCAAAATTTTGATATAGTCATTTTTTGACTGTGTTGTTTTGTAAATATTTTTTTGTGTATCCATTCATGTTTTTTCTATTTTCGTCTGCCTAAAGATATTTTGTGGTTCTCGCTATGCCAAGTTTGACACACATCCCCAACCAGAGCCAGTGTTGACACCTGAAAAATTAGTCCCCAAAATGCCCCATTCTGCCCCAAATTCCATCTGAATCCCACTTGAACCTATAGTTTATAACCGATCAGAGACATCTTTCATAGGTTTCATATGTCTGCCTTTTGAAAATACAAGGAAAAAAAGCCCAAAAATGACTAAGTCAAAAAATTTAAGTGTTTCCTTGTATTATACCTTTGTCGAAGTTTCAGAGTTCGGAGTTCATGTCTTCAGTCTTGCCCATTTTATTAGCTCTGAAATCAAGCTCTAAAATTCATCTAATTGTGGCGGACTTCAAAGTTTTGGGCTTGGTTCCTTCCTCATTCCTGCTTTTGGAAGGTGGAAGGAGGAAGGCCCTGTTAGGTCTCAAAAATGCAGGTTACAAATCCTAAGAGGATGCCAGGCTCTATGCTTAGATTTGCAATGTTTTTGAACTAATGAAACGGAGTTAACCTATAGGGTTGATGACTCCCTGCACTTTAAGTTCTGCTAGACCTAGGTGGGTGCACCTTAATGAAGAAGATTAAATGGATGTGTGATCTTGGTTGAGTGATGAATCTACCCATAGTGGTAAATGGTGTAGAATAGATGATTGCTTACTACCTACTTTTACTTCTAATGTCTAAACATTGATTGAAAATGGTATGGTTCTAATTTGGTATAAATTGTATAAGCAATATCAAGGCAAACTTTATGAATATGTTTCAACTAATGAAATGAGTAAGACCAATGCCTAAATCTATTGGGCTATTTGAGTCAGTGAATGGAAATAGATGAATGTGATTGATGAACTTACCTTCTAGCTTAACTCTAACAGTTGGGCACCTTTAAATATCAGCACCTTATGCAGATGTGCAAGTGTGTATGTTATTTAGACTATTCTTAATTATCCCAATGATATCCCCTTATGTTACTATGAAGTTATGAAAGAATTTTAATTCGGGTGTGAGAGAAACCAATTAAGACAACTTATTTAAAAGGATTTTAATCCAATTGGAACCAATCAGACAAGATTGCTTAAAAGGTAATTTAATCCTTCTTCACATAGAAACCAATCACAACACCACACAATGATAACAATTTTGTATTAACAAATCAAATGTGTTTCACACTAGATCTAAATAACATGAAAGGTCACTTTGGAGACAGTCAAATAGCATATAATCATGAAAATTAACATAATTGTTGAACACTAAAAATTAATCACCATTTAAGAATTCTCTGCTCCATTATATTTCTTCAAAATATGTACATTAATTGCAGAAGCATCTGAAATATGAAAAATGGATGAGTGGGATAAATGAACCTATCTACTACTCATGATTCTTCTAACCTACTACTAATTGATTCCCCCCTGATTGCTTGATTTGCACCTCCATATATATCTTGCAATATTAGGGTTATGACCCTTTATATTACAGTGCATCCTTTGGTACAACCTTTCGTTTAGTTAATTGCCTTTTGCAAATTAAAATATTTTAGTCTTCACCTTGTATCTTGGAAAAATTAATTGCAATTAGTTATAATCCTTCTTTAGCTGGCAACTTTATTTCCACCCAAAAATGTTCTCTAAGTAAAATGACTATCCATTGGGAAAATATTTGTCATTATAGTATCAAGAAAATATCCCTCATTAGGGTTTGTCTTCATTCTGTATGTGTTTGGTTCTTCATTTATTTAATTATATCCCCGCAGATAAAATTAATTAAAACTTCTCTATGACCTTGGTGAAAATTAAGACATTTCATAGTCTTTATTGCATTTCCCCTTTTATCTCCCTTGTGAAAATACCTCAGTGCAAAATAGTTTAGGTAAAACAATTACTTATTTAGTTTGCAAATATTTTGCCATATGTATTTTCACTCTCATTTGATTTTATTTGGGTGAAATGTCTTCACGGGCCATCATATGCTCTTCCAAAAAATATTTTCTAGGTAAAATAATTACCTACTTAATTAATTCCTTTGGACAAATGTTTCACTTCAGAGTAAAATATTCTCAATAATTTTCACCTTATAACCCCTTGGATGAAAATGTGGAATTCATTTTTATCACACCTCATTAATTTTATTTGCACCTTTTGTAAATATTTATTCTCCTTTCAATGATTTTCCTTATCAGAGTAACTTGTATAATCGGAGGGACCTAAGGAACTCAATCCAATTATTGATGTCTCCCCGAAAAAGTATCCATCGGCATGACATACGAGATCGATGTGATTTGAAAACTTTGCTCCCATTAGGTTGTTCTTGCCGATACTTAGGGTTCCATATGTGTTTCTTCAGTAGCATGCCCCAAATCCATTCTATGCATATCCCGCAATCATTGCCTTCCATGAGGTTGCATTTCATTGAGGCATTTTGTGAAACAATTTTAGCACCTTGTCTATGCATCCATGTTTTGCAGGCTGATTTATCAGTTGAGCATTTACAACTGCAATGTCTGATAAAACTCCCCCTTCTATTATGCTTTGATGGATGTCCATACTCTATTCCAAAGCTCCATTTATCCTTCGATGGCTTTACAGATATTTAGATTGGTGGCTGCACACTAGTTTAAACCTCTGCATGTGATTTGTTATTTGTTGCCTCATTTCATGGATTCACAAAAGTATTACTCCATTTTCTCGCATCTTTATTCATGATGGCATCTCATTTAGATGCTGCATATGAATTTGAGAAGACCGTTGCATACCTTATGATGACTTCTATTCATCATTTCAAAGCTTCGTTTAAACCACTCACAATTTCTACCTTTATCATAATGTCATGCCGATATTACGAAGTATTGTTTGGTGCCATGGTTGCAACTGCTTGTGGTGGAGCTTCTACTTTGGAGGTTGGTTGTGGTGAGCTGCTAATTTTTGTTTCCTTTGTGCCCTATATGTCTATGGCAACGTCTTTATCTTTTTGTGTTTCTGGTAGAGCCTCTTTTGTTTCTAAATTGCTAGCGTCTTGGGTAGAAGGATCTGAGCCAATCAATTTGAACTTCAGTTCTGAAATGGACTCTCAATTGATTGCGGGATATAGAGCTTTATACGATATATCTATTTCTTCTGTAGAGTCATCATCTGCTTCTGATACTAAGCGGCCTTCATTAATTTGTATTTTTAATACACCCAAGTGTCATTCCAAAAAATTCTTAGACTGAACTTCATTTGGCTCGAGGAGGTCTAATAGCAATTATGTAATGCCCCGTCATGCGACCCTAGAGATAAGTTAACTAAGCAATAAAAAGGGTGAAATGTTTTTTTATAAAGAAGTAACAATAACATAACATAACATAGACTGATAGCAACAAGTTAAACTATCATTTGTAGTGATTACATAGCTACATTATTGCAATTTAACAACAATCAACAACAAGCATAGATCATTTAAATAAATCAAATGAGTAAAACTAACATCTTTCATTACATCACTAGATAAATACATCAACATTTTTGCAACGAAGATTACAAGTTCAAAATGGTTTATCTTACAACAAGAATCACATAATTTTGTTGATACAAAAGCTCTTTTTCATAATACATCAATTTACATAATAAATTCCATTGATACAATAGATATAGATGCAAATAGTACAAATATTTGTCTTCAAATACAGGTGCAAAACTGGATTCATGAGAGATACATCTTCTTTACACATGAGCCACGACGCCAGAACACCAATGGAATAAAGCACAACCACCCAACCATTTGGAACCCTAAGGTCCATCCCTTGTGCTAGGAGATAACAATAAGGTCCCACAACATGAAATGGTTAATAAGATAGGAACACAACACAAAAGGCTAACATGACTCCAACATACAAATACACATGATATTCACAATAGAGTCACCACTTCCTCCAACAGTCAAAAAGATGATAGACTAATAGGTGAAAGGACTACACATAACTCCAAAACAACACCAGTTAATAAGGTCATCACAAGTAACTCAACATCACTTCTAGAGGCATTTACAAAACAAGGGGAGAACACAACTAGAAAATGATATACTACAGTAGGGATGAGTGTCATCATATGGTCCTAGCATGGGTTACCCTGACAGTCTCTAGCTAGACATTTGCCCCCATCCATGGGTTACCCTAACAGTCTCTCGCTAGGCATCAGCCCCCATCTATGGTTACCCTGACTAGATGCCGGCCCCATAGGGTGACACATGCAGAACCAACATTATTTTCGTGAGGACAAGGAAGTTGATTTTTCCAACCACGACCTTCTCATCTCATCCTTAGCATGAACAAGCACTACAGGCATGAGTGAGGCATCCAATTATCTTGATTAGTGTGAAAACTACCCAACCCTCTAAATTTATTATTAAGTTATCACTGGATTAACAACTTCCAATGGGTTACCCTGACAAGCCACTTTGGGCGTCGGTCCACATTGAAAGCCACTCCCCCTTCACTACATCTAGATTCTTAAATACCAAAACAAAACCCAAGCATGAACTATCACATTTCTCTTCATGATACATTTATAACACAAAATATACATCATTTTACATTACACAGAGCAAAGCATTAGCCATCTTGCATAATCATCATAACCACATGAATAGGTACACTAAGACAGGCATTATCCATCTTGCATAATCATTATAACCACATGAATAGGTACACTGAGCAAGGAATTATCCATCTTGCATAATCATCATCACCACATGAATAGGCACACTGAGCAAGGCATGATCCATCTTGCACATGTACCATACCAACATGAATAGGAGGAAACATTCCAGAATAGCAATTTACTCAACTCACATGATGCACACATAGCCAACTCCCACACAATCACACCCTCCTAGGCCTCTGGAATCATCTTCCCCAAATGACACAAACACTTGACACCACTAAACACAATAGTCATGCATCACATTCACTTTCAAATGCACAACATAAACTACGATCCTTCATCAATATTTCAAATACAATACCACAAATGCAACATATGATATAATGCACTAATTATGGGTCATAAATAATGTAACATGAACCCAATCATGATCAATCATCTAACAATTATAAAGTGAATCTAGCTCATCAATATATAACTATAACTTTCTAATCACCAGTAGCAGTTATACTATGATCATAAGATATAAGTGTCCACGAGGATCAATATTTTAACTAATAATTCTCAAGACTTATTTTAATTTTATTTAATTAAAATGATTACGAACAACATGCAAATAACCCTAAGGCATACAAATTAAACACAACAATTATTTACACTATTTACACTGATGTAGATTTCATTAATAATCTAGACAATTTTGTAAATACTATTAAATATAACTATATAAGCAAGGCTATAAGCCTATAATATTATAATGTTATAAATATCTTTCACTAGTTAAAATCACAAGATACAAAACCTAAAGCTACAATGAAAGAACCTTGTTCTAAGGTTAGCATGAGAGGAAAGGAATACAGAACAACAAAACATTCCTATAGATCTAACATCTTCATCAAATCTACCACACTTTTAACCACATGCATATGATAGGATCAGCACAAAATGAATTTGTTGAGAAGGCTTTAGAAGCTACCAACAATGCAAAATGTGAAAGCATAGATAGGGCACGCAGATTGATTGGTAGGATGACTTAAGAGAGTCATATGATGGAAAACAATGATCATAGGATATGCACAAAATGAATTTATTGAAAAATCTCAGAGAAACCTAGTTCAAAAATATAGAGTTATTGGTGATGCAACTAACTATTTTAACAGAGACGAAATAGGTGAAAGGTAGACAGTCACAAAATATTCATATCTCAAAAATGACAAACTCGGTATGGCTGATTTTTGGATATGATTTAGATATCCAGGTCATACACCACATATAACAAAATTAGAGAAACCCAGTTTTTAAAAATAAAGTTATGGCTAACGCAACGAACTGCTAAAATAAAGATGAAATAGGTAAGAGGTAGACAGTCCCAAAATATTCATATCTAGAAAATGACAAACTGGGTATGACCGATTTTTGGATATGATTTAGATATCTAGACCATGCACTATATATAAAAGATTTAGAGGAACCCAGTTCGTAAAAGTGAAGTTATGTCTGACACAACAGACTATAAAAATAGAGATGAAATCGGTGATTCCCAGAAATGTAATGATACAGACATGCACAATTGGATCTGATAACAAGGCTTCTAACCTCTCAAGCAAATTACAATCAATAGGAAAAATTATAAATCAAACATTTTCTTCGACAGAAAATTGAGACAGAAATTAGAACCAAAGGAACTTGATTTCGCTTGCTTGACTGTGCTGAAAATTGCTGGGTTCAACTGCTGTAGCCACAAACCAGTCTCACCCATCTCCTCTCCCCAAAAGTTCCATCTGCTCCCGATTATTATGAGAGAGAAATCCCCCCAATATCTTCCAGAAGATTCCTCCCATAAAAGGCAATAAATTATGCCTAAATCCCTTTCTTACAATTTGCTATTTTTTATCATTTACAACCAGACCAGACAATATTTTTTTTATCTTATTTATTTCCTTTACAACTAGACAAGAATCATTTTTTTTCTTATTTATTTAGTATTTACTATATATGAGTTTTATGACAACTCATAAATATTATCTATTTTTATTTCCACTTAACACAACATTTAATTATATTAATTTATTTATTTATCTTTAGCTAGCATTTACATTTATAATTATTTTTTATTATTTATTTCCATAAACTCAAATTCTCATAAATGCATATATATATTTATTTATTAAACAAAAAATACTTTCATAACTAATATTATTATTTTAATGCAACAATTAACCAAGTAGCAATCAAACAATGTCAAACTAAATAACCCAAATGCCGAACAATATCTGACACAATGCACGATCAAAAGCATGACCACAATGACAATAACTGACCATTACGTCCATACAGACAACACTGACTAGGTGCAAAACTTGATACTTATCCTTTTCAAGGATGATGGCTAACTAGGGGACCACATGTTATCTCCATTCAACAGTTTCCATTGGGTTTAAGGCATGCTCAGACCTGTCAATTTAGGTGGAGTTGATGTCTTGTACCTGCATCCTACAACAACCAAACAGTCAAACAAATAGACATATATATATATATATATATATATATATATATATATATATATAATCATATAGTCCAATACACCATGAAAGGGAATTGCAGCGTAGTAGGGTACTCACACATGAGTAATGCGACACTGTCTCTTTCACCATCACATCAAACACATAATCACAACACACATAATAATCAGTTATTGAATGACTAAATAAGAACCATCATCAGATAATTGCATGATACAAATAATAAGATTAATCCACACAAAACATCACAATATAACATCCTATGATATAGAATCAGTCATATAAAAATCAATTCTAACATATGACAATCATAGTAAGATCGACATCATAATCACCTGAATGTAAAACAATGTCAGAGCATATGGATTATCAGTGCCGCAACAAGGATTATCAATAAAACATGCTAACTGTCATATGAAACCACACGTGAGGATAATCAAGAATGTCACCAACATGAATCTAGCATCTACCAACATCATATAATGTACAACATTAACTGTCTAACATACCCTAAATATTCGTATTATTTTACCTTCATCTTCATGCTCCTTAGCCAGACTATCTGCACATCCAAGATGACATTGGAGGGGCACTACATCCTCCCCCCATAAAACTTGACTTACTCCTGGAAGTCACAGACTAGGGTGGAAACATAACATATTAGTATTTCAATTTTCTATTACCAACATACACATCCATATTAAGTAATTGTTCATAAGACAAGCTCAATCATTCAATAAGGACAAGAAGAACATCAATTCCTTACCTTTAAGGTGTATCATGTGACCTACTTATAACCAATCACACATATTTTAAGAATTTCAAATGATTCAAAGCATTGTATTCACATATTAACAAGGAGAGATACATCTCATCTCTTATTTCCACTATGGTTCCAACTAATTACCAAACATGCAAGTACAATTCTCAGTGGAATCCTCCCTTAAACACACTATCAGAGGTTTGAAATGAACATGATAGAAACAACACTTAACACTAAATGGAGCCAACAGAAACAAACATTTGGAATAGCCACCATAGAAATTAAAAAAATAATGCAAACCCAAGTGGGGAAATGATCAAATTCAATCTTAAGTCACAAAATGCTAGCAATTTTCAACAATAAATCAAGTATAAAGAAAACAGTTTTGGTGACCACTCTTATCATAAGAGAGTTCAAAGAAAACAATTTCACTGTTAGCCCACCCACAACACATGAAACAACTATCAAAATTTCTAAAACAACCAATATTACAAACAAATTGACATCACAGTGTGACTAATTTTAGCCACAAAAGGGAGTATCCGCTACACAACACCCCAGAACTCAAAGTCCAGAATGCGTTAGAGAATGTACACCAAACACATAGACAACTAATTTTTCTACATCTTCTTATCTAAGAAACTTTTATACAAGGATTTAAGGCAACACAATCGCTACTTATTTACAAAAAATTTCTATTTTTAATGGAGTACAATTCTTTTTTACAAAACTATGAACATATACAATTACTTCCTTATGCAAAAAGATACTTACAGAGGAAATGTATGATGTCACACACAAGAATAATTCAAAATTCTAATTGACTTACAATATCACATTCATGATCTCCTGGGTCCAACATAGGCTCCAATTTGATCTCCTGCACACGTTTCTTACACATGCATACACAATGATAACTTTCATAAATCATAACATAACTTCCACATGAGGTCATGGCCAACTAAGAAATAGATATCAGATTATCAAGCAACCATGTAAAGATACCCCACATATGGCAACACCACATAACCACATGACTCGCAATGCATGATGCCACTGAATGATTGAATCATTTCAATACTTACACATATACAAAAGAAATGCAACTAACATAAAGATGGTATGGTGCTTCTACACCCATAGCTAAACATAACCCCCAAGTATGATTACTTCACCACACCAGGGAACACAAAACACCACTGGCCTTTCACAACACCCCACACAGAATGGGTACAGGATATTCACATCACTAGAGGGGGCAAATACCACACTCCTAATTACATGCACTAATAGTAACTGTTGTGATGCTCACAACATGCCCCATTTTACTCCTTAGCAAAATAAGGACCCCTGCTATGGCTGTGGCTTTTTCTTTTGTGTGTGGGTCTGTTTGGTGGTAAAAGGGAAAAGGAAGTGAAAGTTACAAACCTTGTTGAAAATAGAGAAAAAATAACATTAAGTACAAGAGCAGAATATGGATGAATTCCTTGTCAAAAATGAGTGAGGGTTGCTTTTTGAACCATTTTAAAATTCCTAGTATTTTGCAAGATATATGTGTTTTTAGTAAAATGTACTATAGGAGGGTTTGTATGTTGCATATACAAGGTTGTTTGTATGTTGGGTCGTTGTATGTTGCATGTGCAAAGTCATTTATATATTGGGTCACTCCTATACAAAGTAGTTTGTATATCGGGTTGCTTGTATACAAAGTAGTTTGTATATCGGGTCATTATATGAGTCGCATAAGGGAGTAGTCAGGTTTATTAAATCATTATACTTGTATGCATTTGGCTAACACTTTATTTTTTCATACAAGTCAGACCTGATGGAATTCAGAGTTTAATTGAATAATCGGTTAAGTCCGTTGAATGCATTTTATGTTTGTATGTTAGGCAAAGGCGAAACATACAAGGTGGATATACAAAGCTTTATGAAATGAGGTGTAATTGTTGTATGTTTCACGCCTTGTATGTATGTTTCAGACATACATTGCGATGTACATGCAATGTAGAATTTAGGAAATATTAAAATTTGGTTAAGGTGATGCATCATGACTTAAGTATATCGAAAGATGCATGTCACAGAGCCGAAAATGAGTAAACTATGGTTTATAAAAAGTTGAGGTCCGAAAGGACATTCAAAGGAGTTTGTATGTATTGTGCTTGTATATAAGGGTTTTGATACAAGTATTGTTGTATCACGGAGATACAAGGGGAAAGTAATGTGCGCTCCACCGTTTGCATGTCGGGTTTGTATAATTACAATGTATATCTTCGATATACAAGCCAATATGCAAAGCGAAAGATACAAGTTAAAGATACAAGCCAAATGTCAAAAGAAAGTTAAAAACTGAAAAGTCTATGAATGTTTAAATGCATGTATGTTTATAACATACATACCCGATATATAAAGGAATTAAAAGCATCGAAAGAGATAAAGGGTAATGAAAGGAGGTTTGCATAGGGTTGTTTGTATATGCGCTCATACAAGAAAATATACAGGAACGATATACAAAACAAAAGGTACAAGTAGGGACAAAAGGGAAAAATGTTAGTCATGGTTGTTTACATATTTGTTTGTATGTTAAAACATACAAAGGGAACATACAAAAGGAACATACAAAGAAAATGGGATGTATGTCGAAATTAAACTAACGGTAAAAGTCTAAAACACAAATATTGAAATAGAAGGTCAAACTTTTGGCGCATTAATTACTGTAATTAATGCCAATCTAACATTTAGAAGAGGTATTAAATTGACGAAGGCAACGTGAATTTTAAAATCCATTTTTATGTTTGTTGGCAGGAATGCAGGTATATGGAAGGTGGAGCTTAATGGTGATGACATCACAAAGGGCGGATCGGATCACAAAAGAAGCGACAGGTGTAAAGGATTTCAATGAGAAGAAATATGCAGGTGGAAAGAAGAATTATTAAAAGGGCAAGGCAATAGAAGATATTTTGGGGTTGTTAGGGTTTCCAAAGGGCATCCTTACGCTCAGTATGGAGTATGCTTCTCAGAGATTTTTGGCAGGATTTGTTTTTCACCGCTGATGTTGCACTTGAGGTATAGACCGCTGATTGACTAGGGTTTGTAACCATATTGGGGATAATCAAATCTATATATTGAACCCCTTTACTTTGTAATGACTTACACAGGGATTTATAGAACAGAGCTAGAAATTGTAATTTGTCTTAGCATTTTGAATAGAAGAACATTTTAGTTTAGAATAGAAGGAGGTCGCCTATGTCTACAATAAGGAATGCGTGGAACATCTAGCTTCCTTACTATATCTGTAAGACGTTTTGTAAGTTGATTAATGAAGCAAGGAGTCATTCATACATTGTAAATCATATATGACTATTTATTTTGAATACAAATATCTCTAGAATTCTGCATCTACTTTAAGAGTGTTTTCTGGCTCTTATTTGTATTTGAAATATTATCTCTTCAAAGGCTTGCAATCTTGAATGTATGTTCATGAAAATACTCAAGGCTTACATTTAAAGGTTTAGTCTGTGGATTTAATCAAGTTTGTTGTACTGCTTACAATGTGAATAACAGAGCATTTAGATCCTGTAGCAGAATGAAGTTTAATTTAGATTTCTCTAACTCTTCCCAAACATTTGAAATACTTAGCTTAAACGCAGAGATTTAAAGGAGATTGTCTGATATTTGAAACATGAACAACTGAGTTGATATTTGGCAATTTTCATAATATTTGAAAAGAAAAGCTTGTGTTAATATAAATCATATAAATCTTTGTGACACCGTAGCAAATTTATGCAAAGGAATGAAGAAGATGTTGATATTTGTGATATTTTGCATAATTCGAGTCCAGTGAGTCATAAAACACCTTAAATCAAGTACCCCTTGCATATTACAGCTTCACATTAACCTACTAAATTATCCACAAGGTCAAGACCTGACCATACAGAAACTTAGGATTAAGTAATCTTAATTGATTTCTTCATATCTTTCAAGACAGCTAGGTTCATTTTATGAATTTTAACTTTTGTTATGAATGTGTAAAAACAATCATCAACAGTTTTTGGCGCTAGAAGGAGGGCCTGATTGGAGTTAGGGTTTGTTCTAATTAAAGCTGGCGCATAACAGTAACACAGTGACTAGGTCTGGATCCAGTTTAGAAGATATATTTGTGCAATTACCTGATAAAAGGCAAAGTAAGGGTCCTTTGATTTGGCATCCTAGAATATCACATGCGGGAGGTTCATCTGGAACGCCTCCTGGATCACCTTTTAACATCCATAACATTGTGAGTCCTGACAGTTCTTCATTTAGATCTTTGAATCTTGGTTCGAGTCCTCCCAGGAATCCTAGTCCACCTAGAAATCTAGGTATTCCCCAAGGTCTATGATGCAGAGGCATCCACACTAAAACCTTGACATACAGCATGGATGTCCGCAACCCTTCATCATCATCATCATATTTCCCTTAACACTGTCAGCATCATCATATTTTCTCTGCCGACCGATATCCTCCTGCAGACAAACCTTCGACCCTTCGCCTGTCAGCAGCATCATCATATCTGGCTATCGGCAGCATCATCATATTCGGCAAGCGCGAACATCCTCCTAACGTTCACTGTTCATCTTACCGCCAACCTCTATCTTCATCATCATGATGTTCAACATCATGTTCATCAGCAGGATAAAGAACATCCGGTTCCTCCCATATATCCTGATGATGACAACCTCTTGCACCTTTCCTTCGATGCTTACATCACCCCGATATCCTAATGACGATTATCCTGATGACAATGACGTCACATGCAGTTCCTTCAATATCCTGCTGTCGGCCAAACTTAACATTATCGGCCCGCGATGGTTTTATCAACCCGATCTTCTACCTTATGCCGATACGCTCTTCCTCGGCAACTCCTGATGATGATCACCCCAAAACACATTCACTTTATGCAATCGACTGCATCATGCTCACCTCCATCTACTCGGATGACGCCCGAAGTACCTGCAGGATATACACAGAAATATCCTGATGATGCCGTTGCGATGGATTTTTCCAACCTTAGCAAATTTCGATCCGCCGAACCTCCTGAGATGACCCGATCCGCTTCCAGGGCAACTTTCCAGACTCTAACTACCAGCACAACCTAGCACATACCCATGCTAGGGTTCTCAACACCTTTCGACGACGATCCTGCACACCTGCATGCAAACGAACATAAAATGCAGACTAAACCCTAACCTACTATACATGGCCATTCCACCGATTCGACGAATCAACCGGTGGAATGGATCAGCGAACCCATGAAACCACCAAAACAGCAACTCGATTACACAATGGAGATCAAACAAAAAATGAACACAACAGGATCTTTATTGATTTCAAAAGATGCAAATACAATATTCAGTCTCTCTCTGCAATCTAACTCCTCTGCTCAATGCAATACTATGTCTAAAACCAACCGATCCTCATGCATAAATAGGATCTCTTGCGAGTACTACTGACCCGACTCCAAGTGGCTGGGAAATCTCTCCAGGCGGCTGGGAGATCCAACCGGACCTACAGCATAACAGCTATCCAAACAAACTAGCTAAAAATAGTAAAGTATGGTCAACATGACCTTATTACATGCATTGGTCTTATCAGACCTTCTTGGAAAACATTAACAAGACTTAAACTAACTAACTGCCTCATGGAGGCCAGCTGTCAGGTAGGTGCTCCTGCACCATACTCCCCAACAGAAAAGAACTCATGTCCCATGAGTTTAGTATGTGGAAGGCCTCCACCTTTACACCTTGCCTTGTCAGTGTTCTGACCTGTTCCAGCTTTGTCCTCTGCTGTCTCTTGGCTGCTCCAAGACTTCTGAACTGTAACTTGCTTCTTTCTTGCAAGTAAATCCTCATGCCTGTCAATGTAGGCCTTTCTCACACATACCTTGTGTTTGTCAGGTTGTCTGACCAGAACCTCTGTCTGAACTGCCTCTTGAACTTCTGTAATGTTCAACTCTATCTTTCTTTCAACCTTTATAGGGCAAACAATAGTCCCAACTATGACAACATCCTTGTCATTCCTCTCAACTGGTTGCTGATTGTAAACCTGTTTCTGCACCTGCTGCTGACCTCTGTCAGTCAAAACTGTAACTTTCTTCAACCTGTTGTCCTTAACAACTCCTTTCCCTGCAGTGTCCTCAACTGCCTTTATGCCTGCTCCTATAGGCATCTGCACAAATTCCTTCTTTCCCACTAAAATGATTTTGGCTGCCTTCTGTGCTGCAGCATTTTCCTGCAATGGCATCAACATAATAGTTTTCCCATCTTTCTTGATGGTGTAGGTATTAGCATACCCATCATACAGTACCCTTCTATCAAATTGCCATGGTCTACCCAACAGTAGGTGACAACATTCCATGGGCAAAATGTCACACAAAACTCTATCATGATATGCTCTAATCTGAAAATCCACATATGCCTGTTCATAGACAAAAAGTGATTGACTATCACTCACCCAAGATGCCTTGTAAGGGTGTTGGTGTGGAATCCTTTCTAAATTCAGTTTATCCACCATTTCCTGAGATACCATGTTGTCTGTTGAACCAGTATCAATGACAACCTTACATACTTTACCCTTGCTCTTGCATGTGGTCTTGAAAAGAGCTCTTCTTTGCATCATATCCTTTGATGCCTACAAACTAGTTCTCCTTAGCATCAATGCTTCTCCCTCCTCAGGATACCCATAACCATCAGGCTCCCTATCTCTTTGATAAGTGTTTGAACTTTGCACACTTTGCTCTACTTTCTCTTCTTGCACAAGTTGTACTCTCTTGTCATTTGTTCTATCATTTATGGATGATGAACCTTTGCTTTCTGGACATTTGAAAAATGGATGACCAAACTCACCACAGGTGTAACATTTTCCTGAAAATGTAGTAGAACCTCTACCACTTCCAAATCTTCCTTTATTACCTTTCCATCCACCTCTGAAATCAGACTGTCCCTGTCCTTTACCAGTGTCTTCTTGACCCTCATTGGTTTGCCTTGTTGTAGGGGCTGCTCCTCTTCCCCTCATATTGTTTCCTCTTCCTCTCATGGACTTATCTTGTGTCCTATTCATCTTTTCTTCAATCCTGATTGCCATTTGGTAACAATCCTCCACATTCTTAGGGTTAGCTAAAACTAACTCATCCTGTATGTTCAATCTCAAACCAGCCAAGTACCTAGCCACCTTTTCTACCTCATTCTCATGATGACCAGATCTCATACTCAATTTATAAAACTCCTCAGTATATGCCTTCACATCCATTTCCTTCTGCCTTAAAAATTGTAGCTTCTTAAACATCTGAATTTCATAATCCCTAGGCAAGAATTTACCTTTGATCCTTGCTACCATCTTATCCCATGAAGTGATCTTTGACTTCCCTTGTTTCCTTCTCTCGGATTGTACATAATCCCACCATATCAAAGCATGACCTCCTAACTTGGTCTTTACAATCTTTACCTTCTGATCCTCAGCAACATCTTCACATTCAAAGTGATTATCAAGTGCAGCAATCCAATCTAGTAACTCATCTTCATTCAAACTTCCATTATACTTGGAAACATCAACCTTTACCTTAGGTTTATCACTCTGCACTGCCTTTAACAGTTTTGCAAATCTCTGGTCTTCAGCATCCAAATCTTCAGCTACCTCTTCATACTCTTCAACAGTATCTTCATCTTCTTTAGATTCACTGTCTTCCACTTCCCTCTTTTTGTTCTTTTCCAGGGCTACAAGCCTGGCTTGAAGTGCTTCAGCAAGCTCCTTCATCTTCCTCATCTCTCTGGCATGTTTTTCCTTCATCTCCTGCAATTCCCTTGCAGTACCACTACCTTTCGAAGGCATTTTGTCAACCTCTCACTCCTCTACCTCTGTCCTTTCGGTGACAGAATCAACTCTACTTCTGCCCTTTCGGTGACAGAATCAACACACAACAACCCAGACCTTTTGCTGAGCTCTGATACCACTATGAAGCAGAGCCATCCACACTAAAACCTTGACATACAGCATGGATGTCCGCAACCCTTCATCATCATCATCATATTTCCCTTAACACTGTCAGCATCATCATATTTTCTCTGCCGACCGATATCCTCCTGCAGACAAACCTTCGACCCTTCGCCTGTCAGCAGCATCATCATATCCGGCTATTGGCAGCATCATCATATTCGGCAAGCGCGAACATCCTCCTGACGTTCACTGTTCATCTTACCGCCAACCTCTATCTTCATCATCATGATGTTCAACATCATGTTCATCAGCAGGATAAAGAACATCTAGCTCCTCCCATATATCCTGATGATGACAACCTCTTGCACCTTTCCTTCGATTCTTACGTCACCCCGATATCCTGATGACGATGACGTCACATGCAGTTCCTTCAATATCCTGCTGTCGGCCAAACTTAACATTATCGGCCCGCGATGGTTTTATCAACCCGATCTTCTACCTTATGCCGATACGCTCTTCCTCGGCAACTGCTGATGATGATCACCCCAAAACACATTCACTTTATGCAATCGACTGCATCATGCTCACCTCCATCTACTCGGATGACGCCCGAAGTACCTGCAGGATATACACAGAAATATCCTGATGATGCCGTTGCGATGGATTTTTCCAACCTTAGCGAATTTCGATCCGCCGAACCTCCTGAGGTGACCCGATCCGCTTCCAGGGCAACTTTCCAGACTCTAACTACCAGCACAACCTAGCACATACCCATGCTAGGGTTCTCAACACCTTTCGACGACGATCCTGCACACCTGCATGCAAACGAACACAAAATGCAGACTAAACCCTAACCTACTA
This sequence comes from Cunninghamia lanceolata, assembly GCA_027924645.1. Lineage (NCBI taxonomy): Eukaryota > Viridiplantae > Streptophyta > Pinopsida > Cupressales > Cupressaceae > Cunninghamia > Cunninghamia lanceolata. The sequence continues at coordinate 15,522,614 of BSBN01001152.1, read as the reverse complement.
TACATGGCCATTCCACCAATTCGACGAATCAACCGGTGGAATGGATCAGCGAACCCATGAAACCACCAAAACAGCAACTCGATTACACAATGGAGATCAAACAGAAAATGAACACAACAGGATCTTTATTGATTTCAAAAGATGCAAATACAATATTCAGTCTCTCTCTGCAATCTAACTCCTCTGCTCAATGCAATACTATGTCTAAAACCAACCGATCCTCATGCATAAATAGGATCTCTTGCGAGTACTACTAACCTGACTCCAAGCGGCTGGGAAATCTCTCCAGGCGGCTAGGAGATCCAACCGGACCTACAGCATAACAGTTGTCCAAACAAACTAGCTAAAAATAGTAAAGTATGGTCAACATGACCTTATTACATGCATTGGTCTTATCAGACCTTCTTGGAAAACATTAACAAGACTTAAACTAACTAACTGCCTCATGGAGGCCAGCTGTCAGGTAGGTGCTCCTGCACCAGTCTAGGTCAAGCACAAGTACCTGCAATGGCTTACTTTAATGTTAATTCTCCCATAACATTCCCTGATTATCATGAGATGCCAAAGAATCTTGAAAAAATATGTCCTAAATACCAGTTGCATCAGGATCCAAAAAATCACATTAGGATATTTAAGGAGGCATGCTTTAGGGTCAGGTTAGAATATGAGGATGTTGTGTGTAGGTTGTTTCCTTACACCTTCAATGAGTAGGCTTCTAACTGGTATATTAACTTGCCTAATAGTTACATTTCTTCTTGGGCACTTATGGAAGAAACATTTTTATCTAGATTTAGAGGTCCAATAGATCCTTCCACCTTATATCACAAATTGGCTGCAATTAAGAGAGGTGAAGGAGAGTTGATTGACAATTTTAATGACATGTTTCAAAAGGCCTATTCCAGGTTAGTAGCTCCTTACATAGTAACTGCAGATGCATTATTAGCCATGTATTGTGTTGCCTTAGATCCACTGACCGCTATGTTTGTCAAAAGAAAAGTTGACATAGATACAATATCCAAGGCTTATAAGGAGGCAGCCTCAGTAAACTAGGAGATGAGACAAACAACTTATAATCCATTTCCTAATGGAGGAAATCTTGGGATACAAAATCAAACACAAACTTGGAATGGAGTCCCTACACATAATACTCCATTGTTGAATCCAGTCCCTACATACACACCTGTGTATAATCCTGCCCCAATCTAGGCTATACCCCTTATACTAGTAACACTGTCAATAATAATCAGAGTAATGGTCAATCTTTCTTTTAGCCTCCTCAAAATACATTTGTGGCAAAAGCTCAAGAGGATAGGGAAGAAATTAAAGAAATTACTGCACACTTGAGAAGATTGACTACTGAAATGATGCAACTGAGAAATGGAAATTTCTATGGTAGAAACAACCAAGGATATAGTCAAAACCATAACCAAAGCTATAGTCAGAACTACAACCCAAACCATAACCAGAATCATAATTAGAATTATAACCAGGGTTAAAGTTCAAATCAAAACCATAATTACAATCAAAATCAAAATCATAATCCAGGACAATCGATGCAAAATAGAGGACTTGTGGTAGATAACAGGGCTTGGGGTAACAACAATAGGAATCAAAATCAGCCAAGGCCACCTAAGACATGGAACACAAGGCCAAATAATGGCACTCTAGCTTCTCCATTTGAGAATTTATATAATTAGGATACAAAACAAATAGCTAGAATTCAAATGGCTAATACAACATTGAGGAATTGGTGCAAATTTCATAATACCAGTGCCCATGCTGAACTAGATTATCCTCAGTACTATTTATTAGCTAGTATTTTCAATGTAGATGTATAGGCTCCCACTTCTGAGTTTCTCATTCCAAAAGGTAATGAAGTAGTGCCCTCAGGATATGAGAATGCTTTAGTCTTAGAGACTTCTACCCTTACAACCAGAGAATAAGAAGACCAATTGTTAGAGGATGAACCTTATTTTTGTGAGAACCTATATCCTGAATTAGCCTTAGTACTAAATGCATCTTAGTTTCCCTTTGAAAGTAAAAATGAAGTGTTATATTAAACAAAAGAGGTACAAGCTTTTCAGCAGTCAAACAGAAATCACACCTACAATCTAAGAAATAACACTAGGCCAGGAGGTCCTTTCACTACTTCCACTCCTCTAACAATTTCAATACTCCCCCAGATCAGAATGCTAGTAATAATCCTGCTATACTGAAGTCTAATCATCATGTAAATAATGAAATAGTAGTACAAAAAGTCCAAACAAGTAAAACAGAGACAGTAGAAACAATGGGGTTGATGAGTTACTTGTCAGAAGAGATAAAGAAAATCAATGTTAGTATACCTTTATGTGAATTATTGAAAAGTCCAGGAGTCAGAAATGATTTCATAAAATCCTTGGATACATCTATGATAAGTGAGGTTTCTATTGATGTGAATGTTCCTAATAGAGATCTGCAGCCCAAAGAAAAGAGTAGGAAAGTTGAATAGCCTTCCAACACGAATGTGGTGATGTATGCAGATAAGAAGGAGGCCCCTCCTTTCTTGTTAACCATTAGGATGTGTGGAAAGAACATACATAATTGCATGGTAGATTCTGGTACATCAGCTAATGTAATGCCTTTAGGAATATGCAAAACTTTAGGGTTGACTCCTACTAAATCTGCTAAGGTTGTTACACAGTTGGATAAAACTGAGGTTAATGTGATAGGAGAACTGATGCATATTCAAATGTAGTTAGCCTCAAATCCTAGGGTGAGTTAGTTTATTGACATTCAGATAGTAGATATACCTATGAATTATGGGATGTTGTTGAGTAGAGACTGGTCTAAAACATTGAATGGATATATGGCCACTGATTTTTCACATATGTGGTTACCTTGGAGAGGTGTTTCAAATCAGATCAAGATAGAAGCAAAACCTAGGATGAAACACATGATTATAGAATACAATAGGACTAATGAGATATTGTATGCTTATGTTGAACCTGGTGTTTATAGAGTTACTAACAAAGGGGTACAAGTTGAAGAAATCCTGATGTTAAATTTTAGAGAAAAACATGTCAGTAAGGAAACAGTTTCAGTCAGGTCATTAGATAGGAAATGGAAAGGTGCATTGAACAAAATCTACTAGTTCAGTGCAAGTTATGTAAAAGAATGTGCAGAGTCCATAATAAGCCACATTCTGAAGAGAATTGTGGAATGTGAGGAGATATTATAGAGTATCAATACATAAAATGCACAAAAGGAGTAGGACTACAAGAAGGAAAGGTTAATCCTAATCAACCAGAGAAATACTTTCAGAATAACATAGATGTGTTGATCCCAAATTTAAAAGAAGAAACAAAGGACAAGAGTATTTGTCATTCTGATTTACAAACTGAAAGTATAAATATGCAAGTAGGTCAAAATGAATTTCCTATGAATGAACAAGATAGCACCTCACATGTGATAGAAAAACCAAAACATGCCAAAGTAAAGGGTCAAAAGAACAAAGATGGCATGTGGACACTGAAATGTGACGAATCTAAATCTAGACAAGGTGCAGGTGCAGGTGTGGAGCTTATAGATCCTCATGGTAAGTCATATTTAGCAGCATATAGGCTACAATTTTCTTGTACTAACAACGTTGTAGAATATGAGGCTTTGATTTATGGACTTGTTATGGCTATCAAGAAAAAGGTAAAAATGATCAGGGTATTTTCAAATTCTGAGTTAGTGGTCAGGCAAGTAAGGAAATTATATGCATGCAACTACAAAAAGATGGTTTGTTACAGGCATAGGGTGTGGGATTTGATAGATTCATTTGATGCTTTCAACATAGAACATATCCCTAGAGAATTGAACCATAGACTAGATGCATTAGCAATTGCTGCTAGCACATTGGAACCCTTAACATTGTCAGGTTTAAAATGATTTGTTATTGAATTAGTAAATGTTCCTAGTATAATAGATAATGTTACTCATTTCTAGGTATTTGAAGGGGATCAGCAAATTGTGGATTTTCTAACTTGTAATGAGGTCTTTGAAGCTCAAATTATTGATGAACAGGAAAGGCCTGACATGTCTTGGGATGAAGAAGGCATAATCAACCTGAAAAGCAATTTCTTACCTAAGGGGGTAATTAAGTTAGAACATATTTTTGACTTTGATGGGGTAGTAAGATAGAAAGATTTTCCCAAAACTGAGGGAGGTAAGTGTGATCCATATAACCTGGGAACATAGCAGAGTCCAAAAAATGTACTTATTGGAAAGGCTTGCTCTAAAGAATTGAGAAAAGAAATTGTGGATGTTCTGAAAGAGTACAAACATGTCATGGCATGGACATATGAAGATTTGAAGACATATGATACGTCCATCATAACTCATGTGATACCCTTGAAACCAAATGTTAAACCATTTAGGTAGAAACAAAGGCCTGTGAATGCCATTTTAGAGCTTTTAATCTTTGAAGAAGTGAAAAAATTGTTGTCTGCCAGAATAATTTTCCTAGTCAGACATTCAACGTGGGTAGCTAATTTAGTACCTATGAGAAAGAAAAGTGGAGACATTAGGTTATGTGTTGACTTTAGAAATTTGAACAAAGCCTCTGAAAAAGATAATTATCCTTTGCCTCCAATAGATGAAGTGTTGCAAGCAGTGAATGGGGCTAAAATGATGTTTTTCTTAGATGGATTCTCAGGATATAACTAGGTCTTAGTAGACAAAGAGGATAGATTGAAGACCACTTTTACTTCTAAATGGGGAAATTATGCATACAGAAGAATGCCTTTTGGTCTAACCAATGCAGGTGCCACTTTTCAGCGAGCCATGGACATTGCATTCCGTGGACTGTCAGGTAAGTGCATTGTTAGTTATATAGATGATTTAACTATTTACTCTAAAGATGCATCCACTCATGTTGAAGATCTGAGAAGAGTACTTAAAAGATGTGAAAGGTACGGGATTTCCCTTAACCCAAAGAAATGTTCATTTGGCGTAATTGAAGGAAAATTATTAAGACATGTCATTTCTGAAAATGGGATATCTATTGATCCTGATAGAATAGAAGGAATAAAGAAATTGCAATTACCAAACAGTAAGAAAGAATTAAAGTCATTTTTTGGTAAAATTAACTTTGTCAAGAAGTTTATTATAGGGTTTGCAGAGATTGTACAACCATTGAATGCCATGTTGAAGAAGGATGCGAGGATAGAATGGACACCAATAGCTAAAGCTGCATTTGAAGATATTAAGGAGGCCATTTCTAATGCTCATGTGTTGACAAGTTCAGATTATACAAAGCCATTTTACATCTATTCTTTTGCATCTTCACATTCAGTTGCAACTGCTTTAACACAAAAGGGAGAAAATAATGAAGAAAAACCCATAGCCTTCATGAGTGCACCTCTGAAGGATGCACAGCTGAAATATCTTGATACAAAAAGATAGGTGTTTGCACTAGTAAGAGCAGTGAAGAAGTTCAGACATTATATCTTACGAAGTCAAGTTAAGGCCATAGTACCAGATGTAGCTATTAAGATGCTGCTGATGCAAAATGAGCCTAGAGAGAAAAGAGCCAAATGGATTACAACATTGCAAGAGTTTGATATGGAAATTATCCCAATGAAGCTGGTCAGAGGACAAGCATTAGTACAGACCATAGCAAACACATATCCAAATTTGGTGAAACAACAGTATGTGTTAAATTCTAGTGATGCATCAGGGTGGTATGATGATTTGAATACCTTTCTGATATCAGGGAAATACCCAAATAAGATGAAATCTTCTCAGAGGAGAGATTTAAAGATTAAAGCACAGAAGTACATGGTACAAGGAGGTATTCTATTCAAGAGGAACCATGAAGGAATATATTTAAGATGTTTAAACAGAGCTGAAGCAGATAAGATATTGTCAGAGTTACATGATAAGTATTAAACTACTCATGGTTCCCATTTAGCTACTATGCATAAGATATTGAGAGCAAGATACTATTGGCCTACAATGTTTAAAGATACAGAAAGTCATATTCAAAGTTGTCACACATGTCAAACTACAGTAGATAAAGGAAGGAATCAGGCTCATTCATTACAGCTAGTGATTGAGTCTAGGCCATTTACACAATGGGGCTTAGATTTCATTGGGGTCATAAATCCTCCATCATCTATAGGACATAAGTTTATACTGACAGCAACTGACTACTGTACAAGGTGGACTGAAGCCACATGTTGCAAGTTCTCTACTACTGAGGTAGTTATCAAATTCCTTGAATAAAATGTCATAACAAGGTTTGGAGATCCATATTCACTGGTATGTGATAATGGCCCTACATTTTCTTCTCTAAAATTTTCTAAATGGGCATTTGAATATGGGATAGTTTTAAAATTTTCTTCAAAATATTATCCTTAGGGGAATGGGTTAGCAGAGTCCACAAATAAGATTTTATTGGATATAATCAAGAAGCTAATTGAAAAGAATCCTAGAGAATGGAATACATTGCTGAAGTATGCACTGTGGGTAGATAGGACTAAGGTTAAGTCATCCTTAGGCAATGCACCTTATCACCTAGTTTATGGGACTGATCCCATACTTCTAGTAAATCTAAGAATACCAGTTTGGAAGTTTGCTAATGAATATTTAGGGTTTGATGATCATAGAGAGGCCAAGATAATACAAATGTTGCAACTGGATGAGAAAAGAGGTCAAGCCATTGAGAAATTTGCCAAACATCAAGCAGTAGTCAAAAGATGGTTTGATAAAAGAGCAAGAGTCAAAACGTTTAGAATATCAGACTTAGTGTTGTGCTGGGTTAAAGCACATGAAAAGAAAGGAAATCATGGAAAATTTGACAAATTATGGTTAGGTCCATTACAGGTCACAGAAATAATTGGAGACAATACATTTAGGCTCAAGACCTTGACTAGGGAAGATGTGTCATTACCAGTTAATGACCAACACTTGAAACCTTACTTTCAGGCTTGAGGTGAGGGTTGTTAGTTTCTATGTATCATAATGTAAATAATGTATAGTTGTGGTTTGTTTTTGTTCTATTTTTTTTGTTTTCCTTTTTGTTTGGTGTTGTTTTTGTTTTGTTCTTTTTATTTTTGTTTTGTTGTGTTTGTTTGTGTGTTGTGTTGTCTTAGTAGGGATGTTTGTTTTGTTTCAAAGTATCCAGGAGTAGACTGACAACCACTGAAAATAATAGAAAATTCAAAACATTTAGGTTAATTATTTGAAATTTATGCAAAACTTGTTGTGACTATCATGAATGTAGAAAGTTGTTTGACTTGTGAAATTTTGTATTCAATAACTGTGGGATGAGTATTCAAGGGAAGTTTCTCACAATGACACACCTAAAATCCTTGGGTTTGTTGAACCTACCAATGTAGATATTAGGTGAAAAATCAGAGGTCACCCTTGCTACCATTACAATTCTCAGCTTAATTTCAGCAAGTGATCATTCCTTGCATCATGAAGTTACAACTATAATATCTTATGAAATCTCTATCAAATAAAAAATATAAAAAATAAATAAATAAAATGGATTTTACTAAAAATCCATATTAAGCCATCTAAGTAACTCTACCGGGGCTATAGACACTTGTTGGCAGTGGGGCTCTACTTAGGAGAATTGTAACAATAACCTTGTCGGGGCTATGGACGCCTGTTGGTAGCAAGGCTCTATCCGGTTGGCTATGAGGGAATGACATCAACTATGTAGGCTAATATCAGTCACTGGTTTGTTCAACTAATTTTCAAGATGAGGATTATTAATCATGTGCACCCACTTAAATTGAAAGGAAGATTCACGCACCTTATTGAATACATTAGGTCTCAAGTTAGATAATGATTTGCAGAAAAGATAGTTGGAAGTTATGAATTTATTTCATTTAGTTTTCTTTAATGGTTTTAATTTAATTATTTTGTTTGGTTGCTAGTTGTTGTGATGCTCACAACATGCCCCATTTTACTCCTTAGCAAAATGAGGACCCCTATTGTGGTTGTGGCTTTTGCTTTTGTGTGTGGTTCTGTTTGGTGGTAAAAGGAAAAGGAAGTGAAAGTTACAAACCTTGTTGAAAATAGAGAAAAAATAACATTAAGTACCAGAGTAGAATATGGGTGAATTTCTTGTCAAAAATGAGTGAGGGTTACTTTTTGAACCATTTTAAAAGTCCCAATATTTTGCAAGATATATGTGTTTTTGGTAAAATGTACTATTGGAGGGTTTGTATGTTGCATATACAAAGTTGTTTGTATGTCAGGTCGTTGTATGTTGTATATGAAAAATTTTTTGTATATCAAGTCGCTCGTATACAAAGTCATTTGTATATCGGGTCACTCGTATACAAAGTCCTTTGTATATCAGGTCGTTATATGAGTCGCATAAGGGAGCAGTCAGGCTTATTAAATCATTATACTTGTATGCATTTGGCTAACACTTTATTTTTTCATACAAGTCAGACCTGACGGAATTCAGAGTTTAATTGAATAATCGGTTAAGTCCATTGAATGCATTTTATGTTTGTATGTTAGGCAAAGGCGAAACATACAAGGTGGATATACAAAGCTTTATACATAACGCGGAACCAAAAGGATTATAAAATGAGGTGTAATTGTTGTATGTTTCGTGCCTTGTATGTATGTTTCAGACATACATTGCGATGTACATGCAATGCGGAATTTAGGAAAGATTAAAATTTGGTTAAGCCTATGCATCATGACTTAAAGTATATCGAAAGATGCATGGCACTCTATACATGTCAAGGAGCCGAAAATGAGTAAACTATGGTTTACAAAAAGTTGAGGTCTGAAAGGACATACAAAGGAGTTTGTATGTATTGTGCTTGTATATAAGGGTTTTGATACAAGTATTGTTGTATCACGGAGATACAAGGGGAAAGTAATGTGGGCTCCACCATTTGCATGTCGGGTTTGTATAATTACAATGTATATCTTTGATATACAAGCCGATATGCAAAGCGAAAGATACAAGTTAAAGATACAAGCCGGATGTCAAAAGAAAGTTAAAAACTAAAAAGTCTTTGAATGTTTAAATTCTTGTATGTTTATAACATACATACCCGATATTCAAAGGAATTAAAAGCATCGAAAGAGATAAAGGGTAATGAAAGGAGGTTTGCATAGGGTTGTTTGTAGATGCGCTCATACAAGAAAATATACAGGAACGATATACAAAACAAAAGGTACAAGTACGGACAAAAGGGAAAAATGTTAGTCATGGTTGTTTACATATTTGTTTGTATGTTAAAACATACAAAGGGAACATACAAAAGGAACATACAAAGAAAACAAGATGTATGTTGAAATTAAACTAATGGTAAAAGTCTAAAACACAAATACTAAAGTAGAAGGCCAAACTTTTGGCACATTAATTATTGTAATTAATGTCGATCTAACATTTAGAAGAGGTATTAAATTGACGAAAGCGACGTGAATTTTAAAATCCATTTTTATGTCTGTTGGCAGGAATGCAGGTATATGGAAGGTGGAGCTTAATGGAGATGACATCACAAAGGGCAGATCAAATCACAAAAGAAGTGACATGAGTAAAGGATTTCAATGAGAAGAAATATGCAGGTGGAAAGAAGCATTATTAAAAGGGCAAGGCAGCAGAAGATATTTTGGGGTTGTTAGGGTTTCCAAAGGGCATCCTTATGCTTAGTATGGAGTATGCTTCTCTGAGATTTTTGGCGGGATTTATTTTCCACTGTTGATGTTACACTTGAGGTATAGACCGCTGATTAACTAGGGTTTGTAACCGTATTGGGGATAATCAAATCTATATATTGAGCCCCTTTACTTTGTAATGACTTACACAAGGATTTATAGAATAGAGCTGGAAATTGTAATTTGTCTTAGCATTTTGAAAAGAAGAACATTTTAGTTTAGAATAGAAGGAGGTCACCTGTGTCTGCAATAAGGAATGTGTGGAACATCTAGCTTCCTTATTGTATCTGTAAGATGTTTTGTAAGTTTTCTGTAAGTTGATTAATGAATCAAGGAGTCATTCATACATTGTAAATCATAAATGACTATTTATTTTGAATACAAATATCTCTGGAATTCTGTGTCTACTTTAAGAGTGTTTTCTGGCTCTTATTTGTATTTGAAATATTATATCTTCGAAGGCTTGCAATCTTGAATGTATGTTCATGAAAATACTTAGGGCTTACATTCAAAGGTTTAGTTTGTGGATTTATTCAAGTTTGTTGTACTACTTACAACGTGAATAACAGAGCATTTAGATCCTATAGCAGAATGAAGTTTAATTTAGATTTCTCTAACTTTTCCCAAACATTTGAAATACTTAGCTTAAATGCAGAGATTTAAAGGAGATTGTCTGATATTTGAAACATGAACAACTGAGTTGATATTTGGCAATTTTCATAATATTTGAAAAGAAAGGCTTGTGTTAATATAAATCATATAAAACTTTGTGACACAGTAACAAATTTATGCAAAGGAATGAAGAAAATGTTGATATTTGTGATATTTTGCATAATTCAAGTCCAGTGAGTCATAAAACACCTTAAATCAAGTAAGGCCCCTTGCATATTACAGCTTCACATTAACCTACTAAATTATCCACAAGGTCAAGACCTGACCATACAGAAACTTGGGATTAAGTAATCTTAATTGATTTCTTCATATCTTTCAAGACAGTTAGGTTCATTTTGTGAATTTTAACTTTTGTTATGAATGTGTAAAAACAATCATCAATAGTAACCATGCTTCTTTCTTCTAAAGCACTAGAGACCACAAGAGGAACTCAAGGCCTCAACAAGTTAGCAAGCACTAACATTCAGGAAATAAATATTGTCAAATATATCATCACATTATCAAATAAGGAGAGATAACACATAGCAGACACATAAGTAAAACAAGGCATAAAGAATTTATTTCTTCCAAAATCAAAGAACAAGTCTGTAAATTTATCAACTTTCTAACATCATACTAAGGCATATAGGTGAGAGTTATTATTACCAACTCTCCACAAGGAGATAAATGCTTAACATAGAGAAACAACAACAATCCAGAGATCCTAGTGTTGCAAACCTGTCTTTGATACCAAATGTAATGCGCTGCCATGCAACCCTAGAGATAAGTTAACTAAGCAATAAAAAGGGTAAAATTTTTTTTATAAAGAAGTAATGATAACATAACATAACAAAGACTGATAGCAACAAGTTAAACTATCATATCTCATGATTACATAGCTGCATTATTGCAATTTAACAACAATCAACAACAAGCATAGATCATTTAAATAAATCAAATGAGTCAAACTAACATCTTTCATTACATCACTAGATAAATACATCAACATTTTTACAATAAATATTACAAGTGCAAAATGGTTTATCTTACAAGAGGAATCACATAATTTCATTGATACAAAAGCTCTTTTTTAGAATACATCAAATTACATAATGAATTCCACTAATACAATAGATATAGATGCAAATAGTACAAATATCTGTCTTCAAATATAGGTGCAAAATTGGATTCATGAGAGATACATCTTCTTTACACATGAGCCACGACGCCAGAAAACCAATGAAATAAAGCACAACCATCCAACCATGTGGAACCCTAAGGTCCACCCACCGTGTTAGGAGATAACAATAAGGTCCCACAATATTAAACAGTTAATAAGATAGAAACACAACACAAAAGGCTAACATGACTTCAACATACAAATACACATGACATTCATAATAGAGTCACCACTTCCTCGAATGGTAAAAAAGACAATAGACTAACAGGTGCAAGGACTACACATGACTCCAAAACAACACCAGTTAATAAGGACATCACTGTTGATAACTGAGAGGGGGGGGTGAATCAGTTATCCTAATTATTTCCCTTAATGAGCTTTCTTACTAATTGATGCAGCATTGAATCAAACACTAAAACATTAACATGAAATAAGAAACACATAACACAGTATTTTTGACGTGGAAACCCTTTTAAGGGAGAAAACCATGGGGTGATTAACCCAAAATTATTCTCTGTTAGAAGAATAGGAGATTACAAAAATGGCACTTGCCAATTAGGGCTCACTGCCCGAGCACACTGCTCACAAGAGGCCCACTGCCTACAAGAAGACACACTATCTACAAAGTGATAAGAATCACAGTCTTGAACTGATTGGAAGCATCTGCATATGCTTGAGTTCAGTTCCGGTTAGGCTCAGTACACTGATCTGCTGCACTTCATCTTTCCTCTGTTCTTTATTCTGCTATCTTTCACATACCGGATCCTTTTTGCTACTTCTGCTCTGTTCTAGACTTATTCGCATATATCTTTCCACCATCACACCCTTCACAACTAAATCCATCCTCTATATATATCCGCACAAGTAATTTCATCACCTTTCTAGTCGGCATCCGGAACAGTCTAGTTTCTTACAAACTCTTGTTCTGTCGGCTGAATCCTTCCTCACCAAGCAATGCGGATCAAGCATATACTTGTAGATATCATTAATCATGTCGGCCAAACATGATTCATGCCTTCACAACTTCTATCATCAACAGTAACACATCCGGAAAGTAGTCTGATACTCTGTCAGTCAGTTCTTCCTCTGTTTTCACTGTCTCTCAGGAATCCGGTACTCAACTGTTCATATCTTTTTCCTTGTCCATCACCGGAGGCCAAATCCTTGGAATATACCACTCAAGGTAGTCCTCTTGGCTTCCCCAAATCCGCACTGCACCAAGACACTTCCTCTGAGAGATCCGGACCAATCTGTCAGACCTTGCCACATGCTCTGTTCTTGTTCACCGGACCACAACATTCTTTATTCTGACTTCCGGTAGAGACACATCATGACTTGCGGATATGTGGGATGACCTTTGTTGCCATCAATGACAACAACCATGAATCCATATAGTGTCTCTTGCCAACAATCTCCCCCTTTGGCATTGATGGCAACACTTAGTGAAAAATGACTAAGTGTTTACACTATGCTCCCCCTTTGCTGATGCTCTGTCTTTATATACAATTTCCGGAACTCCCCCTTAATTGGATTCCTCATTTTTCACTGCTCCTAACTCCCCCTTTGACATCAATGGCAAAGGGTAGGGTCCGCATATCAAAATTTTTAAAAATTTTCTATACATAGCCGCATATTTACATACTCACATATACTGAAGAATGTCTGCAAAGGATGTCTGCAATTGGATCATTTCTGTAGCCCAACTTTTCTTCATTCTATCCAAAATTGAAATGTGACCACTCAACAAAAATGCAAAAGCTTCTGTCCACTTGAGATCTGTCGGATCTTTTGTTTGGGCGGTGGTCTGAGCATCACTGATGGCCTCATGCATAGTTTCCAACTTAGGGATTATAATCCGTCTAAGTTCTCCCATCCGGTTAGTGATGTTCTTCCTTTCCTTCTCAAGATTCTTTATTTCATTCAAGACTGCAATAGTCTGACATTCTTGATTTATTATGGAGGAAGAGAGAGGATCAAAACTTTGAGATAAGCTTTGTAGCTTGTCCTGTTCCTCTTTTATTTTCTTGTCAATTGCTGCTGTTGCCTTTGGCCAGGATATGCAAAATTTGTAGATGTCACCGCCATCCTTAAGAGCATTCTCTAAGCTTTTTATTCCAATGCTTACAATCTTCCTATCTTTAGAGATTAATTCTAATATTTCTGAAAATCTTTTATCTAAAAATTCCTTCTGGACCTTTTCTTCAGCTGATTTTTCTAGAGAATCAAAATGTGTATCAACACTGCTGACTAAGGTTTTTAGATTACCGGAAGTGGAGGCTGTCGGATCTATCTGGATTGATGGCATAATCTTTATAAGTACTCCGGAAGCAGCCTCTATCAACTCACAGTCTTCCATATGAGACTTCAGGAGTTTTTCATTTGCCTTGGCATTTGCAAATGAAGCTATCTTCATTGTTTGTACCGGAGAGAGAGAGTCAAAGTCGAATGGGCCTTTTAGAAGCTCCGGTTCATCAATCTCTAAAGTTTCTTTGCTCAAAAATTGTTGAACAGTTTGTGCAGTGTCTCTTGCCGGAGACAGATGTTTCTTTTCTTCTGCAGTCTTGGAACTGTCAACCTCTTTGTCTTTCACCACTGCTTCCTTCTCCTGTAATTGCTCTTCTTCTTTGGATCCGGAGACTGTAGGGGAAACCGGAGGAGAGATGCTAGCTTGTTCATGGGCCACTTCTTCTGGAGCAGAGGGTCCCAAGTCCTCAGCTGTTTCTGTACCTAAGTCCTCTACAACAGGAAGATTGAACCTTTTGAAGGCCTTCCGGAGGATCTCTTCCGTTTCTTGGGCCACTTTGTCAGTCTCACCAAGCATGAGTTGATTCATCCTGGCTTTGCTTCTGAACTCATCTTTGCAGTCCTTGAAGATAATGTTCATTGTCTTGGGATCAATTTGAGGATATAGCTGAATAGCTATCTGCTCCCGAATCTCAAGATCTTTAGCATGAGCATTATTCTTTCTTACTTCCAATTCCTTTTCTAGGCTTTTAGGAATAAGAGATATGATTTCAATGAAAGCCTTATTATATATGTTAAGATATTTGACTGTGGCTTCCTGCAGAGTCTTTTGGTCGGCCTCACTGAAGTCATCATAAGATTCAGTCATTGGTTGAAGGTTTCCATCCACCGTGACCGACTTGATTACGCTCTCTAGAGACAGAGTGGGCTTTTCAACAGATGCCTCCGCCATTTCATCCTTGTCTTGGCCTGTGGAGGGTTTACCGGATCCTTTCTTCTTCTGTTTCTTTATTTCTTTCACTCCCTCATCTGACTCTGTTTCCTCTTCATTCTTTTGGCTTCCATAAGCCCTTGTGGCTTTTGTCTTGGATCTCTTACCGGATGCCTGGACTTCCGGTTTTGAACTTTTGGTTGTGGGAGGTGCAGATCTCTTTGATGATCTGGTCCGGGTGGGAGCTTCAACTAGAGCACTTTCTTTACTTTTCTCTTCTTCCTCAGCCTTCCTCCTCTTTTCCCGGCTGGCATCAAGTGCCTCCTTTGAGATGCCTAGGCCTTGAGCAATGTGCTCTACTTCTTTTCTCACCTTTCTTTTAATCTCAGGTTCCCTGAGTTCTACATGTATTTTTACACTCAGCTCCTCAAAGGTTCCAAACCTTTCTGCCTTAGGATCTTTGGGTTGACTTAGCATGTGTTGAACATGCAGCTCCACTATCTGTTCATCCACTTCATACCCCATGGGCATGATCCAGACAGTCCTTGGCTCCACTGCCTCCATTAGGCACTGATCAGTGTCAACCATAAAGCACACTGAGTCTTTGTATTTTTCAACAAGAGACTGGGGAATTCTCTCTCTTGCTTGCATCATGCTCTGAAAGTTTTTGAAGTATCCCCATAGAGCTGTATTTCTCGCTTTTGCATCCCCAAGTCCATGCAAATAGTCTCTTATCTGGACTGCAACAGGTTTGTCATTCTGCCATACCCATCCACTTGTTCCGGGTAGCTCATTCATGAAGTAGAAGAATAGACATACAATAAGAGTACCATACTTAAAGGAATTCTTCTTATCCTTCTTGATTTTCTGTATATTTTCCATTAATTGGCTTAGCAGTAGTTCGCAAAGATCATATTCTGCATTCTTTCTTAGCATTTCATAGGCAGTGTATACTGCAGTTCTGGATACAGAATTCTCCCTGCTGGAGTGATAGATCTTGTATCCTATTATCATGGATGCATATTTGATATCTGGATTCGAAATATCTTCAATGGTCATTGCCCTCTTATCAAATTTTGATCCGGTGGCCTCAGTTACAATGTTGTTCTTGACAGATTTGAGGATAGGTATCCCTCCGGAAGAGTATAGACCAGTTACTGCTCTAATTGCCTCTTTTGTGATTTTGCAGGGTCTATCCAGCCATAGAAAGTTGTCATGCATCCTGCTCAGTACATACCGGACCCATTCATCTTCTTCAAAGTAGGGGAAATGAATAAATTGCTCAAACTGTTTCTTCTGGATATCCTTATACTCTGGTTTAAGCTCAAAAGCATTGTCTATCAGTTGCTTGTGATAGAGGTCTCTTAATTTGAATTCCCCAAATTCCTCAATGCTTGCATGTATGTAAACCCTAATGTCTTCAGTATGTAAAACTCCGTGAGGAACACTAGAGAAGGCTCCTAGTGGATCTACCTCCAATGATTTGTAGGGATGTTTCTTGAATGAGGGGCGAGGTCTATCAGAGATCTTAACTATGTTTGGAGTAGCCATTCTTCAAAGATTTGCAGTGAGGTAATGAAAAACGGAGAATACCTTATGCGCCTTCGACTTGCACGGAGTGATTGGATTGATTTCTTTATGTAATGACTTCGGCAGGAGATCCTTGGTGTGCTTGATGAATTCTGTTGCAGAGCTCCACTATTCGCTTCTTCTTGAGTGCAGAATGAGCAAATGACTTTTGAGAAATCCCTTATATTGCTCTGCGAACCCTAATATCTGTCTGCAATAAATGCTTCACCTACATTATTCCGGTTCGCCTTGTCTGGATGGCTTGGAGTATCCCGGATTAGTCCTGATCTGTGAATATCATCCGGATCTTTCAATCATGAATAAATAGAGGTAACATATTACAAGAACATCCCAAACACTCTGTCCAATCCGCAGAACAAGATAGTGCACTTCCGGATCTCTCCGGACCTTTTGTAATCCTGTATCATATCGGAGCATCTCCCTGAACATGTCTTATTTGATCGATCACAGCTTCTTCATGACTCCATGCGGACCTCTGAAAACTTGACTGAAGCATCTCAAGACTCATATCTGCAAACCCTTTAATCCGCATCTTGTGCCACATTCGGCACCACTTGTTTGGCTGGGGGAACAGGATTTTCTTTGAGTCTCCCCCTGAGCCTGAGCTCACTTTTTAATTTCTGGAAGAAATATCAGCACCAGAGTCTGGTGCGGATCCAACCTCTATATTCTCTGAACTTTTCTTCACCCAAATCTTGCTCATCTGATTCCTAACTTCATCCGCATTCATCTTTTGTTTACCCTTGTCTTGATTCTGATTATACACCGAACCTCTTTTGTCCTGGTACTTATTTCTGCAGACTTTAGCATTATGACCGGACCTATTGCAGATTTGGCAAATAACATTTCTTTGCATATTTGACTGATATCCTCTTGATCTGCATTGATTAGCCATATGACCTACTCTATTGCATGTAAAGCATCTACCTTTGAATGATTTGTTTACTTGCATAATTCTGCATTCATGGGATTTGTGTCCATACCTTTTGCAGTTGAAGCACTGTCCAGAGAAGGATGAATTAATCTGATTCATTCTCATTCTGCACTGATTAGCTTTGTGACCGAAGTGGTTGCAGCTGTGGCAGTATCCATGGAAGGATGGATATCTTTGAGCATTTGGCTGTCTTACCGGAGGTCTTCTAGGCCTGCTCCTTGGATTTTCTGATCCAAGATTCTTCTGACCGGATCCGGAGCTTTCTCCTTTCTCATATCCCAAACCATACTTGTCATCTATCCTCTTTTGACTTCCAAGAAGAACTTCAAGTTGAGCAGAACTTATCTTGAATTTCTCTTTATATTCATTTGCTGTTTGAAGGTCTCTTTTGAGAGAGGCAATTTGATCCTCAAGTTTTTCTTCATTATCTTTGGCATCTTCAAGATCAGATTCAAGATGTCTGATAATCCTGTCCATCTGGTGGCATTCTTCTGATTTTTCTTTAAGAGATTGTCTTAGATTGTCTTCAGCCTTTCTTTTTTCTTCAATCTCTTGAGTAAACTTTATAGTTCCTGATTCCATTTCATGTCTTAACATAATGACTTCTTTTGATAACTTTTCACATAACTTGGTTTGCTCAGTCAATTCTTCATTTGTATTGCTTTCTTCACTTTGTCTTGCCAATTGTTGGAGCAGCTCCTTTCTCTTTTTCATAGAGAGACTTAATTTGTCTTTTAATTCTCTCATGAATTCATCAGCCTGTTTGAGTCTTTCCTTTAATTCACTGACTTCAGAGTTTGACTGTTCAAGATCCTCAAGAGCAGTCTTGAGTTGCTCCCTTAAACCATATGCATCCATTTGAACTCCCAGATCTTCCTCAAGCTGTTAGGCTCTATTAGGAGGAACTTAGCTCTGATACCAATTGTTGATAACTGAGAGGGGGGGGTGAATTAGTTATCCTAATTATTTCCCTTAATGAGCTTTCTTACTAATTGATGCAGCATTGAATCAAACACTAAAACATTAACATGAAATAAGAAACACATAACACAGTATTTTTGACATGGAAACCCTGTTAAGGGAGAAAACCACGGGGTGATTAACCCAAAATTATTCTCTGTTAGAAGAATAGGAGATTACAAAAATGGCACTTGCCAATTAGGGCTCACTGCCCGAGCACACTGCTCACAAGAGGCCCACTGCCTACAAGAAGACACACTGTCTACAAAGTGATAAGAATCACAGTCTTGAACTGATTGGAAGCATCTACATATGCTTGAGTTCAGTTCCGGTTAGGCTCAGTACACTGATCTGCTGCACTTCATCTTTCCTCTGTTCTTTATTCTGCTATCTTTCACATACCGGATCCTTTTTGCTACTTCTGCTCTGTTCTAGACTTATTCGCATATATCTTTCCACCATCACACCCTTCACAACTAAATCCATCCTCTATATATATCCGCACAAGTAATTTCATCACCTTTCTAGTCGGCATCCGAAACAGTCTAGTTTCTTACAAACTCTTGTTCTGTCGGCTGAATCCTTCCTCACCAAGCAATGCGGATCAAGCATATACTTGTAGATATCATTAATCATGTCAGCCAAACATGATTCATGCCTTCACAACTTCTATCATCAACAGTAACACATCCAAAAAGTAGTCTGATACTCTGTCAGTCAGTTCTTCCTCTGTTTTCACTGTCTCTCAGGAATCCGGTACTCAACTGTTCATATCTTTTTCCTTGTCCATCACCGGAGGCCAAATCCTTGGAATATACCACTCAAGGTAGTCCTCTTGGCTTCCCCAAATCTGCACTGCACCAAGACACTTCCTCTGAGAGATCCGGACCAATCTGTCGGACCTTGCCACATGCTCTGTTCTTGTTCACCGGACCACAACATTCTTTATTCTGACTTCCGGTAGAGACACATCATGACTTGCGGATATGTGGGATGACCTTTGTTGCCATCAATGACAACAACCATGAATCCATATAGTGTCTCTTGCCAACAATCACAAGTAACTCAACATCACTTCTAGAGGCATTTACAAAACAAGGGCAGAACACAACTAGAGAATGATAGACTGCAGTAGAGATGAGTGTCATAGCATGGTCCTAGCATGGGTTACCCTGACAGTCTCTAGCTAGACATCAGCCCCCATCCATGGGTTACCATGACAGTCTCTCGCTAGGCACCGACCCCCATCTATGGTTACCCTGACAGTCTCTCACTAGACGCCGGCCCCATAAGGTGACACATGCAGAACCAACATTCCTTTCTTGAGGACAAGGAAGCTGATTTTGCCAACCACGGTCTTCTCATCTCATCCTTAGTCTGAACAAGCACTATAGACATGAGTGAGGCATCAAATTATCATGATTAGTGTGAAAACTACCCAACCCTCTAAATTTATTATTAAGTTATCACTGGATTAACAACATCCAATGGGTTACCCTAATAAGCCACTTTGGGCATCGTTCCCACATTGAAAGCCATTCCCCCTTCACTGCATCTAGATTCTTAAAGCCTAAAACAAAACCCAAGCATGAACTATCACATTTCTCTTCATGATACATTTACAACACAAAATATACATTATTTTACATTACACAGAGCAAGGCATTATCCATCTTGCATAATCATCATAACCACATGAATAGGTTCACTAAGCAAGGCATTATCCATCTTGCATAATCATTATAACCACATGAATAGGTACACTGAGCAAGGCATTATCCATCTTGCATAATCATCATCACCACATGAATAGGTACACTGAGCAAGGCATGATACATCTTGCACATGTACCATACCAACATGAATAGGAGGAAACATTCCAAAATAGCAATTTACTCAACTCACATGATGCACACATAGCCAACTCCCACAAAATCACACCCTCCTAGGCCTCTGGAATCATCTTCCCCAAATGAAACAAACACTTAACACCACTAAACACAATAGTCATGCATCACATTCACTCTCAAATGCACAACATAAACTACGATCCTTCATCAATATTTCAAATACAATACCACAAATGCAACATATGATATAATGCACTAATTATGGGTCTTAAAGAATGTAACATTAACCCAATCATGATCAATCATCTAACAATTATAAAGTGGGATCTACCTCATCAATACATAACTATAACTTTCTAATCACCAGTAGTAGTTATACTATGATCATAATTTATAAGTGTCCATGAATATCAATATTTTAACTAATGATTCTCAAGACTTATTTTAATTTCATTTAATTAAAATGATTGCGAACAACATGCAAATAACCCTAAGGCATACAAATTAAACACAACAATTATTTACACTATTTACACTGATGTAGATTTCATTAATAATCTAGACAATTTTGTAAATACTATTAAATATAACTATATAAGCAAGGCTATAAGCCTATAATATTATAATGTTATAAATATCTTTCACTAGTTAAAATCACAAGATACAAAAACCCTAAGCTACAATGAAAGAATCTTGTTCTAAGGTTAGCATGAGAGGAAAGGAATACAGAACAACAAAACATTCCTATAGATCTAACATCTTCATCAAATCTACCACACTTTTAACCACATGCATATGATAGGATCAGCACAAAATGAATTTGTTGAGAAGGCTTTAGAAGCTACCAACAATGCAAAATGTGAAAGCATAGACAGGGCACTGATTGGTAGGATGCCTCAAGAGAGTCATATGATGGAAAGCAATGATCATAGGATATGCACAAAATAAATTTATTGAAAAATCTCAGAGAAACCCAGTTCAAAAATATAGAGTTATTAGTGACGCAACTAACTGTTTTAAGAGAGACGAAACAGGTGAGAGGTAGACAGTCACAAAATATTCATATCTCAAAAATGACAAACTATGTATGGCTGATTTTTGATTTTTGGATACAATTTATATATCTAGGTTGTGCATCACATATAAAAAAATTAGAGAAACCCAGTTCGTAAAAATAAAGTTATGGCTAACGTAACGGACTGCTAAAACAGAGACGAAATGGATGCGAGGTAGATAGTCACAAAATATTCATATCTCAAAAATGACAAACTGGGTATGGCTGCTTTTTGGATTTGATTTAGATATCTAGGTCATGCACTACATATAAAAGAATTAGAGGAACCCAGTTCGTAAAAGTAAAGTTATGGCTGACGCAACAGACTATAAAAATAGAGATGAAGTCGGTGATTCCCAGAAATGCAATGATACAAACATGCACAATTGGATCTAATAACAAGGCTTCTAACATCTCAAGCAAATTACAATCGATAGGGAAAATCATAAATCAAACATTTGCTTCAATAGAAAACTGAGATAAAAATTAGAACCAAAGGAACCTGATTTCGCTTTCTTAACTGAGCTGAAAATTCGATGTCAGGTTCAACTGTTGTAGCCACAAACTAGTCTCTCCTATCTCCTCTCCCCAAAAGTTCCATCTGCTCCTGATTATTATGAGAGAGAAATCCCCCCAATATCTTCCAAAAGATTCCTCCCATAAAAGGCAATAAATTCTGCCTAAATCCCTTTCTTACAATTTGCTATTTTTTATCATTTACAACCAGACTAGACAATATTTTTTTATCTTATTTATTTCCTTTACAACTAGACAAGAATCATTTTTATTCTTATTTATTTAGTATTTACTATATATGAGTTTTATGAAAACTCATAAATATTATCTATTTTTATTGCCACTTAACACAACATTTAATTATATTAATTAATTTATTTGTCTTTAGCTAGCATTTACATTTATAATTATTTTTTATTATTTATTTCCATAAACTTAAATTCTCATAAATGCATATATATATTTATTTATTAAACAAAAAATACTTTCATAACTAATAATATTATTTTAATGCAACAATTAACCAAGCAACAATCAAACAATGTCAAACTAAATAACCCAAATGCCAAACAATATCTGACATAATGCACAATTGAAAGCATGACCACAATGACAATGACTGCCCATTATGCCCATACAGACAACACTGACTGGGTGTAAAACTTGATACTCATCCTTTTCAAGGATGATGGCTAACTAGGGGAACACATGTTATCTCCATTCAACAGTTTCCATTAGGTTTAAGACATGCTCAGACCTGTCAATTTAGGTGGAGTCGATGCCTAGTACCTGCATCCTACAGCAACCAAACAGTCAAACAAATAGACATATATATATAGAGAGAGTCAAATACACCATGAAAGGGAATCGCAGTGTAGCAGGGTACTCACACATGAGTAATGTGACACTGTCCCTTTCACCATCACATCAAACACATAATCACAACACACATAACAATCAGTTACTGAATGACTAAATAAGAACCATGATCAGATAATCACATGATACACATAATAAGATTAATCCACACAAAACATCACAACATAACATCCTATGATACAGAATCAGTCGTATAAAAATCAATTCTAACATATGACAATCATAGTAAGATCGACATCATAATCACCTGAATGTAAAACAATGTCAGAGCATATGGATTATTAGTGCCGCAACAAGGATTATCAATAGAACATGCTAACTGTCATATGAAACCACACATGAGGATAATAAGGAATGTCACCAACATGAATCTAGCATCTACCAACATCATATAATGTACAACATCAACTGTTTAACATACCCTAAATATTCCTATTATTTTACCTTCATCTTCATGCTCCTTAGCCAGACTATCTGCACATCCAAGATGAGAATGGAGGGGCACTACAAATTGTATTATCTTCCGCCAGTTGCTTACTATTTTTCAAGGATTTATCTCCACATTTTTTCATTATGGCCCGTTGGATCAAGGCTTTATCCATTCCTAGAATGACACTGATT
Source organism: Cunninghamia lanceolata (assembly GCA_027924645.1). Lineage (NCBI taxonomy): Eukaryota > Viridiplantae > Streptophyta > Pinopsida > Cupressales > Cupressaceae > Cunninghamia > Cunninghamia lanceolata. Next base: position 15,499,538 of record BSBN01001152.1, on the reverse strand, counting down.
TCGTGGACAGATAATACAAGATTGATAGCCGATAAAACCTGAAGAATGACTGATTTTTAACACCTGTCAAGGTCATCAACAAATACAAGTGTTCTTAGCTTAGCACTGGGTATTAAACTAGCCAAGATCTCTCCACGGTATTTAGAAGATAGCAATGAAATAATGCAAGATCCTTTTATGAAATGTCACATGTAGGAAGCAACAATGCACAGGAAATGTCGTTTCTTGTTAATTTCGTCTTTCAAGAAAGTGATATCAGATATTACCCATTCCTGATAACCAACCTTTTCAGTGTGGTCTGGAAATTTTATATAATTCACTAATTGAACACTCACAAGATTTACAGTGCTCATCACTTTCTTTACTAGAGTCTATACCATAATGACTATAGTTAGAGGAAAAGATGCATATTTTAGCTCTACTCATTCTTTAATCTTATATCTATCCAGCACCAGCCATAGGATCCAAGTAAATGTGATGGCCAATAGAATCGCAAAGAGGCATGGAAAGATTATCTCAATCCAGTGTTTGCTTTCACCATGTATTTCAAGCATGTGCTCAACCATTGGGCATCTGTCATTATTCCCTCCATTCCTTTTGTGATTTCCCCTGCCATGCTTGCTAATGCTTCTAATTCATTCCTATATTTCCAAGCATTATATCGAACAGTTAAAATAGAAGACATACTTCCCTCTGTTGGAGAATCAATTTCTGACTGTGATTGTTGATCTTTTGCTATGAACATTCCATCGCTCTCCATAGCAGTTAGTGATTGAAATATATGATGATATTAAGCCTCGTATTGGTTTAAGATCTTAAACAGTGAGTCTTCAACCTTTCAATTTGTGTCTGCATTTTTATTTTAATCTTCATCCACCATTTCTCAATCTTATTCTTCATACTCAAATGAGGTACGTCATCTGTAGGAGTAATCAAGAAAGCATCAAGAACTGGCATATAAAAGTAGTCTGCTTGAATTCCTTTCCTAATTTATCAGTCCTCTTTTTCTTGAAATGCTCCAATTCTTGAGCAGTTTTCTGCAATGCCAGATTCTTATATTCTTCTACCATTTCCTTCATTTTTTATTTGAAGTTTATCAATCTCTTTCCTTTTGTCCCTGAAGCGAGTAGAAATGCTCACATTGATGCAGCAAGGCCAAAACATATTGTTGATACATCTGCCTTGCATAATTTCATATCATTATATGTTCCCATTCCTGCAGTCATTGAACCTCTTGGGAGCCCAAAAAACAATTATTTGTTCTTGAAACTAAGATATTATTTTGTTTGATTATTATTCCTTTATTTATTTGTTTAAAATCAATGCCTTGACTGCAATTGAAGCCTCTTTTTGCACCATTAATTAGCAATATTTGAGTGACACAAGTCGGGTCCCATGTGGGCCCGACTAAAAAAAATTCATTTCAAAACAAGTTTTTAGTCTAGAATTGCTCTGGAACCATTCCAATGTGTTTCTAAAGAGAAATGTCGAAATGGGTAGTATCAAAATCTATTTTCGGGCACTTTGTACTATTAGCAAAATAGGCCATGTAGCCTTCATAATCATTTTGTAAAACTAGTCAAATTATCTCTAGGAGCCATGAAAATGCACAATCACATAGTTTTTCAACCCAAGAATGCAACAAATGGTTTGGCAAGATGTATCCCGAGGTAAAAGATATAATTCTTTAAAGTGGCCCACTTGGACTTTTTGAAAACTGCATCTGTCAGAACGTGACTAGGGCTCACCAACTTACAATTTTGAAAAGCCATCAAATCTCTTCCTAGGAAACTGTAATTGGAGGATTTAGTTTATTTAGGCTTCAAGAGAGAGTGTGCAAGAGGATTTTTCACTAGTTATCTTTCTTCACCAAATACTAAGGGTCAAAGTTGACCTTTCTGGAGATGCAACTGGGAAATCAAGATAAATTACATTTTCTTTTCATTTTGAAAAAAAAACAAATGATGTGCCGAGGTCTTGAAAACTAGCATAAAAGTAGTTTATTATACTAAAAATCAAGAACATCAATTGATTTGTCATGATCATCATCCATCTGCAAGATATTAGCCTCAAAAGTTGGCCTCCCGGACTGATTTTACACTGTGCAAACAACAAATTTTACCAAAACCCTTCGACTTGACTCCTCAAAACTCAGTCAAATCTCATCATAGGAAGTTGAAATTAGACATGTGCACTCACATATGATAGGTAAGGATGCTTGTAAAATGATTTTAAATGAAACTGAACATGCTTCAAGTTATAACTCTTCAAAGTAAGTCACTGGAGCAGGTTGTATAGGTGTACTCCTGAGTGCTAAAATAGATTTTTTCACATAGGAACCTAAATTTTTTTTGCAAAAAATCATTGGAAATTTCAAGTTCCAATAGTGGCTCTGTCTGGGGATGTATGCCCCTCGTGGGCATAGCAAGATTCTAGATCTTTAGGGAGTAGACCAGTGCCTACTCCATTAGGGATAGAGTCAAAATCTCACCTCTGCCCTAAAATAATATGGTCTAAAAACCACATCATGGCTGATGGCACAAGGCCATTAGAAAAAATAAAATCATCCTTTTGCCTCTATCATATACCTTATTCTGATTTGATTCCATCAAACACCTTTTGAAAACATTAATGCAATCTGCCCTACTATATCCATTGGGATTGGAAACTTTCAAAACCATTTTATATTCATCTTCGTCCTTATCTCTTTTCAGTTGTTCATAATTAGGCATTGTCTGAAACTTTTCATCATCATGTGATACATTATTTTCACATAAAAGGCAACATTTTTCATTATTCTTCTCGTTGTCATATACTGTAAATTGACCTTTTGGCTGATCTGAAAGATGAGAATGCTCATTGTTCTCTTCATCATCACCACAATACTCAAATGTGCTCATTTCATTATTTGATTTCCCTTCATTTATGGATTCATCATTAGCATATTCACTTCCCTGATAGTCTGAAAATATTTCATCCTCTTCATATAATGGGTTTGAATACACATGAAATTCTTGTTGCGGCATACCTTGGCAAAATGTCATCTGCTCTTCTTCTATCTCTTCATCATATAATGGGTTTGAAAAGGTTTGAAAACCATTTTCAGATATGTGCACTTCCTCCCCATCATGAGTTTGTTATGTTTGTTTGAAATAATCATCCTCTTCCTTCCCAAACTGTCGTTTCATATATTACGGTGGGTGGGCTGGGACAAAAGGAACATCCATATTTTGAAGACTACTCTCATTTTCAGGTATATGCTTGGGCTCCAAGTCTTGTGCAAAATTCTAATAATTGTAATCATGATCCCAGGTGGAGAATTGATCTTTTAAAACTTCTTCCTCATTTAAATCTGAAACATCATCATGAAAATTTTCACTTGCATATGTCTCGTTTACTGGCTGTACTGTTTGATCAGTTTCTCCATATTCATCTTCATAGTTGTCATTGTATTGGCTCAAGAATAATCTTTTGAGATTTTCCAATGAAGAGATACTTTGCACAGGAAAGTCTATAAACCATTCCCTTGCATCATTCCTTAAAGATCTTGAAAAACACCTCATAATGACATCTTTTGGAAAAATTTGAAAGTCCAAAATGAAATCCCATAATTGTTGTACATGCTTATGAGCTGATTCACACCATTCTCCATGAAATTTAGGGATATGCTTTAGCAGTTTTGTTAGCTAATAGGGATAAGGATTTGGGTAGCCTTGGATACTATTACAGTTAACTGGTTTATCGATGGCTAAGACAAAGTTTGGAGAGCCATATGGGTTTTGGTAGATGATTGATCTTTGTCAAGGGAATATGGGATAAGCATTTATTTGTATGAGGCTTGTGGTAAATAAATGTTTTGTTGTGCATAATGAACACTTTCATATTTATAAGGCACTTGTGGGATCCAAGGTCTACTTGCATTTACAAATTCATCCTTGTTGTAGAATGGCATATTTTGTGATGTATTTGAAACAAACTCAGCTTTCAATTGTAGCAGCCATCAAGTCAATTTTTCCTTTTCCTTTGTTGACTTAAGCCTTCCTATTTCCTCCATTAACCGTTCTAAATTTTCTTTTATCTCTCTCCATTCTCTTTCTGAAGTAGATATATTAAGGGCACCACCATTTGCATTGGACATATAAGAATTAGAATTCATATTTTAAAAAAAAAATCTGTAGCATCCTTAGAAATATAGGTGTTCCAAATATATTTTCCATTCAGGTTCCTTCTAACAGAGTTGCCACCTCTTTTCAAAAGAGGAATGAATTTATTTTTCCAGGTCCTTCTTGCCAACAGAGTTATATTTTTTCAATTCTTGACTCTATGGATAGATAGGCTGAAAGCAAATTTTCTTGAGTTACTCCCCAGTAGAGTCACCAATTGTGTTGGAATTTAAAAATGCATTGACTCTGTGATGAGACAACCTTTAACCAGATTCTAAATTACTCCCCAGTAGAGTCACCATTTCTGTTAGGTCTCAAAAATGCAGGTTACAAATCCTAAGAGGATGCCAGGCTTTATGCTTAGATTTGCAACATTTTTGAACTAACGAAACAGAGTTAACCTATAGGGTTGATGACTCCCTGCACTTTAGGTTCTGCTAGACCTAGGCGGGTGCACCTTAATGATGTAGATTAAATGGATGTGTGATCTTGGCTGAGTGATGAATCTACCCACAGTGGCAAATGGTGTGGAATAGATGATTGCTTACTGACTACTTTTACTTTGAATGTCTAAACATTGATTGAAAATGGTATGGTTCTAATTTGGTATAAATTGTATTAGAAATGTCAAGGCAAACTTTATGAATATGTTTCAACTAATGAAATGAGTAAGACCAGTGCCTAAATCTATTGGGCTATTTGAGTTAGTGAATGGAAACATATGTATGTGATTGATGAACTTACCTTCTAGCTTAACTCTAACAATTGGGCACCTTTAAATATCTGCACCTTATGTAGATGTGCAAATGTGTATGTTATTTAGACTATTCTTAATTATCCCAATGATATCCCCTTAGGTTACTGTGAAGTTGTGAAAGGATTTTAATTTGGATGTCAAAGAAACCAATTAAGACAACTTATTTAAAAGGATTTTAATCCAACTAGAACCAATCAGACAAGATTGCTTAAAAGGTAATTTAATCCTTCTTCACACAGAAACCAATCACAGCACCACACAATGACAACAATTGTGTATTGACAAATCAAATGTTCACACTAGATCTGAATAACATGAAAGGTCACTTTGGAGACAGTCAAATAGCATATAATCATGAAAATTAACATAATTGTTGAACACTAAAAATAAATCACCGTTTAAGAATTCTTTACTCCATTATATTTCTTCAAAATATGTACATTAATTGCGGAAGCATCTGAAATATGAAAAATAGATTAGTGCGATAAATGAACTTATCTACTACTCATGATTCTTCTAACCTATTGGTAATTGATTCCCCCCGATTGCTTGATTTGCACCTCCATATATATCTTGCAATATTAGGGTTATGCCCCTTTATATTTTGGTGCATCCTTTGGTACAACCTTTCATTTAGTTAATTGCCTTTTGCAAATTAAAATAATATTTTACTCTTCACCTTTGTATCTTGGAAAAATTAATTGCAATTAGTTATAATCCTTCTTTAGTTGGCAACTTTATTTCCACCCAAAAATGTTCTCCGAGTAAAATGACTATCCATTGGGAAAATATTTTGCCGTTATAGTATCAAGAAAATATCCCTCATTAGGGATTGTCTTCATTCTGCATGTGTTTGATTCTTCATTTAATTAATTATATCCCCACAAATAAAATTAATTAAAACTTCTCTATGACCTTGGTGAAAATTAAGACATTTCATAGTCTTTATTGCATTTCCCCTTTTATCTCCCTTGTGAAAATACCTCACTACAAAATATTTTAGGTAAAACAATTACTTATTTAGTTTGCAAATATTTTGCCATATGCATTTTCACTCTCGTTTGATTTTATTTGGGTGAAATGTCTTCATGGGCCATCATATGCTCTTCCAAAAAATATTTTCTAGGTAAAATAATTACCTACTTAATTAATTCCTTCGGACAAATGTTTCACTTCGGAGTAAAATATTCTCAATAATTTTCACCTTATAACCCCTTGGATGAAAATGTGGAATTCATTTTTATCACACCTCATTAATTTTATTTGCACCTTTTGTAAATATTTATTCTCCTTTGAATGATTTTCCTTATCAGAGTAACTTGTATAATCGGAGGGACCTAAGGAACTCAATCTAATTATTGATGTATCCCTGTAAAAGCATCCATCGGCAAGACATACGAGATCAATGTGATTTGAAAACTTTGCTCTGATTAGCTTGTTCTTGCCAATACTTAGGGTTCCATATGTGTTTCTTCAATAGCATGCCCCAAATCCATTCTATGCATATCCCGCAATCATCACCTTCCATGAGGTTGCATTTCATTGAGGCATTTTGTGAAACAATTTTAGCACCTTGTCTATGCATCCATGTTTTGCAAGCTGATCTATCAGTTGAGCATTTACAACTGCAATGTCTAATAAAAACCCCCCTTCTATTATGCTTTGATGGATGTCCATACTCTGTTCCAAAGCTCCATTTATCCTTTCATGGCTTTACATATATTTGGATTGGTGGCTGCACACTATTTTAAACCTCTACGTGTGATTTGTTATTGGTTGCCTCATTTCATGGTTTCACAAAAGTATTAACTCCTTTTTCTCGCACCTTTATTCATGATGGCGTCTCATTTAGATGCCACCTACCGCTGCATACCTTATGATGACTTCTATTCATCATTTCAAAGCTTCTTTTAAACCACTCACAGGTTCTACCTTTATCATAATGTCATGCCAATATTATGAAGTATTGTTTGGTGCCATGGCTGCAACTGCTTGTGGTGGAGCTTCTACTTTGGAGGTTGGTTGTGGTGAACTACCAGTTTTTGTTTCCTTTATGCCCTGTATGTCTATGGAAACATCTTCATCTTTTTGTGTTTCTGGTAGAGCCTCTTTTGTTTCTAAATTGCTAGCATCTTGGGTAGAAGGATCTGAGCCAATCAATTTGAACTTCAGTTCTGAAATGGACTCCCAATTGATTGCAGGAAATAGATCTTTATAAGCTATATCTATTTCTAGTGTAGATTCATCATCTGCTTCTAATATTAAGTAGCCTTCGTTAGTTTGTATTTTGAATACACCCAAGTGTCGTTCCAAAAAATTCTTAGACTAAACTTCATTTGGCTCGAGGAGGTCTAATAGCAATTGTATTATCTTCTACCAGTTGCTTACTATTTTTCAAGGATTTATCTCCATATTTTTTCATTATGGCCCATTGGATCATGGCTTTATCCATTCCTAGAACGACACTGATTTCGTAGACAAACAATACAAGATTGATAGCCAATAAAACCTAAAGAATGACTGATTCTTGACACTTGTAAGGTCATCAACAAATACAATTGTTCTTAGATTAGCATTGGGTATCAAACTGGCTAGGATCTCTCCACGGTATTTAGAAGATAGAAATGAAATAATGTATGATCCTTTTATGAAATATCACATGTAGGAAGCAGCAGTGCACAGGAAATGTAGTTTCTTGTTAATTTCGTCTTTCAAGAAAGTGATATCAGATATTACCCGTTCTTGATAACCAAGCTTTTCAGTGTGGTCTGGAAATTTTATATAATTCACTAATTGAACACTCACAAGATTTATAGTTCTCATCACTTTCTTTACAAGAGTCCATACCATAATGATTATAGTTAGAGGAAAATATGCATATTTTAGCTCTACTGATTCTTTAATCTTGTATCTATCCAGCACTTGCCATAGGATCCAAGCAAATGTGATGGCCAATAGAACCGCAAAGAGGCATGGAAAGATTATCTCAATCATGTTTCTACTTTCACCATGTATTTCAAGAATGTACTCAACCATTGGGCATCTATCATTATTCCTTCCATTCCTTTTGTGATTTCCCCTACCATGCCCGCTAATGCTTCTGATTCATTCCTATATTTCCATGCATTATATCGAACAGTTAAAATAGTAGACATACTTCCCTCTATTGGAGAATCAATTTTTGATTGTGATTGTTGATATTTTTCTATGAACATTCCATCGCTATCCATAGAAGTTAGTGATTGAAATATATGATGATATTTACCCTCGTATTGGTTTAAGATCTTAAACAGTGAGTCTTCAGCCTTTCGATTTGTGTCTGCATTTTTATTTTTATCTTCATCCACCATTTCTCAATCTTATTCTTCATACTCAAGTGAGGTGCATCGTCTGCAGGAGTAATCAAGCAAGCATCAAGAACTGGCATATAAAAGTAGTCTGCCTGAATTCCTTTCCTAATTTATCAGTCCTCTTTTTCTTGAAATGCTCCAATTCTTGAGCAGTTTTCTACAATGCCAGATTCTTATATTCTTCTGCCATTTCCTTCATTTTTGATTTGAAGTTTGTCAACCTCTTTCCTTTTGTCTCTGAAGCAAGTAGAAATGCTCACATTGATGCAGCAAGGCCAAAGCATGTTGTTGATACATCTGCCTTGCATAATTTCATATCATTATATGTTCCCATTCCTGTAGTCACTGAACCTCTTGGTAGCCCAAAAAACAATTATTTGTTCTTGAAACTAAGATATTATTTTGTTTGATTATTATTCCTTTATTTATTTGTTTAAAATCCATGCCTTGACTGCAATTGAAGCCTCTTTTTGTACCATTTAATCAGCAATATTTGAGTGACACAAGTCGGGTCCCATGTGGGCCCGACTAAAAAAAATCGTTTCAAAACAAGTTTTTAGTCTAGAATTGCTTTGGGACCATTCCAATGTGTTTCTAAAGAGAAAAGTTGAAATGGGTAGTATCAAAATCTATTTTTGAGCACTTTGCACTGTGAGCAAAATAGGCCAAGTAACCTTCAGAATCATTATGTAAAACTGGTCAAATTATCTCCAGGAGCCATGAAAACGTACAATCACATAGTTTTTCGACCCAAGAATTGAATGCAACAAATGGTTTGGCAAGATGTATCCTGAGGTAAGAGATATAATTAGTCAAAGTGGCCCACTTGGCCTTTCTAAAAACTGCATCTATCAGAACGTGATTAGGGCTCACCAACTTGCAATTTTGCAAAACCATCAAATCTCTTCTCGGGAAACTGTAATTGGAGGATTTAGTTTGTTTAGGCTTCATGAGAAAGTGTGCAAGAGGATTTTTCACTAGTTATCTTTCTTCACCAAATACTAAGGGTCAAAGTTGACCTTTCTAGAGATGCAACTTGGAAATCAGGATAAATTACATTTTCTTTTCATTTTGAAAAAATAGCAAATGATGTGCCGAGGTCTTGAAAACTGGCATAAAAGTAGTTTATTATACTAAAAATCAGGAACATCAATTGATTTGTCATGATCATCATCCATCTGCAAGATATTAGCCTCAAAAGTTGGCCTCCCAGACTAATTTTACACTGTGCAAACAAGAAATTTTACCAGAACCCTTCGACTTGACTCCTCAAAACTCAATCAAATCTCGTCATAGGAAGCTAAAATTAGACATGTACACTCACATATGATAGGTAAACATGGTTGTAAAATGATTTTAAATGAAATTGAAGTTATAACTCTTCAAAGTAAGTCACTGGAGCATGTTGCATAGGTTTACTCCTGAGTGCTAAAATTGATTTTTTCACATAGGAACCTAAAAAAGTTTTGCAAAAAATGTTTGGAAATTTCATGTTCCAACAGTGGCTCTATCTGGGGATGTATGCCCCTCATGGGCATAGCAAGATTCCAGATCTCTGGGGAGTAGACCAGTGCCTACTCCATTAGGCATAGAGTCCAAAATTTCACCTCTGCCCTAAAATAATATGGTCTAAAAACCACATCATGGCTGATGGCACAAGGCCATCAAAAAAAATAAAATCATCCTTTTGCCTCTGTCATATACCTTATTCTGATTTGATTCCATCAAACACCTTTTGAAAACATTTATGCAATCTGCCCTACTATATCCACTGGGATTGGAAACTTTCAAAACCATATTATATTCATCTTCATCCTTATCTCTTTACAGTTGTTCATAATTAGGCATTGTCTGAAACTTTTCATCATCATGTGATATGTTATTTTCACATAAAAGGCAACATTTTTCATTATTCTTCTCACTATCATATACTGTAAATTGACCTTCTGGTTGATTTGAAAGATGAGAATGCTCATTGTTCTCTTCATCATCACCACAATACTCAAATGTACTCATTTTATTATTTGATTTCCCTTCATTTATGGATTCATCATCAGCATATTCACTTCCCTGACTGTCTGAAAGTATTTCATCCTCTTCATATAATGGGTTTGAATACACATGAAATTCTTGTTGCGGCATACCTTGGCAAAATGTCATCTGCTCTTCTTCTATCTCTTCATCATATAATGGGTTTGAAAAGGTTTGAAAACCATTTTTAGATATGTGCACTTCCTCCCCATCATGAGTTTGTTATGTTTGTTTGAAATAATCATCCTCTTCCTTCCCAAACTGTCATTTCATATATTACGGTGGGTGGGCTAGGACAAAAGGAACATCCATATTTTGAAGACTACTCTCATTTTCAGGTATATGCTGGGGCTCCAAGTCTTGTGCAAAATTTTGATAATTGCAATCATGATCCCAGGAGGAGAATTGATCTTTTAAAACTTCTTCCTCATTTAAATCTGAAACATCATCATGAAAATTTTCACTTGCATATATCTCATTTACTGGATGTACTGTTTGATCAGTTTCTCCATATTCATCTTCATAGTTGTCATTGTATTGGCTCGAGAATAATCTTTTTAGATTTTTCCATGAAGAGATACCTAAAATTGTTTTGCTAAAAATGGTTGGAAATTTCAAGTTCCAACAGGCCCGACGACCGACCCCCGACAAGTATTTTTTCTAAGGCATTCCACTGAGCCTTTTTGGGGACCCACAGCAGGCTTGTGAAAGCATAGGAAGAAGACATGTGGCACAATCTTAAGTGTTTTCATCGTTCCATGAGCCTTCATCTGTTGCTTTATCTCATGACTGCAGAATCGCGGGAGGCCACCACGTGGATAAAAGGATAGGCGATAAAGAAGAAGGCCAAAGGCCTGAACTTTGAACTCCACCAAACCTTTGTAAAATTGACTAAGTCTTCAGAATTATGGGGATTGGGATTTCTATCTTCTTCTTTCTCAAGGAAGCGGTAAGGCCAAATGCTCGATGGCTAAAGTTTGACAAGGCAAACATTCTTATTAGTAAGGTGAATATCGGAAGGCAGGTGTTTCTCTTTCCTTCCTTCTTCCTTTTGGAAGACAGAAGGATGAGGCCTTGAAGTCTGAAGTCCAAAATTCCAATTTTTCAGAGGTTCACTTCCTAGCCTTCCAAACTTCTCCAACTACCTGGGAATGTGCCAACTAATTCCAAGAACACCAGTAATGCAAAGTGGGTGGTCGCTAGAACAGTGTCTACCGTCTATGATCAAGTACCAAATTTAATGGGAGCTGTAGTGTTTCAGTATCTAGTATCTTTTGTGGTACCCCTCAATGATGCAAGTCAGTATGCAGGGCATGGGCACCCAAAATATTTGTTGATTTCTCTAACTGGGCCATGTGCCACATTCAATGCAGAAGTTGCTTGTTGACTGAATTTTCTAGCATCTAGAAGCTACACGATGAGCTGAATGGCTATATATGCGTCAGTTGTTGACATTCTCTAGGTTTCAGCCAATTTTTTGGTCTGGGAGCACCTAAGGATTTTCTCTGGCATCAACACACAATTTTTCTAGTCTTTTAGTAAAGGGATATTTTTAATATAGAGTAGTAAGGTTATTGTAAAGTAGATTTGAATGTAATGGTATGTCTTCATAGGAGTTTGTAATGATTTTGGTAAATATATAATCGCAGTTATGTATTTCCCTTTGCTACATTTGCTAGTATGATTGTAACAGATGTTTGGAGATGTGTGAGAGAATCTAAGTTAATACAAATCTTTGTATTTTCCATCCTTTTGTTGCATAAGAATCATTGTAGTTCTCTTTTGGGTTATTAAGTATGTCCATTGTATGAAGATCTATCTGAAGTCATATATGTGAATATATGTCTAGTTTTGTTGATCCTTTACTGTGTATCTCATTTCCTCCTTGCATTCTATGACTCTATTACCCAATGGAATAGGCACGGGTCCATATTGGAGAGGGACCAGTCACTCTTTAAAATCAAACAAATAATTCACCTATGGTTTAGGGGAAAAACCATCTTTCATGTGCATGTATATTTGCAAAGTTGAATCATCTATGTAGGGGTTTTGAGATAGCCAGTCATTCTTGACTTAGTGATAGCTTTTGGAGTCAAGATGATGAGATGGGTTTGGCTATTCATTTATTTTTAGTTGTTCATTTGGTTTGAAGTTAATTCCTATTCAGGTATACCCCTTTGGAATATCCCTCTAGAGTCTAAGTTGAGCTCGAAGTGTAGAAGAGTCTACCCACTCCTGTTAGTTGCCCAAAATTCCCCTTAACATGTTGATAAACCTCTTCCTATCACCTTGACAATAATCCCTGCCCCTAGGTGATTTAGGAATGTTTTAGAGTTTTGTATTGCATTTATTTTGGGAACCAACACCCATAAAACATTAAGCTCCTCTAATGCATCCTCCATGTGTCCAAGCATGTATCCACACATCACATGCCATGCTTCACAAAATGCACTCACAAGAGAAAATCAATACAATGACAGCCTCTCACATAGCCTACAACCAAAAAAACCAACAGCCAACCTGAACTACTAACCATGTGCTTTCTTTTATAGACTCAAGTTCACACAAATACAAGATGTAGTATGAAGAAAACCATGTGTTCCAAAATTATGGATACACAAAACCATTGACCCCTCATTTAATATTTGCAGCTAAGTTTTCACTTTATGACCAATATTAGATAATTTCCCAAATAAATAATTAATTATTTTGTGTCCCACACACATAAAATAAATAATCCAATTCTACATACAATGTTTACAAGTGACACCCAAATAAATATTTAATGTGCCTAAACACATCAATTAAGATGCACCACAAATAAATATTTATTTTACATAAATAAAAATAATCAATGTTATGCAAGGTGTACAACACACCTATTTCCTAACATTATCCCACTTGTTGTATACATTGCATAAGGGTCAATCAATGAAATAAATCATCATAGGAAAACATGAAACCACATGAATCTCCCACATGCTCTCGTGCTCTATCAAGATACCTACAATAAAATGAAAGTAACCACCATCTCAAGAAAGAACTCCTCTCATCCTCCAACATGCCACCTATGGAAGAAAAGGAAGATGCCAAGGTGAAGATGCACCAATCCAAAGAACACAATCATCAAATTCAAGTGATAACAAAGGATCCAAACTATTATCAAAGGTAAATACTCACATGATTAAAAATAACACCCATAGCATATATTAATACATCCAACCATCCATACCTCATAGGTATCAAAAACATTAGTAAACTCATGCCAACAACATATCCAATCCATATACCGCAATCACAAGCTCCATGTATAAATCTTGTCAATGAAGAACATACACATATAGAAACTCCCACTACATGGATAATGTCAAATGTGAAAATAGATCAAGGCATAGCAAGTCTACCAAATCAATACTCAAACCAAGGTGTGGGTAATGTAGTACCAAGAACAATCACAATTATCCACATATGCAAGATAAATCATTGCATACTCTCTCACAACATGTCACCATAACTCTCCCATGTCTAACCATATCAACATGAACCTCTAGGAAGTAGCCACAAAAAAAGAGAGAAAACCAATAAAACATATCATAACATGTCCTTCTAGCAACACCTCAAAGTTCTAAGCTATGTCAAGTATGATCTCCTTACAACACTAAATGAAAAACCTTAACAACACCCAACCATTCAATTCCATGGATCAAATCAACATATGTATCATACATAACCAACATGGATGTAAGACTCTCTAACTAAGGTAGATCAAACTCATAACCATTCCATAACAAGGAATAAGCCCAATCACATCTCCTAAACTCCTCATAATAGACATCATAAATCAAATCATATGAACAAGGAGATAACCATGCCAGCATCTCTCAAATGACCCCTCCAGAACCAATAACCATAGCTAAAGATCCATATCCATGAGAAGATAAAACATAAAGAAAAATGAATCTAAAAGGATGGAAATACCTCACAAATGATTATCCACCAACTAGACCAAAAGTGGGGAATGAGAATACTCCTCCCGGATACACCAAGCCACAATGACTCTCTCCAATCTAGGTCCATAATGAACTCACGTCCATATATTCCAAGTGTAGGCTCCTCAGTCTTTCTGCTGAAATCTCATCAACGAGTAATCATCTCAACAAATATCTCTAATCCCAAGAGAACTCTAGCATCACCTAAGTATCCAAGAATCCATGAGCACTTGCATGATCAATCCATGCTAAACTCCAAATGCAACACCGCACTATCATGAAGATCCCAAGAAAATGACCAGTGTACTCAATACCAAAAGAACCAATAAGATCATTGTCAAAGTTCCCACTGCACGTTTGTATAACCTAGGAACACATAATAACATCATGATCTAATCATCTCCTCAAAGGAAGATCTATGTCTCATAAGAACATATCTTGTTCCAAAGAGCACTTATATCATGCCAACACTCTAACAGGTGATCAAGAGTAAACCAAGACACAATACCATCCATCTTGTAAGCAAGGATCACCTATCAAAACTGATAAACCATAACCAACACCTCAACCAAAGACTCCAAGAGACATCCATGGTACCAAGATGTCAACATCTCCAAATCACATGAAGATAATCATCTCCTGTCAATAGAACCTAAGATGTCAATGAAGTCTAACTGGATAGAAGAAACACAATCCAAGAGCTCCTCCATGACACCAAAAACCACTCAAGAAGATCATCCACCACCTAAGTAATGAATCCATATCATTTCCAAAGATCTCATTGAACTGTGATACTAAGCTACACATGACATCATGATAAACATCAAACCATCACTATCAAAAGATCACACTGAATCATGTAACCAATCCATACATGACATCATGATAACCATCTCCTAAATGAAGATCATCCATGGCCCCAACACAATCAAGGAATCCCATTGTACCATCAATATCTCCCAAAAGGTAGAGTAAACCATGATCTACAAACCAAGAAGATGAACCACCACCTATAAACAAGAACCAATTCCACACCACAAACAATGCATCTGCATAACAACCATGTCATTCCAAAGTCCCAACCATACAAGTAACATCCATGATACCATGATCAACACCCAATGTACCTACACCAAACACCCACTGAGTCTCCACAACTATACCATATAGTAAACAAATCTAGGTCACATATCATGACTATATTAGGTAATACCATCTCTTTATCTCATAATGAGAACCAAACTAATAAACTAAGTGACTAAAGAAGGACAAACAAATAGAATATGCATAAACAATGAAGTATCTATTGGTATAGACAACCCACATCCAAGTCATCTATGCAACCTATAAATACAAACAACCTACAAAATTGCACAACTTGTAGATCTCACAATGCAACCTCCAAATTCAATCATACATTGGTAATCATGTCAATTAAGGATAATCAAAGATAAACATGTAAGTTTTCAATGACTCAAACACCAAATCACCTTAGATTCAATTTACCACAAACTCACAAAGTACCAAAAGTCAAAGGAACCACATAATAGATCAAACTAAAAAAATACACAAATCTCAAAATAACATTTCCAAACCTAGTCCACTATGAAGTGCTCTAAAATATATTTCCAATGCCTATAAGAAGTCAAAAATTGGACATCATATGCAAAAATTATGCCTTGTCCAAGTTCAAAACACAAATTTGGCTTCCAATTGGAAAATTCTATCAAAAATAGAAGAATTTGGAAACATTTCTGACATCGCAACATAGTACTCAAGAAGAGATTTTTGTCAACTATAATAAGTTGAAAATTTGATTCTGTATGACAAATTTATGGCCCCTAGAAAAAATTTCCTCTATTTGGCTTAAAGATTAGGCCCTAGTGGCCCTCTGGTTGCTCTCTAGCCACTCTGCCAGTGGCTGTGGTGTGTGGGCAGAAAAAAATGGTAACTCAGTCGTTGGGTGGTGGTTTGGTGCCTGTCGCTAGTGGCGCAAGCCCTGCACAACTTGGGGGGTATTTAAGCCCCATGCATACCGAGGGTGTTTAGCCCTCGTGGGCTAACGGTGACCACACATTGGGCAGTGCATGCCTATGGATTGGGCCCTAGGCCGTAGCCCCCTAGCCCTAGGCATTGGTCACCTAGGGGACTAGGGGTGTGGACCCCTTCATTGGCCCCAAAGGTTTTTTCTATTTTTTTTCATTTCTATAGACTTTTTAATTTTTTTTTAAAATTATAAAACCTACAAACTGTACCTGTACAAGTGATGCAAGCACCTGCATAGGGAATGATGCAGTCATGACCAGGGGTTTTTATCAAACTACCTAGTCATGCAGCCAGTAATACACAACAGAAGCACAAATTCATTCACAAACCTAAAATAATGTTATTGATTTCAAAAACATCAGCATTATAGATTTATTAGCTTTCCAACATTCAGCACTAAGCATTACAATACAATACCTAGACCTAATCGGTTACGTGCTTGTAGCACTAAATCACTTTACAATAGAGACAAAGATTACCCCCCAACTGATAACTACTCTCAACATTATTTATAGACCCCCCTCTTTTCATAGATGATAATCATTTTTATATTCTTCCTAGAAGTTAAACCAATAAGGAGTTTGCTTAGTTATGAAACCAAATGGATGGGTTTTAATAACCACTTGACTTGCCAAACAGATAAATAATAACGCCATTTGATTAGCATATTCCCATACATTAAAAATGTGGAGCCTTTTAAAACTTCACATCCCATTAAACAACCTTCAAAAAATAACTTTAAAGCCATCAGTAAATATTTGATTCTTCGAACCTCAGTTGTCAACGCCTGTCGGAAAATGTGAAATTTTTCGAACCAATGTCCCTTTAATCGGAAAAAACTGAATTTGCAAAACTTGGACTCTTTCCCTTTAATCAGTGATTTTGTCCCTTTACGAACCATCTCATTAAATGCTTTATCAGTAAAAGTCTGCTTCCATGAACTAAGACTTGGCACCATGCCCTTTTTCGGCAACATGTGACTTTTCCAAACCTTATCAACTTATCGGCAAATGTTGCAAACCACAAACTAGCAAATGCTTGCACTTTTTCTTCTATCGCAAAAACTTGTCTTTCCAAACCCAGTTGGCAAATCGACATCTTTTGGAAAATCTAAACTCCTTTCTAAGCCTTTATTATCTTATTGGCCTTTTGTTGAAAATGCAAACTAAGCATTGCCTATCAGCAATGTTATGACTCCATGAACTAAGGAATTGGTGACTCCATAAAAAGGCTTGTCAGTGAAAGGAAGCAAGTTTGAAAACCCGAAACTATGCCAAAAAAGTTCAAAAATTTGAGACTTTTCCGATAGTAATTCTCTCTAAGACTTGCATTCAAAAAATGAACTAAGTATACAAGCATGTCAATGAATTGGAAAAAGAAAGAACTGGTAAACTGAAAAGTTCACGAATACCCATAACTTTGTCATTTTTCATCCAAATTTCCTGAAATTGGAACCGGGAATACCCATTAGGCTATTCTATAAGATGATGCTTTTACTTGGACAAAATAAATCTGCATTGCTCCAAAAACAAAACTACAAGAAAATAAAGCCAAAACCAACTTAGAAAATAAAATGTATTTTTGGTGACACAGGATTGCCAATGAACCCAGATGCTCCTGCATTAGACATGTCGGGTAAGAGAAATGTTCCATGAGTTGGAAAACTCATGAACATTTGAAAATGCTTGGGATGGTGATCCCATGCTTGTTCTTTATCCAAACCTCCTCTTTATCTACCTGACCTCTCCTCTTCATCACTTAATGAAATACTTCACTTCCACTTACACTTCCTGGGCTATACCATTTTTGAGACAATTTCAAGTGTCCAAACTATGACTTGTTTTCTTTCCTCTCCAAACTACCACTCCTTTGCTCAAAATTCACAATCTTTACTATGTTGCGCACTTCTTTAGGCTATTGTTGCACAAATCGAGTACCACCCCATTTATCTTCAACCATAGTCTCCTTCATGGGAACCTTCATTGAGGCATTCCCAATCTCTCTTGTCACTTGTATCAACTATTTGTCAGAGTTGTAACAAACTGTCGAACCATTTTATTTTACTTGGGGTGTCTTCTCTTTTACTGAACTCAGCACATACTTCTACCCATCTTTCACAATAGTATACAAAGTCCTTTTACCATTATAGATTGCTTCCCTCTCAAACTACCAAGGTATACGCAATAACACATGATAAACACTCATTGACATAACATCACACAAAACTTCATACTTATGATCCAATCTGAAAACTAACCAAGCATTGCTCCTTCACTACTAATTCATGTTCCTTTTGAAACCCAGTAACTTTATAAGGACTAGGATGTTTCATCTTTTTCAAACCTAGCTTTTCTACCATTTCCTCTGAAACTAGGTTATCAGTACTACCACTATCTACAATTACTTTGCAACACTTACCTCCAAACTTGCATACAGTTCTAAAAAGACTTCTCCTCTAAGATGCTTCATCCTTCTTCACTTCTGGTGTTATCAATACTCTCTTGAACATAAGAGACTCTCCTTCTTTAGGCTCTTCCACTTTCAGTAATGCTACACTTTCTTCATCTTCTTGTACCAAGTTATTTCTGGCCATACCTTTCTTCTTCTTCTCTTGATGTAATTGTGGACATTCATAAGCTCTATGTCTTGTCTCACCACATTGAAAAAATTTCGCAGGGAATCTCTTGTTGCTACTACCATGTCCTCCTGTAGAGTATTCTCTTCCTCTCACTCCTTGACTTGAATCTTGATTCCATTTTCAATTTATTTCTTCTTCCTAGACTTGTTTTCCTTTGCCACTACCTCCTTGTCCTCTCCCCATTGAGAATTTCCCTCTTCCTCTTATATTACTCTACTGCCTTCTTTCTATCTTTTCTTCTACTTTTAAAGCATATTGATATGCCTCCTCTAGTGAAGAAATCTTCAGTATATTCATCTCATCTTGTATATTAAACCTCAACCCATTGATATATCTAGCTACTTTCTCTTTATCCATTTGATGATGCCTAGATCTAATGACCATTTTATAAAACTCTTCAGTGTAGTCCTTCACACTCATATCTTTCTACTTCAAATTCTAAAGTTTCCTGAACATCTCCAGCTCATAATCTCCAAGAATAAATTTTTCTTTCAATTAGGTAATCATTTGATTCCACTGGGTTATTCTCGCATCTCCATTAGCCACTATCTCTCTTTGTAAATCCCTCCACCATAAGGCAACATGTCCTTTGAGTTTTATTTGTGTCAATCTCACCCTCTAAGGGTGACGAACATTTTCTTATTCAAAATATTCTTCTAATTCTCCTATCCAATCTATGAATTCATCAAGATTCAATGTTCTAGAGAAATTAGAAATTTCTATTTTGTTACCTCCTCCAACTCTGGAAAGCACTCTAAAGAACCATTCTTCTCTAGCATCTACTGGCTGTTCATTTTCTCCCTCTCATTCATCCTCCACAACTTCATCCTCATCATCAGCATGATCTTCTGCACAATCTAGGTCTCTTCTCAATCCATCAACTAAATTTCTCAACTCGTTCCTCATTTCAAAATGGAACTGTTTGAACATATCTTCCATTCTGGGAATTCTTCTTCTCGGGGGCATCTTTTCAGATTACAACTACAACTGCTGACTCTCCACACACACTATGGAAACAAAATCCTCTTCTTCTCACAATTCCAACATCTCTTTTAGCCCTTAGTAATTACGAGACTCCTCTTCACACCCAAAAATACCCTCTCAAGCCCTCTGAGACAATACTTTAGATTATCTGCAACGTATCTCCTCCCAACAAGAAAACTTGGCTCTGATACCACTTGATGTAGTCATGACCATGGGGTTTTATCAAACTACCCAGTCATGCAACCAATAATACACAACAAAAGCACAAACTCGTTCACAAACCTAAAATAATGTTATTAATTTCAAGAACATTAGCATTACAAATTTATTTTTCCAACCTTCAACACTAAGCATTGCAATATGATACCCAGACCCAATCAATTATGTGCTTGTTATACTAAATCACTTTACAATAGATATAGAGATTACCCCCAACCGATAATTACTCCCAACATTGATTATAGACCCCCCCTCTTTTCATAGATGATAATCATTTTTATATTCTTCTTGGAAGTTAAACCATTAAGGAGTTTGCTCAGTTATGAAATAGAATAGACAAGTTTTAATAACCACTTGACTTGCCAAACGGATTAATAATAATGTCATTTGATAAGCATATTCCCATACATTAAAAATGTGGAGCCTTTTAAAACTTCACATCCCATTAAAATAGCCTTCGAAAAATAACTTTAAATCCATCAACAAATATTCGATTCTTCAAACCTTAGTTGTCACCACCTATCGGTGAATGTGAAATTTTCTGAACAAACGTCCCTTCAGTCAACAAAAACCGAATTTACAAAACTTGAACTTTTTCCCTTTAATCGGTGATTTTGTCCATTTATGAACCATCTCATTGAATGCTTTATCAATAAAAGTCTGCTTCCAAGAACTAAGACTTGGCACCATGCCCTTTTTGGCAACATGTGACTTTTCCAAACCTTATCGGCTTATCGGCAAATGTTGCAAGCCACAAACTAGCCAATGCTTGTACTTTTCCTTCTATCGGCAAAAACTTGCCTTTCCAAACCCAGTCAGCAAATCGGCATCTTTTGGAAAATCTAAACTCCTTTCTAAGCCTTTTTTAGCTTATCGACCTTTTGTCAAAAATGTGAACTAAACATTGCTTATTGGCAATGGTATGACTCCACGAACTAAGGTAGTGGTGACTCCATAAAAAGGCTTGTCAGCAAAAGGAAGCAAGTTTGAAAACCCAAAACTATGATGAAAAAGTTTTAAAATTTGAGACTTTTCCGATAGTAATTCTCTCTAAGACTTGCATTCGAAAAATGAACTTAGTATGCAAGCCTGTCAATGAATTAGAAAAGGAAAGAACCAACAAACTGAAAAGTTCATGAATTGGTGATTTATCCAACTAGCCATAACTTCATCATTTTTCATCCAAATTTCCCCAAATTGGAACTGGGAATACCCATTAGGTTCTTCTACAAGATGATGCTTTTACTTGGCCAAAATAAATCTGCATTGCTCCAGAAACAAAACTACAAGAAAACAAAGCCAAAACCAACTTAGAAAATAAAATGTATTTTTGGTGACACAAGATTGCCAGTGAACCTGGATGCTCCTGCATTAGGGAATATACCTTGTCTACACTATACAGATTTTGTACATAATCTTTAGGTTCCTCAAAAGATTCTATCTAGGGAAAAATAGGGAAAAAAATTTTTGTGTCCAAACATAGTTGAATTATATATTTTTCTTTGCCTCTTGGGCCTCCTTAATCCAATGGCAGAGTCTATTTTTGTCAAGGAGGCTTCCCATAAAATCTCACCTCCAAAACCCTCATACAAAGAGCCCAAATCAAAAACCCACTTGCCAAATCTCCATCAAACCCTACATCTGTACCAACCCAAGTCTACAAACACACATGTAACCTTGAAAAGGCCTTCAATCATTTCCTACAAAACCATGGATTCACCTATACATAAAATCCACTCATAGAAAGGGTTATAAAACTAAGGATATCTCCTCCCACAACCTGGTAACCAAGCTCTGATACCAAAATGATGGAAATATACAACCATAAAGACAATTTCCTCATTAACCTATGAGAGATTAAAATGCAAACATAGTATTCATAAATCCACATAAAAAAGAATAAGAAAACATACCATCAAGGTGACACAAGATATACCTTAGAAAAACCCTCAAGAGGGAAAACTCCATCCTCCAAAAGCATCCATATGTAATGTATTAATCGTCAATGAAACATTACAATACACTCTGAGAGTCTCATGGACACCCCTGAAACATTAAGCTCCTCTAATGCATCCTCCATGTGTCCATGCGTGTATCCACATATCCCATAAAATGCTTCACAAAATGTATTCACAAGAGAAACTCAATACAATGACAGCCTCTCACACAACCTATAGCCAAAACAACAAACAACCAACCCCAACTACTAACCATGTGCTTGCTTTTATAGAATCAATCTCACACAAATACAAGATATAGTATGGACAAAACCATGTGTTTTGCAACCATGGATACACAAAACCATTGACCCCTCATTTAATATTTGTAACTAAGTTTTCACTTTATGCCCAATATTAAATAATTTCCCAAATAAATAAATAATTATTTTGTGTCCCACACACAAAATAAATAACCCAATGTTTACAAGTGTCATCCACATAAATATTTAATGTGGCTAAACACATCAATTAAGATACACCACAAATAAATATTTATTTTACATGAATAAAAATAATCAATGTTATGCAAGGTGTACAACACACCTATTTCCTAACACAAACTACAACAATGATAAAAGAAGCTCTCTAGTGCATTTAAGATCAAAGACTTGCATCAATGGATTTCAAAGTTACTTACTAAGTTTATAGACCAAGTCAAATAGGAACTTTCTGGAAGTGCTATAGGAAAGTGGATGGAGCATAGTGATGACTTGCCATGAATTGTTCCAATTTTTTTTTATCATTATGGGATTTGGACTTTGAGGGAGATGTGGTAATAAGCAGTTGCATGGGGGCCAAGATACGGATATGTGGTGGGGATACACTTAATAAAATGTACACTTTGAGGTCATGGGTGCTAGAAGAAAAGATGAGTAATGAATCCTAGCTTATGAGCTATTCATAGAATGGATCGAAGTGGACAAATAAATACAGATAAGGAATGGGTTGAGAAGGGGATAAGTGGTGCAGAGACCACCATAGTTAATTTTGACTTGTATGCTCACTAGGAGCCTTCATTTTTGGATTTTATGCTCATTATGAGCCTAGGAGAGGTTATGTGTGTGTTTATTATTGTAATAAGGTCTGAGTTAGACCACTCTCTCTATTTTAGGAATCCTTTGTAGGGGAACTTCACATAAAAGCATATTTCTATGTTTAGGAGTGTGGAAGGCTAAAAATAGTCATCTTTTTGCCTTTTGCAATGAGGGGAATCTTGTATGATGCAAGTAGTGATGGATTTACATTGTATTTAGTCCCATTCAGCTTGTGGAGTAGAGACATTGGAGTTTTAAGGAAAGAAAATAGAAGAAAAGACTATTTTTCCTACTTTTTGCTGTGTAATTCGTTGTTCTTGACTATGGTACTCACCCGTATGGTCCTATCAAGGGCTCCTATGTTTGGAATGTTGTAAAGTGTTGTTTCACTTTTAATTTGAACCTATTTAAGAGCTTTAACATTGTAGGAGAAGGGAGATCAAATTGTTGTTCCAGTTTTGCTGTTCTAAGGAGGGTTTTGGTAGGGTTTAGAGAAATTGATGGGGTTCTGACCCAAACCTTTGTGTTAGAGCCCCAAAATGGATTGGATAGGTTTTTTTAGTTTTATTTTACAATGGGTTTTATGTGCAGGAGCAGGAGAGCTGTCTGAGACAAGTTGGAGGTAGATTTGGCTTGATATCTCCATGTATTACGCCATTTGACATAGTTTGAGTGAGCTTGTATTGGTAAAGTGACTTCAAATGCCCAAGAAGGCCCAAAACCTATTAAATCCATCTAGTTACAATCCATTCCAACTCCTAGAGTAGGTTAGAAAGTTTTGGACAAGATTGGGAGGGTACATCCTTTGTAAAACATGGCTAATTGCCCCTTGGAACAATAGGTACAATCCTTTTTCAAGGCACTTGTTCCAAAGCAAGGTACACTGCATGTTAGATATTTTATAGAGGGCCTTAATGGGTATTCAAAAAGATAAAGAGTTCATTGAGTTGTTTGATAAGTCTGAGACTTATACCCTCAAAACCTCATTTCAAGGGCTATAAGGAAATTAGTCAAGTTGTGAAGGAACATTGGGTAGGACAGTCAGTTCGGTCAATTTGTGAGTTTGGTGAGCATCCTTAGGACAAATGAACATGCCTCATGTCCTCCTCAAGTGTTGGTAGTCATCCCATACACCCAAATTAATTTGGGCTCCTAAATGAAGGCCTTGGTGCCATGTTTTTGTAAGTTTGTTGTCCACCCTAAGTCTGATCAGTCAAATCATATTTGTGGAGTTTAAAAAGTCATCCCTTTCTATACATCAAGTGGTATTAGAGCACAAGTTCTAATTGGGAAAGTGTGAACAAGAATAAAGAGTACAAGATGCCTCCTAAGAATAGTCCAGTCCTCACTAGAGAAGTGACATTGATGAAGGAATCTTAGGATGGAGTCCTAACCAGACTTGTAGCCATTGAAGCAAACCTAAGGAGAAGTGGGGTCATTGAGGAAGATAGTGACCAAGAGTATGAGGGTGAAAATGTAGACCTTTAAGAGGGATCCAATGAGGCAGAGATCGATCCAGATGATAAAAGGTTTATGAAGATGTTGCAGACAGTGAAAGGAGAAAGCACTGATGTCAAGATGGAGTTGCTCATGTATGAAGGGAAGATGAATAGTGAGGAGGTACTAGACTAGATTGATTCCTTAGACAACTACTTCAAGTACAAAGAGATGCCTAAAGAGAAGAAAGTCAAACTAGCAAAGACCAAGTTGAAGGGAGCAGCACTGACATGGTGGAACTATGTTCAGTTAGAGAGGTTGAGAAAAGGAAAAGCAAAAATTAGTTCATGGGACCGGATGGTGTCCAAGGTGAAGGGACAATTCCTTCGAAAAGATTATGCCATTCAAACCTTCAGAAGGTTGCAGAACTTAAAACAAAAAGAGATGGATGTAATGGCCTACACAGAGGAGTTTCATAAGCTCAGTATGAGGACTGGCCATAATGAGGATGAAGTTGAAAAGATTGCTAGATACATGAATGGGCTTAGGTTCAATATCCAAGATGAACTAAGTCTTACTACACCTAGGAATGTGGAAGAATGCTTCCAGTTGGCAATAAGAGCTCTGAGGAGAAGATTAGAAGGAAACAAGAACAAAATGGGAGGGGTAGAGGAAAGAACTTTAGAGGAAGAGGGAACTTTGGTGGAAGAGGACAGAAGTAGTAAGGAGAGACAAATGACATCAAAAATGAGAACCATGAACCAAGAGGAGAGTCAAGTGAAAGAGGCAACTTTAGAGGAAGAAGATCAAATAGTAGAGGCAGATTTGGAGGCCAAGGTAGAGGGTCAGGCACCTTCATAGGCAAATGCTACAAATATAATCAAGTGGGACATCCTATATTCAAGTGACCAGACAAACAAGCATCAAGTTCCCATTGAAGTGATAGAAGAGTCCAAATAGTACAAGAGGAGGACCAAGAGAGTGTGAACTCATCTTTTGTATGTGCAACCCCAGAAGGAGGAGAATCCTTAATGATAAGAAGGACATTACTAAAAGTACCAACAGCCAAGGAGCCCCCACAAAGGAAGGCTTTATTTAGGACAACTTGCAAAGCCCAAGGGAAGGTATGTAAGGTGATTATTGATTCCGGTTCTACTGACAATCTTGTGTCTCTAGAAATGGTAGAAAAGTTGAAGATCAAGAGGATTCCTCACTCTACACCCTACAAGGGGTCATGGCTCAATAAGGGTTAGCAAGTACTTATGAATGAGCAAGCTTGGGTGGAGTTCAACATTGGTGCCTACAAGGATAAGACCCTATGTGATATCATCCCCATGGATGTGTGCCATTTACTCCTAGGCAGGCCATGGCAATTTGACAGGAAGACCAAGCATGATGGAGAGGAGAACACCTACATGATTGTGAAGGATGGAGTGTCATATCAACTTACACCCCTAAAAGAAGATGGTGCAATAGTCCATGAAGGACCAAGCGTGATGATGGTGAAAGAGGAGTTTTTGAAGACACTGAAAGAAGAAGAGGTTGGATATGCCATCATTGGCAAGCCTATATCAACCAAGGTAGAAATAGAGGTAGAAAAGATGCCAGAAGAGGTGCAGGTCCTATTGGACAAGTATGAAACATATTGGTGAAAGACCTACCAAGTTCATTGCCTCCTGTAAGAGATGTAAGCCATCATATTGATCTCATCCATGGTGCAAGTTTGCCAAACAAGGTAGCATACAAGATGACACCACAACAAAATGAAAAGGTCAAAAATTAGATCCAAAAGCTATTGGACAAAGAGTTGATCAAGGAAAGTTTAAGCCCATGTGCTGTTCCAACTGTCCTAGCACCTAAGAAGGGTGGAGAATGGAGACTTTGTACTGATTCTAGAGCCATCAACAGGATAACCATCAAGTATAGATTCCCAATACCACGGATAGAAGATCTAATGGATAGTTTGGGTGAGGCATGTTACTTTTCAAAGATAGATTTAAAGAGTGGTTACCACCAGATAAGAATAAGAGAGCGTGATGAATGGAAGATAGAATTCAAGACTGATGAAGTGTTGATAACTGAGAGGGGGGGTGAATCAGTTATCTTAATTATTTCAGCTTTCTAAACTTTCTTATTAATTAATGCAGCATCAATTCAAATAAGCAAATATAACCATGAAATGGAAATACACATGACACAATAATTTTGACGTGGAAACCCTGTTAAGGGAGAAAACCACGGGGTGATTAACCTAAGATTATATTCTTTGTTAGAAGAATAGAAATACAAAATGGCACTTGCCAATTAGGGCTTACTGCCCGAGCACACTGCTCACAAGAGGCTCACTGCCTACAAGAGACTCATTGTCTACAAGATGTAAGAAGAATAACACGATCCTTGAACTGATGAGAAGCATCCACATATGCTAAGGTTCAGTTCTGGTTAGGCTCAATACACTGATCTGTTGCACTTCATCCTTCCTCTTCTTTTGTGCTATTGTCCTTTTACATACCGGACCTTCCTTACTACTTTCACTCTGCTCTTCTACTTTTCTTTGCACACCATACAACTACTATATATTTTCCTCATCAAAATCCATCTAGTATATATAACCCCACAAATTATTTCATCCTCTTTCTAGTCGACATCTAGAATAGTCAATATTTCCCAAACTTTAGTCTGTCGGCTGAATCCTTGCTTCCCAAGTGATGCGGATCAAAAAGAACCTTATAGAAGTTGTCTAGCAAGTCGGCCAATCATGAATGATACCTTAGGAATCTTTATCACCATCAACATCTCATCCGAAATAACTTGTGATGCTCTGCCTATTAGTTCTCCCTCTATTTGTTCTACCAAACCGGACCCCAGTACTTAGAAGCTTATATCTCTTCACTCTTTCAACATCGGAGGCTCAAACCCTAGAATCTATTAGTCAAGGAACACCTCTTGACTTCCCCAACTTTGCACTTTACAAGGATACTTCTTTTAACAGATCCGGACCTGACTGTCATACCTTCTACATGCTCTATTCTTGCTTACTGGACCTGAAAGCTCTTCAATCTGACTTCTGGTAGATACACACCATAGCCTGCGGATGTGTGGGATGATCTTTGTTGCCATCAATGACAACACCAATGAAGCTACATAGTGTCTCTTGCCAACAATCTCCTCCTTTGGCATTGATGGCAACACTTAGTGAAAAATGACTGTCATACTATACTCCCCCTTGGCTGATGCTCTGTGTTTTTTCAGAGCTCCCCCTTAGCTAGATCCTGCAATTTTCACTGCTCCTCACTCCCCCTTTGACATCAATGGCAAAGGGTAGGGTCCGTATACCAAAATTTCCAAAAAGAAATCCAGCTATACTTTGCTGCATAAGTATATATACATACTATACGTACATATATTGTAGTATGTCTGCAAAAGATGTCTTCAATTGGATGAATTCTGTTGCCCAACTATGCTTCATCCTATCCAAAATTGAGATGTGACCTCTCAACAAGAATGAAAACGCGTCTGCTCTTTTTAGATTTGTCGGATCACAGGTCCGGGCTGTGATCTGGGCTTCTTTTATGACCTCATTCATGGCCTTTAACTTAGGGATAATTATCCCTCTAAGTTCACCCAACCTACTTATTCTATTTTTCTTTTCCTTCTCAAGCTTCTTGATTTCATTCAAGACTGCAATAGTCTGACATTCTTGATTTATTATGGAAGAGGAGGAGAGAGTTTTGTCAGTTTGTCCTCCTGTTCTTTCACTTTCTTCTCAATATCCAATGTTACTTTGGACCATGATAAACAAAATTTGTACATTTCCCCGCCATCTTTAAGAGCATTTTCTAAGCTCTTTATCCCAATATTCATATTCCTCCTATCATTAGTTATTAACCCTTGTACCTCTGATAATCTTTTTGCCAAAAACTCCTTCCGGACCTTATCTTCTGCTGACTTCTCTAGGGAATCAAAATGTGTGCTAACACTATTGACTAGAGATTTGAGATTACCAGATGAGGAGGCTGAGGGATCCTTCTGAAAAGATGGCATGATCTTTTCTAATACTCCGGATGCAACTTCTATTAGCTCGCAGTCTTCCATGTGAGACTTCAGGAGTTTTTCTTTAGCCTTTGCATTAGCAAATGAAGCTATCTTCATTGTTTGTACCAGGGAAAGAGAATCAAAATCAAATGGCCCTTGTAGAAGTTCCAGTTCATCAATCTCCATTAACTCTTTGTTTAAGAATTCTTTGACGGTTTCTGCAGTGTCTCTTGCCAGAGACAGATTCTTTTTCTCTTCTATAGTCTTAGAGCTGTCTCTTGGAGTTTTCTCTCCTTCTACACTCTTACTAATAGCTGTGGTCTTCTCTGTTGAAGTCTTCTTTCCTTCTGCAACCTTAGTACTATCATCTTCTTTTTCTTTCACTCCCTTTTTTGTATCCACTATTCTTTCTTCTCCTTTGGATCCAAAGTCAGCAGGGGAAACCGGAGGAGTGATGTTTGTTTGTTCACGGGCCACCTCTTCCAGAGCAGAGGATTCCAAGTCCTTATCTTTTTCTTCACTGGTGTCCATTACTTCTTCTATCATTACCTCAATAGATTCTTTTTCAACACTTGTAGCCGAGGGATCAACACCCAAGTCCTCTATAATAGGAATGTTGAATCTTGAGTATGCATTCCGCAAGATTTCTTCTGTTTCTTTTGCCACTTTATCAGTTTCTCCAAGCATGAGCTGATTCATTCTAGTCTTACTCTGGAACTCATCCTTGCAATCTTTGAAGATCATATCCATTTGTTTTGGAGTAATTGAAGGGTAGAGTTGAATAGCTATCTATTCTCTAATTTCTAAGTCCTTAGCCTTAGCATTTTCTTTTCTCATCTCAAGTTCCTTTTCCAAACTTTTAGGAATTAGAGAAATTATTTCAATCAAGGCTTTATTGTATATGTTCAAGTACTTAACTGTTGCTTCCTCCAACATTTTTCTATCTGTATTATTATATGCATCATAGAATTATGTTATTGGTTGCAGGTTCCCATCCATAGTAATAGCTTTGACTACATCATCTGGGGATAGAGTGGGCCTTTCAATGAATTCTTCTGCTATCTCTTCCTTGTCTTTACCGGTAGAGGGTTTGCCAGATACTTTCTTCTTTTTCTTCAATTTCCTTACCTCCTCATATGATTCTATCTCTTCATCATCCTTCTGGCTAATATAGGATCTTGTTGCCTTTTTCTTTGTTCTCTTTTCTCCTTTTCCAGATGTCTGGACTTCTGGTTTTGATGCCTTTGAGCTTTTATCAGAGGTAGGTGCAGTCCTTTTAGAGGATCTGGTCCGGGAGGGGACTTCTACCGGATCACTTTCCTTTTCTGCTTCTTCCTTCTCTTTCTCTACCCTTTCCATCTTTTCTCTGTTGGCATCAAGAGCTTCTTTTGATATGCCATATCTTTCGGCAATATTCTCTACTTCTTTTCTCACTTTTCTCTTTATCTCTGGTTGTCTAAGTTCCACATGAATTTTTACACTCAACTCTTCAAAGGTTCCAAACCTTTCTGCTTTGGGATCCTTGGGTTGACTAAGCATGTGTTGGACATGAAGCTCTACAATTTTCTCATCCACTTCATACCCCATCGGCATGATCCAGACTGTCCTTGGTTCCACAGCTTCCATTAGGCACTGATCAGTTTCAACCATAAAACAAACTATATCCTTATACTTTTGAACTAGAGATTTGGGGATTCTTTCTCTTGCTTGCATCATGTTCTAAAAATTCTTGAAGTAGCCCCAGAGAGCTGTATTCTGTGCCTTGGCATCACCAAGCCCATGTATAAAATCTCTGATTTGAATTGCTACTGGTCTATCATTCTGCCATACCCAGCCACTGGATCCGGGAAGCTCATTCATGTAATAAAAGAATAGGCAGAGTATCAAGCCACCATACTTGAAGGATTTCTTCTTGTCCTTTATCTTCTGCAGATTTTCCAAAAGTTGGTTTAGAAGGAGCTCATAGAGATCATAGTCTGCATTCTTCCTTAACATTTCATAAGCAATATATATAGCAATTCTAGATACAGAATTCTCCCTGCTGGAGTGATATATCTTATATCCAATTATCATTGATGCAAACTTGATATCTGGATCTGTGATATACTCAATTGTCATTGCTCTTTTATCAAACTTCGATCCAGTAGCCTCACTTACAATATGGTTTTTAACAGATTTGAGAATAGGCATCTCACCAGTTGAGTGTAATCCTGTTACAGCCCTAATGGCATCCTTAGTGATTTTAAACGGCCTGTTCAACCACATGAAGTTGTCATGTATTCAGCTTAGAATATACCAGACCCATTCGTCTTCCAGAAAATAGGGGAAATGAATGCACTGTGCAAAATGTTTGTCCCGGACAGCTTTAAACTGAGTTTTGAGTTCAAATGAGTCATCTATCAAATGCTTGTGATAGATATCAACCAACTTAGATTCCCCAAATTCTTTAATATTTGCATGAATATATGCCCTAATATCTTCTACATGCAGAACTCCATACGGAATACTTGAAAAGGCGCCTAGGGGATCAACTTCTAGGGATTTATATGGATGTTTCTTGAATTTAGGGTGAGGCCTCTTAGTGATCTTTACAACATTTGGTGTATTCATCTTCAAAAATATTTACAGAGAAGTACTCAATAACGGAAAGTACCTTTTGCGCATCTAGGGTTCGTGAAGAGATCCGGATTGATTCGCTGGATGAATCAACTTCTGTAGATGACCTTTGATGGGCTTCAGGAGATTTGATGCATAGCTCCTTTTTTTTTCACTTCTTCTTGAATGTAGAATGAACAAGTGTTTGATGGGAAAATCCTTATATTATTCTGCAAACCCTAATACCAAGTTGCAATAAATGCTTAACTTAAGTCATTTCAGTTTTCCTTATTTTCCTTATTCGAATGACTTGATGAACTGGATCAATCTTGTTCTAAACATCTTGTAGATCTTCCATATTTTAACCATAGTTTATTTAGATGTTTCTCTTACGAACCCTTTGATCTGCAACTCACCTTGTGCTAGTTCCGGCATCAATTAACTAGTTGGGGGAAAAGGTTTTTCCTTGTGTCTCCCCCTGAGCCAGAGCTCACCTTTTAATTTCTGGAAGGAATATCAGCACCAGATTCTAGTGCAGATCCATCTCCTGCATTTTCTGTACTTCTCTTCACCCAAATCTTGTTCATCTCACTTTTAACTTCATCCACATTCACTTTTCCTTTTCCCTTGTCTTGATTCTAATTATGATGTACCGGACCTCTTTTGCCCTGATTCTTGCTTCTACAAAATTTGGCAATATGACCGGATCTATTGCAATTGTGGCAAACAACATTTTTTTGCATATTTGATTGATGTCCTCTTGATCTACATTGATTAGCCATATGACCCATTCTATTGCATGCAAAGCATCTACCATTGAATGAATTGTTCATTTGCATATTTCTGCATTCATGAGATTTGTGACCATACCTTTTGCAGTTGAAACATTTTCTGAAGAAGGATATATTAGTCTGATTCATTCTCTTTCTACACTGATTAGCTTTATGACCAAAGTTATTGCAGTTGTGGTAGTATCCATTGAAGGATGGATATCTTTGAGCATTAGGCTGCCTTACTGGAGGTCTTCTAGGCCTGTTCCTTGGATTTTCTGATCCAAAATTCTTCTGACCAGATCCGGAGCTTTCACCTTTCTCATATCCCAAGCCACACTTGTCATCTACCCTCTTTTGGCTTTCAAGAAGAACTTCAAGTTGAGCAGAACTTATCTTGAATTTCTCTTTGTATTCATTTATTGTTTGAAGATCCCTTTTAAGAGAGAGAATTTGATCCTCAAGCTTTTCTTCATTATCTTTAGCATCTTCAAGATCAAATTCAAGATGTCTAATTATTCTATCCATCTTGTGGCAGTCTTCTAATTTCTCCTTGAGAGATTGTCTTAGATCATCTTCAATTTTTCTTTTTTTCTTCAATTTCTTGGGTAAACTTCATAACTCCTGATTCCATTTCATGTCTTACCATAATGACCTCTTTTGATAACTTTTCGCATAACTTGGTTTTCTCCTTCAGATCTCCATTTGTATCATTTGTTTCACCTTGACTTGCCAGTTGCTGAAGTAGCTCCTTTCTCTTTTTCATAGAGAGACTCAGTTTCTCTTTAAGTTCATTTATGAAATCATCAGCCTGTTTGAGTCTTTCCTTTAATTCATTGACTTCAGAATTTGACTGCTCAAGATCATCTAGGGCAGACTTAACTTGCTCCCTCATACCATACACATCCATTTGAGTTCCCATATCTTCCTCAAGCTGTTAGGCTCTGTTGGGAGGAACTTAGCTTTGATATCAATTGTTGATAACTGAGAGGGGGGGTGAATCAGTTATCTTAATTATTTCAGCTTTATGAACTTTCTTATTAATTAATGCAGCATCAATTCAAATAAGCAAATATAACCATGAAATAGAAATACACATGACACAATATTTTTGACGTGGAAACCCTGTTAAGGGAAAAAACCACAGGGTGATTAACCCAAGATTATATTCTCTATTAGAAGAATAGAAATACAAAATGGCACTTGTCAATTAGGGCTTACTGCCCGAGCACACTGCTCACAAGAGGCTCACTGCCTACAAGAGACTTATTGTCTACAAGATGTAAGAAGAATAACAAGATCCTTGAACTAATGAGAAGCATCCACATATGCTGAGGCTTAGTTCCGGTTAGGCTCAATACACTGATCTGATGCACTTCATCCTTCCTCTTCTTTTGTGCTGCTATCCTTTTACATACCGGACCTTCCTTACTGCTTTCACTCTGCTCTACTACTTTTCTTCACACACCATACAACTACTATATATTTTCCTCATTGAAATCCATCTGGTATATATATCCCCACAAATGATTTCATCCTCTTTCTAGTCAGCATCCGAAATAGTCAATATTTCCCAAACTTTAGTCTGTCGGCTGAATCCTTGCTTCCCAAGTGATGCAGATCAAAAAGAACCTTATAGAAGTTGTCTAGCAAGTTGGCCAATCATGAATGATACCTTAGGAATCTTTATCACCATCAACATCTCATCTGGAATAACTTGTGATGCTCTTCCTGTTAGTTCTTCCTCTGTCTGTTCTACCAAACTGGACCCCAGTACTTAGAAGCTTATATCTCTTCACTCTTTCAACACTAGAGGCTTAAACCCTAGAATCTATCAGTCAAGGAACACCTCTTGACTTCCCTAAGTCTGCACTTTACAAGGATACTTCTTTTAACAGATCTGGACCTGACTGTCAGACCTTCTGCATGCTCTGTTCTTGCTTACCGGACCTGAAAGCTCTTCAATCTGACTTCCAGTAGATACACACCATATCCTGCGGATGTGTGGGATGATCTTTGTTGCCATCAATGACAACACCAATGAAGCTACACAGTGTCTCTTGCCAACATGAAGGTCTTTGTGAGTGACTAGTAATGTCATTTGGGTGATCAAATGCCCTAAGTACATTCATGAGAATTATGAATGAAGTCCTAAAGAATTTCATAGGAAAGTTTGTGGTAGTCTATCTAGATGACATTCTTATGTACAATAGAACCAAAGAAGAACACTTGCAGCATTTAAACATGTTGTTGAAGATTGAATGAGGAGAAACTGATGATCAACCTCAAGAAGTGTGAATTCATGAAAGAGGAGCTTGTCTATCTTGGGTTTGTGATCTCCAAGGGTACACTCAAGATGGATCCATCCAAGGTAGAAGCCATACTCAATTGGCCAACTCCTAGAATAGCAACAGAGGTAAGAAGTTTTCATGGTTTGGCTACATTTTATAGGAAGTTTATCAAAAAAATTAGTCATATTTATTCTCCTATTCTTGACACCATCAAAGGAGATAAGAAGAGAAAGTTTTAGTGGACTGAGGAAGCTGAGAAAAGCTTTGAATACTTGAAGACAAGGGTGGCTCAACAACCTATTCTTGCACTTCCTGATTTTAGAAAGGTGTTCACAATTGAATGTGATGCAAGTGGATATGCCATAGGTGCAATCCTAAGCCAAGATGGGAGACCAATTGCATTCTTCAGTGAAAAACTCAATGAAGCCAAGAGGAAGTACTCTTCCTATGACCTTGAACTCTATGCTATGGTACAGTCACTCAAGAAGTGGAGGCACTATCTATTGCCTAAAGAGTTTATTATCTTCACAGACAATCATGCTTCGAGTTTCTTGAACAACCAGGATAAGTTGAGTCATAGGCACATGAAGTGGATGGAGTATATGCAGGCCTACACATTCACCATCAAACATAAGAAAGGACAAGAAAACAAAGTTGTTGATTCCCTGAGTAGAAGGTCCATGATGGTGTAGGAGATCAAGTTGCAGAGTGTAGGTATTGAGGCATTTAAAGGTATGTATGAGATTGATGAAGATTTCAGTGATGTTTTTGCTGTTTGCAATCAGTCCCAAGATGTTTTTCACAATAAATGTTCTGAGTTTGTAGTACAAGATGGTTTATTATTCAAGGGAGCTCAATTGTGTGTGACAGGATGCTCCATGAGAGCAAATCTAAATAGGGAAAAACACTGTGGCAGCATGAGTGGTCATTTTGGTTATGACAAGACTTTGGAGTAGGTCAATAGGTTTTACCATTGGCCTAAGCTGCATAATGATGTGAAGAAGTTTGTGGAGAGTTGTGTGATATGCCAAAGGGCTAAAGGATCAAGTTCTAATGCAGGTTTATACCAACCTTTGCCAATACCCAATCAGCCATGGGAGTCAATCAACATGGACTTTGTTCTAGGTCTGCGCAAGACACAAAGAGGTTATGACAACATTTTTGTTGTTGTAGGTAGGTTTAGTAAGATGGCACATTTCATTTCTTGCAAATCCACTAATGATGCCTCTCATATTGCTGGTCTGTTTTTCAAGGAAATTGTAAGAATCCATGGATTGCCTTTGACAATAGTGTCTTACAGAGATTCCAAGTTCATTGGTCACTTTTGGAGGACTTTGTGGAAGAAGTTGGGAACAAATCTAACCTTCAATGCTGCCTACCATCCCCAAACAGATGGGCAAACTGAGGTTGTTAATAGGTCCTTGGGAAACCTACTGAGATGTCTAACAAAGGAGCATAATCAGTCATGGGATCTCCTACTGCCCCAAGCAGAATATGCCTACAATGACTCTATTAACAGAGCATTGGAAGAACACGTTTTGAAGTGGTGTATGGTATGAAGCCATGAGGCATTTATGAGCTGAGAGACCTAAGAGGAGTAGACAACAGGAGTGCACAAGGAGAAGATTTTTCCACAGCCATGAGGGATATACATCAGCAAGTAAGAGAAACTCATGAAAAGAGTGTTGCCAAGTACAAGGAGAAGGCTGATCTAAGAAGGAGAGATGTTCAATACAAAGTAGGTGACATGGTGCTGGCTCATTTGAGGAAGGAGAGACTTCCCAAGGGTAGGTATACAAAACTGATAATGAAGAAGATAGGACCTTGCAAGGTGGTCCACAAGTTTGGTCAGAATGCTTATGAGATAGAGCTCCCTCCTGGAGTTGCGATCTCCCCCATTTTCAATGTTGCAGACCTGTATCCTTTCAAAGGAACTAATGTTGTAGATGAAGAAGCTAAAGAAGTTCCTGATGAGGATTGGATAAAGGATCTTCCACCTAGTCAGCCAGTGAAGCTTGAAACTATCTTGGACACAAGAGAGGTTAAGAGGACAAGAAACAAAGTCTACAATGAACATTTGGTGAAATGGTATGGTTTGCCAATTGAAGATGCTACATGGATGACAGAAGAAGACATCAAGCAGCAGGAAGCCTCTTTCCAAGATCTCATTTCATCAGGAGATTGAAATATTTTCACCCCGATTGTATGGTGTAGAGACCACCATAGTTAATTTTGACTTGTATGCTCACTAGGAGCCTTCATTTTTGGAATTTATGCTCATTATGAGCCTAAGAGAGGTTATATGTGTGTTTATTATTTTAATAAGGTCTGAGTCAGATCACTCTCTTTGTTTTAGGAATCCTTTGTAGTGGAACTTCACATAAAAGCATATTTTTATGTTTAGGAGTGTGGAAGGCTAAAAATAGTGATCTTTTTGCCTTTTGCAACGAGGGGAATCTTGCATGATGCAAGTAGAGATGGATTTACATTGTATTTAGTCCCATTCAACTCATGGAGTAGAGACATTGGAGTTTTGAGGAAAGAAATTAGAAGAAAAGATTGTTTTTCTTGCTTTTTGCTGTGTAATTCTCTGTTCTTGACTGTGGTACTTGCCCGTACAGTCCTGTCAAGGGCTCCTATGTTTGGAATGTTGTAAAGTGTTGTTTCACCTTTCATTTGAACCTATTTTGGAGATTTAACATTGCAGGAGAAGGGAGATCAAATCACTGTTCCAATTTTGCTATTCTAAGTCAGGTTTTGGTAGAGTTTATGTTGGGATAGGTGTTGTACACCTTGCATAATATTGTACTATTATATTCAGTTACCACTTGTATAAGTTGTATTGTAACATTGGGTTAGTTATTTTATGTGTGTGAGACACATAGAATAATTAATTATTATTTGTATTATTTGATTAATTGGAAAAAGTTAGTACCAATAGTCAAATGTGGGGTCAAGTGGTTTTATAAGTTAATGGTTTTGTCCATGGTTTTTGGGGCACATGGTTTTATACAATACCACAAGTTGTATTTGTGTGAGCTTGGTCTATAAAAGAAAGCACATGGTTAGTGGTTTGGGTAATGTTGGCTATTTCATTATAGGTGGATTGGAGGTTTGTGAGAGACTATCATTGTATTGAGTTCTCTCCTGTAAGTGCAGATTGTGAAGCATGGTAGGTGATGTGTGGATTCATGCTTGTACACATGGAGGATGCATTGGAGGTACTTGATGGGTTCAGAGGTATTCATGGAGGCTCATGGATTGTATTGTAATTTCATATTGCTGAATAATACATTTGAGCGTGGATGCTTTTGGAGGCTGGGTTTTTCCTTGCAAAGGGTTTTCCCAAGGTATATCTTGTGTTATCTTGTTGCTTGTTCATTTGATATTTTGCATTATGTTTTGTTTTAGCATCTTGTTTCTCCTATTGGGCTATGTGGAATTGGTTTAAATAGACCTAGAAATTCCTAACAGATGGTATCAGAGCCATGTTTATGGTTGAGGGAGCTGTGAGCTCCTTAGATATATATAACCCTTGTGTGTGTAGATTAGGTGCAAAATGGAAGCCATGGCAATGCATGTAAGGATTTAGGACACTACAAGGTTTTGTGCAGGTTGTATTGCAGTTTGGGGATTCTAGGTATTGGTGATTTGCTCTGCATGTTGTAGATCGGGTGATTGAAAAATCATGGTTGAATAGGGTTTTTAGGTTTTGGCTTCATAAGGGTTTTGAAGAGGAACTTTCACAGATGACCGCTTGGGACAAAACAAACCTCGCCATTGAGTCCAGGAGGCCTGAGAAACAAAAAATCATATAAAATTTAACCTATTTCGGCCACAGGAGCAAAAGGCAAAAATATACCCCTCCCAGGTATGTCGTACGGATTTGCAGTAGGCAGAAAAAAAAAAAATTTATTTCCTGCACAAGATTTCTATAGTTGATTGAAAAATCAAAAAAATTAAATTTCATTTTTAAAACTATAGAAATGCAATTTAAAAATTGTAAGATATGCAAACAAAAAAAAATAAAAATCAAAGATTGAAAAACCAAAAAAAAATTTATGGGGGGGGGGGCGGGGGTCCGCAGACCCCGTACACTGTCCCATGTGCAAACGCTGCAGAGGGTATTGGTCACTGTACCTACTGATTTCCCTCCGCCAGTCCCCACACATCCTCTCTGTCGGTGTTCAAGGCTAGCCCTTACGGGCTTTAAAACTTAAAAACATTTTTTAAACCTCTTAAAAGGTTTGATGTGGGAATTCATGGTTTTTTAAAATAATTTTTATTTAAAACCTTTTATTTGTAGCGGTGGGGCTTAAAACAAATATGATAGCAAAAAGACTTTTGTTTTAAAGTTTTTTTTTAAACTTTGGATTTAAAATATTAAACCTCCTTTTGATATTTGGAGTCCATGGAGAAAATAAAGCAAAATGGAAAACATTTTTTAAATCCGCCCATCAGAGATAATGATGACCAACCCAGTCAAATGCCACATCATCTTTTTTGCCCAGTCAGCATGATGATGTCAGCAATGATGTCATGCCACGTCATCAGGGTACAGGGGCCCACCAAGGGTCTAGTTTTAGCCCTCGGAGTGTCTTTTCTTCCAAGAGGCATAACTTTCACATACGGTATCAGTTTTTTGACTTCTTAAAGGCATCAGAAAGCTCTCTCTGAGCACTACGTAGTGGTTTAGGTTTCATTATCAGATTTTTCTGTTTGTGTCAGAATTTAGTGTTTGAAGCCCGCATTGCTCCAGTCCAGTTTTATGCTCATAACTTTCACATACGGAATTGGATTTTGGATTTCGGATAGGCGTTGGAGAGCTAGTTCCGTGTACTACTATTTGGATCATGTAATTTTTTAGTTTGGTGTGTAGAGAGATAATTGTACTTGTTTGATCACTTGTGGGAGCTTGAGATTTAGAGTGCATTTACGAGTGCATTCGGATGGATTTGTTGGCACAAACTTGTGGGAGTACATGTTGCTATGACACCATCAGCATGGTATAGTAGGTTTTCAGATTTGATGCTTCCTGATACAAGTTTATAGGTGTTTTTTCAGAGTTACGACTTTGATGGAGATAGGTATAGGTTGTCTTCTGGTTTGAGGACATGGTTGATACTCATGTGAGACTTGGAGTCTTGTTTCAATGGGAGTTGAGTACAGGTACAATGATAATGATGATTATGGTGTCATGGATATGCAGGCACACTTTTGTATTGGCACGACATGATCATGTATGTGATTGATAGGTATGGGCTATGATGTTCAATTCATGATTACAGGTGGTGTTGTGGTGTTGTTTTAGGGGATTGTTCTTATCTCCTAGATGCTTGGTTAGTTTCTTGACTATGGTATTCATTTGTGGACTTGTTGGCAAATCAAATCTAGAGTTGATTTGGTGTTTGAGTCTTGGAGTCTACAAGTTATCTTCTTTGATATCTCAGTTTGCAGTTTACTAGTGTGATGATGAGTTTGCATGTTACATCTGTTTTGGATCTATGAGTTATGTAGTTTTGTGGATTAGCTACCCCTTGGCTATAGTGGGATGGCTCAGATGTAGACTGTCTATATCCACCAGATTGATTCAGTGTTTATGCAGACTTCGTTAGTTGGCCTTGTCTGTGGTCATTTGTGTATTGGTATGATTGCTTTGGGATAAGAGGATGGATAATTAGAGTGCCTGGATAGTTAGTTGTTGGGACTTGCAATATGTTTATCATGATGTCATGGAGAGTTTGGATACATGATTCTATGTTAGCTTTTGACAGTGATGGTT
This sequence comes from Cunninghamia lanceolata, assembly GCA_027924645.1. Lineage (NCBI taxonomy): Eukaryota > Viridiplantae > Streptophyta > Pinopsida > Cupressales > Cupressaceae > Cunninghamia > Cunninghamia lanceolata. The sequence continues at coordinate 15,459,417 of BSBN01001152.1, read as the reverse complement.
TTATCTTCTTGTTTAGAGATTTTGGTTCACTAGACCTTTTGGGAGTTGTTGATGTTATAGTGGGATTCCTTGATTGGTTTGGGGCCATGGATAATCTTCATTTAGGAGATGGTTATTTTGTTGTCATGGATAGCTCAATATCACAGTTCAGTGGGAGCCTTGGCAGCATGTTGGATTCATCATACATGATGGATAATCTTCTGCAGTGGATGTTGGTGTCATGGAGGAGCTCTTGGTTGTGAGAGTTCTTTAACATTTTCAGTTTAGTTGTCAGGAGATGGTTATCTTCATATGATTGGAGATGCTTGACTTGGAGGACTTCTTTGAGTCTTTGGTTGAGGTGTCAGGTTTATGATTTGTCAGTATGACATGTTTATCCTTGTTTTAGAGATGTTATTATGTCATGGTTTATTCTTGATACTGGCTTAGAGTTTTGGCATGATACAGGTTCTCTTGAGACACGATGTATGCATCATTGTACGCTTTGTTGCATGTGATCTTCTTATGAGAAGATGGTTATATCATGATGTCATGATGGGCTTCTTGATTATGCAGATGTATAGTAGGAGCATTGACAGTGGTCTTGTTTGTTCTCTTGGTATTGAGTACTTTGGTCATTTGCTTGATTACTTCATGATGGTGCTATGTTGCATTTGGAGTTTGGCATGTATTGGTCAGTTATAGGTGCTCATGAATACTTAGAGACTTAGGTGAGGCTAGAGTTTTCTTGTGATTAGAGACACTTGTTGAGATGGTTACTCTTTGGAGGTTTCAACAGATAGACCGAGGAACCTTACACCTGGATATGGATGTGAGTTCATTATAGACCTAGAGGAGATTGTTCTTGGAGAGGATCATTGTGACTTGGTGTATCTTGGAGGAGCATTCTCATTCCCAACTCTTGGTCTACTCAGCAGTTTATCGTCTATGAGCTATTGCCCATCCTTTTAGATGCATTTTACTTTATGTTTCATCTTCTCATAGATATGGATCTTGAGCTATAGTTATTGGTTCTGGAGGGTTCATTTGAGGGATGTTAGCATGGTTATCTCCTTGTTCATATGGTTTGATTTATGATGTCCATTATGAGGAGTTGAGGAGATGTGATTGGGCTTATTCCTAGTTATGGAATGGTTATGAGTTTGATCTACTTTGATTAGAGAGGCTTACATCCATGTTGGTTACATGTGTTCATTTGATCTTATGAGATTGAATGGCCGGGTGTTGTTGAGGCTTTTCATTTGGGGTTGTAGAGGAGATCATACTTGACACAGCTTAGCACTTTGAGGTGTTTGTAGAAGGACATTATGATTTATAGTTTTTCTCTCTTTGTCATATGGCTACTTCCTGGAGGATCATGTTGATATGGTTAGACTTTGGGATAGTTATGGTGACATGTTGTGAGAAAGTATGCAGTGATTATCATACATGTATGGATCATTATGATTGTTCTTGATACTACATTGGCTTGTTGATTAGCCTCACCTTGGTTTGAGTGTTGACTGATAGACTTGGTATGCCTTAGATCTATTTTCAGATTTGACATTACCCATGCAGTGGGAGTTCTTGGATGTATGTGTTCTTCATTGACAGGTTTTATTCATGGAGCTTGTTATTGCAGTATATGGGTTGGATATGTTGTTGGCATGAGTTTATTGATGTTGTTGATACCTACGAGGTATGATGGTTGGATGTATTAGCATATGTTGTGAGTGCTATTTCCAATCATGTGGGTTTTTTACCTTTGACAGCAGCTTGGAGCCTTATGTTATCACTTGGATTTGATGCTTGTGTTCTTTGGATTGGTGCATATTCACCTTGGCATGTTCCTTTTCTTCCATAGGTGGCATGTTGGAGGATGACAGGAGTTCTTGCTTGAGATGGTGGTCACTTTGCTTTGTTGCAGGTATCTTGTTGAAGCACGAGAGCATTCTGGAGATTCATGTGATTTCATGTTTTGCCTATGATGATGTATTTCATGTATTGACCCTTATGCAATGTATACAACAAGTGGGAGAATGTTGGGATAGGTGTTGTACACCTTGCATAATATTGTACTATTGTATTCGGTTACCACTTGTATAAGTTGTATTGTAACATTGGGTTAGTTATTTTATGTGTGTGAGACACAGAATAATTAATTATTATTTGTATTATTTGATTAATTGGGAAACGTTAGTACCAATAGTCAAATGTGGGGTCAAGTGGTTTTATAAGTTAATGGTTTTGTGTTACCATGGTTTTGGGGGCACATGGTTTTATCCAATACCACAAGTTGTATTTGTGTGAGCTAGGTCTATAAAAGCAAGCACATGGTTAGTGGTTTGGGTAATGTTGGCTATTTCATTATAGGTGGATTGGAGGTTTGTGAGAGACTGTCATTGTATTGAGTTCTCTCCTGTAAGTGCAGATTGTGAAGCATGGCAAGTGATGTGTGGATTCATGCTTGTACACATGGAGGATGCATTGGAGGTACTTCATGGGTTCAGAGGTATTCATGGAGGCTCATGGATTGTATTGTAATTTCATATTGCTGAATAATACATTTGAGCGTGGATGCTTTTGGAGGCTAGGTTTTTCCCTACAAAGGGTTTTCCCAGGGTATATCTTGTGTTATCTTGTTGCTTGTTCATTTGATCTTTTGCATTATGTTTTGTTTCAACATCATGTTTCTCCTATTGGGTTATGTGGAATTGGTTTAAATAGCCCTGCAAATTCCTAACAGTTTAGAGAAATCGATGGGGTTCTGACCCAAACCTTTGTGTTGGAGCTATAAAATGGATTGGATATGTTTGTTTAGTTGTCTTTTACAATGATTTTTTTTGCAGGAGTAGGGGAGCTATCTGAGACAAGTTGGAGGTGGATTTGGCTTGATATCTCCATGTATCAAGCCATTTGACATAGTTTGAGTGAGCTTGTGTTGGTAAAGTGACTTCAAATGCCCAAGGAGGCCCAAAACATATTAAATCCATCTATTTATAATCCATTCCAACTCCTAGAGTAGGTTAGAAAGTTCTGGACAAGATTGGGAGGGTACTTCCTTTGTAAAATAGGGCTAATTACCCCTTGGAACAACAGGTACAGTCTTTTTTCAAGGAACTTATTCCAAAGCAAGGTACCCTACATGTTAGATATGTTATAGAGAGCCTTAATGGGTATTCAAAAAGATAAATATTTCATTGAGTTGTTTGAGAAGTTTGAGAGTTATGCCCTCAAACCCTCATTTCAAGGGCTACAAGGAAATTAGTCAAGTTGTGATGGAACATTGGGTAGGATAGTCAGCTGGGTCAATTTGTGAGTTTGGTGAGAATCCTTAGGCCAAATTAACATGCCTCATGTCCTTCTCAAGTGTTGGTAGTCATCCCACACGCCCAAACCAATTTGGGCTCCTGATTGAAGGCCTTGGTGCCATGTTTTTGTAAGTTTGCTGTCCACCCTAAGTTTGATCAATCAAATCATGTTTGTGGAGTATAAGAAGTCATCCCCTACTCTGCATCAATAAGTGGGAGACCTTAAGCTTGGTAGATTGAATTTTCTTTGATTTTATAAGGCCTTTGAGTTGCTTTGATATAACATTTAAGCATGTCTCTTAGACTTGCATGCTTTTTTATTTTATTTTCTTTTGATTTTTTGAATGATGACACCCCCATGACCCAAGCCCATTCAACTAGTAATATCCAACTTGGGATCATCACAAAGGATTAGATCACATAGTTGTGGACATTTTGGTTAACTTTTGAATATCGACATGCTTATGATCAATCTTTATATAAATGTGGAAGGAATGGGGGAAGTCCATTTATGAGGTTCTAGGAGTTGCTACTGAGTTTGAGATATCTCGAAAAGAAAGAGAGGGATATCACTCATGGGTGTACTTCATGCTTTTTATGTGATATGAGGCCAATGATGGTTGACTAATGTATTATGATTATGTAGAGAGCTCAAATATCAAAAGTTCACATGATTATGCCAAGAAACTCAACATGGAAAGTTTTGATGCATGGTATGGACATGTTTGTGTAATGTGAAACATGTAGTGGAGGGTGAATAGTAAATGTTGAACAAAGTGAGTATATGTAGAAGAAAAGATTGGGAAAATTCTTGGTCTCTCTTGGTGCATAATCAAAGGGTTCCACTATTGCAATCAATCTTTCTATGTCCAAATCCTTTATGCACTAGAGAGATAAAAAAGGATGGGATCAACCAATAACTGAATTATAGTAGGTAATAGTAGTTGGGTACCCCATGTTGTTATGACATTTGGAAAGATCATTAGGGGAATTACAATTAATATCATTGTATGGAGAATGGTATAATGATAAATCATGTGTTGTGCAAAAGTAATCAAAATAATCTATCTCATTATCAATAGTCAATAGAGGAGGTGTATCATCAGAAGAAACAAGTATAGAACCATCATTAATAAGATCTTGAATCTTTCTCCTTAAATCTTGACTTTGGTTAGTAGAATGGCCTAACATGTGATGGTATGAGAGAGATTCATAAACCTTGGTTAGGGGCCTTTTAAAATGAGAGATGTGTGAAAGTGATTAATTTATTATCTAAGAAGGGGCAACAATTATTCAAGAGAATTAGTAAGTGGTGTATAATATTTTTCCTCTAGTTTGTCTGACAACATAGAAAAAGAATTCCCTATAGAAGTTTCACAAGTGGAATCAATAAGAGGTAGGAAGAGGAGGTGACTCCAATTGATTTGAATGACCCTCATAGTTAGGTTAGAAAGAGAAGTGTAATAGTTCAAAAACATTTTATAGGATATAAGGTAAGAGGTTTTCAAGATATGTACAGGTTGAATAACATAATCAAGATGATGAAATTCCATGTAGATTAGTAATGAGTAGAAGCAAAAAATGTGGTCATCAATAATTTTGATAGGATATTGTTTGCAATATGCTAGTTGTGTAAGGTAATCCTTGGGTTCTATGTTGAAATGGAAGTGAAAAGCAAAGGTATGAACATGATCCACAAAGGAGTGTATGGAACTAGGTGGTAAAGTAAAAAATAAATCTAATTCCCCCTCTATCAATGTTTTGGGAAAGTGTTTGGCTAAAATGGAATCATCGAAGGTAATGGTTGAACAAAGAATATAGAATTATCACACATGATGTTCTTCATGGCCATTGTATTTATCAAATGTAATGAGGCCATGTCCCAATGAGATGGGTATTGTAACATCCCAACTAGAATATTAAATAACATTAAACACAAATAATGCAAAAATCTCATTACTTTTTTTTAGAACATAAATCCAACATTAATGTATTTGCAATTTCCAAAGTTTAATAGACAATTTCAATTTATGGATGCTTCACATGTGACTTAAAAATTTTATATATTTGTCAAGTATAAATACAAATGGTCTCTTTCCTTGCTACTACATGCTTCAATTTCCATTTACATAATAAGCAATGTTTCCTGTTCACAAGTCTTCGATAGTCAATTGCAGGAGAGAGACACTATCACCCTGGTGCTTTTCCTCCAACCATAGACTAGAGGTCCCCCACACACCTTACTTCTAGAAGTGGCCCTTCCCTTTGTGAGGCTATACATATTGAGAATCAACTAATTCTTTGTACCATCTACGTACTAGTGTAGTGTCCTAGCTAAAACCAATCGGGTTTACAACTCTAGCCTAGCTCTAGCTATGTATAACCCACTCTGACTGTTTAACTAACTGGTACACAGTGGATTGACAATGAAAGCAGTGACTTTTCCATTACTTTGGCCAAAGTTTCATATAAATAAAGTCGTATGTTCACTCACTCTTTTCTCGACATGGATACAACATTCTTATAAACTAGTAAATAATATTATATATCAACACACTTTGACTTGTTTATTCAAAATTAGTCTTAAAGGCATTAAATATACCCTTTTCTACTAGTCAACTAGAGAAGTATAGGGTGAGCGCTTAGGTAACCTAAGAAGCATACATTGAGCCCCTCTTTGTATCTTTGCAATCACAGGTCTATGATGATCTTCCATTTACTCAATGGCTTGTCAACCCATTTCTGTGCTCATCAGTAAAATTAATTTTCAATCATTAATATTTACTTGGTTTCAACATTAAGTCATTATTATTGGTGACTAAAGACTCTAAGTTCTTGCCACTAAGGTCTATTTGTCTTAGTCTAGGAATATATATTTGACCTATACTTGTCAAAGGAAACAATAAAGATTATTCCCTAATGCTGTTGAAGTAGGGCATATGCATACAAAGATAAATTTAACTATTGTCTTCATACAAGGTCATCGACCTTCCTCAAATTAAAAACTTACATAGGCATGTTTGAAAAATGATATCTTACCTCTATTGAACTGTTACAAGTTCCAATATAAATACAATACAATCTTAACACTAATTTCAACCTTCTCAAGGCAAAAGGGAATGTAACCCTACAACAATACTACTGTCTTATAATAACATTCTTTGATGAATATCAAACAGAAATAAAAAATAGTCTTCGACCTTAAATAATGTTTGAGATCTCCAAAATTATAGCTTCATTAAGCTTCTAACACATTGACACACTTAACAAAAGCTTTCATAAAACAAACATATGGAAATTAACTTAAAAACAACTCAAAACCTTAACTATTCTTATTACTCGGCCTTCTTTCATAGGTTAAGAATGTTAAGGATAACTTCTAATAGTAGTACTATGAGTCAGACATACAGATTTTATACTCAGACAATTCAGTCTTATACAGACTGTATAACTATAAGACTCTGTGAAGAGTATATTAGTAATAACTATAGCTCTTCCTTCTGGTTACACACTTTAAAGCATTTTGATAATGTTAATATATATAAATATTACATATCATGATTTGGTTTAAATATTTTCTCTTAGTTTTAAGGATTTCATCCTTTAATACTAGCTTGTTTGAAACTAAAGTATGATGCCAAAACAAATATAAATCTCTATCGAGGGTATTTATACTAAGTAATCAATACTCTCTACAGATAGCTATTGTCTTATGAAGTCCGTGGCCTCTGAAGGCTCACAACAGAATATATAATATAGATAACTACTATACTAGTTATTTCTTATAATAATACGACTTACATGTTCATAGTATATTGAAGATTGAGCTCATACCTACAACTCTCAAATTCTTCTTCAAATAGAGTTGATACTTTTCTCCTATCATGCTCTTCTTCTCCCTTCACACTCCTCTTGCCTGTAGTAAAATCTCCTTTTTTTACTACTTAGCTTTCCTTCCCTTTGTAACATTAGAAAATGTCCCCTTGGGGGCTTTTCCCTCATAAGGTTTAGCTCCTAGGTCTTTTAACTACATTTAGGACATATTACATCATAATTTGACATCCTAATGAAATGATCCCTAAGTTTCATGACAAATGGGACCTAGGGGGATCCCTTGAACCTAACCCTACCCAAAATAGGGGGGAGGACTTGCGTGCTTGCACCCTAATCTTGCCATATTTTAGGTCAGTCCCAAAAATTAGGTGTCGGCTTGTGACAGTTATTTGGCTCCTATGCCAACACAGTAAGTTTGAATTACGAAATTCTTGGTGAGAGTGTTTGTAGTTGCATATAAAAGTATGTTTAGGCATTCATTTGTAAACTAGATAGTTATTGTGAACTTTATGCATTCTAAATATGATTTAAGGCTTTCATGGTGTTGCAAGAGTAGATTTGTGTTGTCTATGTGTTTATATTTGCAGATTTGAGCAATCTTCTCCTCATGGCATGAAGAGCTTCCTTCTCCCATGAGATATTCACTACAAGGTGACATCATTTGTGTTTTTGAGCATTTATCTTTTGGTTTTTGCCTCTGCCTCACAAGGGCACGCAATCTCTATTTGACAACGGTGTTCAGAAGACTTAAATGTCTCTCCGGGGCTTGACTGAGGCAAGCCTCTAAACACCACAACCCCCTCTCAAAGTTTTCATGATTGTAGGTTATAGGTCAAGGATACAGGAAAAAAGAAGTTTCAGGAGGGTATCTCAGAGTGTCAGAATTGTAGGTTAGAGAAGAAAATAGCTCCCTAGACTAGGGTGCCCGCTCATTAGTCCTCGAAGTTTCACAATGGGAAAATCTCTGATGTAACAAGAATAGGTTACAGATCTTATTTGAAGATCCTGACAAAAAACTAGGCCTTGGACTTGGGAGTCCACTCTTTAGTCCCCAACTATTCCGCTTCTGAACCCCAAAAATAGGTGCACAGTTATTTGTCATTTTACATTTTCTGTAGCAGCATTTTCTGATATTCATCTGTTTGTTGTCATATTTACATAATTAGGGTTTTAAGGTATAATTGAGCATAAGATAAGATAATGGGGATTCAAAACATAAAAATCCAAGTTTCCCTACATCTCATAGTGACCTAGGGTAGGATAGTACATTGCAACTCGACCCTAGGTCCTTGAATGTGAAGGGTGAAAGGAGGATACACACACAAACTACCAAAAACTCAAACATCCAAATTTTACTCCTTTACATTTTGGTGAACCCGTGTTATTGGACATATTTGCACCTTGCTAAGTGTTTTTCTTTAGATTTATAGTGATTTCATTCATTCATATAGTCATTCATCGTATTGCATTGGAAAACTTACAAAAAATTTGAAAAATTGGAAAAATTGGAAAAAATGGCATTTTAGGGTTTGCATGTTGTATCAATTAATTTGAATTTCATCAAATTTCTTATTTTTACATTAAATATGAATTAAATTGAAGAAAATTACAAAAATTCATTAGTTTGCATTGCATTTTCATCACAAAATTGCTAGGGTTTTGTTGAAAATTGTAAATTTTGCATATAACCTAGTGATTCCAAAATCTAGGGTTTGTAGGTAAAATATTGTTTCAGATTTTTCTACTGATTTTAGAGGCTCATTAAAATTTGCATTTGGATGTAGTCTTGCATTTTAGAACAAATTTGCATTTAAATTTTAAAAATTTGCATTTTTGCATAGAAAATTTCAATAAAAACTAGCATTTTCATTGATTTTTCACTACATTTGCACTTGCATTTTGTATGTTAGGGATTGGAAATCATTTTCAGATCTAAGATAATTTATTTTTCCTCATAAATTAGATTACAATACATTCATATAGCATTTTACATCAAGATCTCAAACCTAGAGCTTGAAAAACATTGATTTTCACTAGATTTGGCCTTATCGACTCTCTAAATTTGCACTATAGGCATGTTGTAAAGAATATTTTTTCACTAATTGTTTGATATCAATGGTATTATCTTCTTCTCCTCTTAAAATTCTTTACAACACCTTGTTATTGGCCTCTTGTATTGAAAATTTGGTGAAAAATTACCTATTTTTGCCCTAGGGTTTGGCCTAGTTTGCACCCTAAGCGTGTTGTAACAAATTTTATGGATTGAGGTGACTGATATCATTGCTATTATTTTCTACACCTCCTAAAATTCTTTACAACACCCATTTTTCTAGGTCTTGGAGTTGAAAAATTGCATATTTTGCTATATTTTCACTAGGGTTTGATCTTGAGTGGCACTATAAGTGTGTTGTGACGGATATTTTGGCATTAGGTGGCTGTTATTACTGATATAATTTGCTTTGCATCATCATTTTTCTCACAACACCCTTTTTCATGCTCTTTTGCATTGAGATTTGGTGAAAAAATCGCATATTTTAGTGCATTTTCACTATATTTTGGCTCGTCATTATCTTAGATTTGCATCAAGATTGTGTTGTGAAGGATATTATTGCTGTATTAGACTAATATAAGACATATAATTTTCTTCCCTTGATCAATTTCCTTACAACACCTTTTCTTTCATATATTTGCATTAAAAAAGTACAAAAAAATCAAGCATTGTAGGTCATTTTTGCATTTAGTTTGCACTTGTCTTTTGCATAAATTTTGAAAAGATTTTAAAAAAATCTGATTTTGCATTTATCTGAGCATATACACATGGCCTCTAATCGCAACAACAAGAATAGGTTCCCTCATAGACCTTACATGAAGAGAAAGGTCCCTGAACCTAAAATTGTGTTTACACCACATGATAGAACAATTAGAGACACTGAAGGACCTCTCTACATCACTGTGAAAATAATGGGAAACCCCATGGATGGAACCCTTATTGATCCTAATTGCATGACTAATGTTGCCATGGAAGAGTTCCTCTATTTACATAATTTGATGCAAGGATCTTATGACCCTTTGGACATGATGATTAAAACACATAAGAGAACCTTTGTAAAACCTTTGGGTAAGATATCATTGTTGGTAACTGTATTTGAAAAACACGTAGAACAATGGTTTGATGTTGTCCCCATTTCTAACCACTTTCGCATTAAATTGGGACACCCTTGGTTAAATGAAATGAAAGTTGTCCCTTCAACAATTCATAATTTTCTAAAATTTGCTTTTGAGGGACATGTGATTACCATCCTCCGAAATAAATATAAACCTTTGGTTGAAAGAAAACACTGCACACTAGATTACTTTTGGGACAAATGTGAAGAGAAACCTAACCATGAATAGACTTTAACTTCTTGAGCTATAGAAATTACAAAGTAAAACTATTACATCCAATGACCGGTCCTTCTAGACAAGAAATAACAAAAGACAAGAAACCCACATTTGAAGAGAACCATAGACCAAAAGGACAAGGTCCCTACACTGAGGTTCCTCCCCCGCTATCCTACAAGGATCAGGAGGTAATTGTTGATAGCAGGACATTCCACCTAAACAAATGAGATTTGATCCTGATGCTTCCTCTTCTAAAATTTAAAAACCTATGAAAGAGAAAAGCCCTTATCTTACCAGAAATAAGTGGTAAGACAAAAAGAAATGATGCAGAGGCATCCACACTAAAACCTTGACATACAGCATGTATGTCTACAACCCATCATCATCATCATATTTTCTCTTGCCGACCGATATCCTCCTGCAGACAAACCTTCGACCTTTCACCTGTCCGCAGCATCATCATATCCGGCTATCGACAGCATCATCATGTTCGGCAAGCGCAATCATCCTTCTGACGATCACTGTTCATCTTACCGCCAAACGCTTTTTGCAGCATCATGATATTCAACATCATATTCATCAGTAGGATATAAAATATCCTGTTCCCTCCATATATCCTAATGATGACAACTTCATGCACCTTTCCTTCGATGCTTACGTCACCCCGATATCCTGATGACGATGATGTCACATGCAGTTCCTTCAATATCCTGCTGTCGGCCAAACTTAACATTATCGGCCCGCGATGGTTTTATCAACCCGATCTTCTACCTTATGCCGATACGCTCCTCCTCGGCAACACCTGATGATGATCACCCCGAAACGCATTCACCTTATGCAACCGATCGCATCATGCTCACCTCCATCTACTCGGATGACGCCCGAAGTAACTGCAGGATATACACAGAAATATCCTGATGATGCCGTTGTGACGAATTTTCCAACCTTAGCGAATTTTCAATCCGCCGAACCTCCTGAGGTGACCTGATCTACTTTCAGGGCGATCTTCCAGACTCGAACTATCAGCACGACCTAGCACATACCCATCCTAGGGTTCACAACACCTCTCGACTGCGATCTTGCACACCTGCATGCAAACAAACACAAAATGCAGACTAAACCCTAAGCTATTATACATGGCCATTCCACCGATTCGACGAATCAACCGGTGGAATGGATCAATGAATCCATGCAACCACCAGAATAGCAAATCGATCACACAATGGAATCCAAACAGAGAATTGACACAACAGGATCTCTTTATTGATTTCAAAAGATGCGAATACAATACTCAGTCTCTCCCTCTGCAATCTAGCTTCTCAACATCTATGTCTCAATCTATCCTAAGACCAACCGATCCTCATGCATAAATAGGATCTCTTGCGAGTACTACCGACCCGACTCCAAGCGGCTGGGAAGTCTCTCCAGGCGGCTGGGAGATCCAACCGAACATACAGCATAACAGCTGTCATAACAAACTACCTAAAAATAGTAAAGTATGGTCAACATGACCTTATTACAAGCATTGGTCTTATCAGACCTTCTTGGAAACATTAACCAGACCTATAACAAACTAACTACCTCATGGAGGCTAGCTGTCAGGTAGGTGCTCCTGCACCATACTCCCCAACAGAAAAGAACTCATGTCCCATGAGTTAGGTTGTGGAAGTCCTCCACCTTTACACTTTGTCATGTCAGTGTTCTGACCTGTGCCAGCTTTGTCCTCTGCTGGCTCTTGGCTGCTCCAAGACTTCTAAACTGTAACTTGCTGTCTTGCAAGTAAATCCTCATGCCTGTCAATGTAGGCCCTTCTCTCACATACCTTGTGTTTGTTAGGTTGTCTGACCAGAACCTCTGTCTGAACTGCCTCTTGAACTTCTGTAATGTTCAACTCTGTCTTTCTTTCAACCTTTATAGGGCAAACAATAGTCCCAACTATGACAACATCCTTGTCATTCCTCTCAACTGGTTGCTGTTTGCAAACCTGTTTCTTAACCTGCTGCTGACCTCTGTCAGTCACAATTGAAACTTTCTTTAACCTGTTGTCCTTAACAACTCCTTTCCCTGCAGTGTCCTCAACTGCCTTTATGCCTGCTCCTATAGGCATCTACACAAATTCCTTCTTTCCCACTAAAATGATTTGGGCTGCCCCCTGTGCTGCAGCATCTTCCTGTAGTGGCATCAACATAATAGTCTTCCCATCTTTCTTGATGGTGTAGGTATTAGCATACCCATCATACAATACCCTCCTGTCAAATTGCCATGGTCTACCCAACAGTAGGTGACAACATTCCATGGGCAAAATGTCACACAAAACTCTATCCTGATATGCTCCAATCTGAAAATCCACATATGCCTGTTCATAGACAAAAAGTGATTGACTATCACTCACCCAAGATGCCTTGTAAGGGTGTTGATGTGGAATCCTTTCCAAATGTAGTTTATCCACCATTTCCTGAGATACCATGTTGTCTGTTGAACCAGTATCAATGACAACCTTACATACTTTACCTTTGCTCTTGCATGTGGTCTTGAAAAGAGCTCTTCTTTGCATCATATCCTTTGATGCCTACAAACTAATTCTCCTAAGCATCAATGCTTCTCCCTCCTCAGGATATCCATAATTGTCAGGAACTCTATCTCCTTGATAAGTGTTTGAACTCTGTACACTTTGCTCTACTTTCTCTTCTTGCACAAGTTGTACTTTCTTGTCATTCGTTCTATCATTTCTGGATGATGAACCCTTGTTTTCTGGACATTTGAAAAATGGATGACCAAACTCACCACAGGTGTAACACTTGCCTGAAAATGTAGTAGAACCTCTACCACCTCCAAATCTGCCTCTATTACCTTTCCATCCACCTCTGAAATCAGACTGGCCCTGTCCTTTACCAGTGTCTTCTTGACCCTCATTGGTTTGCCTTGTTGTAGGGGCTAATCCTTTTCCCCTCATATTGCTGCCTCTTCCTCTCATGGATTTATCTTGTCCCCTACTCATCTTTTCTTCAATCCTGATTGCCATTTGATAACAATCTTCCACATTCTTAGGGTTAGCTAAAACTAACTCATCCTGTATGTTCAATCTCAAACCAACCAAGTACCTAGCCACCTTTTCTACCTCATTCTCATGATGACCAGATCTCATACTCAACTTATAAAACTCCTCAGTATATGCCTTCACATCCATTTCCTTCTGCCTTAAAAATTACAGCTTCTTAAACATCTGAATCTCATAATCCTTGGGCAAGAATTTACCTTTGATCCTTGCTACCATCTTATCCCATGAAGTGATCTTTGACTTCCCTTGTTTCCTTCTCTCGGATTGTACATAATCCCACCATACCGAAGCATGATCTCCTAACTTGGTCTTTGCAATCTTTACCTTCTGATCCTCAGCAACATCTTCACATTCAAAGTGATTATCAAGTGCAGCAATCCAATCTAGTAACTCATCTTCATTCAAACTTCCATTATACTTGGAAACATCAACCTTTACCTTAGGTTTATCACTCTGCACTGCCTTTAACAGTTTTGCAAATCTCTGGTCTTCAGCATCCAGATCTTCAGCTACCTCTTCATACTCTTCAACAGTATCTTCATCTTCTTCTGATTCACTGTCTTCCACTTCCCTCTTTTTGTTCTTTTCCAGGGCTACAAGCCTCGCTTGGAGTGCTTCAGCAAGCTCCTTCATCTTCCTCATCTCTCTGGCATGTTTTTCCTTCATCTCCTGCAATTCCCATGTAGTACCACTACCTTTCGGAGGCATTTTGTCAACCTCTCACTCCTCTACCTCTATTCTTTCAGTGACAGAATCAACACACAACAGCCCAGACCTTTTGCTGAGCTCTGATACCACTATGATGCAGAGGCATCCACACTAAAACCTTGACATACAGCATGTATGTCTACAACCCATCATCATCATCATATTTTCTCTTGACACTGTCAGCATCATCATATTTTCTCTTGCCGACCGATATCCTCCTGCAGACAAACCTTCGACCTTTCACCTGTCCGCAGCATCATCATATCCGGCTATCGGCAGCATCATCATGTTCGGCAAGCGCAATCATCCTCCTGACGATCACTGTTCATCTTACCGCCAAACGCTTTCTGCAGCATCATGATATTCAACATCATATTCAACAGCAGGATATAAAATATCCTGTTCCCTCCATATATCCTGATGACGACAACTTCATGCACCTTTCCTTCAATGCTTACGTCACCCCGATATCCTGATGACGATTATCCTGATGACGATGACGTCACATGCAGTTCCTTCAATATCCTGCTGTCGGCCAAACTTAACATTATCGGCCCGCGATGGTTTTATCAACCCGATCTTCTACCTTATGCCGATACGCTCCTCCTCGGCAACACCTAATGATGATCACCCCGAAACGCATTCACCTTATGCAACCGATTGCATCATGCTCACCTCCATCTACTCGGATGACGCCTGAAGTAACTGCAGGATATACACAGAAATATCCTGATGATGCCGTTGTGACGAATTTTCCAACCTTAGCAAATTTTCAATCCGCCGAACCTCTTGAGGTGACCCGATCTACTTTCAGGGCGATCTTCCAGACTCGAACTATCAGCACGACCTAGCACATACCCATGCTAGGGTTCTCAACACCTATCGACTACGATCCTGCACACCTGCATGCAAACAAACACAAAATGCAGACTAAACCCTAAGCTATTATACATGGCCATTCCACCGATTCGACGAATCAACCGGTGGAATGGATCAGCGAATCCATGCAACCACTAGAACAGCAAATCAATCACACAATGGAATCCAAACAGAGAATTGACACAACAGGATCTCTTTATTGATTTCAAAAGATGCGAATACAATACTCAGTCTCTCCCTCTGCAATCTAGCTTCTCAACATCTATGTCTCAATCTGTCCTAAGACCAACCGATCCTCATGCATAAATAGGATCTCTTGCGAGTACTACCGACCCGACTCCAAGTGGTTGGGAAATCTCTCCAGGCGGCTGGGAGATCCAACCGAACATACAGCATAACAGCTGTCATAACAAACTACCTAAAAATAGTAAAGTATGGTCAACATGACCTTATTACAAGCATTGGTCTTATCAGACCTTCTTGGAAACATTAACCAGACCTATAACAAACTAACTGCCTCATGGAGGCCAGCTGTCAGGTAGGTGCTCCTGCACCAAGAAATAGAAAAGTGAGAGAAAGAAGAAGAAGACAAGCTTATGCCATAAACCTTACATCTCAACAAGAAAACATTGATCCAAACATTGAACCAAACAAAGATGATCCTAACAATGAACAACCTTGGGCTATGGTATCGTATGTCCCACTTTCCTCAAAAATTTGGGAGTGGGAGGATGACGATGATTTACTTGATGATTGCTAGCATGGGAGATATCACAGGTAAGTATCTCTAAACCTTTATCTCTCTCGTGATGTGCTTCCCCCGTGATGTGCTATTTGTTGTTTAGGCCTCCAGGGATGACCCCTGATTCTCTTGTAAGGTTCGGGATACTAGGAGACCGCCTCTATCGTGACCTTCTATTTGTATCATCATTCTTCTATATTGCATCCCTCTGATTTCATTGTTGTGTGTTGTGTCTTACGGACATAGCATTGCAGTTGGTGACTTGAGGGCACCCTGCTACGTGATTGTCCCTAAGACACTTGTTTCTCCTATCTTATTTATTGTTTCCCTTCCTCTAGTGTTTCTATCTAGCGGGTAGATGATGAAAAACAATTATACTGATACGGACCTAGCGTCCCTTTAGTGAGAAATCAAAAATTGGACTTAGTTCCTAATATGACGATGGGGTTGTTATATATTATCTAATGCTTGGCTAGTAGAAGCACTCATGCTTTCTGCATAGTAATTTTGATGATCTTTATCTCATTTACAAACCTTAACAATATTGATGCTCTATGCACTTTGTTTGTCTTTGAATCTAGCCTTGGTGGTACTCGATTTAGAGATCTTTGTGATATAGCCCCACGATTATCCTTGAACTCTGAATTTGTAATATAACCTTGGCTCTTTGTGTGGTTAATCATATGCATTGTTGTTGTTTATCATGATTATGTAGACACTAACATGTTTCTTGCAGGGATGTGTTTGTGGGAACATTTGGCGATTGTAAAGTACATGTCACCTCCGAGGGCATGGGCTTTGTGAGAGTCTGTGTTCCCTTGTGTGTTTTCTTCCTACCTTAATGTGCTTGATATCGATTTATGATATCAACCACCTTAAGGTGGTGGCATATATAAGGTAAGGTGTCTCTTGTGGATATTAGCAATATGCTTGTCCTCAGGTACAGTTTAAAGACTAGTGCGATGAGTATTTCCTGCACTCTAATTTTGTTTGCAATCAATCAATCAATCATTTAAGCTCTTTATGGAGGCAGGATATTATATATATCCTTTTTATTTTAAGCCCTCTATGGAGGCGGGGGTGGTGTATTTCTCAGAGAAGATTGCACCATCCTATCATTTTCAAAAGTCCTCATTGGGAGGTGGGGAGCGGTTCTATAACTAAATCAACCCTTAAGCGTGTTTTTGGTGATTGTTCTGGTGAAGCACAATCATTGATGTGTGCCTATAATGTGCCTAAGATGGTGTTTGATGAAGGGGGCAAATTAGAAAACACACAACAATAGAAATGGCACATAGAAAATAGAATATTTCTTTATTGATTTGGGCAACTCATTACATTATAGAAGCTCAACTACAATCAGAGGAATCAATCCTCCATAGGCTGCAACACACTACAGCTACACATCACCAGGCTCTGGAATATTCTGCCTTCTATAACCCCCAAATCAGCTAGGGTTTCTGTTTTCCCACATATTCTTGACTCTACACTTTCCCCCTTAACTCTACTACTACCCAGGGTCCCCAAAATAGTCATAAATAGCACTTTTTGGCAGCCTCTAGCTAAATTTCAAAATTTGCAACTCCCTCCAAAAGTAGGTCAACTTCCGGAAGCATAACTTTTGATCCGAGTGTCTGATTGACGAACCGTTTTAAGCACCAGAAAGCTCAAAATGTGAACTATCACGGCTGAAATATGTAAACATATTTCTATCAACTTTTTGGGACATTATGGGATGTTTTAGTGCCTCATATCTTGTTTCAGAAATTTTTAGGGGCTTTACAAAAAATAAAAACTTTAATATCTTTCATCTCACAAATGATCTTTGCCTGATTCCTTCACCAAAGGTCTTATATTTCTATTATGAATCTTTATGTAAGTTTTAGTTTAATTCATGCCCAAATGCAAACTTTCCTAAAATGGCAAGTAAACTTTCCAAAACTGGTAGTATGCTATTTTTAGCAATTTTGGAAAAACTGAAAGTCCTACATCATTATTCAAGAGATTATGGAACCAGAAATACTAATTATGGAAAGAAATGAAAACAACTGTAATGATTTTGAAGCATCATCTTTTTGGGTGATGCAAGATTACCCTTACACCATTGGATGCTCCTGCATCAGACACCCAGGGTAATTTGAGAAGTGACCCTGTCACGTCTCATGTGTTTGTGTGAGGAAAACCCAAACGGTCAACCTCTAACTTAGACAACCAAGAAGAATCTTCAACAAGCATTCCTTTCCATTTCACCAGATATTCTTCATATTGCCTATTCTGAGTACTTCTTCCCACACGGCTATCCAAGATCTCTTCTATCTCCTCTATTGAAGTAGATGCCGGAATACTCCATTGTTCTTCTGTTGGTCCATCCTCTGTGCCACCCTCATGATATTCTATTAAATCAGCAATGTTGAACATAGGGAAATATTGATCCCACTCAACAGCTCTACCTCATATGCATTTCCTAAATCATGCTTCTTCAGGATTCTGCACAGTCTAAATTTCTTCATTTTTAGCTTATTGTATGTTCCAATTGGGAACCTTTCTTTTCTCAAGTGAAACATGACTTCATCTCCTACTTGGAACACCTTATATCTCCTCTTCTAATCTACCTTAGCCTTGTACTAAATATTCATCTTATTAATGTGCTTTCTCACTTCATCATGCAAATTCTTCAGATGTTCTACAAAGTCTTCAGCTTTGAAGCACTTGTCTTTTCTCCTTTATCCAGCTTCCTTAACTTAGAAGCATTTCTTGGGCTATTTCCATATACAATCTGGAATGGTGATTTATCAGTACTCCTATTGACAGAATTGTTGTAAGAAAATTCTACCTATGGTAAAATCAAATCCCATCCCTTGGGCTTATCTCCTACTAAGCATCATAGTAGGTTACCCAAACTCCAATTCACCACTTCTACCTGTCCATCAGTTTGTGAATGGTGTGCAGAACTAAACTTCAAATCTATCTTCAACTTCTTCCACAATGTCCTCCAGAAATATCCAATGAACTTGGTATCTCGATCTGAGACTATGCTCTTTGGTAGACTGTGTAATCTCACCACCTCCTTGAAAAATAATTTAGCAATATGAACAGCATCATTAGTCTTCTTGCAAGGAATGAAATGTGCCATCTTCGAGAATCTATCCACCACCACAAAAATGGAATCATGTCCTCTATGTGTCCTTGGTAAACCAAGAACAAAATCCATACCAATATCAGCCCATGGCTTCTCTGGTATAGGTAGTGGCTGATATAGACCTATATTCTGACTTGCTCCTTTCGCCATCTGACATACTCTGCAACTCTACACAAATTTCCTCACATCCTGCTGCAACTGTGGCCAATAATAATTCTCACCAACAATAGAAATGGTCTTATCTCAACCAAAGTGTCCAGCCAATCCTCCACTATGCTTCTCCTCGATCAGGTTCTCTCTTATGGAACTCCTCAAAATGTACAACTAGCTTCCTTTAAACAACATGCCATCTTGGATTATGAAATCCAACCATTTTGTCATGTCCAAAGTAGCAGGTTCCTGACAAGCTTTCCAAGCCTCTGCAAAATCTAGATCTTCAGGATACAAACTTTTGAGTTCATCGAACCCAACAACCTCTATCTTCATTTCTGTCAACAAATTTTGCCTTCTACTCAAGGCATCTGCAACTCTATTGGACTTCCCACTCCTGTGCTTCAAAACAAAAGTATAACTTTGCAAAAACTCAACCCATTTTAAGTGCCTTTGGTTCAACTTTCTTTGACTATTAAGATACTACAAAGCCTGATGATCATTATATAAAACAAACTATTTTGGCAACAACTAATGTCTCCATTTCTTCAAAGCCTAAACTATTGTATAAAATTCCTAATCATAAACACAATACTTTTTCTTTGCATCATTAAGCTTCTCACTAAAATAGGCAATGGGCTTACCTTCTTGACTCAAAACAACTCCTATAGCATTGCCACTAGCATCACAATCTACCTGAAATGCCTTATTGAAATCTGGAAGTGACAAAATAGGTTGCTCTATGACTTTCTAATTCAATGTATCAAATCTTTTGTCTGCTCCTTTAGTCCAAATAAATTCTATTCTATCCCCTCTCATTGTCTTAGTTAGGGGTGCACAAATGCTACTAAAATTCTTGATAAACTTTTTGTAAAAACTTGCCAAACCATGAAAATATCTCACCTCGGAAGCACTCCTTGGCATAGGCCATTCAATGATATCCCTCGCCTTCTTTGGGTCCATCTTAAGACCTTCCTCTGAGACAACAAATCCCAAGTATACCAACTCCTTTGCAAAGCTACACTTCTTCAAATTGATCAACAACTTTTCCCCCCTCAACTTCTCCAAAACTCTTCTGATATGCATCATATGCTCATCCCAAGTCTTACTAAAAATAAAAATATCATCTAAATAAACAATAAAAAAACTTCCCAAAAATTCTTTCAATACCTCATTCATGAGCTGCATGAATGTGCTCAGTGCATTGGTTAGCCCAAATGGCATGACTAGCCACTCATACAAACCCTCCTTTTTCTTGAAGGCGGTCTTCCATTCATCTCCTTCTCTAATACGGATCTGGTGATACCCACTCTTTAGGTCAATCTTTGTGAAGCACTTGGCTCCACTCAAACAGTCTATTATGTCATCCATTCTTAGCAATGGAAACCTATACTTTATCGTAATCTTATTGATGGCCTGTGAATCTGTACACATTCTCCATTCTCCATCTTTCTTTGGTACTAGTACTACAGTACCACACATGGACTTAGGCTCTCCCTTATCAGTCCCTTCCTTAATAGCTCCTAAACTTGTATGTTCAACTCTTCACTCTCTGCAGGGGTCATTCTATGGGCTGCCTTATTTAGCAAACTAGCTCCTGGTATCAAATCCATTTGATGACTTATCTTCCTTAGTGGTGGTAAACCTTCTGGTACATTATCAGAGATAATGTCCTAAAATTCTTCAAACATATTTGAAACTTCTACTGGTACATCTTCACATTTCTCTTGACTAATCTTAGGAATCAATGCAAAGCAATGACGCTCATGATTCATACCCTCCAAAAATTTCCTACCATCTACCAAACAAATCCTGGCAGTACTACATACCCTTTCTTCCACCTCTTTCAAGGGCTTCAACTTATGACAAACTCCATCCTTTGTTAAGGACTATGTGTTTGCATGGCCATCATGGACAGTGCTCCTATCATACTGCCACGGCCTCCCCAATAGCATATGACATGCATCCATCGGTATGTTATCACATAGCACCTCATCATGGTAGTCCCCAATCTTGAACTTCACTAAACACTACTCATTGACCAAAGCTCTATGGTCCTTTTGCAACCATGCAATCCGATATGGATGTGGATGCTTACTTCTTGTCAACTTCAACTTGTCAATTATCTCCTCTAAAACAAGATTGTCAGTACTTCCACTGTCAATAATAATATCACAACACTTACCTTCACATTTGCACCTTGTGCGGAATAAACTCTTCCTCTGATTTGGTTCTTTCTCCTCCTTCAATAAAGTTCTTCTGACTACTAGGGTTTCTCCCCTTTCAGTATCTTCAGAATGCTCAGACTACACATCTTCATCTACATGTGCAACTCGTACATTACCTTTATGTCTCCTATTTGTCCTCCCTTGATGTTGTGGACACTTGTATTCTCGATGCCCTTCTTCTCCACATTGGAAATAGGTTCCTCTAAAACCTCCTCTTCTAGGTCCTTGCCTAGGTCAACCTCTTCCTCTTTTCTCACCATTGTTCTGGTCATGAGGGTGGTAGGTGTTATCTCCTCTTTGATTCTGACTGGTGCCAGCTTATTCACTTGTCTTTTGATCTTTATTACGGCCTCCTTAGGGTCTTCCACCAGTCCTTTTGTCTTGACCTCTTCCCCTTTGCTTGCTATCGAATCTTTTATTCAGCTTCTCTTCCACCTTCAATGAAAACTGGTATGCATCTTCTATGGTTGTCATTCTGACCAGGCTCAACTCCTCTTGAATACTTGGCCTCAACCCATTAATGTAACAGGCTACCTTCTCCTTATTGGCCTCTACATGACCTATCCTGATAGTAATCTTATAAAATTCTTCTATATACTCCTTAACAGACTTGTTACCTTGCTTCAGTCCCTGTAGCTTCTTCAGTAACTCCATCTCAAAGTCCATAGGAATGAACTACTTCTTCAGTTTGTCCACCATCTAATCCCATTTGGTGATTTTCCCTTTTCCTCTCCTATTTCTCTCCAACTGGACCTCCTTCCACCAAATATTGGCATGGTCCTTCAACTTTGTTTTTGTAAACTTGATCTAATATGGGTCCTCCATGTCCTCATACTCAAAATACTCCTCCATGTCATTGATCCAATCAATAATTTGTTCCGGATTCAAATCTCCAAAATATGTAGAAACTTCGATCTTGTGCCTCTTTATGATCTTAGAAATGGCCCTCAACAACCTAAATTTTGTAGGATCTCCTGCAGCTTCTTGTTCTTCCTCAAATAGCTCTTCTTCAACTTCATCCTCGCTTTCTTCTCTTGTTCTCAGATCAAACCCTCTTCACTGCACCTCTTGCAATGCATCGATCTGCCTTTACAGGGCTCTAAAACCCTCTTCCATCAAAGCATTCCTCCCAATATGGTTTCTTCATGGAGGCATTTTGATCTCCGCAGCAAACCCACAACCTTAGGTCCTGGTGCAAACTGCCTCATGGTCAGTGATTTGTCTACACACTCAGGAACCCTTGCTCTGATACCACTTGATGAAGGGGGTAAATCAGAAAACACACAACAACAGAAATGGTACATAGAAAATAGAATATTTCTTTATTGATCTAGGCAACTCATTAAATTACATAAGCTCAACTACAATTAGAGGAATAAATCCTCCGCAGGCTGCAACACACTACAGCAACACATCACCAGGCTCTGGAATCTTCTGCCTTTTGTAACCCCTAAATGAGCTAGGGTTTTTGTTTTCCCACCTATTATTGACTCTACACTTTCCCCCTTAACTCTACTACTACCCAGGGTCCCCAAAATAGTCATAAATAGCACTTTTTGGTGGCCTCCAACTAAATTTTGAAATTTGCAACTCCTTCCAAAAGTAGGTCAAATTTCGGGAAGCATAACTTTTGATCTGGGTGTCTGATTGGTGAACTGTTTCAAGTGCCAGAAAGCTCGCGATGTGTAATATCACACCAGAAATATGTAAACAGATTTATGTCAACTTTTTGGGATGTTAGGGGATGTTTTAGTGCCTCATATCTCGTTTCAGAAATTTTCAAGGGCTTCTCAGAAAACAAAAACTTTAATATCTTTCAGCTCACAAATGATCTTTGCCTGATTCCTTTGCCAAAGGTCTTATATTTCCATTATGAATCTTTCTGTAAGTTTTTGCTTCAATCCATGCCCAAATGCAAACTTTCCTAAAATGGTAGGTAAACTTTCCAAAACTGGCAGTTTGCTATTTTTACCAGTTTTGGAAAAACTGAAAGTCCTACATCATTAATCAAGAGATTATGGAACCAAAAATACTAATTATGGAAAGAAATGAAAACAACTGTAATGATTTTGAAGCAACATCTTTTTGGGTGATGCAAGATTGCCCTTGAGTGGAGGGAAAGGATTATTGTGTGAGAGGATGTAAGGCCCATAGGAATTTATTTATTTCTCTTCATCTTTTTTTTATGTAGATAAGAGTTATACGATACTATGATGTGTTATTTTATCTTGTATATTTGTGATCACTTGTGGTTACCAATGTTCTATTTTGGATATTCAACATGTGTATATTTAGATATATAAGACTTTTATATACGTGTGTGTGTGTGTGTTTATATTTATTGGTGTTTTCAGCTTCTCTATTTACATTTAAATGATATTCTGGGTGGGTAGACCTAGTTCTTTTAGTACTACAATTTTAATGATTAATTGTACTTTGATTGTATTGCTAGAATGAATGATTTAATTGAAATATGTATATTAATGTTTACTATTTAATTGTGTAATTTTATCATTCACTTTGGCTATTGTTACATATTGGACAAATGCGTGTAATATTTGGTTGAGTGTGTAGGAACTTATAGGGTATTGACCAATAGTTGGTAAGTGGAGAATGTTGGCATGGATATCGCTTGGCCACCTCACCTTACTTGTTTTCCCTAATGTAAAAACCTATGAAAACCTTATCCAAATTGATTGTGATTCTAGATCCCCTTGTGTTAAATTCATATAGGTGTCTTCTTGGGTGTGTTTAATTATTGTGTTTGTAGTTGTGCTTTTGCTTGATACGTGCAAAAAGTAGTTGATAAGTTCCTTTGAAATTAATAGCTCATGCTATTAATTCCTAGAAAAGAAAAAAGCAATTATTTAATTTAGTTAATAGATTTAATTGTGGGAAAGCACTATATTTTATTATTATGTGCTTGGGAAATAGATTGATTTTCTATTGTTGGAAATATCTATTGTTAGGTAATTTTTATATAAGGAAATGCTTCATGGAAAAGAAAGAAAAAGGTTTAAGTTAATTTTAATTAGAAGTATGTATGGGAAAATGCTTGTATTTTTCATTATTCATTATTCATTGGCAAAATTGAGAGAAAAATAGAAAAGAGAAAACATTTCAAAAGCCTCTTTGAAAATTGCCTAGAGTGGTTTGGATTGATTGTTGAAAGAAAAGGAATAATTTTAGAGTGTCTTTGGATTCATTGAGGTAATTTCTATCTTTTCTTATTTAAGATTTAATTTTTTATTTGAATTTTTAGGTTGTAGAAAATTATTTTGAAAATTGTATTTTCCTACCAAAACTATGGCAAAATTTTCCAAAATTGAAAAGAAATGTGAAAAGAGTGTTGTTGGGTAGGATTAGGCCAAGAGGGTATGATTAAAATTTTAGTTTATGCATTTTTTATTTTTGGTAAAAAATATATGAATTGCCTTCTAAAACCAATTGGATCTTCTCAAAAATTTTATGTGATTCAAAAATAATGATGTTGGGTAAATTTAGGTTAAGAGGGTATCTTTAAATTTTTTATGTTTTCATCTTTTTCAAATTTGGGGAAATTTTGGGATGAATGCTTCAAGATCCATCAATGGTGGACCCTAGTTAATTTGGAAAAATAATTATTTTATTTTTTTGGATTTAGGAAATTTTGAAAACTATTTATTATGTGGAATTACGTACTCTTCCATGAATTTTGTTTTGTATGTGCTTGGGAAGCGTGTTTTCATAGAAGACTTCTCCTTTCCTATTCTCAGGCTTCTTGAGAAAAGTTAACCCCTGAATTGTGTAGGATAGGGGGATTTCTATAGGAGGCTTTGGGTGGCCAATTTCCCAAACTCGTTGGGTGAGGTTTGGAGAAAATTGTTGAAGAATCTTTCTTAAAGTGAGTAATTAAGAGTGTCAAACACCTAATGCATTGGATGAGGTTGGAGGCAAAGTGTTGAAGAAACCATGCTTGCATTATGTAATATAAAATGAATATGAAATAAGGAATCCAAGAATTTAACTAATCAAACTTGTTAATGAAAGATGGGGTAGTGCAGAGTTCACTAAAGAAGTGTCCCTACTATCTCTTGAGAAGCATCCATGGGATGAATGCTTATTGGATACCTTTGTGGTTTACTTCACTTTCTAAATTAGTTTTGGAGAACTAAGGGGAAGTCCACTCCTATGCCATATCTACCCTCCTCTTGTCCTTTTTGATTGGATTGAGTGCGTCTAATCTTGTGTTGAGATAATATTTGTTGTTGTGGGTGTGTGAGATCAACACGAGTGACTCTTGTGTGAGTGTTGGTCCTTTCTTGAGATTCTTGTCTTTATGTGATCTTGGCCTTGGATAGCAGTGCATCCATGATCCTCTTCTTCATAGATCAGGGGTTACTTAGAGTGGCATAGACAACCATTGTTCTTGATGATGATAATATGGTTGGGAGGTGAGTAGCATTCCACATTGGTCCATTCATGGAGATCTCATGGTAGTTGGAGGAGTTCCTTTCTTATTATTGCATTTATGTTCTTATTGTGGTTTTGGTTAATAGAGCACCTTGTAGGTGAGTTGAAATTATTGTAATATTTTTAATTCTATGATTTTTATATCAGAGCAAAATATTTCTATGTTGGGAAGTAGCCTCTATCATGTAATCATGTAATATTATAATTTTATCTTATGATGGAAATGAATAAATTAGGATGTTGGAGTCCTCTTTGCAAGTTGTATTGTTATTCTATGCTTTGTTTATGGGTTGAATTATGTTGTGGTATCATTATGGATGATAGCTCCATCATTGTCTTTAGCCCGTCTCGACATTGGTTAAAACAAGCATGGCTTTTTGAGTTGCTTTTATCACATGTTAGGCTTCTATTTTAGTAATTTTTGGGTTTTAGAGTGGTCTTCACTTATCTTATGTATCTTTGGATCTATGTACTTCCAGTGGATTTCATATGGTTGAGTTAGATCCCACAACCCCATGAACATACCCCTAAGACTATTTGTGAACAACTCTTAAAACAAAAAATTTATGCTTCATTGAGTGTGGAAAACATCCTCGCTATTTTTTGCTCTCTATTTTGCAAGTTAGATTTATAGTCTAAACTACACTTTAGGTTAGGGTTGCAAGTCTAAATATGTATATTACACTAAGAGTCTAAACTTTCAAGTGTTGTTCCACTAGAGCTTGGAAACCTAGTGCATATCACTCAAGTGCTAGTTGCATCTAGCTTCCAAAGTGCGAGGTGGTAGGTTGACCTAGAATTAGAAGTTGACTACACACTGCATAAGTATGAGTTTTAATGGTCTTTAGAAGTCTATCTAGTTGCAAATTCTAGAGTTTAGCACCTATTTGCACTTTGTAGATGTGTATATTACCAATGACTTTCAAATTTTGATGCGGTGTTGGTTCAAATTATAGAACCCAATCACACTTTGTAGACATGCAACCTACAAAAGGTTTCCAAAGTCTAAACATTTGTTGAGTCCAAGAATCATGATTTATTTACAAGTTAAAACTTTTTGATCGAAGAAGTTGTGAAGTCAAGTGGTTTAAAGTGAAAGGTCTATGGTTTTGTGAGTTGCAATTACATCTTGAAGTCTAAACCTAACTATCTATAGTGTTGCAAGTTACAACTCGGGTCCAAAGTCGGACCTACCTTTAGGTCCTTGTTGAAACTCAAACCTTGTCATTTCTTTCCTTTTTACTTATTGTTTTTACATGAAATCTAGAGGGTGGTCTAGTAGAGATGTTAGGAATGTGTTGTAGTAGTTCAGAAAACCTATCTCTCCTCAATTCCTCATTTTCCATGCCAACCTTGGTGCCTTATCCTAGAGTTTTGGTTAGGTCTTTCACTATGTGTCTTTTATTTATGCATTGGTGTGAGTGCCAAGTGTGTCATTACATGTTTTTGTTGTTGCATATAGGTTGTCATTGATGTCAATAGTGGTATGAAGTGCTGTAGTATGGAAGGTTGCAAGAGATGACAAAAGAGATTGCAATAGTATGATGATCAATGAAGACAATAGAATAAGCATTATGAGTCAGAAAAATAAAGAGATGAATATGTGCTGAGGTAGTCACAGAAGAAGACCGAGAATGATAAATAGAGAATTGTGAAGTAAAGGAAATGGATCAGTATCATATGTACACAGTCATACCTTATCTATTGAAGATCATATGTAAGTCTACATTCTTTATATACTTACATTTGAAGTCGATGATTAGTAGTGTTGGGTTTTTTCTACATGATGAAGATATGAACTCATGATGATTGACACCTGATGGATAAAGTTGCAAAAACTTGAAGAAGAATTTGTTAAGTATAGTGTATGTTAGGAAAGGTGTTATAGGATCAAAACAATGTACTGTACGCTACCACATCTAAAGATATGAGCCTACAAGTTGGAAAATTGGATAAGTATTATTCTCAGTTATCTATGTTTCAATTTTGAGATCATAAAGTTTACTGCATAGTGTTTGGGAGATAGAAGAATGAAAATAGTAAAGAAATAGGGCAAGTATAGTCATAGAGTGATAGGAGAATGCTCAGCAGTTCTCCACAGATGAAGATATGAAGTTGTGGTTTGGAGGACAGGTGGATATGAGTAACAAGTATGTATGTTTCAAGAAATAATTTGTACCACAGATGCTTATTTGGAGTTAGATCTATGAAGACGTGCCTTGGTACTAAGTAGTGTGAATAGAAGGAGACAATTAATGTTACCGTAGTATATTGCACATGGATATTTGGTCTTGTGGATGGAAAAATAGGCACATGGGATCAGTTGGTATGCTCAATTCAAGTTTCAATTATTTTTGTTTATCGCAAGTATGATCTTCAATGTTTCACTTCAAGACTGTGCTATCAGAGTATGGTAAGAATACCAGAATCAATGTCCAAGTGTTTGCACCAGTAAATAAGTACTTGGTTTGGTAAGAGAGGTGCTCAAAAATGTTTTACAAGTCATATAACATTCATATTGTGATATGCATGATATAATTTAGTCTTCTCTGGTATTGCTTTTGGTCTGGAGTTAAATGTAAGGAAGGGTAAGTGTTTCCTGTGCTGACCTGATATATGTTTATGATCATGCCGTGCATATAGTGTGTCCGTCAACATGAAAGAGTGTGCCAAGTTGAGATAGGACCTAATTATACCTTATTCTTGAACTGCATTGGAATTTTACTTACCACACATGTTTGGGAGCTAACTCATATGGCCACTACACGTTTCATTCTAGCTGACCAAGGAGAAAGATTTGTGAAGCTTGTAGAGGATATAAATGAAGAATCAAATTTATTGAAAGTAAGAAGTGTTGTGAATGATAATGTAGAATCGATATTGTGCAACTATACTTACAACAGAAGGAGATATGATGATGAAAAGTGCTAAGGATCAGTTCATGTAATATAATATTGTTGCATAAGATATGATGAGCTCTGCAATGATAAAAAATAGGATTCATGAATATGTTTTGATCTTACAGAGATTAGTATTATTGTTATAAGGAATATAGATAATAGTGCAGAGGTTGAAGTGATCAACATTCTTGTTGCATGAAGAACCTTGAGATAAGTATTGTAAATGTTGTAACTATTCAGGGAGTTGCAACTTCCTTTGGGTTGTAGAGCATAAATAATATTGTAATCCTATTTTTATTTGTGAGGTTGGATTTGGACATTAGATCCAAATAGCTTGCTCACCGTGGTTTTTCCCTTCTTGGGTTTTCCACATAAATCTGGAGTTATGGTTTTGTGCTTTTGTGTTCTTGCATTTCTCATGTCTTGAATGCTCACATAAGTTTTGATGTTGTTGAAAATAAAGTAATTTAAGTACTAATTCACGCCCCCCTCTCAGTACATTTGTGTGTTCAACAATTATGACACCTTGGAAATGTTAGTTGTGTTGTGTGGTTGTCTATTACCACATTTGTTTTGCAAAAAAAAATGTTTGGTCATCTTTTGTCTATTTTAATGTCTTGGTGTAAAAGTTGGTACATTATAGAGAAAGTGTTGAATATGGAGGCAATGGAAGTGGTGTAATATGAGAAGGTAGAGAAAAAAAAGTGTTGGCAGGGGATGAACAGGAGCAAGGCATACAACAGATCCTACCAAAGCTCACTACAAGAGGAATACAAAGGACAAGGTTGACTTAGATAGTGTCATTTTGTATGGGACACATCCCTAATGTAACATATAGATATGTAATATAAAATATGTAAGATGCAAGGAAGAGTAAGAGTGACTGTAAGAGGAAAGATATACAGAGTAGAGACTCAGACCTACCTAATTATATATAAGTTTTGATGCATATATAATGGAGATATAAGGATTGGACCTAATTTCTAAGTGTGTATGATGTGTATGAATAGTATATTCTTACTGCATTCCATAATTCCTTGATGTTCTTTACGATTCTATCATTGTATCATCTGTGGTATAACAGACTATAGAGAATTGACTAAGGCTCAGATCTCCAAACTGAGTCCAACCCATTTTCTTGCCAATGTTTGGTTCTATTGTTGGAACCCTGGATAGAATAAATAACAAGAATAGGATGAAATAGTAAAAGGAAAGTGAGGAACAAAAGAGGAGAAGCAAAAGAATAAAAAGGAAGATAACATATATTTTTTTAGGGATCTATAGTGAATCCTCTTAGGACCTACCCTTGTGAGAGGGGGCTAACAACTAAGGGGATGGAAAATGGAAAGGGGGAGGGTCTGAAATGATCCTTGAAAAGATGTAACTCTTGAAGTTAAGTTGACCATGGGATACATAAGGATTAATGAAACACCATATCTAAAACACCCATGGGAAAAGGGAACAATAAGAAATTAAGAGAAGTTAAAGAAATTATACAAATTAGAATGGAAATGAGAAGGGAAGAAACACAAAAGAAAACTCAGGAATGACAAGAAAGATATTGCAAAAGGCTGGAGAATGCAAAGAAACGAGGAAGGACAAGCACCAAGAAAATTGTGGAGGAAAAAGAACAAAAGAATGAATGCACCATTGAGGGTGTTGCTGAGTGCACCAATATGGGCCATGCTGCTGGAGAAAAGAATAGAGGAGAAGAAGAGAAAATGGATGAGCGCACCATAGGGGTTGCTACAAATTTGATACAAAGGATATAGATAATCCTGAACCAATAACAATGCATATTGAAAGGGCTACAAAAATTCTTAAAAGTATAGGAGGGAGTATTGATGCTTATGACTAGTCAACAAGGATATGGAGGGAAGAATATAATCAACCCATAAATCTCCTGCAAATAAGCAAAACCCCAAGATTTCAACCTAATTTTTCTAATATTCAAATCATAGTTGATAAACAATGGGAAGAATTATTGAATCCTATATGTAACCTCTAGCCCTTGAACTTAGATGCGGACTACCTAGACTATCTAGTAAATCAAAGTGTAATGAAGGTTAGAGAAAGAAGAGATGATTCGGTATATGATAACATTAGATCTGATAGTATAAGACAATTAAATGAAATGACACTGGTATATGATGAGTTGTCATTAACAAACAAAAAGTCACACCCTAAAATGAAAAGGCACCTTGAAGAGATATAACCTCTAGACCAAGAGTCGCCCCATGTGCCATATAAGACAAGGAGAAATTTGGTAGAAGAGGAAAAAAATAAAATAGACAAACATAAAGAGATTGAAGAACAAATTAGAAAAGATTGTGAAGAAATATTGGGGAAATTTTATTTTTATATTAAGTTACAAAGGGACAAGGGAAGAGAAAAAAATTTCATAATATAGAGAACAAATCCTAAGAAAAAAGGTAATAAAGTAACACATTGCAAGAAAGTAAAAGATCCAGTAAAATAAAATAAATAAAAAATGGATTCACCTATCAAGCTACCTATATTTAGAAATGATACAACAAAAGCTACAGAGCATATCTTTGTTTTGGAATAATCTAGAATAGGATAACAAGAGACCAGATCAAGCTTTTTGATTTTGTGGGAACATTAAGAAATGATGCATTAAAATGGTATAGAAAGACATGTCATGACCATGATAAATAATGGGATGAGGTTAAGAAAAAATTTATAGATAAATTTGAATCTCCAAAAATCCCTACAGAAGAAGTGAGTAAGATGAGAGATATGGTCATGAGAGAAGGAGAATCCATCAAGGAACTTGACAAAAGATTTAAAGAAACTACTCATAGGCTATAAGAACAACTAATAGAGAAACAAAGAATTGAATGGTTCGTATAAAGCCTAAGCCCTAACATTAGAACTTCTCTAGATGGAAAGGTTTTTGAGACATACTTAGAAGTGGTGACTATGGCCTACTGCATAGAATCACAAACTTGACGCTGATAGGATAAGACCAAAAAAAACCTAGAGATGGAGAAGCTAAATTTGGAACTAGAATAATTGAAACTAAAACAAGAAATTCTAGAAAGAAAAGAGGAGAGCCCATAGAAACAAAGACCTAATATATGGTGCTCATACTGCACAAAAGATGGGCACTTGTAGAATGAATGTCCTATGATGAAAGGAGAGAGAAAGGCTACCACAATGAAGGTAGACATCAAAATAGTACCACAAAGAAATAATACAGTCTATTGTGGATTATATAGAGAATGGGATGAGCATGAAACATAGGACTATCCATCACAATGCTTTAGGTTAAGAGAAGAAGATGATCATTAACCTTGGTGTGATGCACACCACAGAAATAGAACAGATAATGAAAATATGGCATATGCAAAAGGACTAGCAGAAAGACACTTGTACATGCAAGATCATGGTTTTAAACATCCCAATTGGGCCAATCAAAGAAATATCAATACCTTACAAAGCACAAATCCTAACTCTGAACCCTACATGAATAACTATAACACTAAGGAAAGAGTCCAATACAATGGTTATAGAGGAGGTAGAGGCCATGACAAAGGAAGAAATAGGAGAGATGATTCAAATGTGGTAAGCCAAGACATTTTCCTAATGAGTGCTAGGGAGAAAAGAAAAAACAATGTGGATACTGTGGTAGCACAAACTACGACATATTCAACTATGATAAGGCTCAAACATACTACAAAAATGATTCACCACAGTCTAAAAGAAATGAACTTCAAGGTTTCAAAGGAGCAAGACTCATGAGGAGAGTGCCTAAAAACCCACTGTAGATAGCATAAAGATGCCAAAAAGTAGAAATCTATGAATTAGAGACCACCATAAGTTCTTCAAAAGATGGCAACCAATATGAAACATATGAACAAAAGATGAAACATAAAAATAAAAATAAAGACGTGGTAGTTACAAGATAGGGGATTGATACTGCATAACAAAAGACATTAACACAAGTAAGGAATAAAGTGAGGAAGATGAAGAGCATTTCTTCCCTAGTAAAGTAGAACATGATTAAATTGTAGAACAAACTAAGAAAACAATCAAACAAGAACAAAAAAAAGAGAAAGAGACAAATAATTTCTTTACTAAACACGAAGTAAGAATATTAAAACAACTCACACAAATGGATAAAAAAATGATCTCTTAGAAAAACTTAAACAATTCTACAAATATTGGAATAAACAAAAGATTCAACTAGCACAAATTAGAAAGATAAGGAGAACCAAGAGACTATGGAAGAAATGCCCTTTAATGATTACATTTAATATCAATCACAAAAGATTGAAAAATGTAATCGTTGATTTAGGCGCAGATATCAACATGATCTTGAAAAGAGTGTGAGAATGGTTGGGAAGGCCTAAACTACAAGAAACACCATACAATATCAGTCTTGCAGATTGATCTAGAATGAAAGCACTGGGAACATGGAGGAATGTAGAATTTAATGTCACGGGAGTAAAATAGATTATAGACATTGAGATAGTAGAAATTAAAGAAACCTTTGACTCTTTCAATGCACTACTAGGCATAAGATGGTTCATAGATGAAAATGGGGTTGTGGACTCGAGAAAGGAAGGCATATCCTTTGTGAATAATGAGAAGATTGTTCACATACCTCTAGGAGGAAACTATGATGGGTCATATACAAAAGAAATCAATCCAGAGGAATACATTGATGAAGACAACAAAAAACTTTATTTAATCTCCAAACTCCCTAGAAATAACAACATAGAAGAACCTCACTCTGAAGGAGAGATATAAATTGAAATTGATAAATAGCATAGATAGTGAGGATGTCCTAAGTGTCTGGTTGCAAAAAAAACCAAAAACACATCTGCAAAATCAAGGGACCCAGGAGAATATTTATGGTCAAACTAACATAACCAAATGCACCACATTTTACCACAAATGATGAAATTACACCACAAAGAACAAGCGGAGAACAAAACACATACACGGAAGGTGTACACCAAAAATCATGGAAAATAAACCACATTTCAAGGGGAATATCCATATCAAGCTACCTAAATACTCAAGAATTGGGGACCTAACTAGATATCTATCACAAATGGAACAAACTTTTGAGAAAGAAGAAGCGAGACTTGAAGCATTGAAACATACACTAATATGCAATCTCATCAATTGGTGGAATACCCATAAACATGGCATCCAACACTGGCAGGTCTTCAAAATCTTAATTCAAACAAGATACATAATAGAAGAAGGTGAATATGATGAAATCACTAAATATGATGGAAGCATCCATCCATAAGAACACATAAGAACTTGTATTTGGGTTTGGAAGGATTGAAATGAATACAATGAAATACTGTGTATACAATTAATCTATTAGACACTTACACCGGTAGTACAAACCTGGTACATCAACTAGGAAAGAAGGGCAGAAACTAGACACTAGGAGGTATTAAAAGAAGTCTTCTATCATACATTCTATTTTTGGGATGAAGATGACCATGTTCATACCACATTACTTAAAATCAAGGAAATAATATTGCTACCTAAATTTCACTATAGCTCATTCAGGTAGAGCTTTGATTCAAAACTTAAAAGGTACATGTCATCTAATCTTTCCTATATTACATTCAAGTGCATAAATGAAATAATTCAAAGGATTATGTTTATCAAATTATTGTATTCATACAACTGCATGTAACATAAGAAGGATTTACACAAATCTTTTCTGAACAAATAATTAATCTTTATTGAATGTAAAATGTACATTGTCTCACACAAGCTGTGAGACTCACTTTACTTATTTAATGGAATTGAAAAAAAATATGTACATGAATAAGTAAATAAAAGTAAATGTGCATATAAGGAGGGAGACCAGTCATTGCCTGAGAATGATTGGTTTTGGATGTGTCATCTTGTCCTGCTGCTACCCCGAGCTGCCTTTGTCCTTCCTAGCTCCATGTTGCTTCTAGTTCCTACATTTGGCAATAACAATGATGTTAGAGAAATGTTTTAAGCAATGAGAGGTCTCAAACCAAATATTAACAAACACCGATGCATGTACAAATTGATCTCCAAATGCATTAAATAAGCAATGCAAACCTTGGATGTCCTAGAGAACAATCAAGCCATCAAACACATCCAAAATATGCATTTATTTTCCTAACAAGTTTGATTCATGTACAGATATAGGTGTAATTATGTCTCTTTTTTGATTCATCAAATTACATTATGAGTGGAGAAAATGTGGCTCCCACAAGGGTTGAGCCCAGCTCATAACCATTACATAAGATTTCATGTATATTCATCAGAAACAAGGATCAACTTATATAACTAGGTCTATTCATATACTTTTATCAGGATCACAAAGATTGTTATG
Source organism: Cunninghamia lanceolata (assembly GCA_027924645.1). Taxonomy (NCBI): domain Eukaryota; kingdom Viridiplantae; phylum Streptophyta; class Pinopsida; order Cupressales; family Cupressaceae; genus Cunninghamia; species Cunninghamia lanceolata. Next base: position 15,424,289 of record BSBN01001152.1, on the reverse strand, counting down.
AGAAATAGTGAATTATTATTCAAATAGTATAAAAGAAAGAGATACAATTACAAAAAAATGAAGTGCAAAAGCCATCTTGTAGCTGCTCATGACAAACATAGTTTGTAGATATAACATCTGATAGGAACAACATGATTTTATTGCTAGAGATAGTCTCATGAGTAGTTATAGTGTCATGCATTTGTAGACTATCATTACAAAATAGTCTCAATGAGGGTTAGCATGTAAGATAATGGAGTACAATGGCATCCACTGTTTAGGGATATCACTTCCAAAACCCTGATAGAGGGTTTAAATGGCATTTGTAGCTTGCAATATTTAAATGATAGTTCTGTTAAGAGACAGAGATCTATAACTTCTAAGGTATGATAGTCCAAGAGGTCTTTATAGGATCTATTGTGGTTAAATAGCCTAGTGAGCCTATCAACAAGATAAGTTTGCACCATCCATCAAGAATACTGGTTAAGTTGTCTAAACAGGAGATGCAAAGAATGGTCTAAAAGGGGTTTGTACATTGAATAGGAGACAATTACCTCTGTTTTAAAGGGGATAGTCATTGTGAAAAGGGAAAAGTCATAAAGAATAGTGAGAAAACCCTGGTATAACTATGGTAAGTATGATAGTGGCAGTTTTCTTATGCATCAGGAGCCTGTAGATAAGAAGTGTAGTGCCCCTCACCTTGTCATCTGTCAAACTGATGTATTTTCTAGTAGGATTGGACACTATGACACTCTATTGGGTGAAGGACACTCTGTTTTATGATAGCTGATAATGAATCTATGTTAAGATGATGCTTGATCACTGATACTTTATGTTATCACAGTTTGATGCACATATTAGATGTTATAGATTATTTTAATTTCAGCTCCATGTGTTATTCAATCATGATTATGATGACATCTGTTGAAGTTTTAACTAATGACATTTTATGTTTTCACAGTTGTATGGACATACTAGATGTGGTGGATTAATTTAATTTAGAGCTTTACGTTTTATCTAATCTTTGTGATGATGTTACTATTGATAACTACTCAGTAGATAGTTGTCATGTATAACGTAGTGACTCGTCAATGTGCTTATGTGAATGGAATAGTGTCGCATTACTCATGTTTGAGTACCCTGCCACGCTACGACTTCCATTCACTGTATGATTATATATATTTTTTCATGGTTGACTATGTGGTTTGCTGTAAGGTGCAGGTACCGGGCATCGACTCCACCTAAACTAGCAGGTATGAGCATGCCCTAGCCAATGGATTCATTGATCGGAGTTAACCTAAGGTCCCCTGCCTAGTCAACATCCTCAAAGAGGATGAGTCATAGTATTGTATCTTGTTGTCATCGTCTGTTGAACTATTTGCCCCTGCGTCGTGGTCATGTCTTGTGGTCTTGTATGAAGGTCAAGTGCCATCTTGTAGGTTGTGCTTACCGAATTCATAATACTTGATTTAACTCCAGTGCGTGTTTCATTAAATAAAGATTAATTTCAAGTTAAAATTATGAATTGTTTATGAAGCATAAACAATTCAATTATGATATAATTGTAAATATTAAAATAAGTAACGCAAGTTGTAAATCAAAATATAATTTGTAATATTACAATTTAATAAATAAAATAAATTATGTTAAAGTTGTAAAAATTATATTGTAACTTGTAATGTTACAATCTAATCAATAAAATAATAATGTGGGTAGTGTAAATTGATCAGTTATATTGGAATTAAAATACATAGATTAATCATAACATTTGATGTGTCGTCATTATCTGCAATGAGGGTTTTTGTAGGCTAGGTGTGGGGCAGATGTCTCTATCTAGGGCTCATGGAAAATAGGTGGTTCCTCCTGCGTTGGGTGCTTCCTAGCCGGAAAGAGCTTTAATGGCTGTGGGAGGAGATTGTGAAAGAGGAGGATGCCGAAGGGCTGTCGCTGGGTTTCCATCTTGAATCTCTTGCTACAATACTCTGTGTGTTTTTAGTCTGTGTCGTGGCTATTCTGTTACTTAGAAAATGGAGGGCAAATCACTGTTATCTGATAGCATACACCTGCTATAAGCCTCAAAGGAAAGAATACTCAACACAAAAACCTCTGAATATGTTATTTCTAAAAGAATGTGGTGTCCAGTATGAGCGAAGGTTGGCTGAAGTAGCAAGAGGCACATAAACTATAAGCATGGATGCATAGGTACACAACTTCGCTACTTCTTCTTAAATATTATCTTTTGTAGATGTGTGAAGTCCAATGAGTGAAATTTTTGATCAAAATTTATTGGCTGTTGCAATAGATGAATTCTCTGATGAATTTAACAGAAACTGTGATTATTAGGCCTAATATATTTTATTTCTTCTTAGGTAATAAAATTTATGGTTTCATTCCAGGAAATCTATTTGGGGTTGGTATCCCAAATTATAGCTATGGCCCTCATAGTAGTACAAACCATTGTAGTCTTAGAGTTTCCCTATCATATATGACTAGAAGAATATCCTTGATGAGGACAGAGTGCAATCCCTAGCGCCGGTAAAGGAGGGTGCTATCAAAATTTGTGAATCAAACATTCTTTCTTTAGTTGCCTGATTTATTGTTTGCAATTCATTAGAAATTATTGGTTACCCTTTGGGTGTGGTGAAACCGCCTCCCAAATTGATGAAGGCTAGGATCTTGTTACTTGACAAAATTCTTGTATCATTATGCCTCTATGGATGTCCTCCCCTAAATCAAAATTCCCATGTTGGGGCAGTAGGGAGGGCGCTACAAAGGGAGTAGAATCTGACTTTACATAATGGATTTCAGAAATGGCATCTCCTTGGGGACAATGTGTCAAACATTTCGCATGCTTTTGTCTATGTTTCCAGCCATAAGTCTTGTCTATGCTCCCAGCCATGCACTTTGTCTATGCTTCCCTATTTGATCAAAGACCTTATTCTTTTAAGTTGCCAGAAGTTTATTCAACTTTTTTTTGTATATATATAATAGACATCATCAAATCTTGTATCGATTCTTTTGCAATGGTTAATGATGGGAAAGAGAGTGAAGGTTGGGCATGGCCTTCATTGTGTAGGGGCTGGTGTGGTCCTTCATTGCATGATTCAAATTGGCGGCAGATTTCACTGCTAGCCACAACCTTCATCAACCCTGTCTTTAATTTGTCTATAGACAAGTTTTATTTCCCTCGTGGCTATTGCCTTCAACTATCCTCTTATTAGTTTGGCTCTTTTGTCACTATAATTTTAGTTAGTGTCAGCATGATGATTGTTTTTGGAGCTTACTTTCAGTCCCATAAGTTATTTCAATTGATTGTAATTTTGAGCCTTATTGAGCTATTTTGGTCATCTGTAGACATTAAAATAAGCTCTTTGTGTATTTCTTCAACAGTTAAAGGCATGCAATCAAAACTCACATTCTTTTTAGGTCAATTGGGTATGACTATGCTTGCTCTTGATTCCACCCCTTAGAAAATGTAGCAGTCCAAGAATTACACCTTTTGAACAAAATGATTACATGGAAGGCCTTTTGTCTATAAAAGCAAGGAAAGATAACACCTAAGCATGGGCCCTGCCACCCCAGTGGTCAAGGAGTGAACATCTTAATTAAACTGGGGCTACTTTACTTGGAAAATCAAAGACAAGTCCTTGAAAAGCTCTAATTTTTCTAAATTGAGTGAGGAAGTGTTCTCCTTATAAGTTGCATTTCCTTTTGTCTTACACTAAATGGTAATTGTGGCAAGTTGTTTTATATGCCATAGAGTTATGCTGTTGTTGTTTGATCATCCTAGTGGCTCATAAAAGAGAATGGCAACAAGAGAGGGGTAACAGATAAGTAATTGAATTCAGTCCATGACCATGCTAAAGATATACTAGCTAAAATAGTGCTTGAAATGATGGCCATTGAAAACACCTATAAATTTGTTGTCTTGGTGTCATTAGCTTCACCATACCTTTTCTATGCTTCCACATTTTATACACATGCCTACCAAGATAATTGTAACTATAGCAGTGACACAATCCCTTTATTCTTTATGCATTGATGAATGTCCATACCCTGTCCAAAACTCCCATTTCGTTTGGCTCAGTAGGGAGGATGCTGGTAAAGGTTGTGGAGTCTAGACATACTTTAAAGCCTTTTCAACACGTCAATTTTCTGTGTATACTACAATCATTGCATTTTGTGATACTACATTTCTTGAGGCATTTGTCAAATAGTTCATGTGCTTCGTGCATGCTTCTACATTTTGACTACATGTGTACCGGTTGCGCTTGCTTAAAAGTTTTTAAGGCTTTCAACGAATCCACCTTGAACATATCCTGCAATCGTGGCATTCTATATTCCTTTTAGGCATCTACGTGCCTTGATTATAATTCTACGTTTTGCATGCATGTTCACCAGGGTACTTCTGGTTGAAATTCTGCATAAATAACCAAGGACAGTTAGAGGTTTTATGTTGGACTAATTTGGGTGGGATCTTTATGGCTGAATAAAAGTTACTATTTTGTCTAACTAAAAGTGGTTCATTTTGCATGGAGCCACTGTTAGGATTGTGTCATGGATTATATGGTTTCCAACCATTATTTTTCACGCACTCTCTCTATCACAAGGTTTTATCCTTGTTCTTGTTGTGTAATCATTGCTATTAATAGTGTCAAAAGAAGATAAAAATAATTAGTGACAAAATAGTGAGCTACTAGAATCCCACCCTGTTTCACTTGCAAAGCATCTATTCTGCAAACCAATAGAAATTTATGTCAAAGAAATTATTGGGTGGCCTTTTAAGAAGTCTTTTATAGAATCATGGCAATGTCCTTATGTAGCTACTAACTGAAATGTTACAACATTTTCTTGTGTAAATGCATGCTGATGGTACCAACCAGAATTACTATCTAGTATCTAAACAGGGAATGGGCCATAGTAATTGTATCCAGCTGTAATTGGAATATGAACACGAGGAAATCATAGCAAGCTTAACAAAGTTGTTTGTTCATATAAAACATCAATGCTGTATGGCTATCACTGTACTAGGAAAAACATTCAGTCTTGCAGACAAGGGTTCTTAGAGGTACCAGGTAAAGACACATGTGATGAATGAATATATTTGTGAGAAGGACCATCCTACCTTTCTAGATAACTGTTTAAGCTAAATTTGTTGCCTTATTGATTTTGTCTGCAAGGTGTTATTTAAAATGAAAATCATGTTCCGCAAATTGGAAAGACATTAATTCTTAAATAAAGGTAGACATATCAAGCCCATAAGCAACTCAATTATAGAAATAATCTGATGTTCCTCATGAGTAATGGGGTCCACCGGGTGATCAAAGTAGTGATAAAATACTTGCAGCTTTTACATTAAATGGAAATGCAGTCGCTAGATTGGTCTGCAAAGTGATAAATTTGATGCTAGTCACTTTCAGCAAGTACAAAAGATCTTGAATCTTGAGTATCCATCAATCAGTATAATGTAAGTTTTCGTTGTTAATACTCTTGAGTATTCAACTTTTTAATGATGGCTTTATGAACAATTCCTAGGTTTAATATTTATGCATGGGTGAAATTGACATTGCCAATATCTGGAGAGAATCTTGGATTGCGCATATTTCTCTATTCTTGTCAATCACATTGCATACAAAATGATCATTGTAATCAAATTTCATTTCCATGATACTAGTAATATATCTGAAATCCTCACTGCACCTTCACTACACAGCAAATGACCCTGTAAGCTCTTCCTTGTATGCCGCATCTTAAAGACTGCTAAAAATACATCTCTTTTGAATGGAAAACTTTGACTTGCCCCAAATCGCCATTAGATCAAGGTTTGAGGTGTTGTGGCATGGACCAATCCTTAGTTGCTGCACACCCAAATTATTTTCATCAGCGAAGTAGGCCCATTGTTCAGGTTGAAAGTACTCAAGACTTACATAGTTACTTCTATGGACTCTAGTGTTAATGGTGATCCACCACATGTTGGTATTAGTAAGAATGATCCTTTAATGTGGCATTTATGATTGAGTTCATAGACATATCAATATAGGGTCATATAGCATCTGTTTGGAAATATGAGGGGCCCACTTATTTGCTTGATAGCTTATAATGGCAATCCTTCCCCAATTCGCATTTACGATATGGCATGATCTTATTTGATAGCAAAAAATTTCAAAACTATAGCAAATCCCTTTAGCCATGTAACGTTAAGTGCATAACATGTGCATGATGGGGATCCTCTCCAACTTGAAGGCTTTAATCTCCACATCAATGATTCTAAAGTCTTTACTTAACATTTTATTTCAGGTTTTACTCCCTACGAAAGAGAATGATAACTATTGAAAAGGTGGTAGCCTTTGTCTACTCTTGGTGATAAATTATGATAATGTTGGTCCCTATGCTTATTATGGGATGAAAAATATTTGTTGTTCTATAATCTATGGTATTATTATTATTATTATTATTATTATTATTATTATTATTATTTCTATTATTTCAAGATGAAGGAGATGATTAGTTAAAATGCCCCATTAAATTAGAAATTTAGAATAATGCTATTATTCATCGTTATTCATAATTATATATCGTTATTTGATTATTGATTTAAAATAAACATTATTGTTAGAATCATAATTGTTGCATTTGGTTAACGTGGTTAAATGAGAACCGACATGAATACATAATAATGTAGATAAAATTTAATCCATTGAATTACGATGGTTGGAATTAGGGTTATAAATATTGTATTTGGGTTTTGATAGTGTAACTTGTGCAAGTCATATCAAAGGTCGTAATAGAGCCATGTTGTCAAGGTTGAGTTTCCAGAGGCAAATGTTTTGACTTTTGTGAATATGTGATTTTGTAATGGTTGTATATGAGTTGGCTTAATGTGATGTTGATTCCTTTACATTATGGTTCCTATTTGGAAGGTTCATGTGCAAGATGGATTATGCCTCGTTCAGGGCACCTAATTTGTGTGGTTATGTTGTTATCATGTCGTGACAAGATTGTAAGTCCATCTCGAAAGTTGTAATAATTACTGTATTGGTTTATGTAAAAGATTGAACTTGTTGGTTTTATGTAATGTTTACCTTTCTCTATCTTTGGTTCTTGTGGATGTGACAACCGAGCAACAGGACCCATGCCTTGCTCTGGATTAGACCTTGCTTATGATTGAAAACTTTGGAGCAAGAGGACCCATGCCTTGCTTTGTTGATATCTTATGTTGAGACTTATATGCAAGAAGGTAAATGCCTTGCATGATTTATGGATACTTGTTGTGATTCTTGTTGATAGGGTTTCCTAGTTGTAGGTAAGGGAGTGGCTTCCAATGTGGGGGCCAGCGCCAAGTGGCTAGCCAGGGTAACCCACTGGGAGTTGGTAATTCAGTGATAACATAATAAAATACCTAGGGGTTGGGTAGTTTTCACACTAACAAGATAATAAGATGTTTGTTCCTCACTCATGCCTGTAGTGCTAGTTTAGACTAAGGATGAGGGGAGAAGGCTGGGATTGGTAGATCTACTTCCTTGTCATCATGAAAGGAAGGTTGATTCCGCATGCATCATCCTATGGGGTTGGTGTCTAGAGAGAGACTGCCAGGGTAACCATAGATGGGGGCTGGTGTCTAGAGAGAGACTACCTGGGTAACCCATGATAGGACCATGCGATGACACTCTCCTTACTATAGCTTAGCACTCCCTAGTTGTACTCTCCCCATTTGCTAAGTGTTGCCTCTGGAAGTACTGTTGTGTTGTTTGTGGTGGTAACTTGTGATAGTCATGTGTTGTCTCATAGCCTACTGTCTACCTGACCGTATGTTGTAGTGGGGACCTCATGTTAACTCCTAGCTCGGGGGGTGGACCTTAGGGTTCCACATGGTTGGGTGGAAGAGCTTTTATCCATTGGTATTTTCCCTTGTTGTTGTTTGTGAGCGAGGGGGTTATATCTTGTGTTTCAGGCATCAGATCTTGTACTAGTTAAGAAGGCAGTGATCTATATTCATGTACTAGTCTTGTGTACCAGTTGATTCATAATGTATGTATTCAAAAGGTGATAATGTAACAATATAATGTTATACTCATATGTGCAGAGAAATTGTAACTGTGAATTAGATCCTGATGATTACTTATCTGATGTTGTGATATGGAGATGTAAATGTTTATTGATTTTATGCAATAGAATTAGAATGATCTACTGATGTTAGTTAATGATGCATGTTAAATTATGTTGATTAATTTGTCAAGTAATGCAACCATGGGACCTTGGGAGACAAGTTGATAGTTAATGATGTGTATTGCACTGCTTAACCTTACTTGTTATCTTATTTAAAAAAAAAAATTCTGCATTACATAGCAAAGATGTGTTGTCTTCTAAGGTGTTCCCTGCGGGGGCGTTACAAGAAGCCTATGAGGATCATCAAATTTCTGACAGAGTTCAAGAGGCATATCCAAAGAGATAGTTGATGTAACTTTATCAAGTGTCATGAAGTATATGTGACCATGAAGTCAAGGGCATTTGAGGAATAGTAGTAGGTGTGAGACAATGATCATTCCCAAGAGAATATGCACACACTTTGAATCTATATGCCTATCACATTACAAGGTAAAAAACAAAAGGGGAGAAGTGGTCTCATAGGAAAATAGTATATAGTGGTCTCATGGGATGGATATCAATATGTAATCATGAGGAACAGTCTAGAAATGATTGTATACAATGAGCAGAATATTAGCAAAATAAAAGACAGTCATACAGAGTGACTGAGAAGAGACTAGAGGGCTCTATTACAAGCTCTGCCAAGAGATTTAGGGCACTCTTAACTGGTAAGCTTCTTCCTTATATAGGGTTTCAACAATATATAATTACCTAAATACACGAAGTCAGCATATTTGTTTGAAACAATGTGAAATACATAGTGCCATCAATTGCTAGTCGGCAAAGATTATGAGAGAATAGTATCTAAATTCTGCTAGAAGCTTTGGGAGTTCTAGATGTTGGCAAGAGACATTGCATAACATTGATAGGTGTTGTCATTGATTGCAACTAAGATTGTTCCACACATCCGCAGTGTAGTATCTGATCATACCAGAAGTCATAATGATAATCTATCTAAATCCGAGAGCCTGAAACAAAGCATATAGCAGAGTCCAATATTTTGGTTAGCAGATCTCTCCATTTAATCATTATGTGTTGTAGATCTGAATGAATGTAAAGGGACACTAGGAAAATCTAAATCCAAGTTTTTAGTCTCCAGTGATAAAGGAATCAAAAGTTATGAGCATTTGAATACTGAGTCCTATTATGATAGAACAGTTCAGTGAAGAACAAGCAGACTTATGTAAATCCTTGTGCGAACCTAATAGAAGTGTTTTGATGAACTATGTATGAGATAGGATGTTAGTGGCCAACATGTATGATGATCTACATATGTTATTTTTGGTACACATCAATATTGGTGTATGGATCTAGCTGATAGAGCAGAGCATTCTTAAAAAGTTCTAAGTGTTGTTTGTTGTTGCCGACTGGCAAGTGATTGCAATTCAAGATAAGTATATATAGCTGATGATTGTGGATATTTTGGGTATGCATTATGGTCATGGAGAAAATGTGAAAAGAGTACAAATCTAATATTCGAATGAAGGTAGAAAAGAGAGAAGAGAAGAATAAAGATGAAGTGTACAAAGTCAATATTTGTACTTAACCGGAACTAATCTCTAGCATTGGCAGATGCATCTTACCAGTTCAAAATCTATGTAAATCTCTTGTAAACTTTTCTATAGGCAGTGAGCCTCCACTTGAGTAGTGAGCTCAGGGCAATGAGCCCGAATGCATGTGCATTCTCGTTTGTAAAATACTTTTAACAGGGTATTAATTTTTGTGGGTTAACCCCCACCGTGGTTTTTCCCTTAACCGGGTTTCCACGTCAAAATCTTGGTGTCAAATGTGTCATTCATGTTTTCTTCTCATATGCTATTGTCTAATGTTGGAATGTTTATATCATTGATTTAATTTTAAGTAGTAAAAAGGAATAACAATAGAAAAAATGAAATAGAGCAACAATTGATTCACCCCCCTCTCAGTTGTCCGAACCTATTCCAACAATTGGTATCAGAGCTAAGTTCCTTTGAAAAAGATTAACATCTTAAGGAAGATCTAGGAAGACAACAAAATGGATGAATATGACCTTCAAGGGCAACTTAATCTCACCCTAGATGATCTTGAGCAGTCCAAGGCAGAAGTTCAAGAGCTGCAAGACAACCTCAAAAAGGCTGAAGACTTCATTAAAGTTTTAAAAGAAAAATTGAGCAGATCCAATGCAAAAGGAAAGGAGCAACCTCTTCAACTGGGAAAACCTTATGAAGACAAGGCCCTGGATGAGAAGACAAAGGAATGTGAAAAGTTAACTAAAGAAGTTACTATTCTAAAACATGAGATGGAAACTGGAGTGATGAGACTAACTGAGGAAATTAAAGATAAGAAGAAATCTAAAGAAGAGTTAAATCAAAATCTAAAAAAGAGTTATGAAGAATGTTGTAAATTAGATGTGATAGCTAGCCTTCTAGAATCTAATCTACAAGAAAGCAGAGACAATGAAAGAGGACTTAAGGAGAGATTATCACACTCAAACATGACCTAGAAATTGCAAATGAGTGTAAGGAGAAGTTCAAGATAAGCTCAGCTAAACTTGAAACACTCATTGAAGGGCAGAAAAAGGATGTTGATAAGCATGAGAAAGGTGAAAGCTCCGGATCTAGACAGAGAAATTTTCAACCTAGGCATGGGAGAAACAGATCTAGAAAACCTCCAGTAAGACAGCCAAATGCTCAAAGATATCTATCATTCAATGGAAATTGTTTCAACTGCAACAAATTTGGTCATAGAGCTACTCAGTGCAGAAGCAGAGTAAATCAAAATGGTCTATCCTTCTCCGGTTAATGCTTCAAATGTAACAGGTATGGTCATAGATCAAATGAATGTAGAAGTATGACAATGAATAATTCCAATATTAGAAGAATTAGCAATTCTTTCAATGGTTATTGCTTTGTTTGCAATGGGTTTGGACATATGGCTAATCAGTACAAATCAAGAGAAAATAAGGTTTATAAGAAAGGAAATGTTGTATGCTATAACTGCAATAAATCTAGTCATATTGCAAGATTCTGCAGAAGTAAGACAATGGAAGAAAAGGTCTGGTAAACAGAAAATTGGATGAGCAGAAATAAGATAGAGGCAAAAGGAAAATTGATGTGGATGAGACATGGAGTGAAATGAACAAGATTTGGATAAAGAAAGATACAGTAAACAATGATAATGAGTCCGTACCGGAATCCAATGCTGACAATTCCTTCAGGAATTAGGTCAGAAACTCTAGCTTAGGGGGAGCTGCATAGAACTCGGTCAGTAAGTGGGTGCCTGAATCTGGCACATTAACAGAAAATACTCTAAATTAGTCCATAACCTGTGTAAGGATTTTTGGAAGAAAAGATGTTGATATATGAGGAACTATCAAAAACAATGTAACCGGATACAATTAGGGCAATGCATTTATTGCAAAGGCAAATTAGGTAATGCGGAGCTTTAAAAGGTCACTTGATCACTAATTTGAATCACCTTGCATTTGAAGTAAACAAGAAGAAGAACACTTGAGCTACAAAGTCCAGAGACTAAGGCAGAGAACAAATTCAATCAGCAAGTGATCAACCCTAACACTGCGAAAGAAAAAGGTACCTCTATATAAATCTTTGAATCTGAAATCTATTGAAATGGCTACCCCTCATGTTATTGACATTACCGAAATGCCTCGACCCAAATTCAAGAAGCATCCTCACAAATAAATTCAAGTCAATATGTTAGGTGCTTTTTCAAGTGTTCTGTATGGGGTGCTACATGTAGAAGACATTAGGGTTTACATTCATGCAAATATAGATGAGTTTGTAGATTCAAGGTATGTAGATTTGTTTGAAAAACAACTCATGGATGAAAATAAAGAACTTAAACCTGAATATAAGGCTCTATAGGATAAACACTTTGTTCAGGTTATGGGGTTTCCAACATTTGATGAGGATGAGTGGGTCTGATACATCTTAAGTCGGATACATGATGAATTCATTTGGTTGTTAAAACCATTCAAGATTACCAAGGATGCTATCAGAAATGTAACTGATTTAAACTCAACCGAAGGCTTGCCCATGTTGAAATCTATGAAAAACCAGACAGTAATTGATGTTACCCGAGCTAAGTTTGACAGAATATCAATGACCATAAATGATATTAAAGAGCCAGATGTCAAATTCGCCTCCATGGTGATTGGATACAAGATTTACCACTCAAGTAGAGAAAATTCTATTTCTAGAACAGCCATTTATGCTGCATACAAGATGCTAAAAGAAAATGTTGATTATGACTTGTGTGAGCTATTGCAAAATTAATTGATTAAAAATCTGAACAAGATCAAAAGGGATAAGAAGAACACCTTCAAGTATGGTACACTAATTTTATGTCTATTCTTTTACTTTATGAATGAGGTACCTGGGGTAAAAGGTGTACACTAGACTAAGGATGAGCCAGTTGTCATTCAAATCAGAAATCATCTTCACAACATTGGTGATTTCAATGCTCAGAAAACAACAATATGGGGTTACTTCAAAAAAATTTAGAATATGATGCACTCAAGGGAAAGAATCCCCAATTCAATTGTTGACAAATACAAAAATGAAGTATGCTTCATGGTTGATACTGATAAGTGTTTAATGGAAGTAGTGGAACTCAGAACTGTTTGGATCATGCCCATGGGGTATGAAGTAGATGAAAGGTTCTTGGATATGTATGCTCAACATCTACTAAGCAATCCCAAAGACACAACAGTTGAAAGATTTGGAACTTATGAGGAGCTAAGTTTAAAGTTGCATACTAAGCTCAAAGAACCTAAAACCAATAGGAGAGTAAGAAAAGAAGTTGAGCAGCTAGCTGAAAATATTGTCCTAACAAAGGAAGCTGTGAAGAAATTCAGAGAAAGAACAGAAAAGGATGAGAAAGAAAAAGAAGAAAAGAGACAAACAAGTGATCTGGTGGAACCTTCTTCCACTTCAAGAACTACTAAAAGTTCTACTACTGCCTCTGCTCCCTCCAAATCTACAAAATTGGAAGTAGAATCATCCGAAAAATGTGAGAAAAGGAAGAAAACAAAAGCTTCCTAGACCTATGAAAGCATAAGAGAAGATGAAGTAGAAATAGACTTTGACATTGAAATCAAGGAACCAAAAGTCACTAGAACAAAAGCTACAAAGTCAACCAAAGAAAAGTCCTATAGAAGCAAAAGGACTAGCAAAAAGCAAAATACTAAAGAATATGAAGAATATGTTGAGAAACCCACACTCTCACTAGAAGATGTGATAAAATTAGTCACTATGGATGGTAATCTAAAACCCATGATTGAATTCTATGATGAATACAATGATATGGATAAAAGGGTGTTGGAGGAAGCAACGATCAGATATCTCAACATCTACAACAAGGCACTAATTGAGATAACTTTTGAGTTACCACAAAGTCTGGCAAATATCTTGGAATTGAGAAAAGAAAATGCCAAGTGCAAGGATGTCGAAATTAGAGAACATGAGCTAATAAATCCGTGTCCTCAAATTTCTCTTGAACAAATAGATATGATACTTAAGGAAGTCAAATATGATTTTAAAAGCAAAAGGAGAATGAACAAGCTCATGCTTGGAGAGACGAGTGAAATAGTTGAAGAAACTCAAGAGTTTCTTTTGAAAGCATTGAAGAAGTATAATTTTCACATAGTCACAAAAGAAGTGCCGGATGGAGAAGAAGAGAACATTATTGAGCAGCAATCTGAGTTGGGTGGAGCCTCTGTTCCAGAAGTAGAACAAGCAATTTAGGAGGATACAGAAATGTTGGATAAAATATTTGATGCAAAAGATACTCCCAATCCATTTGATATAATAGGGAAAGAGGATAATGTTACTATTTCACAAAGGCCTCCTGATTAGATAGAAAGTGATGAACAAACAAGAAAAATTCCTCTATAGAGAACACAGAAAAGTTAGAAGAAGAAAGAGAAAAGAAAGATAAAACAAAAGAAGATGGTCCAAATGTTGAAGCACCTAAAGCAAAGACTAAGAAATCAGGAGATCAAAGGTTGATTCTGAAATGGCTGCAAGAGACACTGCAGATGCAGTAAAAGTTCTTCTTGGAAAAGAAGTGATTGAACTTGATGAACCGGAACTACTCCAAGGTCTAGCCAATCTAGATGCTCTCTCTCCAATTCAACTAATGAAGATAGCATCATTCCGCCAAGTAAAGGCTAGAGAGAAGATGTTAAAGTTCCACATGGAGGAGAATGAGCTACTGGGACTTGCAACCAGAGTTTTGGAGAAATTAATGTCAACCTATCAGAAGAATCAAAATGATTCCCCCTCTGAACATCTAAAGAATCTGGTAAGTTTAGTAAATTCACATTTTGAGTCCTTTGAGAAGTCTGCAGAGGTAAAAGTTCAGAAAGAATTCTTAGATAAGAAATTTTGTGAAATAAAGAACCTGATAGGAAATGATAGAAGAATACTTGGTATTAGCATAAAGAGTATTCAAAATGCTCTAAATGATGGAAGTGAGATGTACAAATTCTGTCTACCATGGCCCAAAATTAATAAGGATATTGAGAACATGATAAAGGAGCAAGAACAAAATTTATCAAATCTCTCTCAAAATTTTGATCCCCTAATAGTTTCGCCCATAAGTCAAGAATGTCAAGTAATTAACTTGACTGAGGAAATAAAGAAACTTGTTAAAGAGAAAAGAGACATTATGAAAAGAATGTGTGAGCTCCGGAGATTAATTGCCCCTAAGTTAGAGACAATGTATAATGCCTTATCTGAAGCTCAGACCGCAGTTCAGACCAATGTTCCATCAGATCGGTCAAAGGCAGAAGCATACTCATTTGTCTTAAATGGGCACATTTCAATTTTGGATGGAATGAAGAGTACTTGGGCCTCTGAACTTGTGCAAATAAAAGCTAGTTTTGCAGACATCTTCAAGTTCATGTGAATGGAACTTAATGGTTACTAGTACATATACGGCAATGTATACAAAAATCTTGGAGAATTTTGATTTGTGGATCCCACCCTTTGCCATTGATGTCAAAGGGGGAGTGAAGGGCAGTGAAAAATGAAGTATTTAGCAAAGGGGGAGCACCAGAATAAGTGAAGTGCACGACTGTAAAGACAAAGGGGGAGTTGCACAAAGACAGTCATTTTTCACTAAGTGTTGCCATCAATGCCAAAGGGGGAGATTGTTGGCAAGAGACACTGCATAGCATTGATAGGTGTTGTCATTGAAGGCAAATAAGATTGTTCCACACATCCACAATGTAGTATCTGATCATACTGGAAGTTAGAATGATAATATATCTAAGTCTGGGAGCCAGAAACAAAGCATATAGTAGAGTCCAATATTTTGGTCAACAGATCTCTCCAGTTAATCATTATGTGTTGTGGATCTGAAGGAGTGTAAAGGGACACCTAGAAAATCTAAATCCAATTTTTCATCATCTGGTGTTAAAGGAATCAAAAGTTATGAGCATCTAAATACCGGGTCCTATTATGACAAAACAGTTCAGTGAAGAACAAGAAGACTTATGTAAATCCTTGTGCGGACCCAATAGAAGTGTTTTGATGAACTATGTATGAGATAGGATGTTAGCGGCTGACATGTATGATGATATACATGTGTTATTTTTGGTACGCATCAATATTGGTGTATGGATCTAGCCGACAGAGCAGAGCATTCTTAAAAAGTTCTAAGTGTTGTTTGTTGTTGCCGATTGGTAAGTGATTGCAATTCAAGATAACTATATATAGCCGATGATTGTGGATATTTTGGGTATGCATTGTGGTCATGGAGAAAATGTGAAAAGAGCATAAATCTAATATTAAAATGAAGGCAGAATAGAGAGAAGAGCAGAACAAAGATGAAGTGTACAAAGTAAGTATTTGCACTTAACTAGAACTGATCTCTAGCATTGGCAGATGCATCTTACCAGTTCAAAATCTCTGTAAATCTCTTGTAAACTTTTCTATAGGCAGTGAGCCTCCACTTGAGTAGTGAGCTCAGGGTAGTGAGCCCGAATGCATGTGCATTCCCATTTGTAAAATACTTTTAACAAGGTATTAATTTTTATGGGTTAACCCCCACCATGGTTTTTCCCTTAACCAGGTTTCCACGTCAAAATCTTGGTGTCAAATGTGTAATTCATGTTTTATGCTCATATGCTATTTGTCTAATGCTGGAATGTTTATATCATTGATTTAATTTTAAGTAGTAAAAAGGAATAACAATAGAAAAAGATGAAATAGAGCAACAACTGATTCACCCCCCCCCCCCTCGCAGTTGTCCGGACATATTCCAACACTATATCCATAGACAAAGATCAGAGCATGCAAAAAACAACTGTCAAGAACAATCCATTCAGGGCACATGTGCAAGCAAAATCCATTTCGAGGAATTGATATTAAGGTAAAAGACTATGAGCAATAGTCAACAAATATTAGAGGATAAACATGATGTAGATGACTGTCATGACAAGTGAAAGACTGTTACATGTTTTTGCATACAAAAGTACCCACCATCGAACATTTCAAGATACCAGAACTGTTGAAGCAAGTTCATGCAGGGTAAATGATACATAGTAATAGTATGAGGATAGTGAAATAACATTCTTCAACCCATTGAATTCTCTTGAAAGGGTGTTGTGAGTCAATGTTAGAAATTGTCACAAATTACTAAAAAACTATCAGAGTTCTTGAAAGGCAGTCAAATACAAGACAAAGGAGAGCTTTAGTAGAATCAATAGACAAGTCAAGGATATTCAAGTATAGTGCTATAGAACACAAGACATTGAAGACAACAAACTATAATAAAAGTGCAGCAATCAAGATGATTATACCATAATAAATTATGTTTGAGCATGATGAATATCTAAAAGAATGAAAGTACAGTCATCTCTACCCAATGGTTGTTACATCCAAGCTAGAGTACAGCGAACCAGCTATAAGAGGAAATAGAAGAAAGACTACGGGTTTGTTTCCTTAAAACCCTAGGTTGAAATCAGAAAGAAAACCTTATTTCTTCATTGCCAGAGAGACATTTCAACAATAGAAGCATTTTTATACAGAAATGATAATTCTTGCTATTTTCTGTAGCTGCTTTTGTCAGAAAATATAGTCATTGCATAGAATATAGTTTACATGATCACATAATGACAGGAAAAAATGTTTCTATCATATATTTTGCAAAAAACAATAGCAGAAACAACATAGACTTGCATTTTTAGTGTCAGAGAAGTGAAGCCTTGAACTTATCTGAGGCTTTTGGAGCATTTCAGTGTGAAGATACAATCATACAATGCCTTCAAAACTCTTCAAAACCCACAATGTGAGCTACAAAAGTTCCATGGTAGCACAGACCGAGCAGAAATGCAAAAATGTAAGAATGAAGAGTAAAGTTGAAATGTGCCTTTTTGTCTTTAGGGTTTCACAGACCTAAGAGCCCGATGGGCCTTTTCTTTTCTTCTTTGTTGCATTTTGTATTTTTGCATACAAAGGTGCCCGTGGTCCAAAACTTGATGATATGTAATGCCTAGTGGCATGCCACGAGGTGGTAAGACTAATTAAGACTTTTGTGTTAAGTCTTTATTCCCTTCATGCTAGGATGAGCACTTCGGTGCTAGCTTTTATGTTTGTATTTTTTTTTGCATGGAATATCAAAATGTAAAACAATAAAACTTAAATGATTACCTTATAAATCATTTAAGGGTTGTTATTCTTTAAATGCAAAGGAGAGTGATAAAGTATGTTTATGTCATTTTTTGACTTTGAGAACAAATATGCTTGGAGAATGCAGGATTTGGCAAACACATGCCAAACATATAGCCTTTTGTTTTACCTTGGAGTGGAGAGAGATTGACTGAGTCTTATAGAGTTATTCTTTGAGTGGGCTATTTTGAGAGTATCTAGGAGAGATTTTATTACTTTTAGATTCCTTTTGGAGTATTTTTCATGAGTCACCATGTTGGACTAGGTCATGATGGACTTTTTCCTTCATTATGAGCTCTTGTGGAGAGGTTATAGGCCCTATATTTTAGGCTTTTTTTTGGGCATCCGACCCAGAGTTGTTTTTAGCTCCTTGTATGGTGGAACCACTTGGATAGTGGTGGATATAGTTACTTATGTGACTCATTTGTAGATAGTTCTGATTATGCAATTTGGAGAGACTTGTGATTTTGACATCCTTGCTCAGATTTTAGCATTTTTTGTAACTCATTTTACCAGTTTACTTGATATGAAATATAGTGAAGATCTTGTGTGTTACTGATTGAAGATTGTGCCTACTTGCTATCTGCATCTTTGTGTTTAACAACTGATTTGATAAAGCTGCCTGTGAAGTAAGTTTTGCTTCCTCTTAGTTCTTTGTCTTAGAATTAGAAACCTTTATGCAGAAAATACTAATGCAGGTTGCAATTTGTGTTACAAATGTGTGTTGTTGTTAAGTGTGAAACTAATTTTCCTCTTTAAAACCTACACATTTAAACCTTTTTGTGAAACATTTATGCAGAAGTATAAGAGACACGTTGTGCAAGAATTTCTTTAGTTATTATGACAAGTGTTTAAATCTATTTTTCATATCCCTCATTCAATTAGGTGTATCACCCATTAGAGTTCATTTTTAATTTAATACATATGTTTTCCTTATCCTTTTTCCTTGTCAAAACCATAGCATAGTGAGTATTAGGTGATACAAAGTTAGGAAGCTGGCCTTCTCTAGAGATTCACTCCAATTTCCAGGTGACCCACAGTCTAGGAGTGTTTCCATGTTCCTCTAGAGTACCAATTTTCTACAAAATTGGTAGGGTGCAACTTTCAGAGATAATAGTTTTTGGTACACCTAGTGGGATAGATTGGACTATCATAGTCCACAAGTCCTCTATTCATTGTTGATATTTGGTGTGTATGTCAACAACATCAGCCTTTGGAGGCAATATTCACACACCTGGCGGATCTACAAGTGAAGAATCAGTTGGTTTTAGTAGTCCAGATACAAGCAACTAATGAGGTTGGTGCTACTTGTTAGTTTTCTACCATTTGAAAGTATTTTCTTAGCACCTGGTGACTCTATTTGGTGTTATAACTCATTTCTTAGTGTTTCAAGATCCCGTTGTCTATATACATTCCAAATCAGTTATCTAGACTTGCTTATGTTTCATGTTTTACTCTTGCAATGTCTAGTTATCATCACTATGATGGTTTTTCACTTCCATTCCATGAAAATCATGCATATATGCCCCCTTACCAACCATATCACACATAACAGCTCATTGGTTTTATTCCAAATGATCCTGTAACAGTAGATTACCAGCAGTCCTATCATGTTTTCCACCCTCTCATCCCTGCTCAATCTCAATACCAGCTGATATATGATCAAATTCAACCCCAAGAAGAGTTTTTTGATGCCAACTAGCATGATTATTCACACAATTAGCCTCAAGAGTACCCTTACCAAAATGTGTTGTTTCTGATCCAAAAGTTTGACTATGTTTTATGGGATTTGAGCCAAAAGATTGAACATATGAAGATTAGTGACATTAGTAAGGAGTTCTCACACATGTCTTGGATGTTAGTTGACATCGAGAAGCAGAAAAAGATTATCTTGCAGTAGCAAGAGTTGGCTAAGAAATCCTTTATTTATGATCAAGGGTGGGTGATAAAAAGAATACAGTTTGAAAGAAGTCTTGAAGGAGAGATAGTTGCTAAAAAAGAGAAAATGAAGTTTTTGTCTGCTCAGGTGCAAAGTAATCAAGCTTATTGAGATTATCAATGCCAAAAAGGGTGTGAAACCCAGGCAGCCCTTTCCATTCCTAGTTTCAGCTCAACTCTTCCTAACATCCAGAAAGCAAAAGAAGAGCAGATTTTTGACCAACATAGCTCACTCAATGTGGAGGAAAATAGAAATATAATTTTTTTTCATTTATCTACAGCAGAATATATATTAGAACAGAAGAATATTGGATAGGAAAAGACCTTTCAAGAAGTGTCTTTGAATACTTTAACTTATCAACTTCCTTGTTTCATAAAAGATGGTGAAAATTTTCCAATAGGACAGCAAGGTGAAATGGTGAAAGCGGTTGATCGGGAAGAGCAATTTACAGTTTGGAATGAAAAAGGTGTGAGTTTTTCCATTCTAACAGTAGTTTTAGAATAGCGAGGTGACATAAAACAATCTGAGGAGTTGTTGATTGACAATAATCAGTATGAAAATGGAGCCTTGGACCATGAAGAAGAGCATAAATCTGAACCTAACACCACTTTCCAAGTTATGAGCTTTGATATATTCGAGCATGTTATGCATGAGAAAGCTAATGTTGATCTTTTTGGGGAGATGTGTACAGGTATAATTGAGTAGTTTTGTTCAATGTTAGATGACAAGGAATCAGACCTTTTAAAAGTTGACAATCATGCTGAATGAGAACAAGTTCATAAGCTTGAACAAGTGTTGAAGCAACAAGAGGAATTTGGTCCTGATAGAGAGGAGTTCATTCTCTCAAGTCAAGAAACTTCTCATGAATCTAATTTGCAAGGTCTTAGATGGTTGGAGGAGCTTCCTTTTTGTTGTACTGAAGAGCTTGAGGCTGATATATCAACTAAAAGTTTGCTTCAAGAGGCTACTTCAATGTTTGAGTTTTTGCCTTCCTTCATTGAAGGAGAAAGTCCTAATTTGAAGTGTACCTCCTGAAGTGATAATGAGGATTTTGAGCCTGAACCTGTTGTCCCTAAGAGCCTTCCAAGAGATGATAGCTTTAAAGAGTTGTTAGACACCCTAGTGGAAGAGGATTGTCCATTGACCATGAAGGAGGAATCAACATGGCAACTTATTATGTAAAGTGAAGGTAATGTTGTTTTTCCTAAGCATCTAGATTATTTTTTCTATAGTCCAAACTTAGCCACGAAGTAGGACAACCATGAGCAGCAGGAAGAATGTGAAGTAGCCAACAATGGGAGTCCAAGTTTTATTCATTCTAGGGGCTATCCAATCAGATATTTAGCTAGCATGGAGGTCACTAAAGTACCAGAAGTCATGCTTACACCTAAGTATGAGGATGCAATCAAAGAAGAAACTGATTTTGGAGTTGCATCTGAAAGTGATCAAATTCAACTCACTTGTCTAGTCTAGGACAGCAATAGGCATGATCAAAATCAAGGTGTAAGTGCGTTTATTTGCATGTTTCATGAAACATTACAAAAATTTATTGAATATTTGCACGTGTTTCATTTTCTCTCAACAATGTATAATCATGTAATGCATTAGTTGTTGATTAGAAAGGGGTGTTATTTTGCAAAGCCAATCAATGGTTTTGTTTGACCAACTTCTTTTCTAGTTAGATATAGGTTAGAATAGGTTTCTAGATATAGTTTTCAATTCCCCAAGTGTTGTTCAACACAGTTAGGTAGTTTTCCTTCTGAAGTTTTGGTAGTGTTTGAATAAGTTTCCAAGGTATCATGTAGTTGTTCTACTGAGTTGCAGAAGTCAAAAAACTGATTATCCAAGTGTTTTCAAAGTTTCTAAGTGACTGTATGCCCAATGAATTAGGTTTAGGCAACTGGTCTGATGTTTAGCAGGCAAACATATAGTAGATGTTGCCAGAAATGTTACCTAAATTTCACTATAGCTCATTTAGGTAGAGCTTTGATTCAAAACTTAAAAGGTGCATGTCATCTAATCTTTCCTATATTACATTCAAGTGCATAAATGAAATAATTAAAAGGATTATGTTTATCAAATTATTGCATTCATACAAGTGCATGGAACATAAGAAGGATTTACACAGATCTTTTCTGAACAAAGAATTAATCTTTATTGAATATAAAATGTACATTGTCTCACACAAGTCGTGAGACTAACTTTACTTATTTAATGGAATTGAAGAAAAATATGTACATGAATAAGTAAATAAAAGTAAATGTGCATATAAGGAGGGAGACCAGTCATTTCCTGAGAATGACTAGTTTTGGATGTGTCATCTTGTCCTACTATTGCCTCGAGCTGCCTTTGTCCTTCTTAGATCCATGTTGTTCCTAGTTCCTGCATCTGGCAATAACAATGATGTTAGAGCAATGCTCTAAGTAATGAGAGGTCTCAAACCTTACATGAACAAACACCTATGCATGTACAAACTAATCTCTAAATGCATTAAATAAGCAATGCAAACCTTGGATGTCCTAGGGAACAATTAAGCCATCAAACACATCCAAAATATGCATTTATTTTCCTAACAAGTTTGCTTCATGTGCAGATACAGGTGTAATTATGTCTCTATTTTGATTCATCAGATTACATTATGAGTGGAGAAAATGTGACTCCCACAAGGGTTGAGCCTAGCTCATAACCATTAGAGAAGATTTCTTGTGTATTCATCAGAAA
Organism: Cunninghamia lanceolata; assembly: GCA_027924645.1. Taxonomy (NCBI): domain Eukaryota; kingdom Viridiplantae; phylum Streptophyta; class Pinopsida; order Cupressales; family Cupressaceae; genus Cunninghamia; species Cunninghamia lanceolata. The sequence continues at coordinate 15,401,831 of BSBN01001152.1, read as the reverse complement.
CAAGGATCAACTTATACAACTAGGTCTATTCATATACTTTTATAAGGATCACAAAGATTGTTATGAGAAATAGTGAATTATTATTCAAACAATATAAAAGAAAGAGATACAATTACAGAAAATGAAGTACAAAAGCCATCTTGTAGCTGCTCATGACAAACATAGTTTGCAGATATAACATCTGATAGGAACAACATGATTTTATTGACAGAGACAATCTCATGAGCAGTTATAGTGTCATGCATTTGTAAACTATCATTACAAAATAGTCATTGCAAAACAGTCTCAATGAGGGTCAGCATGTAAGATAATGGAGTACAATGACATCCATTGTTCAGGGATATCACTTCCAAAACCCTGATAGAGGGTTTAAATGGCATTTGTAGCTTGCAATATTTAAATGACAGGTATGTTAAGAGACAGAGGTCTATAACTTCTAAGGTATGACAGTCCAAGAGGTCTTTATAGGATCTATTGTGGTCAAATAGCCTAGTGAGCCTATCAACAAGATAAGTTTGCACCATCCATCAAGAATACTGGTTAAGTTGTCTAAACAGGAGATATTAGAGGGTAAACATGATGTAGATGACTGTCATGACAAGTGGAAGACTATTACATGTTTTTGCATACAAAGGTACCCACAATCAAACCTTTGAAGATACTAGAACTATTGAAGCAAGTTCATGTAGGGTAAATGATACATAGTCATAGTATGAGGATAGTGAAATAATAGTCTTCAACCCATTGAATTCCCTTGAAAGGATGTTGTGAGTCTGTTGATGTGTAAAATTGCACAAGTTCCAACACCAACATGGGAAGTTCCAGGAATGTGGGACTTGCTACCTGAAACAACCTCCAGATTTTAAAGAAGCTAGCTCTTCTCTTTCTTAAATGGGTTTTAGGAAAAAGGAGAGAAACTTAACAGAATTACAGATACAATTAAAGCAAATCTATCTATGGCAATGCACCTAAATAATAAGTATCTCTCTCAACTTAAGCACAATGAAGCTATCCTCAAGATTCAGTTATATTAAAGAGCAAATGTTGCATGATTAACATAAATAGATATAATCAATATACTCAAAGGCTCACAAACAGACAATTTACAATGACACAGAAAATATCAACCAAGGCACAAAACTCAGTCTTTCTCATTAATTTTCCAACGACATAAGAGGCATAGATACATGCATAGTTACATTCACTTTTTGAATCAAGAATAACAAAATAAAGGCAAATGATATTCACTGGTCACAACAAAAGTCTCAAACTTCTTTCTTAAATCTCTGATAGAAAATATCTCTAGCAAAACTATCTATGAATGAATCTAAATATCTCCATCTATTACAAATGTTACATATTTATAGCATAGGATAGACTCTAGATTGTCTGCACAATCGAATCCCAATGGCCTAACCAAACTGGAGCTAACAAGAAGTCTCTGACACTTAAGATCTTTCGGATCTGCAAACAGTTACATTAACTACAAGTCCATTGGCTGTGGCAAAATATGTGTGGCGCACCTCCTCTAATAAGGAACAGACACTTAGCAGCCTCTGTGCTCTTGAAACAATGAACTATGAGACACATGGCAGTGTCCATGCGCATATCACTTGAAACTTCTTCATCTCTCGGAAGAAATAGGAAACTGACACTTGGCGGCTTCCGCAGTAACTAGAAACAGATACATGTCTTTATCTGCACCTCCTTACTTAACTGTGTCTTTGTATTTGGGTGGCCTCTACCTATGACAACTGTCGCAATCCACTACTTTGAAGCTTAAAGACATATTAGAAATGGGGCCCACAACTCTTTGCTTGCTAGATTTTAAAATAGGGACAGGTGGTAGCTTCTGCAGCATCAACTAACTGGTATGAGGCGGCTTCTGCACTACCTCTTGAAATAATGAAACCTTTTTGAGACTCACGCGAAGGTTGACACATGTCAGGCTCCGCATCACTGAAGAAACATTTAGTATTACCAGAGAAAGGGTCCAAAGATTTAACTTTGACAGCACATCCACCACGTGGCGCATTTTGCATCACTAAAACTTTAGAGTTGGACCCACCACTATCCTTTACTTAGCATCAAAAGAAAAGAAACCAACCTGCGGAGGCCGACACTTGGCGAGTTCTGCAGCTACTACAAAATACACCTGGCACCTTCCACACCCATACTAAAACCTTATAAGAGTGTCTCTGCTGATGACACGTGACGCCTTCCGCAAGGTTGTAGCTTAGAATACATTAGAAACAAAACTTTCCACGTGGCATGGTCTGCTACAAAGTTGTAACTTAGAAACAAAATGCGGCTCGAAATAGGGGCTCGACACTTGGCGGGCTCTGTGGCTCTAGCAAAATGTAACCCTCACAAACCCTCGCGGCCATTCTTAGACACAAAACTGTAATTTGTGAATGCGTTGCTTCTGAAACAAAATGTAGAGTCTTATACTCTATAGTTCTTAGTGACCAGTAGGACTTTTGAGCCTGCTAAAAAAGAACCCAAAACTTTGGCAAAAATATATGTATTTAAAATACATCACAGGGTCACAAATTCTGCAAAGTTGTCTGGTAAACAGACCATTCTGAATCGGAGAGTCCTTGCTTACTCTGTAAATCTTGGAAGGCAAAATCAAGATTTATTATGTCCTTGTGAGAGAATGTCTACAAAATTTGAACCACAGCCTTCAATTGAAATTCTAATTGGGCCATTGGCATCAAGATAGCTTCCACCTCCTGTACTAATGAGGAATCACTTAAAGCTTGAAAAATAGATTGATCATTTTGCTTTGTCAAAAGTAGGGTCTTTATATCATCAATCATTAGAACAATATTATCATCTGGAAAAGGTGAGGGAAGACCAAGCTGCACCAAATCTTCTACATGTCTCTTCATGTCTTTGACTCCTTCTTTGACAATATCTAGGAGCTCCTAGCAGTTTGTAGCAGCTGAATTGCAACTTAGGACTTCATTCACTGTCTTTGCAGCTACCATCCTGTCACTGATCCCTGCTGTTGACAGAATTTCATCTGTTGTGTCATATAGTTTCTTTAGTAGCAGTTGAAAGTTAGAAACTCTCAGAGATAGTAGACAGAGTGGCTTGAACTGAAGTTTCCACCTTTTCACATAACCGCTATGCATTTAACAGAAATGTTAATGAGGGCCTTATCTGGATAATCTCCTCAGAGATTCTTTTCCAAACTGAAACATATAGCTCCTTGACCAGATTCAGACCAACATTTTGTGGCCTATTAGCTAACTCAAGTGTTAGCTGTTTTGTCTTTTGTTGCTTGGCTAGGAGTTGTGCCTGTATTGTAGCAGCAGCATTTTGTTCACTCAGCAGCTTCTGCAGAAACTATGTAGCTTGTTGCAATTTTTCCTGATACCTCTTCTCTAAGGTGGCCTTTTCTTTCCTCAAAACATTTTCTGCAGCTTTTTCTTGAGCAAGCTCCACCTTTAGAGAAGCATTTTGTGCCTATGTCACTTGATGGATCTGACAGGAAACAGTATTTTGCAACTGCGTATTCAGATTCTCTATTTCTTCCTTCTTTGATTGCAACTCTCCAGCAAGGTTGCAACTATTTGTCTTCTCTTGAGCTAAGTCACTTTCAACTTTTTGCAACCTCCTAGACACCTTCAGGTAGTCAGTTACTACAGCGGAAGTGGTCTCATTGAGTAGCTTGACCCTATCTTGTGGTCTGAAAAGTGACATGTCCATGGCTACTGCATTCATTGAAAAGTCTTGAGGTTGCATGTGCTCATTGGGCTTTATCACATTTGGGGATAAATGTGTAATAGTCAACTGCTATTGAATAGGGTCAAAGAGTGACCTCATATGTGGGATAGCCAAGCTTTTATTTTCCTTCTTTCTTTTCTTGTCCATCCTGGCTTCTCTAGCCTTCTTTGCAGTATCTACCTGAGCTTGGAAGGTGGGAGGTGAAGCAATATATCCTCCAACAAAGGGATGACCCTGAGGTAAACCATAAGGGATAGCTAATAATTGTTGGCTATGAGAAAATTAGGTAGGGGCACTTTTTGGAACTAAGGGGGAAAAGAGAGGCAATGCAGTGGCTTGTGAAGACATGGCCTAAGGACTAGCAATTGGGGCAAGTAATGAAATAGGCATAGCAGAGGTGGTAGGGGATATTAATGTTTGGCTAGTTGGGATTGCCACCACTAAGGTAGAAGAAAGAGACTGAGAGGAAAAAGGAGAAGAAACACTTAACTAAGGAGCAGTGGATGTGGCTAGTATTTGTTGTAGTAGTGGTTCTACTTCTTCATCTGACTCTGGTGGCAGGTTTAGTTTTCTATGCTTCCTTGGCCTTTCTCCTGTCTCCTCTTCTAATTCCTTCTCTTCTACATTTACCACTACTGAGGGTGGCAAGGGTACAAAACTGGAAGCTCCAGTAGCTATTACTGATGAAGTCCCTCTGGTTGGTGATGACACCACACTCTTTTGTTTCTCTAAGGTACTGAGAGATTGTGGCCAGGGAGATACAGGAACAGCAGAAGAGGCCTATCCTATTTCCTGCATTGTATGGGTTGACTCAGCTTCTTCTTCTAACTCTTCCTCCTTCTTCTAGATTCTCCTTGTATTAGGACTAGAGGCTGGGGATGGATGCCACTCATCCCAAATCGACTCCCATTTCTCATCTATGTCAATCTTCCCAAAAGAGTGTGTCATCTCTGAAATTTCCTACCTATATTTCCAATAGGCCTCAATTTTCTCTGGTTTCCATTCCTAGCCCTTCAAAGCTTTCTTTAAACCAGTACCCATTTTGATCTTAGGGTCAAAGGCCTTTTGTTTAACATAAAAGGTCTCCCATGGTCTAGGTCCCTCATAAGGCAAATCTGCCAATTCCACATATAGGTTAGGGGAATCTTCTTTAGGGTTTCTCCTATCTTCCCAAAAGGGTCAACCCTTATGTACTATTTTGGCCCTAACCTTGTTGCTTCTTATCCAGGAGGCCATGAAACTGTTTGGGTCATACCTCCACTTGTCTTCAATGATGAAGAATCCTAAGACAACTAACTTTCTCAGCAACAAGTGTTCAGCATCTCTGACTTCTAAGGCCATGTTTCTTCTAACCCAAGGGATATCATACATTTTCTTCTTCTTCTTCTTGGTGCCAAACTTATTGTCAACCACAGACACGTTCTAGGTTACTTCTAGAAATGCTAACCTAGGGGTCAAAACTTTAGGCAGCAGCATGGGTTCTTCATTGAAGCCATGGACCCTAATGATAGTATTTCGTGCCCCAAAGTAATAATCACATGGGATTGGGCAATTGGTCATGAAGCCCCTAGTGCTCTGTGTCAATCTGTGTTTTACAGGCTCAGGGCTCAAATGGCAAAAGGTAGGGGCAACAAAGAGTTACCAGAACTCATAAGGGTCTGATGCCTCAGATAATATGTGTGTCCATGTAGACACAGGGATAGTTCTATTTTGCCCAAAATCTGGGTCATGCTTATTCAATTGCATAGTTTGTGCAAAAAGATTGTGATTCTAATATAACATCAAATGAAACAGATAAGTAGAATACCTGAATACTCCTATGGTTTTAAAATTGATGAGCTGATCGACCATGGAATATGCAATTTGTTCTAAAAAATCCAGTCGGTATTCCTATGACTTATCCATAGTCTTCAACCTGAAAATGATTGCAATTTGCCAATCATAGACTGTGTTATCTTCCTTCATCCCAAAAATGAAAGACATCATTGATAGTGCCTCTTGACTAGCTTGACTGAATTGTGCCCTTCCTATAGGTAATATGGGCATCTGGGTATTGTCATCTGCCAGCTGTATTTCTGAGTTGAGAAACCTAATCTGGTTGTTAACATTTGACCATGTCTTTTGCATCTTAGCAATAGTGGGAAAAGTGGCAGTTCAATCATGATACAGGGCCAACATGTCCTTGATAGCTTTGGGTGTAATGTGTACTATAAAGAGCCCCTATTGTATGGTGTTTGATGGCGCATGGAACAGCTCCGCGCATATATCAATTAGGTCAGGGCATAGGTGCACATTAGGGACCATGAACTGTGCCAACTGTGAGGTCCAAATCCTCATTCCAAAGGTCTTAGACTGTCCACTCTTCACCTTTTGAATGCTTCTCTGGTGTGCCCCTTCATGAAGAGCCTTAGTAGATTTTTGAAGGGCTAGGTCGAAGATACCATCTGCAAAATCTTTTACTTTTGCTAGGTTGACAGAGTAACCTACTTCAGGGACTCGTTCTAGGGTAGGGTCTCTTAGGTTGCGCAGGAGCTGAGGCATAAGATTTACTATTTAAGAGTCTATCAATTGAATCATATATTCTGAGTCCCTCCTGAGAAGACTGTGCTTTGGCCATATCTGTATCTGCGGGAGAATGTGAGAAGCTTTGACATAGCAAAACAGAAATTTTGTAACAAAAATGACACAGCTGAAAGTGCTTGCTAAGGATGGAGGCAACAATGATTCGCAACAAAGAGACATAAGCAAATGAGGGCCACACTTAGGATTTTTTGCTAACTTAATGAGGCTTTTAATGACACATTTAGTCTTATAAATGGCATTAACGCCAAGAAACCGTTAGTGTATCTTTCAAAATCTCTGTGGAAATGAGTGTTAGAAACATTATGCCAGTGGCTGCAAAAGTATGTACTTTTGGGGATTTTGGGGATTGGAGACAACCTTAATGAATGCAAGATTTTTGAAAAAGAGAAGGGGCTTGTGCTATTGACATGTGTTCATAGAACACTTATTGAAAAGGAAAGCAAGAAAAATAAAGTGGGAAAACAGGAAAACAAGAAAGGGAAACTAGCTAACTATGGTACATAAAGGGCCCCTGCTTAAGTGAAGTGTTTCAAATAGATCCCATTTACATGAATCTCTTCAGGTTCACCATCCATGGTCTCAAGCTCAAAATAATTTTGCTTCTTACAGGAACGAATCTTGTAAGGGCCAGTCCACAGTGATTCAAATTTGCTATGTCGGCCTGGCTTGGTAGCTCTTTCATCCCACTTCAAAACCACTGAGCCAACTTCGAAAAAGGGATTTGAAGTTTTCTTGTCAAAACAATCCTTGATTATTTTCTAGTGTTTCATCAGTGACTCATGTACTTTCTCTCTTTTCTCTTGTACTTCCAACAGTTCAGCAAGTCTAACTTGCATTGGGCCATTTTCTTCAATCTCTATGTGCTTTAATAGCTGCAAAGCAAGGATCTCTAAGCTTACTGGCATGACTGCTAGTTTACCATAGACTAATTCATATGGAGACATCTTTGTCACTTGTTTAGGTGTGATTCTGTCAGCCCACAGTGCTATATTAAGGAGTTTGTGCCACTCTCTATGATGGTTTGTCCCTATCCTCTTAATGAGTCTGATTAGGTTCTTGTTGGTAGACTCTGCCAGACCATTACCCTAAGGGTAATAATTTGAAGAAGTCTTCAAATAAATTCCATTTCTTAATGTAAACTCAGATATTTTTGTCCCTAAAAATGCTTTAGCATTATTTGATATAATGGTATGAGGAGGACCAAAATGAGTAGTAATGCCTTCTACAAAGTCTAAGATTACCTTTTATGTTGCCTCCTTGAGTGGTACTGCTTCACTCCATCTGGTAAAGTAATCTGTGGCTGTAAGGATCCATTTGTGTCCCATACTTGACACTGGATTGATCATACCAATGAAATCAAGACCCCATTGGGCAAAGGGCTCATCTACAATTATGGGGCTTAGAGGCATTGCAGCATTTCTTCTTTTCCCTATATAAAACTGACAGGCCTGACATTCTTTAACCAGCTGATAGTAATCTATAAATAGGGTGGTCCAAAAGTATCCTGCTTGAGTCACCTTGATTGCTGTGGTCCTTGCTAAAAAATGTCCACCTGAGGCTCCATGGTATAATTCATGTAGAATTCTTTGAGCTTCATCTTTTTCTATACATCTCAAAAGTATGCCATCAACATTTTTCTTGAATAAGATATGGTCAATTAGTACAAAGTGGGCCCCCTGTTGCCTATAATACCTTCTCTTATCATGGGAGAGCTCATTTGGGAAAATCCCATGCTTCATAAACTGACTTCTATTTGTGACCCAAGAATTTTGATTAACCTTTTCGATTCTCAGCACATTTTCATTTTTTGTTTCTTGTGTCATCATTTTCTCCATGTCTTGGGCCATCTATTGGCACAATCCTTTGCCTCTAACTAACTTAGTGGGTCTGACCTCCACATCATATTCAAGGATCTTTGTTATCTAGTTTGCTCTTTTCTTAGTGATTTCACCCTCCATAATGTATTCTCTTACACTAGGATGTGCCACTAATATCAGAATTTTATTCCCTGTTACCATGTGTCTGAATTTCTTAAGGGCTTTGACCATGGCATATGCCTGTTTCTCCACAAAATTGTATCTGGCCTCATATTCCCTGAGTGTCCTAGAGAAAAAGGCTATTGGGTGCTCTCCTTCTTGTTGGTCATCTTTTTGAGTCAAAACAACAGCAACACTGAACTCACCTCCATACACATACATGATGAAAGACTTAGAAAAGTCTAGGTTTCTGAGTACTGGGGCTGTTGAAATGGCTTTCTTGATTTCCTCAAAAGCCTATCTCCCTTCTGTAGTCCATTTGAAAACCGGGTCCTTCTTTAGCAACAGTGTCATTGGTCTAATCAGACCTGCAAAGTCAGATATGAACCGGCTAACAAAATTGATCTTCCCCAGAAAGGATTGAACTGCTTTCTTATTGACTGGCAGAGATAAGTTCATAATGGTAGTGACTCTTACTGGATCAATAGAGAGCCCTTCTTTTGACACTATAGGCCCTAACAGTTTACCCTGAGGTACTGCAAAGATACACTTCTTGGGGTTCAGGGATATTCTGAACTCTTGACACTTCTTAAAAACAACCTCTAAATGATCAAAATGATCAATAGCATTTTTAGAGAAAATAGTGAGGTCATCTAGATAAATCAGGATGATTTTATTTATAAGCTCCCCAAATGCTACATCCAATGCTCTTTGAAAAGTGGCTCCAGCATTTGAAAGGCCAAAAGGCATCTTAGCATATGCAAATGTTCCCCATTTGGTAGTGAATGCAGTCTTATGCTGGTCCTCATCAACCAACCAAATCTAATTGTATCCAGAGAAGCCATCTAGCAAGGAAAATCTCTTTGATCCAACCACAGTCTGTAGAATTTGTTCCATAGAGGGCAGGGGATAATGATCTTTCAAAGATGCTTTATTCAGATCCCTGAAATCTACATAGTCTTATGTCACCATTCTTTTTTCTTACTGGCACTAGGTTTGATACCCAGGTTGAGTGCTTAATTGGAAAAATAATCTTTGATTCTAAAAGCTTTTGCAACTCATCCACCATTAAAGGTTCAATTCTAGGATTCACTGGCCTTTGCTTCTGTCTGATTGGTTTAGATCCTTCAGTCAACTCTATGGTGTGCTAAATAATATCTCTATTATAGCTATGGAGGTCTTCATAGGTCCAGGCAATCACTCTATCATATCTTTCACACAAATCAATTAGTCTTTCTTTTTCTTTTGGGGTTGTGGAATTTCCAATTTTCAACTTCCTTCCTTCACTAACTTGGATTTCAGAATAATCTACTTTATCTGCTTGAAACCTCTTTTTCTCTAAGCTTACACCCTCTGGGTCAAATAAGTTTTCTAAGGTAATCAGTCCTTTAGGAAGCTTATTGGAATTCAGTTGAATAATTTGGTCACCATATGCTTCTTCAATCTTAGGGTGTAACTGATCAGCAAATTCTCCTAATTGTTGCAAAAATGAGAGGACCTGGAAATCATTTTCAAAAACTTGCCAATTTTGGTCATTGTCTGGGATAGTTGGTCTTACTATAACTTTGACTGACTCATTATTGACTAGTAAATTACTTGCTGGGTCAAACTGTGAACCAACTTGTGCCATTCTATTTGCCTCAGAATTTTGGGCTCTAGGAACTACTTCAATATTGAAAGCTTCAAAATCATTTATTAGGTCCCAAATCCTGTGCCTATAGGATCTCATCCTTACATTTTTGGCTACTACCTTTTCTCTGATTTGTTTCACCACTAGTTCTGAATCTCCTCTTACTATCAGATTCTTTACTCCCTTTTTCTTTGCCAACATGAGTCCATGCACCAAGGATTCATACTCAACATCATTATTGGTACAGGCAAACTAAAAATGGATGGCTCTTAAAATTTTCTCACCATTTGGTGTAGTAAGGCAAATCCCTGCTCTAGCACCGTTTTTACTTCTAGCCCCATCAAAATTTAGAGTCTAGATTTCTAAGTCTTTTTCAAATTCCTGAGTCTGTGGTGCTTCTTTCCTTAAAACATTTGGGATCTCTTGGTCTTCTTCAAATATAACATAAGTGCCTAAACCAGTAGAGTCATAATTTCCATAGGGGTCACTCTGCATCATAGTCAATAACTGATTATTTTCTTCTTCCTGTTGGTCATATTTAGTCCAATCTGCTAATTCTTCAATAAAGATTCTCTCCTCCTTGTTCAACATAGCATGAGATGCTTCTAACTTTGGGGTTGGCTCATTTGTGATATGATCTTTGGATAATGGTTCTAATAGTATTTTCATCTTTGTCCCATATTTGGTTCTCAGGATGAGGTGTGACCAATCTAGTGACATGTAACCTCCTATTTTAGCTGTGAAATCTCTAGATAGATAGACCAAATACAGGGGGAATATCTATGACTACCACATCCTGATTTACAATTATATTAGGGCAAGTATATAGTTGCAATGAAGTTGTTTAATTTTCCCTATTGTTTGCACTTATTTCCCATCCAAATGCATAACTCCTCTAGTAAGTGGCTCATACTTTATCTTTAAAGCATCTGCTATTTGTTTTGGCATTACTGTAGTACTAGCCCCAGAGTCTATCATTGCATTATGCAACAGTTTCTTCCCAACTATTAAAGTCAAATAAAAGGGCTCTGGTTTGGATTTACCTACCTCAGGTGCATTGTTCAACAGGATTGTTGTCTGCAAAGGTACAGTATCTTTGAGCTACAACTTTTCTTTATCAACAGATCCTCCTTTAGCATGAGTATGTTTAGGAACTTCTTGGCTTTGCAATGCCTCTTGCAACAATGTCTTCTGCTCAAGAATAGCTAGCATGTCCCAGATTGATACATGCGTTGGCATTCTTTTTAGCTGATCCACCATGTTCACAGGTCCTAATGCCTGGGTCTTTGAGTAATAAGGATACCTTGCCTTTTCTAGAACCTGACCTGAGGCCACTTGATTTTGCATAGGCTGGGGCATTTCTTGTCTAGCAACTGTGTTCTGATGACTTTGAAATGGGGGAATTCCCATGATCTCATTATTAGTGACTTCAGGTTGTTCCATCATTCTCCTCTTTGCTCTGGTATAGTAATCTGATTGCACCAATGGTTTCTTGGAAGTAGTGCTTCATTCAAGAACACTGAATCTTCTTCTTCAATCCATGAAAACAAAGCATGCTCAGGGGCTATTTCCTCTTCATGTTGTAAGGACATCCCTTGCATCTGGGCCACTAGGACTGTGTTTTGTACACTAGGAGACTGATATGGTAGAGTGTTAGCAACCGCAAATTATCCTTCTAAACCTCTCTGTTCTACTATCTTTTGCTGTAAATTTCCTCTGGGGCAGTCCCTGGGCATATGGGCATTGTTGCAAGGAAAACACCAAGCATTTGTGCCATCTGCAAAATTATTTTTCCCTAGAACAATCTCCCTGTTGGGATTAGGAGGAACAGTCTGTAAAGGTGTAGGGACTGTGACTAACTGGTTTGATGGCTGAGGATTAGCTTGCCTTTGAGGGCCTTGATACTGATTTGGCTGAAAGGGAGGTCTATTTCCTTGGTAACCTTGATATTGGGGTTTTGGATAAGGATTTTGTTGTCTCTTCAAATTGATTATCTCATTTGAAAAGGTTTTTAAAATGTTCTTGACATCATCCATTTCAGATGATTGAACAGGGATAGTTACTTTAGCAGGTTGCTGAGGGAATGAATACATAGACACAGGTGGGGTTGTAGAATTAGGAACTTCTTGAGGCAAAGGTAAGGTAATTTCTGGGAACATGGGCATAGGAGGCCTTGGGGGCAACTTTCTAGCATCTATTAAGTTATTTTTAGCCTTAACTGCCAACTCATATGCTTCTGGTAGTGTCTGAGCTCCAAGAGACTGGATCATCACTAATATATCTGAGTTCAAAGCTTTAAGGTAAAACACAATAGCCATACCTGGTAATGGTCTTGCTGCAGCAGGAATTCTCTCCCAAGTCTTTTGAAATCTTGAGTTGAAATTAGTCCATGCCTCTTGTGGTGCCCTTTTGATAGTGATCAATTGTTGTAGCAAAGAAGATTTATCACCCTTTTCTTTAAATCTTGCAAAGAAAGCATCACCAAGCTCATCCCATGTAGATATTGTGTTTGGGTCAAAGATCTATACCAGTCTAGAGCCTTCCCTTTGAAAGAAGCTGCTAATAGTCTTATGGTCACATTCTGCTGAGTGATATCATGTACTGCATAGACATCAGATACATCTTGAAGATGCTCTTTAGGTGTCTTGAAATCTTCCCCACTGAACTTAGGCAGAGCCTTCAGAGCATTGGCTAGAATAGCATCCCAAGTGGCTGGTGGTATTGGGAGAATTAGAGAACTGCTAGTGTTCCAATTTGCATAGTTTCTTAGGGCTACAAGTGCTCCCATATTTGCTCTTGGTGCTGCTGCAAATTGATTCACTCTCCTCCTTGGGTTAGCTATTAGTATGGCAAAAGAATGCCTAGATTAGCAGTAGATTGAGCTCTTGTTATAGGTCCACAGTTCTGACTTCCTATGGCTTTCTGGCTCATACAATCTTGACAGTAATTTCAATAAATTGTCCAACCGGGCATGCCAAAAACTGTTAATGTGTAAAATTGTGCAGGTTCCAACACCAACATGGGAAGTTTCAGGAATGTGGGACTTGCTACTTGAAACAACCCCCAAATTTTAAAGAAGCTGGCTCTTCTCTTTCTTAAATGGGTTTTGGGAAAAAGGAGAGAAACTTAATAGAATTACAGATACAATTAAAGCAAATCTATCTATGGCGACGTGCCTGAATAATAAGTATCTCTCTCAACTTAAGCACAGTGAAGCTATCCTCAAGATTTAGTTATATTAAAGAGCAAATGTTGCATGATTAACATAAACAAATATAATGAATATACTCAAAGGCTCACGAACAAACAATTTACAATGACATAGAAAATATCAAACAAGGCACAGAACTCAGTCTTTCTCATTAATTTTTCAACGACATAAGAGGCACAGATACATGCACAGTTACATTCACTTTTTGAATCAAGAATAACAAAATAAAGGCAAATGATATTCACTAGTCACAACAAAAGTCTCAAACTTCTTTCTTAAATCTCTGATAGAAAATATCTCTAGCAAAACTATCTATGAATGAATCTAAATATCTCCATCTATTACAAATGTTACATATTTATAGCACAGGATCGACTCTAGATTGTTTGCACAATCGAATCCCAACAGCCCAACTGAACTCGAGCTAATAGGAAGTCTCTGACACTTAAGATCTTTCAGATCTGCAAACAGTTACATTAACTGCAAGTCCATTGGTTGTGGCAAAATATGTGTGGCGCACCTCCTCTAATAAGGAATAGACACTTGGTGGCCTCCTCGCTCTTGAAACAATGAACTCTGAGACACATGGCAGCGTCCGCATGCATATCACTTGAAACTTCTATCTCTTGGGATAAATAGGAAACTGACACTTGGTAGCTTCCGCAACAACTAGAAACAGATATGTGTCTTTATTTGCACCTCCTTACTTAACTATGTCTTTGTATTCAGGTGGCCCCTGCCTGTGACAACTGTAGCGATCCGCTGCTCTGAAGCTTAAAGACATATTAGAAATGGGGCCCACAACTCTTCGCTTGCTATCTTTTAAAATAGGGATAGATGGCTAGCTTTCGTAACATCAACTAACTGGTATGTGGTGGCTTCCGCACTACCTCTTGAAATAATGAAACCTTTTTGAGACTCACGCGGAGGTTGACACATGTTGGGCTCCACATCACTGAAGAAACATTTAGTATTACTAGAGAAAGGGTCCAAAGCTTTAACTTTGATGCTGTATCCACCATGTGGCGCATTTCACATCACTGAAACTTTAGAGCTAGGCCCACCAGTATCGTTTACTTAACATCAAAAGAAAAGAAACCAACCTGTGGAGGCCGACACTTGGCGAGTTCTACAACTACTACAAAAGACACCTGGCACCTTCCACGCCCATACTAAAACCTTATAAGAGTGTCTCCGCTGATGACATGTGGCGCCTTCCGCAGGGTTGTAGCTTAGAATACATTAGAAACAAAACTTTCCACGTGGCATGCTCCGCTACAAAGTTGTAACTTAGAAACAAAATGAGGCTTGAAACAAGGGCTCGACACTTGGCGGGCTCTGCAGCTCTGGAAAAATGTAACCCTCGAAAACCCTCGCGGCCATTCTCAGACACAAAACTGTAATTCGCGGATGCATTGCTTCTGAAACAAAATGTAAAGTCCTATACTCTACAGAGTCTGTTAGAAATTGTCACAAATTACTAAAAAACTGTTAGAGTACTTGAAAGTAGCCAAATACAAGACAAAAGAGAGCTTCAGTAGAATCAATAGACAAGTCAAGGATATTCAAGTACAGTGCTATAGAACACAAGACATTGAAGACAACAAACTTAATAAAAGTGTAGCAATCAAGATGATTATACCATGATAAATTATGTTTGAGCATGATGAATATCTAAAAGAATGAAAGTATAGTCATCTCTGTCCAATGGCTGTTACATCCAAGCCAAACTACAGAGAACCAACTACAGGAGGAAATAGAAGAAAGACTGAAGGTCTGTTTCCTTAAAACCCTAGGTTGAAATTAGAAAGAAACCCTTATTTCTTCATTGCTAAAGAAAAACATTTCAACAGTAGAAGCATTTTTATACAGAAATGATAATTCTTGCTATTTTTTGTAGCTACTTTTGTCAGAAAATACAGTCATTGCATGGAATATAGTTTACATGATCGCATAATGACAGGAAAAGATGTATCTATCATATATTTTGCAAAAACAACAACAGAAACAACATAGACTTGCAGTTTGACATCAAAGAAGTGAAGCCTTGAACTTACTTGTGGCTTTTGGAGCCTTTCAATGTGAAGATACAATCATACAATACCTTCAAAACTCTTCAAAACCCATAGTGCAAGCTACAGAAGTTCCATGGCAGTGTAGACCAAGCAGAAATACAAAAATGCAAGAATGAAGAGTAAAGTTGAAATGTGCCTTTTTGTCTTTAGGGTTTCACAGCCCTAAGAGCCCAATGGGCCTTTTCTTTTCTTCTTTTTTGCATTTTGTATTTTTTCATACAAAGGTGCCCGTGGTCCAAAACTTGATGATATGTAATGCCTAGTGGCATGCCATGAGGTGGTAAGACTTATTAAGACTTTTGTGTTAAGTCTTTATTCCCTTCATGCTAGGATGAGCACTTCGGTGCTAGCTTTTATGTTTGTATTTATTTTCTTTGCATGGAATATCAAAATCTAAAACAATAAAACTTAAATGATTACCTTATAAATCATTTAAGGGTTGTTGTTATTCTTTAAATGCAAAGGAGAGTAATAAAGTATATTTATGTCATTTTTTTACTTTGAGAACAAATATGCTTGGAGAATGGAGGAGTTGGCAAACACATGCCAACCATATAGCCTTTTGTTTTACCTTGGAGTGGAGAGAGATTGACTGAGTCTTAGAGACAATTATTCTTTAAGTGGGTTCTTTTGAGAGTATCTAGGAGATATTTTATTGCTTTTAGAGTCCTTTTGGAGTATTTTTCATGAGTCACCATGTTGGACTAGGTCATGATGGACTTTTTCCTTCATTATGAGCTCTTGTGGAGAGTATATAGGCCCTATATTTTAGGCTTTTGTGGGCATCCAACCTAGAGTTATTTTTAGCTCCTTGTATGGTGGAACCACTTGGATAGTGGTTGATATAGTCACTTATGTGACACATTTGTAGACAATTCTGATTATACAATTTGGAGAGACTAGTTAATTTGACATCCTTGCTCAAATTTTAGCATTTTTTAACTCATTTTACCAGTTTACTTGATATGAAATATAGTGGAGATCTTGTGTGTTACTAATTGAAGATTGTGCCTACTTGCTATCTGCATCTTTGTGTTTAACAACTGATTTGATAAAGCTGCCTATGAAGTATGTTTTGCTTCCTCTTAGTTCTTTGTCTCAGAATTAGAAACCTTTATGCAGAAAATACTAATGCAGGTTGCAATTTGTGTTACAAATGTGTGTTGTTGCTAAGTGTGAAACTATTTTTCCTCTTTAAAACCTACACATTTAAACCTTTTTGTGAAACATTTATGTAGAAGTATAAGAGACAAGTTGTGCAAGCATTTCTTTAGTTGTTATGATAAGTGTTTAAATCTATTTTTCATATCCCTCATTTAGTTAGGTGTATCACCCATTAGAGTTCATTTTCAGTTTAATACATATGTTTTACTTATCCTTTTTCCTTGTCAAAACCATAGCATAGTGAGTATTAGGTGATACAAAGTTAGGAAGTCGGCTTTCTCTAGAGATTCACTCCAATTTCCAGGTGACCCACAGCCTAGGAGTGTTTCCATGTTCCTCTAGAGTATCAATTATCTGCAAAATTGGTAGGGTGCAACTTTCAGAGATAAGAAATATTCAGAGTTAATGAGGGAAAAGAAGAACAAGTACCACAAACAAGTTCATATGGAAATTTATTGAGTGGATGAACAAGGAAACAAACCCCAATAAACATACATATTACAAAACTAATCAAGGGGACAATGAAGATATAGAGAACCTAGAAATAGAAGTACAAGAAGGGGAAAGAGAACTAGAACTCCCTACAGAACCCAAACAAAAATATTATAACCAACCCATAAAAGTAAGAGTGGAAAATGTAGAAAAAGAGGAGAGCCAAAATTAGCAAAAAATGGAAATTATTGAGATGAAAGGGTAGTGGAACAAGTCATGGAGATCTTATCTGAATTTGAAGATCTATTCCCTAGAACATTCATAGATATGAAAGGAATCCTGGAAGAAGCTAGAATAATGAAAATACAACTAAAGGAAGGAGTCAAAACCATAAAGAAAAGACCATACAGGTTGAATCCTAATATGAAGAAGAAGGTTAAATTGGAACTAGACAAAATGCTGGTAGTAAGTATTATCAATCCTATGGAAGATGTAGAATGGATAAGCCCCATGGTTGTGCAAAACAAGAAAATATGAGAGATAATAATATGTGTACACTATAGAGAGATAAATAAGGCATGCATACATGACCCTTTTCCAACCCCATTTACAAAAGAAATATTGGAGTCATTAGCTGGCATAGAAATATACTCCTTCATTGATGGATTCTCCAGATACAACTAGGTCAAAATAAGAGAAGAAGACCAGCCTAAGACAAGATTTACATCAGAATTTGCGTCTTACATGTACACAGTGATGCCTTTTGGGTTAAAGAATGCACCTGCAGTATTCAGCAGGATAGTGGTGAATGCTTTCAAGAACATTATTCATGATTTCCTAGAAGTATACCTTGATGATTGGACAATATATGGCCTAGTAAAGGACCATGTGCAAGTATTAAGGATAATGTTAAATAGATTTAGAAGCATGCAAATATCATTGAACTTAAAGAAGTGCATGTTTGTGTTACCTTTTGGCACCCTACTAGGGCATATCATCTGCAAGGAAGTTCTAATGGTTGACCCATTGAAACTAACATTGATAATGACCTTACCACCATTGAAGTCTACACCAGAGGTGAAAACCTTCTTGGATTATATAGGATATCACTGCAAGTTTATAAGAAAATATGTGGCAATTGTAGCACCTTTGGAAAAACTCTTGAAAAAGAAAATTGGGAAGAACATTGAATGGAATGATGAATACCAAAATTCTTTTGACACACTAAAACAAAGGATAGCAGAAGCACTAATACTAATATATCCTGATAGGAATATACAATTTCATGTGCATGTGGATGCATAAGGGATAGTGATTGGAGTAGTACTGGCATAACCAAAGGGAAATAAGGACCATCCTATAACATTTGCTAGCAAGAAGTTATCCAAAGTAGAAAAGAACTATACAACAATAGAGAGAGAAGCCTTAGCTATGGTCTATGCCTTGCAAAAATTTAGACATTATTTATTATCCACTCCATTCACATTCTTCATAGACCATGAATCTTTAAAATACTTATTGAACCAAATAGTTATTCAAGACCAAATATGCAGATGGTTACTATTGTTCCAAGAGTTTGATTTCAAGATAATGGTGAAACTAGGGAAGCAAAACCAAGGCCCTGATTACCTATCTAGGATAGAAACAGGGGAAGATCCTAATGAACAACTATAACACCCAGTTTTGTTTTCACCCTAAAAACTAAGTTTCAACCAAAGGTAATATATTTTTTTTTGAAAGTTTAAAATAGAAAAGTAATTTGTTTTCTAATTTTTTTATAAACAAGTAATTCATCCATCGACTAGCAATAATCATGAAATTACAGCTCATACAAAAGGATATAATCATCTACAACATTAAACAATATGTTGTCAAAATTTACTTAGAACAATTCCAAAATAGGAACTTACCAAAATCACTGCATCTCGATTATCGACCATCCAAATTCAAGTCTCGGCAATCCTCAAGAATAAAGAAGAGAAAGTATCTTCAAGGAGCTTAACCTCCAACCATAGACCGTCAGTCTCCCACACTCCTTCCTAACCGAAAGTGGCCCTACCCTACTCAAGAGGATAGACTTAGGATAACCAATGGTGTTTGCCATCTAAGTATTGGTGTTGTGACCTATGTAACTTGTTATCATGCAATCCACTAGATACCCTCTAGTCAAGCATGACCATTCCACAAGCTATGCCATCCAGTCACAGTGAACTATCAATGCACTTGAGGCTCATGCATTACCTTGGCCAAAGGATTTGAATTTAATTAGCTGTGTACCAATGCAAGTAATACGTTCACCCACCCCAACTCGACTCGAATTGATCGCAATCCTACAGATTCCTATGAATAAATTCAATACAATGACCTTGATAACCTCAAGGTGTTTGAAATTCATCATGCATTAACACATGGCAATGAAGTTTACTCTCTATCAACTTAGCTCATGGAAACATTTCTATCTAAATGATAAAAGAATGGTTTCCTAGCTTATCGATTATTGGGATAATGCTATAAGATTTTTCATTGATCTTTAAGTTATCCCACTACTTAATTTATCCTCTCAAGAGTGGTTACTAAACTCATCTTTGTTGTTTTCAGAAGGGTTTCACTAAAAACCACTTAAAGTATACAAGGTTCGAAGACCCCACGTTAAAATTTAACACTCATAAGGTTCTACTTTGACTTGTTGAAATCTTCGACATAGCTTAAAACTTTGTCAATCTAAACATTAGAAAACCCTATCATATAGTTTCTACTAGCAATAAGATTTCATGCAAGTCTAAGATTGAGACTTGACAAAAGACTCATTACATTGTTTGTAAAACTTCGTAATATTAATTTGTATGACTGTAAGGTCTTCTCTCGGGGACACAATAGTTTAAATACTTCAATAGCAAAAGAATTACCTTCAAAAGCAAATAGTCTAAAGCTTGTTATTATTCGCAGCTAGGTTAATAATTTCACCATGGTCAACCCACCAGCTTTTAACTCAGAAAAAGTGGATGACTATGAAGTCTTGCATGTTACGACTTACACTTCTCACTACTGATATTCCTCTGTTGATGGTTGTCACAAAAAAATATTTTACTCTAATACTAGCTGACTTTTAAATCTTGACAAAGCCAAGCAATGGTATTCAACAGTCCAAAGGAGATCTCATTCTATGTCGACACAGGTTATGCCACGACGGCTTGTATTAGCTGTGAGATGTTTTACGACCATACACTAGTCTCTAATGCACATAACACAAACCAAATAAACTCCTTTAGAAAACATTACAATGATTTCAAAAGTGTGATTGTGGTGTGGTGCAGTGCAGGAGACAAAATCATTGCTCCATTTGAAGATGATAAATAATCACAGGCTACGGTTGATAACAAATAACTGTAGGATTTAGGACAGACAACTGAGAGGGGGGGTGAATCAGTTGTCCAAAACTTGCTTACAATTTAAACACTTAAATCCACTTTGTTATTTAATAGCATATCAATTAATCAATCATGAAAGCATAAAGCATAAACACTAGAGCAGATACACATCAACACATGAGACACCAAGATTTTGATGTGGAAAACCTGGTCAAGGGAAAAACCACGGGGTGATTAACCTAAGGATTATTCTCTATTAGAAGAATAAGAAAAATAGATGGCACATGCTAATTAGGGCTCACTGCCTGAGCACACTGCTCACAAGAGGCACACTACCTACAAGAGACACACTGTCTACAAAGTAACAAGTATCACAAACTTGAACCAGAGATTGACATCTTTACCATGCCTGGATTAGTTCCATTTAAGCCCAAAAACTCCTGCTCTGCCTTTCACTCTTCTTCTTCGCTATGCCACACTCATCCACACACTTCTCCTTTTGGAATGACTCCACAATCCTTTATTTATACAAGGCATCAACTTAGGAACACTCATCTAAGTTGGCAAACACTTTTAGATCATCCAGAAGATGTATAATACATCCGGTCAGCCTGTCTCAGGAAGAACACCAACATGCGGTGGTTTTTACATCAAATCCAAACTCTAACTTCAATGTAGACCGCCAATAAGAATTGTACACAATACAAGGATCACCAAAACCTTTCCTAAGTCACCAAGAACATCTGCACTTTATCAGCTTACTGGAATTCTTCTCTTCTTCATCCGAAACTTTAAGAACACAGTCTGTCATCACTGTCACAATGAAAAAGGTACTTCTGGACCTCCAAACCATGAACAAATCTAGTTGGCACTTCATATGGACTTCTTCAACACTCCCTCCAATCCGTAGAATGAGATAATGCAATTCTAGATCTCACCGGACCAATCTGTGACACTCTGTCACCACTGAACATCTACCGGAACCAGTTCTACTAGAACAGTCATAACTTCTTTAGATCATTATGTGGACCTCTGAAAACTTGACTGGATCATCTCAAGACTCATATCTGCAAACCCTTTAAACCACATCCTCTGATCTTCATCTTATCTTGGACTTTTACCTTAATGTCATCACTGTTCTTCACTGATCCTGATTGAGACTAATTTCCTCAATATCCTCAGCACATAGCTCATCCAATCCTTCTCATTAATGCAATATGAGTATGTTGACATCAATGACAACACTGGTTATCCTCATACTTGCAACAATCTCCCACTTTGTCATTGATGGAAACATATGATGTGAAAAACCATCAAGATAAGAACTTCTCCTTTCTATCACAGCTCCCCCTATCAGCAGCAACTCTTCACATGTCTTCTCTTTCTTTACTGCTCCCCCTTTGATCATCAACCACTTGTTTTTCACATGTCTTCTCTCCCCCTTTGACATCAATGGCAAAGGGCTCATACTTGCAACTTTAACACATCAGAATCATACCAGCTACTCCCCTTGAGTAGCAGCTCCCCATCACCAATCTGGATCACAAGATATGACTGTGATATCCACCAGACTGATGCACATCAGTGCATCCTAGTTCATCACCGAAGGGGCAATAACCCCTAACTTCTCCCTGAGAAACTCAAAAGAGTCCTTGGGAAGAGGTTTAGTAAAGATATCTGCATCTGATCCTTAGAGGGCACAAACTCCAGTCTAACTTCATCCTTGTTCACTTGCTCTCTCAGAAAGTGAAACTTGATAGATATATGCTTAGTCTTAGAATGCAACACCAGATTCTTAGAGATATTTATTGCACTAGAATTATCACAGAAAATTGTGGTAGGCTCCTTATACTCTACTTTAATATCTCTTAGCATCTGCTTCATCCATAAAACTTGAGTGCAACTACCTGCTGTTGCAATGTATTCTGCTTCAGTTGTAGATAGAGATATTGCTTCTTGTTTCTTTCTTAGCCAAGAAACCAATCTCTTTCCCAAAAAGAATGCTCCACCACTGGTACTCTTCCGGTCATCCACATCTCCTACCCAATCTACATCTGTGTATGCATGAAGAGAGAAATCATGATCTCTAGGATACCACAACCCATACTCCACTGTCCCTCTTAGATATCTAAAAATTCTCTTGATTGCCATGACATGAGATTCTCTGGGATCAGCCTGGAATCTAGCAACAAGACCAATAGCTTGCATAATATCTGGTCTAGTTTGAGTGAGATACAACAATCCACCAATCATTGATCTATACTTTGTCTAGTCTGCCTTAGGAGAGTCATCATCTTTTCTCAACTTGCATCCGGTTGCCATGGGAGTATTCATTGGCTTTGAATCTTCCATCCCAAATTTCCTCAACAATTCTTTCACATATTTGGTCTGAGAAATGAAGATCCCTTTCTTTGTTTGAGTAATTTGTAGACCCAAGAAGAAATTCATTTCACCAAGCATAGACATCTCAAACTCACTTTTCATTTGATTTGTAAAAGTTTTACACATGCTATCTTTTCCTCCAAAGATGATATCATCAACAAATACTTCAACAATCAAGATGTTTTCATGATCAATTTTAAAATATAAGTTACTGTCAGCAGTACCTTTGTTAAAACCAATCTGCACAAGATGCTTATCCAATCTTTCATACCAAGCTCTTGGGGCTTGCTTCAATCCATACAGGGCTTTCTTCAATTTGCAGACCATATCACCATGATCAGATAATTGAAATCCATCCGGTTGGTCAATGTATACTTCTTCTTCCAAATCACCATTTAGGAAGGCAGACTTGACATCCATCTGATATACCTTAAAGTCTTTGAAGGCAGCAAATGCAAGAAATAATCTGACTGCTTCAATTCTTACCACCGGAGCAAAGGTTTCTTCAAAATCAATTCCTTCTATTTGAGAGTAGCCTTTGCAGACCAATCTGGCTTTGTTTCTGATTACTTCACCAACTTCATTTAGTTTGTTCCAAAAGACCCATTTGGTTCCAATCACATTCTTGTTTCTAGGTCTGGGAACAAGATCCCAAGTGTGATTTTTCTCAATTTGCATCAACTCTTCCTCCATTGCTTTGGTTCAGTTTTCATCATTGCAGGCTTCATTTATTGTCTTAGGTTCAATCTTTAAAATCAGACAATATTCATCTAAATTTTGAGCAATTTTTCTTCTAGTTTGCACACCTTTGCTTTTGTCACCTATGATCAGATCTTCAGAGTGGTTCAGTCTTACATACCTTGGAACTTTGGGAGTTTCTTGCACTTCTATTTCTTGATCAGGCTCATTCAGACCTATCTCTTCTTCTTGATTTATCGGATCAGTCTGAATCTAACTTTCAGAAGAGGATTGAGCTCCTTGAACCAGAGTACCATTTTGATCATCTTCATCATACTCATAAAACCTTGAGGGCTTCTCAATTCCTTCATCAACCTTCACATTTATACTTTCTATCATCTTTCTCAATCTCTTATTGTAACATCAGTATGCTTTTCTTTGAGTGGAGTAACCCAAGAAAATTCCTTCATCACTTCTAGCATCAAACTTTCATAGATCTCCATCTCTTTTAATGTAACATTTGCTACCAAATACTCTGAAATATCTCACAGTAGGAGTGATGCCCAACCAAAGTTCATAAGGAGTCTTACCAGTATTGCTTCTAATTTGAACTCGATTGAGAGTATAGACTGCAGTGCTGATAGCTTCTCTCCAAAACATCTGGGGAACATTTACTTCCATCATCATTGTCATAGATGCTTCCTGGATGGTCTGGTTCTTTCTCTCTACTACTCCATTCTACTGTGGAGTCCTAGGAGTAGACAACTATCTCTTTATACCATGCTTCTCACAAAAATCTATGAATTCACCAGATGTGAATTCACCACCTCTATCAGACCTCAGACATTTCAGTTTTAATCTAGTTTGATTCTCTACCATAGCCTTGAAGATTTTGAACTTCTCAAAAGCTTCTGATTTCTCTTTCAGAAAGGTAACCCACATCATCCGGGAATGGTCATCAATCAGTAACATGAAATATCTATCACCTTGCATACTCTTGATT
Source organism: Cunninghamia lanceolata (assembly GCA_027924645.1). Classification (NCBI taxonomy): domain Eukaryota; kingdom Viridiplantae; phylum Streptophyta; class Pinopsida; order Cupressales; family Cupressaceae; genus Cunninghamia; species Cunninghamia lanceolata. Next base: position 15,377,594 of record BSBN01001152.1, on the reverse strand, counting down.
CTTGTTGGACCACATAGATCAGTATGAACTAATTCCAATAATCCAGTAGAGGACTGATCCTTGCTTTTGAATGAGACTCTGCTCTATTTACCTAGCTGACATTCTTTGCACAAACTATTTATAGGTTTTACCAATTTTGGAAGATCTCTTACAGCCTGAGTATTGCTTATCTTGACGATGTTATCAAAATTTACATGACACATCCTTCTATGCCATAACCAACTCTGATCAACTTGAACAAATAGACAACTTTTATTAGTACCAACTAGATGAAAGATATTACCTTTTGTTTGAGTACCGGATGCAATCTCAGTTCTGAAGCTTTCAAAGATCCTACATTTTCCATTCTTGAACTAGAGATCATAACCTTTGTCCACCAACTATCCAACACTGAGAAGATTGTGCTTCAATCCTTCAACATACAGTACATTACCGGTTTTGTTCTTTCCATCAAAAAGAAATAGTTCCCCTACCTCTGATTCTACCAGTAGAATTATCACCAAACTTTACCATTCCTCCTTCATAACTTTCCAAATCTAAGAACTTGTTCTTGTCACTTGTCATATGGTGAGAGCATCCACTGTCAATAACCCAATCATCCTTTTCTTCAACTTGGGCAGCCGAAGCTCTTTCTACAATCTTATGATTGACAGATTCAGAGGACATTGGATCTTCTTCCTTGATGGCAATAAACACCCATTCATTTCTGGATTTGTTTCCTATCTCTGATTCATCATATGTTACTCCTTCATTATCATCTTCTTCATGAACATAATAACAATTCTTTTGGAACCTTTGTCTGTTAGAATTTGACCTTGTAAATCTTTCTAGACATCTTGAGGCAAAATGACCAATCTTATTGTAGTTGAAGCACCTAAAGGGTAATTTTCCTTCATACTTACTGGATCCTCTTGGCAGTCTCTTTGCAATGAGGGCTTCAAGTTGAGTTGTTTCTGCTTCTTCCACTTCCATGTCTTTTCTTTCTTGATCATACCATGACAGTTTCGTTGAAGAGTTTTCTCCCGAATCAAATCTTTGTTTACCTTTCACAGAGGCACTGGCTTTGAATGCAGATTTAGTCTTGGGAGGATCATCTCCAAACTTGGTCATTTCAAATGCAGCCAGTTTTCCAGCCAATTGGTCTCTTGTGACAGTTGTATGGGCTCTGAATTCATCAATGGCAGCAACCTTGATTTTGTAGGCATCAGGAAGTGATCTGAGAATTTTGCCAACAATCTCATTTTCATCCAAGACTCCACCAGCATTCCTAATTCCACACACCAGCTCATTTACTCTTGGCATAAAGGTAGTAATATTTTCATCATCTCTCATCTTCAGTCTTTCAAATTTCCCTTTTAGACTCTGCAACCTTGCACACTTAACATACTGGTCTCCTTCATGTAAGAGTTCTAGTTTGTTCCAAATCTCAAAAGTAGTTGGTAGGTCAATGACATTTGAGAGCTCTAAGTCAGATAATGCACTTAGAAGAGCCCCTCTAGTCTGCAGATTATTTTTAGTATCTGTGAGTTCATTTAGGGTTGTCGGACCACCCTATGGAGGAACATATGCTTTTGTGACCATGGACCAGTACGCTAATCCCATACACTGCAAGTGACATTTCATGCGACCTTTCCAGAGTGTAAAGTTGGTTCCATCAAACTTCAGACTATCCTTTTTGTAGGATGACATTCTAGATCTCCTTAAGTGGTTAAGCTCCTTCTAGAGGAACTTGGCTCTGATACTAATTGTTGGATTTAGGACAGACAACTGAGAAGGGGGGTGAATTAGTTGTCCAAAACTTGCTTACAATTCAAACACTTAAATCTACTTTGTTATTTAATAGCATATCAATTAATCATTCATGAAAGCATAAAGCATAAACACCAGAGTAGATAAACATCAACATATGAGACACCAAGATTTTGACGTGGGAAACCCGGTCAAGGGAAAAACCACGGAGTGATTAACCCAAGGATTATTCTCTATTAGAAGAATAAGAAAAATAGATGGCACATGCTAATTAGGGCTCACTACCCGAGCACACTGCTCACAAGAGGCACACTGCCTACAAGAGACACACTGTCTACAAAGTAACAAGTATCACAAAATTGAACTGGAGATTGACATCTTTACCATGCCTGGATTAGTTCCATTTAAGCTGAAAAATTCTTGCTCTGCCTTTTGCTCTTCTTCTTCGCTATGCCACACTCATCCGCACACTTCTCCTTTTGGAATGACTTCACAATCGTTTATTTATACAAGGCATCGACTTAGGAACACTCATCTAAGTCAGAAAACACTTTTAGATCATCCGGAAGACGTGTAATACATCCAATCAGCCTGTCTCAGGAAGAACACCAACATCCGGTGGTTTTTACATCAAATCCAAACTCTAACTTCATTGTGGACCACCAATAAGAATTGTACATGATACAAGGATCACCAAAACCTTTCCTGAGTCACCAAGAACATCCGCACTTTATCAGCTTACTGGAATTCTTCTCTTCTTCATCCGAAACTTCAAGAACATAGTCTGTCATCACTGTCACAATGAAAAAGGTGCTTCCAGACCTCCAAACCATGAACAAATCTAGTTGTCACTTCACATGGACTTCTTTAACACTCCCTCCAATCTACAGAATGAGATAATGCAATTCTGGATCTCATCGGACCAATCTGTGACAATCTGTCACCACTGAACATCTGCCAAAACCAGTTCTACTAGAGCAGTCATAACTTATTTAGATCGTTATGCGGACCTCTAAAAACGTGACTAGATCATCTCAAGACTCATATCTGTAAACCCTTTAGACCGCATCCTCTGATCTTCATCTTATCTTGGACTTTTACCTTAATGTCATCACTGTTCTTCACTATTCCTGATTGAGACTAATTTCTTAAATATTCTCAATACATAGCTCATCCAATCCTTCTCATTAATGCAATATGAGTATGTTGACATCAACGACAACACTGGTTATCCTCATACTTGCAACAATAACACCTTACATCTTTAAGTAAATTCTAAGTTCCTTTAAAATGCAAGTAGAGTCATTACTTAGTATAAACATGTCTGATAAACTACAACTGTGCAGTGAAGAGAGGAAGAGAACCTGTAGATAGTATCTTGAGTCTGCTTACAGACTGGTCTGCGGCATTTGATATTCTCTAAGCTGATCACCCTTGCTTCTTGCACCGTCTCCTATCTCCTCTCAAACTGACTCACACTCTCCTCTAAACCCCCATCTAACTGCGAAGGATAACTGTCTCCTCCACTCACAAGACCATGCCTAACAAAAAGGATCACTCCCAGCATGCAACAACGTTCTCCTCTAAACGCGACCACAACCAAAAAATGGTTTGGCCATTCCACTCACTGCGATTATTCTCCATAGTGGAGTTCCATACTTGGCGAGGTGGCAGCTGCCAGATTTAACAACCCATCCCACTACTCATAACCGTTATGAGTATAAAACAAATGTAAACATTATAATAAAGGCTAGGCCGACGACTATCTTGTGGTTTAAAGCTTGAAAGCAAAAGACTATTTGAAATAAAAGACATCTTAGAAAGAGCTTAAGTGTGTCCCTCTCGAGCTCCTGCCCCATTACCGACATCACTAAAGACAACGACACTTTAAATATAACTAACAATAATATTACATGTTCCAATACCAAACGACCAAGGGTACTACACACCATGGTCTCTAGATTTAAAATATTATTTAAACCCTTTAATAATCGATAATAGCCCAAAAAAGAACAATTCAACATCCGTCGAATTTCGCAAGGAGACGTTTAGGTCATATGCTCGTAGCGCTTTACGATGATAATGACGAATTGAGTGCAAACACAAAACAAGGCTTGGGATCGACTTACACACAACTTTTGACTTTTACACCGAACCAATAACAAGACACGACTTACAACTCGACACGTATATACATATATATACATATAAACAATATATCAGTCGTTCATATTTGACGACATGATTCAGAGTATTACGACACTGATGTCGATTTCCCATACTTAATATGATGACTTACGAAAGGAGAAAGACCTATTCTTGCAAACCTCGACATCTCGACTAAAATTGACTTAGCCCGAACTCAAAGCATCTAGGTTTGTCTACCTGATATTCATTTTCAATGGCAAGCACCCATGGGTTATTCTAGAGTCTATTCTCTCTTTTTCAAAGATACTCTCTTCTTCTTTCTTCTTGGTGATTAAGTTTCATCTATTCCTATCATTGACAATCTCACATATAATTTGTGGTCAGAGTACCAATGTACTAATCAAAACATATTTATATCAAATCATTTCATTTTCATATCGAAAGATAGTTTAATTCATAACATCAAATTGATCATAATCAAGTAGATTCCATAATTTCACAAAATTAACCTTTTCTATTCATATCATCATTTCCTATGATGTTAAAACATATCCACATAACTGTACTATTTAAGAAAAAGTAAATAGTAATATTGAATCCAAAAAGGGGATGTAACATATCTTTCCCCTAAAGAATCATTGTCCCCGATGATTGAGTTTATCAAGCAAAATTTTAATATAAAACAAACTTTTATAGTTTAACATGAATGTTTTTGAAAAGATAAGGAAATCTTTGGTGGATGTCATTATAGTCTTCCCAAGTGGCGCTATCCTTGCCATATTGGTCCCACTGAATTTTGCATTGTAAAACCTCTCGATTATGTAAATGACATTTACGCATTTCAAGCACCTTGAGTGGCTTGATCACAACCACTCCTGGCTCTTGTATCTATAAAAAATTCCATTTAAGAATGTGGTCATTACCTACAAAATATTTCTTTAGGTATGAAACATGAAAAATATTATGCATTTTGGAAAGACTGGAGGTAGAGCAATTTTGTAGGCCACTGGATTGATAATCTCAAGGACTTCAAAAGGTCTGACATATCAAGGAGCCAACTTTGATGATTTACCAAATTTTATTGAGCTTTTATGGGGTTTCACTCACAAAAGAACTTTCTCACCAACAGAGAAATGTCTAGGCACCCATTTGCGATCTGCATAACTTTTCTGCCTGTCATTGGCTTCTGCCAACCTCTTCCTAATCATTTTCACTTTTTCTTCCATATTTGCAAGCTTTTGGGTCCAATACTTATCTTATCTTCCAGCTTATCCCAGCTTATAGGAGTTCTGCATTTCCTTCCATATAATGCTTCAAATGGTGTAATCTTAATGGCAGAATGATAGGAATTGTTATAGGCAAATTCAACAAGAGGTAAATATTCCTCCCATCTGTATTGCTTATCCATGCAATACATTCTTAAAAGATCCTCTAAGACCTGATTAACCCTTTTTGTTTGTCCATTAGTTTCAGGATGGTAAGTGGTGCTCACATTGAGTTTAGTCCCTAATGTTGAAAATAAAGTTTGCCAAAACTGAGAGGTTATTCGGGCATCTCTATCGGATATAATCTTTTCAGGTACCCCATGCAATCTGAATATTTCTTGCACAAATTTCTGAGCCAAAATATGAGCTCCATCTGTCAAATTTCCCGGTATAAAATGTGCTACCTTGGTTAGTTTATCTATAACAACCAACATTGCATCATGTCTATTCTTAGACATTGGTAACCCTTGAACAAAATCCATACTAACAACCTGCCATTTCCATTCTGGAATATCACGTGGGTATAACAATCCAACAGGATGTTGGTGTTCTACCTTCACTCTCTGACACTCCAAGCAACTTGCCACAAACCTTGCAGCGTCACTTTTCATTCCTTTCTAGAAATACAATGGTTTGACATTAGCTAAAAGTTTCGTTACTCCTAGTTGTTCGGAATAAGGTGCACAATGAACTTCCTTCCAAACAAGGTTTCTAAGTTCTACAGAATTAGGAACGTAGATTCTTCCCTTAAATATCATCAATCCATCTGACTCAAAATAGAATCCATCATATCTTGGATCCCTAGGGTTTGATTGTAGAGCTTGCTTCACCTGCTCGTAATATTCATCTCCAAATAAACTTTGCAATACTAACTCTTTAAAATTAGCATGAATAGAGATTATAGAAGCTATGTGTCTTCTTCTGCTTAAAGCATCAGCTACTTGATTTTCTTTACCTTTGATGTAAGAAATCTCAAAGTCATAATCTGATATTAATTCTAACCATCTCCTTTGTCTTGCATTGAAATGAGGTTATGTAAATATGTAACGAAGACTTTGATGATCTAATTTTAGTATAGAAGTCTTTCCCAACAAATAATGTTGCCACATTTGAAGGGCGTGAATCATTACTACTAGTTCTAAGTCATGAGGAGCGTAATTCTGTTCGTAGTTTTTCAACTTTCTTGATTCATAGGCTATTACACGCCCATCTTACATAAGCACACCTCCTAACCCTTCTCTCGAGGCATCAGTAATAACCTCAAATTATCCTTCAGGATCAGAGACTTTCAAGATTGGTACTGTTGTTAACTTTTCTTTTAACAAATCAAATGCCTTTTGACATTCTTCAATCCAAACAAACCATTTTCCTTTTCTCTGCAAAGAAGTAATTGGACTAGCAATACTTGAAAAATTCAAAATAAATTTTCTATAATATCTAGCCAATACCATAAAACTTCGTACCTCTAAAACATTGGCAGGTACAGGCCATTCCATAATAGCCTTAATTTTAGCTAGGTCAACTGATATCCCTTCAGCTGATATTGTATGACCCAAATACTGCACTTCTTTCTGAAAGAAAGTGCATTTCGAGAGTTTCGCATACAATTTGTGTTCTCTTAATTGTTGCAAAACAATTTGAAGATGTTGTCTATGCTCCTCATTTTTGGAATATATCAGAATATCATCAATGAAAACTAGGACAAATTTATCAAGGCAATCTCTAAAAACACTATTCATGAGATTCATGAAAGTGGCTGGTGCATTAGTTAATCCAAATGGCAACACAGTAAACTCATAATGACCATATCTTGTTCTAAATGCAGTCTTGTGAATATCTTCATCTTTCAACCTCAACTGATGGTATCCAGATCTCAAATCTATCTTAGAAAAGACTGATGCACCACGCATTTGGTCAAATAAATCATCAATATGTGGCAGTGGGTACTTATTCTTTATTGTTGCCTTATTTAGCATTCGATAATCTATACACAATCTAAGGGTTCTGTCCTTCTTGACGAAAATAACCGAAGCTCCCCATGGTGATACACTTGGCCTAATTAGATCTTTAGACAAATGCCCCTGCAATTGAGCCTTCAATTCCATAAGTTCAGTAGTGGTCATTCAATATGGAGCTTTAGATACTAGCTCAGATCCTGGTTTAATATCTATGGCAAAATCAAAGTTCTTTTTGGAGGCAAGCCTGGCAGTTCCTTAAGAAATACATCACTAAAATTGCAAAGATAAGGATATTTTTCCTCAAATGTTTGCTTCTCTAAGGCTTCCTCTACTAGGTCCATTTTGACTACAAAAAGTTGACATCCCTTATGCCTAGCCCGCTTTAATTGTTTTGAAGAAATAGATCTAATCCTTATTTCTCTTTGAATACCCTGAAAATTTACTTTATTTCCTTTATCATCTAGACACTCAATTGTTTTATGAAAACAATCTACCTTGGCTCTATGTCTCCACAACCAATTCATTCCTAAGATGACATCGTAGGACCCTAAAGGTGCTACATATAAATTTACCTCAGTGGAGAAGTTTGAAATATCAATCTTAGCTTCGAACAAACATTGCTCTACCCGAGCCTTTGAGTGATTTACATACTCAACTGTCCATGGTTTTGACATAAAACCAGCCTTTCTAGGAAATTTACTTAAGACTCTAGATGACACAAAATTTTCTGTTGCACCAGTATCAAACAGAATAGAAACAGGAACTCTAAATAATGTACCTGTCATCTCAATGGGAGTAATCTGATACTCATCTTGTCGATTGTCAAGGGCGGCATGAATCCTTTGTTGAAATGCTTCCTACTACGAAGGAAGTACTGTATTCCTAAGCTGCCCATTCTACTTTTTATTAGGACAACAGTTAGCACAATGATCTCCACCACATGAAAAACATCCTCCAATTGGTCCTCTCTTCTCGGATGGTCTACTCAAAGCATCATCATTCCTCTTAAAATTGTCATTTTTCTTATAGTCTTCATTTCCTTGTTCATTACCAACTCCCCCTTTGTTTTTCTGATTTCCTTTATCGAACCTCATGTTTCCATATCCTTTATCATTCTTCCTTTTATATATCTAATCATTGAAGTTCTTATCAAATTCTTACGTTTCTTTTCACGATAAGCAAAAATGGACTTGATCTTCTATTCCTACTTAATTGCTTTCTCATACACCTGGTCCATTGTGTTTGGACCATGTACTTCCACCTCACCGCCAATCTAAGGATTGAGTCCCATAATAAATTTTCTTATCCGAAATCTTTCATCCTTTTGATATTGAGGAACATACTTCAACAATCTAGTAAATTTTTTTGCATATTCAACCACAGACAGATCACCTTGCTTGAGGTTTTGGAAATCGGTTAGCTTTTGATCAAAATATAGCTGTGGTAACCACCTCTTTTGAAAAAGCCCCACAAATTCATTCCATGTCACCTTCAAAGGGCTTAATTCCAGTTCCATTTTCTTGTTCATCAACCAAGTGAATGCTTCTCTAGATAACTGATATGCTCCCCACACTACCTTTGTAATCTCAGAGTAATTTTTGATTTCAAAGTATTTCTCCATTTTTGTTAGCCATGCTTCTACTGCATCACCAGTTTTCGTTCCATCAAATTTGGGAGGGATAATCTTTTTCATATCCTTAGATAGTTCCAGTGTAAGTTTGTCTTTTGTCTTCCTTTGGGTTTCACTATCATCTTGGTTTTCACTTGGCGTGCCATGATCCCGTTGTGTACTTTTACTTGCATTATTAGAATACTCATTTTCACCCTCCATATTCCCGGTTTCATTCACTTTCTTTTCCAATTTGCCCAACCTTTACTTAGTTTCAGTAAGCATATTAAGAATTTTTTCCAATTTATCGGTGGAGTTTTCCTGAGAGTTGTGACCTTCCTGATCTTCCCTCTCATTAAACTCTGATTGATCCATGATTGTTTGTTTTCTCATCTGCTTAAGCAAGTACTAATCAGTTCTATGATTTATCATTTTGTATATTATTAAACATAAGAATTGCAAATAACCATAGTTATTCTCAAACCAAAATTTGTCTTTATTATACTTTGAAAAATTATATATACATTCTTTAAGGATAGACATATCTCATGTTTCACTCAGTATTTACAAGAGAGGTGTAACCTTCAGATTCATTGTCCGACACATATTCATGAGGTGTATAACCGTCAGACTCACTATCAGATGATAGTACAATAATTTTAGATCTAGGTGGTATACGGGGATCCCTAGTGATCATTGGTACACTAATAGAGCAGCAATTGACCATGATTCGAGCTGCCGTCCTAGCTGTCTCTAGGAGTTCTTTTTTCATTCGTTTGAGTCATGATAGAGCATTGGCAAAAGTTTCCACATCATCTATCCAAATGTCATTTTCATCATTCATTTTCTTAATAGTCTTGATCATCGCAAGTCATTTCTGATTAGCTTGCAGATGACATTACTTACCAGCAAAGGACTTCCTTGTAGTTTTCTTGATACGTACCATCTTGGTACAGTAAATCAAATCATTAGCTACCCACATAATGTTGATTCCTAATCAGGTTAGTGGACTCATCAGCCCTAGTGCTGAATTTGGTTAGCTCTGATACCATATGTAACACCCAGTTTTGTTTTCACCCTAAAAACTAAGTTTTAACCAAAGGTAATATATTTTTTTTTTAAAAGTTTAAAACAAAAAAGTAATTTGTTTTCTAATTTTTTTATAAACAAGTAATTCATCCATCAACTAACAATAATCATGAAATTATAGCTCATACAAAAGGATATAATCATCTACAACATTAAACAATATGTTGTCAAAAGTTACTTAGAACAATTCCAAAATAGGAACTTACCAGAATCACTGCATCTTGATTGTGGACCATCCAAATTCAAGTCTCAAAAATCCTCAAGAATAAAGAAGAGAAAGTATCTTCAAGGAGCTTAACCTCCAACCACAGACCATCAGTCTCCTGCACTCCTTCCTAACCGGAAGTGGTCCTACCCTACTCAAGAGGATAGACTTAGGATAACCAATGGTGTTTTCCATCTGAGTACTGGTGTTGTGACCTATGTAACTTGTTATCATGCAATCCCCTAGATACACTCTAGTCAAGCATGACCACTCCGCAAGCTACACCATCCAATCACAGTGAACTACCAATGCACTTGAGGCTCATGCATTACCTTGGCCAAAGGATTTGAATTTAATTAGCGTTGTACCAACTCAAGTAATACGTTCACCCACCCCAACTCGACTTGAATTGATCACAATCCTACAGATTCCTATGAATAAATTCAATACAACGACCTTGATAACCTCAAGGTGTTTGAAATTCATCATGCATTAACACATGGCAATGAGGTTTACACTCTATCAACTTAGCTCATGGAAACATTTCTGTCTAAATGATAAAAGAATGGTTTCCTAGCTTATCGATTATTTGGATAATGCTATAAGCTTTTTCATTGATCTTTAAGTTAGCCCACTGCTTAATTTATCCTCTCAAGAGTGGTTACTAAACTCATCTTTGTTGTTTTCGGAAGGGTTTCACTAAAAACCACTTAAAGTATACAAGGTTCGAAGACCCCACATTAAAATTTAACACTCATAAGGTTCTACTTCGACTTGTCGAAATCTTCAACATAGCTTAAAACTTTGTCAATCTAAACATTAGAAAACCCTATCATATAGTTTCTACTAGCAATAAGATTTCATGCAAATCTAAGATTGAGACTTGACAAAAGACTCATTACATTGTTTGTAAAACTTCATAATATTAATTTGTATGACTGTAAGGTCTTCTCTCGAGGACACAATAGTTTAAATACTTCAATAGCAAAAGAATTACCTTCAAAAGCAAATAGTCTAAAGCTTGTTATTATTCACAGCTAGGTTAATAATTTCACCATGGTCGACGGACCAGCTTTTAACTCCGAAAAAGAGGATGACTGTGAAGTCTTGCATGTTACGAATTACACTTCTCACTACTGATATTCCTCTGTCGATGGTTGTCACAAACAAATCTTTTACTCTAATACTAGCTGATTTTTAAATCTTGACAGAGCCAAGCAATGGTATTCGACAGTCCAAAGGAGATCTCATTCTATGTCAACACAGGTTATGCCACAGTGGCTTGTGTTAGCTATGAGATGTTTTATGACCATACACTAGTCTCTAATGCACATAACACAAACCAAATAAACTCCTTTATAAAACATTACAATGATTCTAGAAGTGCGACTGTGGTGCAGGAGACAAAAACATTGCTCCATTTGAAGATGATAAATACTCACAGGCTACGATTGATAACAAATAACACCTTACATCTTTAAGTAAATTCTAAGTTCCTTTAAAATGCAAGTAGAGTCATTACTTAGTATAAACATGTCTGATAAACTACAACTGTGCAGTGAAGAGAGGAAGAGAACCTGTAGATAGTATCTTGAGTCTGCTTACAAACTGGTCCGCGATGTTTGATATTCTCTTAGCCGATCACCCTTTCTTCTTGCACCGTCTCCTCTCTCCTCTCAAATTGACTCACACTCTCCTCTAAACCCCCATCTAATTGTGAAGGATAACTATCTCCTCCACTCACAAGACCATGCCTAACAAAAAGGATCACTCTCGGCATGCAACAACGTTCTCCTCTAAACGTGACCACAACCAGAAAATGGTTTGGCCATTCCACTCACCACGATTATTCTCCATAGTGGAGTTCCATACTTGGTGAGGTGGCAGCTGCCAAATTTAACAACTCGTCCTACTACTCATAACTGTTATGAGTATAAAACAAATGCAAACATTATAATAAAGGCTAGGTTGACAACTATCTTGAGGTTTAAAGCTTGAAAGCAAAAGACTATTCGAAATAAAAGACATCTTAGAAAGAGCTTAAGTGTGTCCCTCTCGAGCTCTTGCCCAATTACCGACATCACTAAAGAATAAAAGAATTTAACTCAAAATGACACTTTAAATATTACTAACAATAATATTACATGTTCCAATACCAAATGACCAAGGGTACTACACACCATGGTCTCTAGATTTAAAATATTATTTAAACCCTTTAATATTCGATAATAGCCCAAAAAAGAATAATTCAACATCCATCGATTTTCACAAGGAGACATTTACGTCATATGCTCGTAGCGCTTTACGATGATAACGACGAATTAAACGCAAACACAGAATAAGGCTTGGGATTGACTTACGCACAACTTTCAACTTTTGCGCCGAACCAATAACAAGACACGACTTACAACTCAACCACAAGTATATACATATATATATACATATAAACAATATATCAGTCGTTCATATTTGATGACATGATTCAGAGTATTATGACACTGATGTCGATTTCCTATACTCAATATGACGACTTACGAAAGGAGAAAGACCTATTCTTGCAAACCTTGACATCTCAACTAAAATTGACTTAGCCCGAACTCAAAGCTTAACTCAAAGCATCTAGGTTTGTCTACTTGATATTCATTTTCAGTGGCAAGCACCCATGGGTCATTCTAGAGTCTATTCTCTCTTTCTCAAAGATACTTTCTCTTCTTCTTTCTTCATGGCGAATAAGTTCCATCTATTCTTGTCATTGACAATCTCACATACAATTTGTGTTTAGAGTACCAATGTACTAATCAAAACATATTTATATCAAATCATTTCATTTTCATATTGAAAGACATTTTAATTCATAACATCAAATTGATCATAATCAAGTAGATTCCATAATTTCACAAGATCAACCTTTTCTATTCATATCATCATTTCCTATGATGTTAAAACATATCCACATAACTGTACTATTTAAGAAAAAGTAAATAGTAATATTGAATCCAAAAAGGGGATGTAACAACAACAAGAATAATTACTTGGTGCACACTTATTTAGACTAAATGTGGTTCCTGAGGAGTTACAGGAGATAGCAGTACTACTTTCTATAGGGGAATTTCCAAAATATATCGCACTGCATGAAAAACAAACATTAATGCGGAAGGCATTGCCTTATAAACAAATATTGGGAAAAGATGATATCTTAAGAAGGGTGGTTTATGAACATAAAAGACAAGCAATATTAGGTGAAGCACATGAAGGAATCTCCGGAGGACATAATTGTGGAGACACTACCACAAAGAGGGTAAAACTAGCAGGTTTGTGGTGGCCTACTTTACAAAAGGATACAAAACACTATGTTACGAATTGGGACATATGCCAAAGAGTAGGAAAACCTTTCACAAGAGATGAGATGCCCCTAAAATCAGTCTTGGCATAAATACCATTTGAGAAGTGGACAATAGATTTCATTGGACCCATAAATCCCCTTGTAAAACAGTCAAAAGCAAGATTCATAATAAAAGGAGTGGAATATTTGACTAAGTGAGTAGAAGAAGAGCCAACTAGAGACTACATAGCCAAAACTATTGCAAAGTTCCTCTATGAAAATATAATTACAAGATTTGGTTATCTAGTTAGTATAACAAGTGATCAAGGTAAACACTTCATAAACAAGATGATTTTGGAACTCCTGAACAATTTTATGATAGCACATAACAAAATCTCCCCATATCATCTGCAAGTTAACATGGAGCAAGTGAAGCTCTAAATAAGATAATTGGGACAAAACTGACAAATATGTGTGATGGCAATATAGAAGATTGGGACCTAAAAGTACCTGTGGTACTTTGGGCATACCACACAATATATAAATGGTCTACTAAGTTCACACCATTTTAGCTAGTATATGGAATTGATGCAACAATCCCTATGAACTTCATAATACCATTACTACATACTGCACTCACCTTGTAGGTGGATGATGATGACTCATTACATTAGAGGGTTGAAGATTTAGAAAACTTGGATGAAAACTGCCTTATAGCTAGGTATAACCAACAGTTGGAATGGAAAAGACAAAAAGTCAAGCATGATAGGAATCTATGCCTAAAGAAATTTTGTGACGGAGATTTAGTGTTACTATATGATAGAAAATTCAAGAAGCAAGGTAATCTTAAGGTAAAGTGGTTAGGAACTGTAAAGGGAAATTGTAGGATCAAAAGTACTAATCAAACATGCAAAGCAAATAAAAAAACACAAGAGAAATACCAGATTGCAAGTTGCACCAAGAGAGACCAACACCAAGATTGTGAAGGGGGAAAAACAAAGAAAAACCCCCTGTGAATATGCAAGTGGCAAGAAGCCAAAAGATTATAGAGAAAGTGAGAAAGTGAGAAACTTCTCTATGAAAAGAAGATAAAGAAGAATAAGAAGAAATCTGTGAAGAGGGATTGTGTGTCGTAAGGAGAGAAAGAGACACCTCTTAAATAGAGGTAAAGAATGGAGTTATGCGTAACTCCCATATGCCACCTTGCACAAGGTGTGTACCACATGTTTCCTCTTAAGGAGGAATCTACCAAAATAGATTATTCCTACAGAAGGAATAAAAGAGGTGTTATCCGACATGTGGGGATAAAACACCAAATTAATATAATACAAAAATATAATATAATCTTCACTAAGTAAAGATTAACTTCTAACACCACCCCTTAAGCTTTACTTGGGGAGATTTACAATAAATCCATCAAAGGATGATTACAACATGATACAAGAATGGCATAAAAGCCTTTACAATGAATAAGAATATAGATTTTGAGAAAGAAGCTTGAAGAAGAATGAAGAATCTGTTTTGAGATAGAGGCAAGTCTACAAGCAGTCTTGAGAATAATTGAATACATGCCTTTGTGAACCAAAGTGCTTGTATAGATGCCTTTGAACAATCTGACCATTGAGCTCCTTTAGAGCCAAAAGAATTGGATTGAAGGTTCTTGTGTTGCAAAGATATTGAACCTGTTTCATCAAAGAGATACAAATTGCATATTGTATAGCAAAAGTTTGTCAATCAAATGAATCCAAATTTAAGTTATAAAGCTAATAAGGCAAAAGTTTAGCTTAGCTAACATAAAAGTAACCCAATGTAGATAAAATAACCTTAAGATTTGAATAAAAGTGCTAGGAAATGGTAGCACCAATCATGGCTTATAGCCCAAATGTCAATATAGACATAGCAATAAAAGATCTAGGTTTCCTCTCACTATAACATTTGTTGGATTGTAAAGGGAAATTGTATCAAGATTAATAATAAAGGACTTTGAAAGGTAGTCCTAGAGATGAAAGTGCCATCATTTTAAGTTTCAATATCAAAGACTTTGAAAAAATAGTCCTAAAGATGGTTTTAAAACCATAGTGCCTTTATGAAGAATTAGAATAATAAAGGACTCAAAATGGTATGACAACCATTCGGCCTTTTTAAATATTGGAGGACTTTTAAAATAGTCCTAAAAATGGTATAACAACCATATTGCCTTCATTAAAAATTTTCAAGAACTTGATCCCCATTAAATAGGAATAGATCTAAGTTCATAAGAAGTAAGTGCATACCATCAAAGTGGATGGAAGAATTTTCCATGGGTCCCCAAAAAAACTCCAATGAGACTTGATAAATAATAAGATTCAATATAGATAGGGCTCCCTGTGCAACATTACTGCAAATGCGTCTAGCGCATAAAAAAAAGCACTCCATTAAGACTAGATGAAGCATTGGACTTCGAAAAAAATTGTATAGATGAGAGACACTCAAAATATATCCCAAGACGATATGCATGCATTTCGAACTACAAGAATATCCTCTTGCATATACCAAATATAATTGAATGGAAACATGTACACAATTATTGGGTCGATAAAGTCCAATAACATAGTACATGTGTAATAATGACATGAAATTTTTGTTAAAAAAATGCCTAATAAAAAATTCTTACAAAAATGTCTAATTAAAAGGCAAGATGATGTTAAAAATGAAACAAGATTAGGTCTCGATTGAGCAAATCAAATATTACAACTAAAAAAAACTCAAATTTCATCTATTTATTTAAATAGATTAATACATAGCAAAAAAAAATTAATTTAAGAGGCAATTGTTTGTAAAAGGCCTAATTGTTTTTAAGAAAATGCCCGAATTAGATGAATAAAAGGCAAAAATTTTTGAAAAAAAATGATTAGTAGAAAAGGCAAATTTTTTTATAAAATTGCCAAAAAGAAAAAATATATATAAATTAAATAAACTTAATAAAAAACTTATATGAAAAAGTATATAAATTTTTTGAAATCCTTAAAAAATTCCTAAAATCCCTTTTTTTTAAGGAATGAATAAAACTTATAAAACATATATATTATAGCTTTTTAAAAAAAACTATAAAAAACAATTTTATTAAGAAATCCTAAAAAAACTAACCAGCGTATAATATTTATAAAAAAACTTATTAAAAAATTAATTAAAAAAAACTAAATACTAAAATTTAAAAAAAAACTTTTTTTTTAAAAGAAAGAAAGCTTTTTATATAATAATAAAACTTTCTTATAAAAAAAATTACTATTAATAAAAAATGAAAAAGGTTTAGAACAAAAGAAGGCACGATAGTTGAAAAAGACTTCTATTGTTTTTTTATGTGCAGAAGGTTAAGGGTTTGAAATTTTTTTAAAAGGTTGCAGAGTGGAGAGACCGAGTAGGAGGGTGGGCAGGGGTCGGTCGGGGTTTACTTCCCCGCAGGCCCTTGCCTGCTAAAATTTTTTTAATTTAAAGTTTCAATTTTTTTTTCTTTTGTTTAGCTTTTTTATGGTTTTAAGTTTTTAATTTTAAAATAAGAAATGTTTATTATTTCTTTTAAACTTTGAAAATTATAATATATAGTTTGTAAAAAAAATTATAGAATTTTTTAAAACTTTTGCAAAGCTTTTTAAATTTGATTTTAATCTATATAAAAAAATATAGAAATTTTTGTAGCATGAAAAAAAACTAAATCTCTTTAAAGAATAATTTTTTTTTCCTCACAGATCCAATTAAAAAAAATTGTAGCATCCAAAAATACTTAAAATTTTTAAAGAGGAAAAAAAATATAGATTTTTTTGCAAAAATCTGAAAATTTTTACAAAGTATGTCAAAAAAAATTTGTAAAAAAAAATTAGAAATGCTAGAGAAGCTTACAAAAATTCTATAAACAAAATTCTGAACATAGATATTTTTGTATAAATCTTAGATTAGAAAAAAAAAAAACACAAACAACTAAATATTTTTTTTTGCAGAGTTTCTTCTCTTCTCTCTGATTTCTGCAACAGGTCTCCAAGATGACCCACAACTGCACAACTTTCAACAACTTGCACAGAATGATTAGTACCAAGGCTCTGATACCATGTAAAGGGAAAGTGTAGGATCAAAAGTACTAATCAAACATGCAAAGCAAATAAACAAACACAAGAGAAATACCAGATTGTAAGTTGCACCAAGAGAGACCAACACCAAGATTGTGAAGGGGGGAAAACAAAGAAAAACCCCCTGTGAATATGCAAGTGGCAAGAAGCCAAAAGATTACAGAGAAAGTGAGAAGCTTCTCTATGAAAAGAAGATAAAGAAGAATAAGAAGAAATCCATGAAGAGGGATTGTGTGTCGTAAGGAGAGAAAGAGACACCTCTTAAATAGAGGTGAAGAATGGAGTTATGCGTAACTCCCATATGCCACCTTGCACAAGGTGTGTGCCACATGTTTCCTCTTAAGGAGGAATCTACCAAAACAGATTATTCCTATAGAAGGAATAAAAGAGGTGTTATTCGACATGTGGGGATAAAACACCAAATTAATAAAATACAAAAATATAATATAATCTTCACTAAGTAAAGATTAATTTCTAATAGGAACTTACTATATACATGAAATTGTGGAGTCTAGAACAGTAAGATTAAAGAAAATGGATGGAAGCAGAATCACGGGATTTGTTAATGGAGCAAGTTTGAAGCATTACAACCAATCTTCGGAGTGAAAAAAGGTAATCTGGTAACATACTATAAGGTAATGTATTATAATGTATATAAAATTGCTATCCTCAAAACCAGCTGTGCTCATTTTGTAGGATAACCCCTACGAAACTTGTCTATTTTGTAGCCTACAACTCTAAGCATGCAAATCGAGGCGAATCTTCTTACCCTCACGTGTGGTCCTCTAATCCCTGAGAATCTATTTGAGTATCTCTTCAACTTGGTTTCTCGAAGTTTGTGAAAGTTAAACAAGTAAGCAGATTTGTCAAACTAGTGAGTTTGATAGTTTTAAGGTGTTAGACAAAATTTTTGTTTTACATGCATGGTCAGTGAAAATCACCGCCATTGCATGTTGGTGTTTAAATTTCTCTACATGCAAGGGTGGTGAAAATCACCACCATTGCATGTTAAGAATTGATTTCCTCTATATGCAGGGGCGGAAAAAAGTGTTGCTCGTGCATCTCCCAGTTCACGTTAAGTGCATTTAACGCACTTTGTGTGAATGTTTATGAAGGCATTTATAGGTTTTAATCACTTTTATTTTTCATTTTATCATTGTCTTTTCATCTCTATAATTCCTCTGAATGTCTACAAATCCTCAAACCTCCCTGACGTGCATATTGGACTGAGATTTTCTTGGAATCAAGCTAGGGTTCCATTGTCCTCTCATTATTCGGATAAGGTTTTCTTTGAATCTTAATGTTTTGTTATTCCATTTTCTTTTGTATGAATTCATGAAAGATTCAAACCCTAATTCTTGTTCTCTCTTTCTATTTTAAAGTATGACATTTTACTTTTCCTTCTTGTATTTTCTTCAAACGACATTCTTTTTACCTCTTTGTCATGATGGTCGTAGACTACACGCAGCTAGGTTTCCGTCACCTTTACCTTTGAAATCCTATGTTTTACCTCGCTTGTTTGAATGGTGAAAATTGCCGCCAATGCTTGTGCCTCGGTGATTTTCAACAAGGTTTTTATCTTCCCCTAAAGCAATGCAGGGGTGGCAAAAATTGCCATCCATGTCATCGACCTAGTCTTTCCTTGAAATGTAAGGGCAGTGATTTTCAGTGCCCATACATGGATAATAGAGTTTTATCCTCATCTGATCGAGCGGTATTTTTTACCGCCAAGTTAGCGACAAACTCATGTAGAGGTGGAAAATTTTCCACCAATACACATAATTCCCATTGTATCCTTTAAATATGCATGGGCTGTTATTTTCATTGTCGATGCATAGATTACATTTATACCAAGCAATGCATGAGTAGTGAAAATCACCACTCGTGCCTTACAAAACTTGTATTTACCCCTAAATGTAGGAGCAATTAAAATCACCACTCAAACACAAGCTTGTGGTTCTATCTTAAGTGTAGGGGTGGAAAATTTTGCCACCCATAAACATATTGTAATTAAGTTCCTCCCAAATGCTTGAGCAACCATTTTTGCCACTCAAGCACTTTGCAATTAAATTCTTCCTAATATGCAGGAGCAGGCATTTATGCCACCCTAACACAAAATGCAATTCCTCCTACATGTAGAGGCGGGCATTTTTGCCACCTTTACATCATCGCTTCCAAATTCTCTAACTCTAGAGAATTTCTGCATCTGATAGCTTTAGCCCACTTTCGCCCCGCTTCTCGCTTTGATTGCTCTCTAGACCTTTCAAGCTCGTGCTGCTGATCATGATTTTCAACATTGCAGTTTCCCAAATTGCTAAATGTTTCCTAACACTGCAAAATCATGCCTTATATTATTGCAGTTGCTTCTGCGATATTGTCAAGTTCTTTTTCTCAATAGAGGGAGTTCATCTTTCAAATGACCAATTCCTTATCAAAGAAAGCCAAAGCTATGAAGTAAAAATACTAGGGTGTGTTTCCTGTAACTTCAGTCACATCAAATGTGTGTGAGATACGGGATATAGAGATTCGTCATGTTGATATGGCTGAGTTTGTAGAAAGGACAAAGCAAGAGAATCCAAGTCATTATATGAAGAGGATTGTGAACAACAATATCCATTTGGTTGTGTCTTTTCCCATAGCAACCCATAATACTGAGTTTGTTCTTCAAGTAGCTCACTTCTACAACAGAGATAATAGAATAGTGGTAGATGCACATGGTAACACGATAATGAGGTTAGATGCAGAGTTCATAGACAAAGTCTTCACGTGTCCTAGTGCAGAGGAAAGTGCAGAGCTTGATTTCAATATTGCTCAAAAGGAATATGACAAGGATACTAGGAAAGTGAAAAGGATTATAAACACTAAATAGTTGAAAACTGCTAGGTCTAATCTTTCCAAATGGCCCAAGAGTTTTCCAAGGAGTGACTTTGTTGAAGACGTTAGTGACCTAATAACTCTTCTCATCAAAGTTAGAGGGCTAACTTCTTCTTCTACTTTCCATTGGTGGATGTATCCTTATATCAAAATCATCCTCCAAGGTAAATAAAATATTTTCTGGGGTGAGCAAATAAGTAATTCTCTTCATGAGAAATTAACCAAGGTGTCAACAACTTCCAAATTCTACATGACATCTTACTTGGTATATGCAGCTGCCTCTATGAGAATTTTTCTAGGGTTAACCTCAGAAGGAGACCGAAGATATCAGTATTACCCCCAATTGACTTTAAAGGGATCCATTCATCACTTTCGAAGGGTAAATGATGCTTTCTCTGCAGTATTTTGTGTCTTTTTGATCCCCAATTGGAACAAAAGAGAGTGTCAGATGAAGCGTGGGAGGTGGTAAACAGGTTTGGTTGTATGTATCTTCAATTCCCAACCTTTACTTATCTAAGGGTTGGCTATTTCTAGGGATATCCATACATGCTACCTAAGTTTCCTAGTGACAAAATTATTTTGATGGAGTTATGCTGACAAATGATTGTCATGCATAACAAGCAGATGGAGCTAAAGAAACCCGGTTTCAAGTTTCCTATAGAGATTGACAGGTACTCTATTGTCACTTTTACTAAAGCTAAAGCTTTTGAGACTGAAATGCAATTGGTAACAATGAAGCAGTTCAAGAGGAGAAGCAATTTTGACTTTAGGAGGGTGAAGGACAAGATCAAGAGGAAGATTCTATCACATGTCCCAATGATAGAAGACATGTGGGCTGATCTAAGGACTTAGGAAGAGATTAGGAAACTGGATTACTATAGGTTAACTCTAAGTCAAATTGAGGACTTAGAACTAGCTGATATTCTAGAAGGAATGGTAGATGATGCAGACATCATGAGTCCCAGGTATGCCAATGAAAATGTTGTTGGTTCTCCTTTGCTTGTAGTCTTATGGTCAAAGAAGGAGCTAACTTCAATAAGGAAAAGGTTTGAGCCTATCCTGGCGAATACCAATGTGTGGTTGAAAAGCAAAGGAATTGAGTTGAAGGACTTTGTCATTGGTTCAAAGGAAGAGGTTTTAGAGCAAACTGGCAAAAAGGTTGAAATAAGAACAAAAAATAAAAGTGATGCACCAAGCTCTTCTAAAGCTCCTAAACCTAAGATAAAGTTTGTATCAAAGGGAGGAAAGGAAAAAGTGATGGAAGAAGAACCAAATGTAGAAGAAATGGAAATAGATGAAGAGGTAATTGAAGAAGACCCTGCCATTGAAGAGATGGACACTAAGGAGAGGTCTTCAAAGGGAAGAGAGGATGAGCAGGGAGAAAAGAAAGAAAAATAGGAACAGTTAGAGGAGCTAATCATATCTTCTGAAAAGGACTTGATACGAGAGCGTCAAACTTCTTCTCCTTTGGCCACTATGCTTGTTTCAGATTCAATACATGTTGTTTCTAGTATATTAGTTACTCCTATTTTCATACCATCTTATGGTTCTTCTACACCATCTTCTTCTAGAACACTTTTTGATAGTCCTAAAGCCTCTTTTGATGTTGTTTTTGGTTCTTCGGGATCTCTACCAAGTTTGTCTTCTCCTTCATATGACATTGGTGATCAAGCAATTCTAGACCAATTTGTTTTAGGAATTGAGCAAGCTTCTAATGTTAATGTGTCAGGTGTTATTTTTACAACTAGCATGGGTGCAACTCCTTCTAGGCAAGCAATAGGTTCAAATCTGGATACTAGTTCATCACTGCTTCCTCCATGGCTCTCAGCCTACACTCCAAAGAGGGAAAAGCAAGCCATCTCTCCAGATGACTTCAATTTTGAAAAGCTAGTACCTATCAAGGCAAAGAATCAGAAGAAGCCCAAGACTCTTTCTCGTCTGTTAGAAGACAAAGGTCACAAGTACATAGAAATTTCTCAACCCCCACCAGATGCTATCATTGAGAATTTCAACATGAGTGATTATTCAATCTATAGGATTAAACTAGGGAAAATTACTCATGAAAGTGCTAAGGCTGATGTGTAGTCAAATCTCAATTCTTTGATTATGAAATTTGATCATGAGAGAGAAATGAAAGATGAATATAAGGCAAGAGCTAAGCAACTAGCTGTGGTAATACAAAAGTTCACCCTGTCATCTGAGGCTGTGGAACCTGAGGCAATTACTATGGAGGATCATGTTATTTAGAAAGAAGAAAAGACTCATGCTAAGGGGAAAGTAGTTGAGGAATATCTTGAAAGAATGCATGCACAGGGTGAACTTCTCTTAACAAGCACATTTGAGAAGAAAAATAAAATGGAGAAAGTGAGAAATAAACTAGATGACTTGGTTGATGCTTTGTCTGAAGAAGTTGAATATTTGGATGCAAGTTTAGAGAAATGGATTGACATGAAGAAAATGAAGGTAAAACCCTTGGTATCAATTGGCATCCTTTCAAACCAGGAATCTTATGTAGAAACCAAAGAGTCATTCATTCACCACAGCAATGTGTTCAAAGATTTTCTCAAAGATTTGTAAAGTGCTCGAGAGCTTAGCGTGGACAATGATGTTGATCTTCTACACAAATTGGAAGAGCTTCCATGTAAATTGATAGGTGATGACCATCATTTTCTTTTAGCTGAGGGAATGGTTCAGGAGATCAAGAGTATGTTTTAGATGGAATTTGAAGACAATTTTTTCAGTCGCTTCTCTAGATAATCTTCTCAATAACCAACTAACTTTGGATAATTTGAAAGCTAAGTTGACAAGTCATGAAAAAGCAGCTACTGCAGTAAAGGATGCAATAACTACATCTTGAGTTATTTCAAAGAACATTGCAGGTCTTGACAGCCTGGAGATGTAGACAGTGTTTACCATGTATGAAGGATTTCTCAAGAAGAATGAGGGAAAAAGTTAATTCAAATGTGCATGCTTTAGTATATTTTTGTAGTTTCATATGTACTTTGTTTTTAGTTTTGGACATTTTCACATGTACTTTTTCAAGATGCAATTACATGTAAAAACAAAGAAAGTCCCAAATCAATAAGGACTCTTCTTGTTGAATAAGTCGAGTTAGTTGTATTTTCCCTATTTTTGCTCATGGCCTCTCACTATAAATAAAGAGGGCCTCTTTGTAATTTTTTATCTTTTAGTTATTGAAGCAAAACTCTACCAAAATTGAGAAGCATTTTTGAGACTTTGTGTTCAAGTTTGTAAATCAAGATTTTATCAATAATAAGAAAGCGAGTATTCAAACTTTGTTTTGGGAATCTACTTGTAGTGTATGAGATATGTTCTTATGTATTTTCTCTTGCATCATCTTATGCAATTGATCAAATAAGTAGTGTGAATTCATATAATCTGGGAGGTGATCTAAAGCTAATTTTGAAGTCTTTGTGCTGCAACATTGCCTTTGGAATTTATATTCTATGTTAGTGAGTAAAAGATATTGGAAAGACTTTGAATTGCTGCTATCTTTTATGTTCGTGTGATGTTATCATAGTATTCGGTGAAGACTTTGGGCTGCACCTTATTCTATCAGTTTCTAACTTCAAGTCAGCAAAAGAAATTACAAAAGACTTTGTGCTTCTGTGGATTTCTTAGTTATTTCAAGCTGGTATCATTTTGAATATTTTTATGTTTGTTCAATCTTGATATTGGTTATTATTTTTCCAATTAGTGGTTTTTGAGTTTATCATACATTGTAAAGGTTAAGTTGAAACATCATTTCTGAAAAAAGATAAATAGATCATATGGCACCATCCACAAGTTAGTTTATATTGTACATAAATCTAGTTAAGTACTTGTTGATTGTAGTGAGCAATAAGAAGGAAGCCTCCCCTTTCTGAGAGGAGAGATTAAATCTCATCATACTGTGGTTGATATAACCATTTTGCCTTTAGTTAGTTGAAGACAAAATATTCACCCAATAGTTTTTGGTGACTCTGCTGGGGGAAGAATATGCATCCAAGAGACTTACACTTTTGTTTGAAGTATACCAGTCTCTATTTCTTATAATAGGTTGTTGTCTTTTAAATCTTCGTTAATTATTTTGCACTCTGGCTGAACCTAGGTATATAAGAAGTAGAAGAGCACAAGGAATTATAGATCCTATCTTTGAGTTAATGCAACAAAATAATTTCACTCTTCCACCTAAGGGATCTCTTTAGTATACACTAAGCTTTCCACCTACCAATGCAAGATCTCCCATACCAAGTGAAGCATCAAGTGTTCCTAGAACTTTCCCTATCCCATAAGTTTCTAGGTTTGTAATTCCACCTTCCAATCAGCGCACAATGGCTCTTCCTCCTCTTGCGGGTCCATGGGGAAATTCTTTCAGGCCTTTGAATCCTACTCTACCATTGCATTATCTACCTTATAGTTCAAGAAAGAATTTTACAAAGTTTTATGGTGATGGAAAAGTTCACCTCGATGAACATATTGTAGATTTTTACATTGCATGTGGTGTTTTAGGGGTAGAATATGAAATGTATCTGTAAGACTCTTTGTTGAGACACTTCAAGGTGTCGCTGCAGATTGGTTCTATCATCTTCCTGCTCAAACCATCACTGGATGGAATGTTCTATGAACCAAGTTTGAGGCTAGGTTCAAACCTGTCGAAGATGTACACACTCTTTTGGCTCAGCTCACTCAAATGGAGAAGGAACCGCAAGAACCCATGCATGAGTTCATTGCAAAGTTTTAGAAGCTAACCAACAAAATTCCAGAAATTGCTCAACCTATAGTTGAGAATCAAAAGTGTTTTTTCATAAACACTCAATTGTTGAAGGTAAGTTTTCTTCTACGGTAGGCTAATCTGGTTGATTTTGCAGCAACTCAAACTTTGGCTACTGAAATTGAGGATGACTTGATCCTCATCAGAAAAATAAGGATACAAACTAGTCTAAAGGTCAACTTTCTACAAGTACACCTTCCACAAGAACCACAAATCCCATGGTGCAAAAGTTGGCTAATGAATTGTTAGCCTTGAAGAAACAAGTATCTCAAAATATGTCCTTTCCTTCCTACAAGGACATACCAAGGAGAACTTTCCCAAATGTTCCATACCAAGGTAATGCTGTGAGAAACCAAGGACAAAATAGGCTTCCCCCTACACAAGGAAGACTTGCTTTGGAAGCACTGTTGGTTAATGTAGCAGTTGGATACTATGAAACTAAACAACAAAATTCCCCCTAACCTAATCTTGATCAGGATAATATTGTCAACCTCTTCACAGAAGGAGTACAAGAGTTGGCTGGTGACTCAACCATTGGTTTCCTAAATTTTCAAGATGGAGCAGAACAAGCAGAAGATGCATCTGGTGAGTCATATGTTGTTTTCACATGGTCATAGAATCAACTGAAAAAACAAGCAGCTGAGAAAGGAAAGTCTAAGGAAGATTCTCATCCTGCAATCACCATTGCTAAGAGAGGCACACCTCTACCTTTCCAACCTAGGGATTCAACTTGTGAAAGACAAGCAAGCACACCTAATACTCCATCTTCTATTTTTGTTCCTCAGGTGAGTACTTCCAATCTAAGACCTCAAAATGAAAGTATTCCTTCTCTCGTGTCTACTTCATATCAGTCGTTTGATATAATAGGTCATGCTAGAAAGACTAAAATTCAAATGTTTAAGGTCGAGTATTTGCAAGCTAATTTGGATCAATTTGAATGGCTAGCTAAATTTGTAAAAATAAGGCTACCCCTGTAGGGCAAGATTCTTCCCAAAATATTCCTGTCGTTTCTAAGATAAGAACCTCTTAGAACAATCTAGTTGCTACCCCTTCCACTAGGAAAATTGAGCCATTCTATGTTTCTTTGTTGATAAATGGTCATAAACTTAGTAATTGTGTCATAGACTTGGGAGGTTTTGACAATGTTATGCCTGCCAAGGTGGCAGACACCCTGGGATTAACTTTCACAAAGACCTTTGGTACATTCTTTTCAATGGAAATCAAACAAGTGCCTCTTATAGGGCAAATCAAGGATGCACAGTTTGCATTCACTGCCTTTCCAAAGAAAAGGATTAAAATGATTGTCTTACTGGTTGATGTTCCCGCCTCATATGGAATTTTATTGGGGTAGAATTTTTGTAAAGATGTTGGTGGGGAAATCAACATGGACTTGTTCGAAGCAAGGATACGTATTAAGTGTGTCATGTAGAAGTTGCTTCCTGAAACAGAAGCAAAATATATCGTAACCACATCCGAGGATCTAAAGGTGCAAATTCTTTTTGAATCTTTAGGTATGGGAAACTACTTTCTAACTACTGAAGATGTTTCTAATACGTTAGATGAGAGTTCTAATGAAGACATGATAATCGAAGATTACTCTTCTTCAAGTGAAGAATTTCCTAGTCATGAGGATGTCAAATCAAAGAGTTCAAATGATGTTTGGACTTTGGAGTTTGATGGTAGCTATTTTTTGACATGATCTGGGGCTAAAATAGTCCTCATATCTCCTCAGGGAGATATTTTTCCTTTTTCTTATAAGCTACAATTTGATAATACAAACAATACTGCTGAATATGAATCTTTGTTGCTGGGTATGGAACTTGCTCACATCAAAGGAGTCAAGAATCTCCATGCACAAGGAGATGCAAAACTTATCGTCTATAGGTGAGGAATTTGTACCAAACCAAAAATGAAAGGTTGATGCATTATCACAATCTAGTGTGGGATTGCATTGAGGACTTTGATGCCTTTCATATTTCAGCAGTACCAAGAGAGTTCAATGACAGGGAAGATTCATTGGCCATCTCAGCTACCCTTATGGTTCCTCATAAGGATTGTAAGGGTAACAAATACACTATTGAGTTGGTCTTCCAACTAAGTGTCCCAGATAATTCTAATCATTAACAAGTTTTCAATGGCAATGATCAGATTATTGCATTCCTGGAGAAAAAAGATAGCTTTAATGAACTCTACTTTGAAGGAAGTAATTCTCCTCCTCGAGAGTCTGTTTCTGAAATTGATTCTGAGATAGGTGAAGATTTTCTACAATTGAAAGATAACAAAATTTCTAAAGGCTTATTTTCTCTCAAGAAACTATTTGACAAACATGATCGATACATCAAGCAACAACAACAGATTGGAACAAGTTCATCGACAAAAGTTGAACAAGTGAATTTGGGTACAGAAGCTGATCCCAAAATGGTCAACATTGGGAGGTGTTACACGGATGATGAAAGATTCAAGTTTGTGACATTTTTGTGTCATTATATTGATGTGTTGGCATATTCCTATGATAACTTGAAGTCATTTTGACCAAAGGAAGTTCAACATGAGATTTTTCTTAAGATGAGATCCTCGTCTCATAAGCAAAAACAAAGGTAATACAACCCAAATATTTTAGGTACTATTCAAGCCAAAATTCAAAAGATGTTAAATGCAAGAATATTTTTTTCCAATTCATCATTCTACATGGATTGCAAATATAGTGCCAGTAAGGAAAAAGAATAGTGAAATCTGCATCTGTGTGGATTTCTAAAATTTGAATCAGTCTTCCCTAAAAGATAATTACCCACTTTTGGTAATGGATCAAGTACTTCAAACGGTGCCTAGTTTAGAAATGCTATCTATGTTGGATGGATTCTCAGGCTACAACCAAGTGGAGGTTAGCAAAGTGGATCAACATAAAATTTCCTTCACAACTCCTTGGGGCACTTTTGCTTATTATAGAATGTCATTTGGTTTGATCAATGTTGGTGTGACTTTCTAGAGAGCAATGGACTTGGCTTTCAGAGACAAAATGGGTAAGTTTATTGTTGTTTATCTTGATGACTTAACTATTTTTCAAAAAAGCATCAAGATCATGCATATCACTTGCAGCAAGTTCTGGAAAGGTGTCGTCAACATGGAATTTCCCTCAATCCCAAAAAGTCTACTTTTGGGGTAACAAAAGGTAAGATTCTTGGGCATATAGTGTCTAAGGAAGGTACAAAAATTAACTGTGAAAGAGTCAAATCAATTCAAGATCTTACTTAAATACCTTCAAGTAAGATAGTCATTCATTCTTTCTTTGGAAAGGTAAATTTTCTACAGAGGTTCATCCCTGAATTTGCCGAGAAAACTCGTCATATTGTAAATGTGATGAAAGATAAGTCCACTTTTTGTTGGAGCATAGAAGGTAAGGAAGATTTTAAGGACATTAAAAGAGCCATTGCCCATGCTTTGGTTTTCATTTGTCCTGATTATACCAAAGATTTCATTATGTATAGTTATGCTTCTGAGCATATGTTGTCGGCTATCCTGGTTCAACAAAACAAAGAGGGTATTAAATCTCCTATTGCATTCATGAGTTTCCATTTGAAAACTCATGAACTCAAATATTCAACTATGGAGAAGCATGCATATGCCATGGTAAAAGTTGTCAAGCATTTCAGGTTTTACATTCTAAATTCACATACTATTGCATTAGTTCTAGATTCAACAGTTAAATCTATCCTAACTCAACAAGAGTTTGGGAGCAAGAGAGGCAACTGGATTGCCAAAATCTAGGAGTATGATCTTTATATTAAGCCCACCAAGCTTGTGCATGGAAAAGGATTATGTCAACTCATTACTAATAATAGACCTAAGGAAACAGGTGATGAAGAAGTAGAGATTGAAGATGTTCCCACCATTCTTTTTGTTAGCACAACAGATGAATAGTATTCAAATATTGCTTACTTTCTCACGTATGGTGAATGTCTCGATCATTTGTCTTACAAAGAGAAAAGGACTATCAAGCTCAAAGCTACAAATTTCATCCTACAGGACAATGGTTTGTATAAGAGAAGCATTGATGGAATCTTCCTTCGTTGTGTTGATAAGGCACAACAAAGAAAACTATTGGAATCCTTCCATAGGTTCGCATGTGGCAGGCATTTTTTAGCACCTGTAACAACTCACAAGATTTTGCGAGCTAGATACTATTGGCCTACACTGTTTCAAGATGCATATGATTGGGTGTGCAAGTGTGAGCTTTGTCAACAATTTGTGGGGAAACCTAAGTTGGTTGCCTTACCACTCAAACCATTCATTATTGAAGAACCTTTTTAGCAATGGGTTATTGACTTTGTTAGTGCAGTAAACCCACAATCAAGTGTAGGACATAGTTACGTTCTTACGACAACTGACTACTTCACTAAGTGGGTGGAGGAAATTCTTGTAAAGCAAGCTACTTTTGAGGTAGTTTGTAGGTTTCTCAAAGAGAACATAATATCAAGGTTTGATGTTCCAAAAAAGATAGTAGCAGATAATGCTACTTGTTTTTCCTCCCAAGAGATAACTAATTTCTATTTTGAATATGGAATCATTCTTTCTCACTCATCCGACTATTATCCGCAAGGAAATGGTCATGTCGAGTCTAGCAACAAGAATTTGGTTACTATTATCAGGAAGTTAGTGGATGAAAATAAGAGAACCTGGCACAAGGCATTGTTTGATGCATTGTGGGCAGACCGTATTACCCCTAAGAGAGCAATTGGTATGTTGTATTTTCAATTATTATATGGATTGAATGCTAAAATACCAATTACTTTAGAGCTGCCAGCTTTGAAGTTGGCAAAAGTAGTTGAAGATGGAACTTTTGAGAGTTCAATTGACAAGTGCATGATGTTCCTTTCTAAACTTGAGGAAAAACATTTCAAAGTGGTGGATCGTATTGCGGATCACCAAAGTCAAGTGAAGAAGCTATTCGATAAGAAGGCCAAATTCAAAGATTTTCAAGTCGGGGATCAAGTCTTGTTATGGGACAAGAGACGAGAGATAAAAATAGTTTCATTATGGAGTATCAAGATGGGACCCCTTTCTTGTTGCTGCATAGTGGGCAACATCTGAAGCTTTTCACACAATAAAGCAACAGATAAGTTCATGTATTCTTGTACAATTTTTGTGTTTTTTTTTTCATTTTAGTCTTTTTTTGTCTTTTGTTTTGTCACCTGACTCTATAGCCCAATGGAATGGATGAAGGCACTTAGAGACTAGAGTTCTTCTCCCTTTGATCATCTCAAAGGATGATTAAAGGAAGCTCCCTAGTTAGAGCCAGTTGTTATCCTCAAAATTAGTTGTACTCATTTTGTAGGATGACCCCTACGAAACTTGTCCATTTTGTAGCCTACAACTCTAAGAATGCAAATCAAGGTGAATCTTCTTTCCCTCATGCATGGTCCTCTAATCCCTAAGAATCTATTTGAGTATCTCCTCAATTTGGTTTCTCAAAGTTTGCAAAAGTTAAACAAGTAAGTAGACTTGTCAAACTAGTGAGTTTGATAGTTTTAAGGTGTTAGAAACATTTATGTTTTATATGCATGGTTAGTGAAAATCACTACGATTGCATGTTGGTGTTTAAATTTCTCTACATGCAAGGGCGGTGAAAATCACCACCATTGCATGTTAAGAATTGATTTCCTCTATATGCAACGATAGAAAAAAGTGCCGCCCATGCATCTCCCATTTCACGTTAAGTACATTTAATGCACTTCGTGTGAATGTTTATGAAGGTGTTTTATAGGTTTTAATCACTTTTATTTTTCATTTTATCGTTATCTTTTCATCTCTGTAATTCCTCTGAGCATCTACAAATCCTCGAAGCTCCTTGGTGTGTGTATTGGACTAAGATTTTCTTGGATTCAAGCTAGGGTTTCACCATCCTCTCATTATTCGGGTAAGTTTTTTTTTAATCTTAATGTTTTGTTATTCTGTTTTCTTTTGTATGAATTCATGAAAGCTTCAAACCCTAGTTCTTGTTCTCTCTTTCTATTATAAAGTATGTCATTTTATTTTTCTTTCTTGTATTTTATTTTTACCTCTTTGTCATGATGATCTTAGACTAGACACAACTAGGTTTTCATCACCTTTACCTTTGAAATCCTAGGTTTTACCTCACTTGTCCGAACGGTGAAAATTTCCGCCAGTGCTTGTGCCTCGATGATTTTCAACAAGGTTTTTATCTTCCCCTAAAGTGATGCAGGGGCAACAAAAATCGTTGTCCATGTCATCGACCTAGTCTTTCCTTGAAATGTAAGGGTGGCAATTTTTGCAGCCCACTGAGTTAGAGACGAACTTGTGTAGAGGTGACAAATTTTGTTGTCAATACACATAGTTCCCATTGTATCCTTTAAATATGCATGGGCGATGATTCTCACCCCTGATGCATATATTGCATTTATAACAAGACATGCATGAGCAGTGAAAATCACTGCTCATGCCTTACAAAACTTGTATTTACCCCTAAGTGTAGGAGCGGTTAAAATCGTTGCTCATACACAAGCTTGTGGTTCTATCCTAAGTGTAGGGGTGGAAAAGTTTATCACCCATACATAGATTATAATTAAGTTCCTCCCAAATGCTTGAGCAGCCATTTTTTCCTCTCAAGCACTTTGCAATTAAATTCTTCCTAATATGCAGGAGCGGGCATTTCTACCACCCTAACACAAAATATAATTCCTCCTACACGCAGAGGTGGGCATTTTTGTCGCATTTACATCATTGCTTCCAAATTCTCTAACTCTGGAGAATTTCTACATTTGATAGCTTTAGCCCACTTTCACTGCGCTTCTTGCTTTGATTGCTCTCTAGCCCCTTCAAGCTCGTGCTGTTGATCATGATTTTCCACATTACAGTTTACGAAATTGCTAAATTTTTCCTAACACTGCAAAATTATGCCTTCTATTATTATAGTTGCTTCTGCAAGATTGCCAAGTTCTTTTTCTCAATTGAGGGAGTTCATCTTTCAAATGACAGATCCCTCACCAAAGAGAGCTAAAGCTATGAAGTACAAATACCAAGGTGTGTTTCCCGTAACTTTAGTCACATCAAATGTGGATGAGATACGGGATACAGAGATTGGTCATGTTGATATGGCCGAGTTTGTAGAAACAACAAAGCAAGAGAATCCAAGTCATTATATGAGGAGGATTGTGGACAACAATATCCATTTGGTTGCATCTTTTCCCATAGCATCCCATAATACCGAATTTGTTCTTCAAGTAGCTCACTTCTATAATAGAGATAATATAACAGTGGCAAATTCACATGGTAATGTTATAATGAGGTTGGATGTAGAGTTCATAGACAAAGTCTTCATGTGTCCTGGTGAAGAGGAAAGTGCAGAGATTGATTTCAATATTGCTCAAAAGGAATATGACAAGGATACTGAGAAAACAAAAAGGATTGTAAACACTAAATGGTTGAAAATTGTTAGGTCTAATCTTTCTAGATGGCCCAAGAGTTTTCCAAGGAGTGACTTTGTTGAAGAGGTTAGTGACCTAATAACTCTTCTCAAAAGAGTTAGAGGGCTACCTTCTTCTTCTACTTTCCATGAGTGGATGTATCCTTATATCAAAATCATCCTCCAAGGTAAACATAATATTTTCTAGGGTGAGTGGATAAGTAATTCTCTTCATGAGCAATTAACCAAGGTGTCAACAACTTCCAAATTCTATATGCCATCTTACTTGGTATATGTAGCTGCCTCTATGAGAAGTTTTCCAAGGTTAACCTCAGAAGGAGACCGAAGAGTCATTCATGTGTATCAGTATTACCCCCAATTGACTTTAAATGGATCTATTCATCACTTTCGGAGGGTAAGCGATGATTTCTTTGTAACATTTTTGTTTCTTTTTGATCCCCAATAGGAATAGAAGAGAGTGTCAGATGAAGCTTGGGAGGTGGTAAATAGGTTTAGATGTATGTATGTTCAATTCCCAACCTTTACTTATATGAGGGTTAGCTATTTCCAGGGATATCCATACATGCTACCTAAGTTTCGTAGTGACAAAATTATTTTGATGGAGTTATGCCCACAAATGATTGTTGTGCATAACAAGCAGATGGAGCTATAGAAACCTACTTTCAAGTTTCCTATAAAGATTGGCAGGTACCCTATTGCCACTTCTACTAAAGCTAAAGCTCTTGAGACTAAAATGCAATTGGTAACGACGAAGCAGTTCAAGAGGAGAAACAATTTTGACTTTAGGAGGGTGAAGGACAAGATCAAGAGGAAGATACTATCACATGTCCCAATGGTAGAAGACATATGGGCTGATTTGAGGACTCAGGAAGAGATTAGGAAACTAGATTTCTATAAGTTAACTCTAAGTCAAATTGAGGACTTAGAACTAGCTGATATTCCAAAAAGAATGGTAGATGATGCAAACATCATGAGTCTAGGTATGCCAATGAAAATGTTGTTGGTTCTCCTTTACCTATAGTCTTATGGTCAAAGAAGGAGCCAACTTCAATAAGGAAAAGGTTTGAGCCTATCCTGGTGAATATCAATGTGTGGTTGAAAAGCAAAGGAATTCAGTTGAAAGACTTTGTCACTGGTTTAGAGGAAAAGGTTTTAGAGGAAACTAGCAAAAAGGCTGAAATAAGAACTAAAAATAAAAGTGATGCACCAATCTCTTCTAAGGCTCCTACGCCTAAGATAAAGTTTGTATCAAAGGGAGGAAAGGAAAAAAGTGACGAAAGAAGAACCAAGTGCAGAAGAAATGGAAATAGGTGAACAAGCAATTTAGGAAGAGCTTGATGTTGAATAGATGGACACTAAGGAGAGGTATTTAGAGGAAAAGAGGATGAGTAGAGAGTAGAGAAACAAGACAAATAGGAATAGTTAGAGGATTTAATCATGTCTTCTGAAAAGGACTTGACACGAGAGCCTCAAACTTCTTCTCCTTTTCCCACTATGCATGTTTCAGATTCAATACATGTTGTTTCTAGTACATTAGTTACTCCTATTGTCATACCATCTTCTAGTTCTTCTACGCCATCTTATTCTAGAACACTTTTTGATAGTCCTAAAGCTACTTTTCATGCTGTTTTGTGTTCTTTGGGATCTCTACCAAGTTTGTCTTCTCCTTCATATGACATTGGTGATCAAGCAATTTTGGACCAATTAGTTTCAAGAACTGAGCAAGCTGCTAATGTTAATGTGTCAAGTGCTATTTTTACAAATACTTCTCTGATAATCACTACAACTAGTGTGGGTGCAACTCCTTCTGGGCAAGCAATGGGTTCAAATCCAGATACTAGTTCATCATTGCTTCCTCCATGGCTCTCAGCCTACACTCCAAAGAGGAAAAAGCAATCCATCTCTCCAGATGACTTCAATTTTGAAAACCTAGTACCTATCAAGGCAAAGACTCAGAAGAAGCCCAAGACTCCTTCTCGGCTATTAGAATACAAAGGTCACAAGTACGTATAAATTGCTCAACCCCCACCAGATGCTACCATTGAGAATTTCAACATGAGTGATTATTCAATCTCTAGGATTGAACTAGGGAAAATTAATCATGAAAGTGCTAAGGCCGACATGCAGTTAACTCTCAATTCTTTGATTATGAAATTTGATCATGAGAGAGAAATGAAAGATGAATATAAGGCAAGAGCTAAGCAACTAGCTGTGGTAATACGAAAGTTCACCCTGTCATCTGAGGCTGTGGAACCTGAGGCAATTACTATGGAGGATCATGTTATTCAGAAAGTAGAAAAGACTCATGCTAAGGGGAAAGTAGTTGAGGAATATATTGAAAGAATGCATGCATAGGGTGAACTTCCCTTAACAAGCATAGTTGAGAAGAAAAATAAAATGGAGAAAGTGAGAAGTGAAATAGATGACTTGGTTGATACTTTGTCTCAGGAAGTTGAATATTTGGATGCAAGTTTAGAGAAATGGACTGACATGAATAAAATGAAGGTAAAATCCTTGGTATCAATTGGCATCCTTTCAAACTAGGAATCTTATGTACAAACCAAAGAGTCATTGATTCACCACAGTAATCTGTTGAAAGATTTGCTCAAAGATTTGCAAAGTGCTCGGGAGCTCAGCGTGGATAGTGATGTTTATCTTCTACACAAATTGGAAGAGCTTCCATGTAAATTGACAGGTGATGACCATCATTTTCTTTTAGTTGAGGAAATGGTTCAGGAGTTCAAGAGTATGTTTTAGAGGGAATTTGAAGACAAAGCATTTTCAGTTGCTTCTCAGTATAGTCTTCTAGATAACCATCTAATTTTGGATAATTTGAAAGCTAAGTTGACAAGTCATGAAAAAGCGGCTACTGCAATAAAGGATGCAATAACTAGAGCTCGAGTTTTTTCAAAGAACACTGTGGGTCCTGACAGCCTGGAGATGCAGATAGTGTTTACCATGTATGAAGGATTTCTCAAGAAGAATGGGGGAAAAATTTAATTCAGATGTGCATGCCTTAGTATATTTTTGTAGTTTCATATGTACTTTT
Organism: Cunninghamia lanceolata; assembly: GCA_027924645.1. NCBI lineage: Eukaryota > Viridiplantae > Streptophyta > Pinopsida > Cupressales > Cupressaceae > Cunninghamia > Cunninghamia lanceolata. Next base: position 15,342,011 of record BSBN01001152.1, on the reverse strand, counting down.
TTTTAGTTTTGGACATTTTCACATGTACTTTTTCAAGATGCAATTACATGTAAAAACAAGGAAATTACCAAATCAATAAGGACTCTTCTTGTTGAATAAGTCAAGTTAGTTGTATTTTCCCTACTTTTGCTTATGGCCTCTCATTATAAATAAAGAGGGCCTCTTTGTAATTTTTTATCTTTTAGTTATTGAAGCAAAAATATGCCAAAATTGAGAAGCATTTTTGAGACTTTGTGTTCAAGTTTGTAAATCAAGATTTTATCAATAATAAGAAAGCAAGTGAGTATTCAAACTTTGTTTTGGGAATCTACTTATAGTGTATGAGAGATGTTCTTATGTCTTTTCTCTTGCACCATCTTATGCAATTGATCAAATAAGTAGTGTGAATTCATATAATTTGGGAGGTGATCTAAAGCTGATTTTGGAGTGTTTGTGCTGCAACATTGCCTTTGGAATTTATATTCTATGTTAGTGAGTAAAAGATATTGGAAAGACTTTGAGTTGCTGCTATCTTTTATGTTCGTGTGATTTTATTACAGCATTTGGTGGAGACTTTGGGCTGCATCTTATTCTATTAGTTTCTAACTTCAAGTCAGCAAAAGAAATTACAAAAGACTTTGTGCTTCTATGGATTTCTTAGTTATTTCAAGTTGGTATCATTTTGAATATTCTTATGTTCGTTCAATCTTGATATTGGTTATTATTGTTCCAATAAGTGGTTTTTGAGTTTATCATTTATTGTAAAAGTTAAGTTGAAACATCATTTCTGAAAAAGAGAAATAGATGATATGACACCATCCACAAATTAGTTTATATTGTACATAAATCTAGTTAAGTACTTGTTGATTGTAGTGAGCAATAAGAAGGGAGCCTCCCCTTTCTGAGAGGAGAGATTAAATCTCATCATACTATGGTTGATATAACTATTTTTCCTTTAGTTAGTTGAAGACAAAATATTCACCCAACAAAAATAATTGTTAATAGTTTACAAGAAATTAGCACCTAATGGCTAAAAAAACCTACAAAAAGTAAATACATAAAAACTCAATAAATACAAAAAGGGCATTATTAGGGCTATAGAAACCCCAACCCCTTAGGCAGTGTGTCACATTTGCACTCAACACTAAGAAAAATTTGAGCTCCGACAAGAAACTAAAAAAACTAGCATACTCTACCCACAACTGTAGAAAATAAAAATGGCCACCCGTACACTCATTGACATTACAAAGTAGCCTAGACCCAAATACAAGAAGTACCCTTATAAGGTGATGGAAGTAAACAAAGCTGGTGCATTCTCAGAAGTACTAGTAGATGTCAGATATACAAAGGATGTAATAAAATACATCCATGCACGGATATTAGAAATTGATCATATGAAGTTTGGGGAGTCTTGGGATACACTTCTTCAACCGGATAAAACAAGGTACTTGCCATAGTATCAAAACATTGCTTAAAAAAGACTTGACATTTGGGAGGACTACCCTAATTTTTTCGGAAGCATGATTAGGTGCATATAATTCTCAACTAGATTCATGATAAATACATATATCTGGACACACCACACTGCATCACAAAAGAAGCTATTAATGTGGTGACAGGGCTTTTGCGTAGTAGGAGAGATATCGACAGAGAAAGCAATAAAAATGAGAAGGTGATGGAACTTGTTGGTTCCCAAAATAACTGCAACCCAAAACTCTAAAACATTCCTAAATCACCTAGGTCAAGGATTGTCATCAGGATGATAGGAAGAGATTTATCAACAAGTTAAGGGGAATTTTGTCCAACTAACAGGAGTGGGTAGACTCCTCTACACTTGGAGCTCATCTTAGACTCTAGAGGGATATTCTAAAGGGGATACCTGAATAGGTTTAAGTTCAAACCAGATGAACAACTAAAAATAAATGAATAGCCAAACCCAACTCATCATATTGACTCCAAAAGCTGCCACTAAGTCAAGAATGACTGGCTGTCACAAAACCCTTATATATTTGATTCAACTGTGTGAATGTGCATACACAGGAAAGATGGTTTTTCCCCTAAAACATAGGTGAATGTTTGTTTGATTTTAAAGAGTGATTGGTCCCTCTCCAATATGGACCGGTGCCTATTCTATTGGGCAACAGAGTCATAGAATGCATGGAGGAAAGGAGATACAAAGTAAAAGATCAACAAACTAGACATATATTCACATATATGACTTCAGATAGATCTTCATACAATGGACACACTTAATGATCCAAAAGAGAACTACAATGATTCCTATGCAACAAAAGGATGACAAATATAAAGACTTGTATTAACTTAGATGTTGTTACACATCTCTGAACATTTGTTAAAATAATACTAGCAAAAGTAGAAAAGGGAAATACATAAATGTGATTATATATTTACCAAAATCATTATAAACTCTCATGGAGACATACGATTACATTCAAATCTACTTTACAATAATCCTCCTACTCTATACTAAACATATCCCTTCACTAAAAGACTAGACAAATCATGTGTTGAAGCCGGAGAAAATCTTTAGGTGCTCCCAAACCAGACAATTGGCTCAGTGACCAACCCTGAGAATGCCAACAACTGACGCATATATAGCCATTTGTCATGCCCACATTTGCCATGTTGTCATGACACGAGTACCACATGTCATGTCAAAATTTTTCATATGGTCATGACACAAAATATTAAAAAAATTTCCCACCCAACTCTAAAACCCCTCGCGTGCAATAAGTGCGCTCGGTAACACACACACACATAATGTGGTTATAATCACAACACACATTAGGCACGTTGCACAAAGATGGGGAAGTTAATTAGGATGCACGATAATGCAAAACTCTTTTCACATCCCTTTGATGATGGTAGCAAACTAAAGGGGTGGGTGTCACATCTTGCATCACCAAGAGGGGTGGTCTCCATTGAGAAACCAGAAAGTTGAAAATGGGCTTTGACCTAGTTGAAACCCTAACCCTAGATTTAATTTAGTTATTTAAAATTTTCTAGGGTTAGGGTTTCAACTAGGTTGAAACCCATTTTCCACTTTCCCCTAGGAAATCCTAGGGATGGTTTCTCAATGGAGACCACCCCTCTTGGTGATGCAAGATGCGACACCCACCCCCTTAGTTTACTATCATCATTGAAGGGATGCAAAAAGAGTTTCACATTATCCTACATCCTGATTGACTTTCTCAACTTTGTGTAGTGTGCCTAACGTGTGTTGCGACTCATTACAACCACATTATGTGTGTGAGTGTCATCGGCATGCTTGTTGCGCACGAGGGGGTTTTAGAGTCGGGTGGGAAAATTTTTCAATATTTTACATCATGACCACATGACATGTGGTATTTGTGTCATGACCACATGGCAAATATGGGCATGACACCATTCAGCTCACCGTGCAAATTCTAGATGCTGGAAAATTTAGTCAACAAGTAACCGTTACTTTGAATGTGATGCATGGCCTAGTCAGAGAAATCAAAAATATTTTGGGCGCCCATGCCCTGCATACTAACTTACGTCCTTGAGGGGTACTGCAGAAGATACTAGATACTGAAACATTGCACCTCCCATTAAGTTTGGTACTTGATCATAGACAACAGACATTGTTCTAGCAACCACCCAATTTGGATTAATGGTGTTCCTAGAAGTAGTTGGCATGTTGCCAGGAAGTGAACCTCTGACAAATTAGAATTTTGGACTTTAGACTTTGTTGCCCCATCCTTCTGCCTTACAAAAGGAAGCAGGAAGGAAAGAGAAACACCTACCTTCTGATATCTGCCTTACTAATAAGAATGTTTGCCCTGTTGGACTTCGGCCCTTGAGCATTCAGCCTTACCACTTCCCAGAGAAAGAAGAAGAGACAAAGCCCAAGGCCCACAATTCTGAAGACTTAGTCACTTTTACAAAGGTTCAGGAGAGTTCGAAGTTCGGGCCTTCAGCCTTCCTCTTTATCACTTGCCCTTTTGTCCACGTGGCGGCCTCCCATGGTTTCGCAGTCATGAGATAAAGCAACAAATGAAGGCCTGCAAAATGGAGGAAACACTTAAGATCATTCCACATGTCTTCTTCCTGTGGTTCCACAAGCATGCTATGGGTCCCCCAAAAGGCTCGACAAAATGGCATAATGCTTTAGAAAAAATACTTGTCGGGGGTCGGTCATCGGGCCTTCCTCTATCCACCTTCCAAAAGGAGGAAGGAGGAAGAAAGGAATCCCAAAAATCTAAAGTTTGCCACTCTTAGATGAATTTTAGAGCCTGATTTCAGAGCCGATAAAAAGAGCAAGACTGAAGACATGAACTCCGAACTCCAAAAATCTGACAAAGGAAAAACACAAGGAAACACTTAGAATTTTTGACTTAGTCTTTTTTGGGCCTTTTTTTGGGAATTAAGGTGTCTCAACCTTGGTAATTCCTTACATTATTAATGTTTGTATTTATTATTTAATTGCCTATGTTGTAAATATTTGTAAATTCCATATTGTCATATTGTGGGATGTGGCACGGTGATGTGTCAATCCTACATGGAATATGACAAGTTGTAATTTTGTCCTCACATGAGGAGATAGGCATCCCACTTTGTGGTAGGATAATTTTGCCATGTGTTGGCATCTTCCATGTTGTGTAAGGGAATATTGACCAAAACGGTTATGATGGATTCCTATGATAGAATCTATGACATGTAAGAGTCAGAAATAGAAGTTTGTAAGACATGTGAGGACATGTGTCTTGAAGCATCTTTGAAAAAGGCATATTTGGGTGCCCCAAGATGGACTATGACATGTAAGAAAATATGCTATTTATAGCATGTGTATGACAGATTCTCTTACAACTGTAAGTTGTAACTACTATGACAGATTCTATGATGGTCGTAAGTGTCGTAAGAGTATCCGTCATAGCCCATTTTGGAAATAAGCGACCTCTTTGGGATGGGAGCTATGCACAAGTGTCAGGAACATTCTACAATGTTGACCAAGTGTCCTTAGGCATGGGTTTTGGGCCATGAGGCCAAGTTGGACGCCCATCCCAAGATAGGACCTATTTTGCCTTGTATTTTCTATATAAATAGGTGCTTGGAGATGGAGTTTGTATTATAGGTTTACAGGTACTGTTATGCTATCAGATTGACTCCAGATACGAGTGTCAAAGACCATTGAATCTTGCATTGCAAGTGTATTGTAAACATTATTTCATATTTGTTAATACATTGTGCAGGTTTCTAAGTGTGGGGTTTTTCACTCGATAAGGGTTTTCCCCACCGTATATCTTTGTCTTTCTTCTTCTATTTTCTTTCTGGTTCATGTGTATTGCTGCAATATCTCATTTAGATGTTCTATGTTTCTGTAGTTGTAAGGAATAATTTGAATTTTCAAAGCCCTCTCCTCATTAGATTAGTGTAGGAAGCGATTTCTGCACACCTAGCTTCCTTTTAGTTGGTGTCAGAGCTTGATCACCTTTGGTCCTAGTTGTTGGGTAGGGGTTTTTTGAGTTGATCTTAAGTTGAGTGGGAGTCTGTGTAGAGTATTGTATTTTATATTACAGCAAGGAGATGGCAAGCACATCTGAAAGAATGGAAGTGGAGAAGTTCAATGGCACTAATTTCAAGCTGTGGAAGCTCAAGATGGAAGACATGCTTGGTGACCGAGACCTTTGGGAAACCATTACCAGAACTAAACCAGCTGCAATACAACAAGTTGATTAGGATCTCAAGGATCAAAAGGCTAAGAGTCTCATAAGACTTAGTCTTGCTGATTCTATGTTGTTAAATGTCCATGAGGAGAAGACTGCAACCTTGCTTTGGAAGAAGTTGGGAGATGTGTATCAAGCCAAATCCCTGGTTAATAATTTTTTTTTGAGAAAGAAGCTGTATTCTATTTGAATGGAGGATGGAGGATCCATTGCCGAATATATGAATGCTTTTAACATGCTAGTTGCACAGTTAACATCTATTGTTGTAAAGATGGAGGAGGAGGATTGGTGTATGACCTTGCTTTGTTCTTTACCAGACTCGTGGGATCACCTTGTCATGGCTATTGGAAGCACCACATCCACATTCAAGATGGAAGATGTGGTATCTGCGTTGCTGTCTGAAGAGATGTGGAGGAAGTCTTCTAATGCAGCCAAAGAGGCTCTTGTAGTTCATGGAAGACCCAAGGAGAAAGGGAAAAAGAAGGACAAGAAAGTTGAGAAGGGTAGATCCAAATCCTGTGGGAGATCCAAATCTCTTGGAAAGTCCAAGGCTATATGTTGGAATTGTGGTAAATCTAGGCATTTCTGAAAAGAATGCAAACAGGAGAAGAAGAAGAAGAAGAAGAAAGCTCCTGATTTAGATTTTAACAAATCACAAAATGATGGTGATGCTTTCATCGCAGCCCTAGCAACCCATGCATCTGATGATGTGTGGCTGATTGACTCTGGTGCATCATTCCACATGACTTCACATTGAGACTGGTTCATTAAGTATGAGGAGTTCGATGGTGGAAAGGTGTACTTGGGTAACAACTCTCATCTGAAGATTGTTGGTCGTTGAAGAGTTTCTATTTGATTCCTTGATGGTCGAGTGAAGGAGATCTCTAGGGTTATGCATATCCCAGGCTTAGCACGAAACCTACTTTCTATAAGTAGTTTGAATGATACAGGTGTCCAGGTTGTCTTTTCAAAAGAAGGATGCAAGATGACTAGAGGAGCTATGGTGCTTGCTAAGGGTATTAGGAGAGGTATTCCGTTTCAGCTGGAGGCATGCATTTCACAATGCAATAGTTCTTTTGTTTCAAAGAAGTGGGCAACAGTCACTTCATCCCCACCATTTGAATGAGTAGTTAAGAGATCTATTGTTTCTAGTTCTGATGTTTGTAATCATGCCTTGGAAGTTAAACTTCCTGCTGAAAAGACAATGTTATGGCATAAGAGATTTGGCCACATTTGTGAGAAGGGTCTGCGTACCCTGAAAAATAAAAACCTCATTGAGGGGTTAGATGATTGTAATCTTGCGTTTGACTTTTGCGAACATTGCATTTATGGGAAACAAAACCATGTTTAGTTTTATTCAAGTTCTCACAAGTCTTCTGGTGTGTTGGACCTTGTTCATTTTGATGTATTTGGTCCTGTTAATGTTTCTTCGTTATCAAAATCTATATATTTTGTATCTTTTATAGATGACTACAATAGAAGGACATGGATTTATTTTCTCAGAAGCAAATATGAAGTCTATAGTAAGTTTAAGGAGTTTAAGGCCTTTGCTAAAAATCATACTGGTAAGAAGATTAAGTGTTTGAGAACTGACAATGGTGGCACGAGTTCTGTTCTACAGAATTTGATAAATATTGCAACGAACTTGGGATTGAAAGACATAAGACAACTCCATACACTCCACAGCAAAATGGAGTTGTAGAAAGGATGAACAGGACATTGATGGATAAGGCTAGGAGTATGCTTAGTGGAGTTGGCCTAGAACAAAAGTTTTGGGCTAAAGTTGTTTCCATTGCTTTCTATCTTGTTAATAGATCTCCTACATCAGCTCTTGTTGGAAAGACACCCATGGAGGTGTGGTCTAGTAGAAAGCCTTCAATAAGGCATCTTCGTGTTTTTGGTTGTGAGGCATATGCAAATGTGCCTAGGGAGAAGCAATCAAAATTGGAGAACAAGGCTGTTAAGTGTATCTTCATTGGCTATGGTCTCAGTGTGAAAGGATACAAGCTTTGGGACCTTGTGGCTGAAAAAGTGCTATGTAGCAGAAGTGTCATCTTCAAAGAGATTACACCTTCTTCCATTGTTTTACAGCTAGAAGAAAAAGAAAAGAAAGAGGATGTTGTTCAATTTCCTCTCACCCCTGAGAAGACTGAACAGAAAGACAATGTTGGACCTAATGATGATGAGAGTTCTAGCAGCTCTAAAAGCTCAGATGAAGAAGCTGAACCTCAACCTCGGCTCTTGAGGAGGTCTACATAGATAAGAAAACAACTTGAAAGGTTTGGTTTTACATTGCTTGATTCTAGTTGTGCTTTTGTTGTGCTTACTAACAATGATGAACCTAGAATTGTATCAGAGGCTATGGACATGAAAGATGTAGGTTCCTGGAAGGAGGCCATGGAGGATGAAATGACTTCTTTGGAAAAGAATCAAACTTGGGACTTAGTCCCTTTGCCTCCTAGATGGAAACCCATTGGATGCAAATGGGTGTTCAAGAAGAAATTTGTTACAGATGGCAGTGTTGAGAAGTATAAGGCCAGATTGGTTGTGAAGGGGTATTCACAAGTGGAGGGTATAGAGTGAGAACTTCTCTCCCATTGCAAAGCTGACATCCATTCGATTCTTGTTGTCTCTCATAGTAGCTTATGACTTGGAGGTAGAACAGATGGATGTGAAGACAACTTTCCTTCATGGTGATTTTGAGGAAGAAATCTACATGTCATAGCTAGAGCAATACATGGTGAAAGATAAAGAAAATTTGGTTTGCAAACTTAAGAAGTCTTTGTATGGTTTGAAGCAATCCCCTAGGAAATGGTACTTAAAGTTTGATGCCTTTGTGTTGTCAATTAGATTTGTGAGATTGAAATTAGACCACTATGTGTATTATAAGTTTGATGGTGATCATATTCTCATTGTTGCACTGTATGTTGATGATATGTTGCTCATTGGGAAGGGTAAGAATATGATTTTTGATTTTAAATCTTAGTTGTCAACACAGTTTGAAATGAAAGATTTAGGGGCTGCTAGGTACATTCTAGGAATGGAAATCAAAAGAGATAGAACCAACAGAAAACTTTGGTTAAGCCAAAGTAAGTATGTGAACACCATGTTGGACATGTTCAGCATGGCAGATTGTAGACCATTGTGTGTTCCCATTTCTTTGGGGACAAAGTTGTCTATTGAGGATTGTCCAAAATCTCCTAGTGAGGTGGAGGACATGAGCAGAGTACCTTATGCTAGTGTTGTTGGCAGTTTGATGTATGCTATGGTCTACACAAGACCAGATGTTGCCCAAGTAGTGGGAGTCCTTAGTTGATTTATGGCTAAGCCTGGACAAGTTCATTGGGATGCAGTTAAGCGAGTGTTTAGATATTTGAGGGGTGCTTCTGAGTATGCCATATGCTATCATGGTAGTGTTTCAGGGCCTCTGCATTCTATTGATATTCATGGATTTGTGGATTTAGATTGGGCAGGTGACATTGATAGCAGGAGATCCACCAGTGCTTATGTGTTTACACTGTTTGGTGGTGCGATTAGTTGGATGAGTAAGCAACAACCTGTTGTTACTTTTTCCACGACAGAAATTGAGTATATGACAGAAACTCATGCTTGTAAGGAATCCATTTGGCTTAAGAGATTGTGTTCAGATATTGGTGTTGATGCAGGTCAGATCACGATCAGTTGTGACAATCAAAGTGTAATTTTCCTTGCGAAGAATCTAACTTTCCATGCTAGAACAAAGCACATTGATGTTTAGTTTCACTTCATACGAGACATGGTTGAGGATGGAAAGGTAAATTTGGAGAAGGTAGATACTTTGAAGAATGTTGCAAATTCATTGACAAAGCCAGTGGGCACAGAGAAGTTCAAATGGTGTTCGGAGTCTATGGGCCTCTCAGCTTATAGCAGTTAAATCATATTTTTCTATTGGCTCTTACAAGGTGTTCGACAAGTGGGAGAATGTTGGGAATTAAGGTGTCTCAACCTTGGTAATTCCTTACATTATTAATGTTTGTATTTATTATTTAATTGCCTTTTGTTGTAAATATTTATAAATTCCATATTGTCATATTGTGGGATGTGGCATGGTGATGTGTCAATCCTACATGGAATATGACAACTTGTAATTTTTTCCTCACATGAGGAGATAGGCATCCCACTTTGTGGTAGGAGCATTTTGCCATGTGTCGGCATCTTCCATGTTGTGTAAGGGAATATTGACCGAAACAGTTATGATCGAATCCTATGACAGAATCTATGACATGTAAGAGTCAAAAATAGAAGCTTGTAAGACAGGTGAGGACATGTGTCTTGAAGCATCTTTGAAAAAGGCATATTTGGGCACCCCAAGGTGGACTATGACATGTTGTAAGAGAATATATACTATTTATAGCATGTGTATGACAGATTCTCTTATAGTTGTAAGTTGTAACTACTATGACAAATTCTATGACGGTCGTAAGTGTCGGAAGAGCATCTGTCATAGCCAATTTTGGAAATAGGCAACCTCTTTGGGATGGGAGTTGTGGACAAGTGTCAGGCACATTCTACAATGTTGACCAAGTGTCTTAGGTGTGGGTTTTGGGCCATGAGGCCAAGGTGGATGCCCATTCCAAGATAGGACCTATTTTGCCTTATATTTTCTATATAAACAGGTGCTTGGAGATGGAGTTTGTATTACAGGTTTACAGGTACTGTTATGCTGTCGGATTGACTCCAGATACAAGTGTTGAAGACCATTGAAGCTTGCATTGCAAGTGTATTGTAAACATTCTTTCATATTTGTTAATACATTGTGTAGGTTTCTGAGTGTGGGGTTTTTCACTCGATAAGGGTTTTCCCCACCATATATCTTTGTCTCTCTTCTTTTGTTTTCTTTCTGGTTCATGTGTATTATTACAATATCTCGTTTAGATGTTCTATGTTTCTATAGTTGTAAGGAATAATTTGAATTTGCATAGCCCTCTCCTCATTAGATTAGTGTAGGAAGCGATTTCCACACACCTAGAGCTTCCTTTCACCTTTTTTTCCTTATATTTTCAAAATCTAGACATATGAAAACCTACGAAAGATGTCTCTAATCGGTTATAAACTATAGGTTCAAGTGGGATTCAAATGGTATTTGGAGGCAAAATGGGGCATTTTGGGGACTAATTTTTTCAAGGGTCAATATAACTAATAGGGGCTACACCAGATGTGAGAATCTTGAATGTCAATGAAATTACAAACCCTATGTTAAGGTATGATACTATGGGAATTGAATACAAGATATACTATGCCAACCGTGAAGGGTCGGCCACTGGAATGGCGATACACACAACATACTAGATGGTTGTGGATGGAAAAGATTTTGACCTCTACAAGGTTCTAAGGGAGTAGATGATGGAGAATCTTCACAAGATAAAGACCTCCAATTATAACTTTAGGTATGGAACCCTAATTCTTTGCCTAACTTTCTATTTCATGAATGCATTACCAAACTATGGAGGAAAGATATAGTAACAAGACACTATAATGGCTGCACAAATAAAACAATAAGACACAATTTTCAAAGATAAGCTCTCTTACACCGCAACATACTGGGGGTTTTTAAAAGTCGTACAAGACAAAATTCAATCCAGGGAAAGAATTCCATATGACTCTGTAAAATAGTATACGAACAATATAACATTTATGGTAGATAAAAAATATACATACATGGAGGTAGTAGAACCTAGGACTTTTTGGATTCCTAGGCTACCTTATGAAATCATTGCACAAGAAATTGATGCATATGCTAAAATCATCCTCAATAAGCAAAAAGACCCAAGCACGGAGAGGTTTGGGACATATAGAGAGTTCATGGATAAGCTACATAAAAAGGAGGCATAGGAACATTTGGAAAAACATAAGGAGAAATTACACTCACAATCTGGTATTTTATCGCAGCCCAGCTCTTCTGCTCTACCAGCTGCCCAACGATTGCCACAAGCTAGCACCACAAGCACATCACAGACAAGAAGCTCTGGGAGATTACATTTTGTAACTCTTAGCACCCAATTTGGGGTTAACCCTGCTAATTCCTCAAAAATAGTATCAATTCCACAATAGACATAAAAATATCCTAACATTGAGGAAATATCGACTGTATTGTTTCAATTAAGTGCAGAGAAGAAGAAAGGAAAGAAAAATTAAGGAGTAAAGAGGAGTATAGTCTAGGCCTTTGTGGAAGAGTGGTGAAGTCACAGTTAGGAGGGTCCACAAAGTGAATAGTCAACACCGTGCAGCAAGAGTAAACACAATGGAAGTAACTCAATTGTAGAATGCAAATGTAGATTCAAATGTTCAATATATCATAGATTCCAAATACTAACATGCTAGCAACATGCAGGCTTACAAAATAGGGGTCACAGGCCTAATTACAAAATAGCAAGATATGGCATTGAAGCACCTGATACCAAAAGAATTCAAACTACCTAACTCATGAATTATGCTAACTACTTTCCTATGCATCTATTACATGATTATATATCATCTCTGGATCACAAGAATCCCCTGTGTCAGCCAAGAAAGAAGTTACAATCCCCAATGAAGGTGTAACATGTGTGTACATGGATAGGTTAGCATTAAGCAACTTGTACTCCTCCACAAGTGAATGAAACAAGGTGCGGACCTCAAGGAAGGTCATCCAATTCTCAAACAACCATGAATGATGGTTCATTTAGCACCGCAATTCATGGGAGTGTTTCACAAGCCTTCTCCTTTAGCTAATTTTCTGAGACTATCTAAATGTTTTGTTCTAAGAAAATAATTGATCTTTTGATAGAGATATATTTCTAGAAACTAATCCAAATGATCTAAATTTTGGATATGATGTGCATGATAATATCTAGATGCTAAGTCCTGCTCCATAATGTTTGGAATGGAATTATGGCAGAATGTGGAGAAAAATACAGAAACTGCTACTAATTGAACTGACTATATTGAACTGGAAGCTGAAAGGAAAACAAAAGAAAATGCAAATATTTTTGGTTGATGCAAGATTGCTTTACAACTTGGGATGCTCCTGGATCATACACCTAGGGTTGATGAAAAAGTGAGTCCCTCACTTTGTTGAGGCTAGAGAAAAACCAAGACGGTCCACCTTAGCCTGAGAAATCCAAGATGAATCTTCTTCCAATCTGCCTTTCCACTTTACCAAATATTCCTTGTATTGCCTGCTTCTAATATTGCATCCAATTCTGATGTCTAAGATGTCTTCAATCTGCTCTGGTGTTTGTTGTGGCAACTGCTTCTTCAAGTCTTCTTCAATACTATCACTTATTTCACGTTCATGGTACTGCTATAGATCTGCAATGTTGAAAATAGGTGATATACCCAATGTCTCCGATAGCTTCACTTCATATGCATTTCCCGAGTCAAACTTTTTGAGTATCCTACATGGTCCAAACTTCTTCATCTTCAAATTGTTATATGTCCCTACTAGAAATCTTTCTTTTCTCAGATATACCATTACCTCATCTCCCACTAAAAATTCTTTATGTCTTCTCTTATCATCGTCTTGCTCCTTATACTTACTGTTCATCTCCTCCAAATGCTTCTTAACCTGATTATGCATTGTCTCCATGTGTCCTACAAATTCTTCTACCTCTGTACTCCTCTTTTTCTCCATACTGATATCTCTCAACTCTGCTACTCCTCTAGGGTTATTTCCTCTCACAATCTCAAATGGTGTTCTTCCTGTCCTCCTATTCATTGAATTATTATATGCAAACTGTGCTTGTTATAGAATGAGATCCCAATTTCTTGCCTTTTCTCCAACCAAACATCTCAACAAGTTACACAAACTCCTATTTACTAATTCTTTTTGTCCATCAGTCTATGGAAGAAATGTTGAATTAAACTTCAAATCTATTTTCATCTTCTTCCAAAGTGTCCTCTAAAAGTATCCAAGGAATCTTGTATCTCTATCTGAAAATATGCTTTTAGGTAATCCATGCAATCTCACAATCTCCTTGAAAAATAGGTCATCCACATGAATTGCATCATTTGTCTTCTTACAAGGCATGAAATGTACCATCTTTAAAAATCTATCCACCACTACAAATATAAAATCATGTCCTCTCTGTGTCTTTAGAAATCCTACTATGAAATCCATGCTTATGTCTTCCCAAGGTCTCTTTGATACTGTCAAAGATTTGTACAACCCAGTATTCTAACTATTTCCTTTTGCAACTTGACATACTCTACAACTTTACACAAACTTCCTGACATCCTTATATATCTAAGGCTAAAAGTAATTTTCACTTACCAAAGCCACTATCTTATCAATTCCAAAATGTCCTGCTAATCCACCACTGTGTTTTTCTTTGATCAAATTGTCTCTCATTGAACTCCTAGGTATACACAACTGATTTTCTTTGAACAACATATCCTTCTGAATGAAATAATCCAACCACTTACTCCTATCTATCACAATAGGTTCCTTACATGCCTTCCAAGGTTCCACAAAATCAAGGTCTTCTTCATACATGTTCTTTAACTCCTCAAATCCTAACACTTCAACTCTCATCTCTGTCAGCAAGTTCCTTCTTCTACTCAATGCATCTATAACTTTTTTTGATTTTCCACTCCTATGCTTCAATACAAAGGTGTAACTCTGCATGAACTCTACCCATCTCATATGTCTCTGATTCAACTTACCTTGACTATTCATATATTGCAAATCTTGATGATCTATATACAACACAAATTACTTAGGCAACAAATAATGTCTCCACTTCTTCAAGGCTTGAATTATGGCACAGAATTCCTGATCATAAACTGAGTATCTTCTTCTTGCATCATTCAAATTTTCATTGAAATATGCTAAGGGTCTACCTTCTTGACTTAACACTACTCCTATTGTATTTCCACTTGCATCACAATCCACTTGAAATACTTTGTTGAAATCCGGTAATGCTAACACTGGTTGTTCCATCACCTTCTGCTTTAACAATTCAAAACTTTTATTTGCTCCTAATGCACACTTAAAGTCCTTTCAATCACCTCTGATTGTCTCTGTCATAGGTGTGCATACTAAACTAAAATTTCTGATGAACTTCCGATAGAAACTAGCTAATCCATGAAATGATCTTACTTCTCCAATACTCTCAGCTATAGGCCACTCAACAACTACTCTAACTTTCTCAGGGTCCATCTTCAATCCTTCCACAGAAACCACAAATCCCAAATATACCAATTCTACCTTCATGAAACTATAGTTCTTGATGTTTATCAACAATTTCTCTTCCCTTAGTCTCTATAATACTTTTTTAAGGTGCCACAAATGTTCTTCTTTTGTCTTACTAAAAATCAGAATATCATCCAAATATACAATAACAAACTTACCCAAGAATTTCTTCAAAACTTCATTCATCAAACTCATAAAAGTACTTGGTGCTTTAGTCAATCCAAAAGGCATCACTAACCACTCATACAATCCTTCATTTGTCTTGAAAGCAATCTTCCATTCATCTCCTTCTTTAATTATGATCTGATGGTGTGATTAGGAGATTCAAATTGAGGTTAAAATACAAACTAAAATGCATAAACACACAAAAGCTATACCTCAACAAGAAGACCCAATCTAATCAAAGAGGGAGAGGAACTTTGCACCCAAGAGCTCCTAGATTAGATAAACCCTAATTGATTCAAATGTGAAATGCTATCTCTCAATTGCAACTCACAAAAGACTAGCTCATTAGATGTTTGGGCATGGTAACATTACATAAAACTTGGATCCTAAAATGGGTTGAGAGATGTATTTATAGAGATTTTGGAGGGATTTTGATCTAAGGGTGGAGATTGATTTGGAAGATCAATGGTGGAGGATAAAAGTCATGTGGAGGGCTAGGAATAAAAGTAAATCTTTTATTCATTTTGGGGAAAAGAGGAATTAAATGAGTATGGGTGAGATAAAATATCTATTAATTAAAGATTCATATGGGGAATGTAAAATGAATTAAAAATTCATTTGGGGATAAGTGGAGATAAATGAGGTATAGGGGTGGTAAGGGGTTGTAAGAGGAATTAATTGTGATGTGGGATATATTTAAATAAAAAATTGACTTCTGTAGATTTATTTCAATTTTTTATTTGGAGGATGTGGGGAAGGGTGTTAAGCTAGGTTTGACCACCCAAATGAGAGGTTTAAGATTAATTAAATAAGCTTGTATTTAATTAATCCTAAGGCTAGGATGGGGTAGGCTAGGGTAGGTAATTAAATAATAGCTATTTAATTACCTAGGGTAGAGATACGTCAATTAATAGGCTGAATTAATTAGTTAAACATGGTTTTGCTAAGTAATTGGGTTTAGTGAAAATGGGGAAATTGATTAAATAAATATTACATATTTATTAAATCAATTGGCTAAGGTTTGGGACTATTGAATTAATGAAATTGATTCAATTGTTGGGGATAAAATGATGGAAAATTAGGTGATGAAGGGATAATTAATTAAATAAAAATTTAATTAATTGGTTAGAAGGGAAATTGGTATGTTTAGGGATGTCGGGAGTCGGTTTGATGGTAAGAAGATATTTTTAGATGTCTACATTTGCCTCTCTTTGACATGGCATCAGGACCTAGGAGGGAAGTGGCGTCAGGTCAAAGAAAAATATGCCCCAGCTATCGGGAAGGAATAAGATGGGTAAGGGATGCCCCCTCGAGAGGTTGGCGGAAAAAATAAAATTTTTCTGAGCGAATTCTCGAAAGGATGCAACGGGAGTGAAAGTTGGATAGGTGACGGAAAAAGAAGATTGCAGGAAGAAAGACAGAGGAAAAAGGCTATGATCTGCACCCTAGAGAGGAAAAAGAGTGGGTGGGGGGATGACATGGCATGCTATATTAGGAGAAGTGGGCCCTAAGAGTGCCACATTTTCCTTTTTCCTCAGTTGACTTAGGTACAGGGGCAGTTGGGGGAGGCCAGAGGATGGTTGGATTATTATCAGGCCTTATATCATGCGGCAGTGCCTGCAGATCAGCGTGCACTGAGTTATAGTCAGGTTAGTGGATCCTAGGTATCTAGATTGCACAGATCTAGATCAGGTTAGTTAGTTCAGTAGACTATGGGTCCCCCATCTCATGTCCCACAACAGGTTCCACAAATACAGGTACAGCTGCAGCTGCAGCTGCCGCCTCAGCCACAGCCATCGACAGGACCACATCTACCTCCAAGGTCAAGATCCCTGATTGGGTCAAAGAGAGGGTCATCTATGTGATGGTTGTATCATTTTGGCCTTTGGAGGCATTGCATCAGGACTTATATTTTTTGATGTGTATATATGAGCAATGCATATTTGGCGATGATGATATATGATATGATGTTGTTCGATGGTCTATTTGTTTATTTATGATGCTCTTATGTGATAATGATGATGCTTATGATGATGGATGCACTATGTTTTATGGATTATATGTTATGGATGTGTTTTGTTTATGCGATGCACTATGTTGATGTTATGGATGCACCTATTAATGTAACATGATGGATGTAGTGATTGTTTACTTATTTTGATATATGCATATGTGTGATTTATGGATGATGATGGAAAATGCAAATAAATGTTTAGATTAATAAATATTTATTATGGATGCAAAAATGTGATGCAATGGAAATGTATGTTTATCTAAATAAACACATGTTATGTATGGAAATATGGATATGCAGCTAAATGTTTTCTGATTTATGCAATGTAATGATTTATAAAATGTCACTAGTGATTATGCAATGATATATGGAATGCAATGTAAATGTGATGATTTATAAAATGAACCTAATAATTATGCAATGATATATGATTATGGAATGTAAAGGATTCTAAAAATGAACCTAAATTAGATGATTATCTAACAAAAGGATTCTTAAAATGAACCTAAATGATTATGCAAATTGAATGATTCTAAAATGAACCTAATGAAATGTAACTGATATGTGATGTGCAAACTAAAGGATTCTAAAAATGAACCTAAATGAAATGCAATTGATATATGATGTGCAAACTAAAGGTTTCTAAAAAATGAACCTAAATGATTATGCAAATTAAATGATTCTAAAATGAACCTAATGAAATGTAACTGATATGTGATATGCAAACTAAAGGATTCTAAAAAATGAACCTAAATGAAATGCAACTGATATATGATGTGCAAACTAAAGGTTTCTAAAAATGAACCTAAATGAAATGCAACTGATATATGATGTGCAAACTAAAGGTTTCTAAAAAATGAACCTAAATGAAATGCAAATTAAAATGAGATGATATGGAAGATGCAAACTAAATGATAGGTGAGATGCAAAGTGGGTGATATGTGAGATAATCAAGTCCTGATACACATGATGTTCTTTGTTTGACCCGGAGTGGTGGGGCTGTGTGAAAAGGGACCAGGTGGGGAGAGGATAGAGGTGTATGGATGGGGTATGGATAGGATTGGGAGCACGAGAGAATTGTTAGGACATAAGACACCACATCATTGAGGGGGGATTTATTTTGGTTTAGGATGTGTTAAGTGTGAGTAAGATGGGGGAGTTGGATTAGTGAGGGGATTTTAGATGGGGGGGTTAGGGTAGGTGATTATGAAATCTAGGCCCAGATGGTATAGTTGAATGAGTGATTAGGATGATGATTTTGAGCTAGTAACAGTAGTTGCATAAGATTAATTGAGAGCATTTCTTAGTTTACTATAGCAATGTAGGATACAATTCACAAAGGTATGAAATGACCTAGGTGATGATATATGTCCCATGATTACATGGACTAGACCCACAAACAATAGATTAATTTCATGCATGCCCAAGGTAGTATAATCTTGCCTAGCCTAGGAAGGGGACTCATAGCGATGAGTGCAAATAGTACATATAAGGTTTTGATGCCTATATATGCAAATGGGACACATCATGCTAGAACTGACCCAGACTTCAAGATATGAATACTATTCCTGGAGTAATGAAACCAACCTACAAGCATAGCATACAGAAATAATGACCATGTCTACTCTAGGTGTTGTTTGCCACTTACCATGATATAATGAGATCAAGGTAGCTTTGGAGATAACTTAGAGTGAGACAAAAGATAAAAATCAATAATAAAAAAGACCAACAAAAAGATACAAATAGCCTTTGTGTATTCTTGCCATGAGACATGTTGATAGGATGACATATTCTTGTCCATCGCAGGAACGATATATCCTAGGATGCGAATCGGTTGGATTTTGTTGGATAATTTTTTGAAAGGTGGGCAAAATGATAGTCAGGCTATGTGTAGTATTATGGTTGGTATGTTGATTGATGGTTTTTGCGTTAGGGGACATGCTTGAAGTGCATACGTAGCGTGTGTATCATTTATTTGGGTCCAGTAAGCTCAGTAAATGGGGACCATCCCAATGGGTTGGATGGGTACATCTTAGGTACCTGAGTACTGGAAACGTCCTTCGTATTCCAGACTGCCTACATACCCTGTATCCACAGGATCAAGGTACTTTCAAGATGCGGCCAAGATGCATATGTAGTTCTGGCAAGACTTGATGATGTGGGAATGGTTTGGGATGGTTGGGATGGTGAGGATTGATGTATGTTTGATGATTGTGAGTTGCAGCGATAGTGATGTATGGGGGTGATTTGCGGTGAATTGTGTTGTTTTTGGGTTTTCTGTGTTTTCTATTATTTTTGGATTTTTTGATTTTGTGTTGTTTTTAGATTTTTTGATTTTCTGTTGTACAAGAGGAAGCTTACAAGGATCCTCATTCCATGGGTTAGCCTTGGGATGGGATAGTGCGGGTTGGGTGATAGGACTTGATGTTTCATAATTCCAAGCCATGGGATGTGTGCGATATGGAGTGTTGTGATGGAAAGAGGACTTATTAGATGGTAGAACCAGCCACTACCCATGGTGCCTGAAATAGGTTTTCACCATGGTACTTATCCAAGGCATCACTGAAGTGATTTTCACCATTGGAAGTTTTTATTCCACTTAGGTTTTTCTTGTTTTTTTTTTAATTTTTTGGTTTTTCTATTTTTTTGTTTTTGATTTTTTGATTGGGGTACCGGATGGGTTATGCATACAATTTCTTCAGATGTAGGATGTTCATAGGCTCATCCAAGGGCTACCCCTCAGGTGTTGCAAGCTGATAGGCTCCTGATCCATACTCAGTTGTGATAACATAAGGTCCTTGCCAATTGGGTTCGAACTTTCCTTTCTTAGGACGCTCTTGCAGGTTCTTCTGATTTTCCATAAAAACAAGGTCACCTACTTCAAATTTTTAGTTTTTGATCCTCCTATTGTAGCTTCTTCTGAGGTGATTTTGATATGCCTGCAGGTGGTTCAATGCATTCAGGTGTTTCTCATCCAGTAATTCTAACTGATGCAACCGTGCGACTTGGTATTCCTCATCATTGATTATGTTTTGCAGGGATACTCATAGGGATGACAGCTTGACCTCAATAGGTAAAATGGCTTCAGATCCGAATACCAGGGAAAATGGGGTGGCTCCTGTGGGGGTGCGGATGCTTGTACAATAGGCCCATAGGGCAGGGTTCAGTTGGAGGTGCCAGTCATGGCTAGCTTCATTGACTGTCTTCTTTAGGATGCGTAGGATGGTTTTATTTGAAGCCTTTGCTTGACCGTTTCCTTGAGGGTAATATGGCATGGAGAAGTGGTGTTTGATTTCAATTTTTTCGCACAAAGTGCGAAATTCTTGGTTCTTGAATGGCTTTCCATTGTCGGTGATGATGGAATGAGGGATACCATAGTGACAGATGATATAGTGGAGGATGAATTTGGCTATCTGGGTTCCAATGGTGAAAGTGAGTGGTATTGCTTCCACCCACTTAGTGAAGTACTTGGTAGCAGTGATTATGAACTTATGGCCATTGGAGGATGGGGGATGTATTTTCCCTACGAGGTCGAGTCCCCACGGTGAGAAAGGCCACAGCGTCATGATGGGTTGCAACTCCTATGCTAGTACGTGAATGAGATCCCCATGCTATTGACATTGTAGGCATTTTTTGATAAACTGGTAGGCATCTCGGTCCATGGTTGGCCAATAGTATCCGGTCCTCAGGATTTTTTTAGACAAAGTAGGTCCACTTGAATGTGCCCCATAGATGCCTGCGTGTACCTCTTCCAAGGCCACCTCAGCTTCCCTAGAGTCTAAACATCGTAGAAGTGTGCCATCAAGACTCCTTTTGTATAAAGTATCTCCTACAAGGATGAAGCGGGAGGCTCGACGGATGAACGATTTTGATTATGAGGTGGATAGGTTAGGGGGGAGGATATTATCATGGAGGTATAGGTAGGTTTCTTGATACCACAGGGATAGGGGACCAATGACTTCACACACTAGTTCTGATTGAGGAACGTCATATGCTGGGATAGGGAGTTCTTCGATTAGGAACTCACACTTCTTACTGTCTTTCTTCATGTCGACCAAGGATCCAATGGTGGCCATAGCGTCTGCAGCTTTGTTGTTGAGCCTTGGGATTTGCTTGAAGTGGATGTCATTGAAGTAGTCTTTGAAGTCATAGACCATCTTTTTGTAGGGCAGGAGCTTATCATCCTTGGTCTTGTACTCATTATTTACCTGTCAGATGACTAGTTGAGAGTTTCCATACATAGTCAGCTTCTCAATTCTCCATTTTGTTGCCATTCAGAGACCTGTGATAAGGGCCTCATATTCTGCCACGTTGTTGGTACATGGCAATGTGATTTTAAAGGACTTAGGAATGGTATCACCTTGAGGGGTAACAAATAGGATGCCTACCCCCGAGCCTCTGTATGTGTATGATCCATCAAAGTACATTTTCCATGTTTCTGTGGCTGGTGCTATTGTCAGCATGGCTTCATTAGGGAATTCTGCCAATGTAGGATATTCTATAGGAATGGGTGCTTCAGCCAGCTGATCAGTGATAACCTATCCTTTGATGGCTTTTTTCTCAGTATATTTGATGTGGAATTCAGTGAGGATCATGACCCATTTGCCATTCTCCTAGTAAGAGTAGCTCTGGTTAGCAGATATTTCAGTGGATCAATCTTGGAGATGAGCTTGGTCTTGTGATTGAGCATGTAGTGTCTTAATTTTTGTGAAGTAAAGACCAGGGCTAGACATGCTCATTCAATTTGTGTATAGTTTAGCTCATATGAAATCAGGGTGCGGCTAATGTAATAGATGGCTCTTTCTTTCCCTTGTTCATTGTGTTGTGCTAGTAAGGCTCCGATAGCTGTCTCTGTTGCTGAGATGTATAACAAGAGGGGTTCTCCTTGCTTTGGTGGAGTTAGAACAGGGGGATCAGCTAGATAATCTTTGAGCTAGTCGAAGGTACCTTGCCACTGAGTATTCCATAGAAAAGCTATATCTTTTCTGAGGAGGTGCTGGAATGGTTGACATTTATCGGCCAATTGAGCAATGAACTGACGAATAGATTGGAGTTTTCCTTGAAGACTTCTCAATTGTTTTATAGTTTTCAGAGGAGGCATTTCAGTGATGGCCTTGACTTTTGTGGGATCCACCTCAATTCCTCTTCTGGAGACTATGTATCCCAAGAGTTTGCTGAAGGTTACCCCAAAGACACATTTTTTTGGATTCAGATGAACATTGTATTGCTCTAATCGGTCGAAGATCTTGGCCAATGCATCCAGGTGTTCTTCTCTTGTCTTTGATTTTCCTAATAAGTCATCCACATAGTCTTCCATGATGTGGTGAAAAAGGTCATGGAAGATGACAGTCATAGCTCTTTGATATGTAGCTCCGGCATTCTTCAGGCCAAATGGCATTACCACCCAGCAGTACGTCCCCCATGGGCATATGAAGGTTGTTTTATATTGATCCTCTTCGGTGATTTTGATTTGGTTATATCCTGAAAAGCCATCCATGAGGGATAACATCTCGTGTCCTGCCGTAAGATCCACTATCATGTCAATGTTTGGTAGTGGGAAGTCGTCTTTCGGGCAGGCCTTGTTAAGGTCTTGGAAGTCGATGCAGCAGTAGATTCAGCCATCTGGTTTGGCTACTGGTACTAGGTTGGAGACCCATTTGGGATAATCAATTGGGCAAATGAACCCAACATCCTGTAGTTTCTTTAGCTCTGCCTTGACTAGGAGGGCCACCTAAGGATTCATTTTTCTGAGGTTCTATTTTACTGGTTTCGCATTAGGGCATACTGCAAGGTGATGGACAACCAAAGTGGGATCTAGCCCTAGCATGTCTGCATAGGTCCATGTAAATTTGTGATTTTAATGTTTGAAGAATTTCAAGAAGTTTTCCTACTCCTGTGTACTGATAGATTCTGCCCTAAAAGTGATTTTTGGCTTATCTTCTGTCCTAAGATTCATCTCTTGAGATGGCTCCACTAAGATGGGCGATCTGTTGGGATATACTTTGTCTATCTTGGGAAGGCCCATACTTCCATATCTTGGCACCTCGTGGAGGTTTTCACCAGGAGATACGTCTTTTGTTTTTACTTTTTTGGGATCTGACACTGCCGCAAAACAGTTTTCACCATCAAATCCATTTTTTATTTTTGTGTTTTTATGACTGGAAGTAGGGGTTGTCTCCCTAAAATAGGCATGTGTATTGAGTTCCATGATGTATCCTACTCTGTGATCTCCCAGGGGGAAGTGATCTCTAACCCCCATCATTTCAGTGATGGCCTCATCATTTGGTGCTATGTCAAAGACAGGAGGTCCCCGTTGGTCCCAGTCTATGAGGTCTAGGTATACAAGTGGTAAGTCATTGGATGATGAGGCTAGGGTGGTGACTGTGTAGATGGTACATATGGATGAGTCAAAGAAATTAGCAAAGTCACTAAAGGAATCTTGATGGCTCGTTTCGTTGATACTATCAACTGCAGGGGAAACTGTAGCGACCTCGGTTAAGATACATTCACCGGTAGTGAGGATACGTTGTCTCTGACCATATCCTAACCCTTGGGTATAGGGATTTCTTGTCACTTGGACTAGTTCCACAATCCCCTACTCATGAAGGTTGATACCACCTTTGTCCTTTGTAGCCCATGTTTTTGACAATTTTTGACCCTTTACCATAGATTTATGTTGGTATGGTGGGAGGTTCTTTCTCAGTTTCTTCATCTTTATACAACCATGATGATATATCTTCAAGCACATCCTGATCCAGGAGATGTTTCTTTTCAAAGATGGGCGATGGTTTACACTTGATGATGACTATGTTGGCTACTTCTATCTTTGGGATGCCAAATGTTTTAGGATTGGGTAATGTGCCCACACAAAAGGTACCATGTAGGTCGTATTCCCCACATCCCATGTTAGTGAGCTTGATCTTGACCTCGGGCGGTGGTGATGTTTGGGATGACGTGATGGCAATGTTGGCGGGGTCAATATATGAGGTGGAAGCTATTGGATTGGCTTTGGTGGTGGCTTTGTTGTACGGACAGAAGGTGTGGTCATGGCCTTCCAAGAAGCTGCAGTATTGGAAGGGGCAGGGGTCGACGTAGATGGTTACCTCCATGCCATCGTGAGGGAACTTGACGCATTGATGGAATGTAGATGGGACTACTTGCATGGCATGGATCCATGGTCGGCCAAGAAGAATGTTGTAGGGGAGGTCAAGATCAAGGACCTGACATTTTGTTTCCATTATTTTCTGTCCTACTTGAATAGGGAGCTTGATGGTGCCTTCAGATAGCTGTTCGGTGTCATCATATCCTTTGATTGTGATGCACTCACTGGTGTCTACAACCACATCTGAGTACCCCAAGTGTTTTAGCAATTTAAGGGTGCATATGTTTAGGCTGGAGCCACCATCTATTAAGACTCTTTTGATGATGTGCTTATGGATACTGACTTTGATGTGTAAGGCATCATTGTGTAAGTGTTCAGAAGTAGGAAGGTCCTTTTCTGAAAATGTAAGATGGTGAGGTGCGGTGATATGTCCTACCATGGCTTGGAATTGGGTCACATTCAAGTTGGAGGGAACTTGAGTTTCCAAGAGTGCTTTGTCAAGGACATCTTTGTGAAGGGGTGATGTGCGAAGCAGCTCAAGGATGGAGATTTGTGCGGGGGTCTTTCCTAGATGCTCTAGGAGGTTGTACTGATTGGTAGGTGATGGATGTGTGGTTAGACGAGGGGGTAGGGAATATAATGTGGATGGAGGTGTTTGTTTAGTGGTAGGGGTTGTGCGGATGGATACATGGCCACGACGGGTTGTGACAGCGCAATCAGGTGCTTGTGCCTAAATGGTGATTGTGTTGACATGGTGAGATGATGGCTCTATCTACCCTACGATAGAGTCATAAGATACGGGTGGTGGAGTGACATTGTATGTTTGATTGGATGAGGAGGCTTTATTATGGTTGGGTATTGGATCCTTGTAAGCTCTGAGATTTGCGTTTGGTGATGGTTGGGTGCTTTGTTCAAGATTGACTTTGTTCTGATCGATGAGGTCTTGCACACAATGCTTTAACTTCATGCAATCAGCGGTCTTATGTCCCACTATGTGGTGGTAGTCACAGTAATCATTTTCATTGTACCATGCCACTTTGAGCTCACTCTCTTGGTGGGGCATAATAGGTGGGAGAGTGATCAAACCTTTCTTTAGACACCTGTCGAGGATATCCACAATTGGTTCCCCTAAAGGTGTGAATTGTCGTCGAGGTTTGTTTTGTTTGAATTGCCCCTTTGATTATTTGTATTGGTGGTGTATGTATGTGTGGGTGGTTGATTCTGTATATGTTGGACAGCCTTCACGTTAGTGATGCTGTCATTTAAGGTGTTCTTGTTCTTTCCCCAATAGTGTGGCTTTTCGTTTGATTGCGTGTTGGCATTGTTGTTTGTATTGGAGACATTGATGTTGAGTTTGTTGTTGTTGTTGTTGTTGTTGGACATGTAGTCATATAATTTGATCATGCCCTTGGTGATGAGGGCCCGTTTGATGGTTGTACCTTTGTCAATGACTTCTTCAAAGGTAGACGCACAAAGGATTTGTAAATGAAACCCTATTTCTTGATTGAGGTTAGTCACAAACATGGTGACGAGTTGTTTTTCAGGAATTGGCCAAGGGAGCTTGCTTGCTAAGCTTCTCCACCTCTGCAAGAAGGAAGCAAAGGATTCTCTACTTTTTTTTTTGTGTTCCAAAGATCAGTCATAGATATTTCATGCTCAAACTTATAGGAGAAATGATTCACAAATTTTTTCACAAGCTCAGGGAATGACCTAATGCCTGGAGGTAGATGTGTGAACCACTTGGTGGCTTGTCCACCGAGGCTTCTTGGAAATAGTCTCATTAGGTATGTATCGTTGTTTGAGACTTCTAAGCAAGCGAGGTAAAACTCCCTAAGATGATCTCTAGGGTCTCCCTTTCCCTTGTATTTGTCAAATTTTGGCATTTCAAAATTCTTGGGGAAAGGGGGCATGTACAATGTCTGATCAAATGGATAGGGGCAAATATCCTCAAAGGAATAGTGCTTGCATTTGCCCCCAGTTTGCATATCGTCTACCTTTTGGATTAAGGCCTATACAATGGTTGTAAGATCTAGCGTTTGTGGCGGTTGCGGTGTGTGGGTTTGCTGATGGATGAGGTGTTGAAGATTGGGTGGTGTTTGATGTTGGAGGTTTTGGGAATTTGTGTTTTGTTATTGCGGGGTGATATGTTGGTTGGTTTGTGCGAGATGTTGTTGGTACGTGTGGAGTTGTTGGAGAATATGGGGGGGGGGGATTTGAGGGTTGAGATTATGATGTGTTGATGATGCTAGGGGATTATGTAGATATGTGAGATGAGAAGGATTAACAGTGGATGTGTTGACGTGAGATGAGTTGGTTGTGTTTAAAGGTGGTTGTGAGAATAATTGTCTTAGGTATGCTATGGTTTGAGGGTTGGGTGGAGGCACACTCGTGGAGGTACTTGCATGCGTGATGTTCCCTTGGATGCCTAAAGTGATTTGTGGAACGGAAGAGGTTAGGTTAGTTGTGATAGTGGATGTGGTGATGGGTTGGGAGGTGGTAACAATGGAGACACTTGCGGGGATTGTAGATGTGGTGATATTAGAGGTTGTGTTTGCGATGGATACGGTGGGAGTTGATTTTTGTGAGATGATAGGTTGGGAGGATGTGGTAGGAGTGACATTAGAGGTGGATGGTTGAGACGATGTGATGTTGTGAGATGGTTGAGCACCAATTTAGAGGAGATAATCAAGATATCTATTTGGATCCGACCTTAGGATTTTGTCAAGTAGGTCCATGCTATCAGAGTCTTGTGTAAAGCTCAAGACATCTAGATCATCTTGGGACATGGTGGAGATGTTTTGTGGTGGTGGTGGTGGCGGCGCGGTTGTTGTAAGAAATGGAAGTGATTTTCATTGGGGTTATATGTTGGGATTTGAAAGACCATATGTATGTTACTGTTGTTGGTTTTAGGCATTCCAAAATCTGCCATTGCTTGATTCTTCTTGTGTTGTGATCTAGTTATGGGCATGCAAGTGTATGGATTTGATTTTGAGGTGGATGAAAAGGGGGACAAAGACCTTAGAGAATTTGAATTGATTTGTTGGACCTGAAAGAGGATGTGGTAGTGGAATGAAAGATGAAGGGGTGATTGTGGTGTGATAAGATTTCTCACTTCTAAGATGATTCTCCAAAAAAAAGTGTCAATCTAGAGATGATAGGAATGGGTGATGTTGATGTTTACAACGTTTTGGACCAAAATGGTAGATGAGAGATGGAGTTTGTTTTGAGGATGATTTGACGAAAGACATGTTGATGTTGATTTGGATTGGTAATATTTTTGGATGAATTAGATGTTTGGTATGAGAGATTAGGATGATGTTTTTTTTGAAAAGGATTTGACTATCAACGAATGAGCTTTAGTAAGATCTAGTTTTGTGTAGCACAAATGGATGTTTCTCTTTGTTTGGGGTAGACTAATGACCTTACACAAAGAAGGATGATTATTTCACTTGAAAGGTTGACTATTGACTCTCCAAGTAAAATATGATGTGAATGATGAAATCTAGATCTAGGTTTAGCTCAAAGGGATGATAAATTTCTGGTTGATGATTTTTTGATAGGTGTTTTGATTTGGAAAATTTTGGATATTATTTCTTGTGGCAAGGATTTTTTTGTTTTGGTCCAAAAAGGTATGCAAGGGCAATGAGGATGAATGGATATGAAATTGAGTGGGTTTGATATAGCAAAGGGTCCAACAATGATAATTGATTGATTCTCTAAGGTCAAAATGAAGGTATGATTAGAAGAATTTGAGGAGAAAATGGATGGGGTAGTGATGGTTTTTTGGAAGGTGAATATGGATTATGGCATAGCAGGTCCTAAAGATCACAACTGAATGGGTCTCAGTTTTAGGCAAGTCAATTTGCAAATAGCACCAATCCACAGGTGAAATGGTGCCAAAAGCAGATAGAGATGGTGCTAAAACAGGGCAGTGTTGGTCGAGGCTCTAAAAAAGATAGATTTTGATGTCAAATCTGGATTTGTTTTGATTGAAGTTTGATCAAATGATTCTCATTGGCTCTTGGCAAATTTTTTTTGAAAATAATTTAAGCACAATAACACACAATAACCAAGATTTTTGTTTGTGAAAAAATGTGTGATTTTGTTAAACAAGCACTTTGCACAACCTAAGGCAAAGATATGATAGTATTTGTTGAATCCCCTAGCTGCACCTATTCAAAGCGGGTAGCTCCAGGATCTTGGTAGCACTGGCTCCTCCTTACAATTGCACACACTTCTCATGCATACCAAGATCTGGGTTTCCACGAAGGCTTGTCCCTCACCAAACCTTAGGATTGTCCCTGCTACCTCAGCTAAGAACCGAATGAATCGGGGCTGCTTCAAAGGTTTCCCTTCTACGTCAACAAATAGAAGGTTTTTTGGCTTGCTAAACAAAGGTCTGTAGTAAGTGCATTCATTCAGGTGGCCATACGTGCGGCAGGGCTACTCTCCGTTATAGAGTCTCCTAGCCTCCAAGGGTTACGCCTTGGAGGGTTTTGGGGGAGCTTGGCTGTCGGTATGACACAACAACACCTGTTGCTTTTGACTTTTATCCCAAACACATTAATTTATATAGTGGCTTGAAAGAGCTTGGATTTATCTTGTTGCCGCTTGGGTCATTCCCACCTTTCGAAGCAGGGTGGTAGGCCCTCTAAGGATAAATAAAAGTGACACAATCACAAAAATACTTTTGATCCCCAAGTTCATACAAAGATGCGAGGGGAGAGCGTACGTATTCTTTATGATTGCATCACACTAAACATGGTTCATTTTAGTTCTTTGGATTATGTTGGGGGTGATTTATGCAAGTGTTGTGAGAAGCTTTTGATTCCCAAGGTCACCAATGGTGTGAGGGAAGAGCATACACTTTTCACATTACCAACAAAAAAATCACGAAAACACTTCACACAAGTTAGATTGGTTTTCTTGTTTATATGAGTGAAGAATGCAGATTGTTGTTCTTTTTAATCCAAATGATTTTGTTGATGCACTTTGTGGTTCTTTTTAAAGCCCAAAGTTGACATGTTTTGATAGTTGTTGTTGGTACACACTTGTGAATTTTTAGAACACCAAATTTAAATGTTTGTTCTAAACTAAGGCACACACACACAAAGATTTGTTTGTTGGTTGTTGATTTATATTGCACCAAATCGAAGTGTTGTTTAAGATGACATGTAAGGGTTCTTTTTAATTTCCAAATGAAGTGTTTGCTAATCTAAAAACACCCTGCAAAAACTTGTTAGTGTTTGCAAGATGATGTTGATGACCTGCAAACACTTGTCAGTACCTGCACAGGATGCAAAGTTAGTTTTTTGAAAATAATGCTAAAATAGAGACCTAATGGCACCACTACAGACAGAAAAGACCCTAAAAACCTGACACCTAGATAAATACTGCTGATATACAATATAGATAGTGTTGATTGAACAAATAGCGTCGTTATTAGATCCAGAATGCGCCAAACTATAAGATAATGCTACAATGTTTGACAGAAGGCGCTAGAACAGACTATAGCGCTAAAATGACATATAAAAGGTGTTGAAATATGAAGTAGCACCAATATGGGTATAATAAGGTACCATTGCACGCGCTGTCAAGTGGTTTGGTCACAGTTGCGGATAGCGCCAATCTGGGTGTTGATAGCGCCAATACGTGTCTGAACTCGTCCTTCCTGCCAAACAAAGGCCTTCTAAGTAAAACAAAGCATCAGGCTACACATAGAAGAGGTCCTGTTAATATTGTTAGTCTTAACAAATGGAAAACATGACAAAGTAAGAGCCAAAATGCATGTTTGGTCTTTAGAAAAATTTTGGCATGACCTCCCCTTGTTCCTTCAAGATCCATGCAAAAACAGAGAACAACAAGAGAGGAAAAAATAGCAGGAAGAACATAGATAAAAGGACTTGTGAGTGAGTTTTGAGAGAGAAATTGCTTTTGTCAGATAGCGCCAAAACAGTAAATAGTGCCAAAATGTGCTAAAGATGGCATCGCTGCGCAGGGTAGATAGCATTGCACCTATAAAAACATGTCCTAAGCACAAAAACTCACACAAACATATTAGATTTGGACCTTGTGGGTCCCACCGAGTGTGCCAATGTGATTAGGAGATTCAAATCAAGGTTAAAATACAAACTAAATGCATAAACACAAAAAAGCTATACCTCAACAAGAAGACCCAATCTCATCAAAGAGGGAGAGGAACTTTGCACCTAAGAGCTCCTAGATTAGATAAACCCTAATTGATTCAAATGTGAAATGCTATCCCTCAATTGCAACTCACAAAAGACTAGCTCATTAGATATTTGGGCATGGTAACATTACATAAAACTTTGATCCTAAAATGGGTTGAGAGATGCTATATTTATAGAGATTTTGGAGGGATTTTGATCCAAGGGTGGAGATTTATTTGGAAGATCAATGGTGGAGGATAAAAGTGATGTGGAGGGCCTAGATTTGATCTTAGAGGAATGGAGGGCTAGGAAGAAAAGTAAATCTTTTATTCATTTTGGGGAAAAGAGGAGTCAAATGAGTATGGGTGAGATAGAATATTTATGAATTAAAGATTCATATGGGGAATGTAAAATGAATTAAAAATTTATTTGGGGATAAGTGGAGATAAATGAGGTATGGGGGTGGTAAGGGGTTGTAAGAGGAATTAATTGCGATGTGGGATATATTTAAATAAAAAATTGACTTATGTGGATTTATTTTAATTTTTTATTTAGAGGATGTGGGGAAGGGTGTTAAGCTAGGTTTGACCACCCAAATGAGAGGTTTAAGGTTAATTAAATAAGTTTTATTTAATTAATCCTAAGGCTAGGATGTGGTAGTCTAGGGTAGGTAATTAAATAATAGCTATTTAATTACCTAGGGTAGGGATACGTCAATTAATAGGTTGAACTAATTAGTTAAACATGGTTTAGTTAATTAATTGGGTTTAGTGAAAAGGAGGAAATTGATTAAATAAATATTACATATTTATTAAATCAATTGGCTAAGGTTTGGGACTGTTGAATTAATGAAATTAATTCAATTGTTGGGGATAAAATGATGGAAAATTAGGTGATGAAGGGATAATTAATTAAATAAAAATTTAATTAATTGGTTAGAAGGGAAATTGGTATGTTTAGGGATGTCGGGAGCTGGTTTGATGGTAAGAAGACATTTTTAGGTGTCTACAGATGGTATCCACTCTTCAAATCTATATTTGTAAAATACTTTGCTCCACTCAAACAATCCATAATTTCATCCATCCTAGGCAATGGAAATCTATACTTAACTGTGATCTTGTTGATTTCTCTAGAGTTGGTACACATTCTCCATTCTCCATCCTTCTTTGGTACTAGCACTACAGGTACTATACAAGGGCTCAAGCTTTCTCTGATCAAACCTTTCCTCAGCAAATCTTGTATCTGTCTATTCAATTCTTCATTCTCTTCTAGAGTCATTCTGTGTGCTACTTTATTAGGCAGACTAGCTCTAGGTATAAGGTCCATGTGATGACTGATACTCCTGATTGGTGGAAATACTTTCAGTACATTATATGATATGATGTCTTCGTACTTTGTCAGCAACTTAGTTATCTCCTCTGGTTGTGAGTCTTCAATCTATCTTTAGGTTTCCAGGCTTCTTAGGGATCAAAGCATAACACATATTCTCATGTCTCAAACCATCCAAAAATTTCCTTCCATCAACCAAACAGATTCTAGTATTCCCACATACTTCACCTTTAGGCTCATCTTCTAAAGCAATCAAGGTAATTCAATAGGTATTCTTTCT
Source organism: Cunninghamia lanceolata (assembly GCA_027924645.1). Classification (NCBI taxonomy): domain Eukaryota; kingdom Viridiplantae; phylum Streptophyta; class Pinopsida; order Cupressales; family Cupressaceae; genus Cunninghamia; species Cunninghamia lanceolata. The sequence goes on along the minus strand of BSBN01001152.1, from coordinate 15,310,053 downwards.
CCCATCATGTATAGCTTTTTTATCATACTTACATGGTCTACCCAACAATATATGACATACATGCATAGGCATAATATCACACAATACTTCATCATGATAAGATCCTATATGAAATTTTACCAAACATTGTTCACTCACTAGTACCTTATGATCATCCTGAATCCTTGCTTTCTCATATGGCTTAGGGTGTTTCAATCTTTCCAACTCTAGTTTAGTCACCATCTCCTATGAAACCAAATTAGTATAACTACTACTATCAATTACAACCTTACAACATTTGCCTCCTGATTTGCATCTAGTTCAAAAAAACTTTTCCTCTGTGGTGGTTCCTCATTTATCTCTACTTGAAATAGTTCTCTCCTCATGACAAGTGATTCCCCTTTCTTAGGTTTAGCAATTGAATTAGGTGATCCAATAGGTTCTTCTTCTACATAAGTTGTTCTTCCACTGTTCTCTATCTTTTTGCTTGTACTTCCTTGATGACATTCAAATGCTCTATGCCCTTCAACTCCACACTTAAAACAAGTTCCTCTGAATGTTCTCCTATCAATTCCTCTTCCATCTCTTCTGTATCCTTCACTCTGGTAAGAATTAGGTTTCCTCTGTGGTAGAAAGTTTTGTCATCTCTCTAGTACACATTGTTATCTTTGTCTTCCTTCTTGAATGTACTATCTTGTCTATTCTACTCTGCATATGATCTTTCTCCTCTAGAAAATGTTCTACCTCTCTCAAATTTACCTCCTCTACCTCTCAATCTTTTCTCATGCTTCTTGTTCAAATTTTCATCAACTTTCAGGGAAAACTGATATGCTTCTTCCAATGTTATCATCCTCACCAAACTCAGTTCTTCTTGAATGTTCATTCTCAATCCATTGATGTATCTTTCCACTTTCTCTTTACTTGCTTCACTATGTCCTATCCTTATGATCATCTTATGAAATTCTTCAGTATACTCCTTCATGGATCTCTCCTTTTGTCTCAAGTTCTATAATCTCTTCAATAATTCCAACTTATAGTCAGCAAGTATAAACTGATTCTTCAACTTCATCACCATCCTATTCCACTTTATGATCTTTCTTTTCCTCTTTTGTTTCTATCCAATTGTATTTCTTTCCACCAAATAGCATCATGTCCTTTCAACTTAGTTTTTGCAAATCTCACCTTCTCTAGATCTTCAATTTCTTCATACTTAAAGTATTCTTCTAGGTCATTTATCCAATCAATCAGCTCCTCCGGATTCAAATTATTAGTATAGTTTGGTACATCCACTCTAGGTCTTTTCCTAATCTTTGAAATAGCTCTCAACATCTTCACTTGATTCGATTCTTCTTCTTCTTCTAGGGTTTGTTCATTTTGATCTGCGGATTGAAATTCTTCATCATCACTTTCAACATTAGGTCTAGGTGTTAATCCTCTTCTTTGATCTTCTTCAACATCATCCAATCAAAATCACATTAGTTTCATAATATCCATCATCTCATTCATTCTTATAGCCATAGTACCAACATCAGGTATTCTCTTCGGTGGCATCTCTTCCTAGGATCAAGTGTAACTGCCTCAAATTCAGTGATCAAGCTACAAGGTGACAACTGCCTCACAAATGGTGATCGGTTGACAACATAGGTAGTCTACCTCGAGTTAGGTAATTGGTTCATGGAAAGATCTTACATAATTCCTTCACCAACTTTTCTCCCAAAGGATTTAAACTTTTCTCTGATACCACCGGTGCAGTCACGGTCAGGGGGGTCCAACAAGTGAATAGTCCAGACCATGCAGCAAGAGTAAACATAACGGAAGCAACTCAATTGTAGAATGAAAATGAAGATTTAGATATTCAATATATCATAGATTCCAAATACTAACATTCTGGCAACATGTGGGCTCACAAATTAGGGCTCATAGGCCTGATTATAGAATAGTAAGATGTGGCATTGAAGCACATGATACCAAAAGAATTCAAACTACCTAACTCATGAATTATGCTAACTACTTTCCTATGCATCTATTACATGATTATATATTATATCTAGATCACAAGAATCCCCCGCATCAGCCAAGAAAGAAGTTACAATCCCCAATGAAGGTGTAACCTGTGTACACAGATAGGTCAGCCTTAAGCAACTTGTACTCCTCCACAAGTGAATGAAACAAGGTGTAGACCTCAAGGAATGCTAGACAAGTCTCAAACAACTATGAATGATGTTTCATTTAGCTCTGCAAGTCAAGGGAGTGCTTTGCAAGCCTTCTCCTTTAGCTAACTATTCAAGACTCTCTGAATGTTCTATTCTAAGAAAATAATTGATCTTCTGATAGTGATATCTTTCCAAAAATTGATCCAAATGATTTGAATTTTTGATATGATGTGCATGATGATGTCTAGATGCTAAGTCCTGTTCCACAAGGTCTAGAATAGAACTATGATAGAATATGGACCAAAATAAAGAAACTACTATTGATTGAACTGACTGTACTGAATTAGAAAATGAAAGGAAAACAAAAGAAAATGCAAATGTTTTTGTTGATGCAAGATTGCTCTGCAACCTAGGATGCTCCTGCATCAAAGAGGATATACAAGAATAAGTAGAAGTAGAAGGTAGTAAACTACAAAGGAAAAAGAAATCAAAGATAATACACACAGAGGACTAAGGGAAAGAGGACCTCCTAGATCTAAATGCAGTGAAAAATGCCATAGAAAATTTTGGGCTGCTAAAGAGCACAGTAGACCTATATAATGAGGTCTCATAGGAGAACAAGGAGATCATCTAGGAAGCAGTGATGAGGCATATGTGAAGACATGAAAAGGCACTAGAATATTTGATGGAAGGGTTTCCAGATGAATTAGATGATGCCCTGAGGAAGAAGAGGGAAAAAGTAGTAGAACTTGGTGCAGTCATGGCTAAAGGATTCAAAGAATGAACTATCCAAACCATGTAGCTAGAGTAAACACAATAGAAACAACACAAATATAGAATACAATGGAAGATTCAAATATTCAATATATCAAAGAATTACAATGCTCATATGCTAGCAACATGAAGGCTACAATCAAAGGGCTCACAGACCTACTTTCTAGATTACAATAGATATACAAGATATGGCATTGAAGTGCCTTCCAAAAAGAAAATCCCACTCTAAATCACATTCTAGAACTACTGCCTTCCTAATGCATCTAGGAGATATATATATCATCTTCAAGCTCATAGAATCCTCCACGTTGGCCACAAGAGGTTGAAAACTCCAATGAAAGATGTAACGTGTGGAAACATGTAGGTCGGCCCACAACACATGGTATTGATCTACAAATGGATGAAACTTGTTGCGGACCTCAAGGAAGGTCCATTAGATCCTTATGTAACTTGTGATGTGTTTCATTTGGCTCCTCAAGTCTTGGAAGTGCTCCACAAACCTTCTCCTTCAACTGTCTATCTGGATGCTCTGCTCTGTTCTGTGACAACTAATGATCTTCTAACATCAATAACTTTCTGGGAAAAATCCAAATCACTTGAAACCTTGATATAATGTAGGTGACACTATGTAGATGCTAAGTCCTACTCTGCGAGCTCTGATTTGAAGATGCGGTAAAATGCGGTACAAAACACTGAAACGATAAATGACTAAAATCAATTGAAATGAAAGAAAACAAAAGGATGAAAATAGTTTTGGTTGATGCAAGATTGCTCTGCAACTTGGGATGCTCCTGCATCAGAACTAGATGAGGAAATAAGGAAAAAGGCCATTGATGAGGTGGACCCAACCATCTTTGTAGATCACAAAGAAAAGTTAGCTTAGTTATAAGCCACAAAACTTAGGACAAAGTAGACAGTGGATATATTGATGAGCATGAGTCAGGAAGATAGTAGGAGGATATAGAAAGAAATAGAGGAGATAACCAAAGAGGTGTATATTGCATTGAAGGAAGAAGACAAACAAGAATAGCTAACCAATTCCCCTCAGAATACACAACAAGAGGAAGAGCATAATATATAGAAATATCAAACAAACTCTCCTTTGTAGGATACATAAGATAGGTTGTAACAGATAGACAACACTGATGCATTCTCTTTTGCCTCCCCTATCTAATCCATTAAGGACTTTCTAACCTAGCAAAAGCAAATCCAGCCGGTGGTTACACCACAGCTACCACAATTTCCTCTGATAGGGTCACAAGTGAACTTATATAAGATATCACCCTTGCAAAAGCTATAGCTAAGGAATATTTTCCATGCCACCACAAGGGAGGAGATATTACAACAACATGTAGATAGCACAAAGCATCTACAAGATGTGGTGGATTCCAGTCAAAACCAATTGCCTAATGCCCAAGGGGATACCCCATTACCCTTAACATAATAATTGAAGCAATTAGTCAGTAGCCTATAGGGAGAAATGAAATACTAGGAAGACAAGGTTAAAAGTAGGTTACTGATGTAATGAATAAGAAGAGAATGGTATATGCATCAAAGAAATGTGTAGCTACACAGACACAACTGCAAACACAAATTAAAAGCATCCAACAGGTGATAGGAGAAGCCAATGTGTTATATCAATTTCTCTTACAATGGCCTACTGCTACAAAGGCTATAAAAGATCAGATGGATGGCATAGAGGCGTAGATAACATAAACACCTGCAACATATAATCCCCTGCAGGACATGAACTAAGCCTTAAGGGAATAAATAGAAGCAATGCATACTTGACTACAACAACTCTAAGATCAAAGAGAGCAAATAAAGGGCCAAATCAAACATCTGAGAGAGGTAGTTATCCTCAGAATAGAAAATTTGACTGGAGTATTAGCTAAGGCAAAATAAAAAGTGCAAAAGATACAAATAATAGCTACCCTAGGAGAAATCCAAGTGCTACATTTGGCAAAGAAATAGTGGGACACAAATTTACCATAGCTAGAGGTCATTTATAGGAACATCCTACCCTCAAATTAGCATCGTATGCCTTGAGAACAAGACATACTTCAAAAGGGGGGGATGATGTTGGCATGGGATGAACAACAACAGGGCATACAGTAGATCCTACCACATCTCACCATAAGAGGAATGCAGAGGACAAGGATGACTTAGATAATGTCATTTTGTAAGGGACACATCCCTAATGTAACATGTAAATATGTAATATACAATATGTAAGATACAAGGAAGAGTAAGAGTGAATGTAAGAGGAAAGATATATAGAGCAGAGACTCAGACCTGCCTAATTGTATATAAGTTTTGATAAATATATAATGGAGATATAAGGATTGGACCTAATGTCTATGTGTATATGAATATGTATGATGTGTTTGTATAGTATATTCTTACCACATTCCATAATTCCTTGTTGTTCCTTATGATTCTATCACTATATCATCTGGGGTATAAACTAACTACAAAGAATTGATTCAGGCTTCGATCTTCAGATTGAGTCCTCCCCATTTTCTTGCCAACAAGAAGGTAGAATATGAGAAGTAGGTATCAAAATTTTTGGTATAGGATGTGAAGTGGACATAGGCGTCTGAGTGTAGAAATGAAAGGATGAGGTGGAGGACACATGGAAAATATATTTATAATCCCTTGAACTTGACTAAACATGTTATCATTTAAACAATAGGGAAAATAAGACATCATAAGTGCCTCATCACAACATGATTCATTTATAAAGATCTTATAATATCATTCATTAACATCATAATTCATTTTTTTAGACACATTATTAAAATGAAAAGACATCTTCAAATCTTGATCGTAGCATGCATCTAATTTAGTATCTAAGAAATCATCAATGTCATACTCATCATAGGCCTCCTCTTGCTCAACTAAAAAAAGTGTAGGATTGTTTCTACAAGGGGCGAAGATGGAAAAAAATCATAAGAAGGTGGAACAGAGAAATCAATGGGTGGAGTAGAGGTGGTTGAGCATAAAGTAAGGGATAAATATCATGAGAAGGTGGAGACTCACGAGATTTATGAAGTAACATACGAAGTGTAGGAGGCAGAAAAGATGGATCAAGATGGTGAGAACATATGGAGTAGGGTGGGTGCATTCCTAAGGAGTAATAATAAGTCAATGTGTCTATGTCCATATGTCTCTCATCCCATGCAATGTTTGAAGGATGCATAGGAGAGTTATCGTACAAACTAAAGTCTTCAAGGTTTATGTCATTTATTGGGGTTCTAAAAGTATGAGAATGGTAAGAAAAAAGAGAAAGTGAAGGGCAACAATCACTATTATATAGATCATTGATCATATGGATCATGGATTGCATAATTACTAGACGAAGAATTAGTGGAGTCATCAAAAGATAAATATCAAAGGAAATATACATCAAGTGAAGCATCAAGACAAGATGAAGTAGGTGAAAGAGGCATGTGGTAACATGGGTCACTATCATGGTTAATGGGTGAAGGATTATGTGTAAGATGATGGAATAGGATGGTAAAAATAGTGTTCAACTCATCATCTTGGTCATGAGGAAGTAAAATGGGAGAAGATTGTGAAGAAGGGGTAGTTTTGGGGAAATGAACATAGAAGGACATAAGAGACTCCAAATCATTTAGAGAGATTCCAAGGAAACAATTGAAGGTGGGATAAATAGATATAATATAAAGGATTAAATCAATGGGGAGGCGTAATGATTGTAAATCAATAAATTCTATTATGTGATCAAGGATGATGGTATGGGTAGGAAAAATGTGATATGAAAAGGTGCCATCAAGAAAGGATTTATGGATAGATGGGAGAGATATGCCGAGAATTTATGGATTAAGAGAGAAAAGATGGAAAAGGAAATTAAGCACTAGGGTTTGGAACAAGTGGAGGAAAATGAAATCTAAATAGTGATAGAATTAAAGTCTAACAAAATACCACAGTGATAGAATTATTCTAATACATAAAACTTAGAAATGGAAATACACGAGGATCAGGTTCACCAAATGAAAGAACACAAAAATGAACTTAATAAGGCTCTTTTTAGGGGTTGGTTGTGATTGTGTGTGCAAATAAGATGCAAATTAGGGTTTCCTAATACTATCTGGACAACTATCTTAACACTAATTAATAATCACTAGAGCTAGGATTAACAATTGACAAGACACTAGACCAAACTATGTTCAAACAGACAAATCAAGATGTATAAATCAAGAAATCAACAAAATGACTATGGATATCAAAAATCAATCGATAAGAGGATGTATATGCACCTATGAAGTTGGGTGCCTAATAGGAAAATTTTCAAAATTAGGTGCTAATACTACTTATAAAATTTGGAGGCTCCAAGAGAAAGGGGATCAAGGATACCCAAGACCTTACACCTTGTATCATAGCCTTGACCTCTCCTAATAGCCACTATGTCAACACTAACTAGAGGGAAACCTTGACCAAGAAGATAGTAGGGTCCTAAAAATTTTCAAGGAGACTCTTGATATATGTTCCAAGCTTCACACAAATGTACACATATCAGGGAATAATAGACCACATGTAATTTGATGCAAATTTATGATGTCTTGATACACACGAATGAAACAAATACTATAAGTTGGAAAGACAAAATAGATTCACCTAATAAATGTTAATATATGGATCTAAAAACTAATAGGTGATATTGGTAATTTAGCATGTAGAAGTGTCCCAAAATATTTTAGCTCTTGACCTACAAGGGAAGTGTCAAAATGAATACTAGATTTTCTATTATTGAATCATGGAAAAAAAGAGATAAAATATAATAAATGGACCAATTTCACCTAATAGAGTTCTATTTTTATCATTTATAAACTCCAAAGACTAATATAGACCTATGATAGAAAATTAGATCTCAAAAATAGTAGTTTTGGGCCTAAAATAAAGAAGGGGCAGCTTGGTGGGTAGCCTAGACCTCCTAGGGTGGCCTTGACCTTATCTAAAAGTCACCTATAACTTTTAGGTAAGCTTTGTAATTAGATTTTCAGGGTTATTTCCTTCCACAACTAAGTTTGGAAGTGTTTACATTTCTCTGTAAATGACCTACAAGTTGATAATGTGATTGGAATCCCCACAAAAGTAAATGGTTGCAATGGAATCTACCTCAATCAGCCCCCTTGCTATATTTCAAACATAATCCATATCAATATACCATGGATAGATGAACTAATAAAATAATATATAAAATGAAATCATTCATATTAAAAGCATACACAAGTAAAAAAATATTTAATGATGTCATTGGATAATGGAAATAATGCAAACAAAGTGGGGTAGGAGAAAGATTTGGACAAAATGATGGAAACACAAAACAAAAAGGCTAATTTATGAAAGAGGACTGACATAACAAGGGGAAAACACAAGTATAAAGCACAAGGATTGATGGAAATATACAACCATAAAGACAATTTCCTCATAACCCTATGAGAGATTAAAATGCAAACATAGTATTCAAAAATTCACATGCAAAAGAATAAGCAAACATACCATAAAGTTGACACAAGATATACCCTAGGAAAACCCTCCATGAAGGAAACATACACCCTCCAAAAGCATTTATATCCATTGTATTATCTCATGAACAAATATTACAGTACATAGCCTCTGTGAATACTTTTGAACCATCAAGCTTCCTAATTACACTCTATGTGAACAAGCATGTAACCACACAACCCATGCCATGCTTCCTCTCCTCACACATGAAACCTACAAGAGAAGCTCAATACAATGATAGCCACTGACACAACCTATAGCCAAAACAACCAACCCCAACTATTAATTATGTGCATGCTTTTATAAAATCAAGCTTACATAAATACAAGATGTATTATGGAGAAAACCATGTATTCCAAAACCATGGATACACAAAACCATTGACACCTTATTTAATATTTGTAACTAAGTTTTCACTTTATTCCCAATATTAAATAATTTTCCAAATAAATAATTAATTATTTTATGTGTCCCACACACATAAAACAACTAACCCAATGTTACATACAACATTTACAAGTGGCACCCAAATAAATATCTAATGTGGCTAAACACATCAACTAAGACACACCACAAATAAATATATATTTTACATAAATAAAATAATCAATTTTATGCAAGGTGTACAACACACCTATTTTCCAACATTCTCCCACTTTTTGTATACATTGCATAAGGGTAAATCAATGAAAGACATCATCATAGGAAAACATGAAACCACATGAATCTCCAACATGCTCTCATGCTCCATCAAGATACCTACAATAAAATCAAAGTAACCACCATTTCAAGCAAGAACTCCTCTCATCCTCCAACATGCCACCTATAGAAGAAAATGAACATGCCACGGTGAAGATGTATCAATCCAAAGAACACAAGCATCAAATCCAAGTGATAACAAAGGCTCCAAACTGTTGTCAAAGGTAAAAAACCCACATGTATTAGAAATAGCACCCACAACATATGCTAATGCATCCAACCATCCATACCTCATATGTATCAAAAAAATAAGTAAACTAATGCCAACAACATATCCAACCCATATATCACAATCACAAGCTCCATTTCTAAATCCTGTCGATGCAGAACATACACATCTAGGAACTCCCACTACATGGATAATATCAAATCTGAAAATAGATCAAGGCATACTAAGTCTTCCAAATCAAGACTTAAACCAAGGTGTGGGTGATGTAGTACCAAGAACAATCACAATGATCCACACATGCAAGATAAATCACTGTATACTCTCTCACAACATGTCACCATAACTCTCCCAAGTCCAACCATATCAACATGAACCTCCACAAAGTAGCCATAAAACAAAGAGAGAAAACCTATAAATCATATCATAACATGTCCTCCTACCAACACCTCAAAGTGCTAAGTTGTGTCAAGTATGATCTCCTTACAACCCCAAATGAAAAAACTTAACAACACCCAACCATTCAATCCCATAGATCAAATGAACGTATGTATCATGTAACCAATATGGATTTAAGATTCTCTAACCAAAGTAGATCAAACTTATAATGATTCCATAACTAGGAATAAGCCCAATCACATCTCCTAAACTCCTCAAAATAGACATCATAAATCAAACCATATGAACAAGGATATAACCATGCCAACATCCTGTTAGATCTAGGGCACACAACTGAGAGGGGGAGTGAATCAGTTGTATAAAAACTTACTTCTACTTCAAACACTTGATTCTTCTTTGTTAGTTAATAGCATATCAATTAACCATCCATGAAAGCATAATGCATAAACACAAGAGCAGATAAACATCAACACATTGGACACCAAGATTTTGACGTGGAAAACCCGGTTAAGGGAAAAACCACGGGGTGATTAACCCAAGGATTATTCTCTGTTAGAAGAATAAGAAAAATGAATGGCACATGCCAATTAGGGCTCACTGCCTGAGCACACTGCTCACAAAGAGGCACACTGCCTACAAGAGACACACTGTCTACAAAGTGATAAGAATCACAAACGTGAACTGGAGATTGACATCTTTACCATGTCTGGATCAGTTCCATTTAAGCTCAAGATACTTCTGCTCTGCCCTTCGCTCTTCCACTATGCCACACTCATCCGCTGCTCAACACACTTTGAAATGAACTCACAAACCTTTATTTATACAAGACATCGACTTAGGAACAATCATCTAAGTCGGTAGTCAACCATAAGGACATTCGCAAGATGATTAATACATCCGGTCAGCCACCACAAGAACATTCGCAAGATGAACAACTCATCCGGTCGGCTAGTTTGAACAAGAACTTCATCCAGAAGAATATCTTCAATTCCGGGCTCTACCACCAATGCGGACCGACAACATAACCTCAACATGATCCAAGAACCTTCACAAGCTTGCCTGATTAACCAAGTACATCCGCACTTCCTCTACTCACTGGAATCTCTTCTCCTCTTCATCTAGAACTTCAAGAACACAGTCTACCGCCATTGTCATACTGAAGAAGGTGCTTCCAAACCTCCAAACTTTGTACAAACTGAGAGGACACATCACAAGGACATCCCAAACACTCCTTCCAATCCGCAGAGTCTGACAATGCTCCTCCAGATCTCACCAAACCTTTTTGTAACACTCTGTCACTCTGGAACAGCTCCCGGAACTGGTTCTACTTGACTGATCACAACTTTTTCATATCTTCATGTGGACCTTTGAAATCTTAACTAGATCATCTCAAGACACATATCTACAAACCCTTTAATCTGCATCCTCTGATTCTCAACCTATTGAGTACATTTGCCTTTTTCTTATCACTATTCTTCACTATTCCTGATTGAGACTACTTTTCTCAATATCCTCAACACACAGCTCATCCAAACCTTCTTACCAATGCAATATGAGTATGTTGACATCAATGACAACACTGGTTAACCTCATACTTGGAACAATCTCCTCCTTTGTCATTGATGGCAACATATGATGTGAAAAACCATCAAGACAAGAACTTTTCTTTTCTGTCACAGCTCCCCCTATTAGCAACAACTCTTCACATGTCTTCTCTTCCTTTACTGCTCCCCCTTTGATCATCAACCACTTGTTTTTCACATGTCTTCTCTCCCCCTTTGACATCAATGGCAAAGGGCTCATACTTGCACTTGTAACACATTAGAATCATACCAGCTGCTCCCCCTTAGTAGTAGCTCCCCATCATCAATCCGGATCACAAGATATGACTGTGATATCTACCGGACTGATGCACATCAGTGCATCCTAGTTCATCATCGGAGGGGCCATGACCCCTAACTTCTCCCGGAGATACTCAAAAGAGTCCTTGGGAAGAGGTTTAGTAAACATATCTACAATCTGATCCTTGGAGGGTACATACTCCAATCTGACTTCATCCTTGTTCACTTGTTCTCTTAGAAAGTGAAACTTGATAGATATGTGCTTGGTCTTAGAATGCAACACCGGATTCTTAGAAATGTTTATTGCACTTGAATTATCACAGAAAATTGTGATAGGCTGCTCATTCTCTACTTTCATGTCTCTTAACATCTGCTTCATCCATAAAATTTGAGTGCAACTACTTGCTGCTGCAATATATTCTGCTTCAGTTGTAGACAGAGATATTGCCTCTTGTTTCTTGCTTAGCCAAGAAACCAATCTCTTTCCCAAAAAGAATGCTCCACCACTGGTGCTCTTCCGGTCATCCACATCTCCTACCCAATCTACATCTATGTAAGCATGAAGAGAGAAATCATGATCTCTAGGATACCACAAACCATACTCCACTGTCCCTTTTAGATATCTAAAAATTCTCTTGATTGCCATAACATGAGATTCTCTAGGATCAGCCTGAAATCTTGCCACAAGACCAACAACCTACATTATATCTAGTCTAGTCTAAGTGAGATACAACAATCCACCAATCATTGATCTATACTTTGTCTGATCTACCTTCGGAGAGTCATCATCTTTGCTCAACTTACATCTGGTTGCCATAGGAGTGTTCATTGGCTTTGAATCTTCCATACCGAATTTCCTCAACAATTCTTTCACATATTTGGTCTGAGAAATGAAGATCCCTTTCTTTGTTTGAGTAATTTGCAGACCCAAGAAGAAATTCATTTCACCAAGCATAGACATTTCAAACTCACTTTTCATCTGATTTGCAAAAGTTTTGCACATACTATCTCTTCCTCCAAAAATGATATCATCCACAAACACTTCAACAATCAAAATATTTTCATGATCAATTTTGAAATATATGTTACTGTCAGTAGTACCTTTGTTGAATCCAATCTGCACAAGATGCTTATCCAACCTTTCATACCATTCTCTTGGGGCTTGCTTCAATCCATACAGTGCTTTCTTCAACTTGCAGACCATATCATCATGATCAAACAATTGAAATCCATCCGGTTTTTCAATGTATACTTCTTCTTCCAAATCACCATTTAGGAAGGCAGACTTGACATCCATCTGATATACCTTGAAGTCTTTGAAGGCAGCATATGCAAGAAATAATCTGACTGCTTCAATTCTTGCTACCGGAGCAAAGGTTTCTTCAAAATCAATTCCTTCTATTTGAGAGTAGCCTTTGCAGACCAATCTGGCTTTGTTTCTGATAACTTCACCAACTTCATTTAGTTTGTTCTGGAAGACCCATTTGGTTCCAATCACATTCTTGTTTCTAGGTCTGGGAACAAGATCTCAAGTGTGATTTTTCTCAATTTGCATCAACTCTTCCTCCATTGCTTTTGTCCAATTTTCATCATTGCATGCTTCATTTATTGTCTTAGGTTCAATCTTTGAAATCAAACAACATTCATCAGAATTTTGAGCAATTTTCCTCCTTGTTTGTACCCCTTTGCTTTTGTCACCTATGATCTGATCTTCAGAGTGATTTAAAGTTACATGCCTTGGAACTTTGGGAGTCTCTTGCACTGTTGTTTCTTGATCAGGTTCATTCAGACAAACCTCTTCTTCATGATTTACTGATCAGTCTGAATCTAACTTTCAGGAAGGGATTGAGTTCCTTGAATCAGAGCACCATCCTGATCATCTTCATCATATTCATAAAACCTTGAGGGCTTCTCAATTCCTTCATCAACCTTCACATTTGTACTTTCTATCATCTTTTTCAGTCTCTTATTGTAACACCGGTATGCTTTGCTTTGAGTGGAGTAACCCAAGAAAATTCCTTCATCACTTCTAGCATCAAACTTTCCTAGATCTTCATCTCTTTTGATGTAACACTTGCTACCAAATACTCTGAAATATCTCACAGTAGGAGTTATACCAAACCAAAGTTCATAAGGAGTCTTACCGGTATTGTTTCTGATTTGAACTCGGTTAAGAGTGTAAACTGCAGTACTAACAGCTTCTCTCCAAAACATCTGAGGAACATTTGCTTCCATCATCATTGTCCTGGAAGCTTCCTGGATGGTTCGGTTCTTTCTCTCAACTACTCCATTCTGCTGTGGAGTCCTAGGAGCAGACAACTGTCTCTTTATGCCATGCTTCTCACAAAAGTCTATGAATTCACCGGATGTGAATTCACCACCTCTATCAGACCTTAGACACTTCAGTTTCAATCCAGTCTGATTCTCTACCATAGCCTTGAAGATTTTGAACTTCTCAAAGGCTTCTGATTTCTCTTTCAGAAAGGTAACCCACATCATTTGGGAATGATCATCAATCAGTAACATGAAATATCTATCACCTTGCATACTTTTGATTCTTGTCAGACTACATAGATTAGTATGAACTAATTCCAATAATCTGGTAGAGGACTGATCTTTGCTTTTGAAAGATACTCTGCTATGTTTACCTAGCTGACATTCTTTGCACAAACTATTTGTAGGTTTTACCAATTTTGGAAGATCTCTTATAGCCTGAATATTACTTATCTTGATGATGTTATGAAAATTTACATGACACATCCTTCTATGCCATAGCCAACTCTGATCAACTTGAACAAATAGACAACTTTTATTTAAACCAACCAGATGGAAGATATTACCTTTTGTTTGAGTACCGGATGCAATCTCATTTTCAGAGCTTTCAAAGATCCAGCATCTTCCATTTTTGAACTAGAGATCATAACCTTTGTCTACTAACTGTCCAACACTGAGAAGATTGTGCTTCAATCCTTCAACATATAGTACATTACCAGTTTTGCTCTTTCCATCAAAAGAAATAGTTCCCCTACCTCTGATTCTACCTACAGAATTATCACCAAACTTTACCATTCCTCCTTCATACCTTTCCAAATCTAAGAACTTGTTCTTGTCACCTGTCATGTGGTGAGAGCATCCACTGCCAATAACCCAATCATCCTTTTCTTCAACTTGGGCAGCTAAAGCTCTTTCTACAACCTTATGATTGATAGATTTAGAGGATATTGGTTCTTCTTCCTTGATGGCAATAAACACCCATTCATTTCTGGATTTGTCTCCTATTTCTGATTCATCATATGTTACTCCTTCATTGTCATCTTCTTCATGAACATAATAGCAGTTCTTTTGAAACCTTTGTTTGTTAGTATTAGACCTTGTAGATCTTTCAGGACATCTTGAAGCAAAATGACCAATCTTATTGCAGTTGAAGCACTTAAAGGGTAGTTTTCCTTCATACTTACCGGATCCTCTTGGTAGTCTCTTTGCAATGAGGGCTTCAAGTTGAGCTATTTCTGCTTCTTCCTCTTCCATGTCTTTCTTTGCTTGATCATACCATGACAGTTTCCTTGAAGAGTTTTCTCCCGGATCAAATCTTTGTTTGCCTTTCACATAGGCACTGGCTTTGAATGCAGATTCAGTCTTGGGGGGATCATCTCCAAACTCAGTCATTTCAAATGTAGCTAGTTTGCCAACCAGTTGCTCTCTTGTGACAGTTGTATGGGCTCTTAATTCATCAATGGTAGCAACCTTGATTTTGTAGGCAGCAGGAAGGGATCTGATAATTTTGCAAACAATTTTGTTTTCATCCAGAACTCCACCAGCATTCCTGATTCCACACACTAGCTCATTCACTCTTGGCATAAAGGTGGTGATACTTTCATCATCTCTCATCTTTAATCTTTCAAATTTCCCTTTCAGACTTTGCAACCTTGCACTCTTGACAAACTCATCTCCTTCATACAGAAGGTCCAGTTTAGTCCAGATCTCATATGCAGTTGGTAGGTCAATAACATTTGAGAGATCTGAGTCATTCAATGCGCTTAGGAGAGCTTCCTTGGTCCACAGATTATTTTCAGCATCTGTGATTTCATTCAGAGTTGTCGGACCACCCTGTGGAGGAACATATGGTTTTGAGACCATGGTCAAGTATGCTTTTCCCATACACTCCAAATGACATTTCATGTGACCTTTCTAGAGAGTGAAGTTGGTTCCATCGAACTTCAGACTATCCTTCTTGTATGATGACATCCTGGATCTCCTCAAGCAGTTAAGCTCCTTTCAGAGGAACTTGGCTCTGATACCAATTGTTAGATCTAGGGCACACAACTGAGACGGGGGTGAATCAGTTGTATAAAAACTTGCTTCTACTTCAAACACTTGATTCTTCTTTGTTAGTTAATAGCATATCAATTAACCATCCATGAAAGCATAATGCATAAACACAAGAGCAGATAAACATCAACACATTGGACACCAAGATTTTGACGTGGAAAACCCGGTTAAGGGAAAAAGCACGGGGTGATTAACCCAAGGATTATTCTCTGTTAGAATAATAAGAAAAATGAATGGTACATGCCAATTAGGGCTCACTGCCCGAGCACACTGCTCACAAAGAGGCACACTGCCTACAAGAGACACACTATCTACAAAGTGATAAGAATCACAAACTTGAACTAGAGATTGACATCTTTACCATGTCTGGATCAGTTCCATTTAAGCCCGAGATACTTCTGCTCTGCCCTTCACTCTTCCGCTATACCACACTCATCCGCTGCTCAACACACTTTGAAATAAACTCACAAACCTTTATTTATACAAGACATTGACTTAAGAATAATCATCTAAGTTGGCAATCAACCATAAGGACATTCGCAAGATGAACAACTCATCCGGTTGGCTAGTCTGAACAAGAACTTCATCTGGAAGAATATCTTCAATTCTGGGCTCTACCACCAATGCAAACTGACAACATAACCTCAACATGATCCAAGAACCTTCACAAGCTTGCCTGATTAACCAGGTACATCCGCACTTCATCTACTCACTGGAATCTCTTCTCCTCTTCATCCGGAACTTCAAGAACACAGTTTGCCACCACTGTCATATTGAAGAAGGTGCTTTCGGACCTCCAAACTTTGTACAAACTGAGATGACACATCACAAGAACATCCCAAACACTCCTTCCAATCTGCAGAGTCTGGCAATGCTCCTCCGGATCTCACCGGACCTTTTTGTAACACTCTGTCACTCCAGAACAACTCCCGAAACTGGTTCTACTTGACTGATCACAACTTTTTCATATCTTCATGCGGACCTCTGAAATCTTAATTGGATCATCTCAAGACTCATATCTACAAACCCTTTAATCTGTATCCTCTGATTCTCAACCTATTGAGTACATTTGCTGTTTTCTTATCACTGTTCTTCACTGTTCCTGATTGAGACTACTTTTCTCAATATCCTCAACACACAGCTCATCCAAACCTTCTTACCAATGCAGTATGAGTATGTTGACATCAATGATAACATTGGTTAACCTCATACTTGCAACACATCCCTCAAATGAACCCTCCAGAACCAATAACCATAGCTCAAGATCCATATCAATGAGAAGATAAAACATAAAGTAAAATGCATCCAAAAGAATCGGTAATACCTCATAGATGATAATATATGAAGTAGACCAAGAGTGTGGAATGAGAATGCTCCTCCAGAATACACCAAGCCACAATGACTCTCTTGAGGAAAAATCTCTTCTAGGTCCATAATGAACTCACATCCATATCCAGGTGTAGGATTCTTGGTCTTGCTGTTGAATTCTTATCAAAGAGTAATCATCTCAATGCACAATCTCTAAGAATAAGAGATCTCTAGCCTCACCCAAGTCTCCAAGTATCCATGAGCACCTCCATGATCAATACATGCTAAACTCAAAATGCAATACCGCACTCTCATGAAGCTCCCAAGCACATGACCAATGTACTCAATATCAAGAGAACCAACAAGATCATTGTCAAAGCTCCCAGTATACATTTGCATAACCTAGGAACACATCATGACATCATGATCTAATAATCTCCTAAAAGGAAGATATATGTCTCATAAGAACATATCCTACTCCAAAGCACACATGTATCATGCCAACACTCCAATATAGAATCAAGAGTAAACCAAGACACAATACCATCCATCCTATATAAGAAACGATCACTTGTCAAAATTGACAAACCATAACCAACACCTCAACCAAAGACTCCAAGAGTCCTTCATGGTACCAAGATGTCAACATCTCCAAAACACATGGAGATAATCATCTCCTGTTAATAGAACCCAAGATGTCAATGAACTCTCACTACATAGAAGTGACACGATCCAAGAGCTCCTCCATGACACTAACAACTAATGCAGAAGATCATCCACCATAAAATGATGAATCCATATCATTTCCAAAGCTCACACTGAACTGTGATATCAAGCTACCCATGGCATCATGATAAGGATCAAACCATCACAGTCAAAATCTCCCACTGAATCGTGTAACCAAGCTATCCATGACATCATGATAACCATCTCCTAAATAAAGATCATCCATGGCCCCAACATAATCAAAGAATTCCACTGTAATGACAACAACTCCCAAAAGGTCGAGTAAACCATGATCTCCAAACCAAGAAGATAAATAACCACATATAAACAAGAACCAATCCAACACCACCAACAATGCACCTGTATAACAATCATGTCATGCCAAAGTCTCAACCAAATAAGGAACATCCATGACACCATGTGATGCAGAGTAGGGGATAGGTTCAAAAAATCTTCAATGATGGTTAGACTGATCATGCATGGCAGGGGTAGCTTGCTCTCAATGCAAGGCTTGAAAACTAGGCAAAAGTGCCATTTCAAGGTTGGAACACAAGGCCAACTTGTAAAACCTTCCAACCACCATAGACCACATCAAAATGACTGGTAGACACTCACCAAACTCATCAAACAACTTGGTCATTTGTCCTTCCAATCGTTTCTTCACAACTGGACCTATTTGCTTGTAGCCCTTGGAATAGGGTTTTTGGGGTATAACTTGCAGAATCTAAGGCAAACCCATGAAAAAATTAACTTTTTGAATACCCATTAATCCTCTACACAACATATATAACATGCAGGGTAGGTTTTTTTGGCATGAAGGCCTCAAAACTTGACTATACCCATTGTTCTGGGCCTAATTAGGCCTCTTTTGCAAAGCAACTATAAGTTAAACCTACTCCAAATTTCCAAAACCTACTCTAGGGATTGAATTGAGTTGAAAATAGATTGATTATACTAGTTTTAGGGATCTTAGCTCATCCCATGTCACTTTTTCAACAAATCTCTACTCCACATATGCTAGAAAATCTAATACATGAAGATATTAGGCATAAATGCACTCAAACAATGCTCCTTTCCAATCCCCTACTCTTGAAATGAAAACCCAATAGAAATGCAACACCACAAAATCCATTCCACCCATTTTGAGGTCTAACATAGGTGGAATGGGTTAGATATCCATCAGTTTCCTAAAACCCTACAAAACTAGGGTTTAAGACCCGTTCTAACCAAAACAACTACAATAGACTACAAACACAATGAAAATCTCCTAATCTAGATGCAAATGAATGGTAACACAACCTATTACATGATTTGATGCCTTAGAGTTCTTGACAGTCCTGTATGGACCTATACCAGGCGTGCAAACACAAGAAAACACAAAAAATTGTAGGAAAACTAAAACTTTTTGTTATTTTCTTCACTCCAATTTATTGCTCTCACCTTCACTCTTCTTGTCTCCTCCTCTTTGAATTGTGTAAGGTCTAACTACATATCATGCAACCATCAAAACATAATGGTTGGCGTTGGAATCCTTCAAACAGGCTAAAAATAGCCTTCCACTAACATTCTACCAAAATAGCTTGGCTAAGAATATGCCATATTCAAACCTCTAGCCCTAAGTAGCCTTACATGCATCAAATGGTCTTTATGAGGCCTTATTACATCAATTATGGAGGAAAAATTCCACCCATACTCCTATTGAGACCAAAAATACTCAAAAACATCTAAATCCTAACTCGCCAATGACCTTATTCCTAAGAATTCCAAAATGGGCTTGGTGCCCCTACAGCACCATGATAGACACCAAAAGTACCAGAACCAAACTCCCACAGAGTATCACACAACTGTACCATATAGTCAACAAGTCTAGGTCCCATATAATGACTATATCAGGTAATATCATCTCTCTCTATATCTCATAATGAAAACCAAACCAATAAACTAGGTGACCAAACTAGGCCAACCAAATAGAATTTGCATAAGTACAAAAATATCTATGGGCATAGACGTCCAAGTCATCTATGCAACTTGTAAGTATAGACAACCTGCAACATTGCACAACTTGTAGATCTCACAATGCAGCATGCAAATTTAATCATACATTGGTAAACATGTGAACCAAGGATAATCAAAGATAAACATGTAATTTTTCAATGAATCAAACACCAAATCACCTCATATTTGATTTGCCATCAACTCACAAAGTGCCAAAGTCAAAAGGAACCAAATAACAACTCAAACTGAATTGCAAATGAACAAACCTCAAAACAGCTCATCTCAAAACTTTCTCCAATGTGTAGTTCTCTGAAATATCTTTCCAATGTCTATAAGAAGTCTAAAATTGGACACTGTATGCACAAGTTGTGCCATGTCCAAGCTTAAAACACAAATCTATCTTCCACCTAGAAAATTCTATAAAAAAAATAGAATCTAGAAAAATCTCTAACACCACAATGTAGTACTCCAAAAGAGCTTTCTGTCGACTATAAAAAATTGAAAATTCGACTCTGTATGACGAAGTTATGACCTCTCCAAGTTTGAAAAGAACATCTGACTTCCAGCAAGCATTTCTTTGTCAAATTTTGAAAAACCACTAATACCAGAATGTAGTTCTTGGAAATATCTTTGCAATGACTATTAGAAGTCAAAAATCTGATATCATGGGACAAAGTTATGCCTCTTTGAAAAAAATGCCCAATTAGGCTAATAAACTAGCCCTATTGACCCCTAGGTGGTTGGTCGATGGCCCCCGGGCCATGCCCTGGCGAGTGCGTGGGTAGTGGAATGGCAATGGATTTCAAAATAGAATTAAAATTGTTTAAATGTTTCAAATACTAAATATTTAACTACGGAATCCAAATGATATTAATCTGGTTTTAGTGTTTTATTTCCAAAGATTTCAAGCTCGTAGATGGCTAAGTTGTAGCGGTCCTGACCACCACTTGTGGTTGGGGACTAAATGGGCTTGTTAGCTTGGAGACACCAGCCAATCAAGGGTCGACACATTGAGGATATAGTATACCTTGCTCCACAAAAATCTAAATACCCTGCCACGTCGACACTCTTGTCACCTATTGCGTAGGGGGGTTCTGCACCAATGGGTGCCCCCCACGCCATTTTATTTTATTTTAAATAATAAACTTGTATACTCTATACCTTTCTTATGCAAATTGGATGCAAACATTACACAAACAAAGAATATTTCTCAAATGCCGACTGCAGATTCCACACATGCCACCATACGATTGTACAATTGTATGGATTCTGTACAGCATAGAATCTTTCTTGTCCTAGATTCCTTCGTGGCCCTAAAATGGCCAAAACAATTTTGATGATGAATATAGTCAAGTTATATATGAAAATATAGGTTTTTGGGCCTTTTGGACTCAATGGTGAGGTTCTTTTTTACCAAGGAGGCCTCTTGCAAAAGAGTACCTCCAAAACCCCCATACAAAGAGGCCAAAACAAAAACCCACTTGCCAAATCTCCATCAAACCCTAGATCTATAACAACTCAAGTTTGTAAACACAATGGTAACCTTGAAAATGCCTTCAATCATTTCTTGCAAATCCATGGATTCCACTATACACAAAATCTACTCATAGAAAGGGTTATCAAAATAGGGATATCCTCCCACAACCTGACAACCAAGCTTTGATACCAAATGATGGAAATATACAACCATAAAGACAATTTCCTCATAACCCTATGAGAGATTAAAATGCAAACATAGTATTAAAAAATCCACATGTAAAATAATAAAAAAATATACCATCAAAGTGACACAAGATATACCCTAGGAAAACCCTCCATGAGGCAAAAAACACACCCTCCAAAAGCATCCATATCCATTGTATTATCTCATGAACAAAGATTACAATACATAGCCTCCATCAATACTTCTAAAACATCAATCTCCCTAATCTCACTCCATGTGAACAAGTATGTAAGCACACATCTCATGCCATGCTTCCTCTCCTCACACCTGCAACCTACAAGAGAACTCAATACAATGACAACCTCTCACACATCCTACAATCAACCCCAACTACTAACCATGTGCTTGCTTTTATAGAATCAAGCTCACACAAATACAAGATGTACTATGGAGAAAACCATGTGTTCCAAAACCATGGATACACAAAACCATTGACCCCTCACTCAATATTTACAACTAATTTTTCATTTTATGCCCAATATTAAATAATTTCCCAAATAAATAAATAATTATTCTGTGTCCCACACACATAAAATAACTAACCTAGTGTTACATACAACATTTACAAGTGGCACCCAAATAAATATCTAATGTGGCTAAACACATCAATTAAGATGCACCATAAATAAATATTTATTTTACATAATTAAAATAATCAATGTTATGCAAGGTGTACAACACACCTATTTTTCAACAAGGATGAGGGTTTTATATGAGAATGTAAAACAACTCTCAAAGAGGGTAAACAAGGATGTGAGCATAGAAAGACAAGATAAAAGGTGATGAAAAACACAAAACAAAGGCAAAATGGCAAGATGGAGGCTAAAGGATAATGAGGGGGGTGAAGAATATTTTGAATATTAGAGAATGGATGTGGGTTGATGGAGTTTTTGAATGCAATGGATAAGGATTTGGGACACACTCATAGACTAAGGATTGACAATAGAGATGGAGAGGGTAGGAGATGGAAAATTTGGATTAAATGGAAAGACAAATGGATGAGGATGGATGGAATAGATGGAGGGAAGAGGTAAGAAGAATAACATATAATTTTAAGAAAATAAATAAAAATCAAATAAAAACCATAAATAGAATTAGTTCACACATGTAAAACCCTAGAAATTAGCCACCTAGTGATGAAGATTTTGTTATAGAAATGTCTAGGAGCATAATAAAAATAATATGAAAGGTGGGGATGAATCTTGCTCACTCCTACAATTTTTTAAACTCTATAGAAATGTCATTTATGAGCAAAGATAGTGTCATCTATGAGTAGAGATATCCTAAACAATACAAACAACTCAAAATATCACTTTTCCTATGTAAACATGAGGTAAAGGATGCTTGATTTAAAGATATCATTAAGGAAACTCAATGATAACAATGTACTACCTATGAGAAGCCATAAAAATTAATGAGTTTTCATTGCAATTTGGTGTGTGTCCAACTATGGGCAATTACCTTTAATGCCAAATAGGCTCATTTTTAAGAAATCTTAAGCTCAAAGTGGGAAATCTTATGGTGGGTGGTCACATTAAATGTAATCTTGACAAAGTAAGTTTTAGGAAGGATAAATTGGGGATTGTGACATGGGATAGGGCTAGGCTCAACATTTAATGGTTTAACAAAGGAGAAAAGGAAAGAGGGGGTAAGGACATAAAAAGGTGACAAAAATGAAATAAAATGATCACATTGAAATAGTAAACAAAGCCATAAGAATAAAAAGGGATATGCGACATGGATTATGAGGAAAGGATAAGGGGAGGGATAATGTGTCAAAATAACATGAAAATATGCTTAAATGGGATTACACTAACAAAAACCCCTAATAATCCTAATAATGAAGTTGTAAGGTATGCAATTTTTGTTATTACACTAACAAAATCCCCTATTTTCCAAAGTTAAGGTAGACTTAGAATTAGCACCAAGATATGTGAACATGCTAAGAATCCCCCATAATTTAAAGTCTCTTATGAATTGGTAGTCTCTACAACTATTCAACTATTATAATGCATATGGTGTAGTTAAAACTCTAAAAACTACAAATCATGATGACATCACTACACGTGAACCATAATATATCCACCTCAATAAGAAATAACACCCACTCATATTGTGTCCCAATGAGCCATGTGCCAAAGAGAGAAAAAATAGATAACCCATGTTAAAACTCATGAATAATCCAAAACCCTCAAACTATGTTGCAACTACACTATTTGAAAATGTTAACCCATCCTAGTCCACAAAGATCTCAAACTCAATAAGTAAAGGCACATGCCAACATTAAAAAATACTCCTCTAGAAGAAAAAAGTATCTATCCTCAAATATGATGATTTGGGTCTTGTCACCAACCATCTTCCAAACTGGTGAATCTACACTCTCAATTATCAGTAGTCACTTTCCAATCAAAGATTACCACTCTAAAGATAATATGTGTGAGTCACTCTCATCATTGGTGCTCACTCCAAATCATGATGTACTAGCTACATGCATAGTCTTTAAAACCTCACCTCTCTCATATATGTGGTGTCTAAAACTCTATAATGTATAATCTCAAAAACTCAATCTCTAAAAAATCTCATATACAACTGATCTATCAACTCCATATCTAATCACCACTCACTCAAACTAGATATCAATCATCTTGGTACTTGTCACACAACCCATTCTCAACTCTACAATAAATGAGACCAATAATTTCTAGAATAAGCTATAATATTGTAATATGTAATAAGATGCACTCAAAAAATGACCAATCCTCAATGGTTAATATGAGTAGTCTCTAGTTACCACATTTGGGACAACTCCTCTAAGAAACTATAGTCATTAAAATGATCAATTCTTTGTGCCAAATTATGTATTCACTCATGGATAGTAGTACTTAGCTATCAATATTCTAGGACAACTACATATCAATCATAAAAAAATATTAAAAAGTACAAATAAACAATGTGTTAATAAGTAGTCTCTAGCTATCGATTGGGGATAACCTCAAGTATCATCAATGAAAATATCTTAAATATATCATCACCAAGTTAATATCCAACCAACTATATCATACATCTCAATATAGACATAAGAACTTATCCAAAACACTAGTGTAAGATCACCAATCCCAAGGTGTCAAAAAGGCATCTTCAACATTATGAATGCATCAAGAAGAAGTGTATCAACCAAGGCACATGTAGAACTATGCCAAAAACTAAAGCACATCAATAATGGAATACAAGCAAAAAAATTACACAAATCTTATGAAGATCATAATGTGTCAATTAACAAGTCATCTATAACATATAGAATGCATCAATAATAAGTTCATCAACCAAGAAATCTAAAAATCTTTCCAAAAAATCTAAAACATATCAATAATGGCATACAAGCAACAAATTTGCACAAAGCTTTTGAATAACACATCTAACATCACTATAAAGTCTCCACTCGAATCTAGCATATACACATAAGATTCCCTGATGGAGAAAGAATAAAGATCTTATACCTTCGAATGGGAAGTATGCTAAATTAACAACTTTGTATAGATATCTAATGTCAAAACTCAATTATGGCCTTTATTTTCATCATGAGTCTCCACTAAGATTCCCTTTTAGGTTTCTCAACATAATGAGAAGAGTGTGTAAGTCACCCTTTCAAGTCTTTAACTTAGAAACCATGTGCACAAAATGTTGGAATAATCTTCCCTACCAAAACAACAAAAAGCAATATCTCAATCTCCATAACCTCAAATAATTTGAACACATCAATAGGGACCATGATCAACATAAGCTACATTCAAACATCCCTAACAAAAATTAATCATGATACTCAACAAATATTTTACAACTCTCATAAAAACCCATCATCAATATCCTAATTAGAATGGGAAATAATAGGAACATGAACAATACCATCAGAACAAGTAGTAGATACACAATCATCCTCTATGAGAATTATGTTTAATTTTTAAATCCTCTTAGCAAGTGGTCTCTCATAAAATAGACCAAGGGGTATCTCACAAATACTAACATCAAGGATAGACAACTTAGACTCAACAAGATCTATAAGGTTGGGCTCATTATCATAAAAAAATTTAGGGTTAAAATTATCATCACCATCATGAGTAGATAAATTACCATCATCAATAGTAAACTGAACTCTTCAATAACATTTGGCCAATATGTTAACCTTAGATCTCCATATAGAGTGATTTATCCAACCAAAGTACGCATGACTTACAGACTCTATAGGTGGATCTCATAGATGATAGTATTTGACAAAATGAGTATGTTTACCACAAGATATACAAGGGTGTAGATCAAATAAATTTCTAGAGGTATGACCTTGATGTTCACAATGAAAAAAATTTGGGATATTACTAAATTTAGTACATATTCCTTTTGGTTGTTTCACAACTCAATTTTTTAGACTTCACAAGAATGACCAACAATTGTAGAGTCAACTTGACATGTATTCATTAGCAATCCTGATACAAATTTGATGGGTATAGAGTACTTTGACGTGCATAAGAAGCAACGAAACCATTATAACTAAGACCACATTTTACTCTATTTGTTTCTAAGACTCCTACACTCTCACAATGGGTTTTAACTAAGAAACAATAGAATTAGACACTTTATCAAACTTATGTTTTGACACAATAGAGTGTGTTGTTTAGGTTATGTGTTTTTTATGTGACACAGGTTTTCTCAAAACACTTTTTGGTTTAGACATAACAACCTTTTCATGTGACATAGAAGGGGAAAACACTTTTTTATCTATGAGTTGAACTATTAGAAGAAGGTACATCATTTCTAACAACATGTTTCTTCTTAACATATTTCCTCTATGTCAAGACTAGGTGTTTGTGTTCCATCTAACTAATTTTGTAACTAATTGAATTCCTTTCAAAGAGAAACATGTATTGGTTGTTGAACTACACTAAACAACTGAGAGGAGGGGGTGGATCAGTTATCCTAAAACTTTTAACCAATTATGAACATCAACTTATTAATTATTTATATTTTGATGTAACTATGAAATCATGAAATGGGAAGTTCAACACAATAACATAATCAACATAGGAGACACCAAATTTTTATGTAGAAAACCCTAAAAGGAAAAAACCATGGTGGGTGTTAGCCCACAAAAATATATAAGTTATATCAATACCAAAAAATAGAGGCTCATTGCCAAAGGGTGGCTCACTGCCAAAAGGGTGAACTGATTTAGTAGCATCTACTCCATGTTAGGGTTTAGCATTGAAGCACAATATTATTTTTCTGCTCTACTCTTTCACACCTTCACACTTATCTTTTCATTTTCTCACCACACACTCTTTTTTGCAACTTCATTACATGCTTTTATATAATTCATCAACCTTGGAATGTACATCAAGGTCGGCATTACATTCATTAACCATTGGATCAATCTCCAAGGTCAACATTACAATCATACATAAAATAGATCTAGACCTAATATAAATTAAGCTAAGGAAAAGATGTAAAGATGTATGCAGATCACGCCATGCCTTAGTTGGGACTCAAACACAATCCTCCATGCCACAAGACACTTCTACAATCTTCGATGCATCTTCGGTGCAAATAATGAATTCAACCAGGTCGGCCAAGACTGATGAGAGCACTAGGTCTGCTAAGAACATTCTTCATTTATGATCCAAGTTTCTCTTTGCAAACCAATCCAAATGTAGGAACATGATCAAGAGACATCCACAAGCACATTGTAATCACCAAGAACAACCACACAATCTCTAACCACTCTATCAAGAAGATTCTTCAAATCGAAGCACAAGAACAACACTGTCAGCCACTATCATAAGTAAAAGATAGGTTGCGGACCACCAAATCATGAACCATTTCAATTGAAGGCACTTAACATCATCACAGACTTGATTCTAGAACTACAGACCAAAATACTTCAATGCGGAGGAATGCGAAGCATAACACTTTCTCCTTGTCACCACCAAACATACAGGAAAAGCAGTTTTCACACTAGTGAACAAATTCACTTAATTTTTCATGCCGGAGGCTCAAACTTGAAATATAACATCTTTAAACAAACTTCTAAATCACTTCCAATCTGCAGGCAAAGATATTCATTCTACAGGAAATGTGGAGCTATCTTCTAGATTGTTCTTCAGAATCTAATACACTGTTTCAACTACAACACACTGTTTCCACTGGA
Source organism: Cunninghamia lanceolata (assembly GCA_027924645.1). Taxonomy (NCBI): domain Eukaryota; kingdom Viridiplantae; phylum Streptophyta; class Pinopsida; order Cupressales; family Cupressaceae; genus Cunninghamia; species Cunninghamia lanceolata. The sequence continues at coordinate 15,282,173 of BSBN01001152.1, read as the reverse complement.
AGGCTAATTTTCTCAATATCCTCAACATCAGGATCACTTACATAGGTAAATACAAAGTATCTCACTCATGACAACCAAGCAACAAAATAAGAGCATAGTTGACACCAATGACAACACATATATGTTGACATCAATAACAACACCGATTAGGCACATACTTGCAACAATCTCCCCCTTTGTCATTGATGGAAACATATGATGTGAAAAACTAAAAAGACCATCAAGAAAAGATTCTCCTCCTTTCTCATTACACATCTGCATTCTTTCTCCACCTAAATTTTTCACATGATTTCTCTCCCCCTTTGACATCAATGGAAAAGGCACATACTTGCATGCTACTACTCTAATCAACTGAACTTTCTTTATTTATCAACACTTACTTTGTGAGAAACATCTAGCTACTCCCCCTGAGAGGTAGCCCTTAAAACATCAATCTAGATCAAAGTGAGGCTTTGGATACCACTAGAGTGATGCATTCTTATGCATCTTAGTTTAGGTCAGGAGGGGTAATGACCCCTAACTTTTCTCTGAGATACTCAAAGGTATCTTTACGCAGAGGCTTAATGAAAATGTCTACAATTTAATCCTTTGTGGACACATATTCCAACTTTACTTCATTCTCTATCACATTCTCTCTCAAAAAGTGATATCTTATTGATATGTGCTTTGTTCTTGAGTGCATCACTGGATTCTTTGAAATGTTTATGGCACTTGTATTGTCACAAAAGATTGCAATTAGATCTTCATACACAACTCTTATATCTTCAAAGTCTTCTTCATCCATAACACTTGAGTGCAACAACATGCTGCTGCAATATACTCTACTTCTGTAGTTGACAAAGAGATTGAATCTTTTTTCTTTCTTAGCTATTAAACCAATCTATTACCCAAGAAAAAAGAACATCCACTTGTACTCTTTTTGTCATCAAAATCTCTAGCCCAATCTGCATCTGTATAAGTACTAAGAGTGAAATCATTGTCCTTTGGATACATAAGCCATGATCTAGAGTACCCTTTAAATACCTTAGGATTCTCTTAACTACCATCACATGTGATTCTCTTGGATCAGCTTGAAACCTTACAACAAGACAAACTGCATGCATAATATCAGGTCTGGTTTGAGTTAGATAAAGCAATCCTCCAATCATAGATCTATATTTTTTCTGATTAGCCTTAAGTGATTCATCAGTTTTGCTCAACTTGTAGCCAGTCACCATGGGAATACATACCGATTTAGAGTCTTCCATCCCAAACTTCTTCTTCAACAACTCTTTCACATACTTAGACTGACATATGAAGATTCCTTTATCTGATTGATTTTTTTGGAGACCTAGAAAGAAATTCATCTTGCCAAACATGGACATCTCAAACTCTTTTTGCATTTCACTAGCAAATTTCATACACATACTTTCATTGAAAGATGATATCATCAACAAAGACTTCAACAATCAAAATTTGATCATCATTAATCTTGAAATAAAGATTACTATCAGTAGTACCTTTATTGAACCCTAACTACAATAAGTACTTATCCAACCTTGCATACCAGGATTTAGGAGCTTACTTGAGTCCATACAAAGCTTTCTTCAACCTGCACACAAAATCACCTTGGTCTGATAAATTAAATCCTTCCGGTTGCTCAATGTAAACTTCCTCTTCTAACTCACCATTCAAAAATGCAGACTTCACATCCATCTGATACACTTTGAAATCTCTGTGGGCTACAAATGCCAAAAATATTCTGATTGCCTCAATCGAAGCTACTGGAGAAAAATTCTCTTCAAAATCTATTCCTTCAATCTGTGAATATCCTTTGCACACAAGTCTTGCCTTATTCCTTACAACTTCTCCATTCTCATTCAGCTTATTCCTGAAAACCCATTTGGTTCCAATAACATTTTTGTTAGCAGGTCTGGGAACTAATTCCCAAGTATCATTCTTTTCTATTTGCATTAGCTCTTCCTCCATGGCTTTTACCCAACTTTCATCATTGCATGCTTCATTCACAGTCTTTGGTTCAACCTTTGAAAGTAAACAATAATTCACTTGTTCTTTTGCAACTCTTTTCCTTATTAGCACACCTTTGTTTTTGTCACCTATAATATGATCTTCAGAATGATTGATCCTTACATACCTGGGAGTCTTGACAACACTTTCTGGAGCCTCTTCTTCATCTTGACTATCTTCTCGCTCATCTTTTTCTTCATTCATTATAGTCACAAATTCATCTTATTCATAGCAATTCAGGTCTGATGTTCTTTCCTTGCCTTCATCCACCTTCACATTTGTACTCTCAACAATATTTTTGAGCTTTTTGTTGTAGTACCGGTAGGCCTTACTCTTAGTAGAGTATCCAAGGAAGATTCCTTCATCACACCTTGCATCAAACTTTCCTAGATCTTAATCTCTCCTGATATAGCATTTGCTTCCAAATATTTTGAAATATTTTACTATAGGAATTCTTCCATACCACAATTCATAAGGAGTTTGAGTACCATTACCTTTCACTTGAACTCTGTTTTGAATGTAGACAGTAGTATGAATAGCCTCTTTCCAAAAGACTTCCAGCAGATCTGCTTCCTTCATCATTGTCCTAGCAGCCTCTTGAACTGTCCTATTTTTCCTTTCCACAACTCCATTTTGCTGAGGAGTCCTAGGTGCAGATAGCTATCTCTTTATCCCATGCTCTTCACAGAAAATGTTGAATTCATTTGATGTGAATTCACCTCCTCTATCAAACCTCAAGCATTTAATTTTCAACTCTATTTCATTCTCAATCATTGCCTTGAAAGATTTAAACTTCTTTAGGGATTCTAATTTGTCTCTTAGAAAAGTAACCTAAGTCATTCAAGAATAATCAACAATAAGCAACATGAAGTACATGTCACCTTGAAGACTTCTCACCCTTGTAGGACCACAGAGATCTGTATGCACTAAATCCAGTAAACTGGTAGAAAATTGCTCTTTGCTCTTGAAACTTGTTCTTGTTTGCTTCCCTAACTAACATTCCTTGCAAATTTTATTAGATGGTTTCACAAGTTTTGGTAAATCTCTGACAATCTAACTTGAACTTATCTTTACCAGATTATCAAAGTTTATATGACACATCCTTCTATGCCACAACCAACTTCCATCTGCTTGGGCCAATAAACAGTAATCACTAGTTCCTCTTAATTGATAAATGTTACCTCTGGTCTTCTTATCAGTAGCAATAACAGTTCTGGAGATTTCCATGATCTTGCACCCGTTGTCTTTGAATCTCAAATCATATCCTTTTTCACACATCTGACAAACACTCAAAAGATTATGCTTCAAACCCTTCACATATAGGACATTGTCAGTATTATGCTTTCCATCAAATGAAATAGATCCTTTTCCACAAATCTTACTAGTTGCATTATCTCCAAACCTAACCAGTCCTCCATCATACTTTTCCAAACTTACAAACTTAATTTTGTCACCGGTCGTGTGATGTGAGCATCCACTATCAATAATCCATTCATCTTTATCTTTCTCAAGCTGAACAACCAAAGCACTTTCTTCCAGTGGTTTTTCTTCCTTCACACAACTGGCAAAATTAGTAGACATAGGATCTTCTTTAATAGAAATAAACATGCATTCATTTGCACTATACTAGCATCATCAGTCACTCCTTCATCATCAAAATCTCTAACATAGTAACATTTCTTTGGAACTCTAGGCCTGTCCTCATATCTTTTCTTATTTCTTTTAATTCTTTCAAGACATTTGGAAGCATAATGACCTACTTTACCACAAGAGAAACATTTAAAAGATAATTTACCTTTGAACTTACTGGAACCTCTTTGCAACCTGTCAACAAAGTTAGCTTCAATTTCCTCAAAGTTATCATCCACTTTATATTTCTCAGCTCTGGAAATCTTTTAAGAAGAACTGGCTTTAAAAGTTGATTCAACTTTTGGCAGGCAATCACCAAATTCTCTCATCTCAAAGGTTGTTAGATTTCCAAGTACTGATCTCTGTCAATAGTTTTCATAATCATAAATTCTTCAATAGAAGCTACCTTGTGACTATAGGACTTGGTAGTGATATGAGAATTTTCATCACAATTTCCTTATCACTAAGAGTTCCTCCCATACCTTTTATTCCAGTGACAATTCATCAACTCTTTGCATAAAGGTTGTTATGTTTTCATCTTCAAACCCTCATATTTCACTTTTAGGCTCTATAGCTTGGCTTCTCTTATGAAATCATCTCCTTCATACATATTTTTCAGTTTCTCCCACACCTCATTTGCAAATTCAAGGTCCACAACTTTTGTCAACACTGTGTCACTTAAGGAACTTAACAGGGCATCCTTTGCTTTGACATCCAACTCATATTCTTTGATATCATCTTTAGTTGTCAAACTATCTTCAGGCATGACAAATTGTGATTGTGTAGCTAGCCATACTTTATAACCAAGATAGAGGAGATGGCTTTTCATGTGTACCTTCCAAAGAGGATACTTTGTCCCATCAAATTGCAGAGCTTCCTTCCTATAAGACATCCTGGATCTTCCTCAAGCTATTAGGCTTTCTTCTGAGGAACCTTGCTCTGATACCAATTGTCAAACTGCACCAGACAACTGAGAGGGGGGGTGAATCAGTTGTCCTAAAACTTTTAACCAATTATGAACATCAACTTATTAATTATTTTTATTTTGATGTAATTATGAAAGCATGAAATGGGAAGTTTAACACAATAACATAATCAACATATGAGACACTAGATTTTTATGTGGAAAACCCTAAAAGGGAAAAACCATGGTGGGTGTTAGCCCACAGAAATATATAAGTTATATCAATATCGAAAAACAGAGGCTCACTGCCAAAATTGCTCACTGCAAAGAATGGCTCACTACCTATGGGTGGCTCATTGCCAAAGGGTGGCTCAATACCAAAAGGGTGAATTGATTTAGCAGCATCTACTCCATGCCAGGGTTTAATTCCATTAAAGTACAATATTATTTTTCTGCTTTGCTCTTTCACACCTTCGTACTTATCTTTTCATTTTCGCAACTTCATTACATGCTTTTATACAATTCATCAACCTTGGAATGTGCATCAAGATCGGCATTACATTCATCAACCATTGAATCAATCTCCAAGGTTAGCATTACAATCATACATAAAATAGGTCTAGACCTAATACAAATTAAGCAAAGGAAAAGATATAAAGATGTATGCGGCTCACACCATGCCTTAGTTGGGACTCAAACACAATCCTCCATGCAACAACATGCTTCTACAATCTTCGATGCATCTCTACAAATAATGAATTCAGCCAGGTCAGCCAAGACTAATGAGAGCACTAGGTCTACTAAGAACATTCTTCATTCACTATCTAATTTTATCTTTGTGGACTAATCCAAATGTAGGAACATGATCAGGAGACATCCATAAGCACATTGTAATCACTAGGAACAACCGCATAATCTCTAACCACTCTGTCAAGAAAATTCTTGAAACCAGAGCACAAGAACAACGCTGTCAGCCACTGCCATAAGTAAAAGATAGCTTGCAGACCACCAAATCACAAACCATTGTAGTTGAAGGCACTTAACATCATCATAGACTTGATTCTAGAACTGCAAACCAAAATACTTCAATGCGGAGGAATGTGGAGCATAACACTTTCTCCCTGTCACCACCAAACATACAGGAAAAGTAGTTTTCACACTGGTGAACACAATTCACTTAATTCTTCATGCCAGAGGCTCAAACTTGGAATATAACATCTTCAGATAGACTTCTAAATCACTTCCAATCTGCAAGCAAAGATGTTCATTCTACAGGAAATGTGGAGCTATCTTCTAGACTGTTCTTTAAAGTCTAATACACTGTTTCGACTGCAACACACTGTTTCCACCGGAGGGCTAATTTTCTCAATATCCTCAACAACATGATCACTTACATAGGTAAATACAAAGTATCTCACTCATGACAAGCAAGAAACAAAATAAGAGCACAATTGAGACCAATGACAACACAGATATGTTGACATTAATGACAATATCGGTTAGGCACATACTTGCAACACTGGTTGTAGAATTGCATGAATAGATGTTTGTATTGTCTCCAAGATTCGAGTATCATCATTGCCTCCTATTGGTTGCTTACACTAACTTGCAAGGATAATACATTAGCAGAATATAAGGTTCTCATGTTTGTAAGCAAGAAAGAGAGCAAAACAGATAAAATACACAAGTTTTGATTCAAGCAACACCAAAAATATGAGTAGAAAATAAAACAAGCTTACCAAGTCTTGTCCTTGAACCTCAAGAACACATAAACACAATTTCACAAATACCTTATTACTCCAATTACACCCTTATCACTACAAAGAATCATAGTATCAAAATGAATATTTACAAGGATCAAACTCAAAAAGTGAACATGCAAAGTCTCTTAGATTCTCCATTCCATGGAAAAAAAGTGGTTATACAACAATTTTGGCCTCTAGATACAAAAGATATGATGTTTTCATGTTTGTCGCTAGCTTTAGTCACTCTAGACCCCTATCTGCTGCAAATTAGCAATTTTTTTTTGAGTTAATAAATTGAACCCCTTAATGTTTGGACTTGTTACAATCATAGATTTGGGTAGACATTAGAGTTTCCTAATTCATAAAACCAACATTTTGATATATTTGGAGGGTTGAACACATGATCTAAATCAAATGACTTACAACATGATGTGTCTCAAACAACTCCTCTACATACAATTTCATGACATGTATTCTCAAAACAAGTCATGTAACAACATCCTTTTGTGAATAAATGCCTTAATATAAAATGACAATTTCAGAAAGACTTCAACCTATGACTTCCATTTTATTATGGATTTTTCAAACTAAAAAAACTAACTCTTATATCCACACTTTAGGAAAAGAATTTAAAAATTAGTTATTTAACCTATTTTCTATTTGACTCCAAAAAAAATATTTAGGGTTTTTTATTTGTTGTGCACAGATACTTAAACTTTATTCACTCCCCCTTTTCAGGCCACTCTTTTTTTAATGACATATCAACATATATAAATGATTGTAGAATTTAAAATTGCACTCTAATGGTAAAAATAAATGCTAAAAATAATTTTGATAAAAATAATAAATTTCCATACTCTTGAAGGATGATATATTTTCAGCCACCTTTGTTTTATTTTTAATGTCATTTCCTTTATTCCAGATATCTAAATTAGAATACTAATGCCTTCAACATTTGATTTCAATGCCAATTTCCTTCAATAATGGATATCCATGCCCATGCAAGTATATTTCAATGTTTGGTTTTAGATTTAATGCCTAATTTAATTTTTTAATGTCTCCTTTTATTTCCTTTGAGCATCAATAAAGCAGTAGACAAATATATGCTAGAATAGAAATTTTCAATGCCAAGATAGATTCCAAAGCATATATTTCAATGCCAATATTTAGATATCCATTTTTAGTAGAAAATAATGTTTATTTTAGTTTGTTTTACCTTCCTATAGAAAAACAGGAGCAGTAATTGTTCTTTCTACTGTCACAAACCTCTATGCTAATACAACTATTAGAACATATTCAAGATAAAAAATAAATTTAAAAAAGAGAAATATATGGCATATACATTGGATAATCTTGTATTTTCTTCTCTTTTAAAATCATACATTCATATACATATAAAGTACAAGGGTATGCAACTATCCTTTCAACCACTAAAAAACCACCCACTAGCAAGTGCAATTAGTGTGTGGGTAATTAGGACTAAGGAAATATTAGGGATAAAATATAATAAATATAAAACCAAAGCATGGTCATATCTAAAAAAATCATTAAATATAAGATCCATATAAAAATTTGGCATTTAGTGTATTTTTCAGATTTTATGGTTTACAAATAAGACTAATAAGTTGAAAATACAATTTTGAGGTTTAATGAGAACAAATTGTGATGGCCTCAACTGAAAATTTATGTGAAAATTTTTAGATCTAAAATTTAAGTAGAAAACATAACATAAAATATATTGAAATAACCTTCAGACGATTTTCATGACAATGACTGCAACATAAAATGTTAATTTTTCATTCCCTTCTTCACAAACTCACAAAAATTGAAACAACTAAGATTCTTTGGCACAATGTAATTCCTAGAAGAAATTTCCTCAAGAAGCCAAAACAGTTTCATCTTATAATCTGTAAATACAAAGAACTTATTCTTAGATCCAATAGATGAACACAAATGCTCAAAATATGACAAATTGGGGTTTGTTTGAGAAAATGGAAAAATATGAAAACTGATGAAGCTACTTAAATTATATAGAAATTGAAGGCTTAGCTTGGGGGGAAAAAGCCCATGGCCAAATCCACCTCAAGTGGTCTTAGAGGGAGATCAAGAGTCATTTACAAGTGTACATGTCACCCATGCCTACTAGCATCATCTTCACATGGTTGTGTACATGAAGCCATGCCCTTTACATCAACAACCATCTGCATTTGTACACAAACTATGTCTTTGATGGGCCCACACATGCTAATAGGTATTTTAAATTCTTCCTCAGTCTTATCACATCCATTTGAGGCCATTAATGGCATTAAAGTCATACATGGTTGCAGGTGGGGTTTTTATTTTGAATAGTAGGGGTCCAAAGATTCACTTGATGAAGGATGCAATTGCAAGAGGGACTAAGGAATGGGGATTCAGGATGTTTAGATGATTTTCACTTGTAATGTTGGAATTACGATTTTCAAAGGTGTGAAGTCATGGGTTCGAGGAATGGGATGAAGATATGCCATGATGTAAGGGGAAGCAAAGGTACACAGGCTCAACAAGGAGGCATAGAAGGATAGTGAGGAAGTAGGGAACAAGATCATTGAAAATAATCTTAAAAGAGAGAAGGTTGCTAAAGGAAAAACCTAAAGGTATAGAAGAGGGAAGCATGGTAGGGATCAATATTTAGAGATACCAATATAGGAAAGAGAAGGGATTGGGATTCAAACCTGATGCAAGGAGTGAGATCATGATTTAGAGATACCTAAGACAGAAAGGAGTAGGGATCATGATTCAAAGATACCCAATATAGAAAGGAGAAGGGATCAAGATTCAAAAATACATGATTCAAGGAGTAGGGATCAATATTCAAAGATACCTAATGCAAGGAGTGAGGATTATGATTTGGAGATACCTAACGTAGGAAGGAGCAAGGATCAAGATTTAGAGATATCTAATAAAAGGAGTGGGGGTCAAGATTTGAATATATGACATACCTAACACTAGAGTGATGAGAGAAAGGAAAACCTAAAATTCCACTGGGTAGTAGGGTTTAGAAATCTAGGATACCAAATAACCTTTAGATATGTCATTAGGGAAGATTCTAAGAGCCTACAATATGGTGAAAGTCGAGACTTGAGGATACCCAAGACCATGGGGATCATGGATCAAGGTTACCAATTCATTCGAAGGGAGTGCAATGAGGGAAATGAAATCACAAAGCCTATGGGAGACAAGCAATTGGGAAGTAAGGGTGTGAAGAACTAAGGAAAGGGATGCTCACAGAGGAAAGTCCAAAATTTGAAAATGTAGGGGAAATAGGAAAGCGAGGATTGAAAGAAAGGCATGACAACATGAGAAAGTTTGAAACCTCTCCCAAGAATAGAAATTGACCCAAACACACTCATATTTAGAAGCTAGACATTACAAGTCTACCCTTGTCAAAACTCCTTGCTCCCAAGTAATGTAAATTTGGACGTTCCAAGATCTTCGGTCCTTCTCAAGTAGCATCCTTTATAGGTAGGTTCTTCTAATGAACCAAATACTTTGTGATGGCTTTTTTTCCTAAATTCATCACCCTTGTAGCACTAATTGTATTTGGTTCCTATTGGACCTGAAATTTCTAACCATTTTTTGCAAGATTTTAGGTTCCCATGATGAGAAAGATTAAATACAACACTCAGAGATGCACTTATAAAATCTATACCAAGAACCCACTTTGATGATTCTCATCTTGAGAACTTGTTCACTCCTATGCCAAATCATGTATGTCTACCATATATTGATTAACTTTGTTTACTTATGGTATCCCTATTTATGTCATTGATGTCATGCCATTGTCCATGAATAGATCATTATAGGAAGTGACTAAAAGGCTTGGACAAAGCCAAATATGACTGTTTGGTCTAAGAGGTTTCACAACAACCCTAGGGAATTGATTGAGCTCTCCGTAGTTTGAAATGAAAGAAAATATGAAAATAGAAAGTTAAGAGTTAAAATACACAGTGAGAAATTCAGAGGGGGCAGAATCAGTTGAGATTCTCCCATATGAATTTTGTTACTAAAGGTTGTTATTAAACTGTCAAAGGTGATGAAGGGGTAGTTTTATGGCAATCACCTATGCTTTCCAAATCAATTGTCATTAGCATACAATAACTATCATGTTAGAGAAGGAGAATGTATGAATTGTGAGATCTCAAGGATTTTAAAACCAATTTTAAACATCTTGACAATACTCAGTCATCAATGTTGGAAACATTGCCAAATTAGTTGACAGATTTCCTTAAAGAAGATTGTGTAAGCATTTTAGGGACAACCTTGTCAATATGGCTTAGTCTTGATGAGGACTCCATTATGTGGTGTTCATGAAATAGGGTCTGTCATAAAGGAAAATAGTCATAAGAAGGTAATCAAGGGACTACCAAAGTACAGTGATTATGCATTCCTCTTAGAAAGTCAAGGATCATTTGTAAGTATTCACCTCTTGAGATATCTTGTGAATTAAGAGGGTGATTGAAAATGGTGTGAAATATGGTAAGAATGGTTGAATCAAAGTTTGTGAGCTACTTCTAAAAGGGATTGTCAAAATATCATATGGTAGCTTGATGGATTTAGGACTATTACTGCCTATACAATAGTCTTGTTAACTCCAATTACAACTTTGGGAACCTCTTACTACCCTATGACAGTCTCACACAAAGCTTGGGCAAGGATTTATTCATCTAGTTTTTTGTGTTAACTAAAGGACCATTGAAGAAATCATATTTGTTACTATCCAAGATATTTAGCAACAAGGTATACTCACAGTGTCATGAGATACATATGGTGGATATCATTGGTAGTTGCGATATTGCAATCACTAATAATTGCAATCCAGTCACTTACATGTTCAGTATGTGCTGCTGGAAATTGATTTCCACATTGTTTGGTGACTACATGTCTTTTGACAATAAGGTCTATAATCACATTTTGGATATGTGAAAGATATCAGAAGCTAGTTTTGGCCATAAGATATCAGTGATTATATGTGTGGGAGTATCATCTGGCTATGCAGAATCACTGTACAACATACTCAGTAGAATTTCAAGTAGTAACATGATGAGAATTATCAACCTACATATTCTCCTAAAAAGGTGCCTATATGTACTTGGAAATCTACATGGAGAAAGGTAGTTACGCCACTCAAGAAAAATTCCAAAGAAACTTGAATACTTGTATGTGAAGATGGAGCTCCAATGGTACCAATATCTGCACAACTAAAGTACAACATCGATGCTGTATGTGAACACATAACAAACAAGATTCCTATTCTTGAGCGTAATTTTGTAGCCCCACCCAAAATGATTGTAATCAAATCATTTGATGTGAATAAAACTAGTACTAAAGTTGATGAAATAAAAGGTGGTGAAATTGTCTGAAACCATGAAAGAATTTTAGAATGTTAGCTGACAACTCGAGTCTGGAGCTGGCCTCGAAGCTTTCCAAGACATTATTGATATAAATAATTGTTCAAGATGATGGAAACTAAAGACTATACAAGAAGATATAGGCCTCAGGTACAAAGATAATGAGGCACTTGCCTATGTGGCAGCTCGAATGCCTGCTGTGTCTTCTACCGCCCATTGAGTTTTCAGAGAGCTTGCTCAAAGACTACCAGACTTCTCTCCACAAAAGTATTGGATTTTGGTTCTAGTCCTGGTTCAGTTTTGTGGTCTTTACAATCTCTTTGGTCTCATTCAATAACAAACGTAAACTTGGTGGAACCTTCCAAAGTAGTGTCATATGTCAATAGGAATCTATTGCAAGATGTGAAAGGATTGCCTATAATTAACAGCTACAAGAATATCCAAGCATTATCTCAACACCGTAGCAAGAGTGAGTGAGATCATGACCTCGTCATTGCTTGTTATGTGCTTGGAGAGATACCATCATTGAAGGCATGGATTACTAAATTAGTAGTGACTCTCTCAGAATCAAAAGCAAAGGCTGAATCAAGTGCATCATTGTAACACATGAGCATTGGTGGGATAAATATTTGCATTCTTCTGATGGCCTGATATAACCATGGATTATTAGATGCATAATGTATATCAGCAGAATTAAGGTGCATCGATGTGACGATATCTGGCATCCCGCTGATAGACTTAAAGAAAAGTCATTCATCGATGGAGAGGATGGATATCGGTGGAAGAAGAACCACAGTCCCACCGATATACCAATGGGCAGAATATAACCCTAATATCAAGACACGAGGGACTTTTAGATGCCTAATGAAAGTTGTAACATTTGTTGCAAATATTTTGCCGCCACCATTGCCGAATTTGTGATCATGTGTTTTGCAAAAACTGCAAAAAGATGTGGGCAATTTGACTCAGATAATGAATTCACAAAAGATAAATGGGATTGAAGTTATGGATGATACCAACATTATAGATAAAATTTTGGTTGATGATGCTGATGATTTACTCTCAGAAAATGAGAATAATTTTACATGTTACCAAGTGAATGTGAAGATTATAAGACAGGGACAGAGAGGAAAACTATGAAACCCTAATACCGGGCCATCAGTAAGAAGATTTTTACAGTCCCGCTGTTATGCTGATGGGAAAAATATCATCCCATTAAAATGAAGATTTTCTGGGAAAGAGTTAATTAAATCTACTAATGATGAATAAATGTGATAAAAAAGGATACAATGTTGAAATATTTTCACTCAAGGATATAATCAAATTACCAAATGAAGATTTAATAATCAAATTTGGAAATTTCCACTTGGAGACAATATATTTTCTGGAACAAATTAACCAAGTGAGTAATCCTTTTTCCAAGTGCATACAAAGGCTGGTAAAACTTTTTCACCGAGGAGGAGTAATTGTTTTCACTCAAATGAATTAAATTTGCCCAATAAAAATGAAAACATATACGAGTGAATATAATTGAGAAATGAAGTAAAGGTTAAAACATTGAGAAATATTTTATCATATAAAGACAAATAAGGTGGATTAAATATTTTGTTATTGAAGATAATCAAAACAATGAAAGGCTGGACCTGAGAAGAATACCGAATGAAGGGTCACAACCCTAAAAACGTGCAGTATAAATGGGAAAGGATTATCAAGCAAAGAAAATCATTAGCAGTAGTAGGTTAGGAAATCATCAGTTGATCAGTTGCCTGAACAAAACCTCATGATATGTATTGCAAAATCTTGTGAAATTATGTAATGCAGAAGAATACATAAATTAATGATCCAACATGGGTGTCAATTGCTTGTTGTTTATATCTGATTATTTGGCTGTCTCCAGATTGGTGCTTTCATATTATTTAAATTGAAGTGTTGAAACTTAATTTATCAAAACACATTTGTTGTTCCTATGTGGTTTCATTAATTGGTTTCTTTCAAAGAATTAAATATCCTTATAATAGATCACAGTAATTTGGAGGTATCATTTGGATAGTTAAAGAAGAGCTTTATAATCAATAAAATTATCATACTATCTCCAATTTGATTCCATTTTGTTGTTCAAATCAGAAGTATATTTGATTTGTCAGGGTACACTTGCTACTTCTGTGTGATTTAGTTAACTGGTTCCTTCAAACAAGGATTAAACTTTCCTATTAATTAATCGCAGCAACCTGGTGAGGATCATTTGGATCGATAAGAAGTGTTTGATAGTTACATTCTTGCATGTTTGTACAAGGTGAAAATAATCACAAGTGCCAGGCAATTCAAATTGTAGCCACTAAGTAAATCATATATCATTCACCTCTTGACTCTATTAGCCCAATAGAAATAGGCACTGGTCATACCCATTTCATTTTAGAGTTTTGTTGTTCTCAAAATCAGCTACGCTCATTTTTGTAGACAACCCCACGAAACTTGTCCGTATCGTGAATCTACACTCTAAGATCGCAAATCGAGAAAAGATTTTTTTTGTTCTCGTGCGAGGTCAGTTGACATTTTAAAACTCGTTTGCGACGTTTCCTTGAATTAATTTCTCGATATTTGCGAGGAAAATCCAAGTCGTAAATTGGTTAGGATGTTAATTTTAGTCATTTTTTAAGTTTGTAAATTTTTTACTCTTGATATGCAAGAGCGGCAAAATTTGCCGCTCTTACATATTACTTAAGTTTTGTTTTTGATGCGATGGTGGCAAAAATTGGCCCCTATTACATCGCTTTGAGTGAAATCTACGAGAGCGGCAAAATTCGCCGCCATCGCATATGTCTTTCATCGTTGGTTCATGTAACGACAGCAATTTTCGCCGACTTTGCGAATTGGTTGATTCCATTGTCGTAGCGGCCGAAATTGCCGCCCGAACGAGATCTTTGGGATTCTGCCGTCGAGTGCCATTAATGGCCACTCGTGCCAGGCGCTTCAACTCCAGTTTTAGCCTTTTAAAAGCTTTTGTCCCCTTGCCACTCGTCATTCCTCATTCATAAGTCTTTTGCACAACTCTCTCGACGTCCTCAAATTCTGCTTGATCGCACCATTCGAATTCGCCGACGGATCTAGCATTGAGGACTTCACTAGGGTCTCCATTTTCACCACGGGTAAGTTTCTTTCTCATTTTTCGTCTCCTTTTTCCCAGTTTTTCCAGAATTCTATGTTTTGATTCTTGTTTCATTTTTCCTTGTGTTTTGTTTTGTTTTTCGTTTCTTAGTCATTGTTTTGTCGACCCTGTGAAAACCCTAGGTTTTACTCCTGAAAACCCTAGGGCTTGTGTTGTATTAATACTCTGAACCCTCAAATTCTGCTTGATCGCCATCCCATTGACGGCAGATTTCATCGAGCCTGCTCGGGGACCAGGTAACCTTCGCTGAGTTTTGAAACGGCGAACACCCCGAACCTCCGCACATAAACTCAAGTGTTAATCAAATGCAACAGTGCTCGAATTCACTGATATAACCTCAATCCACTTTTCAAGTGCATTGTCGGCGAAATTTGCCGCTCGGGCATATATAGAGCTTTCCCTCCATGCAGCGTCGGCAAAATTCGCCGACGGAACATCAAAAAGCAAAACTTACAACTGGTTACCAATATGCAGCGTCGGTGAAAATTGCTGCTCATACGCCAACACACCTTCCTACATCGACGGTGAAAATTGCCGCTCCAACCATCTCACTTTTTTCTCAAACTGCAAAGGCGGCAAAATTCGCCGCCGATGCAAATATACCAAAACCCTCATTTACAAGGGCGGCGAATTTTGCCGCCCATGCAAAAAATATCTCAAATTTTCCTAACACTGGAAAATTTCTAATTTCATTTTCCCGAGCCCACTTCTCCTCTGATCCTTGGCCAGCTCGCTCTATAGCCCTTTTTCAAGCGCACTCCCATAGTCGTGATCGTCAACATGCAATTTTCCCAGATTGCCCATATTTTCCCTGATTGCATGATCATGATTTCTGTTGCAGTTTCTTCTGCGGAGCTCCTTTTGACATCAAACTTCTTCACGGTAAAAGTTTGTCCAAATGACTGACTTGTCCCTGAAGAAGGTAAAAGCTATGAAGTACAAATATCAAGGTGTTTTCCCAATCACCTCAGTCCACTCTAATGTTGAAGATATTAGAGATACAGAGATTGGCCATGTTGATATGGCTGAGTTTGTAGAGAGAACCAAGTCGAGCAACCCCAGTGCTATGATGAGGAAAATAGTGGAAAGTAATATTCATCTGGTATCCTCCTTCCCAGTGGCGGCTCACAATACAGAATTTGTTCTTCAGTGCGCCCATTTCTACAACAAAGATATCAGAGCTGTGGTGGACACCAGTGGTAATGTAATAATCAGGTTGGATCCTGAGTTCATTGACAAGGTGTTCATGTGTCCTCCTGCAATAGAGGTGTTGAAGCTTGATTTCATCGAAGCTCAAAAGGAATATGACAAGAATCCAGAGAAGGCGAAGAAAGTAATCAACAACAAATGGTTGAAGATTGCGAGGTCAAGTTTGTCTAGATGGCCACGCAGCTTCCCTCGAAGTGATTTCGTGGAAGAAGTTGGTGACTTGATTACCCTCCTCAGCAGGATAAGAGGTTTGTCTTCCTCTTCACAATTTCAGGAATGGATGTATCCCTTCGTTAAGGTCATACTCCAAGGCAAGTAGGTTATTTTCTGGGGAGAACAAATCAGTAACGCTTTGCATGATCAGCTGACGAAGGTATCCACTACCTCCAAGTTCTTCATGACTTCCTACCTGGTATACATTGTAGCCTCCATGAGGATTTTTCCAGGATTGTCGTCAGAAGGGGATAGAAGAGTAGTCCCAGTATACCAGTACTATTCTCAACTAACGTTGAAAGGCTCAATTCACCATTTCAGGAGAGTGAATGATGCATTCTTTGCTGTATTCTTGTGTCTTTTCAATCCCCAACTGGAGCAGAGAAGAATCTCAGATGAGGCATGGACAGTGGTTAATGATTTTGGTTGCATGTTTTTGCAATTTCCATCTTTCTCCTACTTGAGGGTTGGCTTTTTTCAAGGCTACCCTTATATGCTTCCAAGGTTTCCTTCAGATAGATTGGTCTTGATGGAGTTGTGCAGGCAAATGATTGTCGTGCATAACAAACAGATGGAACTTAAGAAGCCCAGATTCAGATTTCCCGTAGAAATCGGCAGATACTCAGTATTGACTGCTGCAAAGGCAAGAGCTATGGAGACAGAGATGCAGTTGGTCACCATGAAGCAATTCAAGAGGAGACCAAAGTTTGATTACCGGGGTGTAAAGGATAAAATCAAGAGGAAAACACAGTTCCATGAACCCATGGTGGAAGATGTCTGGATAGATTTGAGAACAGAGGAAGACATCAGGAAACTGGACTATAGCAGGCTGTCTCTAGAGCAAATTGAATACCTAGGACTTGCTGATATCCCAGAGGACCTTGTGGATGATGGCGAATTGGTTGATGCCAAGTATGAAGTAGAACAGATAGCTGGTACTCCTCTACCGCCAATCCAATGGTCCCAAAAGGAGCTGACTTCCCTAAGGAAGAGATTTGAACCCATATTGGCCAACACCAATAAGTGGCTGGAAGATAAAGGAATTACGCTGAAGGAATTCCTCACTGGTTCAGAAACTGAAGTGCAAGAGCAGACTGGTAAGAGGGTTGAAAACAGAATGAAGAATAAGAGTGATGCTCCATCATCCTCTAAAACACATAAACCTAAAATCAGATTTGTGACAAAGAAAGCAAAAGTTGTTGAGAAGGAACCTGAAGCGAAAGATATGGAAGTTGAGGAGCCAGCAGCCGAGGATCCAACAACTGAAGAGCCAGCTACAGAAGAGATGGATGTCGAAGACAAGGGGTCAGAGCAACAAGATAAAGAGGCTTTGTCTCCACAAGACAATACACCTGTTGCACCCCCTGTGCCTGCTTCCCCCATTATCATTCCTTCCTCTGAATCCCCCTCTCCTCCTAAAATAATTTTTGATAATCCCCGGGGCACTTTTGAAAATATTCTCCATTCTTCTGATTCAATTCCTAGTTTGTCTTCTTCGTCATTTGATATAGGAGATACTTCTATGTTTGATCATTTTGTGATGAATACTGAGCAGGTTTCAAGTGCCAATGTAACAGGTGCTGTTTTTACCAACACCCCGCCTATTGTTTCTACCACTAGCACAAGTACAGTTCCAGTAACACCAGTGGTAGGAATGGACTCCAATGTGAATATTTCTCTGCTGCCACCTTGGTTGTCAGCTTACACGCCAAAGAGAAAAAAGCAAGTCATCTCTCCAGATGATTTTGATTTCACTAAGCTGGCACCTGCAAAACCTAAGGCTCCGAAGAAACCAAAGATCCTTTCAAGGGTACTTGAAGAAAAGGGGCAGAAAGTTTTGGAGATAGCAAAACCCCCATAGGAGGCAACTGTTGAAAATTTTGACATGAATGACTATTCTATTTCGAGGGTTGAATTGGGCAAAATCACCCATGAAAGCGCTAAAAATGATATGCAGTCAGCCATGGACATCCTGATCCAGAAATTCGACAAGGAAAAAGAAATGAAGGACTACTACAAGGAAAAAGAAGAACAGCTGACTGCAGTGGTAAGAAAGATCACGTTGAATTCAGAAGCAGTTACTCCAGAGGCCGTATCTGTAGAAGACCCCGTCATCCTGAAAGCGGAAAAGACTCACCTCCGAGGGAAAGTACTTGAAGAATACTTGGACAGGATGCGAGCCCAAGGAATCTCTTTGCTCAAGGAGGTATTTGAGAAAACGGATAAGATGAGGAAAGTAAGAGCAGAACTCAACGATCTCATTGATGCCATCTCTCATGATATTGAGCACACAGAGGATACTCATGATAAGTGGGTTGAAATGAGGAAGCTGAAAATGAGCACTTTAATATCCATTGGCGCCATTTCCAACAGGGATTCATATATAGAGACAAAGGAAGCTCTAATGTATAGGAGCAATGTGCTAAGAAATTTGATCAAGGATCTCGAAGCTGCAAAGGAAACCAGTGAAGAAAATGATGTTAACATTTTGCATAAGCTGGAGGAGTTGCCTTGTAAATTGGTATCACAGGATAACCAGTTTCTTTCTGCAGAAGAAATGGTTAAGGAATTTAAGGACATGTTTCAGCAGGAATTTGAAGACAAGGTATTTTCAATAACTTCTGTGGACAGCATATTAGACAACCAGTTGACCTTGGACAATTTGAAAACTAGGTTAACCAATCATGCCAAGTCAATCACTACAGTAAGGGATGCCATAGTGAGGGCCAGGATGATCTTCAAAAACACATTCAAACCAGATAGCATTGAAATGCAGGCGACCTTCACTATGTATGATGACCACGTGAGAAAAGGTGGTGACACAAGTTGAAGCAGCTGGTTTTTCCCTTAGTTTATTTTCTGATTTCCATATGTACTTTCAAAACAGTTTTGGACATTTTTACATGTACATTTTTGATATGCAATTACATGTAAAAAAATAGGAAGTCCCAAGTCAATAAGGACTCCTATTTTTGAATAAGTCAAAGTAGTTGTCGATTTCCTAGATTTTCTCAAGGTCTTTCCCTATAAATAAAGGGGACCTCTTTGTAAATATTATCTTTTATCTATTGCAAGAAAACTCTGGCGAATTGAAAAGCAAATCAAGACTTTGTGCTTATTGTGAAAATCAATATTCAAATATTCATCAATACAAGAAAGCAAGTTCAATTCCAATCTTTGTCTTGGGATTATTTGTGTTGTGATAGTTTTGTTCTTATGTCTTGCTATCATAATCTTAATTGATAATAATTGAACGGTGGAGTTTGTTTCAAGTGATTGAAGAGCGCTCTAAATTTGATTCTGATAAACTTTGTGTTATCAAATCAGTTGTGGGTTATATGTTCATGTTTGTGAAAATACAACAGTTTGGGGACTTTGTGCTGCAAGTTGTTATATTTGAATTACTTTTATCATATTGAAGAAGAGTGAAGACTTTGGGCTGCATTCTGCTTCAAAGAGTTCTGGTTACAAGTAGTGAGTGAGGTAATGGAAAACTTTGTGTTTCTGTGATATTGTGATAATTTGTAAGTTTTATATCAAGAGTTTGAAGTATAAACATCTATTCTGAAAAAAGAGAATGAGATGAGATGGAACCACCACCAACATAGTTTTTAGTGTATATACATTTGATAAGTTGTTTGATTTGTACAAGTTAAGTAATCAGAGGGAACCTCCCCTTGCTGAGAGGAGAGACTTTGTCTCATCATAGCTGTGGTTGATATACCCATTTTGCCGTTAGCGAGTTAACGACAAAATATTCACCCAACAAGTTTCACAAAATCCTATTCAAACAATCATATTTTAGATCTTAATATTAGGAGTAGAAGTAGTTAGCAAGCTTTCATCTATTCCACACCATTTGCCACTGTGGGTAGATCCATCAACTTAACCAAAATCATATGTCCATTTAATCTGCTTCATTAGTAAGGTTCACCCACCTAGGTCTAGTAGAACCTAAAGTGTAGGGAGTCATTAACCCTATAGGTTAACTCTATTTCGTTAGTTCAAAAACATTGCAAGTCTGATCATAGAGCCTAGCATCCTGTTAGGATTTGTAACCTGCATTTTTGAGACCTAACAATGCCCATATGAAT
This sequence comes from Cunninghamia lanceolata, assembly GCA_027924645.1. Classification (NCBI taxonomy): domain Eukaryota; kingdom Viridiplantae; phylum Streptophyta; class Pinopsida; order Cupressales; family Cupressaceae; genus Cunninghamia; species Cunninghamia lanceolata. Next base: position 15,261,819 of record BSBN01001152.1, on the reverse strand, counting down.
AGAACTTTACTAATTGTGAACACTATATTAATGAAGGTTAGTGCATCATAAACATACAATGCCATAATTGAAGACATATTTATTGTAATGTAACAACATCCTCTATGGTGAAACCAATTGACCCATGCTTTATGTTGACTTATGGCATATTTTCTCAAGTATCTTTCAATCCACTTATTTACCATCTCTATCTATCCACATGTTTATGAATGAGAGCTTGTGCTAGGAGTGAGTTCCTTAACCTCAAGAAGACTTGTGATGAGGTCCATTAATACACTTTCCCATTCTTGATCAGGAATAGACAATGGTTGAAGTAAACCTAGAGAAAATACATGTTCTTCTTTAATCCATTGGTAAGTGGTGCACACCCTAATGATTTTCAGATCATATTCCTTAAAAAAATTCCATGATAATCTCTCTCCTATTTTTTTCAAAATTTGTAGGATCTTGGTTACCCTACTAGTGATGCATCATGTAAATCTCTTGAGGTCTTCTCCAACATTCTAGATTTAGGGTATAGGTAGATTCTATTTTGGTATAGAGGTAGGCCATCTTCTACTAAAAATATATCATCTTCCATACTCTTATCTAGAATGTTAATAGCACATGTATTTTATCATATTGTGTCATAATGCAAACCTCCTAATGTGCAAAAATAATAGAAATGGAGTAGAAAGTAGGTATCCTAGAAAGAGCATCGACAACTACTTCAAAATCATAGACTTGGAGCTTACTCACCTATTTTTATTGCTGATCATACAATTCATGTTGACCAAGGATGAAATTTAGACTATTATGGTTTGTTTCCACAATAAATATTCCACAAACAAAGCACTATTAGAATTTGGCCAAAGCATATATGATGGAAAACATCTCCTTGTCATATATAGAGAATCTCTTTTTTGAATCTTTCAACTTTTTTCTCTCAATTTCTATAGGGTGCCCATTTTGCATTATAATAACTCTAATTCCCTCTCTTGAAACATCATATTCTACAACAAAAATTTGTGAGAAATTTGGAATAGCAATTATAGGGCATGAGTTGATTAACTTCCTAAGCTCATCAAATATTTTTTGCATTATATCCTATTGCATGCCTTGATCACTAATGACATGGACCGAGAATAAAATCTATGTGACCTTACACTTAAATTCTTTTATAATTAGAGTATGTTTCTCTAGGATTCCAAGGACTATATATAAATGCTTCAAGTGCTCTTCCCAAATCTTCTTGTAAATCAAAATATTAGAAAAGAATATCAAAACAAATTTTCTCAATTGACCACTGAGTACCTAATTCATTTTGGATTTGGAAGTGGTTGGTGCATTAGACAAACCAAATGGAATTACCAAGAAATTTAAGTACCCCAAGTGAAATTTGAATGATATCTTGGGTACATCCTCATCTTGCATATAGATATGATGGTAGCTTAATCTTAAATGAATTTTTTAGTAGTAAACTACACCATGCAACTCAATAATGAACTCATTGATCCTAGGAATGGGGTATATGTTTATCTTCTTGTGCATTTCTTTGTAGTTGATGCATATCCCATGGTGCCATATTCATCATTCTCAAGGACCAATGAAGAATTAAATGGGCTAGAGTTGATGTGGCCTATTTCAAACAACTCCTTAAAAGCCTCTTTCATCTTCATCCTTCTCAAGGACCAATGAAGAAGAAAATGGGATAGAGTTGATGTGGCCTATTTCAAACAACTCCTTAAGAGCCTCCTCTATCTCCTTAGGTGTTGGTAAGGAGTGATCATGGTAGATTTAGAGCCTAGTTCCAACTCTATGATATGTTGGAATCCTCCATCAAAAAATGAGATAGTATGCATGTTCTCCATCACCAAACATCTTTCTGCCCAAGAAAATTGTTCCTTGTGAGAAGTCCTCTTACCTATGACTAATTTCCTTGATCCATCATAGATTCTTCCAAGAATCACATCTTTTCTTTCAAATGTAAAGTTTAGCTCCATGGATTGATGATTCTATAAGGATTTACCAATGGAATGCAACCATTATACATACATAACCTTGTCAGCTTTCACAATATAGAATTCATCAATACCTTATTCTCACCCATGTCTAAATTGAGTTGTCTATTTATCCATATTCATGGAATGAGGAGGTTATGAAAAACAATGATATTTAGCCCATCAAAAATTTCAAACTTCATGTGTCTCTCAATAACTACTTTTTGGAGTTCTTTGGTTATAACACTATGACCACACGATCATACAGAAGAAACTTTAAACTTGGGAGAAAGGATATTTGTACCCTTTACTACAAGTTGTATACTCATCTTTTCACCACTATTGGAATTCTTCCCATGATGACAAAAAACTTGTAATAACTATTGGCATTGGCATTGTTTGTCATTGATGTCAAAGGCAAAGGTTGAGTTGTGTCGAGGTCATGTTGAGTTGTCATTGTTGTAAGGATGTTCACATGGTGTTGATTGATGTCAAAGGTTATGTACTCATGTAGGATCACCTTATAGTGGTCATGGCTCAAAGGTTATGTTGATGCAAGCAAAAGTCATCTCTATAATGAACCTTTTTTGTTTAAAATCTTAGTTGACTTGCTATAACAAGTCAGTCACTTAAAGTGACTTTTTGGAGGGTTATTAAAATATTCAAATACCAGCCCTCTTGCTTATACAACTGGTGCATCCAGTCATTTCCATGTAGCCCAAGTGCCAAAGAAGAATCAAAGGCTAAGATTTAAAGGTGGAAAGGTGCCAAGTCATGATCCAATGGTGATAGTTTAAATGTCATTCAAATTACAGTGAACCCTTCATTGCTTTAAGTTTGATGGGCAGTTTGAAGATTGAAGCCCTCACTGCTTTTGACAGTTTTCCTACCGACTATAAGGGCCAAGAAAATTTGTTTAAGACACTATGAGATGTTTTTAATGTGTTGAGTTGGTGATTTGAGTTCTTAGGAGCAATACCTACACACTCATATGAAGAATGCCAATGTTTTAATGTTAATCTGTTTATCAGAAAGATTCAAACTTGAAGTATGATTTCAGTATGTACAAGGAAGTTGCAGAGAAAGAATAAGTAATTATGAAGGACTTTTATCAGTTAGGGTTTGTGAATATGATGCAGAGTTTTGCACTATTTTTAAAGGTAGAATGTGTGTTGCAGAGTATAAAGACAGTGGCAGGGTATTGTGAAGGTATGATGACTTGTGCAAAGTTCATCTTCATTGTTATATTTTATGTGCTGAAGTTTATGGTGGTTCTGTAGAAGAGTCTATAAGAGTTTTTAGGATATTGTGAACAAAATTTATGTTAAGGTATTAATGTTTAATTAAACTCTGATTCAAGAAGTAGAAGTTGTTTTGAGAGAGTGGATGTTTGATGAGGATAACAAAATGACTTGCAGAGATTGATGCAGTGCAGTGAAACAGAGTGTCCCTCTATACCTTTTTATTTTCATTCAAATTTGTGATGTATGATATTTTGTTAGTGAGACATTTAGATTTCTAGTGAGGTATGTTGTTTTGTCAATGAGACATTTTGTTAGCAAGTGAGGCTGATTTGCTAGTGAGGCACAAATTGTATCCCAGTGAGGGTTGGTTAGTGAAGCCTAATAAATTTTATCTTCATAGTGGTTTTTTACCATTCTAGGGTTTTCCTCTCAAATCACTTTTGTCATCTCTCTTCATGATGTCATGTTATGTTTGATCATCTTTGTTCATAATCTCTTATTAAAGTGTACTAGTTATGGTGATGCATTCAACATTCAAAGTTTAATTGTTTGAAGTGTCTCAGTTCTTTTTGCATTATCATTCAAGTGGATTCATAAGTGAAATTTTTTTGATTGTTCAATAGACCACTAATTCACCCACCCCCCCCTCTCAGTGGTCCTGTACTCCAACAAGTGGTATCAAAGCCTTAGGTTCCTTGTTCAAAGTTTAATCAACTTAGGAGATCCTGTTAGTGGAGTACTATGGGAAAGTAAAATATGCCAAGCAAAAGGTTGTAAAACAAGCCCCAGTCAAGTCAAGTAATGAGTTATTGCATGAGTCACCCTTAAAAATTAACACAAAGTGTGATAAAGAGGATGATTTTGTTGTTGAGATTGATGACAAAGAAGGAGATCTCTTTGTGGGTAAAGATGACTATGAATAGGAATATGATGAACATGAGTGTGAGATTGATATAGAAGGTGAACTCTTGTGTGCCCTAGATATGATCAAGCAACTTAGAAAAATAAACCAAAAATTAGAAGACCAACTTCAACAAGAAAAAGATTCCAAGGACAAGGTATGTTCAGATTTTACAAAAGTTTCTTTATATCTTGAAGAGGCAAAGGTATAAGTTGAAGAGTCTAACAAACTGATTATTAGTCTAAAAATTGAAGTTGAAGAAGCCAAAAGAGTAGTTGATTTTACAAAATCTAATCTTGAAGTCAAAACTAATGAATGCCTAAAACTAGAAATAGAAATAGTCTCTTTGAGAAAGGAATTGGAAAAGGCATCTTCTAAGTTGCACAAGAATCTATAGTTTGAAATGCTTAAATGACTTGTTGAGGAAGTAAAAGCATCATAAGGACACTACAGGCCTAGAATATGAAGAAGGGTAGACTTCTAAAGTCAGAAATACACCAAGGAAGAAGATAGATTTGGGTCATCATGCTGCTACTCCTAAAGATAAGATAGAAGATAAATGTATTTATGAAGGTAGAAGGACAAGTAGATCCTCAAGATCTTCACCTCTCAGGAAATACTATTCAATAAGGTATAACTACTCTCAGTCTCATGGTTATTTCTATTCTTGTCATATCTATGGTCATAGATCTAGAGATTGTAGGACTTATACTAGAAATGATTTTGAATGGCATAAGAATAAAAGTTCTTAGAGAATGACAAACAAGAGTTACAATATGGTATGTTACAAGTGTAACCAATCTAGTCACATAGAAAGAGATTGTTGGATGCATGGAAGATATGATCATAGAAGTTCTTTTTGGTTGTCAAGAGAATATGATTTTGTTCCTCCTATTAGTTATGAGGTTATATGCTATAGATGCCATAATCTTGGACATACAACACATTATTGCAGAAGAAACCCTGTGAAGCCACCTAATCACATTAAGAAGGAAAATATATCAAACAAGAAAAAGGAGCCTATGAAAATATGGAGAAGAAATCAAAATCAGGACAAGAAAGATCCTAAAATTGTGCATGTTGCACAAGACACTTCACTAGTTCCTTGAGAAGTGACATGAAGTTAGGGGGAGTTGTCCAATATCCTATCTCTTACCCCCTAGGAGGTTCAACAGGTTTGTTGATGGCTATTTGTCATAATGAGTTCATTCTTGATTGGTTTGGTACATGAGTTTTCAAAGGATATTAGGTATTTGTTGGTGACTAAGTGAATTAGGAGAGTGAAAAGCTTCATGGTCTATGGTTGTTAAGGTTAGTTTTTGCATCCTTAATCAGTATTATTATCACAAGTGTTTTAGTGAGTTACAAAGACAAAGTGCTTATGGTATAACAATGCATTTCATAGTGATAGGCAAAGTGCACTAGGAGTTGATCATCATGCCATTGTTTGTGTTGATTAAGAAGAGAGTTTGATGTTAGCATGATATAATGTCAAGAGAGTTTGATGTTAGTCTTTAAGATAGATATTGCAAAAACTTTATCTCATGCAAGTGTAGGACAGAGGTAGACAACAACAAAGAGACTTGTCAAAGTATGCAATATCAAATCAAGGGTAGTAGTAATACTCATGGACAGTCCACAGTGTCAGTTTGAAAGTCTTTTGCAAGTATTTCATAGTGTTATGGATATTTGTCTTGATCACACTCATGCTTATATTCAAACAGTACCTATGTACTTTTATAAGCTTTCTATCTTGGAATTTTGATAGTCTTTCCTTCTTCATTAAGCAACACAGTAATGAATCTCAAGGCATTGTCATTTCTAGTCATCCATTTCAAGGCTTTAACACTTCTTCATGACAACAAGAATATGATAATGTTGCTTACAAGGTTTTCTTTGGCATTATTGTCAAAGATGGTGAGAACATTCAGAACATATAATGAAGTACAGGCATGTAAACATATAGTAAAGAGACAGTGAATAAATATATAGTAGAGGGGTAGTAAAAAGTCTTGAAATAGTGAAACAAAGTGCTTTACCAGTGAATGTAATCTTGAAACTGAATATAGTCTTGGAGACAGTGAAACATCATACTATTAAGACAGTGCGATGAAGTCTTTGATAGTAGTATATTTCTGAGCCTTGCAAATGATCATAAACAATATAATAGAATAGTGTAGTGTGCTTCTTCATGTATGGTGTTTGTGGTCTTGACTTTTTTTTTTAAAACAGTGTCTGTGACATAAGTTGTCATTCAATGTTAAAAGAAATGACCATATATGAATTGTCAATGTGTAATAACCTTGTCTTCATAGGGGAAGTGATTGTTTGGTGATCAAATGTCCTTTATCATTGTTGAAAAATGACAAAACAAACAATCTTAGTAGTGTTGATCAAAGGTAAGATGACAGAACAACATGGTATGTTGGTTCATTCATTTCATGATTCTCATTGACTGTTGATGTTCTTAGAAGTAAAGGTGGTGTTGTTCATTATTGTTAACTGATATCTAAAGGTGCATCAAGCAAAGATACAGTAGTTCACCTTAATGACAGAGCTACTTCAAAGTGATGTGATATAGGGGGAGATAATGAATGATTGTGTTTTGACAGAACAATTAGTGTTTCAATCTCTGAGTAATACTACTCTCTGTTGTTGTTAGTGATACTACTCTCTAATTCTCATTCAAGTTTGGTCATAGTCACACTACTCTTTGACAGTGATGATTGGTTGGGTAATATAGTGATAAGTACTTTAATTCATTCGTAGCATAGTGATAACAGTGATAATAGTGTTTGATATTGTGTTCTAATAGTGATAAGTGATTCATGTTTGTTATTGTAGTGGTTTCTCTTACAAGGTGTTTCGAAGCAGTGATAATCATTGCTCCACATACTTTCCAAGAGATCCAGCATAGTCTCAGGGGGAGAAGATAGTAAAGATGCATAGTGAAGTTTTGACATCATAGTCCAAGATGACTGTCTATATGGGTGAATAGGTACATTTGCAACATGACAGTGATCATTTATTCTCAGCAGGTCTTTTAAGACAATGATCAAGTTCATTGGTAGTATGCAATGTTTGCTTGGTACATAGTAGTGGTTTGAATTCTCAGTGGTTGTTATATCATGACAGTGTGATGGCTTTGAATAGTAAATATTCCTTGTCTTTGCTTGAACTTCTTGACATTATTTTTGTTTTTCTTCCTTTGTCATTGTTGTCAAATGGGAAGAAGTGCATACTTTTGCAAGGGGGCAGCAATATCATGCAAAGTTGGAAGAAGTTGACATCAATGCCAAAGAGGGAGTTTGTTGGTATTGACATTGCTTGTCATTGATGTCAAAGGCAAAGGTTGAGTTATGTTGAGGTCAGGTTGAGTTGTCATTGTTGTTAGGATGTTCACATGGCATTAATGTGATGTTAAAGGTTATGTACTCATGCAGGATCACCTTATAGTGTTCATGGCTCAAAGGTTGTTTATTCTATGTTCATGGCTCAAAGTTTATGTTGATGCAAGCAAAAGTCATATCTATAATGAACTTTTTTGTTTTAAATCTCAATTGACTTGCTATAACAAGTCAGTCACTTAAAGTGACTTTTTGGAGGGTTATTAAGACATTCAGATACTAGCCCTCTTACTTATACAACTGGTGCATCTAGTCATTTCCATGTAGCCTGAGTGCTAAAGAAGAATCAAAGCCCAAGATTTAAATGTGGAAGGGTGCCAAGTCATGATCCAATGGTGACAGTTTAAATGTCATTCAAATTACAACCAACCCTTCATTACTTTAAGTTTGATGGGCAGTTTGAAGCCCTAACTGCTTTTGATAGTTTCCCTACCGATTGTATGTTGAATGTCAAGAACACTAAGAAGGGGGGTGAATCAATGTTCTAACAATCTTTTCGTGTACTTTAACTTTCAGTCATTTCCCAAACTTATTTAAACAAAAACACAATATGCATATGAATAGCAACCATGAAAACATGACACATGAACACCAAGATTTTTATGTGGAAAACCAAAGAAGGAAAAAACTACAGAGAGGACTAGCTCTCAAATATATATTGCAATCTTTACAAAAATAATGTTCAGGGTTGGTCACTCCACGGGCCTGGAACATGCTAGGTCACTGCCATGAAGTACAATAAGGTCTAGCAAGATTACAATAGGGGTTGTTAAACCCTGATGAAGGCTCACTGCCATGATGACTAAAGCTTGCTTCCAATCAGATTGCACATGAAAACTAAATACTGCTTAAGCATCTGTCATTATGCCAGGTGCAGTCATTTAACAGCTAAATTACAAATCCCAAGTCTTCATTCTCCCTGATCTGTGTCACTGCTCTATTTTTTGCATATTCACATCACACCCACACATTCTTTACTCTGTTTTGCATCTACTCTACTCTACCTCTTCTCTGCTCTACCTTTTGGACCTTTCTTATTATCTTTCCATGCTCTACCTCTTCTCTACTCTACCTTTTGGACCTTTCTTATTATCTTTCCATTCTTGCTCAATGATGTTGGTGTTGGAAATAAGCCACACCTAGATCAATGATGGACTAGTCTAAGAGGGGCCAGTAGCTTAGTGGTAGAGCACTCCAACAGTGAATGGAAGGTCCTAGGTTTGAGTCCTAGCTAGTCCAAGTCTCAACATGGTATCAAAGCCAGGCCCAGGCTAGGAGCCCCAAGCACATGAGAGGTGTGTCTTAAGGGGAGGTGTTTGTGTTGGAAATAAGTCACACCCAGACTGATGATGGACTAGTCCAAGAGGGGCCAGTAGCTTAGTGGTAGAGCACTCCAGCAGCAAATGGAAGGTCCTAGGTTTGAGTCCTAGCTGGTCCATGTCTCAACATGGAATCAAAGCCAGGCCCAGGATAGGAACCCCAAGCACACAAGAGGTGTGGCTTAAGGGGGGGTGTTGGTGTTGGAAATAAGCCACACCTGGACTAACGATGGACTGGTCTAAGAGGGGCCAGTAGCTTAGTGGTAGAGCACTCCAGCAGCGAATGGAAGGTCCTAGGTTTGAGTCCTAGATGGTCCATGTCTCAACAAAGGATGCCTTTTCCATGACTAAACTACAAGTATTTATACACTTCATCAACCTTGGAATGATCATCAAGGTCGGCATCACAATCATCAACCATTGGAACAATCTCCAAGGTCGACATTACAAACATTTACAATATAGGTCCTGACCTATTACAACATTATGCAAGAGAAATGAAATGCAGATCATGTCATGCCTTAGCTAGGACTCAAACACAATCTTCCACATCACAACACGCTTACACAATCTTCCAGAGATCGCTGCAATCACTGGGATTAACCAGGTCAGCCAAAGCTGGTTGCACGTTACACTATCTGAGAACAATCTTCTAACACAATCTCAAATCCTTAATGTGAACCAATATCAAGATAGGAATATGATTAGGAGACATCCACAAGCATGTTATAATCATCAAGAGAAACCACTCAAAACTTAACCACTTTATCCATAGGAATCTTCTCACTGGAACACATGAACTTTGATGTCTTCAACTGTCATAAAAGAAAGATAGCTTGCAGACCACCAAAACATGAACCACTGCAATTGTAGGCACTTATCATCATCCTAGACTTCCCTCTAGAACCGCAAAGAAAAATACTTTATTGCTGAGGAATGCGGAGCATAATACTTTCTCCCTAACACCAAAGAATAATCAGAATAAGAGAAGCTTTACTCTGGTGAATGCAACTTTCTCACAACTTTACACCGAAGGCTCAAACTCAGGATTTAGTATCTTTAGACATCCCTTTGAACAACTTCCAATCCGTGGACCCAGATCTGTAAGCATAAGGAAATGCAGAGCAATCTACCAGACTGTTCTTCAGCATACAACTCACTGTCTACACTGCACTCCACTATAACCCACTTGATTCTTCCGGAGAGGCCAATTCTCTCAATATCCTTAACATACAAGTCTTCTAAACAAGTAATAGAATAAGATATAGTTGACACCAATGAAAACAAGGATATGTTGACATCAATGACAACACCAATTAGGCACATACTTGCAACAATCTCCCCCTTTGTCATTGATGGAAACATATGATGTGAAAAACTACAACAGCCATCAAGACAAGATTCTCCCCCTTTCTCTTTACACACCTGCACTCTTTCTTTCTACAAGATTCTCCCCCTTTCTCTTTAGACATTTGCACTCTTTATCTAACTAAGTTTTTCACATGACTTCTCTCCCCCTTTGACATCAATGGCAAAGGGAACATACTTGCAATCCGCTGCTTCAAACTTTCTTTTGTACTCTTTTCCAATTGACTACTCCCCCTTTCTTGATGCGTTCTATGACTGCAACTTTGGTTCTTCATGTGAAGTTATCTCCTTCTTAGTTTTTCAATTCTGAACTTAGAATCTTGTTGCTACTACACTGTTTCCTCTGTCAGCAACACTGTAATACTTACTGCTCTTCATCAGAAATTCATATCAGCATCATCTACCTGCTTCCCCTGAGAGGTAACTTCGTAGTCCACTTGACTTCAACAACCATCTCTAATTACTACCTACACTGCTACACCTTTTTCCTTTTATTGCTCTGACTACCCTCCTTTAGGAGTACACATCAGACTGTATCTAGCGAGCACATTAGAACCTTCACATGCTATTACTTCTAGAGTAATATATCTTGTCTTCTCAAGGCTTCAAACTTGACTCTGTCTACAAGTTTTCTTCTGTAGGATTCTCTTATCATCAGTCTAGTTGAAACAATGTCTTCTTCAACTTGGCATTCAAGCAGGCAATCTTCACATCTGATTTGAAGTCCTTATGTGCTACAAAGGATAGAAACAACCTAATAGCCTTCATTTGTGCCACTGGAGCAACATTTTCCACTTGTGAGTACCTTTTACACACAACCTTGCCTTATTTCTTACCACTTCTCTATTCTCACTCAATTTAATCTCTAATCTGTTCATCTACAATTCCTTTTCTTTCCCAATGCACCTTTGCTCTTTTACCCAAGAACTGGTCTTTAGTGTGGTACTTCTGTACAATCTCTAGGGATCTCAGGCATTCTTTCTAGAACTTCTTCTTCCACTTGACTTTCTTCTTGCTCAAAAGGTCCATTTGATTCATAGCTACTCAAATCTGATATTCTTTCTCTGACTTCATCAACCTTCACATTAGCACTCTCAATGATCTTTCTCGGACTCTTATTGTAGTACTTTTGACTTGAACTCTATTTTAAAATGTAGATAGCAGTATGTATATCTTTTCTCCAGTATACATCTAGTAGGTCAACTTTCTTCATCATTGATCTAGCAGCCTCTTGGATTGTCCTATACTTCCTTTCAACAACTTCATTCTACTGAGGAGTCCTAGTAGACAATTGTCTCTTTATCCCTTGTTCTTTATAGAAAATATTGAATTCATTTGATGTGAGCTCACCTCCTCTATCAGACCTTAAGCATTAGATCCTCAGTTGTATCTCATTCCCAATTATTGCCTTGAAAGCTCATCTAGTTCATAATCATTCAACTCTGAGTTCATCTGCAAATTTTCAAACCATTTCCAAAGAAAACTATTATGTACTAAAAACAATCCTGGACTTCTATTACTCATTATTCTCAAGCCAATTATCAAGATTAGACAAACTATGGATGTAGATGTAATCACTGATCAATAACCATATGCCCAAATTCATGACCTGTTAGCTAGTCCCTTAAGTACATACTTGACCAATTCATCTGTCACGTCATATCTCCTAATGCGGACCATATGAGACTCTAGAATTCATATCCAACAATCATCATTGACCTCTTAACATACCTTCAGAACCGCAAATCAAAATACTCAATAGCGGAAGAATGTAGACCAAATTACTTAGATGATTTACACTGTTTCAGGCTTAACTCTATTCATCCGGACTTAGATAATTCACCATGTGACTTTCAGAGGAAGTTAGAACTTGAACACTAGAAAATATATTCACCAGATATTTATGAATAACATACCTAAACCACATATAATTATCTTCAACTGCGGAGGCATACTGATCCAATCTCTATTATTTACTTTATATACTACTTATACTTTAGTCATTTTGGGCTTCCATACTAGAATCCTTTTATGCCTTGATCTATAGAGTTCATTTCAAGAAATTTGCTATATAAATCTTCACATCATATCTTTGTGCCAAATCTCAGCACTGACTATCTAGCTAGGGGATTTAGAATTTTCAATACAGCTCCCCCTGAGCTAGAGTTCCCAGTTTACTTCCCGGAGGAAGTATCTGCTCCATAATCTCATACAAACTCATCTCTGACTTTATTTACTTCTTTCTTGACCTAGACCTTGTTCATCTCCTTCTTGACTTCTGTTAGATCAACCTTTTCCACTGATTTCTTCAATTCTTCTCGATTATCCTTCTTCATGTTCTTACTTCTACAAAATCTTGCAATATGTCCAGGCTTGTTGCAATTAAAGCACCTAGTATTTTTCTAACCATTGTTCCTTTCATTCATCCTTGACCTGCATAGGTTATCTTTATGCCCAAATTCATAACAGTAGCCATTGAAGGATTCAATTGTCCTATTCTTTCCATAGTCGTTTCTCACTTGACTTCTACACTCATTTGCCTCATGTCCCATTTTATAGCATGCATTTCATCTAATTGGATTTTGATTACTTTACTTCTACATACAATAGCTTTATGACCAATTTTGATGCAAGTTAAACATCTTCCTTTGAAGGATTGTTCATTTCTCACATTGTTGAAACTTTTATTGATCTAATTTCTACATTCACTTGCTCTATGACAATTGAAACACTGACTAGAGAATGATGGAACCTTTTGATTTATTCTGCTCCTATATTGAGTAGCCTTATGACCAAACTTATTACATGAATTACAATAACCATGAAAAGATGGGTACCTTTGAGCATTTGGTTGTCTGACTGGAGGTCTTCTAGGTCTTCTTCTTTGATTTATGAACTAGTATCCTTTGTTTTGCCTTGACTCAGTGCTTATTTGACCAAAGTTTGAACTTTCCCCTTTCTCAAATCCCAAACCTTTCTTGTCATCAGCTCTCTTCTAGCTAGTAATCATTTCATCAAGCTTTGTAGTGCTTATCTTGAATTTTTCTTCAAAGCTTTTGGCCTTTTCCAAGTCTGTTTTTATATTTGAAATTTCTTTTTCAAGTTTTGCACAATCTTCTGATTTGTTCTTCACAATCAAATTTAGATCTTCTTCTCTTGTTCTTTCTAAAACTTCTACTTCCAAATCATTCAGGGCTTCACTTGTTGATAACAATTGATCACTGAATTCTTTTTATTTGTCTTTGAATTTATTGACTTGCTCCTTTAGTTTCAAGATGCATTCATCAGCTTGTTGCCAATTTTCTTTTAGATCCTTGACTTTTGCTTCAGAATTTTCAAGATCCATAAAAGTTCCTTCTAGTTGGTTGTAGCTTCCATAGTTTCCACATCTTCTTGCTGACATGATCATACTATCCTAGATCTTCCTTAAGTTGTTAAACTTTTTCCAAGGAACCTTGCTCTGATACCAATTGTTGAATGTCAGGAACACTGAGAGGGGGGGTGAATCAGTGTTCTAACAATCTTTTCATGTACTTTAACTTTCAATCGTCTCCCAAACTTAATTAACAAAAACACAATATGCATATGAACAGCAACCATGAAAACATGACACATGAACACCAAGATTTTTATGTGGAAAACTCAAGAAGGGAAAAACCATGGAGAGGATTAGCTCTCAAATGTATATTTTAATCTTTACAAAAATAATGTTCAGGCTTGGTCACTCCATGGGCCTAGAACATGCTGGCTCACTGCCATGAAATACAACTAGGTCTACCAGGCTCACTGCCTCAACCCTAAACCTAGCAAGATTACAATAAGGGCTATTAAACCTTAACGAAGGCTCACTACCATGATGACTAAAGCTTGCTTCCAATCAAATTGCACATGAAAACTAAATACTACTTAAGCATCTGCCATTATGCCATGTGCAGTCATTTAATAGCTAAATTCTAAATCCCAAGTCTTCATTCTCCCTGATCTATGTCACTGCTCTATTATTCACATATTCGCATCACACCCATGCATTCTATACTCTTTTACATCTACTCTGCTCTACCTCTTCTCTATTCTGCCTTTTGGACCTATCTTATTATCTTTCCATGCTCTGCCTCTTCTCTGCTCTGCCTTTTAGACCTTTCTTATTATTTTTCCATTCTTGCTCAAGGATGCCTTTTCCATGACTCAACTACAAGTATTTATACACTTCATCAACAATGATCATCAAGGTTGGCATCACAATCATCAACCATTGGAACAATCTCCAAGGTCGGCATTACAAACATTTACAAAATAGGTCCTGACCTATTATAACATTATGCAAAGGAAATGAAATGTAGATCACACCATGCCTTAGCTGGGACTCAAACATGATCTTCCACGTCACAACACACTTCCATAATCTTCCAGAGGTCTCTGGAATCACTGGGATTAACCAGGTCGGCCAAAGCTAGTTACACGTTACACTATCTAGGAACAATCTTTGAACATGATCTCAAATCCTTAACACAGACCAATGTCAAGATAGGAACATGATTAGGAGACATACACAAGCACATTATAATCATCAAGAGAAACCACACGAACCTTAACCACTTTATCCATAGTAATCTTCTCACCGGAACACATGAACTTCACTGTCTTCAACTGTCATAAAACAAAGATAGCTTGCAGACCACCAAAACATGAACCACTAAAATTGTAGGCACTTATCATCATCCCAAACTTCCCTCTAGAACCGTAGAGCAAAATACTTTATTGCGGAGGAATGCAGAGCATAATACTTTCTCCCTGACACCAAAGAATAATCAGAATGAGCAGGCTTTACTCTGGTGAATGCAACTTTCTCACAACTTTACATCAGAGGCTCAAACTCAGGATTTAGCATCTTCAGACATCTCTTTGAACAACTTCCAATCCATGGACCTAGATCTGTAAGCAAAAGGAAATGCGGAGCAATCTACCAGACTGTTCTTCAGCATACAACTCACTATCTACACTGTACTCCACTGTAACTCACTTGATTCTTCCGGAGAGGCCAATTTTGTCAATATCCTCAACATACAAGTCTTCTAAACAAGTAATAGAATAAGATACAATTGACACCAATGACATCAAGGATATGTTGACATCAATGACAACACCAATTAGACACATACTTGCAACACTGTAAGGGCTAGGAAAATTTGTTTAAGACACTGTGAGATGGTTTTAATGTGTTGAGTTGGTGATTCGAGTTCTTAGGAGCAATACCTACACACTCATATGAAGAATGCCAATGGTTTAATGTTAATAAGTTTATTAGAAAGATTCAAACTTGAAGTATGATTTCAGTATGTACAAGGAAGTTGCAAAGAATGAATAAGTAATTATGAAGGACTTTTATCAGTTAAGGTTTGTGAATATGATGCAGAGTTTTGCACTATTTTTAAAGGTAGAATGTGTGTTGCAGAGTATAAAGACAGTGGCAGGGTATTGTGAAGGTATGATGACTTGTGCAAAATTCATCTTCATTGTTATATTTTGGTGTTGAAGTTTATGGTGGTTCTGCAGAAGAGTCTATAAGAGTTTTTAGGATATTGTGAACAAAATTAAGGTTAAGGTATTAATGTTTAATCAAACTCTAATTCAAGAAGTAGAATTTGTTGTGAGAGAGTGGATGTTTGATGAGGATAACAAAATGACTTATAGAGATTGATGCAATGTAGTGAAACAGAGTGTCCCTCTGTACCTTTTTATTTTCATTTAAATTTGTGATGTATGCTATTTTGTTAGTGAGACATTTAGATTGCTAGTGAGGCATGTTGTTTTGTTAGTGAGACATTTTGTTAGACATTGAGGCTAATTTGCCAGTGAGGCATGTTGTTTTGTCAGTGAGGGTTGGCTAGTGAAGCCTAATAAATTTTATCTTCATAGTGGTTTTTTACTATTCTAGGGTTTTCCACTCAAATCACTTGTGTCATCTCTCTTCATGATGTTGTGTTACTTTTGATCATCTTTGTTCATAATCTCTTGTTCAAGTGTGCCGGTTATGGTGATACATTCAACATTCAAAGTTTAATTGTTTGAAGTGTCTCACTTCTATTTGCATTATCATTCAAGTGAATTCATAGGTGAAAAAGTTTTGATTGTTCAATAGACCACTAATTCACCCCCCCTCTCAGTGG
The DNA here is from genome assembly GCA_027924645.1 of Cunninghamia lanceolata. Taxonomy (NCBI): domain Eukaryota; kingdom Viridiplantae; phylum Streptophyta; class Pinopsida; order Cupressales; family Cupressaceae; genus Cunninghamia; species Cunninghamia lanceolata. The sequence goes on along the minus strand of BSBN01001152.1, from coordinate 15,245,434 downwards.
TCCTATACTCCAACAATAACATAGTATAAAATTGGTAAAATAAATCCTTGCTACTACTATCCTCCTTATTTCTTGAGGTGTAATCTTAAAGGCCATTAATGTGTTTACATTATTTTGTTGATTTGGACATCTTTGAAATATTTGAAGCACACTACCATTTTTGTGACTCAAATTACTAAACTAGAGATTGGTAGAATGTGAATCAACACCCTTTGTACATTCATGCTCATCGACACAACTACTTGATAAATCAATTTCATATGACCATGGATACTTATTTTAAGTGTTTGAAATCACAATAGTCATTTTTTTGACACCATTTGGAACTATTGGAATATCTTTTTTAAATAATTAATCTTTGCCTTCAATATACAATACAAATTACTTCTTCTCTTTTGGGTCTTGTTCAACCTCTGGTTCAATTCATTTTTCCTTTTACAAGAAAAATTTCTCCTACTCATGCTAAATCATACGTTCCTTCATGGCTTGTTGTGGTTTTGGTTATGGTATTTCTTATTTCTCTAAGTACGTACATGGGTTTAATAGGCTTTTTATTTGACTTTAGAGTGCAAAAATCTATGAAAGAGATATCATCTTGAAACTCTTCACTCGGTTCTCTATATTCAGCATGGAGAGCTATCAACTTCTCATCTTATTTTTGTGATCTTCTAGATAAAACTAGATCTTCTACCTGCTACTTTGAATCTGTAAATTTTTCTCTAGTAGCTTGATCATTTGATATTGGATCAATATTTTGTATTTACATCATTGTACCTTGAAATTGATATGCATTTCTTTTTTCTATTAGAGATCTAAAGAATCCTCCCATGACACATCGATAATTTACCTTGTAGGATAGCAAGATCGAAGATTTGATACCACTATGATGACCTCAACCAAAAATTTATACAAAAATTCTTATATTTGAAATTTACTCAGAAAATATAACATAAAATGTACTAAAATAGCCTTCACATAATTTGTGTGACAAAGATTGTAACATAGAATGTTGATTTTTTATTCCCTTCATAAACTTATAAAAACTGAAACAGCTAAAAATCCTTCAATGCAATAAAATTCTTAGATTAAATTATCTCAAGAAACCAAAGGGGTTTCATCCTCAAATTAAATATATGAACACAAGTGCTAAAATTATGAAAAATTAGGGTTTGTTTGATAAAATGGCAAAAGATTAAAACTAATGAAGTTACCTAAATTATATAGAGATTGAAGGCCTAGCTTGGGGCCGAAAATCCAATGTCCAACTCCACCTCAAGTTGTCTTGGAGGGAGAGCAAGGGTGATCTACAAGCATATAGGTCACCATGCCTACTAGTAACATCTTCACATGGTCATGTACATGAAACCATTCCCTTTGCATCGACAACCATTTGCATTTGTGCACAAACCATGCCTCTGAGGGGACCATGCATGATAATAGGAATTTGAAAGACTTCCTTAGTATTATCACATCCATTTGAGTCCATTAATGGAGGCTCTCTATCAAATAGACCACGTGCCTTATCATATTTTAGAGGCTCTCTGCCAAACAGGCTATGTGCCTTATCAGTGCTACCACAAATTGCATGCAGTATCTATGGTGGCATTGGGATGTTTTAATGAAACTTATGGTGGATTTTTTTTGGGAGAGTTTTTCACCTATCGGTGGTAGAATTTTATCATGGAGAACCTCTGGTTGGGAGTTCCCATGCTCATATTTCCTCTCCTCATAGTCTAGTATACCAACTATAGGCTCATTGTCATCCTAATGGCAAGGGAAGGTTGCAAATGTTGATTATGACTAGGGTAATGGTGTTATACCACTGCCATTAGGGATTGATGCTAGGACTTTCCATAACAACTTTCATTCATGTCTTCTATTGTGGATAATGATGCCCTTGATGCTACTCACATTGAAATACCACTAATTAAAGGCAATTTAGAAATGGTTATGCCTTTTAACCTACCCTAGGAGCAAAAGGTTGTGCTGCCTGATTTGAACCCACCACTTGTGATTGAGGTGATGATGATGAAGATTACATGGATTTTTTTGAGGGTATATCATTGCATCTGTAGTGGTATATTTTACTCATTTTCCCCTCTAAAGTTTGTGGTCGGAAAACTCATTAGAGTCCTGTATTTTTATTATTAGGCGTCATTTGTGTGTATTTGAACCTATTCGTGACCCAACAAACTTTAAGTTTTCAGAGCACTGGGATTGTGTTTGAATTTGTTATTGTTTCCAAATAATGACCTTTCCCAACCCTAAATTAAACATGGTGGTCCTAATTAGGCTAAATTTTTGGAGAGAAAAAAATGGCTTCAGTTGCTATGAGTCACCATTTCAGGATCATGGCGTTGGATGCTCTAGGTAGTAGGATTAACTGTTATTCTTTAGTTGCCATTGTTGGGTAGATGGTGCCCAAATCCTTAATGTAGCAATTGAGTTTTAAATAACAAATCACCAATTGTCTAAAAGTGTCAATCAATGGCTACAAGCAACAGAGTAGTTGGGATTTTAGGCTTAATAGGGGCAAAAACTACTACCTTGTTGGATAAGTCCTTCAATTCAAATTCATCAATTCAAACAACCTTCTTTTATAGATTCCAATGAAAAAAGGCCTCCCATTTTGAGAATAAGTGCCACTATTAGGGAAAAATTGGATGGTAGTGTGCCATCAAAAAAATTGCATTATCTACTTAGTTTTCTCCATTTGCATCTCTACAGGGGATGCAAAGCTATAACAAATGAAGAATTTATTTCTACATTGACAAAGGTATGAAAAACAAGCCCAGTATATATATTAGTTATTTTTGTGACATTCTATTTAGATAGCTCATATTGAATTGATTTGAAATTGAGTTGAATTATAACTCCATACATTATGGATCTTATTTTATCTGAATTATTATAGTTATATAATATTTGGTAGAGTATTATCTATGCTATAAAATGTCTGCAATGAGATTTTATTATATGCTTGCTATTGATAGGAGGTCATGTAGGGTACTATCTAGGGTTTTTGATTTGAATGGAGAGGGTTTGAGGGTTCACATGTTGAAGGGTAAAATTGCAAGAGAGATAAGGTAATTTGCAGTTGGGATTCCATTTAGATGATTTTCACTTGGTATGCTAGCATTAATATTTTAGAAGGCCTGAATTTAGGTGTTTAGGGAATGGGTTACAAAGATGTCAGGATGTAATGGGAAGAAAAGGTCTATGATCTTATAAGGAAGATTTATGGGATAGCATGGAAGTGGGTAATGAAATCTTTACAAACAATTTTGCAAGATAAAGGGTTGGTAAGGAAAACCCTAAAGGTGTAGAAGAGGGAAGCATGGTGAGGATCAAGATTCAAAGGCACTCGATATACGAAGGAGTAGGGATCAATATTTAGAGTTACTTGACATAAGAAGGAGTGGGGATTGGGATTTAAATATACCCAATGCAAGAAGGAGCAGAGATCAAGATTCAAAGATACCTAATGCAAGAAAGAGTGGGAATCAAGATGTTAGAAATAAAGCTAAACAACTATAAAATGAAAATATGAAATTAAACTACAAATTTAAACTTAATCAATAGATAGCCAAATGGAGATTGCAATAATGTAAATAACTACAAAAAGAACAAATAGAGAATAGAAGAGATCAACACATAACATAGTATTTAAGTGGAGAAACCCTTTTGAGAAAGAAACTCCACCAAGAAGAGAGGTCAAGTATGTATTATCTTTAAAAGAAAGATTGCATACAATCACTTCCTGTCTTCTATTTAGCATCCAATCATTTAGCACCTATGTAAAGAGTTTTCACTCTTTCTCATAAAATATCATTTCTACCTCCCTAAGCACCTATTATATATCATTTCAAAACCTAAATGAGGCATCCTAAATGGTTACATATCCCAATGTCTGTACCTTGGAAAGATCCCAACCTAGCCCATGACAAGTTGTAACCAACTTACTAACCTCTAAAATGGGTGCCTAGTTTGTCCCTTCTCTTAGGCTAACTTTCATCTTCTCATACAAGGGTGTTATGAGCTAATAATAGCCATGCCAAATGATGACAAGTGTCCTAACAACCCAAGGAGATGTTGGAATCCTAGATTCTTCTAGAAACACCAAGATGCTTGACCAATAAATAGTAACTTCCTACCAGTAAGTAATTAATTATTTACCCCCAATAATAATTAATTAATGTACTAGTAAAAAATCAATTACAGTTGATGGTGAATCCCTCATCCCTTATGAGCGTATTTTCAAACAATATTTGGATTAATTAAATACATAGGATTTACAAGGTTGATCACACCTTAATCCTAACATTATTCCACTTGAAATCATACATTGTAAATACATCCATATGAAAACATAAATCATCTAAGTATAAGATCTAAGGCCCATGTCCTCCCTACACCAAATGTGTTGGGATTAGTGAGGACCAACAAGCAATAAACCAACCACAAGCTATTTACACACAATAAACCTATTGATATTGCCAAAATATAGAAAATATGTCCATAGGATCCTTGTATATATAGGTAAGGTAGATGAGGTGAGAAGGTCATATGTAATGACTGAGAAACCCTCCATAGGTGCAACACTTGTCTTTCCAAAGTGACACATGTTTGAGAAAGTGGCAAGTTTTCATGAAGTAGGTGTCTCACAAAGGTGAGTACACATATCTTCACCATATGAGGTGAGAAAAAAAAGTAAGAAGCCCAAAGTTGGACTTAAACTAGTGTGAATAGAAATCTCCTAGACATGCTAAAAGCTAACTAGATAGATAATGTCACTTTTCACACTAACACCCCCTTAAGTGCAACTTAGGGAGAAGTAAAACAATGATAGGTCCCGACAATTAGGCCTAATGAGGTACCCATGTAAAAATGCATCTCTCATAAAGTGGAGAAAGAAAGAAAACTTGTGGGAAAAAACTTTCCTCCAAAAGAGAGAAAATAAGAAAGTGTTCTGGACATGACTCAATGGAAGTGCACTTGACACAATACAACTGAAATTGATAGTTCTGCAATACTTGTAAGATCCATGTCTAGAATGTCAATTGCATGCCACGTGGCTACAATTCAAGTTCAATGTGATGTCTTACTTTGAATATTCTTTGGAAGCCTTTTGTGAAGCAACTCTAAACTCTGTAGAAGCAAAGGAATTGATATCAATCTTCTATTGTGATGAATCTCTGGAAGTTCTCTAATAATCAACTTTGGATTCACATGTTGCATTACGTGATGGTGTAGTGGAAGTGTTCTTGACATGTCTCAATACAATGCAGAAAGTAAATGTTGAAGGATGTTGAAGGAGTAGTGGAAGTGCTCTTAACATATCTTTGTGGAAGTTCTCTTGGCTCAACTTGGAAATGCTCTTGACACAACTCTATGAACCCCCATAATTCAATATTTGTATCCTAGATATTTGTGGTTGGTGTGACTCCATCCCACCTTATTTTAGTTGCAACCTCATTGAGTTAAATTATGTGACATAATCCTCTATAGTATTAGATTCTCTTGGACTTATACTTATGAGCTTGTGACTTCTTTGTTTGTTGACCTTCCCAAAGAGATATACAGACCTCATTGGGTGTTTTCAAGGTCACAATATGAATAGAAGTTCTTGGAGATAGACTTGATTATACTTGTAAAACCATGTAGATGAGGTGTATGTTGTAGACTTAGATGGCTCGGAAGGAAAAAACTTAATGACACCCCCTGAATTTTTGGCACTTTATAACAATAGTTCAAAGGAGATATTGCCCTTGGAAAAAGCCCTCTCAAAGGATTAGTTTCTAATTTTGAAGGAAGAGGAGATATCTAGGATCTAATAGCTGAGGGAGTGGAATATGAATACCCCCTTCTTCCATCAATCTACTCTAAGACACAAGAAGAGAAATACTATTAGAAGACTCCTAGACAAGGATGGGGATGTGGTCATGGAGGAAGACAATCTCAGGATGTTGGCTTCCAACTATTTTGAGTCCCTCCTAGCAGCTCATCCCATTTCCCCCTCCTCCCATGAGTTTTCTACTCTTCAAAACTCCATACGTACTCTCATTTCTAAGGAGGACAATAGTCTTCTGCTTAAGCCTATCACTGAGGAGGAAGTGTGGGTGGTGGTGTTCTCTATGGGGCGTTCAAAGCCCTAGGGCCAGATGGTTTTCCCTTGGCCTTTCTCCAAGTATTTTGGGATGTGGTGGGGAAGGATATCACTAAAGAAACTAAAGATTTTTTTGAACTGGTAGACTCCTGCAGTAGCTAAACAACACTTTCATAGCTCTGATCCCTAAGAAAGTTGATCCAAATTCCATGACTAATTTTAGACCTATTAGTCTCTACAATACTATTTACAATATCTTCACAAAGATTTTGGTCCTCAAACTCCAACCTCTTTTAGATAAGCTTATTGTTGTCAATCAGAAAGGCTTCATCCCAGGTAGGCAAATCTTGGATGCTACCATCACCACTCATAAAGTCATATACTCCATCTCTAAAAGTAACACTCCAAGTATGATTTTCAAACTCAACATCTCTAAGGTTTATGATAGGGTCAATTAGAATTTTATATTCAGTGTCCTCAGGAAATTTGGATTCTAAGACTGTGTGATCAATCTTGTGAAATAATGTGTCTCCATAGTTTAGTTCTATGTGTTGGTTAATGGCTCCCTTGGGGATTTTTCCCCTCTAGAAGAGGCCTCAAGTAGGGGGACCCTCTCTCACCATATCTTTTCATCTTACTGGTTGAGGTTCTGGGAAGAAATTGTTGTAGGTTGCTAGGCAATGGATCCCTCTATTGGTTATTTTCCCAGACTGGATGCTTGTTCCCAGTCACCCCTATAAAGTAGCCATCAATGATCAATAGGATTCCCAGGCCAGGGGCCAATAGTATAGGAGATAGACTCTATAAATATCTCCTCTTCTTCTTTAGGCTCTGCAGAACCAAGGGTGTATTCCCTATCCAACATCCATGAAATAAAACTGTGCAAAGACTGGGATGTTGACACAAAGCAGATAAATCCTCTATTAAGCAGAACAAAACTATGAGATAAGTGCAAAGGGGCTAGCTTTGGGCCTATGTTCAGTTGTAGACAGAGGATTTTAGATCCTAAAACTACTTCTAAAGTCCTAAAGGTTGGTATATGAAGTTTAAGCTTGATTTATATCTGGATGCAAAACTAGGACTTTGAGTTACAATAGAGATACCAGACCAGATTGGTGCCTATCCAAGGCTCAGAGTCAATAGACATATATATGTGAATGTCTACCGCAAACTTGTGACAGTAATCAGATTTCAAAGGGCTTCTGAAATGTCTGCCTTACAGACAATACCCAAGAGAGAGTATCTAGTTATTTTTGCTTACTAACATCGTTACTGCAATCTATTCTTCTTAACACTTAATCCAAAACATTTAATCTACTCCTTGAGCAGAAGTAAGAGACTAAGTACTCAATAGAGAAAACCTATATTCTAGAATCTATAACACCCCTTAGATGTTCAGAGTTAGAAGAAAAACACATTCAGTCTGGAGACAAATAACAAAACACATACAATGAAGCATTACTCATTTAAATCAACATGAAATTGATAATTCTGTGCATAATACATACAACATACAACTCATAAACTCACAAAGACACTTGAAATAGAGTCACCAGAAAGTTGTATTCCTATTGCAGCACCAAGATTTGTCCAGTTTTCAACAACTCAAAATGAGTAACACAATTTGGCTTTTATACCAAGACTATGTACTCAACAAAATTAAATACATGACAAGGTCAAAATTTCCTGTCAGATACACAGCACCAGAAATGGCACCCAGAAAACATTCAACACTGTGGGGAGATAGAGAGGAATGAGTAGATGGAATTAGGATCCGCGCCGCCGTTCAAGGACATTCATCTTCAAACGGGTTGTTGACCCATCCATCACCGACCCATACCGCTACAATTTTGCCATTAACGCTTCAGCTACCCACAGCCTCTCTGAAATGTAGCAATGGCGTACCACTAAAAATTTCCCACTCAAAAATAGCTGCACCCACTCAGGAAAAACCATCGCAGTAAGTTCAAAACCTGACCATTGATCATCCCTCTATTGATGTGATCAACGGCACCCAACAACGTTGAAAAGTCATTGGCCAGTGAAATCATGCCACATTGGCACCTTATGTTTCTATCGCTGGCCCTTTCCTTCTTCCATTTTGCCTTTTTCGCCCTTGTATATGCGTGCTAAAATGCATATACATGCAACAGTTCCCAAGCACGTGGCAGCTTGTGACTCATCCTCCGTCGCTGTGCATTTGATCTCCATCGGCTATCAGAATAACCCAAGAAAGGTTGGCCGACACATATGGTCTTGGCGATAATCTCTTTGCATATCGGCTATTGCACAAGCATACAATCACTTTATACAACCCCCGGACCTCAAATTACTGTTCGTTGTATTTGACTCTTCCTTCACATCTGGGTTGTATATCTTTGTTTGTATATCGGTTTGTATGCTGCATATATAAACCCAATATACATGATGCAGACCCCAAACTTGTATGAAGCATCTTGGAATTCTACCCAGGTCCGGAATGCACCTTTTCACTTGTATGTTTTGTATGTATGTTGGCATACATACAATTACCATTGTATATAACTGGTGGGCCCGACCTATTTTCTCTTTCCCTTGCACATTTGATAGCTCATCGCATATACAAATGCAATGTACAAGTCAGACTTTTCCATAATCAAAAAACACATTTGAAACACTTTGGAATCCAGCTTGTACATCCGCGAATGCATATTTCCTTTGTATATAGACCATATACAAACTCACTTGTATATATCTACAGCCCCCATCCACTTGTGTCTCTACTGCATGTATCTTTGAGTGTCCACGGCACTGTTCACTTTGCATGTTGCAAGCCCTTTGTATATTTTCAAATGTACATTCTGCCTTGTATATCCACGGGCCCCACCACATGCATCTCTGCCTCGCCACTATAGCAAATGTATATTTGCGCACTTGTATGTCAAATATGCAAACACAAATATACAAAGCCCTAATATACAATTGCAAAATCTTCTACAGAATATTCCAGGAATGTATCTTCCACTTGCCACTATGGCAATTGCATATTAGCACCTCCTTGTATACTTTGCTTTGTATATAGCCTGATATACAAAGCAGGAATATTCCCAGGAATCTGCAAAACATTCCTCCCTTGTATATGCACCTTTTAGAGCCTGATATACATATAAAATGCATATAATTTAGTTTTTATCAATTTTTTGGAGGCCGATGGAAATTTCACAAGCCCAATGATGTACATTTGCAATTGCACATACAAAAATTTAGCATTTTTCATGAGTGCGATAGGAAAAGGCGGTAAATCATTACATGGGGGCTGGTCAACCAACGAAAACTAAAACATGAGGATGAGATTTACAACTAGGAACCCACCACAGAAGGCCACTAACAGAATAGACAAAACAAAGCAAGATCCCAAGACTCAAAATTTTAGAGTTTGTAAGAGAAAACCTGCAAACATTCAATCTCAAAACCCTAAACATAAATGATTACCAACATAGGCTCCGATTGGGGACGTGCATGCGCAAGACTGCAGCGAGGACTAGACTACTCCAGGGCAGATCAGACAAGACCCAAAACTCAAAACACGACCGACTCACCAAGACATCTACAAAATATTTACACATAATTTACAAAGTGCACACAAGGTACTCATTTATGTGAAAAAGGCTTTAAGGAATTTACCGTGCACAGGCAATTCCAGGAGTTCACCATTTAGGGCTTGGAGAAAGTAAGAATCATTCTCATAGATATTGCTAATTTGATATGGGCCAGTCCATAAGGGTTTAAATTTACCATGCTTGCCCTTATCCTGGCCCCTTGCATTCCACAAAAGCACTAAGTCACCTATCTAAAACTTTCTCACTACAGCCCTTTTATCAAATAGGTATTTCACCTTTTGCTGCTTCTTGATGTTTGTTGCTTCCCTTCTGATTTCATCAAGTGCAACCAGCTGATTTATTCTTTCAGTCATTGGGTCTCCAATCTCCTCATCGTTCCCTTGGATGAATTTAGAAACTAGCAGGAGGTTATTCACAGGCAACCTGGTTGTTGCACCATATACCAATTCAAAAGGAGATCTTCCAGTTGCTCTTTTCACTATCACCCTGTCAGCCCATAACGCCAACTTCAGCTTTGAGTCCCAAGACTTCTTATTTTTATCCACTATCCTTTTGATGATTTTCATGAGACTCCTATTGCTTGACTCTACTTGACCATTTCCTTGTGGATGGTATGGTGATGTATGAGACAAATCAATTCCATAATTATTGCAAAAATTAATAAATTCACCAGACCTAAAGCACATAGCATTGTATGTGACCAATTTGGCTAGTACTCCAAATCTGATAATAATATTCTCTAAAATAAAGTCCATCACCACTTTGCTTGTGGCTTTTTTAGTTGGAATGGCCTCAATCCATTTAGTGAAGTAATCAGTGGCAACAAGAATCCAACTATGTCCTCCATTAGATTTTTTTGAGATCTCCCCTATGAAATCAATCCCCCATTGCTGAAATGGAGCTTCTATAGTTACAGTCTTAAGGGGCAATACACCTCCATATTTTAGCTTTCCTGAGAACCTTTGGCAAGGATCACATTTCCTTATCATTCTATGTGCATCTAAGAAAAGAGTTGGCCACTAGTAGCCAGCTCTAAGGATTTTATGGGCTGTCGTATGGGCAGCATAGTGTCCACCACACACTCCATTGTGCATGTCATTTAGAATGTCCCTGGCCTAATTCTCATCCACACATCTGAGTAATACACCATCATGACTTCTCCAATACATTTATCCTTGAACAATGATGTATTTGATAGCCTGCAGCTTCAAAGTTCTCTTTTGGATATCACTAAGGTGGGAAGGACAGTTCAAGTTTTGCAAATAATATATTATGTCCTTATACCACTCAGATTCTAACATATTTATAACTTCATTATGCACTACATTCACTTGGCATGCCTCTAGGTTTGACTGTGTCATCAACTTTGCTAAACCTTGTCCTCTTACCAATTTAGTGATCTGTATCTCTATGTTGAACTCCTGCAATTTATTTATCCATCTGCATCTTCTTCCAGTTACCTCTTGTTGAGTATATATATCTTTGACTGCTGCATGAGGTACATAGGCAATTATCTGAGAGCACACTAAATATGGCTTGAAGCTCTTGACTGCTCTGACTAGTGCATATGCCTATTTCTCCATTATATCATACTTTAATTCAGCGGCCTACAGTGACCTACTAAAGAAAGCAATAGGTTGTTCAAACCCCTCTTCATTTTTTTGCAATAGGTATGCAGCAATAGTGTGGAAAGAAGCAAATGAAAACAATTGAAATGGCTTAGAAAAATTAGGGGATTTTAGCACAGGAGCCATCTTTATTGCCTCTTTAATGTTCTGAAATGATTTAGTTGCTTCCTCTTCCCATTTGACAACTGCACCTTTCTTCAACATCTTGGAGATATCCTTGGTGGTCTCTGCAAAGTTAGGCACAAATCTTCTAACAAAATTGATTTGTCCAAAGAAGGACTGAACACCTTTCACTATTTTAGGGATCTAAATTTTATCAATCACAGCCACCTTTTCAGGATCAATCCTGACTCCATCCTTCGAAACAATGTGTCCAAGAAATTTTCCTTCCTCAACCCCAAAAGCACATTTCTTTGGGTTGAGCGAGATGCCATACACTAATTCTCTAATAAAAATCTGCTCTAGGTGCATACAGTGCTACTCTTCCTTTTTTGAATAAGCTATCAAATCATCCTGATACACAGCCAATATTAAGTCAATTAACCCTGCAAAGGCAACGTCCATGGCCCTCTGAAATGTGGCACCTGCATTTGTCAGTCCGAATGACATTCTCACATATACATATGTTCCCCATGGAGTAGTGAAAGCAGTCTTGAATTGTTCTGATTCTTTCACTTTCACTTGATTGTACCCTAAAAATCCATCCATCATGGATAGAAGTTCACAGCCAGTCACCTTCTGCAACATGGCTTCCATGTTTGGCAATGGATAATTGTCCTTCAAAGAAGATATATTTAGATTTCTAAAATCTACACAAAGCCTTATGTCACCATTCTTTTTTCTAACCGGGACAAGGTTAGACACCCAAGTTGAATGTCTAATAGGCATGATTATTCCAGCCTCCCTAAGTTTCATAAGTTCTTCTTGCATTTTTGGAGCTAAGGTTGGATTTATGGGCCTCTATTTTTGTCTAAATGGTTTAGCTCCAGGCTTCAAAGGGATTTCATGCTGAAATAAATCCTCTCTATAAGCTTTCAAGTCCTCATATGACCAGGCAAAGACATGCTTATACTTTCTCAGTAATGCAATCAGCATAGTTCTAATATGTGGCTTGAGTTGTTTGCCAATGTATACCTTTTTGGGGGCGTGAGACATCCCCAAATTTATCTCCTCTAAATCATTCTTGTTTTTTGGAGATGACTTTGTAACAAATTCGTCCCTATTGTCAAAAGCTCTCTCTAAAGTGACCAGCCCTCTAGGAATCTTATTTGTCTTGAGTTGAATTACCTCCTTCCCTAGGAGAGTTTCTTTTCCATCTACAACCTCTACAAAGTTTTGGAAATCCATTTCATGGTTCTCATATTCATCAATACAATGTAGAAATCTCAGTAGATCCTTATCATCATCAAATACTTGCCATCTATATACATTATCTGGCACTGCAGGTCTGAGTTTGACCTCAACATTTGTAACATCTGTTAGAGTTATATCATCTGGTCTTACAGCTAGAAAATCTACTCTGACATTTTTTTATCTCTTTATCTAATTTATTGAAAATGCATCAAACAATTCAATTGTATCCCAAACAACATGCTTATACTATTTTAATCTCTTATTTTTTTATGCATACTTATCTCTGACTTGGGAAACAACTAACTCTAAATCACCAAATACTTTGAGCACCTTATTTCCATGCTTCAGAGCTACATTCAATCCTAACAGCAGAGCCTCATACTCTGCAATATTGTTTGTACAAGAAAACTTCAACAAGAAAGAGAACTTTAGGAGCTTACCAGTGGGAGACAAAAATATAATTCCAACACCAGAACCTTCCTTCGAACAAGCTCCATCAAAATACATGGTCCATAGACCCTGTTGATCCAATTCTTGGATGCAAATTTTTTTTCCTTTACCCTCTTTATCATCTAAGACAACCCTGAAGTTTTCATAGTCAGTGTCCACAAAACATATATGTTCCTCTGACTCCTGGTCCTTAACTATCTTTGATGATCTTTCTTCTCTGATCAGTTTGACATCCTTGCCATTCATAGGGATCATAGCATATGACAAATCTAATTGCATACTCCCACCAATCAATGCTGCCCATCTTCTTGACAGCAACATGCCATATTGTGGCGTTATGTTCATTTTATAGGTCTTTTCAGGATATGCTGCTAGTCTGAAATCCACATCTTTCATGATTCCAATGACAAGTACTTCTCTAGCATCCATGGCATAGAATCTCCCGCATGCCTTATCTATCTTTAACCCAGCTTGCTGCATGATGGCCAAAGGCATGATATTTGTTGATGCTCCTAAATCAAGCATACAGTTCTTAATTATTTTTCCATTTATGACAAGGGAGACATAAAATGGTTCCACTTGTGAAGGGCATTTTATCATGGTCGTCCCTAGATATACCTCTAGAACTTCATCTTCATCAATACGCATGGTTTGTTTCTTACCCTGAGATTCATCACTCAACTTGGCTTGACAGGGTACTCCTGAAATTAAGGAGACTGCTTTATTTTTGAATTCTTCCACTTTCATCAGTTCCATCAGTGGAACAAAGACTTTTATCTGTGACAAAACCTGAGTGATGTCAAACGGAGCATAATTTTGAATAACAGTTGTAGCTTGGTACATAGTTTTATTTTTATCTTGAGATGATCCAACTTTGGTTTTGGTGGTGGCTTGACTGTCATTCTTGCTCTGAAAATTTTTATTGTGATCCTCAACCCAAGGAACTGTATTTTCTAGTCCTTGAAGATCATAACCTATTTTTTGCTTAAAATTTTACTTGGTATTGTTCCATTGTTTCTTTTGTGGTTCAGTCCCTTTATAATTATGCACTGGCTGATTCACAAGAGTATTCTCTAGTTGGTGCAAATTACTTACCTGAGCTTTACCTCTTAGGTTGTAACTGCTTTTGACTTGAATGACTGCTGCAGCTGTGAGGGCTCTAATTTCTTCATCAGAGGGTCTCCTCAAGTTATTTAGAAAACTCCGTGAATCCGGAGCATAAGCATAGTTGTCTTCATCATCTTCATCATAAGGAAACTACTGCCAAACCTGAATCTCATCATTTGTGCTTACATCAACACCGTGAGAAGAGTATTCTCTATTTGTAGACAGCATATTGACATTCTCATCTTCCATATAATGTGGCTCATTGCACTCATCACAGGCCATAGCATTGTTATACAGAGACTGAGCAATCATACATTGTGACTGTGAATGAGGCATTTGGCAGATTATACACCATGGGGTGTCATTAACAATATTTATAGCTTTCTTCAGAGGATCAGGTGTTTCCTTAACATTTTGAGTCCTTTGATTTGAGTTTTTATGTGGAAGAATAGGCTTACCATTATGCCAATTGGTGTTATATGGGATATCATGTAATGATGATCTTCTTTCTTGCCTCTGGTAAACTGGTCTGTCAGGACTTACTCCTTTTTCATTTTTAGCCATTCTATAACCTAATTCCTTGACAATAATTGTCAACTTATCTAATTTATCCTCAGAAGTAGATGCGTTGCCTTGAATATTCTGAGATTTAGTATTTGGATTTTGCAAAATTTTCACATCATCTCTTCCGTTTGTTTTACCATATGCCTTTCTATTATTCTCAATATTAGTTGCAATTTTGAAGGCATCCTTGAGGCTAGCAGGACTCTTGTCTCTCAATCCATAAGCTATCTTGGCATCAAAAGCATTTATGTACAATACTATGCACATCGGTTCATTAGGCCTCAAGTCCTGTGACAATTTGTTCAATACTCTGGTGAATCTAGCATTGAAATCAACAACCTATTCATTTGATCCTTTGGTAATGCCAGTAAATTCATTAATGAAGAAACTAGGATTAGTTTTGTCACCATATTATTCTTTGAATATTCTCCTAAATTCATCCCATGATGAAATGCTTCTGTCAGGTAGGCCTTTATACCATTCCTTGGCTTCATCAACTAAGGATTGCATAAATGATTTCATGAAAACATCCTCATGCTCAACCTCAAAGTTGTCCATGATATTCTGAAAAGCTTTTAAATGGTCTTCACCTGATATAGTATTATTTCCTAAAAATTTAGGCACTTGCAACCTCACATGTTGGTCAATAGGATTGGGGTAACCAGGAATGCCATCAAAAAGCAGTTCTTTGAATCTATCTAGTTGCATAGGTTGTCTACCAGGCTGAATAACATTGGCATTTCTATTTGCATTTTGATTCCTTACATTATTTAATGGTATTCTAGCATTATTTGCATTCTGTCTTTGATCATTGTGCTGATCTTGGACTTCATTTCTAAGCTGATTTCTCTGCATATTCGCATTGCCAAGGGTAGGAACTGAATCATTCTAAGCAACTCTCAGAGCCTGCACTTTCTGTCTCATATCATCTCTGATCTTTACTGCCTATAGATATTCTAATTTTGCCCTTAAACTCTTAATTTCATCGGCTAGTTCCTCCTCTCTAGGCATAGAAGAGGACAGTTTTATCATATTCTGATCATCATTATCATCATCCCTTAGGGATTCAACTTCTTCAAATCTATCAAGGGAATCATGAAAAGGACGCTCCTGAAATACCTCTAACCTTATTCTCAAACCATCACCCTATTGTCTTTCATATACGTTCTGGATTTCAGCCTCAGTGTTTGAAAAATAAGGTACTGTTTTCTATGAAGATCCTGGATTGTCCTGAATAAAATCATTTTTCCTAGGGCTAGGAGAACCATCCTAACTGGCTCGAACAGTCCCTTTCTTCTTGTACATCATTTTTATGGGTAACTCTTCAAATAGAGTATTACGCTGGGATCTTCTCCCTTGCATACAAATTTTTACTTTACCGGTTGGGAGATTGGTTTGGAGTCGCCACCTATTACTAGGAATTGTTTTCTTTTAAAAATCTAGTTTCCTTTACAAAGTTTTCCCCAGCGGAGTTGCCAATTTCTGTTGGTTATTTTCCCAGACTAGATGCTTGTTCCCAGTCACCCCTACAAAGTAGCCATCAATGATCAATCACATGGAAGGTTGGGGATGGTAGGAGTGTTAGTTTCTGGGAGGACAAATGGCTAAAGGACCTTTCTCTTAGAGAACCTGATTATTGCAAGATTACTGACAAGGCCAACAACTTCTTTGGCAACCTGGTTTCAAATTATATCACTTGTAATGGGGTGTTTAGAAGTTGGAAAGGATCCACCAACTCCAAGGGGAGCTAAATAATTTTGGGTTTACCCTTCTCCCTAAATAGGATCAGATTATTTGGGATAAAGACAGCAAGGGCATGTTCACTATGAAAAGTGCCTATGCTCTACTATTAGACCTGGGTGAGGATAGATTGTGGGGTAAATTTTGGATTCCTAAACTTATTCCCAAAATTAATTTCTTCTAGTGGACCCTCATTCACAATAAGATTCTCACATTAGACAGTTTGAAGAGGAGAGAGTTCCATATCCCCAATCAATGTGTGCTATGTGGTGAAGAGGAGAGTGTTTCTCACCTAATGTTGTCCTGGAACTTTTCCTGGGAGGTGTGGAGCCTTGTTTTTCAACTTCTAAATGTGTCTTGGGTGTCCAATGTTAGTGTGGATGCACTAGTCAAGGAATGGAGATACCCTTTCTAACCCTCATTCCCAGTGACTAAGGAACTGTGGACTCAAATTCCCTCTCACTTAGCTTGGAACCTGTGGAAGGAGAGAAACAATAGAATTTTTAAGGAAAAATACAAGACCCCTATGGAGGTTTTTCAAGCCTTTTCTAAACTCCTAATTGAAAACATCAACACCTACAATTTCAAGGTGGCTGAGAACCCCCAGGACAAGGTGAAGTGATTATGTTGAAATAGTGGATTGTCAGTCTGAACATATGCAAAATTGATAACTCCAAAAAGATGGCTAGGGCCAAAACTTGTTGGGCTCCTCCTCAAAAGAACTATTTTAAGTTAAAATTTGATGGGGCGTCCAAAGGTAACCCTGAAGTAGCTAGTGGATGGGGTATAATTAGAACTGATTCTGGTACCTTTGTGGCTACCTACACTAGAAGATTGGGGATTGAGAGTAATAATGAGGCTGAGGCTCTAGCCATGCTCTGGGGGATTAAAATTTCCCATTCCATGAATATTAAGTACCTGCATGTTGAAGGTGACTCTCAAGTTATAGTAAATGTTGCCCTTGGCTTGGCAAACCGAGGTTGGAATTTAATTTATGTGATTGGGGACATTCAGCTGCTCCTCAATGCCTTCAAAGAACATAAAGTGTCGCATTTATAGAGAAGATAATGTGGTGGTAGACACCATGGCTAACTTGGGCATTAGCAAGGATGGCTAGAGATGCTGGAGGCAGTCTGTTAACTTTCCTCGAAGAATTCAAACCTGAATTGAGAAGGATAGACACAAGCCTAAGATCTGATCTGGTGTGGGGAGGAGATTTTGAATGGAGGGGTGATCTATTCTACCTCTGTATGGTCTTGGCTAGACAAAAGGCTAGTATGAATAAGTGGGAAGGCAGAAAATTTCAAATGATGGATGGTGTTCTTGGTTTTCAAATTGATCAAGATGAAGATGATGATGTCGACTAGCAGAGGCTGACTCAACGGTCGGACACTGACTGGATGTTGAGGTGGCAAGAGGTCCCAAGTGACAGAGAATGGTGGATTGGTTGGAAAGATAGTAATAATTTTCCTTCCATCCCCGTTCTCCAAGATATTTACTCATGCATGAGGTGGTGTGCAACGGTCATTTCACAAGCGGCAAAGTAGGGTGGAAAGGTCCCTTCATATCAATTTTATGATTATATTGAATTAAATTCTAAGATTCATAGACCACAAATGAAATGGAAAAGAATGAGTGGCATTATTAATTTGTATGAACTTTTTGATAGACATCCCGCACACAACATTTTATCCAATGATTGTCTGTAGCTTTGGTTGTTGCACTCGTTCTAGACAATCAACATGGGGGGTGACATTATAAAAATTGAGCCATCCTCACTTGAGGAATTAAAATAGAATCCCACAATGTGGCATGTTATTTAGGAGGGTGAATTGGCTTCATTTCTAGAAGCTATGAGAGGTTACGACGAGAACCTCTCCAGGCAATTTGTTGAATCTTGGGATAGCAACTGACAGGTTCATGTTGGAGTAATTGGTTTCAAAGTGTCAGAGGAGGTTATTGGGTAGGCCACTGGTATGCCTACCAAAGGCAAGAAGCATTTCCAAAGAAGTAAGGTGTTGGACCCGGAGAACATGGGACTACTTTTCAAAGAGGGAGAAGCCAGAATCAAGCTCCAGGGTGGTTTCGAGAGGGAGAGACTATTTGCACCGTGAGACTAGGTTTGTCTCATGTTAATGAAATACTTCACCCTTGAAGGGTGCTTTAGGGTTTTTTACCACTATTATTATGCTTTGCTTAACCATTTTAGGCATAGCATAGGGTTAAGCCTTACCTTTTTCCTATTGTCATCTTTGGAAAGCTCCATCCAGTCTACCAAGGATATCCAGTCTAAAAACCCTAACTACTTCGTTCTTCCCCTTCACTAGGGGCTAATCCTCTAGCTTTACCACTTTCATCTTACTTTGTGCCTGCCTAAGCAAATTAAATTCAGCCTTTTGTATGATTCCCCTCATGTCCAAACCTCTACTACTAAGGGTAAGGGTAAAAAGATTGTCGAGACCCCTAAAATCATGACACCTAGCGGCCCCAAGGAGAGCCTTAGAATTGAAGAGGTCCGTGAGTCAACTCCAGTGGGCACCCCTATTCCCAAGTCAGATTCCAAACCAAAAATTACCCCTAAAAATCTAGTAAGAAAAACAAGTCCCTAGTCCAAGGAACTAAGAAAGATATTGTTGTGGGGAAGAGGGGCCTGGAGATTGAGTGGGAGAAGATACATGGCCATAAAAAGGTTAAAACTAGGAAGACAAAAGCACCGAGGGATGTGGGAGTTTCAAAGGTCATTGACTTGGAGACTGGTACTAAATAGGGGGAGGGAGGTGAGCTGAAAGTTGGTGGTAATCTTGGCCAAGGTGTTCGGAGGTCTAGTTGGATAGCTGGAATCCCCTTTGCTGACCTACAGGGTATGGATTTGTCTGGGGATACTAAATTTGTGGAAGACACTTTAGGAGAAGGGGAGGATGAGACTCCCATGGAGTCATGCCACAAAGAGGAGGGAACCAACCATTTACCTAAAGTAAATTTACCTTATTTTGAGGATGAAGATGAGGATGTGGGAGATGAACAGGAGTAGAAGAATGACAATGTTGGTTGCTCTCTCTATAGAAAAACAACCGAAGATGTTTCTAAGCTCAAGATCAAGATAAAGAAACTCTAGAAAATGTGGTGTGTTATGGCAGAGTTTGTAGCTAAGTCTCTTCACTGTTTGACTTCTATTTTTTCAACTATCAAAGAATTTGATGATAAAATCAAGGGAATTGGTGTGGATAGCCTGGGGGATTATAAGGACATGCTTAAATTTTTATCCAAGTATGGGATTTCTAAGAATCCCTAGCTGGTTTCTAGGTTTCGTTGTTTTTTATTATAGTCTGTTCATTTTTTGGTTCTATTCTTTAGCTATTTATGATCTGGTAATGTGTTGTTTCTGGCTCATTTAAGGCCTTGTTTTCCCCTAGGGCTATTTTGTATAGGGATATGGAACCTCTTTTCTAATTGACATAATAAAAAACAATAGTGTGTTAAGAAAGTCTAATTGGAATGAAAAATGGCACTTTATAACAACAATGCAAAATCATTAAATCTAATAGATCAAACTCAAAAAATTATTCGCTTTCTAAAAAAGTGACACTCAATTTCAAGTTACCATTCAAAAGATACAGTTGTTTTTCAAGTTACTAAACTTGTTGTAAAAAGAAGGGAACAAAAGTTTGATAAAATAGGACTATTCCCAAATCGTCTCAATGTAGCTTTGTTGGTACTGGAACCAGCTTCTCATCGACTATAAATATGCCAATTTCACCTCCATGGGTAAAAGTTACTACAAAATGAAAAAAAGTAGGCTCCTTCAACAAGTTGAGAGCACTTATAAAAAAATGTCAATTCTGGCACAAAAAAGTTGTCTTTGTGGCAGTCAACTAACCTCTAAGGGTTAGAATTTGTTCCTGGCCATCTATTTTAATACTTGGAGGTTACATTTTTTGTTGAGGTTTACAAAATTTGTAGCATAGTGCTAGTGGCTAACAAAAAGGTTAGCAGACACATTAAATGTCATGGTTACAATAAACTTAACACTATATGTTAACATGATAGTTTACAAAACAACAACCAAAAAGGTTAGAGGTAGCATTAAATGGTTGTAACTATAAATGCTAGGGGTGATTTAAACCGCTAGAAGCTAACAATTGTTGTTAGGGCTGAAATATTACAAGTAGTTAATGTTACAATGTTAGATTCAACCAAGATATAGCCATCACTATTTATGAAAGTTGTCTGCAACAAATAAGTGGTGGCGGGTGGTGTAGCAAGTGACTATGACCTTACAAAAAAAACTTGGATGAGGAAACATGTATATCACTGTGACCAAGTATGTAGTGGTGACCTCAACTTGAAAGTAGACGCTGAACAAAACTATCAAAGGGAGGCTTCAACCATACAAAGATACCATCAACCTGGATAATGGATACTTCAGCTAGTGTAATTTCCATGACCATGAAATGAGAGCTACAACTTGCATATTTGAACAATGACGGTGAGAGGTGACCTGCAAGCTTGTAAATAGAGAGTGGCACCCTCTACATAAATCAACCCTCTACAACAAACATACACAAAAAAACAAATGAAACCCTCTAGAGATTTGGAGTGCTACCTATACAAACTATTGGATGCCAAATGAAACCCTCTGGTGGTTGATTTGTAACTGCAACAACACAATGGAGGAACCTTGTTGGTGTGGGATGCATATAATGGGATGATGGAAACTGATTAACAAACTGCTGGGAGGTTGATTGAGTTGTCAGCTTGGAGGAAATCAGTGACCAAGATCTTTGACTGTGGTGATGAAGCTTTGTGATGACTGGTGTGGAATCTTGAAGCAACAACCTACAAACTATGATAGGGATTTTAGGTTAGCCTTGAGCATAAAATGGCACCACGGAAGCTTCCTTCACTGAGCAAATGCCTTGAATAAAAATAAACCCACATTTGCATATTGAAGGTCATTGAACTAGTGACCCTCAGCCTTTATAACCATTGGCTAATCCTAGTTAAAAACCAATGGTGGTGTCATGGAATATTTGAGGCAGCGGAGGAGTCGACCTCTAAAGTAACCCTTGTGGTGAGGCCAAGAGGCCAAAATAGTCAAACCCTCAAAGATTTTCACCTTAAATAGTGAAAAAATCTACCAAAGTGAACCAAACAATCTTGAACAGATCTACAAAATTTGATTTTGTAGAAAAAATTTGCTTTTCTTGCAAAAAGGATTCCATACAATTCCATACAGGTTGTACTATACAGGGTAGGGGCTAAAAAAATTTGCAATTTTTTCCTGTGTCAATTTTGACTATCTCTAGCCTTTGAGACTCAATGGTGATGTATTTTTGGCTCTACGAGAACCTTTTAGCTAGACTATGTGCAGGATTTGCTATAAAGGTCAAGATTTTGCAATCATGGCTCTGATACCATGTTGGGATTAGTGAGGATCAGCAAGCAATAATCCAACCACAAGCTATTTGCAAACAATAAACCTATTGATATTGCCAAAAGATAGAAAATATGTACATAGGAGCCTTGCATATATAGGCAAGGTAGAGGAGGTGAGAAGGTCATATACAACAACTAAGCAACCCTCCATAGGTGCATCATTTGTCTTGCTCAAGTGACACATGTTTGAGCAAGTGGCAAGTTTGCATGAAGTAGGTGTCTCACAAAGGTAAGTACACATGTCTTCACCACATGAGGTGAGACAAAAAAGTAAGAAGCCCAAAGTTGGACTTTAGCTAGTGTGCTCCCAAAATGAACTTTTATGTGCTCACAAGCTTGGTAAGAGAATCTATAACATTCTCTTAAGTGTCAACCTTCTTCAACTATATTTTTCCATTTTCAATCATTTCATGAACACAATGATATTAAACATCCACATGCTTAGTTTGATCATGATACATAGGATTCTTGGCTAAACAAATTGCACTCTGGCTATCACAACCAATTTGAATTGTCCTTCAATCAAAACCAATACAAGTACACAATTTTTGTAACCAAACTACATCTTTAGAGATATGTGTATCAGCCATATACTTTAATTTGGTGGTAGATAAAGCACTGTGGGCTACTTCTTATGCATCCAACTCACTATGCTTCCAAAAAAAGTAGATACATACCCACTAGCGGGCCTTTGACTATATAAGTCACTTGCCCAATCTACATCAACAAAACCCTATATGTCCAATGTCCTATCCACAATATTAGTACCAAAATAAACCAAAAAATAATTAGAAATACCACAAAAATATATTAACACTTGACAAGACATCGTCAAACCTTGTATTTTAATAAATTGTTATGTTGTCAATCTAGGCAATGTTCGATGGCTATATGCAATAAGCAATCAAATATCTCATTCCAGTGATTGTTTGTAAGCTACAAAATATTAGAAATTCTTATGCAGAAACAAAATATAAACTAGGAAAACATTCAAAATCTAAACTAGGAAAACATTTGAAACCTAAACTATGGAAACTTTAAAAAGTTATTACAAAATTCAAACAAAGTATTCAACTACTTGACTGTTTTGAGAAAGCAAATCTACACTACTAAATTCTTCAAGAAAACTTTAATAAATGAAGTTCTAAAGTAAAAAATCTTACTAAATTTTAAACAACACACCGCTTCAACATAATATGAATATGCATACATTGAACAATACAAATAATACTAGGAAAAACACAAAACAAAATTATCTTGTAGCTAAAAACTAAAACAATTTATTCCATTTGTTGAAACAGATACTTCAACAGAAACATAGTAACTCACAATAACATCATTTCAATAAAAACATAGTAACTCACAATAACATCAATAATTAAAAACACTTATCTATGGATCATTGTTCTTTTTCCTCAATCAAGTGGACAACTCTCTCGAGATTGGATCTCTAGAAACTCACAATATCATCACACACAGATTACCAGATTTGTTGAAAGTAAAAACATAGCTATATCTCCTCTTGTAGTCATTCAAAAAATTATCTATATAGATAATGAATATCACAACACTATATATTATTTATCCTATATGCTGGGTTATTTAATCATGCTTATAATTCAGCATCGTGCATCTCATGCATAATTGTTGTTATATTTTTTAACATAAATCATAAATGCTAAAAGAGTTTTTTTTTCATCAACACACAAATTAGGAAACTGATGAAATATACTTTCATTAAGAGTCTTCTTCTTGCATGGTTTTTTGTACCATTTATGAATCATATTTCAATATATCTCCAACTGTTTCACCAAACAAGAAACAAGTGCAAGGAATAGGGTATAATTTCCTATTACCATAATTTCTTTGGAACTACCTTTGGGACATGAGAATTCTAGAGCTACGAACATTCTAAAGCTTCTTATGAGATACAAGAATCCATTTCCACTTCCTCTAGAGTTTGTCTTCTGGAGCTAAATGAACTCTATCAGCTTCTATTAGCTTGTTTTTATAAAAAAATGAATCTTTTTCACCAATATATGTTAGTATTGGAATCCATTTTAACACATAATAGAAATATAAAAATACATACATCATTCTTAATTAGGATGGCCAATAATTTATCATATAATCATATTAATAATAACATGACAGGGTTTTTACATAATAAAGGATGTTATTTTATTCAAAATATGATGAGGCTAATCTCCACCTCATCACTCCCCCACAACTAAGGTTATGTAGGTCCTCTTGCTTGGTGTTGTGTAGGTCTCCCTTTTTGTTTTTGTCTTTATGCCTCTCTTCTTTTATAGTACTCATCAAATTTCAAGCTATTATCATAAACTAGATGTGCAAAGGCATCCAATTCTTTAGGATCAATGATAAATCCCTTGCCATCTTCTACCTTATTATAATACCTTTGAAATTCCCATTCAAATTGTTCACTATTGACATGTACTAGTGATATTGGTTGAATAAGTAAAGGAGGTTTGAACCTAATCCCAATCCATTCCCCTCTCAGTTGATGTATCATTTCTGCTATTGTCTTAGCTCATTGAAAGGACCACATAATGTTACCTGGAGAAATGATTTCACATCTTTTAGGATGTACAGATAGATAATTGTACCTTTCTTCACATGCTACAAAGGCAGCTTTAGGCAATTGGGGAATGACATTTTGTAAGGCTTAGTAACAATGCTTCAAGTTGTTGATGTATTTTTCTACCATCACAAGATATTGGAATACTCTCTTAAATTCATCTTAGAATGCTTCTGGTTTATGATGTTGATGTCTCATCATCAATCCAACTATTTTCTCCGCTTGATAATACTCTCTTGTTCTTTCTTGCCAAGCCACTTGATTATGCATGGTACAAATGAAAGACCGCAATTGAACTTCACCAACAAAAAGATTGATAAATAAATATGTATGCCTTTGAACCAACAGATTATGTGTAAAGAATTTACATAATAGATTTTGTTGTTCTAGAGGAGAAATATTGTATGCTTCTAGGAATTATTTATCATCAAGGTCATGTGGTAGATTACAGGCAATCCTTAATAATTTCCACCTTAGTACTTGTTCATTCAAAAACATACTATACATACATGAGGGTTTCCTACATGTAAGAAGAAGTTCTCCTATCTTGAAATCTTTCATTTTGGCTTCGTATAATTGATCATATTTGTGTTGCAAATTTACCAACTATGCTTTCAATCTATCGATTTCGAAGCCTACATGTCTGAAGAAGTGCAGTGAACTATCTAGGTTAGGAGCACTTCAGGAATATGAATTTGAAACCATTCCAAGGAAATTAGTATAGTTTTAATTTATTTATCTTCCATTTGAGGCTTCATCTAGAACTCATGTAATTCTTCTCTTTCAATAATCTGACTTGTGGCAGCTGCTAGTTCTACCTAATCTTCTTGGCTCTTCTTTAGGAAAGCTACCAAGGCATTTTCTAAATTATTCATGAGATTTTTAGTTTTCTTATCTTTTTCTAGAAAAATTTCTTATAGGTCTTCATCTTGAGTCTGCCCTGTTGATATTTTTGGTGGTTTGTTTACTTGTTCCTATAAATACAAAATTTGTTTATCTTTTTTTGCCAATAATGTTTATAATTTTTCAATTCCTTTCCGCTACTAGAAAATTGTTTACTCAGCCTTTGACAATTCAATTGTTTTCTTTATTTTTTGCATTTCATCTTGAATTATTCCTTCATCATCTTCTAGAGTCATCATAGGAGCCTTTCCTTTGGTTGGGCTCTGGTGGAGAGGAATATCAAATTCATCTACACTTCTTGGTATAGTTTCCTTCTCTAAAACTGTATTATTTTCTTGTTCAAGTGGTTCAATGATAGGAAACCCATGTAATTCTAGAGCACTTCTAATACAAGTGTCTTCTAGAGCAAGTGTTGCATCCTCTAGAGGTAATTCTTTCTAGGTTCTTCTAAAAAATGGGATGAAATCTTGCATTTCTATTGTTAAATATCTTAGAGGAGATCTTGACACCTGTGATGATGACCCTTTTGGAACTAAAAGAGACAAATTTCCCCGTGTCAAGGCTTGCTCTTTTTTTCGTATATCTAGAATCTTTATCTGCATTATTTCTACAAGGTGTTCTTGGGCTAGAACTTTTGGAGTTGTAGAGAATTCCATTTGAACACCTATTGATAAAGGATTGTTTTTCTTCTATAAATCTTCCTCAATTTTGACATGTTCCTATTAAGGGGGAGGAACAAACCCTTCTATAAATTGAATATTGGGTTATTTTAGTGCATATTTTTTTATCATTTCTTGTGGTTCTTGCATATGGATAGTAGTATGAGTGGTGCTAGAAGCTAATTTTGTAACTCACCATATTCTCCTTTGAAGAAGAGGAGGATGCATTTGCATTTTTCATTTGGTTATGTTCTTCCTTGTAACCAGTGGCTCTATTTCCCTTTCTTCATCTAAAGCAATCACCTCTATTCTTTCCTGTTGAATATGAATTTTATGTGCAATGGTGTCTGGCAATGAAGATTCTTGAGTCTTTGTTGACTACTCAAGTTGTAATATCTCAGTTGATGATTGGGCTAGATCCTCAGGATCTTTTCACACATTTGGGGAGGCCTAAATCTCTAGAATGTATTGTTCCACTTCTAGGGAAATAACTATTGGAGTCACTTCCTCAATAGATAGAGTAGTAGTTCCATATACTTCTCCCACTTCCAACTCTTGCTTTTACCTTTTATCTTCAATGATTTGTAAAAACTTCACCCA
The DNA here is from genome assembly GCA_027924645.1 of Cunninghamia lanceolata. Lineage (NCBI taxonomy): Eukaryota > Viridiplantae > Streptophyta > Pinopsida > Cupressales > Cupressaceae > Cunninghamia > Cunninghamia lanceolata. The sequence continues at coordinate 15,218,690 of BSBN01001152.1, read as the reverse complement.
TTTCCTATTAGTTTTATGGTTTTTCAAAATTTGATATTTACACAACAATGTAATAAGGCCATTATGTTTTAATGGCCGAATTCCCTTATTATGTTATTCTATCATAAGCTTCAAAGATTCAAACAAATATGTGGGTAGGTTAATTACTAACTCAAGATTCTCAAATCCATGGCATAGGTGGGTTAGCATTCAAAATGTTGGTCCCACTACTATGCCAAATTATCCTTCACATGTGAAAAATTTCATTATCTATATCACTACTGACCTCTAGGGCTCAGGGATTGTGTCCCTGTTGATACCCTTATTAAACCCCTTTATGCCTACTATAATTTGGGGAAAGGGTTCACCATCCTATGAGAATTAATCTATTATTTCTTGGTATGTGATATGTTTTGCATGAAAAAGGTCAATACCTTCTGCAAAAATTTTAGACAGCTAAGAGATGACTTTAATACTGACCATAATCTTTCATCCACATACTATGGAATGAATTTCTAAGAAGTTATGTATGAATTTGTCTACTTGGTCTACATTTTATCCTTCAAATTTCCTTAGATAAATTTAGCCAACCTGTTGCCTCAAACACATTAGCCATTGTCTAATCTTCTAACAATTTTTTAACAGAATTAGGTTCTATTTTTCTTTTGACTCCCATGGTTTGTTGTTGGATTGATTAAGGTAAAGAAATATGCTATTGTAGGAAATGTGTTATGTCAGAATTTGATGAGTTTGATGTACTAATGGCTATGGTAGGAGAAAGAGAGGTTAGATAGGAAATTTGAGACAAAAAATGGATAAATAGTTGTTGGACTTGTTTTGTATTAATTTTTGGTAATTAATTCCTCATACTATTTCATAATGGCTACTTGTGTCGACTATTATTTCACCATCTTTTCTACCAATCAGAGTAGAATGATATCATTAATAAATAGTAAATCTATTATCCACTAAGAAAGGCCATGTGGATTATTTTGATTATATGAAAGAAATTATTACTTTCCTAATTTAGAATAGATGTACATACCTGTCACCATTGTTGCTATCAATAGGAATTTCCACACTATAGGATTTATGATATGTCAAAATCATGATGAAGATTTGATCTTATTGTGTACTTCTAATCTTGAAAGCAATTTGTTGTACTCTATGTAATAAATGTAGAAAAGACAACTTTATTTGATGGAGGTGACATGAGAAAAAGAAGCTTCAAAAGTACTATCTAAATGTGGTTTTAGAGAGATGACATGTAATTCTTTGGAGTCATTAAAAATAAAGCTCCAAATATGATATGAATAGTTTCAAAACATCATTAAAAAGATGCTCCCAGAAAAAATGTGGACAATTTCTATAGCATCATTGAAAGGATGCTTCTAAAGGAAATGTGAATGACTTCTAGAGCATAGCTGAAGGATTCTTCCAAAGGAAACATAAATAACTTCTAGAGAATAATTGAAAGGATACTTCTAGAGGAAACACAAATAATCTTTCAGAGCATCACTGAAAGGATGCTTCTAGAGGAAACACGAACAATCTTCTAGAGTATCGTTGAAAGGATGCTTCTAGAGGAAACATGAACAATCTTCCAGAGCATTGTTGAAAGGATGCTTCTAGAGGAAACATGAATAATCTTCTGGAGCATCATTGAAAGGATACTTATAAAGGAAACATGAAAAATCTTCCAGAACATCATTGAAAGGATGCTTCCAAAGGAAACATGAACAATCTTCTAGGCCATCATTCAAAGGATGCTTTTGGAGGAAACAAAATATTTATTTATGCTTTACTTATTCATCATCATTTTTTAGTTTTTAGTTTTTTAAAAAATATATTTTTGAAAGTTAGAAATACTTACCTCAATTTTCTGGAGAAGGAAAGACTCCCTTCACACAACAAATTTTTGCCTATTCTTCAATCATCCAGATGAATTCTTCCTTGCTCATTACTTTCTGATACAAATGTAATTTGTGACCATTTACCAAAAGTGTTCTTATATCACCATAAATTGGATTTAGATGCATAGCTCCATTTATAAACATTTATTCCACTTCATAAGACCTCATCCATCATGTCTAGAGTTTCCCTTTAAGGTCTTTATATCTAAAGTTAAAAAATAGTGCCCAATATCCATTGTGAAACTTCCTTTCTTCAATATGTGATGCAGGAGCATCCTTGGTTCAAGAGCAATCTTACATCAACCAAAAACATTTGCATTTTAGTTTGTTTGCAGTTCAGTTTGTTTCTTTTCATTTTCTAGTTTAGTTCAGGTAGTTCAGTCAGAAGTAGTTTCTGTATTTTGGTCCACATTCTAACGCAGTTGTACCTCAGACCTTGCAGAGCTGGACTTAGCATCTAGATTCATTTATGCACATCATATCCAAATCTCAGAGAATTTGGTTAAGATATCGAAAAGATATCGCTATCAGAAGATTGATTGTTTTCTCATAACAGAGCATCCTAATAATCTCTAACAATCAGCTAAGAGAGAAGACTTGCAGAGCACTTCTCAACTTGTGGAGCTTAATGACACATCATTCAATAATCTATGGTTTGTGGCTGACCTTACTCAAGATCCACACTTCATTCCATTCATTTGCAGAGGAATTCTTCATGATTAAGTCTGACCTATCCATGTACACACATTACAGCTCTTCATTAGAGTTTGTAATCTTCCTTGGCTGATGCAAAGGAATCTATGGTTCCGGAGATGATATAATGATGTAATAGATGCCTAGGAAAGTAGTTAGCAATTGATTCATAACTCTTAGTTTACATTTTGTGTGGAGGAAATTCAAAGCTATATCTTAGACATATTTTGATATTCTGTAATCAGGCCTGTGAGCCCTAATTTGTAAGTCTACCTGTTGCCGGCCAAATCTATATTTAAATTCTTGATATACTGAAAGACTGAATCTACATTTGTTTCATATATTTGAGTTGTTTTTGTTGTGTTCACTCTTGCTGCACAGTCTAGACAGTTCATTCTATGAACCCTCCTACCGTGACTGCACCAAGTGGTATTAGAGAGAAAGTTTGAATCTTTGGGAGTGAACTAAAAGGAGTTGGAGAAGGAATTCCATAAGATCTTCCTATGGATAGAACATCAAATTGAGGCAGGTTACTTTTGTCGCAACCGATCGCTAATTGTGAGGCAATTGTCACCTTGTAGCCCGATTGTCAAACCTGAAGCAGTTTGCACTTGATCCTAGAAAGATGCCACCAAGGAGAGTTGCTGCTATTGGAACAATGGTTGGTATGATGGATGAGATGATGGAAATGATGAAAACAATGAGAATTTGATTGGATGTTTTTGAGGAAGATAGGTGAAGAGGATTGACACCTAGACCTAATGTTGAAAGTGATGATGAAGAGGAATTTCAATCTATTGAACAAATTGGCAAAACCCTAGGAGGTGATGAAGAAGAAGAATCAGATCAAGTAAAGACGTTGCGAGCTATTTCAAAGATTAGGAAAAGACCTAGAGTTGATGTACCTAATTACACTGGCAATTTGAATCTTGAAGAGTTGATTCACTGGATAAATGACATGGAAGAATACTTTGAATATGAGGAAGTTGACTATCTGGAGAAGGTGAAATTTGCAAAAACAAAGTTGAAAGGACATGCTGCTATATGGTGGAAGGAAGTTCAGTTGGATAGGAATAGAAGAGGAAAATAAAAGATTGCAAAATGGGATAGAATGGTGACAAAATTGAAGAATCAGTTTATACCTACTAATTATGAGTTGAAATTGTTGAAGAGATTGCAAAACCTGAGACAAAAGGAGAAATCTATGAAGGAGTATACTGAAGAATTCCATAAGATGATCATAAGGACAAGGCATAGTGAAGCAAGCAAAGAGAAAGTGGCTAGATGCATCAATGGACTAAGATTGAACATTAAAGAAGAACTAAGCCTGGTAAGGATGACATCTTTGGAGGAAGCATATCAGTTTACCCTGAAAGTGGAAGAAAAGTTAAATAAGAGGCATGATCAGAGATAGAGAGGAAGAGGAGGTAAATTCCAGAGAGGTAGAACATTTTCTAGAGGAGACAGATCACATCCAAAGTAGAACAAGATTGACAGCCCATTTAAAAAGGACAGGGATAGCAATACCTACCAGAGCAATGACAAAAAAATTCATCACAGAGGTAATTATAATTCATACTAAAATGAAGGATACAGAAGAGAAGGAAGAGGATTTGATAAGAGAACATTCAAAGGCACTTGTTTCAAGTGTGGAGGTGAAGGACATAGAGCATTTGAGTGTAATTAGGGTAGTACAAGCAAGAGAATGAAGAACAGTGGAAGAGCAGCTTATGTGGAAGAAGAACCAGTTGGATCACCGAGTTCAGTTGGTAAACCTAAGAAAGGAGAATCACTGGTGATGAGGAGAGCACTATTTCAAGAGAAATAAATGAGGAACCACTGCAGATGAAGAGTTTGTTCAAAACCAGATGCAAATTAAGAGGTAAGTGTTGCAAAGTTGTAATTGATAGTGGTAGCTCAGATAATCTAGTTTTAGGGGAGATGGTAACTAAATTGAAGTTGGAAAGATTGAAACACCCTAAGCCCTATCAGATAGCATGGATTCAGGATGATCATAAGGTACTAGTCAGTGAACAATGTTTGGTGAAATTTTATATTGGAGCATATCATGATGAAGTATTGTGTGATATTATGCCTATGGATGTTTGTCATATCTTGTTGGGTAGACCTTGGCAGTATGATAGAAAAACTATACATGATGGGAGGAAGAATACATACACTATAACATCAAATGGAAAGAGAATTACTTTGATTCCTTTGGAGGATGATCCTAAGAGTGAAGTATGTGGGAATGCTAGAATCTGCTCGATAAATGGAAGAAAATTTCTGGATGGATTGAGACATGAGAATATGTGTTATGCTTTGATTCCTAAGAATCTTGAAACATTGAAAAAGGAGACTGAAGAATCGTAATCAGAGGAGATAAAGGAGTTACTGACAAAGTATGAATACATCATATCAAATAATGTACCTGAAGGATTACCACCAATTAGGAGTATCAGTCATCACATGGATCTTATACCTGGAGCAAGTTTTCCTAACAAAGCAGCACACAGAATGACACTGGTAGAGAATGAATAATTGAATAGGCAGATACAAGAGTTGTTGAGGAAAGGTTTGATCAGGGAAAGTTTGAGTCCTCATGCAGTACCTACAGTTTTAGCACCAAAGAAAGATGGAGAATGGAGAATGTGTACAGACTCTAGATAAATAACAAAATCACAGTTAAGTATAGATTTCTTTTACCTAGGACGGATGATATCATGGATTGTTTGAGTGGAGCAAAATATTTCACAAAGATAGATTTGAAGAGTGGATACTGTCAGATCAGAATCAGAGAAGGAGATGAATGGAAGATTGCTTTTAAGACAAATGAAGGATTGTATGAGTGGTTAGTGATGCCTTTTGGATTGACAAATGCACCTAGTACTTTCATGAGATTGATGAATGAAGTTTTGAAGAAATTCTTGGGTAAGTTTGTTATTGTATATTTGGATGACATTCTATTTTTAGTAAGACAAAAGAAGAACATCTACAACACTTGAGACAGGTATTTCTGAGACTGAGAGAAAAGAAATTGTTGATAAACATCAAGAAGTGTAATTTCGTGAAGGAAGAATTGGTATATTTGGGATTTGTGATTTCTGCAGAAGGATTGAAGATGGATCCTAAGAAAGTAGGAGCAATTGTTGAATGGCCTACATTGGAGAGCATTGGAGAAGTCAGATCATTTCATGGATTAGCTAGTTTTTACCAGAAGTTCATCAAAAATTTTAGTTCAATTTGTAACCCTATGACAAAGACAATGAGAGGTGACCAAAAAAACTTTAAGTGGACATCTGGAGTAGATAAAAGTTTTGAGTTGTTGAAGTAGAAAGTGACAGAGCAAACTATGTTGGCATTACCAGATTTCAATAAGGTATTTCAAGTTGATTGTAATGCAAGTGGAAATGCAATTGAAGCAGTGCTAAGTCAAGAAGGTAGACCTGTAGTATATTTCAGTGAGAAGTTGAATGATGCAAGGAGAAGATATTTAGTTTATGATCAAGAGTTCTATGCCATAATTTGAGCCTTTAAGAAGTGGAGACATTACTTGTTGCCTAAGGAGTTTGTGTTGTATACATATCATCAAGCTTTGTAGTATTTGAACAGTCAAGGTAAGGTGAATCAGAGACATATGAGATGAGTAGAGTTCATGCAGAGTTATACTTTTGTGTTAAAGCATAAGAGTGGTAAATCAAACAAAGTTGTTGATGCCTTGAGCAGGAGAAGAAACTTGCTAATAGATATGAGAGTTAAAGTGATGGGATTTGATGAATTGAAGAACATGTATGATGGAGACACTAATTTTGCAAAACCTTGGAAAGCATGCAAAGACCTTGTTGTGACATATAGGAATAGTGGTTGGATTATTTCATTTAGGAAGATATGTTGTTCAAAGGAAGTCAGCTATGCATACCTAGAAGTTCAATGACAGATAATTTGATCAAGGAGAAACACAGTGGTGGATTGGAAGGACATTTTGGCATTGATAAGACAGTGGCTTTGGTGAGTGAAAACTACTTTTGGCCTCAAAAACATAAGGATGTTAGGAAATTTGTGCAGAGTTATAGAGTTTGTCAAGTTGTAAAATGGAGTAGTCAGAACACTAGATTGTATAAAACTTTGATAGTACCAGAGAGACCTTGGGAAGACATCAGTATGGATTTTTTATTGGGATTGCCTAAGACACAGAGAGGACATGATTCAATATTTGTAGTGGTGGACTGTTGGCAAGAGACATTGATATGTAGTAGACTAAAGTGTTGTCATTGATGGCAACAAGGCAAATATCATTAATCCCAATTGCAAAGACACATTACTCTAGAAGAAAATCCTAATCCAGAAATAAGGTACAAGCATTTTGGTCTAGAAGCCCTAAAATGGCTAAGTATTGGAAGTGTTTAGATATGAGACAGAAAAAGGATCAGTACTCCTCCACAAGTGAAGATATGAAGATGCAGCTTATGTATGATATTCACGATTATCTATTGATGTTACCTTCCAATAATCAATTCATGACTTCCTCCTAAAGTTATCTGATGAAAAGACTAAGTCTGGGTCAGCAGAAGTGAGACAGAGACAATGAACAGTGCTGAGTAAATTGGTTTGCATTCCTCCACATTAGCATATTTTGTTTTGCGGTTCTAAGGCAGTATAGAGATGTGTCATGACTATCTGAATCCAAGTTTGTAGCTCCAGAAGTGCAACAGATCTTATTCTATAGGCACTCCAATTCTGGAATCTAGTTTGATAGTGTCCCAATGTGACAGTGCATAAATTCAAAGGTTCGCATACAGAAATATCTTACTCTATGGAGTTGAAGACATGTTATGAGATCAATAATGATTGTTGAATATGATTCATGAAGTCCCATTTGGTTTGCAGCTAATGCAAGAGCATCCCTGGTTCAAGAGCAATCTTGCATCAACCAAAAACATTTACATTTCAACTTGTTTGCAGTTCAGTTTGTTTCTTTTCATTTTCTAGTTTAGTTCAGGCAGTTCAGTCAGAAGTAGTTTCTATATTTTGGTCCAACTGTACTTCAGTCCTTGTGGAGCTGGACTTAGCATCTAGATTCATTCATCCACATCATATCTAGAATTCAGAGATCCACACATCATTACCGGAAGATATCACTATCAGAAGATCAACTGTTTTCTCAAAGCAGAGCATCCTGACAATCTCTGATAATTAGCTAAAGGAGAAGACTTGTGGAGCATTCCTTGACTTGTGGAGCTTAATGACACATCATTCAATGATCCTTGGTTCATGGCCGACCTTCCCCAAGATCCACACATCATTCCATTCATTTGCAGAGGTGTCCTATGCATTTAAGTCCAACCTATCTTTGTTCACACATTACAAATCTTCTTTGGAGTTTGTGACTTTCCTTGGCTAATGCGGAGGAATCTATTGTTCCAGAGATGATATATATTGATATAATAGATCCTTAGGAAAGTAGTTTAGAAGTGATCGATTTATTATCATCCGCATAAGTTCATAGTTTAGTTTTTTTGTGAAGGAGCTTCAAAGCTATATCTTGTACAACTTCTATAATTAGGCCTTTAAGCCCTAGTTGTAAGTTTGCATGATGCCGACCTGATTGTATTTGAGTTCTATTATATATTGAATGATTGAATCTGCATTTGCTCCATTTCTTTGAGTTGTTTCCGTTGTGTTTACTCTTGTTGCATGGTCCAAATAGTTCATTCTATGAACCCTCCTAACGTGACTGCACCAAAAGATCACAAACTCCAATGAAGAGTTGTAACAGTTTGTACACAGATAGGTCAGACCTAAACATGTAGAACACCTCCACAAATGTATGGAATGATGTGTAAATCTCGGCGAAGGTCGACCATGAACCAAAGATTATTGAATGATGTGTCATTAAGCTCCACAAGTTGAGGAATGCTCCGCAAGTCTTCTCCTTTAGCTGAATATCAAAGACTGTCAGGATGCTATGTTCTAAGAAAATAGTTGATATTTTGATAGCGATAACTTTCTAGTACTTGATCCAAATGTTCTGAATTCTGGATATGATGTAGATGAATGAATCGAGATGTTGAGTCTAGCTCTGTAAGATCTGAAATGCAACTACAGTAGAATGTGGACCAAAATACAGAAACTGCTACTAATTGAATTGCCTGAACTGAACTAGAAAAGAAACAAACTGAACTGCAAACAAACTACAAGATTTCTCTTGAACTAGGGATGCTCCTACATCAAACATCTGGGGTTATTGAAAAAAGTGAGTCCCTCACTTTGCTGGGGCTAGGGGAGAACCAAGATGGTCCACCTCGGCCTGAGAAATCCATGATGAATCTTCTTTCGGTATGCCTTTACACTTCACAAGGTATTCTTTATATTGTCCTCCTCTGGTACTACGTCCAATTCTGCTATCCAAGATGTCTTCAATCTTCTCTAGTGCTTGTTGTGGTAATTTCTTCTTCAAGTCTTCTTCCATGCTATCACTGAACTTTGTTTCATGATACTGATACAAGTCTGCAATGTTGAAAATAGATGATATACCCAATGTCTCCGATAACTCCACTTCATATGCATTTCCTGAATCAAATTTCCTAAGTATCCTACAAGGTCCAAACTTCTTCATCTTCAACTTTTTATATGTCCCAATTGGAAATATTTATTTTCTCAAGTATACCATCACTTCATCTCCTACTGCGAATTCTTTGTGTCTTCTCTTCTCATCTGCTTGCTTCTTATATTTACTATTCGTATTCTCCAAATGCCTCTTCACCTGATTATGCACTGTCTTCATGTGATCTGCAAATTCTTATGCTTCTGCACTTCTTTTTTCTGTCACACCCATATCTCTCAATTATGTCACTCCTTTAGGATTTACTCCCATAACAATCTCAAAAGGTGTTCTTCTGGTACTCCTATTTACTGAATTATTGTATACAAATTCTACTTGTGAAAGAATCAATTCCCAACTTCCTGCCTTTTCTCCAACCAAGCATCTCAATAAATTTCCCAAACTTATATTCACTACCTCTATCTATCCATCAGTTTGTGGGTGAAATACTGAACTGAACTTCAAATCTGTCTTCATCTTCTTCCGAAGTGTTTTCCAAAAGTATCCAACAAACTTTGTATCTCTATCTAAAACTATACTCTTAGGTAATCCATGCAATCTCACAATCTCCTTGAAAAATAGGTCTGCTACATGCACTACATTAGTTGTCTTCTTACAAGGTATGAAATGAGCCATCTTTGAAAATTTGTCCACCACTACAAATATAGAATCATGTCCTCTTTGTGTCTTAGGAAAATCCATCCTTATGTCTTCCCAAGGTCTCTCTGGTACTGTCAAAGGTTTATGCAATCCAGTATTCTGACTACTCCCTTTTGCAACTTGACAAACTCTACAACTCTACACAAATTTCCTAACATCCTTATGTATCTGAGGCCAAAAGTAGTTTTCACTCACCAAAGCCACTGTCTTATCAATGCCAAAATGTCCTGCCAATCCACCACTATGTTTCTCCTTGATCAAATTATCTCTCATTGAACTTCTAGGTATGCACAACTGACTTCCTTTAAACAACATATCTTCTTTAATGAAATAATCCAACCACTTACTCATATCTGTCACAACAAATTCCCTACATGCTTTCCAAGGTTCTACAAAATCGGTGTCTCTCTCATACATATGATTCAATTCATCAAATCCAAACACTTCAACTTTCATTTATGTCAACAAGTTTCTTCTTCTACTCAATGCATTAGCAACTTTGTTTCATTTTCCACTCCTATGCAGCAACACAAATGTATAACTCTACATGAACTCCACCCATCTCATATGTCTCTGATTCAACTTATCTTGACTATTCAAATATTGCAAACCTTGATGATCTGTATACAACACAAATTCCTTAGGCAACAAATAATGTCCACTTCTTCAGGGCTTGAATTATGGCATAGAACTCTTGATCATAAACTAAATATCTTCTCCTTGCATCATTCAACTTCTCACTAAAATATGCTATAGGTCTACCTTCTTGACTTAATATTGCTCCAATTGTATTCCCACTAACATCACAATCAACTTGAAATACCTTATTAAAATCTGGTAATGCCAAAACAGGTTGCTCCATCACCTTTTGCTTCAATAGTTCAAAACATTTATCTGCTCCTGATGTCCATTTGAAATCTTTTCTGTCACCTCTCATTGTCTCTATCATAGGGTTACATACTGAATTGAAATTTCTCATGAACTTATGGTAGAAAATAGCCAATCCATGAAATTATCCAACCTCTCCAATGCTCTCCAGTGTAGGCCATTCAATAATTGCTCTTACCTTCTTAAGGTCCATCTTCAATCCTTCCGTAGAAATCACAAATCCCAAATATACCAATTCTTCCTTCATGAAACTACACTTCTTGATGTTTATCAACAATTTATCTTCTCTTAATCTCTACAAAACTTGTCTAAAATGCCACAAATGTTCTTCCTTTGTCTTACTGAAAATCAGAATGTCATCCAAGTACACAATCACAAACTTACCCAAGAATTTCTTCAGGACTTCATTCATCAATATCATGAAAGTACTAGGTGCATTTGTCAATCCAAAAGGCATCACCAACCACTCCTACAATCCTTCATTTGTCTTAAAAGCAGTCTTCCATTCATCTCCTTGTTTGATTCTGATCTGATGTTATCCACTCTTCAAATATATCTTTGTGAAATATCTTGCTCCACTTAAACAATCCATAATATCATCCATCTTAGGTAAAGGAAATCTATACTTAACTATGATCTTGTTTATTGCTCTGGAATCAGTACACATTCTCCATTCTCCATCCTTCTTAGGTGCTAACACTGTAGGTATTACACAGGGCTCAAACTTTCTCTGATCAAACCTTTCTTCAATAATTCCTGTATCTATCTATTTAGTTCTTCATTCTCTATCGGTGTCATTCTATGTGCTGCTTTATTAGGCAAACTAGCTCCTGGTATAAGATCCATGTGATGACTGATACTTCTTATAGGTGGCAATCCTTTAGGCACATTATCTGATATGATGTCTTCATACTCTGTCAGCAACTCTCTTATCCCCTCCGGTTGTGATTCTTCGGTCTCCTTCTTCAATGCTTCAGGCTTCTTAGGAATCAAAGCATAACACATTCTCATCTCTCAAACCATCCAAAAAATTTCTTCCACCTACCAAACAGATTCTAGCATTCCCACATACTTCACTCGTAGGATCATTGTCCAATGGAATCAAGGTAATTCTCTTCCCATTCGATGCTATAGTATATGTATTCTTTCTCCCATCATGTATAACTTTTCTATCATACTGCCAAGGTCTACCCAACAAAATATGACATACATCCATAGGCATAATATCACACAATACTTCATCATGATAAGATCCAATATGAAATTTCACCAAACATTGCTCACTCACCAGTACCTTATGATCATCCTGAATCCATGCTATTTGATAGGGCTTAGGGTGTTTCAATCTTTCCAACTTCAGCTTAGTCACCATCTTCTCTGAAACTAGGTTATTTGAACTACCACTATCAATAACAACTTTACAACATTTACCTCATGATTTGCATCTGGTTCTGAAAAAACTCTTCCTCTACACTAGTTCCTCATTTGTCTTTGCTTGTGTAGACACCCTAAAATGACTAGGTCTTCGAATCACTGGCATTTTCATCAAATCTGTCTAATCACCTGCATTTCAACGTTAATTAAATAATCTAATTATTTAATTAATTTCATCAAAATCATCAAATTCTTTCAAAACTCTGAAATTCAACATTAATTGAATAAATTGTATTTATTTAATTAATTTCAGCAAAATCAACCTTATTTTTCCAAAATTAAATATTTTTTATTATTTAATTAAATCATTATCCTTTTCAAATTTCAAGTCTACATTAATTAAATAAATCCCATTATTTAATTAATTCATCAAATCCTCTCTTATCTACAATTAAATAATTTTTATTATTTAATTAAATCAAATTGTTCTTCCAAATTTAAATAAATCATGCAAATTTATTTAAATTATCTCAATCCTCTAAAAATAAATAAAATCAAGTATTTTATTTATAATCTTCATATTCTTCTATCATGCACAACAATTAAATAAATTTATTTATTTAATTTCAATTATCTTCCAATTCCTCTAAAAACATCATGTTAACTCATGTGCACAATCAGTCTTATTTTTGAACTTCAAAAGGCAAAACTAAAGTTAAGTTAATTTATTTTAATTTATCTTATTTTCATCAACTCATGAATTAGAAGAAAAAGCATTCTAATTTATGAAATCAAATCTACTTTTATCAAAAAGGCAATTATCTTAATAAAAATACCTTTTTGGAGTGACACATGTCATGTGCACATTTAGCATGAGTTATTTGATTTATCTCAACCATTCATTCTATGGATTTATTTCATCCATTGATCGATCATGTTTGAAATCTATATAAACCCCCCTCATCTTCATAGCAAAATCCTCTTCGATCACTTATTCTTAGGCATTCCTTGATAGTGAATTGAGTATACATCGTATCGTTGAGCACCTTACGATCTTTTGACATCAATCTTTTGAGCACGAATACCCCTACATCCGCTTGTTGCAACCATGGTTTCACAACGTTATTGAGCAATCTACATTCATACAAAGAGAACTATACAATCTGGTGAAGGCTTTCTTATTTTAAATTAATTTATTCTTAAATATTGGCTTTTATTTAGATCGATCTCTTTATGTTATGGGTAATTGAGTTGTTATTATCATTGCTTTGATTTTATCATTCGACCTCTCGATTTTCCTCATACACATTTTGGCACGCTCGGTGAGACCCACTAACCTTGCTTTTTTTTAGAAAAAAAATTATTTTTTTGGAAGCTAGGTTTGAAAAAACACAATCACAATGCAGAAAATCTAAAGATCCTTGTTCACTAGTTTGAGAGAATAGGCGTTGAACATTCAAATGGTGTAACCCTAGCTCAAAATAGTTATGGGTTTTGTCGAAAACATCAAAATTCTATCTGGGTATCTCTTATGTTTTTTAGAAAGTGCATGGATTTCAATAAAAATAGATCACAAATCTGTGTCCCTATTTTTAGCCTATGCTCTTTTTTTTTGGCCTATTTTTAGCAATTTCATGAAATCAGGCATATCTGTGTAATTTTAGCTCAAAATATTTTTGGGTTTTGCAAAAACATCGAAATCCTATCTGGGTATCTCTTTTTTTTTGCAGAAAGTATATGGATTTTGTGAAAAATAAATCCCAATCCGTGTCCCTATTTTTAGCCCATGCTTTTTTTTTGCTTTTTCAGAGCAGTTTCACAAAATTAGGCATATCTTTTGTATACGAAATCAGATTTTTATGAAACTAGCATTGTTGGAAAGCTAGTTCTCCCAACTTTTCTATGGTGAAAGAATTTTTAGGTAATTTTATCAGATTTGAAAGGTACACTCAGTCAAAGTCAACCATTCTTTGGAAACTCTAAATAGTCATAACTTGTGCAAAATTTATTCAATTTTCACGAAATATTTTTTTAAATTGCATAGAATTTCATGTAGAATCTGATCATAATATTTAATCTATTATACCTAATTATTATTATCAGATTTTTTCTAGATTGCTCATTTTTCACCTAACAAGTTAAGTGTTTTTGGTCAATTGATTTATTTTTTTAACTAACTATTGAGTCTTTGGTGGAACTAATCAACTTTTTGTAGCCTCTTATTACTCAAACAAATCAAATGGGTTTTCCTAACATGTTCATGCAAGACAAGTGTTAAAGAATTGAAAATCTATCACACTAAGTCTTAGAAACATATTGTTTTCTTAAGGGACAAGTAAACAATCACTTTTGCAAATCTAATTCTTAGGAACATATTGTTCTTAAGAGAAAAAATATTTTTTTTGCAATCTAAGTCTTATGAACATATTACTTTCTTAAGGGATAATGGACATGAATGCAAAAACACTTCAATTTTCTAAGGGACAATGGACATGAATGCAAAAACACTCCAATTTTCTAAGGGACAATGGACATGAATGTCAAACACTTTAATTTCATAAGGGACAATTGACAACTACAATCATGTGTGTGCCTAATCTAGTTGCTCCTTAGTTTTCTTATAACAGGACAATTGAACCTTTGTTTGACATGCTTGATCTTACATTTCAGTTATTCCTTTAGAAGGGCCTACTTTTGGATTGCACTTCATCCAAAAGGGATGACCCTAAGCAAAGTTTTCCTTTGAACCACTACATAAGAGGGATAAGGTGAAAGCCAAGTCCTAACCAGTGTCAGCCTTACCTTGTGGTGCCAAATCGAAAAGAGGTGTACTAGCACTTTGTGGAAATAATTTTCACATTATACGAAGTGTTTGATACTCTTAGTAGGATTGGTTAAAGCTTTTAGTAGCTTGTCATATTGCTCATAAGGCGTTGGTCCCTCAAAGTTAATAAGAACCAATCTAGATAGTGACTAATTGATCCACCTCCGAACGTTGCAGTAATCATCAGTGCAAGGGGAATTGATTTAAGCCCTCAAGATATCGTTGGCTCCCTTGAGAAGAGATAGTATTCCCTCGGCAATAAAGCTCTTGTGACCTACTTGAGCTTTCCGAGGGGAGGGTGAGATATCCCTACCTATCCTCTCTCGCAAAAATACAAATGTCTGACACCTTTATGGAATGACATTTGGTCGACGAAGAATTAAATTGTGAGCTGATCTACTGCAATGAAACCTTGTCTCTAGGGATAAAAAGTGCTTGAAATTGTTTGCAATTGTCTAAATACCTGTGGAAACATTGGGTTTTTTTGTGAGCCTCAAACATACACTATTTGTTGTGTCAGTCCTTTTTTACAACTTTGTTTGATGTGTTTTCTCTTGCCAAAGCAAATCTAATCAAAATTAAAACCAAAAACTATCAAAGTTTGCCTTATAAAACATCACAGACACTACTTCAGCACCTTTGGTATAAGAGCAGCTCACCTTTGGTATAACAGTAGTTCACCTGTGGTATAACAGTACCTCACCTCTAGAAGACCTACTTCAGCATCCTTGGTATAATAGTAGCTCGCTTTTGGTAACACAATAGCTCACCTTTGGTATAACAGTACCTCGCCTTTGGTAGCTTAGTCTAACACCTTTGGTAACACAGTAGCTCACTTTTGGTAACACAGTCCTGCGCCTTTGGTCAAAACAATACAGTGCCTTTGGTCCAGTAAACTATTCATCAAAATTATATTTTCCAAAAGAAACACAGCAAAATCCCAGTAAGCATCTCAAACAAAGTATCCTAGTGCATCCCATGGTAACCACTAGACTCCAGCAAACTATGAAGGCCAAGCAAGTTCCCTTAAGGAAGCGCAAATCGTCTCCTCATACACCTCAACCAAGCCAATCCAACATGACTCCAAAGGGTACTCCAAAAACATCAATGGAAAGACCAACCAACATTCAAAACAGGCCACAAAATGATCAAACAAACAATCCTCAAGAAGGTAATGTTCCTTTGGTAAATACACCTCAATATACATCCTGCATGTCTCAAGATTTTGTTCCACAAGGTTATACCATAGGTCAAGTCCCATCTCAAGAAGAGTGACACTTTGAAATAGATTAATCCTCTCAAGAAGATAAACAAGACTTTGATGAAATCATACAAGATCCTCGAGCCATGGCCGCCTTTGAAAAAATCCTTAGTGAGAACCAAGATCATTTCTTCTGCTTGCTAGCCAAATAAGGAGCCAAATTACCCAAAGGTTTTGATCTATCAAATCTTAATGAGCCTACCAACACCCAAGATGCCATAACTGCAGTTAAAACCATGTGAACTGTGACCCCACGCATACCCGAACAAGGCTTACAAGTGAGAACAATTGCACAATATGAGAATCCCCTTTATCAAAACCCAACGGAAGAGAGACCCATATCACCTCTTATGACTCCTATGGAAATTTACAAACACCAACAAGAAACTCTACATCGGTAAGCAAAACTAGCAAGACAGGCTACTCTAGAAAAATCAAACACACAACACACTCCTAAAATGCCCACACCAATCGCAAGTGGAACATTGGCTACCCCATCATGAGACAGTTTTCCACCAAATTACAACTCAGGAAACACTTATGTAGCCATGCAACAAGGGTCTCAAAAAACACCACCCCCAACATCATCAACCCTCCATATCATTAACCCAAACAATGTCATACAACCCCAACCATAACAAAACGTCAACACAACGTATGTCCCTCCACCACAACATTCTTCTACACTCCATCATACCTATCCCCATCTTAGTCAACCCCAACCATCACAAAACACATCTACCTATGTCCCTCCGCCACAACGATCATCTACACTAAACTTTTTCAACACATATCTTAATCAACCTTCACCATCACAGAACACATCTACCTATGTTCCTCCACCACAACGATCTTCCACTCAACCTAACCCACACCTATCTCAATCCTCAACATTCCCAAAACCAAACATCCCAAAGCTATGTTCTACCACCGCAACCAAACCCAACAAACTTTAGCTTTCCTCCACCAAACTCTTATCTACAACCATCCCAAAGCCTACATTCTTACCTAGCACCACCCCCGCCTCCCTAAAATCAAAACACCCAATTCCAACCCAATCTAAACCCAACATACAACACATACGACCCCAACCAATCTTACGACCCTTATAACACCAATGCCCATGGCTTCCACTACAATCTTCCATATGGGCAACAACAACCACCTCTAGTTCCACAAGAGATGTTTCCAACCCCTCCCACAACTATGGAGCTAAAACTTGCAGAGGTTCAACAACAACTATCTGATCTTACGTTTGGCCACACCAAGAAAACATTCTCTTTGGAAGAAGTTTGTCCTTATCCATTTGATCGGTCCATACCGATGATCCCTTTTCCTCACAATTTCACTATTCCCAAATTTGATAAATACAAAGGAAAAGGAGACCCAAAAGACCATCTTAGAGAATTCTATCTCGCTTGCTTCAAGGTCTCACATAACGACACATATCTTATGTGCCTCCTTCCTCGCAGTCTTGGAGGTCAAGCTATAGAATGGTTCTCATACCTACCCACATGTATTAAATCTTTTAATGAGCTTGCAGAGAAATTTGCCACCCATTTCTCTTAGAACACAGAACATGAGATCTCCATGACTGACCTATGCAACAATAAATAGAAAAATGGGGAAACTTTCATTTCCTTCCTTCAAAGATGGAGACAAATGGCTAGCAAATTCCCATTCAAGATACCTGAAAAGTAGCTTGTTAGCATATTTGTGCAGAACCTCAACCAAGAATTGGGTTTTCATTTGCAAATTCTTAGTACTACAACCTTCGACAAAATTACCTACAAGGGAATCAACATTGAAAAGGCTCTCATTGCTAAGGGCGTGGTCAAAATCTTCAAAGAAACTAAAGAAAATGCTCCTCAACAACAAACAAACGATAAACCCAAGTTTTGGAACAAAAATAAAAACGTGGTCAATGATGGTTTGGTCGATTCTAAACATTGCAAACACCCCTTCATATTTCCAAACTGAGTCAACCTCCGCCTCAACAACACCAACAACAACAAAGACAACCATACCAAAACCAACAACAATGACAACAAGAGCAGCCTCAACAAGATTACCCTCTGCAACATCAATTCACTCCCTTGGGAGAGCCTATTGAGACTGTTTTATAGAAAATTACAAACAATAGACTCATCACCTTACCAGATGCTCCCCTGGTGCAGGAGCACCTAACACAAGGTGGCCTCTATGAGGCATTTAAATTCATGTTTGTTTGGAAAATCAGGTTTTGTGTTGTAATAAGGTCTATTCGACCAATGCATGTCATTTCTGTTTGTATCTATACCTAGAACAAACTTTGTAAGTCCCATGTAAGTAGGTTGCTTTTGTCAAGTTGTTAGACAGTTGGTCTCCCAGCCGCTTGGAGACGGTTAGTTTTCTCCCAGCCGCTTGGAATTGTTCTCCCAGCCGCTTGGAATAGGGTTGGCGTTCCTCTGGCGAGTTTATAAAACTAGGGGAATGAATTGAATCAAGGATATTGTAAGCATTGTAATCAGATCGAAGCGAAGGAGATCAAATGTAATTGTGATTGTGCTAAGAAGAAATAAAATCATTCTATTTCGTCAATTTGTTTTCCGTTCTCTGTAATTACCAATTGCATAGCTATAGATTTATTTTCCTTTCTGTACTTCCGTTGTTGCAAAATGTCGATGTGAAGCATTCCACTGGTGAGATTTCTATCGAAATCAGTGGAATGGCTTCGTTGTACAATATTTGTTTGTTTCCTATTTTGTTTTCCTGTTCGGCGGTGCAGAGGACCAAATTGGAGTGCGCACAGTAAATCACCTTGCATCTCCATGTGTGAGGGTTTGATCAAAGGAGTTGGAGTTGTTATCGGTGAGACAGTGGCCATCAAAAAAGTATTCCTCGCTTAGAGTGATGAGGATAGTCTAGCCGAAGAGAGGTTCAAGGCGTTGAACGGAAGTCACAGCCTGAGATGCATATCGGCGTGACTATAACGGTCGGTGTGACAAGTTGCAAGGTGGCCGATGGTGAAAGTCTTACCGACTGAGGCTCCCCATCATATTGGTATCAGAGCTAGCGAAAGCTCTTAGTGGAGGTGTTGTGTATTTGATTTCTGTCACTGAGAAGGCAGGTGAAAAGTTGAAGCAAAATGTTTGGTTGGTGGCCATTGTGAAAGCAGATATCATAGAAGGTATTTTGAAGGCTGACAGTAGTTGCTAGACTATTACAGATGCTCGTGCCATCTAGTTACGAGGAGGAATAGGATTCCCATAGTGTGTGGGCAGATGATGATGAGGACTATCAAGACCATTCACCAATAGAGGTTTGGCTGGAAGAGGGTGCTGAGTGAGGCCACTGTGAGAGAGAGTGGTAGTGCATCTCCAAGATATGTTGTTGGAAGAGAGGAATGGGTCTGTAGCAGCATGTAGGATGGACATCTGATTGAGCATTGTGTTTTAGTCAAATTGAGGATTTGCAGGAGTGTTAGTGTTTGGGTGTTGTCTTTGAATGTTTATGTCAGACAGAGAGAGCAAAGGAGAGGCTAGAAATATGCCTCCAAAGGGGATGACCACCGAAGTGGTCAAGAAATTTCAAGAGATGGAAGAGATGATCAAAACTGGAGTTAGGGAAGCACTCCAGGCAGAATTGAAGGCAATGAAGATAGGAAAAAGGATAGAGGAAGATTTAGATGAAGAAGAAGAGAAAGAGGAAGAAGAAGAGGAATAAGAAGAGGCAAAGATACCAGTTGAACAAAAACAATTCCTGGAAGCCATCAAGGCAATTGGCAAGGACTCTTTCGAGGCTCAGATAGATGTCCCCATGTTTAGTGGGAAGATGAATGTTGAGGAAGTCATGGAGTGGATTGAGGCTCTAAACAACTACTTTGAATACAAGGAAGTTCCTAAAAGTAAGAGGGTTAAGTTTGCAAAAACTAAACTCAAAGGTGCTACCCTTACATGGTGGAATTACACCCAAGGAGAGAGGGTAAAGAATGGGAAGAGTATGATATCTTCGTGGAGTAGAATGCTGGAGAAGATCAAGTCCCAGTCCTTCCATCTGACTACGAGGTGCAGATTTACAGGAAAATGCAGAACCTTAAACAAAAAGATATGGATGTGGCTACTTACACTGAGGAGTTTCACAAATACACTCTTCATTGTGGGTACATGGAGGATGAAAAAGCTAAGGTAGCAAGGTATCTAAATGGTCTAAGGATCAATATTCAAGATGAGATAAGTTTGTTTACCCCTGAAACCGTGGAAAAATTCTTTCAAGTAGCATTAAGAGCTAAAGAGAAGCTAAAGAGGAAAGGTGAGCAGCCAAGTAAAGGAAGAGGTGACATAAATTTTAGAGGTAGTTTTGGAGGAAGAAGTCCTAACCAGAGGCCTAGTGGTGAGTCTAGCCAAGAAGAGCAAGCTGGAGACTCAAGTAGCAGAGGAGGCTACCGAGGAAGAAGGCCAAATGAAAGAAGTGGGGCAAATGGATCAGTTAGAGAATCCAAGTTCTCCAACATGAGATGTTATAATTGTAATCAGATTGGACACCCAGCATATAAGTGTCCAGAGAAGGCCTCAAATTCTCATGGTAATGAGAGAAGAACCACATTGACTCAAGAGGATGCAAGAAGTGTGACATCTCCAGAAGTGAATTTGCAATCAGAAGTGGGAGAAAATCTGATGATCAAGAGGATGTTGCTCAAAGCACTAGTGCAAACTGAACCATCACAAAGGAGAGCACTTTTTAGGATCAATTGCAAAAGCAAAGGTAAAATATGCAAGGTAGTCATAGATTCTGGTTCAACAGATAATATGGTGTCTAGGGAAATGGTGGATAAATTGAACATAGAAAGGATTCCTCATCAAACTCCTTACAAAGCATCTTGGGTAAGTGATAGTTAATCACTTTTGGTAAGTGAACAAGCATATGTTGATTTTTAGATTGGAGAATATAAGGAGAGAATTTTATGTGACATTTTGCCCATGGAGTGTTGTCACCTACTTTTAGGTAGGCCATGGCAATTTGATAGGCAAGCATTATATGATGGCTATGCTAACACATACACCATCAAGAAGGATGGAAAGACTTTTGTGATGACACCATTGTAGGAGGATGCTGAAGCAAAGAAGGTAGCCAAGGTCATTTTGATGGGTAAGAAAGAGTTTGTGAAGATGCATGAAGAAGAGACAACAACAGTTGAGGATACCTCAAGGAGTGGGGTTGCCAAAGGTCAAAGTTTGAAGGTGATTTCAATTTTAAATGATGGAGATCAGATGGTGATGTCTAAGATGGATCAGAAGAAGGTCAAAGAGCAGGTCTGCAAGTAGCCACAAGTTGATTGGAAAGAAGAGGATGCTATCATAGTAGGGGCCATTGTTTGTCCTCTAGATCCAACAAGAGTTGGAAGGCAAACATATTCTACCATAGCAGTAGTACAAGACGCATCAAACACAGTTTTGAATGTAGGTGTTTAGGTAGATATGACAGTAAGCAATCATGGCGTACAACATCCACGTTTAGTTGCAACCACTCACTCATGGCACGGTGTGAGTAGAGCCTACAATGCTAGGCATTAGTTTTTGATTCCATGGAAGCAAGTTACAGTCCAGAGATCGTGGGGAAAGCGTGATGCAGCAAAGGATGATGGTGCTGCAAGACACAGACTCAACTCATGGGACATGAGTTCTTTTCTAGGTGGGGTGTATGGTGCAGGAGCACCTAACACAAGGTCGCCTCTATGAGGCATTTAAATTCATGTTTGTTTGGAAAATCAGGTTTTGTGTTGTAATAAGGTCTATTCGATCAATGCATGTCATTTCTGTTTGTATCTAGACCTAGAACAAACTTTGTAAGTCCCAAGTAAGTAGGTTGCTTTTGTCAATTTGTTAGACGGTTGGTCTCCCAGCCACTTGGAATTGTTCTCCCAGCCACTTGGAATAGGGTTGGCGTTCCTCTGGTGAGTTTATAAAACCAAGGGAATGAATTGAATCAAGGATATTCTAAGCATTGTAATCAGATCGAAGTGAAGGAGATCGAATGTAATTGTGATTGTGCTAAGAAGAAATAAAATCATTATGTTTTGTCAATCTATTTTCCATTCTCTGTAATTACCAATTGCATAGCTGTAGATTTCTTTTCCTTTCTATACTTCCGTTGTTGCAAAATGTCGATGTGAAGCATTCCACTGGTGGGATTTCTGTCAAAATCAGTGGAATGGCTTCATTGTACAATATTTGTTTGTTTCCTGTTTTATTTTCCTATTTGGCAGCGCAGAGGACCAAATTGGAGTGCGCACAGTAGATCGCCTAGCATCTTCGTGTGCTAGGGTTTGATCCAAGGAGTTGGAGCTATTATCAGTGAAACAGCAGCCATCAGAAAAGTATTCCTCACTTAGAGTGATGAGGATAGTTTGGCCAAAGAGAGGTTCAAGGCGTTGAACGGAAGTCACGGCCTGAGATGCATATCAGTGTGACTATAACAGTTAGTGTGACAGGTTGCAAGGTGGCCAACGGTGAAAGTCTTACCGACTGAGGCTCCCCATCATCCCCCATATGGCAAACTTGTTTACAAAACCACACGGTATAGAGAAAATGAATATTGTGAATACCATAGGAGTAAAGGACACAGGACCTCATCATGCATGAAACTCAAGCACATAATTCAAAACCTCATCGACGGAAACAAAATCACTTTTGAGGATGAACAACCAACTCAAAACACCAATAAGGACCTCAACATGTACAAGGAGCCATTCCCTAACCATGGTCAAGGTCAAAATCCTGACAAAGGTAAAGGTGTTAACAAAGCTTCAACTTCATATGACACTATTGTGGGTCATTTTGAAGAAAGTCATGTATCTACCCTCACAATCAAAGGCAAATCTATGGATTGCACTATTAAAACTTGTCGTGGTCATGTCACCTTTCGTGGTCCTACACCAAGTCTCCCAACTCAATTCAATTATAATCTTGTCAAACATCTAGGGAAAACCCCTGCACAGATCTCTATCTTGGACCTTCTACGGTCATCACCCGCACATAAAGCTATGCTCGAAAAAGCCTTACAAGAGTCTTCGATTCCTAACAACATAGCGGTGACGGATTTCCAAGCTATTATAGGTAACATTGTCTCACCCTACAATGTGGTCTTTTCTGAAAAGGCACCTCCCATCTCATGATCCATGTCACAACAATGCCCTTCACATTGAGGTTCTCATCCATAAATGCAAGATCAAATGCATACTTATAGATGGTGGTGTTGGTCTCAATATATGTTCTCTAAAGTTACTCAAACAATTGGGATATTCTAAGGATCGTGTCAACATTGATCAAAGTATTAAAATCAAGTGGTATGTGATGCTAAACACTGGTCAAAAGGTGTTATTCACTTCCCTATACAAGTAGTCCATGTTATGCTTGAAACTAGGTGCCAAGTCCTTGACATTGAGCTACCTTATAACATTATCCTAGGATGCCCATGGATCCATGCCATGAAAGTTGTTCCCTCAACATACCATCAGTCTCTTAAATTCCCATTTAATGGTATAGAGATAACTATCCTGGGAGATCCTAATCCTTTCGGATTTTGTTGTGTCTTGCAAGAAAGTTACAAGAATTCCAACCAGGTGCCCAATAATGACAAATCCCTTGAATCCCCATTATATCTCGATTCTGAAACTCTGACAAAAGCCTCTGCAACTAAACCCAATCCTCATCCTATTCCTAAAATCAAAGCTCACATCCATGATATAGGCTTTGGAGAATATGATATCTCAAAATCTTGTTGTGTAGGGCGGATGCCCCTGTCCCCTAAATCCTACAGCCAACAAAGTAACTATTCCTCCCCCAGCATCTCTAACCTAAATCCAAGAGGGAAAATTATTGGCAGAGGAAACAATTGAAGACATCTCTTCTTGGCTCTACAAGGAGAAAGAACTATTGGATCTAGGGCATACAACTGAGAGGGGGGGTTGAATCAGTTGTATACAAACTTGCTTCTATTTCAAACACTTGATTTGTCTTGTTAGTTAACAGCATATCAATTAATCATCCATGAAAGTAAAACGCACAAACACAAGAGTAGATAAACATCAACACAATGAACACCAAGAGTTTGACGTGGAAAACCCGGTTAAGGGAAAAACCACGGGGTGATTAACCCAAGGATTATTCTCTGTTAAAAGAATAAGAAAAAAGAATGGCACTTGCCAATTAGGGCTCACTGCCCGAGCACACTGCTCACAAAGAGGCACACTGCCTACAAGGAGACACACTGTCTACAAAGTGATAAGAATCACGGTCTTGAACTAGAGAATGACACCTTTACCATGTCTGGATCAGTTCCATTTAAGCCCAAAAACCTCTGCTCTGCCTTCCGCACTTCTCTTCGCTACACCATTCTCATCCACACAAATCCACACTTCAAATGAACTCACAAACCTTTATTTATACAAGACATCGACTTAGGAACAATCATCTAAGTCAGCAATCAGCCATAAGAATATTCGCAAGATGAATAACACATCCGGTCGGCCACCACAAGAACATTCGCAGGATGAACAACTCATCCGGTCGGCTAGTCTGAACAAGAACTTCATCTGGAAGAACAACTTCAATTCTGGGCTCTACTATCAATGCGGACCAACAACACAACCTCAACATGATCCAAGAACCTTCACAAGCCTGCCTGAATGACCAGGTACATCCGCACTTTCTCTACGTACTAGAATCTTTTCTCTTCCTCATCTGAAACTTCAAGAACACTATCTGTCGCCACTGTCATAATGCAAAAGGTACTTCCGGACCTCCAAATCATACACAACTCGAGATGACACATCACAAGGACATCCCAAACACTCCTTCCAATCTACAGATTGGGATTATACAGTTCCGGACCTCACCGGACCTTTCTGTGATCCACTGTCACCTCTGAACACTTGCCGGAACTGGTTCTACACTGACAGCCACAACTCCTTCAGATCTTCATGCGGACCTCTGAAATCTTAACTGAAGCATCTCAAGACTCATATATACAAACCCTTTAATCCGCATCCTCCGGTTCGCATCCTATACAATACATTTGCCTTCTTCTTATCACTGTTCTTCACTGTTCCTGACTGAGGTTAATTTTCTCAATATCCTCAGCACACTGCTCATCGAATCCCTCTTGTCAATGCAATATGAGTATGTTGCCATCAATGACAACACTGGTTCACCTCATACATGCAACAAGAACCAGTCACAATACCAGTCAAACAATATGGCAATGGCTTAAGGATAGTCAAAAACATGGGCTATAAAGGCAAAGGTGGCCTGGGAAAACATAATCAAGGAACAATGGAACCCATTATTGTGACAAAGAAACTAGACAAGAAGGGGTTAGGATTTGGTAGGAAGGTACCACGTGCCTTGGACATCGAGGGTATCCCTGACAAGGTGGTAGAAACTTTTCCCACCGATTCGACGTCTAATGAGGATATCATCAATGACTCTTCCCTCCATTTGACTGACCTATTTACAGAATCCTCTATATTTATGCTATCATCTATATCCTTAACATCCACCACAAACACCCACATTGTAACACTTGTCTACCCTAAACTTATCGATTGGGACCAACAAGGGCCCCCGTTCTAGATGTATTTTAGAATGACGAAGCTATTGCAGAATTCATGGGACCTCGAGATGGTATCCTTCTTGGTGATCACAAATTTGGTTTTGTAATGGAACTAGAGCCAACAGCTTATTTTGGTGAAAATGCCAAATCCTCTAGTCGTAAAAGTAAAAATAAAGAAAGATCTCTAGGTGAAAACCACACTATGGCACCTCTCGATCACAAAATAGTAAAAACAAAGGACGTATCCAAAGGTGAAAACCCAACTGTGGCACCTGAGGATGGAGGATTTGACCTTCCCCTACCATCTAAGTATCAAGAGAAATTAGCTCTCCTAATGGAAGATTCTATAGAGATAAACCTTGGCACAGAGCAAAATATGAAGACCACATTCCTTGCAGCATCATTATCAGAATAAGAGCATAAGAATCTTAACAACTTCTTCTTACAAAGAACCATCAACTTTGTGTGGACCTATGTTGATATGCCAGAGCTAGACGCTAAGCTAGTAGTTCACTATCTCACAGTTGATCCAACAATTAAACCAGTCAAGCAAAAGCTAAGGAAGATGCATCCACAGATAGCTCTCTTGGTGAAAGTGGAAATACATAAGTTGCTAGATGCCAAATTCATGAAGCCTATTAATTATCCAGGATGGGTCTCAAACATTGTACCTATGGCTAAACCTAATGGGGGCATCTACATGTGTTCCAACTTCAGAGATCTTAACAAGGCATGTCCCAAAGATGACTTCCCATTACCAAACATTGATCTCATAGTAGACTTGACCATTGGTCATGAAATGCTTTCTCTCATGGATGGATTCTCTGGCTACAATCAGATAATGATAGCAGAAGAAGATTAACATAAAATAACTTTTACTTGTCCTTGGGGTAACTATTATTGGTGCGTCATGCCATTTGGTCTATAGAATGCAGGGGCAACTTATCAAATAGCAATGATAGTGATATTCCATGACCTCTTTCATCACATCATGGAGGACTATGTGGATGACAAACTAGAAAAATCTTCTAGGGCAGATCACATACAAGTTCTAGGACAGACCTTTGACAGGCTCGAGAAATACCAAGTAAGACTCAATCCAAAGAAGTGTGTCTTCGGGGTAACATCAAGAAAACTATTGGGATACATTGTATCTCATAGAGGCATCAAAGTAGATCCCACAAAAGTCAAGGCTATAGTGGAGATGCCTCCACCAAAGAACCTAAAAGCATTAAGGAGCCTTCAAGGAAGGTTACAGTCTATTAGGTGTTTCATCTCACAGCTAGAAGATAAATGTCAACCATTTCAACACTTGCTCTGAAAGGATGTATCATTTTGATGGGATGATAAGTGTCAAGCAGCATTTGATTAGCTCAAAGAATATCTAGCTACACCTCCTGTCTTGGTACCACCAGTCACCAATAGACCTTTGATCTTGTACATCTCAACTACAACTACAGCCCTAGGGGCTCTTCTAGCACAACATGATGAGTCAGGAAAAGAGCATGCAATCTATTATATCAGTCAAACCTTGGAGGGTTATGAACTTAATTATTCACCTATGGAAAGAGCTTATTTAGCCTTAGTGTTTGATTCCCAAAAGTTGCGGCATTACATGCTAAACCAACACACAAACCTCATAGCATTAATTGATCCATTGAAGTATCTCCTAGCAAAAGTAGCTTTCACAGGCCGACTAGCTAAATGGGTCATGATCCTTAGTGACTTTGACATTGAGTATGTGGATCATAAAGTAATCAAGGGACAAGCCCTAGCAGATCAACTAGTTGAAGCACCTATGAAAGATGTACATCCTATGGTCTCTGACTTTCCGGATGAGAATCTCTTCACTGTTTCTACCTCAATAATGTGGAAGTTATATTTTGATGGTTCCTACGCACAGCATGGATCAGGGGCCAACATCTTATTCATCACACCTCAAAATGACTATATCCCAAAGTCATATCAACTCACATTTCCTTGCACCAACAACATAGCTGAGTATGAAGCACTCCTCATAGGTCTCAACACAGTAGTTCAATGGGACATCACATAACTACAGGTATATGGAGACTCACAACTAGTCATTCAACAAGTCACTGATGAGTATCAAACAAAGGATGAAAAGTTGATCCCCTACAAGCAACTAGTGGATGCCTACAAAGCACACTTTTCTAGCATCACATTTGAGCAGATTCCAAGAGAGCATAACAAAGCTGTAGACTCTATGGCTTCTATGGGGTCACTATAGACATGCATGCAAACACACAAAAATGTGAATTCTTGATCGACCAATTGTTGATACCAATCGTCGATGTTCCAACTACTGAAATTACCTGTGAACTTGTTGGTCCCAATTCCCCATGGTACGAATATATCTATGACTACCTAAAAAATGGTACCTTTCCCATTGACCTATCCACTAACCAACGCAAAACCTTTATTTGTCGATCCTCCTGTTACACTATTCTGGGTGATACACTTTATTGCCGGAGTCTCGATGGTATCCTCTTACAATGTCTTAACACAAAATAAGCTGAAGCTACCTTACGAGACATACATGAAGGTGTCTGTGGCGCACATTCTACTGGTCCTAACCTCACTAAGAAGATACTCAGAATAGGTTATTACTAGCCTACAATAGAACAAGATGCTTTACAATTTGCTAAGAAGTGTCTACAATGCCAGAAGCATGGAGATTTGATTCACGCACCAGCTCATGAAATACAACCTGTGACAACTTCATGGCCTTTTTCTCAATGGGGTCTCAACCTCATAGGACAAATCCACCCATCCTCATCCAATGGCCATAAATTCATCATTACCACCATTGAGTACTTCATGAAGTGGGTTGAAGCCATTCCCATGACCTATATCACTGGTAAGCAAATAGCCAAGTTTATCCTTAACTACCTCATTTGTCGGTATGGTATCCCCCAAGCCATTGTCACTGATAATGGGAGACCATTCAATAATCAAGATGTATGTGCCTTATACACACAATACAATATCCAACATCACTTTTCAACTCCCTACTATCTGTAGAGTAATGGCCAAGCTGAGGCTTCCAACAAAACCATTCTCAAAATCCTCAAGAAAATGGTCAATGAAGCTGGTCGTGATTGGCACCTACAACTCAATCCTGCCCTATGGGCCTACCGCACTAGTATCAAAACACCAACTGGTACAATACCCTATGCCTTGGTCTATGGCTTTGAAGCCATCCTACCTATAGAGATTGAGATCCCATCCCTCAAAGTATCTATGCAGAACCTGATTGATGGAGAGGAGTATCGTACTTCTAGATTAACTGAGCTAGAACTACTAGATGAGAGGCACCTTGCAGCGCTTAATCATCTCCATGTCTATCAAAACCACCTCCGGCGTAATTATAACAAAAAGATCAAAGAAATATGGTTTCAATTTGGTGATCTTGTCCTCAAAGAAAATTAGAGAAATCAAGCAGATTGAGAAAAGAAGGGCAAGTTCGAGCCTAATTGGTTAGGACCCTTTATTGTCACAGCAACATATGGATTAGGAGCTTATACTTTAGCTACACTTGATGACATTCCTCTAGATGAGCCACTCAACTGCATTCATCTCAAGAAGTTCTATGTTTGATCCTTAGAGTCAAAAAATAAATAAATAAACAAACAAAAACAACATAATCCGTCCTCTGATGAAAACCCGGTAAATAGGCGCCTTGGATAAGTACCATAGTGAAAACCTGGCAAATAGGCGCTATGTGTAGAGTTAGCATCCATCATCTATCGAGTCTTGTTCATTCCATTTTAACAACAAACTTCATCCATCCATCCATAATAAAACCATTGACCTTGTTTGCATTTCCATCTCCCTATCTAGAATAGCTTGGAAATTTGTCAATGTCCATCGTCGTCACCCCACGTCAGTTATCACTTATCCTACATCAGCTATCCTATAATAGTCATCCATGCAAACACTTCTACTTTAATGGGGGCAACTCTTTCCTTAACCTAGGTCTAGGAATGGATCCTTGTTCGTGGTTCACAACAACACAAACACTTCAAACAAACAAACAACCAAAACACATCAAGCTTCAAAACAACACAACAAAACACTTCACCCTTCAAACAAAACAAAAACAAAAACCAAAACACAAACAAAAGCAAAAACACATCAACAATCCAAACAAAAACACAAACACTTCAACTATCTCCCCACAACGACAACACTTTTCCTACATTATCAAACAAACTAGAACTACATATTATCTCATCTCAATCTCAAGGTACCTTGATCCCATGGATATGGCTATGTAGGCAGTCTGAAATTCAAAGGATGTATTTGGTACTCAGGTACATAAGATCTCATCATTTCACCAAACCTGGCCCAAACACCTTGACCCACTCATCACTCTACCCAGAACTACATATTATCATTTTTTCATATTTCTTCGTAATGTGCCTTGATCCCGTGGATACAGGGTATGTAGGCAGTCTAGAATATAGAGGACATATCTAGTACTCAGGCACATATGATTCATCATTCTTCACCCATCTCAATCCATTGACATTCCATCTTTCTAGTCTTCCATTTATCAAAATCCATTCACCTCGACTTGACTAATTCAAGCAGCAAAACAACAAACAAATGCATCCTTTCAAAGTATAAGTCCTTAAACAAATTTGAAGCAAAGCAACTTACTTGTGGAGCCATCTATTGTCCTACATAATCGATTGCCAACATTAGCTAAATCAATCTCAACTAAGCACCTGAACAACAAACTTGTATTTTACAGGATGTTCCATGTTCGAAACCAGACCAACACACGTGTCTTATATGACATGTTGCATTTCTTGAAACTAGACATTATCCTTTTTAAATAGATAACACCCTTTAACGGACACATCGTTCCTAAGATAAGGTTGTTATCTTTCCTATCCAATCTATCCTGAGCAACCTCTTTGGCAAGAGAATATGTTGGTTGTATGTTTACTTTGTAAGTCAGTCAATTTGCTTTTTGGTTTATCTCTTGTTCCTTTTTCCAAAACATATTCAAGACTACCTTGATTTATCTATAATCTTGGTATATTGTGATGCCGTACAGAATGGGGGCATAGTCATTGCTTTTGTGTGTTGTGTTTGAGGAATGATCTTTAGTATCTTTTTTAGCAGCATATTTATCTTGTGTGTGTTATGACCTAGCATCTTACATATTAATATTCTTCTTGCATTTATGTATTGAAGTTTATTTTATATTCAAGATTATGCCACATTCACATGTTCAACAAGGTCATATTATGTCTAAGGGATCTAAGTTCAAACCGCTTGCTTACAGAGTGAACATCTACGCACTCAAATATCACAACACCTTGGTCATTTATACCTTGGTGGCAAACTATCCATGTGCTATATCAAAAATAAGGATTTCTCTTTATAAACATTTGTGAAACCATTGCAACAAGCTCATCCATTTATCCATGTCATTATATAGTTTCCAAGAAAAGATAGATCAACAGTCTTTCTCTCATGTTCTCTTCTATCTCCTTTCTTCTATCTCCAACACAATCTTCTAGTCGAATGTCAACCCAGTTCTTCTGTTGCTTCCATGTCTTTCCTCTCGAGGGGGCATCCTATGCCAGCTACACAAGGGCATCTAGCTACACTGGGGCATCAAACTTGTATCATGTCTTCAACAATCATTTTCTTTAACGCAACACTATAAACTACATCGCATCAAAGAGGGCCAAAATGTAGACACCCTAAAATAACTAGGTCTTCGAATCACTAGCATTTTCATCAAATCTGTCTAATCACCTACATTTCAACATTAATTAAATAATCTAATTATTTAATTAATTTCATCAAAATCATCAAATTCTTTCAAGACTCCAAAATTCAACATTAATTAAATAAATTGTATTTATTTAATTAATTTCAGCAAAATCAACCTTATTCTTCTAAAATTAAATAATTTTTATTATTTAATTAAATCATTATCCTTTTCAAATTTCAAGTCTACATTAATTAAATAAATCCCATTATTTAATTAATTCGACAAATCCTCTCTTATCTACAATTAAATAATTTTCATTATTTAATTAAATCAAATTGTTCTTCCAAATTTAAATAAATCATGCAAATTTATTTAAATTATCTCAATCCTCTAAAAATAAATAAAATCAAGTATTTTATTTATAATCTTCATATTCCCCTATCATGCACAAACAATTAAATAAATTTATTTATTTAATTGCAATTATCTTCCAATTCCTCTAGAAAAATATCATGTTAACTTGTGCACAATCAGTCTTATTTTTAGAACTTCAAAAGGCAAAACTAAAGTTAAGTTAATTTGCTTTAATTTATCTTATTTTCATCAACTCATGAATTAGAAGAAAAAGCATTCTAATTTATGAAATCAAATCTATCTTTATCAAAAAAGCAATTATCTTAATAAAAATACCTTTTTGGAGTGACACATGTTGTGTGCACATTCAGCATGAGTTATTTGATTTATCTCAACCATTCATTCTATGGATTTATTTCATCCATTGATTGTTTGAAATCTATATAAACCCCCCTCATCTTCATAGCAAATCCTCTTCGATCACTTATTCTTAGGCATTCCTTGACAGCGAATTGAGTATACATCGCATCGTTGAGCACCTTACGATCTTTTGACATCAATCTTTTGAGCACGAATACCCCTACATCCGCTTGTTGCAACCATGGTTACGCAACGTTATTGAGCAATCTACATTCATACAAAGAGAACTATACAATCTAGGTGAAGGCTTTCTTGTATAAATTGATTTATTCATTAATATTGGCTTTTATTTAGATCGATCTCTTTATGTTATGGGTAATTGAGTGTTATTATCATTGCTTTGATTTTATCATTCGACCTCTCAATTTTCCTTATACACAGCTTGAAATAGTGTTCTCCTCATCACAAGTGATTCTCCTTTTCTGGTTTACCAACTGAACTAGGAGATTCAATAGGTTCTTCTTCCACATAGGCTACTCTTCCATTGTTCTTTGTCTTCTTTCTTGTGCTACCCTGATTACATTCAAATGCTCTATGTCCTTCACCTCCACACTTGAAACAAGTGCCTCTTAATGTTCTCTTATCAAATCTTCTTTCCTCTCTTCTATGTCCTTCATTCCAATATGAATTATAGTTACCTCTGTGATGAAAATTTTTGTCATTTCTCTAGTATGCATTGTTATCTCTGTCCTCCTTCTTAAATGTGTTGTCTAACTTGTTCTTCTCTACAAATGATTTATCTCCTTTAGAAAATGTTCTACATCTCTAAAATTTATCTCCTCTTCCTCTCTATCTATGATCATGCCTCTTGTTCAACTTCTCTTCATCCTTCAAGGCAAACTGATATGCTTCCTCCAAAGATGCCATCCTTACCAAGCTTAGTTCTTGAATGTTCAATCTTAGTCCATTGATGTATCTATCCCCTTTGTCCTTGCTTGCTTCACTATGTCTTGTCCTTATAATCATCTTATGAAATTCTTTAGTGTACTCCTTCACAGATTTCTCCTTTTACCTCAGGTTCTACAATCTTTTTAACAGTTCTAACTCATAGTCAACAGGTATGAATTGATTCTTCAATTTTGTCACCATTCTATCCCACTTTGTAATCTTCTCTTTTCCTCTTCTATTTCTATCCAACTGCACTTCTTTCCACCATATAGCAGCATGTCCTTTCAACTTTGTCTTTGCAAATTTCACCTTCTCTAGATTTTCAACTTCTTCTTATTCAAAGTATTATTCCATGTCATTTATCCAATCAATTTTTTCTTCTGGGTTCAAATTACCAGTGTAATTTGGCACATCAACTCTAGGTCTCTTTCTAATTTTTGAAATAGCTCACAACATTTTGACTTGATCTGATTCTTCTTCTTCATCACCTCCTAGGGTTTCACCAACTTGTTCAACATATTGAAATTCCTTTTCATCATCACTTTCAACATTAGGTCTCAGTTTCAATCCTCTTCACCTGTCTTCCTCTACAGCATCCAACTGAATTCGCATTGTTTTCATCATTTCCATCATCTCATCCATTCTTCCAACCAATGTTCCAACAGCAGCAACTCTCCTCAGCGACATTCTTCCTAGGATCAAGTGTAAACGGCCTTAAGTTCGGTGATCAGGATAAAAGGTGACAACTACCTCACAATCAATGATCGGTTGTGACACAAGTAACCTGCCTCAATTCAGCGATTTGTCCACAACAAGATCATATAGAATTCCCTTGCCAACTTCACTCAATTCTCTCCCAAAGATTCAAACTTTCACTCTGATACCACTTGGTGCAGTCACAGTAGGAGGGTTCACAAAATGAACTATCTAGACCGTGTAGCAAGAGTAAACACAATGGAAACAACTCAAAGATATGAAACCAATGCAGATTTAGTCATTTACTATATCATAGAATTTAAATATAGATTGGCTGGCAACATGTGGGCTTATAATTAGGGCTCAAAGGCCTGATTACAGAATATCATAATATGCACAAGATATAGCTTTGAAGTCCCTTCACTCCAATTCTAAACTAAGGATTATGAATCAATCACTAACTGCTTTCCTAGGGATCTATTACATTCTTATGTATCATCTTTGATACAAAAGATTCCTCCGTGTCAGCCAAGGAAGATAACAAACTCTAATGAAGAGTTGTAACATGTGTACAGGGATAGGAGGGACCTAAACATGTAGAACACCTTCGCAAATGTATGGAATGATGTACAAATCTCAGGGAAGGTCAACCATGAACCAAAGATCATTGAATGATGTGTTATTAATCTCCACAAGTCAAGGAATGCTCTGCAAGTATTCTCCTTTAGCTGATTATCAGAGACTATCAAGATGCTCTATTTTGAGAAAACAATTGATCTTCTGATAGTGATAACTTTCTAGAACTTGATCCAAATTTTCTAAATTCTAGATATGATGTAGATGAATGAATCAAGATGTTAAGTCCAGCTCCACAATCTGAAATGCAACTGTGGTAGAATGTGGACCAAAATACAAAAATTGCTACTGACTGAACTACCTAAACTGAACTAGAAAAGAAACAAACTGAACTGCAAACAAACTGAAATACAAATGTTTTTGGTTGATGCAAGATTGCTCTTGAACCAGGGATGCTCCTACATCATTTTGGCTCATGGTTTTGTAATTAATGTTGATGGTTTACTGTATTGTATCTCCTATATATCGGGAACTTGAGATGGAGGTTGTGTGTAAGAGTCTTATCGATTTTAATTTGCCTCTGGATCTCTAGTTGGTTATACTCCTGCAAAATCTTTCTCTACAAGTATATTGTAATCTTCTTGATTCCTAAATAATATATTGGGTAGCTTTGGAGTGTGGGTTTTTCCTCCCAAAAGGATTTCCCCACGTAATTACAATGTCATTGTATGATTGCTATTTGTGTTTATTTTTGTAACTATTGTAAAGATATGAAACGTTTTGCATATCCTTCCCCTCAAGATTAGTGTAGGAAGTTGTTCCACTACCTTAGCTTCCTTACAAGTCCAGTATTAGAGCTTGATCACCTTTAGTTTCAGTTGTGGGTTGTTGGGTTTTTTGAAATAATCTAGTTTTGAGGAGCTTGTGCAGAAGATACTTTGTGATCTTGTTGTAGGGATTTTCAGATGGTGAGCACATCAAGGAGAATAGAGTTAGAAAATTTTTCTGGTAACAATTTTGAGATGTGAAAGTTGAAGATGGAGAATCTGTTAATTAATAAAGATCTATGGGATGCTATTGATGAGAATGTTTCAAGGCCCATTATGCTAATTTGGCTACTACATATGATGTTATGGACCATAAAGACAAGGGTCTAATAAGATTATGCCTAACAGACTCTGTTTTAATCAATGTCCATGAAGAGTCCTCTGTAAAGAAACTATGGAAGAAACCCAGTAAAATATATCAAGCCAAATCTTTAGTGAACAAGATTTTCTTGAGGAAGAAATTGTATTCCTTGACAATGGAAGAGGGTGGACAAATTATAGACCACCTAGAAGCATTCAATATGTTTGTGGCTCAATTGGAATTAGTTGGTTTAAAAATGGATGAGGAGGAGAGATGTCAGATCTTGCTTTGTTCTTTGCCCGATTCATGGGATTCTCTTGTTATGGCGATTGGGAGTAATTTTGTTGTCATGAAAGTTGAAGATGTTGTGGGTTCTTTGATTTCTAAAGAAACGAAGAGGAAGGTATCCATTAGTGCCAAAAAACCCCTAAGTGTTCGTGGAAGACCCAAAGAAAAAGGCAAGAAGAGTGAGAAGTGTGACAAATCCAAGTCCAAGGGGAGATCTAAATCTCCTAGAAAGTACAAAGTTATTTATTGGAATTGTGGTAAGCCTAGACACTTCCGTAAGAAGTGTAAAGAAGAAAAGAAGAAGAAGAAATATGATTCCAATTCTGAGTCTGAGAAGGAAGATGGTGATGCATTCATTGTATCTTTGGCCACTCGTGTAGGTAATGATTCATGGTTAATTGACTCAAGTGCATATTTCCATATGACCCCTAATAGAGATTGGTTTTCTGAATATAAAGAATTTGATGGAGGTAAGGTGTACTACTTGAACGATGATTCTCATTTAAATATTGTTGGTCAAGGTAAAGTTAAAATTAGATTTCCTGATGATAGAATAAGAAGGATTAATGGTGTGTTGCATATCCTTGGATTAGCACGAAATTTATTAGTTGTGAGAAAACTAATAGATGTGGGTGTGTAGGTAGTCTTTTCTAATTCAGGATGCAAGATGGTAAGAGGTGCTATGGTGATTGCTAGATGTGTCAGATTTGGCACATCGTATAAGCTTGATGCATGCACTGTTGAGTGCAATAGTGCTTCTGCAATAAGAAAATATGTGACTACTTCGTTAGAAAAGGAGAGGGTTTCATTTTTAGTGGATGGTCGTGGCTTCTGGGTACCTAAGGGTGCTCTTTATTCTGAATCAAAATTGTCTACAGAGAAGACTATGTTATGGCACCAAAGATTAGGCCACAAAGGACAAAAGGGTCTAAGGACCTTGAAAAATAAAAACCTTGTTGAAGGGTTGATTGATTGTAATCTTGATATTGATTTTTGTGAGCACTGCATTTATGGTAAATAAAATCGCGTTCAGTTTTACTCGAGTTCTCATAAATCTTGTGGTGTATTGGATCTTATTCATTCTGAAGTGTTTGATGATTATGCAGGACATGAGTATATGTTATAAAGAATAAATCTAAAGTTTTCAGTCAATTTAAAGAATTTAAAGCAATGGTTGAGTTGCAGTGTAGAAAGAAAATAAAATGTTTGAGGACTAACAATGGTAGTGAATTTTTCTCTAATGATTTTGATAGATTTTTTAAAGATTGTAGCATTCAAAGACAAAAGACAACTTTGTATTCTCCACAGTAGAATGGAGTTGCAAAAAGAATGAATAGGACACTGATGGAGAAGGCTAGGAGTATGCTTAGTGGTACTGGTCTAGAACAAAGGTTTTTGGATGAAGATGTTGCTACTTCTTTCTACCTGATTAATAGGTCTCCTACATCAGTGCTTGTTGATAAAACACCTATGGAGGTGTGGTCGGGGCACAAGCCTTCATTGAGACATCTAAGAGTTTTTTTGTTGCAAAGCATATGCACATGTGCCAAAGGAGAAGCAAACAAAGTTAGAGAACAAGGTTATGAAATTATGTATCTGCATCGGTTATAGCTATGGTGTGAAAGGATACAAGATTTGGGACTCCATTGCATAGAAGGTAATATATAGTCTAGAAGTGTTATTTTTAGTGAAACTAAGCCTTCTTTTGTTACATTGTAGCCAAAACAAAGTGAACAGAAAGATGTGATTCAAATCCCTTGTATGCCTAAGAAAGTTGAATCAAGGCCCCTAGATAGACACAAAGTTGAGGAGAGCTCATATAGCTCTTAATCTTCAGAAGAGGAAGAAGAACCTCCAACTCAACTTGTTCAAAGGTCTACAAGGCACAGACAACCACCTGAAAGGTATTCACCTGATAACTGGAGATGTATTTTTTCTTTGAATACTAACATAGATTAACCTAGATCTATAGAAGAGGCATTAGAGATGAATGATGTAGAGTCTTAGAAGATTGCTGCAGATGAAGAAATGGCAGCTTTGAAAAATAATGATACATGGGACCTAGTGCCCTTTCTTGAAGGATGAAAACTTGTTGGATGCAAATGAGTGTTCAAGAAAAATATTGGTTTAGATGGAGGTATTGAGAAGTAAAAGCATGGTTGGTTGCAAAAGGTTACTCTCAGGTTGAGGGTGTTGATTACGGTGAGATATTTTCTCTTGTTGCAAAAATAATGTCCATTAGATTCTTGCTTTCTATTTTATCTTCTTATGATCTAGAGGTTGAGCAAATGGATGTGAAAATGACTTTCCTTCATGGTGATTTGGAGGAGGACATTTATATGACATAGCTAGAGCACTACATGGTGAAAGGTAAAAGTAATTTGGTTTGTAAATTGTAAAAAATCTTTGTATGGATTCAAACAAAGTCCTAGGATGTGGGTATGTGTAAGATCATGATGGACCAAACAGTGGCAATGGAGAAAAAATCACGTGAAAGTGTTAGCCAAAATCATGAAACACTTTTTTAGGCTCAGATTTAGGCTTGGGAAGTTTTCTCAAAATGGATATCCATTTTGGAGAAATAGATATTTGTTTCTTTTATTTTGATTTAAAAAAATTTCCCCCAAAATTTAGGCTTGGCAATCCAAACCTGGCTTTTCAACGTGAATGAAGAATTCATTTGTTTTTACATATTTTCCTCGACTTCACCCTTGATGCTAATGGACTTTTTTTAATCCAAATTTGATAAAATCAAAAGGGTATATTCAGGACACTATCAGGATTCTTAAAATATAATATATGTCTGATTATAATTTTAATAGGTAATTATTAATAATTTTCTACGTACACTATGTCTGAATTCTTGAGAGACACACTGATTGAAAAACATCCATAACTTTCAAACTGTTTGATATTTTTCAAATCCAAAAGTTTTGTCACACCCTACACTTCATTGGCTACATGTCTAAAAAAAATTTGAATTTCATATTTTTTTGACCAAGTTAGGCTGGCTAGAAAATTACTTTTTAAGACTTTTAAAAAGTTATAGTAAAAAATTCATAACTAATTATTTACTTAAAAAAAAATAATCAAAAAAATATGTGTCACATCCAAGCATGTGTCCTCTACTTGTATGTAAAGATTCAAAAAAATATATTTTTTCTCATACTTAGGTTGGCCAGAATGACACCTACTTTTTATTTTTTTTCAAAAATTTAAGTAGTGCCTCATTGAAATATCCAATTTTCACTAAATATTTTTTTTTTTTTTTCAAAAACAAATAGTAGCCCATAAACTACATTCAATTTCTTACAAATTTTATTACTACATATTTTTCAAATTATGTAGGTAACCCATTCGAATTTTCTTGTAACCCATTCGAATTTTCTCGTGAAGTTGCTTAAGTCTATTTTTTTTAGCATTTTCATTGCGACTTGGATGTATTGTTTGGCCCATCATGATCATGCACATACCCATGTGGTACCATAAATTTGATACATATGTGTTGAGTTTGGGATTTGAGCATTCTAAATCTGATCACTATGTTTATTATAAATTTGATGGTGATCGTTTCTTGTTTATTGCATTATATGTTGATGATATGTTATTTATTGGTAAAGGGAAAGGAATCATTTTAGAATTAAAGTCTCAACTTGCAGCTAAATTTGAAATGAATGATCTTGGTGTAGCTAAACACATTCTTGGGATAGAAATAAGAAAATATAGAGTGAATAGAAAACTATAGCTTTGCCAGAGTAAGTATGTCAATTCAATTTTATAGAGGTTTAACATGCAAGATTGTAGACCATTATGTGTCCCTTTTATAGTTAGAATGAAGTTATCTACTTCACAATATCCAACATCCCCATTAAAGATGGAAGACATGAGCATAGTGCCTTACCAAAGTGCAGTCAAAAGTTTGATGTATGCTATGGTTTGTACTAGACCAGACATTGCCCAAGCAATGGGAGTTCTTTCCAGATATGTATAATCCTAGTAGAATTCATTGGGATGCACTTAAAAGAGTCTTCAAATATTTTTAGGGTACCTCAGAGTATTCATTGTGTTATCATGGTAATTTTATAGGAGACATGCATTCCCTTGATATTCATGCTTATGTGGATTCAAACTGGGTAGGTGATGTTGATAGCAGATGATCCACTAATGCTTATGAATTTACCTTATTTGGTGGTGCAATTATTTGGATGAGTAAGCAAAAGGTTGTGGTTGCTTTGTCCACTATTGAAGCTGAGTATATGGTAGCTACTTATGCTTGTAAAGAAGCCATTTGGATTAAGATATTGTGTCTAGATATCAGAATAAAACAAGGTGCAATGATAGTTTATTGTGACAATTAGAGTGTGATATGCCTAGCTAAGAACCTGACATTTCATGCCAGGACCAAGCACATTGATGTACAATATCATTTTGTTAGAGACATGGTTGAGGATGGTAGGGTGAAGCTAGTTAAGGTACAGACTTTGATGAATGTTGCAGATTCATTAACTAAGCCTGTGAGCACAAAGAAATTCAGATGGTGTTCGGAGTCTATGGGCCTCTAAGCCCCTAGCAATTAAATCATGGTGTTGATACTCCCTTTACTCTTCCAAGGTGTTTGACAAGTGGGAGAATGTTAGGAAAGGTGTCTCAACCTTGTAACTACTAAAAGTTTCAATTCTTCCCAATTTTGGTCTTTTCGAATACCCTTTATCTTGAAGAATGGTTAGAACTTTTAATGTTTCCAAAAGGGGCTAAAAATGTCATGGCTTACTATTTTTAGTAACTCTACATTTGAGCATAGATGGACCTGAAGCGAAACTACCAAGTAAACATCTTGGGTGAGTTTCAACTCAAGATCATACTTGAATTGAAAGATATTAAAGTTTCTATTTTTGAAACTCTCAAAAAAAGTTTTGAACTCAGATTTGAGGCACTTAGTGGTCCCTAAATGCCCTGAAAGTTGTCTTAATTGATGGAGTCAGTTATAGCTTGATAGATCTCTTCACAATATTTCCAACGCATCAAATGGTTTGTCAATCAGACACCTAGATCAAAAGTTATGGCCTCCAGAAGCTGGACCTCCTATTTTGGAAAATGTGAAAACATGTTGGACACTTAAAATATCTGTAAAGGGGAGAGTTACACATGTTGGTGTGTGATTTGGCACATCACAAGGCATCTTTTATTGGAGATGATTTGGGTGCCACTTTTGGGTGGTTTTATCTCATGGTTTTGTAATTGTCATTGACCATTACTGTATTGTATCTCCTATATATCAAGAGCTTGAGATGGAGGTTGTGTCACTAAGAGTCTTATAGATGTTGAGTTGCCTCTGGATCTCTGGTTGGTTATACTCTTGTGAAATCTTTCTCTGAAAGTATATTGTAATCTTCTTGATTCCTAAATAATATATTGGGTGGCTTTGGAGTGTGGGTTTTTTCTCTCAAAAGGGCTTCCCCACATAATTACTGTGTCATGGTATGATTGCTATTTGTGTTTATTTTTGTAACTATTGTAAAGATCTTAAAATTTTTGCATATTCCTCCCCTCAAGATTAGTGTAGGAAGTTGTTATGTTACCTTAGCTTCCTTATAGTCTTTAGGCCCCTTTTGATCTTCTTTAGATCCACCTCTTTCCTTGGACCTTCACTTGACATGAAGAGAATTTGATTAGATATCCATAGCTTTCTTTCTCATTTCCTATGACAACAATGTTGCAACAAGAGCATACATCTTGAGATCTTTGAGATTGGCACTAATAGCAAGAATGAAATTATCCAATGACTCAAGCAAAGAACAAAGATGTATAATGCATGTATCTTTTTCCTCAATCTTAACATCAACAAAGGCTTATTGACTCAAAATCAAATTAAAGGTATTTAAATGCTTAGCATTCAAATCACCTTCCTTCATTTCCAAAGAAAACAATTATGTTTTCAAATATAATTTTATTACCAAACTCTTGGATTGGTAGATCTCACCCAACCATTTCCATAAAGAATATGCAATGGACTCTTCAGTTACATTCAACAAATCTAAATCTAAAAGACAAAGTCAGATTGTCCCCTATGCTTTCTTATTCATCTTATCCTATTTATCTTGATCTATTTTATTAGTTTTTTTTTTCTTTTTTGCAGCCAAACATTGATCCCTCTCTTCAAGAAGATCCTCCATCTTCAACTTCCATGACTCATAGTTAGTTCCCTTGAACTTCTCAATATCCAACCAAGATGAGGATGTAGCCAAGGCTTCTACACACAAATATGCAAAGAAAAATTAACTAGAACTCCCACTATAGATCATAAAACATTCACCCTTCCACCCAATAAGCAAATTTGGCCAGGTCCTAATACCAAATGTTATAAATTAAGGTAAACAACTACAAAATAAAAATATGGAATTTAGTTGCAAATCTAAACTTAATCAATAGATAGCTAGCTAAATGTATATTGAAATAACGTAAATAACTACAATAAGAAGAAATAGAGAATAGAAAATATCAACACATAACATAGTATTTACATGGAGAAACCCTTTTAGAAAAAATATACCAAGAAGAGAGGCCAAGTCTATATTATCTTCAAAAGAGATATTACATACAATCACTTCCTATCTCCTCTTATGTCTTCAATCCTTTAGCACCTGTGTACATAGTTTTCTCTCTTTCTCATGACATATCATTTCTACCTCCCTAAGCACCTATTATAAAGCATTTCAACACCTAAATGAGGCATCCCAAATTGTTACATATCTCAATGCTCCTACCTTGGAAATATCCCAACATATATCCCATGACAAGTTGTAACTAACTTACTAAGATTTAAAATGAGCACCTAGTTTGTCCCTTCTCTTAAGCTATCTTTTGTCTTCTTGTACAAGGTGTTATGGGCTAATGATAGCCATGCCAAAATAATGAAAAGTGTACTAGCAACCCAAGGAGAAGTTGGAAACCTAGATTATTCTGTAACCAAGATGCTTGACCAGTAAATAGTAACTTCCTACTGGTAAATAATTAATTACTATATAAGTAAAAAATTAATTACAATTGATAGTTAATCCCACATCCCTTATGAGTGCATTTAAAAACAATATTTGGAATAATTAAATACATAGGATTTACAAGGTTGATGGCACTTTAATCCTAACACAAGATTTAGAGATGCTTGATGCAAGGAGTGGAGATTAGAATTTAGATATTCTTGAAACAAGGAATGGGGATTAGGATTTAGGA
Organism: Cunninghamia lanceolata; assembly: GCA_027924645.1. Classification (NCBI taxonomy): domain Eukaryota; kingdom Viridiplantae; phylum Streptophyta; class Pinopsida; order Cupressales; family Cupressaceae; genus Cunninghamia; species Cunninghamia lanceolata. Next base: position 15,175,568 of record BSBN01001152.1, on the reverse strand, counting down.
ATATGACATATCTGATACCAAAGAGATGAGGGAAAGGAAAACCTAAAATTCCACCAGGGTGGAAGGGTTTAGGGTTTTGGGATACCAATACCCTTTAGGTATGTTGGAAAGGAAAATTTTAGGAGTTCATGATATGGAAAAAGTTGACTCAGGGATACTTGGTATTGTAGGGATTTGGGATCAAGGTCACCAATTCATTTAGAGGTAGTACAAGGATGGAAATGGAACTCTGAAAGCCCATAAGAGACAAGAGATTGGGAATCGAGGGTGTAGGGACCTGAGGAAAGGGATGTTGACAAAAGAAAGTCCAAAATTTTAAAATATAGGGTAAATAGAAAATTAAGGGTTGAAGAAAAGGCATGATAGCATGAGAAAGCTTGAAACCTTTCCCGAGGATGGAAAGTGACCCAAACATCCTCATACTTAGAAATTGGTACATTACACAAATTATGAGCACTAATGTGAAGTATGCAAAAAATCTTGTGCTTTAAAACAAACACTAGAAAAGGCATCTATATGTGCCAAAAGAGACCTCTACAAGTTCTCAAACAAAAATTACTCAATAAAAGTAATAAAACAATAAATTATTAAAAATAGGAGAACCAAAGCCAAAAAATGATTTCACCACTACATGATCATAAAAATAGACATGATATTTTTCACTTCAATTAGAGTTTAGATGTGCAAGAACAAGCCTTCCAAAGTTTAGGTGCCAAGATGAAAACAAAAACCCCACAACCTAGGTTATCTGTGATGAGAGGACGATAATTTTAACATGATGTCATGATAACGTGGTAGGTGATTGGGCACTAACTAGACACTAATATGGATTGTACTTAAATAGGGATTCCAAACAAGTTGTTTAATTTGGACAAATTGTAAGGTGATCTTGGGGTTTTTGGACACTCTAGATGTAATGGAAAACTTAGATTTTTGTGATTCTTCTCTAAAATACATTTTACCTATAAAAATTTATAAACAAAAGAAAGAAGTAAAAACCCCTCATTAGTTGGCCTCTAGGTGTTTGATTTGGATGAAGAAAAGGCTAAACCAACTTTCTCTAATCCTTTGGACACAATGATGAACTTAAATTTGCTCTCACATTGACCCAAAATGACCTAGAAATAAAATGTGTCTCCCAAACCCTTAAAATGGAGATGAACTAGCCTTTCATAATTAATTCTTTTATATGATGTAATATTTGCAAATGCAATCTTCCCAAGGCCAAATTTCCAAAAACTAGCTTAAGTAATTGATTTCTCAAGATAACAAACAATGTAAACAAGCAACTCAATGGCTATTCCATTCATCAAGTGTAAGCAATATATGTCAAGTGTAGGCTATGCTCCATTAAGTGTAGCTATACTCATACAATGTACATCTATTTTTTGTCTCTCATGTATGTCTCTAATGTCATGTTGTATTTATAGGAAATACAACTAAGTGAGGAGGAGGATGAAAAACTAACTACCTATATTGGAATTGTGTATCATCAACCAGCAATAATAAATGATGCAATGATATATTAAATAATACACTAAAGAATTATAATAAAGATCAACCTAACTAAGACTCTACCTAAGTAATATTAACTTATGGTGTAGTAAATGAATGAGAAATTTACGTGATATGCATAAATGCACACATACACCAACACACCATAGCACACCGTTGTATAATCAGCTTACATATTAGACATATTGCATGTTTACTTGTTGTCTTCAAACCTTGTACCAAAACCATTAAATCATATCCTAGGGGTTAAGGAGAAGATCCTTGTAGGATCCTTACCTAGTAACTCCTCAAAAGTGTTCATCAACACTGGTTGTTTTATATATTCAAATTTGAGGAGGGGATGTAAATAGGTTTTAGGTGATGAGAACTTCACAAATCATTTCAACTTGAAGAGGTCATATCTATAAGCATGGTTCACTTTTATAGACATGGAGTTCAATTCTACATGCCCAGATTTGATCTAGAGCATAACAAAGGTCAATATAGTTGTTTATTAGAGCACTTTAGAACTAGATCTAGTATTAAAGCACAATTTGAATCACTAAGAGTTAGTTTATGGTCAAATGTGATCAATCCACATAGTTGAAGCTAAATCCTAGCCTCACTCTCATTTTGAAAAATGTGCTTCTATATTTCAATTATTATTCCTGCACTATTATCTAGGTCTATTTTTAGATAAACTACTTTAATTATTTATGTTGTGATGAAATTTGCATATCCTTGCCATTTCTCATTTAGTTTTGTGCTTACTTTGATGAAAATATCTTAATACAATAACATTTCAACAAGTGACATACTCTTGTGCTTGGCTTGGCTCATGGCTCAATCCCTATCCATATTTATTTACTCTCATTTACACCAATGTCCATACATTTGTCATTTACTCATTATTATTGCATTCTCATTTGCACTTACTTTGATACATTCACTAATTGCCTCAAAATTATCATTCTAAGCCTAAAGTTCATTTCTAAGTGGCTCGGCATTAACCTAGTTTAATTCTACAATGCACATGAATGAACTTAAAATCCAAATATTGTGAGCCAACTAGCACACATTTTGTGTAGCATACTGATATGCAAAGTGTTTAAAGACATTCGATTTGTACTTAGTGGATTGTCTAAGAGACAAAGAAAGGAGAAAATAATTAGAAGATGCTTCCATTTTAAAGAGACAAAACAATCACATCTATATATAAACAGCCAACTAGCTATTGTGAGCCAACTAGCACATGTTTTGTGCAACATGCCAATATGGAATAGTGTTTAAAGATATTCAATTCGTATTTAATGGATTATTTAAGAGACAAAGAAAAGAGAAAATCATTAAAAGATCCTTTCATTTTAAAGAGACAAAACAATCACATCTACATATAAACCACTACCTATTACTAAATATTATCTTCAATTATTCATTGCCATTATAATTACATTTATTAATTAACCTGACTAGATGTATTCCTCTACAAATTCAATGTACCTTGAAAGATTATTTTTATTCCCTCTAAACTTTTATCTCTTACAGATGGGATGTTATAAATATTTACAACTCTAAAGAGAGTTTTCTACAATCATTATTGAAAGAGATTTGTCTAGTTTGCATAATGTGAGAGTTGTCATTGCTCGAGGTTGTAATCCTCCCTCCCACGTTTCCTTTCAACATGTGGGAGTAGAGAGACCTTAAACTCAGGAGAATCTTTGACAAACTATCCTTTTTTATTTTGTCTTTTGATGGTGGGTCAGATCACCGAATACTCCATGAAAATGATCTTTCAATATTCATAATCTAATAAACAACAATTTATGTCATTGCGTTGCATTGTAAAAAATTGGCATAGAGGAGAAGCTTTCCAGCTGCTAAACAGAAGTTGGACAGTGAGTTTGAAAGATGAGACCTCTGGTAATGAAACACACGTCAAACTCCATCCATAAATATCCATCTTGAATTTATTCTTCACGTGGCGATGCTGGATTTTCTACGATGATAATGCTTCTGAACTGGCCGTTTGGTTTGCTCAAACAGTCATTACAACAGTTAAAAACAACTATTTTTATTGTACTTTTAACTGTTAAACCAAATAATATTTCAGAATAGATGTAAATCATCCAACTTTAAATTTTACAGTGTAGTTACTAAACATTTAATAATTCAATATTATTTAGATTTTATTTTGTTCTTTAGATTGGCCACGGTATATAGAATAGTTTGTAAGTGTCTTCTTTTCTAATACAACACTTAATAGTCCATTCAAATCTTTCATCCAACATAAACACTTCTAATAAATAATAATAATGTTTGTTAAGTTAAGTGTAATGGTGAAAAATATATACTTGTATTTTTCATTCTCAATTTGGGTTCAGTTTTACAGAATTATCGTTTATGGGATGAAATGTATATAAGTGGTTTATTCTAGTATAAAAGTTGGTAAAGAATCTAAAGTTAACATGATTCAATTTGCACACATCCTCGAAGATCAGTTATGATCCTCATTTTATCCATTCATTATATCAAGTCAAATTTGTGGGATGTAAAAATGGCCCCTAAACTTCCTAAATTCAAATTTAAATTTGGGCCCTTGCAGACTCCCTCCAATTAGTCATTATGTGTTGACTTGAGTGCAATAATATGTTCAATTGTGTGCTAGGGTGTTGTACTAAAGGACTAACCCTTAATCATTCCAAACCATCAAAACATTTACAAATCTAAGAGCTCTTATCCACATTGCATCATCACATAGAGGGCACATCATAGAGCATCAACATTGCATCATAGCTTTACATCAACATCTCAGACATTCATTACATGTTTGCTTATTATCTTTGATCTTTTCACCAAATCATTGAATTGGTAACATGAGTTTGACCAAAGGACAACATTCCTTTCACATGAAACTCCTAAACATTATCTATCAACACCACCCCTTTTAGCAATAGGTAGTAGATATAAAAAGTGAACATATTCTTGACAATAAAGTCGACCTAGATTATTTATGTGGACAATGTTCAAAATTGCTTGTAAGAGTGGAATTTGCATTCATAGATCTAATCTTGTTCATTTTTGCACATTTGACTATTGTTGGTTTCTAGAGTTGTAGTTCTCAAATCTCTAAAGAGAGAAGTTATGCCTAAGTGTTAGGGGTACCCAACTTAGGGAAAACATCTTACAACTTATGATCAGACTCGAACAACAATGGACCATTTGACAAGGATGGGTAATTCCTCCTTTAGCTTCAAGTTCTACTAGGCCTAGGGGTGTTCCTTAAAGTGTTTTCTCAAGATGACTAAAGAAAAATAATGAATGAATGGACATTTGAGACAAACCATACCTAATGCATATGAAACTCCTATTTGTCTATCACTAAGTACCTATATATTAGTTTATCTGAAACAAGGATTTCACACCTCTATAAGTAGATACACAAACCACGTAGAGATTAAATATACTCTTTCTTTAACCTATTAAGATTTTCAATGTTAGTTTTCACTTCATACATGGATGTGAAAAAACAATGCATACCTCACTATGAAATATATTTGCAAAACACACAAAAATTTACACTATTGAAATAATGAGAAGTTATTATTGTTATTAGGGATTGGTACTTTGTTGTTTTAAATGTGGTGGGATGATAACAAGTTGAACATAAAGTATATGGCTACCTTTATCTTATGTGGGTAGTAAAGTTTGAATTCTAAGACCATATAACATTAAAGAGAAAACCAAGAGATGACACCTTAATGAAGATGGGCATAGGGATATTTCACAACCTTATACAGAAGCTAGGCTCTATGCATATAGACTACAAGTAGATGATATTGCATAATAACTAGATGAACATATTTTAATAACCCATATACAAACTTGTAATCTTCTTATATTTCATTAATAAGATGCCTTACAAAATCCTTTGCCAGGGGTTTACAGTCTTCTAGTTGACAAACTAGTTAAGGATAATGTTTAGATTAACAAATGTGACCAACAAGATCAGTGAGATTATCAAAAGATTACAAAATATTTATGGAGACATTCAAATAGTTACAGACTACATATTAGATTTATTTCTTCAAGATTTGAACCTATTACAAGATCTTAATGAAAAAACCTACACCTTTCTCTTCTCTCTATTATGTAGTTGTTCTAACAACCAACCATTTTCCCTCTCCAAACTACAAATATATGGCCATGTTAGTTGTTGCAAAATTTGGAGGGAGGTTCAAAATCATATCCCATCATCAAGTCATGCATATGGCACATACAAACACCTTGTCAAAAAATTGATGCCCTATAGAGGAGAGATCTACTTGGGATCATGCAAAATTTGCATCACAAGGACACATAGGCCACACCCTCATAACTACAAATGAGTAAGGGCATCTAATAATGTACAAATCTTTGAAAATTGTGTGTGAAACCACTAGAGACACAAACACCACTCAAATCTAGCATTCAATACATTACTAGGTTGAAGATGAACAAAATGAATATAAAAAACCTTACCACAATAATGCACAAGGCTCAAGACAAACCATCAAATCAAATATTGATGTTGTAGATCTTTACAACTATTGGTAGGATAGAGTTGACTTTATAGCAAGTTGCATCCACCGCAAAGGAGATGTGGCATACTTAGCCAGCCACCAACACATCCAAAGGTCGTAATATGTATAAGAAACAATTGATATACATATACTTAGATATAAGTAAGGCTTGAAGATGTGATAGATATAGGATGAAGGAATGAGATATGAATGTAATAGCAAGGAAATATATAAAGTCTCATGTATGAATGGATATGTATTAGAGTTATATATGATGAATATAATATTATGCATGATGATCTAATGAATGTATAATGTGTTATGAGATAGGATGTGTATGTGAGTGTATGTAAATTGTCAATTTTATTTATTCTTTCCTACCACAACCTTTTGTAACTCACTGCATAAGCTTTGATCTTCCTCTTATCACTCATATTGGGGTTTAAACAACACTCATGTAACCTAGGCTCATATCCTCAATTTTCCCTCGTTCTTGCTAACATTTTGGTTCTAGCTTTAAGACCCTAATAAAGAGCTAAAGGAAAGGATTACATCCACAAGTTTATCAATTATGGTAGTAAAGGAGTCAATAAGAAGGGAGTACAAATAAAGAAGGAAAATTTCTTATGATTTGCAAAAAGATCATTTAGATTTTAGCCTTGTAAGAGGGGGTTAGGCACCTAGGGGATGGAAATTAGAAAGGGGGGATCCTAATAGGATCTTTGAATAAATGCAACCAATAGAAGAAGAATGAAAATGAACCATAGGGGTGAAAAAGGGATTAATGAAACACCAAAATAATAATACCCATGGCAAAAAGAGATAACAAGAAGCTAAGAGAGATTAGGGAAGAAATTGAAATGGCTATGGAAAAGAACTTGGAAGAGAAGAGACTAAAATAAATTCAAGAGAGACATGAGAGGTATTGTAGAAGGATAGAAAATATTAGGGAAGTCAAAATAGAGTACACAAAAAGGCTTTTTCCAAAGAAAATAATGAGACAAAGCATGACAGAGGGCTACAACTAATAATATTAAGGACAAGGAGAAGAATGAGAACCCAATACCACTAGAGGAATTGAATACAAATAAGAACACCATTGGGGTTATAGTTGAACATAAGGATTGAATAGAAAGCATTAGGATTGTGAATATCCATCTTGATAAAGCAACCAAAATTCTATCTGAATTAACAAAATAGATCATAAATTATGTTGTGTCTAGAGAATCATTAGAATGAGGGCTTGGAAGTAGTGCTTAGCCGAGGCATGGAAGCATAGGTTCTCCACCATTTGATTTTATGACTCTTACACCATGTTTTGAACCTAATTTGTCAAATTTGAGGGTTATGGTTAATGAGGGATTCGAAGAATTATTGACACCTTTTACAAAATTAAAACCTCTAGACCTTAGTGTGGAGTATCTAGATAGAGTCTTAAGTATGAGTGTGGAATTACAAAAAGAGAAGATGATGAAAGAATGAAAATTGAAGCAAAAAGAAAATAATGTGGAGAGGAAGAAGTAGGAAACATGTTGAATAACCTAGCCATGGATACAATTTAAACACTCAATGAAGGATGGAAAGATTTGGTATTATTTAATGATATTGTTAACTAATGGGAAGCTATCTCCTAAATTTAAACATTCTCTTGAAGAAGTTAACCCCACTAACCAAGAGTCATCTCCTATGCTAATTAAAATAAGAGGAATTATTTCAAAGAGTATATTTAGTGATTCTAGTTGGATAAGAGAAAGGCAATAACAAGAATCTCGAAGAAATTGTGAAGAATTACTAGGAACTAAGTTCTTTAAAATTGAACTATCAAGAGATGAAGGAAGAAATAGGAAATTAGGAAGACAATAGAAGTTTGGCAAGAAATTTGGGTCATTAAAGGATAAGAACCATACAAATTTGAAAATAAAGGGCCAAATCTTATTCACAACCAACAATTTAGAGGAACCAAATAGTAACATGGATCACACAATGAAGCTAATAGTGTTAAAAAAGGATATAATCGAAGCATATGAACATATTTTGTGTTGGAATTTGCATGGAGAAGAAATGGAACACAAAGAAACCAATAAAAAAATTATGATTTTGTAGGGACACTAAGAAAGGTGTGTATTTGTTTCATGTCACTAAGAAGGTAGGTGAAGAGGTGAAGAAAAGCTGAAGAATTGTGTTGGTGACCATTATTTTGTGTTGCTAAGTTGTTTGGTTGCAGGTGCTTGTTCCATCTAGCTACAGAAGGAGGTTTCTGAGGTTGTGTGTGTGGGCAGACAAGAGGAGGTCTGTCATGACCATTCTCAAATAGAGATTAGGCTAGATAAGGATGTAGAGAGAAGCCACTGAGGAGAGAGTGGTAGGTGCATCACCAGAATCTGTTGTTGGGTAAGATGAATGGTTTGGGTGAGTTGGAGTTGTGAAATAGTGAGAGAGATGGATACCTAACTGAAGAAGCACTTGGGGTTGCAGCCTGAAGAGTACTCCACTGATGGGAGTAGAGGGAGCCTGAAGATGCTCTGAGATGATGGTAGTTAATTTTGTTGGTTGGTTGGTCACCATTTCTATTGATCTGAAGATTGGAAGCCTGAAGCTAAGGAGACTGAAGATAAAGCCAGAAGAGATGCAGAAAAAAAAGTTTTATGTTGCAGGTACATTTCCAAGGGACTTGGAAATTTTGTTGGTTAGTTGTATGGTACAGGAGCACCTTGAGAATCTGAATATTCCTTACATTTTGTTCAAATGTTATGTTGGTCGAGTAATGACATGTAAAAGATTAAAATTTGTAACCGAACTGTGTGAAAAGAGTTGTAACTGAAAAGATTTGTAATCGTTTGTAGGTGGTTGTTGGTGGTTCACCTTCCACCGTGTGTAACTGTCAAGATAGGAGTCTTTAAATAGTTGATCTATGAGAACAAAGAGATATATAGAGAGTCAAGAGAAATTGTATGTATATTCTGAAGTAGAAGAAATAAAGAAATTTTGTGTTTTGGGTCTAACCGCAGACATGTAGATTGGAGTCATTCCACTGATGGAGATTTCTTCGAAATCAATGGAATGACCTCCATGGTGTTAGTTTTATTTCTATTCTGTTAAAATTTTAAATCATTTATGTGTTCTGTTTGGTTACAGTTGGTGCAAAGGAGGTTGTCGGCATAAGGCTCATGTTTATGCAAATTGTGAATATATCGCAAATGTATGCGAAGACATTTTGTATGAATCATGCAAAGTAATGGATGTATGAGGGTTAGTGCATCGATACATTGGCCGAAGGTGAAGTTTGGAGATAAGTATATCGGCTTGAAAAATCATGATATTTCATTAAATATGCATTTTATAAGTATACGTCAGTTGTATGTCAGAACAGATTTGTGTATATACTACAAAAGTATGTCAAGAATAATGTGTGTGTATATCACTTTTGTATCTGAGTATCAGTTTGTGTGTATCCTACAAATATATATCGAGTATACAATTTGTGAGTATACTGCAGTTGTATGTCGCAGATAGGGTATGTGTATACCACAATTGTATGTGAAAGCATTCTGTGTGTATCCATCAATCGTATGTCTAGTTTGTATGTATGCAACGAATGTACATTGTTAATATGCATTGATTTACATACAAGTAATGACCGGTTGTATCAGGTCAAAACGGGAGATGATACATTGGGTTACCGGTGATAGAAGGTCAAGCATTGTATATGCAAAGGTAAGAGATTGGAGTAATGAGAGTCATTGGGAGAAGACATTGGGAGTCACAGCGAATGGCAGCGATATGAAAGAATATTAATGATTCGATAATGTATGGAACTTGCGATGGAGTTTTGAAAGCTGTTTGAGCATTATTCTATTATATTGTGGGTTTTAATGGGTTTTCAACCCTATTTTAATGCTTCCACTGTGTTGCTCTGCATCAATGGTGTTCTTAAATGGTATATGAATAAGTGTCCAAAGGACATAAAGGATTAATTACTATATAATTTTGAGACTCTTGAGGTTCCATTAGAAAGTGTTAGAAAAATGAGAGAAATGATGTAAGAGGAAGGGAAAACTATCAAAGAATATGATTGCAGGTTTAAGGTAGTAAGAAAGATGGAAGATCCCTTACTAAAAATTAGAGAATCAAGTGGTTTGTATCTAGTTTAATACCAAAAGTCAGAATGACACTAGATGGTAGAATCTTTGAAACCTATTTAAGTGTGGTAGAGTTGGCCTGCAAGGTATATGCCCAACCCTGGAGGAGAAAGAATAAAGAATTGGAAAATAAATAAATGGGAAAACTAAGGTTGGAATTAGAGAAACTAAAAATAAAGCAAGTTATACTAGCAAAAGGTAAGAAGGGCCTAGTGACATTGCCCAATCAAAGAAAGAAGATATGGTACACCTATTACTCCAATGAAGGTCCCTTAAGAAATGAATGTACTATGATGAGAGGGGAGATGAGAGCTATATATAATTGGAAGAGATGGTATAATAAGGAGGGTGGTGCTTCAACATGAAAGAGAACATATCCTAAGAGAAGCATAAATGGGGATATCTGGAGCACAACTCTAGAGAAGGCACAATAGGGAAGGTAATGCTGGTAAGATTGTGGTGGTCCACACTATTCAAGGATACAAACCTATATGTCAAGAATTGTGATATGTGTTAAAAGGTAGGAAAACCTACTACAAGATATGGCATGCCATTGTAGTTGGTACTAGCTCAAGCACTCTTTGAAAAATGGGCATAGATTTTATTGGACATATTGATCCCTCGGCAAGGAAGTCAAAAGCAAAATTCATCATAATAGGGGTAGAGTACCTTACTAAATAGGCTAATACTGAACCAACAAAGGGTTTTACTTTAAAAATAACCACAACTTGTATATATGAGAATATCATAATAAGGTTTGGTTTTCCTCCTAGTATAACAAGTGATCAAGGCAAACACTTCATAAATATGACAATTATGAAGCTATTAGATAACTTCTTGACCACTCATAACAAAAGAAATCCCTACCATCCACAAGCCAATGAATCAAAAGAGTCTCTGAAAAAAATAATAGGCACCACACTCACCAAAATGTGTAACAGTAACACTCCAAACTAGGATGTGAAAATACTAGCTATTTTCTATGCTTATAGAAAAACTTATAAGAGATTAACAAGGTTTTACCCTTTCAAATTGGTATATGGAATTGGTGCTTCTTTACATATCCATTTCATACTACCAAATTTGAGTTTTACAATTACTTTGCAACTGAAGGAGGAAGATTCTCTACAAGAAAGATTGAATAACTTGGAGAAATTGGATGAGAAAAGGCTCCTAGTAGTGTACAATCAAAATTTAGAGAGGAAGCACCAAAACACTTGGCATGACCAAAAATTGTGGTGGAAAACATTCCAAATTAATGATATGGTCTTGTTATATTGCAATAAATTCAACAAAATAGGAAAATTAAAAATTCAATGGATAGGACCATATAAAATTATAGAATTATCATCATCAAGAGTTGTTCAGTTTAAAATGTTACAAAACCAATTAATATATATATATATATATATATATGTTAATGGCACAAGATTAAAAAACTATCACAAATGAACTTAAGAAATCAAAACCTAGAAAAATATATCATATTTTGTTTTATACCATAACATAACCATAAAGTGTAGTTGTTCCAAAAAGGAAATAAAGTATTTCGATAGGAAGAATGGCGGGAAGACAAGAGATAGGTAGGAGTAATAAATGAAAAACCTACCATTGGAAATTTATAAAGGCAGTTGTAAACAAAGGAAGAAATCACTCATGAAAATTGCTAAATATCTACATTATAAACCTTAGATAAAGATGAGCTACTAGTAAGATTATCATCTATAAATTGAATTGCAAATGTAGAAAAGAGGAATTAAAAACTATTCACAATGGAAACTCTTATCCTAGTAGACACACAAAACAACCCATGCCTGAATATAAAAAATATCAATTCAAAGCCATGGAGGTAGATCCTAACGATACTTTCTCAAATGTGCCAACAAATGTGATATATGAAAAGGATGTCCAAAAATATATCCACACCTCACTAACAGAAGTTGAGAATAGAAAATTTGAACCGCTTTAAAGAAAATTATTGAAACTAGGTCAACAAGAGTATCTAGACCATTAATGGCAAGTCGATGAATTTAAGTTAGACATATGGAAAGATTTTATAGATTTTTGGACAAAGGAAGGTTCTATAAAAAATATTTTCAATAGAATTCATGATGAGTATATGTACATTGACCAACCCCACTACATCACCAAAGAAGCCATCCATGTGGTCACTAGATTTTGGAATAGAGGTGATCTTCCCTTGAAGAAAAATATGAGCAATCAAAAGGTTATAGATCTGATGAGGGCCATATTAGATGGAAAAAATCTATGAGTATATGTACATTGACCAACCCCACTGCATCACCAAAGAAGCCATCCATGTGGTCACTAGATTTTGGAATAGAGGTGATCTTCCCTTGAAGAAAAATATGAGCAATCAAAAGGTTATAGATCTGATGAGGGCCATATTAGATGGAAAAAATCTAGAAATAGACAAAATCACAAGCCCTGCTATGAGATATGCCACTCTAGGTCATTCATCATAAGATATATGGGCATGGCAATACTCATAGCCTATAAATGGTGGTACAGGAAAAATAATTCAACCTATACAAGGTCCTCTAAGAGTAACTAATATAGATTATAACCAAAACAAAAGGGAGAAATTGGTACCAATTTAGGTATCATTCTTTAATCAATTTCTTAGCATTCTACTTTATGAATAGGCTACCTAGTTTTTCTAGAAAAGATTAGTCTCAAGATACCCCGATATCCACAAAAATAAATGACCATGTAAAACATTTCAGTGATACTACATCTTACACCAAAGTAATCTTTAAAAATTTCCAATCCAATGCAAATAAAGGGATCACATATCCTATGATATTGTGAGGCAATATGTGAATGACATTACATTCATAATGGATAAAGATCTTGTTTTCATGGAGGTGGTGGAACCATTCATGTCCTAGGTACCACAATTACCCTATGAGGTGAGTGATGAACTAGTTCATGTGATTTCCAAGGCACTATTGGCTCTCCCCAAAAATCCTAGAGAAGAAATATTTGGAACATACAGAGAGTTTTGTTGGAGTACAGACAACACTGAGAGGGGGGGGTGAATCAGTGTTGTAGTTAAAAAACAATTAAATTTTCTTCTTGTCAAACTTGAAAATAGAAAGCAATGATGCTGATATAGTGCTTTATAAAAGAAAGAAACCAAATACTGTGCAATAAAGGACAGAACATTCAAGTATGAAAAACAAATGAACCATGCATCAAATGAGACCATAACATAAAGATTTCAGGAGTGGAAAATGCTCATGGGACAAAAAAACCACTCAGTAAATGCTTCACTAGCTTAATCATCAAAAACACCATTAACAGAGCCTCATTGGCTTTTATGTCTCACTAACTACAAAATGCCTCACTGGCAACATAAGCCTCATTGGCAACATAAGCCTCACTGGCAATGATCATATTGTCTCACTGACATGATCACTTACAACTTCTCAAAGATCAAATGAAAATATACAATACAGAGGGTTTCTCTATCTCTCTACAATCCAAATCTTGACAGTCTCATTTATTTGAGACTCAACAATACATAACCAATATTGTGCACATCAACTTAGAAATGTTTTTGCATTACAACACACTGCTATTGTGTCAATGATAGTGTAAATACAATATCATCAACACCATATCAGGTGTTTACATCTTATGCCTTTTATACACTCACAATCCTTTCTTTCTTTCATCAAACAACTTGTAAGAATAGGTAAACTGTTTGAAGTAGTTTCCAACTAAATTTGTAACTTTCAAGAGAGTGTGGTCGAACAGACCCATTATCAAGAACTTGAGTTTGTAAAAATATTTCACAATGCCTTTGAAAATAATTCAAACTTTAATCAAATGATTCATATAATGCCTTTCCAAACTGTGGTTACAAAAACCTTAACCACAACAGAATATTATCAAAAACTGCCTCAAAAATGTGCATGAAGTTCCAAGTCATATGAGTATGACCTTCTGACCCCTAACCACAAAGAGAGCTTATCAACTGCTTAACAAAGGTTTAAAGATCACATTTTTCAAAGATAATCTTTCAACCTTAGTTCATAAAAAAACTTTTCATCATGGTAAAGATCCTCTCAACAGGGTAAATTTCCTTTAGTCATTGTTACAAACCCTAACCATAACTGTTTGTTGTTCTCATAACTGTTTTTCTTTCTTTTTAACAACAAGAAGAAGTAGAGTGCTTATGAGACAATAAAACCTCACTCAAAGTCAAACACTTCATTAAGCTCAAGAAATGAAGTCAAAAATAACACTCTAAGTCATGGCCTGTGATACAGTGAATTGACCTTGTTTATGCAAGCTTTCTTGAAGAGAAAAATCCCAGCTAAGATGTTAAACAAAAATCCAAGTTGCAAAATAGAAAACATAGTTTCTTTTTCTTCATTTACCCATTTTAAATAGCTTAGAAAACCCCTTAAGAAAAATCATCAAAATGAACCTCCAAATGAAACCACAAAGGAAAAATATCACCTGAAAAATGCTGACAACTTGGAAGTTTTGCTGTTGACTGAAAGTCTAAGAAAGAAAAAAATTGTCAAGCTGAAGCTCACTGTAGCTCAAGCTTTGTCAAATCCCAGAGATCCTTATCATCATGACTGAATCTTGTAACATTTTGCATAATATTGAAACCCTAAGTCGGAAGCAAGTATATCTCAAACTTCAACTTTACCAAATGAGACTTCAAGCAAACTTTTTCATCTAATACACCTTTGAATGATAGTCCTAATGTGCCCTAAAAGGCCCAGTGACATTCAATACAATGTATCAACATTTACCTACTCATTATACCCAATACGTGTTGGTCAGGTTAATGACTTAAGTGGCCCGACAATATACTTTGTTCATTTGATTTTTATATAAAACAAATCAACAACCTTTAATCATATGGTGCCTTGAGATTTAGAACTAATAATCTCCTTCACACAACTTTAGGATAACCTTAATATCCTTTAACAATATGAAGCCTCCTTTAGATACAAGACAGATATTAAGGGATGAACAATGAAAAGATACCAAATCAAGTATAACCCCTTGGAAAGAGATCATGCCTTAGTAATATTGAGTTGCAAAGTTAAGACAATAACATTTGACTTCCCTCTAAACACATGGAGATCACCAAGTGAAGCCCTTTCTAAAATTGCAACTAGATGAAACAATAATCATAATGATGTCATTTGAAATGAAGCAGGTATGCTTTGTAACCCTTTGAAAGTGATCAAGCCTTTGTAGTAACAACTTCAACCAAATGTAACACATCTCAATATCAAGAAGGAAAGACATTCAAATGATATCTTCTTAGTCCTTATAAAATGATGGGACAGAGAATAAGAAACATGCAAGATTATCAATAATCAACATGCTCAAACTATACCATCATGCCATGCCTTATAAATTTACTTTACATTGTGCTTTGACATTTGTGTATGTAACTGAAGCAAACACCACCTTGTCCACTGTCCAGTCAAATAATTGTCACTATCATACAATAAAATATACCAACTTACAAACCACATATCAAGTATCCTAGTACTGTCACTGTAATGCCAATGTAAACACTTGACATCAATACCAAAACCAATGTCAAAGGGGTCAACAAACTCCCCCTTTGGCATTGATGTCAAACCTACCATGGAATGCAACCTGTATGATCACCAATGCAATGTCATGTTCATAATCAAATGATTACCAAATAAACTCAACAATAAACTAATATACAGTGTGCAAAAACTAATTTGCAACCAAAAGAACTCAACAATAAACCAATACACAGTGTGCAAAAACTGATTTGCAATGTAAATCTGTGTATCTCAACTTTTCTCCCCCTTTTGACAACAATGACAGAGGTCAAAGGGGTGGGTAAACATCAAAAGACCACCAAGTACCTACCCAAGAACACTGATATGCTTACACACGGACACAAAACATCATGAGAACTGAATGGATAAAACCAAAAAGAGCACTACATGATGATATAAAAGTTTGCCATAGTGTCAAAACTGAACCAAGATGCCACCATGCTGAAAATATAACCCAGGGTTGTAGAATATGAATGAAAACTCCCCCTAAAAACATGAGTACTATTGCTAATAGTTAAGTACCATGTCACTGTAACATTAGAACAAGCAATGTTTCTTCAAACATCAAGGCTTCAGGTAAATGATTCAAACAAAGTTCAGTACTATTCCTGAAAAGAAGGAATCAAAGCATAATCAAATATGAGGTCAAGACTCTCTTGTCATGATAGTATCAAATGTATAATCCACAAAGCATGGATCAACTATATTGTCAAGCTTGTCAAAACAATAAACTCAGCATGCATCAAGAAACCAAACTGTAGTGTCAAGGTGAAAAACTATAGTATTACCACAAAGAACCAAAGAGTCGTGATAGGCATTAAAGAAATCAAAGTTGCATTGCCAAATACCCATATGCTCTTCTCGTGAAGCCCTGTCACCTGCATGCTAATAACAATGATAATCTTCAAAAGACTGAATCATTCCACAAAGGTAACATCTGTCTCACAAAGCTAATGGTGTGGATCATCATCTGTCAACTCCATTGTCATTTCACAAAGTCAAACATGCATTTAAATAATGTATAAGCTACAAGAAGAGTGATAAGATTTTACCACTGTCCAAACACTTGTTTAGCAAAAAACCTGTCCAAGAAGCAAATACTACAAATACTGTCCAGTAAGGTGCACTGTACTTATCTAGGACAGAAGTAAGACACAAAGTGAAATTTCAAAGAGCATGTACATTTTCAAAAAGTGTTCACCATAGACCTGGAATAGGAAAGAGATCAAAAAACCAACTATTTAGAGCCACTGTATATAGCTTCACTACTGCACCACTTTCATCATTGCATAGTTAAAGCATGTGATATCCTCTTTTAGGCTTCATTCATTGTCAACACTAACTATCCCCAAACAAAAACCACTATGGACGCACAATAAACCATGAGAAAACATTACCAACTATCAAGTAAATGAGAGTAGCATGAGACCATCTCACCAATCTGAAACCAATTACCACAAACTGTCAAAGCAAACCAATGCCATCATCAAGGCAGCAATTTCAACCATCAAGACTCTGCATAAAATTCATGTAAGTACCATGGTTGATATAAAATACAGTCATACTTGTCCAACATAAAGAAAATATTTGTCAGTCCTGAACAAACTATAACTCCCCTGCTATTAATGAAAGTACTTATTACATTGTTATCATATAACTTAGGTCCTCTTTATCTTTTTTATGGGGATGAATGATTAACAATAAACAACTCCCCCTAACTTTGTACCTCATACACAAAATATATAAATGTAATCAAAAGGCAAATAACTCATTTAAATATACTAAACTGTAAAGGTAGAACAATAAACCTAATGCAGCTAACAACCACAGGGATAAAATATTATACTTGAAGTGCACCCTGAGAACACACATAAATGATTTAATGAAGAGAAATATGAGGAAGATTATCTAATCTCTCCCTCAACTGACCAACCATTTTCATGCATTTGGTTTCTTGCAAATTATAAATGTTTCCTTGAGTCCATGAACCTGCTGCAACAACTTTACTTGTTTTCTTTCTAATCACACATCCAAGAGCATCAAAAAGAATACAAAAGCCTTGATCATAGTTCTAAGTTACACTTAAAATATTATGCTTGAGACCCTCTGCATAGTACACATTATGCAAAGGTAAGTCATCATCCAAAGAAATAGTACCTTTCCCTATGATCTGAATACAATCATCATTTCCAAACTGCACTAAGCCTCCATCACAATATTCAAATTTGATAAAGTTGCTTATATCACCTATCATGTGGTGAGAGCACGCACTATCTAAAACCCACACATTTTTTTACCTTGGCATGTAAATTTGTTTGATCAAGCATACCTTCTACCTTTTCATTAGCCTTCTTTGGCTTCCAAATCAACTTCGTTTTAGCAACATTAAAAGATGTTTTGAAAAGAATGTTTGATTTCTTTTGTTGTACAACATAGTTGGACCTGTAACTCTTTGCTATATACCTAAGATTTCCACTCTGTGAATTTGAACTCCTTTTAGACATAACTATTGTCATAAACAGGGTTTCTTCTCCTTCTTCAGGAGATTCCTCTGAGCAACTGTCTGTCACATCAACAAACAGACTTTTATTTTTGAAACCATCTTTCCCTTTATAATTATACTATTTTTCTTTCTTAGTTTTCTATTATTTTCTTCATCACTCTTAGGTTCTTTATTAGGGAATTGAGAAGCATAATGCCCAATCTTGCCACAATTGAAACACTTAAAGGGTAGTTTCCCTTGATATCTACCTGATCCTCTTCTTAGTTTTCTCACTAAAACAGACTCATCGTCATTCAATTTTTCTGACTCAGGTTTTATGTCATTATCTTTCTTTACAGTTTTGAAAGCAGTTTCTTTGTTAGGATTGTCATTGCTAATTCTCATTTCATAGGTAGTAAAGATACCATGAAGAGCATCTATAGTTAATTTCTTCATGTCTCTTTCTTCAACAGTAGAAGTCTTAGAATTATATTTAGGAGACAAGGTTCTTAACACCTTTTTAACAACAATTATCTCTTCTATGTTTTCTCCTGAACCTCTCATAGTGTTTACAATTTCTTGGACTCTTTGAAGGTAATCAGCTACCTTCTCTTCATCTTTCATTCTTAAGCCTTTAAACTTGTTTCTAAGAGCTTGAAGTTTTTCTTCTTTTATATCCTCATCACCCTCATAGATGTTTGACAATTTTTCCCACATGGACTTAGTTGTTTTGCATTCAATGACCTTGACTAAGACATCATTGGATAGACCACAACAAATGGAATTTGTAGCCTTTGCATCACACTCATAAGATTTTTTCTCATCAGCAGTAGATGGTATTCCTGAACCAGAATAACGATTTGCAATTGCATTCCAGACATCAAAGCCTAAAGACTTTATATGACGATTCATTCTATACTTCCAAAAGGTATAATCAGTACCATCAAACAACGGTGCTCTGAAGGTAGAAAGACCTTCTTGGGATGCCATGGTATGTACTCCACCAAGAATCCCTTAGGTTGGTTAAACCTTTTAGACAAGGGTCTAGCTATGATACCACTTGTCAGAGTACAGACAACACTGAGAGGGGGGGTGAATCAGTGTTGTAGTTAAAAAATAATTAAATTTTCTTCTTGTCAAACTTGAAAATAGAAAGCAATGATGCTGATATAGTGCTTTATAAAAGCAAGAAACTAAATAATGTGCAATAAAGGATAGAACATTCAAGTATGAAAAACAAATGAACCATGCATCAAATGAGACCATAACACAAAGATTTCAGGAGTGGAAAACCCTCATGGGGTCAAAAAACCACTCAGTATATGCCTCACTAGCTTAATCATCAAAAACACCAATAACAAAGCCTCACTGGCCTTTATGTCTCACTAACTACAAAATGCCTCACTGGTAACATAAGCCTCACTGGCAACATAAGCCTCACTGGCAATGATCATATTGTCTCACTGACATGATCACTTACAAATTCTCAAAGATCGGATGAAAATATACAATACAAAGGGTTTCTCTATTTCTCTACAATCCATATCTTGGTAGTCTCATTTATTTGAGACTCAAGAATACATAACCAAAACTGAGCACATCAACTCAGAAATGTTTTTGCATTACAACACACTGCTATTGTCTCAATGATAGTGTAAATACAATATTATCAACACCATATCAGGTGTTTACATCTTATGCCTTTTTATACACTCACAGTCCTTTATTTCTTTCATTAAACAACTTGTAAGAATAGGTAAACTATTTGAAGTAGTTTCCAACTAAATCTGTAACTTTCAAGAGAGTGTGGTCAAACAGACCCATTATCAAGAACTTGAGTTTGTAAAAATCTTTCACAATGCCTTTGAAAATATTTCAAACTTTAATCAAATGATTCATATAATGCCTTTCCAAACTATGGTTACATAAACCTTAACCACAATAGAATATTATCAAAAATTGCCTCAAAAATGTGCATGAAGTGCCAAGTCATATGAGTATGACCTTCTAAACCCTAACCACAGAGAGAGCTTATCAACTACTTAACAAAGGTTTAAAGATCATAGTTTTCAAAGATAATCTTTCAACCTTAGTTCATAAAAAAAACTTTTAATTATGATAAAGATCTTCTCGACAAGGTAAATTTCCTTTAGTCATTATTACAAACCCTAACCATAACTGTTTGTTGTTCTCATAACTATGTTTCTTTCTTTTTAACAACAACAAGAAGTAGAGTGCTTATGAGACAATAAAACCTCACTCGAATTCAAACACTTCATTAAGCTCAAGAAATGAAGTCAAAAATAACACTCTAAGTCATGACCTATGATATAGTGAATCAACCTTGTTTATGTAAGCTTTCTTGAAGAGAAAAATCCCAGCTAAGAGGTTAAACAAAAACCCAAGTTGTAAAATAGAAAACATACTTTATTTTGTTTCATTTACCCATTTTTAATAGCTCAGAAAACCCCTTAAGATAAATCATCAAAATGAACCTCCAAATGAAACCACAAAGGAAAAATATCACCTAAAAAATGCTGACAACTTGGAAATTTTGTTGTTGACTAAAAGTCTAAGAAAGAAAAAAAACTGTCAAGCTGAAGCTCACTATAGCTCAAGCTTTGTCAAATCCTAGAGATCCTTATCATCATGACTGAATCTTGTAATACTTTGCATAATATTGAAACCCTAAGTCAAGAGCAACTATATCTCAAACTTCAATTTTACCAAATGAGACTTCAAGCAAACTTTTTCATTGAATACACCTTTGACTGATAGTCCTAGTGTTCCCTAAAAGGCCCGGTGAGATTCAATACAATGTATCAACATTTACCTACTCATTATACCCAATACCTATTGGCCAGGTTAACAACTTAAGTGGCCCGACAATATACTTTGCTCATTTGATTTTTATATAAAACAAATCAACAACCTTTAATCATATGGTGCCTTGAGATTTAGAACTAATAATCTCCTTCACACACAACTTTAGGATAACCTTAATATCCTTTAACAATATGAAGCCTCCTTTAGATACAATAGAGATATTAAGGGATGAACAATGAAAAGATAAAAAAAGCAAGTATAACCCCTTGGAAAGAGATCATGCCTTAGTAATACTGAGTTGCAAAGTTAAGACAATACCATTTGACTTCCCTCTAAACACATGGAGATCACCAAGTGAAGCCCTTTCTAACATTGCAACTAGATGAAACAATAATCATAATGATGCCATTTGAAATGAAGTAGGTATGCTTTGGAACCCTTTGAAAGTGATCAAGCCTTTGTAGTAACAACTTCAACCAAATGTAGCACATCTCAATATCAAGAATGAATGACATTCAAATGATATCTTCTAAGTCTTTATAAAATGCTAGGATAGAGAATAAGAAACATGCAAGATTATCAATAATCAACATGCTCAAATTGTACCATCATTCCATGCCTTATAAATTTACCTTACATTGTGCTTTGACATCCTTGTATGCAACTGAAGCAAACACCACCCTATTTATTGTCTAGTCAAACCACTGTCACTATCATACAATACAATATACCAACTTACAAACCACAGATCAAGTATCCAAGTACTGTCACTGTAATGCCAATGTAAACACTTGATATCAATGCCAAAACCAATGTCAAAGGGGTCAACAAGTTTATGAATAAGCAAAGTAAATACAAGGCTATGGAGCATGTGGAGAAAAATAAGGAGAAATTTCATAAGAAATAGGGATTACCAAAAGACCTTACACCACCTACTGTTATAGAAATTTATGATTCTCTACTATCACTATAAGTCAATTCATCTCAATGTCGCACACTGAGGACCTTAAAATAGAATCCCCAAGATTTTAGATTAGAGATTCACAAACACATATGGCACTAGCTAGTGAACAGCTATAAAAGTGGTCATCAAATGTCTCTATAAGGAGGAAATTGGTTATCTCACCATTGCAAATGGTTCAATCACAAGAAAGAGCTCCACAATCACCAATAAGGGAAGCTACAAAGGAACTTCTATAGGTGGGTATAAAGAAGAAAAAATAGAATCCTCTTAGCCTAGAAGGAAGCAAAGAAAAATAAAAATACTCTGGTGAAAATAAAGGAAGTAGAGCTAGAAGTAGTACAAAAGGAAGATGTAGAAATGGAAGACCTCCCATCAAAAAAATAAAGGTGTATGCACAACAACCACTAAAACTAGAGAAAACCCCAAAAGCATTGGAAAATATGATAGAGAAACAATGGATGCCCCTAGATTATATAAATCACTATTTACACCAAGCATGCCTTTACAAATTGCACAGATGTATCCACTAGTGAGTACAAAAAATAAGAAAGTAATTGAACAGGCTATGTTAGATTATATCTTAAGTACACCTCATACTTTAGCAGACATACTTGAAGGTTTTCTAGAGGCATTGGCCATATGTAGTTTTGGAATAAAAAAGGAAAGAAGTAGTGAGGTTAGAAGAACAAATAAAAAATCACTAGAAGATTTTGCAATGAACTTTTCATCGAAAAGGAGAGAAAAATTGATATAATTGTAGAAGTTGGAGCTTAGATCAAAGAACAAGGTAGATACACTCCTTTCACAAGTAATATAGGAAAAGAAAATGGTCAAAAAGTAGACCTTAGAGGCTACACAAAAGTCCCACAATATCCTAATAGAAATAGAAAAAGAAATGTAGAAGGAGGAATTGACAAAGCAAAACGGTGAAGAAAAGGAAACACAATAGGATATAGAACCATTATTGCTCACACCCCCAAAAAAACCTACTCCATCCACCTCCACATCTCCACCATCTGATCCAATGAAATAAATTAAAAATTTCTTGGCACAAAGGCAACTCCAACCCATCTGATCATCTCCATCACTTGATTTACCCACTACTAACCTTCCCCAAATATCTCCTCTACAAAAGTTCCAACTTGGAGACATCTTACAAACTACTACTAGAGAAGACCTTTTGAAGAAATGGGTGGATATTGTTGACAATATTGAGTATACTCTCACCACATTGCATTCAAAATTAATACAAGTCAACAAGGTTCACGCAGCTCCCCTAAGCCAACAATTGAAAACATTTATAGGTGAAATGTTACTCGATGTATAAAATTAGGAAGACACCATGAATCAAAAACTATTAGTAGATATAAAGAAAATAAAATAGATGACATAAGGAAGAAGTGTATTAGCACACACAATAAATTGGAGATTGAAGTGTCAAACATGCAAACCATTAAAAATAGCATTAACACACTTTACCAATTTTTCTTAGGATGACCAACCTCCACAAAGGCCCTGAAATTATAGTCGGAAAATATCAAAAATCAAATCATGTAGGCCTCCACTAAATATGATGCTATGAAGGATTTATATGGGAGTATCAAAGTTCAAATTGAGACCTTTCACAATCAATATTAGTAGGTGTATGATTAAAGAGAGAGATTAAGGAAATAGATTAAATAGATAAGAGAAGTGGCCAACCCAAAATGCTAACACATGTGATAGGATTATTAATAGAGGCAATGAAAGTAACCACCATAATTTAGATACTAGACACTCTAGAAGATGGGGGAACTAATTTTCTCACCATCAATGGTTAGATACAATTACTACAACAAGCAATTCAATAGTGAGATAAGACTTATATGCACTTGAAGGGGATCTATAATAATATTTTTCCATGAAAATAATATGCCTTCAAAATTTGATATTTCAACAATCAATTTTTCTAGATCCATTTTAGATTCACATATTTTTAGTAGACTAAGCCAAGATATCTTGAGGAGAAGACATTGTTTCAAATAGGGAATGATGTTGGTAGGACAAAGATAACTTTACAACAAGATACATCCACCACAAAGGAGATGCAACATACTTATCCAACTACCAACACATCTAAAGGTCATAACATGTATAAGAGACACACTCCTTGATATACTTATAATTAGATATAAGTAAGGCTTGAAGATGGAATAGGTATAGGATGAAGCAATGAGATATGAATGTAATAGCAAGGAAATATATAAAGGTTTATATATGAATGGGCTTGTATTAGAATTATATATGATGAATATAATATACCACATGATGATCTAAGGATGTATAATGTGTTGTGAGATAGGATGTGTAGGTGAGTGTATGTATATTGTCAATTTTATTTTATCTTTCCTGCCACAACCTTCTATAACTCACTGCATAAGCTTTGATCTTCCTCTTATCACTCATATTGGGGTATAAATACAACACTCAAGTAACTTAACCTTGGATCCTCAATATGTACTCATTCTTACTAACAACAATGACCTTCATGAATAACATTAAAATTCTAAGGAGGCCACCAACCACTTGTGAAGCTAATCTTAAAACCCACACTTTAAAATGTAACTTGGGAACTATGGAATAGAGTTAGGTTGGTGAGGTGAATAGTGTTTAGTATGTAGGTAAACTATTTGAAATTTATTTTTACATGTACCATCCACATGGAAGTAAGGTAGATTAGATGGTGGACAACAAGTTGGAAAAGGTGCACATGCACACAAGGATCAAATTATGTAAGGGCATTAAAAAATAAAACTTAAAGCATTACAAAGGTTACCACACCATCAATAGGAAGATCTCACACAATAATATAAAAACCCATAGCAAAGGCGCACATGACTAATGTAGTACCTACAACCATAGCATAAGAGACCAAATATAACCTTGGCCACCAATCCCTCATGAGAACATGACAAACCACATAATGGCCACCACAGATAAAGAATACACTACAAAGACAAACAAACATTGTCACAAGCACAACACATCCACTACAAGAAGGACTAATCTCAACAAAGGGATCAAGAAAAACTACCATAATTATACCACACAAGATGACAAGCCCATTGTGGATGGAGAAAAATTCACCACAGCCACTATAGATAACACCTAATATCATATAAGCACATCATAAAGCATGTTCACAATGATGTATCACACTTGAAAGTTTAATAACATGGTCACTGCAACATGCTAGAAACTCAAGCCAAATCAACTTCATCACTACTGCAAGGACCATGAGGACAAAGGGAGGCCACTGTGACATACGACATGCTCATAACAACAAATATGACCACCATAGACCTAAGGAAGCCACCAAAAGGAAGATAAATGAGATAGATAGATAGCTAGAACATTTTATCTTTGCAATGAGAGAAAGAAGATCAAGAACTTATGGGGCATGTGCATGAAGATGGGGGGCCAAAAAGTGGCCACCCAACTTTTTTATTGCTAGGAAACGTAAACACAATCATGTTATAACATGATCACATTTAGGCTTGGTAATACTGAGCCTATAACATGATCACATTATTTATTGCTAAATAAAGGAAAAAAACATAGTCGTGTGACATGTGTTCATCATTTCCATTTTCCTATTTCTCCCAAAATTTGACTAGGGATTTAACACGTGTGTGTGTGTTGAAAGATTCGAAGGAGAAGACCATTGAACACAATGTTGCATCGCCAATCTCACCGTCGACAAGGGCAACAAAGTCAGCCAATTGATGAAGGTAGCATTTTATCAATTTTCTTCATTTTAAAACAAAATGAAGTTATTTTTCATTATTTTAATTGAATTTTTCTTTTAAATTTTCAATTAATGAACCATTTCAAAACCCTGACCCAAATATTGAAATTCCTACTGAAGAGGAACATCAAAACCCTCAAACTCTTCCTTTATGTCCTCACCCTCCACATGACACCGAACAAAATTTTATAAACCAAATCAAACAAAACAAAAAACAACTTCAATCCTTAGTTGAAACATTGAAAAATCTGAATACAAGTAACAATCACAGGAGAAACCTTGCACTTCACGAGAGTCATTTATTTCTCATATTGACTCAATTACAAAGCAAATCACTGATTGGAAGGACTATAGGGAGGAGTTTCATAAATTCCAAGCCAATAAATTATCATACAAACAAGTCAAAGATAAGAAAATTTCCAAAGGTGATCTATGTGCATTTTTCATCGATCCTAGAACACAACAACCATTACATGGGATTTGTAAACAATTCCCAATTCATTGGTGTGAATGAAGAAATATCCCAAAACTTTTGGGATAAATGGTACATGGTTTCTTATGACCTCCCTTGTAATAATAACAAGGCCCCCAATATTTTTTGAGGAAACTCTATTGTGAGTTTTTACTCAAGGACATCCCAAACTACTTTAACATCTGGGATTTCCAAGGCAGAGGCGGTGGCTCTACATAGGATACAGAGGGTGCACATCGTGCCTAGAACCATCCACCGAGACCCATTATGAGGCTACAACATGTCTCACTCCCTTCAAATTTGAAGGAGAGTGTTGAGGTGGAGACACTGCATTCCCTGAGTTCCCTCACCCAGACATTAGCATAGCATGGTGGTGATCTTTCATAGGCTGGAGAGGGTGAGAGAAGTACACATCATCAGTCCCCCCATATTTGTCGGTCATGTAGGGCATTGTGTTATTTTTGGACCCGGGATGCTAGCCAAGATGCATACATTCCATAGCATCAGGACGATGCGACACAGGGGTAGAAATAGGTGATGGACACATTCATATTGGATAATGTTGTTCTCACAGATGGCCTCTTATAGTATACGTTTGGTATTGACTCCCAGGTAATTTTTTACAAGGTTCTACAATTTAATATATTTGCATTTCAAATCTCTAATTAATTATATGAGTAGATATTATAAGTCAAAATTAATGTATGTAATTGTTTGCACTATGAAATTCTAGAATCAAAGTATTCATCCTATGTCTATAAGTCGTCTAGTGTAGGGTTATGAGAGGAGGTCCAATCAATAGGTATGTAACTTATCACAAGATCATGAATATAATAAATGTAAACTTTTTGTCACATATCAATGGTAATCTTATTTAGTTACAATTTGATGATAAACAGGTGGATGTTGGAGCATCACCATCAAGATGATTTCCTTGGTCCCCAGGCATAGCCACTTTCATTGAGGTAAATGTTATCATTTCTAATCATTATGCATTTAAATACATTTGGTATGTATCTATTTTTCTCAAATAACCTTGAACTCTATTTTCAGATGTTGAATATGCAGACTCCTCATCTTCATCAGTCAGCAGAGGTGGGCATTGCTACAGCTTTTTGTCTGCAAATAGTTTGACCAAGGTATCAGCCAGTAACATGTAAATGTCATTTTTTATTTCTTGTTTTATCTCACATCATTTAATGTACATAAATGATATTCATGTTTACTTAAATTTACTTCTTCACGCTTCTCACAGGACGTCACAACTCCTACCTGTTCAGCTACAGAAGAAGAGAGACAACAAATGATTGAGAGGGATCACTAGTTGGCGATAAGTGATTGATTACTTATGTCATGTTATATATTTTATATATTAATGTGGATATTGTTTGATTTTATTAACAGGTGGAACTTCAAAGATCTTTATTGAGGAGGTCTAGTCGATGGGTGATAGAGGATGAGTCATTGACTGGTTCACCATCTTTGCAACCTAGCAAGAGCCATCAATTATTTGATAATAGTCCATAGGAGGTTTGATTTTGGGACATTATGTTACATAATTTTGTATGTTGTCAATGTATATCATTGATATATGCATGTATGGCTTTATTTGTACATGCCTATATGGCTTGATATATACACTATATGTTATTTTCATAACATTATATATATGTGTGTGTGTGACATTATATATGTTGATAGCATCCTTGCAAAATACATTTTGTGTATATCTTGCAATCATTGCATTCCATGAGACTGCATTTCTTTGAGGCATCATGTTAAACAGTTCACTCACCTTGTTTATGCTTCCAAACTTTGCATACATGTCTACAACAGTAGTTACAAATATGATGTAGAGCATGGGTTCATTTCAATCTAATGGAGACATATTTCACAACAATGGGCTCAAATAAGCAACTTCTACAAGTTTCACAAGCAACCTTCTCAAGGAAACTTCCTTCTTCAAGGGCACAACTTTGGTTTCCAACTTCTCTGACCTCACAAGGTTACCACAGGCCTCTTTACACCTCAGGGACCCAAACACAACCAAACCAACCCCTTACCAAAGTTTGTCCCCTTCAATTCTTGATCATTCCCTATATTGGCTACCCAAGTGCTAGTAGGTCTCATAACCATGATTTATGACCATATCCCTCTAAGACAACATCAAATCCACAAAAGAAATAGCATTTCAGATACCCTTTAAGGCTTTCCTCAACATATCTAAAACTCAAATAGGTTTACTTTGGAACATCTCAACCAAATATGGACTGTTACACTGGAAATGGCTGTAATTAGCCTTGTTTTACAAAGCATCACCTATCCAAACACTCACTCAATCCCAAATCACCTTTGACAGTCCTCAACTAGGTTACGAATGGGTTGAATCAACAATTTTTGGCACAAGAAATGTCTTTAGAATTATCAAACCACTAAACCCTTAATTAGGCTTGTCTAGGCTACTCAAGGAGGGTTTATTGAAAATACCAACTCCAAACTTCCACTCTATAAAATAAGACATCACACACCTCACAATAGGTTTGTACATGCTCAATCAACCCTTACATGATCCCTTCTTAAATCCCTTGTAAAAACCCTAGCACCTACATCCCTCATTTGTATGAAAACATATGAACTTCACCCTAGGGCATCATCATACCAGCATAAACCCTTACTGTTGGCTCCTTAAACTCACACCATATCAAGGCCTATCCCAAATACTTTCATTCTACCAAGTTTAAAGAGATTTCACTAGATGAAATGAGACTTATGCAATTTTGTTTGCTTTTGGGTTCCTTACTCAGGGTTTTTGGACAGTTTTCAAAGAAATGCAATATCTTTCTTTATTCTCAATGAAGTTCAGCAAGACCAATTGCAAAGTGATATAGATTCATAGGTTCATCAAACCCAATGACTGCCCCTCAAGAATCTGACCGTAAGGGGCCCTACAAAAGCCTGCAACAACACTTTACACAGAAAATATGCAGAAAATGGAGTTTTATTTATTGTTTAACAACAATGATCTTCAATTACAACCTCCTCGCCCTTGCCTCAAAGTTTGTGAGGATTCTTTATACTTTTACAAACCAAAACCAATGACTCAAACTGACTTTCTAACTACTTGACTCTTCACATTCCATTTTTGTATTTTTTTGCAATTTACAATATTGCAATTACAACAATTTGGCAACTTTTACATCATTTTACAATATTAAACCTATGGACTCTAAATGACTCAAATTACACCAAAAATGGTCTATTAGACCTTATTACAATGTTGAAACATCAAAATTGAATCAAAAATCAAGAGTTGTCTCATGGAGGCATGAAGTTGTCATGGTGCTCCTGCACCAAACTCCCAGCCAAAAGAAATCCCAAGCCCTCTTGGATTGAGGGTAGTAATAGGTCTTCATCCTCTGTATGCTCCTCCTTGATGTCCTCTATGCAGTGCCTCTTGTCCTCTTTGAAACAGCTCCAATTGGTCTTCATTTTTACTTTTTGTTTCAACTTGTCAAAGCAAACTAGCCTTCTAACTGTCTTGTCACCCGGAATCTGATCCTTCATGCTTTGATGTATCCCAATCTCTACCTCAGCACCTTGTCCTCCTTCTTTCATTTTGAACTTTGGTTTGTTCCTCCTCAAAATTTCTATTACAACAAGTAAGTGATAGTTGTTTTCCTTAGTCTTTTTCCTTTGCGATGTAACAATGATTTCTTCATCTTTGGTCCTCATGTCTTTTCTCAGGTTCTCTACTCCAATTACCTCTATCTGATTAGGTCTACAAACCTCTGAAATGGCAGAGTATAACTACCCTCTATCCTCTCTTGAAACCAATGGACAAAGCATTGTCACAACCACAATACCATCATGCATCTTCAACACATCTTGAGTCTTCATAAGGAATTCATCCTTCCACTCTGCTGTGATAGCATCCTCTTGTTTAGGAATGGCTGTAATGTCCATATCTCCTTCTTCATCTTCCTTTTCTTGTTCATTACCTTTTTCCATCAAAGGTTATTTTGTCTTTACATCTATTTCTAATGCTTTCATTTCTCTTCTCTTTTGCATTAGCCATTGAATAGGCCATACAACCTTCTTCTTCATTGTCAAGTGCCAACTGAGTGCTCTTTTGAGCAACTGCTCCACCTCATCTTCCATCCTTCTTCTCATCTCTTTCAGTCATTCCATAGCCTGTTGTTGATCATGATGTTAGTCATAAACAAACATAGAATAAAAGTTACACAACAACCTTTACTCATCTTGAAAGATACAATAAATTCAAAGAATTCATGATCCCAAGTCTCCGTTGATTAGGTCTTAATCTTCTGACATTACTTAGAGGTTGATGTGTGTTGATGTTTCCATTTTGGGGCCTTACGTAGATCTCATCAGTAAGATGATGTTTCATGTAATGATGCTGCACAGAGAGTTATTTCTACATAGGATATACTTCAAATATTGTGTTTATCTTTAACTCTTTGCATGATATTTGTCATTTTGACATGCTTTACCCTCAAATATGTTGAATGTGTTCAATTATCGACGAGATGTCTGCATATTTGTATTATTTGCTTGAGATTATCAATTATTTGCAATTATGATGATGAAATGCTCTGAAATTGAAATAAATTAAAAGAAATACTTCAAATTAAAGTTGAATCTTTAGCCATTGATCCACATACACACTTGATACTATCACTATGAGAAGAAATCAAACCATGTGTTCACTAGGATGTTCCACAGCTAGACATAGTTGATGCAAACTTCAGAGGATGATGAATGAAAACAATACATGCAACATGATGAGCACTCCAAGGGATGCAGCAAATCAAAGCACATATCCAAAATTCAGACATAGATCACTCAAGATTTACGAAGATTTGTAATCAAAATGCTCTTCTCTTTCATTAAGTATGCAAAAGACATGTACATATACAATAGCTTTGGAATGAGTCCTGAATACTTCAGCAAACAGATTTCAATTAAGTTTCAAATAAATAAAATGAGGCATCCATGCACCTTTTATAGAATAAGGTGAAGGATCCATTACAATTGATCAATGATCAAGATTTATCTATTTAAAATCTACGGTTCACATTTCTCTTTGACTTTGTCAATCTTCTCACACGGCACAGGTTGCCAGCTGGCAACCATCAAAACAACTTATACTTTCATAAGCATCTGATGCATATATTCCCTTTTATGATGCATCCTCATCATGTTCTTTATCATCATCATCACTTTCACTGCTCTCGCTATCTTCATCATCCTGATGATGGTCTTCTTTAATATGGACCTGCATAGCTGTCCTTATATTCTCATATGCCTGCACTATTTTCTCCAATTCTCTGCCATCCTGAGTTCTTGATTTGGTGATGGCATGTTTATGCACTTGATATTTGTTTCAGAGAGATTCCAACTTATTCCTCCTGCTACCAGATGTTTCATTATAGTCTTCTACCTTGACCTTTATTCTCATTACCTTATCTAGCACTTCTTCTGTCAAGTGGTTGAGAGGTCCTCAACAACCAGCTGGAAATTACTATGCAGAGCTTTGATGATGAACTCTTCATCTTGATTTTCTATCTTACCCTCTGCATCTCCTTCCAAAATTTCCAAAACCTCAGCCTCATGGGACAACATATCATGTAACTTCATGCTGATATTCCGCAATTTACTGTTGCATTTTTTGAGTACATCACATTCAAATTTGACATCCTTATTCCAGATATCCATCAAAAGGGCTGTGTTATTATTCAGTACCTGGTTCTTTATTAGGATCTGTGGATCAATCCTTTTCATTTCATCCAAAATGTTGATAACCTTCTCTAATTCAAATGACCTCCTACCGATCTCCATCTGCAGTTTATCTACTTTCCTCCTGGAGGTATCCAAAGAATCCCACCTCTTTAAAGAAGCCTTTGCCACTTCTTCTGCTCCATCGAGCACGGATGACATCCATTTCAACATTACTGTTGATTCATGCTTCATGAGGATCAACTTATTAACCTCTTCCTGAGAAATAGCAGTCAATGGGATTGCATGATCACTTGACGTATCGTCAGGGTTAATTAACCCTCTTATATATGCATGCAGCTAAGCAATGTGCTCCTTATGCTGCTTATTCTTCTCCTTCTCTCTCTTAACTCTTTGAGTTAATGAATCAATAATGTCTTTACCTTCTTGGCCTTCTTGATCCTCATTGGAAAATCCCAAATCTACTATAGTAATCTGGAATTCATCCAGAGTGATCTTGCCCTTTTCTTTATCAACTGCAGGAACAGCTACCTGGGCTGTTCTCCTGCCTGTATCAGGATCCCTTTGTATTGCAGAAGTAATTCTAGCCTTTCTCTTTGGCTTTATTAATGTTTCTAAAAACAATGTGGATACATCAAATTCTTGTATCCCTATGTCTGACTCTTCACCAATTTCTTTCTCCAGCCACGAAGGAACTTGATCTTTTAGTGGTTGGTCTCCATCACCATCATGATGATCACTTTGATCTCCGGTATCCACCATCATGTTCGATGGGGAGGGTGATCTCCTTATTTATTCCTCATGATGCTCCTCATGAGGGTGATCTTTGGGTATATCCTCTTGTTGAGGAATTTTCTTTTCTGGAGGGTGATCCTGTTGATCATCTACATGTTTATCATGATCTTGATCTTTTGCTTCCTCCATGGGTATCTTATCTACCTTAATGATTTCCTCATCCTGAGGTATATTTGTTTCCATAGATATTTTTGTATCTACCTTAGGCTTGTCCACCTAATCCATAGCTGCAATTTGTTCTGCAGGTGTAACAATTCCCTCTTGCACCTTTAGAGTAGGATCATCTGATATATCTGTCTTTTCTCCTCCCTTTTCTTGTACTTCAACTATCTTGGGCCCAACAGGTATTTCCTCTTTTTGTTGCTCACCCATATCCAAAGTATGGCCTTCTATCTCTGCCATCCTTACTTCCTCAATATTTTCTTCTTTGTCCTGAATATCTCCTCTTTTTCAGGACTTGCATCCTGTCTATAGGTGAGATCGATTATTGTAGGACTAGTTACCTGCTTCATTAGTGTATCCAGCCCTATCTCTTGAGCTACCTTTTCCAGGGTTTTTTCTTTTTCTGATTCCACTTGCTTTATCTCCTCCAACACTATTTGTACTGATGGAGTTCCATGAGGAGTTATCCTGGTGCCAGCAGCAAGGGTTTCCATTTTCTGTGAAGCTACATCATTCACTACCTCATCATCGGATAGGTCCACTGTCTCCTCCAATGAAACAATACCACTTTGGAGTATCCTAGAGGTTTCTTTTACCTATTCTTCTGCTAATTCAGTTTTGAATTTTACAATAGTGGGGAGCAGAACATTATGCTGCAGCTCCTTGTTGAATGCATCCCCACCTGCTCCCCTAAGCATTATGGGAGTTTGCCTTATTTCTCCTCTCATAGCAGTCCTTGGTTTCTTAGGTGTAGTGGTTACCACCTGAGGGGCTTTTCTCTTCCATGTGAAGGACAAGGGGCATTCTTCTTCTTCAGATTCTTCTTCTAAAGGAATATCCTTCTCTTTCTGTGAGGTATGGCCTCCTTCGGATGCACCAACAGGATGTGCAGTTAGCCCTTGGACTTGTTTAGGTTTTTGTTTATCCTGAGGAGGCTGTGATGATGAGGCTGAAGCCTGGCCTGCAGTTGATGCTTCTCCTAATGTTGTTGCTTCCTCAGCTGGTACATCCACTCTTTCCACTACAACCCCTTTGGGTTTAGTATCAATCTTCTTACCTTTTGAAGACTTCTTGCCTTTTTCAGGAGGTGGAGCTTTCTCTCCTTTAGTCTTTCTCTTCTCAATTAAGAAGTCATCATATTCATCCTCAGTGATCTCCTGCCTTTTCTTTTTGTTGTCCACTGTGATGACAACACCCTTTTTCTTCAGCATATTAATCTGTTCATCTACCCAAGCTTGGGTTAGCTGCAATATCCTGCCTCTGAATGGATCTAAGGAGATATCCTCCTGTATAGTGAGATCTGGTGTAGAGATGGTATCATTATATATCTTCTTTTCTTCATACTCATCAACCATAATCTTTCCATCATCCTTCTTTAGTTGCACCAGGATGGAGATGCAATCAAATGTCTTGATTTGATTAAGGGTTAACCTTTGATACCTTCTTCTTCGGGCTTCAACTTCATCTTCACAATCTGCCTAGAAGTCCTCAAGGTTTCTTCAATGGATAGACTTCCCCATGATCCTCTGCATCCTCCAATAAGGATCATATGACCTTACTAATGGAAAAGGCTAGACATTCATCATATCTAGACTAGCTATGGCCTTCTTGATACTCTTAGAGTCTGGGCACATATACCAGCCCATGACAACTAGAAATAACACTGGTGGCAGCTTGTTGTTTGCCTTATAGGCATTCAGTATTTTGGAGACTTGTCTTAAAAACTCCATTAAGACAACTGCATCTGTAGGGTACCTTGGGAGCATGAGTGGCTCCCCCTCAAAACCTTCAATCCTGATATAGGAGAAAGTGGCGAATTGGATAAACCAGGCTCCATGCCTGTAGATAACTTCCTAAGCTTCCATGCTTAGTCTCTTCTTTCTATCTTCTTCCATTGTCCTCACCAGGTGCATAGAGAGTGCATCATTTACTAACTTGTAATCCTGGAGGTAGTTCATTCTTTGCAATTGGGGATGATGATCCCATATATGCACATCATTGATTGTGCCTCCAATCTTTCCATCTGTAACCAGTGCATCAAATGTACCCTTGTAGGCACATGAATAAACTATATAGGATGTCATGTAAAAGGAACAATCTGAACCTCCTAGGTTCATCAGCTGCTCATCTAGATCATCACTTATTATTTTGGCCCACATGGGCTTGTTATCCGTGTACAGGCACATCAGGATGACTGCATACATCCAGTCTTTGAAACTTCCAGCATCATGCTGGCCTGTCACTCTGCTTAGTAGGGCTATCATATATTGATACTCATCGTCGAAGTCATACTTATATAGATGCACCAGAAGTTTGGCTACTGCAGGATAGGGACTATTCTTTGCCCTCCATTGATACATCTTCTTCCTAGCAGTCTTCCTCTTATTCTCATACTCTACCTCTGATTTCTTCAAATCTATGCTGGCAACCTTCTTGCCCAATGACATACTGAAAGTGGCGGTGAAGCCTCTGATTGATAGATCTGCATACACTCTACCATGTTTCTCTACCTTCCTTGTCTGCGGGTTATAATTCCTTGCACACTCTACCTCCAACTTAGGGGTTTCCATGGAGTAAGGAAAACTAGCTGCATTCCACATTTCTGATATAAAGACCGAATCTAGTAGGGTGCTGGTATTCTTCTCATCATTCATCTTGACTGACCAGGCAGCCAGATCTATATTCCCCTGGTGTGTATCAGCGATGGCTCCGTATTTGAATTGAACACCATCAGGATGAGCAAACATTAGCTTCAAGAATTCTGCCTCTGACTTAGCTAACCGTTTGTCTGCCATGGATGCCTGTAATTAACACAACCTAGTCTTGCAATTGATACATATACCAGCATGCATATACATTACATATTCATTATTCATCATGCATGCTATTGTTCTTCCACATTTCATCTATCCTAACATGCATGAATTTGAAATTTCAAACCATAAGACCCCATGATACCTGGATATGCAGAACATGATAACCAGATGGTTTCAATTACTTACTTGATGTGCTTATCCTCTTACTTATACCCCAGATTATCTTAAAGTGACTTTGATACTGCTAATAATCGATTTCCTCATTCTGCTATGAGCCGCCGGATAGGATGTTGTTCGTCTGAAGGTTTGGAAGCTTTGCTCTCTGTAAAAATTGGTTTATCGCAATGTAAATGTAAAACACCCTGTAAATTCACTTTTAACCTCTAAATCAGGTCACTTAAGGTAAAATTAGGGCAAATCTATTATAATCATTAAGTTTCCACACGGAAACCTACAGAGGTTGCCATGTGTGAGCATCGCGTTCACCATTAGCGGGATACACCTAGCGTATTAATGAGCATTCAATGTTGCACGGCAAGTAGAGGAGGATGATCATTTGAAATATTAGGTGATGTTTTGGATATCAAGCGATATTCAAAATATCGGCGTCTCGTAATATGATCATCCTGGTCTTAGCAGGAAACGCCTATGTCAGTATATTGGGTTATTTTCAAACCATCGGGTCAGGTTAGGAATATCAGGTGATATTCAAAATATCAGGGGATGTTTGAAATGTCTGGTGATGTTTATAATATCACCCCCTTTAAACTTAGACGACCTTCCATCGAAATATAAGGATGACATCAGCAGGATAATTACTTGGTTCAGCGTTGTGGTTTTATGACATCATCGTCATGTTATGCAAGAAGGGTCATGTTTGGAAATATACCTCCTCAAGGTAAAAGAATGGTGACGTCATCATCATTTTTACTTCTTCAATTACTGAGTTTGGATGACGTTAGCAGGATATTGGTTCGGGGTGATATTTTGCGACAGGCCGATATTTAAATATCGGGATGATATTCAAATATCGGGGTGATATTTGGGATATGACCCTCGCAAAACATACAACATTGTTTGTCGGGTGGATATTGTTATCACCTAAAGTTGACGTCTGGATATTTGGAGCAAGTGATTTTATCGAGTGATAATATTATATCGGGGTGATCTCTTGTAAGATGACTGATGTTGAGAAATATGATCCTCCCCTCGGAATATCAGGTTTGACCAGATCTTTGACTCATTATAACTTTTGTTCCTCAAGGAATATTTGGGTGATCCAAAAGGCAAACCTGCATAGAATTTTGTACTCAATCTACCCTTGAGGTTATTGACATGAAATGTTAACTTTGAAAACTGGCCTCATCATGATGACTTACCTAATCCCCATTATGCAGGATCACCTGCATTGACTTACTTTTACCAGACTACTAGCAAGCAGAAAACACAAGTAAAGCCAAAAAGTTGGGTCCCTGTTTTGTCAAGTCAAAATGGGGCATGTTGTGTAACCACACGACAACTTGCCACCAAAGAAAACATCAAAATTCTAATGATTCAAGTGATGTGAACACATTCTAACATAGCATTCTAACTCTTTCTAAGCATAAGCATCACAATCTTTCTGAATGATAAAATGTCCTCATGGTAACAATGCTAACAAAAGATCAGTAGTGTGCAAATAATTAATTATCCTCATCTTGAAAGCAAGTTGAAAACATGAGTAACTGATGTTAAGCTACATAGTTGGAGATCATCCCTCATAGCCAACCTGGATAGAGTCTTGCTGCCAGCAGGTGTTCATAGCCCCGACAAGGTTATCTATACAATCCCCCTAAGTAGAGCCCCACTGCCAGCAGGCGTCTATAGCCCCGGTAAGGTTACTTAGGTGGCCTAATTTCATTATCATTTATATATTTTATTTATACTTCATATATCTGATATCATCATGTAAGCTCAAAATGCAAGGTATAGTCACTTGTTGTTTTAGGTTAGAGATTGCATTGGTAGCAAGGGAGTCCCTTTAGATTTTTCACTTAACACCTATAATTGTATGTTCAACAAACCCAAGGCTGTTAGGTGAGTAATTGTGAAGAAATCACTTTGATTAAGAAAAGGTACCCTGATGACAGGATATCACAGACTTGATCATGAAGACTTTCTGAAAATGAGTCACAACCTATATATAAATGTGATCCCATCACTTGAATCCTAACAATTTTGTTATTTTTTGGGGTGATGAGCTGCATCATATTGACTAACCAAAACAAAACTCAACAAGCAAACAAAGCAAAAGCAAAACAAAACACTGTACACACAACTATACAAATATACATTATGATACACATGACTGACATGAAGCTACTTAGGCTTGGAAATAATGTTTGAGGAACTGTCCATTAACTGGTAATGGAACATCCTCACCTGTCAAGTTCTTAAGCCTAAAAGTACTATCTCCTAAAATCTCAAAAATTTGGAAGGGACCTATCCATAATTTATCAAACTTACCATGGTCTCCTTTCTTCTCATGGGCTCTATCCCACATCAAGACTAAATCGGATATCCTGAAGGCTTTAACTTTGGCTCTTTTGTCAAACCAGCGTTTGACAACAGCCTGATGTTTGGCAAATTGGTCAACTGCCTGACTTCTTTTCTCTTCCAGGTGCATCAGCTGAAGCAACCTGACTTCTTGGTTATTGTCTATGCCTAGGTACTCTTGGGCAAACTGCAAGGTAGGAATCTTCAGGTTAACAGGGAGGATTGGATCTACCCCATAGACTAAATGATAAGGTGAGTTTCCTAATGCAGCCTTGTTTCTGGTTCTATCCACCCATAAGGCATATTTCAAAAGTGTATTCCATTCCCTAGGGTTCTTGTCTATTAACTTCTTTATGATATTCAGCAAATTTTTATTGGTGGATTCTGCCAATCCATTCCCTTGGGGATAATAATTGGATGAGAATTTCAGTATGATTCCATAATCAAAGGCCCAACTTGACAATTTGGTTGAAGTAAAAGTAGAACCATTATCACTTATCAAAGAATAGAGAACCCCATACCTAGTGACTATGTTACTTTCCATAAATCTGATGACATCATCCGCACTGCAAGTCTTGCTGCTAGTGGCTTCAGTCCACCTGGTACAATAATCGGTAATTGTTAGAACATACTTGTGGCCTGATGATGATGGAGGATTAATAGGTCCTAAGAAATCCATGCCCCATTGTGCAAATGGATGTGCTTCCATCACTGGTTGTAGAGGCTGTGCAGCATATCTCTCTCTGTTGGCTGCAACCTGACATACATGACAGCATTTAATGTGTTCAGCTATATCCTCGAAGATTGTGGGCCAATAATATCCTGCTCTGAGGATTGCATGTGTAGTAGCCAAGGATGAGCCATGTGCTGTACCAAACTTGTCATGTAGCTCTGATAAAACTTTATTTGCCTCTAGCTTCTCTAATCATCTCAAATATATTCCTTCATAATTTTTCTTGAAAAGTACTACTTTTATCATGTACTTCTGGGATTTTATCTTTAGGGCTCTTCTCTGTGAAGCCTGCAGTCTTGGTGGGCATCTTCCAGTGATCAGGATGTGCCTGATAGCTGAATACCATTCTCTATTATCCCTAGCATTGATAACATACTGCTGGCTTGTGATGTTTGGATCAATCTCTGATATCATTTGGCTTAAAGCCTGTCCTCTTACCAATTTCATGGGTGTAATCTCAATGTCATATTCTTGTAAAACTGTGATCCACTTAGCCCTTTTTTCACCAGGCTCACTCTGCATTAATAGCATCTTTACTGTTGCATCAGGCACTACAACAATCACCTTGCTTCTCAAGATATAATGCCTGAATTTCTTTACTGCTCTGACCAAAGCAAGTGCCTGCCTTTCAACATCTACATATCTCAATTCAGCATCTTTGAAAGGGTAGCTCATAAAGGCAATTGGTTTCTCTTCTTTTTCTTTATTTCTCTGAGTTAGCACTGCTGCAGAGGTATGTTCTGACGCAAATGAATAGATATAGAAGTCTCTGGTGTAATCTGGACTGATAAGGATAGGAGCATCAGAAATAGCTTTCTTTATGTCTTCAAAGGTTGCCTTGGCTTCTGATGTCCACTCAATCTTTGCATCCTTCTTTGGCATAGCATTTAAAGGCCTGACTATTTCTGCAAAGCCAGTGATGAATTTCCTAACAAAATTTATCTTACCAAAGTAAGATTTGAGTTCTTTCTTGCTTCCTAGAAGCTGTAATTTCATAATGGACTCCACCCTGTCAGGATCAATGAGAATCCCATTTTCAGTTATTAGGTGGCCCAGCAACTTTCCTGTTGTCACCCTGAATATGCATTTCTTGGGGTTTAGAGATATCCCATACTCTTCACATTTTTTTAATACATTTCTGAGATCAGCTACATGACTGCCTCTTTCCTTAGAAAACATTGTTAGGTCATCCATGTAGATGACTATGCATTTTTCTATTAAGCCTCTGAAGGCTATGTCCATTGCTCGCTGGAATGTTGCTCTAGCATTTATCAGCCCAAATGGCATGCGTCTATTAGCAAATA
This sequence comes from Cunninghamia lanceolata, assembly GCA_027924645.1. NCBI lineage: Eukaryota > Viridiplantae > Streptophyta > Pinopsida > Cupressales > Cupressaceae > Cunninghamia > Cunninghamia lanceolata. Next base: position 15,135,146 of record BSBN01001152.1, on the reverse strand, counting down.
TCCCCCACTTTGTGGTGAAGGTAGTTTTTAGCCTGTCACTTTTGTCAACCATTACCTGATTGTAGCCTGAGAAACCATCAAGAAAGGACATCATTTTGGCACCATTTACAATCTGCAGAACTTCATCCAAGGAAGGCAAAGGATAATTATCCTTCTCTGATGCTCTGTTCAAGTTCCTGAAGTCTACACACAATCTGATGTCCCCATTCTTCTTTCTTACTGGCACTAGATTAGCCACCCAAGTGGAGTGTCTCACAAGAAATATAATCCTGGCATTTAACAACTTCTTGACTTCTTAAAAAATTATTGGTTCAAGCAAAGCATTGACTGGTCTTTGCTTCTATCTGAAAGGTTTAGCATCTGGCTTGAGAGGTATAGTATGAGTTATGATTGATGTGTCATATGTCTTCAGCTCATCATAAGTTCATGCAATGACATGGATGTAATCTTTAAGGGCTTGAGTTATTCCTTCTAACTCTTCTGGTGTGCAAAATTTACCAATCAAGACATTTCTCTTGTTTTCATTTTGTCCAATATTCACTTGTGAATATTGACCTCCATCAGCTTTTGGAAGATCCTTCTGCTTCAGCATATTATCCAAGTCAAAGGCTCTTTCTAACTCTATCATCCCTTTTGGAATCCTATTGCTAGGCAACTCTAATATTTCATCTTCCTCCCATACATGATCTTCCACACTGTTCTCATCTATGGTCTGAGCATCAAATATGTCTTTGTTAGAGATGAAATCAAGAATATGCTGATCATCATCAAAAACCTAGAGGTTAGTAACATTATCAGGTACTAATGGCACTGAAATCAGTTCTACTGAAAATCTCTTTAGGCCTGATATGGACAAAGGGTCTAATGTACTGGCAGCTTGTGCTAAGGCATCTGCCCTATGGTTATGTTCTCTAGGTACGTGGGTGATATTAAATGCATCAAAGTCTTCAATCAAATCCCACACTCTGTGTCTATAATTTGACAATTTCTTATAGTTGCAAGAGTAGATTCCTCTTACCAATCTGACAACTAATTCTGAGTCTCCAAAGACATGCAGAACTCTTACCTTCTTCTTAAGAGCAAACAGTATCCCATGAATCAGAGCTTCATACTCTGTCACATTGTTAGTGCAGGGGAACTGTAATCTGTAGGCAGCTAAGTAGGATTTTCCTGATGGATCAATAAGATCAATCCCTACTCCAGCTCCTTGTTTGGATTTGGATCCATCAAATCTCAGGATCCAGGGTTTATCCTTAGCATGAGGCTTGGATGAGCCCTCTCTTTTCTTTGTAGCTCTAGAAGCTATTCCACCTGATATCCATTTTCACTTAGGAATTGCAGCATTCTTAAATTTCATTTTTTCTTCCTTCTGGGAAGTTGATTCATTTTCTTTCTTTTCATCATCAGGAGGATGATCTTCTGGATCAGGCACCATATGCTTCCTTAAAATATGTAAACATAGTGAACAGGCAGTCTCTGAGTGATGTGCCTTATGTAACCTACACCATCCCTCAGAAAGTGCACTTAGTGGATGCTTCCTTTGTTCTATCATCCCTTTAATTTCTCCTGATAGAAATTCTTCAAATTTGGTCAGGTTACTACCTCTGTCTTCATCAGACAGCTCATAATCTGACTCCACCAGACAATCACTCCCAGGGGTGATCTTTTCTTTCGTCTTAACATTTATCTGGTTATATACCAGAATTTCTTCTATTCTCAGGATATGATCCTTATCCTGATTTGTTACCGCACTTGTGCTTCCTACAAAAGATAAACAAAAATCAATATCATCATCATCACTGGATGCAGAGCTCACCTCAGAATATGATGATGATGCCTCACTACACATCTACTCCAGCTTCATCATGTCTAAGCATGTTGCACAAGTTTTCTCTGAATGTGCCTCGTCGTGTAATCTGCACCAACCATCAATCAAAATGTCGTGAACAGGCATATCTAATAATTGACAATGTTTTACCTGTCTGGACAGATGCATCTCAAAGTTTCTGAAGTGATCTATTTCGTTCTCATTTTCAAAGTTACTATCCAGTTCTATAGTCGGTATGTCTTCCTGATGATCATCATGATGATGATGATGAAAGTCAAGCATTAGGATCTCTTCTATCTTGATGGTCTGTGGTCTAATGGCATAAACTCTGGGTTTAACATTTACGTACATGATCTTGTTTGTTTTGTTGTACTCGGTGATCATGTGCCTCATTCTAGGCTCAGCATCTATCCTTATCTGGTTAGGTAAGCCTTTCCAAGGTAACCACCTATGACTGAAATCAGTAGACATATATCCATTAAGAGTTTTAGACCAGTCTCTACTAAGCAACATCCCATATGTATCAGGTATATCTACTACCTGGATATCGATGTAATATTGGATCCTGGGATCATATGCTAATTGCATGTGGATATGCGTTAATTCCCCTATTACACTTACTTCTATTTTATCTAGTTGTGTCACCTTCTTTAAAGATTTAGCAAGATGTAGTCCTAAAGCATTGCATATTGACAGGGGCATGACATTTGTAGATGCTCCTAAATCTACCAAACAGTTGTGTAAATTCTTGCTAAACATCCTTATGGTGAGGAGAAAAGGTGGTGACTCACTTTTGTCCCTGTACAAGGTCATGTGGGAGGTTTCTACAGCTTGGACAGTAGCTGGCACCTTATGTTTGACAGTGTTATCTTTAGCAACCTGATCCTTATTGCTAGGCTGACCTGGGGAATGACTATCCTCTCTAAGAGCAGGATCATCTGGTGATTTCATAAAGGCCTTCTTAATTGTAGGAGTTTTCAACAATTCTGATAGAGACAGGCTAATCTTCACCTTCTTCATCTCATCTGCTAGATATGTGACTAGTTTGTCAGATTCATGAGGTAGGCCAACAACTTTTGATACTGTATTTTGTGGTGACAGATATTGTGCATTCACCTTTAGAAATCCTGGATTATTACTCGCCTTGGGATCAGGAGGTGTGTTAAAATTATTCAGAGGCAAGGAACTGGTTAGTGGACCAGTAGGTCTGTTGGAATTACTTCTCAGATTATAATTGTGCTTACCCTGATATTGTTGCTGATAAGCATGTACTTCTTCATGCTCATTGGATGCCTCGTTTTCATTTTCAAAAGTGAAGACAAAATTTGACTCAAAAGCCATGGCAGATTCTTCATTTGCCAGGTTGTAATTCTGGTGAGATGACACAGTCTGCTGATGATGCTGATCAGTATAACTCTCTAATACAAATGCAAAGTCATATCCACAAGGGACAATTTCATTTCCCTCCACCTGAGGTGGATTTCTAGAAGTATTAGAAACTTCTGTCTGGAAAATGCTAGCAGCAATTCTAAATTGTGGACAGTCTAATTCTACATGAGCATTTGTATTGTGTATTCTACACCAATTAGTGAGGGCTGCTTCAGCAAGATTGACTCTAGTAGTCTGTTTAGTTTCACCAGGTGGCTGGTTATCTAAGGGTGATGGCAATGAGCCATTATTTGGCCTGGAGTTCCATACTCTAGGCTGTCTGGGAGGATTGTTATTGTTTCCACCACTATTGTTGAAATTATTATTGTTGTAACCTCTATCAGGATAACCAGGTCTATCAATTTTATAGCCTCTATTTTGGTTAGGCTGAGAATAAAAGTTCTGGTTCCTCAAATGAGTGACCTCTGTGGTTAGTTTTCTTAATTGAGTAGAGATTTCTTTGATTTCCTCTTTCTCCTCTTGAGCTTTAGCCACTACATTTTTAGTCTAAGGCTTGAAGAAAGAAGATCCAGTGTTATTGTTCTGATCCACACCCTGAGGTGTTGGTGCTTGTATAGGATACTGAGGAACTTGGCTATTTCCATTAGGAGGTGGAGACATGATACTCAATGGAGATATCTACAGAGGTGTTGGCATTACTGCTGGAGGCATCATAGCTCCATTGTACTATGGTTGGGGAGGATATTGTGCAGGGTATGTTGGATACATGCCTGGCAATGTAGGGAAAGCTATGTTTGGTGTTGGAGCAGGAACCAGCTATTGATTGACTTTGATAGCTTCTTGAAAAGCTCCTGTCAAAGTTGTGATTTTAGGATGTGTCCTCCTGATGAACATGGAAGTCAGAGGATCCAGAGTGGAGTAATAGATACTCCTGGCAGTAGCATCTGCTACAGTATATGGAGCAACTAACTTGGATAGCATTTTCTGGAACCTAGCATTGAAATTGGCAATAGGTTCTCCCTCAAATCTTTTGATTGTGGCAAATAGGTGATAGTTCATTGAAGGATCAATAGGTACTTTGAACCTATCAGTAAAAGCCTTTTCTAGGACAACCCATGAACCGACAGAACCCTGACCAAGACTAATAAACCAATTATAAGCCTCTTCACCTAGGGAAAAAGGAAATAATCTGCATACCACGTCTTGTTGCTCGATCCTGGCCCTACAGCAGGCTTCCTTGAATGTTTTGATATGATCATCAGCATCCTGATAAGGATGATATTTTGGACAGAGTTTATCTGGATTCTTTGTCAACTCATGATATGCAGTGAAGGTCAAAGGTGACTCTGCTACAAAGAAAGACATTGCAACTGGAGGGTATTGAGCCTGTGGTACAGTTGGCTGAGGTTGAACCTAGGGTTGAGGCTAGACAGGAGTTGTCACAGATAACCCTGAAGGTATTTGCAAACCGATAAGAGTTACAGGAGGAGGTTGTGGTGAAGCTCCTGATGCACTAGATCTTGGAGTGTGGTGGATGTCCACAGTTCTAGGTCTAAACCCTCTAACAGGTAATTCGTCAAAAGGTCTGGAGGATCGTGACCTGGTATTTATCCTGTGAGCCAGGATTTCTCAATTTTGAGGCAAATAGGCTAGAACTTTGTAAATATCAATTGGAATATACTAGCAGTGACAATATTTATGGTCAAGATTGGAAATTGACCCAGTATTTACAGAATATTTGCAGCTATACTGCAAATAGGAGGTGATTTTGGTTTGGCAACACTTAGCAGGTTGATATCATGTTTCTAAGGTAGGATACCTCAAAGCTTGGACAAATTTACCTGAAATAAGGCCGATCTTTGCAAATACATGATAATCTACTATAAAGATTGCAATATTTATGACTGATTTAAAAAACTTTACACATGATTAGTGTATATCAACCCAGAACAACAAATATTTGCGTCTAGCTTGGAAATTTAGCAGTGTCCAAGTGTTACCTTACAATATTTATCATTATCTGAACTACTGATGATGATCCTTGCCTACGAATGGCCCTCCTAGCGCCAATTTATGTTGATCATGATGTTAGTCATAAACAAACATAGAATAAAAGTTACACAACAACCTTTACTCATCTTGAAAGATACAATGAATTCAAAGAATTCATGATCCCAAGTCTATGTTGATTAGGTCTTAATATTCTGACGTCACTCAGAGGTTGATGTGTGTTGCTGTTTCCATTTTGGGGCTTTACGTAGATCTCATCAGTAAGATGATGTTTCCTGCAATGATGTTGCACAGAGAGTTATTTCTACACAAGATATACTTCAAATATTGTGTTTATCTTTAACTCTTTGCATGATATTTGTCATTTTGACATGCTTTACTCTCAAATATACTGAATGTGTTCAATTATCTATGAGATGTCTGCATATTTGTATTATTTGCTTGAGATTATCAATTATTTGCAATTATGATGATGAAATGCTCTAAAATTGAAAGAAATTGAAAGAAATACTTCAAATTAAAGTTGAATCTTCAGCCATTGATCCACATACACACTTGATACTATCACTATGAGAAGAAATCAAACCATGTGTTCACAGGATGTTCCACAACTAGACATAGTTGATGCAAACTTCAGAGGATGATGAATGAAAACAATACATGCAACATGATGAGCACTCCAAGGGATGCAGCAAATCAAAGAACATATCCAGAATTCAGACACAGATTACTCAAGATTTACAAAGATTTGTAATCAAAATGCTCTTCTCTTTCATTAAGTACACAAAAGACATGTACATATACAATAGCTTTAAAATGAGTCCTGAATACTTCAGCAAACAGATTTTAATTAAGTTTTGAATGAATAAAATGAGGCATCCATGCACCTTTTATAGAATAAAGTGAAGGATCCGTTACAATTGATCAATGATCATGATTTATCTATTTAAAATCTATGGTTCACATTTCTCTTTGACTTTGTCAATCTTCTCACATGGCACAGGTTGCCAGCTGGCGACCATCAAAACAACTTATACTTTCATAAGCATCTGATGCATATATTCCCTTTTATGATGCATCCTCATCATGTTCTTTATCATCATCATCACTTTCACCATTCTCGCTATCTTCATTGTCCTGATGATGGTCTTCTTTAATAAGGACCTACATAGTTGTCCTTATATTCTCATATTCCTGCACTATTTTCTCCAATTCTCTACCATCCTAAGTTCTTGCTTTGGTGATGGCATGTTTATGCACCTAATATTTGTTCCAAAGAGATTCCAACTTATTCCTTCTGCTGCCAGACGTTTCATTATAGTCTTCTACCTTGACCTTTATTCTCATTACCTTATCTAGCACTTCTTTTGTCAAGTGGTTGAGAGGGTCCTCATCAACCAGCTGGAAATTACTATGCGGAGCTTTGATGACGAACTCTTCATCTTGATTTTCTATCTTACCCTCTGCATCTCCTTCCAACATTTCTAAAACCTCAGCCTCATGGGACATCATATCATGTAACTTCATGCTGATATTCTGCAATTTATTGTTGCATCTTTTGAGTACATCACATTCAAATCTGACATCCTTATTCCAGATATCCATCAAAAGGGTTGTGTTATTATTTAGTACCTGGTTCTTTATTAGGATCTGTGGATCAATCCTTTTCATTTCATCCAAAATGTTGATGACCTTCTCCAATTCAAATGCCCTCCTGCCGACTCCATCTGCAGTTTATCTACTTTCCTCCTGGAGGTATCCAAAGAATTCCACCTCTTCAAAGAAGCCTTTGCCACTTCTTCTACTCCATCGAGCGCGGATGACATCCATTTCAACATTACTGTTGATTCATGCTTCATGAGGTTTAACTTATTAACCTCCTCCTGAGAAATAGCAATCAATGGGACTACATGATCAGTTGACGTATCGTCAGGGTTAATTAACCCTCTTATATATGCATGCAGCTGAGCAATGTGCTCCTTATGCTGCTTATTCTTCTCCTTCTCTCTCTTAACTCTTTGAGTTAATGAATCAATAATGTCTTTACCTTCTTGGCCTTCTTGATCCTCATTGGCAAATCCCAAATCTACTGTAGTAATCTAGGATTCATCCAGAGTGATCTTGCCCTTTTCTTTATCAACTGTAGGAACAGCTACCTAGGCTGTTCTCCTACCTATATCAAGATCCCTTTGTATTGCAGAAGTTATTCTAGCCTTTCTCTTTGGCTTTATTAATGTTTCTGAAAACAATGTGGATACATCAAATTCTTGTATCTCTATGTCTGACTCTTCACAATTTCTTTCTCCAGCCATGAAGGAACTTGATCTTTTAGTGGTTGGTCTCCATCACCATCATGATGATCACTTTGATCTCCGGTATCCACCATCATGTTCGATGGGGAGCGTGATCTCCTTATTTCTTCCTCGTGATGCTCCTCATGAGGGTGATCTTTGGGTATATCCTCCTGTTGAGGAATTTACTTTTCTAGAGGGTGATCCTGTTGATCATCTACATGTTTCATGATCTTGATCTTTTGCTTCCTCCATGGGTATCTTATCTACCTTAATGATTTCCTCATCCTGAGGCATATTTGTTTCTGTAGATATTTCTGTATCTGCCTTAGGCTTGTCCACCTGATCCGTAGCTGCAATTTGTTCTGTAGGTGTAACAATTCCCTCTTGTACCTTTAGGGTAGGATCATCTGATATATCTGTCTTTTCTCCTCCCTTGTCTTGTACTTCAACTATCTTGGGCCCAACAGGTATTTCCTCTTGTTGTTGCTCGCCCATATCCAAAGTATGGCCTTCTATCTTTGCCATCCTTACTTCCTCAATATTTTCTTCTTTGTCCTAAATATTTCCTCTATTTTCAGGACTTGCATCCTATCTATAGGTGAGATCGATTATTGCAGGACTAGTTACCTGCTTAATTAGTGTATCCAGCCCTATCTCTTGAGCTACCTTTTCTAGGCTTTTTCTTTTTCTGATTCCACTTGCTTTATCTCCTCCAACACTGTTTGTACTGATGGAGTTCCATGAGGAGTTATCCTGGTGCCAGCAGCAAGGGTTTCCATTTTCTGTGAAGCTACATCCTTCACTACCTCATCATCGGATAGGTCCACTGTCTCCTCCAATGAAACAATACCACTTTGGAGTATCCTAAAGGTTTCTTTTACCTATTCTTCTGCTAATTCAGTTTTGAATTTTACAATAGTGGGGAGCGGAACATTATGCTATAGCTCCTTGTTGAATGCATCCCCACCTGCTCCCCTAAGCATTATGGGAGTTTGCCTTATTTCTCCTCTCATAGCAGTCCTTGGTTTCTTAGGTGTAGTGGTTACCACCTGAGGGGTTTTTCTCTTCCTTGTGAAGGACAAGGGGCATTCTTCTTCTCTAGATTCTTCTTCTAAAGGAATATCCTTCTCTTTATTCTTCTGTGAGGTCTGGCCTCCTTCGGATGCACCAGCAGGATGTGCAGTAAGCCCTTGGACTTGTTTAGGTTTTTGTTTATCCTGAGGAGGCTGTGATGATGAGACTAAAGCCTGGCCTGCAATTGATGCTTCTCCTGATGTTGTCACTTCCTCAGCTGGTACATCCACTCTTTCCACTACAACCCCTTTGGGTTCAGTATCAGTCTTCTTACCTTTTGAAGACTTCTTGCCTTTTTCAGGAGGTGGAGCTTTCTCTCCTTTAGTCTTTCTCTTCTTAATTAAGAAGTCATCATATTCATCCTCAGTGATCCCCTGCCTTTTCTTTTTGTTGTCCACTGTGATGACAACACCCTTTTTCTTCAGCATATTAATCTGTTCATCTACCCAAGCTTGGGTTAGCTGCAATATCCTGCCTGTGAATGGATCTAAGGAGATATCCTCCTGTATAGTGAGATCCGGTGTAGAGATGGTATCATTATATATCTTCTTCTCTTCATACTCATCAGCCATAATCTTTCCATCATCCTTCTTCAGTTGCGTCGGGATGGAGATGCAATCAAATGTCTTGATTTGATTAAGGGTTAACCTTTGATACCTTCTTCTTCGGGCTTCAGCTTCATCTTCACAATCTGCCCAGAAGTTCTCAAGGTTTCTTCAATGGATAGGCTTCCCCATGATCATCTGCATCCTCCCATAAGGATCATATGACCTTACTAATGGAAAAGGCTAGAAATTCATCATATCTAGACCAACTATGGCCTTCTTGATACTCTCAGAGTCTGGGCACATATACCAGCCCATGACAACTAGAAATAACACTGGTGGTAGCTTGTTGTTTGCCTTATAGGCATTCAATATTGTGGAGACTTGTCTTAAAAACTCCATTAAGACAACTGCATCTATAGGGTACCTTGGGAGCATGAGAGGCTACCCCTCAAAACCTTCAATCTTGATATAGGAGAAAGTGGCGAATTGGATAAACTAGGCTCCATTCCTGTAGATAACTTCCTGAGCTTCCATGTTCAGTCTCTTCTTTCTATCTTCTTCCATTGTCCTCACCAGGTGCATAGAGAATGCATCATTTACTAACTTGTAATCCTGGAGGTAGTTCATTCTTTGCAGTTGGGGATGATGATCCCATATATGTACATCATTGATTGTGCCTCCAATCTTTCCATCTGTAACCAGTGCATCAAATGTACCCTTGTAGGCACATGAATAAACTATATAGGATGTCATGTAAAAGGAACAATCTGAACCTCCTAGGTTCATCAGCTGCTCATCTAGAGCATCACTTATTATTTTGGCCCACATGGGCTTGTTATCCGTGTACAGGCACATCAGGATGACTGCATACATCCAGTCTTTGAAACTTCCAGCATCAGGCTGGCCTGTCACTTTGCTTAGTAGGGCTATCATATATTGATACTCATCATTGAAGTCATACTTATATAGATGCATCGGAAGTTTGGCTGCTGCAGGATAGGGACTATTCTTCGCCCTCCATTGATACATCTTCTTCCTAGCAGTCTTCCTATTGTTCTCATACTCTACCTCTGATTTCTTCAAATCTATGCTAGCAACCTTCTTGTCCAATGAAAAACTAAAAGTGGCGGCAATGCCTCTGATTAGCAGATCTGCATACACTCTGCCATGTTTCTCTACCTTCCTCATTTGTGAGTTATAATTCCTTGCACACTCTACCACCAGCTCAGGGGTTTCCATGGAGTAAGAAAAACTACCTGCATTCCACATTCTCTGATATAAAGACTGCATCTAGCAGGGCATTGGTATTCTTCTCATCATTCATCTTGACTAACCAGGCAGCCAGATCCGTATTCCCCAGGTGTGTATCAGCGATGGCTCCGTATTTGAATTGAACACCATCAAGATGAGCAAACATCGGCTTCAAGAATTCTACCTCTAACTTAGCTAACCATTTGTCTGCCATGGATGCCTGCAATTAACACAACCTGGTCTTACAATTGATACATATACCAGCATGCATATACATTACATATTCATTATTCATCATGCATGCTATTGTTCTTCCACATTTCATCTATCCTGACATGCATGAATTTGAAATTTCAAACCATAAGACCCCATGATACCTGGATATGCAGAACATGATAACCAGAGGGTTTCAATTACTTACTTGATGCACTTATCCTCTTACTTATATCCCAGATTATCCGAAAGTGACCTTGATACTACTAATAATCGATTTCCTCATTTTGCTATGAGCCGCTGGATAGGATGTTGTTCGTCTAAAGGTTTGGAAGCTTTGCTCTCTGTAAAAACTAGTTTATCGCAATGTAAATGTAAAACACCCTGTAAATTCACTTTTAACCTCTGAATCAGGTCACTTAGGGTAAAATTAGGGAAAATCTATTATAATCATTAAGTTTTCGCATGGAAACCTGTAGAGGTTGCCATGTGTGAGCATCGCGTTCACCATTAGCGGGATACACCTACCGTATTAATGAGCATTCAATGTTGCGCGGCAAGTAGAGGAGGATGATCATTTGAAATATCGGGTAATGTTTTGGATATCAGGTGATATTCAAAATATCAGTATCTCGTAATATGATCATCCTGGTCTTAGCGGGAAACGCCTATGTCAGTATATCGGGTTGTTTTCGAACCATCGGATCAGGTTAGGAATATCAGGTGATATTCAAAATATCAGGGGATGTTCGAAATGTCTGGTGATGTTTATAATATCACCCCCTTTAAACTAAGATGACCGTCTGTTGAAATATCAGGATGACGTCAGCAGGATAATTACTTGGTTCAGCGTTGTGGTTTTATGACGTCATCGTCATGTTATGCAGGAAGGGTCATGTTTGGAAATATACCTCCTCGAGGTAAAAGAATGGTGACATCATCATCATTTTTACTTCTTCAATTACTGAGTTTGGATGATGTTAGCAGGATATTGGTTCGGGGCGATATTTTGCGACAGGACGATATTCAAATATCGGGACGATATTCAAATATCGGGGCGATATTCAAATATCGGGGCGATATTTGGGATATGACCCTCACAAAACATACAATATTTTTTGTTGGGTGGATATTGTTATCACCTAAAGTTGACGTCTGGATATTCAGAGCAAGTGATTTTATCGGGTGATAATAATATATCGGGGTGATCTCTTGTAAGATGACTGATGTCGAGAAATATGATCCTCCCCTTGGAATATCAGGTTTGACCAGATCTTTGACTCATTATAACTTTTGTTCCTCAAGGAATATTTGGGTGATCCAAAAGGCAAACCTGCATGGAATTTTGTACTCAATCTACCCATGAGGTTATTGACATGAAATGTTAACTTTGAAAACTGGCCTCATCATGATGACTTACCTAATCCCCATTATGCAGGATCACCTGCATTGACTTACTTTTACCAGATCGCCAACAAGCAAAAAACAAAAGCAAAGCCAAAAAGTTGGGTCCCTATTTTGTCAAGTCAAAATGGGGCATGTTGTGTAACCACACAACACCTGCCTCAGCTCTTTTATCTCTTTTTCAACCTCTATTTGCCTCATCTTTTCCTCTTTCCTCTTCCTCTCTTTTTCTTCATGTTTCTTCTTTTGTGAACCCTCAACCTGTAGATGCCTTCTCAACAAATCCATCTTCTCTTCAATAAAGTCCCTTTAACTTTGTTTCCTCTTGTCTTTACCTCACCTAGGTCTCTTCTCTTTTCCTCTACCTAGTCTTTTTCCAATCAGGTTCCCTCTTTAACCTACACAAACACAAACACACAAACACCAAACTCTCTTTCCTAGACCTTCTAAGATCTGATACCAATTTGATGGAGAGCATGGGTTCATTTCAATCCAATGGAGGCATATTTCAGAACAATGGGCTCAAATAAGCAACTTCTACAAGTTTCACAAGCAACCTTCTCAAGGCAACTTCCTTCTTCGAGGGCACAACTTGGGTTTCCAACTTCTCTGACCTCACAAGGATACCATAGGCCTCTTTACACCTCAAGGAACCAAACACAAACAAACCAACTCCTTACCAAAGTCTGCCCCCTTCAATTCTTGACTATTCCCTTTATTGGCTACCCAAGTGCTAGTAGGTCTCCTAACCATGATTTCTGACCATATCCCTCTAAGACAACATCAAACCCACAAAATAAATAGCATTTTAGATACCCTTTAAGGCTTTCCTCAACATATCTAAAACTCAGATAGGTTTACTTTGGAACATCTCAACCAAATATGGATTGTTACGCTGGAAATGGCTACAATTAGCCCTGTTTTACAAAGCATCACCTATCCAAACACTCACTCAATCCCAAATCACCTTTGAAAGTCCTCCACTAGGTTGCAAATGGGTTGAATCAACAATTTTTGGCACAAGAAATGTCTTTAGAATCATCAAACCACTAAACCCTTAATTAGGCTTGTCTAGGCTACTCAAGGAGGGCTTATTGAAAATACCAACTCCAAACTTCCACTCTGCAAACTAACACTTCACACACCTCACAATAGGTCTATAGATGCTCAATCAACCCTTACATGATCCCTTCTTAAATCCCTTGTACAAGCCCTAGCACCTACATCCCTCATTTGTATGAAAACATATGAACTTCACCCTAGGGCATCATCATACCCGCATAAACCCTTACTCTTGGCTCCTAAAACTCACACCATATTAAGGCCTATCCCAAATAATTTCATTTTACCAAGTTTAAAGAGATTTCACTAGATGAAATGAGACTTATGCAATTTTGTTTGCTCTCGGGTTCCTTACTCAAGGTTTCTGGATAGTTTTCAAAGAAATGCAATATCTTTCTTTATTCTCAATAAAATTCAGCAAGACCAATTGAAAAGTGATATAGATTCATAGGTTCATCAAACCCAATGACTATTCCTCAAGAATATGACCATACGGGGCCATACAGAAGTCTACAACAATACTTTACACAGAAAATATGCAGAAAATAGAGTTTTATTTATTGTTTAACAACAAAGATCTTCAATTGCAAACTCCTCTCCCTTGCCTCAAAGTTTGTGAGGCTTCCTTATGCTTTTAAAAACCAAAACCAATGACTCAAATGGAATTTCTAACTACTTGACTCTTCACATTCCATTTTTGTATTTTTTTTGCAATTTACAATATTGCAATTACAACAATTTAGCAACTTTTACATCATTTTGCAATATTAACCCTATGGACTCTAAATGACTCAAATTACACCAAAAATGGTCTATTAGACCTTATTACAATGTTGAAACATCAAAATTGAATCAAAAATCAAGAGTTGCCTCATGGAGGCATGAAGTTGTCATGGTGCTCCTGCACCAAAATATAGCATCTAACAAAATTCATATATCCTTTATGCTTTGATGGTTGTCCACACCCTATTTTGAAGATCCCATTTTGGCATACTAAAGGAGGATGTTGGATAAGGTTGTGGAATTTTTCTTGACACCTACCATTTGCATTTTCTTGAAATTTTATTTAAAGCCTTATCAACAAATCCATTTTGTGCATATCTTACAATCATTGCATTCCATGAGACAACATTTCTTTGAGGCATCATGTGAAATAGTTTACGTGCATTGTCTATGCTTCCACACAAGTTACACACATGTATACAAGGGAATTTGAAAATACAAAATCTAAAAAATTCCTATATCCTTTATTCTTTCATGGTTGTCCATACACTATTCCAAAGATCCTAATTTGGCACAGGTAGGGAGGATGCTTGCAAAGGTTATGGAATTTGGTTTTACATATTCCAATTGCATTTTCTTGAAAGATTCTAAAGCCTTTTCAAAAAATCCATTTTGTGTATATCTTGCAATCATTGCATTCCATGAGATGGCATCTCTTTGAGGTGTCATGCCAAACTATTCACATGCCTTGTCTATGCTTCTACACTTTGCATACATGTCTACAAGGGCAACTGTATATACAACATCTGACAAAATTCCTATATCCTTTATGCTTTGATGGATGTCCACACCCTGTTCTAAAGATCCCATTTTAGCATAGCCAAGGAGGACATTGGATAAGCTTATGGAATTTGCCTTGACAGCCACAAATTGCATTTTCTTGAAGTTCTTTTCAAGCCTTATCAAAAATCCATTTTGTGCATATCTTGCAATCATTGCATTCCATGAGACAACAATCCTTTGAGGCATCATGTGAAATAGACCACATGCATTTTATTTGCTTCCATACAAGTTGCATACATGTCTACAAGGGCAGTTGCAAATACAACATCTAACAAAATTCCTATATCCTTTATTCTTTCATGGCTATCGATACCCTATTCCAAAGATCCTAATTTGGTATAGGCAGGGAGGATGCTTGCAAAGGTTATTAAATTTGGTTTTAAACATTCCAATTGCATTTTCTTGAAAGTTTCTAAAGCCTTTTCAAAAAATCCATTTTGTGCATATCTTACAATCATTGCATTCCATGAGATGGCATCTCTTTGAGGTGTCATGCTAAACTATTCACATCCCTTGTCTATGCTTCCACACTTTACATACATGTCTAGAAGAGTAGCTACAAATAAAACACCTAACAAAACTCCTATATCCTTTATGCTTTGATGGTTGTCCACACTCTATTTTGAAGATCCCATTTTAGCATAGGCAAGGAGGATGTTGGATAAGGTCATGGAATTTGGCAAGTGACACCCACCAATTGCATTTTCTTGAAAGTTTCTTTCAAGCCTTATCAAAAATCCATTTTGTGCATATCTTGCAATCATTGCATTCCATGAGACAACATTACTTTGAGGCATCATGTGAAATAGTTCACGTTCATTATCTATGCTTCCACACAAGTTGCATACATGTCTATAAGGGTAGTTGCAAATACATCTGACAAAATTCCTATATCCTTTATTCTTTCATGTTTGTCCATACCCTATTCCAAAGATCCTAATTTGGCATAGGCAAGGAGGATGCTTGCAAAGGTTATGGAATTTGGTTTTACACATTCCAATTTGGTGCAGGAGCACCTCGAGACACTGAGAAGCAGGAGGATTCCATGCATGCTCTGTTCTATCCAAAGTAGTCTTTTCATGTTTGTAAGGCCTTAGCGCCACATTGAGTCATACTTGGCCAAGTAACGGCATAATCTTAAGTCTCTATACGTGTCATAAAAGATTGTAACTGAATGAGTGTAACCGAATGGCAGAGCTGGTCGCCGAAGGGTCATAAAGTGAAATGTTAGATTGAAACCACGTTTTCATTGAACACTCTGCATCACAATTGCATTGGCTTGAAAGTTTATAAAGCCTTGTCAAAAAATCTATTGTCTGCATATTGTGCAACCATTACATTCCATGAGATGGCATCTCTTTGAGGTGTCATGACAAACTGTTCACATGCCTTGTCTATGCTTTCATAGTTTGCATGCATGTCTACAAGGGCAGCTGCAAATACAACATTTGACAAAATTCCTATATCCTTTATGCTTTGATGGTTGTCCATAACCTATTTCAAAGATCTCATTTTGGCATACACAAGGAAGATGGTGGATAAGGTTGTGGAATTTGGATTTACACCCACAAATTGCATTTGCTTAAAAGTTTCTTTCAAGAATTATCAAAAAATCCATTTTGTGTGGATCTTTCAATCATTGCATTCCTTCATTTGTGATGTGCATAGCATTCCTTCATTTGTGATTTGCATAACATGTTATAATTGTACATGCTTACAACAAGTGATTCATGCTACAATGAAGCACAACATGATGAAATAAGAAGATGCATATTTACAACACTTAAGAAGATGTAGTAGTGTTGCTCATGTCATCAATACATGTTATATCCCTTACTTTCTCATGCAAATGGATAAACTATGTTTTCATCTTCACATACACGGCTTACAACATGTGGCAATGAACCACTACAAGTTGTATATGTGCTTAAAAACAAGTATACATGTGATACAACACCCCAAAACATGCATTGACTTAGGTGAGCGGTTCTTTTATTAGCGGTGGTGTTCATTTTGGGCATAAAATAATAATGGTTATTTTTATACAAATTATTCATGCAACTTGTAATTTGCAATCTTGTTCTTTATGCCTATTCCTTTTGTAATTTGAAATAAAATATGGAATTCTTACCCACATTCTATGCACCTACATTAGTGACCAATGTACTTTAACACATTGGGAGAGAGACATAGGGAAAACATAGTTGATGAAAACTAGGGTCTTTTCTTATGAATAAGACATCTTCTTGTTGCTACTACAATATTAGGACTCACAATTTTGCATGATTTTGATAGTGATAATGAGGGTTTTAGATTCTCAACAAGGTTACCCTCTACTCATGACCCCCTCATAGTATCCTCATAATGCCTTCCTTGATGATCTAATGACTAACTCAATAGGATAACTTCATGGATTCATTAGAAAAAGGCAAGCCCATGATGTAATACTAAATACAAGAACCCTAGCAACCATAGGTAATATCCCTACACACAAACATTAAGCAAATATGCATGGAAGACCATGAAACCACAATGTAAGTCTAAAAAGATGAAATTTAATCCATTATGAAACTTCTACCGTAGTTACAACAGTCAACACAACATCAAATCCTTCCATTTCCAAAAATCATCATAAACCCTAGTTTGATAACCATTTCATGTGATTTTTGTAGCACATTCTTTAAGGTGTGTTTTTCCATTATGTTTCATCTACTTAAATGATACATACATGTGCTTACAAGATTATATTTTATTGTTTTAGATGATGTTATTGATGCAGAGCAGGGGTGGTTTTAAGATTTCAACATCTCACAACAAGATTTTATGTTTCTTGCTCATAATCTTCAGTGGATGCAACTAGGTTTCAACCCCTAATGGGTCATTTATGCTTCAATAGGTAAATCAACACAAGGAGGACTCTCAATGGAATGAGGATGAAAAATAATAAGTGTTAGGAATGCACAAGAACTTAGGGCAAGCAAACTTCAATTGTTCTCCTGCCAAATTGACTCTAGACCAAGTAGGACAACAAATTGGCTTTTTCTAACATAATTGTAGATAAGACCTCAAACCCACAATCTAAAAACTATTTTGAGTACCCTTTTGGGAATTCTTGAACATATTTAAAACTTAGGTATTGTTGTTTTGTAACACAAGGCTCTAAAATTGACTGTCCCATTTGACAAAAGGTCTAATTAGGCTTGTTCAATTAGGTCACCACAAGGTCTTCAACCCCTCAGTTTCCAAACTTCATGCCAATGGCTCAGACATGCCTTATGATGTCTACCAACACCATTCCAAGCAATTCCAACCATTGTTTAAGAGTTCTACTTCAAACCCTAACTCCTATGCACTTCTATGCCAAACACATGAGGTTAAATGGACTAGGGCATCACCAAATTTGTACATAACACCATCCCTGCTCCTACAACATTGTGAACATGAAATACACCCTACCTACATCAATTCCACTAAGTTGGAGACCTTTTCACCGGTGAAATGGAGAGAAATGCATTATTTTCAGTAAAGCACACCCTTGTAAGGTTTTCAAACCACTTTCAGTAAATCTTCCCTAACTCGCTTCAAACTTAATGAAATCAAATGAAATCAATTGCAAAGAACAAGGATCAAGGCACCATTAATTCCAATCAACGTTTGACTACTTCCAGGCCGTACAGAGCCATACAATATAGTTTAACAGCAAATTAGGCTTCCAAAACGTAGAAACTGGCACCTTGTTATTCAAAATTCAAATTTTACAACTTCTAACTCTTGTTCCAACATACACAAGTGCTTTTAAAAAATTCCCAAGCATAACCAATCATTTTCCCACCAAAAACCAAAGCCTGACTGTTCAACTTCCCCAAAAATGCAAAAATGCAAAAGTTGCTTTGACAACTTTTTGCAACTTTTACAAATTTCACCAAATTGACTCCAAAATGACCCAACCGACACACAAAGACATAAATATGGTCTTAAAGACCTTATTATAAACAAAATTACTTCACCACACCAAAATACTAACACTCTACAATTTTTACATTAAGACCCAAGTGCCCTACACCAGTTATCTATCCCATTATTACATTTTTCTTGTGCTAACATGGATTGGAATGGATTCATCATCTTGAAGACTATTTTAACCTTTTATTAATTCCCTACAACACATTGGGTCATGTGAGAACACCATATCAACCTAAGGAGAGTAGAGGAAACACCTAAAATGGAGATTACAACATAGCTTTTAGTTCAGTTTCATCTACTAGAAAGGTGATAGGACTGAATTTTTACATTCAACATCTCCTGGAGCCAAATAGATTGCACCAACATGTTTGGGTGGGTGAGTAAATGCTAGGGGAGGTGTCTTTTTGGTGGTGAAGCCTCCTGGTTGTTCTTGGCTACATTGGACGGAGACAGTCTCTCAAGAGCCCTAAGATTAAAAAAAAAAGGTGTCAAACTTTGGACCAGTTGTTCTATCAAAGTGTGACACCTAGGAACATCTTCTTTGCATGTATAGGTGGATGTAAATTCCACCTACAAATACCTACCTAAGTTTTTTTTAAATCAATTTCATTTGCCTGTTGTGGAAAGGAACACATTGTTCCAAAATGCTTCAATTTCATGCAATGGAAAGGTCTTAGGAGTGAAATTTTGCATTCCACACCTTGTGGGGCCCAAAAAACTATACCAACATGTTGAGGTGGGTGATTAAACACTAGGGGAGGTATTTTTTAGTGCACTAAGTTCCCCAAACATTCCAAGTTGTAGGCTACCGGTAAAGTCACTTGAGATCCCTGAGAGCAAAAAAGTGCCAAACTTTGATGGAGCGGTTCTTAGAATTATGGCACCTGGGAATGTTCCATTCAGACCTATAGGTGTATTTGGGGTCCATCCACAATAAACTCTCTTAGTTTTTGTTAAATCTAATCCATTTGACCATGCCAAAATTAAACACATTCTTGCAAAATGCTTCAATAGCATTCAACACAACCTTGCCAAGAGCCATGTTTTTTGTTCTGCTCATCATTGGGCCCAATGAACTATGCCAACACATCAAGTTGGGTGGGTAAAAACTATGGGAGGTCTCTTTTCATGCAACAAGTGCCCCAAACATTCCAGGTTGTAGGCTACCGATAAAGTCACGTTTATGCTTTATTGGTAGCCTGCAGCCCAAAACATCTAGGGAACTTTGCACACAAAAAGAGGCATCCCCTAGCATTTACCTACCCACCTTGACATGTTGGTGTAGTCCATTGGGCCCCATGATGAGAAGAACAAAAAATATGGCTCCTGGCAAGGTTGTGTTCAATGCCACTGAAGCATTTTACAAGAATACATTTAATTTCAGCACGGTCAAACGGATTAGAGTTGACAAAAATTAAGAGAGGTTATTGTGAGCAGACCCCATGTGCACATGTAGGTCCAAACAAAACATTCCTAGGTGCCACTAATTCCAAGAACCGCACCATCAAATTTTGGTAGTTCTTTGCTCTCAGGGATCTCAAGTGACTTTGTCGGTAGCCTGTAGCTGGAAAGTTTGGGGCACTTGGCACACAAAAAGAGACCTCCCTTAGTATTTACCCACCCACCCTAACATGTTGGCATAGTCTATTAGGCTCCATAATGAGCAGAACGAAAAATATGGCTCTTGGAAAGGTTGTGCTAAATGCCATTAAAGCATTTTGCAAGAATGCATTTAATTTTGCCACGGTCAAACAGATTGGAGTTGATTAAAACCAAGAGAGGTTATTGTGCAGACCCCACATGCACCTATAGGTCTAAATAAAAAATTCTCAGGTTTCATGAATTCTGAGAACCGCTCTATCAAAGTTTGGTAGTTTTTTGCTCTCAAGGATCTCAAATGACTTTGCTGGTATCTTGCAGGTTGCAACGTTTGGGGCACTTGGCACATGAAAAGAGACCTCCCCTAGCATTTACTTGCCCACCCTGATATGTTGGCACATTCCATTGGGCCCCATGAGGTGTGGAATGCAAAATGTCACTCCTAGCACCTTTCCACTACATGAAACTGAAGCATTTTGGAACAATGTGTTTCTTTCCACCACAAGCAAATGAAATTGATTTAAAAAACTAAGGTAGATATCTATAGGTGGACCTAACATCCACCTATACATGCAAAGATTAAGATATTCCTAAGTGTAACGGTTTGATAGAACAACTGGTCCAAAGTTTGACACCTTTTTTGTCTTAGGGCTCTTAGAGACTCTCTGTCCAATGAAGTTGAGAATGACCAAGAGGCTTCACCACTGAAAAGACACCTCCCCTAGCATTTAACCAACCACCTGGACATGTTGGCACCATCCGTTTGGCCTTAGGTGATATCGAATACAAAAATTTAGTCCTAGCACCTTTCTAGTAGATGAAAATTCAATACTATAAAGGTGTTCTCACTTGATCCAAAGTGTTGTAGGGCATCAATTAAGGTTTCCCTTACCACTTCTATCAATTCTTAGCATCAAATGTGAAGAAAGACATGAGGGTTTATAAGATGGAATCCTTGTCATTAAAACTCATAGTAACATCATCATAATATGGTCTTAATCTCCTCATAGGATATTACAAATCCAATTTGAAATAAGATCCTTGTATGGTTTCATGATGCAAAGATAAGTTTGTTGTACAATTTTAAACTTTGGTTTCAATGAATGAAACCATAATGTAACATGATGAAACAATCTTTGAAGGAATCCCTATCATTATGATGCATGAAGAACCATGGTTTCTCCCAAGCCTGATAGAGGATATTTTGGCCAATAATGCCACCATTGGTACTATGAAACCTTCAAAATACCAGGGCCTACAAGACAAATGAGAACAATCATCATGAAATAATCATGAAAACCTACCTGAATTTCCTTCAAAAACCAACTTCATAAGGATTATGCCTACCTCCATCATACTCAAATCCTACATGCAAATGTAATTGCACTATTTAGCTAAAATGAGTACACCAACATGATGAAATGAGACAATACCATCAAAATACCTCCACATAGTACAATCTATGTTTCTAAACATAAATCTATGTTTCTTGTTGTCCACCTATTCAAAGATGTAAGTTTTTTTATATCAATCCTCCTGGTAAAGGTACAAATCAAATTCCTACTTTGAAATGTGAAATAAATTAAATTAAAGACTTACAATTTTGATTTTCTTCCATTTCTATTCATAAGCTGAAAAGCAATGATATTTTTCACACACCCTTTTGTTTGAAATATCTTAACCTTAAAATATGAGTTTGATCAAACTAATTGACTTAGTTTGATCAAACCAACTCACCAATCATGACCCTAGGGAATATCCAAATGCATCAGCAATCATTCCATTCAGTCACGAGCTCTATAATGAAATGAAACTAATCAACCAGGACCAAGGAGCACATATAAGAAGGTAAGTAAAATGTCAAAAATATATAAGGTGAAATGAGGATAGAAAATAAAAATAGCATACCTTTCTATCATTCCACTGGTTCAATCCACTGAACCATCTGGATCTTCTCTACCCTTTATGGTTTCAAGTATTGCTTCATGGTCAGACTCGTGAACTTTCCACAAGTTTCTATTCAAAGGTCTACCCCCATATTTTATTAAATGAACATTTGATGCCACAACAAGGTTAGAATAATGAAGAATATTCCTATGTGTCAAAGTCCTCGAACAACCACACATCAGACTTCTTCATTGGATACCTTCTAAGCCATGTTCCAGTAACAACCACTGATCCTGTAGGATACTCAATGCTTTCTCCATCTATGACAAGGGTTGTCAATTTATTTTTTGCCTCAACACAATGACATAAATAATAATTTGTTCCCTCATCATTATCTTCATCTCTAATAACTACATATACATGCCCCACAATAAATTACACAAAAAAAAAAAGATTAAAATTCAATAAATGATTAAAAAATACTACATCATAATCTAAAATAAATAATAATCCCATTAAGTAACATATTACTTGGTTCAACTAGATCTAAAATATGGTCAATGTCAATTGATGATTGCATTTGCATGAGTTGTAGTGCTCTTGGAAGTTGATACATTGGAAGTGGCCTTAAAGATCTAGCATGCCATTCATCGACCCATTCTTTCGACTCAATCATTCCATGAAAAATCCATACATGATGAACAAAAACACACCATCTACCTCAAATAAATAGTCCATGAAGCTACATTTGAGCTTCTAAAAGAGTTGAACTCACTCGATCCTGTCATTGTACATCAATCTTCATATTTTTCAATGTTAGCTTCTTCTATCAACCAAAAGAATCTATGAACTATAGACTTACCTTCATTACCTAGATCCATTGTAGAGTTGCACCATTCGATGATGCATGTTGCATCAGTCAACTTTGCACTATCCTTGTACTTTAACTTTTCTCATGTTATGTCTCTTTTAATACATGCTCTATCACCATCATGCTCCCCTTTTCCATGCCCGGCCTCAAAGAAATTCTATATATGTTGAACACCACTGAATATATGCATCCTCCTTAACCAATAGAACATTCATGAATTCTTAAATTGTGATGCGCAATTATCTACCTATATGATATGTTGATCAAACATGATGTTCCTACTACTCAAAGGACCATAGAACATCTGAAAGCAACCTTGTACAAACTTTGTAGAATGTGTGTGATCATCACTAATATAACAATGATACTCTCTCAATATATTTCTATCTTCCTCTGTACTATCTGGTGCATGAATGAATGCTATATGCATAAATATAGCAACTTGAGTAGAGTTGTAGTACTATGATTAAACCTCATTTTGTGGTTGTAGTGTATAATTCTCTACAAATTCAACACTTGATACAATCATATGAGGAGTAAATGTGTCCTTGCATAACTTGAATTGCAAGTCCAACCATCGAGCTCTGTGTGTATGTCTTGCATACTCATAAACTATCTTTTCTCAAAAAATAGGCATAAATGTAGATACTGGTATTTCTTCACCAACCAATTCACACTTTTTTGCTTCTTTACCATATTTTAGACTCTATGCCACTGTCTTATATTTTTGAAAAGGTAATAATAAATTTCCAATTGCATGTGCACTCTCCATGTGTACACAAGTTCTCAAACATTGTAAACTACTACAACAATCACATGTTCCATCCAAACATGTTGTCTTATAAAACATTTTTCCATCTACCATTTCAAAAAACCGCTTGAAATGAAATCTCTTGCCAATTTAGGTGGAGCCTGTATCATACACTCCTACAAAACATCGTTAGTATGCAAAGATACACATATTTTTCAATAAACATCATAATGCATAGAAAATTCCATGTGAATTCTACAACAAGTTGTGCATGTGTGATTTATCTTGACATAAAAAGGTTTTTCCATTTCAAAATACCTTTGACTAATTTGAATTTGAGGATAAGTAGCTACAAATTTGGAGAAAATTTGTGTTTGAGTCATATCTAAAAAATGTTTTGGATGTGGCTCAAGGTTTTGACAACCAATTCTCCTTCTTACAACATCCCTTTGATTGGGAGATACTCTTGTGTTATTGGACCAAAACTCCTCAATTAGGGATTTTAAGGATTCAACTATGGTTTTATCTTTCAATAGGAGTCTACAAAAAAATGCCCATAGTTAATTGATATTTGGGTCCTCAATTCTTTCATGCCTCCCAATGGTTTTCATCAAAGTTATTCTATTTATCTTTAGTGCTTGAATTTGTTTTCTTATCAAGCAAGATTTCTTTGTTTTATTGATCATAATAGTTGATGTAATGACACGTCATGTAGCATTACTATCTTTGGTGCATGAGGTGGAACCAATGCTTTGATATGCATTGATTAGATTTCTTACAATAGATTTTTCACTATTAGCACTTGATGTTCTTAGGCCAAGAATCTTCATGATTGGCCTAAACTTTAGATTTTTCATCATCTCAACAAATAATTGACATCTTCTAGTTTTACTTATGTTTTGAAAAAACATGTTCCATATCTTATTCACATTTCTTCTACAATTATGCTTGGGAATCTTATCAACCATGTTGATAACTGAGAGGGGGGGTCAATCAGTTATCTTAATTAATTTAACTTTCTATTCTTCTTTAACAACTAGTGCAGCATTAAAGCAAATAAGCATCCATAAGCATGAAAGTAGAAACAAAGTTAATGCACATAACACAATGATTTTGACGTGGAAAACCCTGTTAAGGGAAGAAAACCATGGGGTGACTAACCCAAGAATGTATTCCATGTTAGAAGAATAGAAGTACAAAATGGCACTTGCCAATTAGGGCTCACTGCCCAAGCACACTACTCACAAGAGGCTCACTGCCTATAAGAGACTCACTATCTACAAGTTATAAAAAGAGTAACAAGATACTTGAACTGATGAGAAGCATCCACATATGTTGGAGTTCAGTTCCAATTAGGCTCAGTATACTGATCTACTGCACTTCATCCTTTCTCTTCTTTAGTGTTGCTATCCTTTCACATACCGGACCTGCCTTACTGCTTCCACACTGCTCTTCTACTTTTATTCGCACTTCACATAACACACCACAAACCTTCTCATCAAAATCCATTTGGTATATATATCTGCACAAACGATTTCATCCTCTTTCTAGTCGGCATCCGGAATAGTCAGTATTTCCCAAACTCTAGTCTGTCGACTGAATCCTTGCTTACCAAGTGATGCAGATCAAAGAGATACTTATAGAAGTCATCTAACAAGTTGGCCAATCATAAATGATACCTTAAGAATCTTGATCACCATCAACATCTCATCCAAAATAATGTCTGATGCTTTGCCGGTCAGTTCTTCCTCTGTCTACTCTACCAAACAGGACCCCAATACTTGAATGCTCATATCTCTTCACTCTTTCATCACCGGAGGCTCAATTCCTGGAATCTATCAGTCAAGGTACTCCTCTTAACTTCCCCAAGTCTGCACTTTCCAAAGATACTTCCTCTGAGAGATCCAAACTTGACTGTCGGACCTTGCCACATGCTCTGTTCTTGCTTACCGGACCACAACACTCTTCAATCTGACTTCTGGTATAGGCACACCATATCCTACGGATGTGTGGGATGAACTTTGTTGCCATCAATGACAACAATCATGAAGCTACAATGTGTCTCTTGCCAACAATCTCCCCCTTTGGCATTGATGGCAACACTTAGTGAAAAATGACTAAGTGTTATACTATACTCCCCCTTGGTTGATGCTCTCTTCTAATGTACACTTTACCGGAGCTCCCCCTTAGCTGAATTCCACATTTTTCATTGTTCCTCACTCCCCCTTTGACATCAATGGCAAAGGGTAGGGTCCACACACCAAAATTGTTCAAAAACAATATATACTTAGCCGTATAAATATATACAAGTTGTACTTACATATACTTAAGTATGTCTACAAAAGTATTCTTTAATCGTACAACTTTTATTGCCTAGCTTAGCTTCATCCTGTCCAAAACTAAGATGTGACCACTCAACAGGAATGCAAAAGCTTCTGCCCTCTTCAGATCTATCAGATCACTTGTCCAGGCTATGGTTTGAGCATCTTTTAAGGCTTCATGCGTGGCCTCTAACTTAGGAATAATTATCCCTCTAAGCTCACTCAACCTACTTATTCTATTTTTCTTCTCCTTCTCAAGCTTCTTAATTTCATTCAAGACTGCAATAGTCTGGCATTCTTGATTTATTATGGGAGTGGTAAGAGGATCAAAATTCTGAGATAATTTTGTTAGTTTATCCTCATATTCTTTCACTTTCTTCTCAATCTCCACTGTTACTTTGGACCATGATAGACAAAATTTATACATTTCCCCACCATCTTTAAGAGCATTTTCTAAGCTCTTTATTCCTATATCCATATTTCTCCTATCATTGGTTATTATTCCTTATACTTCAGAGAATCTCTTTTCCATAAACTCCTTCCAAACTTTATTTTCTGCTGACTTCTCTAAGGAATCAAAATGTGTGCTAACACTATTTACTAGAGATTTGAGATTACCGGATGAAGAGACTGAGGGATCCTTTTGAAAAGATGGCATGATCTTCTCTAATACACCGGATGCAATTTCTATGAGCTTGCAGTCTTCCATGTGAGACTTCAGAAGTTTTTCTTTTGCCTTTGCTGAAGTAAAGGATGCTAGCTTCATGGTTTGAACCGGGGAGAGGGAGTCAAAATTGAACAGTCCTTAAAGAAGTTCTGACTCATCAAATTCTATCATTTCCTTGGTTAAGAATTCCTCGACTGCTTCTGCTGTGTCTCTTGAAGTGACAGGGTTTGGTCCCCTTTTGCAGCCTTACCACTATCATCTATGGTCTTTTCTGTTGGAGTTTTCTCTCTTTCTGCACCCTTATTACTGTCATCTTCTTTTTCCTTTTTCTCTACTTCTTGACTGATCTTTTCTTCTACTCTTTCTTCTTCTTTAGATCCGGAGTCAGCAGTGGAAACTAGAGGAGAGATGTTTGCTTGATCATGGACCTCCTCTTCCAGAGCAGAGGAATCTAAGTCCTTACCTTTTTCTTCACCTGTCTCCTTTACCTCTTCTACCACTGTCTCAGTAGATTCTTCTTCAACATCTGTAGCAGAGGGATCATCTCCTAGGTCCTCTATGATAGGAATGTTGAATCTTTCATATGCATTCCGGAGGATCTCTTCTGACTCTTTTGCTACTTTGTCAGTTTCTCCGAGCATAAGTTGATTCATTCTAGCTTTGCTCCAGAACTCATCTTTACAATCTTTGAAGATCATGTTCTTCTGTTTAGGAGTAATTGAAGGATATAGCTGAATAGCTATCTGTTCTCAAATCTCAAGATCCTTTGCCATAGAATTATTCTTTCTTATTTCTAATTCCATTTCTAAGCTTTTGGGAATAAGAGATATAATTTCAATAAAGGCCTTGTTGTAGATATTCAGATACCTGACTGTGGCTTCTTGCAAGATCTTTTGTTTAGCTTCATTGTAATCATCATAGAATTCAGCCATTGCTTGAAGGTTCCCATCCACAGTAACTAATTTTATGATGTCATCAATGCACAGAGTAGGTTTTTCAACAAATTCTTTTGTTACTTCTTTAGTAGAGGGTTCACTGGATGTTTTCCTTTTCTTCTTCATTTTCTTTACTTCCTCATCTGATTCTGTCTCTTCTTCATCCTTTTAGCTTGTGTAAGACCTTGTTGCCTTTTTCTTGGTTCTCTTCTCTCCTTTTCCGGATGTCTGAGCTTCTAGTTTTGAATCCTTTTGACCCTTGGAAGTGGTAGGTGCAGATCTTTTGGTTGATCTGGTCCGGGAGGAGGCTTGCACTGGAGCACTTTATTTTCCAGTTTCTTGCTTTTCTTTCTCTGCTCTTTCCATTTTCTCTCTGTTGGCATCAAGTGCCTCTTTTGAGATTCCATGCCTCTTGGCAAATTCTTTTACCTCTTTTCTCACTTTTCTCTTCATCTCCGGTTGTCTGAGCTCCAAATGGATTTTTACACTTAATTCTTCAAAGGTTCCAAACCTTTCTACCTTAGGATCCTTGAGCTGACTTAGCATGTGTTGAACATGCAGCTCTACAATTTTCTCATCAACTTCATACCCCATTGGCATGATCCACACTATTCTTGGTTCCATTGCCTCCATTAGGCACTAATCAGTTTCTACTATAAAGCATACTGTATCTTTATATTTTTCAACTAGGGATTGGGGAATTCTTTCTCTAGCCTACATCATGCTTTGGAAATTTTTGAAGTAACCCCATAGTGTTGTGTTTTGTGTCTTGGCATCACCAAGCCCATGCAAGTAATCTCTGATCTGAATTACAACTGGTCTGTTATCTTGCCATACCCATCCATTGGATCCAAGTAGCTCATTCATGTAGTAAAAGAATAGGCAGAGTATCAAACCACCATATTTGAAAGAATTCTTCTTATCCTTTTTTATCTTCTATAGATTCTCCAAGAGTTGGTTCAGAAGGAGTTCACAAAGATCATAGTCTGCATTCTTCCTCAACATTTCTTAAGCAATATATACAGCAATCCCAGATACTGAATTCTCCCTGCTGGAGTGATATATCTTATATCCAATTATCATTGATGCAAACTTGATATCCGGATCTGTGATATCCTCAATTGTCATTACTCTTTTATCAAACTTCGATCCAGTAGCCTCACTTACAATTTGGTTTTTGACAGATTTGAGAGTAGGCATTCCACCGGTTGAGTGTAATCCGGTTACTTCCCTAATGGCATCCATAGTGATCTTAAACAGCCTGTTCAACCACATGAAGTTGTCATGCATTCTGCTCAAAATATACTGGACCCATTCATCTTCCAGAAAATAGGGGAAATGAATGCACCGTGCAAAATGTTTGTCCCAGATAGCTTTATACTGAGTTTTGAGTTCAAATGAGTCATCTATCAAATGCTTGTGATAGATATCAACCAGCTTAGATTCCCCAAATTCTTCAATAGTCACATGAATATATGCCCTAACATCTTCTACATGCAGAATTCCATGCGGAATGCTTGAAAAGGCGCCTAGGGGATCAACTTCTAGGGATTTATATGGATGTTTCTTGAATTTAGGACGTGGCCTATTAGAAATCTTCACCACATTTGGAGTAGCCATCTTTTAAAGATTTACAGAGAGATATTCAAGAATAGAGAATACCTGTTATGCTTCTAGGTTTCACGGAGTGAGCGGGATCGATTGCTGGATGAAGCGACTTCTGCAGATAATCTTTGATGGGCTTGAGAAAATTTGTTGTAGAGCTCCTTTTCGCTTCTTCTTGA
Source organism: Cunninghamia lanceolata (assembly GCA_027924645.1). Classification (NCBI taxonomy): domain Eukaryota; kingdom Viridiplantae; phylum Streptophyta; class Pinopsida; order Cupressales; family Cupressaceae; genus Cunninghamia; species Cunninghamia lanceolata. The sequence goes on along the minus strand of BSBN01001152.1, from coordinate 15,105,729 downwards.
ATGTAGAATGAACAAATGTTTAATAACAAAAATCCTTATATTACTCCACAAACCCTAATACTAAGTTGCAATAAATGCTCAACTTAAGTCATTCAGGTTTGCCTTGTTTTCCTTATTTGGATGACTTTGATGAACTAGATCAATCTTGCTCTAAACATCTTGCGGATCTTCCATATCTTAACCACAGTTTATTTAGATGTTTCTCTATGAACCCTTTAATCCACAACTCTCCTTGTGCCAATTCCGGCACCAATTAACTGGCTAGGGGAAAATGTTTTTCCTTGTGTCTCCCCCTGAGCCAAAGGTCACTTTTTAATTTTTGGAAGGAATATCAGCACCAGATTCTGGTGCGGATCCATCCCCTACATTTTCTGTACTTCTCTTCACCCAAATCTTGTTCATCTCACTTTGAACTTCATCCACATTCACTTTTCCTTTTCCCTTATCTTGATTCTAATTATGATGTACCGAACCTCTTTTGTCCTGATTCTTGCTTCTACAGAATTTGGCAATATGACCGGATCTATTGAAATTGTGGCAAACAACATTTCTTTGCATATTTGATTGATGTCCTCTTGATCTGCATTGATTAGCCATATGACCCATTCTATTGCATGCAAAGCATCTACCATTGAATGAATTGTTCATTTGCATATTTCTGCATTCATGAGATTTGTGACCATACCTTTTGCAGTTAAAACACTATCCGGAGAAGGATTTATTAGTCTGATTCATTCTCTTTCTACACTAATTAGCTTTGTGACCAAAGTTATTGCAGTTGTGGCAGTATCCATTGAAGGATGGATATTTTTGAGCCTTAGGTTGCCTTACCGGAGGTCTTCTAGGCCTATTCCTTGGATTTTCTGATCCAAACTTCTTCTAACTGGATCTAGAGCTTTCACCTTTCTCATATCCCAAGCGACACTTGTCATCTACCCTCTTTTGGCTTTCAAGAAGAACTTCAAGTTGAGCAGAACTTATCTTGAATTTCTCTTTGTATTCATTTGCTGTTTGAAGATCCCTTTTAAGAGAGACAATTTGATCCTCAAGTTTTTCTTCATTATCTTTAGCATCTTCAAGATCAGATTCAAGATGTCTAATTATTCTATCCATCTTGTGGCAGTCTTCTGATTTCTCCTTGAGAGATAGTCTTAGATCATCTTTAGTTTTTCTTTTCTCTTCAATTTCTTGGGTAAATTTCATAACTCCTGATTCTATTTCATGTCTTACCATAATGTTCTCTTTTGATAACTTTTCACATAACTTGGTTTTCTCCTTCAGATCTTCATTTGTATCATTTGTTTCACTTTGACTTGCCAATTGCTGAAGTAGATCCTTTCTCTTTTTCATAGAGAGACTTAGTTTCACTTTTAGTTCATTTATGAAATCATCAGCCTGTTTGAGTCTTTCCTTCAATTCATTGACTTCAGAATTAGATTGCTTAAGATCATCTAGGGCAGACTGAAGTTGCTCCCTCATACCATACACATCCATTTTAATTCCCAGATCTTCCTCAAGCTGTTAGGCTCTGTTTGGAGGAACTTGGCTCTGATACCAATTGTTGATAACTGAGAGGGGGGGTGAATCAATTATCTTAATTAATTTAACTTTTTGTTCTTCTTTAACAACTAGTGCAGCATTAAAGCAAATAAGCATCCATAAGCATGAAAGTAGAAACAAAGTTAATACACATAACATAATGATTTTGACGTGGAAAACCCTGTTAAGGGAAGAAAACCATGGGGTGACTAACCTAAGAATGTATTCTCTATTAGAAGAATAGAAGTACAAAATGGCACTTGCCAATTAGGGCTCACTGTCCGAGCACACTGCTCACAAGAGGCTCACTGCCTACAAGAGACTCACTGTCTATAAGTTATAAAAAGAGTAAGAAGATACTTGAACTAATGAGAAGCATCCACATATGTTGGAGTTTAGTTCCGGTTAGGCTCAGTATACTGATCTACTGCACTTCATCCTTTCTCTTCTTTAGTGCTGCTGTCCTTTCACTTACCGGACCTGCCTTACTTCTTCCACACTGCTCTTCTACTTTTATTCACACTTCGCACAACACACCACACACCTTCTCATTGAAATCCATTTGGTATATATATCCGCACAAATGATTTCATCCTCTTTCTAGTCGGCATCCGAAATAGTCAGTATTTCCCAAACTCTAGTCTGTCAGTTGAATCCTTGCTTACCAAGTGATGCGGATCAAAGAGATACTTATAGAAGTCATCTAACAAGTTGGCCAATCATAAATGATACCTTAAGAATCATGATCACCATCAACATCTCATCCGGAATAATGTATGATGCTCTGCCGGTCAGTTCTTCCTCTGTCTGCTCTGCCAAACAGGACCCCAATACTTGAATGCTCATATCTCTTCACTCTTTCATCACTGGAGGCTCAATTCCTAGAATCTATCAGTCAAGGTACTCCTCTTGACTTCCCCAAGTCCGTACTTTCCAAAGATACTTCTTCTGAGAGATCTGGACCTGACTGTCGGACCTTTCCACATGCTATGTTCTCGCTTACCAGACCACAACACTCTTCAATCTGACTTCCGGTATAGGCACACCATGTCCTGTGGATGTGTGGGATGAACTTTGTTGCCATCAATGACAACAATCATGAAGCTACAATGTGTCTCTTGCCAACAAACCATTGGTTTTAGAATATTCTCATCAATTTCAACCAAAAACATAGGCTTTTTATTCAAAATTCTCTGATGTGTTCTCAATGGAAAACTTGATTCACAAGTTAAATTTTGATCACTAAATATTTGATCGATTGGTGTATCATCCACTACAACATTTGCAAATGCATCATAATTTTCAATTGGAGATTGAACATTTTCTACATTATCGAATTGAGATGGCAAAGATGACATACCTTCAAGTTCTCCCACATTTGATTTCTTACTTGCACAAAGTTTTTTCATTCATTCCCTTTGTTTCTCCAATTCCTTCTCTCTTCAATGCTTCATCATCAAATTCAATCGGCAAAAATAGTTCACCTTCATTTGTGAAGTTCAATTTCTTATTATCATGAAGTTGTCTCATTCATTCTCTTTTATTTGCATTCTCATCTCCATGCTCCTCTGGTGTTAGATTTTTTTCTTGTTTCCTTGGCATTGTATTGAATTCTATATCACTCTAAAACAATGGTCAAAAGAAGACAAAAAATACACACTCCCTCTCTTTTTATTAAACCTTCTCTGCAATTTTATCCATTTCATTCTCCTCTTTTTGTCCTAATGATGGATCATAGAGTGTGATCTGAAATGTCGATGAAAAAAAGTAATACACAATGTTTCTAGAAGCTATATACTCATATCATGGACTGTGAAATATCATGTCTACAATAAGACAAAAAATATCTGATAATTTATCAAGGTATAATACAAAAACATGCTTAATTACACTATTTTTTGTCAATGTAAAGAAAAAAACTAGTTATTTTATTCAATATACAATGTTGCAATCCCTCAAAACATGAAAAAATCCTTTCCAATATCAAATTTGAATTTAAAACATGTAACTGGAATCTTGTGCATCGAAACAAGAACAAAAAGTGCATCAATTTTGTCAACCAATGATGGGAGAACCTCAAAATCATGAAAAGTCTCTTTCAATGTCTGAAAAGGCATAGAATAGGGAATAAAACAAAGCATGTGCACCAAAAATCATGTGGCATGCCTTTTTGCAGGCTATTAGATATCATTGTAACTAATTCAAAATGCGCTCGCGTTACAATATGAGCACATTTTAAACTAGCAAAAATGCTATTTATATCCCCCTCTTCTACTATTTCACAAACTCTTTCTCTCTCTCTCTCTAGCTATCTATTTCCAACTCTATCTATCTCTTTCTATCTATCCCTAAACCCTAACCACTAAACCCTTATCTCCCTATCTCTATCATCCCTCTATCTCTCAATTCCCTAAATATGCCCACCCCACACTTAAGGTAGGTCTAAGTTCCCTAAACCCCAATCCCTAACCCCTATCTCTCCCCTATCTCCCTATATTGATCATCCCTCTACCTTTCAATATCTCTACTTATGTCTTTGGACACATCCCTCACTCTCTATCCCCATATCTCTCCCCTCTGTCTCCTCTATCTCTCCCTATCAGTCCTCTCTATCTCTCTCTCACTCTCTCTCCCCCACCCCTAAACCCTAACCCCTAAACCTTAAACTTGAGTAACCTTAAACCCTAAACCATCTACCTCTCAATCTCTCTCCCTATGTCTTTGGACATCTCCCTCACTCTATATCTCCCTATCTCTATCTCTCCCTATCAATCCTCTCTATCTCTCTCTCTAAACCCTAAACCCTAAACTTGAGCAAACCTTAACCACTAAACCCTAAATAAATCCCCTAAACCCTAAACCCTAACCCCTAACTCCTAAACCCTAAACCCCTCAACTCTAAACCTTAAATAATGCCCATGTAAAGCCTAACACCTCTCTCTCTCTCTCTCTCTCTCTCTCTCTCTCTCTCTCTCTCTCTCTCTCTCTCTCTCTCTCTCTCTCTCTCTCTCTCTCTCTCTCTCTCTCTCTCTCTCTCTCTCTCTCTCTCTCTCTCTCTCTCTCTCTCTCTCTCTCTCTCTCTCTCTCTCTCTCTCTCTCTCTCTCTCTCTCTCTCTCTCACTCATAGACAAAGCAAATGGAAACAAAAAAACTAGGACATGCAAAGAGGGATGTGGATATAAATTGAGAGTATGAAATGGAAACAAGATAAAATGAAAGTTAATTGGATGGGAAGAGTGATGAGAGGAGAGGTGGAAAATAGTAAAATAGGGAAAAATTCGTGTGATCTAAAGAAAATTAGGAAAGGAAAATAAAACTAGGAAAGCTAGGGTTAAGAGGTGAAAATGAGGGGAGGAGGTGGAAAAAGAAGTAAAATGGACACAAAGAGATGAAGATGAATGATGAGAGAGAGAGGGGGGGGAAGAGAGATACATAGGGAGCAAGAGGTGTAGAGTTAGAGATAGGGGTCGATAGAGAGAGAAAGATAGAGAGAGGGAGAGAGATAGAGAAGTAGATGGAGAGAGATAGAATTCAAGAGTTAGAGATAGAGGGAGTCCATAAAGAAGAGAAGATAGAGAGAGGGAGAGAGAGATATGCATAAAATTCATTTTAACTATTTTACAACATGCTCACGTTTTTGCCTCATTGGGAAATTCCAACCCTAAGGGTTGGATTTGTCTTGGGCATCCAAACCAAAGGGTTGGAGGTAGCTTTTGCATGCCAAGGATGTGTTTTTCACAAAAAATAGAAATTTTGACTAAATATTGTGCGTGCTCCCCCTATGGTTTACACATTTTTCAATGTTAATATGAAAACATTCTAGGATGACTTCAAGTTTTTTATTAGCTTTCTAACCATGTTTTTTCAAAAATCTAATAACATTAAGGTTTGCATCTTCAAGTTATTTTGCTAATGTGTTTTTTTTTAGAAAACCTATGTCTAGTATTTCTGGTGTCAATTTTTACACGTTTATCAAAATTTGAAACAAATTACATTTTTAGATTCTAGACTCAATTCTATACACATTGTAAAAAAATTGATTTTTGTTTAGTTTTCAAAAAAATTGGGGGGAGCATGCTCAAATTTCATTTTTTAGGATGTGTCCACTTTCAAAATTCATAAAAAAATCATATATTCATAAAAAAATAACAGAAAACATAGGCATAAACTACATGGTGTTAGCTAATTTTCCATCATTGTTATTTGTCTAATACTTGCAAAAAGTTGACATTTTAGGGGGAGCACACCAGACACTATGTTATATTTTTCTGACAAAAAGAGGAGCACTTTGTGTTCTCCCCCTAATTCAACCTCATAATCTCCACCTTTTTAGAAAACATTAGTAGATTTGAAACTAGACTCAGAGCACTACAAAACTTGTTCTTATCAGATCTTCTAATTTTGAGCGTGGCTATCTTCAATTCCATATGCAAGATTAGTTGTTTTTTTATTTCAGAAAATAAATAAATAAATAAATAAAATAAAATTGGCCACTTTTGACCCCCTTTTGGTATCCCATTTCCATGCACTTACCCAATGTGATGTAAAGAAGAAAGAACAAATGATAGGGGCACTAAGAGACATTAGGGGGCACTGGAACATAAAACATGGCACCACAAGATCATGGAAGCGAGCAAAGGTTGTAAAAGTAGTTCACCAAACAACATTGTAAATGAAAGATAACACATTTTCAAAAGGTGTGGTGAGTGAATAAACAAAATATGTCTTGTTAAAGGTTATTCTTATATGGAATCAACTAACATTAGAGATTGGGAGGAAGATTTTCTTTCTCTTATTTGGAAAAGTGAATCCTTTATTTTGAAAGATTAATTTTCCTTCTTTGGTGTGTGAGAGTCAATTGGTATTGTCTTTTCATTGGGAGGTATAGTCAGTAGTTGTGATATCTAGTCATCTTGGTGGTAGATGTGTAATATTCTCTTGATACTTTGTTGGTCAATGGTTTTCCTCATCAGTATTCTTACCTCACTTGGTTCAAAGGCTTCCCTCACATGAGTTGGCAGTCCCTTTTAGATTTTTTTAACTTTTTTGTTTGAGTGTATGTACTTCTCTTGTGCTTGCCTTTGACTTCGCACAATCTTTGAGCTTGTCATGACAAAATTATCTATTCCTTGGTGATGCCACTTGTTCTTCTTAGTTGTACCTCCAGGATTCACATTGTTGATATGCGCTAGACAACTGAGAGGGGGGGTGAATCAGTTGTCTTAAAAACTCAAATACTTGTGGAAAACCCCAAGGTGGGGAAAAACCACGGAGAGGATTCACTCTCAATATATATTGTAATCTTGAAATAATGATAATTAGGCTTGGTCACTCCATGGGCCTAATCATACTAACTCACTGTCATGAAGAACAACTAGGTCTAGCAGGCTCACTGCCTCAACCCTAAACCTAGAAAGATTACAATAAGGGTTGTTAAACCCTACTGGTGGCTCACTGCCAGGCTCACTACCACGATCAACACCTTTTTATATTTACCATTGAAGTACAATTTCTTCGCTTTACTCTTCCTCTTCTCTGTTCTACCTTTGGACCTTTCTTAAAATCTTATCATTTCCGCTCAAGGACAACTTTTCCTTGATTCATTTACAAGTATTTATACACTACATCAACCTTGGAATGATCATCAAGGTCGACATTACAATCATCAACCATTGGAGCAATCTCCAATGTCGACATTACAAACATTTACAAAATAGGTCTTGACCTATTACAACATTATGCAAGGGAGATGAAATAAAAATGCACGCGGATCATGCCACGCCTTAGCTGGGACTTAAACATGATCTTCCATGATTCAACATGCCTTCACAATCTTCAAGAGATCTCCACAATCACTGGAATCAACAAGGTTGGCCAAGCTGGTTACACAACACACTATTCGGAAGTAATCTTCAAAACACCTTCACAATTCTTCCCGCAAACCAATGTAATGATGGGAACATGATCAAGAGGTATCCACAAGAACGTTATAATCATCAAGAGTAACCACATAATCTTTAGCCACTTTATCCATAGGAATCTTCTTACCAGAACACATGAACTTTTGTCTTCAACTATCATAAAAGAAGAATAGCTTGCAGACCACCAAAACATGAACCACTACAATTGTAGGAACTTAAGATCATCATAGACTTCACTCTCAAACCATAGAGGAAAATAATTTACTGCAGAGGAATGCGAAGCATATTACTTTCTCCCTATCCCAACTGATCTTCCAGAAAAGGCAGACTTTACTCTGGTGAATGCAACTCTCTCAATTCTTCATACCGGAGGCTCAAACTCAAGATTCAGCAACTTTAGACATCCCTTTGAATAACTTCCAATCCACACAGCAAGATCTTCACCCAGAGGGAAATGCAGAGCAATCTACTAGTTTGTTCTTCAACATGCCACACACTGTCTATTCTGCACTTCACTGTACCTTACTTGTTTCTTCCGGAGAGGCCAATTTTCTCAATATCCTCAACATATAGAGCTTCATAACATGTGATAGAATAAGATACAGTTGACACCAATGACAACAAAGATATGTTGACATCAATGACAACACCGATTAGGCACATACTTGCAACAATCTCCCCCTTTGTCATTGATGGCAACATATGATGTGAAAAACTGCAACAACCATGAAGACAAGATTCTCCCCCTTTCTCTTTACACATCTGCACTCTTTGTCTCTCTAACTTTTTCACATGACTTCTCCCCCCCTTTGATATCAATGGAAAAGGGCACATACTTGCACTCTTCTGCTCTGATCCAATCTCTCTTCTGGATTCTTCAAATACTCGCCCTTTCTTGATTGCTTTCTTAGACTGCAACTTTGGTTCTTCACATGAGCTTCTCTACTACTTGGTTGGTCAAGCCTCACTTTGAAACTTGCTATTGTTGCACTATTTCCTCTATCAGCTACACTTTTCCTTTTATAGTTCTGAATGCTTCCTATTAGAAGTGCATATGCATAGATTTTCCTTTTTATTCTTAGGGAACATATCATGACATTTTATCATCATCACCACCTATAGCCAAACATTCTTCTGTCTAAAGTTTTTCTTTTGCAGCCTGCCTCAGTTTCTTGTTTCATGAGTGACTAATTCATCTGTCCCATTATGCCTCTCAATGCAGAGCATATGACACTCCATAGTTCATTTCCAACATTTGTCACTTGACCTCTTAATCATGCCTCCATAGCAACAATGGAGAGATGTAGACCTTTGTACTCTGATGCTTCATATTGTTCTTGTCTTAACTTTTAGGGCAATTTACAATAGGACTTCTTGGAAGGTATGTTCGCCAACATTCATGAACCACATATAGACTCAAAATTCTTTACTCATTTTGCATACTACTCATACTTAGTCATTTTAGGCTTCTGAACTATCATAACATATATCTTTGTGCCAGATCTCAGCACTGACTATTTGGCTGGGGGATTTAGAATCTTCAATATAGCTCCCCCTAAGCCATAGTTCATAATCTACCTCCCAAAGGAAGTAGCTGCTCCAGAGCCTGGAGCAGACTCATCTCTTCCTTCATTTGTTTCCTTTCTAACCCAAACCTTGTTCATCTCTTCCTTAACTTGTGTCGGATCAACTTTTTCAACTGGTTCCCTTAATTTTGTTTGGTTATCCTTCTTATTTCTACAGTATTTTGCAGTGTGTCTAGACTTGTTACAATTGAAGCACACAATATTTTTTTGATTATTGTTTCTTTCATTCCTCCTTGGCCTACATAGGTTAGCCTTATGCCTGAAATTATTGCATGTATAACAATAGCCACTGAATGATTCCATTTTCCTTTTTGACCCTTAACCTTTTCTCACTTGACTTCTGCACTCATTAGCCCTGTGTCCCATTCTGTAGCATGCATAGCACCTAATAAAATTTTGACTAGAGGATGATGGAGTATTTTGATTCATCTTATTTCTACACCAATTTGCCTTATGACTGAACTTGTTACATAAATTACAGTAACCATTGAAAGAAGAATACCTTTGAGCATTTGGCTGCCTAATTGGTGGTCTTCTGCTTCTTTGATCCCGAATCTGTCTGATTTTGTCCTCTTCCTGATTTTCCTTGAACCTTTTGTCTTTTCCAAATTTTATGCCTTCTCTTTCATCATTTTTCTGTTCTGCCATCGACTTATCATATTTAGAAACATTCACACTGAATTGATCTCTTTGAGTCAGCACATGTTTTAGATCAAATTTCAAGTTTTCAACTTCTTCTTCAAGCTTAATGCAGTCTTTAATTCTATCTTTCAGACAATTCTCAACTTTGGACTTTTCTTCTTTGTCCTGTTTTAAATTTTTTTGTAACTACCTGATTTGTTCTCTCAGCTCTTTAATGTGATCATTGTCTTATGTTATATCTTCCTTTAGGTCCATGTCTTCATTTGTAGTACTTGTGTTGTTTATGTCAACACTGGCAATCAAGCACATGTTTATTTGATTTGCGGAAGCTTTGTGACCTTCCACAATACATTTCGTGGTCTAGGAACCTTCTTGTTCTTCAACCCACAAATCCTTATTGGTTGAGACTGAATTCTCCTAGATGTTCACAATAACTTTAACATTTGTACTTTCAATGATCCTTCCCAATCTATTGTTGTAACACTAGTAAGCTTTGGTCTAGGATGAGTATCCAAGAAAGATGCCTTCCTCATACTGGGCATTGTCCTTTTCCATTTTGATAAGGCATTTGCTCCCAAAGATTTTAAAATATTTCACAGTGGGTATTGATCTGCACCATAACTCAGTAGGTGTCTTTCCTTCTTTAGTTGTTATCTGAACTCTATTTAGAGTATAGACAGTGGTTTGAATTACCTCCTTCCAAAATTTATCTGGTAAATTTGCTTCTTCCATAATTAATTTTGCATTCTCCTGAATAGATTTACTTGCTTCTTCCATTATCTTATTTTTTGTAGAAAGTTATTTTTCTATCCCACAGGTTTCACAAAATATATTGAAATCATTGGAGATAAATTCTTCTTCGCCAATTCTTAGTCCTTTAATGTTCATGCTTAGCTCATTTTCAAGGGTTTCTTTAAAAATTTTGAGTGCCTCCAGAATCTTTGATTTATCTTTTAAAAAACTAACCCAAGTCATTCTAGAAAAGTCATCAATAAAAAACATAAAGTACCTTTGACCATGGAGGCTTTGTATTCTTGTAGGACCACAAAAGTTTGTATGAATCAATTCCAATTGTTCAATGGAAGATCTTTCTTTATCTTGCCATGCTTTTCTTGACAATTTTTGACATTTCCTGCAGCTGATGTCGCTTGGGTGATTAATCTCTAGTAGGTCCTTCACAATCTGAACTGAGTTTGTTAAATCATCAAGGTTTGTGTGGCAAAGTCTTCTATGCCAGACCCATCTTTCATTTGTCTGAGATGTGTATCCAAGAAAGTCACTTTTTCTGAGATGATAGAGATTCTTTTCTGTTCTTTTAGTGATTGCTATTGTAGCTCCAGATTTTTCTTTGATTTCAAGAGAATCATTCTCAAATACAAACTTGAATCCCTTACTGCATAACTGTCCAATGCTTAAGAGATTTTGTTTCAAACCTTTTATATAAAGAACTTCTTCATAAATCTATTTGTTGCCAAAATTTGTCGAACCCATCCCACAAACTTCAGCAGTGCAGTCATCTCTGAACCTAACTAACCCTTCATTGTTTTCTTTCTAATGAACTTAGTCTTGTCACTAATCATATGGTTTGAACAGCTACTATCAATAACCCAACAGTCTTCATCACTGGTACAAGATTCAGACCATCTTTGATGGTTGTCATTCTGTTCTCCATGAATCACTTCCTTGGATACTCTGCTTGAGCATTTGGGTGTATCAGAGAGTATCTGTTTTCCTTTTGTCTCCATTAGGATCTCCCTTGAGTTGTTAGACTCTTTCCAAAAGGGACTTGGCTCTGATACAAATTGTTGATATGCGCTAGACAGCTGAGAGGGGAGGTGAATCAATTATTTTAAAAACTCAAATACTTGTGGAAAACCCCAAGGTGGGGAAAAACCACAAAGAGGATTAGCTCTTAATATATATTGTAATCTTGAAATAATGATGATTAGGCTTGGTCACTCCACAGGCCTAATCATACTGACTCACTATCGTGAAGAACAATTAGGTCTAGCAGGCTCACTGCCTCAACCCTAAACCTAGCAAGATTACAATAAGGGTTGTTAAACCCTACTAGTGGCTCACTACCAGGCTCACTACCATGATCAACACCTTTTTATATTTATCATTGAAGTACAATTTCTTCGCTCTTCTTTGCCTCTTCTGCCCTGCCTCTTCTCTGCTCTTCCTCTTCTCTGTTCTACCTTTGGACCTTTCTTAAAATCTTATCATTTCCACTCAAGGACAACTTTTCCTCAATTCATTTACAAGTATTTATACACTACATCAACCTTGGAATGATCATCAAGGTCAGCATTACAATCATCAACCATTGGAGCAATCTCCAAGGTTGGCATTACAAACATTTACAAAATAGGTCTTGACCTATTACAACATTATGCAAGGGAGATGAAATAAAAATGCACGTGGATCATGCCATGCCTTAGCTGGGACTTAAACATGATCTTCAATGCTTCAACATGCCTTCACAATCTTTAAGAGATCTCCACAATCACTGGAATCAACCAGTTTAGCCAAGCTGGTTACACAACACACTATCCGGAAGTAATCTTCAAAACACCTTCACAATTCTTCCATGCGAACCAATGTAATGACGGGAACATGATCAGGAGGTATCCACAAGCATGTTATAATCATCAAGAGAAACTGCACAATCTTTAGCCACTTTGTCCATAGGAATCTTCTCACCGGAACACACGAACTTCTCTATCTTCAACTGTCATAAAAGAAGAATAGCTTGCGGACCACAAAAACATGAACCACTAAAATTGTAGGAACTTAAGATCATCATAAACTTCACTCTCAAACTGCAAAGGAAAATACTTTACTACGGAGGAATGCGGATCATATTACTTTCTCCCTGTCCCAGTTGATCTTCCAGAAAGGTAGACTTTACTATGGTGAATGCATCTCTCTCAATTCTTCATACCGGAGGCTCAAACTCAAGATTCAGCAACTTCAGACATCCCTTTGAATAATTTCCAATCCGTACAGCAAGATCTTCACCCAGAGGGAAATGCGGAGCAGCCTACTAGGTTGTTCTTCAACATGCCACACACTGTCTATTCTACACTTCACTATAGCTTACTTGTTTCTTCCGGAGAGGCCAATTTTCTCAATATCCTCAACATGCAGAGCTTCCTAACATGTGATAGAATAAGATATAGTTGACAGCAATAACAACAAAGATATGTTGACATCAATGACAACACCAATTAGGCACATACTTGCAACACACATCACTTAGTCTCTTTGCTTTGGTGGCAGCATCTTGTGAATGGATATTTGATGTGTGTTGCTTTGATGTTTCAATCCATTTTTCATGATTTGGCTCACCCTTCCTTAGGCTTTCAAGTACTGTGCATTAATTTCAGTGTATGTGGCTTTATTTTCCCTTTTCAAATGTCTAAGATGCTTGGTGTGCTACATTTCATACATTTTAAGGAGCTTTCCTCAGAGTTCTACTATTTTTTGGTTTTTATTCTTCATGGATAACTTTTGGAGAGTGTATTTGCCATGATTGTTTTGGGAAAAGAAACAAGATTCCTTTCCCGTCGACAAAGAAAAATTTGGTAGAGCCTTCATTCTCCTCTGTCAACTGGTGGAAGATTCTATTAGATATATTATTGGGAACTCTTGTCTCAAAGATCATTGTGAAGCATCCTTCTTCTTGGTTGCTTCAGCTTTTTTATCTCAATTAATGGACCTAATAGCAAATAAAGATTTGGTTAAGTTATTAGCTATTCATTACATCCAACCTTTCATCTATTCTCTCTCAGACTTGGATGCTGACCTCAACAATTACAGTCTAGATGTTGGGGATTCTTTGGTTGGCAACCTATTCTCTAAGGCTGACCTCATTAAATCTCTGTATAAGTTAAAGGAATTACACATTATCAGCCAGGGGTTGGTCGAGGATGATGTAGATTTTACCTAGACTTCTCTTCTTTCTATCAAGGAAGGTTTGGGTGATTTGGGTTACATTATGGATTACAATGTTTTCGACTCAATTCATTTTTTTCTTAAACACACTCAGGATAAGATTTCCTTGCATCCCCCTATGTTGAAGCCTGATCCTGGTCCTTCTGGTGCTGCGACCTCTTTGGGTAGTTGTGAAGATTGAAGGTTCTATCTCAACTAATTTTTTTGTAAGATATAGTAGTAGTTGTTCCTACTTACAGATTTTTGCTAGGATTGCTACACTAGTGTACAATTTGCAAGTGTGATGATGCTCTTTGATAGTTGGGTTGGCCTTGCCTGAATGTGAACATCTTGCTAGAGTGTCATCATAGCACTTATGATAGAGTGTGGTTTTGAGGATGTGATGGATTCAAGGTTTTGGATTGTTATACTTAGGATGAGGATGTATGTATTTGGCTTGCATGTTTGAAAATTGAAATTTGGGATTCGAATGTTTGAAATGAGGGATTTTGGATTGGAATGGGGGATGTTGGGATTGGAAGGTGGGATTAAATTTAGGAGATGTGGATTTGAATTTGGGGTTCGTATTGGGATTAGGATCAACAATCTTATTGGATTGTGAAGCTATGCATGTTGGGATTGATAATAAATATGGAGGTGGTAGACACTTATTATATGCAATGCAAAACTTTTGATTGATTTATTTCCTTAAAAAGTTTTCTTTGATCAGATTGATCAATTAACTTTACTTGGGGATCCATATTGTTTGTTTTCTTTTTTCTTGATTGTTGGATTCATGCCATTTTGGACATTCATTTTGATTTTGTGCTTGATTTAGATTTTGGACTCATTTTTATTTGGTGCTTGGTTACAATTTTTTATTCATGGGTATGCTTCACTTTGTATGATGGATTATGTTCTTGATCCCAATCAAGGGGTTTAGGATGTTGGGGATGAGACTTGCTAGTAGGGATGAAAGTGGTAGGGAAAAGATGGGTGGAAGGAGGATCGTTAGAGGAACTATGGATGGCCTCTATTTTGATGCTTTCATTGGATGAGGTTACTCTAGATATCATTGAGGTTTAATCATTTGATTGTTTGCTAGAATGTGTGTAGCCAAATCCTTGATATCCTTGATTTACATATACTGATACTAATTCAAGAATTCCTTGTTCATGAAGGCCTAAACCTATTTCATGGTATCCCATGACTTGGCAAATTTTTTTTTGATGGGATACTTGTTGCTTTTGAAATAGGATGCAAATTCATCCTTAGGAAACCATGACTCACTAGAGAGGTATATTTTCTCATCTACAAGAAAGATGAATCGTATGAAGGCGTTTGAACCAAGTTGATAATATATTTGTGTGTTCTCCTTGTCTACGATTATGGTATCTTGACCAATGATATGCTCAATGTGATCAATCTTATCTTGTGCATCCTCATGCTTGATGGAATCCATGTCATTTATTTGATCATCTATGTGTCCAAGGGAGGAAAGTATCTCATCTTTGGAGATGGAGGTTGTTGGAGTATGGATGTGATCAACTTTGATTTTGTGGTCATGGATGAGATATAGGTGGATGAGGGAATCATTTTGGGCTTCTTGGTCATAGATAGGATCTTAAAAGATTATTGGACTAATTTGGATAGGATTAGTTTGGATTTCATGACCATCTATGGGGAATTATTGGGTAACTTGATTTGGATTTGAAATGGAAATTGTTTCATCATGATTTGGGCTTTGTGCTTCACATAGATCCAATGGTTCTAAGAAAAAGATGTGAATTTGGATAGGGATGGGTGATTCTCTGATGGACTTAGGATTTTAGCATGATAATAATGGATCTTGGGTATGAAGTCCTAAGGATGCAAATTCATCCTTAGGAAACCATGACTCACTAGAGGTATATTTTCTCATCTACAAAAAGCTGAATCGTATGAAGGTGTTTGAACCAAGTTGGTAATATATTTGTGTGTTCTCCTTGTCTACGATTATGGTAGCTTGACTAATGATATGCTCAATGTGATCAATATTATCTTGTGCATCCTCATGCTTGATGGAATCCATGTCATTTATTTGATCATCTATGTGTCCAAGGGAGGAAAGCATCTCATCTTTGGAGATGGAGGTTGTTGGAGTATGGATGTGATCAGCTTTGATTTTATGGTCATGGATGAGATACAGGTGGATGAGGGAATCATTTTGGGCTTCTTGGTCATAGATAGGATCTTAAAAGATTATTGGACTAATTTGGATAGGATTGGTTTGGATTTCATGACCATCTATGGGGAATTATTGGGTAACTTGATTTGGATTTATAATGGAAATTGTTTCATCATGATTTGGACTTTGTGCTTCACATAGATCCAATGGTTCTAATAAAAAGATGTGAATTTGGATAGGGATGGATGATTCTCTGATGGGCTTAGGATTTTAGCATGATAATAATGGATCTTGGGTATGAAGTCCTTGAGTGGGCTTGATAGGTGGTGGAGTGTGTGATGATGTTGTGTATGTGGAGTTCTTGGATTTTTGGTTTGTTATTATCCCATGCAATTAGTGCTTAGACAAATTCTTTAGTAGATGGATTAGACTAATCAAATTTCCAAGCATCAGCTAGAGGATCTGGATGGGGATGTAGATGACATGGAAGATGTGGGTGACTTGGTAGATTTAAAAGATTTAAAATATTTGATTGATAATGATTGGGAGGAGGTGGATGTGAATGATTTAGGAGATTTAGTGGAGGTGGAGTTGAAGGACTTCAGTTACAATGATTGGGAGGATTCAGATGAGTTGGATATAGGAGATGAGGGACATGAATCTAGGAGAGTGTTTTCCTTACCAAGGGTGGGATAAGGATGACTCCCATACCTTTGCTTTTAGCTTATGTAGTTAGCACTAGGGTGTCCTAAGTTTTGGAGGATAGTGGTGTTTATGGTTAAGAGAGGAGGATCTATGGGAGGCTTTCCCATGACTACCTTAACAATGATGTTTTGGTCAATACTATCATTATCATCATGAGGTCATATTAAATTTGGTTGACATCATCATCATGTTCAAAGGGCTCATATTCTAATTGGTTGACAAGACTATCACCATCATCAAATGGATCATATCTTGGTTGATTAACAAAGTTGTTATAGTCATTGTGCTTGGCTTGATTTGGGAAGAGGAGTTTTTGATATTGATTAGCAGCAAACAAGGGTGCCAAACCCTAGTACAAAACAACCTAGAGGACACACCAAAAAGACTCAAAAAGATAGAAATAGAACATTAACCCACCATAGATAGCGGACCTACAACAGATAAATAAGACATTGAACTACAAAAAACAACACATATCAAAAACCACCCAAGAGACTAGTTAAACAACTTCTCCCAATCTTCTATGAGTAAGGTGTACATATTTTTATAATATTTTACTTTCTCCTTCCCGATACCATGCTTTTTCATCTCCAGGTCTTGAAGCACAACCAAAGTAGTGGTTGAATGATGCATTACCTTGGTAGTGAAGTGAACAAGGACCTTGAAGTTCTTCTCCAGCTCTATCATACTTGCCTTCATACTAGCAAGATCCACCGCATCCTGAGAATTGATATCTCCTTCTTTGTTGGCTTCTGCATTGTCGTCAATTGGATTGTCTAGCATCTCTAAGTCTAAACAAGGAAGGTTCATTTCAAGGAACAAGCTTGGCCCGTCGTCAGCAATAAGATCTTCATCTTCAAAAACATTAGTCACCTCCATTTTATGAACATTCTCTTGATTGTCTTTGGCCTCATATTTCTAATTAGAATCACTGGAAACAACCATCTCTTGGAGAGAAGAAGTAGATTTACCAACTAATCTGCTAGACCTTCTAGCAGTAGGTTTCCTAATCAACTTCCCTTGAGGGGTTCCAAAATCCTCATTCTTAGTATCCTCACTGCCAACATCATCCTCAGTAGACTTAGCCATCTCCTGCCCCTTCCCTATTTTATCCCCCTCCTTATTGAGCAATTTGCCAACATCAACAAAGTTGCATTTTTCCTCTTTATATTCCATAACCCCTTTCTATTTTTTATCTCTAGGACTACCAGAGGCTTCCAATTTTTTCTTAGGGGTCATCTTAGCAAAAACTATATGCTCAAAATTGTGACTTCGGTTGCCCGGGGCTATCAAGTCAAATTTTGGAACACACACGGACCTCCCTCCTTGCCATGGGATGATCCGCCACGTCACTCTCGCTCTTCTGGAAGTAGCCGGTCGAGAGGAGGCGAGACACGATGAGGATCTGTGTCACGTCTCATTTTTATGGACAATATTATTATTCAAGATTAGTGAACATTTACTATCATTGTTTTACTTTGGGTAACTTCCACATGTGTGAAGATAATTATCGTGAAGTTATATTTGAGTAAATTGGAAATTTGATTTACATGTTAAATATTATCAATGTGATTATAATGATTTGCTTTAGATATGTTTATGGAGACACTAACCTATTGACATCGAATTGAGTGCGAATGAATGCAGGTACTTGTCGAAGACGAGAACATGGTTGAGGTAGAGGTGTTCTAGCCACTTGGTAAGAACTGAAGGGATGGTTAACTCTGATGCAATCACACACTCACGTAGCTTCATTTGCATTTTGAATGGCTTATTTTATGCATCATTGTGTGGATGATAAATATGATGGATGGTTAGATACTTAAATAAATATTTGGTTTTAATTGTGACAGTAAGTCCTTTCTCGAGTGCATGATTTAATTATAAATATTAAAGGTTCTTTTGATTGTATTTGAAATGGTTTTTTTAATAGTTATTTTATGGTATTGAAATAAATAGTGTGTTTAAATTATTTAAATAATTAAAATATATAAGTGTTTTTCTATTCTTA
Organism: Cunninghamia lanceolata; assembly: GCA_027924645.1. Classification (NCBI taxonomy): domain Eukaryota; kingdom Viridiplantae; phylum Streptophyta; class Pinopsida; order Cupressales; family Cupressaceae; genus Cunninghamia; species Cunninghamia lanceolata. The sequence continues at coordinate 15,087,219 of BSBN01001152.1, read as the reverse complement.
TAAATATTATTGTTGAATAACAAAATCTAAAATTAGTTGTATTTAAATGCAATAGATATGCATATTTATATATTATTTTAATATTATTGTTTATACTTCTTGTTTAAATTAAGTGACTATTTTATTTTGAAAATAAATAAATTGTATTAATAATATTATTATATTTAGAAAACTAATCAAAGAGATTTAATTATTGTTATGATGTCATGCAAGTGACATGAAGGAAATTAAGTTTAATCTATTTAATTTTGAAGGCTTTTGGGAAGCCAAATTATCATGCAAACTGAAAACAAACTTGAGTGATCAAAAAGTAATTGAGAAAACCTAATTTTTCAATGCCATTTTTGGGGAAGTTTTTGAATAAAAAATAAGGGGGCAGAAGTAAAAAAAAAAATGACCACCATCATTCTAAGGAAGGAAGCAGGCAGAGAAAAGCAAATTTTGTTGTGTTTGGGAAGGGCGACAACAACAAAGGAGAAGAGATTTGTAGGCTGCATTGGGAGGAAGGAGAGGCTGCGACATCAGCTACAATTTCATCCTTTGACCAACTTTATCTCCAGGTTTTTCTTCTTGAAATCAATTGCATTAAAATCATGTTTTTGTTGACTATCAAAATGATAGATTTTAGCTTGTTTGGTAGGTGTTAGCCTCTTCTTTATGCTTGACCTGCCTTGATATTTTTTTGTCGCCAGCTTGTTTCAACCTTAAACATAGGCATTTATCACATTATCTTCCTCAATTAGACTTGAAATCATTTTTCCTCTTGTGTTGTTGACCCACCAAGGTTTAGCCAAGAAAATATGAGTTTGCGAGCTGCCTTACCTTACCTATGGTTGTTGTGATTTAATTCTTGTCACCAGCACTTAACCCTCTAATTTTACTTGGGACAGACTTTGCTTATCTGTATAAATCTACCTTTACCTTTATCCTTTATCCTTGCATTGGTATGTTTAGTTAGCAAAATGGACATCTTTTCTTGTAGCTGGGTTGCTATCCATGAACTTGTTGATATTCTTGCAGCCATATAAATTAGTCTTGTAGCAGTGTATTTATCAGCCATTCTTTATAGATGTTGTAGCTATCTTTTTCCATTTTATTTATTGTTGAATCTGTAGAGTTACTGTTGGAAATATAGCTAAAAACCTAGACATGGTTAAAATTACCTTCTGTCAGACATAAAAATAGAGAAAATGTTAACTTCAGGGTTGCTATTAGAAATCAGATCTCTATTCGGAATCGACCTCTAGATGTGTAAAAACCAAACTCTTAAACATAGATGGAAATAAGGGCTATCTGTAGCTGACTATTTCTTTATTGTTTGTTGTTCAAACACTATTTTAAAACATTATCTTGAATGACAGTAGAAGATTACAAATTTTGTTCATTATTTATTTCAATTTTGTCACAGTTCCTACCACATAAATGACAGGAAGGTTACTAAATGTTATATAAAAACTTATTGAATGGACTGAGATAGTTCATGTCACAGATATGACAGTAAGATGGATTAATAACTTAGAATGACTATTATATGGTGAATTATGACTGAAATATGGATTAGAATTTATATAAATTTGACAAACTTATGGATGTATTGTATGAACAATTGACGGATTATTGCTTGGAAAGTGTGTCCTTTTGAATTCTATTTTGGGAAAGGGATTTTATTGATTTATTGGTGAACTTGAATTCTTTTATTCTATTTTCTTATTATTTATTTCTTGGGGAAAGAAGTAGATTTTATCTAGGAATGTTATTGGATTGCTTTCTGGGCAAGGGTGTTGAATGTGGAATATTAGATATGGCTTTTCCTCTTTTCAAGAATTGAACCAGGTTACTATTTTAAAGGATTAGATCTAATCGAGTTGTCATTGAAAAGATGATTTTTGTCTAGAAAACTTATTTATATGTATCTCTGTCACATCCTGTTGCGAGACAATATGCATTTCAGTATTTAGAATTGCACATTAAGGCATCAGGTTGCATCGGGAGTTCCCACCTGTTAATTGTTCCTGGTAGCTAGACATTTCGTGCAGGGCTGGGTTTCCTTTGTTTCATGAAGGGATCTAGGGAACTGTAATTACTTCATGGTTGGGTGGAAAAGCACCTGGGCCATGTTCCTATCTCTTGGCTCATAGGTGGTGGACCACTTGGTTCGTGCGACTGATTCAAGCATATTGATTTATTGATTCTTGGTGTACATGATTATTGTAACTTGTAATTGGATATATTGTGGCATGAATGCCAATGGACTTGTATATTATTTTATAGTGCTTTCATCTGGATTGAGCACGTGACTTTGTAAGATTCAATGACATTTTGATTCATTTATAGATTATCTTTTCACTTGTGATATTGTAATTGAGCAGATTAATTACACCTTTTATTCTTTTATATTGTAATTAAGTGGATTAATTACATCATTTACCTTTGCTTATTGTGATGTTGTATTTAAGTGGATTATTTACTTCATTTACTTTGAGATGGTTTTTTTGGCTTTTACATTTACTTGACAGGCTTTACAGTCTAGCTCGTTGAAGAGCTGGACTCACATCACGGAGAGGAGTCGACACGTCCTGGGGCCATTGTTGTTGTGTGCTAATGTAGATGTTTTCTTTGATGATTGTTGTTGTAGAGACAACCCTATGACTCAAAGGGTCACTAGTTACTCTTCTCCTATTGGCGTTTTTGTTATTCCACCTTTGTGTGGGTAAGTTGTTACTTTCATTGATGCCTTGTTGTCTTTCAATTTGTTGGATGATTGCATGTTGCATTTAAAGTTGTCTAAATGCTTCTATTTGTTGAAGGACAAGTGGATCCTATTGTGGTCATGGATGGATCTCCTCAATCTCGTCGAGGATTACCTAACCTTGACTAACCTTGACTAGACTTAGGGTTTGACCTAGGGTTTTGGTTGACCTAGGGTTTAGTTGTGCGTTGACCTTTGTTGACATTGTGATATTATCAAGGGTTTGACTGAATAATTGACCGTGGTTGACCTTGTGATGGTATCAAGGGTTTGCAAGTTATCTATGTGCCTAATGTTTTTGTTATTTTCTATGGTTTTATGCATGCAAAGCTATATGAAATGCAAACTTGTTTTTGTGCTTTTTTTGGTATTTTGGAAATGAAAGATGCTTTTTAATCTAAGAAAGGAAATATGAATACAACTAGAATGAATTTTACCTAATACAATTATTCTATGTTTTGGGGGTTTTTGAATATTTGAAACAATTAATCTAGAAAAAGAAATTGCTAGTAAATGAATTAATCTATGAATGCAAATTACTTCTAAGATGCTAGATCTAACTTTTCTATCAAGGAAAAAGCAATAAATTACTAATCCAAAGAGCAATTTCAATTTTCTAATTACTACCAATAGACAAAAGCATAGAGGAACCTAAAATAATGAAGATTTGTGTGACTCCACCACCCTCATAAATCCTTGATGGCAACCTTATATCCTCTTGAAGCATTGGGAAGACCTCTTGGTGACAAGACAACACAAAGAAGCAAAAGAAGCTTGTAGAAGCTTAAGAGAGCTCAATGAGAGCTTTTGATGAGCACAATGGTGTTGATAGAAGCAGTGTAACAATGTTTGAAGAGATTTATGAGAAAGCTTGATGAACAATGAACAAATAACAGGCACCTTCATCCTGTGAGAGCATTAGAATGTTGATTAGAGAGCAAAAACTTAGCAAGAGTTGTTTGCACAATGAATTTGCCTTTGTGGAAGATTTGAATCTATGCAGCAATGAAAGCTTTGAATCTTTGGAAAAATAATGAAAGAAATGAAGAAAGAGGCTCAAAGGCCTATGAAGAAGCTTGAAAAAGCTTGTGAAGCTAAGAAGGGTATTCTCCAACTTGCTCAACTTGGAAAATAATGAAGAGGTGAGGGGTATTGATAGATTAGAAGAAGGGATGAGAGGTGGAATTGATTAAGAATTTAACTCAATTGATTAAAGAGTTAACAAGGATTGATTGGGGAGTGAACTAGATTGATTACCCAGTAAACTCAGTTAATTAGGGAGTGATAAAGCAATAATAGCTTATCACTGAAGAAGAAATGGAGCTAGAAGAATGCATGGGAGAGAATAAATGTTAATTTTAGATCAAATGGAGCTAATTATGCATGTGTGGGTGCATGAAATAGTCAACTCCTTATTAGGCATCAAAAATCGTGTGAACTGGAAGAAAAATGGGCAAAAACGGAGCTATTTCGAGTTAGAAACTTGAGTTTTTCTACGGCTAGAAACACGACAGGATCACCCCTTTCACTAGTAAGGTCACTCGGGGGGTGACCCTGGGTCACTCGGGGGGAGATCCTACTTTTTGAGGGTCGCCTAGGGGGAGATCTTGCTTTTTAAGGGTCACCCGGTGGGAGATCTGGAAAAAAAGGGGTCTGAGAAGAAATGTGTGATGGGAGATGGTAGAGAAGATAAAAAGGAGGTGATCTATCTCTGGAAACAAGTCAATCACATGAAATAATCCAAAACTCCACTTGCAAAGTAGGATCTCCTAGGGGTGATCTAGAAATAATAGGGGGAGATTTGGATTGGTTAAGTGAAACTGAAAACTGAAAGTTGGAGATGGATAGGGGGGACCTCTAGAAGGCTTCTAGGGGGTGGAGAGGATGAAAAATATAGGGGGAAGGTGAAAAATCACCTACAAGATACTTACAAGGCTTAGGAACAAGGTTGAAATCTTAGAAAATGCAAATCGACAAGTGTCACAAAAGTGTCGAAAAGCGTTGACGACACATAGAGAGAGAAAATGACAAAGAGGAAACAACACAAGACAAGAAAGAAGACATGTCATCAAGAGGTTTGTTGCTTAGAGGACATTATTTCATGCTTACATGTACATGACAAGGATTAAAATCATCATAGGGGTCCTTGTGGAGACTGTGTGTGATTTTTGTGCTTACAGAAAGAAGTTTACCAGGGCCATCTTTAAGAGCAACCAAGCTATCAGCAGCTTCGTGGGTAGGAGGGGCTTTGATAGACTTTGGGGATTTAGTAGGACTTTTCTTAATGTTGACCTTTTTCTTTATCGTAGAAGCCCTAGGATCAACCACAACGACATTCTTTAAGGGAGTCTCTAGTGTGACCTCCCTAATCACAACCCCATGTAAAGTCTTACCTCAAGCAAACAGAGCAGAGCTCGTGGATGGGCTATCAACCAAATTAGCAACTTTGGGTTTGGGGATTAAGGGATTAAGGGATTCTCATGGTTCTACGCATGAATCTTTGTAACATATTTCACAAAGGCTTCAAGAGAGGAAAGGAGGTAAAATGGGAAGCTAATCACCAGATTATGCCTGAAGTTGTTAAGTAACACAAAATGATAGTGATAAAACCTCCTAAAACAACCTTCAAGTGTGAAATATTTCATTAGAATAAAGCATACCTCATCCCATGGCTTTGGTAGCTTCTCATGGTTAAACCCTCCTTGCAGATTATACTTCTCTCCCTCCTTCAAAAAATTCACAAGATTTTTAGGGTCTGGAATTTTGCTTTGCCTCTTCTACTTCTTACCCTTAGTTGACATGCTCATTGCAAGGCCAATAACTTCCTCTAAAATTTCAAACCCCACCCCTCTTATCTAAACTTTCCTATTGTTCCAAGAAACCACACATTGAATGGAAAGATTTTCATTGTGCCTGTTAAGGCACTCCAAAAGAAGGAGCAACCCCCCTCACAACATATGTACCACAAGGTTTCATTCTGTTTGAATTCTTCACACGATATTGGCTCAGTCCTCATCATATCTCCTCCCATGGTGGAATAAAATAGAAACTTAACCGAGAAAGGTTGGATAACAGGAGAAGTATCACTATAAACCAATAGTTTCTAATAAAGATGGCAAGTATTTCTCTCTGAAATATAGCTAATACATGTTCTTGAGATCGAGAACTTTCCCATCCACCACAATAAATCATAATACCACAATGATTTAAGTTAACCTTATGTGAACTTAAACTCATGTACCACCCAAGATGGTCTTCATTATTATTAGACGTTGCCAGCAACATGAAATATCTCTGCCCCAACCCTTGAACCATGTGAAGATAGAGCTAAGTCAACTCCGCCATCCTCCTAACGTGTTTCATCGCATTGCCACCCTAGCCACAACAAATCACATGCCAAGAGTTTAAATTTAAATTCAAAATCTCATCAATCTTGTCCATAATTATTCATGAATTAAAGGCAACTCCTTTTGAAGGAGGTCTTGTAGGGGCTTAGGGAGATTGTCAACTTGTCACCAACATCTCCAATTAGTGAACTTTTGGTCTAGGTTGGAAAGTCCATCCACCACCCTATTTCCCTCATAGTAAATATGGACAATGTCCTTATCTTTAAAACCCATCAAAAGACCTTTAATATCCCATATTATGTCATCAAGTTGCCAACTAGAGTCTATATTACCAACCACAACATCTATAATGATTTTGGAATCACCTTCCACCTAGATTTTATCAATCTTCAAAGAGAGAGCAATTTTTAATCCCCAAACCAAAGCCATACCTTCAACCACATTATTAGTTTCGCTTCCTAATGCTCCAACATAGGCCAATACAAGGTTACCATAATAAGATCAGATGATCCCACCTCCACTAGCTAACCCTAAGTGACTTTTAGCAACCCCATCAAAATTCAACTTGAACCAACCTTGAGGGGTGGTTTTCATCTAGTATTCACATGAGCCAGCTTCTTTGAGTTATCAAACTTAACCATGTTAGAAGAGATGCCCCAATCTCTGGCCAACTTAATCTCCATAGGGGTGGGGGGCTTAGAGGGGTCTTCAAGTTACAATTAGAAACATTCTCAGCTAGAATTTTAGAGAAGATGACTAAACCTCTTTCAAATTTTTAATGGTATCTCTAAATATACGATTGTTATGCTCCTTCCATATGCTCCAAGTGGGGAGAATCTGCCTCCAAAGTTCTCTAATCCTAGGGTGGGAAAAGGGGGCTTTCCAACTCTCTACCACCTCAATCAGATTTTCATTCATGACCTAGTCCATACCTAGCTTTATAAGAATCATACCCCATAGTTATTTGGCAAATTCACAATGGAATAGCAAATGGAGAACATTTTCTTCCTCCTTAAGGCATATCACACATCAATTGAGCATTAGAAAACCCCTCTTCTTAATATTATCCAAAGTCAAGATTTTGTTATGTGCAACTAACCAAAAGAAAATAATTTTGGGAGTCAAATGGTGATTACATATTAATTGCCAAAAACTCTTCCTCGTACCTTGGTTTAATAGTAGATCATAAGTAGTCTTGACAGATAACAAACCTCATCTATCCTGAGACCATATCATTTCATCTTGTCTAGGGAAGATGGACATTCTAAAATTAGTAAGTTTTTGTTGTAAGGAGGTAATCAACTAATCAAAATTGTTGTTATCATTACAACAATCAGCTAAGTCCCTCCACTATCCAAGCCCCTAATTATAAAAGATATAGTTATCAACCCTTTCCCTAAAGAAATTGTTGGCAAGATGGACAAGGTTACTGTAGATCTCCTGGTTAATGAGAGGTTGTTCTTGTAGCCATGTGTCCTTCCAGAATCTAATTAGATTACCATTACCAAACTTCCATTTAATTCCTTTTGAGAGAAGATTTCTAGATTTCAACATCTTGTTCTAGATTATGGATACTTTGGGGAGGCCCTCTTGTTCAATAAATCTATCATGTTCCTCATTGTGTAGATATTTTTCCTTCATAATACAACTCCAATCTATGTTATCCTTCATAAAACCCCATCCCACCTTGGCAAGTAGAACTTAGGTGAATCTTTCTAATGTTAAGACCTCCCTGCATTTTAGAAAGAAAAACTTTGTCCCAATTGACTAGAGAAATTATTTTCTTCTCTTCCACCCTCGTCCAAAGAAAAGTTCTCTGAATTTTCAGCAATATACATGGGCATTTTAAACAAAGTAAGAAAATAAGTAGGAATTCCCTATAGAGAAGATTTAAGGAGATGATACTTACCAGCTTGACTTAATAACTTACCTTTCCAACCAATAAGCTAGATCATTTCAAGAACCGCATTCCAAAAGGAAGGAGCCACTTCCTTTACATTTAAAGGGAGACCAAGATAAATGGAAGGCAAAGCAACATCAACACAACTGAGGATGGCTTTAATCTTCTCTTGAAGGTCCAAGTTGGTGTTAAAAAATAATGTGTTTCTCTTATCATAATTAATACATTGCCCAAAAGCCATGGCATACTCATTTAACAATTGTTTCCACTTCCTAGCTTCCACCATTGAGGCTACCCCAAAAAGTATGGTATCATCTACAAATTTTTGGATAGTCGGGGGATCAACAGTAGATATAGCCATAATCCATTTTAACCCTTGTCTCCTTAAAAGTTTCATTATATTCCTTCCCAAGACCTTAGCCATTATAATGAAAATGTAGGGAGATAAAGGGTCACCTTGTCTGATTCCTCTCCCTCAACTAAAAAAGCCACGGGGGATACCATTAACAAGCACTGAATACTTAACTGTGGTCAAACATTCTTTTATCAACCTAACAATGTTATCCTAAAAACCAAATTTCTTGAGAACTCTAAACAAGAAGTCCTAAGAGATTCTGTCATAAGATTTGGAAATGTCAAGCTTGAAGACCATACCTAGGATATTACTTCTGTCTATAGAGTGGATTAATTCATGAGCAGAGATAGCAGCATCAAAAATTTGTCTCTTTGGGATAAATCCTTTTTGACAACTAGTTATGAGACCATCTAATAGGGGTTGGATTTTGTACACCAAAGTCTTGGAGAAAATTTTAGAGATAGTATTGCAAAGACTAATGAGGTGACAGTCTCCCATAGACACATGATCCAACTTCTTGGAAACAATGGAAATAAAAGTATTATTGATCTACTTAAGAGCCTTACATGTTCTAAAGAAGTCTATGATAGTTGTAGTCATATAAAATCAACTATATCCTAGAATTCCTAAAATAAAGTAGGGGGAAACCCATCAGGACCAGGAGCCTTGAATGCCCCCATAGAGAAAACCATAGCCCTAACCTCTTTTTCGGTAATTGGTCTCAACAAAGCACAATTATCTTCATTAGAGAGAAGAGTAGGTATGCTATCCAACAACTACTCAACAAGAATATGAGTAGGATTGACAACCTATTATGAAAGAAAGGACTTAAAATAGTTAGCAGCAAGTTGTCTTATCTCTGCATTAGTGTTAACCTACATACCTCTATCATCCAAGAGTTTGGTAATCATGTTTCTTTTCCTATGTCTCATACCTGATTGATGAAAGAAGGTAGTATTCTTGTCCCCTTCCATCAACCATTGTATTCTAGATTTTTGTTTCCAAAAAATTCTTCCTTCTTCATGAGATCCTTCCACTCTTGAAGCAAAGAGTTTTCTAAATGGAAAGTGTTATCACTCTTATCCCCATTGGCAATTTTGTTTTGAATAAAAACAAGGTTAGCAGAAATATGCTTCTTTTGAGAAAAACATTTCCAAAACAAAACTTATTCCATCCTTTAACCTTATGCTTAACATGAAGGAGTTTTTGAGCTAACCTGAACATAGGAGATCCATGAATAGTAATGCTCCACCAGTTTGAGATACAATCACTAAAATCTAGGTGTGAGACTCACATAATTTCATATTTGAAAGGGAATGGCCCTTTGGAAGTTCTTTCCCACCTGGTGAACAACAACAAATTGTGATATGATATAGTTCTAGCAAGAGCTAAGAGTTTAGAATGACTTATGATGTCCCAATTAGAAGAGATCAAAAACCTATCAAGCTTAACATGAATAAGCTACTCCCCCCTCCTTCTGTTAGTCCAAGTGAAGAGTTGGTCATTCAATTCCACATCCATAAGACCAATTATATTAAGGAAATCAACAAGATTATCCATGTTGTCCAAAAAATCCATAATGCCCCCAGATTTTTCTCAAGGATATAATAGAGTATTAAAATCTCCAGCCATCATCTAGTAAGCCTCTTTGTTAGAAACAATGTGAGAAGCCATCTCTTCCCATAAATCCTTCCTAGCCTTCCTAGAATTAGGAGCATAAATATTTATAAAGGTCCATTCCTTGTATTATTGGAGACAAAATTCACTTCTAGGTTGTTCCTATTATGAAACCTATAACCACCAAAGAGGTGGTGTTTATTCAACATAGTGACCAAAACTCCTGAAGCACCAAAGAATTAACTAATACAATAATCAACAGTGGGGCATAATTTATTGGCTATACTTTGAAATTCTCCTCTGGCATTTTAACTTCTTGAAGAAGCAAGATATCAATCTTATTCTCATAGATGTGGTTTTTAACCAGAAACTACTTTTGGGGACTATTCAGTCCTCTTATATTCTAGGATAAGATCTTCATTTACAAACTTTCCTAGAGTTAATCTCTAGGGTACGTTGCCTCCCATTAGATATTGCCTTAGCTGCTTCCCTCTACCTAGTTTCCCTCTGTGAAGGTCTACCAACCTTGCCATCTATTCTCGCATCTGTTGATTTCTTCATTGGGCCTTTTCCTTTCCTCTTGGGAGTAATCCATTCTTCTTGGTCACACGCGCTCCAAGTTGTGCTTGGTCCCACCCCAGGGGTTAATTTTCCCAGAGATAGAAACCCTACTTTTTTCCCCATCTCTTTCCCTCTCTCAAGGATTGGGGTTTGTCGTCCCACAATAATTGTTTCCTCCATATTGGGTAGGTTATCAGTTAGGGAGTTCAAGGATTCTTGAAGTTCTCCCTCCTTATCCTCAAACTAACTGGGGAAAACATTTGGAAGAATATTCATCTACTCTTCAACCTACTGTTTGAGCTCTGTTTCGATGTCATTAGGCTTTTCCTTAATAGAGTTTTCCTCTTTGCTATCCCTTCAGGCACATAGGACTTATTAGGGGAGCTTAGGATATTAAGGGTATCCTTTTTAAAAGGGTACTCCTTAGCTTCTAACTCATTTTCCACAACTTCCTTGGACTTAGGGGATTGGTTCTTAAGTGTTTTACATTCTGAAATTAGATGATCCTTCTTAGAACAATTTTGGCAAAAAGTAGTAGCATTTTTATACACAATCTATTGCTCCCACCTACCAAACTTAGATTCAAGGGTTATTAAGGTGGGCAATGTTTTATGAATATCCACATCAACACAAAAATGAGAAAACACTAACCTTGTCTTATTTTTCATAGTGTTATCCAGAGCTATGAAGTGGCCAAAGGAATTAGCAATCCAAATAAAGATCTCTTCATCCCAATATTCCAGAGGAAGGCTAGGCAACCTCACCCAAATTGGGGAAGATTTATTCAGCTCCAATAGTACATCAAACCCAAGTTTCCAATGGCCAAGATATAAATTGTGCTTCCCATACATCCAAGGACCCCTTGCGAGAACTAAAACTAGGTCCTCCTTAGATGTGAAATTGAATAGGAAAATTCCACCCACCATTGCACTAACCAAGACACTACCTTTCAAATGCCATTTGTTGGAGACCACCTCCTAACCATATCTATGTTAGGTTTGAATGAGAAGAACTTTCCAACAAAGGATAGATCCACTGATGAAACTATCTTTTCCACCATTGAATTCAAGAGTTTTAAATCTATTCCTTTAGCTAACTCTGATAGCATGGGGACAACAGAATCTCTACTACCACCTTATTCTTTGAAGCCAAGGAGGGCATTCTTCCAAGCTTTAGGAATTTAGTCCAAAGCTAGCATCACATGTTATAAAGGACTACTTGAGGTAGTACTTGTTGCAACCTATACCTTCAGGGACCCTAAAGGGGGAGTCGGGGCCTCCCCAAGTTGATCGAGTCCATACCATAAGAAAATTCAAAACTGTCTAAAGGTAGGAAGTTGCAGAGTAGAAGAAATATTTTAACTGTGTATCCCTATGTTAACCTTGGGAAGATGAGTTGATCTTATGGGTTCAAGGTGTTTTCTTTACCCTTGATTATGATCTTTGTCTTTTCTTTGATTGTGTTTTTTGGCTTTGTTTGTGTGGGATATGGGTCCATTATTTTGGTTACGTCCAGGGATTTTGATTGTTTGGGTGTTTTAGATTTTAGATGATTTGGATTTTGAATGATATTGGATTTGACTTCCATAATTTATATTTAAGATGACCCTAGGATTGAGATTAATGTGTAGACACAAGGATAATTTTTTGATTGGATGATGATTGATGCTCAGGATTAACCTTTGAATTAAGGTTGGATCAATTGGGCTTTGATCTTCCAAGAATTTTTGTGGATGATAGGATGATTTGGATTAAGGTTGATGGTGATTAGGATTGGAATGACAAGGATTGGTAGGTTTTGGATTATTGGATAGTTATCTTAAAAGGGATAATTAATACCAAAGGGAGTTCATAGGGGAATGGTATCCTTAGGCAACTTTTCCAATGATTTTAGGATGATTTGGAGGGATGACTTGGATAGGCGATTTTGGATGGATGGTTTGGACAAATATAACTTGGACTATAACATGATTTATCTTTAGATCCTAGGGATGTTTAGGACTAATTAAGATTAATATATTTAGGCCCAAGGATGATTAAGGGTCCTAGTGGATAGATGGGATGCTTGGTGTAAAGGATCTAAGGAAAGTTCTAAATTTTCCAAGACTTGCTCCTAAGGATGGTGGGTTTGGATTATGAAGATGTGAGGTTTGGATTGATGTGGATTGGATGATTAAGGACATGAGATGTGGATTTGTGGGATTAGGTTGGACTAGGTAGGTTGAGGATGAAACAAAGTGTTGGGGGTTAGGTTAATTAGAGAGTGGATATGGACTAGGGCTCAATCATTTTTTTTGTTTTCTTGGACTAAGGATTGTGTAGATTTGGATGGGGAATGAGGTTTAAGGTTAATTTGGATGGTTTAGGAATAGGTTAAGTTTTGGTTTGGATGAGGGGGGTTGCTTGGTCTGGATTAGATCAATTTTTGGATGAGGGACAAGGCGTGGTTTGGATAATGGATGGAACAAAGGATAGACTAAGGTCTTGTGTAGGTTTAAGTTTGATTTAGATGGAATAAGAGATAGACTAATGTTTAATATGGATGAGGTGATTAGTACAAAGCATTCCTTAGGCTTGGGATAATGTAATGATGATGTGATAAGGTTAGGATGAAAAGGATAATGGATTATGGATTCAAATGGATGAAAGGATAATGTGTATGGATTATGGATAATTGATTAATGCATAGGGATAGGATGGTGATATGAAGTGACTTGGACTAAGGTTGTGGATGATGGTTGTCCTTACCTTGGATTAAAATTTTGATTGAAGGGTACTAATTTAGATAATGTGTTCAAATAAACAATTAGTTTTCAAAATTTTGACTTGGTTTGAGGGTTTTCAAACAAGCACTTGGTATCCAAAACACCAAATCAAGAAGACACAACAATAAGCCTAAATTATTCAAGTAAAGAGTATCAATCCCCATGGAACCATAAATGTACTATCTATCAAGTGATGGATAGCTAGGGAATTCAAGGTCATGGACCACCTATGCACCCCTTTACCTTGGAGGCCAAAGACTTACCCAAAGTTAGCTCTATCTCCCTGACTTAGAAACTATACAGTGTGAGTAACTTCTTGGGCCTAACCGATATCCAATGCACCACAAGGAAAGAGAGTCGATGGTTTTAAGATAGGTTCAAACAAGAATTTCTAGGGGCATCCCCAATATGCAAAAGGTACATGGGGCCTAATTTTATGAACTAGTGTGATGTCTAAGGCATGTGATTACTCACTTTATCAAGAGTCATAGCCTTATCATGGGCCCAAAATAATAGCTCCACTTTTGGGGTACAACTTTCTCTCTCAACCCTTTGTATACCCCATCAAAACATGTGGTTTGGGTCATCCCCTAAGGTGATGAAATCCTTAGGAAAGCCCCTAAAGTTAAAGAATTCCAAGTTCTTTTGATTCCCAAGATCACCTTTTAGTGCGAGGGAAGAACATACACAACTTGGATTCTTGGGATAAACACAAGTGAGTAAAGAGGTGTTCTTGATCTCCAAGACTACCTTTTAGTGTGAGGGGAGAGAATACACACTCACTTGGTCCACACAAGCACACTAAAGAAGATTGATTAACCTTAGGAATTGAAATGTGTGGTGTGAAAATCAATGTGTTTAAAGGGTGTTTTTTATTTCCAAGGTCACCTTTTCATGCAACGGAAGAGTAGACACATTCCTTCAAGAGCACCAAATTCACCAAACAAAGTTAATTTTAATATCTTAGGGAAAATGTGAAGCAAACACACAAGTAAGGTTTAGTGGTAGGTCTTATTTAATGAAACCTACATGAAACTTGTTAGTAGTTTCAAAGTTTGGGTCTTCTACCAACAAACCTGCAAGTGGTTAGTATTCCAACCATAAGATTATAATCCAATCCACAAGCAAAGATAAGTTAGCAAAAATGATCAAAAATAATGTTGGAAAATGTATGGAATGCACAAAGACTAAGACATAGGGCACAAACACCATGCACAATGCAAAGACACCAAATCTAGAAAGTAGAAATGCTAAATTATGCAACGAAGACATGGGAAATGCATATGGGTTATGGTAAATGCACAAATGCCACAAAGGTGTGGCATTTGTGCAAATGGCATGTAGTGTGTTATCTATACCTGAATGGACCCACATAGCTAAAAATGTAAAAGACAATCAAAAAATGATCAAGATATTGCAAGAAAAAGGTTATCCAAGAGCTTCAAGGACACAAAAAAAGTAATTCATGTAAGTCAATCTCAGCACCAAAGCAAGATAAATTCAGTTAAGAACAAAAAACTTTACAAAAGATGGACTCACAAAACCCTATCTAAAATGATTAATAAAATGACAAACAGAATGGCCAAAAAGCCATGAGAAGGCCTAAATGATATGGAGGATGATACTAGGGGACCTAAAAGACCTCAAAACCTACAAGAAAAATAGATTTAGGATCTCAAGAGTGCCCAAGATGTAGGGGCACTATAGACTAGGGTGTAGATGCCACGAGAAATGTATAGAAACCATATGTAATGCACAGGCACCACAAGGCTACAACATTTATGTTGAAAACACACACAAACCTACAATCATAAGGATTAGTTAGAAAATCCCTCAAAATTTTACAAGATGAGAGTTAGCTAGGACCTAAAAGGACATAAATAAATGTACCTTGCAAGCCAAAATTAATGTAAAATATGAATAGAGCTACAATCTTCTAGGAGGAGAACTAATAAATCTGACAAAGAGAAAACCCCACAAATCTTAGCTGAAGATGGATAAAACAATTAAGAAAATGATGGAGACACTCTAAAACCCCCAAAAAACACAAAGAGAAATGTTAGAAGAGCTCAAAAGCCTAAAACCCTATAAAGAAATAGAGTAAAAGCGTAAACATGCTTGAAATGTGAAGGTGCTACGAGCTAGGGCGAAGATGCCACTGTACTAGAAAATTGTGTGTTGTCTACACCAAAAGGGTCAAACAAAGCCCCAAGAGGGAAATAAATGCCACGGTTACTTGCATATATGTCAATACATAAGGTGAAAATGCTATGAAGTTGGAAACATGTCCAAGAATGTCAAAAAATACAAAAAATCATAGAAAACACTCAAGGAATAAAGGATTAGTATGACATGTCAGAAATGTAGAGGTTTAAATTAGATTAAACAATGCAAACAAGCTATAAATGCAATACAAACAAGCTCACAATCCAATAAAAAAACCTACTTTAGCTTGAGCAATTATGGAAAATAAACTACAATGCAAAACATAAATAAAAGTCACATTATAGCTCCATTGTTATTGTAGATATGCTCCAATGATCAAGTTGATGTGCTAAGATATAATGTGGGTGCTTAATTGCTTAGATATTAATCAATTTGGTAGCATATGGATACTATGAGAATGCATAATGAAATTCTTTGGGTAAGCCTCCTTAAATAGACTTTCCCATGGGAGAATGGATGCTTGTGATTGAAAAGATGAAATCAACAATTGGGATTGATTCTAAGAGGATATTCATTAGCCTTGTGAGAAGTGGCATGATGAGAGGCCTTGTACAAGATTAATGGTAAATATTTCCTTAATTTGTGGGATGGAATTCAAGATTAAAATATGTGGAAGAAGAAGAGTGATGAATGTGGATGGTGGAGATGGAAGAGATGAAATCAAGAGTCAAGATTAACCCATGTAATATGCTCATACATTTGTGAGCAAAGAGTGGGGGATGAGTCAAGGTTGAGGAATGAGGTGGAAGTCAAAGATGCTTCCAAGTTAGCAAGTTCACACATGTGTGAAAAATGAGTGGAATGAGATTAGCATGCTCACAAATGTGTGAGCATTAAAGGAGGTTTGGACACATGTTAAATGATGGACGATTGATGGACGATTGAGATCTTGATCCATGTAGATGGATTAAACAATTAGTATTAAAAGGACAAGGATTGAAGGTGACATGGATTATTAAATTAGAAGACAAGTTAAGGGGGATTAATTAGTCTTAATTAATTAACTAATCATGGATTAATTAATTGATTAAGTTGGAGCAATTGGGAACTAAGGTTATTTAATTAAGTTGGTTTAATTAATTAACCTTAGGGAGGAATGTGAATAATTAATTTCAAAGGGCAATTAATTAATTAATTATGAGAAGGTAGGTTAAATGTGAGGATAATTAATTAAATAATTGTTTATTTAATTAATTTGCAAGAAATTAGTAAGATGGATATTAGTGGTGAATTTGGGGTGTTTATAGTTGTGCATAGCAAAATATGGACCCCACCTTCATGCACAAACCTCAAATATCATACCATGTTAGAAAAACACATAACACACATTTGCATGCCATGCATTGTTGAAGGATATGATGTATTATAGAAGACAAACAAGTGATTTTTAAAATGGGTACATTGGGCACCCTTTACTTCATTGATCAACTTAGAACTTGATGATTATATTGTATAACCTCTTTGATATAGTGTCACTTGACTTGTGATCTATGAGGTACAAAATATGTGAGATAAATCTATACACTTAATATGAATTCATTACAGTATTACAACCTAATGTGATGCAAGTGGGATGATTCTACATAATGTAATTTGAGCGTAAGGATAATGTATTTATGACATTATTAAAAGTGAACATAAAACAAGAGGGTAAATTCAAAGGCAAGGTATGCACTTTTCTCCCCTACATTTTGTCCCTGATTTGGTATGCATGCGAGCTACATTAATCATGCATGTCAAAGTAATGAAAACAATAAATGAAATAAGCAAAAAACCTCAAAGATATAGGGTAATAATGGTGCTTCACAATTGCTATATATTTTGGTAGAGCCACATCTCCTAACTTGCACACACAATTCATTAATGACACTTGCAAAACCACATTAGTAGCATGAAAATATTATCATTCATTTTGGATTTTTCTAGGCATAAGATCAATAATGTGTAAAAGGGTGAGAGTGATGTAAATGGATTCATGATGTAATTGACAATCATGGAGTTCATGATAAATCATTAAGTGTGATTTGAAATATCAATGACTTAGTTTTAAATCCAAAAGAACTATGAAATTATAGTCATGAAGTTGAAACTAATGTGACCCATAAAAAATACATACATAAACCATGTAAAATTTAAACAAAAACATAAATATAATATAAACAACCTTCATAAAAATATAACTAAATTAATCTGATAAAAAATACAACCTAAACTATATGCCACTGAGACACAATATAAACATATTATAAATAACAATAATAGAATTAGAACTAGTATGCCCCACAATAGATCCACCTTGTAAAAGTGAGACAAAATGAAAGCATAGTTTAAGAGAAAATGATAGGTATTAAATTAAATATGCAATAATATATGCAAGGCTATATGATGATGATGCCTTATTGCAATAAGTTGATATAAAGCAAGTCTTAATAATTATTTTTCTAAATCCACCTCAACCCTCATTATCTCATCAAAACTTTTAGAAATGTGATTTTCAAATCAAATATACAAAGAAATAGAGTGGTAGACTATTAATCCAGCATATAATTATCAAAATTTATATAATTGAGAGACCCTAAAGGTCCTAGTGTTTATGGGTGTTTTTGCACGCAACAACTTAGATAAAATACTGAGTATTCTACCTCTTTTGAAAGGAATCAAATCCCAAAGAAAGGAAGATGACAACCCCAAGGTCTATACTTCTAGGTATTGGCCTTTACAATATAACTTAGTTGTATGATGTCTTTTTGTTGTTCTAATCAAGGGGCCTACATAAATTTGGACAAGCTCCAACAAACAAGGTTAAAATACACATAAACCAATCAGTTTTTAGATTTAGCAATGCATAAGCAAACTGATCCAAACATATATTGCCATAAAATGTATAATTTTAGCTCATAACTAATAATACATCAACTTCTATTCATAAAATATCAACTCTATAATAGCATCATGCAAGTTTAAAAGTCCTATTTTAACTCTAAACTAACCAGATTTGATAAAAAAAAGTGCAAAAGAAGGAAATATGGAGAAAGGTTACTAATAAATCTAACTAAATCTTAAACCTTTTCAATCATTTCATCTTCAACAATGGTAGACAAGTTTCCTAACACATTTAACCATCCTTGATTTGATCATTAAAAGCCAACAATCAAGTTTCAAGGAGGTACAATCTTCAATGGTGAATTTATGGGTGTTCAGGATAACCACATAAGATAATTTACAATCAACAAACTACTAGTGGTATGAAAACTTTTCAAACTCATCAAATATCATGAATATTCAGCTAAAAATGAAAGAAATACCCAACTTGGTGTTTAAAAACCATGAAATAAACTTTGTAGGATGATGTAAGTTTAATAAATCTCAATAAATTCCATTCACTATCTTGACTAAAAACTATGAATTAAACTTGTATTAAGCTCAAAAGATTGACAAACATTAACAATTTCTAAACTTGATATAGACAAAACCATGAAAATCACATGAAAAATCAAAAAATACTATGTATTCTCTCTCAAATCCCAATAGTACATATGTTTTTCGATGACTTTTTCTTAAAACACCAACAAGAACTCATTAGTTCTTCACCAATTCTAACCTCTTCTCACCCCTTACAATGAGTTTTCAATTGTATACATATGCAAATCAGCTTTTCCATACTAAGTTTTCACCCTAAAATCTAATAGCTATGATCAATTTGATTTAAGGGCTTAAATTTTATGCTCATACACAAAGTTATTATTGGTGGCAAGGAATATTTTAAAGATATTCCACTAGCTTCCTCAACAAGCTTCCCTTAGTATCAAAAAGTAATTTTTTAATTTACTTTTTGTTACTAAGTTTTCCAAATATGTCAAACTTTTGGAAGTTAAAATATTAAATATTTGCAACTACATCTCCAAAGCATTTAATATTTGCAACTACAACTCCAACAAGTTGTAGTCTGACAAATATTCATAAAAAAGACATAATCAGCTGTAGAAATTTATTTTCTCCATAATGGGTGGTTGTATCTATCCATTTTCAAGTGCAAGCAACAATATCTAGTTGTAGGTGACCAAATATATCATAAAAAATGCATTTCCAACCTTCATACTTCATGTTTCCACCATTTTCCCACCTCAAACCTCCATCTCAAACCTAGAACAACAAGATGGACACTTGTAAAGGGTTGTATCAGTTATGAACAAGGCTATAAATCAAGTATAAGGTGACACAATTCATTTTCCAACAACTGCATGGCTTCATTCCCTTCATTTTCCATCATTTTAGGCTCCAAATGTGCATGTACAATAGTGGCTTAGGTATGATTTTTATTTCGCAACAACTCTTAGGGTTTGTCTTCATCATCCTTGACACAATATTGGCTTCATTTTACAAGTGTAACAATGGTTTGGGCGTGAAAATCAAGTTTCTCCATAGCTAGGATAGTAGGGTGTCTCTAGGTTTTCATCTCTCCATGATAGCTCCAATTGGTATCCTCATAATTCTAGCCTCTTAGACCTTCAACCAACAAATCCAAGCATCAATTTCTTCATAAATAAATCAATTTTAGTCAGTACATATCAAATTATATCCATTTTTCATCATGGATCAGTTATGTGCAAGTTGGCAAATAATTATTAAGACAAGTTGTTTGTTTTTTTAAAAAAAATGGTAAACTTGTCGAGAAAAAATAGTCTGTTGTGGCATCAATAACTTTTATTTTACAATCTAGGTTTTTCTAATATTTTTAGGGAAGTTATGGAATTTAGTTTTTTATAGCCCCACAAAAAATTAGCTATACCCAGATTGTAGATCCAGAGATATAATTGAATTACTGACTGTATATCTCTGCTACTAATTGAGATTATATTGTCACTATAAAAAAATGTGGTTTTCCCTTGATTCCTTTGGTTTCTTGATGCATCCTCTTGACCTTTCCATTTTTAATACCTACTCAATCCTCCTATCATCTTGGAAATGCTCTTTGAATGCATTGTATGTGCCAAAAAAAATCAGAAATGAAAGTTGTCATGGCTACTTCAGGGTTTCTGAGTTTGTCAAAATTCTATTTTAAGACTGCTTTTTGACCATTTTAGGTGAAACAATGATTGGATTTTGCATTTAGGATACTTCGACAACATTCTCCTTCAAGTCCTTTAGCCAATTATAAGGTTTTTATCAAAGTTCATGGCTTTTATGACCATGTATACACTGCTATTTGACTATGACAACAGTAGACAATTTTGGAACCTTGTATGAATTGTGTTCTTTTCACATTTGCATGGATTATTTTCTTCACTTCTAGCTAATGGTTTCACTTTATTAGTATGTCATGATCTTGATCAAGCCCTTGGTCTTCTAAGAAACCTAAAACTAATGATAATGACATGATAAGATCTAAGCATACCACATGAATGCATTCATATATTTAGTCATCTTGACAGCTCCTAAGACTCTACAAATATGAAGGATTATACTCTTAACTTTATATATGAAGATGGGTGAGTGCAGGATCATCGTGGGCCAAACAGTGGCAATAGGAAAAAAAATTGCATCTTTACTTAGCCAAAATCACGAATTGGGGAAGTTTGACTTTCTTACACATGTAAAGAATATCCATTTGGAACGGATATCTATTTTGTGGGTCCCAAAATGGATATCCATTTCTAGAACTATACAAATAGTATTCTTTGTTATTATTTTCATTGGTTTCTGCTTAGAACTTACAATTCAACTTACAAATTTTTATTGTTACATGGTTAACATCTTTTCAACCAATCAACAAAGTTGCATCTCTCTCTCTCTCTCTCTCTCTCTCTCTCTCTCTCTCTCTCTCTCTCTCTCTCTCTCTCTCTCTCTCTCTCTCTCTCTCTCTCTCTCTCTCTCTCTCTCTCTCTCTCTCTCTCTCTCTCTCTCCAAATCGACAAAGTTGCATCTCTTTAAAATTTGAACCTCACTCTCTCTCTCTGTGACCTATCTACCTCCTAGTTAAATCCTTTTCCTAGATTTCCTAGTTTTCCTTTTCCTTTCCAATTTCCCTTTAGATCCCACCAATTTTTTCCTATTTACCATTTTCCACCTCTTCTCTCATCATTCTTCCCATCCAATGAACTTTAGTTTTATCTTGTTTCCATTTTATCCTCCCAATTTATATCCTCATCCCTCTTTGCATGTCCTAGTTTTCGTGTTTCCATTTTATTTTTCGATAAGGGAGAGGGAGAGGGATGAAGAGGGAGAGAGGGTGGAGATGGAGGGGAGAGAGAGGGGAGAGATAAGGTGATAGGGGGGAGAGACAGAGTCCTAGTTTTCTTGTTTTCATTTCCTTCATCGATAAGGGAGAGGGAGAGATAGAGGGGAGAAATAGGGAGATAAAGGAATGATAGGGCAGAGAGAGATAGGAGATAGAGAGATAGGGAGATATAGCTAGGTAGAGAGAGAGAGGAGATAGATAGGGAGAGATAGAGGAGACAAAGGGAAGAGATAGAGAGATAGAGAGTGAGTGAGATGTCTAGAGAGATAGGGGAGAGAGAGGAATGATAGGGGAGAGAGAGGTAAGAGATATTTGTCTCCTCTATCTCTCCCTATCTATCCTCCTATCTCTCCCCTCTATCTCTTCTATCTCTCCCTATCTGTCTCCTCTCTCTGTACATATCTATCTCTCCCTATATCTTGCCTCTCTCACCCCTATCATTCCTCTATCTTCATGTCTCTCCTCTCTATCTCTCCCTCTCCCTTATCGATGAAGGAAATGGAAACAAGAAAATTAGAGGGGGAGAGGGAGAGATATTGGGGAGAGATAGGGAGATAGAGAAATGATAGGGGGGAGAGAGACAAGAGATAGGGAGAGATAGATAGGTAGAGAGAGAGAGAGAGGAGATAGATTGGGAGAGATAGAAGATACAGAGGGGGAGATGGGGAGATAGAGAGTGAGTGAGATGTGTAGAGAGATATGGAGAGAGATTGAGAGGTAGAGGGATGATAGAGAGAGGGAGATAAGGGAGAGATAGGGAGATAGAGGTTTAGGGTTTAGGGGTTAGGGGTTAGGGTTTAGGGATTAGGGGCATTATTTAGGGTTTATGGATTTAGAGAGAGAGAGATTGCTTTTGACATGTAACCATAAACCCTATATAATGCCCCTAAACCCTAAAAATGGGCAACCCTAAACCTCTAAACCCTAAATAATGCCCCTAACCCCTAACCCCTAAACCCCAAACCTGAGAAACCCCAAACCCCTAAACCCTAAACACTAAACCCAAGAAACCCTAAACCTCTATCTCCCTATCCCCCTATCTCCATATCTCTATTGTTCCTCTACGTCTCAACCTCTCTCCCTATGTCTCTGGCCATGTCCCTCACTCTCTATATCCCTATCTCTCCCCTCAGTCTCCTTTATATCTCCCTATCGGTCCTCTCTCTCCACTACAACAAAAGAGGCAATTAGCACCTAAAATAGTGCCAGAATTTAGTGCATTTGAGTTTATAAATTGGACACTTCTACCGGCACAAAACTCGATGCCAAACTGCATTTCTCTTTGGCGCCTGATTTAGCATCGGGTTTAGCGTCAGGTTTAGTGCTGAGTTTAGTGCCGAGTTTTAGTGTCGGGTTTAGCACTAGATTTTGTTGCTTCTGATTCTGCTTCTGGTTTTGCTTCTTGTGTTGCTTCCAGGTTTACTTCCAATTTTGCTTCTGGTTTTGCTTCCAAGTTTGCTTCTAGTTTTGCTTCCAATTTTGCTTCCACTTTTGCTTCCAATTTTGCTTCCAGTTTTACTTCCAGTTTTGCTTCCAATTTTTCTTCTGATTTTACTTCCAAGTTTGCCTCTAGTTTTGCTTCCACTTTTGCTTCCAATTTTGCTTCTAGTTTTGCTTCCAGGTTTGCTTCTGATTTTGCTTCCAATTTTGCTTCCAGTTTTGCTTCCAGTTTTGTTTCGAGTTTTGCTTCCAGTTTTGCTTCCAATTTTGCTTCTGGTTTTGCTTCCAGGTTTGCTTCCGGTTTTGCTTCCAATTTTGCTTCCAGTTTTACTTCCAATTTTACTTCCGGTTTTGCTTCCAGTTTTGCTTCCAATTTTGCTTCCGATATAACGTCACTTGTTGCTTCCAATTTTGCTTCCATTTTTGTGTCTTTTGTTGCTTCTAATATGGCTTCTATTATTGCATCTTTTGTTGCTTCTAAAATTTCTTCCATTATTACTTCTTTGTTTGCTACTTGAATTGCTTCTGTTTTTGCTTCCTAGATAATGCCAAGTTTTGCTTCCAAGATTGCTTCTAGTTTGCTTCTAGTTTGGCTTCCATTTTCTTCATTTTTTGCTTCTAAAAATGCTTCTTGTTTTGTTTACATTTATTAATTTAATATGTTTTATTTCAATTTAATTAGTTAAATATATCATGCCTCTTAATTAACTCATATGATTATAGAGTAAGTAATTTAATTATTTAACTCATATGATTAAATAACAAGATAATTATTATAACACGATCATCATCTATAATTAAAACAATTGAGTCAAATATCTATAATTTAATTGAATTTGACAACATCCATCCTAAGTAGTGAATTAAAATCATCATACGTAATAAATATCCATCCAAAAATCATCGACCACTTTCAATAAATATAAATTGACAAGTCAATACTGATAAGATCATCATCATATATAGCTAAAACAAGTGAAAGTCAAATGTGCCAGTAGATCAATAACATGTCAAAATGATACATGTCCAACAGTCAACATAAGTCAAAATGATACATGTACAAATGATATAAGTAAAAATGATAAATTATGTAACTCAAAATGATACAAGTCAAGATGATACATGTCCAAATGATTAAGTCAAAATGATACATAAATTTATGATACAACTCATTAATATGGTACTGTAGGCCATGAAAATGATACATATGATAGTAACCATGAAAAGAGGCATCATAACGATATATCAACAATGATCCATGATGCGGTCTATATGATCATGAATGTCACTGGCTAGTACCAACAACTACCTCATCATCATCATCACCATCATGATCATCATCATCGTCATCATCATCATCATTGTCATTGGCCTTGGTGTCTTCTGTATCTGTGTCATCATCATCCTCTGCCATGTGATATGTACCAAAACTAACATAATTGGGATCTCTATCATGAGGATCATCTTGATCTTCTAGAAGACCCGTGTTTTGCAAAAAAAAAAAGCATTTAAAATGAAAAGTTATTATTTATTTCATGCAATAATTTATTTTTCTGTTATATATCTAATATTACAACATATGAAATGAAACCATAATCATATTACATCATATCAAAGTGCACATACCATAATAAAATTTCAAAAAAGTTAAAGCTAATATGTCATTCCAATGATGTAAAACATGCAACAATTCTAATAAACATTAGTAAAGATCATAAAAAAAATTGTTATACAATTTAACTATCAACTGTAAATTCTATTACATAACCTTAAGTGCCACAAATTGCTTGGTCCATGTATGTTCTTTTTCACTATTAATCTAATAACCTGCATTAGACAAAAACATTAAAGAGTTTTTAAGTAGCAGTTGATTAAATTTATTAAGGAATGCACAGTTTTTTTTTCAATAATTATTTATCTTAAGGTTCATGAGTAACCTTAACATAAAGGTTTATTTTGTTTGAAAAAAAAAATGAAGATAGCAATATGGCTTTATCTGGCCAATTTTTGAAAGAAAAAATGTTAGCCCTATTCCCTCTCACAAGTCTTCAATGTGAGCGGGAATAGGGAAAATTTGGGGATTTAGAAAGAAAGATAAAGTTTAGGGTGTCTTCAAGATAGCCAGCACAGGCAAGGAGGTCAACCATGCACACATAATGATCAACTGTAGGTGTAATGCAATAAGGGTTACACATGTGATTGAAGTATGTACAACTCTCATCCACGAAACCTGCATGGCTGCATGTACCTAGAATACAAGCAAAGCTTACAATGTTAGGCTATGTTCCAGAGTGCTTAATTAATTCAAAGATTTTGAGAGCGTCCTTGTAAAATCCATTTTGTGCATATCCTGCAATCATTGCATTCCATGAGATGACATCTCTTTGAGGAATTATGTCAAACAGTTCATGTTTTTTGTCTATGATTACAAATATCCTGCAATCATTACAGTCCATGAGACCACATTTCTTTGAGGCATTTTGTCAAACAGTTCACGTGCCTTGTCTATGCTTCCACATTTTGCATACATGTCTAATAGGGCAGTTGCAACTACAACATCTGACAAAATTCCTCTATCCTTTATGTATTTATGGATGTCCATGCCCTATTCCAAAGCTCCCATTTTGACACAGGCAGGAAGGATGCTGGCAAAGGTTGTGGAATTTGGCTTTACACCTGCCAATTGCATTTGCTTTAAAATTTCTAAAGCCTTTTCAACAAATCCATTTTGTGCATATCCTACAGTCATTGCAGTCCATGAGACCACATTTCTTTGAGGCATTCTGTCAAACAGTTCACATGCCTTGTCTATGCTTCCACATTTTGCATACATGTCTAACAGGGCAGTTGCAACTACAACATATGACAAAGGAGGACTTAAGCATTCAAAAACCTGACCATGCCACCTTGTGTGGATTTGATGAATGGCTTGTAGCCATCAAATCCAGTGAACTCTTAAATCAACAATCAGGAGAGATTGTGTGTAGGTATGATCAACGCTCTAAGGAATTGGTGTTAAAGATTGAACCAACTATAAAATGTTGAAATTTAGAAGGAATGATTTATTGGTAGTCTAATTGCACATATCCAACATGAACTAGTTTAGCTCACTCTCCCTAATTAAAAAATTGCCTTAAAAGTTGTGTTGAGATTATAAGAATTAGGGGAGCCCTAACATATGATTCTACTACATGCCTAAAAGAACAAATGGAAAAATGGTCACACAAATAGCACAACTTGCAGGTGAAACTTTTAATCAATGTGGTTTATGATGAACAAAGTGCCACACTAAGGGGCATAAAACTACAAACTATCTAGTGGTGGGAGCTCAAGCTATTAATGCCACATAGTTCCCTCATGCTCAACACATACCTAATTGCACCATATGTCATGAGACTCATGAAATTGTCCACTACTGCAAAAGTGAAAGGATGTTCCTATCAATTACTAGTGCAAGGTTTGTCACACATCAATCTCTTGAAGGCAAGAGGAAATCAGAAAATATTTACCTAGGATTTGGTGTAAGGAGGCAAGGACAGAAGTGAGTCTAAATGGAGGTAGGCAGAATGAGCGCAGAAGTACTGCTAAAGTGTAAATCAGTTGCAGGTTTGACATAGTCCGTCCACTCATTTTCTAGCCTTGGGATCTGCAGTCTTTGATGAATCCTCTCAAGGCTTCTATAAAACAAGAGGCTACCGTAGGAGAAGCAGGAGAATCCTCAAGCAGGATATGATAGTAGACTCTAAGAACAAACCTGCAAATGGAGGCGGTCTGGCGAGATGAGAATGTACCACCTTCGCATAGGTGGCAAAACCCCGCGCATGGAATGGTCATCCTCAGGATTGGAGGTCGGGGAAGAACTTGCCCACAGGTTTCTTTTTAAGCTAAAGTGAGATTGAAGCATATTATGTTGTTTGTTCTTTAGGAAGTAGGTCCAAACGAAGCGATGCCTTGACATTTCAGAGTGGAGTGTCGCTGTGAGGAGGATGAAATTGGAGGGCAACAGATTGCGTACCTATTCAACAAAGCCTCTGATGAAGAAAAAGTGGCCATCTTGAAAGTGATCAGGGCTAGTTTCTAGTCAAGAGGGCACATGTGTGACAGATAAGTGCTGGAACATTTTTTCCAGAACTATGTATAGGTTGTGGGAGCAAGGCTCTAGGGGCTAAGAGTTGCGATGAGATTGGTGAGGGAAGATCTGATGGACATGGTCAGGACTACCATGGATGGTGTGGCAGTGGAGCCCAAACAGGGATTTACTCTTACCACCCTCAACCTAAATGAGGAGAAGAAGAAGGTGATGCTGCACAAAGCCTAGGCCCTCTACAAAAAGGGCATGGAGAAAGAAAATAACATAAGAGAGTTCTTGAAATTCCTGGAAGCCAACTCAAGTCTAATTGATGAAAATGTAATAGCTAGTATGGTGGATATTGTTGAAGGCATAGGTTATATATATCACTAGATGTAATGCCTCAGCTCTCTATGTAACATTTTTTTTTATATATTTTACTATAGGGAGCTACCCCCATATCTGGTAGTGCTTACCAAAAAAAACAATATCCAACTAAGTTATTGAAAGTCAACTATTGATACCTCGTTCTCCATCCAGATTACAAAATCGGTCCACTTTTTGCTTTGTAACACATCCTTTTCAAATTGCATTGGATGCCGGCCATATTTCTCCTCCAGTCAAAACATGGCACATAGACTAGTTAAACTAATTAATATGCAATCATTTACTTTTTCCTAGGAAATAAAAAAATCATTTAACATATTAAATATACTTACAAATGTAAAGATCAAGCCCTGTAAACCTTTCTGGCCACTATGATGCGTGGCACAAAGTTTGTCAAGCCTAGCCTTGGAGGCCTTGTCTTGAAACATATACTAATTCAATTTAACTATGCACAAAAAAAATTTAAAAATCATTTAATAAATTTGATATAATCTTATAAGCAAATTCAAATACTTGCGTACTCTCCTCATCGGACTTCCTCTGTGCATTAGACTTCTCTTATGCTTTTACAAGCTCTTTCCATACTTTCACACTTACATCAATTGGCCTTTTTTTGAGCCTTAGCTCGAGACAGAGTTTTTTTATATTATTTGTTTGGTTGCACCAAAATCTCTTATAGTTTTGAGAGATTCATAGATTTATCTTCTTTACAAACCAACCTGTGCCAAATTCAGTCTCCATGTCATGGATACTGCTTTTTGCAGGTGCATGGGTATCTTTGAGAATGGAAAATGTAGATGGTCTTTGAACCGTTGAAGGCATGATTCCTTCAACCTATTCACAAACGTTTTTCCAGCATCTATCATTCAAACTTCCCCTGAAATCACATTATAAACTATCTTGGTATCGTAGGTACCAATGCAAGATGCAAAACATGGCGTGGTGGTCAAAGAAGTCTGTGTCCCAGGAGTGGCTGGGACATTGGAAGCCTCTGCTCCCTGTTCCACATTCTTAGAGGTTACTATTATTGATTTCCTCCTGGATCTTTTGCCTGATCCAGGACTGGTTGGGGAATCAATTGATTCCCTTTGACACAGTTGATTTGGTTGCAATGTTTTAGGGGCTTTACCAGATCATTTTTCTATGTATCTGGCAAGTATTGTCAAGTCCACACCATCCAATTTGTTCACTGCCTCTACCCCCAATATGGAAGCCAACGCCTCTTTATATTTGTCAGTCTCATGTCCCTATATATATATATATAATAAATTTCTTCTTTTAAATTTAGAAATAAAAAACTAAAAACTAAAAATCAAAGAAACAAAGGAAACATTTACAAATCTATAAATTGACAATGAATTACCTCATTGTGGCTAGAGTCTACTCCCTTTGCTCTCTTCCCTTTATTGCTTGACATTTTGAGGCGACCTAGGGAAAATTATTTTTGTCCAGCCTATGGAGGCAAATGAAGTACACACTGCCAGGTATGAAAGTTTTCGTCTATTTTTTTTGTGTTCCTCAAGGTTTTTGACCTTTACTTTGTAGAGCAAATCATGAAGTTGTTTTCCTCTGTAAGTTTGTTACAAGAAAGTAAGCTTATACATCAATTAAAATAAGGCTAGAGAGAAATTTTATCAACTAGTGGCAAAATATGATTTCATCCATATCAAGATAGACAACAATTTCCTTTAAGCAAAGGCTGAGATATCTGATTCACAAAGTTTAATCCTAAAGTACACATTTATAATATTATGGAATGTGGAAATTTATCATCTATTATGAAAAGCATTGCTCGGAATTATCTTCAACAGATGCCCTATGAATATTACAAGACCCACATTTGTCCAAACAAATCCGACATCTAATGGGAAAAAAAGAGTAGATGAACAAGAGGCAATGCCCTTACCTGGCACGAATAGAAGAAGAGCAACACGAATTGAAAGGATGAGATATCTGGAAGCAAAGGTTGTCGTGGCTCGAACCTGAGACTTTTGAGATGTAAGAAAGGGAGTATGCACTTTAGGAATGGAAAGGAAATTGGGGTTGGAATACAGGTCCCACCATTACCAAGGATCTGCCCAAAATAAGGGTTAACACAAAAAAAACCCAAACGCTTGATCTCTACATGCCAAATGCTCAATCTCCAAACCCAAATTGAACACCAAAAATTAATAAAGTTTTGTTTTGTGTTTTTTTTTTGTTTTGGGGTATGTGCAGCGGGAATTTTGTAATTTTTTTATCATTAGTCGGCATAGTTATCATCGACTTTAGCGCCGACTTTTAGGCCTAAATGTAATCTGTTTGGGGCACAAAAGGCAGTGCAAAGTGTGCCTAATTTAGTGCCTATCAGTGCAAAATGATGTATTTTGCTTGGAAGTTGATATCACTATCTAATGGAATGCCAAATTTGGTTGCTTGTAGTAACCTCACCAAATTTGGATTGTCCTTATAATAAGTAACTATATTTTATTAGACATGATATTTCCACAGTCCATGATATTGTATTGAGCTTTTGGGAAACCTGTGTGTAGCTTATTTTGGATCAACGTTTCGGATCACACTTCGTGATCCATGATCAGGAAGAAAAGAGAGAACATTGAGATGTAATTGCAGAGATTGTCACTTTAAAAAGAGAGAGGGAGAGGGAAGGGGGGGAGGCACAAAGTGTGATCCGAAACGTTGATCTAAAATAAGCTACACACAAGTTTCCCAAAAGTTTGATACAATAACTATATCTTGTTTCCATGATAGCATTTTGACTTCATGCTTCTCTTATGATTAGCTCAATAATGACTCACTCTTTCACAACCTTACACAGATGGTTGGTGACAATCCTTATGCAAGTGATATGGCTTTGGAAAAATCAAACAACTCTTCTCTTACTATCATGACATGATATTGGGACTGTATTGGCAGCTTATGGCAATGCTTATGGTATCATGATTTCATTTCTATGTTCTCATTAACCTATTTTAGGTTGAAGCATGGTAACTAACCCACTAGCTATTATGATAGCCATAAAATGACTAGACAATCGTCTCCACTTTGACTATGACAGTCCTATGCATGGTGTTTTCTTCATGACAGTCCCCAATAATGTGAATTATTGATAGTAGCTAGTTCAAATGAAGTTTTGGATGGTGTAGTAAGTTGTCCCTATGGCTCATGATAGTGCATGCCTTGGTTATGTCCTTGTGACATTACTCTCTAGATATCTCCTCTTTATAGTGACAAGGTTTCAAGAACATGACAACTTGGGTAAGGTATCAACTTGTCTCTTTAACCTCTAGATTGTCATTTTTCAAGAATTGATCTCATTGAAATGCAAAGACAACATGTTGATTGATGACTAACTACATTGTTACTATGATAGTGACTTAACCTGGTCACAAGATTAATGAGACAATTTTATAGTAATAACTCTATGGAACTACAGGCTCATTACCTTTACTGGCAGACTTGGACCTCTTGGGTGCCATGTTTAATGACTTGAACAGGCTAGGGTTTTTCAAAAGTCAACTTATTGTACCAACAACTAAAAAATGGAGTGAAAGAGCAAATGAAATTGACATGGCCAATTAATGTAGGTAGACATAGGAATAAAAGAACAATATTTAAAATTAAAAATAAACCCATTCAAGAATGGATAAGAACAAGATTTGTATCTTCGGTCAGCATCGCAGTCAAATTGGGGAACTTTGCAAGTAGCAGAGATAGAACAGACTGCAGCACCCCTACTGTATAACACAAAAGTTTAGCCCCAACCTTTTTTTAAACGAGAAATTTTATATTAACAAAAGATGTAATTACAAGAACCCCTAGTACCAACAATTAAAAAATAGAGTGAAATATACACCAACTTCTAAACAGAGCGTGTAGGAATGAACTTACCCAGTCAATTACAGTTTGCAAGAAACACACTGAGCTAAGTTGCGCCTTCTCCAAGTTATGTCTGAATTCTCTAAAATGAGCAAATGCCAAGAAATCTTTGAATCTTATTCAGCCAAGGAGTTCATCATATTACCATTACTCTGGTTCGTGCCACGAGATCATGAAATCTCAGCATTCAATTCCTTTCAAATATTGACCATTGATTTGATTTGATTTGACAACTGAGTATGCATATCAAGATTTGACAGCAATTCTTGATAACCATAACCCTGCATTGAATGTGCTTGCCATTTATTTCTTTTACCGCGTCACCGCAAGGCTCGCCCAGACCAGCTGTGGGATAGTGGGGGCTTACAACCAATACACTTCTATTTCATCCTTTACCACCAGACCACAAATGCTTAGATTGACCCCTGCGAGACCGTAGTAAATTATTAACTAATGTCCTTTTGTTTACCGCCCACCTGCAAATGTTATGAATGACCGTAGTGGGACATCGGGGTGAAAACCCATTACATTCTCCTCTTGCCACTCTACCGTGGGCCTCGATTGAAATCCTTGCAGGGACGTGGTAATTGATACCTCCTAATGTTATTACCACAATGCCATCAATTACTTTTCAAACCTCTGTGGGACCGCGGGAAGAGACTATCTGCACCCGAACACCGCCAAGCCGCAAGCGTGAGATGAACCATCCACGAGGTAGTGGTAGCTTCTTCATATCAACCACTTCCTACCGCCAAGACACAACATGTTCTTTCATGCTCTGCGGGAATGCATTATGTGCCATATTTCATTCCTCTTGTTCCCGCATAACCACAAAAGATATTTAATTAACCTGCAAGACAACGGTAATAAACAAAAACACTCATCTAGTCAAAAATAGTTAAGATTGTTTCACAATGGCCATGATATATATTCGAGAGACTGGATGTTAGAGCATTTTGGCAAAAGTATAGGTTCTAGGATAGATTGAAGGAAAAGGAGAGCATCAAACTGAATAGGATCAAGCAAATTCAGGGAGGTCCTAATAGGTTTAAAGGTTACAATTTTAGATTTAGTAGGATGTAAACAAGGATCAAATGAGTGCAATCATGATTATGTTATTGGATTTCTAACTTTGTCAACAAAGATACACTATCAAATTCCTAATGATGAATTGCAAAGAATATTTGTTAAGGGCTTATTATCTACTATACAAGATGAGACAATGTACCTAAACAACTATTATTCTTCCATGGATTTGTGTGCAAATGTAAGAAACATTGAATTGAAACTTCTTAAGTCTAATGCACTTAAATATGGATCTCATCCTTCAAATTTTCAATACCTAAATAATGCCCCTAAACCTTAACCCCTAAACCCTAAACTCTCTCTCTCTCTCTCTCTCTCTCTCTCTCTCTCTCTCTCTCTCTCTCTGACCTATCTACCTCCTAGTTAAATCCTTTTCCTAGTTTTCCTTTTCCTTTCCAATTTCCCTTTAGATCCCACCAAATTTTCCCTATTTTACTATTTTCCACCTCTCCTCTCATCATTCTTCCCATCCAATGAACTTTAGTTTTATCTTGTTTCCATTTCATCCTGCCAATTTATATCCTTATCCCTCTTTTGATGTCTTAGTTTTCTTGTTTCCATTTGCTTTGTTGATGAGAGAGAGAGAGAGAGAGAGTCCTAGTTTTCTTATTCATTTCCTTCATCGATAAGGGAGAGGGAGAATTAATAGAAGGGAGAGATAGGAACATATAGGAATGATAGGGGAGAGAGGAAAGAGATAGAGAGATTGGGAGAGATAGAGAGGAGACAGATGGGGAGAGATAGAGGAGACAAAGGGGAGAGATAGGGAGATAGAGACTGACTAGAGAGATAGGGAGATAGATGAATGATAGGGGAGAGAGAGGCAAGAGATAGGGAGAGATAGATAGGTAGAGAGAGAGGAGATAGATAATTGGGAGAGATAGAGGAGATAGAGGGAGAGATAGGGAGATAGAGAGTGAGTGAGATGTCTAGAGAGATAGGGAGAGAGATTGAGAGGTAGAGGGATGATAGAGATTTGAGGCTGGAGATAAGGGAGAGATAGGGAGATAGATGTTTAGGGTTGCTCAGGTTTAGGGTTTACGGGTTATGGGTTAGGGGTTAGGGGTTAGGGATTAGGGGCATTATTTAGGGTTGAGGGATTTAGAGAAAGAGAGAGAGACTTTTTTTGACATGCAATTGTAAACCCTGAATAATGCCCCTAAACCCTAAACCTGAGCAACCCTAAACCTCTAAACCTTAAATAATGCCCCTAAACCCTAAACCCTAACCCTTAACCCCTGAAACATATATAAACCCTAAATAATGCCCCTAAGCCCTGAGCCCTAACCCCTAAACCCTAAACCCCTAAATCCTAAACCCCAAACCCCTAAAGTACCCTAAATACTAAACCCAAGCAACCCTAAACTTCTATCTCCCTTTCTCCCTATCTCTATCATTCCTCTACCTCTCAATCTCTCTCCCTATGTCTCTGGCCATGTCCCTCACTCTCCATATCCCTATCTCTTCCAGCTATGTCTCTGGCCATGTACCTCACTCTCTATATCTCCCTATTGTTCCTCTCTCTCTAAACACTAAACCCTAAACTATACGTAAAGCCTAAATAATGCTCCTAAACCTTAACCCCTAAACCTGAGAAACCCTAAACCCCTCTCTCTCTCTAGCTATCTCCAAACCTAAGCAACCCTAAATCCAAGCAACTCTAAACCTCTCTCTCCCTATCTCTCCCCTATCTCCCTATCTCTATCATCTCTCTACCTCTCAATCTCTCTCCCTATGTCCCTGGCCATGTGCCTCACTCTCGATCTCCCTATCTCTCTCCACAGTCTCCTCTATATCTCCCTATCATTCCTTTCTCTCTATAAACCCTAAACCTCTAAACCTGAACCCCTAACCCCTAAACAATAAACTCTAAACCCTAAATAATGCCCCTAAACCCTAACCCCTAAACCCAAGAAACCCTAAACCCCTAAACCTTAAACCCTAAACCCAAGTAACCCTAAACTTTTATCTCCCTATCTCTCCCCTCTCTCCCTATCACCTTTGTCCCTCTACCTCTCAATCTCTCTCCCTATGTCTCTGGCCATGTCCCTCACTCTCTATCTCCCTATCTCTCCCCTCAGTATCCTCTATATCTCCCTATTGGTCCTCTATCTCTCTCTAAACCCTAAACCTCTAAACCTTAACCCCTAACCCCAAAACCATAAATCCTAAACCCTAAATAATACTCCTTAACCCAAGTAACCATAAATTAGGCATTAAATTAGGTGCTACATTAGGCGCTAAATTATGTGCTAAATTAGGTGTTACATCGAGCGCTAAATCAGGTGCTAAAGCATGTGTCAAATCAGGTGCTATTTCAGACATAAAGTCAGGTGCTAAATCCAGGAGCTAAATCAGGTGCTATTTCAGATGTAAAGTCAGGTGCCAAATTTGGTGCTAAATTGGGCACTAAATTAGGTGCTAATTAGTGCCTACTTGTTTTGATCAGCACAAAAAAGTCAAAAATAGCGCCACCTTGATAAATAGCGCTGACTTTTTCAAAAAATTGGAGAAAAATACATTAAAACAGTGGGTGGAAGTGAAAATGGAGCAAAAAAGGGAGCTAATCACAGGGATTTGTTGTAGTGCTCTAAACTCTAAACCCTAAACCTCTAAACCTTAACCCCTAAACCAGAAACCCTAAACCCTAAATAATGCCCATCAACCTTAACCCCTAAACCCTAAACCCTAAACCTAAGCAACCATAAACCCCTAAACTTGAAACCCCTAAACCCTAAATCCAAACAACTCTAAACCTCTATCTCCCTATCTCTCCCCTATCTCCCTATCTCTATCATCCCTCTACCTCTCAATCTCTCTCCCCATGTCCCTGGCCATGTCCCTCACTCTCTATCTCCCTATCTCTCCCCTCGGTCTCCTTTATATCTCCCTATCATTCATGTCTCTAAACTCTAAACCCTAAACCTCTAAACCTTAACCCCTAAACCCTAACCCCTAAACCTGAGCAACCCTAAACCCTAAACCTCTCTCTCTCAACTCCTAAGCCTGAGCAACCCTAAACCTCTATCTTCCTATCTCTCACTAATCTCCATAGTTCTATCATCCCTCTACATCTCAATCTCTCTCCCTATGTCTCTGGCCATGTCCATCACTCTCTATCTCCCTATCTCTCCCCTCGGTCTCCTCTATATCTCCATATCGGTCCTCTCTCTCTAAACCCTAAACCCTAAACCCCTAAACCATAAACCCTAAATAATGTCCCTAACCCTTAAACCCTAAACCCTAAACCTCTATCTCCCTATCTCTCCCTATCTCCCTATCTCTATCATCCCTCTACCTCTCAATCTCTCTGCCTATGTCTCTAGACATGTCTCTCACTCTCTATCTCCCTATATCTCCCCTTTGTCTCCTTTATCTCTCCCAATCTCTATCAGTCCCCTCTCTCTATCTCTCTCTAAACTCTAAACCCTAACTTATAACCCCTAAACCCTAAACCCTAAACCTGAGTAACCTGAAACCTCTAAACCCTAAAACCTAAACCTGAGCAACCCTAAACCCTAAACTTGAGCAACACAAAACTCATAAATCCTAAATAATGCCCCTAAACCCTGACCCCTAACCCTGAGCAATGCTAAACCTCTTTCTCTCTCTCCCAAAACCCCAAAACCCTAAATAATGCCCCTAAACCCTAAACCCTAACTCAAGCAACCCTAAACCTCTATCTCCATATCACTCCCTTATCTCCTCATCTCTCCCTTATCTCCCTATCTCTATCATCCCTCTCTCTCTCTCTCTCTCTCTCTCTCTCTCTCTCTCTCTCTCTCTCTCTCTCTCTCTCTCTCTCTCTCTCTCTCTCTCTCCCCTATGATTCCTTTATCTCCCTATCTCTCCCTCTCCCTTATCAATGAAGGAAATGAAAACAAGAAAACTGGGACTCTCTCTCTCCCTCCCCTATCATCCTATCTCTCCCCTCTTTCTCCCCTCCATCTCCACCCTCTCTTCCTCTTCGTCCCTCTCCCTCTCCCTTATCAACAAAGCAAATGGAAACAAGAAAACTAGGACATGCAAAGAGGGATGAAGATATAAATTGGGAGGATGAAATGGAAACAAGATAAAACTAAAGTTCATTGGATGGGAAGAATGATGAGAGACAGAGGGAAATTGGAAAGGAAAAGGAAAACTAAGAAAGCTAGGAAAAGGAAAACTAGGAGGTAGATAAGTGTGTGTGTGTGTGTGTGTGTGTGTGTGTGTGTGAGAGAGAGAGAGAGAGAGAGAGAGAGAGAGAGAGAGAGAGAGAGAGAGAGAGAGAGAGAGAGAGAGAGAGAGAGAGAGGAGCTAGATAAGTGAGAGAGAGAGGGTAGCAGGTAAAGAGAGAGAGAGAGAGATTTGTATAGTTCCAGAAACAGATATTTATTTCCCAAAAAGAGATATCTATTTCCCAGAAACAGATATCTATTTCTGGAGTTAGTAATGGATATCTGTTTTGCTTCAGTTTTTTCTTGTATTTAGGCTTGGGACTATCATAGTTGACTTTTCCTGAATTCTAACGTGTTTACATGTTTCACTCTCTTCTTTGAACTTCACCCTTCGTGCTGACGACTTTTTTTATTCAACTTTGATAAAATGAAAAGGGTTTATTAAAGAAATTGTCATCTTTCTAAAAATATAAAATTTTCTTGATTATCATATTATTAAATAATTATTAATAATTTTCTATATAGTGTGTGTCTGAAATCCTAATGGACACACTGATTGAAAAACATCCATAAATTTCAAAACATTTCACCTTTTTTCAGATCCAAAAGATGTGTCACACTTTATGCTTTTTTGGCTATAGGTTAAAAAAATTGAATTCCAATTTTTTTGATCGAGTTAGGTTGGCTAGAAAATTACTTTTTAGTTTTTAAAAAAAGTCATAGTAAAAAAATCATAACTAATTATTTTCTTGGAAAAAAATTTCAAAAAAATATGCGTCACATCCGAGCATGAGTCCTCTACTTATTTTGAAAGATTCAAAAAAAAATTGGCTCATAGTTAGGTTGGCTGGAATGACACCCACTTTTTATTTTTTTCTAAAAAATTTAATAGTTGTTCATTGAAATATTCATTTTTCACTAAGTAAATTTAGTTTTTTTTTAAAAAATAGTCGCCCATAAACTAGATTCAATTCTCTATAAATTTTTAACTCTTACATATTTTTTAAATTGTGTAGATAATCCATTCAAATTTTCACATGAACTTGATTAAGTTTGACTTTTAGTATTTTCATTGCCACTTAGAGGTATAGTTTGGCCCATCATGATCTTGCACATACCCAAATGAAGCAATAAATAAACTTGAATGGATCATCAAATTCAATCCCATCCTCTAAAAGAATAAATGTCCTTCCTTTTCAAGAGTCCACAAGGCCTCAAAATGCAATCACTCAACCATGAAGGACTTGTCAATATGACTATCAGCATGATAAAATGAGACAAGACACAACTCCATGCAAACTAAAAACTAAATGAAATAGTGAAGCACATACTAGATAAAGACTCATCAAACCCAAAACATGCCAAAACCAATCTAATAGACTCATAAACATCCAATTGACTCAAATAAGACATGTGGTAACTAACAAGTGCATCCAAAGCATACAAGCCAACTAGGACTTCTGAGAGCATCCAAATGCATCTAAAACTAGGTGAGATAACTAAGACCTAAGAAATCGTCAAAATATGCCAACGTAATGCAATGGATCATGAACTTGTACAATCAAACCAAGATAATCAACCAAGACTTAGAGCATTCATAACAAGTTGAAACACCCAAAAAGAGGCTAAGAGACTCACCAAAAGACTCAAGCAAAAGAGGGGGTCCCTATTTTGCTCATGCAAAAGTGTGGTCTGTGTGTAGGACACAACACCTAGTAAGCTACTACAAATTTGCAGGGGATTTTATTTTATTCTTATTATTATAATGTTATTGCAAGTTATAAGAATAAAATAAAATATCGGTTAGCATTATTAATAAGTAGGAGGTAGTTTTAACAACATACGAATTAAACAAGTAAGAGGTAGTTTTCAGGGTGTCAATAAGTATTTTATTGTTGTGTCATTTAGACAAGTAGAAGGTAGTTTTCAGTATTTGTTCTCAGCATAAGAAATTATTAACACACTATGACAATATGTCCTACTTGTGAATAATACTAGATGATAATACTTTGACAAGTAAGAAGTATTTTTGGCCATGTGAAATTATAATAATTTAGCAGAATTCAATTATATAATTTTTGAATCAAACTTACTAACCCATTTGCTATGTCAATTAGACAAGTAGGATGTAGTTTTCAACATTTGTTCTTAGCATGTGAAATTATTAACACACTGTGAAAAATATGTCCTACTTATGAATAATATTATATGATAAGGATTTGACAAGTAAGAAGTATTTTGGACCGATTATATAATTTTTGAATCAAACTTACCAACCCATGTTTCATAAAATCAATTCACATAAACTTCTCTCTCATAAACATAAATGACCACCTAACTTTATTTTCAAACAAAGCAGACTGTAAAAATACCTACCTGGTAAACTTACCAAACATTTTGCTTCCTTAAATTCAATGTTAAATTTTTTTTATCAAAATTCAATTATATAAATTTTTAATCGAACTTACTAATTCATATTTCATAGAAATGATTCACATAAACTTCTCTCATAAACATAAATGATCACCTAAACTTTATTTTCAAACCGAAACAATGTTAAACACCTCAATACATGCAAGAGGATTGATAAAATACACACTCAAAGTATTGTTGTGCCCAACAAAATATGGACACTGCCTTCATGCACAAACCTCAAATATGATACCACGTTAGAAAAACACATAACACACATTCACATGACCTACATTGTTGAAGGATATGTTGTAATATAGAAGACAAACAAGTGATTTAAAATGGGTACATTGGGCACCCTTTACTTCATTGATCAACTCACAACTTGATGATTATATTGTACAACTTCTTTGATATAATGTCACTTGACCCATGATCTACAAGATACAACACATGTGAGATAAATCTATACACTTAATATGAATTCATTGTACAATATTACAACCTAATGTGATGCAAGTGGGATGATTCTACATAATGTAATTTGAGCATTTAAGGATTTAATGTATTTATGACATGACCAAAAGTGAACATAAAACAAGAGGGTAAATTCAAAGGCAAGGTATGCACTTTTCTCCTCTGCATTTTGTCCCCAATTTGGTATGCATGTGAGTTACATGAATCATGCATGTTAAAGTAATAAAAATAATAAATGAAATAAGCATAAAACTTCAAAGATATAGGGTAAGGATGGTGCTTCACAATTTCTTTATGTTTTGGTAGAGCCACATCTCCTAACTTACACAAGTCATTAATGACACTTACAAAACCACATCGGTAGCATGAAAAATATTATCATAAACATATTGGATTTTGCTAGGCATAAGATCAATAATGTGTAAAAGGGTAAGAGTGATGTGAATGAATTCATGATGTAATTGACAAACATGGAGTTTATGATAGATCATTAAGTGTGATTTAAAATATTGATACAAAAAATTACATAATTAAATCCAAAAACACT
This sequence comes from Cunninghamia lanceolata, assembly GCA_027924645.1. Taxonomy (NCBI): domain Eukaryota; kingdom Viridiplantae; phylum Streptophyta; class Pinopsida; order Cupressales; family Cupressaceae; genus Cunninghamia; species Cunninghamia lanceolata. The sequence goes on along the minus strand of BSBN01001152.1, from coordinate 15,047,008 downwards.
ATCAAATTATAATCGTAAAATTAAAATTGATGTGACCCCTATAAAAAATACATACATAAACCATATAAAATTTAAACAAAATTATAAATATAATATAAACAAACGTCATAAAAATATAACTAAATTAGTCCTGATAAAAAAAATACAACCTAAAATACATAAAACTGAGACACGGTATAAACATATTATAAATAACAATAATAGAATTAGAATTAGTATGGCCCACGATAGATACAACACAATCCTTGTAAAAGTGAGACAAAATGAAAGCATACTGTAAGAAAAAATGATAGGTATTAAATAGAATAAGTAAATGAAAAACACAATAATAGACTCAAGCATATGATGATGCCGTATTGCAATAGGTTGATATAAAGTCAGTCTTAATTATTATTGTTATAAATCCACCTCAACCTTTGCTATCTCATCAGAACTTTTAGAAATGTGATTTTCAAATCAAATATAAAAAAAATAGATTGGGAGACTATTAATGAGGCATATAATGTTATTACAGGTTATAAGAATCCAATAAAATATTATTTAATATTATTAGTAAGTAGGAAATATTTTTATCAGTGTGTCAATTTTATAAGTAGGAGGTATTTTTGGCAGTGTGCTAAAGTAGGACAATTTTACAAGTAGAAGGTAGTTTTCAACAATTGTTCTCAGCATGTGAAATTATTAAAATTTCAACACACTGAAAAATATGTCCTACTTGTAAATAATATTAGATGATAATAATTTTACAAGTAAGAATATTTTTGGCGGTGCAAAATTATAATATTTTATCAAAATTCAATTATATAAAATTTTAATCAAACTTACTAACCCATTTGTTGTATCAATTAGACAAGTAGGAGGTAGTTTTCAACATTTGTTCTCAACATGTGAAATTATTAACACATTGAAAAATACGTCCTACTTATGTATAAAATATTAGATGATAATAATTTGACAAGTAAGAAGTATTTTTGGCTGTGTGAAATTATAATATTTTATCAGAATCAATTATATAATTTTTGAATCAAACTTTCAATTAGACAAGTAGGAGGTAGTTTTCAGCATTTATTCAGCATGTGAAATGATTAACACACTGTGAAAAATAAGTTCTACTTATGGATAGTATTAGATGATAATAGTTTGACATGTAAGAAGTATTTTTGAACATGTGAAGTATTTTATTAGAATTGGATTATATAATTTTTGAATCAAACTTACTAACCTATATTTCATAAAATCAATTCACATAAACTTCTCTCTCATAAACATAAATGGCCACCTACTTTATTTTCAAACAAAGCAGGCTGTCAAAATACCTACCTGATAAACTTACCAAACATTTTGCTTCCTTAAATTCAATATTCAAATATTTTATCAGAATTCAATTATATAAAATTTTAAATCAAACTTGCTAATTCATATTTCAAAAAAAATTGTCATAAACATAAATGACCACCTAAACTCTATTTTCAAACAAAATAGTCTAAGCTTACCAAACATTTTGCTTCCTTAAATTCAATATATTTTTTTTTATATTGAAAAAATGCAAATAAGTACAAAATTTATACACTACTCAGGAGAGCAGAAGAAGAAAAAACAAACACAAAACAGAACAAATAGTCACAAAGACTAGGGTGTTTACCAAACATTTTGGTTCCTTAAATTCAATGTTAGGATATTGGTAGGTGATCAGTTCTCCATTGAAAAACAGGCACCTTGTAAAAGTAATTAGGTATCTTTTAGAAAGAAGGAAACAACAAAATGATTTCAATACCGGTCAAGAATTGTACATTATAAAAGAGACGCCAATATACCAGATTTTACAAGGATATACTGAGTGGTAACCATTGAAAACATTCGAATCTAGAATACAGAGAATTTTGCATTATTGTTGTGGGACTAGGCTCCGTCAGCAAGTCACGGACGGCCCTGCTTTTCGCCACTAAATCCGCAAGAAATACTCGATTACCTATCAATATTGAAGATTTACCGTTTCAAGACGGTTCGATGATATTTTGGGTTGATATTTTTTTACCGTTGGGAAGGGTTCCGTTTCCTTATCTAGAGTCCTGTGAAGAAGGCGGTGAGGAACATTTATGTTTATTGAAGGCAAAGCTGAAACGCATTGACGGCCTACATAGACTACAAACTTGTAGGATTGGACTATGACCGTTGATGTTGGGAAAGTATTTGGATAGAGGATCTGATTTTAGTGTGGGGTAGATGGTTGCAGGTGTGGTAGCTAAAGAGGACTAAGATGGGGTTGGTAAAGTAAAAGAAAGTTAATACCTAGTGGCTGGGGCCGGATAAGGAAAGGAAAAGCCTTTCATCAGTTTAAAGAGGACGCGTGTGAGAGGTGGGATTTTGTGTAAGTGAAGTGACTAAAGAATCTAATATGTTAATGGCAATGCTTTGAGGCCATGTGCAGCTGTTCTGCCTTGTCCTGTTGTCATCAGACCCGCTTTATTGCTTTTGTCGAACACCATAAGTGGCAACCCATCTGAGAGAAAGGATTTAATTTCAGCGGGGTTTGTGTATATGTAATGGGAGGGTAGATCAGTGTTTTCTGTGAGTTTTTGAGGGGGGAAAGAAAGTGGGCGGAGATGGGGAACTGGGTGAGGATAGTGATAGTCCAGTTTTTAAGCTGCTTGTTAACTGTGCTTGCTGCTATGAGCAATGAGGGAGAAACTAAAACTTACATTGTCCATGTTGCCAAGTCGCAAATGCCTGCTGAGTTTTTGAGTCACGAAAACTGGTATGCTTCTGCTGTTAAGTCTGTACTTGGAGAGGAAGACAAAGTGTCTATTTTGTATAACTATGAGGAAGCCTTTCATGGGTTTGCTACCCGCCTGAATGCTGCTCAGGCTCAGGCGCTGGAGAAAATGGACGGAGTTCTTGGGATTTTTCCAGAGACTGTGTATGAGCTGCATACAACCAGGAGCCCAGAGTTTCTTGGGTTGGATGCTGTTACGGCGATGTGGCCGGAAGGGGCGAATTTTGGGCATGATGTCGTGGTCGGAGTTCTGGACACGGGAATATGGCCGGAGAGTGAAAGCTTCAGCGATAAAGGAATGGGACCCGTGCCGGTTCACTGGAAGGGGGTTTGCGAGTCCGGTACGAAATTTGAGACCACGATCTGTAACAAAAAGATTGTCGGTGCACGGTTTTTCTCCAGAGGGTACGAAGCTGCTGTGGGACCGATCAACGAAACCGCCGAATTCAGATCACCGCGGGATCAAGATGGACACGGCACGCATACGGCATCGACTGCCATCGGGTCGGAGGTTCTCGGAGCTAGTTTGCTGGGCTACGCAAACGGAACCGCTAGAGGAATGGCGCCCAAGGCGAGGATTGCTGCATATAAAGTCTGTTGGGTTGGTGGGTGCTTCAGTACTGATATTCTGGCGGCTATTGATAAAGCCGTGGCGGATGGAGTCGATGTCCTGTCGATGTCACTCGGAGGCGGAATCGCTCCGTATTATAGAGACAGTATCTCGCTGGGAGCTTTCGGGGCGATGGAAAGAGGCGTTTTTGTGTCGTGCTCGGCGGGTAACAGTGGCCCAGATGCGGTTAGTTTGTCCAACGTTGCGCCGTGGATAGCAACCGTCGGCGCTAGCACGATGGATCGGGACTTTCCGGCGGTTATTGAGCTCGGCAACGGGAAGACTTACAGTGGCGTTTCTTTGTATCGTGGGCGGCGGACGCTGGGGAACAAGGTTTCGTTGGTATACCAGGGCTCAAACTCGAGCTCCGGTGGCGGAAGTCCGATGAATCTGTGCCTAACGGGAACTCTGGATCCCAAGACCGTGGCGGGCAAGATCGTGGTCTGTGACCGGGGTATAACGGCTCGGGTAGCTAAAGGAGCGGTTGTGAAGGCGGCGGGTGGAGTCGGCATGATCCTCACCAACACAGAAGCCAACGGTGAAGAGCTTGTGGCGGATTGTCATATGCTACCGGCTTCAGCAGTAGGCGAAAAGGAAGGTGAAGCAATCAAGCAATACATAAAATCGACTCCTAATCCGACTGCAACAATCCATTTCAAAGGCACTATCCTAGGCGTCAAGCCTTCACCTGTCGTAGCCGCGTTTTCTTCACGGGGACCGAACATTATGAACCCGGAGATTCTCAAGCCGGACGTGATAGCGCCCGGCGTGAACATTCTGGCCGCCTGGACAGGCTTTCAGGGCCCAACCGGACTGAGCAACGATCCGCGGAGGGTGAAGTTCAACATCATCTCCGGCACTTCAATGTCATGCCCTCATGTGAGTGGCATAGCAGCTATAATAAAAGGCGCCCATCCGGATTGGAGCCCAGCGGCCATTAAATCTGCCCTAATGACCACTGCTTATGTCGTCGACAACACCCAGAATATTCTCGAGGACGCCGCCACCGCCAATGCCTCTAACGCCTTCGACCACGGCTCCGGCCACGTCGACCCACAGAAAGCCCTCAATCCGGGGCTCGTCTACGACATCAGTGTCGATGATTATGTAGAGTTTCTCTGCAGCCTAAAATATACTCCGGCGCAAATCAACTTGATTTCCAAATCAAATGCTACCTGCCGGAATACGTTGCGCAGTCCGGGGGATCTCAACTACCCATCTTTCTCCCCAGTTTTCTCTGTACCCAGCAACTCGACATCAGATATTGTAGTTAAATACACCAGGACTGTCACCAATGTTGGTCCCGCTGGCTCCAAGTATAACGTCAGTGCTTCGCACCAGTCGACGGAAGTAAGCATGGTTGTGGAACCCCAAACCCTCTATTTTGCAAAGACCGGTGACAAGCAAACGTACACCGTTACTTTCGTCGGCAAATCGTTGCCTGTAGCGTCTGGCCTTTTGATTGCCACGTTTGGGTCGCTCACGTGGAGCGACGGTGTTCATACTGTTCGCAGCCCCGTTGCCTTCAGCTGGCAATCTGCAGACTCTTTCTAAGCAATCGTTCTTTCCAAGGAGCAACGAGAAATGTATCACTTTGTATTCCAGTTTATAATATGAACCACTCTTTAAATTTTCAAGTTCTTTGGGTCTCTTTCTCTTTACAAAACAATGTTGCTGTCTAGTGTTTTTCATAATGTTGCGTTTTTTTATAGTTTAGAGGAACGATTAAACCAGGCACCGTTTTTTACCGATTGCTTTCTTAATGAATCTTGTCTAGCTGTGTGGTTCGGGAAAGTAAGTACAGACGCCATTGAAATCATCATGTTTCGAAACGTTACAGCAGAGAACATCATGGGTGGAAAGCTTCCTGGGAAAGGTAAATTTTTTTCCTAGAATAAACTAAGGCACAGAATAAAACAATAAAAAAAAGGATGAAATTTGTTTTGTAGCGCGTTGGAATCTGCGTATTATTATGCATGCGTGCACGTGGGATTCCAGGCAGCATGCCTGACAAGTTTTGAGTGTCATCAACTGTCAACACGCTCTTTGAGTGAAAATGAAAATGGTCAAGTGGTCCGTGGCAAAATATCTCAAAAATATGCACCTATAAAGTAGCTACTTTTTGATTAAAGCTCTCACAGGTGGGTGGAATGTCACTGTACAGAATAAATTCTAAATTTATACTGAATGAGGTGTGGCCCCGGAGGTGATGTGAAATTTTTGTTTTCCCAGAGGTAATGTCTCCTTCCGAACACTATTCCTATTCCTTTTCCACCGCGTTACGTGAACAATGAATGAAATGGAAAGCTTTAGTTTGTTTCTTTAGCGGTCCCCTCAATTGCCAGTCACTGCCGTTATAATTATTTTGTATTATCATGTGAGATTTTTTACTGTTCCCTTTATTGATGAAGTTGAATGCTTTAAAAAAGTGGATAAGAAAAATATGTCGGTGAGTTTCTTATAGTGTGAAGGTTTAAGAACATATGAATTAAGAACCTATGAGTTAAAATAGGCCACACATGCCATTTCACGTGATTTGATGGAAATCTGAAATTATTGTTGTGAAATTGGCGTAAGTTAGCCTATTGGTAAGACTGGATTTGGCATAAGTCGCTATATTGGTAGGACTGGATTTTCTGTCCTGTGGACTATTTTTAGCCTCGTTAAAATTCTTCAATAAAATGGGTGGAAGGTCGATGAGCTATGAGAATGTGAACAAGTGTAGTGTGGGGTGTGTTTTGTGGAAGAGTGTTAAACTTGTTAGTTGATTCTTTATAATGTTTCTAACGATTATTTTCTTGTTAACACAAGAAATAGGTAGAGCCTCTCCTAACTTTCTTAGGATCTCTTTCAACCCTAACTTTCTTAGGATATCTTTCAACAAGTTTAGCTTTAATGCCGAACATGTGATGAAATCGAATTTGGTTATTAGAATCAAAGTAGTTAAGTTAATTAGTTTTAATGCTTGTTCAAATTTGAGTGATTTGTCTTTAGTTGCCTTCTTGTTTAATTTGATTATTGATTGTTTCAACCGTAACTTTCTTAGGATACCTTTCAACAAGTTTAGCTTTAATGCCGAACATGTGATGAAATCGAATTTGGTTATTACAATCGAAGTAGTTAAGTTAATTAGTTTTAATGCTTGTTCAAATTTGAGTGATTTGTCTTTAGTTGCCTTGTTGTTTAATTTGATGATTGAATGTTTAATTGTTTTGATTATGTTGTTTGATTTAAATTATGTTGAGAGGCATTCTAAAGTATCATCAAACATATTATGTGGTAACCATGTTAAAAAAATTATTAAAAAAAAACCAACATATATTTAGAAAAAAATCAAAATTACAAAATAACAAAAAAAAAAAAAAAATGATTTTTAAACAATTGTAAAGTGAAATGAAGTAAATAAAAAAACTATAAAATAACTTTGAAGTAAATAATAAATAAAATAAGTTTGAAGTAAATAAAATTATTTTTCCAAATAAAAATAAAGTAGATAATGTAAATAAAATAAAATAAAATAATTCTCAAAGTAAATAAAATAGCTGTCCATTTTTTTTAGATAAGACACATTTAATATATATATACTAGTTATAAATTGCATTTGTTTGTTTTGGTTTTTCAATGTGCTAAAAATAAACAATTCTTTTTTAATAATTTTCAATTGTTTTATATATGTTTAATTGTTATAATAATTAACCAAATTAATTGGATTGTCCTTTTAACTTTGATGTTATTAATTAAATAATCAATTACTAAATTAATTATACAAAACCAATTAATTAAATTGAAATAAACTAATGTTTTTCTTTTTTAATGTTTTGTATTTAAGAAGAAACAAACTAAAAGAACCTAATTGATCTAATAATTAAAAATAATTAATTGATTAACCACATTAATTTAATTAGATTATTATAATTGATTTAATATAATTAAAGAATTAATTAAAATTTAACTATTGATTTAATTATTGAAGTTCAAAGGAAAAATATGTAAGGCCTATAAGTATATGTGTTTTATCTTGTTGTTTGGTTTTGAATTTGATAATTATACTATATTTACAAGTATGTTTTGTATTTCCATCAAGACATTAAACTATGTATTTTAGATGTTTATGTTGTGATTTTATATGTTTGAATTCTAACAGTGTTTTAGTTTCACTATTTTCACTTTGTGTGATTATGATTATATTATTTGGATCGGCATTGTAGATTATTGGATATGCATTTTTTATATTTGAATTTTGTTAGTTATAAATGATTTTCAATCAGATATAGTTATTTGATATCATTCTGTCGATTATATTACATTTTTTTTTATATTATATGTTTTGGCTATCCTTGTATTATGTAGATACACTCGATGTTTTAATTGAGTGTGCAGACACAAGTTTTCCCAGTGGTGATGAAGACAATCAGTTTGGGAAAATATGTTATGCTTGAAATTTTCGTCTCACTTGATTCAAGTTGTGAGATGAGTCTTGTGTAGCCTTGTGAATCCTTGATCCAAATCTGTGTTGATTTTGGATTTCTGTGTTGTTAAAACCCATAAAACATGCATGAGTGTTTTACATAGGCTTCTTATCTCGTCTTGTGTTTGCATTTAGTTAGTTTTCACAATACTTGTAAAGTGTTTGTAAAATGAGTAATATGCTAGAGTCAAAAAGAGATTTTATTTATTAGTCCCTTCATATATGAGGTGGTATGCAAATAGATTTAATTGCATTATTGGTAGGAAATTAGAAAGATTGAATAGTTTTATTTAAAATGTTATGCATAGGAAATTTGAAATGAAAATGTCTCATTTGTAAAATATCTATCTTTGCAAATTAACTAATTTGAATGTGAAAAGGGCAAATTTTTTTGGGGGGTTTAGGGAGTTTATAATAGAAGGTAAATGAAAGACAATTAAAAAACATTTGTTCTTTCCTTACTTGATTCTTACCTCTCCTCCATTTTGTGAGTTCTTGTTTTCAAAAGAAATGCTTCTTGTTGGGAGCTTAGATTGGACTCTTGAAAAGGATTTCCAAGGGTTTGTTGTGTGTTATTTGCAAGAAACAATCTCCATTGTTGAGAGTTTGCTAGATTGAAGGTATTTTTCTCTTTTGATAGTTATGCATTTGTTTGAATGGTTTTCATGTTTCTCCATGATTCACAATAGGTAGATTGCATATCGATTCCTTGTACAAGAAATATTTGCAATAGAATTTATAAATTAGTTTGTTGCACAATTTAGAATTGTAGGTTTTTTAGATGTAATTTTATGTTGGAACTATGGTGAATTTTTTTGAAATCATTGTGTGATTTGAAAGGAGTAATCTCTTCATTGTTCTACTCTAAAGGGCATCCTTTGATTTTATAAATTGTTTTAAAAATTGAAGAAAATACAAGGGTCATCAATGGTGTAAATGGAAATTTGTATGGTGCTTGATATTTCTTGAAAATGTAAAAAGTGAAATTTAGACCATATTTGTTCATGGTATTTTAGGAGATGAATTATTCTCCCTTAGAAATGATCTTGTCTATGACTTGGCAACATGTGTTGTTGTTTATGCCTCATTTTCCATGCCAAGATTGTTTTGTGTAAATTGGTCCTTTTGGTTTTGAGGAATGAAAACTAGGGTAGGATTGGAGTGCACTCTCACTACTTATCCAATTGAAATGAAGCCAAAGGATGAGGCTTGTGAGAGGAATACAACATAAAAAGATAAAATTGAATGGGGTTTTAACATGAGTAGACTAAATGAGGGTTTAATTCCTATTAAGCATTTGTGGAACAATTGTGTAAGAAATTATCACAATCCTATTGTGATTGTGTTGGTAAACAGATTTGTCACCATGAAATAACCTGTGAAAATGACTCATTGCCCTTAGAGCGGTGACTAAATAGTCCCAACAGTTGGAGAAGCTGTTATTGGACTAACAACTTTCCTCTGCGTTTGAGAGGGGCAGCTCTCTCGTATGATAGGGATATTTGTGGTTTTTGTGTACTTTTATCCTGAAAGTACACAAAGGAAGAAAAAGAAAATAACAGGAGAAATGGGCATGTAGAAACCCTCGTGGTAGACGTACGAAAACCAATCGGAGTTTCACAATCTTATTGAAAAGTGCGAGGGGGGTTTCACCACAAAGCTAGAAACCACTTTCCTAAACTCTATGATGGATCTCATGACATATATGCAATAACGATGAAGAAAGATGACAAATCTCAACATACGAAGAGATAATTTATCTTACACTTTCAAATCAGGATACCGAGACATGATTGTGTTTCATCACCCCAATTGCATGCTTCAATGGATAACTTTGATCTACACAAATACATAGAAAGATCACCAATTTGACATACGAGAAACTAGTAATCATAACTCAGAAATACATCAAGAACATATGAACTGAAAATGCACTTCTTCATTATCTTTTCAAAATTATACAATTTCAAAGGTAAACTATACAATGTGTAAGACCAAAAATATTCCAAAAAGTATCATAAGTTGCCCTTGCAAAAGTTCTCTCTAAAGAGACCTCCCTCTTTACAATGTGAAGTCCAGTATATATAGACTTTCCCTCATAACCACCTAATAACCAACTTGTAACTACCCGATAACTACTTTGTAACTACCTATTTGAAATGTAATAATATGATAAACCTTATTTTTGGTTACTTTTTACATCACTTTTCCCGAAATAAGGTTCACTTTCTAACCTTTAGTTACAAAGAGTGACTTAAGTCACTTTTATAAATGGGTAACTAAAAACTTGTAAGTTCTGAGTTGTGAACTTTGCTAAGTTCTTTCCATCTTTGTTCTGCTTCATTGTGGTGATCCAACCTTGACAGATCTTGACAGCTCCTCCAAATACTTGAATCTTAGATTCTCATCTCAATTGCAATCATAAAATACCATTGCCATCCACTTCTCATCAATCTCATAGCATCCTGTAGAGAGGGCTAGTTGAAGGAGATACTGTATTTTCTTCTTACAACATATACCCTATTTCTGTTTGATTAGATGGATGTTGGTGGTCAATCACCAAAACGTGTGTTCCATGCCTTAAAACCAACTTATTTGCAATTTTGATAACCTATTGAATTGATGAAAATGCTTCATGAAGATGTTTCTAACACTGAAAATAATCTAAAGTTTCCTTCATAATGATGCTATCTCTCTGCTTGAAAATAATGCTCTGCAAAATTGTATCTTTCCTATGTTACCAATCACCTCATAGCACTTTTCATGGTCAAGGGTGATCATACACATTTTGCACACAAAAGCACGATATTGCCAACTTCCAAATCAAATCCTCCTCTATCATTGTCTTCTTTTGATTTAGTGTATTCCCAATTTTCATCTTTTTGTAGGACCTCAAACATCACCTTGTCTTGATGACTATATAGTCATAACAAAGAAAATGTCTCCAAAAGTATTCTTTAAACTGATGCACAGTTTATCCTCATAGATGGTAGCAAACATATAATTTGAATTCATAGTCCTCATGGTTTTAACTGCCATATCACCCAATGTTTCCTACTCATTCTAATATTTCTATGCATTCCATATCCAACAACCATTACATTCAATAAACCCACCTTGTCGATTCTATCTATGCATATCCTATATTCACTGCATTCCAGGAAACCACAACTCTTTGATTCATTTTGTCAAATAGTTCACGTGCCTTCTATAAGCTTCCACATTTTGCATTTTTGATAACCTTTCCAGAAATAGTTGAAATGTTTCTAGGACAGTTTCATCAAGACTCTTTATCTCTCTTGCAAGCTCCTTCATTACTTTAGATGTAAGGTTCTCATTTTTAGCCATGAGGTTCAATTGAAAAGTGCTTGAACACACGTGTCAACTCGAATAATGCCTTCTCTTATGATTCAATATTTCACATATAAGATCTTTCCCTCCGGACATCTTCATTGAATAGACATGATTGCACTGTAAGAGAACTACATTTGTCGGTGTCCATACTTCTGTATTTCTTCACAGACCTACACCTTTGTATGACAATTAAATCAATTTGTGGAATAATTCACATGTGTTAGCTTGTAATTTCACATCTTCCACCCACATCAAGCTGGGACTTGTACTCACAGAGATTAATAAGCAAACAATGAGCATAACATGCAAACCAATTTTCTGATCAAAGAATTTCTTCGCAGAGATTGTCAATTGAAACTTGGAGGCATTCTTTCAAGCATTCCACCTCAACTCAACAAGAATCTTGTGATTTTAGAGTTATAGTTTTTGCATAGCAATCCGGCCTTCCATGATATTCACTCCAATTAATGAATTTTTATTGAATCATCTTTTCCATAAATCTTGTTGTACTAATAAACACACTATTATACACAAATGCATATGCATAACCTTCAATAGCAGCCACCTCGATAAACCATCATCTCAGTCTTAGAACATGTTCAAAACAGCTGTGTTCCCATTTCCTCTATGAGTTGTGCTTCTGTCAATGATTTAAAGTCATGTTCTATGAGATATACTTTCTTCAAGTTCCAAATAATGATGTTATCTGCATGATAACCTTCGGCTCTTTTGTATTGTAGAAAACTGACAGAAGAATGAGGGCAATGCACTTGACTTTCAGTCCTTCAAAACCCTTAGTTTTGTGAAACCTCAAGGTGGCGAGCATTAAGAGTTCCCTGACGTCGACATCATGCCGATACGCAACACTATGTGTGTTTCAAGGTGACTGTTACATGGCCGAAACCAATCGACAGAAAGAGACCACGGCATAATGGTATGCTACCTCCTGTGTGCCATCTTCAGATTCTGAGCCAGAGACTTCACAATGAGTGCCAAGGTTGTCGATGGAGTCTAGAAACCCACAAAGAGCAAAAACAATAGTAAATCTGCAATGATCTCGTCAGAATAGATGCCTTCGCTCAAAAGTTTGGTTAACAGAACAAGCTGATGGCATTTGTGCTGAAGAGGGATGTCTCTCAGATGTTCCCATTTATTCATGCCATTGATAAACACATGCTGTATGTCTTCCACGAAGTTTGACTTCAGATTCTCATACTTCAACGAATTCACAGCAGTTCCATGAAGTTTTCTATCGTGGAGCTCGGGTATTTGGCTTGAAATAGTTGCTGCGGTTTACTCCTGCCACCACCGCATCTAATGACATAACGTTTCTTTGAGGCATTCTATCAAACAGTTCTGTGTATTCTTTGAGCTTCTATACTTTACATGTGTATTTACGACGCTCGAATGACAACATACAACAGAAATCAACTTTCAACCATGTTTCAATGCCAACAAAACAATGCCGACAGCGTGAGGTTTCATTCTCTGAAGAGCTTTTCTGATGGCAGTCCAACTTATGAGCGTTGTCCTCATGTTCACATTGCTCTATTTCTGTGATTTGATGTAACCAACCTTAGTTGATGTAAGAGAACGCTCTCAACAATCATTTCCAGAAGGTGGAGTCTCATGGAAATCTTCTAAGCATGCGGAGATTTGCAGAGATAATTATCAACCTGAGAGAAAAACTATGAGTCTTGATTGTCTTACGTCTGCAGTTGAATACGCTGCATGAGGCATGCTCTTTGCCATCATACAAGGGACGGTGAGAATGTGGTAACTGTATGTCAACCAACTTCTATCTCATGCCACGATGCTTGGTGGAGGATGGAGCAAAATAAATTTGAGTTTCAACGTTTTCATCCCACGAATGCGACACCTGTCGACTATGCCACTTTTTATGACATATATCAGTCATGTATTAGTGAAAGGTAAAACAAATTGGTGAAATAATATGTATAGTGGTCATGGCAGCTTGATCTTTTACTTGAAGACGTGTGACAACTAAAGTTTGTGGACTGAAATCATAGATGGTCGATTCCTTAACCATCGGATAGAACCAAGGAAATAACTCGAAACCCTTCATGCCATTGGAAAATTAGAATTGAGTTTTAATGATAGTTATGAATAACAATATGGCAGGGAGGTCTTTAAAAGAATATTCCCTCGCTTTTAGGAGATGATCATGGCCACAAAAACCGTAACCAACTTTTGATGCAAGTAACAAGCGAAGTTTAACACCTTGGCTGTTTGTATTTTACGCCCCCACTTTATTTACTTGCTTCATAAAAGAAAAAAAAAGTGCAACTTGTGATTTGAATAGAAACGACGTTTACTTGCGGTTGTCACAAGTGAATGTAGACTTCTTGCATCGGTAAAAAGCGAATATGAACAACTTAGACAAACTTCACAAGTTGCGCACACTTAGCGAAAAGGAGAAATTGGTGCAAGTTTGGTGCAAATCAAAAGTAGATGCAAATGGACTTGGGGAGAAGCAAAAATTAATGCGGACTTAGCAAAAATGGAAAACAGACGCAAAGTAAAAGATTACTAAGTCGTGAGTTTTGCCTAGGCATGAAAATTGCTTTGAAGCTTTAAATGGAGAGAAAGACAAGGAAAGATGCCCTGATAATGAATTATCAACATGATTTGATGCATGCGACACAACACTGACAAATTGCAATTGAAAGAGATGACTTAGCACAGGAATTTGATATGCAAAAAGTTTAAAATTGGGCGATTTGAAAATGAGGCCAATAGATTGTTGAATGTCATTGGCGATTGCCTATTGTAGATGGTAGCATACTCCTTAAAATCTGCATGATCATTATATCATAGTTTTGACACTCTATCGTCCTAAGTCTAGTAGTCTCTTCCTTGTTTTATCAAATTGTTTGTATCCAATCGGTGTTAATAAAATCCATGTGTATGCATTGATTAGTGTTTGTAGAACCTTCATGTATGCCTTGCTTGGTGTTCTATGTTGGAATCTTTAAAAGATGATAACCCAAAAACTAGTGTAGGAAATAGAAAATAATAAACTATAAATACAAATGATCAAAGATTAAAATAACATTACAAAGTTATAATCCAATGAGAGAATTGCAAATGCTCAAGAGATAAAATATCCACAATAAGAAAAATAACCTAAATGAAATCTCACAATAGCATGAATTGAATTGATCCAAGCTAGAGGATGATACATATATATAGGCCTCTGGGATGCATGAATCAAGGAGATGACATGCCCAAAAGGTACGAGATAACTCTCAATCACTCTCAATCAAGAGGTGAGTTAACTCAACCTGACTAAGAAGTCAAGAGTTGAACTGCCAATCAGTACTACAACAAAGGTGGCCTTGACTAAATAGAGGTAGCAATTCAAACTATCACCAATCAAGGATTGATGAGGTAGTGGTGGCACTTGTGTACCTCAAGTCAAAGAGAAAACACCATTATTATCTACTTAGGTGTGAATAAATAATTATCGTAATTATCTACTTATTAAATAGGTGCAATATGATGCAGGAGCATCCTAGGTTGCAGAGCAATCTTGCATCAACCAAAAATATTTGCATTTTCTTTTGTTTCTTTCATTTTTCAGTTCATCTTAGTTCAGTTGAGTCAGTAGCAGTTTCAGCATTTTGTATTGCATTTTGCTGCATTTGCATTTCAGAGCTTGCGTAGCAGGATTTAGCATCTTGACATCATAAGCTACATCATATCCAAAATTCAGATCATTTGGATCAATTTCCAGAAGCATATCACTATCAGAAGATCAATTATTTTCTCAAGACAGAGCATTCAGATAGCCAGCTGAAAGAGAAGGTTTGCGGAGCACTTCTGTGACTTGCGGAGCTAAATGGAACATCATTCAAGGTACTTTGGGACATAGTCGACCTTCCTTGAGATCTGCACTAAGTTTCCATCATTTACGGAGGAGTACCAATTGTTTAAGGCCAACCTATCTATTTTCACATGCCACACCTTCATTGGAGATTGTAATTTCTTTCTTGGTTGACGTGGAGGATTCCTTGAGCTTGGAATTGATATATAGATCCTTAGGATGTATTAGGAAACTAGTTAGCGATTATGATAGATTAGATTAGTTCCTTTGTTCTAGAAAGGCACTTCATTGTAAAATCTTGCATATCTAATGTAATTAGAATCAGGCCTTGAGCCCTTATTTTGTAGCCCGCATGTTTCCAGCATGTAAGCATTTTGAATCTATGATATACTGAACATCTAATCTTTCTTTGCATTCCATATTTGAGTTGCTTCCGTTGTGTTTACTCTTGCTACATGGCTTGGATAGTTCACTTCATGGACCCTCTGATCGTGACTGCACCAAGTGGTATCAAAGCAAAGTTTGAATCCTTTGGGAGCGAAGTTTGTGAAGGCATTCCATAAGATCTGGCTCTGAACAGACTGCCAAACCTGAGGCAGTTGTCACCTTGTATCCTGATCGCCAAATTTGAGGCAGTTACACTTGATCCTAGGAGGAAGAGATGCCGTCGAGGAGAATACCTGCTATTGGTATTATGGCTGGAAGAATGGATGAGATGACGGAGACGATGAAAACAATGAGAGTTCGATTGGATGTTGTTGAAGAAGATAGGCGAAGAGGATTAACACCTAGACCTAATGTTGAAAGTGATGATGAAGAATTTTAGTCCGCTGATCAAAATGAAGAAACCCTAGAAGAAGAAGAAGAATCAGATCAAGTGAAGATGTTGAGAGCTATTTTGAAGATTGGGAAAAGACCTAGAGTGGATGTACCAAACTACACTAGCAATTTGAATCCAGAGGAATTGATTGATTGGATAAATGACCTAGAAGAATACTTTGAATATGAAGAAATTGAAGATATGGAGAAGGTGAGATTTGCAAAGACTAAGTTGAAAGGACATGCTGCTATTTGGTGGAAAAAAGTTTAGTTGGATAGAAATAGAAGAGGAAAAGAAAATATCATAAAATGAGATAGAATGGTGACAAAGATGAAGAATCAGTTTATACCTGCTGACTATGAGTTGGAACTATTGAAGAGATTACAAAACCTAAGACAAAAGGAGAAATCTGTGAAAGAATACACTGAATAATTTCATAAGATGATCATAAGGACAGGACATAGTGAAGCGAGTAAGGAGAAAGTGGCAAGATACATCAATGGACTGAGATTGAATATTCAAGAAGAACTAAGTTTGGTAAGGATGACAACAATAGAAGAAGCATATCAGTTTGCCCTAAAAGTTGAAGAAAAGTTGAACAAGAAGCATGAGCAAAGACAGAGAGGTAGAGGAGGTAAATTTCAGAGAGATAGAACATATTCCGAAGGAGAAAGATCATATGCAGAGCAAAATAGACAAGATAACACATTCAAGAAGGAAGACAGAGATAGCAGTTCATATCGGAGAGATGATAGAACTTAAATCTACCGTAGAGGGAATCATAATTCATATTGGAGTGAAGGGTATAGGAGAGATGAAAGAAGATTTGATAAGAGAACATTTAGAGGAACCTGTTTTAAGTGTGGTGGTGAAGGACACAGAGCATATGAATGCCATCAGGGAAGTACAAACAAGAAAACAGTGAACAGTGCAAGAACAACTTATGTAGAAGAACCTGTTGGATCACCTAATTCAATTGGTAAACTTGAGAAAGGAGAATCATTAGTCATGAGGAGAGCGCTATTTAAAGCAGAGGCAAATGAGGAACCATCGCAGGGAAACGCTTGTTCCAGACCATATGCAAATCAAGAGGTAAATGTTGTAAGGTTGTAATTGATAGTGGTAGTTCTGATAATTTGTTTTCAGAGGAGATGGTGACTAAGCTGAACCTGGAGAGGTTGAAACACCCTAAGCCCTATCAGATAGCATGGATATAGGATGAACACAAGGTACTGGTGAGTGAACAATGGTAAAATTTCATATAGGATCTTATCATGATGAAGTATTATGTGATATTATGCCTATGAATGTATCTCATATATTGTTGGGTAAACCATGGAAGTATGATAGAAAAGCTATACATGATGGAGGAAAGAACAACTATACTATAACATCAAATGGAAAGAGAATTACCTTGATTCCTTTGGAAGATGAGCCTAAAAGTGAAGTATGTGGGAATGCTAGAATCTGTTTGGTTGATGGAAGGAAATTTCTATATGGTTTGAGACATGAGAATATGCGTTAAATGCTTTGATTCCTAAGAAGCTTGGAACCCTAAAGGAAGAGATAGAAGAATCACAACCGAAGGAGATAACTGAATTGTTGACATAGTATGAAGACATCATATCAAATAATGTACTTGAAAGATTGCCACCAATTAGGAGTATCAATCAACACATGGATCTTATACCTAGAGCTAGTTTGCCTAACAAAGCAACACACCAGATGACACCAGCAAATAATGAAGAATTGAATAGACAGATACAGGAGTTGTTGAGGAAAGGTCTAATCAGAGAAAGCTTAAGCCCTTGTGTAGTACTTGCAGTGTTAGCACCAAAAAAGGATGGAGAATGGAGGATGTGTAAAGACTATAGAGCAATCAACAAGATCACAGTTAAGTATAGATTTCCATTGCCTAGTATGGATGACATTATGGACTGTTTGAGTGGAGCAAAGTACTTTACAAAGATAGACTCAAAGAGTGGATACTATTAAGGAAAATTTGGATTCACAATGAATATGCAATGATAAACAATATCAAATACCCAAAACTTCAATAGAATAGTGAACTAAGAAAATCAAATAACAATGAATCAAATAACAAAGCAAACCTTCCTTAGATCGAAGCTTCCAATGGTTGCCTATCAGAATCGTCCTTGTGTGTATGAAAAAGGGCCCTTAGTGAGTGCACTTCTTTGCTTTGTCAAGAATATCGATTGAGAATGGCTATGGTAATATCGCAATGAAGAGGAGCTTCACAACGATGGTAGTAGTGCGTAGTGCATAGTAAAAAGTGTGATCATAAGCAATGAAGGAATTGGTGCCAAAGGCGCGCTGTAATTCCTGTAGAGCAACGATACTTAAGCTTGGATGATTGGAATGGAAGAATAGGGTTCAATTTATAGACTTGGAAGAATAAAGATCAACGATTGAGAATAGTTGAGGAACGTGCAACGAATAAGAAGAAGACAAGTGTTACACAAAAGCTGTTTTATTTGAGTTAATCACTTTCTTTTCTAAAGATAAGACATGTTTTTCATAAATTAGAAAGCTTTTTTCTAATTTAAGAGATATTGATAAAAACAAGGTTGATTGAATAGATAACTCAACTTGAGATTTGCTTTTGCATGATTTGAGAGAAATTAAATAATAAATTATTTAATTGTGTGTGAATGAAGAAGAAAACTTATTTTTTAGAAGATTTAGAAGATATTTGAAGAATTTGAAGATAAGAAAGCAAATTAAATAAATAGATTTATTTAATTGACTTGCACATGATTTGGAAGAATAAATAAAATATTTGATTTATTTTATTTTTGGAGATTAAGAGGATTTAAATAAATTTGATTTGATTTATTCAAATTTGGAGGAATGATTTGATTTAATTTAAATAATTGGGAATTATTTAATTGTTTGGAAGAATTTAATTAAATAAAGGATTTTATTTAATTTTGACTTTAGAAGAGATAATTAAATATTTTGATACTTAATTAACTTAGAAGAATGTGAATCGTGTCATTTTTAGACGTATACATTTTGCCCCTTTTTGATGCAATGTGTTTTATCACATTGCTTCAAAGAAATCGATTGTCTGATAATGATACATGCCCCAGTTTGCCCCTGGTACAGGTTATGATAATAGGATGCCCCCTCGGGAGATTGGACGGGAAGAAGGTAGAAGGTGTGAGACGGATAATCTCACGAAGACGAAGGGAAAACAAGGTTGGGTTTGAAGAAAAAAAGATGCATTTCAGAGAAACGGGAAAGAAAACTGGAAGAAATGGATGTGGGAAGTAGTCATAGTCACCACCTAGCCAGATTAGGGTTTGCATGCCATAAATAGGAGCTGGGTCCACAAGACAATTCATTTGCACACTTGTCTTAGTTTGATTTGCTTCAGAGAGCTTAGAGCAGCATGGCAGCCAGAGAGGCAGATATTCCACGCGAGGAGCATCAATTCGAGTGCGTTCGTCGATTCAACTGACCAACAGAGGCAGGACCCCGGGTATGTATCTCGAAAAACTTCTCCTAGGGTTGAGTCTGAATGTAATAAATGCTAGGAGAAAACTAGGTAGATAGAAGCGCAGAAATGCAGAGTAGCGCATATGTAGCGTGAAACGGTGCATGCATTGTTTTGTAGCGCATACATAGGATAAAGCGGCACATATGCGAAATCGGTGCATACATAGAAAACTGTGACGCATAAGTAATCCTATGGCGCATACACATTATGTTGCGGTGCATGTGTCAGAACAACGCATATGTAGCATTGGACGGTGCATACATAGGTTTCTGCAATGCTTTTGCCAGAAGTGGCACATAGGTCAAGAAATGGTGCTTTGGTTACAAAGCAGCGCATTTACCACCTAGTGTGGCACACATGTCATAGATAGGTAGATGACTTAACAAAATTGACTCGATTGGCATCCTGTTTGACGTGTCAATCGATAAGCTATCTTCAAGATTGCAGGAATCTAGTCAAGAGATGTAGTGTGCTATTTTAATCAATTTGAAAGGCTAAGTTAGTTGATATGGTTCTATAGATATGTTGAGTATGGTACTTGTAGCTTTAGATTGACGCCTTGCTTTGCGTGCTTGTAGGAGGAGATACAGGATACACTGCAGTCTAGGGAGCAGTTCCCTATGCCCTTGTTACAGAGATATATGCTGACTGAGATAGATAGAGAGGCGCTTGGTGCTATGGGACTTGATTACATTTGCTTCATGCCTGAGGTGCGGGCGAATTGTGGCTTACTGACTGCTATTATGGAGAGATTCCACAGTGAGGATGGGACATTCCACTTCCCGACTGGAGAGATGGCTGTGACATTGGAGGACGTCTACCAGATTTTGCATTTGCTGATTGATGGCGAGCTTGTAGAGTATGATCCACAGAGGGGTGCGAGACTTGCACTGTTTGATGACCCAGAGTTGGTTGGACAGGTCATCCCTTGGCAGTATATTCATGATTACTACGACTACTTTCTAGGGATTGTAGTAGGACTAATCGGAGGCGTCGTATGCCCCGATAGGAGATTACATGGGTTCCCCGTTGGATGGGGTAGGATCATGGAGAGGATGGTGACAGAGGGCACCCGATATGCTTGGGGTGTCTGCGTGCTTGCCCATTTATACCATGATATACATTAGGTGGTATACCAGAGGAGCACGAGCATGTCTGCAGGCGTATCACTACTACAATTTTGGCTATGGGAGCACATAGCGATCACGAGGCTGATATGTTTTTTTACGAGATAGAGGGGAGAGACATACAGCTATGGCTATGCGAGAGTGATTTCCCAGCATAGGCTGGGGAAGCTAGAGTACTAGAGACATGCTTTGGATGGAGTAGATGTGGTCATTTGGCGACCATATCTAGACTGCGAGCCGTGGGACGATGAGGCAGATGAGTTACCTTACTGTTTTTAGATGAGATGGCTGATAGGGTGGACCCGCCACATACTAGAGAGATAGATCATTGGCAGAGTATAGAGATAGTTCGGTAGGAGGCAGGGTATGCCATAGGGGCAGGCTCAGTTTGCACGGACACATGCAGAGAGGGTCAGATGGGGACTGATGGCATCTTACGAGGAGACCTTAACAGAGTTTCAGAAGACACCTTATGTCACCTGGGACATGAGGAGGGAGATAGCAAATGCAGGGATGACATAGGATTACGAGGACTGGTTTGCTGAGCACCCCTTCCTAAGGTACTTAGGACCCGGGGTGTTAGTGCCTTGTATAGATGAGGCAGACTCAGATGACGAGGGCTAGGTTGGCCAGAGGAGGAGGAGGGGGAGAGGGAGAGGGAGAGGAGGACAGAGAGGTGGCAAAGATGAAGGAGATGACAGAAGACGGGGAGGAGGTGGTGATGATGGAGGCTGACCTAGACAGAGGTGGAGGGTCGAGGAGGGACCAGAGGTTGCACAGTAGGTACCACAGGTACAGCGGGCACAGATGCCACCACCTCAGTAGGTGGCACAGTAGCAGGTGCCCCAGCCACAGGGGCAGGCTCAATTTGCACGGACACATGTAGAGAGGGTAAGATGCGACGAGTAGTTTCCTGGTTGGGCAGGTGCAGGAGGCATAGGCACAGGGGCAGCTAGCGCAGGCATAGACAGAGCTGGCACAAGTGCGGGGGCAGCTAGCACAGGTGCAGGGTGAGCTTGCCAGAGCATAGGCTCAGACACAGTATTACCGAGGACTATACCATGGCATGGTGCCAGCTAGTCAGAGGGCTCCAAGCTATAAGAGCCAGTCTATGGCCTCACAAAGAGCAGGTCCATTGAGGTCAGGGGCCTCTGTGATGGGCCCATAGTAGTCTAAGGCCAATAGAGGAGGAGGAAGAGACACTGCCAGTAGTAGTGGTCCACAGCAGTAGGGGTAGTAGTGACATGCAAACTTTTTTGGATCCTATGTACTTTTTGATGGCTCAGATAGTCAGATAGACTTGTACCATTTTTGTATTTTGAGACATGTATCATAATCTGTTGGGATGTACTTATTGTAAACGACACCGATTCAGAGACAGACACTTTGATATTTGTACATTTGGACATCTTTTATGATATTTATATGATGATGCAGCTATTTTGATTCTCTCTATATGGAAAAGTCTATGATGCACTTTTTATTGCATGATGCGATGTATGTGTTTATCTAATGCAGACTTAGATGTTTTACTTGATGTTATGAGATGCTATATGACCTAATGCAGACTTAGATGCTTTACTCGATATGTTTCTAATGTGTGTGAATGCAAATGGTATCTATATGATTATACAACTTATGTGATGCACTTTATCTATGTTTTTAGTTTTTTTTTGCTTCGACACTATATGATGATTGTATATGGATGACCTAATGCACTCTATTATGTATGCCACTGATTTAATCATGTAAATGACTATCTCATATGATATGATATGCAACTATATGCTCTGTTTTTGTGATGTCCAAATGTACTCTATTGACACAGAAATGATAGAATAATAGATAGAAGATTGATTGAGAGACTAAATTGGTAGAAAGATTCACAAGCTTGACTTTGTATTGTTACTTTGCATTGTTTGGATCTTTTATTGCATGGGATATGGATGGATGGATGTAAAGTGGATGGATTTGATTTTTGACATCTTGACGGTGCAATTATTTTGAAGTGCTTATTTCATCATTGGGCAATTTTTTTTTTGTGGTACTTTTTCTGAAATGTTGTAAGTTAATACAAGCATCTAGGTATAATTGAACCAAGATGACCTGAGCATTGCTTACATGGATTTTGATTTAGCAAGTTAATACAAGCATCTAGGTATAATTGAACTAAGATGACCTAAGTACTTCTTGCGTATCAACAAACAAGGATTGCCCCCGTTCATGTTAGACCTTGGATGTCCTCGATGATCTTTTGTTGATCATGTCATTAGACAAGGTTTCACATTACTAGAGTTTAATCCTCAAACAATAAACAAAGAAAATAATCATGTCCCCATCATAGCATTTGTAGCTTTTGGCATCCTCGAGTAGCATAGAAAGACATGATAGAAAAAAATCAAGACTCTGTATTTTTTAACCATGTTTCCAATCCACAAAACATTTTTGCATTTAGATGTGTTTGTTTCTTTCCATAATTTGAGTAAAATCATTTAGAAGGCCTTGGGTATTTGCTTTGCCATGGATAGGTTAAGGTGTTGCGTCAAAATTTCTACTTGAAAGTGGGCTTTGCTTGCGCTTGCTTGTTTGGTGAGAAGATCCCACAATCTTTATTGGTGAGATGGACCCTAAGGGATTGACCTAGTGCCTCGGGGGCTCATTACTAAATGGCCTTGCCTACGTGACGACGTAGAGGCAACGTAGTTCAGGGTAAGCCCTAACGGACCTAAGACCTAGGCGATAGAAAGTGGAGGTAGACTCAAATAGATAGGACTAGACATGGCATGGATGGGACAATGGAGCTTCGGGGGCGCATTGGAATAATGGCCTTACCTATTTGACAACGCAGAGGCAACATAGTTCATGGATTTGGACCATGGATGGACTAGAAGATAGACGACAAGATATGGGATGGACAAAGAAGGCCTCGGGGGCGCATTAGAATAATGGCCTTGCCTACGTGATGGCGCAGAGGCAACGTAGTTCATGGACTTGGACCATGGTACCGACGAGAGACACTATGCCAAGCTAACACGATGGATATGATATGGGATAAAACCTTGGTTGACAAGGCCAGCAAAGAGATAGAGTATCAAGCCATGATAGGTTACTGTCAGGATTTTATTATGGGATAGACATGGATTGAATGGGACATGAGGAAGAATCAACAGATGGTGATTGGTTTCCCAAAGATGGAGAAGGTGGTTTATCACAAGTAACGCCTATTTACCAGGTTTTCACCACTTGCCTTTTATTTGCATGAAAAGCTAGAAAGTATACATGACGCCTGTTTGCCAGGTTTTCATCATGATACCTATCCAAGGCACCTGTTTGCCAAGTTTTCACAAAAGGACATTTTTTTGTATTTTTCTGATATTTTGATTTTTTTGCATTTTTCTTATTTTTTGATTTTTTTGTATTTTTACGCCCCCCTACATTAGGGTTCTCCTAGGTATAGAACCGGAGAAGATACATGCTATTGATTGGGTCATCGAACAGCTCACCCTCTGATGTTGCTAACTGATATACCCCCGATCCATAAGGAGCTACAATTACATAAGGCCCAAGCCAGTTGGGTTTGAACTTGCCCTTCTTTTCCCTATCCTATTGATTGCGGGGATTTTCCTTAAGGACCAGATCTCCAATTTTGAAGACTCTTGGGCGAACTCTGTGGTTATAGCTTCTTGACATCATTTGTTGATATGTTTTGAGATGGTCAAAGGCTTTCTGTCTCCTTTCCTCTAGCAACTCTAGTTCTTGTAATCTAGAGACTTTGTACTCTTCATCTAATATGAGACCTTTTAACGACACCCTGAGAGATGGTAATTCAACCTCTATGAGAAGGATAGCTTCTGAGCCATAGACAAGGGCGTAAGGTGTAGCACTTATGGGAGTGCGTATACTGGTTCTGTAGGCCCATTGAGTAGGATTGAGTTGGATGTGCCAATCACGGCTAGCATCATTGACTATCTTCTTGAGAAGTTTCAAGATGGTCTTGTTGGATGCTTCAGCTTGACCGTTGCCTTGGGGGTAATAGGGTGAGGAGAAACGGTGTTGGATTTTGAATCGGTCATAGAGTTCTTGGACATCCTAGTTTTTGAAGGGTCTTCTATTATCCGTGATAATGGATGAAGGAATTCTGTATCTGTAGATGAGGTAATTCAGGATAAATGAGGATATTTGCTTTCCTATGACGGTGGTGAGGGGAACGGCTTCAATCCACTTGGTAAAGTACTCAGTGGCAGTTATGATGAATTTATGGTCGTTGGAGGAGGGTGGATGGATCTTTCCCACAAGGTCAAGTCCCCATTGGCAAAAGGGCCAAGGTGTCGTTAAAGGTCTCAACTCTTGAGCTGGTGCATGTATCAGGTTCCCATGTATTTGGGATTGCTTGCACTTCTTCACAAACTGGTATGAATCTGTCTCCATGTTCGGCCAGTAATAACCCAAACTCATGAGTTTCTTGGCTAAGGAAGGATTGCTAGAGTGTGTCCCACAAATCCCTTTATGTACGTCTTGTAAGGCGGTTACAGATTCTTCTCGTTCTAAAGAACGGAGTAAAGTACCATCTAGACCACATCGGTATAGGGTGTCAGCAATAATGGTATAGCGAGAGGTTTGGCGTATAAAGGTTCATTGTTGGTTTGAAGATAAGTCAGGTGGGAAAGTGTTGTCCTTGAGGTAAGTGTAAACCTTACCGTACCAAGGTGAATCAGATCCGACTAAAAGGCATATGGAATGGGTCTCAGGAAGATCATAAGTTGGTTGCTGAATACTTTCCACTAAGAACTCGTACCGTGACTCATTCTCTGGTATCTCGAGAAGAGAGGCAATGGTTGCCATGGCATTTGCTGTTTTGTTCTCAATGCGAGGTAACTGCTCAAAAGAAATGATCACAAAGTATCCCTTAAAGTCATCTACCATCCTTTTGTATGGGATGAGCTTCTCATCTTTGGTTTGGTAATCATCATTGACCTGATTTATCACTAGTTGAGAATCACCGTAGACATGTAGCTCTTTGACTTTCCAATCTACCGCCATCTTGAGGCCGATGACTAAGGATTCATATTCTGCTATGTTATTGGTGCATGGAAATAACAAATGGTAAGACTTTGGTATGGTATCACCATGAGGAGTTACAAACAAGATTCCCGCCCCCGATCCATGGTTTGTGTAGGACCCATCAAAGTACAGTTTCTAGGAATGTGTTGAGACATTGAATAAGGATTCATCTGAAAACTCAAATTGCATTGGTGTGGTGTCCTGTAATGGTGCATCTGCTAATTGATCCGCAATGACTTGCCCTTTGATAGCTTTTCTGTCTATATACCCAATGTCATATTCACTTAGGAGCATCACCCATTTGGCTAGGTGACCTGTTAGAGTTTCTTTGCTTAGTAAGTACTTCAGTGGATCTATCTTTGCAATGAGTTTGACTGGATGCGCAAGAATATAATGTCAGAGTTTTTGGGAAGCAAAAACTACCACAAGACATGATCTTTCTATTTGAGAGTATTGCAACTCATAGCCCACCAATGTGCGACTGATATAGTAGATGACTCTTTCCTTAGTCTCGTAGTCTTGTTGTGCTAGAAGAGCCCCAAGAGCTATAGGTGTAGCAGATATGTATAGTATCAATGGTTTCCCTTGGATAGGAGGCATGAGAATGGGTGGATTCATAAGGTATTCTTTCAATGTGTTGAATGCCTCTTCACATTTCTCATCCCATCTGAATGGAATGTTCTTGTGCAGGAGGTGATTGAATGGTTGACACTTGTCTGCCAGGTGTGATATGAATCTACAGATTGCTTGTAGCTTGCCTTGTAGTGATCTTAGTTGTGTCAGAGTCTTGGGTGGTGGCATGTCCATGATAGCCTTGACTTTGGCAGGGTTCACCTCTATTCCATTTGCTGATACAATAAAGCCTAGAAGCTTGCCTGAGGTGACTCCAAACACACATTTCTTTGGGTTCAACCTGACTTTGAATTGCTCTAATCTCTGAAAGAATTTCTCTAACACATCCAGATGTGATTCCCTTGTGAGTGACTTTGCTAGGATATCATCTACATAATCTTCCATTGTTACGTGCATCATGTCATAAAATATTGTGGTCATAGCACACTGATATGTTGCTCCTGCATTCTTTAGCCCAAATGGCATGACATTCCAGCAAAAAGTGCCCCATGGACAAGTAAAAGCTATCTTGTGTTGGCCTTCTGGTGCTATCCTGATCTGATTATATCCTGAGAATCCATCCATGAGAGATAACATGGTATGTCCTGCTGTCAAGTCGACTATGATATCTATATTTGTCAACGAAAAATCATCCTTGTGGCAAGCTTTGTTTAGATCTCTAAAATCATTGCATAATCAGACTCTGCCTTCTGGTTTGGACACTGGTACAATGTTGGATATCCATTCTGGGTACTCTATTGCTCTGATAAATCCCACATCCAACAACTTCTTTAGTTCTTCTTTGACCAATAGTGCTATGTGTGAATGCATCTTTCTAAGCTTTTTTTTGACTAGCTTCACACTTGGATCTAGTGGAAAATGATGCAGGATCAAGTTTGGGTCTAGACCTGGCATGTCCGCATATGACCAAGCAAAGTTACCTCTCTTTTTCTTGAAGAATGGTACAAACTTGGTCTTTTCTAGTGGAGTAAGTGATTTAGCAAAGTAAATGATTTTAGGTTGTTCCTCTGTTCCGATGTTAACCGGCTCTGTAGGTTCCATAACAATTTGAGACTTCTCCTAGTGCATGTCACTAGGGAGAGTGTCAAGCCTTCCATCGTTA
This sequence comes from Cunninghamia lanceolata, assembly GCA_027924645.1. Lineage (NCBI taxonomy): Eukaryota > Viridiplantae > Streptophyta > Pinopsida > Cupressales > Cupressaceae > Cunninghamia > Cunninghamia lanceolata. Next base: position 15,019,690 of record BSBN01001152.1, on the reverse strand, counting down.
GGTGCCACAATTGGGTTTTCACCTTTGGATGTGTCCTTTCTTTTTACTGTTTTGGGATTTGACACTGCCGTAGAACAGTTTTCACCATCAGATCCAGTTTTGATTTTGATATTTTTGCGACTGGAAGGCTTGGCACCCTCTCCGAAATAAGCCATGGTATTAAGTTCAATAGCAAAACCGACTTTATGATCTCCTTTGGGTAGGTGGTCCCTAAGTTCCATGTAGTCAATATAAGCATCATCGTTTTGGAAAAAATCTAGTTGAGGGGTTCCTTGTAGATCCCAGTCAATGAGTTTAGGATGCACAAGGGGGAGGAAGTCGGAGGATAGATTTGATTCGTTGATAGTTTGAATGGATATACTAGGAGTATTGGTAGGAGGAGTGTTTGGGATGGTACTTTCTTCCAAATTATTTATTGCGATAGAACTTGAAACTTCCTCGAAAGTCGTATTCTCAGAGATAGGCAAATCAGACTCTAGTGGTCTATTCGGTAGTATTTGTCCCTCACGGTAGGGGCTAAACGTTTGAATGGTATCGACCTCTTTGTCGTCATAGGAATGCTTTGTCAGCTCATCCCACTCATACTCATTGGAATCTGTGTCACCATCCACTTGAAGTGTATGTATCATTTCCACTAAACAAGCATTTTCTTTAGCTTTGCCCTTGCCTTTGTATCCTAGGCCATTTGTATTTCTAGCCAATGAGGATGAAGAAGGTTGAATGGGTTCTATGATTCCTTCTTTCCTTAGGCCGATAGGGCCTTGTCCTTCATACCCCATTCTGTGTAGGATAGTCTCACCTCGCCCATAGAGTTCTGTAGGGAGCCTAGGTGGTTCCTGTTGTATGTTCTCTTCTTCTTCGGTATAAAGCCATTGTAGGACATCTCTTTCTTCTGTTTCATTGGCTAAGGTCCCCCATTTGACAAAGGGAGCTGTGGGAGGTATAGGAGGAGCAGATGGCTTTGGAAAATGCTTGGGTCGACCAAAGGATCTAGGAGATAAAGGCATCTTGGCTAGATTGAGGTTGTGCTCAATGGAGTATTCCCCAACTCTGGTTTCTTTGATAGTAATTTTTTGCTCTTCGGGCCTTGATGAGGAAGCTTCAGAGGTATGGTCTTGCTGTGGGGTAGGGGATGTAGATGCTATATTGTTTGGTATGATGCAATCTAGTTTTGAAAGGACAGAGTTGTAATGCTGGAAGGGGTCAGGGTCTCCTTGGATGGTGACTTGTTTGCCATTATGTGGGAATTTTATGCATTGGTGATAAGTAGAGGGCACAAATTTCATGGCATGAATCCATGGTCTCCCTAGGAGAATATTATAGGTGAGCTCCCTATATAGGACTTGGCACACATCTTTTATTATTGGTCCCACTTGTATGGGTAAGACTACTGTTCCCTTCGTAGTTCTCTCTTCTTCATCATAGGCTTTGATAGTAATTTTCTTCCTTGGATCAACTGCATTTTCAAAGAACCCCAATGTAAGGACTAGCTTTAATGTGCAAATATTTAAACCAGCTCCACCATCAATGAGAACCCTCTTGATGCGGTGCTTGTGGATGAAGGCGATGATATGTAGAGGGGTGTTATGGGGTTGAGACACAGAGAGGTCATCCTGCTCGGTAAATGATATGGTACTTGAGGAGGTCAAATTACCTACCATGGCCTGAAACTTCTCTTAGGCCAAGTTAGTGGGGACGGTGGTTTCCACTAAGGCTTTATTGAGAATCTCCTTATGGGAAGGAGATAGACGCAACAACTCCAAGATAGAAATGTGGGCTGGAGTCTTCTGTAGTTGGTCTATGACATTATATTGATGGAAGTTGGACTGAAAAGGTGACAACCTTGGAGGGATGGTATTCAACGTGACTTTACCACTGCGAGTAATGATACTACAACCAGTTCTGTTAGGTTCTAATTGTTGATTGGGCATGAACACATTGATTTGTGGGACATGCTCGGATAGGCAATTGATGGTATAGTCGAATGGCACACTTGCATAGTTGGCATTACTATTCCCACTATTCTGATTCGGCCTGTTGTGGTTGTTGTTTTTGTTATCGTTGTTGTTATTGCCATGGTTGTTGTTGCCGTTATTGTTATTGCCATGGTTGTTATTGTTGTTGTACGGCCTGTCGTGATTGAGAAGTGGATCCCTGTAAGCCACATGTGTCTCATTAGAGGTATGTTGTTGGGTTCCTCCTTGATTTTGATCAAGCACATCTTGGATAACATGTTTGAGATGGATACAATTGTTGGTGGTATGTCCCCTTCCTCTATGATATTTGCAATAGTCAGTGTCTTTCCAATAGGGGGGTTTGACTATGGGCTCATAATCACTTGTTGACGGTAGAGAGATTTCATTATTAGCCAATAACTTCCATAATGTGGATTCTTGAGACTCACCCAGCGGTGTGAACTTTCACCTTGGATTTGCACTGAACCATGGTCTTGGCTCCTGAGAGAATGGTTTTTTGGGCATAACATTATTTGCTTCTCCTTTGAGAGTGAATATGGGTTGTTGCTTGGGAGTCGCCACCTTGGCGTCAACCACTCCATCGTTGACAACATTCTTGTTCTTGGTCCAAAACTTTGATTTGTCAGTCGTATAGTTGGAGGTGGTTGTGTCCTTGCATAAACAATCATAGCTTTTTTGATAAACAATCCCATTTCTATGACTTTTGAGAATGATGTAGGGCATTGTATTTGTATTTGATAGCCAAGATCAGTGTTGAGGTTATGGACAAATATCTCCATTAGTTGCTTCTCAGGTACATCATATGAGCACTTGCTTGCTAGTTGTCTCCATCGTTGTAGGAAGGTGGTAAATGATTCACCACCCTTTTGTTTGGTGTTGCATAGATCAAGCATAGAGACTTCATGTTCAATGTTGTAAGAGAAGTGAGTGATAAATTTGTTGACTAGCTCATCAAAAGTTTTGATGCCCAATGGAAGCCGTGAGAACCACTCCATAGCTTGACTGCCTAGAGATCCAGGGAATAGTCTCATTAAGTAAGTCTCATTGTGAGCTACTTCTAAACATGCTGTGTTGAATTCTCTAATGTGATCTCTAGGGTCCCCTTTTCCTTTGTATTTGTCAAACTTAGGAATTTCGAATCGATAGGGAAATGGTTTCATGATCAAACCTTTATCAAAGGGGTATGGTGCAATATCTTCCAAGGAGTAGTTTTTAGTGTTTGTACCCGTCTTGAGATCCAACATTTGTTGCTTTAGACCCTCAAGTTCTTTCCTTATTTCTTCCATAGAAGCATTTGGATCTATGGCTTTCTTTCCCCTATCCTCTGTGTTTGGGTCTATGGCTTTCTTTCCCTTTTCATGATCATCCTCTATGTTTTCTAGGATTGAGTTTATATTGAAATCCGCAGGTAGTTTAATTCCAAGACTAGCAAGATGATAGAAATACTTGTGAGGGTCGTCATGGAGCACTTTCTCTACCTATCATTGGAATTTCTGATCTTGGATGCTTCCTTGATAGTCTTCATTAGAGATTTCCTCATCAATATCGTGAGGTGTGAAGATGTGGTTGGATGACCTGGCTATTTCAAGTTGTTGTTTGTATTGAGATCTGGTAAGAACCATGCAAGGTGACGTGGGATGAGGTGGAATGGGACTAGAGATTTTGGTGAGGTGCCGATGGAGACTGCTGAGAATAGGATACTTATGACAAGATTTGGACAAAGGACTTTCTCGATCAATGATTCCAAGTAAGACAACCGATACAAGACGGTAGCCACTAGTAAGGGTACTCGATACCTGTCTTACTGTGTAGGGACTAGTCATGCACCAAGACCTACTAGCAAAGTGCTATGACTAACTAGGTTTACTTGAATCCACAAGTGATACGAAAAAGGGGCCTATGCTGACCTGATATGGGATAGTTTTGACTTTTGGACTAGAAAGACCTGATAGAAGATGAATGGGGTGACTAATGAAATAGAGACTTTGACATGAAATGGAAGGAAAATTGACTGCAAGGTGGACTCTAATATTTGATCCTGAAACTAGACTAAAATGGTTATCCAGAATTGGTAAGATTTTTCTCTCAAAAGTTGTGCAAGTGCTCACTGTCATGCATGTGTTGAAACAGATGCGCTGCGAAAATGGATAAATGTGCTGGAAGTCAGGATATATGCACCACACTGCTAAAAGGTATATGCACTGGAACAGGATATAAAAGCACTGAAAGTCACTGCAAATGCGCTGAAACAGAGGATGGATGTGCCGCTCTGGCTTTTCTCAATATTTTTGCAATTTTTTTGGTATTTTTCTAATGTTTTTGGTTTTTTGGTTGCAAGAAGGTCTCTTTGATCTGATTTTCTAAATTTATGGCAAGAAAACACAACAAACACAAAGAATATTTTTATGGCTTATTTATTTTTTTGTGATTTTTTTGACTCTTTTTGGACTAAAAGGAAAGAACAAGTACAAATCCTAGGCTTCAAATGGATAACAAGGGTTTTTGGCCACTAGAACAAAGATTTTTAATGAAGGCAACTGTTCGAGTGGTTATACATGCGGCAGCACTACTCTCGGTTATGGAGTCTCCCAGCCTGCAAGGGTTGCGCCTTGGAGGGTTTTAGGGGAGGTTGGTTGTCGGTATAACACAACTTCACTCATTGCTTGAAGCTTTCACTCCAAACACAATTTATTTATAGTGGCTTGGAAGGGCTTGGCGTCTAGCCTGTTACCACTTAGGGTCGTTCCTACTTGGACGAGCGGTATCCAAGAGCAGGCCCCTCTAAAGGAAAAACACATGCGAAAATGATACTTTTGGCATTTTGGTCACCCAAGATAGGGGAGAGTATAGGCCTGGTATCATTCCCAAAGCACAGTATACAGTGGTTCTTTTCCCCTAGTTAAAATGAAAAAACTAGATGAGCTATCTACTTGGGCAAGCACAGAACTTTGAAGTGATTTAGCAAGATAGCAATGGTCCAATTTTAACCAAGATAGCAATGATGAGTTCAATCTTATCCACGTAGCACAAATTGTTAACTTTGAAATGTTGGTCAATCGAGGTAGCAATGGTTCAGTTTTAACCCAGATAGCAATGACGAGTTCAATTTTTTAACCACAATAGCACAAGTTGTTAACTTTGAAGTGATGGTCAATCGAGATAACAATGGTTCAGTTTTAACCCAGATAGCAATGATGAGTTCAGTTTTATCCTAGATAGCAATAACTTTGAAAAGATAGCAGTGTTGTAATGCAAGATAGCAATGATTCAATTACCACTTTCCTAGTTTAAAACTATATGAGATTTGCATGAGCATTCATTTTACTTTCCCTTTTAGAAATTGCAATGTGAGCTAACAAGTGCAACTATATGAAACTAAACCAGAACCTAGCCTACAAAACAGATCAAGAGAGTTCCTGCAAAAGATGTTAGCGTTAGCAAAAATCTTCCTAGAAAACCCTAAAATTATTGCTTACGACAGAAGCGCTGCTTCATAGACTGAATGCGCAGAAACAGTCGACAGAAGCACAATTATACATATGCGCTGAAACAGACAGTAAATGCACAGAAATAATGTGTATATACGCCGATACGATGTATGCGCCATCTTAGAGGATAAAAGCACTAGAACAATGTATAAATGTGCTGCGTGAACAGATGCATCGTAACAGATCGTATATGCACTAGAACAGTGAACGTATGCGCTGATTAAACGGATGCACCGTGAAAGGTAACAGATGCATGTTAGGAAGTGACATATGCATTGTTTCCTCCTGTGTATGGCTTTCTAAACACAAAAACTCAATTTTTGGTTAAATTTGGGGCTAGGCCCCATGGTGGGCACCAAAAATGTTAAGAGAAATTTGGATTCACAATGAATATGTAATGATAAACAATATCAAATACCCAAAACTTCAATAGAATAGTGAACTAAGAAAATCAAATAACAAAGCAAACCTTCCTTAGATCGAAGCTTCCATTGGTTGCCTATCAGAATCATCCTTGTGTGTATGAAAAAGGGCCCTCAGTGAGTGCACTTCTTTGCTTTGTCAAGAATGTCGATTGAGAATGGCTATGGTAATATTGCAATGAAGAGGAGCTTCACAATGATGGTAGTAGTGCGTAGTAAAAAGTGTGATCACAAGCAATGAAGGAATTGGTGCCAAAGGTGCACTGTAATTCCTGTAGAGTAACAATACTTAAAACTTGGATGATTGGAATGAAAGAATAGGGTTCAATTTATAGACTTGGAAGAATGAAGATCAACAGTATAGAAAGAATGAGAAGATCAACAATTGAGAATAGTTGAGGAACGTGCAACGAATAAGAAGAAGACAAGTGTCACACAAAAGCTATTTTATTTGAGTTTATCACTTTCTTTTCTAAAGATAAGACATGCTTTTCATAAATTAGAAAGCTTTTTTCTAATTTAAGAGATATTGATAAAAACAAGGTTGATTGAATAGATAACTCAACTTGAGATTTGCTTTTGCATGATTTGAGAGAAATTAAATAATAAATTATTTAATTGTGTGTGCATGAAGAAGAAGACTTATTTTTTAGAAGATTTAGAAGATATTTAAAGAATTTGAAGATAAGAAAGCAAATTAAATAAATAGATTTATTTAATTGACTTGCACATGATTTGGAAGAATAAATAAAATATTTATTTTTGGAGATTGGGAGGATTTAAATAAATTTGATTTGATTTATTCAAATTTGGAGGAATGATTTGATTTCATTAAATAATTGGGAATTATTTAATTGTTTGGAAGAATTTAATTAAATAAAGGATTTTATTTAATTTTGACTTTAGAAGAGATAATTAAATATTTTGATATTTAATTAACTTAGAAGAATGTGAATCGTGTCATTTTTAGGCGTATACAGATACCATTAGATAAGAGAAGGAGATGAATGGAAGACTGCTTTCAAGACAAGTGAATGATAGTATGAATGGTTAGTGATGCCTTTTGGACTGACTAATGCATCGAGTACTTTCATGAGATTGATGAATGAAGTTTTGAAGAAATTATTAGGTAAGTTTGTTATTGTATACTTGGATGATATTCTAATTTTTAGTAAGACAAAAGAACATTTGTGGCACCTAAGACAAGCATTGTAGAGGTTGAGAGAAGAGAAATTGTTGATAAACATCAAGAAGTGTAGTTTCATGAAGGAAGAATTAGTATACTTGGGATTTGTGATTTTTGCGGAAAGATTGAAGATGGACCCTGAGAAAGTTAGAGCAATTGTTGAGTGGCCAACACCTAAGGGTATTGGAGAAGTCAAATCATTTCATGGATTAGCTAGTTTCTACTGGAAGTTCATTAGAAATTTCAGTTCAGTATGCACACCTATGATAGAGATAATGAGAGGTGACAGAAAGGACTTTAAGTGGACATCAGGAGCAAATAAAAGTTTTGAATTGTTGAAGCAAAAAGTGACAAAACAACTAGTGTTAGGATTACTGGATTTCAACAAAGTATTTCAAGTAGATTGTGATGCAAGTGGAAATGCAATAGGAGCAGTGTTAAGTCAAGAAGGTAGACCTGTAGCATATTTCAGTGAGAAATTGAATGATGCAAGAAGAAGATATTCAGTTTATGATCACAAATTCTATGCGATAATTCAAGCCTTAAAGAAGTGGAGACATTATTTGTTGCCTAAGGAATTTGTGTTGTATACATATCATCAAGCTTGCAATATTTGAATAGTCAAGGGAAGTTGAATCAGAGACATATGAGATGGGTAGAGTTCATGCAGAGTTATACATTTGTACTGAAGCATAGGAGTGGAAAATCAAACAGGGTTGTAGATGCATTGAGTAGAAGAAGAAACTTGCTGACAGAGATGCGAGTAGAAGTATTAGGTTTTGAAGAGTTGAAGCACATGTACGAAGATGAACTTGATTTTGCAGAACCATGGAAAGCATGTAAGGAACCTATTGTGACAAATAGAAGTAAGTGGTTGGACTATTTCATTCAGGAGGACATGTTGTTGAAAGTAAATCAGTTGTGTATACCTAGGATTTCAATGAGAGACAATTTGATAAAGGAGAAGCATAGTGGTGGATTGGCAGGACATGTTGGAATTGATAAGACAGTGGCTTTGGTGAGTGAAAATTACTTTTGGCCCTAGATATATAAGGATGTAAGGAAATTTGTGTAGAGTTGTAGAATATGTCAAGTTGTAAAAAGAAGTAGTCAGAATACTGGATTGTACAAATCTTTGACAGTACCAGAGAGACCTTGGGAAGACATAAGCATGGATTTCATAGTGGGATTTCTGAAGATAGAGAGGACATGATTCTATATTTGTAGTGGTGGATAGATTTTCAAAGATGACACATTTCATACCTTGCAAGAAGACAAATGATGCAGTGCATGTGGCTGACCTATTTTCAAGGAGACTATGAGATTGCATGGATTACCTAAGAGTATAGTTTCAGACAGAGATACAAGATTCATTAGATACTTTTGGAGGACACTTTGGAAGAAGATGAAGACAGACCTAAAGTACAGATCAACATTTCATCCATAGATCGATGGACAGATAGAAGTGGTAAATAGGAGTTTGGAAAATTTGTTGAGATGTTTGGTTGGAGAGAAGGTAGGAAATTGGGATCTCATTCTATCACAAGTAGAGTTTACATATAATAATTTAGTGAATAGGAGCACAGGAATAACACCATTTGAGATTGTGATAGGAGCTAACCCTAGAGGTGTAGCAAAGTTGAGAGATATTAGTATGGAAAATAAGAGGAGTGCAGAGGTAGAAGAATTTGCAGGACACATGGAGACAGTGTATAATCAGGTTAAGAAGCATTTGGAAGAGATGAACAGTAAGTATAAGGAGCAAGTAGATGAGAAGAGAAGACACAAAAAAATTTTAGTGGGAGATGAAGTGATGGTATATCTGAGAAAAGAGAGATTTCTAGTGGGGACATATAACAAGTTGAAGATGAATAAGTTTGGACCATGTAGGATACTCAAAGTTTAATTCAGGAAATGCATATGAAGTGGAGCTATCAGAGAAATTGTGCATATCACCTATTTTCAACATTGCAGACCTATATCAGTATCATGAAGGAGAAACCAGTGACAACATTGAAGAAGACTTGAAGAAGTAGTTACCACAACAAGCACCGAAGTAGATTGAAGACATCTTGGACAACATAATTGGACGCAGTACTAGAGGAAAGTAATACAAGGAATATTTGGTAAAGTGGAAAGGTAGACCAGAGGAAGATTCATCTTGGATTTCTCAGGTGGAAGTGGACCGTCTTGGTTTTCCTCTAGCCCCTGCAAAGTGAGGGACTCACTTTTTCAACAACCTCAGGTGTCTAATGTAGGAGCATCCCAGGTTGCAGAGCAATCTTGCATCAACAAAAAATATTTGCATTTTCTTTTGTTTCTTTCATTTTCCAGTTTAGCTTAGTTCAGTTCAATCAGTAGTAGTTTCAACATTTTGTACCGTATTTTGCCACATTTGCATTTCAGAGCTTGCGGAGCATGATTTAGCATCTTGACATCATAAGCTACATCATATCCAAATTTTAGATCATTTGGATTAGTTTCTGGAAGGATATTGCTATCAAAAGATCAATTGTTTTCTCGGGACAAAGCATTCAGACAACCAGCTGAAGGATAAGGTTTGCGGAGTACTTCCGTGACTTGTGGAGCTAAATGGAGCATCATTCAAGGTACTTTGGGACATAGCTGACCTTCCTTGAGATCTGCACCAATTTTCCATCATTTATGGAGGAGTACCAGTTGTTTAAGGCTGACCTATTTGTTTTCACATGCCACACCTTCATTGGAGATTGTAATTTCTTTCTTGGCCGATGCGGAGGATTCCTTGAGCTTGGAATTGATATATATAGATCCTTAGGATGTATTAGGAAGTTAGTTAGTGATTATGATAGATTATATTAGTTCCTTTGTTCTGGAAAGGCACTTCATTATAAAATCTTGCATATCTAATGTAATTGGAATCAAGCCTATGAGCCCTTATTTCGTAGCCCACATGTTGCTGACATGTAAGCATTTTAAATCTATGATATATTGAACATCTGAATCTTTCTTTGCATTCCATATTTGAGTTGCTTTTGTTGTGTTTACTCTTGCTGCACGACCTGAATAGTTCACTTTGTGGACCCTCCGACCGTGACTGCACCACAATATCACACTTGGGATATAATATATCCAAGGTGAATAAAATATTAGACCAACACCCCCCCATAATTTCAATTAAGGAGGAAAAAGAAATGGGTCCCGACAACTAGGATTAATGAGGTACCCTTGTACAAAAAATCTCTCATAAATGAGGAAAAGGAGAAAACCCCATAGGAAATACTTCCCCCAAAAGAGAGAATCCCCCACCCCCCAAAGAAAGATAGAGGAGAGAAGAAGCACTAAGAAGCCCCCCAAAGATGAATCCTCCCACACCCCCAACAAAGCTTGTAGATGAAGATACTTTCTTTCAATGAAGGGTTTGGTGAAACTATTAGCATCTTTCTAAGAATTTGGGCAATAATGAAGATCAATGACCAATCCTTGGATAAGCTCTTGAATGTAATGCATATGAACCTCAATGTGTTTGATTTACTGAAGATGGATCGAGTTTCATGAGATCTAGATTACACTTTGGTTGTCATAAAATATAACTGATGGTTGTCTAAACTAGATACCAAACTCAATAAGAATATGTTAAAGCTAAATGGCCTTAGTAGAGACAATAACAACCCCTTGATACTCAACCTTAGTGGAAGATAGAGAAATAGCAAACTACATTTTGCTCGACCAATAAATAGGACTAGAACCAAGAAAGAAGTTGTAATCCGAAGTGGACTTGCAATCCTAAAATCACCTGCTCAATCTAAATCTGTGTAGCCCATCAAGTCAATATCAATGCTTGTTGCATAGTGAATCCCAAATCTATGAGTACTATGAATGTAATGGAGAATCTACTTGACTATTTTCTAGTGTAGTTCATGGGGATCTCGTGCATAAACTAAGAGACCATGCCCACAACATATGAAATATTGGGTCTTATGTGAGTCAAGTAGATGAGACTCCCAATAAGTTGTTAGTATATAGTTCCATCAATGAAGGATGAAGAGCACTTAGCCTCAAGTTTGACTCCAAAAAGAAAGGGAATTAGAGTAGGCTTGTAGTCAGTCATGTGGAACTATGAGAGAAAATCTAGATCATACTTGGACTATGTGATGATGATCCCATAAGTAGACAGAGATATCTCAATCCTGAGAAAGTAATGCAACAAGCCCAAGTCAATCATCAAAAACTTGTCATGAAGGGCAATTTTCATAGCCACAATAGATGAAGAGCTCTTTGTGATCAATAGGTCATCAACATAGATAATCAAAAAGTAAAGTGAATCATGCTATAGAATATAGACAATTGGATTTGAATGCAATGAGAAAACCCAAGTGTCAGAAGGAAGGAGTCCATATTGGCATATCAATTTCAAGGGGCCTATTTTAGGCTATAGATAAATTTCTAGAGTCTGCAAACCAAAGAAGAGTCCTATTCAAAACCTTATGGTTGTTGCATGTATATCTCCTCCTTAAGGTCTCCATGAAGCAAATCACTCTTCATGTCCATCTATGGGTAAAAACACAAAGCTCTACATCACACTTTTATAAAGGAAACGACCAACGCTGATCTAAATTTTTAACTTGAATAATTAAAAAGTGACATATACATTTTGAATTTTGAAATGATGTAAATTAATGAAATGTATATTTTTAGTATATTTTTTGTTTGTATTTTTGATAAAAATTAAAAAATTATTTGAATACATTTTTTGGTAAAATTGACACTATAATTTAGTTGCTGATAAAATGCTAAAAAATGAAGTTAAGTGGGACATCGCTCTTTTTATAGTAAATTTTATTTTTTTTCCTTCAAAATTTTTGTGTGTATTTATAACTTGAAACTTTAGTGCATGGATTTATTTTTTATGCATTTTGATAAATATATATTTTTAAATAAATATTAAAAGTTGAGTGTACTGAAAAATAATTATTTTGATGGGATGTCAGCTTTTGTCTTGACTATTTATCCAAAATAGAAAAAAAAAATATCATCTTGACATGGAATCTCTTCACTAGTGCATCATATTTTTTAAATTTTTTTTTAATAAACTTTACTATTTTTTCTTCATAAGACAATCAACCTTATATTTTGGTGCTGATGACCTACTTTTAGTAAAAATAAAAAATAAAATATTAACAATAATTAGACTATTAAAAAAACCACATTTTTTAAAACTATACTTACAAATCTGCAAAAGGGTATTTTTAGATTTTTTTTAAAAATTATTTACATAAGTAGGAATTGTTGAAACGTCAACTTTTTTGAAATTTTGTATTTTTTTGGTAAATTGGCCTCCAAGTGGTTCTACATATGTATTTAATGGACACTTTTAGTTGGAAAAGTTGTGGCCCATATCTAACTTAGCTAGAATGAATCTCACTAGACCATATGTTTGAAAAAAAATAACTTTTAGTTAGAAATGTTTAAATTCACTTGTACTAAATCACACACCAACATGTGTAACTCTCCTCTTTATTGCTCTTTTAAGTGTCTAATATGTTTTCACATTTCCCAAAATAGGAGGTCCAACTTCTGTAGGCCATAACTTTTGATCTGGGTGTCTGATTGATGAATCGTTTGATGCGTTGGAAAGCTTGTGAAGAGATCCATCAAGTTATAACCCACTTTTTTAGTTATGAAAACTTATAGGAAATTTAGGGACCTCTAAGTGCATCAAAATTGAGTTTGAAACTTTTTCTGGGAGTTTCAAAAACTAGAAACTTTAATATCTTGCAATCCAGGTACGATCTTGAGTCTAAACTCACCCAAGATGTTTACTTGGTAGTTCTGCACCTTTTAGGAAAATTCTAGGTTTATCCATGCTCAAATGTAGAGTTACTAAAAATAGTAAGACCTGCCATTTTTAGCCCCTTTTGAAAACTTTGAAAGTTCTAAACCATTCTTCAAGATAAAGGGTATTCGAAAAGACCAAAATTGGGAAGAATATAAACCTTTTGTAGTTGCAAGGTTGAGACACCTTTCCTAACAGAAGATACCACAATTCCCCTAGAAAATGTTACAAATTGCACAAAACAAAATCAAAATGCAAGAGAACGTAAGGAGCAACATCGTGCTTTGGCTCACCAACTTGCTAAAGGAGAAGAAAACCTTCCTCCTCACAAGAGTTAGCCAACAAAGGATTTGAAAGAAACATCTATCGATGCTTCATCTCCTCATGTGAATGATAGTGTTACATAGCCTATAGTGGCCCCTATAAGTTCACCCATTGTGCTATATTTCAATAATGATACAAAAGATAATATTGAACCAAGTATGACTCTAGTACCTTGCACTACACTTGCTATAGTCCTTCTTGCATCTTGTCCTCCACATCTTTATAATGAGGAAGATTGGGAGGAGGATTTTCTTTAGGCCAACTCGCAAGTGTGGCCCCTTTTCTTTTTCTTTTTTGTTATGATTGCACGTAATGTTATCTCCGCATTGTGTTGCTTGATGTGTATTTTTGTTTGTTAAGCTCTCTTTGGATGACCCTTGACACTCTTGTTGGTGCAAGGATACAAAGGGACTGAACCTATCGTGACATTCCTCTTTATGTATCTTTATTCTTCTATATGTGGTAATTTGCAATTTTGTTAATTTTCATTTTCATTGGATGATTTAGCATCCTTCTTTATGATCTTTTTTATTTCTATGTGATGTTTCTTCCTCCATCTTTGTAGTTCTACTGACTGGTGAATGATGATAGTTCCAAAAAAAAGATTGTCCCTTTTATATAACCATCCATATACTGATGCTAGTTGAGTATATCTCTTTTGTGTTATTTCATTTTTATGTATTGTTTGATTTATGTGGCACCTTATAGCTTGCTTGTACTAGAGGAAACCCCTTGTTGTGATGTAGGTTTTGAGAACACATATCATTTTGGGCATGTGCTTCCATAAAGATCTCGTGCCTATTTTACATTCATTATTCATTCTACCTTAAAGCAATTTCTTCCTGATAGAGTTAGCAATCACTTTAAGGTGGGGGCATACATCATGCTATGCATTTTACTTTGTTCATATACCATGTGGCTATTTACTTGTTGATTATACTTGTAGCACCTTACTAGAGTTACCCAGCAAAAATCATGCTTTTCGTGGCCTGTAATCTCTGATATGGTTGGCATGGAGCTCACCTAGTGATTCGTCGGTCCTCACTAGCTTGTGATGTCTTCACTTGGCATCAAATTCACCTAGTAATTTGGTGGTCCTTACTAGCTTGTGATGTTTCCTTTTGTTGCTTGCCCATGAGCAACCTAGCATAACGCAACTTGCTAGCCCTTGCGCTTCATGTGACTTATCATTCATGGTCACCTAGTAATTCGATGGTCCTTACTAGCCTGTGATCCATGAGAGCATTTTTTACATGACCCCTAGTGATAGAGCAAGTTAGTGTCAATGTCATGTTCTCTTTTTCTTTTTGTGATTGCTTACTTTCCTTCTTTATATGTATGATGAAATTGCTTAACTTGTATGCTCTTGTTTCCCCATGTGTTTTCCATTGCTTACTCTATGCATGTCTTTGCATATCTTCTTTACATGTACTCTATGTCTATTTCATGTATTGCATGTATGTTTCATGTTTTACGTGTATTCATATTTTATGATTTGTGAATACTCTATGTATGTGTGAATTATGTTGGATATCTATTGTGTATGTAATCTCTTCTTGCTATGCTTTGTAGACCTTTAGAATCCTAACCTTGGGGGCTTTCATAGTTCTCAACTTAGTGTTATTCTAATGGCTTCGACATTCTAGCAAAGAAGTTTGTTTTCTCTGTACTTTAGTATACATGTATGAGCATAAGATCATACCCACGCTAAAGTGGGGGATAAATGTGGGTATGTAGTGTCGTAAATTATCAATTCCTGCATTATAAATAGGTAGGTTTAAGTAGGTTTACAGGAATTGATAATGCACCTCCTCCTCCTCCTAAAAATCCTCAAAATCCCCCATCACTTGAACAGCAAATACATGCTGAAGAACAACCCCAACAACAAACACCTCCATTCATTCCTCAATATGCCCCTAGAACACAAGAAAATATAATGGGGCAAATTGAAAACAATAAAAAACAAATTGAGGACATAATTGGAAGGTTGAAAGATCCTGCAACTTTAACCTCACATAGATCCGCGCTTGCTCAATCTCTTGAATCTATGTTATCAAATGTAGATTCAATTAGCAAGAAAATCTCTAGTTGGTTAGAAAAGAGGAGAGAATTTAGAGAGTTCTATGTAGACAAGTTGTCCTATGAACAAGTTAAAAATGAACAAATTACAAAATTGGACTTGTGTTCCATTTTCATAGACCCATGAACAAATCAACTTCTACCCCTTACATGCAAGAGGTTCCCTATCCATTGGTGCAACAACCAAGCGATAAGGGACAATTTTGGGCAGAGGTGGTGGATGGTTTTTGACCATCCTCCATGCAACAATAATGAGGTCCCGCAATACTTTTTGAGGAAACTCTACTGCAAGTTTGTCAAAAATAAAGTGCCAAACTATTTTTATATGCGGGGCTTCTAGGGTAGAGGTGGGGGGTCAGCACAGGATAGATCAGGGGCACGTATTGACCCACAACGGCCAGCGAGATGAGCACTTGCCAGACCAACCCATGAGCACGTGTCTATCCCTTCCATTATGAAGGAGAGTGCTAAGGTTGAGACACTTCAGTCCATTAGTGCCTTGACCCAAAGCATCATAGAGCATGCCAGTCCTGCAGCACAGCGTGGGCCAGGGGAGAGTTCGAGGAGTAGGGTTCCACCCCATACTTGTTAGGCTTGCGGGTTAGCCTGTGGTTATGACCCATGGATAGTTGGGATGGAGGTACATAGGCTACATCTGTAGCTGAGCAGATGGTGATGACAGATGCCCTCCTAAGTGAGACTTTTGGCCTTGATACTCAAGTAAATGTTAGCAAGTTCATTGAATTAAATTTATTAAATTTCATTTTTGAAATGTAAGATTAACTAATTTAGTTTGATGATTTTAATGAAATTTTAGGGTCATAGTGTTGATGCAATTTTCAGTGGTTCTCCACCTGCATATTACACTACGACATCTACTGTCGGGGTATGTAACTAGTAAACAATTATAAATATTACATGTGAATAGCATTGTTATATGAATGGTATTCTAATATCTGATTTTGGATGTTGAATAGGTTAATCTTGGAGATTTCATGGCAACACCTGCCAATGGTGGTGAAGTTCAAAGCTTCACTCAATTAATAAAATAAACAGTTTAACTAATGAATTGTACTTACTAGATTTTTCTATTTTATATTCATATCATTTATTACATTGCATTGCACATCTTTCAAACTCAAAGCATTACTAGACATTGCATAACTCATAACTAGATGTTGATATATGACAAAATTTTAATTACAATATAGTTATTTGAAAAAATACCTCAAAGAAATGTGGTCTCATGGAATGCCATGACAAGCAGATGCATAGACAAGGATATCACCATGAGACCACATTTATTTGAGGCATCTTTTCAAATAGGTCACTGCCTTGTCTATGCTACCACATTTTCCATACATGTCTACCAAAGCTTGTTGATCCCCTCCACACTATTCTTCAACAAATTCTCTCTAATAAACTCATCCAGTTAACACCAATTAGACCCCAGGACATGACACCAGAGAGGGGCACGAGCCTATGACATCTTATATAGAATATGATTGACTCCAAAATCATCTAGGTTTTAGGTATTAATTATGGGGGCAACAAGTCACCCCTAACCAAAATCTTCAAATCTACACTAACCCATTCCCCTACAAACTATGTCAATCCTATTGGCTCAATTTCTTCCATCCCTACTTTTGATCATACATCTAACCCACCTAAGTCTAATGAGGACCCTTCATTTAATACTACTATATTCTTTGAGATGAAAGAGAGCACAAAATCCTCCAAGAACTCACATAAACATGTACCAAAAGAGCACAACAGCAATGGAAACTTGGGGAAGCATAAGAAAGACCTATAGTATATCACCAAGAGAGCCAAATCTTCACAAGAGTTCACAACTAGTTGAAGAGCCAAGACAGTTCACCATAGAATGCATGAGAATCAAAAGTGAAATTTAAAAACCCACCACATGAGATAGAAAACCTAGAGATAGAGTCAAAACAGAGACATTCTGAGCTGCAAAGAGGTGTTACTAGAATCTTGAATCATGAGCCTAATATATTCTAACAATGGACTATGACCATTTCCATTCCTACAACCTGATAATGTTTCATTAGTTTGATATGTTTATAAATGAAACTTGACTATTTTGACACAAATATCTTCACCAATGAACCACCATTATTTCGAGCCTATAATTTAATAATTGCTTAATAGGTTGATAACTTCACCAATGAACCATGATTATTACAAACTTGCACTCTAATAAAGGTCCACGTAATTTATGTCTAAACATCAATAAACCATGACTATTTCAACACCTAAACTAAACAATTTTTCATGAACCAATATATTTTCCAATAAAATAGAACCATTTCAACATCTACAACCTAGTATTTTATTTTTCTAATTTCTAACTTCTTAAGGGAACCATGAACTTTTCTTAAAATTATCAAGCTCATCTCTTCAAAATTTTAAAAACTTTCAACCCACTAAAGCTTAAAATTTAATATTTTTTTTATCAATAACACTATGTTTAAACCAATCAACCTAACCAACATTCATATCTACAACTTAATAATAAATATCAATAGACCAAAAAGCAAAAGACTCTATAAAAACTTAGGGTTAAAGTAGCACAACCCCTTACGCTAACTAAACATACCACCATATTTCCAAGGTGTTGATATCATACAAAGGCTCATGGCTCCTTTAGTCTTCTTAAGGGCAAAGTAAAACACGTCTTCAAATACACAACCACCTTTTCTACGGACCCCTTAACCTTTGAAATAATCAAAGTTCCCTCATATAATATACTTTACATACTTGGAGCCTAGTAGGGTTCTAATTTCTATCCACAAGGGAGTCGATCCTATCTTCCCTATCCAAAATAAGAAAGAACTTATTTACAATTTCAATGATTGTTACCTCCAACATTCATAGTTCTCAACCCAAGAAGCTAGATCAATAGATTAAACTCTTGGTTGTGATGTTTTTGATGCCCATACCCAAGACTTTACTATGGGAATTGATGGTGAAGAATGTGTATTATGTGTCTAGTTGTAATATAGTGATGCATTGTTGACAATATCTAGACAAATTACATTCTGCATAGTTAGATACCTTTAACATGTTATTTGTAGAGTTAGATCATGCTATGTATTTAGATGGAGCCCTTTTACATTTATCTGCTTGGTTGGAGTCCTTTCCACATAGTTAGAGTTTTTATCACTTTTATTTTAATTTAGGTGAACATGACTTGTGTGCTTTATTGTGTGTACTTCCATGTTTAGGTGAACGTGTGTGTATGTTAGGAGCCATGACTTGCATCACTATTCTAGTTTTCGTAATTGAACAATGTTGTTTTATTTTCAGATGATGTAGGCTACGGAGACACCTCCCGAAGTTCATAGGGCAATGGAGCATGGTGTGCCCTCTGTGATTCATAGCTCCATGCCTTTGACGGGGGTATGAGGTAGATTAGTAAATTTCAAATTACATTCATTGTTATAGTTGTTTATTTTTGAAAAATCAAATGATTATTGATTTGAAGTTTAATTTCTATCTGGATGGTTTCTATAGGACATGACATCGCCACAGCCTAATCCTAGTACTAAGGCAAATGAGGAGACATATTTTTTGGTAGTAGTAAGTGATTATTTTGTTAAATGTTTCATTTTTCATAATGTAATTTCTATATATTAATGTCTATACTTTTTATTATAACAGCTACAGATCCATGAAAAACTAAATAGGAGGACTAGCCCTAGGGTTCATAGTAGACCACCCTCATATGCGTCTCCATCCCCTCAAAGATCAAAGGTTGCCCATGATATATTCTCTTCACCAGATAGAGGGGAATGACTTTTTATTGGGTTCCTTTGTTGTGTGCCTATATGGCATTCTTGTAAGCCTATATGGCTATTTTGTATATATGTTATACTTATATCTGTAGCACATTTCACAGGTGAGCATATTGTCTTTTCATTGATGTCAAAATATCAGGTTGTTGCATTTCACAGTTGATCACAGGAGATCATGTATCAGGATGATGTTTTCATAAGATGCAGTAGTATTATGATTGACAGGTACATATCATGTTTGGTTATGCAATCAGTGTTGTGAAGTTGTTCTGTGACTTAGTCATTTCAGTGGTCCTTCATGGTAATGACATCAGTAATTTAGTCCTCATCAGTGATATGATCTTCTCAGTTTGATCTTTCAGTGAAAGTGGCAAAGATTGGCATTATGATTAGTCTTCATGCAATTATCTTTCAGTGGAAGAGGCAAAGGTTTATGTAATCACAATGGTTTGAAGAATTATCTCAGTATGCAGGTTGGGTTTGGAATTATCTCAGTATGCAGGTTGTTAAACTTCATTGTTTAGTATTATCTCACAAATGGCTTATAATGACAAAGGTCACATATAGAGGTTTATGTTGTGCTTTATTGTTTCACAAGACATAAATTAAAATTCCTTAAAAACCTATTCTAAATGTCAAGCACTTTTTCTTTTAATCGATCAGTGACCGGCTATAGCAGTCAACGTCACTTAAGTGACAAGTTAAAGTGGTGTTGGCTCGTAGTTGTTACCGGCCCCTTGTGCTAGGCTTCGGGTGAGCGCCGGTGGAAGCTTCAACAGTGGGTGCGAAAAAGCCGATCAACGGCTAAGTTTCAAATGGTTGTTGGCGGGGGTATTCCCATCGAATGGTGGAGATTCAAACGAAGCCCCATTTAACAGAGTCTAAATTTGACGGGTTCTGTGGTTAAAAAGGCAAGAAAATCAAGATTTTTGTTTCTATTCTAAGTGAGATAGCGAAGCACAAGAGATGTGGAGTATTAAAAAATGAAGTTAGAAAGTTTGTTTAGATTTTTGTTAGATTTGGAAGGTTTCCTACGGCAGAGAAGTTGAAAAGAATGCAATCTTCATTTTTGGTGTTTTTAGTTTTTATTTTTTGAGAATGTGAGATGAATGAAATATGTTGGTGGAAGTTGAACCATTTTTGATATTATTGTTTGATGAAAATTCATTTTGGAGATTGAGATTTTCTAATGGCAGATATATAGAGATTTTTGAATGGCAGATTGAAAGTTGTTGCAGATCAGAGATGATGATTGAGAGTTTGAGAAAAAGAGTTCAATGAGAGGTTTTTGAAGATGAGAGAGTTTTTGAGAAAATAAAAGATTGTGATCATAAAAATTTTTATTTTTGAGAGAATATGATATGAAGGTGATAAAAAATATATGATGTTAGAAGTTGAATAGATTTGCAGAAGATTGAATGATGAAAGTTCATTTATATAAAGAGATTTTTTTTCAGGGGTGAATTATGATGCAGAGAAGAGAGAAGATCTGGTGTGTGGTGAGAAGCTTTTAATGGGATTTTTGCTATGAAATGATTTTTATGCAGGATGAATGAATGTTTGTTCAGAGAAAGTGAAAGTGATGAAAGACAATAATTTTTCAGAGAGGGTAAATTGTTCAGTTTTGCACAAGGAGAAAGATCAAGAAATGGTGAATTAGTTTGAGGTTGTTTTTGCAGAGATATGAAATATTTTTGAAGATCAAAATTGTTTGATTTGAAGTTTAATTGTAAAGAATATATCTTTGATTGTTAAAAGGGAGAAATAAGGTTTTGTTTTCATTGAAACAGGGAAATCCCCTGAGTTATATTTTTCATTGAATGTGATGTTGTAATGTCAGTGAGACATGCAGAGAAGTACAATATGCCAGTGAGGCAAAATTGTAATGTCAGTGAGACAATTGTAATCAGAAATTTTGAGTTAAGCCAGTGAGGCAGTTGAGTGGTTTTTATACCCCAGGAGGGTTTTCCACTCGGGAAATTTCTTGTGTCAAGTTTTGTTTTGATACTCTGCATATGTTTCCTTGTTCTATTTGAAGAATTCTACATTTGTGAATTTAAATTAAGAAAAGGAGTAAAAAGTGTTAAAATTGTTAACAACACTGATTCACCCCCCCTCTCAGTGTTGATTGTATTCCTACAATATCGACATATATTGATGTATGCCTATATGGATATTTGGTTAATACAAATCATTTTTATTGATGGTGTCCATATTTGCATTATAAATCCATGCTTCAATAGATATTTGTGGATGGTTTACTTCAAATATTTAAAGTCCAATTGTATTACATAGTAGGAGTTTTTAAAATTCAATCCTCTCTATGGCTCTCATAATCCACTTAGCACACAAAGCTAATCCTTTGAAGACACCCAACAAAAGAGTCCTTTAAAATAAAAATGAATCATCATGTTGAATATCAACACGAGATTGTGTATTAAAGTCATTAAAACTTGGGTTGTGTGTGGTGAATTTAATATAGTGGAAGTGGCACCAAACAAGTATGGTAATTTCTCCCCATGTAATAGACAACTAGTGAGATGGAAGCTTAGTCCTACATGCACCATAGATTGGGGCTTTCTTATCTCAATAATGTATGATGTCACAATCACTCTCCATGGCATATGTGGAATAATCTCTACTTAGAATATGTAAGGGTTTTCAAAGGGCTTGAATGACCATTTATGACATGTTTACTAGAATTTGGAGCCACATCCTCCTCATTAGACTAGCTAGATTGAATGGTGAAGTAATACTATCAAGCATACATGCCACTTTATTCACATTTATGGGTGCTAGTTGGTGCATGTTCACTATTGTTCATACAAGGTCACCACCATAAAGCTTTATCATGTCACTTTTGAGTTGAAATAGCAACACATGAAATAATGCTTTCTTGATAAGTTGAAAGAGCTTGACCCTTAAGAGGGCTAGTGTCTTTTACTAGTATGTGAAGTGCTACATGAATAGTTGATGCATTGATGTTGAAGGCAACCCAATTTATTGAGGTGAGAAATAAAAATGATGATAATGAATGGATAAAATTTGTAGAAAGTGTTATCTTGATGTTCTCACGAATACTGATGACATTTCAAAGGAGAAAAGTTGTGACCCTTCGAATAGGAAAGACTATGACCCTTTTATAATGAAGGGTAGTGACCATGCGTAGCATATATGTGCCCAAATGGATGTGTTGCCTCTAATGGTTTGGCCCCACAAAGAAAAAAATAAAAAGTAGCCTACCTTGCAACTTTACACTACACGCTTCTGATAATTTTTGGAGCAACATAAAATCTTTCACCATGGGAAAATTCCACAGAGATATAAAAAAATGAGAGAGGTTATTATAGAGGGGTTCTATTTGATCACGTAGCCTCAAATGGAATGTTTCTAAGTGACACAATTTTTGAGTAACAGCTCGTCAAAGATTGCTACCTTTTTACACTTTGGTCTCTTAAGGGATATTGTCAGTACAATGTAGCTTAGACTATTTCGGCATGTTTGGGTGTGAAACAAGACCGTGCCTAGCCTAAATGTACCCACCTAAATGCATTGGAACTGTCAGTTTGGCCGCACGAGGAGCAGAACGAAAGTTACACCCCTTTGCAACTTTACACTGCATGCATCTAACCATTTTAGAGCAGCAAAAACTTTCACCATGGGCAAACACCTCAGAGATATAAAAACTAAAATAGGTTATTGTAGAGGGACCCTACATGATCCCGTAGCCTCAGATGAAATGTTTCTAAGTGACATGGTTTCTGATTAACAACTCATCAACGACTACTGCCTTTTTACACTTTGGTCTCTTAATTAGGGATATCACTAGTACAATGTATCTTAGACTGTTTTGGCATGTTTGGGTGCAAAAAGAGACCATGCCTAGCTTAAACATACCCATCCAGATGTGTTGGAACTATCTGTTTGGCCGCACAAGGAGCATAATGAAATTTACACCCATTTGCAACTTTACACTGCATGCATCTGACCATTTTTGGAGTAGTAGAAAAACTTTCACCACGGGAAAACACCTTAGAGATATAAAAAACTGAGAGAGGTTATTGTATAGAGATCCTACATGATCCTGTAGCCTCAGACAAAATATTTCTAAGTGACATGGTTTCTAAGTAACAGCTCGTCAAAGATTGCTGCCTTTTTGCACTTTGGTCTCTTAAGGGATATCATCAATACAATGTAGCTCGAACTATTTCAGCATGTTTGGGTGTGAAACAAGACCATGCCTAGCCTAAACGTACCCATAAGGATGCATTGGAAATATCCATTTGGCCGCACAAGGAGCATAATGAAAGTTACACCCATTTGCAACTTTACACTACATGCATCTGACCATTTTTGGAGCAGCAAAAAATATTTCACCATGGGTAAACGCCTCAAAGATATAAAAATTTGAGAAGGTTATTGTAGAGGGACCTTATGTGATCCTATAGCCTCATACATAATGTTTCTAAGTGACACGGTTTCTAAGTAACAACTCGTCAAAGATTGCTACCTTTCTGCACTTTGGTCTCTTAAGGGATATCAATGGTACAATGTAGCTCAGACTGTTTCAGCATATTTGGGTGTGAAACAAGACCATGCCTAGCCTAAACATACCCATTTGAATGCATTGGAACTATCTGTTTGGCTACACAAGGAGTAGAACTAAAGTTACACCCATTTGTAACTATACACTTCATGCATCTGACCATTTTTGGAGCAACAGAAAAACTTTCACCATAGGAAAAAATTTCAGAGTTATAAAAATCAAGAGAGGTTATTATAGAGGGATCTTATGTGATCCCGTAACCTCATATAAAATATTTCTAAGTGACATAGTTTCTGAGTAACACCTCGTCAAAGATTGCTGTCTTTTTGCACTTTGGTCTCTTAAGGGATATCACTGGTACAATGTGTTGAAAGTTATTTGTCATTGATGTCAAAAGGTCAGAAGGTGTTGATCATATCCCTATTGGTGTTGTTGTCAAAGGATTAAGATGCTTAGTTATGGTGTTCATGTTTCATGGTGTGGTCTTCACAAGATGCCTTCATTCACATAGCTCACATGTCTTTCATGCTTCAGGATGGTGTGTTCATGTTTCACAAGAACCCTGCAAGACATGTATATGCAAAGTGTGGAAGCATTTACAACAAACGTGAGCTATTTGACATGATGCCTCAAAGAAATGGTGTCTCATGGAATGCAATGATTTCAAGATATGCACGAAATGGATTTTTCATAAGGCTTTAAGAACTCTCAAGCAAATGCACAAAAGTAAATTTCAACCAAATGCAAATTTTGGCATGTCTAAAACCAAATTGTACAACCTTATCCAACTTCCTCCTTGCCTATGCCAGAATGGGATCTAGGGAACATGGTGTGGACAACCATCAAAACATAAATGATATGGGAATTTTGTCACATGTATTGTATTTGCAGTTGCCCTTGTAGACATGTATGGAAAGTGTGGAAGCATAGACCAGGGACGTGAATTGTTTGAAATGATGCCTCAAAGAAATGCACAGTCCCACAGAATGCAATGATTGCAAGATATGCACAAAATGGATTATTTGAAAATGATTTATAAACTTTCAAGCAAATGCAATTGGCACGTGTAAAACTAAATTCTTGTAACGATAATTGATCATCATATTAAATATTTAATATAAACTGTCATATACATAATGTCATGAACATAACATCTAGTTTATATACAAATCCATATAGGCATGTCCAAACAAAGTCATACAGACATATATACAAAAATATACTTCGGTAACATATAAAAGTATGTATACAAAGCCATCTAGGCATACAAAAATGTCCCAAAAACTAGTTTCCTATCGACTTTTATGAAATAATCAGCAGCCCTTTCTTGACCATGAAGATGGAGAGCCAATCCGTGACTCATCCTCTCTCTCTATTGTTGAGTAGACCTCTTCAACAGAAGTTCATCCAGCTCCACCTGTTAATACAATCAATCAATATCCACATTAATATAGAAAATGTATGAAATATATAACATCACATATGTAATCGATCACTTACCGCCACTCGATGATCACTCTCCATCATCTTATCTCTCTCTTTGTCCATAGTTGGATGGGCTGGAGTTGTGACCTCATGTGGGAAGCATCAAGAAGCAAAATTGACTAAACATAAATATCATTTATGTACATCAAATGACATGAGATAAAAAAAGAAATATAAAATTAGGACATTTTCATGTTATTGGCTCATACCTCGGTCAAAGGATAGGAATCCTCAGAAGAATGGAGTGGTTGAAAGAAAGAATAGGATTGTTCAAGAAGCTGCAAGGACAATGGTAAGAGAAGCAAACTTACCAGATGTATACTGGAGGGAAGCAATTCATACTACTATTTATATACAAAACAAAATACAAGTAGCCATCTAGGAAAGTTTTATGCATACTTACAAATTAATCCAATGAACCATCTGGGTCTTCTCTACACTTTATTGTGTCAAGTATTGCCTCATGGTCAGACTCATGCACCTTCCACAAGGTATTGTTCAAATGTTTACACCGAAATTGTATCAAATGAACATTGGATGCCATGACAAGGTTCGAGTAATGAAGAATCTTCTGATGCGTGTCAAAGTCCTGAAACAACCAAACATTAACACTCTTATGTAGGTACCTTCTAAGCCATGTTCTAGTAACAACCACTTAGACTGTAGAGTATTTGATGTTTTCTCCATCTGTAACTGGGGCCTCCAATTTCTTTTTGGCCTCAACACGATGACACAAGTAATAATCCGTTCCCTCTTCATTGTCTTCATCTACAATAATTGCATAAACATGCCCTACATTGATATGTGCAACAAATTAGATGAAATTAGTCAGCATTACAAAAACACCACAAAGTAAGATAACATTAGGAATTTCAAAAACTATGCAAGTAGATATATTACCTGGTTGAACTAGATCCGATATGTGGTCAAAGTCAACTGATGATTCCATTTGTGTTAGTTCCAGTGTTGTCGGGGGCCAATACATGTCAAGTGGGCTAAGATATCTTAACTGCCATTCATCAACTAACTCCTTTGACTCGTACTCATTCCAGGCTTGAATTGTACATGAAGAACAAAATCATGCCATCTTCTACATATGGATACTCCATGAACCTACAATTGAGCTTCTGAAAGAGTGTAGCTCACTTGATCCGGTCAGTGTACAACAATCCTCATATGGTGCAATGTTAGTATCATCTATCAACCAAAAAAACTATGAACTAAAGACTTAAATTCATTACCTAGACCCATCGAAGCATTACACCACTCAACGATTGATTTTGCATCTGTCAACTTTGCATTGTTTTTATACTTTAACTCTTCTCATGCTATGGCTTTTTTGATGCATGCTCATGCACCATCATGCTCCCCCTTTCCATGCCTGGCCTCACAAAAGTTTCACATTTACTGAACACCTGTAATAAATTATTCCTCCTGCTCATCTAATAGAAATTATGTGAGTTCTTGAATTGTGACGCACAGTTATCTGACCACATGATATGTTGACTGAATGATAGGCCCCTTCTATTCAAATCATTGTAGAACACCTGAAAGCAACCTTTTGAAAACTCCATAGAATGGATGTGATCATCACTACTATAAAAATGATATGCCCTTATTATCTTTCTGTCATCCTCTGTACTATCATTCGCATGAATGAATGCGATGTGCAAAAATATAGAAACATGTGTGGAGTTGTAATATTGTGATTGCACCTCATGCTGTGGCTGTAGACTATAGTTCTCTGCAAAGTCGACGACTAAAACAATGCTACCAAGTGGAAATGTGTCCTTGCATAACTTGAATTGCGAGTCCAACCATCAAGATCTATGGGTATGCCTTACATACTCATACACTATACTGTCACGAAATGTAGACATAAACTGATACACTAAAATCTTTTGAATAATCAAATCACACTTCTTTGCTTCTTTACCATCTTTTGTATTGTAGGCCATTGTTTTATACTTTTCGAACTCTACTAGTTCGTTTCCAACTACATGTGTGCTTTCCATATGTTCACATATTAGCATGCATTGCAAGCCGCCACAATGCTGATATGTGCCATCCAAACACAATTTCCTATACAATATTTGACCTTCCTCTCTTCCAAATAAAATTATTGATATGAAGTCTCTTGAAGATGGTGGTGGGGCATGTATGCCACAATCCTACAAAACATTGTTAGTATGCAAATCTAAACATATAGACGAATAAACATCAAAATGGTTAGAAAATTTAATATGTAATCAACAACAACAAGTAGTGTGTGTGTGATTTATTTTGACATAGAAAGGTTTTAGCATTTCAAAATATCTTTGAGAAATTTTAATTTGAGGATACATCTCTAGAAATTTACCAAAAAACTGTGTTTGAGTCATATCCAAAAAATGCTTTGGATGTGGCTCATAGTTTCGACTACTAATTCTCCTTCTTACCACATCCCTTTGATTCAGAGATACCCTTGTCTAATTCTTGCAAAAGTCTTCAATTAGTGATCTCAATGCTTCAACAATTAGTTTATCTTTTCGTGGTAGTCTCCTTGAGAACACCCATAATTTATTGGCATCGGTGTCCTCGATTCTTTGGTGCCTTCCAATGGCTCTTCATAAAGTTTTTCTAGTAATTATCAATGCTTGACTCGTCTTTGTAATGAGATGAGCTTTCCTCGTTTGATTACTTACTATTGTCGATGTAATGAAACATCGTGTGATATTACTATCTTTTGTGCATGAGGTGTTACCCACACTCTCATATGCACTCATTAGATTCTTGACAATAGATTTTTCACTTGAAGACTTCAATTTCTCAACCCAAGAATCTTCATGATGGACCTATACTTTATACTTCACATCATTTCAATGAATAGTTGACATCTTGCAGTCTCATTTAACTTTTTGAAGAACACTCTCCAAATCTTGTGAGCATATCTTCTACAAGTGCGTTTTAGAATCTTACCTTCTATTGGCTACAAAATATTCTCATCAATATCAATCAAATACTTTGGCTTTCTATGGAAAATTCTAGGTGGTGTTAATAAAGGTAAATTCATCTCAACATTAGGAATTTCATCAATATTTAAATGAGATGGGCTAGATGGCATACCTTTAATCGAAGATGGAATAGATGACATACCTTGAGGTTGAGGTGGAAATGATGGCGTACCTTCTTCCTCACATATGAGTGATGATGTACTCTCAACTTGAGATGTGGTAGATGGTGTCCCTCCATCTTGACTTGCAATCACTACAACAAAACATGCAATTAGCACCTAAAATAATGCCAGATTTTAGTGCATATGAGTCCATGAATTGGACACTTCTACTGGTGCAAAACTCAGCACTAAATTGCATTTCACTATTACGTCGGGTTTCACGCTGGGTTTAGCGTCGATTGTAATGCCGGGTTTAGTGCCAGTTTTAGTGCAAAAATTTTGTACCGGGATTAATGCTAGATTTAGTGCCATAATTTGTTACTTCCAGTTTGGCTTCCAATTTTACTTCTTGTGTTGCTTCCAAGTTTTCTTCCAGTTTTGCTTCCAGGTTGGCTTCCGCTTTTGCTTCCAGTCTTGCGTCTTGCTTCAGGTTTTGCTTCCGATTTCACTTCCAGTCTTGCTTCAAGTTTTGCTTCCGATTTCGCTTCCAGTTTTGCTTCCAATTTTGCTTCTAGTCTTGCTTCCAATTTTTCTTCTGGTTTTACTTCTAGTTTTGTTTCCAGTTTCGCTTCTAGTTTTTCTTCTGGTTTTACTTCCAGTTTTGCTTCCAGGTTTGCTTCCAATTTTGCTTCCAATTTTGCTTCTAGTTTTGCTTCCAGTTTGTCTTCCAATTTTGCTTCCAGGTTTGCTTCCAGTTTTGCTTCTCGTTTTGCTTCCACTTTTGCTTTCGGTTTTGCTTCCAATTTTGCTTCCAATTTCGCTTCCAATTTTGCTTCTAGTTTTGCTTCCGATTTTACTTCCAGTTTGGCTTCCAATTTTGCATCCGGTTGTAATTCTAATTTTGCTTCCAGTGTTGCTTTCAATTTGCCTTCCATTTTTGCTTCCAATATAACATCGCTTGTTGCTTCCAATTTTGCTTCCATTTTTGTGTCTTTTGTTGCTTCTAAAAATGCTTATTATTTTTCTTACATTTATTAATTTAATATATTTTATTTCAATTTAATTAGTTAAATATATCATGCCTCTTAAATAACCCATATGATTATAAAGTAAGTAATTTAATTATTTAACTCATATGATTAAATAACAAGATAATTATTATAACATGATCATCATCTATAATTAAAACAAGTGAGTCAAATATCTATAATTTAATTGAATTTGACAACATCCATCCTAAGCAGTAAATTAAAATCATTATACGTAATAAATATCCATCTAAAACTCATCGACCACTTTCAATATATATAAATTGACAAGTCAATACGGATAAGATCATCATCATATATAACTAAAACAAGTGAAAGTCAAATATGCTAGTAGATCAATAACATGTATAAATGATACATGTACAAATGATATAAGTAAAAATGATAAATTACGTAACTCAAAATGATACAAGTCAAGATGATACATGTCCAAATGATATAAGTCAAAATGATACATAAATTTATGATACAACTCATTAATATGGCACTGCAGGCTGTGACAATGATAATATGATAGCTAGTGACTATGAAAAGAGGCATCATAACAATATATCAACAATGATTCATAATGTAGTCTATATGATCATGAATGTCACTGGCTACTACGACCAACTACCTCATCATCATCATCACCATCGTGATCATCATCATCATCATCACCATCATCATCACCATCATCATCACCATCATCATCGTGATTATCATCGTCATCAACCTCAGTGTCTTCTGTATCTGCATCATCATCATCCTCTGCCATGTGATCTATACCAGAACCAGAACCAACATAATCTGGATCTCTATTAGGAGGATCATCTTGATCTCCTAGAAGACCCATGTTTTGCAAAAAAAACATTTAAAATGAAAAGTTATTATTTATTTCATGCAATAATTTATTTTTCTATTATATATCTAATATTACAACATATGAAACGAAACCATAATCATATTACATTATATCAAAGTGCACATACCATAATAAAATTTCAAAAAAGTTATAGCTAATATGTCATTCCAATGATGTAAAACATGCAACAATTCTAATAAACGTTAGTAAAGATCATAAAAAATTGTTATACAATTTAACTATCAACTGTAAATTCTATTACATAACCTTAAGTGCTACAAATTGCTTGGTCAAAAACTCCCATTTTGACATAGGCAAGGAGGATGGTGGCAAAGGTTGTGGAATTTGGCTTTACACTAGCCAATTGCATTTGCTTTAAAATTTCTGAAACCTTTTCAACAAATCCATTTTGTGCTTATCTTGCAGTCATTACAGTCCATGAGACCACATTTCTTTGAGGCATTTTTTCAAACAGCTCCTGTGCCTTGTCTATGCTTCCACATTTTGCATACATGTCTAACAGGGCAGTTGCAACTACAACATTTGACAAAATTTCTCTATCCTTTATGTATTGATGGATGTCCATACCCTATTCCAAAGATCCCATTTTGACACATGCAGGGAGGATGTTGGTAAATGTTGTGGAATTTGGATTTACACTAGCCAATTGCATTTGCTTTAAAATTTATGAAGCCTTTTCAACAAATTAATTTTGTGCATATCCTACAGTCATTGCAGTCCATGAGACCACATTTCTTTGAGGCATTCTGTCAAACAGTTCACATGCCTTGTCTATGCTTCCACATTTTGCATACATGTCTAACATGACAGTTGCAACTACAACATCTGACAAAATTCCTCTATCCTTTATGTATTGATGGATGTCCATACCCTATTCCAAAGCTCCCATTTTGACACAGGAAGGGAGGATTTTGGTAAAGGTTGTGGAATTTGGCTTTACACCAGCCAATTATATTTTCTTTAAAATTTCTGAAGCCTTTTCAACAAATCCATTTTGTGCATATCCTGTAGTCATTACAGTCCATGAGACCACATTTCTTTGAGGCATTCTATCAAATAGTTCACGTGTCTTGTCAATGCTTCCACATTTTGCATACATGTCTAATAGGGTAGTTGCAACTACAACATCTGACAAAATTCCTCTATACTTTATGTATTGATGGATGTCCATACCCTATTCCAAAACTCCCATTTTGACACAGGTAGGGAGGATGGTGGCAAAGGTTGTGGAATTTGGTTTTCAAACAACTCATACTCGTAAAGTTATGGTTTTAGGTCACGTATGTTATGGTAGCAAGGGATTCCAACTATGGTTACGATAGCTAAGACTGCTCTCATTTGTGATCGTAACAAGGTTCTTGGACAACACTATCTTGTTCTTCACACTGGGTACTATATAGGCCAAGATTGGGTTTAAGAAATCACTTGATGGTTACCTATATAGTGATACCACACCCTAATAGCCCATGCATTCTAAATAGCTTGAGATTTATACAATACTCAACCAAGATGAAATTGTATCACTGTACCACACTTAACTATGACAATCCTTTCTTGACAACAATTTGTAATCTTTAGACTATTGGGATACTTGCCACAAATAAATATTAGGTCAATGACACTATTAGGTATAAAAAATGTAGGTTGCAAATCATAAGAGGATGCTAGGCTCTATGCTTAGATTTGCAACTTTTTTGAACTAACGAAATGAAGTTAACCTAGGTAGGTGCACCTTACTAATGAAGTAGATTAAATGGATGTGTGATCTTGGTTGAGTGATGGATCTACCCACAGTGGCAAATGGTGTGGAATAGATGATTACTTGCTGCCTACTTTTTACTTCTAATGTCTGAACAGTGATTAAAAATGGTATGGTTCTAATTTGGTATAAATTGTATAAGCAATATCAAGGCAAAACTAATGGATATGTTCAACTAATGAAAATGATTAAGACTAGTGCCTAAATCTATTGGGCTATTTGAGTCAGTGAATGGAAATAGATGTATGTGATTGGTGAGCTTATCTCCTAGCTTAACTCTAACAGTTGGGCACTTTGGATATTTACACCTTGTGCAAATGTGTAGGTTTGTATGTGACAGTGCTCTTCTTATATAATCCCAATGATATTCCCTTGAATTACTGTGAAATTATGAAAGGAATTTAATTCTTGAGTTGACGGAAACCAATCACAATAACTTCTTGAAAAGGATTTAATCTTTGACAAGAACCAATTAAAGTCAATTATTAGTAAGGATTTTTAATTCACATCAACTGAAAACCAATCAAAGAACTTCACACAGTGACAACAAATATGCCCTGACAAATGTAAATATGAATAATTCAATAGAATCACTTTGGAGACAACACAATAACATATAATCATAAAAATTAACACAACTGTTGAACACCAGAAATAAATCACCATGTAGAAATATTCTGCTCCATTATGTTTTTCAGAAAATAAACATGTGTAACTGAAATTCTTTAATAAAAATAGAACTGGCAATATATCTTCTTTCTATATGTAATATATACAATCTTCTTCAAATTAAATAGAGATACTTATCAATTGATAATCTTATGACCATCATATGTTTTAACTTTTATATCAATATTAGTGAAGAGACCACGTCTCTTCATAGTGTCTTTTGAGAACTAACAAAATTATGAAAATAAACAAATACATTTAATACTAAGCCCTGCTGAGCCATAAGTAGATTTGAGAAAGATGATCCAAATATTTTTGGCTCAGGTGTGTCTCTGCATACTCAATGGCATCACTAATGTCCACCTCCATTGAAACCATCTTCTCCAGATGCGAGCAAGCTTCCTTGGATGTCGAATCTTCATGTTTCACAATTTCTAGGGCCTCATCTAATATTCCCTGACACTCCTTGACCCATTCATCCTTGCTCTTCAAATCTTTGTCATTCTTGAGTAACACAGGTACACCTATCTGAGAAGTCTCCATGCATTCTTTCACTTCATCTTGGAGCCTGTCATGGTACTTCTTATGTTGCTTAATAAGATTGTCTGCATCAGATGTGCTTGCACTATCAAAGGTGTGTTTACCCTGTATTTCATGTAACTTATCGTGTATTCTGTTATTTAGTCTTTCATGTTCTTGAATGACCTTTTGGTTTTCAGAGCAAATATCCCATAATTTAGGCATCCATTACATCATATGAGCATGCCTATTCTGCAGGACTGTAGTGAGTGTATCTATTCTGACCTATGCCATTTAATCTTTTGAGGGTGATTGGACTTGTTGTGAGCTTTCTACTAGTGTAATCATTTTAAGAGGGACTGAATCCTTTAAGAAATCATTTTCTTTTTTCAACCTTTCCCAGCTTATTTTGTAGGTATCCCTCTCCTTTATCAATAGCTGAATCTGAGCTTTATTTATTTTTGCCACATTTACTCCAAGTTCTGCTATAACGAGTGGATCATTTTCTCCAGCTTTTAATGTCATAACATGGCCAAAATCTTTTTCAGTGTCAATGACAACAAGATTTTTGTTTGGTGGGTATAGAGCCCATATCATGAGGGAGTTCTCATTTGGATTGTATTTTGTTCTAGTAAATACTTCAACAACCCCTTCAAAACTAAGCTTGTGTTTTGTATCATTATTGTGCAAAAAACTGTCAAAAACAAGTGTTGAATTCAAATCAAGACCCGGGAAGATTATTACACCAGATTCTCTGAGCAACTCCCTTCCTTTCTCAGGAGTCATATCTTCCATCTCCTTTTCAACTTTTGCTTTTAAAGCATTCATTAACTACGTCTGGTTGTCTGGTGTAACATCTAAGACTGATTCTCTAATAGCCTTCCCCTTGTGTTTGTACAAAAAAGATATGAACTCAGGGGTATGAATAAACTGGTCATCTGAAATAAAAGATTTATATGCAACCTGTCTAGCATCATTATCCCCTATTTCTTTAATTTCCAATCCTCTTTCTGGGGACAGGTATGGTTTAATTCTACATTTTGAAATTGTATCAGAAAAGTCATGGGGTTTAGAGGCCACAGACCCTTCACTGTCAGAGGAAAACACTTCAATCTTGTGCTTCCCTTCTTCTTTCCCTTATTTTCTAATTATATTCATCAATGGCTATTTCAGCATCTGCTTATTCCAAATTTCTGATTACATCATCATGAGGTTAAGGTACATGAGTATATCCACTCAGTTTTTGCTTCTTCTTAGCATAATCAATAAATCCCTCCGGGTCAAAAAAATTTCTCTGTATTGCTTTCCTAAGATTAAAATGAGACAATTTATCAAGAATGAGATCATAACCTTCTCTAGCTAACACAGTAAAGTCACCAAAACATAAGGTGCTTAGCATAAAAGACTATTTATCATATGCACTGAGATTCATCACATTTGAGTAGTCAAGATGTCTGACTATTTCTAAGTATGCCACCCTATTTGGTATAGTTTTTGGCTACAGAAAAGGGGTATCCTCAAACCTGTATACTTTGATCATTGTGGAATCACGAAAACAATACTAATCCCCCCAATTGTGGTTTACAGTAAGTGGCCCATCAAAATCCTTGGGTCTCAAAAACCTTTTAATTTCTTCTGACAAAGTGTAATTGCATGGGTAGGCATAACATATGTACAGGGTTTTTACAAAGAATTCTTCAAAGTGAACATAATTGGAATTCACAAACCTGCTGTCACATATTGATGTCCATAATTGTGGGGGCAGCGATTGACCATCTTTATCAATTTGTGAAATGTTCAACTACTCTGGCCATAGATTCAATTCTTGTCCAAAATACAAAACCATATGCATGAGAATAGAATAGTGTTTGAAGCTGACTGTGGAGGAACTATTCTTTAAGGCCTTCAAACCTTAGTCTATTTCCTTAAAAATAAAAGTAGCATAGTCAAATGTCCTAGCATGATGGCATTGGATATCCACAGAGATAACCATGGGCACTATGGACATAAATTCTGGAACTTCAGTTTCCAACACCTGCTCCACTGAATAATATGTGTATCTCAGGTAAGGTTCGAACAACTTGACATGAAACGATGGTTCATCCCCTTCTTCAAATGGCACCAGATTTCCCTCATTCCGTGGCCTATGTAATGGCAGTCTCCAACCCTTATATGTGGTATCCAATCTAAAATATTCCTTTTCTAGGGCTTCATGTATGATAGGGGTGTTATATGTGTCATTTAAATAAAAAACTTCACAAATTGCATTTTTAGATATATGAAACAAGGGCTTTCCCTGTAGATTGTATATGGCCTTTTGGTTGAGATCATAATGGTATGCTAGTAGTTTCAAAAGGTCTATATTGACAAAAACATCCATGACTATTAATTTCCCTAAATTAAGTTTCCAGGGGTTGCAAACGAATTTCATCTTATGTCTCCTGTGATAGTGGAACATGAATAATTCATATCCTTAGATAGGAGTCCATATATTTCTGACATATTTGTATTTATCTTCGAGTTTTTCTAGATTTTCTCTCAATTGTGCAGTTCTTCTAGCCTTGGGTCTAGAATTGGGCAATTGGTCCACAAGATCTTGGTTTAGTTTCCTTTCTGGTGTTTTCTCTCCCTTCATTGTTTTAATTTTCTATTTTTTGCCCTTGGTTTGGCTCTTTTCAGTGTGTTTCCTTTTCTTTGTTTTAGAGGAGCCTTCCATTTTATACCAAAACTTGATTGTATCAAAGAAAGTTCAAGGACTTACCTGTATATGCTCTGCACAAATCTCTTGATTCCCGGTGAATTCCTTCTTCTCTGTCTGCAGAACTTGTGTTGATTTTAGTGGGATCATAATGGCTTTTGTGTTGATTTTTATGGGCATTATGTTCAATCAGCCATTAATGGCTGCCACCGGAATTGAATGCAGGGAATTCACGAATTTCAAAATATCAGGGCGGTGCTCTTTTTATCATATCGGTGAGACCATTTTATTCTTTCACCGATCTTCATATTGTTTTGGCACCAAATTTTCTTTCATATGTTTCTAGTTGGTCGCCAAGGGTGCATTGGTGTCTCCACGAAATACTCTTTTCATAGAGTTATGAACCCTTTATTGTCATTTTGGGGAGATATTATAATTTTCATCTCGATGTCATTTTGATTAGGTGTGGCGAACGTTCTCCTTAGCATCGGTGAGTGTTCCTTGGACAGATAGGGGTTACCTCATCTTTATCAGCATGGCAATCTCCATCTTTAAGAGAATATGATAGTCTCCCGATGGGTTAGGTCTTCCCGATGATCTTATCTCCATCGCTCATTTTTATTAGAACATATTGGCAAGAGTCTTATCGAAAGCTTTTTGTCTCTTGTGTCAGGGTGACTTTTGTGGTCAGGGAAGCTTAAGGATTTCATTTCGATTGTATATGTCATGCCGATAGTCTTAATATTATGTGTCGGGGAGAGATTGTTTGCTTCTTGGCAATGAGGCATTGGTCGGTGTGACTTAAAGGCTTGGTGTAACTTTAGGATTTCACTCCAATTGTTTTACTCACACCGATGAGTATGCGTCGGTGATACATACAGAATGTCTCCCTGATCTTTTGACATATGAAATTTTGATTGTTCAGACATCAATCATCTCTCACCGATTATCACATTATACTTCAAGAATGTATTTTGCTATTCAGGGTGAGTTACTTAAGGTCTTGCTGATATAGATAACTTAGTATTAGAATTAGGCTATGGTTAGAGAGCTAGGTATATTCATGAGATTGTTTATGTGCAGATTCTAAAATGGATCTTGTCACACAAATTTTTGGTGGTTTGGTTTGAAAATGAGGGACATTATTCACATTATGTGGAGACTTGGTGAATTCTTAGCAGATGAATAATGTGAAATTTTTCAGTTCCAATAGACACAAGGATTTTAAACAAAAACCATAATCCCAACTCTATATCCATCCCCTTGGCAGTCTCAAGGGCCACCTTGAGACAAAAAATGCTAATGTACTATAATGACAATTATGATTGTCCTCCATCATTTCATTGTGCATTTGAAACTTGAGATAAGGATTGGGGAGGTCTCCATTTGTAAAAACATGGAAAATACTCATGGCAAGATCTTTAAAATAGGCATATTGAACTTCAGGCATTTCTGCAGACCCTAGGAAGGTGGATGTAAACTTAGTGACTTTAATTACCACCACAAAGACGATCCCCTTTGTGACTATGACAAGGTAACACTATCATGCTCTTTATGACAATCCCTTCTCCATTGGGTGATGGCCTAATAACATTTATCTCCTTTGTGATTTCAATGCCT
The DNA here is from genome assembly GCA_027924645.1 of Cunninghamia lanceolata. Taxonomy (NCBI): domain Eukaryota; kingdom Viridiplantae; phylum Streptophyta; class Pinopsida; order Cupressales; family Cupressaceae; genus Cunninghamia; species Cunninghamia lanceolata. The sequence goes on along the minus strand of BSBN01001152.1, from coordinate 14,982,278 downwards.
CTCTAATGCACTATCATAGGAGTCTTGACAGTCTTTATGTATTAGTGAAGAAGGCTTCCAACAAATCAGAAAGAAGGGCTTAAGATTACATACAAAGTCCTAGTCTTCATACCCTAGTCACATATCAGCCCTCTAAGAAGACCTCAAGACAATTGCCCTTTAATACAGGAAGTTAATGCAGTTTTAAAAGATAAAATGCAAGAGGCCAAAGGACAAGAAAACTTAAGGCCTTAAGGGGTTTAAAGGAATAAAAATATAGGCTTGCAAACCTAACTTAAAACCCTAACCCTATAAGGTGGGTACCACCAGATACCACCAGAACCCTTTAACTTGGCACTACAAAACCTTGTCTAATCTAATCGTGGGAAGCTGAAATCAAGCATGTATGCTCACAAATGATAGATAAGTATGCCTACCAAGTGGTTTGACATAAAAATGAATAGGCTTCAAATTATAAGCAAGCACAAGACTAGTATACTCATTATGATCCTAATGGCACCAAGAAGGGTCCCCAAAGATATAAGAGTAAAGCTTCAATAGTCCATCGATTCACCTCTAAAGTATAATGTGCAGTTACCTCCCTCACAATCCTGGCAAATAGAAGTATAGGGATAACTAGCTCAAAACTTGTCTGATGAGCAACAGTTCCTCTCAACCTTCTGGATGAACGCCGAGTGCCCCTTGCACCAGCACTAGCATTGGAAGATTCAACAGCAGTACCACTTCCACTTCTCTTCTTCTGCCTAGCCATTTTTGGATATCTCAGTGGGTAGAAATTGACTCAAAAATTGATGTTCTTAGAGAGATCACACGTTATCAACTTTTAAACAAACAGGGAATAGAAGGGTATCAATAGCATCTCTAAACATTAGAGTTTTGAATTTAGTGTCACCTGTTGTTTTGGATTAAAGAGCTTACAAGCAAGCAAGCATAAGACTAGTATACTCATTATGATCCTAATGGAACCAAGAAGGGTCCCCAAAGATATAAGAGTAATCATTTGTCATCTAAGAGAAATCTTACATTAAGGGTGCTAGGGCCAACAGAGACCAACAGAGAAGCACTTTAGAACTCATCCTACGCATCAATAAACAACTCAACACAAGAAATTCAAATTGACATATTAACACAACAATATCCAACTAAGTTATTGAAAGTCAACTATTGATACCTCGTTCTCCATCCAGATTACAAAATCAGTCCACTTTTTGCTTTGTAACATTTCCTTTTCAAATTGGCTTGGATGCCAACCATATTTCTCCTCCTGTCAAAACATGGCACATTGACTAGTTAAACTAATTAATATGGAATCATTTACTTTTTCCTAGGAAATTAAAAAATATATATCATTTAACTTATTAAATATACTTACAAATGTACAGATCAAGGCCTATAAACCTTTCTAGCCACTGTGATGCGTGGCACAAAGTTTGTCAAGCCTAGCCTTGGAGGCCTTGTCTTGAAACATATACTAATTCAATTTAACTATGCACAAATAAAATTTAAAAATCATTTAATAAATTTGATATAATCTTATGAGCAAATTCAAATACCTGCGTACTCTCCTCACCGAACTTCCTCCATGCATTAGACTTCTCATATGCTTTTACAATCTCTTTCCATACTTTCAAACTTACATCAATTGGCCTTTTTTTGAGCCTTTGCATGGGAGGGAATTTTTTTTATCTTTGTTTGGTTGCACTGAAATCTCTTGCAATTTTGAGACATTCATAGCTTTATCTTCTTTACAGACCAACCTATGCCAAATTCAGTCTCCATGTCTTGGATAACTACTTTTTGTAGGTGCATGGGTATCTTTGAAAATGGCAAATGTAGATGGTCTTTGAACCATTGAAGGCATGATTCCTTCAACCTATTCACAAATGTTTTTCCAACATCTGTCATTCGGACGTCCCCTGAAACCACATCATATTGTATCTTGGTATCGTAGGTACCAATGCAAGATGCAAAACATGGCGTGGTGGTCGAAGAATTCTATGTCCTAGGAGTGGGTGGGACATTGGAAGCCTCTGTTCCCTATTCCACATTCTTAGAGGTTATTGTTATTGATTTGCCCTTGGATCTTTTTCTCGATCCATGACTGGTTGGGGAATCAATTGATTCCCTTTGACATTATTGATTTGGTTGTAATGTTTCTGGGGCTTTACCAGATCATTTTTCTATGTATCTGGCAAGCATTGTCAAGTCCACACCATCCAATTTGTTCACTGCCTCTACCCCCAATATGGAAGCCAATGCCTCTTTATCTTTGTTAGTATCATGTTCCTATAAAATAAATTTCTTCTTGTAAATTTACAAATAAAAAACTAAAAACTAAAAATCAAAGAAACAATGGAAACATTTACAAATCTATAAATTGACAATGAATTCCCTCATTGTGGCCAGAGTCTACTCCCTTTGCTCTCTTCCCTCTATTGCTTGACATTTTGAGGCGACCTAGGGCACATTATTTTTGTTCAGTTTGTGGAGGGAAATGAAGTACACACTTCTAGGTATGAAAGTTTTCATCTAGTTTTTCTATATTCCTCAAGGTTTTTGACCTTTACTTTGTAGAGCAAATCATGAAGCAGTTTTCCTATGAATCAATTGGTGTCTTGGGAGGGAATCTATAGTTCCCAGCATAACTTTAGTTTGCTCACTGTCGTCTCAAAAGCCCTATCTCCTCGTATTGTCTCAACCAACCTCTATTTTAGTTTGCTCACCCTCGTCTCAAAAGCCCTAATTTTAGTTTGCTCACAATCGACTTGTCTTAAAGCACTCGACTACTTTTTTAGGAAGGAAGCGAGAAAGTTGTGTTCAAAGAAAGGTATTGATGGTAATGATAAGAGAACCTGGGCATTGGGGTTTGAAAAATGCGTTCACTGCTCTTAGATGCAGAGGAAATAATGCAATGTCTACAATTTTACCGTCCTCCTTTGCAACCACATGAGACTTGAATGATTCACCTATAAACAAAACAATATTTACAACCCTTTCTTCACAATCCTCTCCATTTAATCGAAACAAAAATATATTTGGGAATGAAATTTTTTTATTGTAATTGTAACCTTACTTATGGTGTCGAAAACTAAATTAAATTTCTCCTCTCTTCGCCCAGTGTTTTTCTCATATATTGATTCAGGCAGGAATCCAACCCAATCGCTCGATCTCCAAACAAAAAATGAACACCAAAAATCAATATTAAAGTTTTGTTTTATTTTTTTTATTTTGGGTATGTGCAGGCGGGAATTTTGTAAATTTTTTTTGATCCAGTAGTCAGCGCTATAGTCAGAGTAATTAACGTTGACTTTACCGCCGATTTGTAGGCAAAAAATGTAATTTGTTTGGGGTGCCAAGACGGCATATAGTGTGCCTAATTTAGCACCAATCAGTGCAAAATGATGTATTTTGCTTGAAAGTTGATAAAAACGTAACCTCACCAAATTTGGATTGTCCTTATAATAAGTAACTATATGTTGTTTCCATGATAGCATTTTGACTTTATGCTTCTCTTATGATTAGCTCAATAATGACTCACTCTTTCATGACCTTACACAGATGGTTGGTGACAATCCTTATGCAATTGATATGGCTTTGGAAAAACTAAACAACTCTTCTCTTACTATCATGATGACATGATATTGGGACTATATTGGCAGCTTATGGAGTGTGCTTATGGTATTGTGATTTTCATTTCTATGTTCTCATTAACCTATTTTAGGTTGAAGCATGGTAACTAACCCACTAGCTATTATGATAGTCATACAATGACTAGACAATCCTCTCCACTTTGACTATGACAGTCCAATGCATGGTGTTTTCTTCAAGACAGTCCCCAATAATGTGAATTATTGATAGTAGCTAGTTCAAATGGAGTTTTGGATGGTGTAGTAAGTTGTCCCTATGGCTCATGATAGTGCATGCCTTGGTTATGTCCTTGTGACATTACTCTCTAGATATCTCCTCTTTATAGTGGCAAGGTTTCAAGAACATGACAACTTAAGTAAGGTATCAACTTGTCTCTTTAACCTCTGGATTGTCATTTTTCAACAATTGATCTCATTGAAATGCAAAGACAAAATGTCATAGATTAGATGAAAAGATCAAGGAGATGCATGTTATAGAGTATAAAACTCAAAAATCAAAGGTCTTTTTGGGTCTTTTTCCAACAATATGAGCAAAATTCAAACTTTAAACATGTAGCACAAGTAGCATATGACTCATTCACATACATCACACATGTGGGACCACTAAGAAGGGAGGTAGGTGCTTAATATGAGCAATGACAATTGCAAATAATGTTTAAGTTCACTTCAACAGATATTTGGGGTTATGATAGCTAATGGAGGGTTTTCTTTTTAAAGGAAACCATTAATTTGGAGTGAAAGGTAATGGTGAAATATAACATAATGTCCCTATAATTAAAGAATATCCAATGGATAGGATTAACCTAACAAAGATCTAATGATGTGATTTCAAAATTAACCTCCAAATTATCCTTCCCTCCATCAAGAATTTAAAATTTTGGTGCCAAAGACTCTTTGAGACTGTTTGAGGGTTCTATGATAGTTTTGAGGGTTTTATGGCCACTTGGAGAGATATAGATTGCCTTAAAATGATCCATAAAAGAAAAAGGAGAATCAAATATGAAATAAATGTCTTTTTGATGTGAATTTGTAGTCATCTTGTAATCATAAGATTTGAGCTCTAGTTGTCAAGATTCTGCGTGTAAACTTTTTTTGAAGAGCAAAATGTTACAATGTCCTATTTTGTTTTTCATAGTGCGTCTTAATGAAAAGTGAGTGTATTAACAACATAAATTCAAGAATATTCTCTTGGTGCATAGTTGTTATGTGACTATTGTCATTGTTGTGTATTGTAGGATCCAGAGGAGGCCATGGAGAGAGGACGTGGACGTCGTAGAACTACTAAATCGTAGAGAGGAAAGTGGGTAGAAATAAATATGACAACAGAATCTGCAACTACAATAGAGGTAAGAAGAGAAAGCAACCTCAACCAAAGGAGGAAGGTGTTTATGAATTCACAAATGCTACAACATAGAGGAGATAAAGTCATTTTTTGGTCCACGAGGCCTCTGAGGTCAAACTTATTGGTTGAAAATGCACAGGAATGGTGATTAAATGTGATTCTATGATTGAGGGAAAAGTTTGAAAATTAGGATGGCCAAAACATGATATCAATATGTCAAATATATGACTAAAGTGAGGTTTTGTGTTGGATAGCATATTCGTTGAAATGATATAATTGGTGTACTAAACATTATTTACTATGTTGTGTATTATAGGGGCCAGATGAGGCCATGGCAACAGATCATGTCATATCAAATGAGGACACAACAGATGAAGCAGGAAATCAGGTACTCAAATCCAATTTCCTTAGGAAAATATGATTTGATGGCATTTTTTTGATACGTCCATCTTTTTTCATAGTATTATTGAAATTTATAATGTATTATCCAATCTTAACATAAATTAATGCATGTTGTTGATTATTTTAGATGGAGATTGGAGAATATGCAGAGCCTAAGCATTCAACTACAAAATGAAAAATATATGTACATGGACGTGGACCTAAAACTGTTAAATCACGTAGATGACAGTGGGTGGAAGAGGATATGACAATGGATCCTGCAGACACAACAAATGATTGCACTGAACAAGAGGTTGGTCAGGACTATAGTACATGGGATGAATACTTTGAAAAAATTTTTGTTTGTGGATGTTTTGTATGTCGTGGAAAGAAACAATTCAAATGAATGATTGTACAAAGACATTACATATATGATGAGCTTCCAGTCAGTAGTATGCCTCCTACAATCGATTCAAATCCAATAGGAATTGTGGTAAGGAATTTTCCAAATTGATATAAATAACATGTATACTTCATTTAAACATTGTTTTATATTATTTAAATAACTAATTTTTTTCTTAATGGATACTTGCAAAATAAAGTTCTTGGTTTAAAGTTTCCTAGATCACCGACTTCTGGCCTAGAGGGCAATGATCATTTATCAGATGATACAACTAACAAAAATATGTGCCAATATACCAACTCGAAAGATGAGGAATTAATGAAAACAAGCAACAAAACAAGAACGAGTTTAAAGATGCATAATTTGCTTAAAGACAAGGGGAAGGTCGACTACATACCCTATGAGAATGAATGTGATGGAGATGATGACTTTCCCATGATTTTGAGATTAATTTACAAAGAGACATTTTATCGTCGACTATATTATGCTTGGCCTAGTGATCAACAACTACCTAGAGTGTACAAGGTGTTTAAATTTTGGGGATACAGCTACATGATACGACCCTCCAATATTCATGGAGTGAATCTAGGCATCTTTATTGTCTAAAATGTACATGTGGGATCTAAACATAGAAACAATTCAGAACAAACCACTAGGAGATTACTGCCATATTATGGTCCATCATATTACAATGGTGAATGGAGAAGGCTAGCAGAATATAAGCCTAGCATGTCAGCATATGGTCTAAATTTGAATATGTATACACATCACCTCCAATTAGAATGTGGAAAAGAAATGAATAGAGGTCATCTTATGTATATAGATGGACGTGCATACACACACAAAAATATTGCAGGATTTATAAATAGTGGAAGGGAAGGGACCCTACTGTAAGACCGAATTATCAATTTGTTGAGGTTATAAATGATAAAGATGGAGATATGGAAAGAGAGGTTGATAGATTGATAATGGTTGACGCTATTATGGACCTTACCATTGGGGATGAGTTATTGATTGATTACCCCTTCTTAAAACGCACTCCTGCGCGAAAGAAGAGGCAAGAACAAGGTCTCCCTAAGGATGTTCTTAAGGACAGAAAACCAAAGAATAATAAATGAGTGTGGACTGATGTTTTATAAACTATGTTGTCCAAATTGTGTTTTATTTAAATTATTGTATAAAAAGGGTAGTCTATAAAATAATGTTCCATTATTCAATTAATGTATATATGTTCATACAACCAATGTTTTTATTTTTTAAGCCATATTTGATTATATTTCTTTGAAATTGATACATTTATGATTTATCCAATTGTTGCCAAACATTAAATAATGCTTGCATTTGTTCATAGGTAGAAGATGTTGATGAAACACATACTAATACCCAAGATCCAACTAGGTTATTAAGATTTTGACAGGATGATCCAAACCATCCTTTAAACAATACTAGGGCGAAAAGAGCATTACTGAAGAGAATACTACTAGGTGAGAAATTTGAAGAGCTGATGAGATCCGCATACACTGATGAGATGCCACCTAGCCTTAATGATGATGATCATGATAGTGAAAATGCAATGTATGAAGAAGGATTGAATGAAATGCTTACAGATTTCTTTGGGGATGAAAACAATGATGACAATAATGATCTTATGGTTGACAGTAATGATGATAGAAGGGATAATTACCACCAATGTAATGTTGATGATAACAATTTGAAAGACTCCATCAAGCAAGCAGCAAAGACACCCGTGTTCAAATCGGGTGCAAGTAGAACGTCAAAACTGGCATGCACATTAATATTATTAGAAATCAAGTCACTATTTGGTTGGTCAGACAAAGGATTCACTACCCTACTGAAGTGAGTTGAAATCTATTTCTTACTTTGCAATTGTCAATTGGTGTACATAATTTGTAAACATTCATCAACTTCATTTATATTTCTTTAAGGGGATTTTAAAACCATATATTATATATAAATAGCCCTAGTATAGATTGACATATCAAACATGTTCATCATAATTCAAAGCATTCAATTGATTTAATCTCTGGCAATCTTATTGGGGCAGTAAAAACTAAAATATTCCCTGAAGATAATGTGTTTCCATCAACTTTTAGAGAGGCGCGTCTGTTTTTGGTTGAGTTGGGGATTGAATATAAGAAAATTCATTCATGTAAAAATGATTGCATTTTATATAGAGATGAATATCAAAACAAGGTAGAATGTCCTATATGCAAAGAGAAGAGATATCATACAGATGTACAAGGTCCTACAATTCCAAAGAAGGTTTTACGTCACATGCCAATTATACCTAGACTTCAACGAATGTTTCGTTGCAAGTCACTTGCATAATTAATGGACTGGCATACAAAGAATAGGAATAAAGATGGATTCATGCAAATTCTGACTGACTCTAAAGCAATGAAACACAGAGGAAAAATGGCTAAGAAAATTCAAAGATGAACCCCGTAGTATCAGGTTTGGTGTTGCAATTGATGGAGTGTGCCCATTCTCTTTCCTGAGCTCAAATTATAGTGTTTGGCTAGTCAAATTGATAGTATACAATATTCCCCCATGGATGAGTGTTAGAAAGGAGCACCTTATGCTGACTCTCATTGTTCCAGGAAAACATCAAAATAAAAATATGGATGTTTATCTTGCGCCTTTTATTGATGAGATGTAACTGCTATGGAAAGGCATAAGAATGTATGACATATCACGTCCTCCATCAAATAGGTCCTTCATGTTGTATGGTGTCCTATGTTGGACTATTCATGATTTCCCAGGACTTGGTGTTTGTTCTAGTAAGATAAAATATTTACGTATTTACACTCATAATTTATTTTCATCCCAACATTCACACTTAGTTTTATACTATTTTTTTGATGTTATTAACATTACTTATTGAATTGTAGGGCTTCAAACAAAGGGGATATTTGCATGTCCAAGATGTGCAGAACAATTTCAAGGGTGGTATTCTAAAGATCTACATAAATTTATTTACGCAAACAATAAGGTTTTTCTACCACTAGATCATAAGTTTAGAAATCACCTGAAGAATCAATTTGATGGAAAAGTTGAAAATAGAGGCCCTCCCATTATTATGGGTCTAGGTGATTGGCTTAAGAAGTATGAAGATGCTGAATTGAAAGGTTGGGAGGATTTTTTTGATCGGGGTGATTCAATTGAAGAACTAGAACAAGTTGTAGTTAATATGCCAGAAGGAATGAAAAGGAAATCCATATTTTATGAGCTCCCTTACTAGAAGGATCTATTACTATCTCACCTATTAGATCCTATACACGTCTTAAAAAATGTCCCAGATTCTATATTTTATGCAGAAGCTCCATGGATTTTGAAAAAAAAAGAGCTAGACCAACTAAAAAATTTCATCCGTTTAATAAGGACACCTACTGGCTATGGGTCATCATTGGCTAAAGCTTTTACAATTGATGGACATGTCACAGGATTTAAAACACATGATTTTCATAATTTTATGAAGGTATTATATATCATCATTTAACATTTACTGGTAACATTGATTAAGTACTAAATATATTTTGATATCATTATGTTGTGTGAGAAAAAATTACTAATGACCTTTTCATAAATGTGTTTCATAGCATATCATGTCATTGGCAATTCAGGGGGATTCCTGTCTTACAATTGACTTAAGGAATGCCATAAGTCGATTGTCATCATTTACAAGGTATGTGGTTAATGTGTGAGAGACATAGATATATTATATTGCATATTAATTTTTGACTAAAGGTTCATACTAATTTACTATTCTTATATTAGGTGGGTGACCTCGAAGGAGATCCACGAATGTGAAGTGCAAAAATAGGAGGCAGAAATTGCAGAAATTGTATGTGTATTTGAGAAGGAGCTCCCTACAAGTTCCATGGACCTACAAGTCCATTTACTTATACACTAGTCGATGACATTGAATTGGCAGGTATCGTATCAACGAGGTGGATGTTTTTCTTTGGGAGGTATATGAAAACTCTAAAAAGATATGTTCGACAAAAGACACATCTAGAGGGTTGCATGGCTGAAGGGTATGTATTGAATGAAGCATTTTTCTTCCTGTGTGAATTCCTTGATAAGGATTTTGAAGATGGGTCATGCTTCTGGGATGAAGAACGAGCATCAAATATTATTGATGGAGAGAAACCACAATCTAATGGTGTTTAAGTAGAAATTAGTAAGTAAATTCATGATCAGTGTGGTTTTTTTTCTTGCAATCATTAATTTACTTTGTAATTTATTTGTCAAATTAACAACATGACATTTGGAGTTTGAAATAAACATGTTCACATGTAATAGGTGTAGATGAAAGTGCTATACTCGACAAGTTCATTCTGTACCACATGAACTTTATGAACAAATGGATTGATCTGTATGATAAAAAGAGAGAAGAAGTGTTAGAAGCAAGGAGACAATTTAAGAGATCGAACACAAGGAATACTCCACTTCCCACTGATCTGCTTGGGGAATGGGGCAAAGATTGCACACTAGAATGGGTTACTGAACAAATTCAAAATCAAATAGAAGATGAAATCAACATGTCTAGAGGATGTGAAAGAAAGGTACAGTTGGAATTTTACAAAATGTTGTTTCCTTATAGTTTTGACACTATTAACTTTTTTAATATTCGTCATTATATTTGTTTTCACTGAAATAAATGGTCTTTCATAGGTGAGGAAATATCCAGCAACGTGGGCATATGGTCGACATTATCTTGTAGAAAGTGTAGATGTAAAGAGACAATCCTTCGATTGTGGCATCATGGTTGACTTCAAGCAATCCAGTCGATCAAGCTTAAAAGATAAGAATATAATTGAAGAGAATCTACAATATGTTGGGAAAATACAAGAAATTATTGACTTGGATTACCGCTCTTTTAAATGTATTTTTAAGTGTAGATGGTATGAAGCATTTGAGAGGACACAATGACATGATACCCATAGTGGATTGTTTTCTATAGATTCCTCATGTTTCCTACCGAAGGATAAGGAGCCTTATGTTCTACATATTCATTATGAGCAGGTATTTCTTTAACTCAAACAAGAAGCAGTAGTGATCATTAATCTATTAATTCATAGTTTATTACGAATATATACATGTGTTTATTAATCAATAAAATTGTTATACCATACGTCTAATATATGTATGTCGTTCATGTGGAGGTATTTTTCTATGAAGATATTTTGGACCCGAAATGGATATTTGTCATACATTATGATCCAAGATTTAGGCATGTATTTGCCGATGCATTAGTGGATACTAATCAAAACAATGATGGCCAACAAAATGAGAGAGAGGGATGAGAGAACATCAAAGAAATTGACATCCATGATGATGTTGAAGATGGTTATGTTCAAGAACAAGAAGACAACAATCTAGAGTTGGATGATGTTATGGAAGACAACAATATGGATGGTATACAAAATGATGATCCAAATACTTCTGGTAACAATATAGATGGTCTATAGTCAGATTTCAATGATGATAAAGATGATGGAGGTCAAGATGAGGATGATGATAATATTTGTTGGGAATTAAGGTGTCTCAACCTTGATAATTCCTTACATTATTAATGTTTGTATTTATTATTTAATTGCCTATGTTGTAAATATTTGTAAATTCCATATTGTCATATTGTGGGATGTGGCACGGTGATGTGTCAATCCTACATGGAATATGACAACTTGTAATTTTTTCCTCACATGAGGAGATAGGCATCCCACTTTGTGGTGGGAGTATTTTTCCATGTGTCGGCATCTTCCATGTTGTGTAAGGGAATGTTTGACCGAAATGGTTATGACGGATTCCTATGACGAATCTATGACATGTAAGAGTCAGAAATAGAAGCATGTAAGATAGGTGAGGATATGTGTCATGAAGCATCTTTGAATAAGGCATATTTGGGTGCCCCAAGGTGGAATATGACATGTTGTAAGAGAATATGCTATTTATAGCATGTGTGTGATAGATTCTCTTACAGCTATAAGTTGTAACCGCTATGACAGATTCTATGATGGTCGTAAGTATCGTAAGAGCATCTATCATAGCCCATTTTGGAAATAGGAAACCTCTTTGGGATGGGAGATATGGACAAGTGTCAAGCACATTCTACAATGTTGACCAAGTGTCCTTAGGCGTGGGTTTTGGTCCATGAAGCCAAGTTGGACGCCCATCCCAAGATAGGCCCAATATTGCCTTGTATTTTCTATATAAATAGGTGCTTGGAGATGGAGTTTGTATCACAGGTTTACAAGTATTGTTATGCTGTCGGATTGACTCCAGATATGAGTGTCGAAGACCATTGAAGCTTGCATTGCAAGTGTATTGTAAACATTCTTTCAGATTTGTTAATACATTGTGCAAGTTTCTGAGTGTGGGGTTTTTCACCTGATAAGGGTTTTCCCCACCATATATCTTTGTCTCTCTTCTTTTGTCTTCTTTCTGGTTTTTGTGTATTGCTACAATATCTCGTTTACATGTTCTATGTTGCTGTAGTTGTAAGGAATAATTTGAATTTGCATAGCCCTCTCCTCATTAGATTAGTGTAGGAAGCAATTTCCGCACACCTAGCTTCCTTTGAATATTAAATACTTGAAAGAACATATCAACATTGATAATGATACATTGGATGACATTGTAGCAGACAGTAAAGTTAATGACCAAGACTTCTAAATTTTTAGAATTATTTGCAATCCATGTTTAAAAAAGGATGATTAAATTGTTGGCAATAATGTTAATTAAATGGATTGTTCAATTGTTGACAAATTACCTATTGCAATATCCTTAAATTGTTCAATCTTTGGTATGAATTGTTGGCAATAATGTTAATTAAATTTGTTTATCTTTAATTATTTTTCATATATATCCTTAATTGTATCTATGCCATGTTATCTTGTGATAAGTACTTGAGTAAGACCATCTATGAAATATGAAGTGGACATATTATCATCTATATTAGCTAATTGATTGCACAAATATTTCAATTTATCAACGATATCATGTTTCTATTCATTTTCAACACTTTAATAAAGACATCATGATCATAATATTCTTCTTCATCATTAGAATGCAACATGTGATCGTCATAGGAAGTAGGAGAAAGAGGTAGTCATGTTTGCAAGGTGAGGGTTTGACCTAGTACTTTGTTGAAGGGGACATAAGGATCTAGATGTTTCTTAGGAATGCAAAATTAAAGGCATTGGGTTGTTTCCAACAAATGCAAACCACAAAAATCTCAAAATAAAAAATCAATCTTTTTTAATCCTAAACATAGGCATGGAAATTGCGAGTTAAAAAAAATGTAGGGAAATAAATCATACCCTATAATAGAAGATTTAAGTCCAATCCTAGATTTAATTAAACTTTAAAGTACAAGGAGTTGAGAGTAGAATATTGAGATATTAAGTAATTAAGATAGAGAAATGAAATAGTTGAGAAGAAAAACAAAACTTATTTGATCTTTTTAGCATGATGTCAAATGTGAATTGTGTGATTAACTAATGCATTATAAAAAAGAATGAAAACTAGGATTTTCTACTAGAATAATGATCATAAGATTGTGGCAGTGATTAACTGATTTTTTGCATTCCTTCTTCAATTGTCCTCTTTTTCCATATTTCCAAAATTTTACTCTTATCTTCCTAGGGATTCTAGATTTTCCTCTTGACTTAGATTGATATTTATACCATTCCCCTTTAGATCCACTTTTGTCCTTGGGCCTTTGCGGAACATGCAAGGCATCCTTAGAACCTTCATCATTGAACTTTCTCCTCATATCTCCATTGAGCATTGTAACAATAAAGGATTCCATAGTCACCTTTACAACACTACCATTTATAACAAGCATTATGTTCTCCTAATTTTTGGGTAAAGAAAAAAGTGAGAAGATACATTTGTCTTCCTCACCAAGTTTAACATTTATTGAACCTATTTGACTCAAAATCATATTAAAGGTGTCAAAATGTAGATTGTTGAGTACATGTGTCTCAGATTTATAGGCATCAACGAGTGTTGATCATTTCAGTGGGACTAAGGTGCTTGTCCCAACGATGGACTGACAGGCTTGGTGTAGTGTATCAGCGTGATTGGAAGTTGTCTCTCCAATGCTTTGTGTCTCTCTGAAGAGGGCTTGGCATCGGTGGGACATGACACTTCGATAAGAGTCTCATAGGGTCTTCGTGTTACTCCAATGAAGGTTGACATCAGCGAGACCTGACATGTCGCTATGACTCTCTCCGGAACTCTGGGTCACTCTGATGAAGGCTCTATATCGGCGTAACAATAGTTGTCGGTCTGGCCTTGAAAGGTCGTTCCAATGGTTTGTGTCTTTCTGATGGAGGTTATGGATCGACAAGATTATAACTATTGGTACTATTTGGAAAAGTCACTCCGCTGGTTGTGGTCACTCCAATGCAACATCAGCCAGGGTCTTCCTGATGGTCGTTAGCTGTAGACTGTTGGTCTCGTCAGTAGCAAAAGTGCCAATGGTTAACTATCTCATGGTTGTGTACATAAACTACAAAAGTAGCCGTCGACTAGTGCATGTGGGACTATTGAGTCTCACGAATCTAAACAGTCATGGAAACAGTTATGATCTGGGGTACGGGGAATGGTTTGACAGTGGTGACTTGGCCTCCTTGACATGGCAGAAGGACAGAAAAGCCAACGTTGTATTGGCAATGCATATCACAAATATTATCAATTGAATGGTTGCCTTTTGTAACTGTCTGGTCCGTTATGGTAACACAGGATAGTGTGATGAGAGACATATAGAGAGAAGAGGAGTGATTGTTGAATAATCTCCAGATGGAATAGGATGTTAATCTCCATGAAAGGGCTTAGTGCCTGAATTGTATTGTAAAGTTGTATTTTCTGTTGTTGAATAATACAATGGCAATCTGGGCTTTTGGAGAGTGGGGTTTTTTACCCGAAAGGGTTTTCCCCATGTAAATATGTGTTCATCTCTTATGTTCCATCTTTCATGTTTAATGGTTCTATTACTGAAATTGTATAATGCTTGTTGTTGAAACTTGTTAATGTTGCTTGTACTTTCCTCTAAGGGTTAATGTTAGAAATGAACTATGTCTGATTCTACTTTGTGGCATAGTTATGAGTGTTTTTGAGGCAATCTAATGAAATTTAAAGTGACCGAAGACACCACTGTTCTTAGATGTTCATTCTAAGTTTCACTCATTTCCTTACAACCCCTAACCCCTAAACCATAAACCCTAAATAATGCCCCTAAGCCCTAACCTGACCCTAACCCGCCATAAACCCTAAACCCATAAATCCTAAACTACAAACCCCTAAAGCCTAAACACTAAACCCAAGAAACCCTAAACCTTTATCTCCCTATCTCCCTATCTAGACCTATCTCTATCATTCCTCTACCTCTAAATATCTCTCCCTATGTCTCTGGCCATGTCCCTCACTCTCTATATCTCCCTATTGGTCCTCTCTCTCTAAACACTAAACCCTAAACCTCTAAACCTTAACCCCTAAACCATAAACCATGAACCCTAAATAATGCCCCTAAACCATAAACCCTAAACCCTAGTAAACTCTAAACCCTAAACTTGAGCAATACTAAAATCATAAATGCTAAATAATGCCCCTAAACCCTGACTGCTAACCCCAACTCTGTCTCTCTCTCTCTGACCTATATATTATCTACCAACTCCTAGCTAGTTAAATCATTTTCCTAGCTTTCCTAGTTTTCCTTTTCCTTTCCAATTTCCCTTTAGATCCCACCAATTTTTCCCTATTTTAATATTTTCCACCTCTCCTCTCATCGTTCTTCCCATCCAATGAAATTTAGTTTTATCATCTTGTTTCCATTTCATCTGGCTACCAATTTATATCCTCATCCCTATTTTAATCATGTCCTAGTTTTCTTGTTTCCATTTGCTTTGTTGATAAGGGAGACAAATAGAGACAAAGACGAAGTGTGTGTGTGTGTGTGAGAGAGAGAGAGAGAGAGAGAGAGAGAGTCCTATAAGTTTTCTTGTTCATTAATTCCTTCATTGATAAGGGTGAGGGAGAATTAATAGAAGGGAGACTAGATATGAAGATATGGGAATGATAGGGGAGAGAGGCAAGAGATCATAGAGAGATAGGGAGAGATAGCTAGGTAGAGAGAGATAGAGAGGACACAGATCATAGAGAGAGATAGAGGAGACAGAGGGGAGAGATAGGGAGATAGATAGTGATCACTAGAGAGATGTCTAGAGAGATAGGGAGATAGAGAGACAGACAAGAGATAGGGAGAGATAGATAGGTATGTAGAGAGAGAGAGGAGATAGATTGGGAGAGATATTAGAGGAGATAGTCAAGAAAGAGATATAGAGATAGAGAGTGAGTGAGATGTTGATCTAGAGAGATAGGGAGAGAGATTGAGAAGTAGAGGGATGATAGCTAGAGAGAGGAAGATAAGGGAGAGATAGGGAGATATATGTTTAGGGTTTAGGGGTTAGGGATTAGGGGCATTATTTACGGTTGAGGGATTTAGAGAGAGAGAGAGACTTCTTTTGACATGCAATAGTTAACCCTGAATAATGCCCCTAAACCCTAAACCTAAGCAACCCTAAACCTCTAAACCTTAAATAATCAATGCCCCTAAACCCTAACCCCTAACCCCTAAAACATATATAAACCCTAAATAATGCTCCTAACCCCTAACCCCTAACCCATAAACCCTAAACCCGAGAAACCCTAATTAACCCCTAAATCCTAAATCCTAAACCCCAAACCCCTAAACCCTAAACACTAAACCCAAGCAACCCTAAACCTCTATCTCCCTATCTCTCTATCTCTATCATTCCTCTACCTCTCAATCTCTCTCCCTGTGTCTCTGGCCATGTCCCTCACTCTCCATATATATCCCTATAATCTTTTCTAGCTATGTCTCTAGCCATGTATCTCACTCTCTATATCTCCCAGCTATTGGTCCTCTCTCTAAACACTAAACCCTAAACTGTAAACCCTAAATAATGCTCCTAAACCTTAACCCCTAAACCCTAAACTTGAGAAACCCTAAACCCCTATATATCTCCGTATCTCTAATATTATCCCTCTACCGGCTCTCAATCCTTCTCCCTATCTCTCTGCAGGATATATATCTCGCTCACTCTAGTAGTCTATTTCCCTATCTCTCCCCTATGTCTCGGCCTATAATCTCTCTCTCTCTATCTCTCTCTCCAAACCTGAGCAACCCTAACCCCCAAACCCCTAAACCCTAAATCCAAGCAAGTCTAAACCTCTATCTTCCTATCTATCTCCTATCTCCCTGTCTCTATCATCCCTCTACCTCTCAATCTCTCTCCCTATGTCCCTGGCCATGTGCATGTTCCTCCCTCTCTATCTCCCTATCTCTCTCCACAATCTCCTCTATATCTCCCTATCATTCCTCTCTCTCTCTATAAACCCTAAACCCTAAACCTCTAAGTACCTGAACCCCTAACCCCTAAACAATAAACCCTAAACCTAAATAATGCCTCTAAACCCTAAACCTCTATCTCCCTATCTCTCCCCTCTCTCCCTATCAGCTTTGTCCCTCTACCTCTCAATCTCTCTCCCTATGTCTCTGGCCATGTCCTTCACTCTCTATCTCCCTATCTCTCCCCTCGGTCTTCTCTATATCTCCCTATTGGTCCTCTATCTCTCTCTAAACCCTAAACCCTAAACCTCTAAACCTTAACCCCTAATCCCAAAACCATATCTCTATCTCTCTCTACAGGTCTACAGGTCTATCTCTCTCTAAATTCAAGGTTAAAGCACTTTACATAAGAGGCCCTATAAATTGTTGCTAATTTTTTGTCTATAAGATATCAACATTGCAGGTACATACTCAACTAAGTAGTAGATTTTATGGTAAAATTTTGGGTGGACAAAGAGCCCCATATAGCACCCTAAAACCATCAAACTGGAATTCTTTGGTTGGAATATAGATATTCATTTAAGATATATGCCTCATTAATTTTATGCATCTTTGAAGGCCCTTATAAATTCCCCTTCTAGCTTCATGGTCAAATTGTGACCATTTTTTATCTTTCAAGCCCTATAAACCAATTCCATTATGATGTTTTTGGGGCTCTTAGAGTTGATCATGGTGAGTGTACTAATCTTCCCTATGACAACTTAACTTCTCATTTCAGCATTAAGTTAGGGTGTGTAATGCAAGTATTGACATTAATTGTAAAGTGAGATATTTTCTAAAAATTAAGGCACTGAATTTTTTTATGGTGGTTTCAAATTGGGTAGTTGAGTAGTGGTTGTTGGGGGTGGTGCTTGTGGCTTATTATTAGGTGGATAGGTGTAATGTCTCTTAAGTCTAATGAAGGTAGACCTCACAACTCTTTTAGGAAATGTGTAATGTCAAACAATAAACTATCTTTAATTTTTAATTGCTCCTCTCTAGCTGCCTTAAAGTTTGTCAAAGCTATCTAAGGAAGAGGTGTGGATGATGAGTGCATTGAGACTTAAAGCATATATTAGAAGTGATTTTGTGGAAAATCTAGCTACTTTCATCCCTTTAATGAAATGGTGGTTAAGGCTTCTTAAGTTTGTCCTCACAAGCCACTTTGAAGGTATGTGCTCAGCACCACTAGAAAATATCTTCAGAAGTAAGAACTTGGTTTTGTTTGTATGGAAATTTTTTAGGTTTTTCTATTTCTTTGGTTGGTATCTATGTTTGTTTAATAGTTGTCAGATCATTATTAGATGTTCTATGGTTGTCTTGACTAGTTTATGTTGGAGAGGAGTGTATTGTAATCCCATTTTTTTACTTTTTGAATTTGAATAAAGGAACTCAGTTTTGCAGCTAGGATACTATGTTCCTATTGATCATTTTGATAAATTTATGTTTTGGATTGATGATATCTTTCACGAGAAGCTACAGGTCTACAGGTATAACAAAGAAATTCAAAGCAATAGAAATTTATAGCTATTTGGGAAGAAATTCAGAGCTCAGGCTGTAAATTCCCTATTAGACATGTATGCAAAATGTGGAAGCATAGACAAGGCACATGAACTATAAACACAATTGATATAAACACAAAATATATAAACCATAAAAGTGATATAAACATGTATTCAATGAGGCATGATAAAGTAATTCAAATAGAATTAAGGAAAATGTAACTTAGAACATGTGTAAAGACTTGACATACCTAAAAAATGGAGATTCGAATGGAGAGAGTACCCAATTATGTAGTATTTTTTTCTTCTTGCATCAAACTCCTCAACAATTTGAGTTTTTAACCATTTGCTTCCTTTTCAACGTTCAATTGAATAACACTCAAATAGAATTACTAAAAACAATACAATTAACCAATGTATAATGTTAAAATTCCTACAATTCAATCACAATTAACATTGCAACACTACAAAAATTGAAACTTGAATTGATATATATCAAATTCGATGTGAAAACTATGTTATTTCCTCCTTAAGTTGGCAAACAAGAAAAAGATGGCAGACAGTTCATGCAAAGGTGGTAGAATGTAAAAAATGTGCATGTGCACTTCCCAACAACATGAAAAAGCTTTTTTTTGTCGAAACACGTGCATAACCAGAAGAAAACAGAGCATGTGGGCCTGGATCACGGGTATCTTTGCCTTTTAACCATTTCAATACCAAGAAATAACGTGCTCACATTATAATGCAAGCACATTATGGCTTCCTATACAAAACTCTATATTATTCACGGTCTCATGTATTTCTTCTATCTCTCCCTTAACTGTAAACCCTAATCCCTTATCCCTAAACCGTAAACCCTATCCCTCAACCCTAATCCCTCAACCCTAAACCCTAATTCCTCAACCCTAAACCCTAAACCCTAAACCCTAATCCATTATCCCATAACCCTATCCCTAAAGCCTCAACCCTTAAACCTCAAATCCTAAACCCTATCCCTAAACCCTCAACCCTCAACCCTTTAACCTTAAATCCTAAACCCTATCCGTAAACCATCAATCCTCAACACTATACCTCAAATCCTAATCCCTCAACCCTAAACCCTATACATAAATCCTCAACCCTCAACACTATACCTCAAACCCTAATCTCTCAACCCTAAACCATAATCCCTCGACCCTAAACCCTAATCCCTAATCCCTCAACCCTAAACCCTATCCCTAAAGCCTCAACCCTTAACCCTTAAACCTTAAATCCTAAACCCTATCCCTAAACCCTCAACCCTCAACACTATACCTCAAACCCTAATCCCTCAACCCTAAACCCTAATCCCCCAACCCTAAACCTTAAACCCTATCCCTAAAGCCTCAACCCTAAACCCTTAAACCGTAAATCCTAAACCCTATCCCTAAACCCTTAACCCTCAACACTATACCTCAAACCCTAATCCCTATCCCTAAACCCTCAACCCTCAACACTATACCTCAAACCCTAATCTCTCAACCCTAAACCCTAATCCCTCAACCCTCAACCCTAAACCCTATCCCTAAAGCCTCAACCCTCAACGCTTAAACCTTAATTCCTAAACCCTATCCCTAAACCCTCAACCCTAAACAATATACCTCAAACCATAATCCACCAACCCTAAACCCTATCCATAAACCCTCAACACTATACCTCAAACCCTAATATCTCAACCCTAAACCCTAATCCCTCAACCCTCAACCCTAATCCCTTATCCTTAAACCTTAAACCCTATCCCTACAGCCTCAACCCTCAACCCTTAAACCTTAAATCCTAAACCCCATCCCTAAACCCTCAACCCTCAACACTATACCTCAAACCCTAATCCCTCAACCCTAAACCCTAAACCCTATCCCTAAAGCCTCAACCCTCAACACTTAAACCTTAAATCCTAAACCCTATCCCTAAACTCTCAACCCTAAACATTATACCTCAAACCCTAATCCCTTAACCCTAAACCCTCAACCCTCAACACTATACCTCAAACTCTAATCCATCAAGCATAAACCCTATCTTGAAATCCTCAACCCTCAACACTATACCTCAACTCCTAATCCCTCAATGCTAAACCCTAATCCTCAACCCTAAACCCTAATCCCTCAACCCTAAATTGTAATCCCTTATCCCTAAAACCTAAAACCTATCCCTAAAGCCTCAATCCTCAACCCTTAAACCTTAAATCCTAAACCCTATCCCTAAACCCTCAACCCTCAACACTATACCTCAAACCCTAACCCATCAACCCTAAACCCTAATCCCTCAACCCTAAACCCTATCCATAAAGCCTCAACCCTCAACACTTAAACCTTAAATCCTAAACCCTATCCCTAAACCCTAAACCCTCAACACTATACCTCAAACCCTAATCCCTCAACCGTAAACCCTATCCCTAAACCCTCAACGCTCAACACTATACCTCAAACTCTAATCCCTCAACCCTAAACCCTATCTCTAAATCCTTAACCCTCAACACTATACCTCAAACCCTAATCCTTCAACCCTAAACCCTAATCCCTCAACCCTCAACCCTAATCCCTTATCCCTAAACCATAAGCACTATCCCTAAAGTCTCAACCCTCAACCCTTAAACCTTAAATCCTAAACCCTCAACCCTCAACACTATACCTCAAACCCTAATCCCTCAACCCTAAACCCTAATCACTCTACCCTAAACCCTAAACCCTATCCCTAAACCCTCAACCCTCAATAGTATATCTCAAACCCTAATCCCTCAACCCTCAACCGTATCCCTAAACCCTCAACCCTCAACACTATACCTCAAACTCTAATCCCTCAACCCTAAACCCTATCCCTAAATCCTCAAACCTCAACACTATACCTCAAACCCTAATCCCTCAACCCTAAACCCTAATCCCTTATCCCTAAACCCTAAACCCTATCCCTAAAGCCTCAACCCTCAACCCTTAAATCTTAAATCCTAAACCTTATCCCTAAACCCTCAACCCTCAACACTATACCTCAAACCCTAATCCTTCAACCCTAAACCCTAATCCCTCAACCCTAAACCCTAAATCCTATCCCTAAAGCCTCAACCTTCAACACTTAAACCTTAAATCCTAAACCCTATCCCTAAAGCCTCAACCCTCAACACTATACCTCAAACCCTAATCCCTCAACCCTAAACACTAATCCCTCAACCCTAAACCCTAATCCCTTATCCCTAAACACTAAGCCCTATCACTAAAGCCTCAACCCTCAAACCTTAAACCTTAAGTCTTAAACCCTATCCCTAAACCCTCAACCCTCCACACTATACCTTAAACCCTAATCCCTCAACCCTAAACCCTAAACCATATCCCTAAAGCCTCAAGCCTCAACCCTTAAACCTTAAATCATAAACCCTATGCCTAAACCCTCAACCCTCGACACTATACCTTAAACCCTAATCCCTTATCCCTAAACCCTAAACCCTATCCCTAAAGCCTCAACTCTCAAGGTCCTTAAACCTTAAATCCTAAACCCTATCCCTAAAGCCTCAACCCTCAACAATATAACCCAAACCCTAATCCCTAATCCCTCAACCCTAAACCCTAATCCCTTATCCATAAACCCTATCCCTAAAGCCTCAACCCCCAACCCTTAAACCTTAAATCCTAAACCCTATCCCTAAACCATCAACCCTCAACACTATACCCTAAACCCTAATCCATAAACCCTAAACCCTAATCCCTAAACCCTAAACCCTATCCCTAAAGCGTCAACCCTCAACCCTTAAATCTTAAATCATAAACCCTATGCCTAAACCCTCAACCCTCGACACTATACCTTAAACCCTAATCCCTTATCCCTAAACCCTAAACTCTATCCCTAAAGCCTCAACCCTCGACCCTTAGACCTTAAATCCTAAACCCTATTCCTAAACCCCAACCCTCAACACTATACCTTAAACCTTAATCCCTTATCCCTAAACCCTAAACCCTTATCCCTAAAGCCTCAACCCTCAACCCTTAAACCTTAAATCCTAAACGCTATCCCTAATCCCTCAACCCTTGACACTATACCTTAAACCATAATCCCTTATCCCTAAACCCTAAACACTATCCCTAAAGCCTCAACCCTTAACCCTTAGACCTTAAATCCTAAACCGTATTCATAAACCCTCTGTTAGTGCCTGAATTGACTGGCAGTTTTTGAGCAATTTTCATGCAGGCACTTTCCCTAAGCATCCAAAAAATGTTCTAAGTGTTGGACCTCCTCAGCATTTTTCAGCTGCATCATCATATTTTCTTGAGGAGGAGGTCATCATCATCATGTTTGCTTCGATGAAGGTCATCATCATCATGTTTTCTGTCGACCGGTTTCTCATCAGGATCATCATATTTCAATATCGGGTGATGTCTGGATATCATCCTGATCCTGCTGATGAGCTATAGTGCGCCCTGATTTGCTTGCGGGGGTGATTTTTCAAGTATCCGGTGATCTTCTAATTATCACCTTGCCCAAACATGATGATGATGTTGCCCCGATATTCTGAAGGGGTTATTCTTTGAGTTGTTCGACCTGACTTGTTTTTTCTTAAGGGTCGTCATCATCATCATCATATTTCCAGTTATCACCGTGTTGCTTGCGGGGGTCATCATATTTTCTGCCTTCATGATATTTCGCCGGGGTGATATTTTTATCATCGGGTGATCTTGGTTATGATCATCCTGATGATGTTGTTGAAGAGTTCTAAGTGCGACCCGATATTCACTGGGGTCATCATATTTTGAACGTCAGGATGATCTTAGTCAATATCATCCTGATGATGTTGTATCACTTCTTGTTCGTTGTTTTGTCATCCTGATGATGCTGACGTCATTCTTATCTCAGGGTGATATCTTTTTCTCTGCCTATCTGCATCATGATATTTTTGAAGGAGGGGGTGATATTTTCATTTTTGAATATCACCCGGATGTATGTTTGTTCCAGCGTCATGATGATGCTGATATCAAGGAGATATCTGCCTGCCGGCTTCGTGCATTATCTAGTGGGGGTGATCTTTTCAAGCATCATCATATTCATCTATCGCCCCGATCTTATAGTGGAGCTACAGTGCAACATGATATTTGTACATCAGGATGATATTTCCAAATATCCGGTTATCTTCCGAATATCATCCTGATGTCGATATGTTGATGACGTCATCAAGGTCCGGGGGGGTCATATTTCTAACACAGATCATCTTGTGGAGATCCCCTGATATTTGCAAACATGATGATGACGTCATCCGGATATGAGGAGGTGCGCAGTAGGCAGATATGATGATGACGTCAGCAGGATATGATGATGATGTCATCAGGATGTTCATCGGCCAGACTTTTGGTATAAGCTCAGCAGGAGGATGTTCCTCTGATGGATCAGGTTGTGCGGATGAAGGCAATTATCATGCAGGTTATATTGCAATATGATGCTGACGTCAGGGTGATATTTCAAGCAACAGGATATCATGCTGCTGGAGGATGATGATGATGAAGTCTTATACTAGTGTCGTCAGGAGCAAAAGCACCGACATCATATATGCTCATGACCTAGTATATAAAGTGTTAAAGAGGTCATCGCGGGGTGCATGTGGGATAATTGATATCCTGCATATTCGAAATATCATGATGATGAATCTCGGCAGGAAATGGTTGCGATCGACTGTTAGATGTTCTTCCCAAGGCCGCGGGTTGGTGCGCCATTAATGGCGAGGGTTGCAGAGGTATGGGCGGATCTGGTACCCGATTGAAGGTGTACATCAGCGGACAGTGGCGCAGGGCTCGAGATATCTTCCTTTCTCCTCCCCTACCTGCTGCATTCATGTTTGGGCGCCAATCTGGTAGTGTTTGAGTGCCATTTTGCTGATACTGTGTATCTGGCGGGATTTTTGGTCAACCATGTAATTAATTGCTGTGGTACACTACCTGGCTGTTATAAGCAGGAAGTGATACTCATTTGTGGTGGTTGAAAGTTGAAGATTTTTGGCTCTGTAATTCAAAACAAGCTGATCTGGTTGCTCTGTACAGTTTAATTTGTGAGTTTATGTATCTCCTGTTGTACGATTTGGCATGAATCCACTGATTTCATGGTTAGTCTTATATGAATAATGCTGTGTTTGCATGTGTTATGTTAATTCTGTCTCCAGTATTGCATGTATTCTTCTTCTGAATCTGGATATTTGGGTAATGTTCAGATTCTAGAGCATAGAATTCCTATGTTGAATGTCTGATCTTTTAACTTCTGCTCAGGGGGTAGATTAAACTATTTTCAGGTTGAACATTGGGAAGGGTATACTGCAGTAGGGATGCCATAAGTAGAGATAACTTAACACTCTATATTGGGAGATATCTGTAAGGCAGATATCATGTGTATCCCCCTGAAATCTAGTTTTAGCTATTCATGTTGATCATTCACAGGTGTATGTCTACTGACTCCAGGCCCTGGATAGGCACCAATCATGCTTTGTTCTTGTGTTATACACCATGTCCAGCTTTGCATCCAAAATTCAAACTAAAACATTTCATACTTCCACATGTTAGTTGTAGGAGTAGGATTAGGAACCCCCTGCATGCTCTCATACCCAACCAGACATCATGTCCAAGAATGTTGCCAGCCTTGTGATCTATCATACAGATCTTGGTCCATACATGAGAGTATTCTGCCTGTTGTTGTCAAGTTAAATCTTTCTATCTTTGAGCTAGTCAAAGTTACATCTTGAGTTATAGGGATACCCCCCTTGGTGCGGCAGAACCAGAAGTGAAGGGGAGGCAGCTCACGCAACCTCCTGTATTTAGTTGGCTGAATTTGCCTGTGCATTAGAAGTGGCAAACCCTAATGCTGATTCAGAAGAAAAACCAACACCCTCAACCCTGGATACTATACCTTAAACCCTAATCCCTTATCCCTAAACCCTAAACCCTATCCCTAAACCCTCAACCCTCAACCCTTAAACCTTAAATCCTAAACCCTATCCCTAAACCCTCTACCCTCAACACTATACCTTAAACCCTATTCCCTCAACCCTAAAGCTTTAAACCATCAACCCTTATCCACCCCTCTCCTCCCTTATCTACCTCACCCCATCTCTCCCCTATCTCTCAAACCTTAGCCATCTAGGTCTCTCACTTATCCCTAAAGCCTTAACCCTCAACCCTTAAACCTTACATCCTAAACCCTATCCCTAAACCCTCAACCCTCAACACTATACCTTAAACCCTAATCCATTCACCCTTAACCTTAAAGCCTCAACCCTCAACCCTTAAAACTTAAACCCTAAACCCTATCTCTAAACCCTCTACCCTCGACACTATGCCTTAAACCCTAATCCCTTAACCCTCAGCCTTAAAGCCTCAACCCTCAATCATTAAACCTTCAACCCTAAACCCTATCCCTAATCCCTCTACCCTTGACACTGTGCCTTAAACCCTAATCCCTCAACCCTTAAACCCTTAATCCCTCAAAAATTAAACCCTTAAACCCTAAACTCTCAACCCCTAGATACCCTTAAACCCTTAAACCCTATACCCTATACACTTAACCTTGGACACTCAAGCTTGAACATTATCCCTCAACCTTCAAACCTTACCCTATACCCTATACCCTCAACCTTATACTTATGCCCTAAACTCTCAACCCTCATCCATATGCGTTATACCCTCAACCCTAAACCCTATATCTTAGACACTCAACCTTGAACATTATCCCTCAACTATAAACTCTCAACCATCTACCCTATACCCTCAACCATATACTTAAGCCCTAATCCCTCAATCCTCAACCCTATACCTTAAACCCTGAAGCCTACAGCCACAAAGCCTCATCCCTATACTCTATAACCTCACCCTTATACCCTAAACCCTAAATATTGTTCCTCAACCCTATACTTAAAACCTAAACCATACACTCTCAACCCAAGTCACCCTGTGCCTTATATACCCTCAATCCATATCGTAAACCCTAAACCCAATATCCTAAACCTTAATCCCCATGCCTTACACACTTAATTTTATACACTCAACAAGCTGAATATTATCCCTCAAATGCAACCCTCAACCCTCAACCCTCTACCCTCTACCTAGTACTTAAGCCCTAATCCCTCAACCCTCAATCCTATACCTTAAACCCTAAACCCAGAAAACTCAACCCTCAACCCTAAAAACTATATGGGCTCAGGTCCTTATATACCCTAAACCCAAAACCCTTACATGCATACATACATACATGTGCATACATACATAAATGCATACATACATATATGTACATACATACATACAAACATGCATACATATATACATACATACAAGCATGCATACATGTACATACATACATACAACCATACATACATACATACAAGCATACATATATACATACATCTAACATACTTAAGGAACTTGAACAAAATCATTCAAAGGGAGACATAATGCAAGCCCGTTATAACACGCTCGCTTTATGTAGAACTGGGCAAACATCAGGCAAACTTGCAAAGAAGAAAAAAATGCAAAACATAAAGTGAGCACATTATAACACGCTCGCATTATATTCTTCTTTGATTAGGCTTGGGATTTGCTTTGGATTTCCAACCCAAAGGCTTGGAGTGCCTTCCCAACGTCCAAAGACATGTTTTTGCATATTCTATAGGATTTCACATAATTTCGTTCGTGCTAACCCTTAGATTTGCACATGTTTCAAGGTCAAACAAATTGAACACTTTTGTAATGTTAGGATTTCTCTTAGCTATTTAACGATGTAATTATTTTCACATTTTGACAATGTTAAGCCTTTCATCTTTAATTTCTTTTGTTTGTGTGTCTGTTTTTGGGCAAAAACTAGTGTTTGGTCTTTTTTTCATTATAAATTAACCGTCCATTGAAATTTCAAATAAATTATATTTTTATAAACTAGACTCCATTCTACACATATTAAAAAAAAAATTCAATTAGCTTTCAAAATTTACAGGGGTAGCACGGCCAAAATATTATTTTTTAGGATGTATCCACTTTCAAAATTAGTAAAAAATCAAATATTTGTTAAAAAATTATCAGAAAAATTGGGCATAAACTACATCTTGTTAGCTAATTTCTCACTGAAGTGATTTTAAAAATACCAAAAAAAATTTAACCTTTTGAGGGAGCCACAAAACACGCTATGTTATGTTTTTTTGACAAAAACAACACCAATTTTTGTGGCTCCCTTTTTTGAACCCCCTAATCTATACCATTTTTATAAAAAAATTAGTAGTTTAGAAAGTAGACTCGGAGAACTACGAATATTATTTTTGTTGCATCTTAAACTTTTGAGTGTAACTATGTTCAATTTCTCATCCAAGGTTAGTATTTCCTTATTTAAAAAAAAAGTGGCCACTTAAGACGCCTTTTGGCCCCCCATCTTCCTGCACTTACCCTACAACATTCATTTATATTGGATTTCACCTATGTTATGTAAGAACACACACTCTTATCATCATAATCTTGGCTGTTGTGGAGATGGGAATACCATTCACGAGGTTTGACTGAGGCAAACCCCTAAAATGACCCAAACCATTTTTCCTCTTATGTTTGTATAGGTTGAGAAAGATTGGAAACAGGTATTGTAAGCACCAAAATCATGCACAACCTCCATGAGGACCCCTATGATGATTTGTAATTCTTGTCACGTACATGTAAGCGTGAAATAACATTCTCTTAGTAGCAATCCTCTTGGTGACGTGTCATTTCTTTCGTCTTGTGTTATCCCCCCTTTGTCATTTTCTCTCTCTTTGTTGTCAACGCTTTTCGACACTTTTCGACACTTGTCAATTTGCATTTTCTGTGCTTGTGTCCCTGTTGCTAAGCCTTCTATAAGTCTTGTAGGTGAGTTTTCACCTCTCCCCAGTGTTTTTCATCTTCTCCACCCCCTAGAAGCCTTCTAGAGGTCCCCCTAGCTATCTCCCACTTTCAGTTTTCACTTTCACTCAACTAATCCAAATCTCCCCCTATTATTTCTAGATCTCCTGCTAGGAGATCCTACTTTGCAAGTGAAGATTTAGATTTTCACACATGACTAACCTGATTTTGGAGGCAAATCCCCTTCTTTTCTCCTCCTCTTCCATCTCCCATCTAGAAATCCAACCCAGGTGCTCTCCTTAGTGGGCCGCCCCCTAGGCAACCATACTAGTGAAAGGGGAGACCCCTGGGTGACCCTGTCGTGTTTCTAGCTGTAGAAAGACTCAAGTTTCTAACTCAAAAAAGCTCTATTTTCATCCATTTTTCTTCCTGTTTGCATGGATTTTCATGCCAAATATAGAGTTAACTATTTCATGCACCTACACATGCATAATTAGCTCTATTTTATTTAAATTAATAGCTCATGCATTCTCATGCACTCCTTCTTCACTTCTTCTTGAGTGATAAGCTTTTACTGGGTAGATCACTCCAATTTTAGCCCAGATCACTCTTGAATCCTCTGTGTTAACTCTCCAATCAAATTGAGTTAACTCTTCTTCATCATCTAGATTTCACATAAAGCTCATCACACATCCATACACTGCTCAAATCAAGCCATAGTGCTCAACAAAGCTCTCACTGAGGTCTTTTTGTAAAGCTTCAAAAGCTTCTTTTTGCTTCCGTTGTTGTCTTGTCACCAAGAGGATTACCCACTACTACAAGAGGATATGAGGTTGCCATCACAAAGATTTCTGAGGGTAGTGGAGGCTCATGCTTCTCTAGGTTCCTTTATGCTTTCTTTCAATTCATAGTGATTAGATAACTAAAATTGCTCTTGGGGTCAGTAATCTTGTTGCTTTTTCCTTGATAGGATAGATATATCTTGCATTCTTAGAGTAATTTGTTTTCAAAGTTCATAGATTAATTCATTTAAAAGCAATTTCCCTTTTCTTAGATTAATTTGTTCCAAATATTAAGAAAACCCCAAAAACATAGTTTACATTGCATTAAGTAAATTCATTATAGCTTGCATTCATCTTTCAATTTTTGCACATTAAAAAAGCACAAAAAGAAGATTTGCATTTCATTTAAGCTTGCATTCATAAAAACCCAAAAAAGAACAAAAACATTAGAGGCTTAGAAATTCACAAACCTTTGATTCTATCACAAGGTCAACCATAGTCAAACATTGGTCAAACCCCTTAATTCCATCACAAGGTCAAACAAGGTCAATGCACAATCAAAACCTTAGGTCAAATCAAACCCTAAGTCAAACCCTTGGTCAACTTAAGGCTAGCTCACAAACACCTATCTCTTGTCTCGTCTCATGAATGTGTCCAGGATTAAGAAGTGAGTGGGTGAGGGCGATCCTCGATGAGATAGAGGAAATCCATATGAGACCACAACAGGACCCACTTGTCTTACAACAAAAAGAACATAGGCAGTTCTTAGTACAACAAGCATTCATCCAATACTTTGAAAGACAACAAGCCATCAACAAGAACAATAGTTCACCCACACAAAGGTGGAATATCAGAAACCCTAACAGGAGAAGAGTGACTAGTGACCCTTTGGGTCATACGATTATCTCTACAACAACGATCATTGAATGACACATCTACACTAGCGCACAACAACATAGGTCGTAGGACGTGCTGACCCCTCTCTGCAAAGTCCAACTCTCCAATGAGCCAGACCACCCCTGTGTCTTGCCTCCTCTTGACTGGCTACTTCCACGAGAGTGAGAGTGACTTGGTGGTTCGTTCCATGGCAAGGAGGGATGGGTCCATGTGTGTGTCGAAATCTAACTCGACAACCCCAGGCAACTGATGTCATGATTTCAAGCATACAGGTATCATAGATCAGAGGGTAGATTATCAGATAAGATCTGAGATAGTCGAACACTAACTTTTGTAGAGTAGAAAATGCTAGGATACCTGCACCCAGGTGCCATATTCCTGCCCAATTTACTCCAAATTTGAATCAAAATATCCAAACACTCTACACACTGCTTCTCTACTTTTAGATTCTATCTGTTAGTTTGTGTTTTATTACTTTATGTCGGATTTGCTTAATTAAGTCACTTTAAAGGGTCATCCCACAATAATGGGTTACACTTTTTTGGCCAAACTTGACATTGAAATCAATATTTTGAACTAAATCTTCACGTTCTGACACCTATAGCCGCTAAACCATTAGGAATTTGAAGATGATGCGAACTAGTGATTTGTGAGATTTTGTTTGTAGATTCTAAATATATATTTTTTAAAAAATTTGGAATTAAATTGTAAACTTTTTTGCATCTCCTTTGATAACTGGTTTTTAATAGTAAACATCATTTTTTTAAAGTGATGTGTACTCCGTAGCACATAACTTTTTTTCTACAAAGTATAAAATTCTGATTCTTTTTAATTTAGATTGGTAATGCCGATATATAGTGTATGCATTTGGTTTCATAATGTTTTGTTGAATATATATTTTTTAATTAATTTTTGAAGTCAAACAAATTATAATTTAGACATAGGCGTATTCCGTAAAACATAACTTTTTCTGTATGTACCAAAATTCAATTTTTTTCTTTTGTTGAAACAAGGACATCAATACCTAGTGCATAGATATTTTTTAGAATTTTATTTCAGTAATTTACTAATTTTTCATTTGTGTAGAATAGAGAACTTGATGTTCGATGAAAAACATACATTCACAAGAAATAAAAAATAAATATAATAATCAAATTAAATATATTTAAAATTATATTTTTTGGGAAGCTTATAATAAGGACTACATACTTACAAAGCATAAATTTAAATGAATTCATTTGATCCCTCAAAAGATAAATCAAAATTGGTTTTTATCAACATTTTGATAGGTGTAGAGGAGACTCCATTATAGGTATGGTTTAAAACTAGCGGGGTTCTATCCAACGAGGTTTGAATCTAAGGGGGTTTGATCAAACCCTCTTCAATTAAAATCTTTTAAATGGAACCTTTCAAGGCTTAAATCATTATATTTTCTACAAATATGTGATTTCAACAAAAAATAGGATGTCCCAGAAAGTGTAACCCATTATTGTGGCAGTAAAAACCCTAGATCTAGCATAATTGTATCAATCTTTTTTATTACAACAAAGGAACAAAACCCCTGTAGTTTTTCTTTTCTTCAGGACTATAGCCAAGCTCAGTTTGTGTTCCAATGTTTGATCTAAAGATTGACTTAGTTAGTGTATGATTGACTAGGTCTCTCTCTTAGACCATCACAAAGATCATTGCTTGGTGAATACATCTTCCCTTATGGAAATTTACAACAAACATTAGGAGTAATTAATTACATAGGATTTACAAGGTTGATGGAACCTTAATCCTAACACATAGCCTCCTCTACCTCCACCTACTCTCCCTCTATGCCCATACCTAGGGTCTCTAATCTCCCTCTCTCCTATCATCTCCTCCATCCCTCCCTCCTCCTAGCCCTAGTGCTAGTCCTCTAGGTACACCTTTTACCCTCTCTATTTAGCCTCTGCCTCTATGCCTCTACTACAACAACTCACACCTTGTCGTAGATGTCTACCTATGTCATAATGCTTAGCCACACTAACTTGTGTTGTGCCCACCATGCCATATAGTCTTTTGTCACCCATACATCCTCAATTCCATCTCTATGCACATTTGCAACATGACTCCAACTAAGTACTACTACCTGGGGCTTTATCTGTCCCCCAAAGATCCATCTCTCATGCTATTTAGGTGAATACATGTGGACCTATTGGTACCCCATGTTGGATACCAAATTGTCACAACACCTAATCTGGTCTATATCACTCAATGATATGATAGTGCCTCCCCATGACGTAGCATGGGGTTTGGACAAATCACAGATAAAAATCCTCCCCCTCAAAATCCTCACAATCCAACCATGGCCTCCATACTATATGTAATCAAATGTAGGTCATTATATAATTGTTCTAGTACACAAGGCCCCCATGCAAACCATTGATCTATCTCTATCATATTTGCTACACAATCGACCATCCCAATAGGAAAGAACTTCTCAGTCTTGCCAAGTAGAAAGACATCACTAAAAAGTGCTACCATCACAAAGGGCAAGTCCTCAACCATCCTCTTGCACCTATCAATATCCAGTGACAACCCTCATCAGGGTAGATCTGTCTGGCCCATCAACCTTTGCAATTGGGATCGATAGTATACTAGTCTACCATAGATTAGGATCCTCAAAATATGCCATACATGCTCTAGTGTGATTGTCATATATCACCCATAGGAAGGTGGAACATGTTAGTTTCTGACGTCCACCTCTAGGAGCTGCTAGCACTATCAATAGTGCATAGTGTGCCCTGATCACAAACATCTATGCAATAAACCATAATCCAACATACTCAAGCACTCTCCACTCATGCTCCTTAAATCCTTCCACAACTATAACATCATAAAGCATGCCCTCCTGACTCATCAATGTCACCGATCACTCCTACATCTAGCCTACCACCATGTCAGTTTCATGATTTTCTTGCATACTAATTCTTCACTATGGCACACATGGTTTAGCATGAAATGCATACATTTCACCCTAAATGTATGTGTTTAAAATGCATGCATGTTGAGATGAGATGCATGGTATCCACCCTAAAACACATGCATACCTTCCTCCACATACACGTTCCTAAATGTACACATGCCAAGATTCACACTCATGCTTCACCCCACATACTCTGCATACATCATAACCCTTCATGCATGCATCACATCATGATACGTGCACATTCTAGGATGCATTCCATGGTTCAATGTGTGTGTTTCCTTGTGACCCTTGACCCCCATAAATATGTAATTAATGTGCTTAAAGCCAAAAATTTCATGCATACCCCTATGTCGATGCCTAGTGGTCTCTTGTAGCTCCTCACTCACTCCACATAATACTTCTAGACTAGCACAAACTCCATCTTTTCTCTACTGCTTGCTCTGCTCTCGATCAGGTTTACTATGGGTTATGGTGGAAATAAACAATTTTCACCCTCTATTCCTATTTATTCACCCCACCCTTTCTTTATTTTTGAGTTATTTTTCTCCCCTCCATATTTTTCACCACCTTTCACCATTTTATTCCATTTCTCTATTTTTCAATGGTTTCTCCCATTTTTCACCATTGCTCACCATTTTTCACCCTCTTCTCCTTTTTCTCATTGTTTTGCTTTTGAGAGATCACCCATGCTATTTTTTCCCACTTGATCTCTCAAGGGGCATCATCCTTCCATTCACTAATTCCATTTATCTTCATCAACCAAGGCATCTTATCACCTTCTTCATCTCGAAAAAGCTTTACATTATATTTTTCTTTGAAATGACGTTAGATAATGCCATCTCAAAGAAGGGGAAAATGTAGACACCTAAAATTGCATCCCAACATTTCCATTGTCATTAGTTCAATCTAGAATCCCACTTTTAAAATTCATTAATTAAATAAATTTAATTTATTTAATTAATTGACCTAGCTATTCCTCTATAGTTAATTAAATAAATTTTATTTATTTAATTAATTAAACTAACTATTCTTCTAGCATTAATTAAATAATCCATGATTATTTAATTGATAAATTAACCCCTTTTGCCACTATTAATTAAATAAATTATAGCCATTTATTTAATTATTCCAATCATTCCTACATTATTCTCCCAAAAATTAAATAAATAGATAATATTTATTTAATTCATCTATTTCCCCCTCAATGATTAGTTGATTAAATAATCCTATTCATTCAACTAATTAATCATTTGCACATTCCCAAATCATCATTAACCAATTCAACCTTGCACATGGTTCAAGGTTGCACAAGGCTCCATGCATGGACATGGCTCCAAAAATCTCTTTTTTCAATCTCACCTCTCCATTTCAGTCTAGAAAATTTCAACCATCCAAATCCCACCAATCATAAGGTGCCACTTGGTGGCTTCTCATGCACTCTTGGCTCTCAATCAACCCTATCCCTCTATTTCAAAGATTTCATCTCATCCATTAATCCTCCATCATACAAATCTATAAATACCTCATCCTCTTAGTACATTTCAATCATAAGTTGAATGTAAAGGAATGTTGCAGGATCATTGAGCAACCTACATTCTTCTTCAACAACAAATCTATTGAGCACATGTTGCATCAAGGGTTTGTTTTGGTGAGATTGTTTGTTGTAGTTCATCATTGTTTCATTCCCTTTTCTCAATATGAGGTGTTTGGTTTAGTGCAGGTTAGAATAGGTATATGTTGATTAATCTATTTGTGTTTTGCATTGCATTTTATCACTCACGCCTAGTTTTCATTGCACTGCTTCAATTTGAATGAAGGGTGATATTTATACTAGAGATTGGTGGTTCCAATTTAAACAACTCCATTCTCAAAATGTTTGTTGGAGAATTGTTTTTTGTCTAAAACTTTATAGTGAAGTAGAAAGGTGGTGGGGATCTAATAGAAAATACAAGAAAGAAAAAATCTCTTGGCAATAATTGGAAGGAGCTTTCTTAGACAAATGGGAGATGAAAAAAAAAGAAATTTAGGAGGATGCAGATGATGAAGAGTAAGAAGAAAGTAAGGATGGTGATGATAAGGAAGGCAAGAACACTAGTATTGAAAGAAAGATGAAGAGGAGATGGAGTCTGAGAGTTGAAGTAGTTTAGCTCCAAAGAAGATTCAATATTTCATTTTCACAAACACATTCAAAAGAAGGTCATTGTATACATAAACACCAAAAACAAATATAATTTCATCAACATAGATTTAGGCAAGCAACTATAGGTTAAAGAAAATAAGATCAAGAAGACTCAAATAGATGGTAAGAATATTCAAAATTTTAAAGATTTGAAGCTCAACACAAAAAAAAGTGTGTTGCACTCAAATTTTAATACTTTCAATGTGGATGGATTGGACATTGTTCTTGGATATCCTTGGTTAGAGAAAGTGGGGATAGTTAATATTAGGTAAAATATAAGTTTATGAAGCTTTGGTTTAAGAAGAAAAAGGTAGCTTTGCAGGATATTACACATAATGTGGATGAAAGAAAGGTCAAGGTAGAGAAAATAGAGGAATCTAAAGAAGAGTATAAAGAGGAACCAAAAGAAGAACAAGAGGGAAAGGAGGAAAAAACAAAAAGAAAGAAGTAATCATAATCAAAACCCAAAGGAGAAAGTAGCAAAAAAAGATTGAAGAATCAATATTTCAAATAAGATTCTAGAGTTAGTAGAAAAAGCAACTAAGGGTGCAATGTATAGACATCCACATTATCATGAGAGGCAACAATCATGAAGGCATAGTGCTACACATCAAAGAAGCACTAAACATGGACACACATGGAATCAAAGGAACAATCACTATGGTTACACATGGAATCAAAGGAACAATCACTATGGACCTACATGGAATCAAAGGAGAAATAACTATAGCAATGTGTGTCATCAACAACAGTTATTCATGGAAGTAAAGGATGAATTACTATGGAGGTGAATGTTATCAAAGTGGAACAAACAAATATGAAACAAGGTTGGGAGACAAGTACAATCAAGCAAAACTCCCAAGAAGATCACATATGGAAGGTTGGCTGATAGAGCATGGCATCATGTCTGTAATGATTTGTGAAAGATTCACTATTTAGTTTTTCATCATGTTTCAAGAACAAAACATGTCAAGGAGAGATGGCATGTTATGTACCAAGGCATATGATATTATGGGGTGATGGAGATGTTAGCATGTGGCACAAATCCCTTTAGTTAGTTAAATGGAATCATAGGATAACTTGTGTAATTAATTATATTGAGCATTGAGTTGGTTTATGTTGGAATTAGTGGTAAAGTGACATCCCCTCCATGAATGTATTTTTGACATGTACTATAGTGGTTAAATATGATCTTTGATATTGATTATGATACAATGCTGAAATTCTAGACTATTGTTACATGGATGATATGCAATTGATTATGGTTATGCTAGATTTAAGGTTTTTTGATAGATGTTGTTGATTGAATTGTGTTGTTGCAAGTTCAGGTGTTCTAAGAACCACATTCTAATGCATTAGTGAACAACTAGGGGGCATAGTATAGTTGACAAAATCATATGAAACTCACATGACTCACAAGTCATTTAGGCTTGCAAGTTAATTGTTGAATAACTTGCAACATCAAACAAAAACTCACCCATCATTGCATAATTCAATTCCACCCCAAAAAAAAGTTCTCATGTCACATTTCTCTTGGTCTGCAAATGTTAGAGGTGCATTCCTCATGAAAATATGCACCTCTAAAATATGAACAAGAAAAAGATGATGGTTGGGCGCTACCCGATGTCAACCCAGACCCCGCAGATATTTGGGGGAAACTGGATGACAGGGATCCGCTATCCACAAGGGGTGGCAATGGCAGCGTGAT
Organism: Cunninghamia lanceolata; assembly: GCA_027924645.1. Lineage (NCBI taxonomy): Eukaryota > Viridiplantae > Streptophyta > Pinopsida > Cupressales > Cupressaceae > Cunninghamia > Cunninghamia lanceolata. The sequence continues at coordinate 14,945,217 of BSBN01001152.1, read as the reverse complement.
TTATGTTTCCATTCTGTTATGTTTTTATATGGGGTTTGTATACCCATTGATACTTTGATCTAGAACTTTCTGGGCTTGGCCCAATTGACTCTCGGGGTGTGCCTTTTTACCACCTACCTATTTTTTTGTCAAAGTGGTTTCTTATTCTAATAGATAGTTGCATTTTTATCCAAAAAAAAAAAAAAATGACAGTACAAAAGCAAGCTAGAGCACAATAGAATACTTGGTCTTCCACTCAATGGTGTTGTTTCTATCGTTGAACAACTAGTCATAGATGTCAACATAATTAATGTGAGCAGTTGGTAGTGGTAGTTGTGAGGTTGGATAATTAAATAGGAAAGTAAATATGAGTGGTTCCATGAACTCGTAAACAAGCAAATCCTTGATGCAAAGGCTGTGCAGGCGGACAAGATTTGAGTGGTTGAGCGAGGTGAGCAGCATGACTTCCGCAACAAATTCCTCCACGCCTACTCAGCTATGTGCACATGTTCCATGACCACTTTTTTCCCTTCCGTGAGCGTCACCTGAAAAGCACATTTGAATACTCCTTTTCTGATCTCGGCCATGAAGTCGTTTGTAGCGGTCTTGAGATCTACGTAACTGAAAAGATTTGGAACGCCACTTACTTTCTACAGAAAATTATCCTTGATGGGAAAATCACCTCTGCTGCCTACATTGGCCAAAGTAGCGCCCCTTTTCATATTCATATAGTCTCTTCTCCACAAGCACACCATGAGCGATAAACACATAATAATCCTTCACAGGCACAGGGTATAAAAGATGAATAAGTTATATGAGTGATCTAAAGGAAGAATGCCCACTAATAGCGAAACAATACCTACCTCTAACAGAGAGAGAATCAGAAGAAATTGTTTCGGGTTTGTCTGGACATATTTAGAAAGTCTCTATAAATTCATGGTGTTAATTTGAGTACCTTTAGTATGGCCTCTTGGACAAGTTCATAATGCTCAAGCTTGTCTCAAATGTCCTCACTTTTATGGTAGGTTTGGGTATTTTTAGGAAATCAATAATATGTTTCATAATAAATTTAGTAGTATGCATGAAGAATATTTTTTGAAATAATATGTGTTTTCTAATGTTCGGATAATCTGTCAAGTTCTTGTTGACTTTTTCCCAAGTTGTTGTCAAGTTCCATGAATCAACTCCCTTTTGATCACAGGTGCTTAGTTTGGTCACACGATTATGAAGTCATGACATTTTATGTGATTGTCATTGTTGCACACTTCATTGTTGTTTTGATTATCCTTATGTTCATTTTGTGAGATCATTGTGTGGAGAAGTAGAGTTGTTATTTTGCTCAGCCTAATGTTTGTGATGAAAGGATGATGTAGGAAGTTTATTTTATATGTGTTAATGTTAAAACTTAACCTAAGTTTTTTGGTAGGTCCTATGGCTTATGGACCTAATTAGGACATTAAAGTAAAATATAAAGTTTTTAAGGAAAAATGGAAGAGGAATGAAGGGGATGAAACCCCTTTCCTAGATCCTTTGGGTGCTTCTCTTGGCAAGCCAACTAGACAAATCATTATGGAATGAGTGTTGGGGTTTTAATGTAAAAGGTAAATGGAAATAAATTTAGGCAAAGTATTGCCTTAACTGGAAATAGAGTTGACTGTTGTGTACTCCAATAGTTGCATTCCATAGTCAAGGTTGGGCTATTTAGAAAAAGTCAATAACATCGAAGTAACATTTCCTATCTCTTATTCTTTCTTCTTGTACTTGTTTGATTCTCTAGGTGCAATTTCGTGGTCAATGGATGAATAATGCACCTCTGCAAATATCTATTTTGGCCCCCTTCCATATATCTCAAACAATTCTCTAATCACACCTGTCTCCCTAGGAAAAAACAACTTATCCATGTGATTCAAACCACATAGAAAAGTATGTCATGGAAAGATAAGGATGTGGTGTAAGGCATCAAAATACTCCATACGAGTGAGTGGTTGAATTCTAATGTGTGGGTGCTCTTTGACCCCATGCTTTCCCTTCCTTGCAGCTATCGACGATGGTTGGGTCTAGGAAACAATCAAATTGTAGTCTAACCTTGGATTAAGGTGTTTGTTTGGATAATTTTTTTGTTTCATTGTTTATTAGTTGTCATTTTTGGGAGGTTAGAGAGTTTGCATGGTGAAGCCATGTCGATCTCTCAAGTGGCAAATTTGACATCCAAGAAACAATCAATGCCCCTATGAGTAGGTATTCAAGGAAGTGGATTGAGAATTGAAGGATTTTGATATATATGATAATCATGTAATGTTTTTGGTTCTGTTGAACTAAGGAGAAAACAATTTGTATGGGAAAAATGTAACTATGGGTGTGGATTAGAAGGGAGAGCAGTTCTCTCTTTGTGCATTTTGACATTCATACTGTTGGAGGTCATGTTTGAGGTTGGTGTGTTTCTTCAAGAGCTCTAGAGCAGCTTTGTAACTTGTTTGCTTCTTAGGAAAATAGGTAACTATAAAAGAATGGGTTGTTTATGTTTCTTGGAAAAGAGTAAGGGTTTGTTGGATTAATTCCTTTCTTTGAATATTATTAGCTAGTTGAGAAAGGTATAAGAGTTTTGTTGGGTTGCTTCATTTCTAAGTGATGTAATAAGCTCCTTTCCTTGCTTCCAAATAGTCCAACAGATGATTCTCAAAGTACAAACTAATTATCTTCTTCTCCTCTTTTATTTTCTATGGATAAAGAATTCTCTGAATTCATCATAGAAAAAGAAGAAGGGAATCTTATAATCAGAAATGATCCTATGCTCTTAGAAGTTGACATCCATAAATTGGATTTAACATCAAAACTTTTAAGTGTTTCTTCATCTCAAGGTTTACAAGAGGAATGTCTAGTTCTTATTTTAATCCCTTCGGATTTAGACATTCAAGAGAACAAACAGATATGTGACATTGGTATATTCAGTACTATACATGAGGATCTTGTTGGTCCATTATACAAGGAGATGTCAATGTAATCTGGTAGTATTCAGAGGTCTATGATGAAGAATGGTTGTTTGGGCATGATATCCTATTTAGAGTGTTTTTGCATGTTGTCATCACAATAGCTGCAAGATGGTAGTTGGGTTTACTAGTGCTCCAAGTGGTTGTCATTCATTATTCAACAAAGGGTCATATTTTTCTCAACCTGTTAATGGTTTCACTTGACCATCTTGGATGCAGTTTGAGGTAGGTATCACCTGCCATGTACATAAATTAATTAGGTGTTCTTTTCTTGTCAGTTTTCTCTTTCTGTTTCTGTGTGGCTTTCATTGTTCATCTCATTTTTGCTTGTGTCCTATTTTCCCAGTGTGTTGTGTCATTGCTAATTAACTCTATTTTCCCAATGGTTAAGGCCACTAGTCTTGTCAAGAGTCTCTGGGTTCTATTGTATCCTCAAGGTCCTTGTCCCCAGTTAGAGCTAGCTAATAACCTTGCTTCAACACCAACAAATTTAAACTTTTTACACCAAAACGAGAAGCGTCTTCATGTGTCGAAATTCCTTTGTCAAGTTGTTTTCGATCGCCTATCTTTGAAGTATCATGTTCAACCTAGTTCCTATTAATTTCTTGCATTAAATCTAGTTCAGGTGCTTCATTTTTAGAATAATCATCCATTATTTTAGTTAAAATATTAGGACCGGTTATCTAGATTGTCTAGATTTGTGAAAACAATTAAATCTCAAGGTCTGTGATAGATGGTGCAAAATCCTTTATGTTGGTATTTGTGATTCCATTTTTCCTTTTTCCTAATATGGCAAGTTTCTAGATCAGGATGGGTAAGTGCACAAAGATGAGGGACCAAAATGGGGTCTTAAGATGCCACTTTTTTTTTTCTTCTAAAATTAGGAAACATTGATGTTCAATGAGAAATTGAAGATAGCTACACTCATAATTTGAATATGGAACAAAAATAAGATTCGTAGTGCTCCGAATCTAGTTTCTAAACTACTAATTTTCTCCAAAAATGGTTGAGATTAAGGGGTTCAAAAAGGAGGAGCACACAAATTGGTCTTATTTTTTTCAAAAAAACATAACATAGCGTCTGGTGTGCTCTCCCTAAAATGTTAACTTTTTTTTAGTATTTCAATAATTGCTCTAGTGAGAAATTAGCTTACACCATGTAGTTTATCCCTGATTTTTCTGATAATTTTTTTATGAATAATTCTTTTTAGTAATTTTCAAAGTGGACACATCCTGAAAAATAGAAATTTGAGCGTGCTCCCCCCTAAAATTTTTGAAAATTAATTAAAAATCAATTTTTTTTAATACATGTAGAATGGAGTCTAGTTTATAAAAATGTAACTTATTTCAAATTTCAATGAACGGTTAAAAAAACAAGTCAAAAATACTAGACAATGGTTTTTGACAAAAAATGGACACACTAACAAAAGAAATTCAAGATGAAACCCTTAACCTACTTGGAATGTGAAAAAAAATATATGATCAGATAGCTAACATAGAGCTTAAGATTATGGTGGTAGTTTGTTTTAGTTTTCATTGAAAAAAGTGCCATCCTGATGGGGAGCATGCTCTAGATTATCTCCAGATTTTGCTAAAACTAGTAAAAACATGTCAAAGCAAGCTCACCATAACGCGAGCATGTTCTAACGTGCTCCCATTATGGTGAGCTAAAACAACTCTCTCTCTCTGAGAGGGAGAGAGATAGGGAGATAGCGATAAAGTGATATATAGGGAGAGAGAGAGAGAGAGAGAGAGAGAGAGAGAGAGAGAGAGAGAGAGAGAGAGAGAGAGAGAGAGAGAGAGAGAGAGTCATAGTTTTCTTTTTTCCATTTCCTTCATCGATAAGGGAGAGGGAGAGATAGGGAAATAGAGGAATGATAGGGGAGAAGGAGGTAAGAGATATGGATATAGAGAGAGATAGATAGGTAGAGAGAGAGCAAACATATAGGGAGAGATAGAGGAGAAAGAGGGGGGAGATCTAGGGTGATAGAGAGTGAGTGAGATGTCTAGAGAGATAGGAAGATAGAGGTTTGGGGTTTCTCGGGTTTAGAGTATAGGGCTTAGGGGTTATGATTTAGGGGCATTATTTAGGGTTTATGGGTTTAGAAAGAGACTTATTTTGACATGCAACCCTAAACCCTAAATCCAAGCAACCCTAAACACCCTAAACCCTAAAACCTCTCAATCTCTCTGCCTATGTCTTTGGCCATGTCCATCACTCTCTATCTCCCTTTCTCTCCCCTTAGTCTCCTCTATATCCCCCTATCGGTCCTCTCTGCCTAAACCCTAAACCTCCAAACCTTAACATCCAAATAATGTCCCTAATCTCTAAACACTAAACCCTAAACTTGAGCAACCCTAAACCCCAAGCACCAAACCCCAAACACCTAAACCCTAAACCCAAGAAACCCTAAAAATCTATCTTCCTATCTCTCCCCTATCTGCCTATCTCTATCATCACTCTACCTCTCAATCTAGAGATTAGGGGCATTATTTGGATGTTAAGGTTTGGAGGTTTAGGGTTTAAGGAGAGAGGATCGATAGGGAGATATCTAGAGGAGACCGAAGGGAGAGATAGGGAGATAGAGAGTGATGGACATGGCCAAAGACATAGGTAGAGAGATTGAGAGGTAGCGGGATGATAGAGATAGGGAGATCAGGGAGAGATAGGGAGATAAAGGTTTAGGGTTGCTTGGGTTTAGAGAGAGAGAGAGGTGTTTAGGGTTGCTCAAGTTTAGGGAGAGAGATTGAGAGGTAGAGGGATGATAAAGATAGAGAGATATAGATTTAGGGTTTCTTGGGTTTAGGGTTAGGGTTTAGGGGAATTATTTAGGGTTTAGAGGCTTAGGGTTGCTTGGGTTTAGGGTTTAGGGTTGCATGTCAAAAGCAATCTCTCTCTCTCTAAACCCCTTAACCCTAAATAATGTCCCTAAATTGTAACTTGTAAACCCTAAACTTGAGCAACCCCAAACCTCTATCTCCCTATCTCTCCCTTATCTCCCTATCTCTCTAGACATCTCACTCATGCTCTCTATCACCCTATCTCTCCCCTCTTTCTTCTCTATCTCTCCCTATTTGTCTCCTCTCTTTCTAGGTCTATCTATCTCTTGCTATCTCCATATCTCTTACCTCCTTCTCCCCTATCATTCCTCTATTTCCCTATCTCTCCCTCTCCCTTATTGATGAAGGAAATAAAAAAAAGAAAACTATGACTCTCTTTCTATCTCTCTCTCTCTCTCTCTCTCTCTCTCCCTATATATCACTTTCTCCCTATCTCCCTATCTCTCTCTCTCTCAGAGAGAGGGAGAGCTACAACGAGAGAGAGGGAGAGAGAGAGAGAGGGTGGGAGGGAGAGAGGGAGGGAGTGAGGGAGTGAGTGAGAGAGAGAGAGAGGTTTAGGGTTTAGGGGCATTATTTAGGGTTGCTCAAGTTTACAGAGAGAGATTGAGTGGTAGAGGGATGATAAAGATAGAAAGATAGAGATTTAGGGTTTCTTGGGTTTAGAGGTTAGGGTTTAGGGGAATTATTTAGGGTTTAGAGGCTTAGGGTTGCTCAGGTTTAGGGTTTAGGGGCATTATTTAGGGTTTAGGGTTGCATGTTAAAAGCAGTCTCTCTCTCTCTCCCTCTCTAAACCCATAAACCCTAAATCATAACCCCAAACCTCAATCTCCCTATATCTCTGTTATCTCCCTATCTTTCTAGACATCTCACTCACTCTCTATCACCCTATCTCTCCCCTCTTTCTCCTCTCTCTCTCCCTATCTGTCTCCTCTCTCTCTCTCCCTAAACCCTAAATAATGCCCCTAAACCGTAAACCCCAAACCCCTAAACCCTAAACACTATCTATCTCTCACTCTCACTCTCTATCTCCCTATCCCTCCCCTCTGTCTCCTCTATCTCCACCAATATCTATTGGTCCCCTCTCTCTATCTCTTTCTAAACCCTAAACCCTAACCCCTAAACCCTAAACCTGAGAAACCCTAAACCCCTAAACCCTAAACCCTAAACTTGAGCAACTTTAAACCCCTAAACCCTAAATAATTCCCTTAAAGGTCCTAAACTTGAGAAACCCTAAATAATGCCCCTAAGTTCCTTGGCTCAAAACCCCTAGAAACTCTCTCTCTATCTTTCTCGTGTTTAGGGTTGCTAAAGTTTAGGGTTTAGGGGAATTATTTAGGGTTTAGGGGTTTAGGGATGCTTAAGTTTAGGGATTATGGTTTAGGGGTTTAGGGTTGCTCATGTTTAGGTTTTAGAGGTTAGGGTTTAGGGGTTTAGGGTTGCTCTCTCTATCGATCCCCTCTCTCTAACTGTACCTTTCTATCTCTCCGTCCCTCACTATCTCACTCCCCCTCTCTATCACTCTCTCAATCCCTCTACCTCAAATCTATCTCTGTATGTCTTTGTCCACATATCTCAAGATCTATTTCCCTATCTCTATCTCTCCACATAGATCCCTATCTCTTAATCTATCCCTCTTTACCTCTCTCTCCCTCCCTCTCTACATCTCACCTCCTCTCTATCTCTCTCCCCATCCATCTACCTCTTAAAATTTCTCTCCAGGTATGTCTCTGGACATCTCTCCATTTGTTTCCCTATCTCTATCTCTCCCCATAACCATATCTCTTATATATCCCTCTCTACCTCTATCTGTATTTCCCTATCCATCTCTCCCTCTTTATCGATCTTTCTCCATCTAGAACCCTTTGTTTATCTCAATTCCCCTCTCTCCCTCTCCCCGTCTCTATCTCCACCTATCCCTCTATATCTCTCTATTTGCCCCTCTTTCTATATTTTTTCCTTTCTCTAACTCTATCTTTATCTCTCCATATATCTATATCTCTCTCCCTCACATGTCTATATCTCTCTCCCTCACATTCCAAGGGGTCAACAGAGGGAGGGAGAGAGATATAGAGAAAGAGAGGCAAATATTTTTATGCTTCCCAAAATGCGCTCGCATTATGGGAAGCAAAAAAAAATGGGAAAAAAGCATGTGGGATTCGTGATTCTGACCCCACATGCCTATTATTCCTGCTTTTCATGCAATATATCAGACAAGAAAATGTTTTTCATGTTGTTTTACATATTAGCAATCATTTATAGATCAATCCACCACCTTTTTTATTTTTTCAACATAGAGGAACTGATTTTGCATGTTTTTGGAGAAAATTTGATTATTTAAACCTAAACTTTCATGTTTCATGTGTGATTTTGTTTCAAAGCTAATTACCATTGATATATAGATTGAATTTTATGATATATATGTTTGTTTTTTCCATAAATTCACTAATCCTATTCTAGAGTTATATAGAATTCATAATCAAACTTGCGAAAAAGAAGAATTCGAGGATTTTGAAGCCAAAATTTGGAGAATTGGTCAACTCCAATAGCGAAGTCTTTAAGGCATGTTCTAAATTATATTCATTTTAATTCACTTATATATATGTCTTTCATCTTGTTTCAACTTTAGGATTTTCATCTTGTTTCAACTATTCATAAACTACTCATACCAGATGTTGCTCATGTTAGATGCTACAACAATCCATACAAACCTAGATCTTAGATCATATTAATGCTTACTTTATGAGTGTTGTTATAGTTTCTTAACCATTTTAGATTGTGACTATCCTCTTCTTTAACCCTACTATCATAATCATACCCAAATAGAGAATCCAAACATATAACATATCCAACCCCTATAATGTTTAACATGAATCATCTATCATAGAGGTCAGATGATAGTTCTCTAGGATCAATGACTGTCTCGACCCTTCATGACCATTGTGAAATTTGCCCTGCTTTCCTATTTTGGGATATTAAGAGGCTACCATGACTGTCCCGACCCTTCATGACTATGTTGTCATATTAAGAGGCTACCATAATTCATTTAGGATCATTTTTTATGTTATAAATTTAGGTTGTGATCTTAGTAGGGTATAAATTTAGGTTGTATCATTCATTTTAGATAAAATTTGAAGATGCCATCAACTAGAGATAGAGAGGACAGTCCATGTAAAGGAGAAGAAGACAATTTACATAAAGGGTTTCAAGGCTAGATTTGCCATTGTGATAGTCATATACGATTTGTATCATGCCCATTATCTAAGAAATCTCCATGAAAAAGAGGTTTAGGGGTTGTCTTAGGGTATACACAAGATGATACAAAGGGAGTTATAAGGAGATAGAACATTAAAAAGGAGGTTTTTATGAGTGTAGGACAGTCACAAGTCTATATAATAGTCCACTATCATAGTCATGACCATCATGAAGTTGTTTTTAATTTATACATTACTTAAGATGTCTATGATCTTTTGTCATGAGTATCCAGAAGGTTATCTTCAAGGGTTAATGTTATTTTGACTATCACAAAGTTTTTGGACTAGTTTAAGACTATTAGGATAGTCAATTTATGTTGATTAATAGTCCCCTTCAATGGCATTCATTTTGTCATCCTTCAAAATCACCTCCATACAACTCATATATGTAAAAAATTAACCATACAATTCATGATTTCCAAACCTAAAATAATGATTTGATACTCATATAAGAGTCCAAACAATGGCCTTTAAGGGGCAAGACAGTCAAGAACAGTCAAGGTGATGTTCTTATATTGAGTTGATAGGGTCAAAGGGAGGATTAGTATTAGAGATATACTTGCATGGAGGATGGTGAATCATCAAATGAATGAAGGTTACAAACATGACCTTATGATTGTCTCTTGATTGTGATAGTCCCCTATGACACTTGATCAACAACATATGCATGTATTTTTACCTTTAAATAGTGATATCTCAACACCTTATGGTTTCAAATAGTTTTGAAGTATTTGTATTTGAGTGTATACTCTATGACCTGTATTCAAGTGTATATCATGACTATGTATTCGAGTGTATACTCCATGACTTTGTGTATTCCATTGTATACTTGGTGCGTTTTGTGATTGGGAAAAAGGTGTGAAGAATCTATATGAAGGTCTTTCAGACCTGCTCAAGGAGTTTTGAATCTTTCTTAGACATTATTTGACAAAGTGTGATGACTGTCCTAAATGATTGTGTATGACAGTGTTGGGGCAGCAATTGGAAGTTCAACAAATCTAAGTCTAAAAGTGTTGTTTGTGCATGTTCCTTGTTGGGAAGGGGTATTAGAAGGTCCTACAGACATGAACAAAGGATTTTAGAGCATTCTTCAAGGGTTAGACAAGTTTTATTATAACTGTCCCAAGAGGACTAGTTTTACAATCATTGAGTAAGTGTTGGCACCCAAGCAAGTTAGGGTTTTCTTTTGAGTCTATGTATTTAATACCTATTGGAATCACCTTTAGAATGTTTGAAAGAGGCTCCCAAATCTGTATTGAGGTTTTTGAAAGCATTCCAAGTGGATTTTCCTTAGTTCATTGAAGTCATATAGGAAGGTGTACATAGGAGCAGCAATGGAGAGCATGCAAGAACAATTTGTCTTTTGGGTCTATTTTCATGAACTCCACCCTTCCTCTACATCATTTATGACTTCATTTTTCTAAGTGTATACTCCATGACTTTGTATGTTCAAGTGTATACTCCATGACTTTGTGTATTCCATTGTATACTTGGTGCATTTTGTGATTGGGAAAAAGGTGTGAAGAATCTATATGAAGGTCTTTCAGACCTGCTCAAGGAGTTTTGAAGCTTTCTTGGCCATTATTTGACAAAGTGTGATGACTGTCCTAAATGATTGTGTATGACAGTGTTGGGGCAGCAATTGGAAGTTCAACAAATATAAGTCTAAAAGTGTTGTTTGTGCATATTCCTTGTTGGGAAGGGGTCTTAGAAGGTCCTACAGACCTGAACAAAGGATTTTAGAGCATTCTTCAAGTGTTAGACAAGTTTTATTATGACTGTCCCAAGAGGACTAGTTTTACAATCATTAAGTGTTGGCAGCCAAGCAAGTTAGGGTTTGCTTTTGAGTCTAAGTGTTTAATACCTATTGGAATCATCTTTAGAATGTTTGAAAGAGGCTCCCAAATCTATATTGAGGTTTTTGAAAGCATTCCAAGTGGATTTGCCTTAGTTCATTGAAGTCATATAGGAAGGTGTACATAGGAGCAACAATGGAGAACATGCAAGAACAATTTGTCTTTTGGGTATGTTTTCATGAACTCCACCCTTCCTCTAAATCATTTATGACTTCATGTATTTGAATGTATACTCCATGACTTTGTATGTTCAAGTGTATACTACATGACTTATATGTGTGTTCAAATGCATACTCCATGGCTTATGTATGTTCAAGTTATCTTGATAAGAGGTGTCTTATTCAGAAGTTTGTAGAACCTTGTTATTCATTCTGACTGTGCTATTCATTGTCATTATAAAATTTCTAATTATCATTGTCTTATTCATCATGCTTGTAGAAATCATCATCATGCCAAGGAAACGAGCAAAGACTATAACACCAAAAGAGTGTGAAGCTGATAATGAGAGGAAAAGAGAAAGAATGAGGCAAATTCAGGAAAGTAGAAACCATACAAGAAGACATTCCACCAGTGCCAATTGAAGAGGAAAATGCCAGTCTAATGAAGCTAAGAGAGAGATGGAATTGGCGGTAAAAAGGGAACGAATGCAAAACCTCCATGGAATGAGGAAAGGGAATCTCCAAGTTGGAGGCACTCCATCATCCACAGGTCAAGTTGAAGGAACACCATCATTATCTTCTCGAATTGGAGACACTCCATCTTTCACAGGTGAAGTAGAAGGTACATCTGCATTTTCTTCTCAAGTTGGTGGCACGTCAGCATTCACACCTCAAGTTGAAGGTACATAATTTTCATATTTTTCACCTCCAATCGAAGGTACGCCATCTATCCCATCTCAAGTAAATATTGAAGAAATTCCTAATGTTGAGTCTACTTTACTAATTAAAACGCCTCCTAGAATTTTGCATAGGAAGCCTAAGTTTCTAATTGATATTGATGAGAATGTATTGGAGCCCATGCATGATAAGATTCCCATGTGTACTTGCCAAAGATATGCGAATAAGATATGGAAATTATTCTTTGAGAATTTAAATGAAATCGGAAGATGTCAACTCTTTGTTGAATTGATGAGAAATCTAAAATTTAGGCCCACTATGAAGATTCTTGGCCTAAGAACATTGAATGCCTCAAGTGAAAAATCAATTGTCAAGAATCTAATGAGTGCATATGGGAGTGTGGGTTCCACCTCACACATAAAGGATAGTAATGTCACATGACGTGTCATTACATCGACAATAGTAAGCCAACAAACAAAAAAAGTTCACCTCATTAGAAAGACAAGTCAAGCATTGAAAATAAATAGAAAAACTCTTATGAGAGCCATTGGAAGATGTCAAAGAGTTGCGGATCCAAACACTAATGAATTGTGGGCATTCTCTGGGAGACTCCCATGGAAAGACAAAGTTGTTGTTGAAGCTTTGAGATCACTAATTAAAGACTTTTGGAAGAATTACACAAGGCTATCTTTGAATCAAAGGGATGTGGTAAGAAGGAGAATTAGTAGTCGAAACTGTGAGCCACATCCAAGGAATTTTTTGGATATTCAACTCAAACATAGTTTTTTGGTAAATTTATAGAGATGTATCCTCAAATTAAAATTTCTCAAAGATATTTTGAAATGTTAAAACATTTCTTTGTCAAAATAAATCACACACGCACTACTTGTTGTAGATTACATATTGAATTTTCTAACCATTTTGATGTTTATCAGTCTATATGTTTGGATTTGCATACTAACAATGTTTTGCAGGATTGTGGCATACGTGCCCCACCAACTATTTCAAGAGACTTCATATCAATAATTTTATGTGATAGAGAGGAAGGTCAAATATTCTACAGGAATAACTTTGTATGTTACCGATGTATATTTTTCTATATATGCCTGTATGGCTTTGTTTAGACATGCCTATATGGCTTTGTATGTAAACTAGATGTTATGTTCATGACATTATGTATACGACCATTTATATTAAATATTTAATATGATGCACAGAGTTGTAGTGCTTCAAGACAAGCCATGACTTAATAATTGTCTCTTAATATCCCTTCTTCACCCTCTACACTAATCCAAAGCATAATTTTGTCACTACTATTCACAACATATTTCATGAGACTATCTTCCTTTTTGCCATTGTTGTGACAATTAAGGCATGACTAGGGAGTAGCTGAATGACATCTTTTCTTAATTTAGATAGTCTTCTTCCTTATTCCAGATTTATTCATAAATAGGGTATTAACAATTTGCTAAACAATTTCAAAATGTTGGTTAGGACAATCCCAAGCATGTAATCTTGATAGGTTGCCTTTCGCAATCAAATTTGAGATTGAGTTAAAAATTCCCATCACTCCCATCACAAAATCCTCTCATCCCCATAAAAATATCCCCTTCCTATCACTATCCTTGCACATAAATCACTTAGGTCACTGAGGTAGGTCTGAGTTTAGAAGAAAATGTAGATTGGATTGTCTTTTGATTGACAATGTTTGTGCATAGTTATCATGTGAATAGTTAGCATGTGCTTCACAACTCATTGGCAGCCTTGCCAATCCATTAGAGTATGGATGGTTATGAAGATGTCCATTTTCAACTATTATGGAAGAGATATGCTGATGTAGAGCAGGGTATCAAAGAGCAAACTCACTCAATCAATCCTTGGCTAAAGTCTTAACACCTCAAACAAAGTGATTTTCTTCACAATCTTCCATTATGCCTTGTAGGATAGCAAAAGGGGTATTTTTGACATAATTTGAAGGAAACAACTCAAACCCATGAACTAAAAACTATTTTGGATACCCATTATCCTCTTACAAAACATACTTCAAATGCAGATGGAGGTGTTTTGTAACACAAGGGTCAAAATAGGACTATTACGCTGTAATTTAGGCTTAATTAGGCTAGTTTAGATGGTGCACCATAGGGTTTTCTAATCCTAGACTTCAAATCTTCACACCAACACCTCAGACATGTCAAAGATGGTCTGCCCAAACATTTCCAACCATTACAAATCCTTTCCCAAGAGCTTTTCTACCAAAACTAACTCCTATGCATCTTATTTACCCAAAATCATGAGTTTTCAGCCTAGGGCATCAACAAATCTTCACGAATCTTCATTCCCATGCTCCTGCAACTTCAAGAACTTCATTATCCATAGTTATAGACTCCATTGGTGCACACTGGGTTCCTAGGCGTAGGGCAACCACCATGATTAGAACCAGGACAAAAGGACAATGCCAAACCCTCAACAATCCCTTCAAGGCTTCAATGAAACATAGGTTCACTCCAATGTGAGTTCCCGACAAGAATCCACACTCACCTTTGACAATTTGACAATTTGACAATATTGACAACAAATAGCAACTTTTACATCTTTGATGGAGCAGTTCTCAGAATTCGTGGCAGATGGGAATGTTTCGTTTGGACCTACAGGTGTATGTGGGGTCCATCCATAATAATCTCTCTCAGTTTTTGTCAACTCTAGTCCGTTTGACTGTGCCGAAATCAAATGCATTCTTGCAAAATGCTTCAGTTTCATGCAGTAGAAAGGTGCTAGGAGTGACATTTTGCATTCCATAGCTCATGGGGATGAACAGACTACGCCAACACATCGGGGTGGGTGGGTAAATGCTAGGGGAGGTCTTGTTTCATGTGCCAAGTGCCCTAATCGTTTGGGGCAGCAGGCTACTGGTAAAGTCCCTTAAGATCCCTAAGATGCAAAAAATTGCCAAAATTTGACGGAGTAGTTATCGAAATTTGTGGCAGCTAGGAACATTTCGTTTGGACCTACAGGTGTACGTGGGGTCTATCCACAATAAAATCTCTCAGTTTTGGTCAACTCCAGTCGATTTGACCGTGTCAAAATCAAATGCATTCTTACAAAATGCTTCAGTTTCATGCAATAAAAAGATGTTAGGAGTGACATTTTGCATTCCATAGCTCGTGGGGCCGAACGGACTATGCCAACACATTGGGCTGGGTGAGTAAATGCTAGGAGAGGTCTCATTTTGTGTTCCAAGTGCCCCAATCGTTCGGGGCAGCAGGCTACAGGTAAAGTCCCTTAAGATCCCTAAGATGAAAAAACTGCCAAACTTTGACAGAGTAGTTCTCAGAATTTGTGATAGCTGAGAATGTTTCGTTTTGACCTACAACTGTATGTGGGATCCGTCTACAATAACCTCTCTCAATTTTGTTCAAGTCATGTTCGTTTGACTGTGTCGAAATCAAACACATTCTTGCAAAATGCTTCAATTTCATGCAGTGGAAAGGTTGCGAGGTGCCATATTCTTTTGTTCTGCTCATTGTGGGGCCGAACCGATTGCACCAACATGTTAGGGTGGGTGAGTAAATGGTAGGGAAGGTCTCATTTCATGTGTCAAGCGTCCCAATCATTCCGGGCTATAAGCTATCGACAAAGTAGAAAGTTGCTAACACTGAAATTTTGCATTCCATAGGTCTTGGGGGCGAAACGACTATGCCAACACATTTGAGTGGGCAAGTAAATGGTACAGAATGTCTCATTTTGTGTGCCAAGCATTCTAGTTGTTCTGGCCTATAAGCTACCGACACCTAGCACTTTTCGTGTTTGCCGGTAGCTTGCAGCCTAGAATGACTGAGACACTTGGTGCATGAAACGAGACCTCCCCTAGCAATTACTTGCCCACCTGGATGTGTTGGCACAGTTGGTTTGGCCCCACAATGAGAAGAACAAAAAATATGGCACATAACAACCTTTCCACTGCATGGAACTGAAGCATTTTGCAAGAATGCGTTTGATTTCGGCATGGTCAAACAGACAAGAGTTGAACGAAACTAAGAGAGGTTATTGTAGATGGACCCCACATGCACCTGTAGGTCCAAACAAAATATTCCTAACTTTTATAAATTTTGAGAACTGCTCCATTAGAGTTTGGCAGTTTTTTCATCTTAGGGATCTTAAGGGACTTTGCCGGTAGCCTGCTGCCTTGAATGATTGGGGCACTTGGCACATGAAACGAGACCTCCCATGGCATTTACCTACCCACCCTGACATGTTAGCATAGTTTGTGCTGCCCCACGAGCTATGGAATGCAAAATGTCACTCCTATCACCTTTCTACTGCATGAAACTGAAGCCTTCTTGAGTGTGTACAATGGTAGGGTTTGGACAGATGGAAATTTGTTGTTGAAATTCACAACATCTTGATGGTATTGTGGCCATGATCTCCTCATATGACATGACAAGAGCTATTTCATAACCTTGTTGTCCCATAACCTTGATTATTATGATTAGAAGCATGGAAACAAACCCTACAAGAAACAAAACAATGATTAGATCTCAATATGATCATGATATACCCAAGCATTTGTATTAGTCTAAATCATAAAATCTCTACAAATAAAGATTGATCTGAGGGTTTGGTGAGTTTCCATTGGCACCCAAACCCTGGGTCTTCATTAGAAATCCTTGAATGCTAATTATTGCCATTATGTTTCTTTCTTATTAATTCTTACTAATCATGGTGAGTTGGTGAAATCTTGTTATATGTCATTGGAGAGGGATCCCTAGAGTTGGAACAATTGTTTGAGACTTTGTTGAATGTGTCTGAGGTGTTAGAACAAGAATTAGGAAACCTTGAAGCCTTAAAACCATTTGGTGTTATGCCTAGAGGCCTAATTAGGCCTAATTTGCAGAAGAACAATTAATTTTTGGAGGGTTTTGTACAAAGCGACCACCCCTAAAATCTCAATATGTTGTGTAAAGTCCAAATGGGTATCTAAATCTATGTTTATATTCTAGGTATCAGGCCTAAGTTGAAAATTATGCAAGAAAATGTCATTTTACTGTATTGCTAGGCCTGGGGTCAGTCAAATAAGGAAATTGTGAGGCCTACCTTTTTCACTTCTGTTCATGAGACTATTTACAGTACTAGTGCTATTACTTTTATGATTGGGGGACTATTGATCCCAGAATCTTGATTATTAAACCTAATTGATTTTTAAGAAAATAATTGTGCAATGATAATTAGATGTTGCTTTTAAGAAAATGATGAATAGATAATATTAGAAATGGAACTTTAATGTGATTTCAGTATGTTTATATGGTAGAATGTTTAGTTATGCTTGTATTTAAATTGCTTCGGCTATAATATCTTTATGTGTTATTAACTTCGAAATCGAGTGTGCAGGTATTGCTAACAAAACCACAAATACAGGAGATCATTCCACACCCTATGTTGTATCCCTTGTGAGCCGATCTAGTTCCACGAGGAACTAAGATCAACTCCATGTATGGTGGAAATGTTGTAATATTGTAATTTTGTAATGTTGTATGGGGTCAAGGGAATTAGGTCTACCTCTGATTTACTTGTATTGTGATATGTGTTGTAAAAGATGTTGTTATGAAGCATGTTTCAGTTTATTTCTTTTAGACCCTCTTCTTGTGTTTTTACTTGACTCTGGGAGTCCCGACTAGGTTAAAATCAACCCTAGGTTATACCCCATGGGTCTAGGGACCCTTTTGACTAGAATACCCTTGGGATAACCTTCATATGGTCACTTTAACTTCATGGTGAAGTTAAGTGACGAATTTGGGAGCATGGGGATAATGGGATGAGTGGAATCCACACTTAGACCCACTTCCAAGTCATGGAAGGACTCCATGATCCACCAATAATGGAGTGATTTGTCTCTTTGTGGTGCAGGAGCACCTTGACAAACTGAGACTTCCATAGGAGTTTGATTAAAATGATCCAATATTGTAATGATTCATCATTGTAATGAGGTTTATCAAGTCATTTTTATGTGTTTAGGTCATTAGGAGTTTCAAAAATACAAAATATTGCAAACCATGTAAAGGTTGTTAATGTAAAATTGGAAAAAAGATGCAAAGTTGGAAGGTGAAGAGTCATTTGGCTCTTGGTTTGCTCCAAATAAGTTATGAACTGAAGAGACATGTTTTAATGCCTTTAAAAGGCCTTGTAACCATGAATAATTCGTGGGTGGTTAAAGATTTGAGCATGGAATGAGAAAAAACAATGTTTTCCTGTATTTTCCTTCAGAAATTTGTTGTCTTTTGCTATTGTATAGCCCTATATGGAATTGAATGGATGTCTAATGGATTGAAAATGTTATATCCTTCAACCACCTTCCATTTGCTTTTTGTCCCATGCATTTTTATTTATTTTTGTGAAAGATATGAGTGTTTTATGGATTGTAATTTTCTGATTTTCCCTGCAACAGTCCTGTTACAGCGTTTGGTACGATTTTGTACGGACATATATAAGATCAATCCATATATGGTTGGAAAGAGTATTGAGTCTACTTTCCATTTCTTTTTGTTGCATCAAATTTCATTGAGATTTGAATAAGTTATGGCATTTTTGGTGAGGGCAGGTCTGAATGCTGCCTAGGGTTTGTAGTTTTGGGAAAAGAGTCATAACTTTCTCTCCTACCATTGGATCTTCATGAAAATTGGAGGAAAAATATGTATTAATGTTATCTTAAACCTGACCAAATAAATTGGATTAGTTCTTTTATTTGTTAATGTTATTGAGGATAGTTTTGGTCCTCTTACCTCTGCATCATATTGGTATCAGAGCTGGCGAAAGATTTGGGTGGTGTGTATTTTTTTCTGTCACTGAGAAGGCAGGTGAAGAGCGAGAAGATCTTAATTGTGTAGATAGATCACTGAGGGAGGCAATCTACACCTTTTGGATTTTGTGTTGCTCAGTTGTTTGGTTGCAGGTGCTTGTTCCATCTAGCTACAAGAAGGATGTTTTCTGAGATTGTGTGTGGGCAGACAAGATGAGGTCTGTCATGACCATTCTCCAATAGAGATTTGGCTAGAGAAGGATGCATAGAGAAACCACTGAGGAGAGAGTGGTAAGTGCATCACCAGGATCTACTGTTGGGTGAGATGAATGGTTTGGTGAGTTGGTTTGTTGTGAAGCAGTGAGAGAGATGGATACCTGAAGAAGCACTTGATGTTGCAGCCTGAAGAGTACTCCACTGATGGGAGTAGAAGGAGCCTGAGGATGTTCTGTGAAGATGGTAGTTTGTTTTGTTGGTTGGTTTGTCACCATTTCTATAGATTGGAAGATTGCAGCTGAGAAGATTGAAGATAAAGACAGAGGAAAGAGACTTTTGTTATAGATACATTTCCAAGGGACTTGGAAATTTTGTTGGTTGGTTGTATGGTGCAGGAGCACCTTGACAAACTGAGACTTCCATAGGAGTTTGATTAAAATGATCCAATATTGTAATAATTCATCATTGTAATGAGGTTTATCAAGTCATTTTTATGTGTTTAGGTCATTAGGAGTTTCAAAAATGCAAAATATTGCAAACCATGTAAAGGTTGTTAATGTAAAATTGGAAAAAAGATGCAAAGTTGGAAGGTGAAGAGTCATTTGGCTCTTGGTTTTCTCCAAATGAGTTATGAACTGAAGAGACATGTTTTAATGCCTTTAAAAGGCCTTGTAACCATGAATAATTCGTGGGTGGTTGAAGATTTGAGCATGGAATGAGAAAAAACAATGTTTTCCTGTATTTTCCTTCAGAAATTTGTTGTCTTTTGCTATTGTACAGCCCTATATGGAATTGAATGGATGTCTAATAGATTGAAAATGTTATATCCTTCAACCACCTTCCATTTGCTTCTTGTCCCATGCATTTTTATTTATTTTTGTGAAAGATATGAGTGTTTTATGGATTGTAATTTTCTGATTTCCCCTGCAACAGTCCTGTTACATCGTTTGGTACAGTTTTGTACGGACATATATAAGAGCAATCCATATATGGTTGGAAAGAGTATTGAGTCTACTTTCTATTTCTTTTTGTTGCATCAAATTTTATTGAGATTTGAATAAGTTATGGCATTTTTGGTGAGGGCAGGTCTGAATGCTGCCTAGGGTTTGTAGTTTTGGGAAAAGAGTCATAACTTTCTCTCCTACCATTGGATCTTCATGAAAATTGGAGAAAAAATATGTATTAATGTTATCTTAAACCTGACCAAATAAATTGGATTAGTTCTTTTATTTGTTAATGTTATTGAAGATAGTTTTGGTCCTCTTACCTCTGCATCACTTTGTGCCTCTCTTTTGGTGGAAGTACCCCATAAAAAGGGTGGTGTGTCATCCACTTCCTTTTTATTTCTATTTTTCTTATTATATTTTATTTCTCCATGTGTTGGAAAAAGGCTATAGTGGGGAACCTCTTGAGTGGGGTTAATTGTTTTAAGACCACTAGGGATAATGGAGGAGGAGTGGGTTTAGTTTTTTTAATACCACTTGGGAATAAGGGATAATGGAGGGAATTTGTTTTAAAGAGGAGAGGAGGGAGAGTGTTAGGGGGTTGGATTATTATGGAAAGAAGGAGAACTTGGAGGAGGAGACTAAGAATGGAGCTCTTCATCAACTACATTCCATAATTGGGCTTGTAAAGGTTAGTGAGCCAGTTTACTCACCTATGTATGTTTTGTTCTTGTTTGATGAATGTGGAATTGCAATGGTTGTCTATGTGTTATTTTTGCTATTTTGGGTTTGTGTTGGGTGTATGAAAGAGCTTCTTCTAGTTGGAAGACAATGCTCATCATGTATGGGGAAGGGAAGGTGTGAACCTCCTCGGGTGCATTCTTATTTTGGTATATGGAAGCCTTGAGGGCATATTGGTAATTTTGAGCCTAGAGGGCTATAAGGCTTGAGAGCCTATTTGGGATATCCCTGTGACATTTATTGGATGGCTTGAGGCCATGAGATAAGCTGTGATAATATTGAGAAGAATGTCACCTTGGAGTAGAGTGAGTCTACTTCCCTACCCCCTTTGAACTCACCTTAGCTGAGTCTTTGTATTGTGTGCAAAACCATGGGAGTTTGAGTGTTGTTTGCTTTGACTATAGTTATTCAATGTTGTGAAGTGTACTGGTCTATTCTACCTTGGGTATGTGGATAATCTCCCTAGCTCAGGGGTGACCCTCTTGTGGGTCTATGGTAGGGAGGAGAGCTTGTTGTGTGGTGTATTCTTTCCTTGGTTGTCATACAGGTATATCTTGGAGCATGTTGAGAGGATTGGAGGAGTTTTCCTTGTTTAGAGAAAATGTTCTATCTTCCCATTTGTAATGAGAGCTTGGTCTCTTTAAGTTTCTTCCTGAAAAAGTTTCTTTTAAAGAGGAGAGATTTCTCTTTCCGAAAGTTGTAAAAAAAAAAATTATATTGGGAGAAGAAAGTAATTCCTCCCTTAGAGTGATTGTGTGTTGTGGAATCTTACAGTTGTTTGCTCTTGTTTATCAAAATCGTAAGTTGTGAGATTGGTTGTTGATTTGGATCAGTTGTTAAAATTTATCTCTTGTATTATTTAGTGAGAAAGTTTCTTTTACAGTATTATGAAAGATGTAAATTTACCTTTGAAAACAAAATTAAAACTTGATTTAAGTATGCAATGGAAAATAATCTAAATCGATTTACTTGTCTGTTTATTTGGTTATTGAAGTGGAAGTATTATTAGTTTCCGGTATTTACTCTTAAACTTTAATTTTTATATGAAATGGAATGTATACTTGATAGATCAAACTTAGTTGAAATATACGGACTTAAATGGTTATTTACTTTCTGTATCACTTAAGTATTTGTTATATTGAAATTAAAAAAAATTAGAGATAGTGTGAAATGAATTTGTTAAATTAAGAACTGGAAGATTGTAGGAAATATGAAACTACGTTATGGATTAAATATATATATATATATATTTATTTATTTTTATTAAGAAATGAAGTTGTAAAAAAAAAGATTGATACACTTGTATATATATTTTTATTATTAAATGAAGCTGTGAAAAATTGATACACTTGTATATATATATACATATATATATATATGTATATATATTTTTATTATTAAATGAAGTTGTGAAAATTTGGTATATATATATATATATATTTAAATAGTTTTAAATTAAATGAAATTGTGAAAATGAGCTATACATATATATATATATGTATATATATATATTTAATTAGTGTTAATTAGAAATTATGAAATTTGTAAATGTAATAAACTAAGGAAGATCGTTGTTTACAGTTAACAATTTACATAATGCATGGTGGGGGTTTAAACCCCCACCGAAACCCTATATCCAGAAGGGTGTGGGGAGGGGCGGAGCCCCACCCACACCCCATGGAGTGGGTTCTGGGTGGGGCTCTGCCCCTCCCCACACCCCCACCGTGACAATACACCTCCGCGCTACCCGCAAAAACCTGCAACGCCGCCTCCTGCGGCCCCTTCCCCTTCACAGTCCACGCGACCATTTCCGCAGCTGACTTCCCCCTTTCACCACCCACGTCGCTCCACACCTCGCCCTCTGCCAACTCCACACCGCCCACCTCCAAACCTCCATTCCACTTCACCCACCTCCATAGCTACGGCTCCCCTGCGATCACCTTCGCCACCGCCGCCTTCATGACCCTGCAACACAAACAAAATAAAACTAGGGTTAACACCCTTCAAGTTTATAACTTGTAAAACAAGCACTTGGTGCTTGAGTGGGATTTAAAATTAAATATTAATTAAGCATTTATATATATATATATATATATATATATATATATATATATATATATATATATATATATATATATATATATATATATATATATATATATATATATATATATATAATGATTTAAATATAATAGTGGTATTGCTTGTGGAATCCACTTTCATAAAGGTAAGTTAATTGATTATAAATATAAATGCTTAATTATAATAGTTGTATTAGTGTGGAATCCACTTACAAAGAAAGATTAAATTATATATATATAAATTTAGAGGTAATAGATGTAATTAGTTGTGGATTCCACTTTCAAAAGAAAAATTAAATTTATTATAAATATATATACATATATATATATATATATATAAATATATATATATATAAATATATATATATATAAATATATGTCTATATATATTTATCTCTATAAAGACATATTTATAAAAAAATTCGGAGCTATTAAAATGCCTAATGAATTATTAGGGTAATGGGCACAAATTATCTTAAGAGATTAATTTAAGATAATAAATAAATATGTAAACAATTGAGCATAAAATTAATCAAAACAACTTGAAAGAGGAGGAAATAAACATTGCAAGGTAGTAATGATTAAACTGAGAAAACCAAATAGAGGCCAACTAATTAACAAACGTAGTGATCATCTATCAAGCAAATTGTAGTTCCAGCAAAGTGAATGTTCATGTGTGTGGAATATTCCAAAAACACATTTATCATTGATGTCTTAAACATACACAACCGAGAATGCTTACGCGTGCAAGGGAAAAATTTCAAGTAGTAAGGAAAAATTTTTGACAGTTCGTATCATGACCACATGTTGTATGTAGACATAACACGCGTGTTTGCGTGTTGTGACCGCACGTGAAATGTGGGCATGATAGAAATTTTAGAAGCTTGTTGTTCCTAAGTTCTTGTGAAGCATCATTGCATTGTATTTGTTGTCTCCATCTTGTGTAAGACCCTCCTAGAGTAGGTTATGGTGTTTGAGGTGTTAATGACTCATAAGACCTTAGAGCCTAGTATGCACCTAAGGGTGGCTATGAGAATAGAAACTACAAATTTTACTTTTGGATGTTGAAACCATTGTGTTCTACCCTATCTTTGCATCAGATATGCACAAAATAGTTTTGTTGATAAGGCTTTAGAAATTTTCAAGAAAAAGAAATCAGTGGGTGTAAAGCCAAATTCCACACTGCATCCTCTCTACCTATACCAAAGTGGGATCTTGATGCAGAGGAAGGACCTTCTTTAGGACAACAACATAAAATGACAAAGTGTTCTTACACCATCTTCATTTATGCTCATAGGTGTACCTCTATTGGACCGTAACATTGAACTCTTTTTAGACTCTTTTTATTGTCGGAAGCAACTATTGAAGGTTAATTTCTACACCCATCTTTCTTTAATAATGACCTCACACACGTGGCTAGTATGGATATTCATATAATGACCTCACACACGTGGCTAGTATGGATATAAAGATAATTGCATTTGTTTTGGGCATTTGGAATCCTATTCCTTTATTTATTTTTCTAAAATGGGTGAGGATTTCTGATTTTAGGGTTGGTTTTTCCTTTTGGCATATGATTTTATAATTTTTCCCTATTTATTTCTCATGATAAACTTATTACCTTTATGATTTTATTGCTACAGGTTGTCTAGGAGGGCTAGTCTCAGGATTGGAGGAGAAAATATTAATAAACTTGAGGGGAATTTGTGTTATTCTTCCTTTATATGAGGATCATGACTATGTAAATTCATGACTACATTCTCTGAGGCTTATGTTTGATGAAGGAGGGTTTTCTAGACTCTAATTTCATTATGTGGTTTTAGGACAACTCTCTAAGGGAAGTCATTGAGTCTTTTATGGTGCAACAAGGTTATCACACCTATACTTTGGAATATGCTACCCTTGAGACAGTCCTTCCCAACCTTCTGATTGATATTGTGTAGGGTATATCTCAGGGACAGTCATAGAGGCAGGGTGCAGTCATGTTTCTTATTTAGTTAATGTGGTCCTCAATCAATGTGAGAGAGTGGGCATATTCTCTTAATGATGATGTTGAGACAGTATGATGAGGTAGTCATCAAAATACCATGAAGAAGAATGGTAATAAAATAGTCACAAGGTAAAACAATCATGCTTTGATGTTGCCATAGAGTCACGCAAAGGGAGATCAGTGTTCAAACATGATTATGAAGGGTTTAAAAGCTAGCAGAGGTCTGTCATACTTTGAGGATGGTATACGAGTCCATAGAGTCATTAGAACTTAATTTTGTGTGAGTATCAAGACTATGGATAATCTATATGAAGGCTAGGGTTTGATTTCCTAGGGCAATCCATCAAACCCTAAGCCTAAATCTTCGTATTAAGACTAGTGAAATTAATCAAGAAGACTGCCCTGAATCCTTGAGAAAGATTGTCACACCCTGACCACACAGCCCTAAATGGATGTTACTATTTATTGTGAGACCCCTTAATCTTAGAGTTATTATAGAAAGTAAGGTTGAAAGTTGTGTCAAGATGGGGAGATGTTGTTCAAGAGTAAGAAATTGATTACTTGTGGAGAAAGAAATATTTAGCACTGTCATCTACATTTCAAGCACTATCCAAACCCACCCATTGAATACTAGTTGTTACACTATGTGCAAAGCAACCCTCTTTAACCCACTCTCCTGATACAATTTTCCAATTACCTAGCTCTAAGTCATTGCAAGTTAAGGGAATAGTATTAGCTATCCACCTTGGGTTACCTTTTATATCATTCCTACATCAAGTGCAATCACATAAGATGGATGTTATGGGTGGCCATGGTTGTCATGAGATTGAGTATAATGACTTAGATCCAAGAGGATGATTCAAGATCTTAATATCACAGTATTTTGAGAGGGGATCAAAGATATCATCATATATTTTATCTAGGTTCACAGGTTATGGAGAATCAAGAGATATTGTGGTGGAATAAACATACAATTTCATCAAAGGACTTCCGACACCTTACCAATATAGGATTGCTAAATAGGGGCAACATTGTAACAACTTTTGTGCTTTGATTTACCATTGAAACCATGCATAGAATTATTCTAATAAACTTTCCAAAAGACTATCCTATGAGTTTTGGGGAGTATAGCTATGTAATCAAGGTCTCTAAAGGACTGGCCCCATGTGTCTAGCTCACTAAACTTCATCACAATACTATATAGCTAACCCCAACCTCCTTGTGAGCAACATTAATGACTATCTTAAATCATTTGGACAGGAGTATTATTGCAAGAAAGGTTTTGAGTACTCCTTAGACTTTCATCTAGTAATCATTGAGAGTATCAAGACCTAAGAAGTTCACAAAGCCATCCTATAAACAAATTACAAGAAGAGGAATAGTCATGAGGCTCTAAAAAGGTTACTTCAGGGGTTTTCTTTGTAAGCAAGTGGAGAAAAGTTTGTAAAGTGGCTCAATGCTTGTGGGGACTATTATGCTGATATGAATTGTTGATGGACTATCTTTAATTCAAGGTGCAGTCGTAAAGGATTGCCCTAATGTAGGATCTTTGTCATGTTAATATAGGGGAATGTCACCCTTTGATCCACAAGCCATGAGGGATGATGAGTGAGTGTGGCTTAATAGGTTTCATTCAAGGTGAGAACAATCCAAGCTAGACACCTTGGATATTAACTCTTTCCTACTCATCCCAATTGCTATAAGAGTACAAGAACATTCAAATCATACACCAAAGAAAGCACTAAAATCCAATTGCCAACATGCTAATGAATGAGCATTGAATGTGACCACATAAAGAAAAATCATACTATTCTTCAACAAATACCATCTCCTTGGTCCAAAAATTCAAAAGACCTAGAAATCACATCTCAATGCACATTTAGATGAATAGACACACTTCCAACTTTATTGAGCCAAGTGAAAAAAGAAAATTCATTCCTTGAAAGAAATCCTGTCATATAATAAGAAAGTTTCATAGATCCTTCCCAAGTAATTGCTGAAGGACTCAATTTAATGGTGCCATTACAAATGCTAAGAGAGAAGGAAAGGCAAAGACAAAACATGTTTGGGCAGGCAATAAGTAACATCTTTGTCAATATCAAGCAACACTATGACGTTGCAACGTGGCACTATTTGAATCAAGTTAAGAATGACTGTCTACAATACAAGCTATGCCTTTATGAAAAAGGTTAAAATATTTCATTGAGTGCTATTTAAAATGCATACAAGTCACATGCATACCAACTATCAACCTAGTCCATATTGTATTATTTCTCACAATAGCCCACTCCCATCACTTAAAACTAATTCCACTAATTATGAACTTTGAAATATGATTTTTGACATTGTGTACATGACTAAATGGACAATTAAAGACCTAATGCTATTCCCTATGGGAGCCATTTCATGACTTTCTTCTTTCACAATATAGCTTGACATAATTTCCACTTCTTAGACAAAAGTTTAATTGGTATGTTATTGTAACCAATGCTATGGTTAACAAAGACCCTTTTCCTAGTGATGCTATGTCTTGCAACACCCCGCCCCACCTCTACACCCTCATACCCACCAAAACAAATCAACCACCCTTCACTATGGAGTTATCTTGCATCAAAGCATAAAGGATATAGGAATTTTGTAAAATGTTGTAGTTGTAAGTACCCTGCAAGACATGTATGCAAAGTGTGGAAGCATATACAACGAATGTTCAAACTATTTGACACGATGCCTCAAAGAAATGTTGTCTCATGGAATGCAATGATTGCAAGATATGCACAAAATGGATTTGTTGAAAAGACTTTAGAAACTTTTGAACAAGTAAAAGCAATTGGTATGTGTAAAGAAAAATTCCACAACCTTTGCCAACATCCTCTCTATCTGTACACCAAAATAGAATGTTTGGAACAACGTATGGACAGCCATCAAAGCATAAGGGATATAGGAAATTTGTCACATGTTGTAACTGCAGCTACCCTTGTAGACATGTATGCAAAGTGTGGAAGCATAGACAAGGCACATGAATTGTTTGGCATGATGCCCTAAAGAAATGTCACCTCATGAAGGCACATGAACTGTATGGAAAGTGTGGAGGCATGGACAAGGTGCATGAACTATTTGAAATGATGCCTCAAAGAAATGCACAGTCCCACATAATACAATGATTGCAAGATATGCACAAAATAGATTATTTGAAAATGATTTATAAACTTTCAAGAAAATGCAATTGGCACGTGTAAAACCAAATTCTTGTAACGATAATTGATCATCTTATTAAATATTTAATATACAATTTCATATACATAATGTCATGAACATAACATCTAGTTTATATACAAAGCCATATAGGCATGTCCAAACAAAGCCATACATGCATATATTCAAAAATATACATCGCTAGTTCATACAAAAGTATGTATACAAAGCCATCTAGGCATACAAAAAATGTCCCAAAAACTAGTTTCCTATGGACTTTTATGAAATAATCGGCGGCCCTTGCTTGACTGTGAAGATGTTGAGCCAATCACTGACTCATCCTCTCTCTTTCGTCGAGTAGACCTCTTTGATAGAAGTCGATCCAGCTCCACCTGTTAATACAATCAAACAATATATGCACATTAGTATATAAAGTGTATGAAATATATAACATCACATATGTAATCAATCACTTACTGCCACCTGATGATCACTCTCCATCATCTTGTCTCTCTCTACGTCCATACTTGGACGGACTGGAGTTGTGACCTCCTGTAAGAAGCATTAAGAAACAAAATTGACTAAACATAAATATCATTTATGTACATCAAATGACATGAGATAAAACAAGAACTACAAAATTATGACATTTTAATGTTATTGGCTCATACCTCGGTCAAAGGATTTGAAGACATCATGGCTGCAAGAATGCCTATCTACACTGACTCACAAAGATGAGGAGAAGTCTCCACTATAATCAACATCTGAAAATCAAGTTCAAGATTATTCAAACAAAATAAATACATAACATTATTTTAAAAATGCATAATGATTAGAAATGGTTAAATTTACCTCCGTAAAAGTGGTGGTTTGGCGTCCAGGGGACCAAGGAAACCGTGGAGGTACCGGTGACTATTGAAACCATCAAATTATCACAAAATAATATTACCATTGACATATCTACAATAATTACGATTATGTGAAAAATTACATACCTGCTGACTTGACCTCCTCTCATAAATCGCTAATGGATGGCTAATAGAGATAGGATGAAGACTCTGATCTTGGAATTTCATTGTGTAGACAATTACATACATTATTTTTGACTTATAATATAGATAATCATATAAAATTAATTACAAATTTTAAATAACAATATACTAAATCAAGATGAAACTTGTAACAAATTACCTGAGAGTCAATACCAAATGTATGTTGTAAGAGATCGTCACTGCGAACAAGTTCTTCCAATATGTCTTGCCCCTGTGTCGCAACATCCTGCCCCTGCATCTCAGCATCCTACCGAGAGTCCTTCCATGCCTCCTGCATCCCATAATCACATAGGTTCCCACATGAACTACACAAATGTGGGGACACATGACGCCTACTACTCTCACCCTCATCAGCCTGGGTAAGATCATCGTCATGTTGTGATAGAGTTTGGGTGAGAGTAGTCAATGAATGTAATGTCTCCACCTCAACACTCTCCTTCAAAGCCAAAGGGAGTGACCTATGTTTTGGCCTCGCTCGGGGTACAAGCACAAGGTTTTCATCTCGCTGAGCCCCAAGTCTATCTTGGGCAGAGCCACCACCTCTACCTGGAACTCACGAATGTCAAAACAATTCAGAATCTTGTTGAGGATGAACTCGCAATGGAGTTTCCTCAAGAAATATTGTGGTACCTCATCATTGTTGCATGGGTGCTCATTGAAGACCATGTACCATCTATCCCAAAAGTTTTGGGATATTTCTTCAATCCTACACCAATGTATAGGAAACTATTTGCAACTTTCTTCTAATCTTTGGCTGGTTTTGGGATTAATAAAGTGTGCACATAATTGAGATTTTTTTATTTTTCATTCTTGACTTGTTCATATGACAACTTGTTGGCATAATATTGCCAACACCTCTCTCTATAGTCTTGGAATTCAGTGATTTGTTTTGTCACCGAATCCGTGTGGGAAACAATCTCCTCTAGTGATTTTGCAAGCACCCTTCTACGATCAGTGGTTCCACTTGGATTGTTTAAGGTTTGAATAATAGTTTGAAGATGTTTCTTGTTTTCTTCTATTATTCGTAGGTAGTGTTCTCGACTATCCCTTACATTAAAAGGAGGTGAAGGTGGGTTTTGAGGGTTTGGAGGGTTTTGGGAGATGTTTTCACCATCCTCAGTTGGATTTAGGTTTTCTCTTTCCCTAATAACTGTAAATGTAATATAAAAATAAATCAAACATTGCAAAACTCAAAAAATGTTCTCAAACTAACAAAATCACTCAAACCCTACCTTCTTTCTATGCTGGAGCCTCCAAATTTGCATGATGATGTCTTTGGCAGTGAGGTGGCATCGTGAATTTGTCATTTTATCTCTTAAACTTGATTGGATAGCCTTTTTTTCAACGCGATCACACTTTCACCTGAGTTTTTTTTGCTTCTAAGCTTGCAATGGTCGTGGCTGTGAGTGAGAAGAAATGAGTTTTTTTTTTTCTTTACTTTTGGACATGGTGGCAATGGTCCCGCATCTCTTTACATTTACCCGGACATCTCACGGTTTGGGAGATTTTAAACTTTTGATTTTCTGTTGGCAATTTGTAAAAACAATTAAATTAGGAGTTCTATAAGGACTGGAGAAAAATGGTCTGACAGGGAGCTTGATGATGTCATTATTGATGATGTGGAAAGTTTTCAAAAGAAAAAATCATTTCAATAAAAAGATATGCATAGATCTTTATTTATTGCATTGGCGAATTTGTCGGGCAAATTTTATAAGATTTTTGAAAAAAAATTTGGGTTTTCTCCAAGTTAAAACTCACTTCCTTGAGTCAAAAGAATTAAATTATGATCCCAAAATCACTCTTCACCGAAGGCCTTGGATGTGTGTTGGGCTCTAAATCTTTAAAATCCATGGTTTTTAGAGCTTATTTTGGTTAAAAAGGTACTTAATTCCTTCAAATACCCATCTTTATCCTTTATTAAGTTTAAATTTCAAAAGACTCTTTAAAATCTCCAAATTTCACTTTAGTTCGTAATCACTCCCTGAACCCCAAAAAGTTCTCACCATGTACCTAAGTCCCAACATCATTATTCACTCACATTTCATTTCACTTTGTTAGAGGCTTTCTTCATTGTTAGAACCTATGAAATCCCTAACATAACTTTAAAAGGGCATTTTAACGCATGTTTCAAAGGTTTTGGGGTAAGTCAATTTTTTTTGGAGGTTCTGTTGGTTACAAGAACCTCCCAAACTCTCGACATGATGGAACACATAAGTGGGAGAAGAGTTTTCAAGTGATGGATGCATTAACAACAAATACTCTAGAGATATGCCTTCTCACAGAGCCACCATGGCTATTGAAGATGCCCAGGATAGATCTGTCAAAATGCTTTGGAATATTTCAAGAAAATACAATCTAAACCTAAAATCCATAACATTTTGTCAATGGTTGTGCAAAAATGGGATACTTTCGAACAAGGAATGAACATCCATCAAAGCATAATCCAAAGGAGATTTCACCTAGCAGCTTTGTATGAAAAATGTGGAAGTTTAGACAAGACTCATAATTTTTGACAGACCAACCCAAAGAAACACAATCTCATGGACTACAATGATTGCATGTTATGCATGAAGGAAACAAAAAGAAAAAATAGAGTAGGAGGGAGTCTCACACAGTGAAATTACAACTCAAAACAAAGCTCTTTTCACACCCAAAAATAATAGAGATTATATATTATGAAAAATATTAACATAATAAAACTATTGTTGTTTGCATATATTTTATGATAGAGAATACTGTCATACCATGTAACCCACAACAATAGACTATTTACACACACAGAAACATAGCATATTACCTTCATATAATAGAGTTGCTGCTCTTACACCCAGAAAACCAAAGAATAGAGCATAAACTAAAGAAAAGAAAACCTGACATCTACGCATTACAGTAGAGGCATATGAAGTCAACTAAAATATTAATGAAGATATTAAGAGGTATGGGGAGAGTAGAATAGAGATGGCATATTTTGTCCCTTTGCAAAAGTCTTAATTTAATAAGAAGCGACCCTTTATCAACAAAGCTAGAGGATGAACAGGTATGAAGATTTATTGCGGTGGTTGGGATTACATTTCCAACACTTCCCCTTAATCACAACTATCACCATCTAGGATACCCAAATGATTTCTTTGAAGCACAAAAATTTCTTTCCCTAATGCCTTGGTGAAAATAGCTGCACACTGATCTTCAGACCTGCAAAAATCCAAAAAGATCTCACCATTATTGATCAACTCTCTATTGAAATGATATCATGTGTCAATATGCTTACTTCTCTTGTGAAAAACTAGATTCTTAGATAGTTCTATAGCTTAGTTGTTGTCACAATAAATCTTAGTTGCCTCTTCTTGTTCGTGCTTTAAATCTTTCACACTCTTCTCATCTAAACTTCTTGGCATGATGCTCTTGTTGCTGCTACATATTCCTCTTCAACAGATGAAAGAGTGACAATAGGTTGTTTCTTATAAGCCCATGATACTACACCTATTCCAAAATGAAAGACATAACTACATGTGTTCTTCCTATCATGCACAATCACTATCTGTGTAACCTATGAGCTTGAACTCATTTGTTCTTGAATACTGAATTCCATAATTTCTTGTTCCACTTATATATCTTAAGATCCTTTTTCTTGCTTGCCAATGACAATCTTTTGGGGACTCCATGAACCTTGAGATAAGACTTAAATTGCATACATTATGTTTGGCCTTGTGGCTTTTAGATACATGAGACTACTAACAAGTCTTTTGTACAATGTTGGATCAACATTGGATCCCTTATCATCTTTTTTTAACTTCAAACTAATCACAATTGGTGCTGGTGCTGATTTGCAATTTAGCATGTTAAACCTTTTCAAAATATCATTTGCATATTTAGTTTGGGAGATGAATATACCATTTTTATTTTGATTCACCTCAATGCCAAGAAAATATTTCATGAGACCTAAATCAGTCATTTCAAATTCCTTCTTCATGGTTTTTTTGAATAAATCAATTGATAAGTCACTCGTGAATATCAAATCATCAACATACAAACATACAATTATGATTTCACCTTGCTCATTCATTTTTGTGTACAAGGTAGGCTCATTGTTGCACCTATTGAAGCTATTTTGTAAAAGATAAGAGTCAATTCTGCTATACCATGCTCTTGGAGCTTGCTTGAGTCCATAGAGTGCTTTCTTGAGTTTTTAGACTTTGTCTTCTTGGCCTAGGACCTCATACCCTTGTGGCTGTTCCACATACACTTCTTCTTCAAGATAACCATTTAGGAATGTTGATTTTACATTCATTTGATAAACAACCCACTTGTTTTGAGTTTCTATTGCAAGTATTGTTCTCACAGTGTCTAATCGGGCTACTGGTGCAAATGTCTCATTGTAATCAACTTTGGCCTATTATGAATAACCCTTAGCCACTAGCCTAGCCTTATACTTTTGCACATCACCATTTGCACTTAGCTTGGTTTTGTAGACCCACTTTACTCCTATGACATCTTTTCCTTTTGGAAAGCTCACTAACTCCCATGTATGATTCTTTTCTATAGTGCTCATCAATTTTTTCATCCATTGCATGTACCCATTTTTCATGTTTAATTGCATCTTCAAAGTGAATTGGATCATCTACATGTGAATATAATGCAAAAAGAGAAATCAGACCAGCATTGTTCTCACCTTCATTTTGATCATAAATATCTCTTATACTTATGATTTTTTGTCTCCTTAAGCTTGCCAATGTTGGATTTGACGTATCACTTGAAGTAGAACTTGTAGAATGTGGACTTGATGGTCCTACACTTAGAATACATGTTGTAGATGGTGTTTGTTGTTCATTTGAAGGAGTACTAGCTTGAATGTGTGGGGGTGTCTTTATGCTTGATGAAGGTGTCACCTATGGACCACTTTGTTGAACTTGAATGGGTGTGGAAGTAGTCACAAAAGGAGTACCTACTGGTATTAAAACCTCTCTATCCTGTTGTGGTAAACTCGCTGAAATATTGACTATTTTTCCCAAGCTTCCATCCCATGCCTTATCTTCTATGAACTACACATCTTTGATGATTATAAATTTTTTGGTTATTGGATTGTATAATTTGTAAGCCTTTGATTCATCACTATATCCCACAAATATGCATTTTTCTCCCTTGCTGTCTAATTTCTTTCTCTTGATTCATCTGGGACATGTGCATATGCCACACATCCAAATACTCTCATGTGAGCAACACTATGTTTTTTTCCACTCCATGCTTCTTCTGGAATCATATTCTTAATACTCTTGGTTGGACATCTATTCATTATATAGGTTGCACATGCTACAACTTCAACCCAATATTCATTTGATAAATGTTTTTCTTTCAACATACTCCTAGCCATTTCCATAATTATTCTATTTTTCCTTTCAGCTACACCATTTTGTTGAGGTGTGTACCTAGTTGTGAATTGTTTGTGAATTCCATGGTCCTTGCAAAATCTTATAAAATGATTTGAGATGTATTCACCACCTCTATCCATTCTCAATGCTTTGATGTAATGACCACTTTGGTTTTCAACAAGAGCCTTGAATTGATGGAAAAATCAAACACTTCATTCTTATGTTTTAGAAAATAAACCCATGTTTTTCTTGTGTAGTCATCAATGAATGTCAAGAAGTAAAATCTTCCACCAATTGAAGATGTTTGCATTGGTCCACACAAATCTAAATGGACAATCTCTAATGGTGCTTTTTCCCTGATTGACTTGACTATTGGAAATGATTCTCTATGTTGCTTTCCCAAGATGCACCCTTCACATACTCTTTCTAGTTTTTCTATTAGTGACAAACCCTTTACCATACTTTTCCTATGTAGTAGGTTTAGACCTCCAAAATTGAGGTGTCCAAATCATAGATGCCAAAGCCAATTCTCATATTTTATTTCTGCCTGAAATATTATTTCAGTGATTGATACAACTTTTTCTTGATCCACTTGTGGGTTCATTGTGGAGTGTGCTTGAGAAAATTCCACCTTCAAATCCGGTTTCAACCTTAGGGGAAAATTTATGTTGTTGGTCATTTGAACTTTTGCAATGAGCTGATTGCTTGGAAAATTGTCTAAAATCATGCATTCTCTATTTTTGAAAAAAACTCTATACCCCTTTTGAACAAGCTGCCCAATGCTCATTAGACTGTATTTTCATATTGATGTTTCCTTTTCCCATACCTGACACTTTGTTGTCATTGCCCAATGCGACATATGATTTTACATTTTCATCCAAACTTGTAAACATTTCTAGGTTCCCTGTCATGTGGTTGCTGCAACCTGAGTCTAGAAACCATACATCCTTTTGATTTTCTTGTGCAACATTGCATGCTAAGAACATACTTCCCTAATTTTGGTTTTCTCTTGTTAAGTTTGCATTTTGTTTGGTAAAATTAGATTGTTTCTTCCGACATCTATTTGAATAATGACCATACTTTTTGCAATAATGACATTGAACTTGAGATTTGTCATACCTTTGGCCTTGAGTTTGATTTTGGTTTAGATTTTGACTTGGGTTTTGACTATTGCTTCTTCCACTTGAGTTTGATGGGTTGGTTCTTCCACCTCTATATGAATTTCTTCCTCTACCTCTTAAATTGGATCTTCCTCTGCCTCTATTGCTATTGATTGAAGCTTGTGATTTGAAGGCATGTTCAAGGGTAGAATTGGTTGTTCTATTTATTCTCTGCTCATGGTTTTGTAGAGATCCCATCAACTCATCAATGGACAATTGTGTCAAGTCTTTTGACTCTTCTATTGCCACTACAATGGAATCAAACCTACTAGGAAGACTTCTGAGAATTTTTTCTACAACCCTTTGATCCTCTAAGTTTTCACCATGAGATCTTATTTGATTTACTACACTCATTGCATGAGTAAAAAATACATCTATGGAATCTATGTCTTTCATAAGTAAATTTTCAAAATCTCTCTTAAGCATTTGCAACTTAGCTATTTTGATCTTACTTGTACCTTGGTAAGTTGTTTGTAAGCTCTCCCATGCATGTTTAGATCTAGTTGCTATTGCAACTCTTGTGAAGATGGATTCATCCATAGCCTGTTGTGTGAGGAACAAAGCTTTTGCATCCTTCCTTTTGTTCTCTCTCAACAAATATTTCTCTGCTTGTGTTAATGCATTGTATGTTACTTGGTCAACTGGTTCAAGAAACCCATTTTCAACCAAATCCCACACATCTAGAGAACAAAATAGGGTCTTCATCTTGATGCTCCAGAAGTCATAGTTCTTTCCATTGAAGAGAGGAATTTGAGATTGAATGAGACTACTATCCACCCTAGCCATTACTAAACAAAAACTTCACAACTTATGCTCTGATACCAAATGAAGGAAACAAAAATAAAAAAAAGCAGGAGGGAGTCTCACACAATGAAATTACAACTCAAAACAGAGCTCTTTTCACACCCAAAAATAACAAAGATTATATGTATACCTTGTAACCCACAACAACAAACTGTTTACACACAGAAATAGAGCATATTATCTTCATAAAATAGAGCTGCTGCTCTTACACCTAGAAAACCAAAAAATAGAGCATAAACTAAAGGAAAAAAAACCTGACTTCTACACATTACAGCAAAGGCATATGAACTCAACTAAAATATTAATGAAGATATTAAGAGGTATGGGGAGAGCAGAAAGAAGATGATAGATTTTGTCTCTTTGCAAAAATCCTAATTTAATGAGAAGCGACTCCTCTCTTTGCAAACCTAGAGGATGAACAAGGAAGAAGATTTATTACGGTGGTTGGGATTACATTTCTAACAATGCACAAAATATGTTTGTTGAAAAGGTTTTAGAAACCTTTAAGCAAATGCGATTGGTTGGTGTAGAGCCAATTTCTACAACCTTTACCACCATCCCTCCTTCCCTACACACCACAAAGGGAGAGTTCTACGATAGAATAGACATCTACCAAAACGTGATGAGGGAAGATTTTTGCTAGATGTGGTAGATGCAAATGCCCTAGTAGACCCGCCTGCAAAATGAAGAAACACACGCAAAAACGTGATGAGAAGACCTTTTTAGTGTTAAACAATAATTGACAGAAAAATAAAATAGAGATTCAGAAAACAAGAACACAACACAACACAAATTTACAATGGTTCACCATAAAGGCTACGTCCACTCTCAAGCAGGGAAATATTATTATTCACTATCTCAGATACATTACAATACACATCAGCATGCTTTATATAAGAAAGCATTATCCAGAATGTGAAGAGCCAAGAGTCATTGGAGGGAAAAAACCAAGTGACTGTTGGGTTTCACATTCAACAATCTCCCACTTGAAACCCAACAACTATTGCTATGAATAATGATATCCCCTGCATTTCCATTCCTATCATTACTTTGAAAACAAGCCCACATTGCAAGGCTTTAACCTCTGTTCAAGGACAGTCCGTATAAGTCTTTTCCAAGCTTCCCAATCAATCACAACACCTTCCTTTTTCAAAATTTTGCCCATTGCTTTCTTCCCTTTCTTCACCTCTGTCTGATCCAAACCAAACGGATCTGCTTCCTCTGCATCCTTCTCAAACTCCACAGACCTGTTGACATGATCGATAATAACCTCAAGCAACTTATCCCAATCCCCTAAACAGCTAAACAACTTCAAGATACTCAAATTCTTGGACCCACCATTAGACAATCCCTTCATCTCCTTAAACTCGGTGTAATTAACCATTCCATCGCCTTCCATATCAACCTGGTGAATCATATTTTGAAAATTTGCAGCCATCCGTCCTTCCTGCAAACCAATCAAACACATAACAGACTGTAGCTCCTCTGCAGTTATCAGGCCATCGCCATTCCCATCAAAAATAGCAAAAGTCTGCCAAATCTAGATCCTCCTCCAAATAGAATTCCTCTCTCCCATAACAACTACGTCGGTGTCCCGTATCAACATCCTCTACAATTTCCAGCCAGTCCATTTTTAGTGCAATCTCCAATTGCCTCTTCACCTCCTCTGTCAGCAGCCCCTCATTATCCTCCAACTCTTCTCTCTCATTATCAATGTCTTTGGAAGAGGCAGCAATGAGTTCGTCATCAGTCATAGCTCCATGAACACACCTGGACTTGACAGACACCATAACATGCTGCATATCATAGATCTTAGCCTTCCAGGGCCCAACCATTTCAGCCCTCTCCTGCCTTCTCCAATTCACTTACGGAATGAGCTTGGCCTGGGTGACATCAATCCCAGGCCTGTACATATTAGTCTACGACATGGCCCTGACCTCCCGCTTAAGCTTTTCCTCATCTTGAACAATCAAATCAGACTCTCCAACCTCATTATCACCATCAATTTCATCTACCCCAGGTTCTTTGGCATCAACCTGCTCACCATCATCTAATTGATCCCCAAAACTTTCACTGTCAAACATGCTAAGAAAATCATTAATAATAGAATCAGTTTCAGCATCTAATTGATCCAAAAAAAATTCTTGGCAGTCCATATTTCACACAATGACGAATCATGGCCATTGAACCTTTCAATATTTCCTTCTTCAATCAACATTGCTCCCACTCAAACTTGAACCTCCCCTGACAAACGATTGAGCACAACCATCTCTGATACCAATTGTTAAACAATAAATGGCAAAAAAATAAAACAGAGATTCAGAAAACAAGAACACAAGACAACACAAATTTACAGTGGTTCACCATAAAGGCTACATCCACTTTCAAGTAGGGCAATATTATTATTCACCATCTCAGATACATTACAATACACAGTAGCATGCTTTATATAAGCAAGCATTATCCAGAATGTGAAGAGCCAAGAATCATTGGGGGAAAAAACCAAGTGATTGTTGGGTTTCACATTCAACATTTAGAACAGAGTATGAGCATTCATCAAAGCAGTAACAGAATGGGGATTTTTGGCAGATAGTATAGTTGTGATAGCTCTGGTAAACATGTATGCGAGCTGGGCTGGAAGTGATTAGAACTGGTATGACAAGGGCCTCTCTCTTGCAAACAACCATGGCTGACCTTTCTATTGGGGTACCCACGGATGGAGTGCCCAGCAGAGTCACTGGAGCCTGGAAGATTACTAAGAGACTTGACATGACTAGCCCCTACGTTGAATAACCTAAGTACAGTCTTTTGTCCAGACATAAGATTGAAGTTGAGTACTCATCACTTTATAATAACTATAGTTTGGATTTGATTACATGGAATCCTCTGGCATATGGAGTGTTGATTGGAAAGTATACTAAAGGGACTATTCCTCAAGGCAGACTATTTGTATTGGAAAATTAAAAGAACCTAGCATCCAGGTCATTAGTTGTTGATGTATTAAAGAAAGTAGAAGGCCTGAAACCAAGTGCAAATGGGATTGAACACACCTTCGTCACAAATTGTTATTGCCTAGTGTGCATTGAATCCAAATGTCAACACTATTATTACTGGCCCAACAAAGGAAAACCAGATTCAAAAGAACATGAAAACATTAGACACAATTCCATTGTTGACTCCAACAATTTTGAAGAAGATAGAGGTTATAATTCATAGAATATTAGATGCCACAAACTTTGCCAGGATCATGTC
Source organism: Cunninghamia lanceolata (assembly GCA_027924645.1). Classification (NCBI taxonomy): domain Eukaryota; kingdom Viridiplantae; phylum Streptophyta; class Pinopsida; order Cupressales; family Cupressaceae; genus Cunninghamia; species Cunninghamia lanceolata. The sequence goes on along the minus strand of BSBN01001152.1, from coordinate 14,905,880 downwards.
AGTCTGTGTCCAAATCGAGGCTCTTGAACAGGGTATGGACAGCCATTACAATTACAAATGCTCTGACAGACATGTATGCAAAATGTTGAAGCACAAAAAAGTCATTAGAATTGTTTGACCTAATTCCACAAAGAAGTGTTAGCAAATAGAATGCAACAATCTACACTAAACTTATTTGACGAAGGGTTGAAGTTCTTCATAAGCTTGATAGAATAATGAAATGAGAGGTAACTGTGTTGACTCTTAAGGTTTGGGACTGTAGACATAAAAAATTGTTCGAATCTTTCATTATCCCTAAATCCATAATTATCCCTAATAATCCCTAAATATCCCATTTAATCTATTATTACCCACATGTGATTTAATTAATGTTAATTAATTAAATCCTTCATTTTGGCATATCCCGTAAATAATAAATTAGAATTAATTTATTATTTACCTATGATCTAATAACCTCCCGAAAATAATAAATTAAATAAACTTAATTTATTATTTTAATCTAAAACCCGTAGAATACCTACCATAACCCTAACTATCTTTTACCGTTTACCGAACCAAAAATCAGTTTAACTACCCGAATCAATTTTATAAAAATTAAATACATTCATCATTTACCCCCCGGACAACATTGACATTGGAGTTAATACAAATAATGAGCAACCACATTTTAATACTTCGATAACATCTATATTTGTGTGGTTTTTATAGCTTTTATCATTTATCTTTTCTGTTGCTCATAGTATAGATTTTAGGGGTTTTATAATAGTTTCAAAATCTTTTGTACAAAATCTATATTTTGGTGCAAACAGGGACATTACTTCCAGTGCTGATGTTAATGATGATATCAATATGCTTGAAAACATTGAAATTAAAAGAAGAATGCCAGGGATGAGGCTTGTAAGGCAACAAAATCAAATATTTTTGAGAATTTGGAGTGCCTGATGAGAGCTCTACTAACCGCCAGAACAAGGAGTTTAAGTGACATAGAATCACAGAAAACCTGGGAAATGGCTCAAGCCCCTTTTAAGAACTTGTTTATGATGAGATTCATGATATGAATAACTAGGAGTATAGTGCAGTTGTCCAGTATTGGGATCACTTTCTTAGCTCTTTGGCAACCTATTAGTGCTCTTTGGGATATTAGATAAGTTTTTGAGCCCTTCCAGGAATCGCGGATAGACCTATTACTACCGAAGCTTGTTTATATTGCCTTAAACTCAGTAAGGATGTTGTTAAGCATCAGGAAGCTAAATACATTAAGATTTTTTCCAACTCATGCCTCTAATTGGGTATCCTCAATGGCTCCTGCTCATGAGACGAGGTAACCTGATGGGGGCTGCACATCAGACATATGGCTTTAACTCTCTCTCTCACACATCTCAATAACTATTTTGAGTATGAAGGTTTCTGCCTCATGGTTCTATCCAAAGAAAATATCTAATAATAGGACACATTGCCTACAATCTAGTTAGTTCTTTTTCTATTACAAATTTGCTGAATGGGCCTCTTTGTGGTCCTCTATCTAATACCCCAATGAATTCGCACACCAATGCTTGTAGAGACATGAATGAAAGGGGGATTTTTCGCAAAGTATATCAAGCTTTTCAAAGATGAACCATCCTATAAGAATCTTCACTAAGGATTACAAGCTAGGGTCCATTGGGAGGCCCACCTTATGCAGTTTTTGTTCTCCAGTATGAAAAGCTGTTTACTTGCCAGAAATGGGTAGATGGAGTGACGTTTAAATGGTAAGGAGATTAATGAAAGATAGGAATTAAAAATATCTTTGAATATAATTAGATTGAAGGCTAATTTTTAGACAAATTACTTCAAAAACCACCACATACAGCTTTTTTTAATGTGCCTGGCAAACATTTTAACATGACCGGTGACATTGGCGTGACATGCCCTCCAACTCTACGCGGACAGGGGGAGACTGGACCTCGTGACCTCCTTACCTACAATAGGAATACTTATCCAATTGAGCCAGGGACCCCGCCCATGAAGACCCAACTCTTTATTATAAAGTCAGTTGTGTTAATATTTTTAAAACCTTTATTTTAATGAGTTGGAGATACATGTTCATGAAAAAGGACTTTGTAATATTTTAAACATTTTGTAAAGTTTGAAAAGTGCTAATTAGAAAATAGTTACAAATCAGTTACGCGCTGGGAGGCTATAAAAACAAGGTTTTCAAATGAAAAGGGGTTCCATTTTCTTCCAGTCTTTTTCCTATTTTAGCATAACTAGGGAAAAATAGAGGGTTTTCTAGATTCAAACTTTGTACAGGAAGGGTTTTTGAAGTTGTGCAACTTAAATGAAATAATAGAGGAAGCATTTAATTCATGTGCTTTAGGTGTTTCTGTGTTATTATTACTGATTTTTCTTATGTTAGATTAGTAATACCTTTTTGTCACTATGCAAACTATTGATCGTCTATTGGAACATTTACATATTGTGCAATATGTGTCTATTGGAACATTTACATATTGCGCAATATGTGTATGAATATGCAGTTATAATCTTGGTATCCTAATTTAAAAATTGTCTATGCAAGCCTTCCTCATTGTATGTTTAGATTTGTGTGTTGTTCTTCCATTATTGCCACATTATCATATATTTTACTATAAAACCCATCATGTAAATCTGGAACATAGTTTCTAACGTTTTGATGAATCATTATAGTTTTGAATAAAATTCATGAAATCTCAGTGTGTATTCTTGTGTCAGCCGCTAGGGTTTCTGTAAATCTTTTCCATTAGTTTTCCCTTTTTACCTTTTGGTATATCTGGTTAAAATACCACAAAAACCCCAAATTTGATCATACGAGGGAGTTTCCCCTCACAAACGCAGAGGAAGACCACTACTCCATAGCGATCTCTCCAATTGTGGGCACATTTTTCACTGCTCTTCAGGCAAAATAGAGTCATTCTTGAAGACATAATCACAACAAAAAATCTGTTTACCAATAGGTAGAAAGGAAATATGGGGAGAAGCTCTCATAGTGATTCCTAACATTGTCTACCCTAGTCCCTATCTTAAAGAAGGTAAGGGCACCTGGAGATTTAAAAAATTCCATTTCACTAAATGAAGAGCTAGATTTTGGTGCAATATAGTGCTTCACAATTGTAATTTGAGACAAATTTAAAATATTAACTTTCATAGATTTAGTGTGATTAGTATTACCTTATTGATTGCAATCTCACACAATTATACACATCATGGATACAAATCCCATTGTTTGAACTAAGTTTAAGCTTTTATTACTCTTGATTTAGTTAGCATTCTCATCTTTCTTGGTTACTGAGAATTGCCATCCATGTACCTAATAACTTCTTCTTTGGTGAAATTTTATAAGTCATTTAGAATACCTACTCAATACAAACTTAAACTTCCAACAATACAAACTTAAACTTCCAACTGCAAAGAAAATCAAATATACAGTGAAAAAAAATCTCATAGTATAATGATATAAACTAGATTTTCATTTTAAAGCAAGTCACAAAAGCTAAAACATATTACTCAAAAAATATTAACAAATCTCCACTATGCAAACATTAATAAATATATTATTTGAGTTTATCCTATATGTTTCTTCCCTTATTTAACCAATAAAGTTTATAGATTGAATGTAACTAATAGTAAAGAAATAGCAACTACCTAGAAAAGGTAAGGCCTCACCAAAAGTGGAAATCCTTAGCACTGAGGAAATACCACACGGTTTTGAGAAGCTAGTTTTAATAACATTGGCATGTTGACCAATAGACCTCTGAAAGCACAAAGGAAAACATGATTATGTGAAAGGATAATTGAGCATATGTGTTAGAGCAAATATAATAAATTTTTATAGAATAAATATCCCTTAGACATGAATTTTAAGCTAAAGAGCTACCCAAGCTTGATGAGACGTTCACTATGCATTTTAATTGATAAAATAGAATAGGACAACAAAGACAAGGGAAGAATTATGACTTAAGCAAAGCATGGTTGGAAAAAACCCCTAGAACATTGCTTCTAAGGTTTTAATAGACATCTAAGATTGATTGTACATTTCTGAATTGAGGAAATTGAAAGGAATGACACATATAAGGTTGGATGTGACTCTCACATATATTTTGGCATAATAAAATTGCCTTAAACATTAGATAAGGATCGTAAGCCAAACAATGATTTAAACTTGATAACAACACTCCCCATACATTTGAATTGAGGATATAGAATTGTACAATAAAGTTTTTATTAACCTGACACTTGAGATTCTAGAGGAGATCTTTTGTAGAGCTGACAGAGAGTGGAGAGAAAGAAGAATAATAAATTATACTTCTTTGGGTAAATTTGTTTTTCTTCTTTCTATTCAATAGGATATATGAAGGGTTATTTGAAAAGTTTTAGGAGTTAAAGTTCTCCACAAGAAACTTGAACATGTTATATGGAATAAGTAATAAAGAGTTATTTATAATTAGATTTGAGGATAGTAATAGGGGTGGAACTTTCTATCATGTGCCAATACTAAACTTCCAACCACCTTGCCTTAAGAAAAATAGTCTATCCTCAATATATCACTATGAACTTCAAGTAAGATGAGAATCACCAAAACCAGGACAACTACAATATACTTGGCTGAAAGCTAGAAAGATTGCCTTTGGAGTTGTTTAAAATGATTAATTTGACAATCTGTGGTTGAGGCAATGTTTCACAAATACAGGCAAAACTTGTGACAATTTTATCATATGTAGGAAATAGCAAAGGGTTTGCACTTTTATGCTCAAAAAATTGAGGATATTTGGATGATGTTGAGAGAAATATAATTGCATTATTCTTGGAACTGCAAAGGACTCAATGGCATACAACATAAAAAACAAATAAACAAACAAAAATATATTTTTAATAGTCATATATCTAGAGGCAACACACATCCATTAATAATACACACAAGAATAGCTAGAAAATTAAATTTCCAATTAACCATCTATCAAAAGAGTTCAAAGAGGGGTACTTATGGCTCAACAATAGCCATTACCAAGTAAAAAAGGACATTGGAAGTGCCACCTATCAGTAAACAATATCACGCTGATGATTATAGCTTAATCATCATGCATCAGATTATAATATTTGTTTGACCAATATATATCAAAAAAAATAATATTCTTTAACTCAATATTAACTAAATCCTACTAGACCAGATTGCCTGCATAGCCTCATTGAAATCCTTATGATATGCTAAACAAAACATGAAATTTAATTTATAGAAAGTTGTATTGTTGATACAAACCAATACCTAAAAAGTTTGCCCTTTTTTTGCCAGACCTGGTAAGTCCTTTACTATTTTGAGACCTTACATCATCATATCATAAGGTGGCTAAACATAAAAGTCAAGTCCTAATAATAGGAGAAATTCCATAATGACTCTTTTTTATTTTATTACAATGCTTGGACAATAAAAAAATTACTCTAAATGCTACAACATGTACATAGTCTCTCTTTTATATTGGGTAGATTTTTTAGTTAATAGCTACTAATGCTTTAGCTAGCAAAATCGCTGCAAATGCTTTAGCTTGCAACAAAGTAAATAAAGATTGCATGGAAAGTTTTTTCTAGAGTCTTCTATGTATCTTCTTTTGAAGAGAAAAAATATGAAAACAAAACAAACCCAAGGAATGATTTGGTGAAAATTGCATAAACTATATCTTTGTAGAATTGTATGATAGAACTAAATAACATTAGAAATATAAATTTACCTATCCCAAGCATAGAGGTTGTGAGTGAGAGTCGCGTTCCAACTAGTTTCCGATGAATTATACAATGGAGGGGAATATTTCACAATTGAACTTGTACAAGAAAGAGATGAATGACTACATTGAACTAGAAATATGAGTGCATTTATCTACTTAACCCACCTACCAGGTACTACAAGGAACTAGTAGAACTCTAGGATAGGGACAGCTGGCTACATTGAACCAGTATTGGTTGACCATTACGAATTGGTGTTTGCTCCAACAGAAGATTTTATTAGATAAATGATAATGACAACAGTGATATAGTGTGATTTATTATTGAGGAAATTCTTTGGAGCAATATTCAAGGGTCATAGTGGGTCTATTTGCTAGACTGATTAGCAACTACCTTTTATGTATCAAATTTTTATAGATTACTTATGAATGCAACTTAAGACCTCTTATAAAATGCTATGTTTCTATGTTCATCCAATTCTTTTTTCGAACTTATAGGACATTCTATATAAATTATGATTGGTGTAACCATTGAACCTCCTTTCGGTGCAAGTGCTAGTGATAGTTATTATCTCTACATTCTAGAGGCGTCACTATGTGCCACATAGATCATTACAAAGACTACTAGGATAAAAAACCTACACAAATTGTTGTTGTGGAAGTCATCATTGAGTATGTAAATCAAAGCTCATGACATTTATTATAGAGTGATTCAAATTTTATATGCTAGTTACCTAAGGCATGAAAATAGAAGAGGGTTTGTCATGATATACAAACACAAATGACTAGTAACATTTTGATTACATAAATGATTAGCAACTGATCAATTCAATCTCTAGGGTTTTGATATGCTTTTGGATCCATATTTATTTATAAAAATAACAAATATAAGAATCAAATTAAGAGGAAGAGATATAAAATTTATTCAAAATTATCAGAAGATTTCTTATGTTTTGTACAACATATCCAAGAGGTCATAACACAATTGTGCACTAAAGAAATAACTTAATGTATTCTAAAATTTTAGAAGCCTTAGATTGAAAACCAATTGAGTTTAGAAGCCTGAGATTGAAAACCAATTGAGTTTTGGGAGCTTTCGTGCTCTAAGATTTGATTTCCTGACATACTACATGCATACATATTACATATCTAATGTTTCTTTTCCATGACGGAGACTGAATCCAGTAAACAAAGGATGGTAAACAAAAGATGATCCTTGAAAGAATTTGCAAGTGTTGAACTACTTAAAAATTTAGGATGTCCAATGAAATTTAGTAATTGATGAAGGTTTTAGAATGTTGTCAAAAGCGGATTCATTAACCAAGCCAACTTAGAATTAAAAAAAAATCAGCTGCTCCCAATAAGATCATTGATTTGCAAATGAGAATTTGCTTCTCTCTTTTTAAATTGGCCAAATATGATGCTTAGACCAAGAGAATTTCAATTAAAGCTAGTTCTGGGTCACTTAGAACTCAAACTAAGGAGTTCTATTGCTGCTGATTGAAGCTTGTGATTTGAAGGCATGTTCAAGGGTAGAATTGGTTGTTCTATTTATTCTTTGCTCATGGTTTTGTAGAGATCCCATCAACTCATCAATGGACAATTGTGTCAAGTCTTTTGACTCTTCTATTGCCACTACAATGGAATCAAACCTACCAAGAAGACTTCTAAGAATTTTTTCTACAACCCTTTGATCCTCTAAGTTTTCACCATGAGATCTGATTTGATTTACTACACTCATTGTATGAGTAAAAAATACATCTATGGAATCTGAGTCTTTCATAAGTAAATTTTCAAATCTCTCCTAAGCATTTGCAACTTAGCTATTTTGATCTTACTTGTACCTTGGTAAGTTGTTTGTAAGCTCTCCCATGCATGTTTAGATCTAGTTGCTGTTGCAACTCTTGTGAAGATGGATTCATCCGTAGCCTATTGTATGAGGAACAAAGCTTTTGCATCCTTCCCTTTGTTCTCTCTCAACAAATCTTCTTTGCTTGTGTTAATGCATTGTATGTTGCTTGGTCAACTGGTTCAAGAAACCCATTTTCAACCAAATCCCACACATCTAGAGAACAAAATAGGGTCTTCATCTTGATGCTCCAGAAGTCATAGTTCTTTCCATTGAAGAGAGGAATTTGAGATTGAATGAGACTACTGTCCACCCTAGCCATTACTAAACAAAAACTTCACAACTTATGCTCTGATACTAGATGAAGGAAACAAAAATAAAAAAAGAGCAGGAGGAAGTCTCACACAATGAAATTACAACTCAAAACAAAGCTCTTTTTACACCCAGAAATAACAGAGATTATATATATTATGAAAAATATCAACATAATAAAACTGCTACTATTTGCATATATTTTCTGATAGAGAATATTGTCATACCTTATAATTCACAACAACAGACTATTTACACACACACAAACAGAGCATATTATCTTCATAAAACAGAGCTGCTGCTCTTACACCTAGAAAACCAAAAAACAGAGCATAAACTAAAGAAAAGAAACCCTAACTTCCACGCATTACAACAGAGGCATATGAAGTCAACTAAAATATTAATGAAGATATTAAGAGGTATGGGGAGAGCAGAATGGAGATGGCAGATTTTATCCCTTTGCGAAAAAAAGTCTTAATTTAATGAGAAGCGACTCCCTGTCAATGGAGGATGAACAGGGAAGAAGATTCATTACGGTGGTTGGGATTACATTTCCAACAATGCACAAAATACGTTTGTTGAAAAGGTTTTAGAAACCTTTAAGCAAATGCGATTGGCTGGTGTAGAGCCGATTTCCACAACCTTTACCACCATCCCTCCTTCTCTACGCACCACAAAGGGAGAGTTCTACGATAGGATAGACATCCGCCAAAACGTGTTGAGGGAAGATTTTGCCAGATGTGGTAGATGCAAACACCCTAGTAAACCCGCCTGCAAAATGAAGAAACACAGGCAAAAACGTGATGAGAAGACCTTTTTAGAACAGAGTATGAGCATTCATCAAAGCAGTAACGGAATGGGGATTTTTGGCAGATAGTATACTTGTGATAGCTCTGGTAAACATGTATGTGAGCTGGGCTAGAAGCCTAGAAGTGATCAGAACTGGTATGACAAGGGCCTCTCTCTCTCGCTAACAACCATGGCTGGCCTTTCTATTGGGGTACCCACGAATGGAGCGCCCAACAGAGTCACTGGAGCCTGGAAGATTGATAAGAGACTTGACATGATTAGCCCCTGCGTTGAACAAATTAAGTACAATCTTTTGTCCAGACATAAGATTGAAGTTGAGTACCCACCACTTTATAATAACTGTAGTTTGGATTTGATTACATGGAATCCTCTGGCATCCTGGAGTGTTGATTGGAAAGTATACTAAAGGGACTATTCCTCAAGGCAGACGATTTGTATTGGAAAATTAAAAGAACCTGGCATCCAGGTCATTAGTTGATGATGTATTAAAGAAAGTAGAAGGCCTGAAACCAAGTGCAAATAGGATTGAACACACCTTCGTCACAAATTGTTATTGCCCAGTGGGCATTGAATCCAAATGTCAACACTATTATTACTGGCCCAACAAAGGAAAACCAGATTCAAAAGAACATGAAAACATTAGACACAATTCCATTGTTGACTCCAACAGTTTTGAAGAAGATAGAGGTTGTAATTCATAGAAAATCAGACGCCACAAACTTTGCCAGGATCCTGTCAGTCTGTGTTCAAATTGAGGCTCTTGAACAGCCTTCTACTTAAATATAATCCATTTTAATCAATTAATAGTAAATTTACACCTCATCCATATTAAAAAGTCGTAATTATTTGTCTTATTTAATTGGTCAAAATTGACATTTAATTGTTGAAGTGGATTTTTAATGGTCAAACAATCAATAGTAAATTTACACCTCATCCATCTCAAAAAGTCGTAATTATTTGTCTTATTTTAATTGGTCAAAATTGACATTTAATTGTTGAAATGGATGATGTTTAAGAATAGCCCTTAAACAGGGTATAGACGGCCATTACAATTACAAATGCTCTGACAGACATGTATGCAAAATGTTAAAGCACAAAAAAGTCATCAGAATTGTTTGGCCTAATTCCACAAAGAAGTGTTCCGAATACAATGCAACAATCTACACTAAACATATTTGTTGTAAAGAAGGGTTGAAGTTCTTCATAAGCTTGATAGAATAATGAAAGGAGAGGTAACTGTGTTGACTCTTAAGGTTTGGGACATTCCTTCCAGTGCTGATGTTAATGATGATATCAATATGCTTGAAAACATTGAAATTAAAAGAAGAATGCCAGGGATGAGGCTTGTAAGGCAACAAAATCAAATATGTTTGAGAATTTGGAGTGCCTGATGAGAGATCTACTGACCGCCAGAAGGAGGAGTTTAAGTGACATAGAATCACAGAAAACCTGGGAAATGGCTCAAGCCCCTTTTAAGAACTTGTTTATGATGAGATTCATGATGTGAATAACTGGAAGTATAGTGCAGTTGTCCCGTATTGGGATCACTTTCTTAGCTCTTTGGCAGCCTATTAGTGCTCTTCGGGATATTAGAAAAGTTTTTGAGCCCTTCCAGGATTCGCGAATAGACCTATTACTACCGAAGCTTGTTTATATTGCCTTAAACTCAGTAAGGATGTTGTTAAGCATCTGGAAGCTAAATACATTAAGATTTTTTCCAACTCATGCCTCTAACTGGGTATCCTCAATGGCTCCTGCTCATGAGACGAGGTAACCTGATGGGGGCTGCACATCAGACATATGGCTTTAACTGTCTCTCTCTCACATCTCAATAACTGTTTTGAATATGAAGGCTTCTGCCTCATGGTTCTATCCAAAGAAAATATCTAATAATAGGACACATTGCCTACAATCTAGTTAGTTCTTTTTCTATTACAAATTTGCTAAATGAGCCTCTTTGTGGTCCTCTATCTAATACCCCAATGAATTCGCACACCAATGCTTGTAGAGACATGAACGAAAAGGGGATTTTTCGCAAAGTATATCAAACTTTTCAAAGATGAACCATCCTATAAGAATCTTCACTAAGGATTACAAGCTAGGGTCCATTGGAAGGCCCACCTTATGCAGTTTTTGTTCTCTAGTATGAAAAGATGTTTACTTGCTAGAAATGGGTAGATGGAGTGAGGTTTAAATGGTAAGGAGATTAATGAAAGACAGAGGAATTAAAAATATCCTTGAATATAATTAGATTGAAGGTTAATTTTCAGACAAATTACTTCAAAAACCACCACTTATAGTTAGTATGAGCAAAGTGTTTGACATAGTGTCTTAATAGGCATATGCCAAAAAAAATAGCATGAAGACCCAACTCTTTTTTTTTTTTTTAATGCCCCTGGTAAACATTTTAACATGACCCGTGACACTGGCGTGACAGACCCTCCAGCTCCACGCGGAGGGGGGGAGACTGGACCTCGTGACCTCCTTACCTGAAACAGGAATACTTATCCAATCGAGCCAGGGTCCCCGCCCATGAAGACCCGACTCTTTATTATAAAGTCAGTTGTGTTAATATTTTAAAAACATTTATTTTAACAAGTTGGAGATACATGTTCATGAAAAAGGACTTTGTAATATTTTAAACATTTTGTAAAGTCTGAAAAGTGCTAATTGGGAAATAGTTACAAATCAGTTACAGGCTGGGAGGCTATAAAAGCAAGGTTTTCAAATGAAAAGGGGTTCCATTTTCTTCCAGTGTTTTTCCTGTTTTAGCATAACTAGGAAAAAATAGAGGGTTTTCTAGATTCAAACTTTGTACAGGAAGGGTTTTTGAAGTTGTGCAACTTAAATGAAATAATACAGAAAGCATTTAATTCGTGTGCTTTAGGTGTTTCTGTGTTATTATTATTGATTTTTCTTATGTTAGATTACTAATACCTTTTTGTCACTGTGCGAACTATTGATCATCTACTAGAACATTTACATACTGTGCAATATGTGTATGAATATGCAGTTATAGTCTTGGTATCCTAATTTAAAAATTGTTTATGAAAGCCTTCCTCATTGTATGTTTAGATTTGTGTGTTGTTCTTCCATTATTGCCACAGTATCATATATTTTACTATAAAACCCATCATGTAAATCTAGAACATAGTTTCTAATGTTTTGATGAATCTTTATAGTTTTGAACAAAATTCATGAAATCCCAGTGTGTATTCTTGTGTCGGCTGCTAGGGTTTATGTAAATCTTCTCCATTAGTTTTCCCTTTTTACCTTTTGGTATATCTGGTTAAAATACCACAAAAAACCCAAATTTGATCATACAAGGGAGTTTCCCCTCTCAAACGCAGAAGAAGACCGCTACTCCATAGTGATCTCTCCAATTGTGGGCACATTTTTCACTTACTTTTCGGGCAAAACAGAGTCATTCTTGAAGACATAATCACAACAAAAAATCTGTTTACCAATAGGTAGAAAGGAAATATAGGGAGAAGCTCTCACAGTGATTCCTAACATTGTCTACCCTAGTCCCTGTCTTAAAGAAGGTAAGGGTAGAGATTTAAAAAATTCCATTTCACTAAATGAAGAGCTAGATTTTGGTGCAATATAGTGCTTCACAATTGTAATTTGAGACAAATTTAAAATATTAACTTTCATAGATTTAGTGTGATTAGTATTACCTTATTGATTGCAATCTCACACAATTATACACATCATGGATACAAATCCCATTGTTTGAACTAAGTTTAATCTTTTTGTTACTCTTGATTTAGTTAGCATTCCCATCTTTGTTGGTAACTGAGAATTGCCATCCATGTACCTAATAACTTCTTCTTTGATGAAATTTTATAAGTCATTTAGAATGCCTACTCAATACAGACTTAAACTTCCAACTGTAAAGAAAATAAAATATACAGTGAAACAAATCTAATAATGTAATGATATAAACTAGATTTTCATTTTTAAAGCAAGTCACAAAAGCTAAAACATATTACTCAAAAAATATTAACAAATCTCTACAATGCAAACACTAATAAATATATTATTTGTGTTTATCCTACATGTTTCTTCCCTTATTTAACCAATAAAGTTTATAGATCAAACATAACTAATAGTAAAGAAATAGAAACTACCTAGAAAAGGTAAGGCCTCACCAGAAGTGGAAATCCTTAACACTGAGGAAATACCACATGGTTTTGAGAAGCTAGTTTTAATAACATTGGCATGTTGACCAATAGACCTCTGAAAGCACAAAGGAAAACATGATTATGTGAAAGGATAATTGAGCATATGTGTTAGAGAAGATATAATAAATTTTTATAGAATAAATATCCCTTAGACATGAATTTTAAGCTAAAGAACTACCCAAGCTTGATGAAACATTCACTATGCATTTTAATTGATAAAATAGAATAGGACAACAAAGACAAGGGAAGAATTATGACTCAAGCAAAGCATGGTTGGAAAAAACCCCTAGAACATTGCTTCTAAGGTTAATAGACATCTAAGTTTGATTGTGCATTTCCGAATTGAGGAAATTGAAAGGAATGACACATATAAGGTTGGATGTGACGAGCTCACATATATTTTGGTAGAGTAAAATTCCCTTAAACATTAAATAAGGATAGTAAGCTAAACAATGATTAAAACTTGATAACAACACTCCCCATATATTTGAATTGAGGATATAGAATTGTACAATAAAGTTTTTATTAACCCGACACCTAAGATTCTAGAGGAGATCTTTTGCAGAGCTGACAGAGAGTGGAGAGAAAGCATTACAAAGTAATAGAAGAATAATAAATTATACTCCTTCAGGTAAATTTGTTTTTCTTCCTTCTATTCAAGAGGATATATGAAGGATTATTTGAAAAGTTTTAAAAATTAAAGTTCTCCACAAGAAAGTTGAACATGTTATATGGAATAAGTAATAAAGAGTTATTTATATTTAGATTTGAGGATAGTACTAGGGGTGGAACTTTCTATCATGTGCCAATACTAAACTTCCAACCACCTTACCTTACGAAAAATAGTCTATCCTCAAGATATCACTATGAACTTCAAGTAAGATGAGAATCACCAAAACCAAGACAACTACAATGTACTTGGCTGAAAGCTAGAAAGATTGCCTTTGAGTTGTTTAAAATTATTAATTTGACAATCTGTGGTTAAGGCAATGTTTCACAAATACAGGCAAAACTTGTGACAATTTTATCATATGTAGGAAATAGCAAAGGGTTTGCATTTTTTTGCTCAAAAAATTGAGGATATTTGGATGATGTTGAGAGAAATATAATTGCATTATTCTTGGAACTACAAAGGACTCAATGACATACAACATAAAAAACAAATAAACAAACAAAAAAATATTTTTAATAGTCATATATCTAGAGGCAACACACATCCATTAATAATACACACAAGAATAGCTAGAAAATTAAATTTCCAATTAACCACCTATCAAAAGAGTTCAAAGAGGGGTACTTATGGCTCAACAATAGCCATTACCAAGCAAAAAAGGACATTGGAAGTGCCACCTATCAGTAAACAATATCACACTGATGGTTATATCTTAATCATCATGCATCAGATTATAATAATTTTTAACCAATATGCATCAAAAAAATAATATTCTTTAACTCAATATTAACTAAATCCTACTCGACCAGATTGCCTGCATAGCCTCACTAAAATCCTTATGATAGACTAAACAAAACTTGAAATTTAATTTATAGAAAGTTGTATTGTTGATACAAACCAATACCTAAAAAGTTTGGCTTTTTTTGCCAGACCTGGTAAGTCCTTTACTATTTTGAGACCTTACATCATCATATCATAAGGTGGCTAAACATAAAAGTCAAGTCCTAATAATAGGAGAAATTCCATAATGACTCTTTTTTGTTTTATTACGATGCTTGGACAATAAAAAATTTATTGTAAATGCTACAACATGTACATAGTCTCTCTTTTATATCGGGTAGATTTCTTAGTTAATAGCTACTAATGCTTTAGCTAGCAAAATAGCCGCAAATGCTTTAGCTTGCAACAAAGTAAATAAAGATTGCATAGAAAGTTTTTTCTAGAATCTTCTATGTATCTTCTTTTGAAGAGAAAAAATATGAAAACAATGATGGAAACAAAGCCAAGGAATGATTTGGTGAAAATTGCATAAACTATCTCTTTGTAGAATTGTATGATAGAACTAAATAACATTAGAAATATAAATTTACCTATGCCAAGAGTAAGAGTTGCGTTCCAACTAGCTTTCAATGAATTATACAATGGAGGGGAATATTTCACAATTGAACTTTTACAAGAAAGAGATGAATGACTACATTGAACTAGAAGATATGAGTGCATTTGTCTACTCAACCCACCTGCCAGGTGCTGCAAGGAACTAGTAGAACTCTAGGATAGGGACAACTGGCTACATTGAACTAGTATTGGTTCACCATTAGGAATTGGCGCTTGCTCCAACAAAAGATTTTATTAGATAAATGATAATGACAACAATGATATAGTGTGATTTATTATTGAGGAAATTCTTTGGAGCAATATTCAAGGGCCATAGTGGGTCTATTTGCTAGACTGATTAACAACTACCTTTTATGTATCAAATTTTTATAGATTACTTATGAATGTAACTTAAGACCTCTTATAAAATGCTATGTTTTTATGTTCATCCAATTCTTTTTTCAAACTTATAGGACATTCTATATAAATTATGATTGGTGTAACCATTGAACCTCCTTTCGGTGCAAGTGCTAGTGATAGTTATTATCTCTACATTCTAGAGGCGCCACTATGTGCCACATAGATCATTACAAAGACTACTAGGATAAAAAACCTATACAAATTGTTGTTGTGGAAGTCATCATTGAGTATGTAAATCAAAGCTCATGACATTTATTATAGAGTGATTCAAATTTTATATGCTAGTTATGTAAGGCATGAAAATAGAAGAGGGTCTGTCATGATATACAAACATGAATGACTAGTAACATTTTGATTGCATAAATGATTAGTAACTGATCAATTCAATCTCTAGGGTTTTGATCTGCTTTTGGATCCATATTTATTTATAAAAATAACAAATATAAACATCAAATTAAGAGGAAGAGACACAAAATTTATTCAAAATTATCAGAAGATTTATTATGTTTTGTACAACATATCCAAGAGGTCATAACCCAATTGTGCACTAAAGAAATAACTTAATGTATTCTAAAATTTTAGAAGCCTTAGATTGAAAACCAATTGAGTTTTGGGAGCTTTCGTGCTCTGAGATTTGGTTTCCTGACATACTACATGCATACATATTACATATCTAATGTTTATTTTCCATGACGGAGACTGAATCCAGTAAACAAAGGATGGTAAAAATTTAGGATGTCCAATGAAGTTTGCTAATTGATGAAGGTGTTAGAATGTTGTCAAAAGCGGATTCATTAACCAAGCCAACTCAGAATAAAAAAAAACTCAGCTGCTCCCAATAAGATCATTGACTTGCAAATGAGAATTTGCTTCTCTCTTTTTAAAGTGGCCAAATATGATGCTTAGACCCAGAGAATTTCAATTAAAGCTAGTTTTGGGCCACTTAGAACTCAAACTGAGTTCTATGACTACCTTGGTGAGTCTCATTACTTATCAGGTATCTGTGAAAAAACGCAAAAACGGCGACGGAATTATCTTTTGCGTTTTTGCATTTTGCCCCGTAAAACAAGTGCACTTATCACGTATTACTTAGTGCATTAAGTATGTTGAATGACGAGAGCCTGCTAATTATAGCTTTTAATTTAGCAGATAGGTAGTGCGTTTTTATTTTATTTTAAATTTTGGAATAGGTGTACTTGTGGGGGAGTCGTTTCAAAGAAAAACACCCAAGTGCATATAACATATTTTCTGTGCTCTCTATGATTTAAATAGGGTTCTGCATGTAACTGGAAAAATACAGATTAATACCATAGTTAACCATCTCTGTTACAATTTTTGTCGACTTAGCCTATCACTAAGGAAGATTACTATAAATACTGACCATAAATAGCTGAGCACCCACACAAACAGTAAAGTTTAACCAGCTGGTGTGTTGTAAAACAACTGGGTGGTCGAAATCTCGTCGACAATCATCCTTTCAACAAATCAGTCGACAATCCTATCCATTAAATTGGTTGAGAGTATTGCAGTCATGAAGTCGACAGTATTTGTCGACAACATACAGAGTGGAAAAAACCGTAAACAGTCAGCATGACAATGTGCCGGCTGTTTATGATGGGCGCACACAAACAACCAGTGAATAACAAAGAAATATGATTAATATGTACTCTAGAATAAATAAGTAACATGTGTTTCTACATAAACAGCCATTGTGTGCCAACTGTTTTTCTGAATTTTCGACCTCCAAATATTTGACTTCCTCTTCGACTGGTTCAATCCACTGTCTTCCATGTTCTCCACAGGAGAAGTCAGTAAGATTTCGACTGAAAATTAATCAATCGACATGTTTCAACAAAATTTCTGTGCCGGCTGTTTAAACTCTTCCTACAAAAATCACACCAGATGGCTTCATTATGGATAATCTATTCATATTCTGGAAACGTGTCATGCACAATTAACCGCATAGGGAATGCAGGAATATCTTGGTTTATGATTATTTTAGAAAAGTGTCTAGAATAGCGAACACGTGTCTAAGGAAACAATATTAGTTTTTATCCATGTAATAGCCGTTTTTACGGGAATCAAGGAGTCTTTGGCTGCTTGGCAAGGCCTACCTACAAACGTGTCACGTCGGCAGCTGCTTCCCACCATCTTTGTTTATAGATTAAAATCTCTCTCTGAATTATTTCCAAGAATTTTAGAAGAGACATTGAATCGATGGCTTTTGGGCTGGGATTTTGTTTAAGGAAAAGACCCACAATGTAATCCTATTATAAAAATGATAGAAAACATGGACAATACTCCCACTGCTCAGAAAGCAATCGAGGCACTGTTCGTTTGTGAGAAATTAAATAAATAAATAAAAATATAAAGCTTGAGATTCTCAAGTTTCAACCCATCCGTCCTACTTGGTTTGATAGTGGGTGAACTAATGAATATTGTTTAAGGAAATCACATTAAAAAGCAACCTATAAGAAAAAACCTGGCTATATTTTATATATGAAATCATTCGATAAAAGAATTAGAAACACTCAACTTGGCTTTAAAGGACTCTAGGCAATGAGGGTAAACCTTAACCAGCGGGCACATTGTAAAACGACCGGTTGGTCGACTTAGAGTTTTCCGATAAATTCATCGATAAATCCGAGTAATCGAAATGTGTAGAGCAGTTGATTGATCAGGTTTGTGGGATTTATCGAAAACTTTGCAGGTTGAAATATGAAAAAACAGTTGGCACGCGATGTGTCATCTGTTTACAGTGGACTGGCAATGAGCTCCTTCATGTAGAGTGGCATGTCCAGAAAGAGCCCTTTAATGGCTCCCTCATTCACTGCAATCAACGAAGCTTATTCAACAATTTTTGACATTAGACTATGATCATGTGAGGTTCCAACTATTCCATCTACACATAGGAGAAAACAAACATTCAAATGCTAGAAAATTATCAAACATGCACATAGGTCTTCAAATACTGTAGCAAATACATGCAAGATATCTAAATTTTAGCTATAGTAAATCAATTGTACATGTGACATAAATTCAGACCTACGATTCAGCGTATATCTAAACACACTCAATTTCTTATGTAATAGCTTGAATTAGTGCAATAGAAATATAAGATTTCAATGCATGTTGTCAGACCATAGAATTCAGTAGAGTATGGCCTCCTAGCAACCTCAAGAATGCCCTTATGGTAAGAAATGACCATATTCTGAATTACTCATATCAAGTCTCAACAGAAGTCAAAAGAGATTATCGACCTCCTTGGCAAGCTCGAATGTTCTTCATGTATGCTTGTATTTCCCTGATCATCCAACACATTCAATGGTTGTCCCCAATGTTGTGAACACTGAGCCAAATATTCCTTTGCATTCTCCTCAGACCATGTTAAGAGCTCCTCCAGATTACCTTGAAAATTCACCGCTTAAACTAGCACAACCGGTTTAGCCTTACTCTAGCAAAACCTTGTCACTTGTCACACCGGGGAAATGCCGCCACATATTGCAGCCAACTACACAATATGTGCCTTGCATGCAGAGCCCAAATTTGATGGTTGTATGGCCGTATTTAGACATTTTTACTATAAAATACAATCAAGATTTTAAAAAGATTGTATCACATGAAAGGATAGATTTTCAATAGACTATCTATATATATATATATAATTTTACATATACTAAGGTATATTATAGTATTTTAAAGGCACCTTTGAATCGCCCACCGTAAACAACCGGCATGTTATCGTGCCAGCTGTGTATGGATTTTTTGACCGACAATAGTGTCGACGAATTTCTCTCGACCAATTGACTTATCTGTTATCGACCAGGTTGTTTGCACTGTTTGTCGATGAATTTGTCGACAGTATTTCCGTCGCCATGTTTTCGACCAGCCGGTCATTTTACAACGCATCGACTGGTTAAGCTTTACCCCTTTGAATAGATATCTATCATTAAAAAATTGCTTGACAAACAAAGTCTACCGTCAAATTTAAGCCCTGCCTGCATGCAATGAATGATAAACAACATTAGAACTCGCTTTAATATTTTCCTCACTCTCAACCATTGGTCAGAATTTTGAGAAATGAAAAGTAGATTTATTAAGGGAAAAAAGCTACAGTCCAATCTCAAAATGAATCTTTTCTATTTTTCTATGAAAAAAAATAGAAAAAACAAACCTTAGATATCCTTTAAAACTTATCTCCTGCACAATAATCAAGACAAATAAAATTAGGACGATAAAAACGTAAGTATCCCTCCCTTCGGCAGGGACTAAAAAAGACGACAAAAACATTTATAAATTGCACCGTCATCAGATGAGCTACTTATTTAAACAAGAGGGGAGACTTGTTTCTTTGCCACAAATTAAACCATTGGCGTACATGTCAATGCCTTTAAAATAAAGCATTTTAGTAGTTTGTAAGAATATCAGCATCTATTTTCTCTGCTCTCTCGGTTTTGTTTGATACATATAAGGATCTTTATCTAGCCAGCCAGCCAAATAGTTCCTAAAGATGAACAACACAGTCTGATTGATTATAACGATGATGAATTCATGAGTCTGAAATGGTAAAGCTTAAACAGTCAGTATGTTTTTTTTATTATGTAGTTATCTAAATCTTTAAATTTTAAATGTGCCGGCTGTTTATTCTTGAACATATGAAATGGTGCAATTGTGATGGTGAGTCCCTCTATATAAGGGCGGGCAGGAAATGCAACTTTCATAAAGCCGTATTTTGATATTGCATAGTTCACCATGGCAATGAAGTTAAGCAAGCATGTCCTGTTACTGTTGCTCCTTTTAGTAGGAATACCAGCCATAAAAACTGTTATAGCGGAGACTGTGTATATAGTTCATCTCCAGGAACCAGACGAGGAGTTTCTTGGTTATGACAATCGCAAAACTTGGCATTCATCATTTCTACGAGATGAATCGAGTCTTATTTATTCTTACGAGAATTCTATTACTGGTTTTGCTGCCAAACTGAGCGAGGAGGAAGTAGAGGAAATAAAAAATTCTGACGGCGTTTTGCAAGCCTACCCAGATGCAATTGTGCAGCTGCAGACTACTCGTTCGCCTCAATTTCTTGGGCTCGATCCTCAGAAAAAAGGTGGGCTATGGCAGACATCTAAGATGGGGGAAGGAATTATTATTGGCGTTCTGGACACTGGGATCTGGCCAGAGAGCCCTTCTTTTCATGACCAGGGAATTCCATCGCCACCCCAACGGTGGAAAGGATTTTGCCAGAATGGAACTGACTTCACTCCTTCCAACTGCAATAACAAGATCATTGGTGCAAAATATTACGACAAAGGAAATATTGCTAGTACCTCAGAGTACTTCAACTCTTCTAGAGATGCTGATGGACATGGGACTCATACGTCGTCAACAGCAGCTGGGAGTAGTGTGAGTAATGCTAGTTTTCTTGGAATCGCCAACGGAACAGCCCGAGGTATTGGCTAGGACTATTTTTCGTTCCTTTACTAACTATTCCTCATTATGCAATAGTATTCAAGGGGAACTCAATTTGCAATAGTATTCATTATGCAGTCTACTTAAATATCATCCACTTCAATGGTCAAACAATCAAGTCATTTTACACCTCATTCACAATAAAAAGTGATAAATATTTGTCCTATTTTTATTGGCCAAAATTAACCTTTGACTGTTGAAGTGGATGATATTTAAGAATAGCCCTCATTATGCATCCATGAGTGTTTGAAATGTTACGTGTAGATTTACTTGTAGTTATTTTTAAATATCTTCAATTTTAATACTGAAAGGTTAGTTTTGGTCAATAAAAATAGAATAAATATTATCATTTTTATTGTGAATGAGGTGTAAAATTGAGCCATTCTTAATTATCATCTACTTAAACAGTCACATCAATTTTGGTCAATAAAAATAGAACAAATATCTGCCACTTTTTGTTGTGAATGAGGTGTAAAATTACTATTGATTGTCTAATTATTGAAGCTGATGATATTTAAGTAGAGCGGTAAAATCGCTATTGACTGTTTAACTATCGAAATAGATGATATTTAAGTAGGGTGCTTGCCTACATCCTCTTAGAGAATAGATCATGAACAATAATTTAGTACGATTACTATAAATAGCTTAACAATAAATAAATTGTTTGCTTACTATTGACTTGTTTAACTATTGAAATAAATGATATTTTAGTAGGGTGCTTGCCTACATCCTCTTAGAGAATAGATCATGAACAATAATTTAGTATGATTACTATAAATAGCTTAACAATAAATAAATTGTTTGTTTGGAGCAATCATTTTCTCCTATTATTATAATTACATATGTTTTCTTATGATTCTAACACTTATGTCTTATTATTAGAACAAAAAATCGACAAAAGAGCCTTATAGAGTACATATGTTTTCTTCTATTCTAATACTTATGGTTTATTATTAAAATGAAAAATCAACACAAGAGTCTTATAGAGTACATATGTTATCTTTTGATTCTAACACCAATAACTACATATGTTTTCTTGTGATTCTTTAATTAAAATTTTAAAATGGAAGGTTTCTTAGTTTTGAAGATTTAGAAATTAGATTTGATTCAAAATCTTTTATTATTTGTAAGCATTGATAATAATTTTAAATTTTAATATATTATTTACTTAATTTTCTTATGTAGCAAAACTATTGAAAATGTGATATAAAAACAGGGTTATTCTTAAATATCATCCACTTCAACAATCAAAAGGTCAATTTTGGCCAATAAAAATAAGACAAATATTTACCACTTTTATTATGAATGAGGTGTAAAATTTTTATTAAATTTATCATCCATTGAAATGGATGATATTTAAGTAGAGTGTTAAAACAAAGGTATTCTCTTAGGTGATATTAAAAACAAAAAGATTAGCAATTGATTTGTAAATATTTATATTTAAGAAAGTAGCATATCTATCTTTAGAAAAATCTATATAAAAGATAGATAGAGATATTATATGAACCATATTGGAAGAACAATTTTGTTTTTATGAAAGAGCAAAAAATAATTTTTATTTACTTAAAAGTTATATTTAAAATAATTTTATATATTTTATTTTATTAAGATTTATTTTCTAATTAGTTTATTTATTTAAAAGTTATTTTATTTTATTTTATAATTTGGATTTGTTGTGTCTTAGTTTGTTTTTTGTTTTTTTTTGACATATTTTAGTTTCTATTATTTTCTTTAATAGTTTTTGTTAATAGTCTCACGCCATTACACACGCCCAACCGTAAACAACTCGTGCATTGTAAACGACCGACTGTACGGCTGGGTCGACAAGTCTGCTAAACACTTTCCACTAACAACCAAAACCAATCACCGGATCTCGACCTATTCAACCGTACCATCTGTCGACTGATTTTCAATTCTCTGTCAGGAGCTGTAGTGTTTTTGACCAGCAGGACGTTTACAACACACCGGCTGGTTAAGTCCTTCCATTACACATCACCCCTTGTTGCCACTGTAGTTAGGCCTCGCCTTACAATAAAAAAATGAAAAAAACCCCAATTCACAGCTATTAATCATAATGATTTTGGTTGCAAGCAGGAATGGCTCCTTTGGCTCACCTGGCCATGTACAAGGTGTGCTGGGAAACAGGGTGTACCTACTCAGACATCCTTGCAGGTTTGGACGACGCCATTGCAGACGGAGTGGACATACTCTCGCTCTCTCTCGCAACGGGCTCGCTTCCCTTCGACCAAGATTTCATTGCCATCGGCGCCTTCCGAGCAATGGAGAAGGGCATATTCATAAGCTGCGCTGCAGGCAACGGGGGGCCGTACCCTTCCTCCCTGGGCAACGAAGCTCCATGGATAACCACAGTCGGCGCAAGCACGCTTGACAGAGATGTCGTCATCGATGTAAATCTGGGCAACGGAAGCCTCTTCCATGGTGAATCCTTTTACCCGGCCCAAAACACAGTCCAAATAACTGCACCTTTCATGTACAACTTACAAGATATATTCTGCTATTTTCCCGACCCGTCAGTGGTGGAAGGGAAGATATTGCTGTGCGAGGAGGAAGTCGAAAGTTCTGGCCCGCAACAAGCAGACATACTTCTAAAGGCAGGAGTGCTTGGAATAGTCGTAACTCAAGACCCACTTCATGCCCAAGAAACCTACATCTCTACCGACGTTATACCTTCCGCACAGGTGGGTTTCAAAGAGGGAGAAACGATGAAGGCCTACATCAATTCCACTACAAATCCCACTGTCACACTCTCTTTCAAGGGCACCCTGTTTGGAACAAGAAATGCCCCTGCAGTGGCCTCGTTTTCATCCAGAGGCCCAAGCCTAGCAAGCCCTGAGATACTCAAACCTGATATTCTTGCGCCTGGTGTTAACATCCTGGCCGCATGGCCATCTAACGTCAGTCCCAATGGTATCGCGAGCAATAATTCAGATGAAAGAAGAGTCGATTTTAATTTCGACTCTGGGACTTCCATGGCAACGCCTCATGTAAGTGGGCTTGCCGCCTTGTTGAAGAGTGTGCATCCTAATTGGAGCCACGCCGCCATTAAATCTGCGCTCATGACCACTGCAGATGTCATGGATCGTACAGGCCATCCTATCATCGATAGTTCTAATGGAAGCTTTGCGGATATTTTTGCCACTGGTTCTGGGCATGTGAATCCTGAAAGAGCGGCGCATCCAGGGCTTGTTTATGATATTACTGCTGACGACTATGTTGCTTTTCTCTGTAGTTTGAACTACAATGCTTCTCAGATTCTCATGATTACTAATAGAAAGGTCAGCTGTAACTCGAGTTTGGCAGGAAACCTGAATTACCCTTCTTTCTCTGTGGTATTCAATAATACTGACAAGTTTTCGGTTTCTTTCCAAAGGACTGTAACTAATGTCGGAGATCCCACATCAAATTACAGTGCCCAAGTCGTGGAACCCAATGGAATGAAAGTGTCTGCGAATCCAAATCAGTTGTCGTTCACTGCAGTGAATGAGAAAAAGAGTTATACAGTTACATTTGATAGCATTTTGTCACCACCGCCTTCCAGTACTGTTTACGCTGAGGGGTCTTTGATTTGGGTGTCTGATGATGAGAAGCACAATGTAAGGGGCCCCATATCCGTGACATGGGCATAGTATAAGATTTTGGGTCTCTCACTTTCCGTCCTCCTCCCTAAAAATTCCGCAGGTCATGTTCTTGTTCCTCCGCCTGAATAAAACCCGTTTCTGGAAAAGATCATCTCAGGCAGGCTTGGAATTTGATGCTTGTAAACGGTGTTGGTGGACGAGGTTATAAAGATTACAAGAAATTTAATTTTTTTTGCAAATAAAAATGATGGACTGGTATTAAATCACTCTACTTAAATATCATCCATTTTAATGGTCAAACAATCAATAGTAATTTTACACCTCATCCACAATAAAAAGTGGTACATATTTATCCTTTATTTATTGATCAAAATTAACCTTTAACTATTGAAGTGGATGATATTTAAGAATAGCCGTATTAAATGAATAACATCATGAGTTAAATCATGAACAAACCATTAGAGAACTAAATTGTAAAGAAACCATGAGAGAACTATGGCCTCCCATTTAACTAAGAAGAAGTGACATATCTGCTAGTCCCCAAAGTCATCCACTAAATAAATTATAAGCAATCAAGACATTAAGTGAACCATAGTACCTAAATAATGTAGGATAATAGAAAATCTATGTTACTAATTTCCCTCTTGATAGACATACATATTTATAGTCATATTGTTTAATAGTGTACTTTTAAAAAAAAAATTACTTGCCTTCTATACATAGCTATCATGATGAATGCCGTCACTTCTATCATTTTCTCTTCTAGCAACTAGTTTCTCAATAATGCAAACTATAAAAAATATGATTGGACAATACAAATATTGGATACCTAAAGAATTATGAAGACATTGAGATAACAATATAAACATGTATAATAACAACATGAAAATATATTAATGTTTTGAATGCAACTTCTAAGAAATCATATTAGGATATCATATTAAATAGTGATCTATATAAAATAAGATCACATCAAATATTTTATTTATATAATTATAATTACATGGACACAATTGAAAGAGAAATTATTATTGCAAGTATAAAGACCATAACATTACTTTAACAACACAATATTTATTTATCAAAATGAACAATAAATAAATTGAATAGTTATTGGGTTTTCTCTCAAAGATCAACTTAAAGACAAGGATTGCAATCCATTCTCTTCATTTTTTCCTATTCTTAACATAATTTACATTTTCTATCTTAATGTATCATTCAAATGAGAGTTAACTCAAGATATAATAGTGAATGTTATCGCATGGCCATCTAACGTTAGTCCCAATGGTATCACCAGCAATAATACAAATGAAAGGAGAGTCGATTTTAATTTCAACTTTGGGACTTCCATGGCAACACTATTGAGAAATGGACTAGTTAGGACTCGAACCTAGGACCTTCCATTCGCTACTGGAGTGCTCTACCACTGAGCTACTGGCCCCTCTTGGACTAGTCCATCGTTGGTTCAGATGTGGCTTATTTCCAACACCAAAACCCCCCTTAAGCCACACCTCTCGTGTGCTTGGGGCTCCTAGCCTGGGACTGGCTCTGATACCACGTTGAGACATGGATCAGCTAGGACTCAAACCTAGGACCTTCCATTCGCTGATGGAGTGCTCTACCACTGAACTACTGGCCCCTCTTGGACCAGTCCATCATCGGTTCAGATGTGGCTTATTTCCAACACCAACAAACACCTCACGTAAGCGTTGCAGCATTGTTGAAGAGTGTCCATCCCAATTTGAGCCTAGCGGCCATTAAATCTGCGCTCATGACCACTGTAGATGTCATAGACCGTACGAGCCATCCTATCATCGATAGTTCTAATGAAAGCTTTGTGGATCTTTTTGCCACTGGTTCTGGGCATGTGAATCCTGAAAGAGTGGCATGTCCAGGGCTTGTTTATGATATTACTGCTGACGACTATGTTGCTTATCTCTGTAGCTTGAACTACAATGCTTCTCAGATTCTCATGATTACTAATAGAAAGGTCAGCTGTAACTCGAGTTTGGAAGGAAACCTGAATTACCCTTCTTTCTCTGTGGTCTTCAATAATACTGACAAGTTTTCAGTTTCTTTCCAAAGGACTGTAACTAATGTCGGAGATCCCACAGCAAATTACACTACCTAGGTCATGGAACCCAACGGAATGAAAGTATCTGTGAATCCAAATCAGTTGTCGTTTACTGCAGTGAATGAGAAGAAGAGTTATACAGTTACATTTGATACCATTTTGGCACCACCGCCCTCCATTACTATTTACGCTGAGGGGTCTTTGAGTTGGGTGTCTGATGATGAGAAGCACAAAGTAAGGAGCCCCATATCCATCACATGGGCATAGTATAAGATTTTGGGTCTCTCACCTTCCGTCCTCCTCCCTTACAAATTCTGTAGGTCATGTTCTTGTTCCTCCGCCTGAATAAAACTCGTTTCCGGAAAAGATCATCTCAGGCAGGCCCGGAATTTGATGCTTGTAGACCCTTTTTTTTCAAATTGAAACTATATTTTACAATTTCAAAATTTATTAGATTATATAGTTTTGCTTGATTTGTTTATATAACCATATATATGATACACTTTAACTTATTAATAAAATTAATGGAATGATATTAAATGAATAATCACATGAGTTAAATCATTTACAAAACCATTAAAGAACTAAATCATAAAGAAACCATGAGAGAACTATGGCCTCTCATTTAGCCAAGAAGAAGTGACATATTTGTTAGTCCCCAAAGTCATCCACTAAATAAATTATAAGCAATCAAGACAATAAGAGAACCGTAGTACTTAAATAATGTAGGATAACATAAAATCTATATTACTAATTTCCCTCTTGATAGACATACATATTTATAGCCATATTGTTAAAGTATACTTTTTATTTTTTAAATTTACTTACCTTGTACGCATAGTTATCATGATGAATGCCATCAGTTTTATCACTTTCTCTTCTAGCAACTATTTTCACAATAATGCAAAACTAGAAAAAATATGATTGTACAATACAAATATTGGATACATAAACTATGGTTTTTAAATTTATATGTTGGGTATATAAACCATGGTTGATGTTCACTGTTTGAGGGTCTAGAAATCGTTGGAATCTTTAATGAGTAGTTGAAGTTAGATTACCTTCAATGAATATAATATGTGATATTTAAACTAATTTATTGTTTAATACAAATAATTTTTATTTTGACCGTTTCTTAAACTTTACCTATGTTCATTCTTTTCGAGTTTTTATATTATTTTTTATTGCATAAAGTTTGGCATCTTTCATTTTTAGTTTTTAACTTTTTTAATTTCATATTTGTTTGTGTTTGTTGTTTTCAATTTTTAATATTATTTTTTATTGCATAAAATTTGACATCTTACTTTTTTAATTTTTAATTTTCTTAATCTCATCACGTTTAATGACATGAATTTTAAATAGTACTATCACATCCCTCTTTTTGAAAACAATTATGCTATTTACTTTCTTGCGAATTTTAGTAATTTAATATGTTGTGAATGGCATAGAAATTGATGATTTATCTTACAAAGTTGTTATATTGAATTGTGGAATCTAACGATTACGATCAAGGTGATATTGTAGACTAAATGTCTTATAATAAATGCAATGACGTTTGGATATATTATGTTTTGATTTGAATATAGGTGCTTTGACCACAAAATTGTATGTGAGCCTGTCAATGCAGGAACAGGTGGACCGTGTTCGACGGGAAGAGAAAGTATCTTCGAGAAAGGGTATAGACTCTGGAAATTAACCATGGGCGTTTGTTACTGAGATCGCCAAATAGGTAGATAAACCTTGGAACCAACCAGTTAGTCTTGTTTGTCGGTTGGGTTAGTTAACTAGATGTCGATGTCAAAGGATAAAGTGTGATATTCTAGTCGAAAGACATCATGTAGAATCTTGGAGTCGTCGAAGTCGTTGTAAGTCCATCATAGCAAGTCGACTTATTTAGATTTTAATATTTTCGTTTATAAGTGTTTGGTGAACCATCTTGTGGCGAAATTGTTAATCTTGTCTCGTAGTCGAAAGACGCGAGAAGTCGGCTTTGTGCGTCTAACATCGTAAGAACTCGTTCGCGTTACGATCAATCCGTCGTGATTGTCGTAAAACGCGTCGAACTTGTTTTGTGAAGTTATTCTATTCTTGTAGAATCGACAAATGTTGATTTGAAGCCATAACGTGAAATAATTACTTATGGACTTCGTTTAGCATGAGTCTTTTCTTCTAGTCTTTGTCTCTCCTTCTTTCTCGACCCCAATGTTGCTCAAACCATTTCGTAACCACCGCCATGTCGAGCTTTAACTCCTCAATTCATTTATTAAGTTGGTTTTGGTAGGTTGATGCCTTTTTGTTCTAGTAAGGATGGAGCTGTTATGTCCTTTGGTAAGCCACATCATCGAAGGAATTTTAATCTTTCTTGAGGTCGTAGTAAGCATCGAAGTCGGTTATACTAGGTTATGTTGACCACCTTGAGCTTAGGAATGTTTTTCTAGTTGTCGAATGCCTTAATTTCCTCCACCATCGGAGAGAGAGAAAGTTTAGCGAATTGTGATAGAAGTTTAAACCGTCGGATTTATTGCCGATGCTGTCTCATCATTGAGAGAGAGCGAAATCACTGGTGTACTGTTTGGTGAAAAGGTAACTAACCACAATTCGAGGGGTTTCTTTCGTCGTGGAAGAGAGTGGAGTGAGGGCAAAAGCCGTTAGAGAGGAAAATGGAGACTGGACTGAGGAGATATCAACGGAAAGTGGAGAGGCTGCGCGGTATGGAGAAACAAACGGCAGTGTTGTTTGTTGGAAACCATCATTGTGGAAGAGAGTGGTCGTTGCTATTTGTGTGGAGTCGGCAGTAATAGATGGGAGAGGACCATCATCGTGTGGGGAGGATGAGCTAGAAGTGAGGACGGGGAATGAGTTAGAGGGAGTGTAGAGGTTTATCTGAGGGTTTTTGGATCGCGGGAAGCGGATTTTGTGATTTGGAGAAGGAGAAACTGGGGAGTTGAGGAGAAAGGAAACATTAGTAAAAGAAGGGTCTGCAGAGTTTAGTAGAGTAGGAGAGTTAACTAAGGAGAAGTGGCAGAGAGCTACGGGCAGAAGCTGTTGTGTAGTCATCGGGCAGAGAAGATAACTCTGATGCCTACCTTTGTTAGGTGTAGTGTTCAACAGAGAGGAGGGTAGTTTGGAGTGGACGGTCTTTGAGTTATAGGGAGATAGGGAGAGTTTTGTAAACCGGAGGAGGACGACTAGCCGAAGGAGAAGTGGAGCTGCCACAGTAATCTCTAACCCTGTCAACAGGTTCATATCCTTCTTCCCTTCTGTTTTCCTATGTAGACCAGTAAATGTGTCTCTTTCATGCGAGAATAGATATGTTTTAATAAATCGATTGTGAAGACAATGTCTTCTACTGTGAATCTATGTGAGGATTAATCTTTATAATTACTTCACTGTTGTCTTATGACAATAGAAACCTCAGAAACAATAATGCTACTGTCGGCTAGCATTCAAGAAACTAGAAAATAGATCATTACCTTTCATGAATAATGTCGTATTATGATAGAGCATAGTCCTCAATGTGCCCTCATCTAAGATTAGTCACTACATGATGCATATGTGAGCTGCCAGCTTCAAACCGTGGGTTAATATGTAACATAGTAAGAGTTTCCTTTAAGATGAGATATCAACGTAAAACCACCCTAGAGTACGTTAAATAATAGCTGCATTGTGAGAAATCACATTGCTCCATGTACGTGATGTGTGGGAGATTAAAACCACAGGTTTGAAGCATGTTTGACGTAAACTTTATTGTGTTTGATAGCCGAAGTTGTAGTTGCAACTAGCTTGAGTCGTTTTCGTCTTTTATCTTTTGTTGGAGGTCGACCGTGTGTGTGGGTCATCTCTAAGGTCATATGAAAGAGTTCAAATCTTTTATTATTTTATTTTGTGATTTCTTACCTCAATAACTTATGCGAAATTCATTGACTTAAAAAGCGAAGTAGGGAGTTAATGTACGAGTGTCGCAAACCGTCATGTTTTTATGACGAGCATGTAGAGTGGAAAACCCGCATGTTGAATCCAATTTATGTGGCATGCGACGATGCTTGTGTCGTTTTGTAGGCTTTAAAAGTCTAGAACCCTTGAATTTTGGGATAGCGGGAAAATGTTTTAGAAACTGGAGTGTCTTGTGCTATCATGGGAACCTAGTAAACGAATAAGAAACCACTTAGGAGTGGGCGCTTATAAATAATGTAATAGCATGAACATGAGTTTATAAAACTATGAACTCGGGATTAGAATAAATGTTGCACCATGCGCTATGGTAGGAGGAAATCCTAAACCCTTGAGGTCATCAAGGTCGTCAATTATTCAAATTATACAAACAGGAAACTGTAGGATTTTGACCAGTTCAAGTCGAGTAGGGTGGGTGAACCAAGTTCATGCGTTCCTAGAACGCTAATTAAAGACAAATCCTTTGGCCAAGGTGATGTACTATCCTCAAGTGCATCGAATGTTCACTGTAACTGGATGGCATTTCTTGTGGAGTGTCGTGCATGACTAGAGGGTATCTAGGGATCTGCGCGATAACAAGACACGTAAGTTACAACACCAGAGCTCAGATGGCAAACACCGATGGTTATCCTAAGTCTATCCTCTTGAGTAGGGTAGGGCCACTTCCGGTTAGGAAGGAGTGCGGGAGACCAACGGTCTGTGGTTGGAGGTTAAGCTCCTTGAAGATACTTTCTCTTCCAAATACTGAGGAATGCCGAGTCTTGAATGTGATGGGTCGACAATCGAGATGCATGATAATGGTATGTTTCCAATTTTTGTTGTTTCAAGCAAATTTCTTTTGTTAAGAAAATAAAGTGTTTTATGTATATCATTTCTTTCAGTTTTATGGAAATGAGATCATGTTATGATAAAAATGAAAAATGTTGTATGGGATTATGGATGAGTTACTTTTGTATTTGATTACCCAGTTAAAAAAAAATTTACCGTTGTAAAAACTTAGTTACTTCTTGTCATTTCGGATTTGGATGTTACAAGTACCCTATAATTGTCAAGTATCACAATATTCCTTAACCACAATGCAATCTATTAAGATTTTCATAACTATTGTTGTACTATTAGTAAGTTGTAATTTAAACATGTGTTTATTTAGTGTGTTAAACTTTGGAATTTATCTATTGTTTGTGTGGAGCGTAACTTTGGAATTCACTTTAATTTGATATACTTATTGTTTTTGTAAATGGGTTTGAACTATGGTATTGAATTATATTTGTTTGACTTTGTATGTTTAAAATTGAATTCACTTTGTCACTCTAATTTGATATACTTATTGTTTGTGTGAAGCATGGGTGTGAACTTTGGTATTGACTTATATTTGTTTCACTTTGTATGTTTAAAATTGGAGTCACTTTATCTCTCTAATTTGATATACTTATTGTCTATGTGAAGCATGGGTTTGAACTTTGTCGTTGACTTATATGTGTTTCACTTGCATGTTTAAAATTGAATTCACTTTATTTGCATTTATTGTTTGTTTGAAGTGTCTTTATACTTTTTTTGTTTAGTCTGTTTCACTTTGGCATCCACTAACTTTTTTGTTTGAAGTGTGTTTGAACTTTAGGCATTACTTGTGTGCACTTATTGTTTCAAATTTTGGCATTCACTTTTGTGTGTGATTCAACTTTGGTATCCACTTATTTATTTGAAATTTGGAGTTTATTTTGTTTAGTGTGTACACTTTGGCATCCACTTATTGTTTGTGTGAAGTGTGTGTTTAAATTTTGGCATACCCTTAATATTTGAGTGAACTTTTGGTGTTCACTTTGTGTATGTGAAATGTGTATGAACTAACTTTGACATTCACTTTGTGTGTGTGTGAGTGAACTAATTTTGACATTAACTTGGTTTTGAGCCACTTATTGTTTGTGCATTAGCATCCACTTCACTTATGTGAAGCATATGTTTGAACTTTGGCATCCCCTTAATTTGTTTGAGTTAATTATGGATTCATTTTTTTGTGTGAAATGTGAGTGAACTACCTTTGCCCTTCACTTATTTGATCTATTAACTATTTGCATGTTTAAAGGTAAGTCTAAACTTTCACATTCACTTAGTGTGAATTGAAAATTGGTATGTTGAATTATGTTTACTTTTGTGTGTGTGTGTAAAGTGTGCATTTGAACTTTAGCATTCACTTTTGTCTTTGAGTGTTTGAACTAACTTTGGCATTCACTTGTATGAAGTGTGCTTGAATTTCACCTTTCAATTAGATTTAATACTCTTATTATGTGTGTATGTTAAATTTCACATTCATTGTATAAAGAGTGTACTAAGGGAGAGGGGCCAGTAGCCGCACACCCTAACTTTGCGCACGTCAAGCACATAGCTAGACATGTCAAATTTTGATGATTTTTTTTGGGTTTTTCCGTATGCGAGTGAAGAGCTTAAAGCTATTCTTTCAGCTTCTGGGCATTTATACATTTCCCTGTAGGATGCGTTATGTGCACATGGGTCGAAAAAGTGTCATTTCAACATGTCGCCCCATACATGCTCACCGATGTGCTAGTAACCACTCGCCATGGCCCCCAAAAAAATTCCCAAGTTCACTAAAAAGGCAACACACTTGATCATTTTTATAGTTACGGTAGGTTAGAAATATGTTTATTAACACCCCACCATAAATGACGTTGGTGGGGCCTTCAAACTTACCGGCTCCCTTCCTAAACATCCCCGTGCCCATCCTAAGGGACAACATGCATGTTAACGTGTTTGCTTAGGCGTGGACGGGAAACAACATTAAATCCCTTCAATGTTCGTTTGGGTCCGAATACATATTCCACTTTCCATCGAAAAGTTAATCATTTTATCGAGTGTTTTCCCTATTCTACACAGTGCGATTGAAATGCGAGGGTTTTTACTGTGTCCGCCGGCTATCGCTCTCCATGCAGATACGTCTCCGTGTAGGTAACGAGAAAACATCATCTCTCCATGTGATTTCAGCTTTGCTTTCACTCCATTGCGGTGTTTATACAATTGTTTATCTTCATTTTTCTCTCATGCTACCCGTGATTTGGGTACTACTATGTAATTTACTTTCAATTTTTTATTATTTTGTCTGAGGCAACCCTTGTCTTGTGATAATTTCACTGTACAGAAGAATATACTATTGTATAATAATGGTTTTTTGTTATACATACAAATTGGGTCATATATTTTTATGGGTATATACTTTTTAGTGTTCATTGTCAACGGTTAAGGGTTTCATTATTTTGTCTTGTGATAATTTCACGTACAGAAAAATATACTGTTATATAATGAGGGTTTTTTGTTATACATACAAATGGGTTCTTATATTTTTATGGGTATATATTTTTTAGGGTTCATTGTCCACGGTTAAGGGTTTCATTATTTTGTCTTGTGATAATTTCACTATACAGAAGAATATACTGTTATATAATGAGGGTTTTTTGTTATACATACAAATGGGTTCTGATATTTTTATGGGTATATATTTTTTAGGGTTCATTGTCTACGGTTAAGGGTTTCATTATTTTGTCTTATGATAATTTCACTGTATAGAAGAATATATTGTTATACAATGAGGGTTTCTTGTTATACATACAAATGGGTTCTTATATTTTTATGGGTATATATTTTTTAGGGTTCATTGTGCATGGTTAAGGGTTTCATTATTTTGTCTTGTGATAATTTCACTCTACAAAAGAATAAACTATTATATAATGAGGGTTTTTTTTTTATACATACAAATGGGTTCGTATATTTTAATGGGTATATATTTTTGAGGGTTCATTGTCAATGATTAAGGGTGTCATTATTTTTGAGGGTTCATTGTCAACATATCTGGTACTGATTATACATATGTATACATATCTGTACACATATCTGTATACATATCTAGAAATACTTTCCATTGCACCGTTGAGAACAGGGAAAGTAGTTGGTAAAATGATTAACTTTTCGGTGGAAAGTGGAATATGTATTCGGACTCGAACGAACATTGAATGGATTTAATGTTGTTTCCCGTTCGTGCCTAAGCAAACACGTTGCAATGCATGTTGTCCCATAAATCATGTCTGTTAAATCATTCAATAGATTAAATCATGTCTGTTAATGTAATATATATATATAGTGGGTTTAGAAGGACAAGCATTTGGCCACGGAATAATGCTACTGAAACTATTTCTAATGCCGCTGTGATGTTGTTTCCAATGCTGCTAATACAGTGTCTAATGTTGTTGATACAATTTGTAATATGGAAGGTCTTAGTTTGCCAATGCTGCTGATATAGTGTTTAATATTGTTGATACAATTTGTAATATGGAAGGTCTTAGTTTACCAAGTCAAGTTAGCCAACCATAATGGATGGCTGAAGTTGCTAGAAACACGGGGATGCAAACATTAGTATCTGTTAATATGAAGTTAATGTATCTGTTAATAGGGTTTTATTATATGAATGTTTCAAATGTTTTCAATCCTACAGCTTTGTCTCATTAATAATTTTACAGTCAGATTCTTCCTAATTTTGTCTGAATAATATTTATTAATTATTGATACATTAAATATTTATAATTGTTTTGTTATGTTGTAATATAATACATTGAGGGTTTCATTTTATATAATCTATCCAGGGTTTATATAAAAACCTTCTACATATATTCGGATTAGACTGTTAGTGTACTGTATATATATACAAGTCTATCTATATATACATGTCTATCTATATACATATGTATATTTATAGACATGTGTTTATAGATAGACATATGTATATCTCTATACATTTCTGTATACATATCTATATACATATCTACATATCTATATACATATATGTATATCTATAGACATATGTAGATCTATAAACATATGTATATTGATAGACATATGTATATGTATCGACATATGCAGCATAGACAATGGAAACATTTCAAGCTGGTATTTAACATTTCAACATTTTACAATTCTAGATATACATGTTCGAAAGATTAGTCTAATTTGTTTGCTGAGTTTTACTACATCTTTTCTAGTTGTTTGCTGCATGGGTAACTTCATTGAATGGATTAAATCGTGTGTGTTACTGTAGTCATTATTTTGTTTGACGAAACCCTTGTCTTGTGATAATTTCACTTTACAGAATAATATACTATTATATAATGATGGTTTTTTATTTTACACATACAGATGGGTTCATATATTTTTAAGGCTATCTATTTTGCAGTGGCATTCTTACCTATTATGTCTAAGACAACCATTTCAGGTTGGCACTTAGCATATAATGGGTAGCTTCATTCAATAGATTAAATCATGTTATATATATATATATATATATATATATATATATATATATATATATATATATATATATATATAAGGGTATATATTTTTGAAGGTTCATTGTCAACGGTTAAGAGTTTCATCATATCATTGTCAACGGTTAAGGGTTTCATTATATCAGGGTTTCAAATGCTTTGAATCCTACATCTTTGTCTCTATAATAATTTTACAGTAAGATTCTTCCCAATTTTGACCGAATATATATCTAGATATCTCTATACATATCAGTATATCTATATACATATCTGTATATCTATAGACATATGTAGATCTATAGACATATATATTGATATACATATGTATATGTAAAGACATATGCAGCATAGACAATGGAAACATTTCAAGCTGGTACTTAACATTTCAACATTTTACAATTGTACATATATGTGTTCGAAACACATAATGCTGAAACCCTCAACCGTTGATAACAAGTCTAAAATGGAACAACACAATGGAACATTACAAAATGGAACACATTATGTTTACCGTCCATGCCACTGCAATAATGATGTCTCAATCTATTTTCAGTCATTGCACTAAGGATGCCATTTTTTCTACAAATCACTTTTGGTACTAATTATACATATGTATACATATCTACATATCTGTATAGATAGACATATGTATATTGATATACATATGTATATTGATATACATATGTATATTGATAGACATGTATATCTATAAACATATGCAGCCTAGACAGTGTTAACATTTCAGTCTAGTACTTCAAATTTCAACATTCAAACTGAACAATCAAATTCAATTCTGCTTATCATATCATCGAATACAATAGCTTCTACGCATTTAATCAAATTCAAACTTAACAATCAATTTCAATGCATTCCTTTTTCAAATTTGGATCCATTATAAGAGGAACATTATGCAACGTAGACATTATTTTTAGCATAAATTTCTTGAAGGATCACTGCAAAACCTGTCTGGTACTTAAGATTTAAGAATTGAACAATTGCAACACATCTATATGCTAGAAATTGTTGAAACCCTTAAACGTTTATAATGCACCCTCAAAAATAAATACATATGTCATAATATTTAATATATATACATATAAATATATGAATACATGTATATATTATACATGTATTTTTATATGTGTGTGCATAAATTATATAAACTCGAACATGTTATGTTTGTAGTCCATATGTTTAGGAAATGGGTGGGTAAGTTTGAAGGCTCCACCAACTTGATTTATGGTGGGGCGTTAATAAACATATTTTTAACCTACTCTAACTATAAAAGTGATCAAGTGTGTTTCCTTTTTAGTGGAGGAGTGGATATAAATGATATATACACATATATGGATACATGTAAATTTTTATTATGTATACATATATGTATATGTATCACTATATATGTCTGCAATATATAGTTGTATCATTGCACTGCTTGAATTTATTTGGATGATTTGATGTTTGTTCGTTACTACCCGGATGACTACCCGGCATATAATTTCTATGATTGCAGGCATGTGAGAGGTTTGCAGAGCACCTTGCATTGCGAACACTCAATGAAAGTAAAGTCTTATAAGGCTTTACTTACATCACTGGTTGACGAATTGTACTATGCATTTGTGTTTGTTAACACACCACTATTCATGGAATATTTTTCCCTGATGGCTCTGATGGAATATTTTGCTCTACTACAATATTATAGTCTTCTTTTGCAATTGTATGTGATTATTTAAAATTATATGCCTGAATGCAGTTCATATTTTTTTTTGCAAATGCGTGAGATTATTTGGATGATTTGATGTTTGTTCGTTACTACCCGGATGACTACCCGACTTTTGATTTCTATGATTGTAGGCATGTGAGAGGTTTGTAGAGCACCTTGCAAGGTGAGCACTCGATGAAGGTAAAGTCTTATAAGACTTTACTTAAAACATTGGTTGACAAATTGTACTATGCAATTGTGTTTGTTAACACACCACTACTCATGGAATATTTTGCTCTAATGGCTCCGATGGAATAATTTGCTCTCATGCCTTATTATATACAGTCTTCTTTTTCAATTATTATATTTTGGTTAGTTCAATTTAATGATTTTGTTTTATGATGTATGTTTGTTACTGCCTCGATTATCATTTATATGTTTGCAGGCATACAACCATGGTCAGTGCTTTCTAGAATGCCTTCGATTGGGTTTAATCAATTCAGGTAAAGTCTTATAAGACTTTATTCAGACAATGACCCACTAGGCTTTAGGTTTTTCTTTATAGTGGTTTATGTTCTTTTCAATCATTTTCCTTTACTAAACTTTAATTTGCAATATTTTAATTTACAATACTTTAATTTAGGTTCCTTTGAATAGTTTAAATTTCCTTGTTGCTTAAATGGAACTACATTTACTTGGATGCTTTAATGATTTCAATTAAGGTAGAATTATGTGAACAGAATGCTAAAACAACATGCTATTTCAATGCAAATTATGTAGACAACTTGTAGTACCATGCTAACAAACCATTCAAGTCTTATTTTTTTTTCCAAAAATAGTTACAGTTATACAAACATACAAACATAGAAACATGAGATCAACACATAGATATTTCAGAAATAACCATTTAACTCTTATTTTTTTCTAAAATAGTTACAAACATATAAACATGACATCGATCTGTTCTTTTTTCACAAAATATTACAAAAAGATCAATAGATAGACATGACATCGATCTGTTGCTTTTTTTCTAAAATAGTTACAAACATATAAACATTACATCAATCTGTTCCTTTTTTCACAAAATATTACATAACGATATGACTAAATTAGATGTACACATAGAAATTTCACTAATGTCAACTATCTCCATCCAAAAAAAAGTTCTTCTTCAATTCTCCATAAATCTAGGAAAAGGAATAGACTGTTCAAATTCCGTAGCAGCACATTCATTTGCAGTCTGAGTTAAACTAAGTGGCTCAGTTATTGTCTATAGTGATGCAACAATCTGGGCAAGTAAAGCCTGATTAGAATGTCCATTTACCAGCAACTCATTTGAGCTTCCTGAGCTAGACCCTGCCTGTAGATTACTTAGAGCTGCAAAGGCTGGGCTCAAGATGGAAAACATGTCCATTAGAATGGGATGTTTCCCGGGTAGAGGAGAATTCAGGGTACTCAATGGTCTCTCATTTGCTGATTTTTTCCCTTTCTTTTTTACTATCTTCATCCTTGGAGCACTCTTTGCCTGCTCACACCGAATTTCCTTCTCCCATTTTTCCTCTGCCGCTCTTTGTTTTTTGACACTCTTTCCAATTTTTTCTCTCTTTCTCTTGTTGTTGGGCTTCTTTTTCAGCTTTCCTCTCCAACATTTGTTCCTTTTTCCTCAGCTGCAACTCTTCCTGATGAGCTTTCTCCCTCTCTTGTTCATTGAGTATTTCAATGTATGCATCAGATGTTAAGATCTGGGACTGCCTACATAAACATAGTACCCTAGTCTTATTCTTACCACCCCTTGCCTATACCCTTCGAACTGAGAGCTTGAGAAATCGACTAACTCCCTGTGGCTGAAACTCACTATCTTAGGTGCAAGGCACATAATCTGGTTCCAAATCATCTATGCATTCTTCTTCTGCAATGTCCTCGTTTTGTGGATCCCAATTTGATGCAGTAGTGAAGTAGTGTACGATGTCAAATGGATCATGATCTGGTGGTAAAGGCATTGAAAGGCCGACATCCACCTGACTAAAATTTGTTTGTATCCCCATGTTTCTAGCAACTTCAGCCATCCATTCTGGTTGGCTAACTTGACTTGGCAAACTAAGACCTTCCATATTACAAATTGTATCAACAACATTAGGAAATCTATTAGCAGCATTAGACACTGTATTAGTAGCATTGGAAACAACATCACCAGCATTAGGAACTGTAACAGCAGCATTATCAATAGTTTTAGCAGCATTAGGAATTGTAACAACAGCATTAGGAACTGTAACAACAGCATTAAAAACTGTAACAACAACATTAGAAATTGTAACAACAGCATTAGAAATAGTTTCAGCAGCATTAGAAACTATTTGACTTCCTGGCATTTCAGTGCATTCTTCTTGTACTTCCATTGGATTTTGTACACTTCCACTTTTATTGTATGTTTTGATGAATTCCTCAACTTGTTCATCTGAATATCCAGCGAATTGCAAGAAGGTTTCAACTATAATTATCTTGACATCCTCTTCCACTGTGAATGCCTAATTCACTGGTGCAGTGGCCATAGAATATTCACTGTCTTCATTTGATACTTGGAAGCCATCACTTGGCCTCATGTCTTCTTGAAGCGCAGACCTATTCAGTGGCCAAATACCTGTCCTTCTGAAGCCACTAATTATATTAGCAGGGGTCAAGGCCTGCTTGAATGCCTTGCTAGAAAGAGTGGCCAACTCTTCTCTTCCAATTTCTATTTGCGGGTGGCTTGCCATCCATGCAGACCTTTACTTTTTGAAATAGTTTTTGAATGGTGAAAAAATACTCACATCTAGTGGCTGCAATCTATGGCTTGTATGTGCTGAGAGGGTGATGAGGTCAATCCCTAAATGACGTGCTTCCTCTATGGTCTTGAAGGCAACATGGTTGGCATGACCATCAAAAATTAGAAGAGCTCTGTTGGTTGGTGAAACCCCTCCGGGGATAGATGCAGCAAAATGCTGCAGCTAATTCAGAAATAGTTCTTTCATCATCCACGCATGTTCTTGAGCTTCCATGCATGCACCCAGCTCACAGTTGGCTATGTAGTTTCTGATATGCCTTTTGGATTTAAATAGATAAAAACCAGGTATACTGCAACCTGATGTACTAACACATGCCAAAACAGCAATCCACTCCTTACTTTTTGAGATGAGGTGGGGCACACAACGGGATCCCAATTTTGCTATTACCCACATTCCATAGTTCCTGCCAGCTTGTACCCTGTTTCGTCGCAGTTCCATATTTTGCTAGACCCATACTTATGTGTCTTGTAAAGATTTTCTAGATTGTCGTAGAATGAATTTACTATGCTTGGCCTTAGCATAATGGCTCTATCGGTATCCACACCCTATGCAGTGTGAATAGTTAGATCTGGATGCCTTTTCCTAAATCCCTCCCACCATGACCTCCTTGGCATCCCATCTGTGAAAGGATTTGGCCTAGACTGAATGACCTCTACCATAGTAGATTTCAACTGTGAAATTTCAAGCCCATGGTCTATGTCAGCCATGTCCTTCCACCATTGAACTATTCTGCCTCCTCATCAGTCAGGATGGTTGGTGACCCCCTGCGTTTGGTGCTCGTGAGACCTAGTAACTAGGTCCTCAAATTGCTAGCAGACACTCTCCACTTCTTTGCAGCTGCTCTGATTGACATATGTTTATCTTTGACATCAGCCATAGCACTTTGGATGTCATTGTTTGTCCATATACTTCTGTTCAACCTTGAAGAACATGTTTCCACAACAGTACTTTGAAGGCAATATTTATTGGTTTCCATATGTGCGGAGGGAAATATACATTCCACTGCAACATGATCTGGTTCTGTGGTATGTGTATCTTTGTCCCCCGACACCACATTAGGAAACTTGCACCCCCAAGTTTTCTGACTGTCCTCCTTCCAGAAGTTCTCCTCCCCTTTTTAACTCAAGCCATAAGTATCTATACACCTACAAGAAATGCAAACAACATCAATACCAGAAGTGATTTGTAGAAAAAAATGGCATCCTTAGTGCAATGACTGAAAATAGATTGAGGCATCATTATTGCAGTGGCATGGACAACAACCATCACGTGTTCTATTTTGTAGTGTTTCATTGTGTTGTTCCATTTTAGACTCTGTATAGATATACAGATATGTAGATATGTATACAGATATACATTTGTCTATCTATGTACATATGTGTATATATATATGAGACATTACAAACATGATTTAATCTATTGAATGATTTAACAGACAACATGCATGGTAACGTGTTTGCTTAGGCGCAGATAGGAAACAACATTAAATACATTCAATGTTTGTTGGGGTCCGAATACATATTCCACTTTCCATCGAAAAGTTAATCATATTACCGACTGCTTTCCCTGTTCTCAACGATGCGATGGAAAGTATTTCTAGATATGTATACAGATATGTATAATCAGTACCAGAAGTGATTTGTAGACAAAATGACATCCTTAGTGCAATGACTGAAAATAGATTGAGGCATCATTATTGTAGTGGCATGGACAACAACCATCACGTGTTCCATTTTGTAGTGTTTCATTGTGTTGTTCCATTTTAGACTTGTTATCAATGATTGAGGGTTTCAACAATATGTGTTTCCAATATATAATCACTACAGTAACAGATGCGATTTAATCCATTCAATGAAGTTACCCATGTAGCAAACAACTAGAAAAGATGTAGTAAAATTTAGCAAACAAATTGGAGTAATCTTTCGAACATGTATATCTCCCATGCAACAAACAACTAGAAAAAGATGTAGTAAAATCTAGCAAACAAATTGGAGTAATCTTTCGAACATGTATATCTCCCATGCAGTAAACAACTGGAAAAAGATGTAGTAAAATTTAGCAAACAAATTAGAGTAATCTTTCGAACATGTATATCTCCCATGCAACAAACAACTGGAAAAAGATGTAGTAAAATTTAGCAAACAAATTGGAGTAATCTTTCTAACATGTATATCTGCCATGCAACAAACAACTAGAAAAAGATGTAAAATTTAGCAAACAAATTGGAGTAATCTTTCGAACATGTATATCTCCCATGCAGCAAACAACTGGAAAAAGATGTAAAATTTAGCAAACAAATTGGAATAATCTTTTGAACATGTATATCTCCCATGCAACAAACAACTGAAAAAAGATGTAAAATTTAGCAAACAAATTGGAGTAATCTTTCGAACATGTATATCTCCCATGCAACAAACAACTGGAAAAAGATGATGTAAAATTTAGCAAACAAATTGGAGTAATATTTCGAACATGTATATCTATAATTGTAAAATGTTGAAATGTTAAGTACCAGCTTGAAATGTCTACGCCGCATATGTCTATCAATATACATATGCATATCAATATACATATGTCTATACATATACATATGTCTATAGATATACAGATATGTATACAAATATACTGATATGTATTGAGATATCTAAATATATATTTGGTCAAAATTGGGAAGAATTTGACTGTAAAATTATTATAGAGACAAAGCTGTAGGATTCAAAGCATTTGAAACCCTGATATAATGAAACCCTTAACCATTGACAATGATATGATGAAACTCTTAATAGTTGACAATGAACCTTAAAAAATATATACCCTTATATATATATATATATATATATATATATATATATATATATATATATATATATATATATATATATATATATATATATATATATATATATATATATATATATATATATATATATATATATAACATGATTTAATCTATTGAATGAAGCTACCCATTATATGCTAAGTGCCAACTTGAAATGGTTGTCTTAGACATAACAGGTAAGAATGCCACTGCAAAATATATATCCTTAAAAATATACGAACCCATTTGTATGTATAAAAAAAAATAATGACACCCATAATCGTTGACAATGAACCCTAAAAAATATATACCCATTAAATTATACGAACCCATTTGTATGTATAAAAAAAAATCCTCATTATACAACAGTTTAAATTATCACAAGACAAAAGAATGAAACCCTTAACCATTGACAATTAGCACTAAAAAGTATATACCCATAAAAATATACGAACCCATTTGTATGTATAACAAAAATTATCATTATAACAGTATATTCTTCTATACAGTGAAATTATCACAAGACAAGGGTTGCCTCAGACAAAATAATGAAAAATCAAAAGTAAATTACATAGCAGTACCTAAATCACGGGTAGCATGAGACAAAAACAAAGATAAACAATTGTATACCAGTATAGTCTTCAGTATAGATATGTATATAGATATACATATGTCTATTTATATACATATGTCTATAGATATACATATCTATATAGATAGACATGTATATATATACAGTACATTAACAGTCTAATATGAATATATATAGAAGCTTTTTATATAAACCCTAGATAGATTATATAAAATGAAACCCTCAATATATTATATTACAACATAGGAAAACAATTGCAAATATTTAATGTAACAATAATTAATAAATACTATTCAGACAAAACTAGGAAGAATCTGACTGTAAAAGTATTAATAAGACAAAGCTGTAAGATTCAAAACATTCAAAACATTCATATAAGAAGGTGAAGTGAAGGTGAAGTACCAACCTG
Organism: Cunninghamia lanceolata; assembly: GCA_027924645.1. Taxonomy (NCBI): domain Eukaryota; kingdom Viridiplantae; phylum Streptophyta; class Pinopsida; order Cupressales; family Cupressaceae; genus Cunninghamia; species Cunninghamia lanceolata. The sequence continues at coordinate 14,861,766 of BSBN01001152.1, read as the reverse complement.
AACCTTAATGTGGAAGTCTGCAAAATTCCTTTTGGTAGCAGACAGGGTTTGTAGTGCTCCTTCAAGAAATTTATGCTTAAAACAATCTCTACGCTGCATAATGTTTTTCTTATAATGGATTGATATTTGAAAAAGAAATGCATTGAATTTAGTTGGTGAGTTTGAATTTGAGTAAGTGCGAAGAAGCTATTGTATTCGATGTTATGATACGCAAAATTGAACTCAGTTGTTGAGATTTGAATTTGATTAAATGCGTATGAGCTATTGTATTTAATTGATGTGATTTACAAATCTCACTTTTTTTTATGTAAACTGGTTTAATTTTTTTTTTTATTAAATAAATGTCTGGATGGGGACCCTGATACCATTATGTGTTTGTGCAGGGGCAAGTGGATGTGATAGCAAGTATGGGAGAATGTGACAGCAAGTGGGGAGGATGTGATAGCAAGTATGGGAGAATGTGTGATTAACAACCCTTTGGGATTGGGGTGGTGTGTGTTTATGGTAGCTTAGGTACCAATAGCTATGCACAAAAGTATGTGAATATGACCAGTTTGACTTTATTTGATGTCCAAATGGGTGGTTTTTTATTAACATGACATATTGTAATAAAAATAATAAAGTGTATATTTAAATTGGAAGTTCTCATATTTGCATCAAGTTGGCTTGAAAATGCAAGTGGAAGAGCATGTGCATTAGTTTTTTGTAATGGTAAATTACTCATGCAGTTGTGAACATGTATTGGTACATATGTGCTAATTTACTAGGTATTCTTTTTACATGTAATGGTTCTTTTTAAAAAATTTATTGGGGGGTAGGGTGCACAAAAACATAGCAGTTATTGGGGCGTGGGCGGCTACTGGCCCCTCTCCCTTAACTTTGCCATTCATTGCATGCTTAAAATTTAGTATTTCTAAACTTTAGTGTTTACCTTATATATGTATTAAGTATGTGTTTTTTAACAAACTATGTGTGAAATGATTGAATTAACTTTGTGTGAAGAGCGTGTTTTAATTTTTTCATTCACTTTATGTGTGTGAACTATCACATCCACTTTGTGTAAAGAGTGTACTAACATTGGCATTCACTTTGTGTGCCTATTTGAACTTTATCATTTACTTCGTATATATATGAAGTGTGTGTTTGAACAAACTATGTATTAAGTGATTGAACTAACTTTGTGTGAAGATTATGTTTTAACTTTGGAATTCACTTTATGTGTGTTTGTACTTTGGCATATTTGAACTTGAGTATTTAGTTCATGTGCAGTTGAACCGAGTTTGTGCATGAAGCATGTTTGAACTTTGGAATGTGTTCACTTTTTATGTGGGAAGTGTGTGTTTTAACTTTGACATTCATTCTGTGTGAATTGTGTGTTTAAATTTTAATTTTGTCACACTTTTTGTGGTGTGTGTGTGTGTGCGCGCGTGTTTTTGTACTTTACCATGTTTTATAATTTTGACACTCACTTTATGTGCGTGTTTATACTTTGGCATGTTTGAAGTTAAATTTTCATTCATGTTTGTACTAACTTTGTGTGAATTAATTATTTTTAAGATTGGCATAGTCACTTTTTGTTTATGTAAATTGTGTGTGTGTGGAAAAGTTAATTTAGGCACTCACTTTGTGTAGTGTGTGTATGTGTGCATGTTTAAAAATTAATTTTGGTATTCACTTTGTGTGGCATGTGTGTTTGGAATAACTTTGGAATTTGTCGTGTGTGTGTGTGTGTGTGTGTGTGTGTGTGTGTGTGTGAGAGAGAGAGAGAGAGAGAGAGAGAGAGAACTTTTACAATTAGTTTTTTGTCTATGAATGAACTTTGACTATCACTTTTTGTGAAGTGTATGGACAAACTTTGATGTCCACTTTGTGTGGAATGTAATCAAAAGATTTAATTTTTTGTTTTTGTAAGATGAACCTTGGATATCATTTTGTGTGGAGTGTACGAATGACCATTGATGTTCACTTTATGTGGAATGTTCTTGAAAGAACAAATATTCTTTTTTTTGTGTGTGTGCACAAATGAACTTTGGCTATCATTTTGTGTAGTGTATGAATGAACTTTGATTTTCACTTTGTGTGGAATGTGTGTACAAATAAAATTTAATGATGTTCATTACGTGTGTGTGTGTATTTATGAATAAACTTTGGAATTCATTGTGTGTGTTGGCCCTTGTGCCTTCACCTGTGAAAATTTGTGTTGTGCCTTGTATATGGACATGTGTATTTTACCCCATGTGCTTTTTACATCATTATTGGTTTCATTTTTGTTCCTAGGGTTGTCCCATCTATTATCAATCCCCACCATATCCAAAACTTCCTTAAAAATCTCAAAAAATGGCTAAGTATCAGCGTCTATCACATTTTCTATCCCTCATTGCACTTTTAAAAAATGTGCAAAGTGCTTGCACATCACCAAAAATGTGAAATGAAAGGGGACATCAACATTATCAGTAAATTCACTGGCTCATGAAATTTCCAACAAGTTCATTGGTAGGATGCAAATGGCTTGCAAATCACCAAAATACTGATACAAAATGGAGACAATTCTTGTGGTTTTTGTAAATGTGCAAAGGGGTGTTGTCGACAAGGTGCAGTTGGCTGCATTTCACTAAAATACTAAAGAGTGAAGAGAAGGAATCATAAATTATTGTTGATGAGTTGCAACTGGGCTTCAAGTTACCGATAAGTTCATCAACAAGGGCATAGGTGTTACATGCATCCTCAAAACTCTGACGGGGTAGAAAGGAAGTGAAAGAGAAAGACTGGATTGAGCATAAAAGATAAAGAAGCTAGGTTTTAGTAATGTGCATATGTGTTGCATTTTTCCAAAATCCTGATAGGTAGTGCACCAAAATGTAAGGATAAAATAAGGATAAGGGAGATTGAAGGTTTCAGCAAGGTGCAAGGGTGCATCATTTCATCAAAATTGTGAAAGGCAAAGGGATAAAGATGGAAAATAAGGTTGTGTTTTACAAGTATGCTCTTAGCTTGCACATCCTTGAAAATGTGACAAGGGTAAAATCAAGAAAATGAGTCCACTTTTTATGGAAGTCTCATGAGCATGAAAAAATTGACATAAACAGGTGCTCGGGTGCTCATTTAGGAATGGGCGCCCAACCCTAAACAAAAGCATGTATGGAATGGGCACCTGTTAAGGTTGGGATCCCATTCCATACATGCTCCCATATATGGAACAGGTACCTATTTTATAAACGGGTGCTCGTTGATGAAAATATTTATTTTTCAGTCACATGCGAGTTCATTTTGAACTATTCAAACAATGAGCAAGGATGGAAATAGGGAACCAAAATAGGCACCCATGTCATTTTACCTCCACAGTGCACCTCCATGACCTCGTTCCTTCTCAAGAGCGACACTCAAATGTTTCTAGGTAGGTAGTTTTCTATTTTTATTATTTTTATTATTTTTACTATATTTTAATTATATTTAATTTTAAAACCTAAATTTGTAATCATCTATTTTTTATTCTTTTCTACACGTATTCATATTAGTTAATCAATAATTTGTGAACTTTGTTAGTTCCTAATTCCAAACCCTAAACCCTAAATTTGGAACCTCTAATCCCTAACCCTAAACCCTAAACCCTAAATTTGGAACTCTTTATTGAAAACCATAACTCAGAAATACAAACCAAACCACTAAACTCACATTCCCAAACCAATTCTTAAAACTAAACTCACATCCCAAACCAAACCGTAGCACTAAACATATACACACACATGCACATACACACTTCCTAGGACACCAAACAAGAACCACATGCCAACACAAGCAAGAAAATAGGGATTTAATAAGGGGAAATGGAACCCCAAATCACACAGACAATGATCTACACATCACCCAAGATCATGTAGCGAATAAAATAACCATTCTCTCATTAATATAATTGAGTATACAACTTTCAGAAACTTTACACGTAGCCCTTTGTCTCTTCCTTTTTCTTTGACTTATTATTTTCCTCTTATGCAACCTCCTTCCTCTTCCATACATTTCTCTTCTTTCTTTCCCTCTAATAAAATCTCACCTAATATCTTTGGATAGCCATAAATAGGGTCAGTTAACACTCGATGTGCTAGCAATGAACTTCTATCCTCAAAATCCCACTCAAATCTTTAATTTGAGCACTAAAATTGGTTCCCTTCCCTAAAGTAAATGACCTACGTAGATTTTGAACTTACTAACTCTCATAAGCTCCCTCTAGATAAGCATTACTACATTTAGGCATAGTTAAATGACTCCAACAAATGGTCATCAAAATTAAATTTAGATCATGGCATGGGGAACATGGGGATCATGGGCGTAGTTAAATGACTCCAACAAATGGTCATCAAAATTTAATTTTAGGTAGATGAAAAGACCAAAGCTAGAGACTCAAATGAAAGGAGGTTCATAAAGGTTAAATCTATCCCTTGGAAATGAAATGTAGACAAAGATGAACTTTATCCCTTGGAAATGAAATGTGCTCTAGTTCTTTTCTCTTTGTGATCACTTATGATTGTCTAATGTCTAGGTGTACTTGAATATGTAATAACTAGACAAATTAATGTCTTTAAAGACATATATGTATAACAATAATTTATAAAAACTTGTATCATACATCAACTCACAACAACTAGTTAAAGGGGTAGGAACTTTGTAATTTAAACTTTAAAATAAAACTTGGAAATCCAATCAACATTGATCGCAAGCCATTGGAGATTGACCTCAAATGAGAAAGTACTATTTTGAGGCAATGAGAAAATATGTAGACTTAATTGTGAATGTAGGCTAGTAAATGATATGTAAATGGTGAGTATGTGGGAATGTGTGTGAGTAGTGATATGATACAGTTGAATGAATGGAAAGAGGTGTAAAATAATGTGAAATTGATAGTGATAAGTAAGATGTGTCAACTAAACATGGAATTTGATATGTAATTGTATTAGGTCATTCCATCAAGATGGACCCAAAACTAAATGGAAATCAACATGGGTATTCAAATTTCACCATCACATTGGGATTGCGTGTAAATAGGCATGGGATAAGGTCACAAGCATGGAAGTAAGTGTAGATTAGAGTAAAATTGATAACCATAGAGACATAATCCAAACATAACACAAGAGTGTAGCATTTATGAACAAGTAATTGGAAGTCATTCCAACAAATAGGCCAAAAATAAATGGGAATTGACAGGGGTATGCTAAACTCACCATTAGAATAACATCAATTTATTTACACCTAAGTCAATCATTCGCTAGGAGTACTTTAGTTATCAAAACCTATGAAATATTAATACAACATTAAACTTGGTGCTTAAAATCAAAATCCCAACCATAAAGGTCTTCAACTTGAACCCTAAACTCACATCTTGAAATGAAACCATTAAACATGAACCCTAAACTTGGAACCCTAACTCAAAATCTCAATTTTGTCTTAATTCCTCACAATTTGGTTTCATATTTCCTCAAAGGCTACACTCCCTTGTTGGTGTAACGGGAAGTTGAGGAGATGTTGGTGTCATCCACCTCCCAGGAGCACCATCTACAGAAAAACACCTTCACGAGAAGTGAGAGAAGAAAAAGCTATTTCACCAGAAGAGAAAAATGTATTGAGATGTTATGAAATACATAATGTACATAGTGCCTTATAAAGGCATGAAAAAAGGTGACAGGTGGGAAAACTACCCACACGGGAAAAAATCATCCAACTAAATTAATGCAAAACTAATGCCTAAGTAAACTTAACCGTAAATGCAATTTACTCTAACACTCCCCTTAAATGCAACTTAGGGAGAATGAAGATGCAATATGGGTCCTGGCTACACAACCATTTTAGGTACCCATTTACAATGCATAAAGGAAAAAACTCTCACAAGTGGAGAAAAGGAGCAAAACCCTATGGGAAAAAATCCCTCTCCAAAAGAGAGAAAAGAAAAAAAGTCAAGATGCATGGATGGAGGACTCAATCACACCCCCCAAGGACTACATACATCATGTATATACAATCAATGATTCCCCCATAGGAAGGAAAAAAGGAGATATTATATCCCCCCATAATGAAGAAGCTCCAATGCCAATGAAATATGCCTGAAAACAAAAGATGATCCAATGCCTACAAGAAACTCCTCTCCCCTTAGGAAGAAACAACTCCATCAAGTGATAAAGAAGCCACTCCATATCCAACTAAAAAAAGGAAGGAAATCTCAAAATAGAGTAATCCACCACATAATCACGATAAAAAACAACCAAGAAATGTGACGAATCAAATGAAAGTGAAGGCTCAACAATGTCAACCTCTAAAGACAATCTAGATGTATCATCTGCCATGCTAAAACTATCATCAAAGAGGAGAGAAATCCCCTCAAATATATCTCCCAAATCTGCAAGATGAGACTCCACAAACAAATCTGAAATGCTTGCCAAATACTCATCCAATAAAACAAGATCTAAGGGATCAAAAATATCCTACTGTACTGAAGGAGCAACCTCTAAAACAACAGTCCTTGCTGGTCCAGGGAAAGGAGATATCCCTTCGATTGGATGAACCAACCATACCCTCACCTATAAGATCATATGGTGGCTCGACTGAAGCAGATAGATCCATGAGGGGTGGATGGGCATGAGTGGCAGATTCGAAAGGATAGGCTAGCAGGGCATGGTAAGGTATTCATCTCCTCCTCGTTTCGGGGGTGAGGAAGTGTGCAACAGATGTATCGACATGAGTCTGAAGAACTCCAAAGTGCAGATGACCAATCTCCCTTGAGGAATTGCTATCAACACTAGAAAGAGGAGTGCAAGGAAGATAGTCATCATCATCAACAAAGTGAGGGAAGGTATATAGATGAGACTTATGATCAGCATTACCAACTGTAATGATTTTTCCAGAATCAGCCTCTTTGATGAAAACAAAATCTGCTATGAACTCTACAGTCTTCAGGACCTCACCATGTGTATTCTGATAGATGGACAGAAGATTTGTGTACAACTGAGGTATACACAATACATCCCTGAAACATCCATCACCTATCTCAACACTTCCTACCCCCACAACATCCAAAAGCTTATTATCTCCTAACAAAATCTTGGAGGTGTCAGCAGGATGAAGACCCAGAAAAGGATAGGGAGAAGATCCCATGTGGTGAGATGCTTCTGAGTCTAAGAACCATCTATCATGTCTAGAATGTGCTGCAGAAGTCACCAAATTATGTCCTTTACCCATTAGGGTTTATCTCCTTTACTACTTGCAAGTCCTTCATTCCCAGACTAAGTAGGCTTAGATGATGATGGAGATGCAGATGTAGATGCAGTTGAAGATGCAGAGGCTATAGAAGGAGTCACAGATGAGGGTAGTGGGATATTATTTTTCTGAAGATGGTGTGAGATCTCATTGACCTTCTTTGTATAACAATGATGTTCATCATGCCCTTTCTTTTTGCAATATACACAACTAAATTTCTCCTTCTTAGGAGCTTGTCCTCTTTTGAAGAGGTGGAAATCTCATTTGACTCTATTTTAGGTTATGGCTTCTTCTTCCCTTTACTCTGAGAGCTTTGTGAAACCAATGCATAATTTATAGGGACCACTTCCAACTGGACAAGTTTGGCTTGCTCCCTTGTCAACCGGTCACAAAAAGTCTCAAAAGAAGGCATTTGGAATGCATTGCCCAAAGCATCCATTGTGGAGTAGAAGGTAGAAGAAAACACAGTAAATGGGCCTCTCAACTTAGACAGTATCAAAAAGATGGACTCCTTATCAGTTTCGCTCTTCCCACATCCTGCTAATTGTGACCTTAAAGATTTGAATTTCACTAGAAAGTCATCAATAGAAGGAAATGCTTTAGGGGTAAGAGCGGTTAATTAAGCCTCTAGTTGCAGGACATGGAACTCACTGACCTGACCAAACAAGTTATGTAACTTATCCCATATCTCCTTGGGTGTATCCAACTCATCAATATGAAAGAGGAGACTATTAGAAACATTCAATTTCATCAAACCCATAGCTTGGTCACAATTATTTCTATAGGCAAATATTACAAGTTCCTTGGTAAGAGTGGGTTGGTTATTACTCAATGTGGACCATAGACCCTGAGACTGAAGCAACCTATGCATTTTCATCTTCCACGTATGGTAATTATGGGAAGTTAATAAATCAATAGATTCAGGAGTAGCCATGATCAAATTTTGCACCAAAAGGCAAAATTACACGAAACTGAAAAAAAAACCTCCAATAAAGCAGCCTCTAGAAATTGAATTTCACCACCTTTTCCAAACATACTTCAAGCAAAAAAGATAATTATCTGAATTAGAAAAAAACTTGAGCAAAAAGTTAATGCACCTTGTTGTTGCAGATCGTTGCATCAAAGCACACAATCACGAGCCTCTTAACAACTCAACAACTTCTCAATTTGTGAGACTTGCTCACACCACCTATGCACATTGCAATTCTATTTAAAGAGAAAAAACGTCCCCTCGTAGCCAATGTGGGATTAAAGTCCTAAATCACATTCACAACTAGTGTCGGTTGGGCCCACCTCCTCACGCAGTGCATCAACTTGAAACCCTAGGAAATAATTTCTAGTAGACTTTATAAAGTACTAAAGTCTAATTACAAAATAATGTATATCTGCCAAGAAAAAATCATCGTACGACTGCTAGGAATGGAGTCTTGTATTATCAAAACTCTCTAAGCACTCACACCCTTAACAACAATCAACATATATGAGATGCTGATGTTTGAATGAGAACATAGGGAACCTCCTTCCGCTGCTCTAGCAAACCAAACAAAATGCCCTCAAGAAATTGATTCTTCTATACTTTGCCACACCCTCTCTTGCCCAACAACCAGCAAATGGGTGAATCACGCCTTGGAATGGATGGTCTCCCTTTGCATAGGAATTTTTGGACTTCAAATGCCCTTGCTCACCAAAATCAACCTTGATGATGGTTTTGACCAACACCAGATCGTGCCTTTCCACAGTGCCACAAACTGCCACCAGTAATGAGAAAACACCCCTTCAAAAAATGCCTCCTCACAGCAAAAAATCATGGCAATGAAACCTCACTGTAAACAAGAGAAAAAATGCCTCAAATCCAACACAAAATTGACCCTTTCATCAATAGGAAAAATCGGCAATAGGCAACTTTGAAATTTAACAAATTTCAAATGCTGAAACAACCATATCAAATAATCGATCTCAAAACTCTCTGATAAAAACTCTCAAGGAAGGATTTACAGAATGGTTTTCTCTGATACCATGTTGGTGTCATCCACCTCCCAGGAGCACCATTTGCAGTAAAACACCTTCACGCGAATTGAGAGAAGCAAAAGCTATTTCACCAGAAGAGAAAAATGTATTGAGATGCTATGAAATACATAATGTATAGAGTGCCTTATAAAGGCATGCAAAAAGGTGACAGATGGGAAAACTACCCACATGGGAAAAAAACACCCAACTAAATAAATGCAAAACTAATGCCTAAGTAAACTTAAGCGTAAATGCAATTTACTCTAACATGAGAATCCTCCCTTCATTTAGGGTATAATCACTCTCAAGATAATCCTCTACAACATCATACACATTTGTGGCCTTTCCATATGCTAGCTACTACCTTACATCTCCTACTACTACATCTAATATATAGATGGGTACATGGAAAACATATTTTTATGACACATGTCAATCTTATGTGCATGACATATGTTTGTGACTTACATCTAGGTCTATTACCTCCATATGGTGATACATCTAGTGATTAGTTTGGAAATTATTGCCTTACAATTTGATAACATGGACTTCTTAGTGTCTCTCTTCCTATTGATCATTAGCTTCATTTTTTCATGTTGTCCACATATTATTAGGAAACCTAAGATGACCTTATTTGATAGAAATTCTTAGCACAATATTTCATTTATTTACCTTATATGCATATGCATGGTATTATATACTTGGTTAATACATTTGAAAAGAGATTATTTGAGAAAGATTATTGACAAGTTATATTTAAACTACTTTTTTATGCATGTTGTTGACTTGTTCACTTGGAACCAAACCTAAATAAACTACTTGGTAAACATCACCTTTTATGCCATCTTTAGGTATGAAATCACCACTACTAGTGACATCAAATGTATAAGTATTTTCTATATATAAGCATTCTCATGATTTGCATTTAATGTATAAATATTTAAATTTATCTTTATGTAATTGTAGTTGCAATCATGTATTTGTTTGCAAAATATATTTTTTTAAAGGAAAATGTATTTATGGAATTAAACATATATTTTCAAACTTTTAAATTTTCTTGTAAAATGTCCCTTGGTTACATATGTATTGTTATGTAATTAAATATTTAAATGTATTGTTTAAACCATGTAAATTTATATATTTTCAAGATTGATATATGTATAAACATGTTACATACATGCATTTAATATATAAATTTCCAACTCCTAATTCAATTAATTATTTTTTGTATTTGCAACTCTACTTCTAGCATTAATATATAATTGAGTTACTAAAATATAGTTCTTGCTAGAGGAGGCCCTACAAAATGAGTGCCCACCTCAAAACCCCCCTCAAACACCCTCTGTCAAAAGCCCCCCACACCAAATCCCCCCATGCCAAAGCCCTCCATGCCAAAGCCCCCCACACCAAGACTCTCCCAAACCCAAACGTGCAAACCCCCCACCCCCTCCATTTGATGAGGCTCGTTTGCGAGAAAGTATTATTGAGAACATAAAAATTTTACACGACAAAATTCATTCCATTCAAAATCAAATAGATACTCCCCCCATGTGGCACAATTTGCATCTACAATGCAAACTATTATTGATTCTATTAGATCGATTAATACTGATCTTGACACATTCTGCTCATGGTGGGAGGAGAGAAGGAAATATAATGCTAATGGTATGTCTTATAAATAGATCAATGATTTGCATATTATGAAACATACTGTATTCTCATATTTTATTGATCCCTCAACAAACCAGTCGATAACTCCAAATAAAAAAAGAATTTCAACCAAATGGTGTACATGTCCTCAAACAACAGCTAACTTTTGGGAGAGTTGGTAGATGGTCTTTGACCATCCACCACATGCCAATTTTGAGGTTCCTTTATATTTTTTGAAAAAAATATGGGTTGAGTTTGAAATGGGCTTAAAGCCCAATTATTTTGACATGAGATCATTATAGGGTGTGGGTGGTGGCATGCCACAACATAGGCCAGGGGCACATATCAATCCAAATCAATGTGTGCCCCCTCTACCCATTGTTCCTGTATAGCCATATATTCCTACTATTAGGGTTTAGCCGTGGAAGATATCAATTAAATGCAAATAAAGATTAAACAAAGGAATGAAAATACACAGAAATAATAACAGCAAGAGACAAGTTTTAATGTGGTTCACCCAAACTCGGGCTACATCCACCAATAGAGAGTCCAATATTATTATCCAGTAAATCAAACCGATTACAACCAACAATCCTTGCAACTCAATACTGCTGCAAAATGCTACAATACATCAATGGAAACCCTAACTCTTAGCCGCTTTTATCAAGCCTTATGTCAGTTAGAAAAATAGGGTTTTTTATGTGGGCCAATTTAGAAAAAATTAACTCCCGACACCTTTATAAAATAATAAAAACCATTTGACGTTTTGAGGGCACTGCCCCCTAGCCCCTACGGGGGCACTGCCCCTCGACCCCGCCCTGTATCACGATAAGGAGCGTGCCAGGGGTGCTGCCCCTGGACCCCGCAAGGGGCGCTGCCCCTTGATCCCGTCTTAGGGGCACTGCCCCTTAACCCTGTTAGATAATTTGGGGGGAAACCACGCCGATAAAAGTGGAGTAAATTTAACCTCTGAGTCTGATTAGGCTCCATATAACAACACCTGCACCCATTCACCAGTGAATGTTGGTCTCAACACTTGGAGCTTTGTGTATGCTCTTACGAAACTTAACTGACCAAGCTACCCACTTGGTAGATGAAGTTAATCCTAAAGATAATAGAGGAGATGGTGCTGGTCCTAGCACCTCACGGTTGTCGAGACCATTGTGGTTTACACTGCATTTTGGTTAAAATTATTATCAACCATGTTTTCGTCATGTTCTTGCATCTAAAGAGGAGGATTTTTTCTTATCCACATTATTCTCTCTTATAGAGGTACATGCCACATTTTATGTACGTATTGATTTGTCCATATGAAATTTAATAAATATAGATCTATTTTGAAATATCAATTATCAATTTATTTAATAAATTTTATTTATTGTGTTGTTTGGTACATATTACTGGCTCGGCCACTACATATTAGTTAGACCAATTGGTGTCGACGGTCGTATATGCATCAAATATTTGAACCCAAACCATGAGCCACCCTCTATGTCACGTGGAGCCAAACAACCTCTTCAACTTGATGATGATAAATATTAGGGTGTAATTTTTCGTATTTATTTCATTCATATTACATACATGTATTAGAGTATTTATTTCATGAATCTTCTGACTATTTATGTATATATTTCATTGACTGTGACTAGATTTCATTATTTTTTCATGGACTATTATTATCTGAGTATTTATCTCATAGACTATTTCATCTATTTCATAGACTATTCTAATATTTATTGAATGGACTATGCATCTATATGAACTTTTATTTCATAGAGTATTTCCTTAAAATCATGTGTTTAATTGTAATATTTAAAGTACTAATTCTAATTAGATAAGAGGAAAATAAAATTACATGTCCTAATTGCATGTCCTAATTCTAAATTGCAAGTCCTAAATATAATTAAATATTGAAGTCCTAATTGGTCTGAGTCCTAATTCTAATTGTAAGTCAAAATTCTAATTGCAAGTGGAAAATATAATTACATGTTTAAGTATGAGGTCATAATGTTAATATATAATAAGAATGAATTTATCATCTTAATTAACATTAATTAATGCAAAAAAAATGACATTATTTACTATTCTATACTAATTGTGTTTTTCCATAGACCAAGTTGACAACTTTGATCCATGCACATGCTCTTGTGACAAGTTATTTGTGTGACTTTGGAATGGTTAAATTCACCTCCAACATCTCTTTGTAAATGGTTTGAATATTTTTGTGTTCAAGAATATCTAACATTGAAGTTTTCAATGGTTTTAATGGTTACAGTTTAATAAGGCTTAATAAATTATGTTATATATAACAATGTTAATGGTTTAAATGGTTTCCAAAGTTCACAAAATTATTGTAAAACTGGTCAAACAACAAGTGTGTGTGTGTGTGTGTGTGTGTGTGTGTGTGTGTGTGTGTGTGTGTGTGTGTGTGTGTGTGTGTGTGAGAGAGAGAGAGAGAGAGAGAGAGAGAGAGAGAGAGAGAGAGAGAGAGAGAGAGAGAGAGAGAGAGAGAGAGCATGTAATATGAATGTAAACATATTATTAATGAGAGTAAGAGTGATGTAGATAAAAAGTTTTAGACCTATAAAATGAGACAATGAAGCAGGGGATCTAGGCTTATAACTAGAAGCAACAATATGTGAGTAAATAGGCATATAAATGACTATATGGGACAATAATGGAAAAATATGATATGCCAAATTTAAGTCAATGAACAAAGTGTTATAGAATGAAGAAACTCGAAAGGATTAAAGAGATATGTGTATAGCAATAAACATTCTCAAAGTTTTGTGAGATAAGTTGAAAATAGAAAACTCATAAAAATAGGTGTCTTATGAAGAGGAAAGATAAATTAAAATACCCAAAGAGGTGGTATATCAAGAGAGAAAACAACTAGAAGGAATTTTGTCAAACAAGTTTACAATGTGAGTAGTTAGGTCCAATTTGGCCAAAAAATTCATAATATTTCATAACAAGTGTAGGTTGAACCAATAAGGGAAAACAATACGTTCATACATGCCAAGGTTTGTGCATACCTCTTGGACAAAGTTTGTCTCGTTTTAGGTCCTAGGGCTCTTAAAAGATGTCACTTGAGTAATGTAGATTAGAAGGAGGTTAGTGATAACTTTAAGGAACCCCCCTAAAAAAACCTATAAAATGCTAGCTAAGTGCTATAGTGAATCTTTCCTTTTTTTGAAAAACTATTATTTTCCTGGTGAATCTATGCACATTAATAAAAAAATTTAAAATCATGGCAAATCCTAGTGAATTCTTGCTAAAAAAATAAAAATAATGGCGAATCTTATAAAATAATTATTAAAGAAATTAATTATAATGGTGAATCCTTCCTTTAAAAATTTACATATTTGGTCAACATAATCCCCCCATGCATTCTTTTATTTTTTTTTTAATTTTAAAGCGGGGGCCTAGGGGTGGTAGCCACCGACAAGGTCAAGGGGGCAACACCCCGTTACGAGGATCGAGGGGGAAGCACCTCCTCATAGGTTCCAAGGATAACAACCCCAACACGTAACGATACAGGCGAGGTCGAGGGGCAGAGCCCCTCACCACCAAGCACACATTCACTATCTAGAATATATTAGAGAACACAGATAATTTTTTTTAAAAATATTTCACTTTAAAAACAAGACTAAAATAAAAATGAATTGTTGTAATTGATTATCATTTTGATAAGATGGATGTGGTTGAATTCTACAACCCTCTTAGCATGTGCCTTTTAAAAGGTTTGCTGGGGCCCAAATTTGTGTTGGGCCACACGTTCATAATCTAATTAGGTGGCTCAAAACAAATTTTGAGCCCCGGCAAGCCATTTAAAAGGTACATACTAAGAGGGCCACAAAATTCAACAACAACCATTTGATTGAAGTGATAGTCAATGGTAATGAATCAAAGTCATATTCAAAGCGAAATTATCCCTAAAAGTATAGGATAATTTATTAATAATGGTGATATTACTCCAAAAGTAATGACAGGAATACAATATTAATGGTGAATCCAATTAAAATTTACAATGATATTATAAACTACTGGTGAATTAGCTCTAATGATGCATCATTTACTTGGCAAAATACTTTAATTTATTGGTTTACAAAAATAATTCTTAGGTGATTTAACCAAGATAAAATTATGTTTTGTAAAAATTGGGCAATTTAGCCCCTCGTTGGTTGCAATATATTCGTCAAATTTAAATTGGTAGATTTGAACTATTTGCCAATTGGCGAAGATTCACCACTTAAAAAATCATTGAAGGAGATGTTTGATAGGGTTTAACCATCCACTGCAATAGTTTGGCATAGTTTTTTTTAAATTCTTAACAAGCACAACTTTGTTCATTTAAGAAAATGTTCTAGAGTGAATGAATCACTTAATAATGCCTATAAATACAAGTCCTAATTGCAAGTCTTAATTAAAGTCCTAATTTCATCTCTTAATTAATGTCCTATTTTCATCTCCTAATTACAAGTCTTATAAATGCAACTCCTAATTTCATGTGTTAATTAAAGTCCTAATTCCACCTCTTAATTAATGTCCTATTTTCATCTCCTAATTGCAAGTCCTATAAATGGAAGCCCTAATTTTATGTCTTAATTAAAGTCCTAATTTCATCTCTTAATCAATGTCCTATTTTCATCTCCTAATTGCAAGTCCTATAAATGCAAGTCCTAATTGGAAGTCATAATTAAAGTCCTAATTTCATCTCTTAATTAAGGTCCTATTTTCATCTCCTAATTGCAAGTCCTATTAATGCAAGTCCTAATCTCATGTCTTAATTAAAGTGTTAATTTCATCTCATAATTACAAATATTAATTAAAGTATTGATTTCATCTCCTAATTACAAGTCTTAAATAAAATCCTAATTTAATCTCTTAACTAATGTCCTTGCAAGTCGTAATTGCAAGTCTTAATTAAAGTCCTAATCTAACTTTTAATTAAAGGGTTAATTTCATCTCATAATTGCAAATCTTAATTAAAGTCCTAATTTCATCTCCTAATTGCAAGTCTTAAATAAAGTCCTAATTTCATCTCTTAACTAATGTCTTAATTTCATGTCCTTGCAAGTCATAATTGCAAGTCTTAATTAAAGTCCTAATTTCATATTTTAATTAACTTGTCCTAACTTCATCTCCTAATTGCAAGTCCTACTCTCATGTCTTAATTAAAATGCCAATTTCATCTCATAATTGTAAATCTTAATTAAAGTCCTAATTTCATCTTCTAATTGCAAGTCTTAAATAAAGTTTTAATTTCATCTCTTAGCTAATGTCCTAATTTCATGTCCTTACAAGTTGTAATTGTAAGTCTTAATTAAAATCCTAATCTCATGTCTTAATTAAAGTGCTAATTTGATCTCATAATTACAAATCTTAATTAAATTCCTAATAAGCAGAAAGTAAGCATTCTGATGAACAGAGACAAAATAGAGAGTAAGAATTTTGAGGAATAAAAAATAGATTTGTTAACCGGAATAAAAACTACAATCCAATCAGAAAATAAATCTTTTCCATTTTTCTGGAAAAAAATCAAAACCAACTTTAAAAATCCATTCAAATTTATCTTCTGTACAAATAAAATTAATGGGATGAAAACATAAGTATCCCTCCCTTCGGCAGGGACTAAAAAAGACGACAAAAACATTTATAAATTGCACCGTCATCAGATGAGCTACCAACAAGAGGGGAAACTTGTCTCTTTGTCACAAATTAAATCATTGGCGTACATGTCAATGCCTTTAAAATAAAGCATTTTAGTAGTTTGTGAGAATATCAGCATCTATTTTCTCTGCTCTTTCGGTTTTTGTTTGATACATATAAGGATCTTTATCACAGCAGCCAGCCAAATAGTTTATAACGATGGACAACACAGTCTGATTGATTCTAACGATGATCAATTCAGTCTGAAATGGTAAAGCTTAAACAGTCCTCCATCGTAAACAGCCGGCACGTTTTCGTGCTGGCTGTGTATGGATTTTTCGACTGTGATCTCTGTCAACGTTTACTTTCAACCAGCCGACTGAATTGCATTCGACCAGTTTAATGACGTTGTTTGTCAATGAATTGCATTCGACCATTTCTGTCAACAGGTTTTCGACGAACCAGTCGTTTAACAACACACCGGCTGGTTTTATGTAGTTATCTAAATTTTTAAATGTCAATGCATTTTAGTAGTTTGTAAGAATGTCAGCATTATATTCTCTTCTCTTTCGGTTTTTTTGTTTGATACATGTGCCGGCTGTTTCCTTTTGAACATATGAAATGGTGTAATTTTATGGTGAGTCTCTCTATATAAGGAAGGGCAGGGAATGCAACTTTCATAAATCCATATTTTGATATTGTACAGTTCACCATGGCAATGAAGTTAAGCAAGCATGTCCTGTTACTGTTGCTCCTTTTAGTAGGAATACCAGCCATAAAAACTGTTATAGCAGAGAGTGTGTATATAGTTCATCTTCAGGAACCAGACGAGGGGTTTCTTGATTCTGCCGATCGCAAAACCTGGCATTCATCATTTCTGCGAGATGAATCTAGTCTTATTTATTCTTACAAGAATTCCATTACTGGTTTTTCTGCCAAACTGAGCGAGGAGGAAGTAGAGGAAATAAAAAATTCTGACGGCGTTTTGCAAGCCTACCCAGATGCAATTGTGCAGCTGCAGACAACTTATTCTTCTCGTTTTCTTGGGCTCGATCCTCAGAAAAATGGTGGGCTATGGCAGACATCTAAGATGGGGGAAGGAATCATTATTGGCGTTCTTGACGGTGGGATCTGGCCAGAGAGCCCTTCCTTTCATGACCAGGGAATTCCATCGCCACCCCAACGGTGGAAGGGAATTTGCCAGAATGGAACTGACTTCGGTCCTTCCAACTGCAATAACAAGATCATTGGTGCAAGATATTATGACAAAGGAAATATTGCTAGTCCCATAGAGTACGCTAACTCTTCTAGAGATTCTGATGGGCATGGGACTCATACATCGTCAATAGCAGCTGGGAATAGTGTGAGTAATGCTAGTTTTCTTGGAATCGCCAACGGAACAGCCCGAGGTATTTTACTTACAGTTATTCTTAAATGTTGGAGAATAGATCATGAACAATAATGATTAGTATAAATAGTTTAGCAATAAATAAATTAGTATACCTCGCCTCAAAAACCCCTCTCTCCCCCTTTTTTTACCTCTCGCCACTCTTCGTGTTCTTTTCTTCTTTGGTGTTCACCTCTCCTTTCCCCTTTTCATGTTACCTTCTTCGTTTGTTACTTTTCTTCCTCTTCCTTTCCTTTCTCCTCTCCTATCCTCTCTACCCTAGTGTTCTTCCCCCCTCTCTTCCTTTCCTGTCTTTGGCATCCTTCTAGTGTCATGCTCTCCCGCGTCTCCTTTCTTCTTCTTTCTTCGTCCTCCTTTCTATTCTTCTTTTTTTGCCAGTTCTCATTCAGCTTATCTCGTTTTATGTTCCTCCTCTCTTTTTTCCCTTTTCCTTTTGAGAGGTTCATCTTTATTTTTTATAGTCGTTCGATTGCATGTTTCTTGGTTTGTTTTTTACACCTTCTTAGTATATTGTTGTGTACATTTATAGTCTCTCTTGCTTTTGGTAGTGTTTTTAGCTTCACCTTTGTTGCCTAGTTCTTTTCCTTTGTTACATTTGTTCCTGTTGAACTTTAGGTGCTAATTCTCTTGTATTTTTGCTCATTATTCTTTCTTACATATATACATTTTCATTTATTTGCATACATACATACATACATATATGTATGTATGTATATTTATGTATGTATGTATGCAAGTAAATGAAAATGTATATATGTAAGAAAGAATAATGAGCAAAAATACATACATACATACATACATAATGCCTTGTTTATATATCCTCCAACTTTTATTCTTTCCTATTTATTTTTTATGTGTTTGTTTATAGAAGACCATTTACATTTATTCATATATTGACTTTTTCTCCAAATTTATATATATAGGTTTATTATGTAATCCTCTTCTTTCATAATTTTATCCTACTTTATGCACGATTCTAGTGCATTAAATCCTTTATTTTTTTTTCCTTATTTTTTTCTAGTTTTTTCGCCTTTCATTCATATAATTGTAGTACATTATTCAATAGTATTCTATATATCATTGTGTATTTTTCTTCTTTCTCCATATATATATACATTGTTCTTGTTGTCATTTTTTAACTTCGTGCATCCCTATTTCTACTAGAGTTACTCTTCATATATAGTCATATTATTATATAACTATTAAACCTTTTTAATATTATTTTAAGATATATTTTGGATGTGTTTTTATAACTACTTTCTAAATAGATTATTTTGTTTCGGGGCTTCTTTCTGCTTTGTTCTTATGATGTCATTTACTTTATTTACTCTGTTTTGTGTTGTTTTCTTTTATATCTCTATGTTTGTGGGTTTATCCATGGTTTTGTTTGTACATTCTTAGGTGGTTTAAGTATATATATATAATTTCCTTGTGGTTTCTTGGTTCAAGTGAGCCACTCCCCCCCTCTTTCTATTGATACTATTCAGGTCTCCAAACTTATCATTTCTAATTCTCTTTTTTGGCTCTCTTCTTCCTGATGATGGATCACAGAGTGTGATCCGAAACGTTGAAGGAAAAACTTTCACACAATCAAATCCTGAAACATTCAAGATAAAATAAATAAATTGTTTGCTTGGAGCAATCATTTTCTCCTATTCTTATAATTGGATATGTTTTCCTAGTCATTCTTCTGATTCTAACACTTGTGATTTATTATTAGAATGAAAAAAAAAAAAAAGTCTTTAATTAAAATTTTAAAATGGAAGGTTTCTTACTTTTGAAGATTTAGAAATTGGAAACATCAATTCAAATTTTTTTATTATTTGTAAACATTGATAATAATTTTAAATTTTAATATATTATTTACTCAATTCCCAGCTATTAATCATAATCATAACGATTTTGGTTGCTTGCAACTTGCAAACAGGAATGGCTCCTTTGGCTCACCTGGCTATGTACAAAGTGTGCTGGGACACAGGGTGCACCTTGTCAGACATCCTCGCAGGTTTGGACGACGCCATTGCAGACGGGGTGGACATACTCTCGCTCTCTCTCGCAACGGGCTCGGTGCCCTTCTACCAAGATTTCATTGCTATCGGCGCCTTCCGAGCAATGGAGAAGGGCATATTTGTAAGCTGCGCCGCAGGCAACTGGGGGTCCTTGAGCAACGAAGCTCCATGGATAACCACAGTCGGAGCAAGCACCATCGACAGAGACGTCGTCGTCGACATAAATCTAGGCAACGGAAGCCTCTTCCTCGGCGAAACCATTTACCCGGCCCAAAACACAGTCCAAATAACTGCACCTTTCATGTACAACATACAAGATACATTCTGCTATTCTCCCGACCAGTCAGTGGTGGAAGGGAAGATATTGCTGTGTGAGGAGGCAGTCGAAAGTGCTGGTCCGCAAACAGCAGATGTGCTTCTACAGGCAGGAGTGCTTGGAATAGTCATAACTCAAGACCCACTTCATGCCCAAGAAACCTTCGTCTCTCCCGACATTATACCTTCGGCACAGGTCGATTTCAAAGAAGGAGAAACGATGAAGGCCTACATCAATTCCACTGCAAATCCCACTGTCACACTCTCTTTCAAGGGTGCCCTGTTTGGAACAAGAAATGCCCCTGCAGTGGCCTCGTTTTCATCCAGAGGCCCGAGCCAAGCAAGCCCTGAGATACTCAAACCCGACATTGTTGCGCCTGGTGTTGACATCCTGGCCGCGTGGCCACCTAACATCAGTCCCAATGGTATTGCGAGCAATAAAACAGATGAAAGGAGAGTCGATTATAATTTCGAGTCTGGGACTTCCATGGCAACGCCTCATGTAAGCGGACTTGCCGGGTTGTTGAAGAGTGTGCATCCTGATTGGAGCCCCGCAGCCATTAAATCTGCGCTCATGACCACTGCAGATGCCATGGATCGTACAGGCCATCCTATCATCGACAATTCTAATGGAAGCTTTGCGAATCTTTTTGCCACTGGTTCTGGGCATGTGAATCCTGAAAGGGCGGCACATCCAGGGCTTGTTTATGATATCACTGCTGACGACTATGTTGCTTTTCTCTGTAGTTTGAACTACAATGCTTCTCAGATTCTCATGATTACTAATAGAAAGGTCAGCTGTAACTCCAGTTTGGCAGGAAACCTGAATTACCCTTCTTTCTCTGTGGTCTTCAATAATACTGACAAGTTTTCTGCTTCTTTCCAAAGGACTGTAACTAATGTCGGAGATCCCAAATCAAATTACAGTGCCCAAGTCGTGGAACCCAATGGAATGAAAGTGTCTGTGAATCCAAATCAGTTGTCGTTCACTGCAGTGAATGAGAAGAGTTATACAGTTACATTTGATAGCATTTTGGCACCACCGCCCTCCATTACTGTTTACGCTGAAGGGTCTTTGAGTTGGGTGTCTGATGATGAGAAGCACAAAGTAAGGAGCCCCATATCCGTGACATGGCTATAGTATAAGATTTTGGGTCTCCCACCTTCCATCCTCCTCCCAAAATTGTTGGATAACTGATGTGGCACAGCCACATGTGCAGTTTCCATTTTAGTATTTCTATTTTCTTAGTTAGTTTCATTTAGATACTTTTAGGAATTTGGCAACTTTTGTGTTGCATGATGATGCATGTAAATCATGCTATCTTTGGTTTGTTATTTTCTGTTTTTTCTATTTAGATTCTTTTGTAGCAAAGATATATATAATGTAATAAAGAGCTGTAGCTCTCTAGTTTTTCAACAGCAATAAAAGTTTATTCTCTGTGTCTGCATCTATCCTTTTATGGTTTTTTGTTTGTCTGCTGTCATATTTGTTTGTTTAAAAAATCTTCATTTGGTATCAGAGCAGGTTAATTAGCCAGAAAATTTATCATGTCAAATTCTAACTCTTTGCCAATCCCAGAATTTAATGGATCTGATTATGATTATTGGTACATCAAGATGATGACTTTTTTGATAGGAAAAGATTTATGGGAAATTGTAGAAACAGGATATGAAGAGCCAGCTGATTGGAATGTTCTTGCAGCCAATGATAGAACAGCTAAGAAGGAAGCTAAGAAGAAGAATGCACAAGCTTTATTTCACATTCAAATAGCTCTTGATAAGAGCCTATTTCCAAGAATTGCAGGTGCACAGACAGCTAAAGATGCCTGGAAGACTCTAAAAGAAGCTTACCAAGGTAGTGATCAAGTCAAAGTTGTGAAGTTGCAGACATTAAAAAGAGAATTGGAGAATTTGAAGATGCAAGAAAGTGAAAATGTAAGTGATTATTGTGTAAGAGTAAAAGATGTGGTTAATAAAATGGCTACTCTTGGAGAAACTATGGACAATGAAGTTGTGATCAAAAAGGTGTTGAGGTCTCTAACACCAAGGTGGAACAATGTTGCCATCATCATTGAAGAAAGCAAGGATTTGACTACTCTTCAGTTTGATCAACTTGTTGGATCTCTCATGTCTCATGAAGAAAGATTGAGAGATTCATCTAGAGAAAGTAATGAAAAGGCTTTTGCTTCCAAAGTACAAATTACAAAGAAAGAAAATGCTAGCACAAGCACAAAAAATAATCAAGGCCAAAGTAGAGGTCAAAATCAGAATTCTTCAAGAGGAAATAGAGGAGGAAGAGGTGGTCCAAGAGGAAGAGGTAGAGGCAGATTTGATAAAAGAAATGTTCAATGTTATCATTGTAATAGGTATGGTCACTTTGAAAGGGAATGCAAATTAAAAGAAGGTAATAACAATAGAAGTGCTAATTTTGCTAATGAGAATGTTGAGGCTTCTCCTGGTAATTTATTCTTATCATATGACAAAGCTAAAAATAGTTCTAAAGAAGTCTGGTATTTAGATTCAGGTTGTTCTAACCACATGTCAGGAAATGATAAGATTTTTTCTACAATGGATAAAAGTTTCAAAACTAAAATTAAGCTTGGTGATGATAAGTCCTTGGAGGTTGCAGCTAAAGGTGCTATGGAGGTGAATACAAAAGAAGGTAAGAAAAGTGTGACTGATATTTATTACATTCCACAATTAAAACATAATTTATTGAGTGTTGGGCAGTTGTGTGAGAAGAATTATAAGGTGGTATTTGAAAATCAGCAATGGACAATTTATGATAAAAATCAAGGCAATAGGGTGGTTACAGTAGTGCCTATGTCAAAGAATAGGATGTTCCCATTGAAGTTTGGTGAACATAGCAGCCATCTTGCCAATATGGCATATGAGGATAAGGGTTGGCTATGGCATCTCAGATATGGCCATTTGAATTTTCATAGTTTAATGTTTCTCACTTCAAAAGCTTTGGTTTATGGTTTGCCTAAGGTTCAGGAACACAAGGAAGTTTGTGAAGGTTGTGCTAAAGGAAAGCATGCAAGAGAGTCCTTTCCAAAAGGTAATGCATGGAGGGCCCATTACCCACTTCAATTGGTTCACTCAGATATTTGTGGCCCTATGCAGACAAAGAGTTTGGGTAAGTCATCATATTTCATTACTTTTATTGATGATTACTCACGTAAGTGTTGGGTTTATTTTTTGAAGGCCAAGGATGAAGCCTTTGATACATTCAAAAGGTTTAAAGCCTTTGTGGAAAATGAAAAAGCTTGTAAGATCAAATGCTTAAGGATAGATCGTGGAGGAGAATTTTGCTCAAGAGATTTTAAGAATTATTGTGATATGAATGGTATCAAAAGGCAACTCACCACTGCTTACACACCTCAACAAAATGGGGTAGCTGAAAGGAAAAATCGTACAGTGGTGGAAATGGCAAGGAGTATGCTACATACCAAAGGATTAGACAATTCTTTTTGGGGTGATGCAGTTGCTACAGCAGTGTACATTCTCAATAGGAGTCCTACTAGAGCACTTGATATGATGACTCCTTATGAAGCCTGGTATAAAAAAAAGCCTAATGTTAATCATTTTAGAGTTTTTGGTTGTTTAGCCTATGTTCATGTGGCTGATCAAAAGAGACACAAATTAGATCCCAAAAGTGAGTCATGCATTTTTGTTGGATATAGTGAGCAAAGTAAGGCTTACAGGTTGTATAACCCTCACACTAATAGTATTCTTGTTTCAAGAGATGTGATTTTTGATGAAGGGGGAGTTTATGGTCATCAAAAAGGCCAAGTTGAGAAATCTAAATCTGTTTTGAGTGGTGGTATTATTGCTGATATTGATCATGAGCAGCCAGGTAATACTTCAATTCCAAGTGCTATACATCCACCAAATAGCCCCTCATCTACTTCTTCAGTTTCAAGTACAAGTCCAAATTCAAGTCCAAGTCCTACAAGGAAGGTAAGAAGCTTAAGTGATATCTATCAAAGAAGTACAATCCAAGCACATGAAGAGAATCCTATAGGTGAAACAATAAATTTTGCTTTATTCTCACAATCTATTTTTGAACCATCATGTTATGAAGATGCATGTGTTAATGAAGTTTGGGTGGAAGCAATGCAAGAAGAGATGGATGCTATTCATAGGAATGGTACTTGGGAGCTTACAGAGCTTCCTCATGACAAGAAAAAGATCGGAACTAAATGGGTCTACAAGACTAAGTACCATAGTGATGGGAGTGTTGAAAGACACAAAGCAAGATTAGTTGCTAAAGGCTTCACACAGAGGTATGGCATTGATTATGAAGAAACATTTGCACCAGTAGCTCGACAAGAGACTATTAAAATGTTGATTTCCCTTGCAGCCCAAAAGAAATGGAGCATTCATCACATGGATGTGAAAAGTGCCTTCCTGAATGGGTACTTAGATGAGGAAATTTCTGTGGAACAGCCACAAGGTTTTGAGGTGCAAGGAAAAGAACATCATGTCTACAAGCTGAAGAAGGCCTTGTATGGCCTCAAGCAAGCACCAAGAGCTTGGTATGCTAGGATTGATGGGTATTTTCAGCAAAATAGCTTCAAGAGAAGTAAAAGTGAGCCTACCCTCTACTACAAACAAGAAGGTAATGATATTCTTATTGTGAGTTTATATGTTGATGATTTGTTGTATATGGGCAGTAGTTCTAAGATGAAGGATGAATTCAAGCATGCTATGATGAATGAGTTTGAAATGAAAGATTTAGGCCTTATGCAATATTTTCTAGGCATGGAGGTTTATCAAAGTAAGGATGGAATTTTCCTTTGTCAAACAAAATATGCCAATGATATGTTGAAGAAGTTTGATATGGTTGATTGTAAATCAGCCTCCACTCCAATTTCTCATGGAGTTGTGTTGTGTAAAGAGGATGGTGCTAAAAGAGTTGATGGGACAGCTTATAGAAGTGTGGTTGGCAGTCTAATGTTTCTAACCCACACAAGGCCTGATATTGCTTATGCAGTTTCTCTTGTTTCAAGGTACATGACAGAACCTTCTGAATTACATATGCAGGCTGCTAAAAGAATTTTGAGGTATGTGAAAGGAACTCTTGCTTTTGGCATTCATTACTACAGTTCTAAAGGCTTTAATCTAGTTGGTTTCAGTGATTCTGATTGGGGAGGTAGTGTGGATGACCGGAAGTCTACCTCTGGTAATTGTTTTACTTTTGGTTCTGGTTTGGTTTCTTGGAGTTCAAAGAAACAAAGTATAGTTTCTCTTTCTTCTACAGAGGCAGAATATGTTGCAGTCACCTCTGCAGGTACTCAAGCATTATGGCTCATAACAATTCTTGAAGAGATTGGTGAAACACAAGTTCAGCCTACAGTGCTCTTCTGTGATAATATGAGCACAATCAAATTGGCAAAAAATCCCGTGCATCATAGTAGAACTAAACACTTTGATCTAAAATATCATTTTATCAGAGATTTGGTGCAAAAGAAAGAAGTAGAACTCAGGTATATCAAGACTACAGAACAACTTGCAGACATTTTCACCAAGGGCGTTGCAAAGGGCGTTGCAAAGGTTCAGTTTTTGATGCTTCGAGATCATATTGTGACTCCTCTCCGCATCAAGGGGGAGTATGTTGGATAACTGATGTGGCACAGCCACATGTGCAGTTTCCATTTTAGTATTTCTATTTTCTTAGTTAGTTTCATTTAGATACTTTTAGGAATTTGGCAACTTTTGTGTTGCATGATGATGCATGTAAATCATGCTATCTTTGGTTTGTTATTTTCTGTTTTTTCTATTTAGATTCCTTTGTAGCAAAGATATATATAATGTAATAAAGAGCTGTAGCTCTCTAGTTTTTCAACAGCAATAAAAGTTTATTCTCTGTCTCTGCATCTATCCTCTGTCATATTTGTTTGTTTAAAAAATCTTCAAAAATATTCTGCAGGTCATGTTCTTGTTCCTCCGCCTGAATAAAACCCCTTTCAGAAAAAGATCATCTCAGGCAGGCCTGGAATTTGATGGTGTGTAGACCATTTTTTTCAAATTTAAACTCTATTTCAAAATTTATTATACCATATAGCTTGACTTGTTATATTTTATATAACTATATATATTACACACTTTAAATTATTAGTAAAAGCACCAATAGTGTTATCAAATGGTCTATAGGCACAAATATTTATAAGCCTCTGGCTAAATAATATATATTTACGTCGATAGGTGTTTACTCGTAGAGTGAGTCCACCTCCGTACACTTAGCAGTGTATAATCAACGGACTGGGTTGTTGCAAAGGTAGATGATGACCATTGGGTTAATCCCTGCCATTCACATGTTCAACAATGAATTAGATTGCAGGTATTGAATGCTAGGTTGCAGGTATGGAATGGTGAAGGAATTTTCCCTGGCTATCTTCTATGAAGGTCGGTGGAGATCGGGCGGCAAGAATAAAATAGAACAGACACAGGATAAATCTTCGTTGTTTGTTGTCTAACAACGATCTATAACTGAACATTCGTTGCTTCCACGACAAACAAAGGGCGTTAATGCTTGCTTAGAGCCTTCACGCCATGAGGCAGCAAGCTATGAAATGGGAATAGGCGATTAAATTGTGTTTCAACTTGTTTTGTTTTCCTGCTTTGCTGAAGATTTCCGGACGCGGTTGTGCGGGTTTCCTACATTTATTCCTGGCTCTCAGTGCTGTAAGTTTCTCTGCACCACTTGATTTAAAACTTCTCATTGTTAGATTACATTCCCAGTTGAAATCACATTGAATGTTTTTGAATGTTTTTGAATTTATATAAGGAGAACAAAATATGTGAAAAGGTTGGTGATACTTATTATTCTTGATTATGCCCAGCGAGTGGATGCGCTAAATTTTATGGCCGTATAGCTGTGTTTATGCTTAAAATTTAATTGGTTGAAAAATGGTAGCGTTATTTTTATATCAAATTCTCTATTGAAACATGCATCTGTGTCCAAATGCTTAGGCCATAGACAAGGTCTACAAAAGTCAGTAAATATTGTCACTAAATAATTGCAAAGTGCATTATAAAAATATGCAAATTCATAAAGCTATAAATTTGGAGTTCTTTTCTTCAACTCTCCTAAACTTATCAGGAATAATTGTAATGAATTGAACAAAGTTCATCTTATGCTTTGGAGTTCTCCAGCGTCAATCCTCTTAAGCTTAACATGCAACTCATGTTGACGTTGCTTTACTCTTAAAGTTTCATTTTCACTGCAGTTTCAGTTTTTCAACTTTCCTGAAGGAATTCTAAAAAGCACATTGAAGTGTAGGGAATTGCAAATCTTAGATTAACAGTTCCATATGCATTAAAAAGTTTTTCTTTTAATAGTTTCATTTAGAGTAAGAAGATTGTGTGGGCTTAGTGAGACCGCAGCTTGAAAAAGTAACTTCCTATCAAGCAATTTAGGTCTCATTTTTGCTGCATCTATATGTTTTAAATGGGTATTCTTTTAACTTTTCTCCTATATTATTGGGCACTAAAAAATCAAAAGACGAATAAAAAAATCAAAGAATAAGTGCAATATAATGACAATTACAAAGATACTAGATTAAAAACTTTGCCTAGCTTTGTCCAGGAAAGAGGAGAATTAAGATAGTTACTCTTTACACTAGGCAGGCGAATGTAGAAGAGTTCTTCCTTGAGTTCACCATCTGAGAAATCCGGTGCGTGCCAAACCTAGGTCATATCATTACTAGCATGTTCCTGCAGGGCTATTGGGGCTTGAACTGCAAAAGGAAAACACAAAGATGTAAAACCAATACAAAGAGTAAACAAAGAAAATACACCCAACATCATCACCCAACACTTAAAAAATTTAAAATATTAAATGCAGATGTAGAAAAACAAAGCATTTTAATATTTTACATTCCTTAAAGTTGCATATCCATTGTATGATTATCTTTTCTACATAATTGTTTTACAACAATTTTCAAAGATTGCCTTAAACATAATGGAAAATTGCTATTTAATCAAAAGTATTTTTAAAGATTATTATTGAACTATGATTTAAACTATAATACGATTGAAAACATTGTCACCTTTTAGATTTGTAGTTATTAACTTATTAACAAAATGTAGAATAATGGGAGAGGGAGAGGTATCCCAAGTGAGATCAGATTTGTATTATCGACATAATCTTTACTTTAAGTTTTAACGCGCCCACTGTACCATAATATTATAAGGGCCAGTTACACAGATATTTTGAATCACAACATATAGCATAAAATGCTACATTAGGACAATCAACATTTGCACCTATAAGTCTCCCACCCTCCTTTAGCCTAAACATATTTTAAAACTCATCTCAAAGGCAAGTTTGACTCGTACATTTACCTATGAATTTTGAGCTATGTATATCTTTTTTTATAGTTACCTTTTGACTTCTAAACATGTAGCAAACAAAACTTGGACTTGAGGGTAATCAATAGCTTTTGTTGAATGCATCTAGATAGTTGTCCGTGTACCATTCAATGAATTTAGGTATTTTCATCTTGAAGTTTATTGAATTAATTTTTATCCACAATAGAAACCCTCCTAGCATAGACTTTAGAACATTTAGGAAGTCCAAATATTTATCAAAATTACCGAAGTATACTCATAACAAAACCATATCAAAAGTAGATTGATGCAATAGGCTCGATAGAGCAGCAGAGAATGAGAAAGAACAAAAGGATGATGCAATGAATGTCAAAGTTACAATTGCACAATATTTAATTAATAATACAACTTTAAATGACAATAAAGAAATATTTAACATTATGCACAAGTTATATAAACAATCATCATTTCAGACATCACAAATCTTTAGCTAGAAATAGTTAAATTTCTATGAAACTCACCAAGTTATTAAACATCAGAAAATGAAGAATTCATTGACAATTTCAATAAGAAAGCTTTGAGTAGGACATATATTAGAATTTCCAAACAGAAAGAATTGTGTTATAATATAACATACTTCTTTTGGGTTCTGCATGAAGAGGCAGTCATCTTTATTCGATCATCAAAGGTGTAGATACATCCATTATATACTGAGATTGGTTGACAGTTATAACTATATGGTTATATCAAATTGATGGTTGATAGTTATGACTATACGGTTATATCAAACCGAACACCGTAGAAAACTAAACGCTGAACAATGTAATGCCAACATTCCCCCCCTTATTACATTGTTCTTGCAATGGTACCAAGGTACCCCCCCTTAATGCTAGAATACTCAACAAAGCTGATTACATAATATGAATACATATTTTATAGAAGATCTTCTCCCAAAGAACAAATCCTAAACCAAGTGAGGCTCCATCGTGCTGTCTCGTCTACCCTCGGAAAGGCGTTGCTTTGAGCTGTGTTCTTGAGCTCTTTAGTCCCAAGCTCTCAAATCATAGAGTCTTGAATTATTCGACGATGGCCCCTAAGAGATACGACAGATCTCTACCATGTTGTCTAGTGACTACGAAAGGGTATAATTCAAGATCATATACTCTTTGAAGCTCGCTGGACAACAATCCATATTGAGCTCAACACCAAACCCCAAACCTGTCTCCAAAACAAAATCTTCACAAAACATACATTCTTCAAATCTGTCAGCTCCGCCAGCATCAATAAACAAAAAAGAAAACAACCAAAACCAAAAATGCTTCTCATGCAAAGCATCATCTCAAAGCGAGAAGCTAACTTGAGATGATGGAAAATCCTCCATCCTTCGATGCCACCAGCCTCCAATATGACCCTATTAGTCCTTACCCTCCAAAGATAGCACCAAAGGAAGTACTACAATCCCTGAAAACCTCCAAATATATGTCAGTAGGAATAACTAGTTTGTTTCCATCCATGGTATGAAAAGATTGCATGATATTGAATATATTTTGTCCAACCTTCATTAGTATATGTTATATCTGCCACTGCTAACTAACATTGAGAGCAGGAACCATTCTTAATTCTTTAGCCTTTTAAACCTCCTTACATTTGTTGGAAGACTACCTTGAT
Organism: Cunninghamia lanceolata; assembly: GCA_027924645.1. Lineage (NCBI taxonomy): Eukaryota > Viridiplantae > Streptophyta > Pinopsida > Cupressales > Cupressaceae > Cunninghamia > Cunninghamia lanceolata. The sequence goes on along the minus strand of BSBN01001152.1, from coordinate 14,831,481 downwards.
GTACACCCTCTCTCTTAATCCGTCATCATACACCAATAGCATGCTTGACATACATGAGATTAAACTTGTGACCAATGTAAAAGTTTTTACCTTCAAAATCAAAACTCACCCTTATCTTCCTTATCCTCTTATAAAAAAAACTTATATCTTCCGTATATATATATATATATATATATATATATATATATATATATATATATATATATATATATATATATATATATATATATATATATATATATATATATATATATATATATATATATATTTTAAGGATGCATACAAGTTTCAAATGATAAACTTCTTACAAAGTTGTCAAACTTCATATCAAATCCCTTATTGCTCAAAACTAATTTCAACACACATGATTGTTTCAAGAGACTTTACTCCCCACGCATGAAACCTGTCACTTCCCACACACAGCAATGCAAACTAGCACTTTTCTAGACAGCAACAAACACATTCAACAAAAAATTAACTTTCTTCAAATAGTTTACCTGCCATGATAGGTCTGTGCAACCAACAAACACCTTCTACATCAAACAATGTCCAAGCATCTCCTATCTTTCAAACATCAAACATCAAGTCTTAACTATTGGATAATTGCTGGCACTATGCCAGATGTGTAGTTTCCATTTTAGAATTTCTATTTTCTTAGTTAGTTTCAGTTAGATGCTTTTAGGAATTTGCCAACTTTTGTGTTGCATGATGATGCATGTAAATCATGCTATCTTTGGTTTATTATTTCTGTTTTTCTATATAGTTTCCTTTGTTGCAAATATATACAATGTAATAAAGAGTTGTAGCTCTCTGGTTTTTCAATTGCAATAAAAAGTTTATTCTCTGTGTCTGCATATATCTTGTATGGTTATTTTGTTTGTTCATTTTAAAATCTGTTGTTATATTTGTTTGTTTAAAAATCTTCATTTGGTATCAGAGCAGGTGAATTTGTTAGAAAATTTATCATGTCAAATTCTAACTCTTTGCCAATCCCAGAATTTAATGGATCTGATTATGATTATTGGTGCATCAAGATGACAACTTTTTTTATAGGAAAAGATTTATGGGAAATTGTAGAAACAGGATATGAAGAGCCAGCTGATTGGAATGTTCTTGCAGCCAATGATAGAACAGCTAAGAGGGAAGCTAAGAAGAAGAATGCACAGACTTTATTTCACATTCAAATAGCTCTTGATAAGAGCCTATTTCCAAGAATTACAGGTGCACAGACAGCTAAAGATGCCTGGAAGACTCTAAAAGAAGCTTACCAAGGTAGTGATCAAGTCAAAGTTGTGAAGTTGCAAACATTAAAAAGAGAATTTGAGAATTTGAAGATGCAAAAAAGTGAAAATGTGAGTGATTATTGTGTAAGAGTAAAAGATGTGGTTAATAAAATGGCTACTCTTGGAGAAACCATGGACAATGTAGTTGTGATCAAAAAGGTATTGAGGTCTCTAACACTAAGGTGGAACAATGTTGCCATCATCATTGAAGAAAGCAAGGATTTGACTGCTCTTCAGTTTGATCAGCTTGTTGGATCTCTCATGTCTCATGAAGAAAGATTGAGAGATTCATCTAGAGAAAGTAATGAGAAGGCTTTTGCTTCCAAAGTACAAATTACAAAGAATGAAAATGCTAGCACAAACACCAAAAATAATCAAGGCCAAGGTAGAGGTCAAAATCAAAACTCTTCAAGAGGAAACAGAGGACAAAGAGGTGGTCCAAGAGGAAGAGGCAGAAGCAGATTTGATAAAAGAAATGTTCAATGTTATCACTGCAATAGGTATGGTCACTTTGAAAGGGAATGCAAATTAAAAGGAGGTAATAACAATAGAAGTGCTAATTTTGCTAATGAGAATGATGAGGCTTCTCCTAGTAATTTATTCTTATCATATGACAAAGCTAAAAATAGTTCTAAAGAAGTTTGGTATTTAGATTCAGGTTGTTCTAACCACATGTCAGGGAATAATGAGATTTTTTCTACAATGGATAAAAGTTTCAAATCTAAAATTAAGCTTGGTGATGACAAGTCCTTGGAGGTTGCAGCTAAAGGAGCTATGGAGGTGAATACAAAAGAAGGTAAGAAATGTGTGACTGATATTTACTACACTCCACAATTAAAACATAATTTATTGAGTGTTGGGCAGTTATGTGAGAAGAATTATAAGGTGGTATTTGAAAATTAGCAATGTACAATTTATGATAAAAATCAAGGCAATAGGGTGGTTACAGTAGTGCCTATGTCCAAGAATAGGATGTTCCCATTGAAGTTTGGCGAACATAGCAGCCATCTTGCCAATATGGCATATGAGGATAAGAGTTGGCTATGGCATCTCAGATATGGACATTTGAATTTTCATAGTTTGATGTTTCTCACTTCAAAAGCTTTGGTTTATGGTTTGCCTAAGGTTCAAGAACACAAGGAAGTTTGTGAAGGTTGTGCTAAAGGAAAACATGCAAGAGAGTCATTTCCAAAAGGAAATGCATGGAGGGCCCATTACCCACTTCAATTGGTTCACTCAGATATTTGTGGTCCTATGCAGACAAAGAGTTTGGGTAAGTCATCATATTTGATTACTTTTATTGATGATTACTCACGTAAGTGTTGGGTTTATTTTTTGAAGACCAAGGATGAAGCCTTTGATACATTCAAAAGGTTTAAAGCCCTTGTGGAAAATGAAAAGGGTTGTAAGATCAAATGCTTAAGGACAGATCGTGGAGGAGAATTTTGCTCAAGAGATTTTAAGAATTATTGTGATATGAATGGCATCAAAAGGCAACTCACCACTGCTTACACACCTCAACAAAACGGGGTAGCTGAAAGGAAAAATCGTACAGTGGTGGAAATGGCAAGGAGTATGCTACATACCAAAGGATTAGACAATTCTTTTTGGGGTGATGCAGTTGCTACAGTAGTGTACATTCTCAATAGGAGTCCTACTAGAGCACTTGACATGATGACTCCTTATGAAGCCTGGTATGAAAAGAAGCCTAATGTTAATCATTTTAGAGTTTTTGGTTGCTTAGCCTATGTTCATGTGGCTGATCAAAAGAGACAAAAATTAGATCCCAAAAGTGAGTCATGCATTTTTGTTGGATATAGTGAGCAAAGTAAGGCTTACAGATTATATAACCCTCGTACTAATAGCATTATTGTTTCAAGAGATGTGATTTTTTATGAAGGGGGAGTTTCTGGTCATCAAAAAGACCATGTTGAGAAGTCTAAATCTGTTTTGAATGTGGTATTATTGCTGATATTGATCATGAGCAGCTAGCTAATACTTCAATTCCAAGTGCTATACATCCACCAAATAGCCCCTCATCTAGTTCTTCAGTTTCAAGTACAAGTCCAAATTCAAGTCCAAGTCCTACAAGGAAGGTAAGAAGCTTAAGTGATATCTATCAAAGAAGTACAATCCAAGCACATGAAGAGAATCCTATAGGTGAAACAATAAATTTTGCTTTATTCTCACAATCTATTTTTGAACCATCATGTTATGAAGATGCATGTGTTAATGAAGTTTGGGTGCAAGCAATGCAAGAAGAGATGGATGCTATTCATAGGAATGGTACTTGGGAGTTTACAGAGCTTCCTCATGACAAGAAAAAGATTGGCACTAAATGGGTCTACAAGACTAAGTACCATAGTGATGGGAGTGTTGAAAGACACAAAGCAAGATTAGTTGCTAAAGGCTTCACACAGAGGTATGGCATTGATTATGAAGAAACATTTGCACCTGTAGCACGACAAGAGACTATTAGAATGTTGATTTCTCTTGCAGCCCAAAAGAAATGGAGCATTCATCACATGGATGTGAAAAGTGCCTTCCTGAATGGGTACTTAGATGAGGAAATTTATGTGGAACAGCCACAAGGTTTTGAGGTGCAAGAAAAAGAACATCATGTCTACAAGCTGAAGAAGGCCTTGTATGGCCTCAAGCAAGCACCAAGAGCTTGGTATGCTAGGATTGATGGGTATTTTCAGCAAAATGGCTTCAAGAGAAGTAAGAGTGAGCCTACCCTCTACTACAAACAAGAAGGTAATGATATCCTTATTGTGAGTTTGTATGTTGATGATTTGTTGTATATGGGCATTAGTTCTAAGATGAAGGATGAATTCAAGCATGCTATGATGAATGAGTTTGAAATGAAAGATTTAGGCCTTATGCAATATTTTCTAGGCATGGAGGTTTATCAAAGTAAGGATGGAATTTTCCTTTGTCAATCAAAATATGCCAAGGATATGTTGAAGAAGTTTGATATGGTTGAATGTAAACCAGCCTCCACTCCAATTTCTCATGGAGTTGTGTTGTGTAAAGAGGATGGTGCTAAAAGAGTTGATGGGACAACTTATAGAAGTGTTGTTGGCAGTCTAATGTTTCTAACCCACACAAGGCCTGATATTGCTTATGCAGTTTCTCTTGTTTCAAGGTACATGACAGAACCTTTTGAATTACATATGCAGGCTGCTAAAAGAATTTTGAGGTATGTGAAAGGAACTCTTGCTTTTGGCATTCATTACTACAGTTCTAAAGGATTTAATCTAGTTGGTTTCAGTGATTCTGATTGGGGAGGTAGTGTGGATGACCGAAAGTCTACCTCTGGTAATTGTTTTACTTTTGGTTCTGGTTTGGTTCCTTGGAGTTCAAAGAAACAAAGCATGGTTTCTCTTTCTTCCATAGAGGCAGAATATGTTGCAGTCACCTCTGCAGGTACTCAAGCATTATGGCTCAGAAAAATTCTTGAAGAGATTGGAGAAAAACAAGTTCAACCTACAGTTATTTTTTGTGATAATATGAGCACAATCAAATTGGCAAAAAATCCCGTGCATCATAGTAGAACTAAACACTTTGATCTAAAATATCATTTTATCAGAGATTTGGTGCAAAAGATAGAAGTAGAACTCAGGTATATCAAGACTACAGAACAACTTGCAGACATTTTCACGAAGGTAGTTACAAAGGTTCAGTTTTTTATGCTTCGAGATCGTATTGTGACTCCTCTCTGCATCAAGGGGGAGTATGTTGGATAATTGCTGGCACTATGCCAGATGTGTAGTTTCCATTTTAGAATTTCTATTTTCTTAGTTAGTTTCAGTTAGATGCTTTTAGGAATTTGCCAACTTTTGTGTTGCATGATGATGCATGTAGATCATGCTATCTTTGGTTTATTATTTCTATTTTTCTATATAGTTTCCTTTGTTGAAAATATATACAATGTAATAAAGAGCTGTAGCTCTCTGGTTTTTCAATTGCAATAAAAAGTTTATTCTCTGTGTCTACATATATCTTGTATGGTTATTTTGTTTGTTCATTTTAAAATCTGTTGTTATATTTGTTTGTTTAAAAATCTTCATTAACATATCAAATATTTCAACGGTATATCAGATGTTAAATGGATTTCAGTGATTATATGTCAATCTTGTGACAACCATAAATCTATAACAAAATTCTGCTAGAAAAACCTTGAGTGAATCAACAGATGAAGATGCAGGCATGAGGCGATGCTAGGTCCTTGAAAATAGAGGGCACTCCAAAACACAATTAAAATCTTGCACATTGCTGCTTCATCAGAAAAATAACGCTTCATGCAACAACCAGTTATGGAGACTCGGATATAGTAGAGCTTCTGCTAAGACAAGGAGCACAACAAAGAGATTGTGATAGGAGGACAATACTGCACTATGCCATACAAGTCAAAGATCCAATAAAATTGGCAAAATTATTTCTGGAACACTGTGCATCCGATGAAGAAAGATTGGTTTTGTTGTGGGTCTCCGTAGCAGGTTGGGCACAGCCAATCAAAATCAAAGTTGTGGTACTTACTTCCACAAATTCCCATTGCTGGCATCAGAAAGCGCAAAACATCTCCAACTTGCTCATTTCCTTCAACACCTCTTCAATCTCTTTCCATGACTTTCACGTGGCTCTGATACCAAATGAAGACACAGTCATCTTTATTCAATCATCAAAGGTGCAGATACATCCATTATATACTGAGATTGGTTGACAGTTATAACTATACGGTTATATCAAACTAATGGTTGACAGTTATGACTATACGGTTATATCAAACCGAACACCGTAGAAAACTAAACACCGAACAATGTAATGCCAACACTGCACAAACTGCTCAACTCGGTGATACCTTAATATTTTATCATGGACAATAATTATTTTAACATGTATCTAGGATTAATTTATGACACATAAAACGTAACTGAGCAAAAGAGCAATCAAGGCAATACAGAGAAAGTCTTAATAATAGTAATCCTTTCACCTATTCAAACTCATGAAAGTAGGACAAGTTCATATTGATAAGACCTGATGCCTTTCTTAACTATTTTTATATGGTTATACAATCTATTCTCTCAAATTTTAAAAAATATCTGTATAAAATAATTGATAATTATCACTTAACTTGAGAGATTGTTATGAGAACCTTTTCTCTTTGTTTTTCATATCAATTGTTGTTTTAAATATTTAATCTAAATGTTGGAGTTAGTGAAATCATCACTGCTTGGGTAAGCTTAAGCATTAGTTAGTGTTATTGGCCTTGGCAAACATGAGGAATTGGTATACTGATTGGTGAAACAAAATTCTACATCTTAGCAAGGTAGTTGTTGAATATCATAGGAACGTATCTAAGATTAGCAAGAAGTGATGTCCTAAGATTGGAGGCAGGATCCTAGGCTTCATTAAGAGCACATTTAACAAGGCAATGCACTTCTAACATCACATTCACATTAGCCAAGAAAAGCATCTAATTGTAATGGTTGCTATCAATATTAATTGTTGCTTTATTTAAATTTAAATTCTTGTGTTTTGGAATTTGACAAAACCCATGTAAGTTGTAGCTCAATAATTGGTGCCTTTAGTCTTGGAGAATAGGAGGAAGTATTGGTGAAATAGGATTCCATGGGATCTGCTTGTTGTTCCTTGTTGATAGGAAATGTTGGATCTAGCAAGTGTGATGCTAATACAAACTTTGTTGAGAGAGTTGAATTTTAGCATTGGTGGCTAATGATGTGTCAGAAGTGCATTAGTTGATATACAGGGATTTCAACATGGTATGTTATATCAAAGATAAATGTGATTTCTAAATTCTTTTGATGTCTTGGCATGTTGGATGAAGAGAGGATTAATGTAGGTTTAAGTTAAGATTGTATGATCCAACCATGTATCTAGGGTTCACAATGCCCTTTTTTAATAAAGTGTTTAGATAGAGCCATATGACTATCAAACTTGAGTATCTACCTTTGTTTTCTGTCTCCAAATCCATTTGGTCTGCTTTTGTTTCTCTATCGCCAGATCAATTTGGTTTATGGGTGTGACAAATTTCTCATGTCATTAGCAAATAATGTTCTCAATAGTGTGGGGAGATGAAAACTTGTCATGTTCCCCATGAACACAATGTTCACAATAATCTTGAAGAGAAATAATACTTGTAGACCTAATTTTGCAATTATTTACTGACTTTGTAGACCTTATCTATGGCCTCAACATTTGGATAGAGATGGTAGTTACAAAACAATGAGTTTCTTGTTTGTTTCTCATGAGCTTTCTGTAGGCGAGTTTATACTTCACTTTTACAGTATGCAAGAAACTTTGACATGACAAAGAGCATTTGGTGCAGTCAAGGATGGAGGGTCTAGAGAATGGACTGTCCAAACCTGCAGCTAGAATAAACACAATAGAAACAACACAAGAATAGAATGCAATGGAAGATTCATATGCTCAATATATCAGTCAATTACAATGCTTATATACCGGCAACATGTAGGTTGCAATCTGGCCTTACAGGTTTGTTTTCCGGATTACAACATACATGAAAGATGTGGCATTGAAGTGCCTCCTGAAAAGAACTATTTTCCTATCTTATTGTTACAACTACTGACTTCCTAATGCATCTAAGAAATGTATATATATCATCTTCCAGCTCATAGAATGCTTTGTGTCGGCATCAAGAGGTCTCAAACCCCAATGCAAGATGAAATGTGTAGGAAACATGTAGGTTAGCCTACAACTCATGGTAATGCTCCACAATTGAATAAAACACGGTGCGGATCTCAATGAAGGTCTATCTAGTCCCTAATTGCCTTGTGTGATGTTCCATTTGGCTCCGCAAATCACGAGAATGCTTAATGGATAGTTATGATATTTTATATACCAATTAATGACCATTGTCTGTATAACAAGTTATTCCACATTAATTGGTAATGAACTAGACCTAAAACAATAACTTTAAGAACTTAACTTACAATTAAAAACATAATAAAATTTTCATAGAAATTTAAGTTCACATTTAAAACTTCAGAGGTGTGAAGTTAGCATGTGTAGCAATTAGATATTCTCCTTTAAATTAAATGTTCCATATTAAAAACTTTTCACTTTATGAATGTGACTCAAATTATGATTTATTTGTCTTTTAGATAAAAATGAATATTATATATTTCCTTAATACAATTGATAATATTTTTCAATAAATTTAAAAACTCTAACAAATTGTAAAGACAAAAGATACCGACAGGTCTACTCGAACGACCAACGTACTCAAAGTACAAATTAGAAAATTGCAATTCAATCCACAATCAAATAGAGCACACAGATTACGTCATTCGCACAACTCCCAAGAAATTAGGGCTGTTCCTATTTACCAGTAAGCCATTACAAGACCGAATAACCTTGGACCTATAGGCATTAAAAAGAAAGAGACAAAACATTTATAAATTGCACCGTCATCTGATGAGCTACTTATTTAAACAAGAGGGGAGACTTGTGTCTTTGCCACAAATTAAACCATTGGCGTGCATGTCAATGCTTTTAAAATAAAGCATTTTAGTAATTTGTAAGAATGTCAGCATTTATTTTCTCTGTCTTTGGGTTTTTTTTGTCTGATACATGTAAGTATTAATGAAAGGGCCAAGGATCTTTATCACAACAGCCAGACAAATAGTTTCTAACGATGAACAACAAAGTTTGGTAGTTTCTAACGATGATCGATTCAGTCTGGAATGGTAAAGCTTAAACAGACAGTATGCTTTTTTATTATGTAGGTATCTAAATCTTTAAATATGCCGGCTGTTACCTTTTGAACATATGAAATGGTGTAATTGTGATGGTGAGTCTCTCTATATAAGGAAGGGCAGGAAATGCAACTTTCATAAAGCTGTATTATGTTATTGCATAGTTCACCATGGCTATGAAGTTAAGAAAGCATGTCCTGTTACTGTTGCTCCTTTTAGTAGGAATACCAGCCATAAAAACTGTTATAGCAGAGACTGTGTATATAGTTCTTCTTGAGGAACCAGACGAGGGGTTTCTTGATTCTGCCGATCGCAAAACCTGGCATTTATCATTTCTACGAGATGAATCTAATCTTATTTATTCTTACAAGAATTCCATTACTGGTTTTGCTGCCAAACTGAGCGAGGATGAAGTAGAGAAAATGAAAAATTCTGACGGTTTTTTGCAAGCCTACCCAGATGCAATTGTGCAGCTGCAGACTACTTATTCGTCTCGTTTTCTTGGGCTCGATCCTCAGAAAAATGACGGGCTATGGCAGACATCTAAGATGGGGGAAGGAATCATTATTGGCGTTCTAGACGGTGGGATCTGGCCAGAGAGCCCTTCCTTTCATGACCAGGGAATTCCATCGCCACCCCAACGGTGGAAGGGAATTTGCCAGAATGGAACTGACTTCGGTCCTTCCAACTGCAATAACAAGATCATCGGTGCAAGATATTACGACAAAGGAAATATTGCTAGTTCCATCGAGTACGCTAACTCTTCTAGAGATTCTGATGGGCATGGGACTCATACATCGTCAATAGCAGCTGGGAATAGTGTGAGTAATGCTAGTTTTCTTGGAATCGCCAACGGAACAGCCCGAGGTATTGTCTAGTTTTAACTATTCCTCATTATGCATTAGTACTAAGGGGAAGAAAAGCTCCATTAGAAATAAGCATCCATCAGTGTTTGAAAGTCTCAGTTATTCTTAAATATTATCCATCTTGATAGTAAAAAGGTTAATTTTCTTCAATAAAAATAAAATAAATATTTACAATTTTTATTGTGAATGAGGTGTAAAATTACTATTGACTGTTTAACTATTGAAATAGATGATATTTAAGTAGAGTGCTGGCTCGACCCAAACAGTAGTAAACCTTAACCAGTTGGTACGTTGTAAAACGACCGGCTGGTCAAAATGCAATTGACTCATCCATTTTTGACGATTTCTTTGACAAATCAGAGCAGTCAACATGTGCAGAAGGGCTGATTGATTAGGTCTATCAGATCTGTCGAAGAGTTTGCATGTCGAAAAAATGAAAAAACTGTCGGCACACAACGTGCCAACTGTTTACGGTGGGCAGTAAACAGCCAGGGCATTGTGTGCCAACTGTTTTCTTGCATTTTTGACCTCCTGCCATTCGACTTCTTTAACCGACATGTGCATTCACCCTCGTGTTTGTTGATCTAAATCCATAAAACGGACAAGTCAGTAGAATTTCAACCAAATTTAGTGCTCGCATACATCCTATTGGAGAATAGATCATAAACAATAATGATTAGTATAAATAACTTAGTAATAAATAAATTATATCTTGAGTGTTTGAGGATTTAATTGTGTGAGTTTTTTCTTCAGACATTACATATAGACATATTATTATATAAGTATAAAACATTTTATTATATTATTTTGATGATGGATCGCAGAATATGATCCCAAATGTCTCATTCCTGTATTGAAGAAAAAACTCTTACACTCTTAAATCTTGTTTGCTTGGAGCAATCATTTTGTGATTTATTACTAGAAGGAAAAAAAAATTCTTTAATTAAAATATTAAAATGGAAGGTTTCTTACTTTTGAAGATTTAGAAATTGGAAACCTCCTTTAAAACAATATAAATTATAAATTGGCAATTCAATTTTTTTGATAATTTGTAAACATTGATAATAATAGGCAAGAGTTTTCCACAGTGCATGACAATAAATTTATGAGAGTGCTTCCGGATTCAACTGTGTATGTTTTTACTTCCACGTTTGGGATCACGTTCAATGATCCATCAGTAGGAAGAGGAGAGTTGATGAATCATTGAGCATGATGCCAAAGGTTGAAGTAAAAACAAACACAGTTGAATCCAGAAGCACTCATAATTTTAAATTTTAATATTTTATTTACCCAATTGCCACCTATTAATCATAATGATTTTGGTTGTTGCAAACAGGAATGGCTCCTTTGGCTCATCTGGCCATGTACAAGGTGTGCTGGGAAACAGGGTGTACCTACTCAGACATCCTTGCAGGTTTGGACGACGCCATTGCAGACGGAGTGGACATACTCTCTCTCTCTCTCGCAGGGGGCTCGATTCCCTTCTACCAAGATTTCATTGCTATCGGCGCCTTCCGAGCAATGGAGAAGGGCATATTCATAAGCTGCGCCGCAGGCAACTGGGGGGCCGTAGGCAACGAAGCTCCATGGATAACCACAGTCGGAGCAAGCACCATCGACAGAGACATCGTCGTCGACGTAAATCTGGGCAACGGAAGCCTCTTCCTTGGCGAATCCCTTTACCCGGCCCAAAACACACTCCAAATAACTGCACCTTTCATGTTCAACACACAAGATCCAGCCTGCTATTTTCCCGATCCGTCAGTGGTGGAAGGGAAGATATTGCTGTGTGAGGAAGGAGTCGAAAGTTCTGGTCCGCAACAAGCAGACATACTTCTACAGGCAGGAGTGCTTGGAATGGTCGTAACTCAAGACCCACTTCATGCCCAAGAAACCCTCGTCTATCCCGACGTTATACCTTCCGCACAGGTCGATTTCAAAGATGGAGAAACGATGAAGGCCTACATCAATTCCACTGCAAATCCCACTGTAACACTCTCTTTCAAGGGCGCCCTGTTTGGAACAAGAAATGCCCCTGCAGTGGCCTCGTTTTCATCCAGAGGCCCAAGCCAAGTAAACCCTCAGATACTCAAACCGGACATTCTTGCTCCTGGTGTTAACATCCTGGCCGCGTGGCCATCTAATGTCAGTCCCAATGGAATCGTAAGCAATAAAACAGATGAAAGGAGAGTCAATTTTAATTTCATGTCTGGGACTTCCATGTCAACGCCTCATGTAAGCGGGCTTGCCGGGTTGTTGAAGAGCGTGCATCCTGATTGGAGCCCCGCCGCCATTAAATCTGCGCTCATGACCACTGCAGATACCATGGATCGTACAGGCCATCCTATCATCGATAATTCTAATGGAAGCTTCGCGGATGTTTTTGCCATTGGTTCTGGGCATGTGAATCCTGAAAGGGCGGCACATCCAGGGCTGGTTTATGATATTACTGCTGATGACTATGTTGCTTATCTCTGTAGTTTGAACTACAATGCTTCTCAGATTCTCATGATTACTAATAGAAAGGTCAGCTGTAACTCGAGTTTGGCAGGAAACCTGAATTACCCTTCTTTCTCTGTGGTCTTCAATAATACTGACAAGTTTTCGGTTTCTTTCCAAAGGACTGTAACTAATGTCGGAGATCCCACAGCAAATTACAGTGCCCAAGTCGTGGAACCCAATGGAATGAAAGTGTCTGTGAATCCAAATCAGTTGTCGTTCACTGCAGTGAATGAGAAGAAGATTTATATAGTCACATTTGATAGCATTTTGTCACCACCGCCTTCCATTACTGTTTACGCTGAGGGGTCTTTGAGTTGGTTGTCTGATGATGAGAAGCACAATGTAAGGAGCCCCATATCGGTGACATGGGCATAGTATAAGATTTTGGTCTCTCACCTTCCGTCCTCCTCCCTAAAAATTCTGGAGGTCATGTTCTTGTTCCTCCGCCTGAATAAAACCTGTTTCGGAAAAAGATCATCTCAGGGAGGCCTGGAATTTGATGGTCTGTGGACCACTTCCAAATTTAGTCTGTATTTTATAATTTCAAAATTTATTAGATGATTAGATGAGATAGTTTGACTTGTTATATTTTTATATAATTGTATATATTACTAGTAAAAGCACCAAAGGTGTTACCAAATGACTGATAGGTTTATAGTAAATAATATATATTTATATTTTTACTAGAAAATCATTACATTTAGTAGTTGGTGGATAAGGCTATAAATATTATAAGAATTTCCTTTTTTTTTTTCCAAATAAAAATAATGGACTGGTACTACATAAATAACCGCATGAGTTAAATTATGAACAAACCATTACAAAACTAAATCATAAAGAAACCATGAGAGAACTATGGTCTCCCATTTAGCCAAGAAGAAGTGGCATATCTGCTAGTCCCCAAAGTCATCCACTAAATAAATTATAAGCAATCAAGACATTAAGTGAACCATAGTACCTAAATAATGTAGGATAATAGGCTAGCTCTTGCACCGAAAGAAGGTGCAATGGTTAGGCTAATTGCAATTTCTATAGAATGCTTTATAAATATTTTAAAGAATTCCTTATAAAGAGGCCTAGCATTTTATAAGATGTCTTAAGTTCCAATTGTAAGTAATCTATAAAAAGTTAATACAACATCAAAGTTTATTGACTAGTTTCCTTGATCAACAAGAGACACAAGTTCTCCATACTAGGATAGAGGAATTATAAGAAAAAATAAATTTAACACAGAAATTAAACCAATCTCATTCAATGTTCCATAAGAATACTAAAGTTGCGAATGAAATTAATGTAGGTAACATCAATGAAAATATTGATAAAGAGATAGACACAAAGAGCATCAGCCCCAAGTGTAAGACAAGTGTTCACAATAGTGGAGAAGGAATACAATTTAAAGAGCAAGAGCCATAACGATTACCCCACTCCTAGCACAAGGATATCAAAAGCATTTAGAGAAAGAGCTCAAGGAAGTTGAGCAATGTGTGGAGGGAGGTGCAGGGTTCGAATAATTGGCAAGGCATGCTAGAGACCATGAACCATCTCCTCTGCAACAAGTGCATAAAATATGCAGAGATTGCCTAGATGTGCTACAATGCCTTTGAGCTTGTCACGAAGGAAAAGCAAGAAATAATGGGTTTAATCAATTATATTCCTTGCTTTCATTGTCAATTGATAGAAAATAGGACAACTTAATTTTATCATTGATCTATTCACGTGTGAGTTTTGGTTATTATTGTTGCATGTAATGAACATGGCACCAATCATGATGCTCTCAAGAACATAATTTCATCCACAATGGTTGAGGAAGGCACCCATAGAGGGGTGGCAATCAAAAGTAGATTTCTCTACAAACACATATTTAAATTTTATGTTCTGAGCATTAAACAACTAAATTTCATCTAATTTGTATAAATTTATAAAAGCAAAAGTAATAGGTATGAATCAAGTCAACTCTGTAGAGAATTGAGAAACATTATCCACTTCAAAGGAGTTCCAAATTTCCACAGTGACACTTTGACAAGTAGACTTTACTCCTAAAAAGCTATCAAGTTGCCAAACTAGAATATCCAATCTCAATATTCATCTTGTAGTTACATGTTATTTTTGAGTAATAAAATTAGAAACTTAATTTTCATGTATTAATCAACTTTATAATAATAGTTGTCTATAAGTTTAAAAGCAGTTCATGCTTCACCCTATATACCATTTTATTTAAAACTCCAATTTAAGATTGAAGTAGATTCATGATGTCATAGGGAGGGCACATTTAGAACAAGATCAATGTTGTATGCAAGACATTAAATCTGCATTCTGACAAATCATTATACTATTATTGGAGAGTTGAATTTTTAATTAAAATAAATAGAAAAGATCTTCTTGATTGTGGTTTCTCTACTTAGGACATCTTTATTGGATCAAAATACTTATTATCATTGTCATAGCACATAATTTTTCATTATCTTTTTCCCCTAAAGTTGTATATTTTAGTGCTCTCAATTTTAAAATACAAGGTTAAGACACCTTTTCTAACACCCTTAACATAGCACATTGCATACATTAAACATTTTAATTATGTCATATTGTGATTGGGAACATGAATCATTATCTTCTATTTGTCTAAGAATGAGAGAATCCACATGGTTCTAGTTAAGTAAAATTAAATGATGAATAATATCATTCAATGGAGTAGATTACTTGTTCATCTCCAAGATATGGTTGATAATAAAATTGAAGTCCTAGAAAGCATTAGTGCATTTCAAATTATAGAACAAAATATTTTTATGCCGGTTAAAAATCTAGACATGACGTGACATATGAAATTGCCTATTTTTTCCATTTGCTTCCTTACACATCCCATAATGATCAAATACAAAAAATGAGTGCATTAAAATTAAGGAAGATTTGTTTGCATTTAACCTACATAGTATATACTCTTATTCAAGTATTAAAAATATATAAAAGTTTATTTGCCTCTAAATTCCATAAAAATACAATAATTGACATGTTTTATTTCTTAAATATGTCAAAAATGAATCCAATTTTTCTTTAAAATTCTATATATGTATTTTCATTTTTTAATAAAAAGAGCCCACACAAATAAAGAGGAATTAATCTCTCACATACTTTTTTTTCATGCAACATAGTATTCCTTCTTGAACAAAGTATTGAGGTGTTGGGTTGGTTTTATCTGTTTAGATTAGGGATTCTAATAGAACTCATGTGAAGTTTTTATTGGCTTTCTCATTTGTAGCGAAGCGTAGAGATGAAGTTTTATATTTGCTTCTACTATTTTTTGTAGGTATATTTTCACAATGTAATGGTAGTGTCCAAATCTCACCAAAAGTAGCAGTACAAGAAAGTACACTCTCTATACATAAATATGTTAACCATGCTACCAATGCTAAACCTTTGCATTCTATGATTATTTTTCCTTGTTTTTGATGCTATGAATAAGTTTCTAGTTCATATGGTGTGTCCCTTAAGGCCTTCATTTGTAACATAGATTCAGAGAGCTTTGACATAGTTACCTGCATAAATATCAATAATATTTTTATTTATATTCAACACATGAACAAGCTGATGCAGGGGCATCTTGACCTACAATTTTTTGGTTTTTCTTCTTTTTGTTGTTTTGGTTCTTTTTCTTTGCTTTTCTTCGTAATAAGCGGTGACTTTTTGTCTTCTGTCATTATCTTGTAAACTCCTATCATATGCAAGTTAAAATTCAATGAGGAGCTCATGTCGCCTTGTAAGTCAGAGATTAGCTTGGAAGTTCCTATCACTGAATGACAAGAACTTTAAGAGGTCTTTTCTATCGCCATTTATTATTCATTATCGACAGTGTTACTTGTCGAAGCCAGTTGAGGGAGTTCGGAAGAAGTGTAAGGTCTTGGACAGACCGTGTGATGACAGTTGGAAAGAAAACAAAGAGACTGGCGCGACAGTTTAAAAGCACAGTAAGAAGGAGATGAAGAGTCTCTGGCTGGTGATTCATGGACGGTTGGAGGAATGCAGAAGGAATCTCCTTAGCGGCAGTTGTAAAAAGTGAATTAAAAAAAAAAAAAAAATGCCTCCAATCCAGTGAACAGGGGAAGATGAATCGATAGCGGCTGAGGAAGAATATAAGGTGAGAAAAAGGCCGACAGCAGGGTCGTTTTGGAAAAAGAGAGGACGGGAGAAAAAAAAGACAGAAGTTAGAGTCTTTTGGGGATTTTAGATAGAAGCGGCCGATAGTTTCAGGCCCAGATTAGATGTATTGTCATGTTTTGTTAATAGAATAGAACAGGTAGAAGTCTAATTCCTGAACATTGTCTTTTTAATGTTTTCCATGATAATAAAGACTGCATTTGATGCTTTCTTCCTGTCGTTTGTATTTTAACTGTGAAGTTTGTTTAGAAGACTTGTTATTCTCCTATCACCATTTCTGTATTTCTCTTTGCATGAATTTCCTGTAAGTGGGTTTTATTGTTCTGTGACTAGAAAGGCAGCCATCACAAGCTTAAGACAACAACTTAAAAAAAAATATCAAAATTTTGACACAAGATCACAAGTGTTGTAACAAAAATTGAACCAAATTCTTGCGAAAACAAGATGAATATGACAAAAAAATAGAACAAATCTCCAAAAAATACCAAGAATAACATAATACTTTTCATCAAATTCCTTGTAAGAAAAAAATTCACAACTATAATACCTAGAAATTAGATCACCATGGAAGAAATTTGTAAAACTAAACATTTATAATTATAACTCATCAAGATGAAATTAATTTGAAAAAATATAGAACACCATTATAATATAGAAAAATAAATTTGGGCAACATCACCCTTTTCTGAATCTAAAGATGGTACTCTAGCTAGAGCCCAACCATCCCCAATAATAAATCAAGGAATGTAACAAACCCAAAAAACCAAATAGAAACAAATAAATGCTTTGGAATTAATCAAAATTTAAACAAATTTAGGAGATTTTGACACCAAAAAATTGTAAGCATTAACTTTGATATGCAAAAATAGATCTAGACAAATTTGGCATCCTCACTCTTTTCTATAGGTGAACTCCAAATATTTAAAAAGAATAAAAAATCAAGACAAAGCAAACAAGGAAACCCTTTTTGGAATATAAATAAATGATGTGAGCAATAAATAACATTAGCATCACAAATTTGATCATCATCACTATTACTCGAAGATGGCCTTGAAGATTGCACTCAACAAATACAAAACTAAAACAAATTCCAATGACATTCATAGCAAGATGACCTATACTTGACTAAAATGTCACAAGAAAGAAACCATATAAATTATTAATTAACTCTAAAATGTCACATTGTTCCTTGTAAATGCAAACCCACACTATCAATTTTATTGGAGATCTGTACAAGTCTAAATACTTAAAAGCTAAAGCCAAATGAAAAAACTATCTTTTTTCCTTTTATCACAGACCTGTACAAATCTAAAAACTTATAAACTAAACCCAAATGAAGAAATTTATTTTTTGTCCTTTTATCAGAGATCCATACAAATCTAAAAGCTTATAAACTACATGCAAAAAATGAATCCTAATTTTCAACCTTGTGAATGAAATTGTATGGGAGAAGCGTTATACTTAAAAAAAGATCAAGCAAACCCTTAATCTCAGTATAGCCTAATCACGAGGGAATTTGGACCCAATTGGATGATCAAGGATAACTGCAAACTATTACGGTATACGGGGATAATATTTTTTCTCTCTTGAGAAATCAAGCAATGCTTTGAAAAGGTTAATATAGGAACAAGGACAAAGATGTTGAGTGATTGTATTGATTTTAAGGGGTGAAGCGCCATCCTGGATAAGAGAATGGGCTTAGAAAAATTAATTTTTATTTTGAAATGTTAAAAGTTTTTCAAATATCTGAGCTAAAATATATCAGTTTTATTGGATGACTAAACTTAAAGTTTCCTTGGGTAGTCTAAAATGAAGATAAATATGCAAGACCCACCTGCATGTCAGTAGCTATAAAGCGGGGCATAGATAAAAAAAGAGAGATAACTGAATTGACTTCAAAACCCAAACATTGCGTCTGGCCCTGCACCACAACCTGCGATGTATGAATGGTGTCCTGCTACAATGCTTGACTATAGGCTCTCTGTCTCACCGTCTAGAGGCTGCTGGGAAATGGATCCTTCCATCCCAAATAATCCCTATGCATTGTATGGCAATATGAAAGCATATGATTTACATTCCATGCTTGATAGAGTTCGTGGGATGTCTGAAAACACATCTTTTGAGATAGAAGAGACACAATTAGCATTGTTGGCAATTATAACAAATCTACGAGAGCAAAGGCCAAGCTTTGGGGAATTGAACCTTGAATCTAGATTTGATATCCTTGAAAGGCATGGGAGAATGTGAACGTACAAGTGATTTTAGGTGTTTTAACTATATATTGTAGTAAGAGATATGTTTCCAATCTCATTGTAGTGTCACTTCTGTTCATCCATTTGTCCCACTTCTCTGCAATCTTTCAAGATGGAAGAATGCTTTTGCAAATAAAGGAGAGGGATTGGATTGGACATGACACACTCTCAAACTAGAATGAGTCCCACAATGATCCATGCTTGTGGAACGAATTCTACTATGACTCTACCTTTGCCATCACTCAAATCAATCTCACCAATACTTTGATATCTAGAAATCTGACTTCTGTCATATGAGCTCTTACAAATTTGATGTCCCTTATGATCCACAGGAACTATTTTGATGGGCCCATTCCCAACACTCTTCTCCTGATATTGGCTGCTTTGGGTGCTTGGAATCCATGCTAACCTTGGATTTAGACTTTAATTGAGAACAAGTGTTGGATTGGAATAAGTCATGTTAGAATAATTGAATTGGCAAGTATTTAACTATACTTTGGGTGGTGGGAGAGGCGATAAGTTTAGGGTGGTGGGGGAGACAACGTGGATAGTTGTAGAAGTTTTGGAGAATGGAAGCAGAGATAGTGAAGCTCAGGCATTTGCACGAGTATCGATCATGTTCTTTATGATGTGTTTGTAGTCATTTATTTCTTTATATAACCTTTATCATTACCGTAGATCTGCCAGTATGGTAAACAACACATTGCATCTATTCTAAGATAAATACTTGATATGTATTATCAATGCTTATTATGTTGTATTCTTTAGAGGCCAAAGCTATATGTGATAAGTATATATCTAACTGTGCCATATAGACTCGAGCATGTCATTACCCTATGATATATGCATATTTACATTCCTGTTGTAGTTTAATCAATAGAGAATGTTATGTGAGTTTTTGGTTTTCTCGAGGAGTCTATTGAGGTCTTGAGTGGCATAACTCGACATAGAGAAAACGTAAACTATTTTATTTAAGGGTTGTTAAACTGTTCGTAACTCTGAGAAATGGTGCAAACCGGTGGCTTAGAATAAGCTAAAACTTCTCAAGTATTATTTCTATATTAGAGTGCATGTTGGATGCCAACAGTTGGTTTAAGACTGTGTTAAATTAAAGTCTTTATTACTGAATGATTGTGTTAAGTAGATAATTAGTTATCTCTGTATTGCTTAGCCATTAGAAGAAGAATATTCTTCTATGTTTTATATTGTCAAACCTTCAACCAAGTGACAAGAACCTCAAGGATTTTTATACTTGATATGTGTCATAGATTTCACGTTGTTTTGAGTAGCATAATGTGATTAATGTTGTCAGGCTAGAGGTTCAACGTTTACTTTAAGTTGAGGGCACTAGCCACTTTGCCTCGATGAATGGAAGCAGCTCGAAAAGCGTGGAAGGTAAGAAGAAGGCCACTGTTGGTAAGAAACATGTGAGGGCTACAGTGCATCAAGACAACAAGGGGGGCTGTGCTCTGTGTGGCAAGCATGTGGAGGATATCCAGAACCTTCAGAAAAGAATGGACTCTATGCAGAACAAAAGGAAGGTCATGGCAGAGTTCGCGGCTAAAGCTTTACACCGGGTGACTTCCATCTTCGTTGCGGTGAAGGATATGGACGACAAGGTTAAACAGGTGGGCATTGACAGCCTTGGCGACTACAAGGAGATGGTGGAGTTCCTAGCCAAATTTGGGGCGACTGACAGCCCGTAGTTTCTTGTTTCTCCTGTTTTCTGTTTTCTCTGTTGTTTTGTAGCTTTTTGTTCTGTTGTTTTGGTTTGTTGTTTCTGTGCTGTCTAGCTGTTGTTTCTAGCATGTTAATGGCCTGATGCCCTTGGGGCTACTTTGTTAAAGGGATCTGGACCCTAGTTTCCAACTGATCTTATCAAAAATATTTACTTTAAACTCAGATTCTTAGTAGAATTAGAATACTCAATATCCCGACAGTATGGCATAAGGGGAATAAGAACCTAGTCTTTTGGTTATTTCAATACTTATGTTAATTGCAATTGGTATAAGACTTTTTACAACCTTGGAGTCATTTCAAACTTTAGACAACAACCTTACGGTTATTATAATTAAGTTTTCTTAAGGAAGATTAATATAGTTGATTAAGATTGAGCAAGTCCTTAGTGGACAGATCAATGAGAATTAATCTTCTTTCTAGTCAATAATTGTGAAACCTGGAAATGACCTTGGAGTTGAACAATACCTAGGGTGAATCCTTTTTGTGTATTATATTATTATCTTTTGGGAATATATGTTAGTTATTTCATTATGATAGAATAGGATAGATCAAAACCATAGTATTCTTAACATTGGTTGAGTTAAACCAAAGGTCATTTATAAACCTCAGTCTTGAAGTTATGAGATAGTGTTATTTTGACATAATGGATTATTCAAGGGTAAAATAAAACCCTAGTTTAACTTAGAAGGGTTAAAGATTATTGATGACACCTTTACGGTTATAACCTGTTTAGTTATTTTATGGGGGTAGACATTAAAGGGTCAAGAACCCTAAATAATAAATGTTTATATTTATCTTATTGAAAAGAGATTTGTTTTTAGTCGATAATGTTTAACCTTAGGTAGAGGAACCTTTTTTGTTTGGTTACAAGTCGACTTGAGGTATAAGTCATAAGCCTCGGGATTTGCAAGCATGCAAGAGGTACTATTAAATGGTTAGTCAACCATAAAGTTTATTATATCTTTTTAGGCACATCTTCTCTTAGCTATTACTTGTCAATAAGTGATGAATCTCAAATATTACAAAGATGCAAAGAGATACCCAAGAATGGATAGTCATTCCATAAGGTCTGTGGAGCAAGGACAGTGTCTTGTGAATTCACCTAAGGCAGAAAGACTATATTTGAGTTAGATAAAACTCTTTAGTTAAACCTTAACTTGACCAAATAAGGTATTTATTTATATTAAATCATTGTGATCATTATATAGATCGTGATTGAAGGGACAAGTGCCCTAACTATGTATAATTATTCTTACTTGTAAGAAGGGAAAAAGTTTCCTAGACTATGATGCTTAACCTGGGTAAGGTAACCATCTTAGTCATTATTAATCAATTTAAAATTCTTATGAATTAATAAGTCTTGGATCTCAGGTATTGCAATGATGCAATGAGAATCCTCATAAAGAAAGGTAGTCAATAAGGTCTATGTATTATAGATAGTAAATGTAAACTTGTCTAGGTCGGGAAGACTAAAATATTGAAATTGTCAGGACTTCATAAGTTAAACATAGTTGACCAAGTCAAACTGTAGGAATATGATAGTATCCAAGTCGAGTTGGGGTGGGTGAACATTACGACAATGTTCATTGCGAACGTCAATTTATATTGAAACTATGGCCATAGTAACGCATGTCTCTGCATGCATTGTCAGTTCATTGTATCTGGATTGCACAACCTATCAGAAATCATACTTAGCTAGAGGGTATCTAAGGTTGTATGGTTGATAGAGTTGTGTAGGATACAACACTATGTACTCGGGAAGGCAAATTACTACTGGTCACCTTTGGTCTATATTCCTCGTGAAGGGTAGGGCCACTTCCTATGTGGAAGATGTGTGGGAGACCACCGGTCTGTGGATGGAGGTAAATCACTGGAAAGATACTCTCTCTCTCTCTAGCAGAAGACATGCCGAGGCTTGTGATAAAGATGTCAAATTTCTGGATGCAGTATATCTCTGAGACTTGTGTTTATTGAGACTATGTAAAACATTATCTAATGTAGATATTTGTAATTGATTTACTTTTGTAAACATTGTACTTGAGAAAGACAATATAGTTTATTGTATTTTGTAATGAGAAATCTTGTAATTGTAGTTACTTGATTATATGTTGAATAAAAGAAAAAGTTTCTCTATCTCATTTTTACCTTTTTAAATTACTTTATGGTAAATTTTCTAATTTTACTATGTTTTTAGAATATGGATGTTACAGTATGGTTGTGATTATTTATTTGTGTTCCATTTCATGCCTCTAGGATTACCTCCTGGGTCTATCTAAGCCCGAAGTGTAAGCAATCATACCCACTCTTGTCAGTTGTCCCTTAATCATCCTTAGCCTATTGATGATCCCCTTTCCTATCTCCTTGATGACACCCCTAGCCTAGGAGATTAGTAAATGCTATAGGGTTTTGGACTTATGCTTTTGGGAACCAACAATGTGCATATTTGAAAGTTAACTTTGCATTTACTTCATGTGAACTGTGTGTGTGTTTGAAAGTTAAACTTTTTCATTCAATTTGTGTGAAGTGTGTGTCTATGTATTTGAATTAAGTTTGGTGTTCACTTTTTTGTGTATGAATGTACTTCACCAATCATTTTGTGTGGAGTCTATGTACAAAAATGCTTTCAAAATTTAATGATGTTCACTTTATGCATGTGTGCATTTGAATGAACTTTGGATTTCAATGTGTATGTCATTGGGGAAGGGGAAGAGGGAGTGAGGTAGAAAGTTAAATTTTCCAATCATTGTGTGTGTGCATTTGTGCTTGAATAAACTTTGACATTCACTTTGTGTGTGCATAGGTGGGAGGGTTTGAAAGTTAGCTTTGACATTCATTGTGTGTGCACATGTGCATGTGAGAATGAACTTTGGCATGCACTTTGTGTGCGTGTGCATGTGTGTGTGTGAATGAACTTTGGAATTCACTTTGTGTGTACAAAAATACTTTGAAGTTCACTTTCTATGTGTGTGTGTGAAAAGTTAATTTTGGCATTCACTTTATCTAAAGTGCATGTGTTTGTGTGTGTTTGAAAGTTCTTTGACATTCATTTTTTATGTATGAATGTACTTAAACTATCACTTTATGTGGAGTGTGTTTGTATATGTTTAAAAGTTCATTTCATGTGGAGTTTGTTTGTGTATGTATAAAAAATACTTTAATTTTCACTTTGTGTGAAGTACATTTGTGTATGTATAAAATACTTTGACATTCACTTTGTGTGGAGTGCGTTTGTGTATGAATGAACTTTAACATTCACTTTGTGTGGAGTGTATGTGTACGATCTAACTTTGGAATTCACTTTGTGTCATGTGTCTATGTGTGTTTGATTAAACTTCGACATTCTTGTGTGCGCATGTGTTTGAGTGAACTTTGGCATTCTTGTGTGTTTGTATGTTTGAAAGAACTTTGACATTCAATTTTATGTGTATGAGAATATACTTCAACTATCACTTTGTGTGGAATGTATGTACAAAATTTTTTGATGCTCACTTTGTTGGAGTGTATCTATAAAACCTTGGCATTCACTTTGCGTGGAGTGTGTCTATGCATTAAGGAACTTTTCCATTCACTTTGTGTCGTGTTCGTGTGTATTTGAGTGAACTTTGAGTCATGTGTTTGTGTGTTTGAGTGAACTTTGACATTCTTGTGTATTTTAACTTTGGCATTCTTGTGTGTGTGTGTGTTTGAGTGACTTTTGGCATCCTTGTGTGTGTTGTTTGAGTAATTTTGGTATTATTATGTGTGTGTGTTTAAAAGAACTTTGACATTTATTTTTTTGTGTATGAATGTACTACAACTATCACTTTGTGTGGAGTGTATATATAAAAAACTTTGACATTTACTTTGTGTGGAGTGTGCCTATGTATAATGAACTTTGGCATTCGCTTTGTGTCATGTGTCTATGTGTTTGAGTGAAAGTTGACATTCTTGTGCGCATGTGTGTGGAGTGTGTCTAGATGTATAAATAAACTTGGCATTCACTTCGTGTCATGTGTCTATGTGTGATTGAGTGAACTTTGACATTCTTTTGTGTGTGTGTGCATGCATGGATACATGTGTGTAAGATCAATAAGAGGGATAAGAAAAAGAAGAACATATTAGATCCATATTATTTTCTATTGGTAAATTAACTAATACAAGAAAATAACTATGCATCACAAAGATTCATCTTTTCCTTGTAGCAATTGCTCTATTTTGACCTATTAATCATGTTACAATAGAATTTGATGTAACATTTGTGAAATGTTGTGTTTATGGATTATATGTGAATAATATATGATTCAAGCATAGGGAATAGGAATACATGTGTTAACATCAGAATGCAAGAAGTAAAGAAATTATATTAATGTCAAAGAGATGGGATCTAGAGACAAAATGAGGAACTATTTAATTAAACCACCATAAAATGCTATGCTATCGATACAAAATTTGGCCACATGTGTTGGGTGAAGAATAAAAGGATACATTAATAGTGAGGTTTTGAGCATTCTAAAATTGATTTGGACAACAATCTAAATTTACAAAGATCTTACCCACTCACACTAGGGAAAATACTCATAAATAGTACCATAATGTTAATATTTCTAAGTGAAATGGTGTTGACTTCAAGCAAAATGGGCCCTTTACTACTCATGATTTCATTGTCTAGTTGTAATACTTGTATAGCTCAATGGGGTCTCTATGTTCCAGAATGCAATTTAGTTAATCAAATGGAAAAAATGTTTGAAGGGATGAGGCTTTAATAAGGAACTATTTAAATATTACACAATAGTATTTAGTTATATGGTAGGGGAGAGGGGCCAGTAGTCATGCGCGATAACTTCGCAACCATGTGGCAGTTACTATTGGCATAATAACAATGGTATTACATTATTAGCATTTGGTATTAGTTTGTTAACTACCACTGGTTATGAGTAGTTCCTACCGCTGGTTATGAGTAGTTATGTTCGGTTACATATAACCAGTCTCCCCTCATAGTTTATATACATGGTTTTGTATCTGCATATTATTGAATCAATAAAATTACTGCCCCTTCATTTGGTATCAAAGCAGTCTTGTGTGATGTGAGGCATTGAAAGAAGGAATCATGTTAGTCATGTTGTGCATCACTAGAGATCGTTGTGAAGGCGTCAAGATGCTATAGAAGGTGTTTCGGTGTAGATTCATTTGTCAGATCTTGGAGTGTAGTTTGTAAAGCTCCTTCAGCCGTTGTGTCCACTATGACAAGGATATCGAATTAGAGATTTTGGTTTCAGAAAACTTGGTCCAAGCAGCCTGCGATATGGTACAGCCGCATAGCTTTCAACTAGCTTTAGATTCTAAAAGGTAAGTTAATCATCAATACAAATAACTCATAAACAAAGATACACTTGAAAAGTCAGATGATAGCATACTTGCATCTTAATGTTGGAAGACAAATCATTTATAGACATAATGCAGTGAAAGCTTTCTACTTTGAATGGCAATGACATGTTAAATGTATTTATGTAGACTGAAGCCTCCAGATTTGAGCCGCCAACATCTAAAACATATTGTCGTTCATCTAATGCAAACATGCTGTCATTCGTAAGTCATGGGTACTCAGTGCCTGTTTATATAATGTTTGATTAAACTTAGGACTCAATGCACAGATCAAGTGGTAGACAATGATATCTTTTGTTTAGAAACAAGGTGGTAAATGTTCAAATTTTACAGGACATGCATAAACTAGAGGTAAATTGGGTGTCATAATTGCAATTTAATCAAACCTAAGGAAAGTTTGTCAGATGTGTTTACTCTATCTGATAGGTTTGTTAAGCCATTCAAGTATTCTCTCGTGTGCAAGTCCATGCTTCTAAGTTCAAAAATTTATTTTGGTTGTTGAAGGAATTAATAATTTACATGAGAGTTTAGAGGTTTAATATCTATTTTGGAGTCATTTTATATCCACTAAACATTGTCTAAGTTTTAGATATCTTTCTTGAGGGAGGAAAGAAAATCTTCTTTTTGGATATTCATGAAAATAAAGGTGTCTTTATGGAGGTATAAGGTTCTTGGTTCAAAACTCACAATGATGTAAGAGCATTATTTTGTGCTAAGAACTATTTGGAATGCTATGATTTTATTTGTAGGAGAGATAAGGGTATGTTTTTGCTTTTGGAGTAATAAGGTGGAAAACATTGGAGTTATAAGGATATATTTGTGTTTACACTATATTGTAAAAGGTGCACTTTTGGTGGAATCTGACACCTTGTTCATTTTATTTTATCATGGCTACATCAAAGATTGCTTGTGCTCTTGGGGCCATTTATACTACACCTGATGAGGCCTCCAAAGACTCATCTAAGACGTCAGTTGGTTAAAGTGTAACAAGATCATATTGAAGGCAAGTGGCATCGGAGGATGGAGGATTTTCCATCATCTCAAGTTAGCTTCTCGCTTTGAGATGATACTTTGCATGAGAAGCATTTTTTGGTTGTTTTTCTTTTCTTTGTTGATGCTGACGGATTTGAAGAATGTATGTTTTGTGAAGATTTTGTTTTAGAGGCAGGTTTGGGATTTGGTGTTGAGCTCAATATGGATTGTTGTCCAACAAGCTTCAAAGAGTATATGATAGAGAATTATACCCTTTCGCGGTCACTAAACAATGGCAGAGATCTGTCATATCTATTAGGGTTCATTGTCAAAAAATTCAAGACTATGATTTGAGAGTTCGGGACTAAAGAGCTCAAGAACACAGCTCAAAGCTATGCCTTTCCAAGGGTAGACGAGACAACATGATGGAGCCCCGCTTGGTTCAGGATTTGTTCTTTGGGAGAAGATCTTCTATAAAATATGTATTCATATTATGTAATCAGCTTTTTTCAGTATGTTAGCATTCAGGGGGGCTCCCTTGGTACTATTGTAGGAACAATGTAATGAGGGGGGAATGTTGGCATAATAGTCATATAGTATTACATTGTTAGTTTATGCATATTAAATAAATGTTAGTAAATAAAGCAATAGTTAGTTGGTTAGTTTGTGGGAGTTACATTCCCGTATGGAGGTAGTTATCAAATAGTTAAAGGGAAGAGGCTTTTATAAAGCCAGTGTAATGCATTGTAAAATCATTCAAACACAATAATATATTATTCTATAGTTTTTATTTCTGTGCAATGGTTTAATATATTCGTGTGCTCTACCATTTTCAATAGTTACATGGAATATTGTAGGACCTCCATTTTTTTAGAAATGTGATATGGACTCTTATCTATCTACACCTAAGGTTTGTAGGTGTGACTCATCATGCAACTCGCCGCATTAATGTGTTTAGTGAGAAGTGTCCTTAAAATGATTTTTTAAAGATTTGACCAAAACTTTATCTTGGAATCCCTAGTCATTGAACAAAAAAAATTATTTGTTGTTAGAACATCATATTCTTATTTAAAATATAACTTATATGCAACCTAAATGATCTCAATACCTTTTGGTAACCATGAATCTTGTTATCTCTAACCTTTATATCCAACACAAATGATCCAATACTTGAACACAAAATACTATTTATTGTTATAAAAACAACACATTCTTATTTAAGATACAACTTATATTAAACTTTAAATGATCATAAAACTTTTTGACAACCTTTTACATTTCATGACAAAATACAAGGTATGTATTGTATTCACCTTTTACATTTGTCATAGGACAAACATATAATATGAAGTATTCCAATACATGTACATTGCCACCCCAATAGTTGTACACATAAGAATAGTATGTGTCCACATAACAACAATACTTGTTTAGATGAGCACCTTATTTTATAAATGGCACACTTCTAGTGGATAGTTATGATATTTTATATACCAATTAATGACCATCATCTATATGACAAGTTATTCCACCTTGATTGTTAATGAATCAGACCTAAAACAATAGCTTTAAGAACTTAACTTACAAATGGAAACATAATAAATTTTTCATGGAAATTTGAGTTCACATTTAAAAACTTAAGAGGTGTGAAGTTAGCGTGTGTAGCAATTAGATACTTTCCTTTAGTTTAAATGTTTCATATTCAAAACTTTTTACTCTATGAATGTGACTCAAATTATTAT
This sequence comes from Cunninghamia lanceolata, assembly GCA_027924645.1. NCBI lineage: Eukaryota > Viridiplantae > Streptophyta > Pinopsida > Cupressales > Cupressaceae > Cunninghamia > Cunninghamia lanceolata. The sequence continues at coordinate 14,802,872 of BSBN01001152.1, read as the reverse complement.
TTATTTCCTGTCCTTTAGATAAAATGAATATTATATATTTCCTTAATATATTTAATAATATTTTTCAATAATTTTAAAAATTCTAATAAAATGAAAAGATAAAATATAGTGACTTTGTACGTCTATTCGAACAACCAACATACTCAAAGTACAAATTAGAAAATTACGGATTCAATTGGCAATCAAATTCTATTGGGGGTAGGGTATGTATGCCTTATATTAGAAGCACAATTAGATGCATCCTACATATTGGGAGTATGAGGTAGTCTGATATATTATAAGCCATTTGTAAACCTAAAATCAGGTCGCCTGACATCGTAGACTATAAAATAATCCATTTCCATTTCCAATCGAAACACATAGATCAGGTCAACTCCCAAGAAATCAGGACTGTCCCTATTTAGCAGTAAGCCATTACAAGACCCAATAACCTTGGCTCCGAGTCGCTAGACTGCCTACACCTCTAGACATTAAAAGGAAATAGACAAAAACATTTATAAATTGCACCGTCATCGGATGAGCTAGTTATTTTAACAAGAGGGGAGACTTGTCTCTTCGCCACAAATTAAACCATTGGCGAACATGTCAATGCTTTTAAAACTAAGTATTTTAATAATTTGTAATTTTGTAATAATGTCAGCATTTATTTTCTCTGCTCTTTCGGTTTTTGTTTGATACATATAAGTCTGAATGAAAGGGCCAAGGATCTTTATCACAACATCCAGCCAAATAGTTTCTAACGACTAACATCACAGTCTGATTGATTCTAACGATGATCAATTCAGTCTGAATGGTAAAGCTTAAACAGTCAGTATGCTTTTTTATTATGTAGGTATCTGAATCTTTAAATGTGCCGGCTGTTTACTTTTGAAAATATGAAATGGTGTAATTGTGATGGTGAGTCTCTCTATATAAGGAAGGGCAGGAATGCAAGTTTCATAAAGCCATATTTTGATATTGCATAGTTCACCATGGCATTGAAGTTAAGCAAGCATGTCCTGTTACTGTTGCTCCCTTTAGTAGGAATACCAGCCCATAAAACTGTTATAGCAGAGAGTGTGTATATAGTTCATCTTCAGGAACCAGACGAGGGGTTTCTTGATTCTGCCGATCGTAAAACCTGGCATTTATCATTTCTACGAGATGAATCTAGTCTTATTTATTCTTACAAGAATTCCATTACTGGTTTTGCTGCCAAACTGAGCGAGGAGGAAGTAGAGGAAATGAAAAATTCTGACGGCTTTTTGCAAGCCTACCCAGATGCAATTGTGCAGCTGCAGACTACTTATTCGTCTCGTTTTCTTGGGCTGGATCCTCAGAAAAATGATGGGCTATGGCAGACATCTAAGATGGGAGAAGGAATCATTATTGGCATTCTGGACGGTGGGATCTGGCCAGAGAGCCCTTCCTTTCATGACCAGGGAATTCCATCGCCACCCCAACGGTGGAAGGGAATTTGCCAGAATGGAACTGACTTCGGTCCTTCCAACTGCAATAACAAGATCATCGGTGCAAGATATTACGACAAAGATAATATTGCTAGTCCCACAGAGTACGCTAACTCTTCTAGAGATTCTGATGGACATGGGACTCATACATCGTCAATAGCAGCTGGGAATAGTGTGAGTAATGCTAGTTTTCTTGGAATCGCCAACGGAACAGCCCGAGGTATTGTCTAGGACTAATTTATATTCCATTTTTAAGTATTCCTCATTATAGTACTCAAGGAGAAGAAAAGCTCCATTAGAAATAAGCATCCATGAGTGTTTGAAATGCAGACTATTAATTATAGAGCTAATTTAGAGTTAGTTACAGTTATTTTTAAATATCATCTCTTTTAATAGTAAAAAGTCTCAATAAATATAGAATAAATATTTACAACTTTTTATTGTGAATAAGGTGTAAAATTGCCATTGTTTAATTATTGAAATGGGTGATATTTAAGTAGAGTGCTCCACTCCATGTAAATAGCCAGCATATTGTGTGCCAACTGTTTTCTTGCATTTTTAACCTCCTGCAGATCGACTTCTTTAACCAATGTGTGCATGTTTGTCGATTTAAATGCAAAAAACGGACAAGTCAGTAGATTCGACCAAATTTAGTGCTCGCATACATCCTATTGAATATACATAACTTAGCAGAGAGTTTTTCTTCACATTACATATAGACATATTATTATATAACTATAAAATCTTTTATAATATTACTTTATGATATATATATGGTGTGTTTTACAACTACCTTCAACATAGATTATTTTGCTTTGGGGCTTCTATCTACTTTGTTCATATTATGTCATTTACTTTGTTTGTGTTATTTTTCTTTTATATCTCTGTGTTTATGGGTTTATGTTTATCTATGCAAACGAGGAATGGCTCCTTTGGCTCACGTGGCCATGTACAAGGTGTGCTGGGAAACAGGGTGTACCTACTCAGGCATCCTCGCAGGTTTGGACGACGCCATGGCAGACGGAGTGGACATACTCTCGCTCTCTCTCGCAGGGGGCTCACTTCCCTTCGACCAAGATTTCATTGCTATCGGTGCCTTCCGAGCAATGGAGAAAGGCATATTCGTAAGCTGCGCCGCAGGCAACTGGGGGGCCGTGGGCAACGAAGCTCCATGGATAACCACAGTCGGAGCAAGTACCCTTGACAGAGACATCGTCGTCGACGTAAATTTGGGCAACGGAAGCCTCTTCCTTGGCGAATCCCTTTACCCAGCCCAAAACACACTCCAAATAACTGCACCTTTCATGTTCAACACACAAGATCCAGCCTGCTATTTTCCCGACCCGTCAGTGGTGGAAGGGAAGATATTGCTGTGTGAGGAGCAAGTTGAAAGTGCTGGTCCGCAAACAGCAGATGAGCTTCTAGATGCAGGAGTGCTTGGAATAGTCGTAACTCAAGACCCACTTCATGCCCAAGAAACCCTTGTCTATCCCGACGTTATACCTTCGGCACAGGTGGGTTTCAAAGAGGGAGAAACGATGAAGGCCTACATCAATTCCACTGCAAATCCCACTGTCACACTCTCTTTCAAGGGCGCCCTGTTTGGAACAAGAAATGCCCCTGCAGTGGCCTCGTTTTCATCCAGAGGCCCAAGCCAAGTAAACCCTCAGATAATCAAACCCGACATTCTTGCGCCTGGTGTTAACATCTTGGCCGCATGGCCATCTAACGTCAGTCCCAATGGAATCGCAAGCAATGATACAGATGTAAGGAGAGTCAATTTTAATTTCGACTCTGGGACTTCCATGTCGACGCCTCATGTAAGCGGGCTTGCCGGGTTGTTGAAGAGTGTGCATCCTGATTGGAGCCCCGCCGCCATTAAATCTGCGCTCATGACCACTGCAGATGCCATGGATCGAACTGGCCATCCTATCATCGATAATTCTAATGGAAGCTTTGCGAATCTTTTCGCCACTGGTTCTGGGCATGTGAATCCTGAAAGGGCGGCACATCCAGGGCTTGTTTATGATATTACTGCTGACGACTATGTTGCTTATCTCTGTAGTTTGAACTACAATGCTTCTCAGATTCTCATGATTACTAATAGAAAGGTCAGCTGTAACTCGAGTTTGGCAGGAAACCTGAATTACCCTTCTTTCTCCGTGGTCTTCAATAATACTGACAAGTTTTCGGCTTCTTTCCAAAGGACTGTAACTAATGTCGGAGATCCCACATCAAATTACAGTGCCCAAGTTGTGGAACCCAACGGAATGAAAGTGTCTGTGAATCCAAATCAGTTGTCATTCACTGCAGTGAATGAGAAGAAGAGTTATATAGTCACATTTGATAGCATTTTGACACCACTACCTTCCATTACTGTTTACGCCGAGGGGTCTTTGAGTTGGGTGTCTGATGATGAGAAGCACAAAGTAAGGAGCCCCATATCCGTGACATGGGCATAGTATAAGATTTTGGGTCTCTCACCTTCCGTCCTCCCTAAAAATTCTGCAGGTCATGTTCTTGTTGCTCCGCCTGAATAAAACCGGTTTCGGAAAAAGATCATCTCAGGCAAGCCTGGAATTTGATGGTATATGGATACTTTTTTAAAATTTGGATTGTATTTTATAATTTCAAATTTTATTTTTGTATAATAGTATATATGATACACTTTAAAATACTAGTAAAAATATCAAAGATGTTAACACAAATATTTGTAGACTTATTTTTAAATAGTATATTTACTTTTAAGGCATTCCCTCAATGAACCGATGAACTAGCATGGAGGAGTTTGCAAATCTGGCCGTTCGTTGCAATATTTTCCGTTCTTGGCATACGCGTAAACATTAATCTTTAACTACAGTCTACTCCATACCCCGTGAAACCTTCTAACTCTCGCACCCACACATCTTTCATTTAAACTCCGCGTTAAAATTGAATTTCTTACCTTAAGAAGGTCGACTTCCGTTGTTCACTTGTGGTGGGGCCGTTACAAATAGCTAACCCCTGACTCCATGCAGTTGTTAAAGTTATTTCTCTGCTTAAATTTAAGCAGTTGGAGTGGCCCCACTGAAATTTATAATTATGGGAAAAGGATAATATAAAATCTTTCCCTAATTTTGTGGAGCAACTACTGTTTAGGAATTGCAAATAGGTTGTGGAAAAAAGGGGTTGGAAATAAGCAAGCACTGCATAATAAAAAATATGACATGTGGCTTCATATATTTCCTTCCTTCTTTTTTTTATTTTCTTCTAAATTATGATAATTAAGATAATGTGTTTTTGTTTTTTATATAATAAAAAACTACAAATTAAGAAAACTGCTTAAAATAAGCAAAAAAAAAAAAAATTCATGAGGTCACTAACTTCACAAATATCTCCTAAAAAATTGAGTAGTGACTGCTAGCCAAATAAGCTAAGCACCGCATGGGGACATGCCCTAAGGTTAGGATGCATAGACATGAGGCAGTTTGGAGACAAGTAGAATGTTATTATAGTCATAAGGAAACATCATGTTTTGAGTTTATGGGGGGAAATTTAGTATCCTCATTCTAAAATTCTCGATATTAAAATTTGTGCCAACAATTTACACCTTGTATTAAGAAATGGTCAAAATATCATAAAACTAGAAAGGATGATGATACACAGGGGCATGGGTTCGTGTCTTTTATAAAATATATTCACATTGCCTAATGCACTTCAATCTTAAAATGTTTTTTGTCACATGGGATAATTGTATATTATTAAATCTGTTATCCTAAAATTGCAATTAATGTTAAAGGTGATTTGTGGGTTTTACCCTTCAAACTTGGTTTTACCAGTATCTAGGGTAGTTCAGCACCCTAACTTCACGCCTCTCAAAACCATACGTGGAAATTTTGAATCACTCCAAAAATTTTACAGCAGCTTATATGGCAAGGCCCCTTCTTATAACTAAGGTTTCAGGACCACATCATCAAATATGATGCCACATCAGCACATTTTTTGTTGAGGTGTCAAATAGTTCCCCCAAAAAAGGGTGGACCAATAAGTGTGCATTAAGTCATGTTTTGTTGGTGTGATGATGTGGCATTACATGATTGATTGCTTTTTAAATCTAATGAGCACATTTTGTTCAATTATAAGTACTTATAGTAACACTAACAACCTTAAAGTCACAACTACTAGTCCCAAACTTTTAAAAATATTGGGCCTTAAATACACAAATACTAACACACCTATTGGAACATGCTCAACAATTGGGTCCTCTCCCCTATAAGATTGTATCTCCAACTATGCAAATGGATTATTTGTTATTTGTTATTTCAATTATATTTATATATTTATAAATATAATATAATATTATAAGATTGTATATTTAGTTTAAACATATTATATATTTAATATTTATATTTATTTACAATTTAATTATATTTAGTTTATACATAATATATAATATCTAATATAATTATATTTATTGTTATATTTTATATTTTATAAAATGTTAACTATTTAATATATTTTTAAATAATATTATATTGTAGAATCTATATTAATATTGAAAATATTTATTTATAATTTAGATATATTTATTTTTATATAATATATAATATCTTAGATAATTATATTTATTATTGTATAGTATATTTTATAATATGTTAATTATTTAATATATTTTAAAAATAATAATATATTATAAAATCATATATTTATATTAGATATTAGATATTTAAATATATTTATTATTTTATTGTATATTAATTCTATATATAAAATTTAGATTATACTTATATTTATAATAATTAAATTTTATATTTTATATAATACAAATTATTAAATACAACAAATATAAAATTATATTACATAAAATACTATTTAAATTAATTTATAACAAATCTAACAACTTAACTGACTTTCTCAATCTCAATTATTAAGGTGTTGGCCATGACTTCTAATTTTCAAATCCACATGAATTATGTGACAACAAAAATAGAAAACAACATAAGATCTTATAGTATTGTGCATAATCAACACTCTTGATAGGATATGTGCATCACCCCTACCTTAAGGATCTAGATTTGTCAATGATCAACCTCAACTAAAGGATCTCTAACCCATACTTAATATAGAGAGGAGAAGAGAGAAGAAGGGAGAGGGAGACTGAGATAAGTGAGAAAGAGATATAAAAGTATTTTATTACAAAAGAGGGGCACATTTCTACCATCAAAACATCATATCAATATCAAGCTTAACGTATGGTGCAATATAGCTTAACAACAAATATGCTTTGGGAAAATCAAGTCTACAAAATGCCTTACAATATTCTATGAAGATTAGCATTTCTATCTTCCTTGTTGCATGTACTTCATCCATTAATGTTCGCTTCCTTTTCAATTGGAGGTTTTGATCTAATAATAGGTGGAAGCCCATATAATAATCTAACAGGAAACAATAGGAACATAAGGGATGGGTTAGATGGGAAACATTCCTATATTTTCTATGAATTTCAACACTCTTGATAGGGTATGCACATCACCCCTGCCTTAAGGATATAGATCTATCAATAATCAACTTGAGCAACCAAAGGATCTCTAACTCATAATTAATATAGAGAGAGAGAGAAGAAGAGAGAAGAAAGGAGAGGGAGAGAGAGAGGGAGAGAGAGGGGGAGATGAAGTGAGAAAGATAGATAAAAGTATTTTATTACAAAAAAGGGTTCATTTATACCATCAAAACATCATACCAATATCAAACTCAAACTTATGGTGTAACATAGCTTAACAACAAATATGCTTTGGGAAAATCAAGTCTACATGATGCCTTGAAATATTCTATGAATATTGGCATTTCTCTCTTCCTCATTGCATGTACTTCACCCATTAATGTCTACTTCCTTTTCAATTGGTGGTTTTTAATCTAATAATAGGTGGAAATCCCTATAATAATCTAATAGGAAACAATGGGAACATAAGGGATGGACTAGACAAGAAATCATTCCTCTATTTTGTATGAATTTTAGCACTCTTGATAGGGTATGCACATCACCCCTTCCTTAAGGATCTAGATCTATCAATAATCAACCTCAACCAAAGGATATCTAACCCATTATATATATATATATATATATATATATATATATATATATATATATATATATATATATATAGAGAGAGAGAGAGAGAGAGAGAGAGAGAGAGAGATTTTATTACAACAGAAGGGCTCATTTCAACCATCAAAACATCATATCAATATCAAGCTCAAACATATGGTGCAACATAGATTAACAACAAATATGCTTTGGGAAAATCAAGTCTACATAATGCCTTGCAATATTCTATGAAGAGTGGCATTTCTCTCTTCCTTGTTGCATGTGCTTCATCCATTAATGTATGCTTCCTTTTCAATTGGAGGTTTTGATATAATAATAAGTGGAAGCCCCTATAATAATATGACAAGAAACAACAAGAACATAAGGGATGGGCTAGACGGGAAGCATTCCTCTATTTTCTATGAATTTCCATAGATTATCAATTATGTAAGGCATGCAATGCATTTAATTGTAACTTGATAGAATAATGAAACCTTCATTTTGTACTAGTCTAGACTTCAATAGATTATAAATTCCTTATTTTTTAGAGGCAAGTTCCTTCCCAAATTGAAGAGGCTACCAAAAACAAGTATTGAAAATTATGGACATTATTATTATTTTGATTCTATGTAGCAAATTTGTTTGCATAATCAACATGGGACTAAAATTTGCAATCTTGTATGTTGCCAATTGCAATCCTAGGGTTATTAGTTTGATTATTCATGCTAACCATGGTTTCCTTTTGCAAGAAAGCACTTACATTTAGAAAATAATTATTATGAAACCCATCACAAGAAACCATTTTAGAAGAAAAATATCAAATAAAGTATGTCTTCCAAAGGTTTGTTTGTATAAAATAAAGGTTTTTTTCTATAGAGAGGTAGAGATAAGAAATATATATATATATATATATATATATATATATAGAGAGAGAGAGAGAGAGAGAGAGTAGTCATTTTTAATCTAACAAGAGATAGAACAAGAGAGAGGGAGAGAGATTTATAGAGGGAGATTGATAGAGAAAGAAGAATAGAGAAAGAGAGATAGAACAAGAGAGTTAGAGATAAGATATATAGAAGGAAAGAGATAGATAGATAGAGAGAGAACAATTATAAAGGGAAAGAGAGATAGAGAGAAGATAGACTAATTTTAGATTAGTCATTTCATGCCAAAAATACAAAGATAACATGTGTCCATGGTTAGCTACACTTGGGTCAACACATCATTTGCTTGAGGACCTAATAATTCACCTTTAATACCTCTTTCATGAAGAACCTCCTACTAAATTGCCCATTTTTACACCTACATCTCCAATTGCAATATTTGAGGATTGGATATTTTAGCATTTAATAAATAGATTAGTTCTAATCTCGATAGGAGATTTAATTTTTTTAATATAGAGCAACAAATAAATGAAAAGAAAAAGTGACAAGTGACAAAGAGAGGGAAAATAGAGAATGAGAGAAAGATATATATGTATGTATATATAGAGAGTCTATAGATAGGGAGAGAGAGAGACATGGAGAGATAAAGAGAAATAGAAATATATAGAGAGAGAGAGGGAGGAGATAAAGTGGGAGAGAGAGAGATAGAGATAAAAGATACAAAGGAAAAGAGAGATAAATGCTAACACTTAGGGAAACACACCATTTGCTTAAGGCCCTGATAATTCACCTTTAAGACCTCTTTATTGTACCCATTGCATGTGCTAAAGTGTAGCTATCTCTAACAATAGCAACATCTCATCTCCAAGCTTCATTGATTCATACATGGCATGACCAATACAATTGGAAACAATGTCGCATATTGAAGTGGCTCAAAAATAGACATTTGCAACATCTCAAAAGTCCAACAAATGGAAACAACAATTAACACTAGCTATTGTTTGAGTCTTCCCTCATTTCACCACCATCCCAGTAGCAAATGATCAATGTTTTCAAATATTCTATTGGAATGAATTGTTGATATACTAGCCATTCAAAATCATTCACTACATCTCTAGATCCATTGACAGACACTTATGATAAAACTCCTTCTGACTGGAGACATATAATACAAGAAGATAGTCCTGATGAATGGAAAGTCCTATCAAGCATGTATGTGAGGCCTACCATTTAAACTAGATCGTCTTGACATGCTTGTGAAACAAGAAGAGGACTAGTTAACTACACTATCACTTGCAAATAATTGATTGAAGAAAAAAAGGCAAAAAAAGGTTTCTCATCTCCATACCTGCTTTCACCCACCACTATTCAAAAACAACTTCACTTGCATGCATGTCAACATATTTAATTTACTCCATTTCTTCTCTAGTGTAGGAGAACAACATATATCACTACATTCTTTCAATGTTCAAATGATGGATGGACACCAACCATTCACCACCAACAAAATTGTATGCTCTCTTCTCAAGAAATTTCAATGTTCAATGTGAAATTATTGTTATGTCGTAAATTGTGCTTCTACTTGGGTTAGCACTATTTCATTAAGTTTATGTCCTACCTTTTAGTGTCTCTTAACCCCTTTCATCATTGGACCTATTTAGAACCCTGATTGATGTTTATCTTATCGAGGAAATGTCACATTTTGGAGTAATTACCGATAAAACCCAAATAGAAACTATGGATTCCAGACATTTAGGGCACCTTTAAGCTTGACATGAAGTAAAATTTGGTGACCAGGCTTAGGCGCCCACACCCTAGTCCTGCATAAATCTTGGGATTCCAAATTTTATTTTGGTGTCGACTTATGTTGTGTGCTTTAGGATTCTGAATTCAAAACTTTTTTCCCATTTGATGTTGGCATGTTATTTTTATTTATTTCATTTCAAAGGTTGGGTATTTAAAGAGATTTCAAAATCATTTTATCACACACAACTCTAACACAAGCTTACTACGGTAAAATTCTCCTACAAGTGCTATTAGAGGTCTGCAAACTGTTGAATCTCATTGAAGAATTGGATCTTTGCTATCTTGGAGATATATTGTGAAGATTAGGTATCAAGATCTTGAGTCTATCTTGCTCTTCCTAGGGTTTGTGAAGCCTTTTGTACGATCAGGAGAAGGGTTGAAGCCTCCAACTTGAGTTTTGGAATCCTCCATAGATATGGTTGCCTCGCCTTCTTGTTCTACAAGTCTTCATTGATATCATCTCCTTGAGGTAAAGTTGTTGTTTCCTTGAGTGAAACATTGTGTGGATCTATTCCTTGATGCTTGAGTTATTTAGGATTTCCAATTTGTTTATGCTTACACTTATGGTTTATGAGAACACACATTTGCATACTTTGACATTGGCTATCATTGAGGTAGAAATACCAAAGATGGGGTTTTACTGAGGCAAACTCCTATATAGCCACAACCTTCCTTCTGCTTCTTTTGTTTGTGCAAGTCAGATTCGGGAAGATCCAATAGAAAGGAGCAAAGAGGAAACAAGTATTACAATCATAATCACAACAAAAGTTATAGATTTTCCCTTAGAAACTCATAGGACTATTTTACAGGCGTCCAAGTCTTTTAGGGCCTCAAATCTGGGATTTGGAATCCTTCACAGAGACACAAACACCAAGTACAGATAGTTCTATTTTCAGAGAACTTGTAGGACTATTTCGTGGGTGCCCTATTCTTCTAGGCCTTCAAAATTTAGGTGCACAGTCACTGTAGTCTCCCATCTACATTTTTGTAATCAGTCTGTAGGTTTCTGCTCCCAGAATTCACTTGTTCATGCATATCTTATAACTAGGGTTTGGCTTGTTCATAGCTAGTTAGGGTTTCACACAACTCTAGTTGAGACATCTTTTCATGTACATTAGCAAAGGAATAGGATACCTATAGCTTAACACTCTCATAGTGATTGAGCTTGGTTCATATTGTGAATGTTAGTGTACGAAAAGAGGGGCTTGACATAGTTTACACATGCTAATCATTCTCTCTCTTTTCACACTAAACATTTTGGTGAACCCACGTTTAAATAATTTGCATCCTTTAAACATTAGATCTAATTACATTTGTTGTTCTAAACCAGATTTAGATTTCAAATTCTCTTTCATGAAAAGTACATGCATTGAATTTTGATTGACATATCTATCTTTTCATTGAAAGAGCATAAATTGAAATTTTGTTACTTGCATAGTGATATCTTGTTTCATTCTTGCAAAGTATATGATATCTTGTTTCACATTTAAGTCTTGGATACATTAGATTATGTGGAAATGTCAGATTTCTTTTTACAAGACTTTAATGCATATGATGAGCCATTTAGTTGTGATGACTTCAATATGTTAGATGAAGCCTTAGATGACTTTATCTCAATTGAATATTCCACTATGACTCCTAAACCATCAATCTTTCAAAGATTAGTAAATGCAATTTATGTTCCTAAATATCAAGAAGAACTTGTGAAACCGAAGATAGTAACTGGTGCTTATTGTAAGAGGTTTTCCAAATTTGTCTCAACCTCTTGATTGTATCTATAACTATGTTAAACAAATAACAAGTCAAAATCAACCATATCAAGATGGATCACAACATTTCAACCACGATGTGGTTTCTCATACATACATACAATACATAGAATAATAAAACAAAGTAAACATCAATCAAACATTCTGATATCTTTACCAACTTCTCAACCTATACTTCCTCAACCACCTCTTTTAACACATAAAGTTGGTGAAGATTATAATCTTGTTGAGAAACTTCGTGCTACTCCTACTAAGATCTCTCTCTGGGAACTCATACAAACATCACCTACATACCATAGAATGCTCCAAGAAGCTTTACAAAAGGTGATTGTACCACCTAACATGTTGTTAAGCCTAATGATGTAGCAGCTTTGTTAGATTGTATGCATGCGACAAAAATAGATATTTTGTTTCAACAACATGAGTTACCTTCAATGGAAGTTCAGAAAAAATATGGTCCTCTGATAATCTTTATCTGGTGTAGGAGCACCCATGGCACCAATGGACCAAAAGGCCTATTCCAATTTTTTCTTTGAATGTCAATAAGTCTTGAAGACCATTTGAAGAATGTAATAAGGTCTTATGACCATTTGAAATTGTATTGAAGTCATTTTGTAAGGCTTTGATGCCAAGTAGTTGGTGTAGGCAGTCAAGTCCACAATGGTAGATCCTCCATGAGTGTCAAAATGGAGAGGCATTAGAGAGGAGTGTCAAAATATGACATAGCATATGATCCTAGAGGGATTTGAGGCAGTAGTTTTGTCTAAACTATAATCTGCCCCTAATACATATTGTAAACACAATGCTAATTGACAGTTTTGGGCAGTTTGAGGGTGGTTTCTTGTTGCCAACTGACCCCAAACTGATGGAGGAAGATGTAAACCTGTTTAAGACACCCTCATGGATTGGTGACAAGGTGTGAAATAAGTTTCAAGCAATAAGAAATCCAATTTTCTGTTGTTTTCTATTTTTTCCCTACATTTATGTCAAAACAGTCCGTACCATCTTCAAGTACAGAAATGTCATGACTTTCAAATATTTGGAATCTATAGTATGTTGAAGTAACTTTCATTTGAGACTAGTTTGAGTCTTTGACATCGACTAGGAGGTGAATAACCTCCATTCTTCTTGGATTGGTTGCTGGAAAACTCCATTTCCTGAGTTCCCACGCTGCTCCAGGCCGTACTTTGCAAAGGTACAGAACTATTTTCATTTCCTCATGATCTGATTGGCTAGAGAATGGAATTGTCTATCATTTGAATTTGGTTTGGTGCATTGACATCTTTGTAGAAGGGAGATATAAGGAGTTGTCTAAAAACTATCCTGTTAAAACCTAACCTAGGGTTTTGCTCAAAATAATGGAATTTTGACCATCCCACTGTCTCTCAGTGCCACAAGACTAGTGGGATGGATGGGTCCTTTCATGTTTCAGTTGGTTGGAATGTTTGCAGAGAAGAGGGAGTTGGCAGTTGCAAGATTTTGATGAGGAGGGCTTAATATCCTCATGTATTAAGCCATTTGAGGAACCACACATGCATAAGAAGGTACAGTTAACTGTAGGTGTCCAAAAACCACAAAATCCTTGATCTTGGCATGAGTCCTAAGTGTTCCAATCATTGGTTGGGTTCTGTGAATGAAATTTCTAGGGATCTCTTTGTAAAATTGGGCTAATTGGGGCTCCTTGCAATAGGACAACCTTATTGGAAGTGGCATATGTTGCAAAACAACCCATAGTGAGTCTTTGATATGTTGTAGGGCATCCAAAAGGGTATCTCAAGATTGTCTAAGATTCAAGTTTGAAGGCCACCAGAAGGAGTTATTGTTGACTGTTCTTATTTCAAGGGCTACAAGGATTCCATTAGGTTTGTGAAGGAAGTCCTAAACCTGAACTTGCTAAACCTTAACCAATGGTCTAGATGGGTCCTATGGTATGTCAAACAAACCTTTACATACTGGTTTTAGAGAAACTAACTGTTCTTCCCACTTTTGCATGATGATCTATGAATTTGGTTCTTGAATGTCAAGGAGAAAGTCTTGTCAAATGGTGGAATCCTCAACCTATCCTAATTCCTCTACATTATTATCACAATAAAAAAAAAGTTGATAAAGTGAGTAATGGTTGACAATGGATCGACTCTTAATGTTTGTGGTTTTAATTTGCTACATAAAATCAACATTGATACAAATTTGATTAAACCGGATAAACTTAATATCCGTGACTTTGATAATGTTGGTAGACAATCCCCGGGTACCATAACTTTACCCATAAAGGTTGGACCCATGACATTATCTACCCTTTTTCATGTCCTGTCCGGTGCACTTTCATATAATATGATTCTCGGTGACCGTGGATTCATACTATGGGGGCATCTCCATCTACCCTTACATCGATCAATAAAGTTTATTTATGAAAATAAACTTCAAACCATTAAAGCCAATCTAGAACTGAAAAGTTGTTTACATATTGAAACACAAAAACAAGGTATCAATCATAAGATTCTAAATAACTTACAAGTTGATTCATCAATACCTCTTTCTAGCGATAATGTTGTGCAAGATTCTCAACCATCATCGAATGCATTTCTTGGTGATGATTGGGGTTCATTAGATTTTACTCCTACCTTCATACGGGAATATAAACTAAATAACCCTGAAACATCAAAATTTGCATTGATATCATCTAAATAATCTGTGGAAACACCTAAAGAACCTAAAGTTTATTTATTCAACAATATAGACAACACTCTTAATTACACTATAGAATATGAGACCTATGAAGCTCCACCATCTTCTAAAGAGATGCCATCCCATTATGGTCAAGGATTTAAAATCCTTTATAAAAGTTGTGACTATGTAGGTAATGGTTGTGACATAAATCAACAAGGAATCAGAGTACCTTTACAGGCTACTACAATTAACTACATGGTTGGTATTAGATACCACTCTTTGAAGCCCACTAAAGCTTACAAACGTCCTAATCTTAATGTTAACACTATATCAACACTCAATCTGATATATCCTGATATGATAGACATAAATTGTCCATCAGGAGATATCCCATTCTATACTTTTTCTATAGATGAAGCATTAATGGAATTTATGGGAGGTTATGACAATTTTCCCCATTATCATCATAATCATTGATTTCCCTATCATTTAAATGTCAACACATACTTTGGGAATACCACTTTCTTGGCAAACAATACTCTAACACCTAATGAAGAATCCATGAAATCATCACAATCACCTAGCCTCCCAGACCGCAGTACTTTACGTAATGGAAAGACTCTTGATGTCTTGAAGGAGAAGGATAACCTTGAAAAAGTTATCCCTATAGGAGATTGTTTAAACAAAGAAAAAAAAGAAGAAATGACAAAACTTCTACATGATTTTCCTGAATTATTTGCTTGGAATTATTCAAACATGTCTGCCATTGATCCTAAAATTGTAACACATAATATTGTATTACAACTCGATGCTAAGCCAGTTAAACAAAAAAGTCGTAAGATGAATCCTAAGGTTGCATTATTAGTCAAAGTTGAGATAGAAAAGCTTTTATAAGCTGGTTTTATCCACCCTATTGACTACTCACCTTGGATTTCGTATATTGTGGTTGTCACTAAACCTGACAATCACATTTGAATGTGCACTAAATTTAGAGATTTAAATCTCGCTTCTTTGAAAGATGATTTCCCTCTTCTAAACATTGATATGATTGTCGATTCAATAGCTGGCCATGAATTACTTTCCTTCATGGATGGTTTTTCAGGTTATAATCAAATCTTTATTAACACTCAAGATTAATACAAGACAACTTTTAGCGCCTCGTGGGGAACATTTTGTTGGGTGGTCATGTTGTTTGGATTAAAGAATGCTGGAGCAACCTACCAATGTGCCATAACACTTATATTTCATGATTACATGCATAACATCTTAGAGGATTATGTCGATGATATTCTCGCAAAGTCTATTCGTCACCAGGATCACGTCACAATCCTCAGTCAAATATTTGAACAGATACAAAAATACAACATGCACTTAAATCCCCGTAAATGCGTCTTTGGCGTAGATAGTGGTAAACTGTTGGGATTTATAGTTTTGCATCGAGGTATTGAAGTAGACACAAAGAAAATTGATGCGATTGTTAACAAGCCACCTCCTCGAAATATAACTCAACTTCATAGTTTACAAGGGAAGATACAGGCCATCTGTTGATTTATATCACAACTTACAGTAGGACTCACCCTTTCACTCAACTACTGAAGAAAGAATCAAAATTCTAATGAAATTCTAATTGTCAAAAATCTTTTGAAGACTAAAAAAATTACCTAGCTAATCCTCTTGTTTTACAACCAGCAACTGCAGAAAATCCCTTTATTATTTATACATCAGCTTCTACTAATGCTCTTGTGGCATTATTAGCACAACATGATGGTGAAGGTAAAGAACATATTCTATATTATATAAGCCAAACTTTGCTCGATTATGAAGTGCGATACACTATCATAGAGAAACAGTGCCTAGCTCTTGTCTTTGCAACACAAAAGTTAAGCACTATCTCTTAAATGCTGAAATTCATGTCATGGTTAAATTTGATCTCTTAAAACATCTCTTTGCTAAAACAGATCTCTTAGGTCACCTGGCTAAATAGGTTATGTTGTTAATAGAATTTGATCTCAAGTTTATCTCTCAAAAAGTAGTAAAAGGACAAGCGTTAACTGATCATTTAGTTGAAGCACCTTCACCGTTTTCTATTCAAAATAATGAAGAATTTCTTGATGATCAACTATTAACTATAGATAAAGATGACAAATTGGGATTATATTTTGATGGTTCAAGATGTAGAACTAGCTTTGGTGTTGGTATAATACTAGTACCTCCTTCAAGTAAGTCAATTCCTTTTTCTTACTATCTAATTTTCTCATGCACGACTAACATCATTGAGTACAAAGCTCTCATTGCAGGACTTCATGCCACGATGTCTCTAAACATAAAAAATATCACTATTTGATGCATGAGCATCTAGTAGTGTAAGGGCAATCTTGCATCACCCAAAAAGAAGTTGATTCAAAATCATTGCAATTGTTTTCATTTCTTTCCATAATTAGTGTTTTTGGTTCCATAATCTCTTGAATAATGATGTAGGACTTTAAGTTTTTTTCAAACTGCTAAAAATAGCAAACTGCTAGTTTTGAAAAGTTTAACTGCCATTTTAGGAAAGGTTGCATTTGGGCATAGATTGAAGGAAAAAATTACAGTAATCTTTATAACTAAAATATAAGACCTTTGGCAAAGGAATCAAGCAAAGATCATTTGTGAGCTGAAAGATATTAAAGTTTTTGTTTTCCAAAAAGCCCTTGAAAATTTTTGGAACAAGATATGAGGCATTAAAACATCCCATAACATCCTAAAAAGTTGATGAAAATTCATTTATGTATTTTTGGTGTGATAGTTCACATCGCGAGCTTTCCGGCACTTAAAACGGTTTGTCAATCAGACACCTGGATCAAAAGTTATGCTTCCCGGAAGTTGACCTACTTTTGGAGGGAGTTGCAAATTTTGAAATTTAGCTGGAGGCCACCAAAAAGTGTTATTTATGACTATTTTGGGAACCTTGGGCAGTAGTAGAGATAAGGGGGAAAGTGTAGAGTTAAGAATAGAAAGGAAAATAGAAACCCTATCTGATGTGGGGTTACAGAAGGCAAAAGATTCCAGAGCCTAGTGATGTGTAGCTGTAGTGTGTTGCAGCTTGTGGAGGATTGATTCCTCTAATCGTAATTAAGCTTCTGTAATATAATGAGTTGCCCAAATCAATAAAGAAATATTCTATTTTCTGTGTTCCATTTATGTTGTTGTGTGTTTTATGATTTACCCCCTTCATCAAGTGGTATCAAATGAAGGGTTCCTGAGTGTGTAGACAGATTGCCGACCATGAGGTAGTTTACACTAGGACCTGAGGTTGTGGGTTTGCTGCGGAGATCAAGATGCCTCCATGAAGAAATCATATTGGGAGGAATGCTTTGATGGAAGAGGGTTTTTAGAGCCCTGCAAAGGCAAATTGATGCATTGCAAGAGGAGCTACGAAGAGGGTTTGAGCTGAGAACAAGAGAAGAAAGCGAAGATGAAGTTGAAGAAGAGCTATCTGAGGAAGAACAAGAAGTTGCAGGAGATCCTATAGAAGTTAGGTTGTTGAGGGCCATTTCGAAGATCAGAAAGAGACCTAGGATCAAAATTTCTACATATTCTAGAGATTTGAATCCGGAACAGCTTATTGATTGGATCAATGACATGGAGGAGTATTTCGAGTATGAAGATGTGGAGGACCCAAATCAGGTCAAGTTTGCAAAAACAAAGTTGAAAGGCCATGCCAATATTTGGTGGAAGGAGGTCTAGTTAGAGAGAAATAGGAGAGGAAAAGGAAAGATCACCAGATGGGATCAGATGTTGGAGAAACTGAAGAAGCAATTCATTCCTGTGGACTATGAGATGGAATTGCTGAAGCAGTTGCAAGGACTGAAGCAAGGTAACAAGTCTATTAAGGAGTATACACAAGAGTTTTATAAGATTACTATCAGGACCGGTCATGTAGAGGCCAATAAGGAGAAGGTAGCCCGTTACATTAATGGGTTGAGGCCAAGTATTCAAAAGGAGCTGAGCCTGGTCAGAAAGACCACCATAGAAGATGCGTACCAGTTTTCGCTTAAGGTGGAAGAGAAACTGAATAAAAGATTTGATAGAAAGAAAAGGGGAAGAGATCAAGGCAGAAGGACTACAAAGACCCTATGGAGGCCGTAATGAAGATCAAAAGAAAAGTAAAGAAGCTGACACCAGTCTGAATCAAAGAGGAGATAACGCCTACCGCCCTCATGACCAGAACAATGGTGAGCAAAGAGGAAGAGGAAGAGGCCAACCTAGATAAGGACTTGGAAGAGGAGGTTTCAGGGGAACCTATTTTCAATGTGGAGAAGAAGGGCATCGAGCATACGAGTGTTCGCAACATCAAGGAAGGACAAACAAAAGACCTGAAGGTAATGCACAAGTTGGACATGTAGATGAAGATGCGCAGTCTGAGCATTCTGAAGATGCTGAAATGGGAGAAACCCTCGTTGTCAGAAGAACTTTGTTCAATAAGGAGAAAGAACCCAGTTAGAGGAAGCGTTTATTCTGTACAAAGTGCAAATGTGAAGATAAGTGTTGTGATATTATTATTAACAGTGGAAGCACTGACAATCTTGTTTCAGAGGAGATGGTTGACAAGTTAAATTTGATAAGAAGAAAGCATCCACATCCATATCGGATTGCATGGTTACAGAAGGACCACATAGCTTTAGTCAATGAGTAGTGTTTAGTGAAGTTCAAGATTGGGGACTACCATGATGAGGTGTTGTGTGATATCATACCGATGGATGCATGTCATATGCTGTTGGGGAGGCCGTGGAAGTATGATAGGAGCACTATCCATGATGGTTGTGCAAACACATATTCCCTAACAAAGGATGGAGTTTGTCATAAGTTGAAGCCCTTGAAGGAGGTGGAAGAAAAGGTATGTAGTACTGCCAGAATTTGTTTGGTAGATGGTAGGAAATTTTTGGAGGGTATGAAGCATGAACATCATTGCTTTGCATTGATTCCTAAGATTAGTCAAGAGAAATGTGAAGATATACTAGCAGAAGTTTTAGATATGTTGGAATAATTTTAAGACATTATCTTTGATAATGTACCAAAAGGTTTACCACCTGTGAGGAAGATAAGTCATCGAATGGATTTGATACCAGGAGCTAGTTTTCAAATAAGGCAGCCCATAGAATGACTCCAGCAAAGAATGAAGAGTTGAACAAACAAATTTATGAGTTGTTAAGGAAGGGATTGATAAGGGAGAGCTTGAGTCCATGTGCAGTACCTACAGTACTAGCACCAAAGAAAGATGGAGAGTGGAGAATGTGTACAGATTCTTGAGCCATAAATAAGATCACGATCAAGTATAGATTTCCATTGCCAAGAATGGATGACATAATGGATTGTTTGAGTGGAGCCAAGTACTTCACGAAGATTGACCTGAAGAGTGGGTATCACCAGATCCTAATTAGAGAAGGAGATGAATGGAAGATGACCTTCAAGACAAAGGAGGGTTTGTATGAGTGGTTAGTCATACCATTTGGGCTAACCAACACATCGAGCACATTCATGTGGCTCATGAACGAGGTACTGAAAGAATTTTTGGGAAGTTTTGTTATTGTTTATTTAGATCATATTTTAATTTTCAGTAAGACTTGGGATGAGCATCTGATGCATATCTAAAGAGTTTTAGAGAAGCTTAGGGAGGAGAAGTTGTTGATTAATCTGAAGAAATGTAATTTTGTAAAGGAGTTGGTATACCTGGGATTTGTTGTCTCAGAGGAAGGTCTTAAGATGGATCCAGAGAAGGTGAGAGCTATCCTTGAATAGCCTACACCAAAGAGTGCCACAGAGGTATGATCTTTTCATGGTTTGGTAAGTTTTTACAGAAAGTTTATCAGAAATTTTAGTAGCATTTGTGCACCCCTAATGGAGACAATGAGAGAGGATAGAAAAGAGTTTAAATGGACTAAAGGAGCAAACAAAAGATTTGATACATTGAAGCAAAAAGTTACGGAGCAACCTATTTTGGCACTTCCAGATTTCAATAAGGTGTTTCAGGTAGATTGTGATGCTAGTGGCAGTGCTATAGGAGCTGTTTTTAGTCAAGAACGTAAGCCCATTGCCTATTTTAGTGAGCAACCAAATGATGCCAATAAGAAGTATTATGTTTATGATCAGGAATTTTATGCAATAGTTCAGGCTTTGAAGAAATGGAGACATTATTTATTGCCAAAAGAGTTTGTTTTATCTACTGATCATTAGGCTTTGCAGTATCTTAATAGTCAAGGAAAGTTGAACCAAAGGCACTTAAAATGGGTTGAGTTTTTGCAGAGTTATACTTTTGTTTTGAAGCATAGGAGTGGGAAGTCCAACAGAGTTGTAGATGCCTTGAGCAGAAGGCAAAATTTGTTGGCAGAAATGGAGATAGAGGTTGTTGGTTCGATGAGCTCAAAAGTTTGTATCCTGAAGATCCAGATTTTGTAGAGGCTTGGAAAGCTTGTCTAGAACCTGTTACTTTGGATAGGACAAAATGGTTAGATTTCATAATCCAAGATGGCATGTTGTTTTAAAGGAAGCCGGTTGTGCATTTCGAGGAGTTCCATGAGAGAGAACCTGATTAAGGAGAAGTATAATGGAGGATTGGCTGGACAATTTGGTCAAGATAAGACCATTGCTATTGTTGGTGAAAATTATTATTGGCCACAGTTGTAGCAAGATGTGAGGAAATCTATACAGAGTTGTAGAGTATGTCAGATGGCAAAAGGAGCAAGTTAGAATACAAGTCTATATCAGCCACTACCTGTACCAAAGAAGCCATGGGATGATATTAGTATGGATTTTGTTCTTGGTTTACCAAGGACACAGAGAGGGCATGATTCCATTTTTGTGGTGGTGGATAGATTCTTGAAGATGGCACATTTCATTCCTTGTAAGAAGATTGATGATGCTATTCATATTGCTGAATTATTTTTCAAAGAGGTGGTGAGATTAGACGGTTTGCCAAAGAGCATAGTTTCAAATTGAGATACCAAATTTGTTGGTTATTTCTAGAGGACATTGTGGAAGAAGTTGAAGACAGATTTGAAGTTTAGTTCTGCACACCATCCACAAACTGATGGACAGACGGAAGTGGTGAATAGGAGTTTGGGTTAACTTGCTACAATGCTTAGTAGGAGATAAGCCCAAGGGATGGAATTTAATTTTATCACAGGCAGAATTTGCTTACAACAATTTTGTCAATAGGAGTACTGGTAAATCACCATTCCAGATTGTATATGGCAATAGCCCAAGAAATGCTTCTGAGTTAAGGGAGCTGGACAAAGGAGAAAAGACAAGTACTGAAGCTGAAGACTTTGCAGAACATCTAAAGAATTTGCATGAAGAGGTGAGAAAGCACATTAATAAGATGAATATTCAGTACAAGGCTAAGGTAGATCAGAAGAGGAGATATAAGGAGTTACAGGTAGGAGATAAAGTCATGGTTCACTTGAGAAAAGAAAGGTTCCCAATTGGAACATACAATAAGTTGTAAATAAAGAAATTTGGACCATGCAGAATCCTGAAGAAGTATGATTCAGGAAATACATGAGGTAGAGCTGCCGAGTGGGATCAATATTTCCCCTGTTTTCAACATTGTTGATTTATCAGAATATCATGAAGGTGGAATAGAGGATGGACCAACTGAAGAACAATGGAGTATTCTGGCATCTACTTCAATAGAGGAGATAGAAGAGATCTTGGATAGCTGTGTGGGAAAAAGTATTCATAACAGGCAATATGAAGAATATCTAGTGAAATGGAAAGGAAGGCATGTTAAAGATTCTTCTTGGTTGTCTAAGGCAGAGGTTGACCGTTTGGGTTTTCCTCAAACAAACTCTTGAGACGTGACAGGGTCACTTCTCCAATTACCCTGGGTGTCTGATGCAAGAGCATCTAGTGGTGTAAGGGCAATCTTGCATCACCCAAAAAGAAGTTGATTCAAAATCATTACAGTTGTTTTCATTTATTTCCATATTTAGTGTTTCTAGTTCCATAATCTCTTGAATAATGTTGTAGGACTTTTAATTTTTTTCTGTGAGGCTGATTATTTTTCTTTCCTTATTTTGATCGTTATGCATTTTAGTTGATGACATTATCAGACATTTAGAGACTATGGTTTCATTATGCAGATTTGATTATATCTCCTGATTTTGATATGGCATTGTTTAGACACATGGTGATTCGATTTGATCATATTCTGATACTATTTTGTGATCCGACATACGAGATATATTAGATGATGTTTTGTGATGTGATTTCTAGTTATTTATGTGATGATGATTATTTGACATGTGATAGAAAATGCAGTTTAATTCAGAATTATGTTATTGTTGATTATTGTGTATTCGATGGCTTGAATTTAATTCCAGTTGCTTCGGCTATGATTATTCATGATATGATTGACACTTGATCAAGATGTGCAGGTTTTACATTCCCTGGCCATGGAAAATTGGAGGTAGAATTCACAACAATGTTATTCCCTGTGAAACTGATCCATTCCCAAGAGGGATAAGGATCACGTTTAAAATTTGAATGTTGATTTAAGTGCTTGATTTAATTTTTATCATTTTAGCCTAGTACCCATTTGTTTAATTAATTAATAATAAGTGTTGTATAAATTTTATTGATTTACACCACTTGGTAATTGTTTTTATTTTTGAGGCCATTTAAAGTAGATTTATGACCCCCTTGGTGAACCTTAGTGTCCCAAAATTTACCCTAGGTAGTTACCCATGGGTCTAGGGTCAATTTTAACTAACTAACCCTTGGATTAACTCACTTTTGGTCACTCTAAACTATGGTTTAGTCAAAGTGACGAAATTTAAAATTAGAGAAGGTGGGAGATGAGTCATGCTTTGGGAAAGACTCATCTCCCTTCCCAAGGTTCAAGACTCTCACACATGTGTGAGAGCATCTTGGAGGGAGATGGCTCTTTGAGAGAATAAGAGGATGCCATATGGCATCCCTTATCCTCTTGGAGGTTTGAATGGGAATGCCACCTCACCACTTGTCCTCTCACACGTGTGAGAGCATAAGTGGATAAGGTGAGGATTGAGAGGGGAATTGGAGGATGACACGTGTCACCCTCACACTTCCTCTCCCTTGAAATTGGCATTGGAGAAGGAAGGAGAAGGTGACAAGTGTCACCTTCTCATTCCTTAAGGCCAAAATTGATGGCCTATATTATCTCCTCTTGTTGAGGAGTGTGGGGTTCTTGCATTTTGGAGTTCTTTTCTATTTTTTGGGAGCAATTTTGGGAAAGTTAGAGGAATTCTTAGAGATTGGAAGGTTTGGGAAAGCTTGGAGCTCATCACCAAATGTGCTTCCATAATAGGGCTCTTGAAGGTAAGCTCTATGTCTTGTTCTTTACCCTTGCTTGATTAATGTGATGTGTTGTAGTTTTTGGTTGTTTGTTGTTTTCATTGTTTTTGTGTGGGATGGGAGTATGGTGAGAGCACCTCCATTTGGAGGTAAGGCTCAACTTGTTTGGGTAGGGGAAAGGAACCTCCTTGAGGTCACTTCCACATTTTATTATTTATGCCTTGAGGGCTTTTACTTGTTGAGGAGATTATTTGAATGGCAAGAGTGCCATGGAGGTTATTTTATGATTTTGTGGAGAGTGGTTGTTTTGGAGATTTTTGGCTTGAGGCTATGAGATTGGTATTTTTAGTATTTGGGTGGCCTTTTGAAATAGAGGGGTCCATTCCCTACCCTCATCAAACTCATTTTCATGAGTTGAGTTATGTGTTAAACCTTGGGGCTATTTTTGTGTTGATGTTATTGATTCTTGTTGTAGAATGTTTACACCCATGTGAATCCCTACCTCCCTAGCTTGGGGGTGACCCACTTGCAGGTCTACGGTAGGGAGGAGGGCATTTCAAAGTGGCTGGGTTGTTCTTTTTATTGTGTTTTATTTGTAGGTGTTTAAATGAAGAATGGAGTTGAGAGAAGTCCATGTTTGGTGTTCCTATAGTTTCTTTGTGTTGGTTGTTGGAGCCTTGGCCTTGTGGCCTTATTGTATTTCATTTTTGTCAAGTTTTATGCCTTGAAGTTGGTTGTGGAAAATATTGCAATGTAAACAACATTTTATTTTATTGGAAAGTTGTTATTCTCTAAGTGTGAGTTATAGTTTGTGAAATGCATGTGGAGTTATGTATATTGTTTCTGTCATTATTCTTGCAAAAAAAAAAAAATACACATGTGAGTGTGTTAGATGAATTTTAGTGAATGCAACGAAAGGAAGAGAATATTTAAGTAATTTTTTTGTTGATTTGACTATTACTTTACTAGTTGCTGTTATGGATATGAAAAGAGAGTTGTTTGAAATTTATATACAATTTTAGATTTCTACCTTATTGCTGCTTTTAAAAAGAAAAATAACATATTCTGTGTATTTTTTGTTATTGCATGTTTTTTTTTTAAAAAGGTGAAGCTAGTACTAAGCTATCTATATATTATCCAGAAAAAAAAAGTATTAGTATTGTTTCAAAAAAAATATAGGGATTAATCATGAATATTATGCTTCAAAGGAAAAGAGATGTGATATTGACTTATTTTATGTTAAATCTAAAAGATAGTATTACTTTATCTATACTATTGTTTTGTGAAAGTGAGTGCAATGTATATATATATATATATTGTTTGTTCACTATTTTTTTAGATCCTAGTTGCTGTTATTTTGTGTTAGTCTGTGTATACACAAAAAGTAGTAAAGAAATCAAACAATATTTAAGTTCTGCATATATATTAAAATATATATATATGTGTGTGTGTGTGTGTGCATGTATATATAAATATATATATATATAGTGATGGTTCAAATGCTTCTAACTAAAATATTGAACAAACTGAAGTTATAAATCCGAGCATATATATATATCGAAAAAAATCAGAGATCAAACATTATTCAAAAATTAGTACAGAGGTTGGCGGACTGTTATGTTTTGTGAAAACTGTTAAAGAAAGTTTTGTTTGAAAAAAAAGGGGTGGGAGGGGACTGTGGGCGGCAGCACCCATAGCCCCTCCTTATTTTATTGTTTACGGTGTGGGGGGGGGAAGGGTGACACCTCCACCCCACACCGCCAAACAACACCTTCTCTGTCGTTTCCCCACGGCTTACCCCACCCCACCATCTCTTCAAACCCTGCACCCCGCGCTACCACCATTCCAACCTCCACACTCCACCTTCCCTCTTGCAGCGCCGTCATCCGCCACCTTCGGTCCCTCCTGTGACTTCCCCTTCGTGCTGCCCATGACCTCCACCAAGAGTTTCCCCCACTGCGGCCTCTTCACCATTGTTCGACTCTCCATTGTCTTCCAGCCCTACAACATAACTCAAACTCATAACATTTATATTGTATTATCACCATTCCTAAAATAACAATATATTTACATTCAGAATAAATGCAGTCAATGAAAACTCTCTGAGCTTCGATTGCATACCTCTGAGAGGTATTTCATGGCCTCCATTGTTTGGCAAAAAACCCTAACCTGCAAGAGTGAGGAAGAAAACCAACAAAGAAAACAAGAATGCATGAGTTGAGGAATTAGGGAAAACAAGGAGGAGAGAAAACAATAGAAAATAGATTAGGGTTCTCATTTTGAAAACTTAGTGTTATTATGAAATTAGGGCTTTTCTTATTTTATTGAGAGGATATTTTATTTGTGAGGATTTTAATTTGTGAGGTTATGTTTTATTCTTTATTTAAAAAAATCTCTATTTCTTTTCCTTGCTTTTAGTTTATCCCTTGTGTTTTCTTTTTATTTGTTTTATTTAAATGGGGTTTTACATTTTGATTATTTACCTTGTGAATAATTTTATTTTGGAGAGATTGAATTTATCTTATTTGGGAAGAGAATTTTTCCTTGTTTTTAAATTCATCCTAGTTGGGAGTTTTAATCTTTTATTTTTCCTTAGCGGGGTTTTTATCGTTTTAGTTATTTTTTTTATTATTATTTTACAAGAAGAGTTATTTAA
Source organism: Cunninghamia lanceolata (assembly GCA_027924645.1). Classification (NCBI taxonomy): domain Eukaryota; kingdom Viridiplantae; phylum Streptophyta; class Pinopsida; order Cupressales; family Cupressaceae; genus Cunninghamia; species Cunninghamia lanceolata. The sequence continues at coordinate 14,776,266 of BSBN01001152.1, read as the reverse complement.
ACTCTTCCCCCTTCTCTATTAATTATTCGAGTTAGTTATTAAATATAATGCCAGAATTATATTTAATAACAAACTCAAATTTTCCTTTGGATTTAATTGGCGACATGTTATTATTTTACTATTTAATTTTGAAATTTTAATCTTTTATGCAAGGTTGGTTTATTTGACCTTGGTGGGATACTTAATTTGTCATTTTAAATTATTTTAAATTTGTTCGTAAGTTGACATATTTATTCTTAAATTTTATTTAATATCTTATTGATGTTTTATTTTAAAATTTATTTTGCGTTTATCAAAAACGCGTTATGCTGTCAAATTTTTCCTAGATTCTAGGGTTTAATTTATATGTTAATTTATTAGCTTTTATTCCATCCTTCTGCTTCAATCATGCGACCATCTTACCATCATTTACTTATTCATTATTTCATTTCCATTCTGGATCTGTATTATAGTTAGGTTTTGATGTTAGCAAAATCATCTTCACATCTAGGAAACTAGGGGTTCATATTTGAATTAGTCTAACCCTAAAAGTGACACACTTCATGTTGCATACCCCCTAGATGGCTTTCATCATCGCGGTTATGTTGACATGTTTACGCCTTATACGTATTGCCACCGAGCACGCAGACGCGTGCGAGGGGGTTCCTAGGGATAGGTAGAAAAGTTTTTCGTAATTCATGTCATGACCACATGGCAAATGTGGACATGACACGTGTGTTATGTGTCATGACCACATGGGAAATGCGGGCATGACATTTTCAAACTGCTAAAAATAGCAAATTGCCAGTTTTGAAAAGTTTAACTGCCATTTTAGGAAAGTTTATATTTGGGCACAGATTGAAGTGAAAACTTACAGAAATCTTCATAACTGAAATATAAGACCTTTGGTGAAGGAATTAGGCAAAGATCATTTGTGAGCTGAAAGATATTAAAATTTTTCTTTTCTAAAAAGTCCCTGAAAATTTCCAGAACGAGATATGAGGCACTAAAACATCCCATAATGTCCTGAAAAGTTGACAAAAATATGTTTACGTATTTCCGGCATGATGGTTCACATCGTGATATTTCTGGCGCTTAAAACAATTCGTTAATCGGACACCCGGATCAAAAGTTATGCTTCCCGGAAGTTGACCTACTTTTGGAGGGAGTTGCAAATTTTAAAATTTAGCTGAAGGCCTCCAAAAAGTGCTATTTATGACTATTTTGGGAACACTGGGTAGTAGTAGAGATAAGGGGGAAAGTGTAGAGTTAAGAATAGGCAGGAAAACAAAAACCCTAGTTGATTTGGGGTTACAGAAGGCAGAAGATTCTAGAGCCTGGTGATGTGTAGCTGTAGTGTGTTGCAACTTGTGGAGGATTGATTCATCTGATTGTAATTGAGCTTTTGTAATGTAATGAGTTGCCCAAATCAATAAAGAAATATTCTATTTTCTATGTTTCATTTCTGTTGTTGTGTGTTTTATGATTTACCCCCTTCATCACTATTTATGGTGATTCACAGTTAATCATAAGATAGATCACTAGATCTTATCAAGCAAAGCAAGATAAACTATCTCAATATCGTGATCTTGCCTTGTCGTTATTAAAATAGTTTTCATCTTTTATAATTGACACAATTCCAAGCAAAGACAATTGACATGCAGATGCAATGGAAAGCACAACTTCCCTTATATCCCATGAAGGTTCTTCCGAGGATTATCACTTTAACATTCACAATCTTACAACACCAGCGGTATCTGAAGTTACACCTTTAGATACTAAAGATTGTGGCAACATAAATTGTAACGAATGGTACTCCCATATATTCCAATATTTGTGTGATGGTACCCTTCCTAATTCAGCATCTAAAAATACAAGAGTTTGCATACGCAAACTCGCAACACACTATATTATCTTGACCAATGTGTTGTATCGAAGAAGTTATAATGGTGTTCTTCTCCGTTGTCTTAATAAATCAAAAATTCCAATTGCACTAGAAGAGGCTCACTCCGGTGCCTGTGGAGAGCATTTTGGAGGAAAATAGTTGGTATAAAAATTATTTTGTATGGGGTTTTATTGGCAAAGCATGGAGCAAGACTCCTTTGCATTCGTCAAGAAGTGCCCACAATGTCAACAACATAGTCATTTAATTCGAGCTCCTGTCTAGGAAATTTGAGCCCAAGTTTCACCTTGGCCATTTTCGGTATGGGACTTGGATCTAATCGGAAAGATATCTCCTCCTTCCTCTCAAGGACACACTTTTATCATTACCACCAATTATTACTTTACGAAGTGGGTTGAAGCTATGTCATTACGATCCACAACCGTTGAGGTAATCTATCACTTCATACAAGATAATATAATCTCATGATTTGACATTCCTTCCTCCTTGGTTTTAACAATGGTACACAATTTAAGAATAAGGATGTGAAGAAATTCCTTGAAAAATACCACATTCAATATTTGCTTCTATATGCCATATTATCCACAATCAAATGGCCAAGCAAAAGCTTCAAACAAGATTATTAGACAAATTCTACGAAAAACTATTAATAAACATCAAAAAGATTGGCACACTCAACTCTCCTATGCGCTATGGGCCTATAGGAGAAGTGTTCATACAGATACTGGTACTATATCATACAACCTTGTATATGGTGCCGATGCAATAATGCCTTTGGAGTTAGAAATTCCTTCATTGCGAGTATCCCTAAGGGACATTATTGACAGAGATAAGAGATTACAACAACTAGAGATGCTCGATGAACAATGAATCAATGCTCTTGACCATCTTAAAGCTCATCAAAAAAGTATCCAATGATCATATAATGAACGTGTAATCCATCATTCATTCAAAGTTGGGGATTTGCTACTTTATGAAAATCAACGTAATGTAAATGCACCTTCTGGTGAAAAAGGTGCCATGCCCACATTTTCCATGTGGTCATGACATGAAAAAACCACATGTCATGCCCACATTTACCATGTGGTCATGACATGAAAACCCAAAAAAATTTCCACTTGTCCCTAAAACCTCATCGCACAAGGCGGGGAAGGCAACCAAGGTGTGGGATAAGACAAAACGACACCTTGTCAGCTGAACGCATATCAAAGGAAAACAACATAAAGCGTCAAAAACTTAAATCAATATAGAATGAAGTGATTTAATACATTATTTCATCTCTAGTTAGGATAATACATACATGAGTAGAAGAGATACAATTTTAATCATTCTAATTATTATCAACAAAGTATGCACCCAAGTGCTAAGCTATCAACTTAGCTACTTGTTAATACATGGGAAAACTCCTAAGCCTGTGGGCTACCTAAAACTTGGAGTGAACCTCCAGAATAAGTTGGTTCTCTTGATTATATCACCTATTCTAACCTATTTACTACTTCACTTGATGGAAAAGGTAGAAAGAGTTGCTTGAAATGAATCTACTACTAAGGTGATGCACTAAAATATGTTTGTTTCAGACCCTATACTATTGTTTTGACACACAAATCCCAATAAAACTAGTTGTTCTACACACAACTCAAACTCATCTTTTGCTTATGGCTCCATATGTTATAAAGAGGTTTGACATATTGCAGTTTTAGGAAGGAAATATGATGTTTTTCACAACCTAGGACTATTTTTTTATCATGACACAATTTATAACCATAGAAACATGCATATTCTTTTGTCAAAGGCATCAAACATAACATTTGTTAAGGTTTCAACTAAAAACACATAAACATACATTCATATTTTTCATGCACAATGAAAAAACAAGAGCTTTTGAAGGTGAAAATGCTTGAAATTTTTATTAGAAAAGGTGTCCTTATAGATGATAAGTCTAATAATGACTTGTATTGCATGAAAATGTATTACAACATGCTGCCATGCAGCTGAAATTGAATTACAATATCTGATATTTGAGTTACAGTACTAATTTTATGTTGTTCTAAGGCAAAAAACATGAGAGAACTCAGAAAAAACTAAGTCTAAGCGTCTTATATCTCATCATAAACATTGGAGAGAATATAGGACATGTTTTTGACTTAGTTTGAATGCTCAAAAAATGGTAAACCTACTTTGGACGCCCAAGAAGAGTCCTCATCTGACTTGGTCTTCAAAAGTTGATTTGGTCTTCAACAAGCTCCTAGAAATGTGCTCCAGCTGTTGTAGAACACCTATGTCCTTGGAAGGTGGTCAAAACTGCCCCTAGATACTCTCAAACTGCCCACAAACCACTGCAACCTCTCCTAGATGTTAGCAAAATGGTCAAAATTGTTTGTAGTGCTATCAAAACTACTCACACTGGCCATTATACCCCCTAAACCCACCTTGCATGATGATAGGCATGTGTTTATGCTATTTGAAAACTCCACTAACACCTTTTGGGCATATGGAAAGAATCATGGCATTTTTTAAGACTCCAAACTACTTGAAATTGCTCATTTATGGCTTGAAAACACCTGTCACTTAACCCACTACCCCTGTTGGGTCCTCTTGAGGGTTAAAATTGGCCTTTGGTATCATTAGACTAAGTTTTATAGACTCTATGTATGATGGAGAAAAACTCAGCTTTCATCTCTGCTCTTATAGCTGCTCACTATCCATTCTTGTTACTTGAAAATCTCTTGTGAAAGTATCTCAGTCCAATCTGCTGTTACTATCATACTATAAGCATGCTTTGATGACTGTTTCATACTTATTTGTATCTAATAGGCTTGAAAACTCCTTCCAATGACCCCAATGTACCTTCAAACAAGTTTGTCTTTGTTGTTCAATGTTGCTCCTTTGTCTTTAGACTATTATCTAACCTCATTTCTTGTGACAAAGCCCTGAATGATAACTTATTTGTGTATTGTGGACTATCCTCTAGACTATGTGCAGGATCCTTTATCATATCAATTGAAGCTCTCAAAAAGATCTATTGCTGTCTTCTTTAGGCCTCTACATACTGTGTATTGTATGCTAGTACTACTACTCCCACAGTTAATATGACTCTTGTTATCAAATTTGATCTAGCCCCTAAAATGGACTGTCATACCCTCTTGTATTTGTCACAGTCATATCATAAGAGTCTTTGGAAACCTTTTCAATGATCCAAAGTAGTTCCATAGGATTTTCTTACTTGGTTTCTATCAATACCCTTCTTGATCATTGTTCTTATCTGCTTCATCAAATATGTGACTACCTTGTCTCTCTTGACTGAGACATATTCCCTTGTCCATTGGTTGCACTGTCATTGTTATAGGACAGCCTAAACAACCATTGAGGTGACCTTTCATGGCTGTCCTTTTAAGATTGTCTTCATTGGCTATCTAAGGTTTCCTTTGTCACTGTTCAACATTATACCTCTTAGGTTTTGACAGACCTCATATCTATCTCTCAAACAAACTTCATTCTTGATCTCTTGCCATCAAACCATTTTCTTGTGTGAAGCTTTGATGGATAACAAGGACTTCAACCTCCAAAGAATCTACATGTAGACTGTTCCAGTTTGACTACCCTCACCTTGCTAGGTTTGTTTTTTACTTTTGTATCCATGCCACAAACTGTCTTAGTATCCTTTAAAACTATCATGTGAACCCCTTATGGAGATGCAAACTGAAACTCACCATCTCTTTCTTATCACTGTTTGTCAATGCTGTCTCAGTGTGCATGTGGAGTCCTTTGGGCATGATTGTTCTCCTTTGATTCTTGACAGTCCCTTTCTTGATTGTTGACTATCATCTTGGGACAGTCATTCCACTATCTTGGCATGCCCAAACCTTTTCTTCCTTTGAAATATTTCTTTGTTGGAGAACTCCTTGCAACTATGACCTCATGTTTCACATGATTAGGATTCTTGCAAAGGGACATACACAAGGTCATTGCTATTCTGTTCCAAGAACTGTTAGTAGCCTTCCATAAAATGTTGTCATGGTTTACAAGCTTTATCCATGTTCTAAGACATCTATACTAACCTAACAAAATTCATAAGGCATTTGAGGTCAAGGATAAGGATTAAAAAGACTATCTTTTGTTTGATAGTGTAGCAATGTTGTCTTACTTTGTTATCCTTCATGATTAAGAGACTTGTAAATGATCTTAGACACACACGTGACACTCTTAATGGATCCCTAAGACATCAGCAAACCTCCTAAAGACACAAAACTTATGTTATTGTTGTCACAGTCTCATGAAAATATGTATTTGCATGCCTAAACTTTTAAGGGTATTGAAAATGAAAGCAAATCTTTATGGATTCCTTAGACTGCCTCATTATTCTTCCTTGCATTTCAGTCAAGATGACTATCTCCTTCTACTGTAGACTGTTCCTCATTACTTTTTGTTATTGTAATCTCTATCTCTATTGCTATTGTAGTTCTAGTGGGCTATAGAATATCATGTGAACATATTTAAATAGTGTAGACCTGTAGAAGCTTTCCACTTACATTATGTTTGCAACCCTAATGTTGTCTCATCTCATATAATGAGTATAGTTTTTGAAGCATTTTAAAAGCCATTACTCCTTATAACCATTGCTTGAAATTCTTCAAACAAATATCTATAATCTGTTCATTGTAGGCTGCCTCATTCTGTAGACCACAATGGGTGTTGACTGTCAAAACAGTAGCATATATTGTTTAAGGTATTTATATCACTTATCATTGCTTCCTCTAGTTTGTATGCATAAACCCCTATGATTGTTTACCATTTGAGTATGCATGTCACCTACCATAGCAAACATAAAAGAACTCATGCAAGATGTGTCTATGTAACATTGCTATCTTGACTATGACTGTTATAGACTATTCTTTAAACCTTTGGTTGTTACATGACTATCATCACCGTTGTTCCCAAACTCTATTTGCTGCTATTCTTTTAACAGTTTTCTATTGCTCCTTATTTGTTTGCTGCACTTTTATCTTTGTTTTGTTGAGACACTTTTATCTTTGTTTTGCTGCTATAACAGTTAATATGACTTTTTTTTCTGATTTTTTCTGCTATAACAGTCAATATGACTATTTTCTTTCTGATTTTTGCTGCTGTTATAGATTGTCTTACTTGACAGTGCCTTCATCTGCATGTTGCTATTTGACTGAGCTCCCATGGCTGCTCTTTCTGACCTTATTGATGACTGCTCCTTCAAAGTCACTCTCTTGACAATGGACTGTCTCCTTGCAAATGTCTTGGGTCTCTTGGATATGACTGTCACCATGAACTCTCCTTCACTCTAGCATATGTTAGGCTTTTGCTTGATGCTTACCTTTGTATTCTCTTTTCTTGACATTTCTATGACAGTAGCAGATCTTCTCAAAGTTGTAGCAGACCTTATGCTTGTTCTTGTCACTATCTTGGCATATCTTTTTGACAGTCTATGTATCCTATTATGTGATTGTTTTCACAACACATTTGATTGTCTTCCTTGTCCCATTACTGACTATCTTTACTTATCTACTTCACACTTTTCTTTTGTGACGGCCACTTGCTCTATATGATTGTTTCTAAGTCCTAATGTCTTTTTGAAACATTTACATGTCTCTTTCCTCTTTTGTACCCCTTTAGTGTTTGCAAAAAGGGTTTCTTCATGATCTCTGTAGCATATGTCTAGTTAAAACAACTTCCTCTAACCCAAGAACTAGAACAACTTCATGACATCATATTAAGATTATTAAAATGAGGCTTGAAACTTAGCAATAATAAATCTTCTATTGACACAAATGCATCTAGGTCTTATCAAAGGCTCAAATACCATTTACATGTCTCTTGAAGGGACTCTCATAGACTCCATAAAGAGGATGCTTAAAAGACCACCATTACTAACATACCTTATGTAGACCTTATCTCCACATTTGTGTTCACTATATACTCTTTTTTGCACTATGCATTCACCCTCGTCCTTGTGGACTTCCAAAATGGTTCAAAACATGCTACATACCTTTGACCTATCTGTATTATAACTTGGATTCAAGAAAGCACTATAGACTTCAGATCCAACATCATTCATCATTTTTTGCACATTCTGTTGTCACAACTACTACTCTATCTACCTGTGATTCTCTTGCTTTGTTCTTCCTCTCAACCTTGTAGATTTGTTATCCTTTGATGAGCTCTCCCAAGAACAAGACTTAGATTTCTGCATGTTGTGTATGCCATCCTCTTCATGATATTGTGGATATAGCGTATTGGACTTCTGGCAGGTTCCAAAGTGTCATTTATTCTTGATAAGAACCTCTTAGTGGCTCTAATCACTAAATAATACATAACATTTGCTAAAGTAGCTAGCAAACTATCAGCAATAAGAAACCCATGCTTAAACATTCTAGCACCTCCTTAACAACCTCTGCAAAACCTTTTCCAAATGCCTAGATGCCTGTCCATTTTAGCAAAAATCCTAACAACCTCACATGATCCAAAAAACAAAACCTAAACTTGAGGCTAGAACTCAAAGGAAAAGACTCCTATTCAAAATAGAAATCCCTCCAAAGACTTGTACGTGGAATTTGGAGAAACTAAGGCAATTTTTGGAAGATTTAAACTTTAAAGACAACCTTTAACAAACCTTTAGACCCTTTTGAGTTATAAAACATACTCTTACATGATAAAGGAGTCTTTTGATATTTGAATATGTTATAAACATGATCTTTTCAAAGTTCTAGGTGTAATAAAAAAAGGACTATTTTATCAGTGAAATGATTTAAAGAGGGACAGATTACCTTATAAACCAAAATCTAAAACCACAAAAAAAAACATGAAGACCTATAACATTTCCAAGAGACCTTTGGTGACGTTTGAGCCTTATTGAGCAAAAAATGTCAACATTTTGGTGACCTCTACAAAATGCTTGCTAGCTAAGCGTCTAAGACCAGTAGCATTGGATATTCATTGGGCAATAGAGTCAAGAAAATACCTAAAACAACTCATAACAGACCTGACACAGCTGTTAGTACCTCAAAATAGCAAGACACAAAACTGAAACACACCTAAATCTACCTAAAAACAACAAAACTACTTGTGCATCTGCACTTGGAGGAATAAACACTAAAACAACCTATACTAACCTAAACTAACTGAGAAAAGGACTACCTAAACAAAACCATCAACTGGTTCATGAAGGTAGTTACCCTTTCTTAGTATTTTGGGATGTTTCTCATGCTTGGGATTCAACCAAAAGAGATAGAGGAAGATGTAATAAACCTTTGACTGAGCTGCAACACTTCTCTCAAGCTAAAAATAACATCACTTACCCAACCAATTTGACTGGAGAACCATCTACCTTCAGGTGGATAAATGAACTAGTTGTGCTCATCTTGATGAATTTCTTAACATTCTAGATCAATCATGACATATGGTGTCTCCTTCTTGTTGGCCTCCAACCAAGCTAGGTGCTTAATTGAGCATCCTCTTGAAATGACAAAATTTGAACTACCCTTGTTGGCTTGTTGTTCATGGACAACTACTCCATCTTCTTGCTGATTCAAAAGACTTGAATCCTATGATTGATTGTGAATCATGGCTACCTCACTTTCTTTTTCTTGTTGTTGCTCATGAATCTCCTCTTTGAAAGGTGCTGGTTTGATGTCAAAGTTTGAGTAAAAATCTTCCAACTCATCCCAAAATTTCTCCTCTTCAATTTCTTCTTTGCTTTTCTGAATAGAGGGATTGATTATGTTTTCTTCATCAAGAGTTAAGATTTCAAACTTAGGCTTTGCTTTATAAACCAATAGCTCACTAAGAGTTCCAACCTCTTCATGTTGCCTCAAAACTTTCTCGTTTTCAACAAAACAAGGCAGCTGGTCAAAAAAGTAGACCAACTCTTCTTCCTCATTACCATCCACTTGCTTTACACACTACTGCTCAAACTGTTGTCCCAGTTGCTTTTCACCTTATTGTCCCAACTGATCATGATCATCATCCTCTTGCAACAAGTCTATTTTTTCTGATTTAATTGCACAAAATGGGCTACAAATAGTTATTCCTTCATCATCTTCACTTGGAATATTCTCCTCTTCACCTACAAAGCCTTCATTTCCTCTCTAAATAATGGGTCCACCTTTAAAAAGGGAGATGGTGGGAGGGCAAAAGGGTTCATCTGATGGAGTGAGGTTAACATGTTTATTACTAAGATGAAAATGAGGTACTATGGGCTGCTCTTGGTTAGGATTTAGCTGTTGGTTTGAAGAACTTGGAATTTTAATTGGCTTAGATTCTACAACCTTTTCCTCTTCCTGGTTTTAGATTGGTATGAGAGGAAAGGCCTCAACAAGGTTTGGCATTTTGAAACTAGGAATGCAAGGGATTGATTGGGTTTCTTACCTCTATACTTGTGTAAGCAAGTGTTTTATTTTTTCTTCTTTGGCTACAACTTGTCTAGCAAGAAACTCCTCTTCATACATTTGTGCCTCCACCTCCTTCTAATGAATATGATCTTGATGAGCAAGCTCTTCCTGCTCCATATTATACTCCTACTCTTTTGTGACAGCCTCTAATTTCCTTTGCAAGTCTAATGCTATCTCCCTGATACTCATATTGTTAGCATCTTGGGGTTGATTTAAAGAGTAGTCATGTTGGTTATGAGCAAAAAGATCTTCTTGCAAATGATCATAAGCAAGGATGGTTTGCCAATAAGATTGAGCAGGGCTGGGTGGGTGGAAAGGATGATAGGATTGTTGATATCTCATTGTTATAGGGCTACTTGGAATGAAACTAGTAGCATTTTCATTTTGATATGGTTGATAAGAAGGGGTACAAACTGCTATTTGGTAAAATGGATGAGAAGAACCATAGTCTCCATGGTAGTTGGTCATGATAGATCATTAAAATGAGATGGAAAAATCATGGAATATTCTTTGAAAACAAGAAAACCAGGTTTAATTTTTTGTAAAATAAGCACATACCAATAGATTGTCAAGTGATTTTGAAGCTTCCCACAAAGGAAAAGACTAGGATATCACCAAAAAATTAATATTTCAAGATATACTTTGAGCATCTGGACTGCTTGAACCAGTTGGTTCTTCACTTGTAGAGTCGTCAGGTGTGTGAATATTGCCTCCAAAGGCTGATGTTGTTGACATACACACCAAATATCAATAATGAATAGAGGACTTGTGGACTACGATAGTCCAATCTATCCCACCAAGCGTGCCAAAAAATTTTATCAACAAAGTATGCACACAAGTGCTAAGCTATCAACTTAGCTACCTATTGATACATGGGAACACTCCTAAGCCTGTGGGTTGCCTAAAACTTGGAGTGAACCTCTAGAATGACATGGTTCTCTTGGTCATATCACCTATTCTAACCTATTTACTACTTCACTTGATGGAAGAGGTAGAAAAAGTTGCTTGAAATGAATCTACTACTAAGGTGATGCACCAAAATATGTTTGTTTTAGACCCTATACTACTGTTTTGACATGCAAATCCCAATAAAACTAGTTGTTCTACACACAACTCAACCTCATCTTTTGCTTATGGCTCCATATGTTATAAAGAGGTTTGACATATTGCAGTTTTAGGAAGAAAATATGATGTTTTTCACAACCTAGGACTATTTTTTAACATGACACGGTTTATAACCACAAAAACATGCATATTCTTTTGTCAAAGGCATCAAACATTTGTTTAAGGTTTCAACTAAAAACACATAAACCTACATTCATATTTTTCATGCATAATGAAAAAACAAGAGCTTTTCAAGGTGAAAATGTTTGAAATTTTTATTAGAAAAGGTGTCCTTACAACTAATAAGTCTAATAATGACTTGTATTGCATGAAAATGTGTTACAACATGCTGCCATGTAGCTGAAACTGAATTACAATATTTGATATCTTAGTTACAATATTAATTTTATACTATTCTAAGGCAAAAAACATGAGAGAACTCAGAAAAAACTAAGTCTAAGGGTCCTATATCTCATCACAAACATTGGAGAGAATATAGGACATGTTTTTGACTTAGTTTGAATGCTCAAAAATTGGTAAACCTACTTTGGACACCCAAGAAGAGTCCTCATCTGATTTGGTCTTCAAAAGCTGATTTGGTCTTCAACAACCTCCTAGAAATGTGCTTTAGCTGTTGTAGAACTCATATGTCCTTGGAAGGTGGTATAAACTACCCATAGATACTCTCAAACTACCCACAAATCACTACAACCTCTCCTAGATGCTTACAAAATGGTCAAAACTATTCGTAGTGCTGTCAATAAGATTGAGCAGGGGTGGGTGGGTGGAAAGGATGATAGGATTGCTGATATCTCGTTGTTATAGGGCTACTTGGAATGAAACTAGTAGCATTTTCATTTTGATATGGCTGATAAGAAGGGGTACAAACTGCTATTTGGTAAAATGGATGAGAAGAACCATAGTCTCCATGGTAGTTGGTCATGATAGATCATTAAAATGAGATGGAAAAATCATGGAATATTCTTTGAAAACAAGAAAACTGGGTTTAATTTTTTGTAAAATAAGCACATACCAATAGATTGTCAAGTGATTTTGAAGCTTCCCACAAAGGAAAAGACTAGGATATCACCAAAAAATTAATATTTCAAGATATACTTTGAGCATCTAGACTGCTTGAACCAGTTGGTTCTTCACTTGTAGAGTCGTCAGGTGTGTGAATATTGCCTCCAAAGGCTAATATCAATAATGAATAGAGGACTTGTGGACTACGATAGTCCAATCTATCCCACCAGGTGTGCCAAAAAATGTTATCAACAAAGTATGCACACAAGTGCTAAGCTATCAACTTAGCTACCTATTGATACATGGGAACACTCCTAAGCCTATGGGTTGCCTAAAACTTGGAGTGAACCTCTAGAATGACCTGGTTCTCTTGATTATATCACCTATTCTAACCTATTTACTACTTCACTTGATGGAAGAGGTAGAAAGAGTTGCTTGAAATGAATCTACTACTAAGGTGATGCACCAAAATATGTTTGTTTCAGACCCTATACTATTGTTTTGACACGCAAATCTCAATAAAACTAGTTGTTCTACACACAACTCAAACTCATCTTTTACTTATGGCTCCATATGTTATAAAGAGGTTTGACATATTGCAGTTTTAGGAAGAAAATCTGATGTTTTTCACAACCTAGGACTATTTTTTATCATGACACAGTTTATACCCACAAAAACATGCATATTCTTTTGTCAAAGGCATCAAACATTTGTTTAAGGTTTCAACTAAAAACACATAAACCTACATTCATATTTTTCATGCACAATGAAAAAACAAGAGCTTTTCAAGGTGAAAATGTTTGAAATTTTTATTAGAAAAGCTGTCCTTACAACTGATGAGTCTGATAATGACTTGTATTGCATGAAAATGTGTTATAACATGCTGCCATGTAGCTGAAACTGAATTACAATATCTAATATCTGAGTTACAATATTAATTTTCTGCTGTTCTAAGGCAAAAAACATGAGAGAACTCATAAAAAACTAAGTCTAAGTGTCCTATATCTCATCATAAACATTGGAGTGAATATAGGACATGTTTTTGACTTAGTTTAAATGCTCAAAAATTGGTAAACCTACTTTGGACACCCAAGAAGAGTCCTCATCTGATTTGGTCTTCAAAAGCTAATTTGGTCTTCAACAACCTCCTAGAAATGTGCTTTAGCTATTGTAGAACTCCTATGTCCTTGGAAGGTGGTCAAAACTACCCATAGATACTCTCAAACTACCCACAAATCACTACAACCTCTCCTAGATGCTTGTAAAATGGTCAAAATTGTTCGTAGTGCTATCAAAACTGCTCACACTAGCCATTATATGCCCTAAACCCACCTTGCATGATGATAGGAATGTGTTTATGCTATTTGAAAACTCCACTAACACCTTTTGGGCGTATGGAAAGAATCATGGCCTTTTTGAAGACTCCAAAATACTTGAAACTACTCATTTATGGCTTGAAAACACCTGTCACTTAATCCACTACCCCTGTTGGGTCCTCTTGAGGGTTAAAACTAGCCTTTGGTATCATTAGACTGAGCTTTATAGCCTCCATGTATGACTAAGAAAAACTCATCTTTCATCTATGCTCTTATAGTTGCTCACTGTACATTCTTGTTACTTGAAAATCCTTTGTGAAAGTATCTTAGTCCAATCTGCTATTACTATCATACTGTAAGTATGCTTTGATGACTATTTCATACTTCTCTGTATCTAATACACCTAAAAACTCCTTCCAATGACCCCACTGTACCTTCAAACAAGTTTGTCTTCACTGTTCAATGTTGCTCCTTGTCTTTACACTGTTATCTAACCTCATTTCCTGTGATAGACCCCTGAATGATAACTTATTTGTATACTGTGGACTGTCCTCCAGGCTATGTGCAGGATCCTTTATCATATCAGTTGAAGTTCTCAAAAAGATCTATTGATGTCCTTTGTAGGCCTTTGCTTACTATGTATCCTTTCAGTGTATTGTATGCTAGTATTGTTGTTCCCAAAGTCAATATGACTCTTGTTATCAAATTTCATCTAGCCCCTAAAATGGATTGTCATACCCTCTTGTATTTGTCACAGTCATATAATAAGATTCTTTGGAAACCTTTTCAATGATCCAAAGTAGTTCCATAAGATTTTCTTACTTGGTTTCTATCAATACCCTTCTTGATCATTGTCCTGATTTGCTTCATAAAATATGTGACTGCCTTATCTCTCTTGACTGAGACATATTCCCTTATCCATTGGTTGCACTATCATTGTTATAGGACTGCCTAAACAGCCATTGAGGTGACCTTTCATGGTTGTCCTTTAAAGACTGTCTTCATTGGCTGTCTAAGGTCTTCTTTGTCACTATTCAACATTATATCTCTTAGGTTTTGATAGACCTCATATCTATCTCTCAAACAAACTTCATTCTTGATCTCTTGCCATCAAACCATTTTCTTGTGTGAAGCTTTGATGGATAGTAAGGACTTCAACCTTCAAAGAATCTACATGTAGACTGTTCAAGCTTGACTGCCCTCACCTTGCTAGGTTTGTTTTTTACTTTTGTATACATGCCACAAACTACCTTACTGTCCTTCAAAACTATCATGTGAACCCCTTAGGGAGATGCAAACTAAAACTCACCATCTCTTTCTTATCATTGTTTGTCAATGATGTCTCGGTGTGCATGTGGAGTCCTTTGGGCATGACTGTTCTCCTTTGATTGTTGACAGTCCCTTTCTTGATTGTTGACTGTCATCTTGGGACATTCATTCCACTATCTTGGCATGCCCAAACCTTTTCTTCCTTTGAAATATTTCTTTGTTGGAGAACTCCCTGCAACTATGACCTCATGTTTCACATGATTATGATTCTTGCAAAGGGATATACACTAGGTCATTGCTATTCTGTTACAAGAATTGTTAGCATCCTTCCATAAAATGTTGTCATGGTTTACAAGCTTTATCCATGTTCTAAGACAGCTATACTAACCTAAAAGAATTCATAAGGCATTTGAGGTCTAGGATAAGGATTAACAAGACTGTCTTTTGTTTGAGAGTGTAGTAGTGTTGTCTTACTTTGTTATCCTTCATGACTAAGAGACTTGTAAATGATCTTAGACACACACATGACACTCTTAATGGATCCCTAAGACATCAATAAACCACCTAAAGACACAAAACTTATGTTATTGTTGTCACAGTCTCATGAAAATATGCATTTGCATGCATAAACTTTTAAGGGTATTGAAAATGAAAGCAAATCTTTATGGACTCCTTAGACTGCCTCATTGTTCTTCCTTGCATTTCAGCTAAGAAGATTGTCTCCTTCTACTACAGACTGTTCCTCATTACTTTTTGTTATTGTAATCTCTATCTCTATTGCTATTGTAGTTCTAGTGAGCTATAGAATATCATGTAAACTTATTTAAATAGTGTAAACTTGTAGAAGCTTGCCACTTACATTATGTTTGCAACCCTAATGTTGTCTCATCTCATATAATGAGTATAGGTTTTGAAGCATCTTAAAATTCATAACTCCTTATAACCATTGCTTGAAATGCTTCAACCAAATATATATCATCTGTTCATTGTAGGATGTCTCATACTATAGACCACAATGGGTGTTGACTGTCAAAACAATAGCGTATACTTTTTAAGGTATTTATATCACTTATCATTGCTTCCTCTAGTTTTGCATGCATAAACCCTTGTGATTGTTTACCATTTGAGTATGCATGTCACTTACCATAGCAAACATAAAAGAACTCATGCAAGATGTGTCTATGTAACACTGTTGTCTTAACTGTGACTGTTATAGACTACTCTTTAAACCTTTGGCTGTTACATGATTGTCATCACTATTGTTCCCAAACTCTATTTGCTACTTTTCTTTTAACAGTTTGCTACTGCTCCTTATTTTTTTGCTGCACTTTTATCTCTGTTTTGCTGCTACACTTTTATCTTTGTTTTGCTGCTATAACAGTCAATATGACTATTTTTTTTCTAATTTTTGCTGCTATAACAGTCAATATGACTATTTTCTTTCTGATTTTTGCTACTTTTATAGACTTTCTTACTTGAGAGTGCCTTCATCTGCATGTTTCTCTTTGACTAAGCTCCCATGGCTGCTCTTTCTAACCTTATTGATGACTGCTCCTTCAAAGTCACTCTCTTGACAATGGACTATCTCCTTATAGATGTTTTGGGTCTCTTGGCTATGACTATCACCATGAACTCTCCTTCACTCAAGCATATGTTAGGCTTTTTCTCAATGTTTACCTTTGTGTTCTCTTTTCTTGACATTTCTATGACAGTCGCAAATCTTCTCAAAGTTGTAGCAGACCTTATGCTTGCTCTTGTCACTATCTTGGCATATCTTTTTGACAGTCTCTGTATCCTATTATGTGACTATTTTCACAACACATTTGACTATCTTCCTTGTCCCATTACTGACTGTCTTTACTTATCTACTTCATAGTTTTGTTTTGTGATGACCACTTTCTCTGTATGACTGCTTCTAAGTCCTAATGTCTTTTTTAAACATTTACATGTCTCTTTCCTTTTTTGTACCCCTTTAGGGTTTGCAAAAAGGGTTTCTTCATGATCTTTGTAGCATACGTCTAGTTAAAACAACTTCCTCTAACCCAAGAACTAGAACAACTTCATGACATCATATTAAGATTATTAAAATGAGGCTTGAAACTTAGCAATAATGAATCTTCTATGAACACAAATGCATCTAGGTCTTATCAAAGGCTCAAATACCATTTACATGTCTCTTGAAGGGACTCTCACAGACTCCATAAAGAGGATGTTTAAAATACCACCATTACTAACATACCTTATGTAGACCTTTTCTCCACATTTGTGTTCACTATATACTCTTTTTTGCACTGTGCATTCACCCTCATCCTTGTGGACTTCCAAAATTGTTCAAACATGCTACATACCTCTAACCTATCTGTATTATAACCCAGATTCAAGAAAGCACTATAGACTTTAGATCCAACATCATTCATCATTTTTTACACATTCTGTTGTCATAGTTTCTTTTCTGTCTACTTGTGATCCTCTTTCTTTGTTCTTCCTCTCAACCTTGTAGATTTGTTGTCCTTTGATGAGCTCTTCCAAGAACAAGTCTTAGATTTCCACATGTTCTTCATGCCATCCTCTTCATGATATTATGGATATAGCATATTAGACTTCTGGCAGGTTCCAAAGCATCATTTCTTCTTGAAAAGAACCTCTTACTAGCTCCAATCACCAAACAATACATAACATCTTCTAAAGCAGCCAGTAAACTATCAGCAATAAGGAACCTGTGCTTAAACATACCAGCACCTCCTTGACAACCTCTGCAAAACCTTTTCCAAATGCCTGGATGCCTGTCCATTTTAGCAAAAACCCTAACAACCTCACATGATCCAAAAAGCAAAACCTAAACTTGAGGCTAGAACTCAAAGGAAAAGACTCCTATTCAAAATAGAAATCCCTCCAAAGACTTGTACATGGAATTTGGAGAAACTAAGGCAATTTTTGGAAGATTTAAACTTTAAAGACAACCTTTAACAAATCTTTAGACCCTTTTGACTTATAAAACATACTCTTACATGATAAAGGAGTCTTTTGATATTTGAATATGTTATAAACATGATCTTTTCAAAGTTCTAGGTGTAATAAAAAAAGAGGAATATTTTACCAATGAAATGATTTAAAGAGGGATAGATTACCTTATAAACCAAAATATAAAACCACCAAAAAAAACATGAAGACCTATAACACTTCCAAGAGACCTTTGGTGATGTTTGAGCCTTGTTGAGCAAAAAATGTCAACACTAATATACAAGTATTTTGAAGATTCTCCTGACAAAGATATGAATCCAACTTTAAAACATAGCATGGAAACTTTAATGAATGTATGAAGGCTACAACATACAAATATAATCATATAGGTACAATCAATTACTTTTGCCACATTATAATCTACTACAACTCAAGTATCAACTTTAGAATCCATTGATAATATCTTACAGTTACAAGATGAAGGCCACTTCCCAAACATGGAAGAATCGTGCCTCAACAAAATAATTTACAAAGAGTAAAAGTAATACAACATAGATTAGGTAACAATCGAGGTGCTCCAATGCCACCATAAATCACATGAGTACAAAGCAATGATAATGCACAATGATCTCGCCAATCCTCCTAGATATCGTCTAAATGGTGACCAATGGGGTATGTTGCCCACCTCCCTACCATATTTCCATTGTCGAGTGCAATAGATGTCTATTGTCACTCTAGGCAACCCCCAAGCTATGGAGAGAGGAGGTCATGGAATCCACTACTAGAAAAGCCAACTCACACCAAAAGGGGGTCTCAAACGGAACACCAGGTTTAACCACATAAAGTATCACACACATCACATGTACAGCCAATGCATCTCTAAGGGGCAAGTCAATAGGAATAACAATACTCAAAGACAACATAGACAAGAAGCACGGTTCTAATGCAAATCTAACCAAAAGGGCACATGTGACCCAAACAAGAAAGGATGGGACAAGATTACAAAAGGAAACATCCAAAATCTAAAATTCATATGAAACCCCCTTTTCTAAACACGCTATCCATTCCATTAAGTTGTAGTTAAGGAGAGAGAGAGAGAGAGAGAGAGAGAGAGAGAGAGAGAGAGAGAGAGAGAGAGAGAGAGAGAGAGAGAGAGAGAGAGAGAGAGAGAGAGAGAGAGTCCCAAGCTAAATACATCTCACTCATTAATAAAAGCTAAAACAATATTACTTTTCTAAGAGGAGGTAGCACAATGAAAGAGGTACAACATCATCATATCGAATAAACATAGAAATGTACATATTAATAAAATAGCTGGCATATGATAACCCACTTAAGCACGGGGAGAATGGACACATAAGCAATCCTTTTGGAACACTAGTATTTACCTATAATAGTCAAAGTCAAAAAAAAGGAGGAAAAAAATTAGCATTTCTTTTTAGATATGAGCAAATTCATAAAAAATGAACATACTAAATTGACAGTCAACCCTGCTTGCCTAATAATCCCTTTTTTTACAGTTAACTATTCATGGTGCCTTTAAAATACTATGATGTACATTAGTATAAGTAAATTAAATAATTTTTAAAAAAAACAATAAACAAATATAAATATATCATCATAATCCTATATAAATTCTCACCATTTGACCAAAATCTCTCCTTTCATACGATACGACCTTTTTAAAACTTTGATTGTGTTTTCCAGCAATAATTCGATAAACTCTCTTTTCATGCGATACAGTATTTTTAAAATTTTAATTGGATCTGGCAGCAACAAAAAGAAAATATGTCCTTTCATACGATACGGTCCTAAAATTTTGATTAGATTTTATAGAAACAATTCCTAAATACAGCTATACAACTGTCATTGACCTACACTAATCTTTTGCTTTATTGCTTTAGGTGTACCGTTACATGGATAGTAAAAACAAAATTCAACAATAATCAAATGATTTCCCCAAATCAGCTCAAATAGCACACACAATCTATACCAAGAGATTTAACAGTTAAATATTATCACATAACTAAGGAAGATAGAATAAACAGATTACAACTGATTGAATATCTTTCTACCAGAAGGTCAATTCAAGTTCAAATGATAGAATATCTGAGACTTCCCTGGCACATCTAGTATTTTAGTGACAATGCTGGGAGTTCTACGACAGAGGAGACTACAAGGGAGGGTGACAATTTGTGGCCTGTTGTTAGGCTGCGCCACTCACAAAAAAAAAAGAAAAAGATTTATTTAATTATTTTGCTATCATTGTGCCTTCATGAGTTTGCTACGCCTACGCATAGAGAGTAAAACTTTTACTATGTTTTATTGCCTCTATCCATCTCAATGCCTCATTTTTGTCTCCAAACAATACACAAAGTAAAATGAAAACAATTATTTTGTAACCCCATTCCATTCAACATTCACAGCACTAGACATGAATGCCATTAAAGGGAGAAAACAGATCCAACAAGATATTTATCTGGGACGAGGTTTGCACACACATACAGAACATAAAAGAAAGATACCAGTCTGAAAACTTATAACGCCTAGTCTCTTGCCTCCACAAGAGAATAAAGACAACAAGGATAGGTTTATATAGAAAACCAGAGATAAAAAAAAGAACATGGGATTACCTTCCCAATCTGCACAAGCATACAAGAATACGACGGCATCTATGGAGTTCACCCATGCACCCAACGCACTATGCTCCCCTCACGCCCTCTAAAACCTCAAGTTGGAAATGAAGAGGTGCCTCTCTTCCCACTCGGAGAGACTGCCCCACCCCTCTGTGCTTTTTAGTTTCTCTCTTTCTTTCCTTTTTTTACCTTTCCCCCTTCTTCCCCTTTTTTCTTTCCTGCCCCCCCCAAAACAAATCTCAAGAGCCACCCTAAAAAAAATCCAACCCTAACTCTTTTATCTATCTCCCTTTGGAAAGGAAAAAAATAATTTCTTTTTAAAAAGGAAGAAACAAAACTCTAGACGAAACAATTTTTTTTCCTAACCAACCCGATGCATAAACAAGTTATTTACAACACCCAAAAAAGACATTTCATTTAAAACAATCATTATAAAGTAATGAAATAAGTACTTGAATTTCAAATTACATGTTAAGGTATCTTTCAAACGAATAAAACTTTAGGGGAAATGCTCTCATTAGAAGCACTATCCAAATCCATATCAAAATCTCAATTTTTTTTATTTCGACACTACAACAAGGTTATTCACAACGAAACTAAACTAAAACAAGCTTTATTTCAACTCTTACAATTTATTCAAAATCTAACAAGTAGGAAGGCTACTTAAAAAAAGGAAAATATGTTTTTCACGAAATGAATTGTTGACTTAAACACCCCGCTAAAGTAAGTGAATACATTCTTTCTAACTAAATTAAAATCTAGATCAATTAGTCTAACTATATTTCAAAACTCAAAGCATCTTTTGTCACACCAAGAAATATGAGAAAACCTACGTTAAAATTCTAAGAATGCTCCTAAGAAGGTAGTTCAACTAATTCGACTTCACTTTTAAAGCACAAGGGATAAATGCAAGAAATCTATAGACACTTATTCAAATTCTAAGAAGAGGTACGCCTACACCCATGAGTTAATTTTAAGTAAACAAGATTGTTATGCTTTCATACTATTTAGGGTAAATTTGGATTTTTTGATCTTTTGTGGTTTAGATGTTAAAATCCTTCTTTCACCCTAACATTGAAGGATCTAGGGTCGAGTGGCGAGCACTATCATACCCTAGGTCACTTGCAAATGAGGGGAAGCTTGGATTAGGGAATTAATTATCAAATTTTCCTTCTCCTACCATTAAAACCCTAATTATGCAAATACGACAACAAATTAATGAATTACAAAAAAAGCTCTTGCAAACGAGAGTAAAATGCCAAATTACAGAATACCTGTTTTGGGGGTTCCAAAGCAGAACAGTCAGGGACACTGGAGCGGGCGCCCAAGTCCAAGGTACCTGCTTTTTCAGAGAATCTGGACCTGCTTCAGACACTGATCAGCCCTGTAACTTCTATTTTCTAGAATATGTTTACGGAGGACACTGGAGCGAGTGCCCTAGTCCTGGAAGTGCTCCTTTGTTTGACTTTTCTTTAGATCCTGAATCCCTGATGTCTGCCAAGCCTTCCTGCAACTCCACCTTTTCTAGATGCGACACCTGTAACCTACAATCACAAGACTTGGTTTGGGGGTTGTGGTGTTTAGAGGTTTACAATCACACAAGAAACATAAGCACTTGATGGGTTTATACACAACACAAGGACCCAACTTGATAGGGATTTGGTTAAGGTGAATGGGCAACCACTGAAGACTTGTCTTTTGTTCACAAATGAATCAAATGGGTTAAGTGACTGACATACCATATGAACACATGGTCAATAACTCAACCACTGGGCTAGATAAGGTGAGATGACCTAGTGGTTCCATGTCTCCTCCTCCACATCCATCCATTGGTCGAACACCTGTAAGTATACCATGCACACTTCAGGCGAAGCATCAAATCTACCAATATAAATCATAGCCGAAGCATTACTAAAAGACCAATGAGGATGTCTAACCAATCACGACATATATCCATCTCACAACTATATTATAGAATAATCAAATCATTTTATCTAGAACTATAATAATAATAGAGTATGCACTAGTTAGACAAGGGCAGGCCTTACATCCTAACCCCCTAGGAAATGACTTACTCCAGGAAGTCATCAAGAGGAGGATAGAAGCACTCTCTTGAACTTCTTTGCACCAGACAAGGTAAGTATAGAAGATAACATATGCAATAAAGAACTCCTCACAAGAAATTAAAGCATGGTAAACTAAATGCCATAAAAGCATAATTCTTTCCACAAAACACATTCTATTGATTGAAACTCAACACAAAGAATCTCATGATCATTAATCATTTTCACACATGCATAGAGGAATTCACACATTGCACAACATGTCTATTAAAGAAACCATCAACTCATATGCAGATACATTAAATGCAGATCTTACAACTAAAAAACTCTTTTCATTCATCCACATCATAGGGATAACAACACAAGGTTCACATATAGGTCCATGGGGATGCAACGGTCTCATCATAGTACTACGTAACCAATAACCAAATACAAGTAACTAGAGATCCAGGAATCAAGTGGAATGATGGTCTCAAGGCCATGCACCTGGGGACCCCTCTATGCATTTCCATGAATGACCTACCTCTTGTTTGTATAAGGGGATTAGCCTCCAAGAGATAACCAACATAAGAACACAAATCACTAGGAAAGTAAGTGGATGATGACTAGCCCATACTAGCCCACACTTACCCCCATCGTCAAACATTTCCCACATCTACTTCCTTATATACACTTGACCAGAGGTCACTCCATCAACATGGCAAGAAGAACAACACAACACAAGACCAACATTTGAAAATAGAAAGAACCTAGCTTAGCCAACACACATTTTCAAAAATACCAAAAGAAGAAGTTTCCAAATCCAACAATAAAGTAAATAAATGCGTGCAAATTCAACAATAAAGCAACGTAACCACTAGAGTCACGTGGAAAGGGAAAATTCAAATATTTGTGGCTAAACTACTTACAAACAAGATAAAATAACACTACTGGTTGTCACAAGCAAGATAAATAAAAGTCATCAATAACTGAAAGAAAGATCACAATTCATGAAATTGCACATTACATCACAATGCGACTAACATCAAGTCACCAATAAAAAAGGAGAGAAATCACGGTCACTACATGTGTTATGCAAACACAACCAATGCAATAACATCATGTAGGCAGGTAGTAACAAATGCGCCTTCACGTATGACTACGTGGAATCATGCCCTCCTAAGGGTAACATGTCATCAACACCAACACTACATTGGAACATCAGTGTGGTGTGGTATCCCATCCAATCGCATCATGTCAAACAAGTGTCGACACATGTAAATACCATAACATAGCATAAGTCGATTGCAACTCAATCAATACTCTAATATGATTAAAATTAAACATGTACTTTGTGTATAAATGCTACTCTATCATAGTGCCAATATTTCTAAATTACTACACATCCAACTCAAAATAAGATACCAAAGGTAAGAGCAAATCTGCGCCAAGTAACATGGCCTCGAACAAATCACATGCCCATACTAAACCATAACCAAGATTGTCAAGTCAGATGCCAATAGTATCATCAAGGAAACAATGCATGATAGGATAGCACTATGAACCTCTCAAAGGTCCATTCACTAAGGAGAAGTAGGGGGTACTCTTGCATAGGAAGGTATGGTTAGTTGGGTTGTACCCCAAACCAATGTCACAACATGTCACCATAGCTTCCTAAGTTCTTCCTCTCCACTACTTAACTCCACACATGGAAGGTCTCCAACTCCAAGGTTGGACCTTACAAGGTGTACAAACAAGCAACCACACAAGCATGATTCCACCATACTTGTAGCTATACACTCAACCCATGGATGGATACCTAGTATCACAAGCTCATGAGTACACAAATCATGTACGGGATATTCACAACACATAGCAAGTACTCTCATAACAGGTATTCACATCCACAAGGTAACACAACACAATTTCACTTACCGTTCATTTCTTAATGAAGAAGACAACTCTCATACACTAAATCACATGATAGTCACCATAAAGGTTTCTAAAAAGTTTACCCAACATCAATTAGAATGAACCTTTCTATGGCATAAATGGAATCCAACCATAATTTCACTTTGAAAGACAATGCCATCCACCCCATACAAGTATACCAACACTAGCATTTGCATACTAGGCTATAATTGAATCCAAACAACATTATTTCAACTTGCTGGATGGTGCCTCACAACACATCACACATCATGGAGTCCTCTATAAACCACATCATGTACTACATATGTACTAAGAACAACATATATACTTATCTAACAACAAGGTTCATAAAGTAGAGGCATATCATAAGAAAAATCCAATTGCATCCTCAAGTCCCTAATTTAATAATCCACTCTATGATGTCATGCATCTTCTCCACACAAGGTATGCATAACTTGAAAACAAATTCACACAAGAACAAAATTATAAAATGCAAAATTCACATTATGGAAGTACTTAGCAAAAGGGTCACCAAGTATACAATTCACCATTGTAACATTTTGAAACCATACATTATTTCTTAACAATGACCAAGCATATGACCCATTTACACCTCTTTCTTTCTTACTCTTTTGCAATCAAGTGTAATGCAAACACACACCAAATGACTTGCACCCATTAAATTCAAAGTAAGATACACTTCATGCAAGCATTTCTAGTTACCAACCCAAAGGAGACAATGCCAATTTTCCAAATGATAAAAAGGTCTAAGAATCAAGAAGGTATACTATCCTTACAATATGGTATACACACGCAATTAACACAAGGTAGGATTTAATCAGACAAGCATTAATACCTCACTATTCTTTCAAAGAACCCAAGAATAAAACACACCATCATCTCTTTCACATCTAAAATCATAACACACAACAAGGTGCAACACATGCCTAACTATTCCCATGATGGTAACCTCTAATCCCAACCACATAGAGAGCATACTAGGGAACAACACCACACTTCCACAAAATGCACAAGAGCGAGGAAGGGCCCAACACAACCTTCACAAAAAGATCGACCTACTCAAGAGGAGAATCCACAAGGAGGAACACAACCACCACAAAAACACAAGCAGAAGACTTCAATAGTCATGTGACAAGGCCACCGTGACGACAAGATGAGAGGGTGGATCTTCCTCCAAGATGAGGGTTGGTTGACAATCCACAACCTCTCTCTCTCACAGACACATGGAGTAGGATGAGGGTCACAACCACCTCGAATCCATTCCATGTCGACCCAACAAACTCACAAATACCCAAGAGCTCCCAATGTTGAAACCTGGCTCTGATACCAAGTGTCATGCCCATATTTTCCATGTGTTCATGACACAAAACCCCCAAAAAAATTCCACCTGTCCCTAAAACCTCGTCGCACAAGGCGGGGAAGGCAAACAAGGTACAGGATAAGACAATAATTTCACCTTGTCAGGTGAATGCATACCAAGGGAAAACAACATAAAGTGTCGAGATCTTAAATCAATACAGAATGAAGTGATTTAATACATTATTTCATCTCTAGTTAGGATAATACATACATGAGTAGAAGAGATACAATTTTAATCATTCTAATATACAAGTATTTTGAAGATTCTTCTGACAAAGATTTGAATCCAACTTTAAAACATAGCATGGAAACTTTAATGAATGTACAAGGGCTACAACATACAGATATAATCATATAGGTATAATCAATTACATTTGCCACATTATAATCTCCTACAACTCAAGTATCAACTTCAGAATCCAGTGATAATATCTTATAGTTACAAGATGAAGGCCACTTCCCAAACATGGAAGAATCGCACTTCAACAAAATAATTTACAAAGAGGTAATACAACATAGATTAGGTAACAATCGAGGTGCTCCAATGCCACCATAAACCACATGAGTACAAAGCAATGATAATGCACAAGGATCTTGCCAAGCCTCCTAGATATCATTTGAACGGTGACCAATGGGGGATGTTGTCCACCTCCCTACCATATTGCCATTGTCGAGTGCAATAGATGTCTATTGTCAATCTAGGCAACCCCGAGCTATGGAGAGAGGAGGTCATGGAATCCATAGCTAGAAAAGTCAACTCACACCAAAGGGGGGTCTCAAATGGAACACCAGGTTTAACCACATAAAGTATCACACACATCACATGTACACCCAACGCATCTCTAAGAGGCAAGTCAATAGGACTAACAACACTCAAAGACAACATACACATGAAGCACGGTTCCAATACAAATCTAACCAAAAGGACACTCGTGACCCAAATGAGAAAGGATAGGACAAGATTACAAAAGGAAACATCCAAAATCTAAAATTCATACAAAACCCCTTTTTCTAAACACGCTATCCATTCCATTAAGTTGCAGTTAAGGGGGGGAGAGAGAGAGAGAGAGAGAGAGAGAGAGAGAGAGAGAGAGAGAGAGAGAGAGAGAGAGAGCCAAGCTAAATACATCTCACTCATTAATATAAGATAAAATGATATTACTCTTCTAAGAGGAGGTAGCACAATGAAAGAGGTACAACATCATCATATTGAATAAACATAGAAATGTACATATTAACAAAATAGCCGGCATATGATAACCCACTTAAGCATGGGGAGAATGGACACATAAGCAATCCTCGTGGAACACTAGTATTTACCTATAATAGTCAAAGTCAAAAAAAAAGGAGGAAAAAAATGGCATTTCTTTTTAGATATGAGCAAATTCATAAAAAATGAACATAGTAAATTGACAGTCGACCCTGCTTGCCTAATAACCCCCTTTTTTTTACAGTTAACTATTCATGGTGCCTTTAAAATACTATGACGTACATTAGTATAAGTAAATTAAATAATTTTAAAAGAACAAACAATAAACAAATATAAATATATCATCATAATCCTATATAAATTCTCATCGTTTGACCAAAATCTCTCCTTTCATATGGTACGACCTTTTTAAAACTTTGATTGTGTTTTCCAGCAATAATTTGATAGACTCTCTTTTCATGCGATAGGGTATTTTTAAAATTTTGATTGGATCTGGCAGCAACAAAAAGAAAATTTGTCCTTTCATATGATACAGTCCTTCTAAAATTTCAATTAGATTTTATAGAAACAATTCCTAAATACAGCTATACAACTGTCATTAACCTACACTAATCTTTTGCTTTGTTGCTTTAGGTGTACCACTACATGGAGAGTAAAACAAAATTCATCAATAATCAAATGATTTCCATACCAAGAGCACACACAATCCACACCAAGAGATTTAACAGTTAAATACTATCATAGAACTAAGGAAGATAGAAGAAATAGATTGCAACTAATTGAATATCATTCTGCCAGAAGGTCAATTCAAGTTTAAACGATAGAATATCTGAGACTTCTCTGGCACGTCTAGTATTTTAGTGACAATGCTGGGAGTTCTATGACAGAGGAGACTACAAGGGAGGGTGACAATTTGTGGCCTGTTGTTAGGCTGTGCCACTCACAAAAAAAATATAAAAGATTTATTTAATTATTTTTCTATCATTGTGCCTTCCTGATTTTGTTGCGCCTACGCATAGAGAGTAAAAGTTTTACTATGTTTTGTTGCCTCTATCCATCTTAATGCCTCATTTTTGTCTCCAAACAATACACAAAGTAAAGAGAAAACAATCATTTTGTACCCCCATTCCATTCAACATTCATAGCACTAGACATGAATGCCATTAAAGGGAGAAAACAGATCAAACAAGATATTTATCCGAGAGGAGGTTTGCATACACATATAGAATAGAAAAGAAAGACACCAGTCTGAAAACTTATAATGCCTACTCCCTTGCCTCCACAAGAGAATAAATACAAGGATAGGTTTATACGGAAAACCAAAGATAAAAACATGAATAGGGGATTACCTTCCCAATATGTACAAGCATACAAGAATATGACGGCATCTATGGAGTTCACCCATGCATCCAATGCACTATGTTCCCCTCACGTCCTCTAAAACCTCAAGCTGGAAATGAAGAGGTGACTCTCTTCCCACTTAGAGAGGCTGCCAAACCCCTCTATGTTTTTTTATTTTCTCTTTCTTTCCTTTTTTTTAACTTTTCCCCCTTCTTCCCCTTTTTTTCTTTCCTGCCCCCCCCCCCCAAAACAAATCTCAAGAGCCGCCCTAAAAAAAATCCAACCCTAACTCTTTTATCTATCTCCTTTCGCAAAGAAAAAAAATGATTTCTTTCTAAAAAGGAAGAAAAAAAAAACTCTAAACCAAACAATTTTTTTTCCTGACCACCCCGATGCATAAACAAGTTATTTACAACACCCAAAAAAGACATTTCATCTAAAACAATCTTTATAAAGTAATGAAATAAGTACTTGAATTTCAAATTACATGTTAAGGTAGCTTTCAAAAGGATAAAAAATTTAGGGGAAATGCTCTCATTAGAAGCACTATCCAAATCCATATCAAAATCTCAATTTTTTTTATTTCGACACTACAACAAGGTTATTCACAATGAAACTAAACTAAAACAAGCTTTATTTCAACTCTTACAATTTATTCGAAATCTAACAAGTAGGAAGGCTACTTCAAAAAAGGCAAATACATTTTTACAGAATGAATTGTTGACTTAAACACCCTGCTAAAGTAAGTGAATACATTCTTTCTAACTAAATTAAAATCTAGATCAACGAGTCTAACTATATTTCAAAACTCGAAGCATCATTTATAACACCAAGAAATATGAGAAAACCTATGTTAAAATTCTAAGAATGCTCCTAAGAAGGTAGTTCAACTAATTTGACTTCACTTTTAAAGCACAAGGGATAAATGCAAGCACTCTATAGATGCTTATTTGAATTCTAAGAAGAGGCACGGCTACACCCATGAGTTAATTTTAAGGAAAGAAGATTGTTATGCTTTCATACATCTACACAAAATAAAGCAAACCGACAACAATCCCAAACTAAATTTAATACTTGGATAAAAACAAGTCTATTTAATTGTTAACCTCATGGACTTTATTTTAACCCAAGAATCAATTCGAGAAACAACCATTACAATACGAAGACCCCCACCATGACAGTTAATGCACTATTTGACCTCACATTAAAAAGCACAAGGAATAAAAGAAACACACCTTTGCAATCATTACGATAAGTCATAACATAACATTAAAAGCAAAGGATCAACCCACGATAGTTGTTAAACTAAATTGACTTCACATCAAAAGAAAATAGGTTATTTGCAAGCACACCACAACCAAACTCAAAGGAAACCAATAAGGTGAAAGAACATTTTAGTCCACTAATAATCATAGAAGAAACACAAGCACTTGATGGGTTTATACAAAACACAAGGACCCAACTCGACAGGGATTCAGTTAAGGTGAATGGGCAACCACTGGAGACTTGTCTTTCATTCACAAACAAACCAGATGGGTTAAGCAACTGACATACCATATGAACACATGGTCAATAACTCAACCACTAGGCTAGGTAAGGTGAGATGACCTAGTGGTTCCATGTCTTCTCCTCCACACCCATCTATTGGTCAAACACCTATAAGTATACCCTGCACACTTCAGGTGAAGCATCAAATCTACCAATATAAATCATAGCCGAAGCATTACTAAAAGACCAATGAGGATGTGTAACCAATCACGAGATATATCCATCTCACAACTATATTATAGAATAATCAAATCATTTTATCATTTAATCTAGAACTATAAGAATAATAGAGTACGCACCAATTAGACAAGGGTGGGCCTTACAAAAGGGAAGTTCAGCCCTAATTGGATAGGACCATATGTTATTACTGAAGCTTATGGACCAGGAGCATATAAATTAGCCAATGAACAAGGTACACTTCTTAAAGAGCCTATTAATGTTATGCATTTATGAAAATTCCATGCTTAAGATCATATGTTAGATATACTTTATAAAGCAATTAGTCATTAATTGTTTCAATTTCGACAAGATAGAACATTTTATCTTAATTTATTTAACAAGCTAGCGTGAGATCTTTATTAAAAACAATTAATCATTGTTGCATCTAATTTAATCATGTTTTGTTAGATCACACTAACATTAATTGGAAACAATAACATACTTTACTCATGTGCAAAAATTTTAATCATTGTTGTATTTACTAAATAGTTTGCAAAGATTGATCAGCTTAAAACACAATAGCATTAAACACATTTTCACATGATCATCACAAATTATCACTTGTTACATTTCATAAATCACATGTGGTACATCAAATAACATCATAACATTAACAGAAAAACAGCATGTATATATATACATCCGTTTGAATATATAAATCAAAAATTGACTTATCCCATACATAAAAATGGGATGTAGTACAATACATGAGATACGTATCATATAGCTAAACCACAATTACTAGACCCCTTAGGACCTGGTGGTCTATGAGTGACAGAAGACTACCCATGTGAAGTCACAGATCGTGAGTGACTCCTAGAGGCACTCCACAACCGTAGACCCCTAAACTCACCTCTAAACTTTCACATCTCCCTCTAAGAATCTATATAAAGCTGCTAAAGTCTATCTTTATATGACAATGCTCAATCCCTCTCAACTCTCACCTGATCTAGCTCTGTCTATAGATAGCAACTGAAGGTGCCACCCATCTCAGTAGGAGATACATCATGACCTGATCTCGCTGTGTCTAGAGGTCTGCCTCCACACACTCTGCTCTCTGGGTCACCTGACCTAAAGTGGCTTCCATAGCCACCTTATATCTCATGAAGGGCATGAATATCTCTGCATGTTGCCCTATAGACTGTTGTGGTGAATATCCTATCCACACTCGCTTCTTGGCTACATCGGCAAAAACTATATCTTCTATAACGCAACTCACAAAGTCATGCCATGCCCGTGTACCATGTTGAAATGCACACTACAACTGAGAGGGGGGTGAATCGGTTGTAACCAAAACTTTAAAACCATCAACACATCAACTTTTTAATCATTGTTATTGTAATTTAACTATGAAAGCATGAAATTAGAACTTAAACACATTCAACACATGAGACACCATATTTTTACGTGGAAAACCCTATAAGGGAAAAACCACGGTGAGTGTTAGCTCACAATATAAAAGATATATCAAAATTTACAATAAGGCTCACTACCCAAAATACTCACTGCCAATGGGGTGGCTCACTGCCAGAATTGGTGAACTAATATATTAGCATCTACTCCATGCTAGGATTCAATTCCATTGAAGCACAGTAAAATTCCTCTGCTTTGCTCTACTTCTTCACTTCAGACTTATCTTCGCATTTTCACACATCCATACCTTTTTCACGACTTCATTACAAGTATTTATACAATTCATCAAACTTGGAATGATCATCAAGGTCAGCTCATCAACCTTTGGAACAATCTCCAAGGTTGGCATACATACATATTTAGCTAATATTCAAATTAGGTCTAGTCTTAAATGGATTGAGGGAGAAGAGAAATGAATGTAGACCATGCCAAGCCTTAGCTGGGACTCAGATGCAATTTTCCATGCAACCACATGCTTTGCAAACTTTGAAGCACAACCACAAGTAGTGAGAACAACTAGGTTGGCCAAGACTAGAGTTAACACTAAGACTTTTAGGAACACACTTCATGCACGATCCATATTATACTCTGTGGACCAATCAAAAGGTAGGAACATGATCTAGAGACTCCCACAAGCATGTTACAATCACTAAGAACATCCGTACAACCTCTAAACACTTTATCCATAAGATTCTTCAAACTAGAGTACTTGAACATTATTGTTGGCCATTGACATAAAGAAAAGATCACTTACATAGTACCAAATCATGAACCATTTGAACTGAAGACACATAACATCATTAAAAACTTAATTCTAGAATCGTAGACTATTGAACTTAAATGCAGAGCAGAATACATTCGTCATGTCACCATTAAATACACAGAAAAATAATTTTTACTTTGGTGAACAGAACTCACTCAAATCTTCACATCAGAGACTCAAACATGAAACATAGCATCTATAGTCATCCCTTAACATTACTTCCAATCCTCAGGAAAAGATATTCAATCTACAGGATATGTAGAGAAAAACAATGCACTGCTCTAGTAGATAAAGCAATTCTACACTTTGTACTAATTCCTCAAATACTTGTTCAGACTTATTCCAATGAATTTCTTAGGTGTTGACATCAATGACAACACTTACTGCTCATACTTGCAACATACCAACTGTCAAAAGCAACACAAAGATAATATCAATATCTCATCACAAATATATATATATATATGCATGAAATCATCATAAGAAAATAATCATCAAAAGAAACATAACATCATTCTCACTTGGATCACCATCCTACTAATCAGGATCTCGCACTACTGTCGCTATAGCAACATCTGTAGTCACCTCTGTAACTAGAGGCATAATACTACTTGCCTCCCCTTGCTTGAATCAGCTAGATCTTCTACTGGCAGTAGGTCCTGGACCATGACCACGAGCTCTTGACTTGGGTCTCTCCTTGGTCTCCTCGTCATCATCCACCTCCTGCTGCCCTCATCGTGGCCTCTCTCTGAAGATGAAGCATGATAGCACATCCTCATCATCGTCATCATCATCATAATATCCACTGAAGTGACTGAAG
Organism: Cunninghamia lanceolata; assembly: GCA_027924645.1. Classification (NCBI taxonomy): domain Eukaryota; kingdom Viridiplantae; phylum Streptophyta; class Pinopsida; order Cupressales; family Cupressaceae; genus Cunninghamia; species Cunninghamia lanceolata. The sequence continues at coordinate 14,742,990 of BSBN01001152.1, read as the reverse complement.
TTATCCTTGTCTCCCAAATCATCTTTGTGACCCATCCATGGTCGTGGATCACCTGTGGGATGACCGACAGGGAAAACTGGAGTAGGTCAAGCCATGTCCCACCAGGTCATGTATGCTTGGATACAACTAACATCATCTACCTCTGATGCTAGCTCTACATCAACTACACCATCATCATTGCTCTCAACAACATCAGCTATAGTCAACCATGGGGCATCATTGGCCCTAACTGCATTGCGTGCTGAGCGTACATAGCTTGGACACATGCTAGGGACACCCTGCATGCATCCAAACTATCGCATAACCCTATCAAAATAAAAGTTGATGATGATGCAGTCTTGGTGACCGGATAATAGTCAATTCCTCTGCATCCTCACCAACTATCTCTATTGCCCCATCCATGGCCTGTGGTTGTGATATGGTCTCCATATGATATTGTCATGCCGCAGTCTATTAAACACTACTCTCCAATACAACAGATCACCATATATCCAACATATAATAAGGGGATATGTATGAGCATGTGGATGTGTCCAGGTTAGATCTACGAGAAACCCCACTAGCCATGTGCATCTAATATGCTTGAATATCCATACTTGTAGTAGGGTGTATATCATCAGACTATGTGACTCATAATGAACATAATGAATCAAGTCTTGCTATAGGTGCGTAAGCATACTATGCCCTCATGCGTAGACCATCCTCTCCTCCTTCATCACTTTGATAGTGTGAACAAGGCCCCCATGAAGATGTGTGCCTCATCCATCTGGTGTCACTGCTAATGCAATGGTAGCGATCATGATGCGATGAACTAAGGGTATGTCCACACAACCCTGCTCTAACCATTGAAGTGTGATATGTCCTCATCCGAGAAACATCACCACACGACCCATGCAATGAACATGACTCATGTGAGTGTACTCCTCAGAGTGTTTCTCTATGATCCACACAGCCTACCCTCAGACTGGAAGTCGTAGGATGTGATGCACATCCTTGAGTGTAATTATCGATTCTCTTATAGGTAGATGGAAGGTAGACATATCTGTATCCCATCTCTCCATCAGAACCATCAATATGCTACTACGGAATCTCATCATGGGCTTAGTAAATGTACCCACCACAGGCCTACATTGTATAGGAGACCTCTATCAGTGTCGAATAGCATACCTATGTGGCTCCACAACAATGTCATAAGTTGGCCACTAGTGTGCTCCCACATCTCAGGGACATCTTATACATCAAACAACCAATTTCCAATTAGTTTATGCTCTTCACAGCTCAACCACTCATCTCTAGCAATCAAACTCTACCCTATCCCCTAGGCCCATGTCCTCTCTAGACTTGGGCACCCCAAGAAGACCTAGACACCCTAGAAGGACTTGGGCACCCAGGGAGGACTTGGGTGCCCCAGCTACACTTGGGCGCCCTAATCAGGAACCCTTCTCCAAAGAGGCCTAAATGGTACACAAAATAAGAAAAAATAACTAAAACAAGAAAGAACTAATGAAATAAGTGAAGCCAAGAGTCTTACCTCATGCTCAACTCACCTGTCTTCTACTCGAGATCGTAGTGCATCCAACCTCTGGGCCTGATAGGGGCATCAACTTGGCATGATATCTCTCTCTCTCTCTCTCTCCTTCTCCTCTTCTCCTCTGAAAATGAAACTGACAATTGAATGGTGAAAAGTGAAAACTATCTTTACTTATACTACATGGATGAGAATTCCTTTTCACTATCTAGGATCAAAAAGTGAATAACAGTATTCGATTACCTCTATCTTTGGTTGTCGAACTCAGATTTTCACGCCGTTTGTTGCGTTGGAATATTGGTTTTTCCCTTTATCAAACCTAATAATTTGTATCTTGGCATTATTTTCAAAACTAACCCTACCAAATCATTCTTCATCAAGCTTTCCTTAAAATTCGTGTGTTTAGATTACCGCCTTGTTCCTCCTTTTTTGACTAAGCAAGAAGAAACAAGGAGCCCAGGCATATATCTCTCATGATTTCCACCCTAATCATGTCTCATCACTCACCCCTTTAGCATTGATGACTGACATATTCATTTTTTCTTTGCAAGTTCATTTGATTATTTGTCTAACATATCTTTCTTTGCAGGTTGCAATTCCTAACCTTTGTGATCTTGCAGGATTGCAGATTGGGGGCTACTTCCTCTCACTTGGAAACATTCAATTTCCTCTACAGTATCCTTTTGAGTATCTTTTTTTGTGATTAAATTATTTTATTTCCTTTAGTTACATATGCACGTAGTGTCATATGGCCACTAAAGTGGGGGCTAAATGTTAATTCATAAATTGTTCTTCTACTTAGGTTAGCACAATTTCACTAAGTTTATCTCCTACCTTTTAGTGTCCCTTAACCCCTTTCATCATTGGCCCTACTTAGAACCCTGATTGACATTTATCTTATCAAGGAAATGTTGCATTTTAGAGTAATTACTAACAAAACCTGGAAAGAAACTATGGATTCCAGACATTTAGGGCACCCTTAAGCTTGACATGGAGTAAAATTTGGGGACTGGACTTGGGCACCCACACCCTAGTCCTTCCCTAAATCTTAGGATCCCAAATTTTATTTTGGTGTCGGCTTATGTCATGTGCTTCGAGATTCTGAATTCAAAACTTCATTCCCGCGTGATGTCGGCATGTTATTTCGATTTATTTCATTTAGATAAGGTTAAGTATTTAAAGAGATTTCAAAATCATTTTATCACACACAACTCTCACACAAGCTTACTACACTGAAATTTTGCTACAAGTGCTATTGAAGGTCTACAAAGTGTTGAAGCTCATTGAAGAATTGGATCTTTACTATCTTGGAGATATGTTTTGAAGATTAGGAATCAAGATCTTGAGTCTATCTTCCTCTTCCTAGGGTTTTTGAAGTCTTTTGTACGATTGAGAGAAGGGTTGAAGCCTCCAACTTGAGTTTTGGAATCATCCACGGATATGGTTGCCTCGCCTTCTTGTTCTACAAGTCTTCATTGATATCATCTTCTTGAGATGAAGTTGTTTCCTTGAGTGAAACATTGTGTGGATCTATTCTTTGATGCTTGAGTCATTTAGGATTTTGCATTTGTTTATGCTTACACTTATGGTTTATGAGCACACACATCTAAATACTTTGACATTGGCTATCATTGAGGTAGAAATACCAAAGACGGGGTTTAACTGAGGCAAACTCCTATTAAGCCACAACCTTCCTTCTTTTGTTTGTGCAGGTCAGATTTCAGAAGATCCAATGAAAAGGAGTGAAGAGGAAATAGGTGTTACAGTCATAATCACGATAGAAGTTATAGATTTACCCTTAGAAAACTCATAGGAATTTTTTGTGGGTGCCCAAGTCTTTTCGGACCTCAGATATGGGATTTGGAATCCTTTACAGAGACAAACACTAGGTGCAAATAGTTATGTTGCCAGAGAACTTGCAGGACTATTTTGCAGGCACCCTAGTCTTCTGGGCCTTCAAAATTTAGGTGTATAGTTACTATAGCCTCCCATCTACATTTATGTAATCAATCTGTAGGTTGTTGCTCCCAGAATCCACCTATTTGCGCATATCTTATAACTAGGGTTTGGCTTGTTCATAACTAGTTACGGTTTTACACAACTCTAGTTGAGACATCTTTTCATGTAGAACAATAGAGGAATAGGATACCTCTAGCTTAACACTCTCATAGTGATTGAGCTCGATTCATATTCCAAATTTTAGTGTACAAAAAGAGGGGCTTGACCTAGTTTACACATGCTAATCATTCTCTCTTTTCACACTAAACAATTATAAAAGAACCACTAATTATTTTTGAAAAGAAATTTTTATTCTTTAAAGATGCATGAAAGAGACTTTGTAATATATATTTAGAGAGAGAGAGAAGGGAGAGGTACATAGGGATGAAGTGAGAAAGATAAATAAAGTAGGAGAGGGAAAGAGAGAGAAGGGGGAGGGAGATAGACATAGAGAGAGATAGAAATATAGAGGGAAAGACAAATAGAGAAAAGAGAAAATAACTTTTGATCAATCATTTCATGATAACAATCCAACTATGGCACGTGTCCATAGGGAGCTATGCTCATTCATGGAAAAGCTAATAGTTTCTCGTCATGAGGTGGAATCTAGATCTCCAAAGGCAAAAAGGAGAGAGAGGGGGAGGTACACAGGGAGAGATCTTTATATATAAAGAGATAAAGATAGTTAAACAAATTTGACATTGCTAGGTAAACATTGTCTTTCGTAAATATTTGTAAATTGAACAAGAGTTTTTCTTGGATTAGAGAGTAATTTAATTTATATATTTAGGTTAGTTTAAATAATCTCATATAATGATTATTTTCTGATTTGGATGTCAATTTTTTGCTCTGCATGTCGAGCTAGGGCATTCATGCCCTAGCCTGATCCTCTGGTTTTTTCTTGGCCATGCGAAGTGTGGGGAGTGCATGCATTTTGGGGAGGTCTGGGATTGTGATTTTTATCAATGCAAATTTTTTTTCATCTGCATCGGTATCTCTTTCTCCCTAAGCGTGCGAGGGTTTTTGTACCTGGTTGGAAGCTGCGGGTGGGGTTTTTGTGCCTGGTTGGTTTGTGTCTGCAGTTCGAAGGTAGAGCTAGGTGGTGGGTCGGTTAAACCCTAGTGGTGGTTCTTTTTTCTCGGGGGCCTGCATGCCCACCTTGGGTCTTGTTTAGTTTCAATGCCGATCGGGGAGTCTTTAGGGGCTAGTCCCAAGATGGATTTTTGCTTAGCAGCAGTTGGTGTGAAGTCTCCTTTGCATGCTTCGAAGGTTTTTAATAATAACTTGTTCTCACCAGATCCGAGGTTGGTTGGTTCAGGTTTGTTTGGGTGTACATGGATTACGAAGATCAATGGATGTCTTGAACATTGCGAGGAGAGGCAAAAATTGGTTATCCCACTAGAGATGATTGCAGAAGATATTGACTATTATTCGAATCATGCATTGTTGTGCAAGTTTATGGGGATGCGGGTTTCATTACAATTTCTTGAATCATGGGCCCAATGGACTTGGATGCCAGAGGGAGAAATGGAGGTTATGCTTTTAGCAAATAACTATTTCATGGTTTCATTCAATTGCTTGGCGAATCGCAACAAGGCCTTGAAAGGAGGCCCCTATTTTCATAATTAGATTAGGTTATTTATTAAACCTTGCCATGCGGGCTTCAATCCTACTAAAGAGCTTCCGAACTGGGTTCCGGTGTGGGTTCAGCTTCCGAGGTTTCCTGTGGAATGTTGGTGGGATGATGTTTTGCACTTGCTACCTTTGATGCAAGGAAAACTAGTTGGTCCTTCACAGTAGGCTCAAATTAAAAAGGTGATGAGTTTTTCTTGTATCTGTGTTGAGATTGATTTAAGTAAACCTTTGCTAGATTCAGTGGATATGTGTGTGGGTCCATACTCTTGGGTGCAGTAGTTGGACTATGAGACTCTTCCTTTTCGGTGTCGTCTTTGTCATGAATATGGCCATTTGCAGAGGAGATGCCCAAAGGCTAGGCCTGTGGATTCCCAACCTTCTCAGCCTCCCTGCAATCCCCCTAGGGTTGAAAAAGGGAAGGAACCCATTCCTGGTGATGTGGATGGGGCTAATGGTTTCATTCTTGTCAAGGCTTGAAACAGGAATTGGGGTCAAAAGAGGACTTTGAAGGAAAGGCAGGATGAAGATTCTTCCAACAGATTTGAAGTTTTAGATGATCTCAACTAGCAGGAAGTGAATCCGGGCTTGGTGAATCTAGATCAGGGTGCTTTGGGTACAGGACAAGAGGGCCTTCTTTCTGAAGCTACTCAGGTTTTGCAAGATAATAGGGATTTGCAAATGGACACAAATGTTCAAATGGAAGTCTAGGTGGAATCAGTTCCTATTATAGTAGGGAAGAAGGGTCGTGAGGATGGATCTCCTCTTGTTTCAAATGCAGGTACTAAGGGGGTGAAGAATAATAAGTCTTCTTCTTCTCATTTGGGTCTTCATCAAAAAGATCCAAAAAAAGGGGCTAGGGAGAAGTCTTCCAAGCTTGGTAGAAAAAAGGATTTGGAAAAGATTAAATTAACAGGGGAAACTTTGGTAGAGTCAGGGTCTGTTAAGACTCTGGATTCTCATTTTTCAAGCCCCTTAAAATGATTGTTCTATCCTGGAATGTAAGGGGCTTGAACAGTGGCCCTCGACAAAAAGTTGTTCGTGATTTGGTTTAAAGTCAATCTCCTGATGTTCTTTTCCTGCAGGAGACTAAGTTATCAGTGGAGTGTATGTTTGGTTTAGTGCCTAAGTTGTGGGGGAGTGGAGAGTACCAGTGTATTGGTACTTGAGGGTCTGCTGGGGGAGTGGCTTGTTTGTGGAATCCTCAGAAGATCCACCCTCTTTGGTGGTTGTCCTCTCAGTCTTCTATCTATATGATTGCGTCTTGTTTTGAGACGGGGGAGTCTCTTCTCTTCTCCAATATCTATGCACCTACTAAACTTTAGGGTAAGCAACTTTTGTGGTCCCATATTTGATTTATCCGAAGCATGGTTCCTTTCCATTTGTGGATTATGGCTGGAGACTTCAATGTTATTTTTGAGTTGGTTGAGAAGCGTGGTGGTATTGCGAAGCTTGAGCCTTCTGCGTTGCTACGTCAGGATAACATCTCAGCTTTAAATCTTGTTGATATCAAGCCCATTAATGGCCAGCTTACTTGGAACAATCAGAGGATCAGGAATAATTGCATTACAGAATGACTTGACCGCTTTCTGGTTTCTTGCTACTGGGTTGGTGGGTTGTGGTCTTCTAGCTCTGAAATTTTGGATTGGAGGGGCTCAGATCATTGGCCTATCAAGATGGCTATTTCTTCAACTCATGTGCCTTAGTCTCCTTCTTTCAAGTTCCAACTTATGTGGTTGTGAGACTCCTCTCTCCATGACTATGTTGCTGAGTGGTGGAGGTATGGTAGACCTGCTTATGGTACAACAATGTATACTTTTGATAAGTTACTTCAATTTGTCAAGCATCAGCTTAAACGTTGGAATAGGCAATGCTTTGGAAGCATTTTCCATGTTAAAACTTCTACCCAGGCTGAGTTGGATGGTATTATGAGGTTGATTAGGGAGGATGGAGTGACTGAGGACCTGCTACGGGAAGAGACTAGGGCTTTGAAAGCACTGGAAGAGTGTGAGCTATGAGAGGAAGTTTTTTGGAAACAAAAGGCTCGAATTGAGTGGCTTCAGGAAGGGGATAAAAATACTACTTTTTTCTTCAACTTGGTGAAAGCCAAGAGACATGGCAATTCTATTTCTGCTCTGGTGAATGACAGGGGTGAAACTCTTTCTTCTTTTCATGAAATCACACATGAAGCTATGCAATATTTTGCTTCTTTATTCAGGGAGGACTCGCAGGGGGGTTCTGATGAGGAAGCTCAAGTCCTTTTTGTATCCCTTCTTTGGTCTCTAGGGAGATGAATGAGCATCTTATGAGTGATATCTCGATTGAGGAGCTAGAGGGGATTGTGTTTCAAATGAAGAGGGGGAAAGCTCCTAGCCATGATGGTTTCCCGATTGAGTTCTTTCAAGAATTCTGGGAGATTATCAAGTTGGACTTGTTGGCAGTTGTTCAGGAGTCTCGAAAGAATAAACAAATGTTACAGGCTTTGAATTCTACCTTCCTTTCTCTCATCCCAAAGTGTGATGGGGTAGATAGGTTAAGTCAATTTCGTCCTATCTCTCTTTGCAATGTGATTTATAAAATTATCTCTAAATTGATTGCTGATAGGTTGAAAAAGTGGCTTAAAGTGCTAATGTCTGAGGAACAAAGTGGTTTTGTGGCGGGACGGCAGATTCTGGATGGGGTTGTTATCACAACTAAAACCATTCACTCTATGGCTAGTTCCAAAGATAAGGCAATGTTCATCAAGCTTGATATGGCTAAGGCTTATGATAGAGTTTGATGGTCCTTCCTTCGGAAGGTTCTTGGTGCTTTTGGTTTTGGGGATGAGTGGATTTATTGGGTTATGAGTTGTGTTACTTCAGTCTCCTTCTTTGTGTTAATAAATGGTGAGCACTCTGAGCTTTTTGGTGCCTCTTGGGGTTTGCGGCAGGGTGACCCCCTCTCTCCTTACTTGTTTCTTCTTGTTGAAGGTCTGGGACGTTTGATAAGAAGGAATGTGGAGTTAGGTTTCATTCAGGGGTGGGGGTGGGGAGGTGGTTTACCTCCACAGTCTCACTTGGAGTTTGTAGATGACATTGCTTTGATGGGTATGGCTACAATTAGGGAAGCTTCGAATTTGCGCAAGGTGTTGGATGTTTATCTTGTAGCTTCGGGCCAATTGATTAATGAAGATAAGTCTTCCATCTTTTTCTTCAATACTTCAGGTTCCATTCAGAGGTGAATTGCTCATATCTTGAGATTTCAGACTGGGGTTCTCCCTTTGACCTATTTTGGTTTTCCCATCTCTGTTGGAAGACTACCTAGGGATTCTTGGCAAAATATTCTGGATAAATTGCGTGTGAAAGTTAATCATTGGACCCATCGATGGTTGTCCTTTGTGGGTCATGTTTAGTTGCTCAAGTCTATGGTACAGGCCCTCCCCATTTATAGATGTATGATTTAGGTAGCCCCCTTTGGGTTTTGTTAGGGAATTGGATTCCTTAGCAAGGTAGTTTTTATGGGCTGGTAGCTTATCATCCTCTAAATAGAGCCTTGTCAGATGGGACATTGTTTGTAGCCCGAAGCAGTTTGGCGGCCTTGGGTTAAGGCAGTCGTCATTGTCAGGGATGGCATTAGCTGCTAAATTATATTGGCGGTGGTGTGTGGAGCAAGATGGGATCTGGGCTAGGATATTAACACAGAAATACTTCCCAAGGATCCCTCAAATTGATATTCCTCGTTATCCCCTGGTAGGAAAAGGCTCGGTGATTTGGAGTACGCTCAAGAAAGGGGCTACTCTAGTCAAGGATGGATTATTTTGGATTTGTAAAAGAGGGATGAAAGCTCATTTTTGGTCTGATTCATAGGATGGTTTTCCTCCCATTGTTTCTCAATTTTCTAATTTGGTGACTCTATGCCAAAGGTTCTGTGAGGCAGGATGGTCAAGGGTGAGTGACTTCAAGTCCTATCTTCTCATGGGCAGTTGGTGGTGGTGAGATGGAAGAATCCTAATGAGTGGCATGTTGTTGGTATGGAGGAGGAGTGTGTTGAGCTTCATAGTATCCTTTCTCATAGACGTTGTAGCTCCCTCTAGGAAGGGGATGTTCTTTCTTGGTCTCCTAATCCTAAGGGTGTCTATAGTATTTCTTCTGGATATTAGGTGTTGTTATCTCACCGACTGGAGGGGTGGAGGTTCACTGGTGGAAGAAAGTGTGGAATAAGCTTTCTTGGCCGAAGTGTAACTACTTTATTTGGAATTTGGCTTGGAATAGGTGCTTGACATGGGATAATATTCGGAAGCGGGGTTTTCAAGGTCCTTCTATGTGTGTTTTGTGTGGTTGTGGAGAGGAGGACTCCTCTCACTTGTTTTTCCATTGTCCCTTGACTTTGCAACTTTGGCATTTTTGGTGGGAAGTTTTGAAAAGTCCATGTTCATGCTTCCTCCCTGGTGGATTTTTGGAGTAGTCTGGGTAGACCTTCTATGGCCTCTTTCTTGCAAGATGTGTGGTATGTTGTACCTTCCTTCATACTATGGCAAATTTGGTTGGAACGGAATCGTAGAATATTTTGAGGTGAGAAGTTGTTGATTCAACAAGTTTAGCACAAAATTATGGGTATGATTCGGGAGACAGTGGAAGCTAGGTGTGATGTGATGTTCCCTTTGGAGAAAGGGGATGCTGAGCTAGTGGATAGATTGGGTATTCAGGGGTTGTCTCTAGCTTTTGCTTATGTTAGGAGAGGAAGGCAGGTGAAAAAGAAAGTTCAAAGGGTGGGGAGTTGGCTACCCCCTCCAATTGGCATTCTGAAGCTCAATACTGATGGTTTTTCAAGGGGCAATCCTGGGCCTACTGGGATTGGTGGGGCTGGCAGGGATTTTTCAGGATTGGTGGTTTTTTTCTTTTCTGTTCATGAAGGATTGCAGACTATCAACCTTATGGAAGGTTTGGCGATCCTCTATGCTTTAGAGAGGGCTTATGCTTTGGGATGGCGCAAGGTTATTTGTGAGTCTGATTCACAGGTTTTGATTAATTTTCTGAATAAACAGAAGGTATCTGATGTTAGTTGGCAGTTGGCTATGATGGTGCAATAGATTCTGCAAATAAGTTCTTTGATGGAGATGGTGTCTTTCGTCCATATTCCAAGGGAGTGGAATAAGGTAGCAGATTGTTTGGCTAAGTGGGCTTTTGAGCATTTAGATGGATAGAAGATTGATGAGTGGGAGCAGGTTCCTCATGAGCTCCAACATGACTTGGAGAGGATTCTTGCTAAGGATGGTAATGGTATTGGTGAAGGATGATGTTGTTTCATGCTTTGTATGGTTGTTTCTTATGGATTCCCGGGGCCTTGGCCCTTTGATGTTTTGTAATGCTCTTTTCTAAATTTTAATAAAGCTTTTACCCCTTTTTAAAAAAAATAAAATAATATCATATAATAATATATTACTTATACAATATATCATATTTATATTTTATATTTTATATAATATATAATAATACATATATTTATAATATAGATTAAAAATATAAAATAAATATATAGTTACATAACAAAGAGAGGGCTAGATAGAGAGAAAGAGATTTAAAATAGACAGAATTAGATAGAGGGAGATAGATAGAGAAAGATAGAGAGAGAAGAGACAAAGAGAGTGCTAGAGAGAGAGAGAGAGAGAGAGAGAGAGAGAGAGAGAGAGAGAGAGAGAGAGAGAGAGAGAGAGAGAGAGAGAGAGAGAGAGAGAGAGAGAGAGAGAGAGAGAGAGAGAGAGAGAGAGAGAGAGAGAGAGAGAGAGAGAGAGAGAGAGAGAGAGAGAGAGAGAGAGAGAGAGAGAGAGAGAGAGAGAGAGAGAGAGAGAGAGAGATGGTTGAATAGAGATAATTAGACAGAGGGACACAAAGATAGAAAGAGAGAGATGTAGAGATAGAAAGAGAGAGGGGAGGCAGATATAAAGAAATAAGAGCTAGAGAGAGATAGAGATAATATGATAAAGATAAATTTAGAGAGAGATATAGAGGGAGGGAGAAAGATTAGAGAGGAATATAGAAGGGGAGAGAGAGAGAGAGAAAGAGAGGTGATAAAAAGAGATAGGGAAAATAAAGAGAGAGAAAGATACACACACACACAGATATATATATATATATATAGAGAGATTCTTTTCAATACCTTATGCATTTTGTATTGCTTCTCTTATAGTACATTTAATAGAGCACTACATTTTTTTATGCATTAAACTCAACAATTAGAAAACAACATAAGAAATCATATCGATATCAAATTACAATTACTCAAAAAACAAATAACACTCTTCCTTTTTTTTTCAAATTATAAGAACTTCTAATTTTCCATTGTACAATTGTTTGCCAAATTTAATATACTTTGCACATGCAATTTTCATTTTTTCTACAATCATTCTTAGCACTCCCATTGCACACTATACACATATTCATACAAATACAATAACAAATATATAATTAAGAGAGAAGGAGTCTATTAAAGGATTAGATTAGGGTATCTCTCAAACAATAACAACATCCTGTCTCCAAATTTCATTGATTCATACATGGCACAACCAATACAATTAGAAACAATGCCATTTATTTAAGTGGGAGTATATAATTATGTGTGATAGAGAGAAGGAGATATATACTAACAAAATAACAAATATATTAATTTGTACTAAGGACTCGATCGGTCCAGGGGGGCCTTCCCCCCACCCCTCTCCCCCTTGGTATGGGTTGGAACAAGAACAACCTTGGGATATTCCTCATAATTCGTGACTACAACTTTGGAGTCAGTTCCCAAATCTTGGAAGAATGTTCTCTTGGGCTCAAACAAAGGAGAACACATGAATGAATTTACTGTCCCTGAGTTGTTGGAAACAATCAATGAAACAACTATCAAACTTTTGGACTCTAATATGGAGAGGATAGTCTCCTCAATGGAACACACTTTGGTAGGAAATTTTTCTCTTTCTGACCCAAATTGGCATGGTCGGGAGGTGGGTTGCAACTAAATGGCACCTGAAGGGTAGTGTGTCTATCAATGCCATGGTAGGAGGTCTTTTCCTCTTTAAGTTCACCTTAAAGGAAGATCTTTTAATAGTTCTTGTAGGCGGCCCTTGAATCTATGGGAAACATAGTTTGTATCTCTGTACATGGAAGTCTGGATTTGATGCAATTCTAGATCTAAACAAGATAACCTCTATTTGGGTCAGACTACTGGGCCTTCCATTGGAGTTTTGGGATGAAGAAGTTTTCACCTGGATTGCCAACTCTTTTGGGCATTTCATTGCCTTAGACAATACTATTAAATCCAAATCTAGGTTAGTGTTTTCTCATTTTTGTGTTAATATTGAAATACACAAAACTCTCCCTAACTCTATAACTCTTGCTTCTAAGTTTGGTAGTTGGACACAACCTATATTGTATGAAAATGCTACTGTGTTTTGTCAAAATTGTTCTAAAAAGGCTCATTTGATAACCTGATGCAAAGCTCCCTGTAAGCAATCCCTAAAGTCCAAGGAAATGGTGGAAAGTGAGAAGGATGTATTAGAGGAGTATCCCTTTGAGGAGGATATTCTTAACATTATAATCTCACCTCTCAAAATAGTTGGCATCCAAGAAGATCTGAAGGAAAATATAGACAACAACATTCTTGAGGGTCTCTCATGGGAAGGATCTAGGAATCAGAATGGGATTAATAGCCCTGAAACAATATATGATCAGTAGATTAATGAACCACTAGAACCACAAAAGGAGGAGATCCCTTTTCCTTTTCTTAATGATAAGGAGGAAGGGAAAATCCTTTCCACTAAGGAAGCCAATAATAGTCAGAAGGAAAGGCAGACTACAGAGGAGATGATATCAACATAGACCCTATCTATGATGATTTCTGATATTGTTACTCAACTGATTAACATCCAAGTGGTAAAGGTGGGTGTGGATAGTAAGATGAAAGGAATCTCTTCTCCAAAGGATAGTATGTGAGGACCACCCTTGTGCGACTGGATTAGGTGCACCTTTAGACCATGTTGTTTTGCTTCACCTAACTAAGGGTTCGATCTATGGGAATGTGACCCTATCTTTGAGACAGTGTAGTGTTGCTTTGGATCTTTTATTTAAGGTGGTTGTGTTAGTTTGGGTATGTGTAAGATATGCACACCCTAACTAGGATTGTTAAAATATCACATGTTTGTACTTGATATGGAACCTTTAGTGTTGTAGTGTGAGGCTACCATGCATTGTACTTCTTGTTTTCTTATGAAACTTATTGTTCAGATTATCTTTGTCATGTAGACATTTTTAGGGTTGTTGACCCCCGTAGATGCTCTAACATTCATGGACTTACCTCACACCTTGATTGATTTATGGATTATGTTGTGATGATGTTATAGTTATGCATGTTAGATTATAGTTGATTCTATGATGTTTGATGTGAAGTTAATTTTGAGGCAATTGAAATATTAATTAATGAGTACATTGATGAGATATGATGCAGTATATGATTTTGATTTTATTATGTGAAATGTGAGTGATTTGAAATGCAAATGAACTATGAATCATGTAAATGATAGCATGTGTATAATTGAGGATATAGGTGATTATGTGACTCTCTGTGTGTGCATGCATTTCCTTTCACTTCGGCTATGATGAACATGTGTTATTGATCTATTTGTGGAAGTGTGCAGGTAATTTTCCATACCCATGGAAAATCAGAGGTCATTCCAGTAACCCTATGTGATATCTATGTTTAGCCAACCTAGTCCCAAGAGGGAACAAGGTCATTTGTGATGGAGCATGATGATTTGTAATTTCTGTTATTGATGTTTATTTTAATTAGGGTTCACTCTTTTATTTGATTTATTGATGTGTTGTAAGTTGTTATGTTTGAGTGCACTATTTTGGTGCTATTTATTTATTGGGCATTTTTATGTGAATTTATGGGGCCCTTAGTGTTTAGTTTGGTCAAATAATGACCCTAGGTCATACCACTATTGTCTAGGACCAATTTGAACATGTGAGACCTTAGTTTAACCTTCTTTTGGTCACCTTAACTTGACCCTAAAGTTAAGTGACGAAATTTGAAGTTGGGTGAGGTGGTGGATAAGTCAAGATTCCACCATGATCAACTCCACTTCCCTAGGATAAGGCCTCCCTTATCTTGAAGGCTTGGGAAGCTTCCAAGGCCTTCAAGTGTGAGAGACCTCATTCCTATGCTCTCACACATGTGTGAGAGAATCTATGGGGGAATGGGTTTGCCTTTTTGGATAGGAGGATGACATGTGTCTTCTCCTTATCCTTATGGAGTCTTGCATGTGGGATTCCTCTGTCCACTATGCTCTCACACGTGTGAGAGCATTTGTGGGAGAGTGTGAGGCTTGTGGGATGGGAATGTGACATGTGTCACCTCCTCATCCCTTAGAGTTTTGTGAGTGGGTTGTGAGGAGGAAGGAGAAGGTGGCATGTGTCACCTTCTCATTCCTCAAGACTCTTTGGTTTAGCCTATTAAACTCCATCTTTGAGAGGTGGAAAGGGTTCTTCATTTTTGGCTTTTTAAATATTGATTTGGAGGAGATAGCTAGAGTTAGAGGATTCTGGATGCAAGGAGATTAGAAGGAGACTTAGGAGCTCTTCTTCAACCTCTTGCCAGATTTGGGCTTATAAGGTAAGCACCCAAGGCTATATGCCTTCCTTATGTTATTTACTTTCATTGCATGTGAAGTTGCTTTGTGTATGTTTGAGTTTTGGTTTATGTGTTGTGTGGGTTTTCATTTTGGGTGTTTGATGAATCTCTCCATTGAGAAAAGCTCATCTTGTTTTGGGGTGGGAGAGGAGTGAACCTCCTTGGGGGTAACCTCACTATATTTGGAGGTGTGGATGGCCATGAGAGTGCATTATGGAGTATTTTGGATTTTGGTGAAGGCAAGAGTGCCTTGAGATATTTTTGACATTTTGAGATTTTGGTGAAGGCAAGAGTGCCTTGGGATTCTTGACATTTAGAGATATTAAGGCAAGAGGCCTTGTGATTTTTGAGTATTATGTGTTTTGGTGACCTTGGGTTTTCCACCTTGAGTTGAGAGAAGTCCACTCTCCTACCCCTAAAAATCCAAGTAAATGGATTTGTTATGTGAAATCATTGGGAGGGTGTACCTATGTTTTGTGTGAGTGATTTTGGTGTTAAATCCTTGTTTGTGGTATGGACCCGGTTATGTGGGTGACCTCCAAGCTCGGAGGATGACTTGTTCCAAGTCTATGGTTGGGAGGTGAGCTCCCATGGGCATTTGGAAACCTTCTTGTGAGTTTTGCAGGTTTTGGGTGGTCTTGGAGTGTTTGGAGCTTTGGAAGGGTTAATGGTTTTATGAGTTTTGTTGAGTATGGCATCATGGTTGCCATGGCCTTTGTGGCCTTGTAATAGTTTTGTTATTGTAATGGGAGAAAAATCTCTCTCAAGAGTTCTTGTTGTATGTTAAAGCTCTTGAAATAATACTGGTTCATTTATGATGTATGGTTTTAAACGGTATTTATGTGTTCAGATTGGAAATGTGGAATATCTCTCTCTCCCTCTTCTTACCTTGCCTTATATGAAATAACTATGTAAATTTGCTTGGAAAGAAAAATATAGGCATATGAATATTATTTTTATTGGAGGAAGAAAGTCATTCTTTTCCTTAGAAAAAAAAATATACATGTATGGATAGGTGTTATAATGTTATTGGTTTGTATTTATATATAAATATATATAGCGATATATATGTATATATATATATATAATAAATAAACTAGTTGTTTTATTTTTTATTTTTATTTTTTAACAAAAGTGGCAAGCCACTATAATTATATTAGATAATAAAAATAATTACAAGCCCTGGTTCGACGAGCCTACTGGCAGGAAAGAACTAGGGGAAGAAAACCTCCAGTTGTAGCTCAATTTTATAATATAACATACAAAAAGCTCCATTCACAAAACAGGAGCAAGATTTACAAAAATCTCCTTCAAAATATTACATTTGAGCTGTGAAAAATAGCTAATAAAAAAGAGACTCCTCCAAAAAAGAGACAAAAAGATAATTAGACCAAAATCCACCCCAACAGCCTATCACGGATTCACAAAGCATTAAGGTCAGTTCCCCCACAACATTTTCTTCAATAGGCGAGCCCAGAGGAGGAGGAAGAAGAGGTTCAAACTGAAGGAAAAACAACAAAGCTTGGAATTTTTCATCCACACTGATAGCTAAACTCTCACCAATCTCCTTACCATGAGCATGAATAGAAAGATGTAGAAAATCTTCATTTTCATTCAACAGAGAAGAACGAACAGCATTGAAAACACAATTATGAGCAGGGGAATGAAGAACTTGGCACTTAGTGAAAATCCCACCAATTAGAGCCTCTGAACTAAAGAGATCATAATTCTGGAAAGCTTCAACGACACTATCATCAGAAAAAGGAAATGATGAACATACTTATCAATTAGCTGTCGAACCAAACCAACATCTTGTGATAAATCCATTGCATTAGAAACAAAAGCCATGAAGATCTGAGAAGGATATAAAACTCAAACATGGCCTTCAAGAATATCTCTACCCACAACATCTCTAATAGCCCCCTCCACCTCCAAGCTGTCTATAGAAAAAATAGTTCGTAAACCATTCGAAGAAATAGAACCAATAAAAGTAGTCTCCCACTTTGAGACTAGAAAGAACAACCTACGGTTAAGTTGAACTTCCATAGCATCCACATAGAGCAAGAAAAGTTAAGAAAAAAGGATGGTTAATCGCATAAGCAAACCTAAATATATAACTGGAAAGGATCAAATATCAATAGTTAGATAACATCATCTCCTAATAGGAAATAAATGAGATTTGTTGCGAGCCGATGCTAAAAGAATGAAAGGATAGAGATACGAAAAATATGATCAAATGGACAACTGAATTCAGAAACCAAAAAGCTAAAACATGCGAAAATAATGACTGTATAGATAAAATAATGCCTTGATGCCACATACAAAAGGCCACTCAAATGAGAATTAAGCCACACACCCTAGAGAATCAAATTATACGATTTACTCCAAATGAGGATACTTACCAAAAAAATCCACATCAAAAGTGATTATCGGTGAATCTAGATCAAACCCCAAATTAGCTAAGGCATCAGCAAGCTTATTACCTTCTCTAAGAGTATGGGATATAATGAAACTCTCAAAATATTCCAGAATATACCATACCTCTTGTAGAAGATAATCAAGTTTCCAATTTTGAATATGATGCTTTTTCAATGCATTAATAATTATTAATGAATCACCCTCAATATGGAGTCTCGGGATCTTTAGACCATTAGCCAATATTAAGCCTTCAATAAGAGAAAGAATCTCAGCTTGATTATTAGTTCCATCAGAAACTTTACCAGAGAAGGCTTTAAAAACTTCTCCTTTCATATCTCTAAAAACCCCACCTATGGAAGAAGGGCCAGGATTGTTGTGAGAAGCCCCGTCAAAATTGAACTTAATATAATCTACAGAAGAAGGCATCCATTTAACTAAATTTCTATCCTACTTAGAGACTGCTATAGGATTTATAATAGGAAAAGAACCTAAAAAAGGCCAATTTTTCAAAATTAAATTATCCCAAGAGGAGAAATGAAGATCAGAGAACTTTCTAGATTGAAGATAATTTAGGACAACCTCTGAAATAGACTTTTCAATTATAAGGAAGATAGCCTCAAAATCCTTGCTTTCTTTTCTAAAGATCCTTCTATTCCTTTCAAGCTAGATGCTCCAAATAACAATAGAAGGCACAACAATCCACATAGAAGAAAAAGTACAACCTTTAAATAAGATAGGCCAACCACAAAAAAGATCCAACAAAGAATTAGGAAGAGGAGAAAACCAACTTAACTTGAGAAAAAGCCATTTCCAACAAGAGAAAGCAAAAGGACAAGAAATAAACAAATGGTCTACCTCTTCTTCATAGATACCACAAAAAACACAATTAAAGGAATCAATAATCCCCAATCTAGCCAATCTCTGACCCATTAGAATTTTATTCTTTAGAGCTAACCATGCAATAGCCCCTGCTTTCTGAAGACAAGCAACATTCCAACAAAGCAAATGTGGCCAATCAGGAACAGATGGGATTCTAAAGAGGATAAATATCTATAACCATCCCTGACAAAATAAGAACCATTATTGGAGAAGGACCAAAAAAATACGTCTTCTTTTGGAAAAAAAACAAACCCTTCTATTACCTAAAATATAACCAAGGAGAGCTTTCTGATTCTCAGGAAAAGAATAATTTGAAAAATCTTTCCAAGCGGTATTGAAAAAAGAACCTACTTTAGTAACTAAAAGATAATCCCTTACTCTAACACCCCAAGCTGAAGAAAGATAAACCTTAGCCTAATCCAAAGCCTTAATAGAGGAAAGAGGAGAAAAACCATTCCACGAATATTCCCAGAAGAAGGCTTTAGAACCATTATTAATTTTCCAAGAAAGGTGAGGTAAGAGAACTTCTCTGCAAGAGACTAGGAAATTCCAAATTGAAGAGCCCTTAGGGGGTTAGCAACTTTAAAAATCCTATCAGAAGAAAGAGAATCCAGATATTTGTATTGAAAGAATTTACACCATTTAAGATCGGGATTAGAAAACATCTTCCAAGCCAACTTAGCACCCAAGGCTTTATTTTAAATAGAAATATTATGAATATCAGAACCACCTAGAATTTTGGGAACACATACCTTATTCCAAGCTACTAATGACACTTTGTGACCTTCATCTACAGAGCCCTTCCATAAAAAATAATTCAAAGATTTCTGAATCTCCTGAATAACACCTTTGGGAATATTTAAAACAGAAAGCATATAAATAGGAACATCAGTTAGAACAGATTTCAATAGAGTAATTCTTCTAGACAAAGTTAACCATCTAGCCTTCCAAAGTACAATTCTATTATGAATAGAATGAGAGACCTTAGCCCAAAAAGACTTTTTTTGTCCACCAAAAAATAAAGGAATTCCCAAATAAAGACTTGGTAAACTTTCTAGTTTGACTTTAAGGATAGAAACAATCCTGCTTTGCAAGGAAGGTTTAGTATTAAAGAAATAAATTTTTTATTTATCCAAATTAACTATTTGATTTGAAGCAAAACTATATTTAGAAATAACCTTCTGAATACATTTAGCCTCTTTGATAGAAGGAAACCCAAACAAAAGAGTATCGTCTGCAAAAAGGGTATGAGTAACAAAAAAAGGAATACCAAGAATCTAAACCCCCTTCCAATTGGAAAGACTGTTCTGCATTAAGATTTCTCTACTAAAAGAATCAGCCATTAAAATAAAAAGAAAAGGAGATAAGGGATCCCCTTGCCTGATACCTTGAGATACTGAGAAAAAGTCAGAAGGACTACCATTAATAATAATCGCTGATCTAACACCCGAGATGCAAGATTGAATCCATTTGCACCACTTCTTGTCAAATCCAAACTTCAAAAGAACCTTTAATAGAAAGCTCCAAGAAACCCTATCATAAGCTTTCATCATATCTAATTTCAAAATCATAGCTGGTAACTTAAGATCTTTAATAGAATGCAAGACTTCATGAGCCAAAATTTTACCATCCGTCGTTTCTTTACCAAGAACAAAACCTCCTTGCTTAGAAGAAATAATTCTAGGAATAAGCAAAGCCAACCTCATGGAAATGGCTTTTGTGGAGATTTTATAAATAGTATTGCATAAATAAATCAGCCTAAACTGAGAAAAAGAAGAGGGAGCAGAAGTCTTAGGGATTAAAACAATAAAAGTTGCATTCATCTCTTTTAAAATATTGATATTTTTTCTTGATTCTTCCAAGGCCAACCAAATGTCCTTACCCATAAAGTGCCAACATTGCTGGAAAAACAAAGGAGTAAACCCATCCGGACCGGGTGCTTTATCTGGATCCAAAGAAAAAACTATCCCTTGACTTCTTCCAAAGAAAATTTCTTCAATAACAAATCATTATCCTCTTCATTAATTAGATTGGGAATATTACCTAGCAGAGAATTACATAAATCCTCTGAGGGCTCATTCAAGTCTTTAGCAAGTAAATTCGAGAAGAAAGAAATGGCCTCTTTTTGTAAAAGGAGTGGATCCGAGATTGGGGACCCATTAGAATAAAAAATTTGGTGAATTTTATTAAACTATCTATTCATCTTGACAGAGGCATGGAAAAACTTAGTATTTATGTCCCCAGCTTGTAACCAAGTTTCTCTTGATTTCTGTCTCCAATACTCTTCTTCTCTTGCCAAAATCTCATCCAATTCTGACTGTAATAATTTTTGTTGATCAAAAGTTGAGCTATCCAACCCATGGTTGATTATATGAGAATTTAACAATTGAAGCTTTCCTTCAATAACCTCCTTTTCTTTAAAAATATTTTGAAAATAAGAAATATTCCAAGACCGTATAAGCTTTTTTAACAATTGCAGTTTTCTAATAAGCTGAAACATTCTAGAACCTACAACAAAAGGCATAGTTTCCAACCAAGACTTTAAAAAAGGAAGAAAAGAAGGATCTCTGAACCACATAGATTCAAACTTAAAAGGCCTTTTCAAACTTGGATTGGGAACCAAAAAATTGATTTCTAAAAGAATAGGAAAATGATCAGACCCTGAAAAAGAGAGAATCAAGGAGGAAAAAGAACCATTGAAAGATAACCATTGATAAGACAAAAGAAATCTGTCAAGCCTCTCAGCTATACTAAAGAAAGTCTTTCATCTTATTAATCCAAGTAAACCTCCCATTTGAAGGAAGACAATCAATCAAACCATTATCACTAACAAAATCTCAAAAATCTAGCATTACCTTCAAGGGGGGAAGAATGCCACCTTGTTTCTCATTTAGATTTAGAATAGCATTGAAGTCCCCTCCTAAAATAATCTTCTCCTCTGGTAAGGATTGAACAATATCTGACAAGGAATCCCATAAGTATTTTTTTTCTACCGATGAAGTTGGGCCATAAACATTAATTAGTCCAAATTTTTGATTGTTTTCAAAACAAATTTCAACAAAAAGCCAATTAGTAGACTTAGAAATGAGAGTCACCTCCACACACCACTTATCCCAAAGGATAACCAAACCACCTAAGGCACTGACTGAGGATGAACTCAAAAAATTCCATTTCTTCCATAATTTAAGAGAATTTTCTGTTGATTGGTCAGACAACTTAGACTCTTGAAGTAAAACTAAATGAGCACCTGATAAATCAATTTGATGTTTTATCAGGCATTTTTTGTTAGAGGCATTAATGCCCCTAATATTCCAAGAAATAATCTTCATTGATCCTAAGGAGAGCCTTCAGCTCTCCTCAACGCTGACCTTGTTAACATTTTCTCAAGAGTATTTTGAACACCCGCTTCTATTTCTGCCTGAGTAACCCTAGCTTTCGACTTCCTACCTCTAGTCTTAGGAGGAGAAGGCACAACCATAGGAGTTTCCAAAGGGTTTTGAGAAATGCCTGATGCTGAATCATTTTGAACATCAACTTCATTCATAACTTCATCAGCAATCTTTTCGATAAGTTCTTCCCCTACTTTAGAAACATCTTCATCAATAAATTTTTCAGCCTCTTTCAAAGAAAAAGAAAATTTGACATCTTCATCTGTTTGTACCTTAGAAACATTACTAACAACCTCTCCTAAATCAAAAACCTTATCTGACGAAGCTAAGTCAGCAGGCAAGTCCTTATGATTATCTGGCTTAGAAAACAAAACAGGGGAAGACAACAAATTATCTTCACGACCATCAAGAGAAATAGGAGCCAAATTAACTTCTTGAGATTGGGACAAATAAACCTCAGACAAAACCTCAATATTAACTTTGACCAAAGTAGAATTTTCTAAATCTAAAGATAAATCATTATTACATACCTCCAAACTTTGAACATTCACTAGATAATCCAAGGAAGGTTCAAAGGACACTCCTGAATCACCTAATAGAGCATCATCCAATTGATCTTGAAATCGTGAACCAACACAATCCACTCCTTGTAATATATCATTATGCATTTCATTAACGGTAATAGGGGCACAATCACCCAAAAATTTAGAACCTGAACTACCTCTCGCCAACAAAGCATTACTATCTACTACAAGTGAATCATTCACCTTACCTTGAGGAAGATCGCAAGAAACCCCTTGTTTACATTGGAAAGAGGAGTCTAAACATGATTTTCCCAAATCCACCTGTTCCTCTGAAACATCCAAGCTATCAAATTTAAAAATAGTTTCCGGATCTTCAAAGATGATCTTTTGATTCCATGAACTTTTAGAGGTTTTCAAAATGATACTGTTCGGAAAAGTGAAAGAGGTATTCATGATCAAGGACATCCTTACTGGAAGGTTAGGGTTTTTGAATGTTAAAAGATCATGATTAATAAAAAAACCCAACACTTTGAGAAATGAATTTTAAAACATTCAAATCTCTATATTCCTATGGTAAATTAGGAAAATTTACCCAAAAAGGAAAAAAATTATCCTTGCTCGTAGAGGGATTAAAATTAGGAAACTAGGATTTAGTTTTCAAAATTAAATCTCTAGCTTCAACAGAGGAGAAAATAGTGACAAAAAACCCTAAACCCTCATCCAACACAAAAAATTTGTCACGCCTTCCCAATCATCATCAATCCATGACTCCAAATTCATAGAAGGCAAAGAACAATTCCAGATCTTACCTATCAAAGTTGTCTGAGTGAGATTCCATACATGGGGGTCAATTAAATCATCTGGTAATTGAACCTCCAAATTAATTCCCTTGTTCAAATCTACGGTTTTCTGAACTTCCTTAGGAATCCAAACTTGCTTAACTGAAGGTTTGTTCTATTTAAATCTTCGAACATTATTCCCAAACCTAGTAACCCTAGATCTAAAACCTTCATGTCCATAATTTGCCTGTCTAAAAAACCTTTGCCCCGAAGGAAATTCACTATGAAAACCATTTGTCACCCTAACAAAATTTGCAAATAAGCTTTCTTGAGACTGTAGCGGTCTCTACGACCTAACTGCAAAGTTTCGTTGTCTTCGCTGCCATCGCTCCATCTTAACTGGTTGTTTTATTATTGTTGCTCACTGTGTAAAATTATTTTCCACTATCTAAGTGAGAAAGAAAATACAGAGATTGAAATTTTAGGAGAAAGATAGGTATATATATATATATATATATATATATATATATATATATATATTCTTTATGTTTTATTGTTGCAACTCAAAAAAAAAGTAATAGGGTTGTTGCGGTAAATATATAGGTCACTGTTTTGCTTACAAACAAAAAAAATAACTAGAGGATATATATATATATATATCATATTTGACATTCCAATAGAGAAAAGTGATTTAAAAAAATATATGCATTACGTGGAGACCCGTTAGGGTTTTCTATGTGCTGAGAAAAAAAATTTGAAACAAAAAAATCGATTGGGCAGCGGCCTTACTGCTGCCGTGGTAAGTAAGAATAGGGAAAGGGGGACCCCCCCCCCCGGTCTGCCCTCCACAAAGCTTGCTTTGTGGAGGGGGGCCGGGGGTGGGGGCATATATATATATATATAGTTGTTATTTTAGAACTGATAGTAATTCTTTTCAAGACCCAGAAGAGGGTTAAATACAATGCAGATATATTACAGTATATATATATAGGGCGAGGGTGGAGGCATATATATATATATATATATATATATATATATATATATATATATATATATATATATACACATATATACATATATTGATGTTATTTTAGAACTGATAGTAATTCTTTTCAAGACCCAAAAGAGGGTTAAATATATATATATATATATATATATATATATATATATATATATATATATATATATATATATATATATATATATCTTGCTGTGTAAAAAGAAAAAAATAATAATAACCCTCTGCATGAACAGAAAAAAAATAATATAAATCAGAGAGCCCATTATTCTCTGTAGAAAATCAGCAAAACCTAAGAGCCCTCATTTAAATCTTGAAACCCTGTAGAATAAAAAAACAACTAGAGGAGAACCTACAAGTGAGAAATAAGAGAGAAAATAAAAAAGAATAGGGTTAGAAGAAATGAAATAGGTTATAGGAGACCAAATAGAAAAGAAAAGAAAATATAGCTCCTCTTTGTGAACATGACTTTTCATTTTCTATTTCTTCTCCTTCAAACTTGGAGGCAAATGAAAAGCTTTTATCTTTTTGGGCTTTTTAACCTTTTTACTGCCTTTTAAAATTAATTAGGGATAGTGTGACCTAAAAAGGGAGTTTAGTGGATTTAATTTAACCCTAGGTTTTTAATTTAATTTAATGGGTTGTTTTAATAGGATTTTGGTGGGAGGATTAATTGTTTTAAATGAAATTAATCTTTTTAATTATGTTAAATCTATTTTAACTAGTGCATAGTTTAAATGTGAATTTTAATTTATTGCTTTCTTTAATTAATGTGATTAATTTTATTAATTATATTGCCTTGGGAAAATGAGGAAATGGTGGAGTAAATTAATTTAATGGGTGTATTTAGTTTTTAGTTATATTGTTGAAAAGTCTATTAGTGAAGATTTTAATTTAATTTTTCCCTTGTGTAATGAGGTGGCGTTATGCTGCCAAATTTTCCCTAGATTAGTGAAAGGATTAATTAAGTGTTTTAATTCATGTTTTTACTTTATCTCATTAATTATGATTGAGTACTTTAATTAAGTCTTAGATGGTATTATTTTAATGTTATTTTTGTTAGTAGTTTTCCTAGGGTCATATTTCGGTTCATATCGAAATCATATCACCTCATCTAGGAACCTTAGGGTTAGTTCTAATTATGGAAACTACCCCTCTTAGCGACGCTCCTTGTGTCATACAACCCCCTTAGCAGGCTTTCCTTCCGTAGGGGTTGTGAAAGGAGTTTGCATTACCTCGACGTTTGATTAACATCTTTTCCTTTGCGTGTCTGCCATCGAGCGTGCATGCTATGCGCAAGGGAGTTTTAGAGTCATGTGGAAAAGTTTTTGATATATGACCACATGACAAATGTGGACATGACATGTGTGTTGTGTGTCATGACCACATGGGAAATATGGGCATGACATAGTAGTTGTTAGCAAGGTATAGAGTATAAAGGAGAGTCGACTGGAGGAAACTACATACTATGCGGAGGCCAAAGACGACAGGCAACACATCCCTATATGTAATAGATATAGTATATATAGATATAGGATATCATGATAAGATATAGGAGAATAGAAGTATGATAGAGTATATATTCTGATGTAAGAATGACATAGAAGTCATGATTGTAACTATGGAGGTAGAGACTGAGACCTACCGAAAGATGGATAGATGATGTATGCATTTGATGATTGTTAATATATATATATATATATATATATATATATATATATATAGATAGATATATACATATGGTGATCTAATGGTACCGAGTAATTCTTTGTTGTCTTACATTAATGTGTATGTGATGCTCTGTTTTGTTATTCTTTATGTTTTGTTGTCAATCTCTAGCTACTTGACCAGGGTATAAACTGACTACAAAGACTTGACTGAGGACCGAATCTCTGGACCGGTCTCTCCTTTACATCTCTTGCACCTTCTCTGGGTCCATCTTCAATCCTTCCAAAGAAATCACAAATCCCAAATATACTAGTTCTATCTTCATGAAATTACATTTCTTAATGTTTATCAACAATTTCTCTTCTATCAACCTCTAAAATACTTTTCTAATATGCCGCAAATGTTCTTCTTTGGTTCTACTGAAAATTAGAATATCATCCAAGTAGACAATAACAAACTTACCCAAGAATTTCTTCAAAACCTCATTCATCAACCTCATGAAAGTACTTGGTGCATTAGTTAATCCAAAAGGCATGACTAACCACTCATACAATCCTTCATTTGTCTTGAATACAATCTTCCACTCATCTCCTTCTTTGATTCTAATCTGATGGTATCCACTCTTTAGGTCAATCTGTGTGAAATGTTTTTCTCTGCTCAAACAATCCATGATGTCATCCATCCTTGGCAATGGAAATCTTTACTTGACTATAATATTATTGATTGCTCTTGAGTCTGTATACATCCTCCATTCTCCATCTTTCTTCGGTGCTAGTACTGCTAGTACCACACATGGGCTTAAACTTTCTCTAATCAATCCTTTCCTCAACAACTCCTATATTTGTCTATTTAGCTTTGCATTTTTTGCTGGTGTCATCCTATGTGCCACTTTGTTTGGAAAACTAGCTCTTGGTGTGAGATCCATATGATGACTAATACTTTGGATTGGTGCTAATCCTTCTAGGGCACATTCTCCAAAATGATATCCTAGTATTCTGTTAATAATTTAGTTATTTCCTCTTGCCGTGGTTCTTCTTCTTTTGTGATAGCAGTTTCTGTACTTTGGGTACTGCACTTCTTCAGAATCAATGCAAAAAACATGTTCTCATTTCTTAATCCATCCAAAAAATTCCTTTCATCCACTAGACAAATCCTAGCATTATTGTATACTTCACTTTTGGGCTCTTCCTCCAAAGGTATCAAGATATGTCGTTTCTCATTTGATGTTACAGTATAGGTATTCTTCCTTCCATCATGTATTTCTTTTCTATCATATTGTCATGGTCTTCCCAACAATATATGACATACATCCATCAGCATAATATTGCATAATACCTCATCATTATAAGATCCTATATGAAATTTCACCAAACATTGATCACTCACCAATATCTTGTGTTCATCTTGAATCCAGGCTATCTTGTAGGGCTTCAGATGTTTCAACCTCTCTAGATTTAGCTTCCTCACCATCTCTTCTAAAACCAAATTATCTGTACTACCACTGTCAATGATAACTTTACAACATTTACCTCCTAATTTTTATCTTGTCTGGAACAAACTTTTCCTTTGCGGTTGCTCCTTAGTTGTTTTTTTCTTGCAACAAAGCTCTCCTCATGACTAATGACTCACCCTTCTCTAGCTTTCCTACTGAACTAGGTGATCCAACCAGTTCTTCCTTCGCATATGTTGCTCTTGCACTATTCTCTATCCTATTTTTAGTAGTCCCTTGATGACATTCAAATGCTTGGTGTCCTTCACCTCCACACTTGAAACAGGTTCCTTTGAATGATCTCTTGTCAAATCCTCTTTCATCTCTCTGGTATCCTTCATTGTGGTAAGAATTATGACTTCCTCTATTGTTGCGGTATAAACTTCTATCATCTCTCTCTTGGTGGTATGAATTGTTGTCTTTTTCTTCTTTATGGTATGGGCTACTCTCCTTGTTTTTATCTACATATGGTCTTCCTTGTCCGCCTTATGTTCTACCTCTAGAATTTTCCTCCTCTACGTCTCTGTCTCTGCTCATGTCTCTTGTTCAACTTTTCTTCAACTTTCAGCACAAATTGGTATGCTTCTTCCACTATTGTCATCCTTACAAAACTTAGTTCTTCTTGAATGTTTATCCTCAATCCATTTATGTACCATGCCACTTTCTCCTTTCTTGCTTCACATGTCCAGTCCTAATAATCATCTTTTGGAACTCTTCAATGTACTCTTTCACTGTCTTCTCCTTTTGCCTTAGCTTTTGAAATCTCTTCAGTAATTCTAATTCATAGTTAGTAGGTATGAACTAATTCTTCAAATTTGTCACCATCCTATCCCATTTTATGATTTCCTCTTTTCCTCTTCTATTTCTATCCAATTAAAATTATTTCCACAAAATAGCAACATGTCCCTTCAACTTAGTTTTTTCAAATCTTACTCTTTTTGGATCTTCAATTTCTTCATATTCAAAGTATTCCTCCATGTCATTTACCCAATCAATCAATTCCTCAAGGTTCAAATTTCTGGTATAGATTGAAATTTTCATTCTAGGTCTCTTACTAATCTTAGAAGCAGCTTTCAACTTCTTTACCTAATTTGATTCTTCTTCCTCTAGGGTTTCTTCATTTTGGTTAGCAGCTTGAACTCCTAATTCATCATCATCTCTTTCATCCCCATGTCTAGGGTTTAGACTTCTCCTTCTATCTTCTTCTACAACATCTAATCTAACCTTCATTATTCTCATCATCTCTATCATTTCTTCCATTCTTCTGACAACATTGGCCATAGTAGGCATCCTCCTTGGTGGCATCTCTTCCTTGGATCCGGTTCAACTACCTTAATTTGGTGATCTAAATACAAGGTTGCAATTGCCTCACAATCAGTGCTAATGCAGACTGCATCAGGTTAGTGATCTATTCACTTCAAGATCTGTTGAAATACCTTCTCTCCCAAAGGAGTTGCAAACTTCGCTCTGATACCAGTCCGGAGATCTGGTCCTCAGTCAAGTCTTTGTAGTCAGTTTATACCCCAGTAAAGTAGCTAGAGATTGACACCAAAACATAAAGAATAACAAAACAGAGCATCACATACACAACCAAGTAAAACAACATAGAATTACCTAGTATTGGTAGATCACCATATATATATTAATAGTCATCAAATGCATACATCATCTATCCATCTTTTGGTAGATCTAAGTCTCTACCTCCACAGTTACAATCATGACTTCTATGTCATTCTTACATCAGAATATATACTCTATCATACTCCTATTCTCCTATATCTTATCATGATATCCTGTATATTTATATATACTATATCTATTACATATAGGGATGTGTTTCCTGTCGGCTCTGGCGTTCGCATGGTGTGTAGTTTCCTCTGGTCGGCTATCCATTATGCTCTATACACTACTAAAAGTACCTTTACCCTAACTCCTAGGGTGGGGACTAGAAAGTCAAGTACTAACTAGAGTCTGGATCTAGATGGTTGGTCTACCCCTAAAAGAAAAGGGAGGAATCTAGGGAAAGATGCTGCTAATGTGGGGGTTGAGGCTAAATCAAGGAGACCCTCTCAGAGAGAAACTAGGTAGTGGGAGGTAGCTAAAGAAATGGCCATTGCAAGACAAAGGATGCTAGAGGTCACCTCTAGAAAGTTTTGCAAATGAAAATCCTCTCATTGAATATTAGAGGATTGAATAGTCTTCAAAAATAGTTCTTGGTCAAGAACTACATTTTAGATTATAAAATTGATATCCTTCTTTTGCAGGAGGTGAAGATGAAGTCTAACAACTTTCAAGTTATAGCCAATAATATATGGCCTAATGTAGATTTCTGCATTAGTGATGTTGTTGGAGCTTCAAGGGGTATAGTCACCATGTGGAATAAGAACACAATTAGAGGGGATTACCTTTCTCATTATAGAAGCAGTTTAAAAGTGAAATTCTCTACCCCCAAACAAACTATGAAATCTCATTAATATATGCTCCTTGTTATGGGGTAAAAAGTGGACACATGCCTTTTTACCTCTTAGTTTATCTCCTAGGTCCCCATGTTAACACTCTACATGCAAAATATTCATCTTGATGCAAAATCCCCCGAAACCCATGTCAAATGGGAACTAAGGGCCCATTTAATGACTAACCCCATACCAAAAGGGCTCCTTGGGACTTGGGTACCCGCACCCAAGTCCTACCTGATTGGTCAAGGCAGAATTTAATTCATGTCGGCATAGGACCTATAAATGGGTCTCTCCTTGTCAGCTCTTTCAATTAATCTACGAATGTTTAACAGGAAAGCATATATAAGTGAGTGTTTGAATTCATTTTTGTAGAAGTGGATGATAGCAAACTTATTATATTGGAGCAAAGAGCATTCAAGGCATTTATCGTGTTATTGTTACAAATTTGTGTTTGTATTGTGTGTGTTTGTTACAGATTTAGAATCATCGTCAACATCCTTATGAGTTGAAGAATTTTCATTCTCCTAGGGACTTCACCTCTAAGGTGACATCATTGTTGTTTGAATCATTTCATAATTTGGTTTATCTTTAGCCTCTATTTTGTAAGGACATGCTCTCTCTAACAATGGTGTTGGGAAAGATTAAATGCTAACCCAAGATTTGACTAAAGCAAATCCCTAAACACCACAATCCCCAAACCCCTTTTCTTCTTATGTGTAGGTTACAGTTGCGAGGACTAAACAAGTGAAGGTATAGGGAGGTTGTTTCAGAGAAAGGGTTTCAAGATCTGAAAACATATTACAGAAATTCCTCTTTGGAAGACTTGGGCACCCACCTTGGTGTCCTCTTGCTGAAACAGACATTGGAACTAGCATCTGGACACCTTCTGTGACATCTTTCTAGTTCTGAGTTTTTGAAGATCCTGATTTTTAGGACTTGGGTGCCCGCCCTGGAGTCCTCCGACATCTCAACTTCTATGAAACAGGTTATGGCATCTCACTGATCATCATGGTACTTTCAGATCCTGAGTTTCTCATAACTAGGGTTTTACTCATACTTAACCTATGGCTTGATAAAAAATCTTGGTTAAATCACCTCTTTCCATAGAAAGTAGGAGCACAAAATCAATAGTTGAGTCCTCTTTCATCTTGTAGTGACTTGGATCAATTTTGTCCTTGAATGTTATAGTGAAAGAGGGTTTGATCTAGTGTACTTACATGCTTGCATTCATCCCCTCTTTTCCTACTTAACATTTTGGTGAACCCATAGAATAAAGCATTTGCATCTTGCTAAGTGTTGAAATTAGATCTTGCATTAATTCATATCATACTTATCATTATTCATTGAAAAATCTTGCATACATTTCGAAAAAAAGTCAAAAAATAAGCATTCTAGGCTTCCATAAAGGCATAGTTTTGCATTATTTTCATTGCACATCATTGGAAAAATTTGATTTTCTGATTTTTACATCAGATCTGAGTCATATTACATCAATTAATCATTTCATGATACCATATCTCACATTTGAAGATCTCATTTGCTAGGGTTTTGTTGAAACTTGCATCTTTTCCTATAACCTAGTTATTTGCAAAGCTAGGGTTTGTAGTCAAAATCTTACTTTAGATTTTGCTTCTCTCATAAAAATTCATTCAAATCTGATGTTGAATTGTAGTTTTGCATCATTTAACATAATTCCTTTCAAAAATTCAATGTTTACAATTACACATTGTGTATTTCAACATTAAGGGCTTGTATACTCTCTTCACACTTCTTAGAACAAAGTTGTAAAATCATTCACATTTCCTTGTTGTATAGACTATTTACATTATACTTACTTTGTTTGCAATGAAATTAGTGTGTTTTTTATCACCAAAAACCTGATTTCCTCAAACTAGTACTTTGGTGTGGAACAGTCTCACATACATGGCCTCTAATCAGAACAAGGGTGGTATGGTTCCTTCTCGAGTTAATAGGAAGAGGAAGATTCTTGAACTTGTAATATCCTTTACACCACATGAGACCACAATTATAGATATTTATGGACCTCTTTACATTATGGCACGTATATGCAGAATCCTACAAGAGAATTCCTTATCAATCCTAATTGTATGACGAATGTGATAACTGAAGAATTCCTATATATGCATGATTTTGTACAAGACACTTATAATCCTACACATATTATGATTAAGGCACATATTGGATATTTCAACCCAATTATGGGGAAGATTACACTCTTGATATAAGTGGTGGAAAAATCTTTGGAACAACAATTTGTCATCATTCCCACCTCGGATTTATTTCATGTGAAACTAGGCCACCCTTGGCTCAAGACCATGAAAGTGATCCCTTCTACAAATCATAAATGTTTAAAATTCCCTCATCAAGGATGGGTGCATGTTGTACATCATAGTGGATGCAAACCTTTGGTCAATCATGGAAACTTTAACCTGGACTACTTTTGGCCACAGCCTATTGAACCAAATCAACCAAGAGAAGATCAATTCTTCCTGGCATATCAAAAATACAAGGAAAAGTTAATAACAAAATTAGCTGGACCCTCTCAGTCCTCTGAGGCTACAATTCCTCCTATCAAACAAATAGAGAGCGAAACATAGCCTGAGCTAAAGGAATCCCCTCACACACGAGGTAAAGGAATTTTTTATGAGGTTCCTCCTCTGCCATCCTTACAAGGATTGGGAGATAACCATAAAGAGCGAAGCATTTCATCACAAAAGATCAACTTTGTACCAGCTTCTTCCTATAAAATTTTGAAGAATATGGGAACTCATGACACTCCTTTTGCTAATATCACTAACAAGACAAGAAGGAATCAGAACACAAGATAAAGAAGGAGAAAATGACAAGCTTTAGCTCAACAAGCATCATCTCAACAAGAAAACATCCCACCAAAATAAATTGAATCAAAAGAAGAGCTAAAAGATGATGAATTAAAAGATAAAGTTTCTGTTGGATCTAGGGCATACAACTGAGAGGGGGGGGGGTGAATCAGTTGTATAAAACTACTTGCTCTTTCAAACACTTGATTCTTTGTTGTTAGTTAGTAGCATATCAATTAATCATCCATGGAAGCATAATACATAAACACAAGAGCAGATAAGCATCAACACATTGAACACCAAGATTTTGACGTGGAAAACCCGGTTAAGGGAAAAACCACGGGGTGATTAACCCAAGAATTATTCTCTGTTAGAAGAATAAAGAAAAATGAATGGCACATGCCAATTAGGGCTCACTGCCCGAGCACACTGCTCACAAAGAGGCCCACTGCCTACAAGGAGACACACTGTCTACAAAGTGATAAAAATCACAGTCTTGAACTGGAGAATGACATCTCTACCATGTCTGGATCAGTTCCAATTAAGCCCAAAAACCTCTGTTCTGCCTTTTGCACTTCTCTTCGCTATGCCACACTCATCCACACACCACACCTCGAAATGAACTCACAGACCGCTATTTATACAAGACATCGACTTAGGATCAAACATCTAAGTCGGCAAACAATCATAAGAGTATCCGCAAGATGAATAACACATCCGGTCGGCCACCACAAGAACATTCGCAGGATGAACAACTCATCCGGTCGGCTAAACAGAGCAAGAACTTCATCCGGAAGAATAACTTCAATTCCGGGCTCTACTATCAATGCGGATCAGCAACACAACCTCAACACGATCCAGAAAACTTCACAAGCCTGTCTGAATGACTAGGTACGTCCGCATTTCCTTTACTTACTAAAATCTCTTATCCTCCTTATCTGAAACTTCAAGAACACAGTCTGTCGCCACTGTCATAATGCAAGAGGTACTTCCGGACCTCCAAATCATACACAACTTGAGATGGCACATCACAAGGACATCCCAAATACTCTTTCCAAACCGCAGAATAGGATTGTACAATTCCGGACCTCACCGGACCTTTCTGTGATCCTCTGTCACCTCTAAGCACTTGCTGGAACCGGTTCCACACAGACAGCCATAACTTCTTCAGGTCTTCATGCGGACTTCTGAAAACTTGACTGAAGCATCTCAAGACTCATATCTGCAAACCCTTTAATCCGCATCCTCCGGTTCTCAACCTATCCAATATATTTGCCTTCTTCTCATCACTGTTCTTCACTGTTCCTGACTGAGGGTAATTTTCTCAATATCCTCAACACACAGCTCATCCAATCCTTCTTGTCGATGTAATATGAGTATGTTGACATTAATGACAACACTTGTTCACCTCATACTTGCAACAATCTCCCCCTTTGTCATTGATGGCAACATGTGATGTGAAAAACCATCAAGACAAGAACTTCTCCTTTCTGTCACAGCTCCCCCTATCAACAACAACTTTTTACATGTCTTCTCTCCCCCTTTGATCATTAACCACTTGTTTTTCACATGTCTTCTCTCCCCCTTTGACATCAATGGCAAAGGGCTCATACTTGCAATTCTAATACATCAGAATCATACCAGCTGCTCCCCCTTAGTAGCAGCTCCCCATCATCAATCCGGATCACAAGATATGACTGTGATATCCAACGGACTGATGCACATCAGTGCATCTTAGTTTATCACCGGAGGGGCCATGACCCCTAACTTCTCCCGGAGATATTCAAAAGAGTCCTTGGGAAGAGGTTTTGTAAAGATATCTGCAATCTGATCCTTGGAGGGAACATACTCCAATCTGACTTCTTCCTTGTTTACTTGTTCTCTCAAAAAGTGAAATTTGATAGATATGTGCTTAGTCTTAGAGTGCAATACCGGATTCTTAGAAATATTAATTGCACTTGAATTATCACAGAAAATTGTGATAGGCTCCTCATATTCAACTTTGATGTCTCTTAGCATCTGCTTCATCCATAAGATTTGAGTGCAACTACCTGCTGCTGCAATGTATTCTGCTTCAGTTGTAGACAGAGATATTGCATCTTGTTTCTTACTTAGCCAAGAAACCAATCTCTTCCCCAAAAAGAATGCTCCACCACTAGTGCTCTTCCGGTCATCCACATCTCCTGCCCAATCTGCATCTGTGTAAGCATGAAGAGAGAAATCTGGATCTCTAGGGTACCATAGACCATACTCAACTATTCCTTTCAAGTACCTAAAAATTCTTTTGATTGCCATAACATGAGATTCTCTAGGATCAGCCTGGAATCTTGCCACAAGACCAACAGCCTGCATTATATCTGGTCTAGTTTGAGTGAGATACAACAATCCACCAATCATTGATCTATATTTTGTCTGATCTGCCTTTGGAGAGTCATCATCTTTGCTTAACTTACATCCGGTTGCCATAGGAGTGTTCATAGGTTTTGAGTCTTCCATACCAAATTTCCTTAACAATTCTTTCACATATTTGGTCTGAGAAATGAAGATCCCTTCTTTTGTTTGAGTAATTTGCAGACCCAAGAAAAAATTCATTTCACCAAGCATAGACATTTCAAACTCACTTTTCATCTGATTTGCAAAAGTTTTGCACATACTATCTCTTCCTCCAAAAATGATATCATCCACAAACACTTCAACAATCAATATGTTTTCATGATCAATTTTGAAATATAAGTTACTGTCAGCAGTACCTTTGTTGAATCCAATCTACACAAGATGCTTATCCAACCTTTCATACCATGCTCTTGGGGCTTGCTTCAATCCATACAAAGCTTTCTTCAACTTGCAGACCATATCATCATTATCAGACAATTGAAATCCATCCGGTTGTTCAATGTAGACTTCTTCTTCCAGATCACCATTTAGGAAGGCAGACTTGACATCCATCTGATATACCTTGAAGTCTTTGAAGGCAGCAAATGCAAGAAGTAATCTGACTGCTTCAATTCTTGCCACCGGAGCAAAAGTCTCTTCAAAGTCAATTCCTTCTATTTGAGAGTAGCCTTTGCAGACCAATCTAGCTTTGTTTCTGATTACTTCACCAGCTTCATTTAGTTTGTTCCGGAAGACCCACTTGGTTCCAATTACATTCCTG
This sequence comes from Cunninghamia lanceolata, assembly GCA_027924645.1. Classification (NCBI taxonomy): domain Eukaryota; kingdom Viridiplantae; phylum Streptophyta; class Pinopsida; order Cupressales; family Cupressaceae; genus Cunninghamia; species Cunninghamia lanceolata. The sequence continues at coordinate 14,707,564 of BSBN01001152.1, read as the reverse complement.
TCTCTAGGTCTGGGAACAATATCCCAAGTATGATTTTTCTCAATTTGCATCAATTCATCTTTCATTGCTTTAGTCCAGTTTTCATCATTGCAGGCTTCATTTATTGTTTTAGGTTCAATCTTTGAAATCAGACAACATTCATCCTGATTTTGAGCAACATTCCTTCTAGTTTGTACACCTTTGCTTTTGTCACCTATGATCTGATCTTCAGAGTGGTTCAGTCTTACATACCTTGGAATTTTGGGAGTATCATGCACTGCTGCTTCTTGATCAGGCTCATTCAAACCTATCTCTTCTTCCTGATTTACCGGATCAGGCTGACTCTGTCTCACCGGAGAGGATTGAGGTCCTTGAACACTATCTTGGTCATCTTCATCAAACTCATAAAGTCTTGAAGGCTTCTCAATTCCTTCATCAACTTTCACATTGGTGCTTTCTATCATCTTCCTCAATCTCTTATTGTAACATCGGTATGCTTTGCTTTGAGTGGAGTAACCCAAGAAAATTCCTTCATCACTTCTAGCATCAAACTTTCCTAGATCTTCATCTCTTTTAATATAACACTTGCTACCAAATACTCTGAAATATTTCACAGTAGGAGTGATGCCAAACCAGAGTTCATAGGGGGTCTTACCGGTGTTGTTTCTGATTTGAACTCGATTGAGAGTGTAGACTGCAGTGCTGATAGCTTCCTTCCAAAACATTTGAGGAACATTTGCTTCCAACATCATTGTCCTGGCAACTTCCTGAATGGTCCGGTTCTTTCTCTCAACCACTCCATTCTGCTGTGGAGTCCTAGGAGCAGACAACTGTCTCCTTATACCCTGCTTCTCACAAAAATCAATGAACTCACCAGATGTAAATTCACCACCTCTATCAGACCTTAGACACTTTAGTTTCAATCCGGTTTGATTCTCTACCATAGCTTTGAAGATCTTGAACTTCTCAAATGCTTCTAATTTTTCTTTTAGAAAGGTAACCCACATCATCCGGGAATGATCATCAATTAACAACATGAAATATCTATCACCTTGCAGACTCTTGATTCTTGTCAGACCACAGAGATCAGTATGTACTAATTCCAACAGTCCGGTAGAAGACTGATCTTTGCTTTTGAAAGAGACTCTACTTTGTTTACCTAGCTGACATTCTTTGCACAAACTATTTGTAGGTTTCATCAATTTTGGAAGATCTCTTACGGCCTGAGTATTGCTTATCTTGATGATGTTATCAAAATTTACATGGCACATTCTTCTATGCCATAACCAACTCTGATCAATTTGAGCAAACAAACAACTTTTATTTGAACCAACCAGATGAAAGATATTACCTTTTGTCTGAGTACCGGATGCAATCTCAGTTCTGGAGTTTGTAAAGATTCTGCATTTTCCATTTTTGAACCGGAGATCATAGCCTTTGTCCACCAACTGACCAACACTAAGAAGATTGTGCTTCAATCCTTCAACATACAGTACGTTACCTGTTTTGTTCTTTCCTTCGAAGGAAATAGTTCCCCTGCCTCTGATTCTGCCAGCAGAATTGTCACCAAACTTTACCATTCCTCCTTCATACCTTTCCAAATTCAAGAACTTATTCTTGTCACCAGTCATATGGTGAGAACATCCACTGTCAATAACCCAATCATCCTTTTCTTCCACTTGAGCAGCCAAAGCTTTTTCAACAACTTTGTGATTGACAGATTCAGAGAGTATTGAATCTTCTTCCTTGATGGCAATAAACACCCACTCATTTTCGGATTTGCTTCCTAGTTCTGATTCATCATCTGTTACTCCTTCATTGTCATCTTCTTCGTGAACATAATAGCAATTCTTTTGAAACCTTTGTCTGTTAGTATTAGATCTTGCAGATCTTTCCGGACATCTTGAAGCAAAATGACCAATCTTATTGCAGTTGAAACACTTAAAGGGTAGTTTTCCTTCATACTTACCGGATCCTCTTGGCAGTCTCTTTGCAATGAGGGCTTCAAGTTGAGCTGTTTCTGCTTCTTCTTCTTCCATGTCTCTTCTTGCTTGATCACACCATGACATTTTCCTTGATGAGTTTTCTCCCGGATCAAATCTCTGTTTGCCTTTCACATAGGCACTGGCTTTGAAAGCAGATTCAGTCTTGGGAGGATCATCTCCAAACTCGGTCATTTCAAATGCAGCTAGTTTGCCAGCCAGTTGTTCTCTTGTGACAGTTGTGTGGGCTCTGAATTCATCAATGGCAGCAACCTTGATTTTGTAGGCAGCAGGAAGAGATCTTAGGATTTTGCAGACAATCTCATTTTCATCTAAAGTTCCACCAGCATTTCTGATTCCACATACCAGCTCATTCACTCTTGGCATAAAGGTAGTGATGTTTTCATCATCTCTCATTTTCAATCTTTCAAATTTCCCTTTCAGACTTTGCAACCTTGCACTTTTGACAAACTCATCTCCTTCATACAGAAGTTCCAGTTTAGTCAGGATCTCATATGCAGTTGGTAGGTCAATAACATTCGAGAGATCTGAGTCATTCAATGCACTTAGAAGAGCTTCCTTGGATCGCAGATTGTTTTCGGCTTCTGTGATTTCATTCAGAGTTGTCGGACCACCTTGTGGAGGTACATATGGTTTTGAAACCATAGCCAAATATGCTTTTCCCATACATTCCAAGTGACACTTCATGCGACCTTTCCAGAGAGTGAAGTTGGTTCCATCGAACTTCGGACTATCCTTCTTGTATGACGACATCCTGGATCTCCTCAAGCGGTTAAGCTCATATCAGAGGAACTTAGCTCTGATACCAATTGTTGGATCTAGGGCATACAACTGAGAGGGGGGGTGAATCAGTTGTATAAAACTACTTGCTCTTTCAAACACTTGATTCTTTGTTGTTAGTTAGTAGCATATCAATTAATCATCCATGGAAGCATAATACATAAACACAAGAGCAGATAAGCATCAACACATTGAACACCAAGATTTTGACGTGGAAAACCCGGTTAAGGGAAAAACCACGGGGTGATTAACCCAAGAATTATTCTCTGTTAGAAGAATAAAGAAAAATGAATGGCACATGCCAATTAGGGCTCACTGCCCGAGCACACTGCTCACAAAGAGGCCCACTGCCTACAAGGAGACACACTGTCTACAAAGTGATAAAAATCACAGTCTTGAACTGGAGAATGACATCTCTACCATGTCCGGATCAGTTCCAATTAAGCCCAAAAACCTCTGTTCTGCCTTTCGCACTTCTTTTCGCTATGCCACACTCATCCACACACCACACCTCGAAATGAACTCACAGACCACTATTTATACAAGACATCGACTTAGGATCAAACATCTAAGTCGGCAAACAATCATAAGAGTATCCGCAAGATGAATAACACATCCGGTCGGCCACCACAAGAACATTCGCAGGATGAACAACTCATCCGGTCGGCTAAATAGAGCAAAAACTTCATCCGGAAGAATAACTTCAATTCTGGGCTCTACTATCAATGCGGATCAGCAACACAACCTCAACACGATCCAGAAAACTTCACAAGCCTGTCTGAATGACCAGGTACGTCCGCATTTCCTTTACTTACTGAAATCTCTTATCCTCCTTATCCAGAACTTTAAGAACACAGTCTGTCGCCACTGTCATAATGCAAGAGGTACTTCCGGACCTCCAAATCATACACAACTCGAGATGGCACATCACAAGGACATCCCAAATACTCTTTCCAAACCGCAGAATAGGATTGTACAATTCCGGACCTCACTGGACCTTTCTGTGATCCTCTGTCACCTCTAAGCACTTGCCGGAACCGGTTCCACACAGACAGCCATAACTTCTTCAGGTCTTCATGCGGACTTCTGAAAACTTGACTGAAGCATCTCAAGACTCATATCTGCAAACCCTTTAATCCGCATCCTCCGGTTCTCAACCTATCCAATATATTTGCCTTCTTCTCATCACTGTTCTTCACTGTTCCTGACTGAGGGTAATTTTCTCAATATCCTCAACACACAGCTCATCCAATCCTTCTTGTCGATGTAATATGAGTATGTTGACATCAATGACAACACTTGTTCACCTCATACTTGCAACAGTTTCAAATTGGGACATAGTACCTTATGTACCTATTTCCTCTCACATTCAGGATTGGGAGAAAGATGATCTACTCAAAGATGACCGCTAGTGCAGTTGCATCTTCTAATAGGTAAGTATTTCTTACCTTTTTTAGCCACCTTTGATGTAGCACCTCTTTGAGTTGCTCTCATGGGTGGCCTTCTCTTATGTGTTGTGTTGTTTTCCCCTGTCTTATGTTAAATGTTGTATAGGTATCTTTGGATGACTCTTGATACTCTTGGAAGGTCAAGGATACAAGGAGACTGCCTCTATTGTGACTATTCTTCTATTTGTCTCTTTATTCTTCTATTTCTCTCCTCTATTTTATTGTTGTGTGTTGTGCCTTGGGGGCATAACATTGTGGCAGATGTCTTGGGGGCATCTTCCCATGTTGTAAACCTAAGTCACTTTTGTCTCCTCTCTCATTTTTAGTGTTTCTATTCTTCAGTGGCTCTACTAGTCAGCAGATGGTGAAAACAAATAAATACTGATAAGGAACATGTGTCCATTCAGCAAGAAAGAAAAAATGGACCTAGTCCATATATGAAGATGGGGTTGATATATATTACTGACACTTGACTAGTAGAATCACTCCGTGTTGTGATTCATATTGTGAAATTTGTTGTAACAAACATTTGCAATACTCTAAATCTGCTTCTATGCACTTTGGATTGTTTTGTATCTCACCTTATAGCTACACTGGGTTTTGAGATACCTACAGTATACCCTCATGGCTATACTCTGTCCTAAACCCACAAGTGTAGCCTTGGTCTACTATGTGATATGTTTCTGTATAGCCTTCGTGAATTGATTTGGTTTTTATCTTAGAGTAAGATTTTCTAACCAAAGCTTATATGTTGTTGATTATCTTAGCAAATGATAATGGTGTGTTTGTGGGAACATTTGGTGATCATGGCACATGTCACTTTCGGGCATGGGCTTAGCGAAAGCTCTTGTTCCCTTGTGTGTTTTTACTTTACCTAAAATGTGCTTGATACCGGGAAGCAGGATCAACCACTTTAAGGTGCAGGCATATATCATGGTAACTACTTAATTATTTTTAACATTGATAGTGTGTTTTCATACACTTCCTTTTCACCATAAGGTATCTCCGTGATGTGGGTGGGGTTGTGTAGTTTAATCTATTATGTATACCTCATTTTCATTGTAAGGCGTCTTCGTGATGTGGGTGGGGTTGTATACTTTGAGCACATGCTTCCTTTTCATTGTAAGGCATCTTTGTGATGCAGGTGGGGTTGCATTTTAAAAACCCTTCTATGGAAGGCAGGATGGTGTAACTCTTGAGCTAGTTGCACATCCTTTTAACAAAGTCCTCATCCTGAGGTGGGGTTGGATCTTGAGTTATTCACCCTTAGGCGTGTCTTTGGCGGTTGTATTAGCGTAGCTCAACCATCAGGTGTGTTTGGCATGTTTTAAATAGTGGAGTGTAGTGATGAGCTCCTTCCTATCGCCCATGTTTGTCACGTATAAGATGTGTAGTGTGTCGATGACATACTATCTGGTGCTCGTGTATTCTGTGTGTCTTCCATGTGTTTTATGTGTCTTCCTTGCATGTTTTACATGCTTTTGGCATGGTCTAAAGGCATGTAGCGATGAGCTCCCCCCACGCTATGTGTGTTTTGCATATTTTTGCATGGTCTAAAGACATGTAGTGACGAGATCCCCCCACACTGTGTGTTTTATAGTTAGAATTATATATATGCATAATTGTTTAAATCATGTCTTCTCTTCATGTCTTCTTTGTGTCTTGTGTGATTATATTCATGTCTTCTCCATGTATTGCATGCTTCCTTACTATATTCACTGTGTCTTATGTGATTGTTAAGTGTTTTCTTGTGTTTACCTAAGCTTGGGGGCTAGAAATAGTCTTTCAAACTTAGGGTGTGTCTTCATTCTTGTGTTTGATGTGTTTTGATATGCTTCAACCATACCTTAATGAATGTGTTGAATCATAAGAGCACACACATTAAAGTGTGGGCTAAATGTTATGGAGTAAAAAGTGGACACATGCCTTTTACCTCCTAGTTTAGCTCCTAGGTCCCTGTGTTAACACTACATGAAAAATATTCATCTCGATGCAAAATCTGATGAAACCCATGTCAAATGGCAACTAGGTGCCCATTTAATTACTAACCCTAGACCAAAAGGGATCCTTGGGACTTAGGCTCCCGTGCCCAAGTCCTCCTTGATTGGTCAGGGCAAAATTTAATTCATGTTGGCATAGGACCTATAAATGGGTCTCTCCTTGTCGGCTCTTTCAATTATGAATGTTTAATGGGAAAGCATATATAAGTAGGTGTTTGAATTCATTTTAGCAGAAGTGGATGATAGTGAACTTATGATATTGGAGAAAAGAGCATTCAAGGCATTCATTATGTTATTGTTGTAGATTTATGTTTGTTGCAGATTTGGAATCATCATCAACATCCTTATGAGTTGAAGAATCTTCATTCTCCTAAGGACTTCACCTCCAAGGTGACATCATTCTTGTTTGAATCATTTCATCATTTGGTTTATCTTTAGCCTATATCCTACAAGGAGTGTTGGGAAATCTTGAATGCTAACCCAGGATTTGACTGAGGCAAATCCCTAAACACCACAACCCCCAAACCCCTTTTCTTATTGTGTGCAGGTTACAAGTGTAAGGAGTGAAGAAGTGAAGGTACAGGGAGGTTGTTCAAGAGAAAGGGTTTCAAGATCCGAAAACATATTTTAGAAACACCTCTGTGGAAGACATAGGCACCTGCCCTGACATCCTCCTACTGAAATAGACACTAGAAATGGCATCTAGACACCTTCTGTGACATCTTTCTAGTTCTAAGTTTCCAAAGATTTTGACTTTTAGGACTTGGGTGCTGAAAGGAAGCTAGGTGTGCGGAAAATGCTTCCTACACTAATCTAATGAGGAGAGGGCTATGCAAATTCAAAATTATCCTAACTATTACAGCAATGTTAAACCATTAACATGAGATATTGCAGTAAAACACAAGAACCAGAAAGAAGACAGAAGAAGAGAGACAAGATATACGTGGGGAAAACCCTTATGGGTGAAAAACTCCACATTCCAAAACACAGCTCAAATGTATTACAGTAAACAATAACAGATTACAATATAGTTTCAGAGCCAATGCTCTTTCAAGAGTCTTCGAATGTCAAATATGGAGATATTCCGGCAGCATAACAATACTTGTACAAAAGTTATCTATCTCCCATCCAAGCACCTATTTATATAGATTTTACAAGGCAAATATGGAACCTTCTAGAGATGGGCGTCCATCTTGGACTCATGCCCCAAAACCCATGCCTAAGGACACTTGTCCAACATCCCATCCCGAAGTGGGCACTTGGTCCCAAGATAGGTTACGACAGATGCTCTTACACACCTTACATCTATAAGAGAATCTGTCATACACTGACTAAAAATATCATATTCCTCTTACATGTCATAACCTCCCTTGATTGCCCAAAGATGCCTTTCTCTCATGCAAAGATACTCACTGACACTTGTCATTAATTAAAAGTCATTTGAGGTTTTAGGGGTGTTGCCCCCGAGCCCACATGAGGGCGCTGCCCCTTAACCCCACCCTGTACCGCGACAGGGAGCACGCCAGGGGTGCTACCCTTGGACCCCGCAAGGGGCTATGCCCCTTGACCCCATCTTGGGGGCGCTACCCCCAAACCCCCATTAATTATTCAAGGGGGAAACTGCGACTGCCAAAGTCACCAAAATTTATCCTCTTGCATATACACAAGGTGCTGACTATGCCAACTCAACATGGAATAAATAAATACAACATTAGGAATTTGCAAAGGTTGAGACACCTTAATTCCCAACAGTACCTGCCCTAGAGTCCTTCAACATCCCAGCTTCTGTGAAATAGGTTATGGAATCCCACTGATCATCTTGGTACTTTCAAATCTTGAGTTTCTCATAAATAGGGTTTTACTCATACTTAAGCTAGGGTTTGATAAAAAGCTTGGTTAAATCACATCTTTCCATAGCAAATAGGAGCACAAAATTAGTAGTTGAGTCCTCTTTCATCTTGTAGTGACTTGGCTCAGTTTTGTCCTTGAATGTTATAGTGAAAGAGGGTTTGATCTAGTGTACTTACATGCTTGCATTCATCCCCTCTTTTCCTACGTAACACTCCTAATCAGAGGAATGCTAGGAAAGAGGTTTGGGATGATTTGACCTCTCACATATTGGCCAACAAGGATGATCTCTAGATGCTTTTTAGAGATTTTAACTCTCCCTTATACCCCTCAAAGAAACTTGGGGGTATCACAGATTACTCTGACAGCATGGCTGACCTTGTTGATTTCCTTAATAATGTTGGTCATGGATATGATTTGCATGGGCAGTTGTTTACTTGGACTAATAGGAGAAGTGGTGATCAACTTATTCAATTCAAGCTTGATAGGTTCCTTATATCTTCTACTTGGGACAATCTTATCTCTTCTCATCTTTTTGCCCTTCCGAAAACTATCTATGACTATAATCATCTACTTTTGTCTTGGAAGGATAACATGCATAAAGGTCCTTACCCTTTCATATTTAAGATTATGTGGATTTCTCATCTAAGTTTCAAAGACTATATCTCAAACTGGTGGAATACCCCTATATAGAGGTTGGCTATGTTTACATTGGTTCAAAAACTTATTATTGTTAAAAGCAAAGTTAAATGTTGGAACAAATATACTTTTAGTAATATTTTTGAGCATAAGAAGAGGCTTTCTTCCAAACTTTTTGAATTATAGCTTTAAAATAGCTCAAGGAGACTACTCTAAGGATATCTCCCAACAAGAAGATTCCCTAAGGAAAGAGTGGAATGAACTTATGAAGCAGGAGGAAATTTATTGGAAACAAAAATCCAAAGTGCAGTGGTTGAGGGAGGGAGATAGGAATGCCACCTTCTTCCATCAGTCCACCATGAGACACATGAAGAGGAACAACATATCAAGGCTGATTGATGAGCATGGTTCTAAAGCTAACACTGATATTTAGGTTGGGCAAGTTGCTTCCAAGTATTTTTAGAATTTCTTGTCCTATCAAGTGACTCCTAACTTCTCTAGATTGGATGAACAACTTATTGATAATATCCCCTCTTATCTTTCTAGTGAGGATAATTCTTTTCTAACAAAGTCTGTTACTGAAGATGAAGTTAGAGTTGTTCTCTTTTCTATGGGAGCATATAAAGCACCAGGACCTGATGGTTTCACTCCAGCTTTCTTCTAGGAGTTCTTGGATATTATGAGTCATGATGTTACGGAAGCTACTAGAGATTTCTTTAGAACCAGGAAGCTTTTAAAATAACTTAATAACATTTTTATAGATCTTGTTCCCAAGAAAAATGACCCTATTTCTATGGGGGATTTTAGACCCATTAGTTTATGTAATACTGTCTATAAGATTTTCTCTAAAATTTTGGTTTTCAGACTCCAACCTTTAGTTGATAAGTTGATAGGTGGTTGTCAAAAAGGCTTTGTTCCAGGTAGACAAATTCTCGATGATGCTATCTACACTCATGAAATTCTTCACTCTATGGACAGATGCAACCTTCCTGGTATGGTTTTTAAACTTGATATCTCTAAAGCCTATGGTAGGGTCTCCTAGGACTTTCTTTTCAAAGTGCTAAAGAAATTTAGTTTCCAAGACAAAATTCTCAACCTGATTAAGGAATGTGTGACTACTGTCAAATTCTCTATTCTTGTCAATGGTATTCCTAGGGATTCTTTAATGCTGAGAGAGAGTTAAGACAAGGAGACCCTTTATCCTCATATCTCTTCATTATCCTAACTGAGGTCATTGGGAGAAATATTTTAAAGCTGCTAAGATCAAGAGAGCTCAAGGGTATTAAACCTGCAACTTTGATTGATCCAGCAACCAATATCCAATAGTTTGTTGATGATACTTGTTCGTAGGATACATGGCATAGAGGATAGCCAATCAGAAGTTGGCGCATACATCATTCGAAGGCTGGGAGCAGACCTAATATGCTAAAGAACACATCCCTATATGTAATAGATACAATATGTATGTAGGATAGGACAATTAAGATAGGAGATGATGATATAGATATGATAATAGAAGTAAGATAAGCATGTATGTAGAATGGTGAGGCAGAGACTTAGACCTATTGAATAATGGATGTATGATAATTGGTTGTTGCATATATATAGATTTGTTGATAGCTAATAATTCTTTGGTCTTATTGTTATGATATGTCTATGATACTTTGTATATGTTATTCTCGGTATTTTTCTATCAATCTCTAACTACTTGACCGGGGTATTTAAGCTGACTACAAAGACTTGGTTGAGGACTGAATCTCCAGAATGGTATCCCTCCCCATTTCTTGCCAACCTAGTCTTCTCTTCTTTCTAGTACTCTGCGCTACTCCTTTGAAATTTTTAATTTGTAGAGAAATCTAGGTCTCCTTAAGTTCCTACCTCTATGAGAGGGGGGAAGGCACTTAAGGGGATGGCAAGAAGAAAGGGGGCAGGATCTGCAGGGATCTTTCAAATGATGTGACTCTTCAAACAAGGATACTAGGGGATATAAAAGGACTAATGGAACACCAAATCAAGAAAACCCATGGCAAAAGGGGAGAAGCAGAAGAAAAGAGAAATCAGTGAAGACATTGGAACCAGAATGTAGATAAGTTGGGAAGAAATATTGAAGCAAATCTAAGAATGACAGGAATGTTACCACAAAAGGATGGAAAGGGCACAAGAGAGTATAAAAGATATGATAACAAAAGTTGTGGAAGGAAAAGAGGAACAATTCATGGACCATGGCATTGAGGGTGCTACTAGAAGGGAAGAAGAAGACTGACACATCATGGAGGATGCTGTGAGCATGCCATTGTGGGTGCTGCCAGAGAAAGGAGATTAGAAGGAGAAGAAATAGAGTGCATCATGGAGGATGTTGCTAAGCATGCCACTATGGTTCATACTGAAGAGGAAAGCAAAAGGGAAAAGGAAGAAAGAGGCAAACTAGGGTTTCACTGAACCTTAATCTTGTAGCAGACTACCAAAAATTATGAATTAACACCATAAATTTTCAATTTGGATGAAGAAGACATAGAGGAGCTAATTTGCCGAAGCATGAAGAAGATGAGAGGAAGAGGAGTAAATGCGATAAACATTGAGAGGAGTTCCAAGGATTTTAGAAGGTTATTTTAATCATCACTTGATGTCATCATGATGCCATTGATAAATAGAAGAGTATCCCCTAATTTGAAGAGACACTACGAAGAGACACAACCCCTGGACCATGAGTCATCCCGAGTACCATATAAAGCAAGGAGAAGTTTAATTAAGGAGGAAATTATTCAAGTAAACAAGTAGACATAACAGAAGAGATCTAGAGTAATTTCGTAGATGTTTTAGGAGAAGATTACTTTGATATTTGACTAAACAGAGACAAGGGAAGAGAAAGAACAACCCAAGTTGATAGAATATAGTCTAACTGGAAGAGCAAATTAGAGGAAGTCTACTACAAACTACCAAAGACATTGAGAAGACCAATCATGGACATTCCTTATAAATTATCAGTATTTGAGAAGGATCCTACTGAAGAAGTAGAGAATTTTTTTATTTTGGAGTCTATTTGGAGTTGGAATGGGGTAACAAGGGATGAAATCAAGTTGTTTGACTTCATAGGCACCTTGCAGAATGAAACATTGAAGTGGTATAGGAAGACCTGTCCAAAAAGTAATAAGGAATGGGATGAAACCAAGCAACTATTCTTGGAGAATTTTGGAGTTTTGGATATTCCTACAGAATAGGTCAATAAGATGAGAGATTTGATATAATTGAATAAAGAATCAATAAAGGAATTTGATAAAAGATTCAAGGAGACAACTAGGAAGTTGGAGGAACCATTGAATAAGAATCAAAAGATAGAATGGTTCATTTCCAGAATAAGCCCTGAAGTAAGATCTACCCTAGATGGAAGAACATTTGCAACATATGTGAAAGCAATGACACTAGCCTAGTGGATAGAGTCTCAATCCTAGCGCAGACAAAACAAGATGAAGGAAAACCTAGAAATGGAGAAATTGAGATTGGAATTAGGGCAATTAAAGATAAGACAGGAGATTTTGGCCAAGCAGGAGGAGAACACATAGAAGCAAAGACCTAATATTTGGTGCTCATAGTGTACAAGGAAAGGTCACTTGAGAAATGAATGCCCTAGAGTAAAAGGTGAAAGGCAAGCTGCCACAATGAAGGTAGTGTTAGAATCTAAAAAGATTATTAACCCAGAAAACTAGTGCAAATGAATAGATATCTAAACTATGAATGCAAATCATACGAAATAAAAATAGCAACATAGAGTCAGTCTCCAAATTCTAGAAGCAAAATAACATTAAGAGGATGCAAAAGAAAAAGATACAAAATACAAGCTAGGTAGCATTCTTATATAGACTAGGAAGAGGGAGGAGGTGGCAACACCGACCAATCAGGAGCAACCATCTATCAGACTAAAGATAGCAAAGTATCTTCCCAAGATAGCTTATGGATGTTCACATGTAGGAAGGTCACACCTTGCAACCACTCACCTAATAAGACATGCTTTATTAATCTACGCGAGATTAATAGAAGTGTAGGAAAAACCTAGGAATATAGGGAAAAATAAATAACCCACTAGGAAATAAAAACCTATACTAACACCCCCCCATAAGCAAAGCTTAGGTGGATGTAGAAATGGGTCTCAGCAAATCAACCCTGATGAGGTACCCATGTACATAAAATTCCCTCCCAAAGAGAGAGAAAAGCCCCCCCAAAATAGAGAGAGAAGAGCCCCCCCAAAAGTAGAGAGAGTCAGGACTCTGAGTGAGAGGAAGAAGCCCCCTAGAAGATGAAGCATCCCGCACCCCCAGCAAAGCTCGCAAACGAAGGAACTTGCTCTCAATGAAGGGTTTGGTGAAGATATCAGCAACCTGCTTGGAAGTCGGACAGTAGTGAAGGTCGATGACGTGGCCATGGATGAGCTCCTGAATGTAGTGCATGTGGACCTCTATGTGTTTGGTCCATTGATGATGGACCGGATACTGTGAGATCTGAATGATACTCTGGTTGTCACAAAATATGACCGATGGCCATCTGATCTAGATACCAAACTCAGTGAGAAGATTTTGAAGCCAAATGGCCTCAGTGGAGGCATTCATAGCCCCCAGTAGAAGATAGAGCAATAGCAGATTTTTTCTTGCTCGACCAACAAATAGGACTTAAACCAAGTGACAAGCTGTAACCTGAAGTAGACTTGTGATCCTAAGAATTGCCCGCCCAATCTGAATCTGTGTAGCCCACCAAGTCAAGCTCAATGCCCGCTGCGTAGTGAATCTTGAAACTGTGAGAACCCTAAATGTAGTGAAGGATCCGCTTGGTTGCTTTCTAGTGCAGCTCATGAGGCTCCTGCATGAATCGAGAGACCATGCCTATAGCATATGAAATGTCAGGTCTCGTATGAATCAGATAAATGAGACTCCCAACAAGCTGTCGGTAAAAAGTGCCATCAACAAGTGGAGAAGAACACTGAGCCTCAAGTTTGACTCTAGAAAGAAAGGGAGTCAGAGCAGGCTTACAGTCAGCCATATGAAACCTCAAGAGCAAATCTAGAGCATACTTGGACTAGTTAATGGTGATCCCAGAAGCAGACTGGTAGATCTCAATCCTGAGAAAGTAATGCAACAAGCCCAAGTTAGTCATCAAAAACCTGTCATGAAGGGTAGTTTTGACAGCCCTAATGGTGGATGAAGAACTCCCTATGATCAGCAAGTCATCAACATACAGAACCAAAAATAGGAGTAAATCATCCTACTGTAGAATGTAGACATTGGGATCAGAATGACACCGAGTGAACCCAACTGATAGAAGGAAGGAGTCCATCTTGGCATACCAGGCCCGAGGAGCCTGCTTGAGGCCATAGAGAGACTTCCGAAGATGGCACACAAGTGAAGAATACTGAAGGAACCCCTATGGCTACTCCATGTAGATCTCCTCCTATAGGTCACCGTGAAGAAAAGCACTCTTCACATCCATCTGGTGTACTTCCCAATGATTAGCTGCAACAATGGCAAGAACAAGTTGGATGGAATTCATTTAGGCAACTAGCACAAAAGTCTCAGAGTAGTCAATCCCAGGAACCTGGGAGAATCCTTTGGTGACCAAGCGAGCCTTATGCTTGTCAACCGACCCATCTGCTACAAATTTTGTTTGGTAGATTGACTTACATCGAACAAGTTTTCTTCCCTTAGGAAGAGGGACAAGTTCCCAAGTGTGGTTCCTCATCAAGGAACTATACTCCTCCTGCATAGATGTATCCCACTCAGGAATACCAGAAGCCTCATGAAAAGACTGTGGATCTAAGGTAGTAGCAATGAAGACATGTGGAGCATCCTGGAACTGTGAACGAGTCCTCCTGGTGTCTGATGGATCCCCAACCCAATCACCTACAGACTGCAAGGTCTGTCTAGCCCAAAGTGGACCAGAAGATGGAGAATCTGGAGGAGAATCATTAACCTCTGAATGATGACTAGGAGAGGAAGGAGGTGAGTCCTTTGAGTCACTCTCTGCATTGGAAGTAGAGGCAGACGACTGCTCAGGTGAATCTCACTCATCAGAAGATCTGTCATGTATCCCAAGTGACTCCAATGTCAAAGTAGGAGTTGGAGAAGTGATAGAAAGTGAGCTCGAAGAGCCCTCCTCAAACTGAACACACCTCTCAATGAACAACTCATGTGTAGTCAGGTGGAGCAACCGATAACCCTTCACACCATCAGGATAACCTACAAATATGCAAGGTCTGCTCTGCGGATCCAAGGCCTTGCATTTCTCTGTAGGAATGTGGGCCCATGAAGGAGAACCAAAACCTTGAAAGTGCTTAACTGATGGTTTCTGACCGCTCCAAGCTTCAAAAGGAGTGACTCCCTTCAAGGCTCGGTGAGGAACACGGTTCTGGATATAACAAGCACAGTTAATGGCCTCTGCCTAATACTATGGTGCAAGAGATCTGGAGTGAATCATGCAGTTCACCATTTCCTTCAAGGACCTATTCTTCCATTCTGCAACATCGTTCTGCTGAGGATTGTATGGAACTGAATGCTGCAAATCAATCCCCTCTGAAGTGTAAAACCTCTCAAACCGATGGTTGACATACTCACCACCATTGTCAGTGCGTAAAACTTTGATGGCTTTCCTAGATTGCTTCTCTACAAAAGTTTTGAAGTCCTGAAAATGATCAAATACCTCTGACTTCTGTTTGAGAAAGTACACCCAAGTATATCAAGAAAAGTCATCAATGAATGTGAGGACATATCGGGCCCTGCTGAAAGAAGGATGCTGAAATGGACCAACCAAATCACCATGAACTAACTCCAGTATGTGTGAAGCTCTCCATGCCTTACCTTTGTCAAACTTTTCCTTAGGATGCTTACCAAGAATGCAACCTTGGCAAACACCACCTGAAAACTGAACTGAAGGCAACCCTATGACCATGCTCTACTAGTTGAGCTGCTACAAGTAGCAAAAGTTAAGATGGCCAAACCGCTCATGCCATAATCTACTCACATCATTAGAATGAGTGAGCAAAAGAGTCAAAGGAGGATCAGGAACAAAGTGAGAAAATAGATAGAGTTGTGACTGATGATCTGCTCTCCCAACTGCAACTTTAGAACCACTGTGCAACTCATGAATCTCCACTAAATTAGAAGTGAACTCAACCCGCTTGCCTGAACCTGTGTGAGTGATCTAGTATACCAATAGGAGATTAGTTGATAATAAGGGCACACAAAGAACATCATGGAATGTGCCATCCCCCACATCAATAGACCCTCTCCCACACACCTCAACAGGAGTGTCATCACCCATCAAAATAGAAGGCATAGTACACGGCTCCAAAGATGCAATTTCTTCCTTAGATGAAGCCATGTGGTGCAAAGCACCTAAATCAAGAACCCAAGTGGATGGTGAAGAAGCAACTACAACAAGGGCCTTGCCCTTTCCTTTCCCCTTGCTGTTTTCTTTTGCCTTGGTAGACCCCTCATTAGAACTTTGTTTGATAGACTCAGGAACACTGATATTATTCTTCTCAAGAATGTGTGTCAAGTGATCAATTTGTTTCTTCAGACATTTATGTTCATCGTGACTGGGTCTTTGATAATAGGCACATTGGACCCTCTCTTTCTTAGGCTTTTTGCCCTTGGAAGATTAGGTCTCATTAGTTGCTTTTGAAGCAACCGACATCTGATCCTTCTTCTCCTTGCTATTCTTTTGTTTCTTATCCTTACTAATGTTGTTACTACTTTGTCCTTTCTGTTCTCTTGTTCCTTGGTTGGCAGCCAAGGCACGTGACTTAGAGGACTTAAGAGTGCTCATCTGGATTAGCTTGTCCTATTCCCAAGTGAGATTGATAATAAAATCATCTAAAGATGGCATGGTGAATTGAGTACCAAGTGCACCCTTAGTAGCATAGAAGGTAGAAACAAATACAGAATATTCTAAACATAGCTTAGAGAGAATACTAAGAATCAATTGTTCATCTTTCTTTTCAATTCACATTGTTTTAACTACAGCCTTAGTGATTTCAATTTAGTGAAGAAATCTTGGATTGTGTTGAAATTGCCTAGACTTAAACTAATTAGTTCATTTTCTAACATATGACCCCTCATTGAATCTTGTGTGCCAAATAGTCTTTCTAGCTTTGTCCAGATTTTATTTGGTATATTCAAAGACTCAATGTGAAAGAGCAAATCAGGAGAAATAGACAAACACAATGTTCCATATGCCTCATCACATTTGTTAAACCACTTAGGCTTATCTTCATCTTTAGCAGGTTCAGTTTCAAGTCCCATAGTTATCCTATTTAATCCAACTTTTCTTAAGTGAATTGTCATGCATGATTTCCACTCAAAGTAATTGTATGGAGTTAGGATGGGCAGATTTGTTTGATCCATGATGAAGAAATGAAGAGAAGAAATGCTAAAAAGAAGAGAACCCAACAAAGACAACCCCCCCTTTTCACTTAATCAAAGAACCGCCCCAAGAAAATATGATTTGTCACTTTATATTAGTGCGTTTACAACTACCACTAGCAAGAAATACTAAGTGGTCTTGATTTCAATGCATTACAAAACCCTCACAAAGAGCATATGCTAAAAATACAACTTTGGCACAATACTCAGAAAAATAAACAGTACCACTGCGATCTACTCAAAAAATCATGTACTTTTAAAAAATGAATTGCCTCGATACGAGGTCGTATGTGAAAGTTATGATCCTCTGAAATTTCCAAAACGAGAACTGTGCAATGTCACAACTGAGAATCTATAATTTCTAAAAAATCTTGACATCAAAATCAAAAAAACATCTACACTAGTGCATAGAGAATGAAAAATAAGTTAAAATCAAAAAATAATTCATGGGAAAAAGAGTCTGTATGAGCAAGAACGGAGCATTTGAAAACTGCCTTCAAAACTGTAACTGCCAATGGAGAAGGGTCCTGCTGTATCTTTCTAAGCGCATTTCTGAAAAATATATAGACTCCATGCAAAAAATAAAACATACCCAGATGGTTTTTCTATTCTATGAACAAAACCCAGAAGGTGTTTTTCTTGCTGATGTATAGAAGATGTTGATCCAGTGTAAACAGAACGCCTTTAACTATAAAAATGACCCCAACAACCAAAAAATGACATGCAAAGGCTAAATCAGATACCTAAGACAAGCAATGGCATGCTGGAACCTTCAATATTGATTGAAAACACCAAATATGCAAGCTGGTTGTCAGATTTGAGCTCGAAACCCCAGTTCTACAATTGTGTATGACGATCTCTGATTTTGATGAAACGAAAGCCAAATCTGACTTTCTCAAGCCTCTTGGACGCTTTGGAATAACTGTAAATTCTGCCAGTATAACCAAAAATGTTGCAATCACCGAGATTTGATAAAACACATGTGCAATCCCCAGAGATTAAAAAAGTTTCCGTTAAACTTTTCTGATTCTCAAGATCATCCGAAGATGCAAGAGAAGAGCATACTAGGTTTTTCAAAAAATTGTAATAAGATTTATTATCCCCCCTGAATCTCTCAAATATGGAAACTAAATCTACTCTTGCACATAGAACAACTCTGATACCATGTTAGAATCTGAAAAGATTATTAACCTAGAAAACTAGTGCAAACGAATAGATATCTAAACTATGAATGCAAATGATACGAAATCAAAATAGCAACATAGAGTTAGTCTCCAAGAGAGTAATGCAAATTCTAGAAGCAAAATAGCATTAAGAGGATGCAAAAGTAAAAGATACAAAATACAAGCCAGGTAGCATGCTTATATAGACTAGGAAGAGGGAGGAGGTGGCAACACCGACCAATTAGGAGCAACCATCTATTAGACTAAAGATAGCTAATGGATGCTCACATGTAGGAAGGTGACACTCGCAACCACTCACCTAATAAGACATGCTTTATTAACCTAAGCGAGATTAATAGAAGTGTAAGAAAAACTTAGAAATATAGGGAAAAATAAATAACCCACTAGGAAATAAAAACCTACACTAACATGTAGGCATCAAAACAACAACAAAAAGAATAAATACAGTATACTGTGTATTGTGCAGACAATGGGATGACCATGAAACACCAGATTGTCCTTCACAGAACTTCAAGAGGAAAAAATATATTGATAATGAAGAAGATGAAACATGGTACAGTGGAAATAACACAAACTTGGTGGAGAGCAACAACATGACATATGTGAAAAGCATAGCAGAAAGAAACTCATATGATCAAGGCTACAAGCAACCAAGTTGGAGAAACCAAAGAAATGTCAATGCAATACAAAATTCAAACTGTAGCAATCCATTGTATGGGAATAGATACAATAATGATGACAAAAAGTAGTTTGAAGGCTACATAGGAGGATGAGGTCATGGAAGAGGTCAAAGAAAGAGAGAGGATGCCACATGTTTCAAATGCGGTAAGCTAGGACACTTTGCTAATGAATGTTGGGGTGAAAGAAAAACATAATGTTCATTATGTAGCAGTACAAAGCATGACCTATTTTCTTGTGATAGAGCATAACAATACTTTCGGAATGCACCACGACAATCTAAGAGTGATGAGTTACAAAACATTAATACACAAAAAGGGGCTAAGATCATAAGAAGGGAACCTAAGGGTCACGGAGCAAGAACTTGCTAGAAGAACAGCAGGGAGCAAACAGACACATCTTCAACAGAATCTATAGAAGAAGAGTATTACCGGAGAAGCAAGTTAAAACATACAGGAAAAGATAGAAGAAGAATGAAGGAGAAAGTTGTGGTATTGACAAGACAAGGAATGAATACCAAAACATATTACAACATTGAGATGGAAGAGGAAGACAATGAGGAGGAAGAAGATTTTGTTCCTACTAAGAAATAGCATGATGAAGTTTTGTAGAAAGATAAACAAACAATAAGGATGGAGCAAGAAAAGGAGAAACAAAACAATTGATTTTTCACTGCAGAAGAAGTAGAAGCTCTCAAACAGTTAGCCCAATTGACACAACACAGACTCATTGAGAAACTTAAGCAATTTTCTAAATACTGGAATAATGACCAAGTTCAAAAGAGCCAACTCTGGAGGATGGGAAGGACAGATGGAGAATGGAAGACAAAGCCACTTATGGTGGGTGTTCATATAGATCACAGAAAAGTCCAGAATGTCATGATAGATCTGGGAGCAGATGTCAACATGCTGACAAAGAAGCTTTGGGAACAGTTAGGAAGACCTAAACTAACAGACAACTTATAATATAATCTTGACAGATGGATCCAATATGCAGACAATTGGAACATAGAAACAAGTGGAAGTTAACCTAATGGGGGTCAAACAAGTCTTAGACTTTGTCATTGTAGCCGTGAAGGATCAAGGGGAAGCTTTCAATGCACTTTTGGGTTTGAGATGGTTTGTAGATGTAAATGGTATCATAGACTCCCAGAAAGAAGAGCTATCATTTGCTAATGATAACAAAATTGTCAATATTCCTTTGGGATCATCAATAGAAGAAGCATACATAGAAGAAGTCAATCATGCAAAAGATAGTGATAAGGATTCAAAGAATATCTACACAATTTCAAGGTTGGACGCAAAAGAAACAACAAAAGATCCCAACTCTGAGGGAGAATTGGAGATAGACGATGATCACTAGTACAACATAGATAGTGAGAAAGTTCTAGAAGCCTGGTTGAGAGAAGAACCAAAACTAAAAACACGTAAAATGGTTGGTTACAAGAGGATATTCATGGTCAGAATTGGTGAGGAAGACATACCGCAAACCTCCGTACTTCAACAAAACTCACCGGAGATCACATGCAGTGCATCTATGGAGGATACGAAAGATATGGATCAAAGACCTCACCGTGTAAGTCACATTTTGAAAGGGATTTCACATATCAAGTTGCCTAGGTTTTCAAGAGTACAAAATCTACATACATATCTAGCAGAAATGGAGATAGTTTTTCCAGATGAAGACATAAGACTACAAGTTGTACAACACACATTGGTATGCAATACCATAAATTTGATGGAACACACACAAAGATACAATCAATCGATGGACAACATTCAAAATACTCATCAAAATGAGATATTTGCTAGAGGAAGGAAAATATGACATAATACCCAATTACTCAAGTCAAATCTCACCGTAAGAGAATTTCTCCATGTATACAATTTGGTATGGAGAAAAAGAAATGAATATAATGAGATAATGTATACCATTTCTTTTATTAGACACTATCTCTAATTGCACAGACATGGTACGTAAATCAGGAACGAAGGAAAGAAACTAAATATTGGGAAGAGATGCAAAAGGACTTCATTCACACATTCTCATTCTTTAGTCCAGATAAGAACATACACACAACACTCCTCAAAATCTAGGAGATCATCTTTCAACAAGATGTGAAAGAAGAAGAAGCAAAACTAGAACAAAGCTCACCACTTGCAAGAAAAGAAGGCATATGGAAAATCATAGAATGGATGGATAAAGAATCATATCCAAAGAAACACAAATGCTACAAAACAACACAACAGGAGGATAAAGACAGTAGGGAACCACAAATAAAGATTGAGCAAGGAGAAAGAAAGCTGGTGGAATCAACAACTATCAAGGAAGAATACTACAATAAGCCCATCCAGCTAAGGGAAGAGAACATTGCTAAAGAATGAGATCTTAAGCTAGCCGAAATAGGAGACTATTGGGATGAGAAGGTAGTGGCACAAGTAATAGAAATTTTGTTTGATTATGAGGATTTGTTTCCTAGAAAATTCACAGAGATAAAGGGAATCAAAGAGGAGGCCAGCACAATGAAAATTCAATTAGAAAAAGGTAGTAAACCAATCAAGAAAATGCCATACAGATTAAATCCAAACATGAAGAAAAGAGTTAAAGTAGAACTTGATAAGATGCTTGAAGCAAGGATCATAAAACCATTGGAGGAAGCAGAGTGGATCAGTCCAATGGTAGTATAGAATAATAAAATAGGAGAAATCAAGATTTGCGGAGACTATAGAGAGTTAAATAAAGCTTTTATTCATGATCCTTTCCCTACACCATTCACAGAGGAAATCTTGGAATCAGTTGCTGGAAGGGAGATTTAGTCCTTCACTGATGAATTCTCTAGATACCACCAGGTAAAAATTAGAGAAGAGGACCAACCTAAAACAACATTTGCCTCTGAACTAGGATCTTTCATGTATATTGTTATGCCATTTGGATTGAAAAATGCACCTACAATATTTAGTAGAATCATGGTAAATGCATTCAAGGAGTTTATATATGATGTCCTAGAAGTCTATTTGAATGATTGGATTGTATTTGGACTAGTAAAAGATCACACATAGACATTAAGGTTGATGCTGAATAAATGTAGAAGCTTACAAATCTCCCTAAATTTGAAGAAATGTACTTTTGCACGGTACCATTTGGAACACTACTGGGTCATATAATATGCAAAGAAGGCTTGATGGTTGATCCCCTAAATGTTACAATTATCCAAAACTTAACACCACCAAGCACATGAAGGAATAGTAGGAGGACATAATGTCAAAGAGATGACAGCAAGAAAAATCAAACTAGCTGGGTTATAGTGGCCTACACTTTTCAAAGATGCAAAGAGATATGTTAAGAATTGTGATGTATGTCAAAGAACAGGGAGACCTACCGCAAGAGATGAAATGCCACTAAGACCAGTCACAGCGTAATTACCTTTCCAAAAATGGGCTATTGATTTCATTGGACCTATAGACCCACCAACAAAGAAGTCAAAAGCTAGATTCATCATTATCAGAGTCAAATATCTAACTAAGTGGGCTGAAGCACAACTAACTAAAGATTGCACTGCAAAAATTGCCACCAAATTTATCTATGAGAATATAATTACCAAATTTGGCTACCTGTTAAGTATAACCAATGATCAAGGTAAACATTTTGTAGACAAGATGATTTTAGAACTATTAGACAACTTCATGATAACACACAACAAGAGTTCACCATATCATCCACAAGAAAATGGAGCAAGTGAATCCTTGAATAAGATCATTGGGGTAGCATTAATAAAGATGTGCAATTGGAACGAAACATACTAGGATCTAAAAGTACATGCGGTACTATGGGCATATAGAACAACTTACAAAATAACCACTAAGTTCACTCCCTATGAACTGGTGTATGGAATAGATGCTACAATACCGGTACACTTCATACTGTCGAACTTTCGCATAGCACAAACTCTCAAGTTGAGTGAAGAAGACTCTCACACAAAGGATTGAAGAATTAGAGAAAATGGATGAGAACATATTGATTGCAGCATATAATATGAACATGGAAAGGAAAAGACAAAAAGCCTAGCATGATAGAAACTTGAGGAACAAGACATTCGAAGAAGATGACCTAGTACTCCTAGATGAGAGAAAATTTAAGAATCGGGGAAAACTGAAAACAAGGTGGTTAGGACCATTTTACGTTGAATAAATTATAGATTCTGGTACAGTCAGACTAAGAAACATGGAGGGCCAAATATCAGCTGGCTATGTCAATGGTACCAGACTCAAGAAGTATTCTCAACCAGAGAAGAGCATGTCTTGAGGACAAGACATAGTTTTGAAGGGGGATAATGTTAGCAGAATATAGGGCATGGAGCAAAGCTGACCAGAAGCTAGCGCATACATCATGCAGAGGTTGGGAGAAAACCTAATATGCTAAAGGACACATCCCTATATTTAATAGATATAGTATATATGTAGGATAGGATAAGTAAGATAGGAGATGATGATATAGATATGATAATAGAAGTAAGATAAGCATGTATGTAGGATGGTGAAGTGGAGACTTAGACCTATCAGTTAATGGATGTATGATATTTAGTTGCTGCATATATATATATGAAGATCTATTGGTAGCTGATAAGTCTTTGGTGTCTTATTGTTATGATATGTCTGTGATACTATGCATATGTTATTCTTGGTATTTTGCTATCAATCTCTAACTACTTGACCAGGGTATAAACTGACTACAAAGACTTGGCTGAGGATTGGATCTTCAGACTAGTATCCCTCCCTATTTCTTGCCAATAATACTGTTATTTTTGGCACTGCTTCTGTGGTGGAGGCCCGAAAATGGAAGAGATTGTTGAATGAGTATTCAGCTATTTATGGACAATGCATAAACTATGAGAAAAGTCAAATATACTTCTTCAATACCCATAATGATTTGTTGCAAAAAACCAAAGCTATTTTAGGATGTGTTGGTGTTGATCTCCTAGGTACATACCTTGGCGTTCCTTTAACATCAAGGAAGATTCTCCCATGTTTTGGAACTCTATTCTTGAATGTATCTAGAAGAAGTTAGCTAGTTGGAAGGGTAAACTCCTGAGTCAAGCTGGTAAATTTTAGATCCTTAAAGCCTCTTTGCAAGGGATCCCTATCTATTATCTATCTTTATTTAAGATTCCTAAGTACCTGGCTCAAAAAGTGAAAGAATCTAGAGGAACTTCCTATGGTCTGGGTTGGAAGAACTGGGATAGGATTTGTCTACCCAAGAATCAAAGGTGGCCTGGTATAAGGAAAATCCACTGCACTAATAAAGCTCATATGGCTAAGGTGGGATGGAGCCTATTAAAAATAGTAAAGATTGGAGTTTCATCATGAAGGACAAGTATCTTTTTGTTGATCCTAGTAGGTTTCTTGTTGAAACTAGTATACCTAGAGGCTCAATCATTTGGAACAATGTTAGAAAAACTAGGGTCCTTCTTCAAAAAGGAGTCAAATAGAAGTTAGGGAATAGGAAAGTGATTAAATTCTGGGAAGACAATTGGTTAAAGGAACAACCTCTCTCTAGCTATCAGAACTTTATAAGATTAGCTAGAATTGTCACTACCTTTTTTGGAGAAATGACTTTTGATTACTTTTTACATCATATGAGAGAACTAATAAATGGAAATTGTTAGGTAACTATTGTCAAAACTATAGTGATCTAATCCAAATAGCTAATAATCTTCAACAAGATCTCCAAAGGTGCAGGATACCATTGTTTCCTAGGAATGATGATCTTCTCTAGGTCAAAGATAAGTTGGGTCTTTTCTTGGTGAAGTTTGCATACAATCTATTCTTAGACCCTGCCAATTGTTACAATTTTTGAAAAAATGTTTGGAACCATCATCTTATCTCAAAGGTGCATTTATTATGGTGGTTAGCCACTCATAATAAGATCCTCACTCAGGATAGTTTGAGAATCAGAGGATTTCAAATTCCCAACAGGTGTGTCTTATGTCTTAAAGATGATGAGTATATTCCCCGTCTCCTCCTTCACTATGATTTTTCTAGAGAAGTGTGGGGCATGGCTTTACAAAAACTTGGATTTAGCTAGAGCATGAATGAAGACTTGGCCTCTTTCATTAAGAATTGGAAGTCTCCTTTCTCTCATCCAACCACCAAAGAAGTATGGTATCAGATTCCTCCACTTCTCACCTGGTGCTTCTGGAAGGAAAGAAACAACTGAATCTTTAGGGAATCCACTAAAAATCTCCAGGAATTCTTCTATGTCTTCTCCAAACTCTTATCCAAAAATGTTTCACATTGTAAGTTGAAATTTTCTGAAGCCCCTCCTAACAATTAAGAATCCAGTATTCTCAATAGGTGGAATGTTTCTCTTCAAAATCGTAAGTTTGATAACTCTAAGAGGCTAGCTTGTATGAATACTAAATGGATTCCCCCCACTAAAGGATGGACCAAACTAAACTTTAATGGGGTTGCTAAGGGAAACCCTAGAGATACTAGCGGAGGGAGCTTTTAAGATCCTCTAAAGGTGAACTTGTTGTTTCCTATGTTGGTGATTAGGGATAAATACCAACAATGTTGCTGAAGCTATGGTATTGTTATGAGTATTAAAATACCCCTTTCAATGGGAATTAAAAATCTGCAGATTGATGTAGATTCGAAGATCATTGATGTTGTTCTTGGTAAAGCAGGTGTGGGGTGAAAGATTGTCGATGTCATCCATGGCATAAAAAGCCTCCTCTTGGGTCTAAACAAATTTGAACTAAGACACATATACAGAGAAGGTAATGGTGTTGCAGATGCTATGGCTAATTTTAGAGTTAATTTTAATTCCAAAAGATGTTGGAGGGAATTAAGCAATCTCCCTAGTAATATTAAGGACCTCCTTCATTTAGAGGCATAAACTTTTCTATCCTAATGCTTTTATTTTATATGGATATTAATAATTTAGAATATATTTTATTATATATTCTATATATACTCATTTGAGATTTTTTATTGCTAATCATTTCTCCCAAGTGGACTGTAGTGTTGTACTGACTAGGTAGGTGGATGCCTATGTTTTCTTAGGCTAGCTCATGGAGCCTCCATGGACTTGGATGGTGTGGAAGATGCTGACTAAGAAGGTGGACAACCACATTTACTTAAGCCATCTCATCGAGCTTCCATGGTATTTGATGATGTGGAAGATGGGATATATTCAAATTTCAGCGGTGCCTCTCTCCAATGATCACTGTCCAGATGAAGATCTTAATTATGGTAATTATGACAACGGATGTGAAGGGGATCGGGAGGCTAATTTGGTGCAGGAGCACCTACCTGACAGCTGGCCTCCATGAGGCAGTTAGTTTGTTTTAGGTCTGGTTAATGTTTCCAAGAAGGTCTGATAAGACCAATGCATGTAATAAGGTCATGTTGACCATACTTTACTATTTTTAGATAGGTTGTTAGGACAGCTGTTATGCTGTATGTCCGGTTGGATCTCCCAGCCGCCTGGAGAGATTTCCCAGCCGCCTGGAGTCGGGTCAGTAGTACTCGCAAGAGATCCTATTTATGCATGAGGATCGGTTGGTATTGTAGATCATCGATCATCGATCAGACTGTGCAGAGAGTGAGACAGAGGGAGAGACTGAATATTGTATTTGTATCTTTTGAAATCAATAAAGAGATCCTGTTGTGTCAATTCTCTGTTTGGCTTCCATTGTGTGATCAATTTACTGGTTTGGTGGTTTCATGGATTCGCTGATCCATTCCACCGGTTGATTCGTCGAATCGGTGGAATGGCTATGTACAGTAGTTTAGGGTTTAGTCTGCATTTTGTGTTTGTTTGCATGCAGGTGCGCAGGATCGTAGTCGAGAGGTGTTGAGGACCCTAGCATGGGTATGTGCTAGGTCGTGTTGGTTGTTAGAGTTTGGAAGATCACCCTGAAAGTAGATCGGGTCATCCCAGGAGGTTCGGCGGATTGAGAATCCGTTAAGGTTGGAAAATCCATCGCAACGGCATCATCAGGATATTTTTGTGTATATCCTGCAGTTACTTCGGGCGTCATCCGAGTAGATGGAGGTGAGCATGATGCAATCATTTGCATAAAGTGAATGTGCATTGGGGTGATCATCATCAGGTGTTGCCGAGGAGGAGCGTATTGGCATAAGGTAGAAGATCGGGTTGACAATTCCTTCGCAGGCCGATAATGTTAAGTTTGGCCGACAGCAGGATATTGAAGGAACTGCATGTGACGTCATCGTCATCAGGATAATCGTCATCAGGATATCGGGCAGCAGGATATTGAAGGAGCTGCATGTGACGTCATCGTCATCAGGATAATCGTCATCAGGATATTGGGGTGACGTAAGCATCGAAGGAAGGGTGCATGAGGTTGTCGTCATCAGGATATATGGGAGGAACCGGATGTTCTATATCCTGCTGATGAACATGATGTTAAACATCATGATGATGAAGATAGAGGTTGGCGGTAAGATGAACAGTGATCGTCAGGAGGATGATTGCGCTTGCCGTATGTGATGATGCTGCCGATAGCCGGATATGATGATGCTGCTGACAGACGAAGAGTCAAAGGTTTGTCTGCAGGAGGATATCGGTCGGCAGAGAAAATATGATGATGCTGACAGTGTTAAGGGAAATATGATGATGATGATGATGGGTTTTAGACATACATGCTGTATGTCAAGGTTTTAGTGTGGATGCCTCTGCATCATAGTGGTATCAGAGCTCAGCAAAAGGTCTGGGCTGTTGTGTGTTGATTCTGTCACCGAAAGGGCAGAGGTAGAGTTGATTCTGTCACTGAAAGGACAGAGGTAGAGAAGTGAGAGGTTGACAAAATGCCTCCGAAAGGTAGTGGTACTGCAAGGGAATTGCAGGAGATGAAGGAAAAACATACCAGAGAGATGAGGAAAATGAAGGAGCTTGCTGAAGCACTTCAAGCCAGGCTTGTAGCCCTGGAAAAGAACAAAAAGAGGGAAGTGGAAGATAGTGAGTCTAAAGAAGATGAAGATACTGTTGAAGAGTATGAAGAGGTAGCTGAAGATCTGGATGCTGAAGACCAGAGATTTGCAAAACTGTTAAAGGCAGTGCAGAGTGATAAACCTAAGGTAAAGGTTGATGTTTCCAAGTATAATGGAAGTTTGAATGAAGATGAGTTACTGGATTGGATTGCTGCACTTGATAATCACTTTGAATGTGAAGATGTTGCTGAGGATCAGAAGGTAAAGATTGCAAAGACCAAGTTAGGAGGTCATGCTTTGGTATGGTGGGATTATGTACAATCCGAGAGAAGGAAACAAGGGAAGTCAAAGATCACTTCATGGGATAAGATGGTAGCAAGGATCAAAGGTAAATTCTTGCCGAAGGATTATGAAATTCAGATGTTTAAGAAGCTGCAATTTTTAAGGCAGAAGGAAATGGATGTGAAGGCATATACTGAGGAGTTTTATAAGTTGAGTATGAGATCTGGTCATCATGAGAATGAGGTAGAAAAGGTGGCTAGGTACTTGGCTGGTTTGAGATTGAACATACAGGATGAGTTAGTTTTAGCTAACCCTAAGAATGTGGAGGATTGTTACCAAATGGCAATCAGGATTGAAGAAAAGATGAATAGAGGACAAGATAAGTCCATGAGAGGAAGAGGCAGCAATATGAGGGGAAGAGGATTAGCCCCTACAACAAGGCAAACCAATGAGGGTCAAGAAGACACTGGTAAAGGACAGGGACAGTCTGATTTCAGAGGTGGATGGAAAGGTAATAGAGGCAGATTTGGAAGTGGTAGAGGTTCTACTACATTTTCAGGAAAATGTTATACCTGTGGTGAGTTTGGTCATCCATTTTTCAAATGTCCAGAAAGCAAAGGGTCATCATCCAGAAATGATAGAATGAATGACAAGAGAGTACAACTTGTGCAAGAAGAGAAAGTAGAGCAAAGTGTGCAGAGTTCAAACACTTATCAAGGAGATAGAGTTCCTGATAGTTATGGATATCCTGAGGAGGGAGAAGCATTGATGCTTAGGAGAATTAGTTTGCAGACATCAAAGGATATGATGCAAAGAAGAGCTCTTTTCAAGACCACATGCAAGAGCAAAGGTAAGGTATGTAAGGTTGTCATTGATACTAGTTCAATAGATAACATGGTATCTCAGGAGATGGTGGATAAACTGAATTTGGAAAGGATTCCACACCATCACCCTTACAAGGCATCTTGGGTGAGTGATAGTCAATCACTTTTTGTCTATGAACAAGCATATGTTGATTTTCAGATTGGAGCATATCATGATAGAGTTTTGTGTGACATTTTGCCCATGGAATGTTGTCACCTACTGTTGGGTAGACCATGGCAATTTGATAGGAGGGTACTGTATGATGGGTATGCTAATACCTACACCTTCAAGAAAGATGGGAAGACTATTATGTTGATGCCATTGCAGGCAAATGCTGCAACACAGGGGGTAGCCAAAATCATTTTAGTGGGAAAGAAGGAATTTGTGCAGATGCCTATAGGAGCAGGCATAAAGGCAGTTGAGGACACTGCAGGGAAAGGAGTTGTTAAGGACAACAGGTTGAAGAAAGTTTCAGTTTTGACTGACAGAGGTCAGCAGCAGGTTCAGAAACAGGTTTGCAAACAGCAACCAGTTGAAAGGAATGACAAGGATGTTGTCATAGTTGGGACTATTGTTTGTCCTATAAGAGTTGAACGAAAGACAGAGTTGAACATTGTAGAAGTTCAAGAGGCAGTTCAGACAGATGTTCTGGTCAGACAACCTGACAAACACAAGGTATGTGAAAGAAGGGCCTACATTGACAGGCATGAGGATTTACTTGCAAGAAAGCAAGTTACAGTTCAGAAGTCTTGGAGCAGCCAAGAGCCAGCAGAGGACAAAGCTGGAACAGGTCAAGACACTGCAAAGGCAAAGTGTAAAGGTGGAGGACTTCCACATCCTAACTCATGGGACATGAGTTCTTTTCTGTTGGGGAGTATGGTGCAGGAGCACCTACCTGACAGCTGGCCTCCATGAGGCAGTTAGTTTGTTTTAGGTCTGGTTAATGTTTCCAAGAAGGTCTGATAAGACCAATGCATGTAATAAGGTCATGTTGACCATACTTTACTATTTTTAGATAGGTTGTTAGGACAGCTGTTATGCTGTATGTCCGGTTGGATCTCCCTGCCGCCTGGAGAGATTTCCCAGCTGCTTGGAGTCAGGTCAGTAGTACTCGCAAGAGATCCTATTTATGCATGAGGATCGGTTGGTATTGCAGATCATCGATCATCGATCAGACTGTGCAGAGAGTGAGACAGAGGGAGAGACTGAATATTGTATTTGCATCTTTTGAAATCAATAAAGAGATCCTATTGTGTCAATTCTCTGTTTGGCTTCCATTGTGTGATCGATTTGCTGGTTTGGTGGTTTCATGGATTCGCTGATCCATTCCACCGGTTGATTCGTCGAATCGGTGGAATGGCTATGTACAGTAGTTTAGGGTTTAGTCTGCATTTTGTGTTTGTTTGCATGCAGGTGCGCAGGATCGTAGTCGAGAGGTGTTGAGGACCCTAGCATGGGTATGTGCTAGGTCATGTTGGTTGTTAGAGTTTGGAAGATCACCCTGAAAGTAGATCGGGTCATCCCAGGAGGTTTGGCGGATTGAGAATCCGTTAAGGTTGGAAAATCCATCGCAACGGCATCATCAGGATATTTTTGTGTATATCCTGCAGTTACTTCAGGCGTCATCCAAGTAGATGGAGGTGAGCATGATGCAATCGTTTGCATAAAGTGAATGTGCATTGGGGTGATCATCATCAGGTGTTGCCGAGGAGGAGCGTATCGGCATAAGGTAGAAGATCGGGTTGACAATTCCTTCGCGGGCCGATAATGTTAAGTTTGGCCGACAGCAAGATATTGAAGGAACTGCATGTGACGTCATCGTCATCAGGATAATCGTCATCAGGATATCGGGCAGCAGGATATTGAAGGAGCTGCATGTGACGTCATCGTCATCAGGATAATCGTCATCAGGATATCGAGGTGATGTAAGCATCGAAGGAAGGGTGCATGAGGTTGTCGTCATCAGGATATATGGGAGGAACCGGATGTTCTATATCCTGCTGATGAACATGATGTTGAACATCATGATGATGAAGATAGAGGTTGGCGGTAAGATGAACAGTGATCGTCAGGAGGATGATTGCGCTTGCCGTATGTGATGATGCTGCCGATAGCCAGATATGATGATGCTGTTGACAAACGAAGAGTCGAAGGTTTGTCTGCAGGAGGATATCGGTCGACAGAGAAAATATGATGATGCTGACAGTGTTAAGGGAAATATGATGATGATGATGATGGGTTTTAGACATACATGCTGTATGTCAAGGTTTTAGTGTGGATGCCTCTGCATCATAATTATAGTATCTTCCTCTAATTATGGTG
Organism: Cunninghamia lanceolata; assembly: GCA_027924645.1. NCBI lineage: Eukaryota > Viridiplantae > Streptophyta > Pinopsida > Cupressales > Cupressaceae > Cunninghamia > Cunninghamia lanceolata. The sequence goes on along the minus strand of BSBN01001152.1, from coordinate 14,676,178 downwards.
TAGGTTTTATAATTACGACTTGCATCATTTGTAATGAAGGTTGGGTAAAGAGTGGTGTTTTATCTTCTACTATTCTCACATTCTGCTACATTTTGACCACATTTTGTTTAGTATTCTCTACTTTAAGGGCTTCATTATGGGGGAGACGGGGTTAGAAATGAAACCATATCTTGTTATGAGTTTAGAGCTGATTAAATGTTGTGGTGTGTCTACTATGAAGGAGAAATTACTCCTTTCCTTGAGTGCTTGAATGGTTTTGATGAAAATCTATCGGTTCAGTTCACAGTGTAATGGGATAATCAGTAGGTTCAAGTGGGGGTATCCAAGTTGAAGTGAATGAGTAAATAATCACCCAAGCCAATGGAATGCTGTGTAAGGGAAGGAAGCTAAAAAAATAGATCAAGGTTTAAGATAATGATAGTATGGCTCTCTTCTTTAAAGAAGGTGAAACTCTGGAGAAGCTACAAGGGGTTTTGAAAGAGATGATTTGGTCTCTCCATGGGACAAAGTATGTTATGTGTTGATGAAGTATATTACTTTAGAGGGTCAATATAAATGTTTTTATCGCTACCACTTCACCCTTCTCAACCATTTTAGACACAAGGTTATTATCAGTTTTCCATTCTATCTACTATCATCTTTGGAATCCTTTGTTAAAGTCATGAAGGATGCTCTTGCCAAAAATCCTAATGTTATTGTTGTTATTGTTGTCCCCCTACACCAAGGCCTTATCCTTTTCCTTTATCACTTTCATTTGGCTCTTTGCCCCCTGAAGCCCATTAAAGTTTGTCTTGTTGAGGATTCTCCTAAGGGTCTGGAGGGAAAGGATCCCTATTCTCCTGCTAAGGCAGGGTCTTCCTCTAAGGGTAAACAAAAGATTTTACTTCTAACTCAGATGCCCCCTCGGGTAAAAAGACTAATTACCCTGCTAGACCCTATGAGAGAGCTAGTTGCTTTTATTTACATAGCACACTTCTTGACTTTTAACATTTCTAGAAGCCATTAATAAGCTTAGCTAACAAGTGGGTCATAGGATTTCTAATTTAGTGTACACCAATGGAAGAGTACGAAGAACTATATTTTAAAAAGAACTATTATCCTCTACCTATGACCGTGTAGTGTCTCTCTCAACCCTAGTTGTGATGCCCTAGAAGTTAGCTCCTATATCTATCTCAATTTTGGTATTTTATGGTGTTAAAAAGGTACACAACAACTAATATAAAAACATGTTGTCCTAAGAGACTCATATTCCTTAGACTAATTATTCTAATCATATTGTCACCTAGGATAATCCATTGACCTATGCACAACACTCTAGATTTTGGGACTAGTATGTAATGCATTCATCCTATATAATTTGGCTTACAATGAACATGAAGATGCAGGAGAACTAAAAAATAATTAAACACAAAGAAAAGCATAAATGAAGAGATTATACCTTAAATCTCCAAGTCCACCATTCTCCTTAATAAGGTTGAGGAAATGATGCACCCAAAGAAATTTCCTAGCTTTACCCAACTCTAAAATGGATGTAGATTGCTCTAATAATCAAAACAAGTAGGATAAAATGGATTGGCAATAAATTGAGATAAAGATTGACTATGAATTTTGCCATAATTTGGATGCAAATGACTTGAGTTGAAATATGCTTGGAGGAGGCTTGTATTTATAGATTTTTTGGAGGATTTTGGATCAATGGTGGAGGTTCAAAGTTTAGATCTAAGGGTGGAGATGAAATGGTGAGATCAAGGGCCAAGATTTGATCAACAATAATGTATGGATCTCATTATTTTTTATTTTAATTAACCTTGGGAAGGCTTTGCATTAATGAGGATTAAGACATATGAATGAATAAAAATTTCATTCGTATGGGAGAGGGTGTAATAAAAAATTGGAGATTATGGGTGAGTGGGATGAGAAATGACACATGCATGCTTTTGACAAAGACCTGTGAGCATTTTATATTAAAAAATGCTCTTGCATGAAAGAGGAAAGGTGAGGTGGAGACACATGTGACTCCCTTTGAATAAAAAATTGCTTTTTATTCAAAGGGTGTTTGTAGATGGGATAATGGAGGTTTAGGATAATTAATTAAGTGATTAACTTAATTAATATGGTTGTTGGAAATTAGTAGAGGGGTTAATTAATTATTTGAATTAATTAAGCAAGGGTTTACTTAATTAATTTGGGTTTAGGGGCTAGGTAGGGTGTGATGGCTAATTAAATAAATGTTATTTATTTAATTAGGCTAGGTTTAGGTCATAGACTAGGGGGATTAATCAAATAAGTGTGTTTTATTTGATTAATCTAAGTTAGGAGATGAGGAGAATTAATTTAAATAAATAGTGGGATATTTATTTAATTAATTGGGGATAATGGTTAAGGTATACTAATAAATTAATTTAATTTATTACAGGTGAATGATTAGGATGAATGGTTGAGATGAATGGCTAGGATAGATTAATTAAATAAATATTTAATTAATTTGGTAAAAAAAGGGGGGTTAGTGATGTAACGATATGAGAAAGTGGCTTGCAAGGTCAAGGCATTTTCTATATTTTGCCCCTCTTTGATGTGGTGTCGTGACCGAGTGGAAATGGCGTCTGATCAAAGAATTTTTTAATTTTTCCCTAGCTGATAGGTGGAAGAGAAATGCATGATGGATGCCCCCTCGAGAGAGTAGGTGAAAAAATTAATTTTTCTAAGTGAACTCTTGAAAAGGAGGGAATGGTGGTAAAAAGAGGTTCATGATAAGAAATAGGGTTGATAGAAGAAAAACGAGTGAAAATTGGTATGATTTGTGGCATGGGGAGGAAAAATGGTGGATTAGGGCTTATGTGGTAGTTATAGATAGGCCAAAGTGGGTCCAACATGCCACATTTTCACACTTGAGCTTGTTGAGTTGGATAGAGAAGAGTTAGAGCAATGGTACAACTATTAGACTTAGGGCACACAACTGAGAGGGGGGGTGAATCAGTTGTGCAAAACTTTCTCTTTATTAAACACTTAATTCCAGTTTGCAATTAGCAATCTAATAATAAATCAATCATGGAAACACAATGCAACAAATTAAGAGCAGAAACATATCAACACATGAGACACCAAGATTTTGACGTGGAAAATCTGGTTAAGGGAAAAACCACAGAGTGATTAACCCAATATTGTATTCTCTGTTAGAAGAATAGAAAGAACAAATGGCACATGCCAATTAGGGCTCACTGCCTGAGCACACTGCTCACAAGAGGCTCACTGCCTACAAGAGACACACTGTCTACAAAGAAATAAGTATCACCTACTTGAACTGGAAAATAGCATCTTCACCATGCTTGAATCAGTTCTATTTAAGCCCAATACTTCTACTCTGCCTTTCGCTCTCCTACTTGCTACCACACACTCATCTCCACAAGGACAACTTTGAATTGACTTTGCAATCCCTTATTTATACAAGACATCAACTTAGGAATGATCATCTAAGTCGACAACCATCCACAAGAACATCTGTAGGATGTATAACTTATTCGGTCAGCCTGTCTCAGGAAGAACTCCTTCACCCGGAGGTTATCCTTCAATTGCGAGCTCCAACTTCAATGCGGACCATCCACATGATCCCAACATGATCTAAATACCTCTACAAGATTGCCTGAATCACCAAGAGCATCTGCACTTCATCTGCATACTGAAATCCTTCTCTCCTTCATCTGGAACCTCAAGAACACAGTCTATCACTACTGTAACAAAGGAATAGATACTTCCGTACCTTCAAACCATGAACCAATCTAGTTGACACTTCAAAAGGACTTCCTCAACACTCCCTCAAATCCACAAAATAGGATAATGCATTTCTGGATCTCACCGGACCTTTCTGTAACACTCTATCACCTCTAAACACCTACCGGAACCAGTTTAACTTGAACAGCCATAACTTCTTCAGATCTTCATGCAGACCGTGTAATCTCTACTGGACCACCTTAAGACACATATCTACAAACCCTTTAATCCACATCCTCTGATCCTCTTCCTATCTTGGACTATTACCTTGCTAACCTTACTGTTCTTCACTGTTCCTATTGAGACTAATTTTCTCAATATCCTTAGCACACAGCTCATCCAATCCTTATCATTAATGCAATAGAAGTATGTTGACATCAATGAAAACACCAGTTAGGCCCATACTTGCAACAACAACGTGACATTCCATGTGAAGAGCACTAATTTGAGCTAGTCTGCGAGTATTAGAAACTTCTCATAGTTGTCGTATGGGTATATCGACTAACCCTACTTTGTACCTTTTCAGGTTTTGGGGTATTTATGAGGCTAAGAAAGGGTAGGGTAGATAGTTTAGCACTTGTGTGTAGCCACATAACACTTATGGTCGGTGATTTAGCACCTCTGTCTAGATTAGCATGCATTAGGATTGAACAAAGGGAAGCACTAGTTTTAGCGCATGTGGTTAGGGTTTTAACGCTTCTATCTAGATTAGCACTAGGGTCATGGGAATTAGCACTTGCATCTCAATTGGTGCATGTGCACGGGTAGTAGTGCTTTTGTCTCGATTAGTGCTTGGGGCTAATAACTTAGCACTTTCATCTTGATTAGCACTTGGGGCTAACAGCTTAGCGCCTAACCATAGGTTTTTCAGGCCTTTCAGATGGAATAGCACCTGGGGTTGTTGGAGTAGTGCTTTCATCTCAGTTAGTGCTTAGGGTTAATGTTTAGCGCTTCTGTATGGATTAGCACTTAGGTTTAGCCTATTAGTGCCTCTATCTGGGGTAGTGCTTAGGGTTGGTCTATTAGTGCCTCTATCTAGGGTAGTACTAGGGGTTGAAGGAATAGTACCTCCATGTTGTTTTTGGGAAAAAGATTGATTTTTTTGAGGTTTTTTGGACACAAGTTGATTTTCCACCTCTGCAGTCACAAGAGTGACAACCACCAGTGATGGTGGTTAGGAAGAGGCTGACACAGGTAGAGAAGAACCATCTGATGATGATTGGGATGTGGTTCATTTTGGAGATGCCCTGACTTAGAGTGCATCAAGCCATGATGAAGGCCTTGGTGGAGCATTGGCATAGTGAGAGTTGTTTGTTTGCTCTACCGATAGGTGAGATGACCATCACCCTAGAGGATGTATAGAGGATCCTATGGATCTTGATTCATGGAGAGAGAGTGGTATATGATCAAGAAAGGGGCTTTGCGGCACTTTGGTGTGTGTTTTCCCCTACACACATGGATACAAATCAGAGGGGACGAGAGATGCTTTGGTTGGCGGCTCTTGGGAGAGGTCTGAGTGATTTTGAGTTATATGTCTATGGACTTATTAGAGGAGTGTTGATGCCAGATCCGTGCTCTTGTGGATTTCCTATGGGGTGGGGATTGTGTGGAGTAGATGGTGGCTCAGAGTGCAATGTATGCATGGGGGCCATGCTTATTGGCTAATTTCACATGATAGTATATCTAGCCTTGGTTGTGGCATGACACTTCTTCATGTCTGGGTCTGGGAGCATATTATGATTACTAAACCAGTATGTCAGCATGTGAGGCCATAATTTTCTCCTTACATTTTTGCATTTACTGGTACTCTCCAACATCAGTAGTTGGGGAGTATGAGGTTTTAGAGAGAAACTTTAGATGAGGTGACTGCAGTGGTATGACAGACGTGAATAGGGTGTGAGCCCTACCTAGATGATGATGTACATCTTCCCTTTACTCGGTAGCCTTGATATCTTATAGGGAGTACTGCACATATTTTGGATTGGTACCTTCCAGAGTGAGTTCTACGATAGTTTGGGTTGTGGTAGGATGAGCCACAGGTGTCAGCTATTTTTTCTCAATTGCGGTGAGAGCATCCGTGATAGGGGGCTGAGTTAGATTCAACCATGTTTACTGTGGAGTTTGAGCACTTGTTGGTTGTTTATTGGGATTGGTAGCCAACAATTGTGGATGCAAGGACCATGCCAGCATATGATACCTAGTGGGAACAGAGGAGGCCAGTGCACTTGACCATTCTAGTGAGTCAACCGAGGGTGGATGAGGAGGAGGAGTAAATAGTGGAGACAAATGAGGATGATGATGATGATGATGATGATGGAGATGGAGATGGAGGAGGTGGTGGCAATGGTGGTGGTGGTGGGAGATGCAAGGGTGTGATTTCACTTCTGACAGTGGTTGTAATGGTGGCTTTAGGTGTAAGGACTTCTGGTGTAGGTCCCTCAGGTGTAGGGGGATCTAGTTCTGGTTCTAGGTGTTGAGTGCACCAAAGGGTGGAGGTGTCGACAGGAGGAGGTGGTGATGGTGATGATCTAGACACTTTGAGGGCTCCAGTAGTGAGCCTAGAGGATGAGGTGAGGTAGCTACAGGTAGAGTGAGACACCTTGCAAGCAGAGCAAGATAGCACTATTTTAGAGGTGCAGCAGTTGCAGGGGTTGTTGGATGGAGGAGGAGGAGAAGAAGGGGAAAGGGCTATGAGGCAGCTAGTAGAGTAGCAGTTGGTGGCATTGTAGACACAGGTGGTGCAGCTTTAGTCATAGGTGGCAGATGGTCAAATAGCACAACTACAAGCGTAGGTGCTATAGCTGCAAGGTCAGGTGTGGTGCTATTAGTGGGAGTGAGATGAGGCTCGTCAGATGATGGGATTAGGGATGGAGGATGTACTAAGGCCTATACAGACTCAGGGTGATGTTGTGACTAGGGAGGCTCAACATTATCAGACTCTCTATGAACGCCTAGTGCTAGCTGGGCAGCAAGAGAGTTATTGGAGCCACTCAGGGGATTCTACTTCTTGAAGGATGGGGCAGTCAGAGTGATCAGTTTACCAGCCACCACCTCACCAACAGCCAATGGGGCCACCTCTACCACAACCATCAGTGTTGTCCTAGTCAAGGACTTCTCAGAGGAATAGTTCCTCTTGATTGCTCATACAGTTTGTATTTTGATGGCTCTATGGAGTCTTATATATCATGACCATTTTTTGTATATGAGATATTTATGGATTTATATATATGAGATGATTATTTTGTCAGCTGATGATGTTATGATGATTTATGGATTATTGATGTATTTATGGATGTGTTTGATTTACTACATGGATGCATTTGTGATTATGGATGGATTATGTATTATGATTTATGTGATTGTGATATAGATGTTATGGATGTATTATGATGTGGATTATGTTTATTTGATCGATATGGTAGATAATGATGTTATTTGATGAGATTTTCTTATGTTATGCATATCAAGATGGTATATGTATGGATGTGTTTATGGATGGATTATGATGTGGATTATGTTTATTGATGGATGACATGTTTTTAGATAGATGTAATGGTTTATGGATGATGTTAATGGATGTATGATAGATGGATGCATGATGGTTTGATGGATAGATGCATTATGTGATGATTTTGATGTTATGATGCATAGGATTATGGTATATGGATGTTTATGATTTTATGGATATGGATGACATGTTAGTTTTTGATAGATGGATTATGATTTATGGCATGTGGTTAGATGCATTATGTGATGGTTTTAATAGATTGTGATGGTTTTTGGTAGATGGATTATGATAGATGCATTATGGTGTGGATGATGTTATGATGTTTAGATTATTATGTGGATTATGATGATGTGGTTTATGATGTTATGGATATAGATGATGCTATGTGGTTGATGGATGGATGTTATGATTATTATGATGGTTATGGTATGGTTTATAATCTCCACTGATGATCTAGTGTATGTAGGATGCAACGAGAATGGAGAATCTTGGTCATGATACATGAAAATTTAGAGCCATTTGACATGTATGTAAAACAATTTTTGGGGGGCTGGTGGGTTAGATTCTGGTTTTGTGGGTGGTTTTGGTTAGGATTGGGAATGTTGTTGATGGGGGAATTTTCGGTGTATAACCCTCGGTCACTTGATGTGCATGTAATATAAAGCTACTTTTTCGGTCACTCATTGGGAAAGGGTGATGCAGGTTTGGGTTAGGTGGGTCAGAATCAGGTTGTAAGCCATACTATTTTAGGTGTTGGATGGCAAGAGAGATTTTTCTATCAACCCTTGGTTAGGTTATGGGATGGGTTTGTCAGGATGAGGGAAGTGGTTGGGTCTTTGTCTTCATTAATGCAAAGCCAAGATTAGGGTAATATGGTTTGTTGGTTGGATGGCTAGTGATGTATGGCTGGGTATTAGTGGTGGAAAATGTGACATCAGTTTTATAAAACCACATGGTCTAGTGAGGGGTGAGAGTTTGTCAATTGTTTGGGTATGTGGGGAAATTGGGGATGGGTAGGATTACTTAATCCTTGCAAAGCCAGAAGTGGGCCATAGATTCTTCTAGGGATTGGGTTGTAAGAGAGTTTTCTGACAACCCTAGAAATAATTTCCTAGATTTTGTTTGCAAGGTTTGGATGGGTGTGGATTGGTTGGTGAGGTGGTTGTGTTTTAGGTGGTTATGTGATGGAAAATTTCACATCAGTTCTATAAAAACCACATGATCTGGTTGGTTTGGAGGTTTGTGTTAGGGGGAGAAGTTTTCTAGGTGAGTAAACTTTCCAGGGGGGTTTGGGAGGTGGTTAGGATTACTTAATCCTTGCAAAGACAGAAGCAAGTCATAGACCGTACTAGGGCTCATGGGTTATAAGAGAGATTTCTTCCAACCCTAGAAATAATTTCCTATATTTTGTTTGTAAGGTCTGGGTAGATGTGATATGAAGATGTGGGTAGAGGATGATAAGTTGATTTGGGAATCAGTTGAGGGTGGGAATTGAGCTGATATATTTTAGAGCAATCCTAGAAGTTTTATTATAACAAAGAGGATATTTTTACCAAGGTATAAAAACTAGGGTGATGATGTATATCCATCATTTACATGGACTAGACACATAAACAAAAGGGTGTACTTACACGTGCCCAACATAGTACAACCTTGTTTAGGTGGGGTAGGGAACTTAGATCATTCATTTCTTGATGCATAGAAGGTATTGGCCTTAGATGCACCAAGGAGGGATGAAATGCCCAAAGCTTATCTGACCACTTACAAGATATGAATACCAGTTAGAGTAATAAGAACATCCAAGAAACACAACATACAATAATAAATGACTTTTCTGCCTCATTCTATATTATCCAATGACACACTAAGATATAGAAGATCAAGGTGGTTTTTTTGAATAATTGTAGAGGGGGTATTAATAAATCAAAAAATCAACTGATAGATGGACCAACAACCATTGAGTCTCTTGAATAGTTTGGGTAGATGTGATTGGATCATGCCTATTGTGGGAATGTTATATCCTAATGCATGGTTTTGTGATGGTTGTTATTTTGTCAGATGGGCTTTGAGATCAATTGTGTGGTGATGTTGCTCCACATTTATTGCTTTTGGGATTTTTGGGATTTTTTTATTTTTTGGGGTTTTCTAGATTTTCTAGATGTTTTTGTGTTATTTTGGATATTTTGATTTTTTTGTGTTTTCTAGATTTTATGGATGTTTTTGTGTTTTTCTAGATATTTTGTTTTTTTGTGTTTTCTGGATTTTTTGGATGTTTTTGTGTTTTTCTGGATATGTTGATTTTTTTGTATTTTCTAGATGTTTTTTGTGTTTTTTAAGATATTTTGTTGTACAAGGAGTGCATACAAAGATCCAGTTATCTGGGAATCTGCCTTGGGTGTTTCATGAAGGGTGGGATTTTGGTGCTGAGTGTTTACAATACCATGCCATGGGATGAGGTAGTATGATTTGTGTGGTTGCAGACTTATTAGATGGTGGAGTTAGCCACTACTCATGGTGTTGGGAATAGGTTTTCACCATGGTACTTATCCAAGGTGCCACCGAGGTGTTTTTCACCATTGGATGACTTTATTGCACTTGTTTTTTCTTGATTTTTTACCTTTTTTGTTCTTTTTTCATATATTTGATGGGTCAAGCATAAAACTTCATGAGGTGCATGATGTTCATTGGCTCATCTAGAGGCTACCCCTCAGGTGTTGCTAGTTGGTATACTCCTGATCCATAGCTGGTTGTTATCACAAAGGGTCCTAACCAATTTGGTTCAAATTTGCCTTTCTTGTGGCATTCTTGCAGGTTCCTTTGATTTTCCATAAGTACCAGGTCACCTATTTCAAAGCGGTGGCTCTTGATTTTCTTGTTGTAGCTTCTGTGGAGGTGATTTTGATAAGTTTACAAGTGATTGAGAGCTTTGAGGTGCTTCTCATCCAGAAGTTCTAACTCATGCAGACATGCAACCCGATACTCCTCATTAATGAGATTTTGTAAAGAAATTCTTAGAGAGAGGAGCTCGACCTCAATAGGTAGGATGGCTTCCAAACCAAATATGAGGGAATATGGAGTGGCTCCTTTGGGGTATGAATGCTAGTTTGATAAGCCCAAAGGGTGGGGCTAAGTTGTAGGTGTCAGTCATGGCCAACTTCATTAATTGTCTTCTTCAAGATTCTTAAGATAGTTTTATTTGAAGCTCCTACTTGACTATTGCCTTGGGGGTAGTATGGGGTGCAAAATGGTGTTGGATGTGAAATTTCTAACAAAGGGTTTGGACTTCTTGATTTTTGAATGGTTTACCATTGTTAGTAATTATGGTGAGGGGGATACCATAGTGGCATGTATAATGTAATGGAGAATGAATTTAGATATTTGGATGCTTGTGGTGTAGGTGAGTGGAATGGCTTCCACCCATTTTGTGAAGTATTCGATAGAAATAATAATGAACTTGTGTCCATTGGATGATGGTAGATGGATTTTACTAACGAGGTTAAGCCCCCATTGTGAAAAGGGTCATGGAGTTGTACTGGGTTGCAATTCTTGTGATGGAGCATGAATTAGGTCCTCATGTTGTTGGCAAGGAAGGCATTTCTTAACAAATTGGTGAGCATCATGTTCCATTGTTGGCCAATAGTACCCTGTTCTTAGAATTTTTTTATGAGAGTATGTCCACTGTAGTGTGCCCCATAGATACTTTCATGTACCTCTTGTAAGGTTGTTTGTGCTTCTCTAGAATCGAGACACCTTAAAAGGGTACCATCAAGACTCTTTTGATATAGGGTATCACCGATAAGGGTGAAGCAAGAAGCTCGGAGGATGAATGTGCGGTGTTGGGTAGATGATAGGTCAGGTGGAATGATGTTATCGTGGAGATAGTGGTAGATGTCTTAGTACCAGGGGGATAAGGGACCAATGATGTCACAGACTAGTTCTGATTGTGAGATATCATAGGCTGGTATATGTAATTCTTCAATGAGGAACTCACACCACTGACTATTTTCCTGCATATCTACAAGAGAACCAATGGTGGCCATTGCATCTACTACTTTGTTATTAAGTCTCAGGACTTGCTTGAACTGGATTTTAAAAAAAAATTCCTTAAAATCATCTACCATCCTTTTATAAGGTAGGAGCTTGTCATCCTTTGTCTTGTATTCATTATTCACTTGTTTTATGACCAATTGAGAGTCACCATAAACCATTAGCTTTTCTATTTTCCATTGAATTGTCATGCAAAGTCCTATGATGAGCGCTTCATATTTTGCTACATTGTTGGTGCAAGGAAAGGTTATTTTGTATGACTTAAGGATGTAGTCTCCATGTGGGGTAACAAATAGGATCCCTGCCTCCAATCCATGATGTGTGTATGACCCATCAAAATACATTTTCCATTTTGATGTAGGTGCTATTGTGAAAATGGACTCATCTAGAAATTTTGAAAGTAGTCCAGATGTTCAGTTAGAATGGGTGTGTCCGCTAGCTAGTCAACTATGACCTATCCTTTGATGGCCTTTCTTTCTATATATTCAATATCAAACTCATTGAGGATCATTACCCATTTAGCCATACATTCTGTGAGAGTTGCTCAAGATAATAAGTACTTTAATGGATCTATCTTTGTGATGAGCTTTGTTTTATGGTTGAGCATGTAATGTCGTAATTTCTTGGAGGTAAATATGACTACAAGACATGTTCTTTTGATGGATGTGTAGTTAATCTCATACCTGACTAATGTACGGTTGATGTAGTAGATGGATCTTTCTTTTCCATTATCATCATGTTGTACTAATAATGCCCCTATTATTGTCTCTGTTGTTGAAATTTATAGTAACAGGGGTTGTCCCGATTGAGGTGGCATGAGGACTGGTGGTGTAGCAAGATATTCTTTCAAATGTTCAAAGGCCTTTTGACAATTTGAATCCCATATGAATGCCACATCTTTTTGAATGAGTTTTTGGAATGGTTGGCATTTATCAGCTAGTTGTGCTATGAAGCATCTAATAGATTAGAGTTTTCCTTGGAGGCTATGTAGCTGCTTCAAATTCTTTGGTGGAGGCATTTCAACTATAGCTTTTACTTTTGCTATTTCCACTTCTATGCCTCATCATGACACAATGTAGCCAAGGAGTTTGCCTAATGTAACTCCGAAGTCGTATTTCTTTAGGTTAAGACGCACCTTGTATTCTTCTGGTCAGTCAAATATCTTTTCCAAGACATCCAAGTGATCTTCTCTAGTTCTTGATTTCCCTAATAGGTCATCCACATAATCTTCCATGATGTTGTGAAACAAATCATGGAATATAATGGTCATGGCTCTTTGATAGGTTGCACCTACATTTTTAAGACCAAAAGGCATGACGACCTAGCAATAAGTGCCCCATGCACAAATAAATGTCATTTTGTGTTGATCTTCCTCAGTGATCTTGATTTGATTATATCCTAAAAATCTATCCATGAGTGACAACATCTCATGGCCAACTGTCAAGTCTACTATGATGTTAATGTTTGCTAGGGGAAAGTCATCTTTGGGGCATGCTTTGTTTAGGTCCCTAAAATCTATGCATACATGGATGCCCCCAGTGACTTTTGCTAATGGTATGATGTTTGAAACCCATTCAGGATAGTCAATGGATTGAATAAACCCAACATCTAAGAGCTTTTTGAGTTCAACTTTGACAAAAGTGTGACTTGGGGATTCATCTTTCTGAGATTTTGCTTAACTAGCTTTGCATCAAGATGCACTGTGAGGTGATGTACCACTAATGCTGGGTCTATCCCAGGCATGTCAGCATATGTCCATGCAAAATTATGGCTTCTTTCTTTGAAGAATGCCAAAAAGGCTGCTTGTTCTATTGATGTCAGGGAGGCTACTCGAAAGGTGATCTTTGGTGACTCTTTTGTGCCCAAGTTCATTTCTTGAGATTCTTCCACTAATATGGGTGATCTTTCTTGATATTGTGTTGGGACTTCAGGGAGGTCCATTCTCTCATCTCCTGGTGCCTCGAGGAGGTTTTCATCAGGAGACACATCCTTTATTTTTACTTTTTTGTCATTCAAAAGTACCACATAGTGGTTTTTACTAGGGGATGTATTTTTTATTTTGATATTTTTGTGACTAAGATATGTGGAGGTCTCCCCAAAGTAGGCAGATGCATTGAGTTCTATGATATAGCCTGCTTTATGATCTCCTAGGGGGATATATTCTCTAACCCCAACAATTCTGTAATGGATTTATTATTTTGAACAACATCCAGGATTGGAGGTCCTTGTTGGTCCCAATCGATGAGTTGGGGGTAAATGAGTGGAAGGTCCCTGAGTGGTAATGTCATGGTTGATAGGGTATAGATAGTACAAACGGATGACTTGAATAGTTCAGTGAAGTCTTTAAAAGAGTCTTGATGATCCTCTTCATTAGTGTTCTCAATTGCAAGGAAGGCTTTAGCAACCTCATTTAAGATATACTCTAGTTCCATGGAGGCAGATTCGTGATTTCCATACCCTAAGCCTTGATGGTAGGGATTCTTAGTTGCTTGAATTGGCTCGAGGATTCCTTGGTCATGAAGGCCTAAACCACCTTGTCCTTTGTAGCCCATGCTTTTAACAATAGTGATACCCTTTCCATATTTCTCAATAGGTAGGATAGGAGCTTTATTTTCTTCTTCTTCATCTTTATATAGCTAGGATGATACATCTTCAAGAATATCTTGCTCCATTAGATGTTTACACTCAAAGATTGGAGATGGTTTGCATTTTATGACAACCGTGGATATTACCTTTGATTTGGGTTTGCCAAATTCTTTAGGGGATGCTGGAAGTTGTCCTACACAAAATGCACCATGGAGGTTGTATTCTCCACATCCCATGTTACTGACTTTGATCTTGATCTTGGGTGTAAGTGAGGGTTTAGAGGTGGATGAAATGTTGGATGGATTAATGTAAGAAGTGGAAGGTTTTGGATTATTATAGGAAATGGATGGCTTAGTGGCATTGTTAAAGGTTTTATTGTGTCCTTCCAAAAAACTATAGTATTGGAAAGGACGAGGGTCGGTGTATATGGTATCTTTAGTCCCATTGTGTGGAAATTTGAGACATTGGTGGAAGGTAGATGGGATTGCCTGCATGGCATGGATCCATGGGTGACCGAGGAGGATGTTATATGGGAGATTAAGATCTAGCACTTTCCATTTTGTCTCTAAAATATTTTGTCCAACTTGTATTGGGAGCTTGATGGTTCCTTTAGAGTGCCATTTTGTGTCATCATATCCCTTGATGGTTATGATTTCACATGAGTCAACAACCACATCAGATATCCCAAATGTTTTATTAATTTTAAAGTGCACAGGTTTAGGCCAAAACCACCATCTATTAAGACTCGTTTAATGGTGTGTTTATTGATGCAAACTTCAATGTGTAGGGCCTCATTATGTGATGGGTTGGATATGGAGAGGTCTTGTTTGGAAAATATTAGATGGTGAGGTGAGGAGAGATGTCCTACCATGGCTTGTAATTGATTTACATTCATGTCATTGGAGACGTGGGTTTCCATCAATGGTTTGTCAAGTAATTCAAGGATGGATATTTTTGTGGAGGTTTTGCCAAGGTATTCAAGGAGATTATATTTGTTGGTGGGTGGGTGGTTTGTGGGTGTAGATTTGGTATCTTGACCTTCAGTTGGAGCTCCTCGAATGGATATGTAAGCACGACGAGTAGTGACAACACAATTATGGGTTTTGGCACATATGGTGATGGTGGCCACATAGTTAGGACATTCTTCTCTACAACCCATAATAGAATCAAAAGAAGATGGAGGGGGAATGATATTATATGCTTGATTGGAGCTAGAGGATTTTCCCTTGTTATGATTGGGAAGTGGATCCTTGTATGATCTCCTAGGTTTTTGTTAGGCGATCTCTTAGGAGGTTCGTCGATTGTAATATCACCATGACCTATAAGATCTTGTATGTAATTCTTTAACCGCATACATTCAAATGTTTTATACCCTTTTACATGGTGATATTCACAATAGGCATTCTCATTAAACCATGAGGGTTTGAGTTAGTTGTCATCATAAGGGCAAATGGCCGGTAATGTGATCAAGTCATCTTTAAAAAGGTTTCGTAAGACATTTTCAATGGATTCCCCTAAGGTTGTGAATTTTCTTCTAGGTGTGTTGTTTTGTCTTAATTGACCCTTAGGAATGTTGACGTTATTGTTATTTTTTAAGGGTGGGTTAGATCGTGTAGGTGTTTGTATGTTTTGGACATTTTTGACATCGGTTACACCATCGTTGAGAGTATTTTTATTTTTTCCCCAAAAGTGAGGTTTCTCATAGGATCGATTGTTATTATTTTTGGTGTTGTTGTTATTGCTGCTACTATTGTTGACTTTATTGTTGGTTTTCTTATCATTTTTTTCTCTATAGATTTAATGGCTCCGTTGGCTATGAGAGCTCTCTCAATTGTATTGCCTTTGTTGATAACTTCTTCAAATGTGGAGGCACATTGAGTTTGGAGGTGGAAGCCCATTTCTTGGTTTAGGTTTGTCATTAAAATAGTGACCAATTATTTTTCTAGGATGGGCCATGGGAGTTTTCTTGCAAGGCTTCTCCATCGTTGTAAAAAAGAAATGAAGGTTTCTCCATTTTTTTGTTTTGTATTGCAAAGATCCGTCATTGACACTTCGTGTTCAAAGTTGTAGGTGAAGTGATTGACGAATTTTTGTGCGAGTTCATGAAATGTTTTGATTATGGGGGGAAGATGTGCAAACCATTTGATTGCTTGTCTTCCTAAGCTTCTATAGAAAAGCCTCATGAGATACGTATCGTCATAAGAGACTTCTAGGCAAGCAATGTAGAACTCCCTTAGGTGTTCTCGGGGGTCTCCTTTCCCTTTGTATTTATCAAATTTGGGTGTTTCAAAGTTCTTGGGAAAGGGTAGAATGTTGATGGAGCGATCAAAAGGATATGGACAAATATCCTCAAATGAATATTGTTTCCTTTTGTGTCCTTGTCGGATGTCATCTACTCTTTGTATCAAATTTTGGACAATTTGTGATAAATTTGTGGTAGATGGCTTTGGTATGTTGGTTTGTTGTTGATGGATGAGATATTGGAGGATATTGGGTAGTTGTTATTGTTGTTGGTTTGGATGTTGGTGGGTGATGCGTTGTTGAAGGATGTTTTGTGGTATTTGTTGTTGTTGTGGATTTTGGTTTTGTTATTGTTGTTGTCAAAGTTGGAGTTGTTGGAGAAATGTTTGGTTAGAGTTTTGAGCGGAAAATGATATGGGTGGTTGTGAGATAGGAGGTTGTACGTATGTGAAGGTGGATGTTTGTGGATTTTTGCTAAGGTTGTTGAATGTATTATTTGGTGGTTGGGAGAAAAGTTAGGATATGAAAAAGATGGTATTTGCATCAAATTGGGGTACACTAGTGGAAGCACTTGTGTAGGTTGTATTATTCAGTATGTTGAGGGTGATTTGTGGAGTGGTTGTGGGTATGGTTGATGTAGATACTGATATGGGAGATGATTTCAATTTTGAGGTGTCAGGTGGATTATTTGATGATGATGGTTGCGAAGTGTTGGGGATGTTTGGCACGTTGACTCCATTTTGAAGGAGGAAGTTCATGTACCTATTAGGATTAGATCTTAATATATGGCCTAATATTCCCATGGCCCGTGGGTCTTGTGTGAAGTCCATGACTTCTTGGTCAATATCATGATTGTGGTTATTCGATGGTTGTGATTGCTCCCCAATGGTGTCAATGATAATGTTATTTTCATCTATGTCGGGCATCCCATATGGCCTATGCAGTTCCATTTCTTGTTTCCTCCTAGCTTGTAACCTTGTTTGTGTCATACAAAAGAGAATTTTGGGTTGATGTTGTGGTGATAGGTGTGGGTAAAGGACGTGACCTTAGAAATTAGTTTTCAAAAGTTTGGACCAAAATGGATGAGTGAATGATTTATGATGGTTTGTGAATGATTTTGGATAAAATTAATGATCAAAGGATACTTTAGATGATTTTTTTATGATGTTTAAAAGGATAATTGGGATATCCAATCCAAAGAGAGATTAGATAAATCTAGATCTTGTAGGTTTCAAAAGGATTTTCCTCCTCTTACTTAAGGTAGACAAGACACTTAAGAAAGAAGGGAGATAGGGGATTATTCTACTTGAGGTATACAAGACGCACCAAAAAAAAATAAGATCCTTAGAGTCCACTAACATAGGAGTAGTCTAAGCCCCTAAGCTAATTTATCTAAGGTTGATAGGGCTAATTTATAAAAACTTAAGATAGACAAGTTCTTAAGCATATTATAAATTAGGGGATAAGGATAAGATCTAGATTTAATTTAGCACAAATTTGATTTGGAAAATGATTGGGTTTTGGTTTGATTTGGATTATTTTGATTGTGGTTTGGGATGGATTTTGATTGGATTTGATGGAGTTAGGATTTTGGTTTGGGGATAATTTTAATGAATGTTTGTCAAGAATTTAGTGAAATGGATGGGGTGAAGATGAAGATCCAAAGATGAAATTAATAAATTAAGATTTTCCTAAGATCAAATGGGATATGTGTGATGGTCAAATTTTGACAAAGGATAGCTTAAGTGGAGAGTGGATGATTTTGGGGTGGTTTTCAAAAGTTGCCACTTTCTAGGAATTGTCAAATTATGCCTAGGAGATCAAATATTAGTCAATTGGTGTTTGTAGGATGTTGGAAATGGAGGCACTGATAGAAGCATCGCAAGTGCTGATAGGATGACCAGCTAACAGGAGGCATCAAAATGGCAAACGTCGGCGTTGACAGACAGGCCATAAGCACTAACAGTCTGAATAGAGGTGCTGATAGTTTGTTTGCAAGTGCTGACAGGTTGAACAAAGGCGCTAAAATATTGTCCTAAGGTCTTAAATTTGTTTGATTTGTATGAAAAATTAATTTTCTTGGCTTCAACTCTTTGGCAAGAGACTTTGCAAACAAAGAAAACACAATGGTTGAGTGATTTCAATTCATAAGATCAATTTTGCTTTCACAGGTCTTAACATAAAAGGTATGCCAATCACATGAACATCCCTATAATTATTCAAGTAGGAGTGTATGAGACCATAAGCCCACCTCGTTGCCTTTATTTAGGTGTAACCTGCAAGTCCCATGAGGAGGAAACTAACCACTTTTGATCAGCCAAGATTACTCTTACGGTGCGAGGGGAGAGCATACACTGCATGCACACCCATTTCTAGAGGGAGTTTGCACTTAGAGATAATATCAATGTGGCTTGTGCAGTGAGTAACTTCCTCGGCCTAACTAGTATCCGATGCATTACAATCTCATACGGCCGAAAGGTATTAAGCTAGGCTTGAACAAGTTACTAGAGAGTCCCTAATATACTCTATGAACGTGGGGCACAAACTGTGAACACTAGTCCATTGAAAGGATGTGGCATAAGCAATTATGCAAATACCACTTCACCTTATGTCTGAAATCACTCGGGGCCCCAAGGTTGTCCCAATGACAACGTGACTAGATTGGGGTACAATTTTCCTTCTCCCCCATTTGATACACCCCATCGGTACGTGTGGATGAGCCCATCCCTTAGGGTGATGACATCCCTAAGTAGGCCTCTTAAGAATAAACCACTACTCACTTTTGATCACCCAAGATCGCACGAAGCGCGCATACGTGAAAATAGTGACCCCTTTGGGATACAAATAAACAAAAAGTTTGCACAAGGACTTTTGATCCCCAAGATCACCCTAAGGTGTGAGGGGAGAGAATACATCCAAATGCAAACACAAGCATGGAAAACAATTCTTTAACCCCTACTTTAATTAATGTGCAACTATGCTAGTGAATAAAAACAAAGCCTTTGACTATGGTGCTGCACAAAAGGGGTTAGTAGTTTGTTTAAAATGCTTGGTCAGACATCAACTATCTACAAAAAATTATGTTAGTGCCTAAAAAATTGAATTCAAATCTATCAAACCATAGGCGCTAAAACAAAAACCGCAGGAACTAACAGAAAGACCTAAAGCGTTGCAGAATAGAATGTGAGTGATGACTCAAAGGCCTTATGCACTACAACAGAAACCTTAAGTGCTAAACAAAGCTGAAGAGGTGTCAAAATAGAAACCAAAGACACTACTATATTGTTCTAATGTGCTAACAGAGAACACGCAAGTGCTAAAAGGACTAAAAAAGTTTATGATACCTGCGAGTTGTCACAAAGACCGAAGGCGTTGATTCAGAGTCCAGAGGTGCTGATACGACCCAGAATAGAACCCTACACAAAATCAAGTTATTTTCACCACAAAATGATTAAAGAAAGTGATCAAGAGCATACAGGGTTAGCACAATAAAACTAGAATGTAGCTTTAACCCAAAAGGAGACCCAATAGTATAAATTTGCAAGATTGAAATAGCTTCTAATAATTTTCTAAATGTAAGAGACTAAATGATTCTCTAAGAGTGATCTAAAATCCTATCAAATATGCAATCTAGAATTTAGAAAGCCTTACAAATGTTAGCTAAGAGAAACCAAGTGTTAAAAATGATTTGAAATTAAAGTGAATTCCTAATTGTGGCCAGAGGTGCTGAATCAGGGACCAGAAGCGTTGAACTGTGAGCCACAAGCACTGATAGGTGGACCCGAGGCACTGACAGAGGATCCAGAGGTGCTAAATAGAGTACCAAAAGTGCTAAAACCTACAAAAACATAGTCAACACAAAGAACTATCATTATTCTAAAAATGTAGGCACCAACAGATGGTCCATAGGTGCTAAACAAAGGACCGGAGATGTTGAATTGGTTGTCGAAGGTGTTGATATGATCTACATGACAAGAATTCACAAAAACCTTCAAAAAGAGTTAGATACAAGGACATGGGTCCCACCGAGTGTGCAAAATGAAGATGCGGGAGAACTAAAAGATGATTAAACATAAATAAAAGCATAAATGAAGATATTATACCTTAAATCTTCAAGTCATCCATTCTCCTTGATAAGGTTAGGAAATAGTGCACCCAAAGCAATTTCCTAGCTTTAAACTCTAAAATGGATGTAAATTACTCTAATAATTAGCACAAGTAGGATAAAATGGATTGGCAAGGAATTAAGCTAAATATTGACTATGAATTTGGCATAATGTGGATGAAAATGACTTGAGTTGAAAAATGCTTGGAGGAGGCTTGTATTTATAGAGTTTTTGGAGGATTTTGGATTAATGGTGGAGGTTCAAAGTTGAGATCTAAGTGTGGAGATGAAATGGTGAGATTGAGGGTAGATTTGATCAACAATAATGGATGGCTCTCATTATTTTTAAAATTTTAATTAACCTTGGGAAGGCTTTGCATTAATGAGGATTAATAAAAAGTTGGAGTTTATGGGTGAGTGGGATGAGAAATGACACGTGCATGCTTTTGGCAAAGACATGTGTGAACATTTTATATTAAAAATACTCTTGCATGAAAGTGGAAAGGTGAGGTGGAGACATATGGGGTGTGGGGAGACAAGATAATGGAGGTTTAGGATAATTAATTAAGCGATTAACTTAATTAATATGGCTATTGCAAATTAGTAGAGGGGTTAATTAGTGGTTTGGATTAATTAAGCAAGCATTTACTTAATTAATTTGGGTCTAGGGGCTAGGTAGGGTGTGATAGCTAATTAATAAATTTTATTTATTTAATTAGGCTAGGTTTAGGTCATAGGCTAGGGGGATTAATCAAATAAGTGTGTTTTATTTGATTAATCTAGGTTAGGGGATGAGGAGAATTAATCTAAATAAATATTGGGAATATTTATTTAATTAGTTGGGGATAACGGTTAAGGCATAGTAATAAATTAATTTAATTTATTATAGGTGAATAATTAAGATGAATGGTTGAGATGAATGTCTAGGATAAATTAATTAAATAAATATTTAATTAATTTGGTGAAAAAACAGGGTTAGTGATGCAAGGATACGAGAAAGTGGCTTGCAAAGTCAAGGCATTTTCAAGTGTCTACAGAACACATGCATAAGCACTCATATAATGAAACAATCAAGAATTATTATCCACTTAATTCATTTACAGATAGTTTCACATGAAGGTAAGGGAAACATGCACCAATAAATTATTCAATATTCTTGACTTAGATGAAGCTTCAATTATGGTAAGGTCTTAGTCTATAGATTTCTTAGATTCATAGTTTCACTTTCTAATTATTCTAATGTCTAGTTTCTTGAGTCTCATGTTAACTAGAGATGAGTTCCTTTGGTCTCTTGGTCTCTCGATTTGGATTTGACCTTCACAAAAAATGGTTTTTACATATTAATTAACTAAGGCCATGATACTCCAATGGCCCCACTCCCCTACAATGTTTATCAATCATTAATTAGAGGGAAGCAAAGAGGTATCCTGGTAAATTTAATTTTAATTCTTCCCTCTTTTCACCATGCCTTAAATGGTTCAAAATTCTCATAGTAGGTCCAACAATAGTTTTGTACTATCCCTCACATGTGAAATACTTCATAATCAATAATGCAATAGTATTCTAAGGCTCAAAAAGGTTGTCTTTCTTTATTCCCTTGCTCTCCCCTCCTTTATTTCCCAAAACTTGTTGAGTCATGGACTCTCCTTCCTTCTAGAAGGTTAATATTAACTCATTATATGAAATTCCCTAGTGTGAAAAATATCCTACCCTTTAGCAAGAAATTTAGAAATGGAGGTGAAGGTACCAAGAGTCACCTTGATTTCTTATCATGGAGGGTGAAGTGAGGCCCATCAAAATTTTGGACAAATTGCTCAACAACATCTTCATTATATCCTTCAATTTTTTGGAGAAATCCTAATAAACCTATAAGATTGAAAATTCCTGCAACTTCCCCATTTTCTAGTAATGGCTACATAGATTCTAGCTATGTCTTACATTTGTGTGACATTTTTTCTATTGTGAATGGCGAGGTGATGAGAGATTGAGAGAAATACACAAAGAGGAGTTTCTTGATGAAGTTTTCTAAGTTGTTTTACACAAGAAAATGATGAAATATCATCTATAGAGAAGGTTTATATGGGTTCTTTGGTGTGTGAGAAGGTAATTGCAAAATGATCGCATAATTACTATACACACAAATTACTAGTTCACATGTATGACAATAAATGTGTTTAATTTGAATTTGAGTAATTTGTGTCTTACAGTCACTCTCCCCACATTTGAACTATGTCAAAGTAATCATTGGTTTTAGCAATTAAGGCTACTTACTTTTTATGTGGACAAGTGGAGAGTTAAGAGGTTGGATAATTTAAGTGGATTCAATTGTAGATTAAGGAAATTCTGGTTATACTTAAAAGAAAGAATAGGAAATGTACCTAGCCATACTCCTAGTTATCCTTGAGTTATCATGCTAAGATTGTAATTGAGATAAAAATACATCGCTTCAAAGTTTTGGAATGCATTTTGCACCCCAAAGAACTGAGGCGACCTTGATCTCTAGTTAGTAATGATCTCTAATGTGATCCATGGAACTAGTAGACACTTCCAAAGTAGATAAGGGAATCTCTGGAGTCATTATTGAAGAAGGCTCTAGAATTATTATTTAAAGAAGGCTTTAGAGTTATTGTGGAAGATAAGCATTGGAAAAGACTCTAAAGTTATGAAACAAACTAAAGAAGGATATGGAGGTATCATTGAAAAAGAGGTCCAAAATTATTGTTAAAACAAAAACTCTAGAGTTTATTGTTGGAGAAGTGTTGCAAGTATGTGCCTAATCGGTGTTGTCATTGATGTCAACATATCTGTGTTGTCATTGGTGTCAATTGTGCTCCTATCTTGTTGTCTTCTTGTAATGAGTAAGATTCTTTTTATTTACTTATCTAAGTAATCTTGATGTTGAGGATATTAAGAAAATTAGCCTCTCTAGTAGAAACAGGGAGTTGCAGTGGAAACAGTGTATTGCATACAGAAGAATAGTCTAGAAGAATGCTCTACATTTTATGTAGAATGAATATCTTTGTCTACAGATTGGAATTTATTTAGAAGTCCATCTGAAGATGCTATGTTCCAATTTTGAGCCTCTGGTATGAAGAATTGAGTGAGTTATGTTCACCAAAGTGAAAATAACTTTTTTTGTATGTTTGGCAAAGACAGGGAGAAAGTGTTATGCGCTGAATTCCTCCGCATTGAAGTATTTCAGTCTATAGTTGTAGAGCTAAGTCTAGAATGATGTTATGTGCCTTCAACTTCAATGGTTCATGATTTGGTGGTTCGCAAGCTATCCTTTCCTTACGACAGTGGCTGACAGTATTGTTCTTGTGCTCCGGTTTGAAGAATCTTCTTGACATAGTGGTTAGAGATTGTGTGGTTGTTCCTGATGATTACAATGTGCTTATGGATGTCCCTTGATCATGTTCCTACCTTTGGATTGGTCCGCAAAGAGAAAATTGGATTATGGATGGAGAATGTTCTTAGCAGACCTTGTGTTCTCACCAGTCTTGGCCGACTTGGTTGATTTCACTAATTGCGGAGATATCTTGAAGTTTGTGGAAGAGTGTCGTGGTATGAAGAATTGTGTTTGAGTCCTAGCTAAGGCATGGGGTGATTCACATACATCTTTACATATTTTTCTTAGCAAATTTGTATTAGGTCTAGACCTATTCTGTGTATGTTTTTAATGCCAACCTTGGAGATTGTTCCAACGGTTGATGAATGTATTGCCGACCTTGATGTACATTCCAAGGTTGATGAATTGTATAAAAGCATGTAATAGAGCAGCAAAAATGAGAGAGTGTGTGAATATGAGGAGATAAGTGCGAAGGTGTGAAAGAGCAGAGCAGAGAAGTTTTATTGTGCTTCAAAGGAACTGAACTCATGCATGGAGTAGATGCTACTTAATCAGTTCACCATTTTGGTAGTGAGCCACCCTTTGTAGTGACCAATTTGGGCGTGAGCCCTATAGGTAGTGAGCCTCTATTTTTTGGTATTGATATAACTTATATATTTATGTGGGCTAACACCCACCATGGTTTTTCCCTTTTAGGGTTTTCCACGTAAACATCTAGTGTCTCCTGTGTTGATTATGTTATTGTGTTGAGCTCCTCATTTTATGCTTTCATGGTTATATAAGAATATAAGTAATTGATAAGTTGTTCATAATTGGTTAAAATTTTTAGGACAACTGATTCACCCCCCTCTCAGTTGTTCAGTGCAGTCCAACAAGAAGGCCCCAAAGAGTTGCTACAAAGGGAACTCTAGAGTTATCACTAGAAAGAAGCTCTAAAGTTCTTTCCAAATAGAGAGTGCCAAATTTCTTTCAAAAAAGTAGACCTTATAATTTTATTGGAAGGTAGACCCTAGAATTTCTATTTGAAGGGTGGCTCCAAAGTTTTTGCTAGAAGATGAGTTGACTCCAAATTCTTTGTTGAAAAGAAGGCTCTAGAGTGATGAAGAAAACTAGACTCTAAAATAATGAACAAAAGTGAACTCTAGAGAAATAAAGCTACAACAAACTCTGAAGTAATGAACAAAAGTGTACTCTAGAATAAGGAAGATGAAAATGAACTCTAGAGTGATAAACTAAAGTGAAGTCTAGAGTGATAAAGCTAAAAATGAACTCCAAAGCAATGAACAAAAGTGGAATTCAGAGTGATGAACTAAAGTGATCTATAGAGCAATAAAGTTGAAAGTGAAATCTAAAGCATAGTAACTAAAAGTGAATTTTGGAGAATGAAGAAATGGAATGAGCTTTGAAGAAATTGAAGGTTGACTCTAGAGTGATGAAATAAAGGGTCTAGACAAATTCTCTTAAAAAAAGATCCACTATGGGCTAGTTTTCAATTCATCTCTTTTTTTGAAGAGCTTCAATTTATTGGTGTTCAACTGTCCTTGTTTATTTGGTCCTAATGCCTCTTTTTAGATTTTCATTGTGATAGAAGAGGAGGACCCCTTCACACAACAAAGGTATGGCTGATATAAAATGAAATTAATAAACTCTTCCTTCATGGTTAGGCATTAATATAGATGTAACCTATTCCCATTCACCAATAGGACTCTGGTCTCTCCATCAATTAGTGTTATTTATATAGCTCCATTATCAAAAAAAAATTTTGTCATAGAGGCCCAGCTAGAGGGTGCAAAGTTTGCCCTTGAAGTCTTTATACCTAGAGTCAAACAATAGAGCCCAATCTCCTCTCTTGAACTTTCCTTTTCAAATTTGTTGATAGTGCCAAAGTTTCCATTACTATTAAATGAGTTTGGTCTATTGCAACACCTCAAGTCTTATTTTATCCAATTCATTCAACTATAATGCCTATTCATGTTGTGTCTAAGTCAAATTGAGCCACACCTTCATTATTTTTGTGAGTGTTTGAAGCTTGAGTTTGATTGCAAGGATTGATTTATTCCCAAAAAAATAACTCATAGGGAGTGAGCCATGTGGTTGATTCCAAGTAGTGTTATAGGCCCAAACTATCTCATTTAATTTCCTTGAACAATCTGTTCTACTGGTTACCATTGCCCTTGTTAGTATGTTTTCCAATTGTTTATTTATGACCTCCACTTGACCATTTGCCTACAAGTGGTATGGTGAATATTTATTGTGCTTTATCTAGTACTATTCTTGTTTAGTAGAAAAGAGATCACAAGCCTAAATAGTTAAACTAGTTCATCCCTCTTCTACAAAACATTGGGGCACAAACTAAGCATAGCTTCTACCCAAGGAGGAGAGCCAAACTATTGGGGTTTCACCCTTTTGTTGTATATAGAAGTGTTGAAATTAAGGAACACTAAGAGGGGGGGTGAATCAATGTTCTACAAAACTTAATATTATGTCCCTTTATTGATTTACCACATACATCCAAAATAAAGAAGCATGAACATAAGATCAGAAACAATAAGATCATAACACATGAACACCAGGATTTTTACGTGGAAACCTAGTTAAGGGAAAAACCATAGTGGGGGTTAACCCATAAGAATTTATACTCTGTTAAAAGTATTACAAATGGGAAGGCACATGCCTTCGAGCACACTTCCCAGAGCTCACTTCTCTAAGGAGGCTCACTTCCTACAAAATTGATTACAAGAGTTCACTGAAATGTTTGAACTAAAGAATATCATCTAACTATGCAAAATAATAGTTCTGGTTAAGCTCAGTACACTAACTTTACACACTTCATCTTTCTCTACCCTACTTTACCATTCTACCATGATTCAGAGCTTAGATCTTCTTGCTTCACACTTGATACTACTATACTTCACACTTATCCATTCATATTCACGCTCTCACATTCAGAAATGCTCGAATCCATCGATCATATATATCCACTACATGAAATTACATCAACTGCAATCAGCCTTAAGAAAACTTGGAAACTATTTCAAGAACACTGTTCTGTCAGCTGAATCCATGCACAAACATCAATGCGGACAAAGACTTATGTATCCATGTTACCTCACATGTCATCCAATACCACTGGATCTCATAGGTTACTCGACCAACCACTTCTCTTCATCCACACAAGGATCAAACACCTAGTCAACCTATTTTTCACCGGACTGAACTGTCTAACCAAAACCTGATACTTAGATGCTTGTAACTTACAATCCCTTCAATATCAAAGGCTAAAATCTTGAATTTAGGTAGCCCTGACATCCCCTAACATTCCCTCAGATATGCATCTCAAGATGATTACCTATGGAGAAATGCGGACCAAAATGCTAAACCCTGTCATATGCTCTGTTCCTGTCTATCCAGACTTAGACAAATCTGCAATTTGACTTCCAATATGATCCACTGATACAATACAGATGTGTAAGATAGATTTAGTTGTCATCAATGACAACACCTGACATGCCTAGTAGTGTCTCTTGCCAACAATCTCCCCCTTTGGCATTGATGGCAACACTTAGTGAAAAATGACTAAGTGTTAGAACAACTCCCCCTTACTATGTACACTTGTGATTTCTAATGCTCCCCCTTACATGAATTCCTCATTTTTCACTATTTTTCCTCTCCCCCTTTGACATCAATGGCAAAGGCTAGGATCCGCATATCAAAATTCATGCAAAAATTTTATGTACATGGGTCAAAACTCTAAGTATATACTTCTGCATATGAACACATAGTCCTTAAGCCTTGTTCATCAGCAAAAAGATATCACCAAAAATGTTTTTCAACCGTGACAATTCAATATCCTAGTTCTTCTTTATGCTACCCAAAACGGATATATGCCCTAAACAAAAATGCCTATGATTCTATCTTTTGAAGATCAGTAGGATCACTAGTAGCAACAGTAGCTTGGGATTCTGCCAATAGATCATACATAGTTTCTAACTTGGGGAAAATCAGTCCCTGAAGCTCATCCAATCTGCCCAAAACTTTGACTTTTTCCTTCTCCAAATTACTCAATTCATTTCACAAACTCACTACTTGGCATTCTTTGGTTGCTACAGACTCAATTAAAGGACTATAGGACTGAGAAATGTTAGACAATTTGAGCTCTAAGTCCTTAATCTTCTTCTCAATATCTTCAACAACCTTAGACTGATTTAGACAAAACTTATAAATCTATGCACCTTTAGAGAGAGAATTTTGAATACTCTTTACACTAGTGTCAAGCACTGATCTATCATAACTAATTATTTTCTTTATTCCAGCAAATCTCTTCTCATTGTATTCATTTTTTACTTTAACTTCTGCTGACTTCTCAGAAGTTTCAAAATGAGTACTTACACACAACAAGTGGTATCAGAGTGTAAATCATAAAACACACAACAACAGAAATTGCACATAGAAAATAGAACTTTCTTTATTGATTTGGACAACTTATTACATTACAGAAGCTCAAATACCATCAGAGGAATCAACCCTCCACAAGCTGCAACACATTATCGCTTCCTATCACAAGACTCTCGAATCATCAGCCTTCTATAACCCCAAATTAGCTATAGTTTATGTTTTCCCGCCTATTCTTGACTCTACACTTTCCCCCCTTAACTCTACTACTACCCAGGGTTCCCAAAAAAATGGTTATTATTAGCCTTTTTGGCGGCCAACAACCTAATTTCAAAATTTGCATCTCCCTCCAAAAATAGGTCAACTTCTAGGAGCCATAACTTTTGATCCAGGTGTCTGATTGACGAACTGTTTTATGTGTCAGAAAGCTCATGGAGTGCTCTATGCGTTAAAAGCCTGCTCTACTAGTTCTGGCCATGTTCAGGCCCATACGGGACCATTTAGTGCCTCAAACCTGAGTTTAAATAATTTTCAAGCATTTTTTGGGAAACAAAAACTTTAATATCTTTCAGCTCGCAAATGATCTTTGTGTGATTCCTTTGCCAAAGGTCTTATATTTCCATTATGAAGCTTCGTGTAAATTTTTACTTCAATTTGTGCCCAAATGCAAACTTTCTAAAAATAGCAAGTTGCTATTTTTAGCATTTTGGAAAAATTGAAAGTTCTACATCATTATTCAAGCGATTATGGAACTAGAACCACAAATTTTGAAAAGAAATGGAAAGAACAACAATTTTGAAACACATCTTTTTTTTTGGGTAATGTAAGATTGCCCTTACACCACTAGATGCTCTTGCATCATTGCCTCTGTGCTTGGTTCTTTACGGCCTTCAACTGAGGTAGAGTATCGGTTGAATTCAATCCTATAACTGCCCTTATTGCATCTTTTGTGATTTTAAATGGATGACTCAGCTATAAAAACTCATCATGGATACAGCTCAAAACATATAGGACCCACTCGTCCTCAGTGAAACTCAGAAAATCAACAAATTGTATGAACTTCTTGTCTTTTAGGATTTTGTACTCTAATTTAAGCTCAAAATCATCACCTTTTAAGTGATTCATGAATAGATCAGCAAACCTTGAGTCTCCATGCTCCTCTAAAGGTGCGTGAATGTAAGCCCTAATATCCTGATGTAGAGGCATCCACACTATAACCTTCGCATATAGCATGGATGTCTGCAGACCAACCTCATCATCATCATCTTCGCCATCATCATCATATTCCCTAAAACCACCAACAGCATCATCATATTTCACGTTACACAGTCAGCATCATCATATTTCAGACGATCACAATCATCCTCCTGCCGACTACTATTCACCTCCTCTGTTTTCCTCCTAACATCATCATCATGATGTTCAACGGGCACAAACATCCTCCTGTTGCACTGTTCATCGGGCTCCAAACTCCATCGGCATCATGATATGCAACACTTCCTTCGTCAGCAGGATAACCAATATCCGGTTGCTTCAAATATCCTGATGACGAACACTTCAGCACCTTCCCTTCGATGCTCCGCTAGCCGACGACACAAGCAACAGCATCATGATCTGCTTTATCCGGTTCTCTCGAAACCTCCTGATGATGTTCATACAACCTTCTGCCACGGACTTCCGCCGATACTTAACGACAGCAGGATGAACTCGCGTAGGGGGGATATCTCAATATCCTGATGACGATGACGTCATATCCTGATGACGATGACGTCACCCAATATCCTGATGACCTCTTCAACACTTAGTCAAAAAAACAAACTTTCATTCTCGCATCTACTCACGATACGCGGATGATTGGCACTCTCGATAAGTGATCCTGATGCCGATACGCTCCTCCTCGGCTCCTGATGATGATCACCCCGACGCACTTGCACTTCATGCAATCGACAACATCATGCCGATCTCCTCCACTTATCCGGATGACGATGTCCGAACTGACTGCAGGATATTCACCAAGATTTCCTGATGATGCCGTTTTGGCGAACTTCTTCACTTAGCGAAATTTCACTTCGCCGATCCTCCAGGGATGACCCGATCCACTCTCAGGGTGATCTTCGACACTCTATCTTATCAGCTCGACCTAGCACATGAGGATGCTAGGCTCCTCAACATCTTTCAGTCGCGACCCTGCACACCTGCATGCGAACAGAAAACAAACTACAATCTAACCTACTGTACATTACCATTCCACCGATCAGACGGATCAACCGGTGGAATGGATCAGTAAATCCATGAAGCCCTCTCAAACCAGCAAATCGATTAGATAATGGGATCCAACCAGAGAAAGAACACAAACAGGATCTCTTTATTTGATTTCAAAAGATGCAATACAATGATCAATCTCTCTCTCAGTCTCACTCTCTGCAACCTAGCTCGATCGATGATATCTATCTGTATATGCAATATCAACTGATCTCATGCTTAAATAGATTTTCCTACGAGTACTACTGACCTGACTCCAAGCGGCTGGGAACTCTCCAGGCGGCTGGGAGATCCAACCGGACCCTACCGCATGACAGCTATTCTAACCAACTAACTAAAAATAGCAAAAGCCTGGTCAGCATGATCTTATCATGATCAGCGTGACCTTATTACATGCAATTGGTCTTAACAGACCTTCTTGGAAACATAAACAAGACCTAAACTACTAACTGCCTTATCAAGATCAGCTGTCAGGTAGGTGCTCCTGCACCATACTCCCCAAAAGAAAAGAACTCATGTCCCATGAGTTTAGTATGTGGAAGACTTCCACCTTTACACTTTGCCTTGTCAGTCTTCTGACCTGTTCCAGCTTTGTCTGCTGCTGTCTCTTGGCTACTCCAAGTCTTCTGAACTGCAACTTGCTTTCTGGCAAGTAAATCCTCATGCCTGTTGATGTAGGCCTTTTTCTCACATACCCTGTGTTTATCAGGTTGTCTGATCAGAACCTCTGGCTGAACTGCCTCTTGAACTGCTGAAATGTTCAACTCTATCTTTCTGTCAATCTTTATAGGACAAGCAATAGTCCCAACTATGACAACATCCTTGTCATTCCTTTCAACTGATTGCTGTGGGCAAACCTGTTTCTGCACCTGTTGCTGACCTCTGTCAGTCACAACTGAAACTTTCTTCAGCTTGTTGTCTGTAACAACTTCTTTGCCTGCAGTGTCCTCAACTGCCTTTATGCCTGCTCCTCGAGGCATCTGCACATACTCCTTCTTTCCCATTAAAATGATTTGGGCTGCCTTCTGTACTGCAGCTTTTGCCTGCAAGGGCATCAACTTAATAATCTTCCCATCTTTCTTGATGGTGTAGGTATTAGCATACCCATCATACAGTACCCTTCTGTCAAATTGCCATGGTCTACCCAACAGTAGCTGACAACATTCCATAGGCAAAATATCACACAAAATTCTATCCTGATATGGTCCAATCTGAAAATCCACATATACCTGTTCAGAGACAAAAAGTGATTGACTATCACTCACCCAAGATGCCTTGTAAGGGTGTGGGTGTGGAATCCTTTCCAGCTTCAGTTTATCCACCATCTCCTGAGATACCATATTGTCTGTTGAACCAGTATCAATGACAACCTTACATACCTTACCTTTGCTCTTGCATGTGGTCTTGAAAAGAGCTCTTCTTTGCATCATATCCTTTGATGCCTGCAAACTAATTCTCCTTAACATCAATGATTCTCCACTCTCTGGATATCCATAATTCTCAGGACCTCTGTTTGAACTCTGTGCACTTTCTTCTACTTTCTCTTCTTGTACCAGTTGTACTCTCTTGTCATTAGTTCTATCATTCTTAGATGATGAACCTTTGTTTTCTGGACATTTGAAAGATGGATGACCAAACTCTCCACAGGTGTAACATTTTCCTGAAAATGTAGTAGAACCTCTACCACCTCCAAATCTTCCTCTATTACCTTTCCATCCACCTCTGAAATCAGACTGTCCCTGTCCTTTACCAGTGTCTTCTTGACCCTCATTGGTTTGCTTTTGTGTAGGGGCTGCTCCTCTTCCCCTATTGTTTCCTCTTCCTCTCATGGACTTATCATGTCCTCTATTCATCTTTTCTTCAATCCTGATTGCCATTTGATAACAATCCTCAACATTCTTAGGGTTAGCTAACACTAACTCATCCTGTATGTTAAACCTCAAACCAGCCAAGTACCTAGCCACCTTTTCTACCTCATTCTCATGATGACCAGATCTCATACTTAACAGATAAAATTCCTCAGTATATGCTTTCACATCCCGGTCTTTCTGCTTTAAAAATTGCAGCTTCTTAAACATCTGGATTTCATAATCCCTTGGCAAGAATTTCCCTTTGATCCTTGCTACCATCTTATCCCATGAAGTGATCTTTGACTTCCCTTGCTTCCTTCTCTCAGATTGTACATAATCCCACCATACCAAAGCATGACCTCCTAACTTGGTCTTTGCAATCTTTACCTTCTGATCCTCAGCAACATCTTCACATTCAAAGTGATTATCAAGTGCAGCAATCCAATCTAACAACTCATCTTCATTCAAGCTTCCAGTATATTTGGAAACATCAACCTTTACCTTAGGTTTTTCACTCTGCACTGCCTTTAACAGTTTTGCCAATCTCTGGTCTTCAGCATCCAGATCTTCAGCTACCTCTTCATATTCTTCAACAGTATCTTCATCTTCTTCAGACTCACTGTCTGCCACTTCCCTCTTTTTGTTCTTTTCCAGGGCTGTCAGCCTGGCTTGAAGTGCTTCAGCAAGCTCCTTCATCTTCCTCATCTCTCTAGCATGTTTCTCCTTCATTTCCTGCAATTCCCTTGCAGTACCACTACCTTTCGGAGGCATTTTGTCAACCTCTCAATCAACACACAACACACAATCAACTCTACCTCTACCTCTGCCCTTTCGGTGACAGAATCAACACACAACAGCCCAGACCTTTTGCTGAGCTCTGATACCACTCTGATGCAGAGGCATCCACACTATAACCTTCGCATATAGCATGGATGTCTGCAGACCAACCTCATCATCATCATCTTCGCCATCATCATCATATTCCCTAAAACCACCAACAGCATCATCATATTTCGCGTTACACAGTCAGCATCATCATATTTCGGACGATCACAATCATCCTCCTGCCGACTACTATTCACCTCCTCCGTTTTCCTCCTAACATCATCATCATGATGTTCAACGGGCGCAAACATCCTCCTGTTGCACTGTTCATCGGGCTCCGAACTCCATCGGCATCATGATATGCAACACTTCCTTCGTCAGCAGGATAACCAATATTCGGTTGCTTCAAATATCCTGATGACGAACACTTCAGCACCTTCCCTTCGATGCTCCGCTAGCCGACGACACAAGCAATAGCATCATGATCTGCTTTATCCGGTTCTCTCGAAACCTCCTGATGATGTTCATACAACCTTCTGCCACGGACTTCCGCCGATACTTAACGACAGCAGGATGAACTCGCGTAGGGGGGATATCTCAATATCCTGATGACGATGACGTCATATCCTGATGACGATGACGTCACCCAATATCCTGATGACCTCTTCAACACTTAGTCAAAAAAACAAACTTTCATTCTCGCATCTACTCGCGATACGCGGATGATTGGCACTCCCGATAAGTGATCCTGATGCCGATACGCTCCTCCTCGGCTCCTGATGATGATCACCCCGACGCACTTGCACTTCATGCAATCGACAACATCATGCCGATCTCCTCCACTTATCCGGATGACGATGTCCGAACTGACTGCAGGATATTCACCAAGATTTCCTGATGATGCCGTTTTGGCGAACTTCTTCACTTAGCGAAATTTCACTTCGCCGATCCTCCAGGGATGACCCGATCCACTCTCAGGGTGATCTTCGACACTCTATCTTATCAGCTCGACCTAGCACATGAGGATGCTAGGCTCCTCAACATCTTTCAGTCGCAACCCTGCACACCTGCATGCGAACAGAAAACAAACTACAATCTAACCTACTGTACATTACCATTCCACCGATCAGACGGATCAACCGGTGGAATGGATCAGTAAATCCATGAAGCCCTCTCAAACCAGCAAATCGATTAGATAATGGGATCCAACCAGAGAAAGAACACAAACAGGATCTCTTTATTTGATTTCAAAAGATGCAATACAATGATCAATCTCTCTCTCAGTCTCACTCTCTGCAACCTAGCTCGATCGATGATATCTATCTGTATATGCAATATCAACCGATCTCATGCTTAAATAGATTTTCCTACGAGTACTACTGACCCGACTCCAAGTGGCTGGGAACTCTCCAGGCGGTTGGGAGATCCAACCGGACCCTACCGCATGACAGCTGTTCTAACCAACTAACTAAAAATAGCAAAAGCCTGGTCAGCATGATCTTATCATGATCAGCGTGACCTTATTACATGCAATTGGTCTTAACAGACCTTCTTGGAAACATAAACAAGACCTAAACTACTAACTGCCTTATCAAGACCAGCTGTCAGGTAGGTGCTCCTGCACCATATCCTCTATGTGAAGAAGTCCATATGGAACTCCAGAAAACACTCCCATCAGATCAACTTCAGTGGACTTGAAAGGGTGCTTCTTAAACTTTGGCCTAGGTCTCTCAGTGATGTTCACAACTAGAGGTTTAGCCATTTCAAAACATTACAAGTTCAAAGCTTCATAGAAAAATACCTTTTTCTTCATGGACTTAGGGTTAGCTATCGAATTCATTCTTCACACTTCAAATCTCTAAAATTTCATCTTAGGTGCTCTTCTCCATGTTCTCTTCGAATGCAATGTGATTCAAGTGTTTGAATGAATGACCTTTTATCCTCCACAAAACCTAATTCTTCATTGTAATAAATGCTTTTTACCCTAATTCATCCGGTTACTTTGAATACAATCAATCTTTAATTGCTCTGTAATCAATCGCATTAGCTTCTTTGCTTCTAGATTTTGCTTCAATAGTTCTGCAATAGGCTTCTTTATCTTCATTCATCATGCCAGATTCAAGCACCCACTTACTAGCTGAGGGAATTAGATTTTCAATGCAGCTCCCCCTAAGCTAGAGCTCCTGATTCAATTCCCAGAGGAATTATCAACACCAGATTCCGGTGCAGACCCATCACTGGCATTCATTACACTTTTCTTCACCCATGTTTTGTTCATTTCATTCTAGATCTCATTCACATCTAATTTGCTCTTGCCTTTGTGCAACTTCTGCTCTGACTGTGAGTTCTCCTTTTTGCTTCTGCAAAATTTAGCAATATGTCCAAATTTGTTGCAGTTGAAACACACAATCTTATTTTTCTAACAATTACATGTTGGAGCAAGTTTAGATCTGCATTGCATTACAATATGCCCAAACTTATTGCAAGTAAAACATCTTCCATCGAACACTTGTTTGTTCTTAGGAGGATTCAGCCTTATGACATATCTTTTTGCAATTAAAGTATTAACCAAAGAAAGATGATGCATTTTGATTCACTTTACTTATGCATTGATTAGCTCTATGACCATACTTATTGCATTTGAAACAATTGCCATTAAAATATGGATACCTTTGAGAATTAGGTTGTCTTACCAGAGGTCTTCTAGGATTCCTTCTTTGATTTCTTGCTTCAAGATTTCTTTGACCGAATCTAGAGATTTCACCTTTCTCAAATCCTAGACCATGCTTATCATCTGCCTTCGTCTGACTATCAAGCAACTCCTCAAGTTTAGTTGAACTTATCTTGAATTTCTCTTTATATTCATTTGCAACTTCTAGTTCATGTTTGAGAATGACAATTTATCTTTCAAGTTGATCGTCTTTATCCCTAGTTTCTTGTAGATCAGATTCTAGATGACCAATTATTCTGTCCAATCTGCATCACTCTTCTATTCTTTCTTTCAAAGATTGATTCAGTTTTTCCTCAGTCTTCTTCCTTCCTCAATTTCCTTGGTTAGTCTCATCACCCCAGATTCCATCTCATGTTTTAGGACAACAATTTCTTTTGCTAGCTTCTCACATTCATTTGTCTTTTCCTTAAAGGCCTCATCCATGTCATTGTCTTCATTCTAATTTGCTAGCTGATGAAGTAGCTCCTTCCTCTTTTCATTAGATTTGCTTAGTTGTCCTTTTAAGGTCTTAATGAAATCTTCAGCATCTTTAAGGTTCTCTTGCAGATCTCTAATTTCTTCTCTGGATAGGTCAAGATCTTCTAAGGCTACTTAAAGTTGTTGATTGATACTATCAGAATGCTTGAATGAACCCATTGAAAACACCTTCCCAGATCTTCCTCAAGCTGTTAAACTTCTTCTAAGGAACATCGCTCTGTTACTAATTGTTGAAATTAAGGAACACTGAGAGGGGGGGTGAATCAATGTTTGGCAAAACTTAATATTATGTCCCTTTATTAATTTACCACATACATCCAAAAGAAAGAAGAATGAACATAAGAGCACAAACAATAAGATCATAACACATGAACACTAGTATTTTTACGTGGAAACCCAGTTAAGGGAAAAACCACGGTGGGGGTTAACCCACAAGAATTTATACTCTGTTAAAAGTATTACAAATGGGAAGGCACATGCCTTCGGGCACACTACCCAGAGCTCGCTACTCAAAGGAGTCTCACTACCTACAAAATTGATTACAAGAGTTCACTGAAATGTTTGAACTCAAGAATATCATCTAACTATGCAAAATAACAGTTTCTGTTAAGCTCAATACACTAACTTTACACACTTCATCTTTCTCTGCCTTATTTTACTATTCTACCATGATCCGAAGCTTAGATCTCCTTGCTTCGCACTTGATACTACTATACTTCACACTTATCCCTTCATATTTGCACTCTCATATTCATAAATGCTCGAATCCATTGATCATATATATCAGCTACATGAAATTACATCAACTAGAGTCAGCCTTAAGAAAACATGGAAACTATTTCAAGAACACTATTCTGTTGGCTAAATCCATGCACAAACATCAATGCAGACTAATACTTATGTATCCAAGTTACCTCACATGTTGGCCAATACCACTGGATCTCATAAGTTACTTGACCAACTACTTCTCTTCATCCGCACAAGGATCAAACACCTAATCGGCCTGTTCTTCACCAGACTGAACTATCTAACCAAAATTTGATACTTAGATACTTGTAACTTACAATCCCTTCATCATTGGAGGCTAAAATCTTGGATTTAGGTAGCCCTAACATCCCCTAACATTCCCTTAGATCCACATCTCAATATGATTACCTGTCGAGAAATACGGACCAAAATGTTGAACCCTGTCATATGCTCTATTTCTGTCTATTCGGACTTAGACAAATCTACAGTTTGACTTCCAGTATGATCCACTGATACAATGTGGATGTGTAAGATAGATTTAGTTTCCATCAATGACAACACCTGACATACCTAGCAGTGTCTCTTGCCAACATAGAAGGACCAATCAAGTTCAACCAAAACCAAACAAGCAAGCCAAGACTATGATTAAACCACAAAAAAAATAACAGGCTATAACAAACTACAAGAAATGAATCTTAGAGATCAGAAAGTATAGAAGAGGTAAAAGAGTAATTCAAAACCTGAAAAATGTAGTAGAAATGCCCAAGACAGTGGCACTCAGGTTCCCTGGTCCTCTTTTAGGGTTATGTAGAACTTTAGGTATTATCATATTTGTATCTGTCTGTACTGCCTTCTTCCTGAAAACCAACCTCTGAAACCTATTCTTCTTACCTATACACATAGAAAGAGGGAAAAGGTTGTGTTGTTTTAAGTGTTTGCCTCTTTCAAACCCCATGTTGGTCTTCCCACCTCCACTACAACGAATGATAAGATCCAAGAGTACATGTCCTAGGAGGGAAGAGGTTAGATCTATAGTAATATGATAGATAATAATGAAAGATGATGATAATAACCACAAGATATCCAACCTAAGTTGATAAAGACCTAGCACCAACAAAGCAGGGTGATGAAGAGGGCTTCAAACTTCCTTCAAAGCCTACAAACAACTTCAATAGCATTCACGAGTAGAAGACAATCCAAACATGAAGAATCCTTTAGCATAAAACATCACATGAGAGCAATTTCACATTCATCTAGTTAGGTGTAAAATGAACTTCAACACACACTTAAATATGCACTCCCGCTCACCATCAACAAATAAAATAACTCTAGGCTGACAAATACTAAATAAAGGAGTGTCCTAATCCAACACCACAAAGTGGGACCAAAGTGCCTAAGTGGGACTAGGGCACTCGGGCGCCCTGGACCTTTGGCCCACAGACTCCAAAAAGTGTCTTTTAATGCAAGCTTAGTCCATTCCTAAGTTGATTATGTCAGATTTACTTGTCGAGATCAAGATATTCCTCGTTTAGAGCTCAAAGATGTGTTAAAATAGATCCTAATTAACAAAGGCAACAAAATAGGTCCAATCAGGAGCTAAACTAAGTGTAAAATGCTAGTGTACACATTTTACAACTCAACCTTTAGCCCGCACTTTAGTGTGGGTATGAACTTACATTTGAACTAATACTAAAGAATGGACAAAACACACAAACATAGAAGTCCAAAGAATTCTACCAAGTTGTGAACTACAAGTAGCCCCCAAACTTAGGATCCTGAGGTTATAAACACATAAGCAAAGAGAAAACATGCAAGACATTGCAACATTAATTCACACATACATGGAGTACTAAAAGCATAAATAAGAATACACACAGAAGACACACAATACACGAAGTTAATACATGCAAAACACAAAGCATACACATAAGACACAAAGCATACATATAAGACATAATGAATACACATAGAGAACCTATGGAAGACATGATGAAGACACATGAAAGCATAAGTTAAAACATAGTCTAGAGACATAATGAATAAAATAAGCACATATAAGAATACACATAGAACAAACACACAAGGCACATGACTCTAACACTAGCTTGTTCTGTCACTAGGGGTCATGTGAAGAAAATTGCTACCATGGATCACACACTAGCAAGGACCATCGAATTACTAGGTGACCATGTTAAGTCACATGAAGCACATAGGCTAGCCAACTACATTGCACCAGGTGGCTCATGGACCAAAGAGGAAGCATCATAGGCTAGTGAGGAGCACCGAATCACTAGGTGAGTTCCTTGCCAACAAGAAAATATGTAACCAAAAGAGAGCATAGTATGATGTATGCCCCAACCTTAAAGGGATTGCTAACTCTTATTAGGGAGCAATTGTTTTAAGGTAAAGTAAATTACAAAAAAAAGCATGAGAGCTTTCTGGAAGCACATGCCCATAAGATATGTGTTTCCAAAGAACTACATCACACCAAGGGGTTCCCCCAACAAAAGGAAAACTGAGGTGATGCTACAAGCATGATACACAATGGCTTGTGTAGTCATGGTATGACACTGAGCATAACAACAAGGTGCCACATAAATCAAAACATAAAAGAAGCAAGAAAGGTCTGATCTACTAACTGGCGTCAGTATAGGAATGGTTGTATATAGGAGACATCTCAAGATCATATATATATATGGTAGAACTATGTAGACAAAGGAAGAAGTAGCACATTAAATCAAAATAAATATCCCTTGAGTCAGCAAGGGAGAATGCCGAAGCATTCTATGCCTTGCATCGTCTCCAAAGGACACAACAACAAATCAAGTTACAACATATAGA
The DNA here is from genome assembly GCA_027924645.1 of Cunninghamia lanceolata. Lineage (NCBI taxonomy): Eukaryota > Viridiplantae > Streptophyta > Pinopsida > Cupressales > Cupressaceae > Cunninghamia > Cunninghamia lanceolata. The sequence goes on along the minus strand of BSBN01001152.1, from coordinate 14,636,449 downwards.
AGAATGATGATACAAATAGAGAGAATGTCACAACGGATTTCAATCCCTTCATATCTTTGCACCTACAAGGGTGTCAAGGGTCATCCAAAGAGAGCTTAACAATACAACAATAATAACAAAAATAAAAACACATAAACACAAATAAAGCATCAAGCAACACATCATGGGGGAAACACAATCACATACACACATAACATAGAAAATAAGGTACCTCACGTGTGAGTCCACCTAAAGCAAGTCATCCTCCTCCCAATATAGTTCCTCATTTGTTTGAAAAGGAGAACAAGATGTGAGAGGAACTATAGCATGTGAGGTATAGGGGACAATAGACATACTTGTATTATCTTCAGAATCACTATTGGAATGTAATACAATAGGCTCCATAGTAGCATGTGAAGCTTCTTCTTTCTCTGCAGGAGACATAAGAGTAGTATCTATCTTTTTGGCATCCGTCGGGGATAAACACTTGTGAGGAGGGAGATTCTCCTTTCCTGTAGCAAGGCGAGCCTGATGTAGGAGCATCTAGAATTCATTTCATTCATTAGGCATCCAAAAGTCATTTCAGTCACTAGGTGTTGTGTTGTTAGCTACTAGAGGGTGTCAACAGAGTCTACTGCATTCTACCTCAAATGAAGATATGGCCTCATGGTTTGGAGGTTAGCTCAAGACATCTATGAGGTATGTATGATCCAAGTTTCAGAGCTTAAAAGTTTTCAGAGTCTTTCAGAGTTAGTAGAGTAAGAATAAGTCATGTTCCTGAGAAGGTCATCATAGACAAAATTGGAAGCCACCGCATTTCACCGCAGTAAAATTTCTGGTCTAGTAGTTGGGAGGATAGATAGAGTTAGTCAGGAGGTCTGTTGGATCCAAATTTTTGGAGGATTGAGTTAACAGATAAATGTCTAGAGGCATCAAAGTGGAGGCTGTATTACCAGGTTGCACTTGGAAGAATAATTGTATAGAAGTCTGGGAGCTTGTGCCAGTGAATTAGGATTGGGCGCTAGGAACTAAGATTGTGCAGAGGTAAATTGGGGCTAGTAGAGCTTATGTTATGAAGAGCAAGGTGATATCTCATTCCTACATCATCGCATATGATTTGGGAACTAACAAGAAAGGTGTTACACGTTTCAGGATACATGTTACATGAAGGTCGACAAAGTTGTTGCTTAGAGGCTTACGGAGGATATATATGAAGGATAGAAGATTGTTTCAAAGATAGTGTAGGGGAAAGTGTGAAGAAGATGAATAGTCCAGGAAGTGTAGAGGTGTACTAAGCCCTAAAGGCAATAGAGAAGAGAGGATAGAGCAGAGAGTAGAGAAAACTAGCAGAAGGAAGTGTTTTGTGGTAAAAAGGGGGGAGTTGATTGTTTTGGTTTGAGGGTTTGATGGGTTTAGATCCTCCCTTAACCACAAATATTCAAGGGCATATCAACCGACTTGAATCTCTACTAAGCGAGAGAATTCACCTAATAGGTTGGGATGTCACTTGGAACAATGTAGAAGCTCAGATGTTATCAATCAATATCTCAATTTAATGTTCAAATACTCTTAAAACCCTAATTATGTAAAACAGTGAATAAACTAGTAAATTTTGATAAATGCTTACAAATTAAGGAAAAGGATAGAGATTAATAATTAGCCATTTTTGAAGTTTAGAATTCAAAATATTCGAGGACAATACCCTAGGCACCCAAGTCCAAGGCACTATTTTCTTCACGGAATGCAGAACTCCTTCTAGCACTGATAATCATTGTTCCGTCTATTTTCGTCATCCGAAATGCGGAGGACACTGCCCTGGGTGCTCTAGTCTAGTGCAAGTTGATTTCTAGGATGTAGAAGCTCCTTTAGATGTAGAATGTCCCTATAAATCTAATTCCCATCTCTGAAACTTTGAAGGACATTGCCCTAGGTGCCCATGTCCAGAAAATGCTTTGTTTCACTTCTTTCTTTCCGATCCTGAATCCTTGTCATTTGCAACCTTCCTCTGCAACTCCACTCTATGAAACTTGGTACCTGTAACTTGCAATCATAAATGAGTGTAGTTGGTGGTTGTGGTGTTTAGAGGCTTACCTCAGTCAAGCCCCAGAGAGACATTCAAGTCTTTTGAACACCGTTGTCAGATAAGAGTGTGTATCCCTGTGGGATAGAGGCAAAATCCAAATGATAAATCATAGAAAACACAATAGATGTCACTTTTCAAGTGTAGGTCTCATGGAAGGAAGATGTTCTTTCATGCCATTAGGAGATGGAGTCAAATCTGCAATAAACAAACACAATAACAACACAACACTACTCTATAACACAATGAAAGCATTGAATCACTTTAGCATAAGGTCACAAGTTCACAATGTCTATCTAGTTTGCAAATGAAAAGCTAAACATGCTTATATATGCAACTACAAACATTCCTAAACCTAAACATGCTTATATATGCAACTACAAACATTCCTACTAAAAATTTTGTAATTCAAACTTTTGGTGTTGGCATAGGACCTAATAACGGTCATATAACCGACACTTCAAATTAGGGCCTGACCCAAAATAGGCCAAGACTAGGGTGCGAGCGCCCAATTCCTCCCCCCTATTTTAGGAAGGAGTCATCAAAATAACACCCCTAGGTCCTATTTGCCACAAGACTTCGGGGTTTTCTCATCAAGATTCAAAATTAACACACAAGATGCTCTAAATGCATTCTAAGGACCCGAGAGCTAAACCTTAAGAGGGAAAAGCCCCCAAGGGGACATTTTCTGACATAACAGGAAGATAGAGAACAAGGGGGAATGATGCAGTGTGATGTTGTATTTGTATTTGTATAAACTTTTGTAAGCCTAGGTTGCGGCCTAGCATATGAATAGCCTTAGAGGCACATGTAATGACATTTGGAATTCTAATATAATGAGAAGTGATCTTTGAAGGCTATGTTTTTTTTCCCTTTTAGAGTTTTCCCAAGATAAATCTGGTGTCATGTGATTATGAATCTCTCTTATCATTCTTCTATTATCTGTATGTTTCTGTTGCATCTTTGTTATGATCAAGATGTTGGTTGTTTAAGGCTACAAGGCTGGACAGTCCTTCATTGAACCCTCCTACCTTGACTACGTCAAGTGGTATAAGAGTTGGTTGAGAATCTGCTGGAAGTGTCAAAAGAAAGTGTAGAACCCTAAAGTGTAACAAGTGCCACTGCAAAAGGAGAGAAGCCACTGCAAACAAAGAAGAATCACTGCAGAAGGAAGATCAAGGAAAGAAAGATCCGGGTAAGCTTTTCATATTAAGTTGTTTGTATAATTTGTTTCAATGGGGAAGATTGGAAAAAGAGTGAAGAAAGAAATGAAAACCTAATGTGTAAGAAGGATATTCTGGAAGAAGAATTGTGTGAAATCAAAAGATATAACTCAAAATTGATGGAGACGATAAGATAACTAGGGGAAGACAATTATGATACTCTTGAAGAAGAATTGGAAAATGTCAAAAGGAGGAATGAAGAATTAGAAGAAGAGTTAAAGTTGTTTGAGTATGTCAAAAGGAGCTTTGAAGAATTGGAAGAAGGATGCAAGTAGTTTGATCAGATTGAAAAGAGGAACATAGATCTGGAGGAAAGTTTAGAGAAGTTGAAAAAGGAAAACAATTTACAAAAGAGTGAAATATATAGATTGAAAGGACAAGTTAATCAGTTAGAGCAGTCACTTGTAGCATGCAAGGAAGAGAATGGAAGTCTAAGATCTAAGCTTGAACTTTGTGATGTTTCTTGTGATACTAAGGATTTGTGTGATACTACAGAAGCTTCCTTAGACAAGGAGGGTGAGGTTGAAGATAACCATGTAATTGAATCTATAATTATTGGTGATCGTGTTGACAAAGACAGTTCTCAAAATAATGTTGGTTACAAAATCATGAGAAGAATGCAATATGAAGGAAAAGGATTGGGAAAACATTAGCAAGGAATTAGAGACCCTATTGAGCCAATAATGAGACCAAGAAATGAGGGCCTTGGATATATCAAAGGTGAAGAAAATAAGGGTGTTGTCACAAGTTCAAACAAATCAGCTCAAGGATGGAAAGGTATGTATTGTTCTTATTGTAATAGACATGGACATGGAAATGAAGTGTGTTAGGATCTATACCCTTGTAAAATCTGTGGATTAAGGAATCGCTCTGAAAATTTGTGTTGGGATAAAATGTGGAGGAGAAAGCCTATGGCAGATTGTATAGAGAAGGATTATGGATAGATTGATGAATCAGAATAGAAATATGTTACTTGTATGTTCAAAAGGTTGTATAGGCTGAAGTATTCATGTGCTGGAGAGAAAAGGCGACATGGATCAAGATGTAGAAGACCATGTGTGTTAGCGTCAGTTTTCTCCCGTGAATAATGAGGAAACCATTCATGCAATAAGCTAACTAAAGTGAACAACAAAAGACTACGGTAGTTCATCTTTGACTCGCAATCTTGCATGGAGCTTCATGTAGCTCATCTCATGCTATATATTGTACTCATTCTTAAGTTAATTTATGATTAATTCATAGTTTATCTTTCAAAAAAAAAAATTTAAGCGCTCAAGGCGTTGTTTATGGGGTACCCCGTACCTACCACAGCAAGGTATGACCCAACCATGTGCAGGGCCAGGGCCTTTCTTTAAGGGGGCTACGTACCTTTTTTGGGATGGGGTGTGGCCTATGTAGCCCCCCCACCCCATTCTATTTTTTTTAAATTAAAAATAAAAAAATTCATTTTTTAATGTTTTTTTTATATTAAAATAAAAACATACATGCACTATTTTTTTATGCTTTTTTTATTATTTTAAAAAAAAATGCTTTCAATAATATTTTTTACTACTTTTTTTATTAAAAAAAGCAACATGTAAATTTTTTTGTGATTTTTTTATTAAAAAAAATTACAAGAAAACTACTGTACCTGGAGGACTTTTTGGCAAGGTTCTAAAGTTGGAGGATCTCCAAATTTGGACGTGTTTTTGCTAAACTTGGCGGAGATGCTTTTTTGCCCACTCTAGCCCCTCTCCGTTGGGCTTTTCACTTTTGCACTTGATTTTCAAATGGCGATATCTTGGCCATATGATCATATTTTTCAGTGCAATGTTTTTTGAAAAGGGGTAGAATTTCGTGCTCTTCGCAGTGGTGCAGGTGGTTTTTTGTTTTGAGTTATAGTTTTTTTCTAGAAATTAGTTTTCTCAGTGTTGTTGTTGTGTAGTTCTTGTTTTGGAGACTTTGACGGGCCATATCTTCTTCATCCGGACTCCTTTTTGGGTCCCTTTTTTTGAAAGTGCATGTTTTTCTATGTACTTCATCATGGTGCTATTAGTTTCCTCTCTTTCTATCAGATAATTGTATTTTCAACATGTGGTCCTTTTTTAGACATTGTGAGCTTCCATTGTAAGCACTTATCTTATGTAAACGCACTGAAATAAAGTGCCTCAACATTGTACATGTATTCTTGAGATCTTGCACATAATTTTGTGCCTTATTGTACTTGCACTGTGATATAAAGTGCCATGGGGGGGTTGATGTTTGCCTTTTGTTTTGCCATCACACCTTTGTCATGTGAGTGTGCCTTGGTTTGCACACCTTTTTATTTGTTGGTACTTTCATGTTTGCACGTTTAGATGTTCTTATTTCTTCTACATGCACTTCTTGCTTTCACACAGTTTCAGTGTACCTGTCTTGGCTCTTCCTTGCCCACATTATGGCGGGGTTTCTACTATTGGTGCTAATGCTTCCTTGGTTTCACATTGGAGTGAGTTATCTATCTAGTATTTGTTCCTATGTACTAGGCAGATGCAGCAGCTAGTTACCCATGCATTTCGATGAGATGGAGCATTTACCATATAGACACTTTTGCATTCCTTTTGTGGAGTCGACCTTCTATTTTCACTTAATCAGTTCATCAGACTTTTGGTACCTATTCCATTTGTATCTTTGAGTTCCAGATGTTTTGCCTTTGTTTTCCATCTGATTCAAGTAGTGTCATTGGGGGCACTCATGCAGATTATTGTCTTCTTGATTCTGATCTTCATCTTGTTTTTAGAGGAGGTTCTTCTTTCAGCACTATAGTAGTTAGTCTTCAACAATGTCTGTAGCTTCTTCATGCTTCAGTGGAGTTCTTCATGTTCATATTCTTCTGGGACATCTTTTGTGGAGGCTTCTTATTCCTTCACTCTTCCTCTCTCTCTTGTAGGGAGGTTTGTTCTCTCTATTGGCGAGGAGTTTTTCCCACATGGTTTTCTCCTTTTCTCTATTTGTGAGAGACTCTTTTGTACATGGGTACCTCATCAGGCCTAGTTGCTGGGACCCATCTTTGCTTTCATGCATTTGTCCTTAGTTTTTTAGCTTCTCCCTAAGTTCATCTTAAGGGGGGGTGTTAGAGTAATAGGTTCTTTACTTAATTAATTTAATCATATTGATTAATTAATTAAGTCACCTTTACTTTATTTCACTTAAGCTAAACTTAGGAATCTCTCATTAGGGTTTTCTAAATTGCAATTATAAAAGCAAGTGCTCTCATGTAATTTATTAATCCATTTTCATTAATTGCATCCTTTTTTGTGCAAATTACTCTCTTCACTTTTTTCTCTTGTGGAAGGTTTCTTAGGTTTTGTAGGTGTTCATTGGGATCTGTGAGGTTGGTTTCACAACTTCAACAATGTGGAGCATAAAAATTCATACCATCAAGTGAGAAATGATAGAATTTTCTACCGTGATAATAGAGGAACTCATAATTCTTACCGCAATGAAGGATATCAAAGGGAGGAAAGAGGATTTGGTGAGAGATCATTCATAGGAACCTGTTTTCAAGTATGGAGGTGAAAAGCATCGAGCATTGAATGTCACCAAGGAACTATTGATGGAGGAGTAGTAAATAATGTAGAAACAACTTATGTAGAAGAAGAAGACCTATTGAATCATCAAATTCAATAGAGAAACTGAAAGAAGGTGAAATATTGATCTTAAGAAGAGTTTTGTTTGTGTAAACATGCACAGAGCATAACAAGTCAAATTACAGCAGGGAAGGAACATGTGCAGAGCATAATTAGAAAGAAGTTCATACTGCAGTGAAAGAAGGGATGACAAGAAATTCTATCAGAAGAGGAAATAAATTATACTAGAATAAAGGAAATATGAGTGCAAAAATAGAGGAGTATAAGGGTAGTATATGCAAAGAAGAACTAGATAAATTCCATGTGTGCAGAAGGAGTTGCAGCTAGAACCGGAGATTAGAAACTACCACAGAGAGAATTTAAGGATGTATTGACTAAACAAAGGAAGTAAAATAATTATTTTGGAGTGGTATGGGATGCTAAGGCTATTTGACTCTTAGTTAATTGAAGTATTGGTCTTGAGGCAGCCTACTAGTGTTGCCAACAAAGTGCTGAATTGTGAGGTAGTTGCAACCCTATAGTCAGACTGTTGAACCATTACAAATGAAGAATTGAAGCAGCTTGCAAAGTAGACTTGCTCAAACTGCTGACCATTGAGGCAGTGCAATGATTTGTAAGTAGAGCGTCGAACTTAGATCACCAAAAAAGAGGAAGAACTTGAGGCAGTCCATGAAGAAGACCTGTATAGACCATCGATCATGAGGTAGTGCAGTGATTGTTAACAGATTGCCAAACCTATCTAAGGATTAAGGCAACTCATGAAGATGACTTGAATAGATCGCCGACTTGAGGAAGCCTGCAAGTTTTGTCAATAGAATGCCGACTATAATGAGGTAGTTGCAATCTTGTAGATAGACTATTGAATTGAGGCAGTAGAAAGGATTTGGGAGTAGATCACCAAATTTATAAATTTGATGAGTCTGATGTAGGGGAATCACTTTTCAATTAACCCTAAGAGTCTAATGCAGGAGCATCCAGAATTCATTTCATTCATTAGGCATCCAGAAGTCATTTTAGTCACTAGGTGTTGTGTTGTTAGCTAACGAAGGGTGTCAACAGAGTCTACCGCATTCTACCACAAATGAAGATATGGCCTAATAGTTTGGAGGTTAGCCCGAGACAACTATGAGGTATGCATGATCCAAGTTTCAAAGCTTAAAGTTATTGCAAAGTCTTTCAGAGTTAGTAGAGTAAGAACAAGTCATGTTCCTAAGAAGGTCATCAGAGACAGAATTGGAAGCCATTGCATTTCACTGTAGTAAACTTTCTGGTCTTGTGGTTGGGAGGATAATTAGATTTAGTTAGGAGGTGTGTTGGATCTAAATTTCTAGAGGATTGAGTTACTGGACAAACATTTAGAGGCATTAGAGTAGAAATTGTATTACCGGATTGTAGAAAGAATAATTGTATAGAAGTTTGGGAGCTTGTGCCAGTGAATTAGGATTGGGTGCTAGGAACTAAAATTGTACAGAGGTAAATTGGGGCTAGTAGAGTTTATGTTATGAAGCACAGGGTGATATCTCATTCCTACATCACCGCATATGATTTGGGAGCCGACAAGCAAGGCATTACACATTTCAAGATACATGTTACATGAAGGGCAACAAAGTTGTTGCTTAGAGGATTGCGGAGGATATATATGAAGGATACAAGATTGTTTCAAAGACAATGCGAGGGAAGTGCAAAGAAGATGAATAATCCAGGAAGTGTGGAGGTGTGTTGAGCTCTGAAGGCAGTAAAGAAGAGAGGACAGAAAACCAACAGAAGGAATACAGAGAACAAGGGGGAATAATGTAGTGTGATGTTGTGTTTCTATTTGCATAAACTTTTGTAAGCCTGGGTTGTGGCCTAGCATATGAATAGCCTTAGAGGCACATGTAATTAGATTTGGAATTCTAATATAATGAGTAGTGATCTTGAAGGCTGGGTTTTTTTTTCCCTTTTAGGGTTTTCCCAGCATAAATTTGGGATCATGTGATTATGAGTCTCTCTTATCATTTTGTTATTAGTTGTATGTTTCTATTGCATCTTTTTTATGGTCAAAATGTTGGTTGTTGAAGGCTGCAAGGATGGACATTCCTTCATTGGACCCTCCTACCTTGACTGTGTTAAAGCCATAGCATGATGACGCTTCTTTCTTTCTCTTGCAATCTTATTTATCTTATCTTTATTCATGATGTTCTTAAGGGGAACCATAGCATCTTCCAACGTGGGTTCCTTTTCTTCCTTAGTTTCAAGAACATTACAAGAAACGGGAGGAACCACCAAATTCTAGGAGACTATGGGGAAGGGTTCCTCAATGCGGGATTCTCTTCCTTCTCAACTTGTGAGGCAGGTGGAAGTACAGGAGCATCCTCAAGTAGTTGAGAAACCTCAACAAATGAAACTCATGCAATCGATTGATCACCACTAGTCTCTATAGAGGCAGGTGGAACAAAATTTCTATTGTGATTATGGGGAGGTCTATTTTGTGCCTGAAGGTTGCCTCATTATCCTTGAAGGGATGATGGAGGGGTAACCTTGGCATATTTACCAAATTCTTGTGGATGGGGAAGAACTTTCAATTTGGGCTTAGCTTCATCCGCCACCTGTGGTACAATAGGAATTACAATCGGAGCCTCAGAAGATCGAGGAGGTTTGAGAACATCACTAGGAGGAATATTACTAAGTGATAACTCTACTATCTTCTTTGTTTAAATTTTTGATATGATAAGAAGAATAAATCATCTCTTTCTCGAGCGACTCCTACTGGTTGTGGCCAGAAGTAGTCGATTGAAAAGTGTCCATTTCGAGAAACAGGGTGATACTGACTATGATGTATAGCATGCACCCCTCCCTCAAATGGAAACTTCAAGCACTTATTGAACATAGAGGGGATAGCCTTCATGGAGCAGAGCCATGGGTACCCCAACTTCACATGAAATAAAGCTGATGTGGGAATGATGACAAAATGAATGTCCAAGACTCTTGGCCCAACTTTAACTTCAAGAGTTGGGCAAATAGACCCATTGTGTGCTCTAATAGCCACCTCTGATACATCATATGTATCTCAATGTAAACCATGCATGTAGAGGAACTCTTCAATTACTACATTCACCATGCTTATAGGATCTATCATAGCACCCCAAATAGGTTTACCATTGATTCAAATGGTAATGTAAAGAGGCCCATCAGGAGCTTTGATAGTAGCTCATGTGGAGTAAAAGATATAGCAAGTTCCAAATCTATTCACTCTTTATGAGGGCGAGCATCCACTATGCAAATATCTTCATCATAATCTTCGTCATGAGATATGTTTGCCACATTAGATTCATGATGAGTAAGGGGTCAGTATATATTTGAACCTATTTTGATTAGGAGTTGCCACTGATTTATTCCCTTTGTCATTAACACCAACAACTTGGATGACATTAGCACCGATGAGGTCTGTAGACACTTAAAATTGTCCATGTCATAACATTACCTAGTCATACATGACCTTGTAAGACATATTGTAATGTTTTACCCTAGGTCATTACATTATCCCACTTATAAATCCACTTGATCACCTTTCCAATTAATTAAATAAACCCATTTATTTAATTAATTCCCCTTCACATCTCCCAAAACAATTCAAATTAAATATTAATCCCTCATCCCTCACTTTTTCCACATTGCAACATGTGTCACATGACTACAACTCTTCACATGCACAAATAATTTAAATAATTTTATTATTTAAATTACGAGATTCCCACTCACATCCTATTTTTAGCCCCATTCATTGTGTGTCATAGTCATATTTCTCTCCAAAATAAATAAAAGAATCCCACTTATTCCCTCACATCCTAATTTTAGCATCATGTCATAATCCACTTAATGTGCATCATAATCATGAAATTGCCTTTTAATCCTAGCCATACACATCACATAATTGACTTTTAATCTTGGCCATCGAATCATATCAGCTCTTGCCTGTAAATCTAGCCTCACACAAGCCATTTGGGATCCATCTTCTTCTAGTATCCTCACTCTGCCAAAATTCTTCTAATCTTCTAATCTATCCATCTATCTCCATCTATCTATTTTCTTCTATTATCTTCATCTTAGTGTTATGCTGCAAATATGAACAATCAACATCAAATTAATCTTCATCAATCAACCATGCATGCATCTATCATTTGAAATATCTGAGGTATCAAAAGGTTTGGATTTAGGTAATGCATTTTTATTGTTTTATCATTATGATTTATCCAAATTTTTCGTATACATTTTGGTGAACCCAATGTGAACATGCTCCAAGGATCTAATCATTAGTTTTGCACATTTTTGTTGCAAAAATTTGCATTTTCCTAACCCTAGTTTGTCGAGTTTTTCTAGTGAATGGTTGCAGGTGATGCCCTTGGCTGAAACCAACATCACCATTGTGTCTGGGAGGATGTTTCCATGAATTTTGACTATATAAACTTCATAGGGTTTGGCCACTGGAAAATTTTTGAATTTTTTTTTAGTTTTTGCCCCTACATAAGGTCGTACTGTATGGATCCATATGACCTATGTAGAGGCTTATCAATCTAATCGTTGAGTTTTCATGCTTTGGTCACAAGATTTTGGGTATTGTTTTTCTTGCAAGTTTAAATTGAAGCTTTAAACATTTGATCGCTGATTTCTTTTGGCTACAGAACCACTGCCACAGTCTTGTCGCCACTGCTCAAAGTTGGTCACTACTTTTAAAACTCCTGGCCACCACATCTAGCCATTCTCCACTCAACCCTGGTGGCTTTTCTCTCTAATAAAGCACCCTACTAGTTCTAAAACCTTGTCGTCCTGATCCACCACCATCTAAGACTTACCTCTGCCTAAATCCTAGACTAATCACCGCTCGTCATACCTTGGTCGCCATCCTTAGATCATTGGTTGCCACCTACAACCCTATGTCACCTCCCTAACACAGTCCTTAGCCTTATCAAAACTCTGACGCGGACATTTAAACCTTGACCCAAAATCTAAAACTGCGACCTAAATCCTAGATTGCTCGACCTGAATCATAATCTAGATCGCGACCCAACTCTAACTGCGATCTCAACTTATTCTCTGTCTACTATAGTTCATCTCACCACTTAGTCAATATCATGATAGCTAAGATCCTGTTGCTACCATAAGAACCTTCTGTAGCCCATAGAAAATCCTCAGTTGTTAAGCTTTTTGTCGGTGATAAACACTAAGTCGACTCCTTTTTCTTTGTTTACGACCATATTTTCTTCACATGTTGATGTCCCTTTGATTGACCTTGACCGCCATCTCTTGGGCTCCTGGACAAATGTCTGACTGGGGGAAGGAGCTAATGAGCCCCTCACTTGACTTTCTCTTTTTTCCATTGATTAAGCCCTTGGTCATATCTACGACCAAGGGGCTCGCTTAAGAGGTAAACGGCCAGATCCAAACATTAACCACAGCGATAATCATGACTATAATCATTAGCATTACCTTAACCATCAGACTTTACATATGACCAATTTACATCAAACCCCTAGTAGTTAACTGATGCAGAGGCATCCACACTATAACCTTTGCATATAGCATGAATGTCTGCAGACCAACCTCATCATCATCATCTTCGCCATCATCATCATATTTCGGCTTTACTCTGTCAGCATCATATTTCCGAAAACCAACAGCATCATCATATTGCATCTGCCGACCGATATCCTCCTGCAGACAAGCCTTCGCACTTTCGCTTGTCAACAGCATCACCTTACTCGATTATCGGCAGCATCATCATGTCCGACCAGCGCGAACATCCTCCTGACGTCCACTGTTCATCTCACCGACAATTTTCGTCTTCACTACCTTCAACATCATCATGATGTTCAACAGGCGTAAACATCCTCCGGTTGCACTGTTCATCGGGCGCCAAGCACTAGCGGCCTCATCATGATATTTAACATCACCTTCGTCAGCAGGATATTCAACATCCGGTTGCTCCAAATATCCTGATGACGACCTTCAACACCTTCCCTTCGATGCTCCGATAGCCGACGACACAAGCTTCAGCATCATGACATTCAACAGGATAACGAACATCCGGTTCTTCCCATTTATCCTGATGATGACAAACCCTAACTCCTCGCACCATTCATTCGATGCTGACGTCACCCGATATCCTGATGACGTAGATCCTGATGACGATGACGTCACCCGCAGTTTCACAATATCCTGCTGCTCCGAAATGTCCTGATGACGTATATCATGATGATGATGACGTCATATCCTGCTGTTTGCCAAACTTAGTTTTTCTTCGGCCCGCGATCGACCCGATCTTCAGCCTGATACCGATGCGCTCCTCCTCGGCCCTCCTGATGATGATCACCTGACGCACTTGCACTTCATGCAATCGACAACATCATGCTCTCCTTCACTTATCCGGATGATGATGTCCGAACTGTCTGCAGGATATTTGCAAAAATATCCTGATGATGCCGTTTTGGCGAACTTCTTCACTTAGCGAAATATCTCTTTGCCGATCCACCAGGGATGACCTGATCCAATTCAAGGTGATCTTCCAACTCAGTCAGCTTATCAACTCGACCTAGCACATGAGGATGCTAGGGTCTTCAACATCTCTTGACCACGATCCTGCACACCTGCACGCAAACGGAAAACAATCTAACATCTAACCTACTGTACATGGCCATTCCACCGATCAAACGAGTCAACCGGTGGAATGGATCTGGAAATCCATACAATCACTCAAATCAGCAAATCAATCGAGTAATGGAATGCAACCAGAGCAAGAACACAAAACAGGATCACTTTATTGATTTCAAAGACGCAATACAATATGATCAACTTCTCTCTCAGTCTCACTCAAGCTCGATCGATGATATCTGTCTGCATATGCAATATCAAACAATCTCATGCTTATAAAGACTTTCCTACGAGTACTACTGACCCGACTCCAAGCGGCTGGGAACTCTCCAGGCGGCTGGGAGATCCCACCGAACATACATCATGACAGCTGTTATAACTAACTAGCTAAAAATAGCAAAAGCCCGGTCAGCATGATCTTATCCTGATCAGCATGACCTTATTACATGCAATTGGTCAAACAGACCTTCTTGGAAACACAAACAAGACCTAAACTACTAACTGCCTTATCATGACCAGTTGTCAGGTAGGTGCTCCTGCACCATACTCCCCAACAGAAAAGAACTCATGTCTCATGAGTTGAGTATGTGGAAGTCTTCCACCTCTACACTTTGCCTTGTCAATAGGCTGACCTGCTCCAGCTTGATCTGCTGCTGTCTCTTGGCTGCTCCAAGACTTCTGAACTGTAACTTGCTTGCTGGCAAGTAAATCCTCATGCCTGTTGATGTGGGCCTTTCTCAGGTTATCTCTGTGGTTGTCAGATTGTCTGACCAGAACCTCTGGCTGAACTGCTTCTGTAGACTTAACCTGTAGCTTCCTGTCAATCTTCATAGGACAAGCAATGGTCCCAACTAAGACAACATCCTTGTCAATCCTCTGAACTGGTTGCTGTTTCCACCCCTGTTTCTGAACCTGCTGCTGACCTCTGTCAGTCACCACTGAAACTTCCTTCAGCTTGTTGTCTGTAACAACTCCTTTCTCTGCAGTGTCCTGAACTGCCTTCATGCCTGCTCCTCTAGGCATCTGCACATACTCCTTCTTTCCCATCAAAATGATTTGAGTTGCCTTCTGTACTGCAGCTTTTGCCTGCAATGGCATCAACTTAATAGTCTTCCCATCCTTCTGGATGGTGTAGGTATTAGCATACCCATCATACAGTACCCTTCTGTCAAATTGCCATGGTCTACCCAACAGTAGGTGACAACATTCCATAGGCAATATATCACACAAAATTCTATCATGATATGGTCCAATCTGGAAATCCACATATGCCTGTTCAGAGACAAAAAGTGATTGCCTATCACTCACCCAAGATGCCTTGTAAGGGTGTGGATGTGGAATTCTTTCCAGCTTCAGTTTATCCACCATTTCCTGAGATACCATGTTGTCTGTTGAACCAGTGTCAATGACAACCTTACATACCTTACCTTTGCTCTTGCATGTGGTTTTGAAAAGAGCTCTTCTTTGCATCAGATCCTTTGATGCCTGCAAACTAATTCTCCTTAACATCAGTGATTCTCCACTCTCTGGATATCCAACATTATCAGGTTCTCTGTTTGAACTCTGTGCACTTTCTTCTTTCTCTTCTTGCACAAGTTGTACTCTCTTGTCACTTGTTTTATCATTTCTGGATGATGAACCTTTGTTTTCTGGACATTTGAAAGATGGATGACCAAACCCACCACAGGTGTAACACTTTCCTGAAAATGTAGTAGAACCTCTACCACCTCCAAATCTTCCTCTATTACCTTTCCATCCACCTCTGAAATCAGACTGTCCTTGTCCTTTACCAGTGTCTTCTTGAACCTCATTGGTTTGCTTTTGTGCAGGGGCTGCTCCTCTTCCCCTGTTGTTTCCTCTTCCTCTCATGGACTTATCATGTCCTCTATTCAGCTTTTCTTCAATCCTGATTGCCATTTGATAACAATCCTCCACATTCTTAGGGTTAGCTAAAACTAACTCATCCTGTATGTTAAACCTCAAACCAGCCAAGTACCTAGCCACCTTTTCTACCTCATTCTCATGATGACCAGATCTCATACTCAACAGATAAAATTCCTCAGTATATGCTTTCACATCCCTGTCTTTCTGCTTTAAAAATTGCAGCTTCTTAAACATCTGGATTTCATAATCCCTTGGCAAGAATTTCCCTTTGATCCTTGCTACCATCTTATCCCAAGAAGTGATCTTAGACTTCCCTTGTTTCCTTCTCTCAGATTGTACATAATCCCACCATACCAAAGCATGACCTCCTAACTTGGTCTTTGCAATCTTGACTTTCTGATCCTCAGCAACATCTTCACATTCAAAGTGATTATCAAGTGCAGCAATCCAGTCCAACAACTCATCTTCATTCAAGCTTCCAGTATACTTGGTAACATCAACCTTTACCTTAGGTTTTTCACTCTGCACTGCCTTTAACAGTTTTGCCAATCTCTGGTCTTCAGCATCCAGATCTTCAGCTACCTCTTCATACTCTTCAACAGTATCTGCCTCTTCTTCAGACTCACTGTCTTCCATCTCCCTCTTTTTGTTCTTTTCCAGGGCTGTCAGCCTGGCTTGAAGTGCTTCAGCAAGCTCCTTCATCTTCCTCATCTCTCTAGCATGTTTCTCCTTCATATCCTGCAATTCCCTTGCAGTACCATTACCTTTAGGAGGCATTTTGTCAACCTCTCAATCACAACACAATCAACTCTATCTCTACCTCTGCCCTTTCGGTGACAGAATCAACACACAACAGCCCAGACCTTTAGCTGAGCTCTGATACCACTATGATGCAGAGGCATCCACACTATAACCTTTGCATATAGCATGAATGTCTGCAGACCAACCTCATCATCATCATCTTCGCCATCATCATCATATTTCGGCTTTACTCTGTCAGCATCATATTTCTGAAAACCAACAGCATCATCATATTGCATCTGCCGACCGATATCCTCCTGCAGACAAGCCTTCGCACTTTCGCTTGTCAACAGCATCACCTTACTCGATTATCGGCAGCATCATCATGTCCGACCAGCGCGAACATCCTCCTGACGTCCACTGTTCATCTCACCGACAATTTTCGTCTTCACTACCTTCAACATCATCATGATGTTCAACAGGCGTAAACATCCTCCGGTTGCACTGTTCATCGGGCGCCAAGCACTAGCGGCCTCATCATGATATTTAACATCACCTTCGTCAGCAGGATATTCAACATCCGGTTGCTCCAAATATCCTGATGACGACCTTCAACACCTTCCCTTCGATGCTCCGATAGCCGACGACACAAGCTTCAGCATCATGACATTCAACAGGATAACGAACATCCGGTTCTTCCCATTTATCCTGATGATGACAAACCCTAACTCCTCGCACCATTCATTCGATGCTGACGTCACCCGATATCCTGATGACGTAGATCCTGATGACGATGACGTCACCCGCAGTTTCACAATATCCTGCTGCTCCGAAATGTCCTGATGACGTATATCATGATGATGATGACGTCATATCCTGCTGTTTGCCAAACTTAGTTTTTCTTCGGCCCGCGATCGACCCGATCTTCAGCCTGATACCGATGCGCTCCTCCTCGGCCCTCCTGATGATGATCACCCGACGCACTTGCACTTCATGCAATCGACAACATCATGCTCTCCTTCACTTATCCGGATGATGATGTCCGAACTGTCTGCAGGATATTTGCAAAAATATCCTGATGATGCCATTTCGGCGAACTTCTTCACTTAGCGAAATATCTCTTTGCCGATCCACCAGGGATGACCCGATCCAATTCAGGGTGATCTTCCAACTCAGTCAGCTTATCAACTCGACCTAGCACATGAGGATGCTAGGGTCTTCAACATCTCTTGACCACGATCCTGCACACCTGCACGCAAACGGAAAACAATCTAACATCTAACCTACTGTACATGGCCATTCCACCGATCAGACGAGTCAACCGGTGGAATGGATCTGGAAATCTATACAATCACTCAAATCAGCAGATCAATCGAGTAATGGAATGCAACCAGAGCAAGAACACAAAACAGGATCACTTTATTGATTTCAAAGACGCAATACAATATGATCAACTTCTCTCTCAGTCTCACTCAAGCTCGATCGATGATATCTGTCTGCATATGCAATATCAAACAATCTCATGCTTATAAAGACTTTCCTACGAGTACTACTGACCCGACTCCAAGCGGCTGGGAACTCTCCAGGTGGCTGGGAGATCCCACCGAACATACATCATGACAGCTGTTATAACTAACTAGCTAAAAATAGCAAAAGCCCAGTCAGCATGATCTTATCCTGATCAGCATGACCTTATTACATGCAATTGGTCAAACAGACCTTCTTGGAAACACAAACAAGACCTAAACTACTAACTGCCTTATCATGACCAGTTGTCAGGTAGGTGCTCCTGCACCATTAACCCTAACAGTTAGAGCCAACCTTATGCTTCCATATAGCCCTAGAAGGGCATTTTTTTTCTTTTTATCATAACTTGGTCAAAACAGGTTGAAATTGAGCAAACAAGGACTCATCGGAAAGCTGACAAGATGAACTTCGTAGTGGAGATGAAATTATTAGGTGACTATGTCAATTTACATCTTTTTTATCAGTCAAAGTCAAACTTGCATTTAAACTTCAAATGAGCATAACTTGAGCAAAATTGATCCAATTTTGACAATTTTTTTTTAAAAGTGCATAGAATTTCTTGAAGAATCTATTTACACAATCTATTCAATTTTATCAAGTCATTTTAATCATATTTTATCAGATTTCATCTTTTTCATATAACAATTTAATGGGCAAGTTTACTTGTTTCTTTTTTTATTTTGTGGCTTGTAGGTGAATCAAAGGAGTTGGAGCAGCATTTGCATTAGTCAAAGTAGCAACTTGGAAAGCAAAAACAATTAGGTGCACACATTCCATCTTTCATCTCTAATCATTACTTGATAACACACTTGAATTTGAGGCTTAAAAAGAACAACTTGTTTGATCACACATTTGGATTTTGGGCTTAAAATGAGCTCTTGCTTGCTATCACATCATTGAAATTGGGTTAAAATGAGAAAGTGTCTTCCTACACATTTAGCTTGAGATCTAAAAAGAACAATTGCTTGAACTATTTGATCACACATTTCAATTTTCTAAAGGAAATTAACAACTACGAGTGTGAATCAAGTGTACCTCACTTAGTTTGCTTTTGTTTGCCCTACCTAGGAGGCCTGCTTGGAGACACACCACTCCAAGGGATGACCTCAATCGAGGTGTGAATCAAAAGACACCCTCCTTGGGAGTTGAAATCTTGTCACTCTTGGCTAAGCCCCAAAGAACTTTATACCTTTGGGAAGTGAAGGTGAAGGGTGGGTTACCCCTTTCTCCCGGCTGTGTGGTAGGATTTTTCTTTCATTTCATTTCCTTAGTCAACCTTGTGCAACCTAGAGTAAGGCCTAATTGTCCATACCCCACCTGACTAATTATAGGGCTTGTTGATGTGTCTTCATCACATGTTTGCTTAATAATCACAACATTTCATTTTCAAATTCAAATTTGCTTGTGTCTTGCGTGAGTGAATCGTGTGTGTACATGTGTAATTCATTGTTTGATCATTGCCAAATCAAGCTATAAACACCAAACACATAAACAAGTCATTATAAACTTTCTTTCCAACACAATCATCATTGTCATATCCAATCAAATTTCATCCTAACCCAATCCTAATCATCCCATCATTCCACATCATCATCTTAATCCTAGTCAACACTTGTCAAAATGGTCATAATCCTAAGCAAGCCTAATTCTAATCCTAAGCCCAAGGTCATACTTCAAGGAGCCCCTCCTAATCATGACGACAATCCAAAACCTTACAAACTTTGAGGTGACTCAAAATTTGTTTCTAGTGATGATGAGAACTTTGTAGATCCTAGTGATGATGAGGATCTTGTAGATTTTGAGGCATACTTGGAGGATAAACCAAAATCCAAAAACTTTAACCTATGTGTAACTCCATCCCAACACAAGAGCAAAATATCATAGCATAAGAACTCCAAGACCTTATTCAAACACTTCACAAACTAGGACAACCCCTAAACCAACAAATCATACAAAGATTCCAAGCCCTCATTCAAAAATTTCAATGAAACCAATCACCACAAATACAACTCCTAGTCTAAGTCCAACAACTCATGAAATATCCATCTCAAAATCCTTCACAACATGAAAATGCTAGTACTAGCCACTCCTCACAACAAGATTAAGAATCCCTGAGCTATCTTAATGATACTCTTGACAAGGGAAGTACCATCTCAAGTTTGGAATCATACACCAATCCATCTACTAGTCCTCCATCATCATCCAAGAGAATGACTATACCAAAGCCTATTAGTCCTACACCAACACCACCATCAAGCTTCGCAAGCTCTAGTCCATCAAACAAAGAATCCTTTGACGATTTTCTCCAAGGGCTACTAGAAAGGAATAAACCATCCCCATTTCAAGCACCCATTAATGAGCTTACCAAAGAACCTTCGAATGTCATGTCCACTTCTTCAACCCCATCATGTGGTCCACAACCACTCAAGCCTATTAAAGATTTTCCATTACCCTCTCATGTTATTGACCAAGAACCTATCCAAGAGTCATCCACTTTCATTCAATCAAACCAAGAGCTATGTCAAGAGTTTAATCCTAAGCATGTGGAAATATCAAGCCCTCATCCAAATCAAGATCAAACCATCTCTAAGT
The DNA here is from genome assembly GCA_027924645.1 of Cunninghamia lanceolata. Lineage (NCBI taxonomy): Eukaryota > Viridiplantae > Streptophyta > Pinopsida > Cupressales > Cupressaceae > Cunninghamia > Cunninghamia lanceolata. The sequence continues at coordinate 14,616,188 of BSBN01001152.1, read as the reverse complement.
TCAACTCATCCTTGACATATATGTTTTCTATGATCAAGATATTATCTATGATCATGACCCTATTCGTGAGCAAATTTATCCCATTTATAGCACACTTAATCTTATTTATGCTCCCATTTGTGATCAAGGTTCCATCTATGATCATGAAAACCATGATGATCCTCTTAGCCAAAATTTATGCATTTCATGATCAAGAGATTATCACTCCACCTACCCCTATCCATAATTCCACAACATCTATTTCCCTTGATGAGACATATGCCTCCCAAGGACACATCAAAGATCAAACAAATAGCTTGGATCGACTTGCACATAATCAAGATCCTAATGATCCTTCCACATCCACTATCGACCCCATTTCTAATCCACCATCATATCCACTTGGTCTATCCACCTTCATTCATGAATGTTCCTCCCTAGGAACACAACAACCTTTATCCACCACTTCACCTTCTTCACCCAATAAGGAACTCATGTCTAATGTTCAAACTACACCTAGTCCCTTAGTCCATCGCATACTCCAAAACATGAACTACCAAGGTAAAGGCTTAGGCCTTCATGAACAAGGTATTTTGGAGCCTATACATGTCAATGTCCCTCCACACTCATATGGCCTTGGATATACACCCCAAGTTAAACAATCTAAATATGTTGGTAAATCCTTCATTCCTCCTAAGTCCACTACTTTCTATCACAAATCTTATAAAACATATGTTGGCCTTCCACCTCCATCATCTTACAAATGTCAAAAGCATGTGACCATACACCTTCCACCCTCTAGTCTACCTCCACTACTTCCAACTCCTAATAGCCCTCCATCTACTTTACCACCACTTCTCCCAATTCCAAATCCATCCATTTACACATTCCCTCAAATTCTTAATCATGACCAACAAATGTACATATGGTTTTAACAAATGTGAAAACTGCCCTTGGCGGTGCCTTGGATAAGTAACATGATGAAAACCTGGCAAACAAGTGTCATGTGTAGGTTGATCTTCTATGTCACTTACACTTGGGGGCACATTGTCTCATCTAACCTATCATTTTCACACTATCATTTCCTATCATACCATTTTCATATCCTATCCTACCATACTTATCATATTGAGTCCATTCATCCTCTCTTCCTCCTTTTGATCTTGATAAAGATTCAGGCAAAATGTTGACACATGTTTTGGTTATCTCTTGATATACCTCATCCTATCCAAACCAATCCATCTTATCATTCCTATTGTCATAAGCTTTGTCATGAAAAAACCTAAGTATCACACCTAAAATGGGGCATGTTGTTCCTATGTGACATAGTCTTTGGAGATCACATCCTAGCTCCCTTATGAGGCATACATCCATTCCACCCCCTATCGCCCATTCATTTATCCAGTCCTACATTATCCTTGTACCTATACTTTGTTTTCCCTTGTCATTGGTATCTGGCATAAAGGCTACCCAGATTGTCAACCAATGCCATTTCAAAACATTTCAAAAACCTCAAAACATCAAATATTCCCAAAAATACAAAAAAATCAGAACATTTTCAAAAATCCAAAAAAACTAAAACATTTCAAAAATCCAAAAAAATCAAAACATTCCAAAAAAAACAAAACATTTCAAAAATCCAAAAAATTCAAAACATTCCAAAAAATCCAAAAAAATCAAAACATTTCAAAAATCCAAAAAAATCAAAACATTTCAAAAATCCAAAAAAATTAAAACATTTCACAAATCCAAAAGAATCACATGTCAAAATCCAAAAAAATCACATGTCAAAATACAAAAAAAATAGAATATATTAAAATCCAAAAAATTAAAACATTTCAAAAATCCAAGCAATGAAATCAATTATCAAATCATCATTCAAACAAATTCTTCCAATTCATTCAAATCCAATCATCATCATTCAAATCATTCCTCCAAATCAAATTAATCAATTCTTCCAATCAATTTTCATCAAAAATCAAATCATTCCTACAAATCAAATTAATCAATTCTTCTAATCAATTTTCATCAAAATCAAATTCCTCCAAATTAAATCACTTCTTCTAAACAACTCAATCAAATCACTTCAATCCAATCATCCAATCATTCCAAGCAATAAACTTAAATGCAAATCATCTTTAATCCATACCAATCAAGTCAATCAATCCTGCTAAATTATCCAATTGCATCCTTGGTTTTGTTCTAATCTTGCTATCAACCAAATCAATCGATCAATCATCATCATAATCAATGGGATTTATCATCCCCAATCCTAGTGTTGTTCTTGGGATATATCGTTCCCATATCAACAACACAATCCTCACGTTGTTCTCAGGATAAATCATTCCCACATCAACAACGTCATCAATCAAGCAATCAATCAATCATCAATCAATCAATCATTGGTTTACAGCTTGACAAGGGCAATACCTTTTTTGTTTTTGAATCATTTGTGCATGCTTGCTTGCTTACTTGTGTGTGTTATCAATTTTTATCTTGCATTTGTATCATTCCCAGCTAATATTCGTATCTTGTATCTAGACAAGGTTGTATTACGCTGGGGCATGAGACACATCATCACCTTGGTCCTTATACCTTGGTGCATAACATCTAGTGCTATATCAAACATCATGGTTTCTCACCTTTATTTCAGCATAACGCATCCTTCCCTTTCTTCTATCCATTCCCTTACCTTTCTTCCTTGACCAACCCCTTTCATTTCGAGATTCTACCTGTGTTTGTCCAACCCGCCTATCCTCTTGAGGGGGAATCATCATCCTATTCCTCTATCCATATATCATCTTCTTTGAAATGATGTTACTCTACATAAATCTCATCATCTCGAACATCATCTCAAAGAGGAGCAAAATGTAGACACTTAAAATTGTCCATGTCATAACATTACCTAGTCATACATTACCTTGTAAGACATCAAGTGTAATATTTTACCCTAGGTCATTACATTATCCCACTTATAAATTCCACTTGATCACCTTTCCAATTAATTAAATAAACCCCTTTATTTAATTAATTCCCCTTCACGTCTCCCAAAACAATTCAAATTAAATATTAATCCCTCATCCCTCACTTTTCCAAATTGCAACATGTGTCACATGACTACAACTCTTCACATGCATATATAATTTAAATAATTTTATTATTTAAATTATGAGATTCCCACTCACATCCTATTTTTAGCCCCATTCATTGTGTGTCATAGGCATATTCTCTCCAAAATAAATAAAAGAATCCCACTTATTCCCTCACATCCTAATTTTAGCCTCATGTCATAATCCACTTAATGTGCGTCATAAGCATGAAATTGCCTTTTAATCCTAGCCATACACATCACATAATTGACTTTTAATCTTGTCCATCGAATCATATCAACTCTTAACTATAAATCTAGCCTCACACAAGCCATTTGGGATCCATCTTCTTCTAGTATCCTCACTCTACCAAAATTCTTCTAATCTTCTCATCTATCCATCTATCTCCATCTATCTATTTTCTTCTATTATCTTCATCTTAGTGTTATGCTGCGAATATGAGCAATCAACATCAAATTAATCTTCATCAATCAATCATGCATGCATCTATCATTCGAGATATCTGAGGTATCGAAAGGTTTGGATTGAGGTAATGCATTTTAATTGTTTTATCATTATGATTTATCCAAATTTTTCATATACAAGGTCTTGAAATTCATGTTAAGGATGCATACATCTTTCAGTGTCGTGGTCAACAGAGTGATGGAATTGACAAAAAGCCTTCACATCAAAGGAAAATGGTTGCATCTTGCTTGGATCAAGAGGTCTAATGGGTGGGAGCTTGATGAGATTGTTTTGTAAAAGTTGTGTCATGATAGAATGAAGAGATGCAGATAATGGTGTAAAATTTCTTGTTTTCGGTTTCAATTTATAAGGAGAAAGAGCAAGGGATGACGCTGTCGCCACATGTTTTCTAATGTTATCTACTGAAATTTTGTTTATCTTGATAAAATTATTGTTTTGTCTTTTGAAAGAATGATTATGAGAGGCTTTAGATTGACCAACTGGAGCCGATGAGAGATTATGCTTATAATGACTAACCAAAAGTTGATAATCATGAAGAGTCATGCAAAGATGAGTGAATTAATCATACTACATCAACAATATCTTATCACAGATGTGAGATTGTAAGTTTCCTATAAATATTCTTTCAACATCAGCATCTGGGATAGAATATTAGATTTGTAAAAAGAGGGCTTGATAATGCCCTATAAATTCAGTTACTATCTCTTTCGTTCCTTGTTTACAATGAACCAAGCTCCTCAAAGTGACTTGAGGTCCAATGTTCACTTGAAAATGCTTGAGGAACTTATTAACTAATTGTGAAAATGTATTTATAGAATTAGGAGGAAGCACGCAAAACCAATCGAAGGTTGTGTCCTTGAGTGACCTAGGAAAAAGTTTTGCTAAGATTGCATCCTCAAAGTAGAAATCACTACACATAGCAGTAAAGTTGCCACATGGTTGCTAGGGTCTCCCTTCCCATTATATTTTTCAAAGTGAGAAGTCTCAAACTTCTCAGGCATAGGAGTTCTTACGATGAAATAGGACAAAGGGCTATGAAGGTAATGTGTTGTGATACTAGTTTTAGATGGACTATTACTCATGCTAGCCAATTGTTGTTGCATGGAGGTCTTGTTCTTCAACAATTGGTTTATGATGGGATCGGAAGTAGAATCAAGTAGAGATTGAAATGAAGGAATAGGTGATGGAGTATGAGTAGCCATTTGAAATGTGATAGGTGGTTTAGATGTACATGGAGTAACACTAGGTGTGGAATTTATGTAATTGTAAGGAATGGCACCATAATGGCGAACAAGATTCCTAGTGGATAACCCAACACATGTGGTAACATTATTACTCGACTGTGTAGTAGTGGTAATAATAGTAGATGAATAAGTAGGCATAGGGAGTGAAGGTATGGGTATCAACACTTGAGTCCCTTGTTATGGATTAAAAAGGTTCCCTATGCCTTTTTACCTCCTAGTTTAGTTCCTATGTCCCCATGTTAACACTTTGCAAGTTAAATACTCATTCTAGAGCAATTTTCCCTGAAACCCATGTCAAATGGGGACTAGGGGCCCATTCTAAACCTTAATCCTAACCCAAAAAGAGCCTTGGGACTTTGGCATGTAGGGAGTGAAGGTATGGGGTATTGACACTTGAGTCCCTTGTTATGGATTAAAAAGTTTCCCTGTTTCCTTTTTACCTCCTAGTTTAGCTCCTAGGTCCTCGTGTTAACACTTTGCAAGTTAAATACTCATTCCAGATAAATTTCCCCTAAAACTCATCAAATGGGAACTAGACGCCCATTCTAAACCTTAACCTTGACCCAAAAATAGCCTTGGGACTTGGGCGCCCATGCCCAAGTCCACTCTGATTGGTCAGGGCAAATCTTAATGTATGTTGGCTTGGGCCCTCTCAAAAAGTTTCCCTTTGTCAACTCTCTTGATTTAATTTACGAATCTAGTGGGAAAGCATATATAAGTGAGTTTATGACTTCATTTTACACCTAGATAGATAATGTGAACTAGTGATATTGAGAAAAGAGTATTCAAGGCCTTCATTGTGTTGTTATTGCGTTTGTTTGTTACAAATTTGGCTTCATCAATTCATCTCCTTATGATTTGAAGGATCTTCATCTCTGTGAGGGCTTCACCTCTAAGGTGACATAAATTTGTGTTTAAATCATTTCATTTCATTATTAGATTTGGCCTCTACCTTCCTTGGGAATGCACTCTATCTAACAATGGTGTTGGAAGACTTGAATGTCCTTCTGGGGCTTGACTGAGGTAAGCACCTAAACACCACAACCTCCAAACCCATTTCTTTGTGTATGCATGTTACAAGTACGAGAATTGGAAAAGTACAAGTAGAGAGAAGTAGTTTTAAGGATAAGGATTTGGGATCTTAAAGAAACTTGTTGATATTCCTCCCTCCTGGACTTGGGCGCCCGCCTCGTAGTCCTCCCAATAAGTTTGGTTTAGAACTCAAAAGCAGGATATAGTCTACAACATCTCTCTGTTCAAAATCTCCAAAAATTTTGCCCTATTAGACTTGGGCGCCTGTCCTGTAGTCCGCAAAAGTTTCATTTTCAGAAACTCAACTTTTGGTATGTTTTTTATCCTCCCTGAGTGTCTTCCTATCTAGTTTCCTATAACATTTTGTCTGTTTATACCCGATTACACTATAATTAGGGTTTAAGGCCCATTCAAACTAGGGTTTAACAAATATTTCTATCTAATCTATTCTTTCCATATCATTCCTAAGAACAAAACTTGTAGTTGAGTCCTCATCCATCTGTAGTGACTTGGCTCAATTTTTGTCCTTGAATGTTATTGTGAAAGGAGGGTTTGATTTGATACACTTTAACATCATTCATTCCCTCTCCCCATTTTCACATTTAACATTTTGGTGAACCCGTTGATCTTACACTTTGGCATCCTTCTTGCATCAGATCTGAGCTATTTTTCTACCCAAGATCTGATTGGATTTAATTCATTCATCATTTTGCATAGTTTCATAGCTTAATTTCATTGTTAGGGTTTCAAAAATCCTAACATTTTTAGTAAAACTAACCAATCTTCAACCTAGGGTTTTTAAGATTGGCATGTTGTGGAAAGTCTTATTGCATTATTAGATTGATTAAAGAATTTTAGGCTGTTGTACCTTATCATCCTCACTGTTTTAAGACTTCTTTTGCATATTTGCATTGGAAAAAGTGAAAAAATTAAGCGTTTTAGGCTTACAAAAAGACATAATTTTGCATTACTTGCATTGCATATGATAGAAAGATTTGAATTTCTAATTTTTACATCAGATCTAATCCATATTACAACATACAATCATTTCATGGTAATGTACCTTGCATTTGAAGATCTCAATTGCTAGGGTTTTGTTGTAAAAAATTGCATCTTAGAAAACCTAGTCAAATTCAAAAGCTAGGGTTTGTAGTCAAAATCTTATTTCAGATTTTGCTTCTGTCATAAACATCCTTCAATTCAGATCTATCATTCATTTATAGCATATTTTCATTGTTCATTTGAAAATTTTAAATTATCTCATGCTTTAGTTTGAAAATTTACATGTTTGTAATTACACATTGTGTATTTCAACATAAGGAATTTGACATCTCTCTAACTTTTCCCTGCAAGAAATCTTAAAATTATTTATATCACCTTTTGTGCAGCACTTTTAACATCTTGGACACTCCATTTCTGGAGACACTAGTGTGCTTTTGTTCTTTGACAAAAGCTTCAAAGACCCGATTTCCTCAAACTAGTGTTGTGGTGTACAAAAGTTTCTCATATTCGTGATATTTGATAAATGAATAGACCTTATTGCATATTGTTGTTCCAAGACTTTTCATTATAGCACCTTTATGTCATTTATCTTTGGTATCATTGCATGCATATATAAAAGATCTTTATTTTCATAGATTCTTAACCCTCATGAGTGAGCATCCTACAATATTAGAAAACTTAACCGAATTCATCTCCATGAATAGTCATGAGAAAGATAACTGTGATGGCATTTCTTCTATGGATCTAGTCGCTAATACATGTAATAGTGACCTAGATTTATCTATTTCACCTTATGATCCCCTTCGCAAAGTCGTTCCCATTTGTGAGGACATCTTGGTGCAAGAAGATGAAATCACTGATACATTCCTTACCATCACCCTACCCTCCTTTCATTATAATGCTCTCTCTTTAGAAGATGAAGTATTAGTGGATAAAGGGCTTCCTCTCAAAAAGGATCCTCCATGGATAGATAATGACTATTCATCTAATAATCACACAGTACATGAGGCTCCTATGGCTCATCCTATGGATCTCCCACCTTTGATTGATTGTTCAAGCACTTTGGACATCACTAAGGAAGTGAAGACCCTTGATCTTCCTCCTTTGGTTGTGTTGGTGTTTCTTAAATACCAAGCTGATCTTGCTAATTACCTATGGACTTGCCACAATCCAATGGTCAATAATCAAGAGGGATTGGCTGACAAATAGGTGGAAGCTTGCTAAACTTTCCCTCTACACTTCAGGCTCTGCAAGACCAGGAGGGTGGTCCCTACAATGTATTTTTAGATACTCTTGTGCCAATTATCACATACATTGCACTTCAACAGATATATTCTCTTGGAAAAGTTGCTTAATAGATGAAAGACCTTAAAGATCTGGCAAATCTTAAAGTATTTATCAATCTAAAGCATGAGAATATTATAGAACATCATTTAGATATACATTCTAACGAAAGTAAAGACTTGGTTTAATTTTGAATGTAGATGTTGTGTAAAAGTGGGAGGATTGAAGAATAGACATAGTTTCTAGCAACCAGTGCCTTATCCTAGGGCATGAAGTCTTAAATCATACTATTCAAGACCTATAACAACATCTAACCTATCATAGCAGAGCTAATAAATGATGCATTACACCACTCAATCTCATAGAACCTAAAACCAGCAATGCTTAATAATCCTTGCATACTCACATGAATCTTTGTTCCTGTTAAAGTAATTTTAACTCACTCTTTGAATAAGTGTATTAACAATGAAAAAACATTCAAAGGAAAAATAATGAAGATGAATTAAATGATCTTTGATTCATTTCATTCATAACTCATATGAAGCATACAATGGAGACCATTGGCTTTGGGAACATGCCATTTGTATCTCAGAAATGATAGAACTGTTATATTATATTACTAATCAAGAGACTCAAAAAAGAATCCAAAACCTAGGAAAGAACTTTAGTAGATAAGTATCTACGTTTTGTATTACAATAGTTCTCACCAAGTAAAACCACAACCATCCTTGTGCAATTAGCCCTAGATTCCCTTTTATAGAAACAGGGGAGCAAAACAAGCCTTAGGCTAATTGACACATGTCACATTTTCATTTGACAAACAATCACATTTCATAATAACAAGAGTAACCGTGAGATCATGGAGGGAATATTCGAAGCACAATACAGTTACAAAGTTGTTATACCCATGATGCTTTCCCAAAATATTTGAAATGGTTACCTGATGCCATTTGCCACCTCAATTCATTATAATCCTTGTCATGGGCCTGGGAAAGTTGAGCTGGCAGTCAGGTACAAGCCAGATGTACAACATGACAAAATTTCCCTTTGTTGATGATTCAAAACATCCAAAGACTGCTGAATGTACCCAAAAGTACCAAAAATGATGCCATCCTAGCAATAGATGAGATCACAAATCAAGAATATTATTATACCTATTATCCCAAGCAACATATTCCTCTTCTGTAGGCCAATTTAAATCTATAAATCCATCTAGTTTTGTCATGTAGGGGCCATACTTGGTTATCACCTGATTTGCATTTTTGTCAAATTCTTCAAGGAATGTGCTGGTAACAGATAATTTATTCATACTATCTTTCAACATTGATATCTCCACATCTCCTCCCTCACAAATTAAGGTGGAATCAAGTGCAACAACAGCATCCATATGAGCTCTCCATTGCTCATTGGTCTTGATAGATCCCTCATTGTCTAGGATGTCAGGAAAAAGGCCAAGATCACTCTCATCAAATTGCTTGAGAAACCCCCTCATCTTATTCTCTAGTGAATCCCCCAATCCTTGAAAATCAATCATCTCCTTCACCATTTTGTATGTGGGAACAATTTGCACTGGTTTATTTTGGTCATGGGTTGATCCAATAACCATATTCTTTAAAACACTCAATCTGGGGACCCAAGCATGCATTAATGGAAGAGAAACTTCCCTATGCCTATCAAACATGCTTACTGAATGGAACACCAACAAATAATTAGAGTGAACACTCCTCACTCTTGTTATTGCCTTTGATAAACAAATCTCTAAAACATTGGTAACAATGAAAATGTTGTTATCATTGTACAAATCAAATAATTCCTCATATGCCTCAACTTCTCTAATCAACTCTTCCTTACTTCTCCTTTTGAAGGAGGTGTTGCTGAAGTCCCTAGTCTTAGTTAGGCAATTGGTATGTTATCAGGGTTATAGACTATCATCTTCATACAAGTCAGAGGGGGAGAGTGGGCAAGAGGTGGTGATGATTGTACTAGAACAAGTGGTGGAGAAGGTGGGACATTATCTTGCACTTGTGGCACTAATTGATTGCAATTTCTCCTTTAGCAATGAATTTTCTAATTGTAGCTCCGCAATCTTCTACTCATCTTTATTGTAGACCACCACCAAGTCATTATATTCTTTATTTTTAGCTTCAAATTGCTCTTGCAAGGATTCAACAGTAGCCTTGGTGAATTGGGCTACATTTATAGCCAATGTGGTTGCCTCCATAGCCGAAGTCTCAAATATTCTCTTGATGATTAGCCCACCCTTTAAGTCTATAGATGGTTTTGCAACTTCAGGTTTATTAGTATTTGGGGCCAATGCCCAAATGGCAATTGTGTCCCAATGTGAACTGATAGTTGACCCCTGCAAAGCAAATGTGGCCTCTTCCTCAGTGGCAAAGACAAAAGTATTATGCCTTATTACTGTGTCAAACGCTATTGCTAAGGCCAAATCCCACTCTCGTAGTAATAACACTTTGCTTTTCCTTACTAATTCCTTGCCCTTAGCTGGCATTATATCCTTATATTTATTCTTCATTTCGACAAGAACTTTTGATTCAATGGCTTGTCTTGGGAGCTCTGGATTTTGAATCATCATTATCTTCACAATTTCATCATACTCTTCCTTCCTTACCCTCCAAACAAACTCATGAAATGCCTTAGTTTTAACAAAAGCATCATCATCCATAAATTCTTTACATGCATGTTCCTTGACATCATCAACACAATTGGTTCCAGTAAGGTCAGCCTTACCCAACCTGAGCCTTTGAAGAGGAAAATTTATTTCCCTTGGAGGTGAAGGCATGCCCTACATCATCTCATCCTCAGTCACATCAATCTCCTCATCTAAATAAGGAGAATAATCAACAAGTCCAATTGATGAAGGACCCTTTGTTGTATCAACCTTCCTTCTCTTGGGTGCATGCTCCCTTGGGAGCGAATCTAGCTCAATAATCTTTGGAGCAACTAGCCTTGGGGGTGAAAGTGGTGGAAGTTGTGATGTAGGAGAAGATGATTTGACCCCTGTGATCGAGTAGGGGTAGCCATTGTTTGTTCCTTCCTTACTGTGCTCTTCTTCCTCGAAAATATATATTGCCTTGCTGGTGGTTGACATGTTGGTCTTTCCTCAAGCATGGAGACACTTCCCTTTTCTTGTTCCTCAACCACATGTGCTTTCCCTTTATTCTGCACCTCCCTTTTCTCTTTAAGATGCCCCACCTATTGGAAAAAAGGTAGATAACTGAGAGGGGGGTGAATCAGTTATCTCAAAATTTCCTTGACTTTCTTTTCTTTTATTATCTTAATAATCAGTGCAACATCAAAACATATAAGCATATGTGATCATAAGAACATAAATAAAATCAACACACATAACACAAGGATTTTTACATGGAAAACCCTATTAAGGAAAAAACTATGGGGTGACTAAGCCAAGATTGCATTCTCTATTAAAAGAATAAAGGAGTACAAAATGGCACTTGCCAATTAGGGCTCACTACCCGAGCACACTGCTCACAAGAGGCACACTGCCTACAAGAGACTCACTATCTATAGAACTTACAGAAGATAATCAAGTGTTTGAACTGATCAAAATCATCTATAAATGCAAGAGTTCAGTTCCGGTTTAGGCACAATATACTGATCTGATGCACTTCATCCTTCCTCTGCTCAATGTTGCTATTCTGTCACATACCGGACTTGGATTGTTGTTCCCACACTTATCTCTACTTTTCTTTGCACCTTCCTTATCACTTCTTCACTTACCTTCTCACATGCTGAAATCTATCTGGTATATATATCTGCATCAAGGATTTTTATCAACTTGCTAGTCGGCATCAAGAACACTGCACGTAATTACTCTGTCGGCTAAATCCATGCTTGATTTGTGATGCGTAACAAAAACATAGACATAGAATTCATTAATCATGTCAACCAACAATGTATGATCCCACAAATTGCTTGATCAACACAATTTACTCATCCGGATTGAAGTCTGATACTCTGTCGGTCAGTTCTTCCTCTGTCTGCTCCGCCTAACTAGAACCCAACACTCAGATCCTCATATATTTTCCTTGATTTATCACCAGAGGCTAAATATTTGGAGTACAGTAGTCATGATACCCCTCTTGACTTTCCCAAGTCTGCAACTTACTGAGTTACACCATCTGAGAGATCTGGACCTGATTGTTAGACCTTGTTACATACTCTGTTCTTGTTCACTGGATCAAAACAATCTTCAATCTGACTTCCGGTATAGGCATACTATGTACTGCGGATGTGTGGGATAGACTTTGTTGCCATCAATGACAACACTAATGAAGCCACATAGTGTCTCTTAGCAACAATCTCCCCCTTTGGCATTGATGGCAACACTTAGTGAAAAATGGCTAAGTGTCGCAGTAAACTCCCCCTTGGCGAATGCTCTATCTTTTGCACTATTTTATTAGAGCTCCCCCTTAGCTGGATTCCACATTTTTCACTACTCCTCACTCCCCCTTTGACATCAATGGCAAAGGATAGAATCCACATAGCAAAATTTTGCAAAAATAGTCTTATATATGGCCGCATAAGTATATAATGTTATACTTACATTTACTTAAGTATATCTGCAAAAGTGGCCTTCAACTATACAAACTCTGTGGCCCAACTCTGCTTCATCCTATCTAGAATGGAGATGTGACCACTCAAAAAAAAATGCATATGCTTCTGCCCTTCTTAAATCTACCGGATCACTGGTCTGAGCATCTGTCAAGGCCTCATGCATTGCCTCTAACTTAGGGATAATTATCCCTCTGAGTTCACTCATTCTGTTTATTATGTTCTTCTTTTCTTTGTCCAGCCTCTTTATTTCATTGATGATAACAATAGCCTGGCATTCTTGATTTATTAGAGAGGTAGTGAGGGGATCAAAATTATGAGATAAACTTGATAGTTTACCTTCTTATTCTTTCACTTTCTTCTCAATGTCCTATGTTTCTTTGGGCCAAGATAAAAAAAAATGTATATGTCCCCACCATTTTTAAGGCTCTTTATTCCAATGTCTAGGGTCCTCCTATCATTAGTAATTAGTCCTTGCACTTCAGTGAATCTTTTTCCTAAAAACTCCTTTCGGACCTTTGCTTCTGTCGATTTCTCTAAAGATTCAAAATGAGTGCTAACAAAATTTACCAAAGATTTCAAGTTACCTGATGGAGAGGCCAAAGGATCCTTTTGAAATGATGGAATGATCTTCTCCAGCATCCCAGGTGCAATCTCCAATAGTTCATAGTCTTCCATGTGAGATTTCATGAGTTTTTCTTTTTCTTTGGCTTGAGCAAAGGATGTTATTTTCATTGTCTGAACCAGAGAGAGAGAGAGCCAAAATTCAATGGCCCTTGAAATAGCTTAGGTTCATCTATCTCCATCATTTCTTTGTTTAAGAAGTTCTTCACTGCCTCTGCAGTGTCTCTTGCCAGTGATTGAGTCTTCTTTTCTTTTGGGATATCAGAACAGTCATCATTAGTCTTCTCTACTTGTTCTTCTTCTTTTCCCTTCACCTCCTCTTATTGACTCACTTTCTCCTCTTTTCTTCCTTCTCTTTCAGCTTTAGAATCTAGAATGTCTGCAGTGGGATCTAGAGGAGAGATGTTACCTATGTTTACTACTTCATGAACTTCCTCTTCCGAAACAAAAGAATCCAAGTCCTTAGACTTATCTTCATCTATCTCTTTTGATCCTTCTACATTAAAAGATTTTTCATTAGTTAAATTTAATCCTTCAACATCCTTGGTAGAAGGTTCTTCAACTGATTCCTCTATAACAGGAAGATTGAATCTTTTCAAAGCATTCCAGAGGATATCTTTTGTCTCACTTGCTACTTGGTCATTTTCTCCAAGCATAAGTTTATTCATTCTTGCCTTACTCTGGAACTCATCCTTACAATCTTTAAAAATCATGTCCATTTGTTTTGGAGTGATAGAAGGATAAAGTTGAATCATTATTTGTTCCCAAATATGTAGGTCTTTTGCCTTTGCATTCTCTTTTCTTAGTTCAAGTACCTTTTCTAGACTTTTAGGAATTAATGATATAATTTCAATGAAAGCTTTATTGTAAATATTCAGGTACCTGACAGTAGCTTCTTCCAAAATCCTCTTGTCAGTATCACTGTATTCATCATAGAACTCTATTACTAGATGCAGGTTCCCATCCACAGTAACTGCCTTGATGATGTCATCAATGGAAAGAGTGGACTTTTCAACAAATTCTTCTACCTTTTCTTCCTTATTTTTACTAGCAGAGAATTCCCTGGATGTTTTCTTCTTCTTCATTTTCTTGATTTCTTCATCAAATTTTGTTTCTTCATCATCTTTGAGGCTTGTATATGACCTTGTGGCTTTGGTCTTCATCCTCTTTTCTCATTTTTCGGATGTCTTGACTTCCAGTTTGGTGGCCCTTGAGCTTTTAGGAGTGGCAGGTGCAGAGCTCTTGGAAGATCTAGTATGGGAGGAGGCTTGTACCAGAACATCTCCTTTCTTTGCTTCTTGTTTCTCTTTCTCAGCCTTCTCCATTTTCTCTCTATTTGCATCTACTGCCTCTTTTGACAATCCAAATCTTTTGGCAATTTCTTCAACTTCCCTTCTTACTTTCCTCTTTATCTTTGGTTGTCTTAACTCAACATGTATTTTTACACTTAGTTCTTGAAAGATGTCAAACCTTTCTGCTTTAGGGTCCTTAGGCTAGCTCAATAGGTGTTGAATATGTAGCTCCAAGATTTTTTCATCAACCTCGTATCCCATAGGCATTATCCACATAGTTCTGGGCTCAACTACCTCCATTAGGCATTGGTTAGTGTCAACCATGAAGCACATTGTGTCCTTATATTTCTCAACTATGGATTGAGTTATTCTCTCTGGCTTGCATCATACTTTGGAAGTTCTTGAAGTAACCCTAGAAAGCTATGTTTTGGGCTTGAGCATCACCAAGTCCATACATATAATCTCTGATATGAATTGTAGCCGGTTTGTCATTTTGCCAAACCCAACCACTTGATCCAGGTAGCTCATTCATGTAATAAAAGAACAGACACAGTATTAGACAACCATATTTGAAGGAATTCTTCTTATCCTTTTTGATCTTCTGCAGGTTTTCTAATAGTTGATTTAGGAGAAGTTCACATAGGTCATAATCTGCATCTTCCCTTAACATCTGATATGCTGCATAGATTGTTGTCCCAGACACAGAATTCTCCCTGCTAGAATGATATATCTTGTACCCAATTATCATTGAGGCAAACTTGACATCTGGATCTATGATGTCATCTATGGTCATGGCTCTTTTGTCAAATTTAGATCTGGTGGCTTCAGTTACTGTCTGGTTCTTGACAGATTTAAGTGCAGGTAACCCACCTGAAGAGTGCAGTCCAGCCACTGCCATGATGGCATATTTAGTTATCTTGAAGGGCCTCATTAACCACATGAAATTATCATGCATCCTACTTAGGACATACCGGACCCACTCATCTTCTGCAAAATAGGGAAAGTGTATGCAATGTCTGAAGTGTTTATCCCGGAGGGCCTTGAATTGAGGTTTGAGTTCAAAACTCTCATCTATTAGTTGTTTGTGATAGATGTCCATCAATTTTGAGTCTCCAAATTCCTCAATGTTGGCATGGATATAGACCCTAACATCTTCTACATGCAATACCCCATGCGGAATGCTAGAAAAAGTGCCTAAAGGATCAACTTCAGGAGATTTATAGGGGTGTTTCTTGAATTTAGGATGCGGCCTATCAGTGATCTTGACAACCATTGGAGTAGCCATTTTGCAAGAGATTCAAAGAGAGATTTTTAGAATGGAAGTACCTTTTCATGCTTTAGGGTTTGAAATAGGAGCCAGAACAAATCCTGGTTGAATTTGATTTTCTAGTTGATCTTGAGTGAGTTGTAGAAACTTTGTTGCAGAGCTCTTCTTTTCTTCTTCGCGAATGCAAATATGCAAACAATGAGTGAAAGAACCCTTTTATCCTTGCGCAAACCCTAATTTCCTTTTGTAATAAATGCACAACTTAAGTTATCCAATTGCCCTATTTTGAGAGAGATCTTCTCGAATCACTACGCTGAACTTAGAATCATTGTCAGTGAGGATTGACAATGTATCTTCTTTTCTTCAATCATGCCATGGATCCGTAGATCAAAGTATTTCAATTTTGAATCATACGGGATTTGTTTGTGAAAAAACTGCATTACCGGAGTGCTGTCAGAACCGGATTAACTTGAGCAGTTAAACTCTTGCAAAACTCCATGTGGATGTTTCATATTTTTACTAAAGGTTATGTAGATGTTTTTCTAAGAACCCTTTAATCCACAACATTCCATGTGCTAAATTTAGGCACTAGTTGACTGGCTGGGGGAAATTGTTTTTCTCTGTGACTCCCCCTGAGCCAGAGCTCACCCTTTTAGTTTTCAGAAGGAATATCAGCACCAGATTTTGGTATGGATCCATCCCCAATATTTTGTGTACTCTTCTTTACCCAAATCTTGCTCATCTCCTTTTGAACTTCATCCACATTCACTTTACCTTTTCCCTTATCTTGTTTTGATTATGTTGCACCGGACCTTTTCTATCCTGATTTCTACTTCTATAGAATTTGACAATATGACTGGATCTATTGCAATTGTAACAGACAACATTTCTTTGCTTATTTGATTGATATCCTTTTGATCTGCATTGATTAGCCATATGTCCCATTCTATTGCATGCAAAGCATCTACCATTGAATGAATTGTTTGTTTGCATATTTCTACATTCATGAGATTTGTGACCATACCTTTTGCAGTTAAAACATTGTCTGAAGAAGCATGGATTAGTCTGATTCATTCTCATTCTGCACTAAGTTGCTTTATGACTGAAATTGTTGCAATTGAAGCAGTATCCATTGAAGGATGGATATATTTGAGCATTTGGTTGCCTTACCAGAGGTCTTCTAGGCCTGTTTCTTTGATTTCCTGATCTAAAGTTCTTCTAATCAGATCCAGAGATTTCATCTTTCTCATATCCCAAGCCACGCTTATCATCTACCCTCTTTTGGGTTTCAAGAAGAACTTCAAGTTGGGCTGAGATTATCTTGAATTTCTCTTTGTATTCATTTGTTGTTTGAAGATCTTGTTTAAGAGTGTCTATTTGATTCTCAAGCTGTTCTTCATTATCTCTAGCTTCTTCAAGATCGGATTCAAGATGCCTGATTATTCTGTCCATTCTGTGGCAGTCCTCTGTCTTCTCCTTGAGGGATTGTTTTAGATTATCTTCAATTTTCCTTTTTTCTTCAATTTCTTAGGTGAATCTCATAACCCCTAATTCCATTTCATGCCTTACTATAATGACCTCTTTTGAGAGCTTCTCACATAGCTTATTTTTCTCATTTAGATCTTCATTAGTATCATTGTCTTCATTCTGATTGGCTAATTTTTGAAGTAGTTCCTTTCTCTTTTTCACAGAGATAATAAGCTTTTCTTTTAGCTCATTTATGAAATCATCAGCTTGTTTGAGTCTTTCTCTCAAATTATTAACTTCAGAATGGGATTCTTCAAGATCATCTAGGGTAGACTGAAGTTGTTCCTTCATACCATATATATCCATTGAGATTCCTAGATCTTCCTCAAGCTATTAGGCTTTGTTCAGAGGAACTCAGCTCTAATAACCAATTGTTGGAAACAAGGCAGATAACTAAGAGGGGGGTGAATCAGTTATCTCAAAATTTCCTTGACTTTCTTTTCTTTTGTTATCTTAATAATCAGTGCAACATTAAAACATATAAGCATATGTGATCATAAGAACATAAATAAAATCAACACACATAACACAAGGATTTTTACGTGGAAAACCCTATTAAGGGAAAAACCACGAGGTGACTAACCCAAGATTGTATTCTCTGTTAAAAGAATAAAGGAGTACAAAATGGCACTTGCCAATTAGGGCTCACTGCCCAAGCACACTGCTCACAAGAGGCACACTGCCTACAAGAGACTCACTGTCTACAAAACTTACAGAAGATAATCAAGTGTTTGAATGGATGAGAAGCATCTACAAATGCAAGAGTTCAGTTCTAGTTTAGGTACAATATACTAATCTGATGCACTTCATCCTTCCTCTGCTCAATGTTGTTGTTCTGTCACATACCAAACTTGGATTGTTGTTCCCACACTTATCTCTTCTTTTCTTCGCACCTTCCTTCCTCACTTATTCACTTACCTCCTCACATGCTGAAATCTATCTGGTATATATATTTGCATCAAGGATTTTTATCAACTTGCTAGTCGGCATCAAGAACACTGCAAGTAATTACTCTGTCGGTTGAATCCATGCTTGATTTGTGATGCGTATCAAAAACATAGACATAGAATTCATTAATCATGTTGACCAACAATGTATGATCCCACAAATTGCTTGATCAACACAATTTACTCATCCGAATTGAAGCCTAATACTCTGCCAGTTAGTTCTTCCTCTGTCTGCTCTGCCTGACTGGAACCCAACACTCAGATCCTCATATCTTTTCCTTGATTTATCACCAGAGGCTAAATCTTTGGAGTACAGTAGTCATGATACCTCTCTTGACTTTCCCAAGTCTGCAACTTACTAAATTACACCATCTGAGAGATCCAGACCTGATTGTCGGACCTTGTTACATACTATGTTCTTGTAGACCGGATCAAAACAATCTTTAATTTGACTTCTGGTATAGGCATACTATGTACTACAGATGTGTGGGATAGACTTTGTTGCCATCAATGACAACACTAATGAAGCCACACAGTGTCTCTTGCCAACACCACCACCTTGTCAAAATTTTGGAGTATTGTTTCCACTCTCAGAATAACAACATCAATATCCCCAAAGGTCCTTTTGAAGTTAGGATCTTTGTCCTTCTTTGCATTCTCCAATTTGACAAAGGCATTCCACTTTTCTTTTCTCTCTTCTGCTTCTTGGAAGTCAAAAACATTCTTGACAATATCCTCAGGATAATAGAAATTATGCCAGAACTTTCCTCCCTTTACCCTATCCTTTAGAGCCACCATAAAGCCCTCTAGGTCATGGTTTCTTGCTCTACAGCATTTCATTTTAAGAGGCATGAGTTTTAAAACAATTCTCTTCCATCCATCTTTGATCATAATGAAGTCTGAGAAAATAGTGTAGGTAGGAAAAAGTGTTCCTTTCTTCATCCCAGCCAAGTGGGCATCTTCATGAACATTTCTTAACTACCACATAACCTCAAGAAAACCAATCCTCATTGGCACATCCCTTGGGAGCACATGAGGTGTAACACTTGTGCCATATATTCAAAAAATAGTACAATCAGTGTATGGGATTATATCTCCCTAGTTGTGGTTGATTCCTAACTCTGGATTCCTCTCATTTGGCCTTATGAAATCATGCAGTTCCTTTGAAATTCTTGGTGGATTTACCACCAAGTAGCCTCTCAACCTAGAAACAAATACATTGGAGAAAATAACAAAGCTAGAGTCCTGCTCATGCATATCCAACAAGTGGGTCCATGCCTAGATAGTGAGATCCTCACCCCTCTCCCTCATATGCAGTATCATATCTTGATCAAAATATTCAACTCCTTTGTACAAGAACATGTAGATTAGTAATGAGTACCACCAAAACCTGACACCAGTCTTACCTGCCTTGAGAGAAGTCAACCCATTGTGGATATTATCTAACAAGTAAGTATCAAAGTCATACAGTCTATTAACCATTACATGTTGAATGTTTGTTGCCATGTACATAAAGGCCACTCGCACAACTTTGGAAGGATCAAACCCCAAGATCTGACATAGAGCATAAAAAGTTCTTTGAAAGTAAAACTCAAATTTCTCAACTAGGAAGGGCTCTTTGCCTGATGAATTTAATTGAATCGTGCTTCTTCCCTTCCCTCTCGCGATGAGGTTGGTTAAGAGTGTGGCTCTAAACATTGCCTTTATTTTTTCATATTCTTCCATTAATGCTTTCAAGTCAATAGGTTCCTTGGCTGCAGAATTCAACTTAAAAATCTCAACAAACCTAGATTAGGTAAGATCAACCATCTTCGCACCTGAATGTGTTCTAACATCCCAGACATTAGGGTCATAGTTATCTTCTATGGTCTTTAGGAGGTCAATGTCAAGGTAAACATTTGAAACAACCAACTTTCCCAAATCTAATCTCCATGAACTGCTAATTGGGACCCCAACATTCCTCTATCAATACAAATAAGTGAAAAGAGTCTACCCCGTGACTGGTAGTGAGACATCCTTGATGGCATGTTGTCTGTCGACAATGTCGTCATCTATTCTAGGACCTTGGAACATAGTTTGACATAAATGTTTATCATTTGTGGAATTGGGTAATTGGTCAAGTAAATCCTTGAATAGGGGACACTTTTTGGAATTAGAGATAGAAGGTTGAGTCTTTGGGGGTGCCATTTCAATAAGAAGAGGGTCTTGAATAGAGCTTCACAGATGCTACTAGAGCTTGACACAAATGCAAGAAAGTAAGACAAACATTAGGCAATTGAAGACTAGCAAACAAGTGTCAAACCTTACAATAGTTCCTAGCACAATTTTACATCCCAAAACTGACAAATGCAAGAAAATTCATGAGAAATTAGCACAAGGGGGATAATGTGACTTACAGGTGTTTGAATCGTTCGAGAACCCTAGTCTCGAATGCCAAGAACTTGAAATACATAGCAATAGATATCTAGATGCCTTAAAATATTTTTTGAATCCTGAAACGCATTCAATTAAGCTTTATGGAAGAAAAAATCCCATAATTCGGCATGATAACACCACGTTTGCCATTAATGTTCGCTCGCACAAATGAGAACCATCACCAACAACACCATTACCAAATTTGAATTGTAGCCATTGATCTAATAGTGAGTTGAATCCCAGACGGCCCAGATGAAAACATGTAGCAGTCACCCACTGCCCCATAAGGTACTGACAGTTGGCGACTAACCACCCGCGAGCTAGCAAAGAATAGCTAAGATTCAATCCTTAGAAATGATTTAGACCCTCCAATTCTGGGCCCATCACGAATGTCATCCCAGAAACTGCTAAAGCTCACACAAAGAAATGCCACATGATGCATGCACACCATCCTGCATGATCTTCTCGTTGAGTATTTTAATCTCGCGGGCCGATAGGCGACCAATAGGAACCTAGCAGTGGGGGCCATGCCGCGCCAACTTCAAACAACGAGCACATGTCTTAAGTCGTGACTTAAAAGGGGACCTCCTAGGCATTTTAGGAAAACACTTTGACCCCGCATAAAGTATACATAGAATATTATGACATTTTGTGTGCTCAGACTTAGGACATGGGTGAAAATAAAAAGCACATGAGATCAAATGCCTAGGTTAGGAAGAAGGGGCCAACATACTATGACGCCAAAGGACTTAAGTGACTAGAAAATTGAAAGATGTGTCAATGATGAATTAAAAGAAAGGCTAGGGTTTACGCATGAATAGGGTTTTTTGAAGTTTTAAGCCTTATGAGTGAACCCTAGCTGATGAAAAATGAAACCCTAACTCTCAAAGGACCCAACAACAACTAATTTCTTGAAATGCACCACAGAACCACTAAACTTTTTCAAAGTACCACCAGTGGCTCTAGTTGGGGATGTTTTTTCAGCATGAACAGAGCGAGATCCCAGAAAATATCCTAGAAGAGAAGACCACACAGAACACAGACAAAACCTTAAAAAACTAGAGGACCGCTTGGACGAGACAAGAAAAAACCTAACTAGACTAGAACACACCAGACCTATTTACAAACCTATACATAAAAATATAGTGTACATGGAAAAGGCATACCTCAGGTGAAGTATGGTTTGAATAATTGTCCACGTACTAGAAATTCAAGAAGCTCACTGGACAAACTTTGCAAGTAATAAGAGTCTTCTCCATGAGTGTTGCTAATCAAATATGGTCCCAACTAGAGAGCATCAAATTTACCATGTTTTCCCTTCTCTTGGGCTCTTACATTCCACACCAGTACCATATCACCAACCTCAAATTTTCTAGAAGAATACTTCTTGTCATATAGGGTTTTCACTTGTAGTTGTATCTTCATATTCTTTCATTGTGCTACTCTCCTTCTTTCATCAAGTCCCACCAGAGTATTGATCATTACTTGCATTTCATCTAGGTTATCATACTCATATTCTTGTATGAATTTATACATCTACAGCATGTTGTTAGTAGGCATCCTAGCCTCAAGCTCGTAAACTAATTCAAATGGTCCTAGCCCTATTGCCTTTTTTATAGTCACTCTATCAGCCCACAGAGCCTGCTTTAACTTGGAATCCCAAGCCTTTTTTGTTCTTATCTATCAATCTCTTGATAATCTTAATGAGACTCTTGTTGTTGGCTCAGCTTGTCCATTTCCCTAAGGATGATAGGGTAATGAGTATGAGATATAAATCCCATAATTGTTGCAAAAATCAACAAATTCCTTTGACCGGAAACACATGGCATTATTAGTTACAATTTTCTCTAGTACACCAAACCTGGTTAGAATATTATTCATCAAAAAATTAGTAACTACCCTACTTGTGGCCTTCTTTGTAGGGATGGCCTCTATCCACTTGGTAAATTAATCAGTGGCAACTAGTATCCATGAATGTCCTCCACTTGACTTCTCTTCAATTTCACCAATGAAGTCAATTCCCCATTGTTGAAATGGTGTCTGCACTAAAATTGGCCTAAGAGGTAAATTTCTAGAAAATTTCAATTTACTAGCAAACCTTTGGCATGCATCACATGCCCTCACCATTTTTTGTGCATCGTTGAAAAGTGTTGGCCACCAGAACCTAGATCTTAGAACCTTTTGAGCTATAGTTTTGGCCATGTAATTACCCCCACACACACCATTATGCGTCTCATATAAAAGTTCTTGGGCTTGTTTTTAGTCCACACACTTAAGCACTACCCCATTCATACTTCTCCACCATAGTTCATTTTTGATGATCACATACTTGATGGCTTGAAGCTTAAGTGTCCTCTTTTCATTATCTATCATCCCTTCAGGGCATGAAAAATTTTGTAGATAGTGTACAACATTCATATACCATCCTCCAGTCTGCATATCACAAATAGGAGACATATCAGCATATTCAACATTGTTTATCTGATTGGCCTCTAAGTTTGAATCAGCCATCAATTTCACCAATCCTTGTCCTCTTACAAGCTTTGTAATTTCAATATCAATGTTGAATTCTTGGATCCTATTGATCAATTTGCACCTTCTACCAGTGACCTCTTGCTGAGTAAAAATGTCCTTAACAATAGTTGAAGGTACATATTCAACAATGGTTGTAGTGACTAAATATGGCTTGAAATTCTTTACTACCTTCACTAGGGCATATGCTTGCTTCTCAGTCATGTCATATTTTAATTCCACAACTTTTAATGACTTACTAAA
The DNA here is from genome assembly GCA_027924645.1 of Cunninghamia lanceolata. NCBI lineage: Eukaryota > Viridiplantae > Streptophyta > Pinopsida > Cupressales > Cupressaceae > Cunninghamia > Cunninghamia lanceolata. Next base: position 14,592,632 of record BSBN01001152.1, on the reverse strand, counting down.
GAAGGCAATTGGCTACGCATATCCCTCGTTATTCTTCTGTAACAACACTATTGCAATAGTATGGAAGGAAGCAAAAGGAAATAGTTGAAAAGGCTTAGAGAAATCAAGAGACTTTAAGACCGGTGCCTCCTTGATAGCCCTTTTTATGCTTATGAAATATTTAGATGGCTCTTCATTCCATGTTATCTTCTCATCCTTCTTCAACATTTTTGAGATGGATCGAGTGATCTCAGCAAAATTTGTCACAAATCTCCTCAGGAATTTTACTTGACCAAAGAAGGACTGTATGCCTTTTACACTTTTGGGCTGAGGAATCCTGTCAATTGCAGTCACTCTCTCTGGATCAATCCTTATTCCTTCTTTGGACATGATATTCCCTAGTAGTTTGCCCTCAGTGACTCTAAAGGCACACTTTTTAGGATTTCAGGATATCCCATATTCCAAAGCTCTGATGAAAATCTTCTCCAAATGCATACAATGGTCTTCCTCCTTCTTGGAGAATGCAGTGAGGTCATCTTGATAGACCACAATAATGATATTGGTTATGTTAGAGAAAGCCACATCCATAGCTCTCTGGAATGTAGCACCGGCATTTGTTAAGCCAAAAGGCATCCTGGCATACACATATGTGCCCCAAGGAGTTGTAAATGCAGTCTTGTATTGCTCTGAATCCTTCACTTTTACCTAGTTATAACCTAAGAAACCATCCATCATAGATAGTACCTCATAGCTTGTCACTTTCTGGAGCATAGCTTCCATGTTAGGTAGAGGATAGTTGTCTTTTAATGATAACATGTTTAAATTTTTGAGGTCTACACATAGCCTGATGTCCCCATTCTTTTTCCTCACTGGTACAAGGTTAGACACCCATGTTGAGTGTCTAATAGGCTTAATAATTCATCCATCTCTAAGCTTCATCAACTCCTCTTGCATTTTAGGTGCCAGTGTCAGGTTGATAGGCCTTTACCTCTATCTAAAAGGCTTTGCATCTGGTTTTAGAGGTATCTCATGCTGAAACAGATCCTCTCTATATGCCTTCAGATCGTCCTAAGACCAAGCAAACACATTTATGTACTTCCTCAACAAAGTAATCAACATGATTCTGATAAGAGGCTTCATTCTCTTCCCTATATATACCTTCTTTGGAGCTTTCTCATTTCACAGATTTATTTCTTTAAGGTCATCTAGATGTGAGGAATTCTGCTTGACAGTACTCTTTTCAGGGCCATCAAAGATCCTTTCCAAATGAAAGGAAGCAAGGTATGCGGAAACGCTTCCAAACACCAATCTAATGAGGGTAATGTAGTGCAAATTTTAAGATCCTTACAATTACAGTTATGTTAAGCATGTAACATAGAGATAAAATAGAAAACAACATCACATAGAATGCAACTAACACAAGATGTACATGGGGAAAACCTTTTCAAGTAAAAAACCCCACACTCCAAAACTTGCACAATGTGTTATCAAAACTGAAATGGTTTACAACACACTTGCAATGCAAGTTCTTCTAAGAGTCTTCAAATGTCATTTTTGGAGTAATTTTGATTGCATAATAGTACCTATACAAGTACTATGCATTCTACTAATCCAAGCACCTCATTATATAGAGTTTCAAGGCATAAATGAGAAGCTTCTAGAGGTGGACATCCATCTTGGCCACATGACCCATTTGTCACACCCAAGGACACTTGTCAAACATACATACACCTCTCTTACATCTATCATACATGGTAGATTTGACTTCCCAAGATGGAGTGCTCCAACTAAAAATAGGCTATGATAGATGCTCTTATGCATCTTACAACTATCATAAAATCGCCCAACATAACAACACTTAATGTTCTAAGAGAATCCGTCATACAAGACTAAATATAGCATATTCCTCTTACAACATGTCATAACCCAACTTGGGCACTCAAAGATTCCTTCCTCACATGCAAAGATGCTCTTCAACACTTGTCTTCACTTGTCATAGGAATCTCTATACTTGGCTCTTACATGTCATAGATTCTGTCATACAAAATAACTCCTTCCACATACGACAAGATGCTGACACATGGCATATTAGTGCCACCTCAAATGGGACACCTAGATTCACATTTATTTGACTTGACCATCCAAGTCATATTACAAGTAGAATGACATGTCACAGTGCCACCTCAAACTAAATGACAAAACAAGATGTGCAAGTAAATACAAAATTAGGCAAATAAATAAATACATAAATGAATATCATATGCTAGGAATTTGCAAAGGTTGAGACACCTTAATTCCCAACATTCTCCCACTTGTTGAACACCTTACAAGAGCTAATAGAATGACAAGATTTAACTGCTAGGGGCCAAGAGGCCCATAGACTCCAAACACCATATGAACTTATATGTGCCCACAGGTTTCGTCAATGCATCTACAACATTCTTCAAAGCATCAACCTTCTCTAATATCACCTTCCCATCTTCTACCATATCATGAACAAAATGATACTAAACATCAATGTGCTTTGTTCTAGCATGGAAAGCAGGATTCTTTGCTAAGTAAATTGCACTCTGACTGTCACAACAGATAGTAATATGTCCTACATCAAAACCAATATTTGAACACAACCTCTTAAGCCAAATGGCTTCCTTGCAAGCATGAGTAACTTCCATGTACTTTGCTTCTATCATGGACAAAGCAACCATAGGTTCTCACTTACTCATCCAACTAATAGCTCCACCAAACATAGTAAACATGTAAGCACTGGTGGATCTCCTATTGTCAATCACCTGCCCAATTAGAATCCACAAATCCATGAGTACTCATGGAATGCTAAGGTCATGTAGGATAACCATGATAACATAGGGAATACTCAAAAGTACCCCTCAAATATCTGAACACTCTCTTCACCACATCCCAGTGTACCCATCCAGGATTAGCCATAAACTGACTAAGGACTCCCACCACTTGGGCAATGTCTGATCTTGTACATACCATAGCATACATCAAACTGCAAACTGCACTAGAATAAGGAGACTTTAGACAATCATCAATAGATAACTTTGTCCCCATCGTAATAGGAACAGTCAACGGTCTGCAATCCACCATACTCAATCTCTCCAACACAGTGTTAACATACTTGCTCTGGCTTAAGACCATACAGAGACTTCTTTAACTTGCAAACCAAATTTTCTTTACCTTTCACCACGTAGTGCTCTGGCTGTGACATGTAGATTTCTTCCTCCAAGTCACCATGAAGGAAAGTTGTCTTCACATCCATTTGTTCCACTTCTAAGTCATAAGTTGTTGCAAGAGATAATAGGAACTGAATAGATGTCAACTTTGTAACGGGAGAGAAAATCTCACCATAATCAATTCCCTCCACTTGAGAATACCCCTTCACAACCAATCTGGCCTTATATTTCTCGACATTGCCATCTGTTCCAAATTTCTTTTAAAACACCCATTTACATCTAACAAGTTTATGTCCTTCAGGCAAGGGTACCAAGTTCCATGTTTTATTCTTTTCTAAAGAAGCCATCTCCTCCTCCATGGCCTCCTTCCAGGAACCTACATCTTTCATTCCCATAGCCTCTTTCATAGTTCTAGGATCATCAGTGTTAGAAATCAAGGAAAAAGCACAACTAGAATCAAGCAATGAATAACCAAACCTCGCAAGTTGCCTCCTGATTCATGTGGACCTCCTCAAAAGCTAAGGTGGAGGTTCTACTTCTTCTAAACTTTCAAAGCTACTAGAGTTCTCATCATCAGATCCAACATGGTCTTTTGGTTCAATCTTCTCAGAGGTAGTAGGAAACTAAACCACATCCTCTTTCTTTTCCTTTTCTTCTGGCTATAAACAATAGGAGAAGGAGTTACCTCTCTAAAAATAACACTTTTTCTATACAAGACTTTCTCGGCCACAGGATCTCAAAGCTTGTACCCTTTCATATTGACACCATAGCCAATGAAGATACACTTAACTACCTTGTTCTCCAATTTTAACCTCTTCTCCTTAGGCACATGTGCATATGCCTCACAACCAAAAACACAAAGATGTCTCAACAAGGGCTTCTTACCAAACCACACCTCCATGGGTGTCTTATCAACAAGCACTAAAGTAGGAGACTTGTTAATCAAGTAGCAAGCAATGGCTATAGCTTCAACCCAAAACTTATGTTTGAGGCTAGCTCCACTAAGCATGCTCCTAGCCCTCTCCATCATTGTTCTGTCCATCCTCTCTGCAACTCCATTTTGTTGAGGGGTGTATGGAGTTGTCTTATGTCTTTCAATCCCTTGTTCTTTAGAAAACTTATCAAACTCTGCAGAACAAAATTCACCACCGTTATTAGTTCTCAAACACTTAATCTTTTTACCAATCTGATTCTCTACAAAAGCTTTAAACTCTTTGAACCGACTAAAGACTTCAAATTTTCTTCTAAGAAAATAAATCCATGTCCTCCTACTGTAATCATCAATGAATGATACAAAATATAATGATTTAGAAATTGAAGGAACAGTCACAAGAATAAACACATCAGAATGAATTAGATCCAATACACCAGAAGACTTGTGAGAACTAGAGTAAAATTGAACACGGTTTTGCTTTCCATATACACAATGTTCACAAAAGTCAAACTTGAGATTACAATCATTTAACCCCTTGACGATGTTTTTATTTTTCGGGGCTCTAAGACCCTTCTCACCAATGTGACCAAGTCTCTTATGCCACAACATTGTCTTCTCAGTAGGAAGTTTCATTTCCAAAACATGAGCACCCTTAGGTACCCAAAAAGCACTACCATCAGAAGTTGAAGCAACACATTTCTTCGTTGCTGGTTCCAATGGTAAGGATGAAGAATCTAAAGCTCTTTTATTCAAAATGGAAGAGCTATTGCACTGAGCAGTGCATGCATCTAGCTGAAACAGAGTACCTCTTTGAGTACCCTTAGCAAGCACCATAGCTCCTCTTGTCATCTTGCATCCTCCACTCGAGAAGACAACCTACACATATGCATCATTCAACTTACTTATAGAAAGAAGGTTTCATGCTAAACTAGGGATGTACATAACCCCATTGATCCCCATCACTCGTCCATCGAGGAATCAGATCAAGACTCTTCCATAGCCAACTATCTTCAAGTGAGAGTCATCACCCAGGTACACCTTCCCACCATCAAACTCTTCATACTTTGTGAACCAACTTTGATGTGAGGTTATGTGGAAGGAAGCACCAGAGTCTATCAACCACACATATTCCAATGCATGGGTGGCCAAGGTAGCAATAAAAGCATTACCATCATCTTGAGATTTGTCAGAATCTGAATCAGAGATGTTCTTCTTCTTCTTCTCCTCCTTACACTCCTTTCAGAAGTGCCTGGATTTACCACAGTTCCAACACAGTGCCTTGGACTTTCTAGGAGATTTGGATCTCCCATGGGATTTGGATTTGCCCTTTTTAGCTTTCTTGTCCTTCTTTTTCCCTTTCTCTTTGGGTCTACCACAAACTGCAAGAGCCTCCTTAGCTGCCTCAAAAGACTTTCTCCGCATTTCTTCAAAAAATAGTGAAGACACCACTTCCTCCATCTTGAAGGTGGTTGTAGTACTCCCAATGGCCATAACAAGGTGGTCCCATGAGTCTGGCAAAGAACAAAGCAAGGTCATACAACGATCCTCCTCCTCCATTTTCACACCAACAGAAGTCAATTGTGCAACTAGCATGTTAAAGGAATTCAAATGATCTACAATAGGTCATCCATCATCCATCCTTAGAGAATACAACTTCTTCCTTAGAAATAACTTGTTTACTAGGGATTTAGCATGATAAACATCACCAAGTTTCTTCCAATATAGCTCTTTCGCTGTCTTCTCTTCATGAACATTTAACAAGATGAAATTAGCTAAACAGAGTCTCATAAGACCCTTAGCTTTCTGATCTTTGAGATCCCATTCTTATTGATCCATTTCCATTGGTTTTGTGCTGAATATAGTTTCCCATAGATCTCTATCAAGAAGCATGTCTTCCATTTTGAGTTTCCACAACTCAAAATTTATGTCATTAAAATTTTCCAATTCTATTCTTCTAGATGTGCCTGCCATCTCCTTCCTACAACAAGATCACACAATACTTTGAACAAACTCGCACTCAATCAAAGATCAGTACAAAAAATTCCTACCCAAAAACTAGTATAAAAGGTGATCAAGCTCCGATACCAACTGAAAGGAAGCAAGGTATGCAAAAATGCTTCCAAACACCAATCTAATGAGGGGAATGTAGTGCAAATTTTCATATCCTTACAATTACAATTATGTTAAGCATGTAACATAGAGATAAAATAGCAAACAACATCATATAGAATGCAAGTGACACAAGATGTACATGGGGAAAACCTTTACAGGTAAAAAACCCCCACACTCCAAAACCTGCACATTGTATTATCAAAACTGAAATGGTTTACAATACACTTGCAATGCAAGTTCTTCGAGGAGTCTTAAAATGTCATTTCTGGAGTAATTTTAGCAACATAACAGTACTTGTACAAGCACTATACATACTACTACTCCAAGCACCTCATTATATAGAGTTACAAGGCATAAATGAGAAGCTTCTAGAGGTGGGCATCCATCTTGGCCACATGGTCCATTTCTCACACCCAAGGACACTTGTCTAGCATGCATACATTTCTCTTACATCTGTCATACATGGTAGATTTGACTTCCCAAGATGGAGTGCTCCAACTAAAAATAGGCTATGACAGATGCTCTTATGCATCTTACAATTGTCATAAAATCTGTCCAACATAACAACACTTAATGTTGTAAGAGAATCCATCATACATGACTAAATATAGCATATTCCTCTTACAACATGTCATAACCCAACTTAGGCACCCAAAGATGCCTTCCTCACATGCAAAGATACTCTGTGACACTTGTCTTCACTTGTCATAGGAATCTCTATACTTGGCTCTTACATGTCATAGATTTCATCATACAAAATAACTCCTTCCTCATACCGCAAGATGCCAACACATGGCATATTAGTGCCACCTCAAATGGGACACCTAGATTCTCATGTGTTTGACTTGACCATCCAAGTCATATTACAAGTAGGATGACATGTCACAATGCCACCTCAAACTAAATGACAAAACAAGATATGCAAGTAAATACAAAATTAGGCAAATAAATAAATACATAAATGAATATCATATACTAGGAATTTGCAAAGGTTGAGACACCTTAATTCCCAACACCAAAGCAACAAGTCCTTTGGGAATTATGTTGGTCTTAAGTTGGATTACCTCACTTCCAAATATTGTTTCTTTTCCATCCTTCTCTTCCACAAATGCTCCAAAGTCTATCTCTTGGCTCTCATATTGATTGACACATTGTAGGAACTTTAATATGTCTTTATCATCATTAAATACCTTACAGCTTTGAATATTATCAGGGACAAAAGGCCTTGTTTGCACCTCAACTTTAGAGATTCCAGCAAAAGTCATATCATTAAGCCTTAATGCTATATTAGCCAACAAATCTGCCATGGCATTACTACTTCTTTCTACCCAATCAATATTGAAAGCATCAAACATTTCTATCAAATCCCAAATAGTATTTTTGTAATGTTTCAACCTCTTTTTTTTAAAGCAAACCTTGACATGACTTGGGATATAACTAATTCAGAATCACCAATGACCCTTAGTTTTTTATTCCATGTTTCTCAGCTAATCTTAATCCCGGTAGCAAAGCCTCATATTCTGCTACATTATTTGTACATGCAAATAACAAGGAGAATGAAAATTTGAAAGTCTTACCACTAGGGGAAATAAGGATCACTCCTACACCTAATCCCTCCTTAGAACAAGCACCATCAAAATACATAGCCCATAGCCCATCTTCAGTGGCTTGTTCTTTTACCTCCTTCTCCAAAGGTACAGGCTTCCCAACTTCCCTTTCCTTTGAAAGTTCCTCAACTCTGAAATTACCAATGTTTGTATCAACAAAATGGATGTACTCTTCAGGCTCATCCTCCACCAATATGTATGAAGCAAGAGGCTCCCTATAAAGCTTAAGATTCTTTCCATTGATGGGAATAGTGGCAAAGGACATATCACATTGCATACTTCTACCAATAGCAGCAGACCATTTTCTAGACAGAAGCATCCCATACGTGGGAGGTATGTCTACCACAGTTGCACTCATTACAAATTCCTTATCAGGATATGCTACCGGCTTATAAGGTATTTCCCTTATGATTCCTATGACTGGGACCTCTCTATTATCCATTGCATAGCATTTTCCATATGCCTTTGTGATCTTCAAACCTAAAACATGCATGATTTTGATTGGCATGATATTAGAGGATGCCCCTGAATCAATCATATAGTTCTTCAAGGTCTTGTCATTTATAATTAGGGATACATAGAAAGGATCCACTTCATTAGGGCATGCAATAAGTGTAGCACCCAAGAACACCTGAGGGTTATCACTGCTGCTCCACTCAACATTTTTCTCTTTTATCTTTCCTTTATTTTCTTGGGGCTGAACCTTTTCTCCCTTCTCAACATAAGCTAAGTCCACACTGGTGATACAGGCCACTGCTTTATTTCTATGTTCCTCAATCCTCATCAACTCCTGTAGTGGAACTGATATCTTTACTTGTGACAGTGTTTAGAACATGTCAACTGGGGTATACTTAGGCACATCATAAGCTATTACAATGTTTTCCTCAGACTTCTCTTCACTTGCACCGGATGTTCCAATATCTTGAGTAGGATTCCTTTGTTTTCTATATCAGTTTGTAGCCACTAAGGCTTGCTCAGGGTTGATGGGGAAATCAATGGTTCATTAGTATGTACCCCATCAGGTTTTTTTTCCCATACCCTAGAATTTTTTTATCTTGGGCTCATCCTTTTTCTTGTTAACCTAACTTTCCTTGATGAAGACACTGCCCGCTTTACCTTGATCATTGTCTACAATTCTTCTCCTCAAATGGTAATTACTCTTAAATTGGGCCACATCGACAGCAGTTAATTTTTTGATTTCTTCATTTGAGGGTCTTCTCAAGGTCATATCATTTTCCTTAGTTTCAAGAGCATACACAACACAAATTTCTTCCTCATCCTCATCTGAAAACACTTGTTGATGGCATGTGCCTACCATATGTCTCTAATTGTCAACATCCACCTCACCAGTATCTTCTTCGAAAGAAAAATCTTCATCAGCAAATAGCAAATTAATCACCTCATCATGCTCATGAGACAGATCACAATCATCACACGTGTCCTGGTCCTTTTCCAAAAATTGTGCTAAAGTACACTGATGTGGTGAATGGGGTAATTGGCAAGCTAAACACCAAGGGGTATCATCTACAAAATTCGCAAAGGGTCTCCTTAATGGATCTAGAGTATCTTTGTTCTGTAAATACTTCTAATTGCTTAGAATAGGCTTACCATCACGCCAATTTGTGTTATAGGGTTGATCAAACAACCTAGGCGGCCTGTCATTTTTCTGGAAAGATGACCTTTCATTTGCCAGACCCTTTTCTTATCGAGCAATCTTATAGTTTAGATCCTTCAAGGTATTCATAACCTTATCCATCTAATCTCCTTATGAAGATGTTTTCTCTGTAGATCCTTTATCTTCTTTCTTTGTATTTTTCAAAATCTTCACATCTTCTCTCCTCCCCACTTTACTAGTAGCTCTTCTATTGCTTTCAATATGTAGGGCCACTCTATAGGCATCCCTCAGGGTCTAAGGATTCTTGTCTCTAAGGAGATATCCCATCTTGGGATCAAATACATTGCTATATGTAACCAGACATATAGGCTCATATGGTCTTAAATGATTCGGAATTCTATGCATGGCCTTTTGAAACCTTATGTTGAAATCAAAAACTGACACATTATGACCCTTAGTGATAGTGTTGAATTCATTCAACATGAATCTGGGATCAGTCTTGTCACCATACTGTTCTCTTAATACTCTTTTAAATTCCTCCCATGATCCAATGCTTTCCACTGGCAAGCTTGTATACCAATCTCTAGCATCTTCAGTGAGCGATTGCATAAACAACTTCATCATTACATTTTCACTCTCCACCTCAAAGTCATCCATCATATTATTAAATGACCTCAAGTGATCCTCTCCACTTATAGCATTGTTACAAGAAAATCTGACTAGCACATTCCTTATAGTATCTGGGAGAGGATTTGGATACCCAGGTATCCCAACAAAGCACTGTTGTCTATATCTATCCAACTGCATAGGTCTTCTAGTAAATTGATCTCTTTGACATTCGTGTTGAATATTTGTACCACTTCCCCCTACACCCAGACTTCCTTGTTGTCTTACATTATGACCTCTGAACTGCATATGTGTATTGGGGTTGGGATTAGGCTGGTTAGCAAGGGCTGATGTTGTTACATTAATGGGTGGAGAAGAAAAAGGGTTGTGAGAAACATAAGTTACAGGATTTCCAACAGATGATTTCAGAAATTGAATATTCCTATGTATCTCAACATTTGCAGCCAATAATTCTACTCTCTCCAACTCCTTCTACAGTTGTTCATTCTCCTTTTTCAACTTAAGATCCAATGAATCTGACCCCTCAGATGAAGGAAACCTTTGAGGTGATTCAACCTCATTAATACTTATTCCCTTTAAAGGCCCCTTTCCCTTTTCACCATGTTGGATAGGAGGCTTTGGAGCAGGATGGAATGCAACAGCGGTAGTGACTACAGAACTAGTCCAAGTGTTTGTAGGGGTATTTTTCAAGGGGACAGTCACATTACTTCGACTAGGTATCTGAGAAATTACAGGGCCAGTGGGTATGGCAGACACAGGCTCAGGTTCATCTAGCCTTACCAATTTCAACCATTCTAGCCATATTTTCATTCTATCCCTCTCATCCATAGCACTTCTAATCTTCTCCTCCTTTTCCTTGGCTCTTCTCAAATTCATCTCCTTCACTTTCTGAGTCTCTATATGCAACTCATTTATTTCTTTCATTAATTCCTCTTCAGTAGGCAATGTGGTATCTGAATCGGAAGTTTCCAAAGTACTATCTAGGAGGTTTATAACATTCATATGGAAAGTAGGGGTAGGTGACCTACTAATAGGATTACCTAACAAATCATATTCAATGGGATCTGAAGGACATAGCGCTATGGGAGTAGACGGCTTGTTAGCAAAGGGACTTAAATGGGCTCGTTCCTTTTCAACAAAATCCTCTAAAATAGATTTATCTACATTTGTTTCAGGCATGCCATATTCATACGATTCCTGTAAATTTTCACTAGTATTATCAACATGATGCCTAGATTCTAGTGGAGGAAGGTAGGTATTAAACTTACCTATATCATCTTCTTTTTCCAAGTTTGATGAGTACCTCTTGGCAGCTCTCCTTCTAGCTGTTGGTCTGGATGATTCTTCATTTATTTTCTGATTCTTCTCATTTTCAAATGCTTCTTATAACTCTCTCTTATGTTTCCTTTCTTTGAAACTAATAATGCGTTGGCACAAGAGACTTCAGAGTCACCACCCACGAAGTGGGAAAATATATGGTAAATCCCAGGAGAGCTATGTAAATATTCAAAGACTAAAACAATCTATCATGAAACAGAAATGTGAGCAAGGCTGTGTCTTCATATAATGCAGACATAACCTATGATGAATACTTACACAAGATAGGTCTTCATCTAATAAAGAACAATGAAACTTAATGACTCTGATTGCATACAATCTGGAACTAGAGATGTAAAACTCGACTCAAAGATTACATGACAAGATGATCCCCAGTAAAGTCACCAATCTAATGGTGTTTTTTAAAATACCAAGCTGATCTTGTCATGTCTCAAACTTTGATACTATCTATGGTTGCTTTATGTGGAAACAATCTATGGATAATTATGTGTGTGTTAGATAAATAATTTATTATTTTGAAGAGTGAATGATTATTTTAATATGGAAAGATGAATGAAATGAATGTTATATTATGTTAGCAATGCTTCGGCTATTGGTTACTAACCTATATTAATGGGAAATTAGAGTTTATTCTGAATTGCAGGTTGTCAAAGACAAGAGTGTGGTTGAGGTAAAAGAGATTAACATCCTAGCAAGGTTAAGATGGAGGGATATCATTCACACACTTCACGTAGTGTCATGTAGCTACATAGTTGCATATTGAATGATTTAATAGTTTAATTTAAATTGCATTTTTTATTTTATTTGAATTATATATCGCATAGTTAGTTAATGATGATTTAATTAGATTATTTAATTCATTGTTATTTAAATATCATGAGTGTTTAGAAAATAGAATAATTGATTTAGTTATTTAATTTGTTTTATTTAGAGAATAATCATATTCTATTCAATTATTAGTCTTATAGATACATTATGATAAATATGTGAATTATTTTAATAATAGTTTTAGAACTAGAAATAGAATAAAACATATTTTTGAAACAAAACTTATTTTAGGAAAAGAAAAATCTCTAGAAAACGAAACACTTGAGGAAGAGGAAACTATAAAAGAAGAATTTCTTGGACACCAAAACTTATATTTAACATCTTGCATTCTCAAAAAGGGGGATCATCATCTCTGAAACTCCATTGTGAAAGCATTTTGGGCACAAAGAGGGAATAGTTCAGATCAAGAAGCTTCTGTAGGAATCAAGCATTCGATTGGATTAGGGAACGAATTCTAGGTTCTTATTTAATTTTAGACCATCTGTGGCTGTTGTGTGTTTGAATCTTTTTCTTATGTGCAAAAACCATGATCTTTTGTCTGAAATTGATATAAAAATATAAGCATCTAGCTGTAGTATTGTAAAAGAAATGTTTTGTTTCGATATATATATATATATATTATGATCGATACATGGTATATTATATTGGATCGACTGAATTCTATTTTGGAACAACTATATTTTACATTAGATTGATTGTATATTATATTGATCGATTGTATTTCATTATGTATTGACTACATTTTATAATGAAAAGATTATTACAGATGGCACTAAGTTCGTATTAGGCAATATAGGTGCAGTGTCACCAAATGGTGTCGCAGTCCCTTAGGGACTGTGACCCCATTTGGAGACGACAGCCTTTGTTTATCACTATTTAATTACATTTCAAATGATTGTAATCTCTTTCTTACAGTTTGAAAACCCTCGTAAATATATATAATATTTAATATAAAATTGATATTGTTGTTCTTGCTACGCTTGTGCGTTAAAAGTCTTCCGATCATTAGATATTTGATTATATATATATATTCATATGAATTTCATTTCCTTTGCATATAGAAGTATTGACTATGATTTTTATTATCTGGAAACTGAATGGATTATGACTGTAATCAATTATATCATTTGATAGCATATAGATATATTGATTGTAATTTTATTTGTCTGAAAAATAGAATGGTTTATGACTGTATTCGATTATATCATTGATAACTTAGTTTTTACAATTATATATATATAATATCTGAAATTGAATTTATCGCACTGTAGAAAAAGAAATATTCTTTCTATTTTATATATTTGCACCAATGATAATGACTTGTAGGAATTTTTGAATTATTGAGTTCTTGATAAATGTTGGTTTTACATTTCTCTTGGAAAAACTAGCAGTATATCAAATTTCTTGATTTATGAAAGAAATGGATTATGTTTAACTAGTAGATCATCACATAGATCAGAAAAAATTGAGATAAAATAAGGGAAAAATAGTAAACTTTCCAATAAGCAAACCAGTGAAATCAACTGAACAATGGAAATAATGTCTATATTTCAAAATATAGATATTTATGACTATGGAAAAACCAAACTTAAGAAACTAGGATTGTATGTAATTTTTGGTAAAGTACGAACTTTCAGGACAGGATGCCGAATGTGGGCTCCTAGAGACGATAGTTTTACTTTTTCTAAAACTATCATTTTATTTATTTGCTTGGCCAAGCTACTGTACCATTGAAACAAATGGATTTGTTTCAAAGCCTAGAACTATGTTTGTCTCTGCCACATCCTGTTGCAAGAGTTTATGTCATTCTGGGATTAGGATGCATACAGGAAACAGGCACACATCGAGTGATTCCCTCCTACTTACACCATTCTAGGTTGCTAGGCTCCTTGTGCAGGGTCGGTGCTTTCTTCAAGTTAGGAAGAAACCCGGGGAAGTCCAGTACTTCATGGTTGGGTGGAAAAGCACCTCAACCACTCTCTTGGTCTTGGTTTGTGGATGATCGGAGGATCAAGGAAACTGAGTTTAGATATTATTATTATTATGGATATTTGCTTTATATACATTTCTTTGTATGGCTTCATTGCCAAGTTGTAATTGTAATATGATTCATGGATATCTTAATGATAGACCTTCCTTGTGTAACATTGAAACAGATGTATTGTAACACCAAGTCAGGTGTATGTAAACTATTTGTAATCCATTCTAGTATATGGATCATTATTCTTATTCATGGATTCTTGCCATTTTATGGTATTATGGATATTTGGAAACCATTATTGGTTGATTATCTTACTTATGGAATATGCTTTTCATTTCAGGTACTATTTTTTAGTTGGTAAATTTCTGCACCTTACATTTGGTATCAGAGCATGGTTCAAACACTGGGAGCTCTGGGGTGTGTGTTGTTCAATTTGTTTGAGCATGTGTAGGTCCTTGAGTGTTGGCGTGCAGTAAGTAGCATGTTCCTTCTTTTGTATGTCATCCTCACACATGTGTGGTGAGTAATACATTATTATGGATTAGATAAACCCTAGTGTTTGCTAAGAAGTTGCTTATGGGTATTTTCCTTCTTGATGCCTTGAGTGTTGGGCATGAGTCTTTGCACTATGTGAGAGTGCTTGAGTGACCTTTGATGGGTCATGTTTGTGCTTGTGTAACCACCTATGATGGTGGAGTTATGAGGACCTTTGTGTGAAAGTAAATATCATGTTCCAAGTGTGATCAAACTTGGTTTACTCTTTTAGGAGTTATGCATTGTATGTGGACAAGAGGATGTTTTGATCATATGCTTGATATGTGAAGAATATTAATGAACCTTGTTGTGTACAAGAGTAGCATATCCTCATAATGATTGCCTCTGTATAGAGAATGGTAATGCTTGTTTGCCATGCATATTGCATTGCCTTATTGAGAGCATGTCCCCAGGTATGGATTAATTATGCAGTTGTAAGATAGATAGTGTTGCATCGCATTGCTAGAATAGATCATTTGGGTAATGACTTATCTTCCTAGATTGCATTTTCCCTAGGATTCATGTGGGAACTTGGGTGTAATTATTGCATTGCATTATTTGAAGAGTTAAAAGAAAAAGGGGTTGTGAAGAGGGTCTTTTGTATAATCCTTGTGATGTTTTGAAGTATTAGAATCTTGAGAAAAATAGCAAACCCTACATCTTGTGACCTGAATTATGATTTTTTGTCTCTTGGTATGCATTTAGTATGCTTGTCATCATGTTGTGGAGGAGTTTAGAATCTTGTGAAAGGAATGTTGGGTAATTGCTTAACCCCAACCTAATCCTTTCTCATGTTTTATTTATGATATATTATTCCATATGTTATATTGGTGAATCCTTGATTGGTAACAAGTGTTAACTATTGCATGTTGGAGAAATTGATGTGCTTAGATATCTCAGTTGTGAACCTAATTTGCTGGCTAGTTGCCAGCGGATGATTGCGTATGTCTTTATGTAGTGATTGTATGCAACTTACAGTTGCTTGGCATCATTGAATGATGTTCGTGTGGTTAAGTAGAAATAATCTTATGGTATAGACATGATTGGAGTCTTGGAAGATTTGTTGTTTGCTATGGTTGAGTGTATTCTCTTACTCACCTTGGATCTAGGTGTAGTGTAGCATTGTACTCCCTCTCTAGTGGCTAGAATTAGTCATGTAGTTCATGTAATTTGGATCTTTTGAACTTTAATACCTTATTTTATTTGACTTTCATAAATTTTCTAAGTGTAGTATGGGCCAACATTGAATTTTTTTATTTTATTTTA
This sequence comes from Cunninghamia lanceolata, assembly GCA_027924645.1. Lineage (NCBI taxonomy): Eukaryota > Viridiplantae > Streptophyta > Pinopsida > Cupressales > Cupressaceae > Cunninghamia > Cunninghamia lanceolata. Next base: position 14,576,617 of record BSBN01001152.1, on the reverse strand, counting down.
TAAATAAGTATAGCCATCAAAGTTTAATATTTATCTTGTGACCATTATGGTCACATTTGATTTACTATTGAAACTGAGCTCATTTAATGCCTTATTGTTGAAAATTTATTTTTCTTCCACTTTGATATTTTATTATTTATTATTGATGGCTATGCTTGAATGTTTTAACTGCTGCTCATGTATCATGTTATGTTGTGTATTATGTTATGTTCTCTATCATGTCCATGATGGACCTCTAATTGATTGTATAAGCGAGTAGAATGCAGAGAATAAAATAGTACTTGATGTGTGTATTACTAGAACTATGGAAGATTAAATTCCTTGGTTTGTTGATAAATAGAAGCGACTATTGTGTGAAATATTGAGAAATGGTTTTGTGTTTCTGTGGATCACTTGAAGAGAAATGTATTCTTGTATGAGCTTAAATGTAGATTTATGACTATGTGGAGAACACATTGGGATTAAATCTTACTTTTAGTTTAATTGGCCTAATGTTGGCTTAGTCCACCAACTTTAGTTGTTCTTGCTTGTCTTGTTTGTATTGATTTTGAACACGATGCCATGCCCTAGTGTTCAACATTGGTAGAGTGTATGATGTTGTATGTAAGTTCCATAACTACCTTCAAGTTTGACATAATGTAGGGTATGATGGATCTTTAGTTAGTGCATAAGCACGTAATGTATATAGATATTTATGGTATTATAGTTGTCTTTTTATTCTTGTTGAGTTGCCAACCTTGGAAATCGGGTTGCTTCAGGAATTTCTTCTTAGTAGTTGGAGGTTTTCTAGCTTGATGCTGGATGGGATAAATTGTCCTTTGTATTCCATTTTATTGATACTTGGTGTTAGGCTATGAAGAAACCTTGTGTTTCTTAGTTGATCATGAATTTGTGATCGAGTTGTGTTGTTTGGCATTTTGGTCTAGCTTAGTTTTGAGGAAATAGTAGTATGGTGGAGTAGTCTTGCTCCTTGTTAGTACATTGATGTCATCTTAGATGTACTCCTAGTGAGTAACAAGTTGCTAAGACCTACTTTATAGAATTTTTTACCCCATCAGAGGGTGTGGTTAGATTCTTTCCTCTAAGAATCTATTTAGTTGGTCCTAGTTTTGGTAGTGTAGAGCTAGAGTGTTAAAGAAACCCTCTCTTTCAAGAGTGGAGCATGAGGAAGTATCTCATGTAGGGAAACCATGTCTAGAGTTGAGACATGTGGTAGTAGTGCCGATAACCTTTTGAGTTAGCTCACCTGATCCTTGAATTCTTTTGTTGTGGGTAGTGCCTGAGGAAGGACTATTGAGAGAATAATCTTTTGTTGCAATTTTCCTTAAGAGTAGATATGGTAGCTTTGTAAGTCTCCGTAAACTTAGTTGAGAGCTTGAGAAGTTATCCCAGCATAGTTGTGGTCCTAAGTTTTTATGGACTTAACTTGTTGTTGCACTTTTTGGGCTAGAACTTCTTCTCATTGCAGTGGCAGTGGAACGATGGAGTGGTGTAGTCTCAAAGGAGTTGTATGCATGATGGTTGGTTTTGATCTAGTTGGTGTACCTTTGGATATTTGTTTTAATATAGGGGATCTCAACCTAGTGTTGGTTAGAAGAACTGATTTCTTGAAATTATGTTATGATTTCCATTGCATGTGCATTATGATGAATGATTCATGCTTATATGTGTATATGATGGACTAAGATTTGCCTCATTTGGTGTACTTTAGTAGTGAGATTATTTTTCCTTATAACTTCATTGATTGTGATGATATTTTGATTATGCTCTGACATAAGTACCATATGTTACTTGTATGGTATTGGGTGGTAGTTGTACCATGTATCGGGTATATGCTTGTACTGGCATTTGGGCCATGTGTGTGTTGTTTATATTGACTAACATACTTTATTGGACCATTGAAATATATGGATATTGCACCAATAAAATCATTATTGAAATCATGATGAACTTCTTATTCTTGATCTTTCTAATCATGTAATGATCTTTTTACATGTTGAAAACCTATGATCTTATCTTTTACGTTTCAAGTTGAAGACCTTGTTGTAATTAGTGATATTTTTGTTGAAACTTGATTTGCCAATGATGATAACAAGTAGTATGGCATGCTTATTTTTCATTATAAAGGCAATTGTTCTGATGTCTCATGTGAGTAGGCATCATGACAAAATGAACATAATTGTTTTCTTTCTAGATGTAAATGTCTGGGAATATGAATAAGATTTGATTAAGCTATGTATGAAATAAATAAATTAGCTTACATGCTTTTATTTGAAAGTATAGAAATAAAGTTAATTTGACATTTATTATATTATTAATATTTGATGCATAAGACTCTTTATGTAGATGTTTTGTTAGAAGACATCGAGACGATGTCTCTTCCAAGTGGGGAAGGATGTCACATCTCAAACTTTGATACTATCTATGGTTGCTTTATGTGGAAACAATCTATGGATAATTATGTGTGTGTTAGATAAATAATATATTATTTTGAAGAGTGAATGATTATTTTAATATGGAAAGATGAAATGAAATGAATGTTATATTATGTTAGCAATGCTTCAGCTATGCTTCAACTATTGGTTACTAACCTCTATTAATGGGAAATTGGAGTTTATTCTGAATTGCAGGTTATCGAAGACAAGAGTGTGGTTGAGGTAAAGGAGATTAGCATCCTGGCAGGGTTAAGATGGAGGGATATCATTCACACACTTCACGTAGTGTCATGTAGCTGCATATGTTACATATTAAATGATTTAATAGTTTAATTTAAAATGCATTTTTTATTTTATTTGAATTATATATCGCATAGTTAGTTAATGGTGATTTAATTAGATTATTTAATTCATTGTTATTTAAATATCATGATTGTTTAGAAAATAGGATAATTGATTTAGTTATTTAATTTGATTTATTTAGAGAATAATCATATTATATTTAATTATTAGTTTTATAGATACATTGTGATAAATATGTGAAGTATTTTAATAATATTTTTACAACTAGAAATAGAATAAAAACATGTTTTTGAAATAAAAACATGTTTTTGAAACAAAAACTTATTTTAGGAAAAGAAAAAGCTCTAGAAAATGAAACACTTGAGGAAGAGGAAACAATAAAACAAGAAGTTTCAATTCTTTTCTTGGGCACCAAAACTTCTATTTAACATCTTGCATTTTCAAAAAGAGGGGATCATCATCTCTAAAACTGCATTATAAAAGCATTTTGGGCACAAAGAGGGAATAGTTCAGATCAAGAAGCTTCTGTAGGAATCAAGCATTCAATTGGAATAGGGAACAAATTCTAGGTTCTTATTTAATCTTAGACCATCTATGGATGTTATGTGTTTGAATCTTTTTCTTATGTGCAAAAACCATGATCTTTTGTCTGAAATTGTTATAAAAATATAAGCATCTAGCTATAGTATTGTAAAAGAAATGTTTTGTTTTGATATATATATAATGATCGATACATGGTATATTATATTGGATCGACTGAATTCTATGTTGGAACGACTGTATTTTACATTGGACTAATTGTATATTATATTGATCAATTGTATTTTATATTGAATCTATTGTATGCATATGGAATCAATTGTATTTCATTATGTATTGACTGCATTTTATAATGAAAAGATTATTGCAGATGGCACCAAGGCCGTTGTAGGCAATATAGGTATGGCGTCACCAAATGGTGCCGCAGTCCCTTAGGGATTGTGACCCCATTTGGGGACGACAGCCTTTGTTTATCACTATTTAATTACATTTCAAACGATTGTAATCTCTTTCTTACAATTTGAAAACCATTGTAAATATATATAATATTTAGTATAAAATTGATATTGTTGTTCTTGTTGCACCTATGCGTTAATAGTCTTTCGATCATTAGATATTTGATAATGTGTATATATATATATATATATATATATATATTCATACAAATTTCATTTCCTTTGCATATAGATGTATTGACTGTGATTTTTATTATCTGGAAACCAAATGGATTATGACTATAATCAATTATATCATTTGATAGCATATAGATATATTGATTGTAATTTTATTTGTCTGAAAAATAGAATGGTTTATGACTGTATTCGATTATATCATTGATAACTTAGTTTTTACAATTATATATGTGTGTGTGTGTGTGTGTTCGTATTGATAGTGTTTATTGAAAAATGTATATGATGAATCCGAACTACAATGCTGATTGGATTTTATTTTTTAAAATTAAATTATATGAGTATATATACATATCTATATTTATGAAATTGAATTTATCGCACTGTAGAAAAAGGAATATTCTTTCTATTTTATATATTTGCACCAATGAGAATGACTTGTAGGAATTTTTGAATTATTGAGTTCTTGATAAATATTATTTTTACATTTCTCTTGGAAAAACTAGCAGTATATCAAATTTCTTGATTTATGAAAGAAATGCATTATGTTTAACTGGTAGATCATCACATAGATCAGGAAAATTTGAGATAAAAGAAGGGAAAAATAGTAAACTTTCCAATAAGCAAACCAATGAAATCAACTGAACAATGGAAATAATGCTTGTATTTCAAAATATAGATATTTGTGACTATGGAAAAACCAAACTTAAGAAATTGGGATTGTATGTAATTTTTGGTAAAGTATGAACTTTCAGGACAGGATGCCGAATGTGGGCTCCCAGAGATGATAGTTTTACTTTTTCTAAAACTATCATTTTATTTATTTGCTTGGCCAAGCTACTGTATCATTGAAACAGATGGATTTGTTTAAAATCCTAGAACTATGTTTGTCTCTGCCACATCCTGTTGCAAGAGTTTATGTCATTCTAAGATTAGGATGCATACAGGCAACAAGCACACATCGAGTGATTCTCTCCTGCTTACACCATTCCAGGTTGCTAGGTTCCTTGTGTAGGGTCCATGCTTTCTTTGAGTTAGGAAGAAACCCAGGGAAGTCTAGTACTTCATGGTTGGGTGGAAAATTCACCTCGACCAATCTCTTGGTCTTGGTTTGCGGATGATCGAAGGATCAAGGCAACTGAGTTTAGATATTATTATTGATATAGATATTTGCTTTATATACATTTCTTTGTATGGCTTCATTGCCAAGTTGCAATTGTAATATGATTCATGGATATCTTGATGATAGACCTTCCTTGTGTAACATTGAAGTAGATGTATTGTAACACCAAGTCGGGTGTATGTAAACTGCTTTGTAATCCATTATGGTATATCGATCATTATTCTTATTCATGGATTCTTCCCATTTTATGTTATTATGGATATTTGGAAACCATTATTGGTTGATTATCTTACTTATGGAATATGCTTTTCATTTCAGGTACTATTTTTTAGTTGGTAAATTTCTACACCTTACAAATCTCACTAATTACCTATGGACTTGCCACAATCCAATGGTCAATAGTCAAGAGGGATAGGCCAACAAATAGGTTAAAGCTTACTAAAATTTCTCTCTACACTTCAGGCTCTATAAGACCTGGGAGGGTGGTCCCTACAATGTATTTTTAGATACTCTTGTGTCAATTATCACATACATTGCACTTCAATAGATATATTATCTTGGAAAAGCTGCTTAATAGATGAAAGAACTTAAAGATCTGGCAAATCTTAAAGCATTTATCAATCTAAAGCATGAGAATATGATAGAACATCATTCAGATATACATTCTAATGAAAGTAAAGACTTGGTTTAATTTTAAACATAGATGTGTAAAACTAGGATGATTGATGAACAGACACAATTTCTAGCGACTAGTGCCTTATCCAGGGGCATGAAGTCTTAAATCATACTATTGAAGACCTATAACAATATCTGACCTATCATAGCAGAGCTAATAAATGATGCATTATACTACTCAATCTAATAGAACCTAAAACCAGTAATGCTTAATAATCCTTGCATACTATAACATGAATCTTTGTTCCTGTTAAAGCAATTTTAACTCACTCTTTTAATAAGTGCATTAACAATGAACAAACATTCAAAGGAAAAACAATGAAGATGAATTAAATGATCTTTGATTCATTTCATTCATAACTCATATGAAGCATACAATGGAGACCATTAGCTTTGGGAACATGCCATTTGTATCTCAGAAATGATAAAACTATTATATTATATTACTAATCAAGAGACTCAAAAAAGAATCCAAAACCTAAGAAAGAAATTGCAATAGTTCTCACCAAGTAAAACCACAACCATCCTTGTGCAATTAGCCCTGGATTCCCTTTTATAGAAACAAGGGACCAAGACAAACCTCAAGCTAATTGACACATGTCACATTTTCATTTGACAAACAATCACATTTCAAAATAACAAGAGTAATTGTGAGATCATGGAGGGAATGTTTGAAGCACAATACAGTTACAAAGTTGTTACACTCATGACGCTTTCCCAAAATATCTGAAACAATTACCAGATGCCATTTGCTTCCTCAATTCATTATAATCCTTGTTGTGGACCTACGAAAGTTGAGCTGGTGGTCAAGTAAATGCCAGATGTACAACATGACAAAATTTCACTTTGTTGATGTATCAAAACATCCAAAGACCATTGAATGTACCCAAAAGTACTAAAAATGATTCCATCCTAGCACTGGAGGAGATCACAAATTAAGAATATTATTATACCTATTATCCCAAGTAGCATATTCCTCTTCTATAGGCCAATTGAAAGCCATAAATTCATCTAGTTTTGTCCTGTAGGGGCCATACTTGGTTATCACCTTATTTGCATTTTTGTCAAATTCTTCAAGGAATGTGCTGGTAACAGATAATTTATTCATACTATCTTTCAACATTGATATCTCCACATCTCCTCCCTCACAAATTAAGGTGGCCTCAAGTGCAACAACAACATCCATATGAGCTCTCCATTGCTCATAGGTCTTGACAGATCCTTCATTGTCTAGGATGTCAGGTAAAAGGTCAAGATCACTCTCATCAAATTGCTTGAGCAACCCCCTCATCTTATTCTCTATTGAATAAACCAGTCCTTGACAATTAATCATCTCCTTCACCATTTTGTAGGTTGGAACAATTTGCACTAGTTTATCTTGGTCATGGGTTGATCCAGTAACCATATTCTTTTAAACACTCAATCTGGGGACCCAAGCATGCATTAATGGAAGAGCAGCTTCCCTATCCCTATCAAACATGCTCCTGACTAGAACATCAACAAATAATTAGAGTGAACACTCCTCACTCTTGTTATTGCCTTTGATAAACAAATATCTAAAACATTGGTAACAATGAAAATGTTGTTATCATTATACAAATCAAATAATTCCTCATATACCTCCATTTGTCTAATAAATTCTTCTTTACTTCTCCTTTTGAAGGAGGTGCTATCGAAGTCCCCAGTCTCATATAGGCAATTGGTATGTTATCAAGGTCATAGACTATCATCTTTATACAAGTCAGAGGGCAGGAGTGGGCAGGAGGTGGTGATGATTGCACTGGAGCAATTGGTGGAGAAGGTGGGACATTATCCTGCACTTGTGGCACTGATTGTCCTGACACTAGTGATGGTCTGGACTGCAACGATTGCAATTTATCCTTTAGCAATGCATTTTCTAATTGTAGCTCCGCAATCTTATGCTCATCTTTATTGTAGACCACCACCAAGTCATTATATTCTTTATTTTTAGCTTCAAATTGCTCCTACAAGGATTCAACTGTAGCCTTGGTGAATTGGGCTACATTTACATCCAATGTGGCTACATCCACAGCTGAAGTCTCAGATATTCTCTTGATGATTAGCCCACCGTTTAAGTCTGCAAGTGGCTCTACAACTTCAGGTTTATTAGTATTTAGGGCCAGTACCCAAATGGCAAGTGTGTCCCAATGTGAATTGATAGCTGACCCCTGCAAAGCAAATGTGGCCTCTTCCTCAGTGGCAAAGACTAGAGTATTATGCCTTCTCACTGTGTCAAACGCTATTGCTGAGGCCAAATCCCACTCTCGTAGTAATAACACTTTGCTTTTCCTTACTAATTCCCTACCCTCAGTTGGCATTATATCCTTATATTTATTCTTCATTTCAACAAGAACTTTTCATTCAATGGCTTGTCTTGGGAGCTCTAGATTTTGAATCATCATTATCTTCACAGTTTCATCATACTCTTCCTTCCTTTCCCTCCAAACAAACTCATGAAATGCCTTGGTTTTAACAAAAGCATCATCATCCATAAATTTTTTACATGCCTATTTTTCGACATCATCAGCACAATTAGTTTCAATAAGGTCAGCCTTACCCAACCTGAGCCTTTGAAAAGGAAAATTTGCTTCACTTGGAGGTGAAAGCATGCCCTGCATCATCTCATCCTCAATCACAACAATCTCCTCATCTAATTCAGAAGAATAATCAACAAGTCCAATTGATGAAGGACCCTTTGTTGTATCAACCTTCCTTCTCTTAGGTGCATGCTCCCTTGGGGACGAATCTAGCTCAATAATCTCTAGACCAACTAACCTTGGGGGTGAAAGTGGTGGTAGTTGTGATGTAGGAGAAGATGATCTTGACCCCTCTGATCAAGTAGGGGTATAAATTGTTTGTTCCTTCCTTACTATGCTCTTCTTCCTCAAAAATATATACTTCCTTGCTAGTGGTTGACATGTTGGTCTTTCCTCAAGCATGGAGGCATTGTCCTTGTCATGTTCCTCAACCACAAGTGCTTTTTGTTTATTCTGCACCTCCCTTTTCTCTTTAAGATGCCCCACAAACTTGTCCAAATTTTGGAGTATTGTTTCCACTCTCAGAATAATATCATAATATCCCTAAAGGTCCTTTTGAAGTTAAGATCCCTGTCCTTCTTTGCATTCTCCAATTTGACAAAGGAATTCCACTTTGCTTTTCTCTCTTATGCTACTTGGAAGTCAAAAACATTCCTGACAATATCCTCAGGATAATAGAAATTATACCAGAACTGTCCTCCCTTTACCCTTTTCTTCAAAGACACCATAAAACCCTCTAGGTCATGGTTTCTTGCTCTACAGCATTTCATTTTAAGAGGCATGAATTTTAAAACCATTATCTTCCATCCATCTTTGATCATAATGAAGTCTAAGAAAATAGTGTAGCTAGGAAAAAGAGTTCATTTCTTCATCCCAGCCAAGTGGGCATCTTCAACATTTACTAACTGCCACATAACCTCAAGAAAACCAATCCTCATTGGCACATCTAGTGGGAGAACATGAGGCATAACACTTGTGCGATATTTTTAGAATATAGTACAATCAGTGTATGGGATTATATCTCCCCAGTTGTCGCTGATGCCTAACTCTGGATTCCTCTTGTTTGGCCTTATGAAATCATGCAGTTCCTTTGGAATTCTTTGTGGATTTACCACCAAGTAGCCTCTCAACCTGGAAACAAATACATTGGAGAAAACAACAAAGTTGGAGTCCTGCTCATGCATATCCAGCAAGTGGGTCCATGCCTGGATAGGGAGATCCTCACTGCTCTCCCTCATATGAAGTGTCATATCTTGCTCAAAATATTGAACTCCTTTGTACAAGAACATCTAGATTAGCAATGAGTACCACCAAAACCTAACACCAGTCTTACCTACCTTGAGAACAGTTAACCCATTGTGGATATTATCTAACAAGTAAGTAGAAAATTCATATAGCCTATTAACCATTACAAGTTGAATGTTTGTTGTCATGTACATAAAGGCCACTAGTATAACTTTGGAAGGATCAAACCCCAAGATTTGACACAGAGCATAAAAAATTCTCTGAAAGTAAAACTCAAATTTGTCAACTAGGAAGGGCTCTTTGTCTGATGAATTTAATTGAATCCTACTTCTTCCCTTCCCTCTCACCATGAGGTTGGTTAAGAGTGTGGCTCTAAAAGTTGTCTTTATTTTTTCATACTCTACCATTAATGCTTTCAATTCAATAGGTTCCTTGGCTGCAAAATTCAATTTGAAAACCTCAACAAACCTGGGTCAGGTAAGATTAACCATCTTCGCACCTGAATGTGTTCTAACAACATGGACATTAGGGTCATAGTTATCTGCTATGGTCTTAAGGAGGTCGATGTCGAGGTAAACATTAAGAACAACCAACTTTACCAAATCTAATCTCAATGAATTGCTAATTGGGACCCCAAGATTCATCTTTCCATACAAATAAGTGAAAAGAGCCCACCCTATGACTGGTAGTTAGGAATCCTTGATGGCATGTTGTCTATCGACAATGTCATCTTCTGTTCTAGGACCTTGGAACATAATTTGACCTAAACATTTATCATTTATGGAATTGGGTAATTGGTCAAGTAAATCTTGGAATAGGGGCCACTTTTTGGATTCAAAGCTAGAAGGTTCAGTCTTTGGGGGTAGCATTTCAATAAAAAGAGGGTTTTGAACAAAGATTCACAGATGCTACTAGAGCTTGACATAGACGCAAGAAAGTAAGATGATTGTAGAGCAAATGAAGAGTAGCAAACAAGTGTCAAACCTTACAAGAGTTCCTAGCACAATTTTACATCCCAAAATTAAAAAAATGCAAGCAAATTCACTAGAAATTAGCACAGCAAGGGGGATAATGTGACTTACAGGTGTTTGAATCATTTAATAACCCTAGTATCAGATGTCAAAAACTCAAAATACCTAGAAATAGATCTCCAAACACCTTAAAATATTTTGTGAATCATGAAACGCATTCAATTAGGCTTTATGGCAGAAAAAAATCCCATAATTCGACATGATAACATCACGTCTGCCATTAATGTTCACTCATGCAAACCAAAATCATCACCAGCAACACCATTAGCAAATTTGAATTATAGTTGTTGATCTAATAGTGAGTTGAATCTCAAACGGCCCAAATGAAAACATGTGGCAATCACCCACTTCCCCGCATGGTGCTGACAGCTGGAGACTCACCGCCTGCAGGCTAGCAGGGAATGGCTGAGATTCGATCCTTGGAAATGATTTAGACCCTTTGATTCTGGGCCCACCATGAACATCATCCCAAAACCACCGAATCTCATGCAAAGAAATGCCACGCAGTGGATGCCCGCCATCCCACATGATCTTCTCGCTGAATATTTTAATCCCACGGGCTGGCGAGTAACCAATAGGAACCGAGTAGTGGGGGCCACGCAGCGCAAACTTTGAACAATGAGAACATGTCTTAAGTTGTGACTTAAAAGGGGACCTCCTAGGCATTTCAGGAAGACACTTTGACCCTGCCCAAAGTATACATAGAATATTATGACCTTTTGCGTGGTCAGACTTAGGACATGTGTAAAAATAAAAAGTGCATGCAATCAAATGCTTAGTTTAGGAAGAAGGGGCCAACATACTATGATGCCAAAGGACTTAAGTCACATCTTAAGTGACTAGAAAAGTGAAAGATGTGTCAATGACGAATTAAAAGAAAGGCTAGGGTTTACGCATGAATAGGGTTTTTTGAAGGTTTAAGCCTTATGAGAGAACCCTAGCAGATGAAAAATGAAACCCTAACCCTCAAGGGACCCAACGAAAACCAAATTCTTGAAATGCACCACAAAACCACTAAAATATTTTAACGTACCACCAAGTTGAATGTTCAAGTACCTTGGATATCTCTAAGGAAGTGAAGCCCATGGGTAGTCCTCCTTTGGTTGCAAATTCAAGCCTCTCAGATATCACTAAAGATACAAGCATCAACAATTCTCTTAACAACAATGTACCTTCCTTTACTTCTAATGCTCTCCCTTCAAAAGTTGAAGCATTGGTGGATGAAGAAAGGTCTCTTACATTAAACCATTTAGGGATGGATGTTGAGTGTAATCAAAACAATCTTAATTTAATTTTCGTTAATAGATTTATTCCACCCACTAAGGGGATAATGGATAAGTGTACTAATGTTCCTAAACTCATTGTGCATGGGGCACCCAATGTGCCTCCTCACTTCAAACTGGTGATTATAGTTCAAGGTGATCCAAAACCACCTCAACCCCTGGGTTACATTCTAAATTATGCAAGACAAATCACTCAAAGAAATCAAGGTGTTCAAAATATGTTGCAACAACCATATTACAATGTGGTTGCTCACACATACAATACATGAAACAATAAACAAAGTAAGCAACAATCAAATATTATGATCTCTTTACCAAGTTCTCAACCTATGCTTCATCAACCACCTCACCTTACTCATAAAGGTGGTCAAGATTATGATCTTGTTGAGTAGCCTCATGTTACTCCAGCTAAGATCTCTCTTTGTGATTTAATACAAACATCGTCTACATACCACGGAATGCTCCAAGAAGCTTTACAAAAGGTGATTGTACCAATTGCTGCTAAGCTAAATGATGTAGCAGCTCTGTTAGATTGTATGCGTGTGACAAAAATAGATATTCTATTTCAACAGCATGAAGTACTTTGTAAAGTGAGCTATGATTGACAATGGATTGGCTCTTAATGTCTATGGCATTGATTTGATGCACAAAATGAACGTTGATAAAAAGTTAATTAAACCAGACAAGCTTAACATCTATGGATTTGATAATGTTGGTAGACAATCCCTAGGTACCATAACTTTACTCATTAAGGTTAGACCCATGACATTATCTACCTTTTTCATGTCATGCCTAGTTCACTTTCATATAATATGATTCTTGGTAGACCGTGGATCCATGCCATGGTTCTGTCTACCCTTCATCGCTCAATAAAGTTTATTTATGAAAATAAACTTCACACCATCAAAGTCAATCCTGAACTGAATAGTTCTTTACATATTGAAATGCAAAAGCAAGTTAACAATCATAAGAGTCTAAACAACTTACGAGTTGATTCATCAATACCTCTTGCAATAGATAATGTTGTGCAAGACTCTAAAACATCGAATGCACTTCTTGGTGATGATTAGGGTTCATTAGATTTTACTCCTTCCTTTACGGGGGAATATAAACTTAATAAATCTAATCCTGACACATTAAAACTCGTATCGATCTCATTCAAGCAATCTTTGGAAATGCCTAAGAAACCCAAAGTCTCCTTGGTAGAAAACAAAGACAATACTCTTACTTACACTATAGCATATGAGACTTATGAGGCCCCTCGTAAAAATACGAGTCTATCTATGGTTGTGGATTTCAAATCCTTTACAAAAATTGTGACTATTTAGGTAATGGTTGTGGTGTAAATCAATAAGGAATTGGAGTACCTTTACAAGCTGCAGCAATTAACTACTTGGTTGGTATTGGATACCGTTCTTTAAATCCCACCAAAGCTTATCATCCTCCTAAACTTAATGTTAATACAATATCAACAAGATCAAAACTACATGCAATACATCTTGTGATGATAGACATGGATTGTCCACTAGGAAATATCCCATTGAATCAGGTAAGTATTTCTCCCTCCTTTATCCGCACTCAATGTAGCACCTATTCTAGTTTCTCTCAAGGGTGGCCTTCTCCTAAATATATGTATATGTATATGTATATAGATATATATGCTTAATCATGTCTTCTCTCCATGTATACTTTGTGTATTACGTGACTACTCTCATGTCTTCTTCGTGTATTGTGTGCTTCACTATATTCTCCATGTTTTACATTCTTCTCACTATTTTCCTTGTGTCTTGCATGACTTTCATGTGTCTTCTAGTGCTTACCTGAGATTGGGAGCTAGAAATAGTCCTCCAAGCTTTGGGTATGCCTTAGCTCTATGCGTTTGGCATGTTTGATGTGTTTGATATGCTTCGACCATACTTTAATACATGTATGTAATTGTAAGATCATACATACATTAAAGTGGGGGCTAAATGTTATGGAGTAAAAAGTTTCCCTATGCCTTTTTACCTCCTAGTTCAGCTCCTAGGTCCCCATGTTAACACTTTGCAAGTTAAATACTCATCCCAGAGCAATTTCCCCTAAAACCAATGTCAAATAGGGACTAGGGGCCCATTCTAAACCTCACCCTGACCCAAAAAGAGCCTTGGGACTTGGGTGCCCACACCCAAGTCCACTCTGATTGGCCAGGGCAAATCACAATGTATGTCGGCTTGGGCCCTCTCAAAAGGTTTCCCTTTGTCATCTCTCTTGATTTAATTTATGAATGTTAGTGGGAAAGAATATGTAAGTGAGTTTATGACTTCATTTTAAACTTAGATAGATAACGTGAACTGGTGATATTCAGAAAAGAGCATTCAAGGCCTTCATTGTGTTTCAGAGCGTAATTGTGTTGTTATTATGTTTGTTTGTTGCAGATTTGACTTCATCAATTCATCTCGTCGTGATTTGAAGGATCATCTTTGTGAGGGCTTCACCTATAAGGTGACTGTTGATGTTTAATTTTGCAAGGAAACACCAACAATGGGAAATTCCAAGAATGTGGGATGTGACTCTTGAAATAACCTCCAGATTTTAAAGAAGTTGGTTCTTCTCTATGTGTTTTGAGGTAAGGGAAGAAAAAAAAAGATTATAAAAGAAACATTTGAAACTGCTAAGGCAATGCACCAGAAATATATCTAAATCCAACCAGCATAGTGATTCAATCTAACAAAGTTTACTGGTACAATTAAAGAGCATATAGTTGTTGCAAGTATGGGCCTAGTCGGTGTTGTCATTGATGTCAACATACTCCTATTGCATTGATGTCAAGGATTGGATGAGTTGTGTGCTGAGGATATTGAGAAAATTAGTCCTATCAGAAACAAAGAAGAACAGTGAACCTCTATGAAGTGAAGATCCCAGCTAGATGAAGATCAGAAAATGCGCATCAAAGGGTTTGTAGATATGTGTTTGAAGATGATCCAGTCAAGATTTAAGAGGTCCGCATGAAAATGTGAAGAAGTTACGGCCATGAGAGTAAAACTGGTTCTGGCAACTGTTCAAAAGTGATAGAGTGACACAAATAGGTCCAGTGAGATCTGGAACTACAATATCATGTTCTATGGATCTGGTGGCATGTTTGGGAGGCTAGTGTGAATTGACAACTCAATTGGTTTGTGGTTTGGAGGTCCACAAGCAATCCTTCTAATGTGACAGTGATGGTCGACTATGTTCTTGAGGTTCCGGATGAAGATGTGAATGATTACAGTAAGCAGAAGTGGTGTGGATGTTCTTGGTGATTCAAGAAAGCTTGTGGGGGTATCTAGATTGTGTCGAGTTCGTGTTGGTGGTCCACATTGAAGATTGAGCTCATGATTGAAGATTTACCTTCAGGTGATGGTGTTCTTCCTAGTCTTGTCCGACCAGATGATTTGCACATGTTGTGGATGATATTGAAGATGTTTTGCAAAGCATGGTGTGTTCCTTGAAGAAGATTGAAGTCCTAGCTATGTGTGGCTGATAGTGTAGTGATGTGCATCAAGTTTTTGTAATAAGTCAAGTTGTATTTTTGTAATTGCTCTATAATAAAATAAGTGTATGTTATGCCAACTTTGATGATCATTCCAAAGTTGATGTCATGTATAAATAAGAGTTGCGAAGTCATTCAAAATTATCCTTGTGGTCATGATGAGAAGGTGGTAGTGAAGAGGAGCAAAAAGTAGAGTAGAGGTGTTGAGCTTAAATGGAACTGATTCAAGCATAGTGAAGATGCTAATCTCCAGTTCAAGTATGTAATACTCATATTCTTCTATAGACAGTGTGTCTCCTATAAGCAGTCAGCCTCTTGTGAGCAATGTGCTCGGGTAGTGACCCTTAACTGACAAGTGCCATTTTATTCTTATTATTCTTTTAACAGAAAATACAATCGTGGGTTAGTCACCCTGTGGTTTTTCCCTTAACCGGGTTTTCCACATTAAAATCTTGGTGTTATATGTGTTGAATTTGTTTCTGCTCTTGAATTATCGCATTATACTTTCATGATTGAATCATTGATATGCTATTGAAATATAAGAAGGTTTTTAAGTGAATAAGGAATAGTATTTTGGTGACAACTGATTCACCCCCCCTCTCAGTTGTCTTTCCTAAATCCAACAATTGGTATCAGAGCCAAGTTCCTCTAGAAGAAGCTTAACTGCTTGAGGAGATCCAAGATGTCATCCTACAAGAAGGATAATCCAATGTTTGATGGAACAAACTACACTCTTTGGAAGAGCTGCATGGGATGTCACTTACAATGCATGGGAAATCAGTATTGGAACATAACTACAACTAAATATGTTCCCCCAAAGAATGGTCCAACAACTATGGATGAAGTTAGAGATGCAAATAATAATCTTTGAGCTAAAGAAGCCCTATTGAGTGCCTTGACTGATTCAGAGCTGACAAATGTTATGGATTTAAAAATTACTTATGAAATTTGGACAAATCTAGAAAATCTTTATGAAGGAGACAAATATGTTAAGTGTGCCAAGCTGCAAAGTCTGAAAGGAAAGTTTGAAAACTTGAAGATGAGTGAAGATGAGAATATCACTTCACATATGTCAAAAGTAAATGAGCTTGTATGTGGCATTAGATGTGCTGGTGGAATATTAGATGAAGATCAGATTGTTGCCAAAGTTCTCAAATCTCTACCTCCTGCTAACAAACACAAAGCTGCTGCTATTGAGGAAATTAGATCTTTAACAACTATTACAAGGGATCAATTGGTTGGTAAGATATCTACATTTGAATTGGCTGAGTTTGATGATGCACTTCCCAAGACTGAATCTGCATTCAAAGCTAGTGTCTCTACAAAAGGCAAATAGAGATCTGATCAAGGAGAAAGTTCCCCAAGGAAATCAACATGGTATGATAAAGCAAGGAAAGATCTGGAAGAAGATGAGTTAGAAGCTGAACAACTTGAAGCCCTTATTGCAAAGAGATTGCCAAGAGGATCCGGTAAGTATGAAGGAAAATTACCTTTCAAATGTTTTTCCTACAATAAGATTGGTCATTTTACCTCAAGATGCCTGGAAAGGTTTTCAAGACCAAACCCTAATAGATCAAGGTTTCAGAAGAAGTGATACTATGTTTAAGAAGATGATGATGAAGGAGTAATAGATGATGAATCTGAGATAGGAAACAAACCCGAAAGTGACTAGGTGTTTATTGCCATCAAAAAAGAAGATCCAATGCCTATTGAATCTGCCAATCATAAGATGATAGAAAGTGCTTGAATGGGTTATTGATAGTGGATGCTCTCACCATATGACTGGTGACAAGAATAAGTTCTTAAGCTTGGAAAGATATGAAGGTGGAGTTGTAAAGTTTGGAGATAATTCTGCTGGTAGAATTAGAGGCAGAGGAACCATTTCTTTTGATGGAAAGAACAAAACCAGTGATGTTCTATATGTTGAAGGTCTAAAGCATAATCTTCTTAGTGTTGGATAGTTGGTGGACAAAGGCTATGATCTCTGATTCAAAAATAGAAAATGCAAGATCTTTGAAAGCTCTGGAATTGAGATTGCATTTGGTACACAGACAAAAGGTAACATCTTCCACTTGGTTGGTACTGGCAATAGTTGCTTATTTGTTCAAATTGATCAGAGTTGGTGTGGCATAGGAGAATGTGTCATGTGAATTTTGATAATATCATCAAGATAAGCAACACTTAGGTTGTAAGAGATCTTCCAAGACTAGTGAAACCAGCTAACAGTTTGTACAAAGAATGCTAGTTGGGTAAGCAGAACAGAGTCACATTCAAAAGTAAGGAACAATCTTCAACTGGATTGTTAGACTTGGTGCACACTGATCTTTGTGGTCTGACAAGAATCAGGAGTCTACAAGGAGATAGGTATTTCATGTTGCTGATTAATGACCACTCCCAGATGATGTGCGTGACTTTCTTGAAAGAGAAATCTGAAGCACTTGAGAAGTTCAAAATATTCAAGGCTATGGTAGAAAATGAAACTGGCATAAACATAAACTACCTCAGGTCTGATAGAAGTGGAGAATTCACATCTGGTGAGTTTGTATCATTCTGTGAGAAACATGGGATAAAGAGACAGTTATTTGCTCCAAGGACTCCACAATAGAATGGTGTAGTGGAGAGAAAGAACCGGACCATCCAGGAAGCATCTAGAACCATGATAATGGAAGCAAATGTTCCTCAGATCTATTGGAGAGAAGTTGTAAGCACTGCTATCTATATTCTTAATCGGGTACAAATCAGAGGCAATACTGGTAAGACCCCTTATGAACTTCGGTTTGTTATCATTCCTACTATGAAGTATTTCAGAGTCTTTGGTAGTAAATGTTATATTAAAAGAGATGAATATCTTGGCAAGTTTGATGCTAGAAGTGATGAAGGAATATTCTTGGGATATTCTACTCAAAGGAAAGCATACCGGTGTTATAACAAGAGATTGAGAAAGATTGTAGAAAGTGCAAATGTGAAGTTTGATGAAGGCATGGAAAGTCCCTCAAGGTATTATGAGTATGAAGTAGATGATCACAATGTTATCTCAGACTAAGGAGAACAAGTCCCAACTTTAGTTTAGATTCAGACTGATCCAGAGAATCCTAAAACACAAGAAGAAGAGACAAGTTTGGATGAACCTGTCCAAGAATTAGAAGTGCAAGAGAATCCTAAAACTCCTGTTGGGAATTAAGATGTCTCAAACTTTGCAAATTCCTAATGTTGTATTTATTTATCCCATGTTGAGTTGGTATAGTCAGCACCTTGTGTATATGCAGGAGGATAAATTTTGGTGACTTTGGAAGCCGCGGTTTCCCCCTTGAATAATTAATGGGGGTTTGGGGGAAGCACCCCCAAGATGGGGTCCAGGGGCGTAGCCCCTTGCGAGGTCCAAGGGTAGCGCCCCTAGCGCGCTCCCTGTTGGGGTACAAGGCGGGGTCGAGGGGCAACGCCCTCGTGGGGGCTTGGGGGCAACGCCCCCAAAACCTCAAACAACTTTTAATTAATGACAAGTGTCGGTGAGTATCTTTTCATGAGAGAAAGGCATCTTTGGGCGGTCAAGGGAGGTTGTGACATGTAAGAGGATTATGATATTTTTAGTCAGTGTATGATAGATTCTCTTACAGCTGTAAGGTGCGTAAGAGCATCTGTCGTAACCTATCTTGGGACCACATGCCCACTTCGGGATGGGATGTTGGACAAGTTTCCTTAGGTGTGGGATTTGGGGCATGAGTCCAAGATGGACACCCATCTCTAGAACGTTCCATATTTGCCTTGTAAACTCTATATAAACAGGTGCTTGGATGGGAGATAGATAACTTTTGTACAAGTACTGTTATGCTGCCGGAATATCTCCAAATTTGACATTCGAAGACTCCTGAAAGAGCATTGGCTCTGAAACTGTATTGTAATCTGTTATTGTTTACTGTAATACATTTGAGCTGTGTTTTGGAGTGTTGGGTTTTTCACCCATAAGGGTTTTCCCCACGTATATCTTGTCTCTCTTCTTCTATCTTCTTTCTAGTTCTTGTGTTTTACTGCAATATCTCATGTTAATGGTTTAACATTGTTGTAATAGTTAGGATAAAGTTGAATTTGCATAGCCCTCTCCTCATTAGATTAGTGTAGGAAGCATTTTCTGCACACCTAGCTTCCTTTCAACTCCCAGGTATGTAAGACTGAATCATTCTGAAGATCAGATCATAGAAGTAGGAGGACAACATGATGTGAGCGCTCGAACACCGGGAGGGGGAGAGAATGAGAGGCAACTCAAAGGTAAGTGGGAAATGGTGGGAGGACAGGGAGAGTGACCATCAAAGGAGTGAAGGATTGGAACCTGCAACAATGGAATAATCAGATGGGGCGGTGGTTCCAGCATGACAAGAGAGGAATGAATAAGGGAAGACGTGTTAGGGGAAATGGAAGAAAGGTTCTTGTATAAGACAGAGTTGTGGGTTTGATAAGGCACATCTATGAGGTGAGGAGTAGGGCAAGAAGGCATTGAATAGTTCCGACCAGCTCTGTGAGACAGTATTAGAAATATCTTCTTTTGCCTCCTTTCACATTCAGATTTGAGGCCTAAAGCTCTTGCCTGTGACGTGGTGTCTAGGAGAATCCATAGATCTGGTCGTAAAGAAGAAGCGAGTTCAAGGTGAAGAGGATAAAGTCTCATGGACAGGGAGTTGATGGCCAACCTAGTGGATTTGATGATTGATCTGAGGAGAGAGAGATTAGCCTGGTTGAAGATGTGCTTTGTCTGATGGCTCCACAGGTGGTGAGAAATTTTGACAAAAGAGGGGGTTAACTGAGCGTCTCTGCACCTTTTTAGAAAAGCCAAGTCTGCAAATTTCTTTGAAAGCTTGATTCTCAGTATCTCTAGTTGTTTGGATTTGTAAGAAAATCCCCTCCCATGAAGGGTATCTATGATAGACATCAAATTTCCACAGTCCATAATGAGTGTAGATCAATGCTTTAGGATTTAACTGTGTGTGTGTTTTTTCCTCAACGTTTCGGATCATACTCCATGATCCATCATTAGGAGAATAAAGAGCTAGAGAAGAGAAAGTGAGGTAATTTGCAAAACAAGGCAGTTAAAAAGGGGGGAGAGAGGGTGGTGTGGGAACCAAGGATTCTAAGGAGGAGAATAGAACAAGAAACACCTATCCAACAAAAGACAACTAGCACAAACTAACTATAACTAACCAATGAAGAAAGCCAAGGGGAAGAACAAAGAAACTAAGAAAAAGATAAATAGAAGAACATGATCAAAAATATAATACAAAGGATGAAACAAATCAAAAGATACAAAGACTGAAGAGAAAAATAGACATCTAACAACAATTTTAAGGTAAGTAAAATAAAGTAAACTCAACAAATGGACAAATGACCATGAAAGAAATACCCAAGAAATAACTTACGGAGAAATAAGATTGAAACTAAATAGAGAAAGATAGTAATAGTAAGAACTAGAGAATTAATAATAGGAAATCGAACAACAGAAAAAATAAAAAAAAATTGCAACAAAAAGAATACCAAGAAGAATAAAATATTATAAAAAGATAACCTACCTAGGTGCATCTAATACAATCTAATAAATAAAAGAATGTGGAATAGAGGAAGGATCCATGTGACATAAATCAAAAAAATTGGTTAAATAAATTTAAAAGAGATAACTAAGGTGGAAACAACCATTATAAAAACAATCTAAGAAAATAAAATTTAAATATAAAAATTTAAAAAAAGAACAAGATAAACAAATTAAAAGAAAGAAATACACGAAAAAATAAATGAGAGGGATAATAAAATAGAACATAAATAGAGATAGGAAGTGGAGAAAAGTGATAGAGAAAGAAAAGAAGAAATCAAAAAATGAAGAAGGAAAATAGAAAAATAAAAAAGAGAAAAGAAACTAAAAATGGAAAAAGAAGGAACAAGGACAATAAAATAAGAGAAAAATTGAAAATAAGAAATAATCAAAAATGTGAAGAACCAATCAATGAAAAGATAAAAATAAGAATAAAGAATACAAAAAGGAATAAATATAAGGAAAATGAATAAAAAATCTAAATAAGAGAAATATTGATAAAATAAGTCTAAGGGAAAAGCATCAGCAAGACAAGAAAAATGAGACTAAGAAAAGAAAAATCGAAAAGAAGGAAAAATAATATAAACAGTTTATATATGCGTCAACTACATATAAGAATGAAAAAGATGAGAAGAGAAAATAAGAGAGAGAGAGAGAGAGATAACTATAGAAAAGAAAATAAGAACAAAAAACCATAGCAATAAAAGAATTAGAGGAAGAGAAAGAAAATGAATCAAACTAGATAACAACATAGAAGAACAGGACTAAGAGGAAAAAAAAGGAAATAAAAAGACAAGAGAATAAGAATAAAAAGGACAAAACTGACACGAACCAGGACGTAAGTCAGATATATAAATATATATAATACAAAAAAAAGACACATCAAACCACCAACTAACGGACATCAAAACCCAAAAAAAGAAGAAAACCCAAGAACACAGAAACCAAGAAACAAGAAAGAATGAGAACTACAGAAGGGGAAGAATCGGAAAGGTCTATTGGAAGAAGAGGGTAGGGAAAGGAGAGACGGACACTATGGCAAACCGTTGGGAGAAAAAAGAGAGAAGAGGGACAAAGAACCATCACCACTAGGTCAACCATCAACTCCCTATCCATGAGACTTTATGCTCTTCACCTTGAACTCACTTCTTCCTTACGGCTAGATCTATAGATTCTTTTGGATACCACATCACAGGCAAGAGCTTTAGGCCTCAAATCTTAATGTGAAAGGAGGCAGAAGAAGAAATTTCTAACGCTGCCTCATAGAGCTGGTCGGAACTGTTCAAGGCCTTCTTGCCCCACTCCTCACCTCATAGATGTGCCTTATCAAACCCACAGCTCTGTCTTATCCAAGAACCTTTCTTCCATTTCCCCTAACACATCTTCCCTTATTCATTCCTCTCTTGTCACACTGGAACCACCACCCCATCCAGTTATTCCGTTGTTACAGGTTCCAATCCTTCACTCCTTTGATGGTCACTCTCCCTATCTTCCCACCATTGCCCACTTACCTTCGAGTTGCCTCTCATTCTCTCCCCCTCCCGGTGTTCGAGCGCTCACATCATGTTGTCCTCCTACTTCAAGTAGTCTCGTGCCTTCTCCACCCACACTACACATTCACTCTGAGAATTCCTTCTATCTCATTCCTCCTCCAAATGGAGATTCCCCTCAGTATCTCGTATCTCAGACATGTTAGTGCTCCTCTGGTCATTCCTCACGTCTAAACAATGGCGAGTTGTTACTCAGGCAAAGCTCTATTTCTACCAACTACATGGAGCATCCCTCTTCTTCAAATTCAACTCCCCATACTAGGCTTTCTCCTTCCTTGGTGCAGAGATCTTCTTTCCACAAGGCGGATACTCTACAGCCTCCTTCTCTTGGTTCGGATTCGCAGCATCATTCAGCTCTCGACCTCTCTCAGGCCTTCCTCCAGTAGCATCATCTCTCCAATGGTCACTCAAATGATGTTGCAGGTATGCCTTCCTCCTGGTCCATTGCTCAATGTTCCACTCCTCATTCTTCTTTTCACATTAATAACGATTTGATGGTTACTGATGCTGCCAACCAACCCCTAACTGCCAACCTCATTTCTTTGACTTCTCTCATCTATCCTTCCCATTCTTCTTAGTTCATTCCTTGAATTAATAGCAATTTGATGTTTCAACCACCTCTTGGCCAACCCCAAGCCTCCACCTACACCTCCCCTCCTACTATCATTTATTCACCTCAGTCTCTTCCACCGGTGAATAGTCAGGCTACCTTTCTATCAACCGCCTTCCCTGACCCTTTTGCTAATCATTCTTGTTCTTCTCTTGGGCATTGTAATTCCCTCCAAGCCAAGCCTGGTCCACACATGTCCCTCCTTCCTCCTCATTCCTTCCTCCACCTAACCCACCCTCTCACTCTTCCATACTCTCTAAAATCTCTTCCCACCCCTTAACTCATAACTCAGCCTTTGACCTGGATCCTTCCTCTAATGTTGTTCTCAATTCGGAAAACAAATTGGTGGTTAACCTTTCCAATGTTCCCTTAGACCCCCATGCCTTGAATTTTTTAAAACGTGGTCTAGGCTTTGCAATCACCCCACACTTTATTCCCTATGCCGATTTCTTAATTGAGATTGAAAATGTCGTCCGCTCTCTTCCGGAGGACACCACTGAAGAAATTCGGCAAGACTGTGTCGTCGCCCTTAGACATGCCAAACCACCTAAGTGCAACATACTGAAAACCAATCTTTGTGCCTTCAAGAGTCTAGTTAACAATAGCAACCTCATCATTATCAAGGCAAATAAAGGCAATGCCACTGTCATTTTGAACAAACTTGACTATGTTTCCAAGATGACCGATCTCCTGTCTGATAGTGGTAGCTATAGAGTCTTGTCTTAGAACCCTGTCTCCAACTTTTCAAAAAAGTTAGAGTTGCTATCTCCCATTCCTCCTTTGATGATGCCACTAAAAAAAGCCTTTTACCCACCAAAGAAGCCACCCCCCACATCTATGGCACCCCAAAAATCCACAAGCCCAACATCTCTCTTCATCCAATTGTTGACACCATCGGTTCACGCACCTACAAACTAGCTACCCACCTTGCTAAGATTATCTCCCCTCTTGTAGGAAAATCTAACTCCTTCATCAAGAACTCAGCTCACTTTGTAGAATTCATCAAACACAAAAAATTAGAAAAAAATGACACCTTGGTTGGCTTTGATGTGGTCTCCCTTTTCACCAAAGTTCCCATCCTTGACTCTATTGAAATTATCAAACTCGAGACTAATGATGAGATTGCCTCCTTGGTAGATCTATGTCTGAGATCCACTTTTTTCACCTTCCAATTAGTTATCTATGAGCAGCTGGATGGTGTAGCCATGGGTTCCCCTCTTTCCCCAATTGTTGCCAACCTCTACATGGAACATTTTGAAGATGTTGCCCTCCACTCGTTTCCACTCAAACCAAAATGGTGGAAACGCTATGTTGATGATACCAACATCTGTTGGCCTCATGGCCCTGAAAAGCTTGAAGAATTCCACTCTCACCTCAATAGCCTAGCTAAGTGCATCTCCTTCGCCAAAGAGATTGAAACCAATAATGAGCTCCCTTTCGTTGACATCCTCCTCATTAAAAAACTAGATGACTCCTTAGGTCAGTGAGCTTTTTGTAAAGCTACTCACATCGATCTTTACCTTCACTCTTTCTCTCAAAACCACTTGC
Organism: Cunninghamia lanceolata; assembly: GCA_027924645.1. NCBI lineage: Eukaryota > Viridiplantae > Streptophyta > Pinopsida > Cupressales > Cupressaceae > Cunninghamia > Cunninghamia lanceolata. The sequence goes on along the minus strand of BSBN01001152.1, from coordinate 14,552,007 downwards.
TCAAAAAATCGGTATCCTAAAAACCTTAGCCACTAGGGCCTTTTGCATTTGTGATAAGGATAACTTAGACCATGAACTTGCTCACCTTACCAAAGTATTTGAATTAAATGGATACAAGAGGAAACCTATCTTGAGAGCTTTCAAACAAGCCAGGTCCCGCCTTAGCACCAAGCCTAAGGACACCAAACCCCCTAACCTCCCCTTTGCCTCACTTCCCTACATTGAAGGCCTTTCCAACATAATCTCTAAGATTCTTCATAAGAAAGGCCTCCAATGTACCTTTAAACCATTCTCCACTCTTAGAAATCAGATTCCCTCCCCAAAAGACCCTAGAGACCTCTTGCTCAACTCTGGTGTCTACAAGATCTCTTGTGGCATCCCTTACATTGCTGAAACTGGGTGCTCCTTTAGCACTAGGATCAAGGAGCATAGTGTGGACATTAGACATGAATGCATTAATAAATCCGCACTAGTAGAACACTCCTCCTTAACCAAACACCATATTTGTTTAGAGGACACACAAATCCTAGCTAGTGAAGACAACTACTTTAAGAGAAAACTTAAGGAAGCCATAGAGATTAGCAACCACCCATCCAATCTCAATCGTGATGAAGGATGGGGTCTTAGTTTCTCTTGGAACCTCCTCCTTTCCCGCATCAGAAACTGCTTTTCCCCTCCTTCTTGAAGCTTTCCTCTTTTTACTCCTCCCCCCTCACTTCTCACCTTACCCTCCCTCTTTTGGCCTCTTTCGGGTCTTTTTCCTGTTCTCCTCCTTTCCTCTCTTCATTCCTACCCTAGGGTTATGGTTCTTTGTCCCTCTTCTCTCTTTTTTCTCCCAACGGTTTGCCATGGTGTCCCTCTCTCCTTTCCCTACCCTCTTCTTCCGGTAGACCTTTCTGATTCTTCCCCTTCTGTAGTTCTCATTCCTTCTTGTTTCTTAGTTTCTGTGTTCTTGGGTTTTCTTCTTTTTTGGGTTTTGATGTCCGTTAGTTGGTGGTTTGATGTCTTTTTTTTTTTTTTGTAATATATATATTTATATATCCAACTTACATCCTGGTTTGTGTCGATTTTGTCCTTTTTATTCTTATTCTCTTGTCTTTTTATTTCCTTTTTTTTCTTCTTAGTCCTATTCTTCTATGTTGTTATCTAGTTTGATTCATTTTCTTTCTCTTCCTCTTATTCTTTTATTGCTATGGTTTTTTGTTCTTATTTTCTTTTCTATAGTTATCTCTATCTCTCTCTTGTTTTCTCTTCTCATCTTTTTCGTTCTTATATGTAATTGGCACATATATAAACCGTTCTTATATTCGGCGCATATATAAATTCTTTATATTATTTTTCCTTCTTTTAGATTTTTCTTTTCTTAGTCTCAATTTTCTTGTCTTGCTGATGCTTTCCCCTTAGACTTATTTTATCAATATTTCTCTTATTTAGATTTTTTATTCATTTTCCTTGTATTTATTCCTTTTTGTATGCTTTATTCTTATTTTTATCTTTTCATTGATTGGTTCTTCACATTTTCGATTATTTCTTATTTTCAATTTTTCTCTTATTTTATTGTCCTTGTTCCTTCTTTTTTCATTTTTAGTTTCTTTTCTCTTTTTTATTTTTCTATTTTCCTTCTTCATTTTTTTATTTCTTCTTGTCTTTCTCTATCACTTTTCTCCACTTCCTATCTCTATTTATGTTCTATTTTATTATCCCTCTCATTTATTTTTTGTGTATTTCTTTCTTTTAATTTGTTTATCTTGTTCTTTTTTAAAAATTTTATATTTATATTTTATTTCTTTAGATTGTTTTTATAATGGTTGTTTCCACCTTAGTTATCTCTTTTAAATTTATTTAACCAATTTTTTTCATTTATGTCACATGGATCCTTCCTCTATTCCACATTCTTTTATTTATTAGATTGTATTAGATGCACCTAGGTAGGTTATCTTTTTATAATATTCTATTCTTCTTGGTATTCTTTCTGTTGCAGTTTTTTTTTATTTTTTCTATTGTTCTATTTCCTCTTATTAATTCTCTAGTTCTTACTATTACTATCTTTCTCTAATTAGTTTCAATCTTATTTCTCCGTAAGTTATTTCTTGGGTATTTCTTTCATGGTCATTTGTCCATTTGTTGAGTTTACTTTATTTTACTTACCTTAAAATTGTTGTTAGTTGTCTATTTTTCTCTTCATTCTTTGTATCTTTTGATTTGTTTCATCCTGTGTATTATATATTTGATCATGTTCTTCTATTTATCTTTTTCTTAGTATTTTTCTTAGTTTCTTTGTTCTTCCCCTTGGCTTTCTTCATTGGTTAGTTACAGTTAGTTTGTCCTAGTTGTCTTTTGTTGGATAGGTGTTTACTTGTTCTATTCTCCTCCTTAGAATCCTTGGTTCTCACACCACCCTCTCTCCCCCCTTTTTAACTGCCTTGTTCTGTAAATTACCTCACTTTCTCTTCTCTTGCTCTTTATTCTCCTAATGATCGATCATGGAGTATGATCCGAAACATTGAGGAAAAAACACACACACAGTTAAATCCTAAAGCATTGATCTACACTCATTATGGACTATGGAAATTTGATGTCTATCATTATGAATGTTGTTGGTCTTGTTGCCAGATTTCAAACTGATCCTAGAGAGTCTCATGTCATGGCAATCAAGAGAATTCTCAGATATCTGAAGGTAACAGTTGAGTATAGATTATGGTATCCTAAGGATCATGATTTATCTCTTCATGCATATATAGATGCTGATTGGGCAGGAGATGTGGATGACCGGAAGAGCACCAGTGGTGGTGCATTCTTTTTGGGAAAAAGATTGGTTTCTTGGCTAAGCAAGAAATAAGAGGCAATATCTCTGTCCACTACAGAAGCAGAGTATATTGCAGCAGCATGTAGTTGCACTCAAGTATTGTGGATGAAGCAAATGCTAAGAGATATCAGAGTAGAGTATGAAGAACCTATCACAATCTTCTGTGATAATTCAAATGCAATAAACATATCAAAAAATCTGGTGTTGCATTCAAAGACAAAACATATATCCATCAAGTTCCACTTTTTGAGAGAACGGGTGAACAAGAATGAAGTTAGATTGGAGTTTGTGCCCTCAAAGGATCTGATTGTAGACATTTTTACTAAACCTCTATCTAAGGACTTTTTTGATTATCTCAGGGATAAGTTAGGGGTTATTACCCCTTCAGTGATGAATTAAGATGCACTGATGTGCATCAATCCAGTGGATCTCATAGTCATATCTTGTGATCTGGATTGACGTTAGGAGGCTGCTACTTAGGGGGAGCAGTCAGTATGATTCTGAAGTATGAGAAGTGGTTGCAAGAATGTGCCCTTTGCCATTGATGTCAAAGGGGAAGACAAGACATGTGAAAAACAAAAGTGGTTGCTAATCAAAGGGAGAACAGTAAAGGAAGAAAAGACATGTGAATAATGGTTGTTGTTGATAGGGGAGCTATGTCAGTCAGTGAGGAGAAGTTCTTGTCTTGATGGTTAAAATAGTTTTTCACATTATATGTTGCCATCAATGACAAAGTGGGAGATTGTTGCAAGTATGGGCCTAGCCGGTGTTGTCATTGATGTCAACATACTCCTATTGCATTGATGTCAAGGATTGGATGAGTCGTGTGCTGAGGATATTGAGAAAATTAGTCCTATCAGAAATAGAGAAGATGTAACGCCCCGCATGAACACCTTAGAGAACAACACATCTACGCTATGCAAAACGGAATAATTTTTTTTAAAAGAATAAAGTAATGTTTAACACATCATTGCACATCATAAAACTATCAACTTGTTACTCTAAGATTTCATGGTTGCATTACTTGACAAAACAATTAACATAATCTAACACATATCATAAATTAACATCAGTAAATCATTCTAAACCTACTGCATTTAATCAATAAACATTTACATCTCCATAACATCAGATACATAATCATTAGGATCTAGTATATAGTTACAATTTCTTCTCACATATGAGTACATCATTACCTTGTTACTTAACACCTCCTGAATACCTACATTATAAATCAACTGATACACAGACAAGTACAAGAATACAAATCACTTACTTCATATCTGGTACAAGATCTGACGGCTGATACACACGATTCAACATCCTCGCACACGAACAATAGCAAGGAGAAAAACCAATGGATAAAAGCTCTTCCACCCGACCATGTGGAACCCTGAGGTCCACCCCTCGAGCTAGGAGTTAACATAAGGTTCCCACTACAACATATAGTCAGGTAGACAGTAGACTATAAGAACAAGACAACACATAACTCCAACAACACCAGTCAATATCACAAACAACTTAACAACACTTCCAGAGGCAAGCACATAACGAATGGGGAGAGTACAACTAGGGAATGCTAGGCTGCAGTAGGGAGGAGTGTCATCACATGGATTGTCATGGGTTGTCCTGGTAAGCCTTCCTGGGCCCCGGCCCCCATCTTGGGTTGTCCTAGCAGCCTCTCCCGACTCCCGGCCCCCATACAACGCTCATGCGGAATCAACATACCTTTCATGAGGACAAGGTAGTTGATCTTGCCATTCCAGGCCTTCTCATCTCATCTCAAGCCTAAACGAGCACTTGAGCCATGAGTGAGGCATCCACTTATCTTTATTTATGTGTGATTAACTACCCAACCCCCCCTAATTCATTATTTATGTTATCACTGAGTTATCAAACTCCCACATGGGTTGTCCTGGACACCACTTTGGGCTCCGACCCCCATTGAGAGCCACTCCCCTACCTACAACTAGAAAACCCCACTCAACAAGCATAGAAACATCATCAGGACAACGAGGATATAGGAACCATGCAAGGAATCAACCATCTTGCACACAATTATCCTCATATCAACATGTGTATATAACAATGCAAGGAATTAACCATCTTGCATGTCATCTTAATCACAAGGACAACTAACAAAACATTGTCCATAGCACCACATAAACATTACTCCATTACTATACTCGATGTCTCCCATTGTCTAACCCAACACAACATCTCAACCAAATAAATAAATCATAACATCCATGAAGAACCTTTCTACACATCATGATACATTCAGAATCTTTACATTCTTTCACAACACCAGAACCAATTTCCTTATACACAACAAAAGGTGACATAGCTTCATTGACTCAAGACACTTATCGACATGTTACATGATGTCAAACCACCTAGGCCTCTAGAATAAACCCTTGACAAGTAACACTTGACCATTCATATACATTCCACTTACATTAAACAATTCCAATTCACACTTAACTAATTGTATAATACCTTCAAATTAAAAACCCAATACATTATTTGTATACCTAACATATTAAGAACTATGACAATTTAAATTAAATTTCATTAACTATTTATGTATAGTCACAATGTTTATCTTTTAATCAATTTAACAATGACAACATTATTATAAATTTCCAATTTTATTTGGCTTATAACAATCAACTATACTTTTGAAGTACTAAACAATAATAATAATAATAATAATAATAATATATCAACTAATTTTCTAATTTAATTACTCTTCGAAATATAGATATCTCACGATCTAAACAATTACCATTCCTATTTTTAAACCCTAATTCAACACAAATACATATTAACTTCCTAAAGAATTTATCGGTAACATTTATTTACTCAACTATATGGTAAAAAGAATCATAATCATATTATTAATAATATTATTATTACTTATAATAATAATATTTACCGTAGATCATTGAATGGTAAATAATTTTCATCCAATGATAAGTAAGTATGTTATTTTATTGGCATTAGGGCTTAGATTTGACAAACAACCTAGACTGTCAAATAATTTCTAATTACAGTAGTTATCTATTTAATAATGCCTTTACAGTGCTATGGCCTAGTTAGAATAAGTAAATTATAAAAAACTAAATTTACATATCATCATAACCCTAAGTAAATTCTAACAGCTGTTTTAAAATCTCAATCTTTCATATGATACAATCCTCTATTACGGTCCAGGTGAGAAAGCACTGCAGATCACTATCTGTCAACTTAATAAGATTGTCCTAAAAAAAAGTCTCAATTTTACAGCTAAAATATCAACGAATCCGGTTTGTTTCCTTTTATTGAAAGTGAAAGATAGCCGTAGAGATTTACTTTACACTCATACTTCTGTGTCTTAGACACACAAGCGTTGTTCCATGTCTTAGACACACAAGCGTCGTTCCATTTGTGGGTGGAATGTCATTTGATGACATTACTGTCTTGCACATACAAAAAGAAAAAAAAAATAGAGTTTGGGGTTCGATCTGGGAAAAAGAATAGAAAATCTAGAAGGAAGAATCAGCAAGGGGGAAAAGAGATAAAAGACAGATCAAATTGAGTGTAGCGGTTCAAGTTTCACATGAAATTTTATGGTGGTTTAAATCTGAATGCAATAAGAAACAATTTCAAACATTATTGGGCTGTTGACCTTTCCACAGAAATAAAAGCTAAGCACCAAGATTAAGAATGACAAAAATTACATAGCTGAGGGTTGAAACGCCCATGACATAGTATCAATTTCACTTTCACGCCCATTGCTGTAGATTTATACGGATGTATATACATATAACACTTGTATTTCCTATCATTCACTACTGTAAAGTTTTATTGAGTTCAATTGGTTTTGTGGCCGCTCCAGTCACAAAATCAACTCTCCAATAGACAATTTTGTTGTGTACTTAGATACAGACAACTTCATATAGCAAAGTTCTAAGTGAAGTATAAAATCATAATGGGAAATGAGATCCATTGAAAGGACGAGTGTTGTATATACATCTATAACCCTTATAACATTATATCTATAGCTATTTAATATGTGTGCATGGTTGACTTCTTGGTTGTGCGGCTATCTTGAAGACGCCACAAACTTTATCATTGCAATGCCTGTTAAATCTGCCAGGCGTTTTCCTGCAGATCACATATGAATATCGGCGTAGGAGTATTTATAGCAACCCTACTTTGATGGCACATTTTATGTTCTTTACTCAAACCTCTACGCAGCAGTGGGTTAGTGTGGTGAGTGCGAATGGTAAGGAGAACTGATGCAAGATAGAGGAATTAGTGAGATCTCTGTGTGCCGTTGGATTTTCAGGCTGTGAAATGATACGCACTTTTCCTGTAGCAGACATATCACATCCATAGGCGCAGAAGTTTTATTCAAGTTGGGGAAATTAGCTGGGACGATGAAGGCAGCGTTGATCTATACAGAATGCAATAGCTGCAGGATATACGCATAGTAAATTCGTTGCAAAGGCTATAAAGCTTCCTTACAAATGGATTTGATAGGAATAATAATATATTTGACAGAAAACATTTGAAAGTAATGATTGTAGGATCTGCGGAAGATGGATTCACAGAAAAGGCTTTGGAAGCTTTTTAGCATTGAAATCGGTGGGTATCAATCTAGATGAAACTACCATTGCTAGCATCCCTTAAATCACCCTGAAATGAGAGCTTTAGAACAGAAATAAACATCCATCAAACATAATCAGAGAACCACATGATTGCTACACTGGCCTTACAAATTTTAAAACAGATGCACTCGGTAGGAGTGAATTAGATCAAGAACAAAAAGACAATGCTCTGGTAGAGGAATGCGTAGATAAAAAAAATTTCATTAAGGAAACCTAGATATAATGCAAGATGAGAAAATAACACTAACGCAATTAAAAGAACCTGTATATGCTGCAATGACCTCAATCTGTTCTTCGCAGCTCCGTCTTCCTTCCCAGATCTCCAATTCCACTTTTTCCTCCCCTTCTCTCCTTCTCTCCGGCTATTATATAGAATCCCCTACCCTAATTGCTTGCACTCCCCCTTTTTAGGGGATATACCCATGATCCAATGCCAACCGTCCAAAGAAAATACAGCCTACATTCTTTTAATTTTTTTAATAACATTACAATGTAACCTCCTATACTTTTATTTACTCAAGGATAACATACATTTAATATATTACAACTTATAATTTTTATTTTATTTAATTTAGTATTTTATAGATATTTGGTATATAATAACTCATAAATATATATTACTTTATTTAATCATTTATTTACTTGGCCACATATATTTACTTTCATGTTGATTTTATTAATTATAGAACAATTCCACAACTATAATGCCACTTTATAACTAATTTATCTCCTTTATTATTTATTTTTTATTTATTTAATATTTAATATACACATGTTATATAACAACTAATAATTATTTATAAATCTATTTAATAATCAATAATCAAATTTATCTGTTTATATACCACAACTAACCAATCATAATCATGCGATTACTCGACCATCAAGCATGCAGAGAAAGCAAGATGACAACCCAAGGAACAAACGAAACTGAGAACAATGACCAGCCGCAAAACTGAAGACTTATCCTCTACAAGGATGACGAATAACTTAGGGGACCTTATGCTAACTCCCATCAACAATTCCATTGGCTAGGGCATGCTCAGACCTGCTAGTTCAGGTGGAGTCGATGCCCGATACCTGCATCCTGCAGCAAACCTCAAGGTTAAACATATATATACAACATGAAGTCATGCACACAGTAAACAGAAATCGCAGCGTGGCAGGGTACTCGGACATGAGTAATGTGACACTGTTTTGTTCACATAAATACATCCACAATTAAGTATTCAGTTGTCTGCAAGAACATAGAATAATCAATAACAATAGGATCTAGTATAACAATCATTGTTAAAGCATCATAACCCTGATTAAATATCACATTAAACTCAGAAATAACATTAATCCATTATATCAAACATGTCCATCAAACTATGAAACATAAAATATCAATAATCTAATATCATCAATCGTCATCATAGAAATAGGTCCATAAACAACTCAACGTAATAACAAGGAATCCATGTCATGATATCTAATCCTACTAGGAATACTATCAGTCTGACGGAAGTAAGGTGGGGGGCACTACAGAAGAACAGTGAAGCTCTATGAAGTGAAGATCCCAGCTAGATGAAGATCAGAGAATGCGCATCAAAGGGTTTGTAGATATGTGTTTGAAGATGATCCAGACAAGATTTGAGAGGTCTGCATGAAAATGTGAATAAGTTATGGCCATGAGAGTAAAACTGGTTCTGGCAATTGTTCACAAGTGATAGAGTGACACAAATAGGTCTGGTGAGATCCAGAAATACAATATCATGTTCTGCGAATCTGGTGGCATGTTTGGGAGGCTAATGTGAATTGACAACTCAATTGGTTCATGGTTTGGAGGTCCACAAGAAATATTTCTAATGTGACAATGATGGTTGACTGTGTTCTTGAGGTTTCAGATGAAGATGCGAATGATTACAGTAAACAGAAGTGGTGTGGATGTTCTTGGTGATTCAAGCAAGATTATGGGGGTCTCTAGATTGTCTCCAGTTCATGTTGGCAGTCCGCATTGAAGATTGAGCTCATAATTGAAGATTTGCCGTCGGGTGATGGTGTTCTTCCTAGTCTTGGCCGACTAGATGATTTGCACATGTTGTGGATGATCTTGAAGATGTTTTCTGAAGCATGGCGTGTTCCTCGAAGAAGATTGAAGTCCCAGCTATGTGTGGCCGACAATGTAGTGATGCACATGAAGTTTTTGTAATAAGTCAAGTTGTATTTTTATAATTGCTCTGTAATAAAATAAGTGTATGTTGTGCTGACTTTGATGATCATTCCAAAGTTGATGTCATGTATAAATAAGAGTTGCAAAGTCATTCAAAAGTATCCTTGTGGTCATGATGAGAAGGTATTAGTGAAGAGGAGTGAAAAGCAGAGCAGAGGTGTTGAGCTTAAATGGAACTGACTCAAGCATAGTGAAGATGCTAATCTCCAGTTCAAGTATGTAATACTCATATTCTTCTATAGATAGTGTGTCTCCTGTAGGAAGTGGGCCTCTTGTGAGCAGTGTGCTTGAGCAATGAGCCCTAACTGGAATGTGCCATTTTATTCTTCTTATTCTTTTAATAGAGAATACAATCTTGGGTTAGTCACCCCGTGGTTTTCCCTTAACCAAGTTTTCCACATTAAAATCTTGGTGTTATATGTGTTGAATTTGTTTCTACTCTTGAATTATCGCATTAAACTTTCATGATTGAATCATCGATATGTTGTTGAAATATAAGAAGGTTTTTAAGTGAATAAGAAATAGGATTTTGGTGATAACTGATTCACCCCCCCCATCTCAGTTGTCTGTCCTAAATCCAACAATTGCATGATTAACATTCCAGCATGTGATATCAAATTAATCAAAGGCTCATACAGAAAGTAAGAAACAAGAATTAGAAATAAATCATAATTTGCACATAACACCACTCTCTCTTCATTATTTGATAGGAGAACAAAGTACATAAGGCAAAATTGCATAAAATACAATATTCAATCCCTCAGAAGAGGCACCTGTTGAGGCAAGAAAAATGCTTCTAGTCTAGCTGCTAAAACTCTCTGATCATTCGAACTCCTCTTTTGTCTCTCTAATCTCTACTATTTAAAGATCCTCTGTAACCACCAAAATCCTAATGACCTGGCAACTGGGACTCTAGTTAACTGACCCTTCTTTGATTAGGCTCCCATGCTGCAAATCTTCTGAGAATCTTAACTCTCTGCTCATCTATGTCGTTACAACTAATTCTGTGAGTCTCAGATCTTTCTTTTATATTGCAAACTCTTCTTCTTTTCCCCACAGTTGACACCTATATACCATAGCCAATGACACAATAGAGACATTCGTTTGAAATTGAGGCTCTAACAACTTACGTCACTGGGACATGTGTTGTCTTCCGCCGGATTAACATAAGGGACACATGGTGAGTCAAGGCTCCTTCTCTAAAACTTCAACAAAAAGACTCCTCAAATGAATTCCCTGTAGACACATGGCACTCTCTACTGAGATCCTCCGTTTAAGAGTCTTGGGCCTCATGAGGGACACGTGGCAGGTTTTCGTAGAGTCTCAAACTTAAACAAAAGGGGACTCTTTAAACAAGTGTCAGGCTAACACGTGGCAAGCTTCGCTACCATTTTGTGAGATTCAAGACTTATAAAAAGTCGATTCTGATGTCATCCCTTTTCACCTCTCCTTTTCCCTACTCAAAGAATCAAAGACCCTTTGTTCTGCCACATGAAGTCTTCGAACTAGCCGGGAGAGTCTCTTGTTTCTCAAGCTTTCAAATAAGCATCACTTTGACACTTGGCACCTTCCGCTGCCTCTAGACTCTTTATTCTTAGACTCCACCCATAGATCTGACATGCCTCAAAATATTAATACTTAGCTAAGTAATAATATATATTGGAGATATATATATTAAAACATAGAGTTTTAACTCTACAATTCATGGCAACCAAAAGGGACTCTGCGCCTACATGGAGAGAACCATAATCTACCTGCTCCAACAAAAAGAAGACAAAGCCAAAATTGTGCTTCTTACCATAGCTTCTCATAGCTTCTGCATAGCGGTCTGATAGCCAGTCCATTCTACCTTTGATGGATTTTCTTTCTTTTGAAGAGCTTGAAAAGCTCTATCTAACTCAATTATTTCCCTATGAGAAAAGATTTTTAGGCTTTGTACCACTGCATGCAACTGAAACTCCAATTGAGCCACTAGAAGCAGAACTAATTCCACCTCAGTTACACTTGATGAGTCACTTAGGGTCTAAAAAATAGCTTGATCATTTTGTTTCGTGACTAGTAGAGTTTAGATTTGGTCCTCCATCAGGACTGTACTATTTGTTGGGATAAGTTGCCATTAACTTGCAATCCTAACCAATTCATGTGTCTCCAAAGTTCTTAGAATGTGTTCCCCAACACATAAGGACTTTGAGAGATTAAATATTTATTAATTATATCACTTTGACTTTTACAATCAATTCCTAATTGATAAGGTCAATCTTGGGCACCCATTTTTAGAGTAGGGGCCATGAAGACTTTGTTGACTTCCCTAAGTCTATTTTGAGAGTTTGATAACTCCTAGTAAGTGGGAGTTAAACTTGAGCATCCCCTTTTGATGGGGACTTATATTTAGACTTGGATTTTTGCTTTATTATGTACATGAGTGGATAATGTTGAGACACCTTGCATGGATATAATGTTGGAGTTAACTAAAGTGTTAGAGATGCTTGAATTAGATATTGCTTGCATAAGTTCATAAAAAGCTTGCATGAACTTGCATATTTTTGCATGTCACTTGTATGTACTTGCATGTTGTTGCATGTTACTTGCATGTACTTGCATGTTGCTTGCATGTACTTGCATGTTGTTGCATGTTGCATGTTACTTGCATGTGCTTGCATGTTGTTGCATATTGTGTGCATGTACTTGCATGTTGTTGCATGTTACTTGCATGTGTTTGCATGTTGTTGCATGTTGCTTCTATGGACTTGCATATGTTTGCATGTTGTTGCATGTCACTTTGCATGTTGCTTCTATGGACTTGCATATGGAAGCAACACACAAAGGTTTACTCTGTTGTCCTTTGCCCACTCACCCACTTCAACTAGCCTTCAACCAACCAACCAACCAAAGGCACATACAAGGCATATGAAGGATTTGATGTCCAAACTATTGTCCAACCCCTAAGGCTTCTCCAACACCTTAAGACAGATCAACAAACACTTTCTATGCAGTTGGTTTGATCTCCAACCTCCCAAAACTCTTCAACCTATACCTTGACTAGTAAGGCTACTAGCCCTCCAAACTAGGTTTTCTCAACAAAACTTGACAAAATCCCAAAGGTCTAGGCAAACAAATGATAGAATTGAACACCCTTCAGGGGACCCTAACAAACCTCCAAATCTCCTGCTCCAACTCTACTCCAGCAATCCAGAACGCCTACTAGGTCTCTAGGCCTAATTGATCAATTTAGGCTAGGTTACAAAGCAAGTGCTCAAAATTGGGTGCATAGGTCAAGGGCAGGAACTTGGAATGACTCTACCATCCCCAAACAACACAAATCCACCATTCATTCACTCACTCTCTCAGACTTTTGTCATTTACATCATCAAATTGCATAATTTCAGTCAAATACATAGAGATATTTGACCTAGGGCATCACATTAAAAATAGTAAACTGTATTTTCTCATAAAATACTTTTGGAATCAAGTAGTATACACCCCTAGCCTACATTTCACTGAGTGGCATGAAATTTCATCAGTGGAAATGCATTCTAGGGCCAAATTTGTGCGACTGCCCTAGAAAATAGGGTTTCTAGACCAGTTTCAAAAGAAAATTCAATAACTTTTGACTCCGACCACTTCAAGACCTCAAACTAGTTGCATTTGAGCCCAAACTCTCTCTAGTTTCAGAAAAAGTACATTAGACCAAGATTTTAGTCCATACAGTTCGTACACAGCAAGAAAAATAGTGAAAATAGTCAGTTTTCTTGATTTTTGTGCCCAAATTCCGTACAAAAACTTCCTCCTCCGTACTGGAGCAAGATTTCCTTCATATCAACCTATCCAAGTTGGTTTACAACTCCTACAAATAGTTTTAATAACCAAAATGAAGTTGCAACCGGTCAATGTGTCATTGACACCATTGACAACACTTGACACTATGAAGTTTTTACATTTTCCAAAGGATGGCGATTTGTTTTTCTTGTCCAATGGAATCAAAACATCATCCATACTCCCAAAACATGATAAAACACACAAACAATCAAAAAAAACTCAAAAACCAACCCTTATACCTTCTAGGCCTAAGTGGCATAACAAGGATCCAAGTGGACTAAGCATGATTGAGGTTTATATGGTCACCTCAATCATCTTGACCACACAAAAAGGACCATATACTCATGGCTGAAGCCTTATTACAATCAAAACCACAACTTTCAAAAAAAAATGTAAACAAAGTGACTTTAGGAACCAAGGTGCTCCTAGGTGTCACTTGCATATGTTTGCATGTTGTTGCATGTCACTTGCATGTGTTTGCATATTGTTGCATGTAACTTGCATGTGCTTGCATGTTGTTGCATGTCACTTCTATGGACTTGTATAAACTTTCATGTTGTTGCATGTCAATTATATGATCTTGCATGTTGTTGCATGTCAGTTTTGAGAGATTACTAGCAAAACACTCCAACTCCAAAAATTTGTAGGATGGTAGATCTCAGTGTTTCAAATAATGGGTATCAGTTGCATGTTGACTCCAGTGTTTTTATGTCACTTGCATCTGTAGAACAAGGTAATTCAGAATAACTTTAGGGACATCAATCTTGCATGTTGTTTGCATGAGATTGGTGTGTGTTGATCACTTCAGTTAATAGAAAGTGATTGTGTAAACTTGGATGCCCAATTTGAGAACTTTCTATTGTTGCGTTTATTTGGAGATATGTTTGATGTTGGCAAAGCTATCTTTTGGACATTGTTTGAGTTTAGTCTTCTCAATTTGGAGTGCTTGGTTTTTGCATGAGCATTGGTTACTATGTTATCAATTACAATTTATTGTAATTTGAGTTTCAAGCTTTCGAATTAAGAATCTCTTGAATTAAAGAAGTTTTTGTATTAATTAAAAATCCCCATACATTTTCCAGAGAGTTGAATTGTGAAAAAGACTTAGAAGAAAAAAGAAAGAAGTTTTTTGTAAAAAACTTAGAAGAAAAAAGCAAGAAACCTTGTTGACTTAGAAGAAAAAAAGCAAGAAGCTTTTTTGACTTAGAAGAAAAAAGCAAGAATTTTTTTGAAGTTTTTTATAGGTTTGAAGATTGAAGAAGCTTTTGAAGTGCATCAAGGAATCAAAGGATTTCAGTATTGAATATAATCTTTCACAAAGATTTAATACAAGCATAAAAACCTTTGGTGTGGAGTTTTTTTCCCTTAGGGGTTTCTCCACATAAATACTTGTCTTCTTCTTGCAAGCTATTTTCTTCTACTACATTGATTAAATTGGAGAAATACTCTAACATCTAAATTGAAAGTAATTTTTAGATTTACACGTGCTATTAATTTTAGATTTGAAAATATTTTAAAGCTACATAGCTACAACTTTACCTTGTTCACTCTCCTTTTTCCAACACTATTATTTGGAAATGGAGAGGGGAGTCCTAACTGGACCAATTTTTCAATGTGTCCCTTCATTTCCATCACTCATTGCTTCAAAAGGTCTAACAAATTTTTGCACTTTGTAGTAGCCTTATTGCAACTCAGAATCTCATTTACTTTAATAGTTGATGTCTGCATGTCATCAATCCCTGCAGTTTGCAAAATTTCATCTGAAGCATCATAAAACTTTTGAAGCAGCAATTGTGACTCTGAGACCTTTATAGCTACTAAGGATAGATTTTCTCTACAGAAGAATCAACCTTTTTCACAAAGCTGCTAAGAATCTAAAATAAACTTAAGTGCAAGCTTAAGTTGAGTCACTTCGCTTGATATTATTTGCCAAGATGAGACATATAGCTCCTTGACCATAGGTAGTATCCCCATAGTTTGAGGTTGTTTCTCAAGTTCAAGAGTCAAATGTTTAACATTTTCTTGTACAACTAGGTATTGGCTCTACAAGCTACTATTTTCATCCTTTACAGTCTTGAGATTCTGGAGAAGCTGGGTGACTTCTTGAGCTTTGTCATTGTATTTCTTTTCCAGGAGGCTTTTCTCTTTCTCCATTGAAGTAATAGAAGCTTTAGCTTGTGCAAGTTCAGTCTGTAGTCCATTTACTTTGACTTGTGAAGCCTAGAAGACTTCATTTGACACAGTTTCCTTTAGGTCCTTATTAAGCTGGCTAATTTCCTGATCTTTGGCCTTACTCTCCACACTCAAGCGATTCACTTGAGTGACATCAGGAGCTCTACCTTCTTTCTTTCTTTGCTTTTCCTTCCTGGATTCCCTTGCCTTTTTAGCATCTTTTTCTTGAGCTTGGAAAATAGAGGGAGGGACTATCAGGCCACCGGTTAAAGGAGATCCTTGTGGCAAGCCATAGGGAATGGCTGTCATTTGTTGGCTTGGGGCTTGTTTAGAAGTTACACTCTTTAATATTGATGGAGAAAATATGGGCAAACTCAATGTTTGCAAGACAACAAGGGATGTGGAACTAGGTGGAGGTGATAAGGATTGCAAAGGAACAATAGAGGTGGCAGGAGACAGTGGAGTATGGGAAATTTGGGTAACCACCCCTTGAGTAGAAGAGGATTGAGAGAAAGAAGAAGGAGACAAGAGACTTACCTTGGCGGTAGCTAAAGTTGTAGGAATCTGCATCTAGAAAACATCAGCAACCTCTTCTTCTTCTTCCTCATACCCTTGAAGTTTCAATTTACGCTTTTCCTAATAGGGCTATTTGATGGGCCTTCTGACATTTCTTCTGTCATCACTTGTTGTGGTGGGACCTACAATTCTTTTACTCCTATATCCTGTGAAATTTCCGCTCCAGTATCCCCATATGCCAAAGCTATTTGGACCCTATGAGGTGGTAGTTGGGAAGCTTTTTGTTGCTCCAATTCGCTGAAGGATGGTGACCAATTGGAAGGCTTTGGAATTTATTTTAGCCCTTCTAACTCACTATCTACCTCTTCTTTTGCTTTCTGATGCCTAGGAATATTACTTGTGTCAGGCCTAGAGACTGAAGTCATATGTGCCTCATCAAATAGGCTTTCCCATTTCTCATCTATATCAATTTCTTCAAAATTCTTCTCCCATTCAAAAATTTCCTGCCTACATTTCAAATAGGCAGCTATCTTGTATGTACCCCATCCTTTTTTTAACAGGGCATGTCTCAAGCCATGGGTCATATTCTTATTTGCGTCATATTTCTTGACGGGTTTGTAAAATGTTCCCCATGGTGCGAGAGGCTCGAGGGGAATATCCCTTACTTCCACATAGAAATCTAGGGAGTATGTTCTTGGTGACCTCTTCTCTTTGAAAAATTGTCAGCTCTCATGTATGAAAGAGGCATGAACTCTATTATTAATCACCCAAGAAGTCATGAAACTATCTGGGTCATACTTTCATTGGTTCAAAATCATAACTAGCCCATAATTTTCTAATTTCCTCATCAAGAGGTACTCTGCCTCTCTCTTCACCACTGTGATTTCACCCTTAGACTATGGGATGTCATATAAGGCTTTCTTTTTCTTTTTCACACCTAAACTCAGAGTCAATAATAGCCAATTTTTAGGCCATCTCTAGGGCTAATACTCTACTTGTCAGAACCTTAGGGAGCATGAAAGGCTCCTCTCCAAAACCATGAACCCTAATCATTATATAATGAACCCCAAATAAATAATCACAAGGGACTCATGAATTTGTTATGATTCCCCTCACCAAGTCACTCATTATGTGTTTAACTTCTTTTGGGTCCAACTACTCGATGAGTGGTGACACAAAATGCTCCACAAATTCATAAAAATCTGAGGTTTTGGATAGCAAAGGAGTCCATGTAGACACATGAATTACTTTATGAGCGTCTACCTCAAGATCCCATAGGGTCAAATGCATGTGTTGCTAGAAAAGTTGGTGGTTCTAATACAAAATTAGATGAAAAAGATATGAAGAATACCTAAATGTTTGTGTGTGTTGGAAGTTGTCCAACTGTTGGCACAACGCGTAAGATATATGCTCCGCGAAATCAAACTTATACTTCTACATCCATGAGACTATCTTGAGACAAAAAATAGCCCCAAGTTGCCAGTCATACACGTTTACATCCTCATTCTACCCAAAGATAAATGTCAGCATTGAATAGGCATCTTGCACATCTGTAGTTAATGAAAATAGAGCAAGGGGTAGGGGTGGTAACTTGGTGTTATTATCTTCAAGACGCAGCTCCCTATTCAAGAAGTCCAACTTCTTTTACACTTGATGCCAAACCTTTTGTAATTTCACTAAATCATAAAAACTGGCAGATGGGTCATGCAACAAACTAAGCATGCCACAGATGGCTTGTGAATGAATGATTACCTTGATGTTTTTTCCCTAAATAACCCTAGTAGAAGAATCAAAGTTAATTGCACACAATCAAACCAATTCTGGATATGAATGGACAATTGGAACCGTGTACTGAGCTAAACTAGAGCTCTAAACTCTCATGCCAAAAGATTTTGATTCACCCTGCTTCACCTATTAATCAGTCTTGCATGTGGCCCTTCTCTTAGAGTTTTGGGGTTCTTGGAAAGCCTAGGGTCAAAGATCCCATCTGCATAATCGATAACCTGAGAAGGGTCTATAGTCTCGCCTTTCCTTATCTCTTTTGTTCTTGGAAGCCTAACTTTAGGTTGTGCTTTAGCTACGACATATGACTTGTTTGTCAATTTGTCTGGCAATTCAAATAGTCCTTTTTTCTCACCACCCTTGGAAGATTATCCCTCTTCTGTCATTTCTGCTCTGACTTGAAACTGATTGGGGTTCTTACTTTCTTTACCACACACTAGCTCAGGAATTTTTGAACTGTAACTGTGCCTTAAGCCTTAAGGAGAATTCTGCTATCAGTATTATGGAAAATAAGGAGTCAAGACCCTCTTTTTAAATCCTTCCAATTCAATTGTGTGAGTTAATATACCTCTTTAATGAGCCCATTGTGTCATATTTAATGACCCCGAAAATGCGTGCTTCAAGGGCGGTTAACTGGATCCTTTAGATTTATGACCATAATTCAAAATTCTTAAAAAATAAATTATCATTAATATTTCTTCTCTCGAGGCCATTAGACTAATACTTTTAGATTTTCGGGCCTTATCAACGGTCTTTGATGGAAAAGACACCTAGGACATCACCAAAAGCTTCAATGGATGACACATGTTCGAGGAACACTTATTGAAAGAGGCAAGAAAGATACCTCAAAGAAAAACAAAACTGAAGGGAAACTATTCTAACCATAATACAAGGGGAAAATTAGATTCTATGTGAAAAGCTTCAAGAAGATCTCATTGACAGGAATCTCTATTGCTTCTCCCTCCACTGTTTCCAATTCATAAGTGTTGTACTACTTACAGGCAGTTATCTTAAAGGGGTCCATCCACAAGGAATCAAATTTTATGTGACATCCTGGCTTCGCAGCTCTTTCATCCCATTTTAAAACCCAACTGCCAACCTCAAACTCAGGTTCAGAAGTCTTCTGATCAAACCAACTCTTAATTGTTTGTTTGTGGTTTATCAAAGACTCATGTGCCAACTCCCTTTTCTCTTGAAGTTCCAACAGTTTTGCAAGCCTTACTTGCATTAGACCATTTTCTTCTATCTCAATTTGCTTTACTAGCTGTAGAGCTAGAATCTTCATTGAAAGAGGCATTACTACACTTTTCCCATATACTAATTCATAAGGAGAGGTTTTGATTACCTACTTTGGTGTAATTTTGTCTGCCCATAGGGCCACCTTCAGATACTTGTGCCATTCCTTTTGATGATCTATCCCTATCCTCTTAATGAGTTTGATCAGATTCTTATTTGTTGACTCAGCCAAACTATTCCCTTGTGGGTAATAATTTGATGAGGTTTTTAAGTAGATACCATTTTTTAAAGCAAATTTAGAAATCTTTGATCCTAGGAATGCCTTAGCATTATCAGATATAACAGTGTGGGGAGGACCAAACTTGGTGGTAATCTCTTCAAGGAAATGTAGAATGACATTCTCAGTGGCTTCTTTCAATGGGACCACTTCACTCCACCTTGTGAAATAATCTGTTGCGGTAAGAATCCACTTATGTCCTAAATTTGAAACTAGAATAATCATCCCTATAAAATCCAAAACCCACTATACAAAAGGTTCTTCCACGACTATGGGACTTAGGGGCAAGGTTGCATTCCTTCTTTTTCCAACATAAAACTAGCATGATTGGTATTCCTTGACCATTTTATGGCAATCAAAGAACATTGTGGGCTAATAATATCTGGCTTGGATTATCTTGATGGCTGTAGTTTTTGCAGAAAAGTGTCCTCCAAACATCCCATAGTGCAATTCATACAAGATTCTATGAGCCTCATCCCTTTCCACACATCTAAGAAAGATCCCATCAAAATTCCTTTTGAAAAGAATATTATTTATCAGAAAAAAAATTGGATCCTTGCTGCCTATAATATCTTTTCTTTTAAGAAGAAAGTAGACTAGGGTATTGACCAGTCTCCATAAAATGTATTTTGTTACTAACCCAGGAGTCTAACTCACTCTCTTGTACCTTCAATACAGTCTCTTCAACATGTTCTTCTTCTACTAGAACCTTTGAATCTTTGGCAATATATTGGCAAAGGCCCGTTCCTCTTATCAATTTGGTTGGCTTAACCTCCACATCATACTCTAAAATCTTGGTTATCCAATTGGCTCTCTTCTCAGTGATTTCTCCTTCCATTATATATTCTCAGAAACTTGAATGGGCAACAAATATCACAATCTTATTGCCTATTACTAAGTGTCTGAACTTCTTTTAATCCTTTTACTATAGCATATGCTTGCTTTTCAACAAAATTGTACTTGGACTCGTACTCTCGCAGTGTTCTAGAAAAGAAAACAATCGGATATTCTCCTTCCACTTCATTCCTTTGAGTCAGAACAACTACTATATTGTACTCCCCTCCATATACATACATTATGAAGTCTTTAGAGAAATATGGGTTACGCAACACTGGGGCAGTAGAGATTGCCCTCTTGATGTTTTCAAAAGCTTGTCTACCTTCAATTGTCCACTTAAAATTAAGGTCCTTTTTCATCATTAGACTGATGGGTCTAATCAGGCCAGCAAAATCAGATATGAATCTACTAACAAAGTTAATCTTTCCTAAGAAAGATTGAACTATCTTCTTGTTCATGGGTAGAGACAAATCCAGTATCGCCTTAACTCTATCTGGATCTATGGAGATCCCTTCTTTTGAGACTATGTGCCTGAGCATCTTACCTTGAGGCACTTTGAACACACATTTCTTAGGATTTAATGAGATCCCAAACTCTTGGCATCTTTGGAATATGGCTTCCAAATGGTCAAAATGGTCTTGAGCAAATTTTGTGAATACAATTAGATCATCTAAATAAATTAGAATAATCTTATTTATCAATCCTCTAAATGTAATATCCATAGCACATTGAAAGGTTACCCCAGCATTAGAAAGCCCAAAGGGTATTTTTTCATATGCAAAAGTTCCCCACTTAGTGGTAAAAGTGGTTTTGTATTGATCTTGATTTGATTGTAACCTGAGAAACCATCCAGTAAAGAAAACCTTTTTGCCCTAGCTACAGCCTGTAAGATCTGTTCCATTGAAGAGAGGGGGTAATGATCGTTAAGAGAAGCTTTATTCAAATCTCTAAAATCAACCACAGTCTTATCTCTCCATTTTTCTTCCTTACTGGCACTAGGTTGGACACCCATGTTGAGTGTTTGATTGGAAAAATTATTTTGGACTCCAAAAACTTCTTGAGTTCTTTTTCCATAAGAGACTCAATCCTTGAATTTACTGGTCTTTGTTTCTAATGCATAGCCTTTTATCCTTTAGTTAGTTCAATAGTATGTTGAATTATCTCCTTATTGTAATCATGAAGATCATCATAAGTCCATGCTATCACCTTGTCATATTTGTTACACAGAGAGATCAACCTATCTCTTTCTTCCTGAGTAGTAATCTTACCTACTTTTAGCTTTTTCCCTTTGCTAACCTCAATCTCTGAGTAATCATCCTTACTAGCCACAAACTTTCTCTTGTCTAAACTTGCATCATCAAGGTCAAAAGGATTCTCAAGGGTTATCAATCCCCTTGGAAGCTTATTTGATTTTAGCTGCATTATCTTATTGCCATAGGCCTCCCCAATTTTGGGCTATAATTGATCTGCAAATTCCCCTGACTACTGTCAGAATAAAAGGATTTGAAGATCACTATCAAAAACCTGCCAATTATCCCCATTATCTGGGATAGAAGGGCGAATAATAACCTTAACTACTTCTTCATTAACTAACAGATCTTTAGTTGGGTCAAACTAAGATCTAATCTAGGCCATTTTGTCTGCTTCAGAATTTAGGGACCTTGGTATGACCTCTATGTTGAAGGCATCAAAATCTTCAATCAAGTCCCATATATGGTGGCGATAAGACCTCATCCTCACATTTTTTTATGCAGTTGTTTCCCTGATCTATTTTACTACCAATTCTGAGTCACCAAAGACTCAAATTTTTTATTCCTTTCTTCTTAACGAGGATCAAGTCATGTACTAGGGACTCATATTCGGCTTCATTATTGGTACAGGAAAAATGGAAATGCAGGGCTCTGAGAATATTTTCACCCTTTGGTGAGGTAAGGCAAATGCCTGCTCCTGCACCATTCTTGCTCCTAGCTCCATCAAAATTTAGAGTCCACATCATAGAATCCCCACTTGGATTTTCCTTTTCTTTTCCTAGTTGACTCATTATTTCAAGTATATCAGGATCTTCATCAAAAATCACATATGTTCCTAATCTAGTAGAATCATAATTCCCAAAAGGATCACCCTGCATCATATCTGATAGGTGGTTATCATCTTCTTCATTTCCATCAATTCTAGTCAATTCTCCCATTTCTTCCACAAACTCTTTCCTCTCTAGTGATTATAGCATGAGATGCTTCAAATTTTGGTGTTGCTTCATCAATAATATGCTCCTTGCATAATGGTTCTAACAGCACTTTCATCTTTGAACCATACTTGGTTCTCAGAATCAGATGTGACCAGTCTAGAGACATGTATCCCCCAATTTTGGTTGTGAAATCTCTAGATAAGCATAAACCGAAAACTGGGGGAATATCAATGACCACTACATCTTGTAGTACAATCATATTTGGGCAGGTATACAATTGTAGTGGAAGATCTTTGATAATTCATATGGTTTGAATTATTTTTCCATCTAACTGCATCACCCCTTTGGCTAATGGCTCATATTTTACCTTTAAAGCATCAACTATTTGCTTAGGCATAATTGTGGTGCTTGCACCTAAGTCTATCATGTAATTGTGTAGTAACTTCTTCCCCACTATTAGATTCAAATAAAAAGGATTAGGTTTAATCTTACTCACCTCTTCTTTTCCATTCACCAAAGAAGACCCCAATTGTGGCTAAGATACTTTGGGTTGATCCTTTCCTTTATCTACTGAACCTTCCTTGGTGCCAGTAGCATTAGGCTCATTTTGACATTCTTCTATTCAGGAATAGCTAACATATCCCATAATGATACATTAGCAGGAGCTTTTTTAATTGCTCGACCACATTGATTGGTCCTAGTGACTGCACCTTAGGGTAATAGGGATATCTTGCTCTTTCAATTGTTGGGTTGGGGACTCCTTGATTCTGTATCATCATTGGGATATCTTGTCTTGCCATGGGGATATAGGAAGCTTGAACTAATGGTCCTTTCCTTATTTCAATCATTACACTGGGAATGATCTCTGGGTCTCCACCATTCTTCTTTTTGATCGTGTGTAATAATCTGACTGAACTAGGGGTTTTCTGGAAGTTGATGGTTCATTGATGAAAACCAATTCTTCTTCTTCAATCCATGAGAATAGTGCATGCTCAGGGGTGATTTCTCCTTCCTGTTCTATAGACATGCCTTGCATTTGAGCTACTATTACTGCATTTTGGACACCAGGTGACTGGTATGGGTATGATTCTAATGATGGACCAACCTAGTCTCGCATTCTTCTTTGTTTTGCTGCCCTTTGTTGCAAATTTCCTCTGGGAAAATATTTGGGCATATGTACATTATTACAAGGGAAGCACCATGCATTTGTATCTTTAGCCATGTTATTTTGTTCAAGAATCAATTCTCTTCCTGGATTAGCTGGGATAGTTTGTAATGTTGTTGGCACAAGGACAAGCTAATTAGATGGCTATGAAAAGTTTGGTCTCTGTGGAGCTTGATACTGATTTGGTTGATATGGGGGTCTATTTCCTTGGAATCCCTGGTAAGGAGGCTCTTGATACGAGGTTTGTTGCCTCTTAAGGTTAATAATTTCATTAGAAAAGGTTCTGAGAAAATTCTTGACACCATCCATTTCAGATGGAGAAGAAGACAACGCTGAGTTTGTCAGTCTTTGTAGTGTAGGAAAGGTATACATAGAAATAGGGACTTGTGGAGCATTAGGGACTTCTTCTTGAATAGGAATTGACAATTTAGGGAACATGGGCATAGGGGAGGTAATTTCCTAGCATTTATCAGACTATTTTCTGCTTTCACAGCTAGCTCATACGCTGCGGGAAGGGTCTGTCCTCCTAATGACTAGATCATAACTGAAATATAAAAATTGAAAGATTTAAGGTAGAAGACAATTACCATACCTACTGGTGGTCGAGCCGCGACTAGAATTATTTGCTAGGTCTTCTAGAATCTGGTATTGAAATCAGTTATCTCCTCTTGAAGTGCTTTCTTTATAGTGATCAATTGTTGCAAGAGGGACGATCTATCTCCCTTTTCACTAAATCTTTTAAATAGTGCATCTCCCAGTTGGTCCCGAGTTCTAATGGAATTAGGTGCTAAAGATTGGTACCAGTCAAGAGATCTACCATTAAAAGAAGTGGCTAGCAATCTCACAGCAATATTTTTCTCTGTAATGCACAGTGCATACATCCACCACATCTTGTAAATATTCATTTGGAGTCTTGAAGTCTTCCCCTTGTGAATTTAGGTAATGCTTTTAGAGCATTGGCAAGAATAGGGTCCCATGTGTCAAGAGTTGTTGGAAGAATGAGTGGGCTACCACTGTTCCAATTGACAAAATTTTGAGGTGGAGCTAGGGTACCCATTTGTCCTCCTTAAATATTTGTTGAATTGTTCTCCTTCTTGGGATAGTTTCCAATGGTGGCAACAAAAGTCCTGGATTAGTAGCAGATCGGGCTCACGTAGTTGGTCTGCAACTCTAACTTCTTGCAGGACATCGGCTCATGTGCTTCTAATTAGGAATCAATAAATTCTATCCCACCAGGTGTGCCAAAAAACTGTTGATGTTCAATTTTGCAAGAAATCACCAACAATGGGAAATTCCAAGAATGTGGGATGTGACTCTTGAAATAACCTCCAAATTTTAAAGAAGCTGGTTCTTCTCTATGTGTTTTGAGGTAAAGGGAAGAAAAAACAATATTATAAAAGAAACACTTGAAACTGTTAAGGCGATGCACCAAAAATATATATAAATCCAACCAGCACAGTGATTCAATCTAATAAAGTCTACTGGTACAATTAAAGAGCATATAGCATGATTAACATTCCAACATATGATATCAGATTAATCAAAGGATTATACAGAAAGTAAGAAACAAGAATTAGAAACACATCATAATTTGCATAGAACGCCACTCTCTCTTCATTATTTGACAGGAGAACAAAGTACATAAGGCAAAATTACACAGAATAAAATATTCAATCCCTCAAGAGAGGCACCTATTGAGGCAAGAAAAATGCTTCTAGTCTAGCTATTGAAACTCTCTGATCATTCGAACTCCTCTTTTGTGTCTCTGATCTCTGCTATTTAAAGTGTAAAATTCCCCTTCAAAGATCCTCTGTAACTACCAAAATCTAATGACATGGCAACTGAGACTCCAGTTAACTAACCCTTCTTTAATCAGGCTCCCACGTTGCAAATCTTTTGAGAATCTTAACTCTCTGCTCATCTATGTCGTTACAACTAATTTTGTGAGTCTCAAATCTTTCTTTTATATTGCAGACTCTTCTACTTTTCCCCAGGGTCAACACTTGTATACCACAGCCAATGGCGCAATAGAGATAGTTGTTTGAAATTGAGGCTCTAACAACTTGCATCATTGCGACACATGGTATCTTATATTGTATTAACAAAAGGGACTCAAACAGACACATGGTGGGTCAATGCTCCTTCTCTAAAACTTCAACAAAAAGACTCCTCAAATGAGCACCCTATAGACACATGGCACTCTCCACTGAGATCCTCCTTTGAAGAGTCTTGGGCCTCATGACAGATGCGTGTCAGGTTTTTGCAGCATCTCAAACTTAAACAAAAGGGGACTCTTTAAACAAGTGTCAGGGTAACACGTGGCAAGCTCCACTACCATTTGGTGAGACTCAAGACTTATAAAAAGTTGGTTCTAACATCATCCCTTTCTACCTCTCCTTTTCCCTACTCAAAGAATTGGAGACCCTTCGTTCTGCCACGTGGAGTCTTTGTGCTAGCCAGGAGAGTCTCTTGCTTCTCAAGCTTTCAAATAAGTGTTTCTTTGACACTTGGCACCTTCCACTGCCTCTAGACTCTTTATTCTTAGACTTCATCCATATCTCTGACATGCCTCAAAATATTAACACTTAGCTGAGTAATAATATATATTAGAGATATATATATTAAAATGTAGAGTTTTAACTCTACAGTGACATCAATTTGTGTTTCAATCATTTCATTTCATTATTAGATTTGGCCTCTGCCCTCCTTGGGCATGCACTCTATCTAACAATGGTGTTGGAAGACTTGAATGTCCTATGGTTTGACCGAGGCAAGCTCCTAAACACCACAACCCCCAAACCCCTTTGTGTATGCAGGTTACAAGTGCAAGAGTTGGAAAAGTACAGGTACAGAGAAGCAGTTTGAAGGATAAGGATTCAAGATCTTGAAGAATCTTGTTGATATTCCTCCCTCCTAGACTAGGGTGCCCACCCTATAGTCTTCTCGATAAGTTTGGTTCAAAACTCAAAAATAGGATACAGTCTACAACATCTCTCTGTTCGGAATCTCTATAAATTATGTCGTATTGGACTTGGGCACCCATCCTATAGTCCGCAAAAGTTTTAGTTCTAGAAAATCAACTTCTGGTATGTTTCTAATCCTCCTTGAGTACCTTCCTATCTAATTTCCTATAGCATTATGTCTATTTATACCCGATTGCACTATAATTAGGGTTTGAGGCCTATTCAAACTAGGGTTCGACAAATCTTTCAATCTAATCTATTATTTTCATATCATTCCTAAGCACAAAACATGTAGCTGAGTCCACATCCATCTGTAGTGATGGCTCAGTTTTTGTCCTTGAATGTTATTGTGAAAGGAGGGTTTGATTTGATACACTTTAACATCATTCATTCCCTCTCCCCATTTTCACATTTAACATCCCTATTTGATTAGGAGAAGTCACATTCGTTATGATTTTAGCACAACTAGCTACCGACATAATGTTATGCACTATGTGAGCTAGGCCACGCAAGACTTCTACCCCCTCTTGTCCCTCAAGAAACAACCCTATAAGACTCTTAATGACAAGGACGGCCTCCTCAGGTATATGTTCTACACTCACAAATTGTTGAAAGTTAGCCAACTCTATGTCTAACTTTTGAAATTGGGCTTCAAGAACATGAGCGACAAGGTCATCAGTGTCAATGGATTCTTGAGCAGTTGACGTTTCAAGGATAAGTGTAGTAGGAAGTTGTGTGACTTGATTAAGAATTTTAGATTTGAATGCATCAACATTAGAACCCATAATTCAAATACTTCTTGCACAAAGGTATTAGAATCGGGGCACCAGGTCAGAAAGCTCATAAAGTGACTACAAGCTTTAATAACACCCAAGATGCCCAAATAGAAGAAATTGATGATGTAGCAAAAGAAAGATTTGAGTTTTCTTTTAAGTGAAGCAATAGTATATCCTTAATCAAATTCAATTCCAAAAAATAAAAACAATGCTAATGCTAAAGTCAAACACAATTTTTAATGCAACGAAATGACAACTATGTAATTTTTAAATCTAGGATATAATTTTTTATTTTTGAATTTTCAAATGCAACAATGCTTTTAAACAACAACTAACAAAAGGCATGACAAATGAAAATTCTCTAATCAATGCAACAAGATCTAAACAACCTTCAAATCTAAAAACCCTAGGGTCAAACATAGCAAGATTTTCTATAAATGCAAAGTTTTTACAAACCCTAGTTTGAAATTAAACAAAATTTAACTATGTATGAATGCAAAGCAACTAAAGATCACACTCCCAATCAGATCTAGGGTGATGAATAACTCAGATCAGAAAGAAGGAAGCAAAAGGTACAAGACACGTCAGGTTCACCAAAATGTTTAGTAGAAAAGAGATCACAAGCCTAAAGAGTTAAACTAGTTGATTCCTCTTCTACAAAATATTAGGGCACAAACTGAGCATAGCTTCTACCTGAGGAGGAGAGTCAAACTACAAGGGTTCTTCCCTTTTGTTGTATATAGAAGGACCAACCGAGTTCAACCAAAACCAAGCAAGCAAGCCAAGACTATGATTAAACCACAAAATAATAAATAAGATGATATAACAAACTACAGGAAATGAACCTCAGAGATTAGCAAGTACAAGAAAGGTAAGAGAGTAATTCAAAACTAGAAAAATGTAGCAAAAATACCTAGGACAGGGACACTCAGGCACCCTGGTCCTCTTTTAGGGTTAGGTAGAACTTTGGGTATTATCAGATTTGTATCCATCTGCACTGCCTTCTTCTCAAAAACTAGCCTCTGAAACCTGTTCTTCTTACCTGCACACACGGAAAGAGAGAAAAGGTTGTGTTGTTTTCTAAGGGTTTTCCTCAATCAAACCCCGTGTTGGTGTTCCCACCTCCACTACAGTGAATGATATGATCCAAGAGTGTGTGCCCTAGGAGGGTAGAGGCCAGATCTGTAGTAATAGGATAGATAATGATGAAAGATGATAATAACCACAAGATATCCAACCTTAGTTGATGAAGACCTAGCACCAACAAAGGAGGGTGATGAAGAGAGCTTCAAACTTCCTTCAAAGCCTGCAAACAAATTCAATAGTATTCACGAGTAGAAGACAATTCAAACATGAAGAATCCTTTAGCATAGAACATCACATGAGAGCAATTTTGAATTCATTTAGTTAGGTGTAAAATGAACCACAACACACACTTAAATATGCACTCCTGCTCACCTTCAAAAAATAAAACAACTTTAGGCTAACAAATACTAACTAAAGGAGTATCCTAAGTCGACACCACAAAGTGGGACCAAAGTACCTAAGCAGGACCAGGGCACTCGGGCACCCTGGACCTTTGGCCCACAAACTCTGAAAAGTGTCTTCTAATGCGAGCTTAGTCCAGTCGTAAGTTGATTATGTTGAGTTTACTTGTCGAGATCGAGATATTCATCATTTAGAGCTCAAAGATGTGTTAAAATAGATCATAATTAACAAAGGCAACAAAAGAGGTCCAATCAGGAGCTAAACTAAGTGTAAAATGCTAGTGTACACATTTTACGACTCAACATTTCTATGAAGGCTAGGATTAGATTGGACATGAATTGTCCAAACTAAGTCTCTATCATAATTCTCCAATAATATATCAATGATCTAAGGCTGCAAAGCTCCAATATTTGTATGAATAGTTATTGTATGCTAAGAGTGAAGTGTGTGTATAGTGTGTAGAAGGCCTCAAATGAGAGAAAACAACCTTCTTTTATAGATTTTTAGAGGCTAAACTATGTTTTTTTAGCGAGAATAAAATGAAATGAGATTAGTCAACCTAAGTATACCTACCATTTAATATTTGGAGTGATAGGAGGGTAGGGAGAATGCATGGGATATATTTTCCCCTATTCCAAGGAAGGTGAGATTAGACGAAGAGGAAGAGGGGAGGAAAATAAGATGATTGGAGCTGGTTTCAACTCAATTGAAATTTTGAGATACGAGTTATGGAAGTAATGGTGGAAGGGTAAGCTAGTCACGAGAGGGGATAAGAGATTTTAATATTCAGAGCAATCACCTTGGAAATGGGAACAAGGATATCTTAAGGGTGAAGGAACACATAGGAAAGGGGGAAAAACACATGAAAAGGGAAAATTATGACAAAGAAATAAGAAATAAGACTTAGGAATGAATGAAAACATATAAAGAGGGAAAAACTACGGAGATGAGGGAAAACAAAAGATAGAAAGGGGTCCAAGGGGGGAAACTAAAGAAAACACTAAAATGAGTACTAAACATAGTAGAAGGAATTATAGGGTATATAATTTCCATTATTACTATGGTATTATTAGTGCTTCATTGGGGGGGGTGCTTGGAGGTTACATTTGTCCATTATGGTCTTTATAGTAAAAAAATGTTTGTGTGTGGAGTTACATTTTACGGATGTCACTCTCTTGTAGTGGGTTGTGAGAATTCTTATCATAGTATTTTGAGACCATTTTGGGCCCATTGTATTATTTTTTGGTGGTTTTCTCCTTCTCCTTAGGTCTATATATTGAGGGCTTGAGATGGAGGCATTATGCATTGTTTCTTGTAGGTTTATGTTGTTGCTTTTCTTCTAGGATTGAAATGTGTTGATTTCATTGAAGCATAGTGGCTCTATGAATATGATATACCATTGTTGTTGAATAATACATTAGGTGTTTATGGTTAGGAGACTAGGTTTTTTTCTAAAAGGGTTTTCCTAAGGTATATCTATGTCACTCTTGTCTATGATTGTTCTATTCTTCTCTCATTCATGTTCTTTTATAACTATTGTTTCACATTATAGAATGCTACTAAAAATTTCTTAGGTCAGATATTTGTATTTCTCTCCTGATATTTGTATTTCTCTCCTCATATCGTTAATTTGAAAAGTGTTCACATAATTAGTATATAAGTTTTTCTTTGAGTTTAGAAGCTAGTGGTTTGTGGGCATATTTACTTAACATAAACTTTGAAGCACAGTATTCAAAGGCTCATTAAGATTGGTAAATTCTCTAAAATTTTGGGTCTTAAAAGTAAGAACTTTTGAAGTTGTAGCAACATGATGAGTTTTAGACTTTTTTTCTTGTTTATCACTAGCCTTTTGAAACCTATTTTTTCTTTTGAAACTTAGAAGGGTAGAATGAAGTAGAATGAACATGTTAAGATCCATACTTAAGTTCATTTGTTGAAAATAACTTTAAATCAACATTTTTCACATGTGCACATAAATCCATAAATGAAAGATAACTATTAAGATAGACACTTTGTTGAATGGTAGGATATAATATCTTAACAAATATACTTTGAATCTCATCATTTGAGAGTTGATGTTTCATTTTGGCACACAAGGATTGGAATCTTAAAAAATAATCATGTATACATGTACTCATTAGATCCTTGT
The DNA here is from genome assembly GCA_027924645.1 of Cunninghamia lanceolata. NCBI lineage: Eukaryota > Viridiplantae > Streptophyta > Pinopsida > Cupressales > Cupressaceae > Cunninghamia > Cunninghamia lanceolata. The sequence continues at coordinate 14,520,969 of BSBN01001152.1, read as the reverse complement.
TGACAAGCAAACACATCTAAAATAGTAGTCTATAATCCAACCTTCGCATTCAAATGACTCACAAAACCATTGACAAAATATGAAAATGAATGAATAGAACATTGTGAAAGAGAATATAACCATTTAATAACATAATATTTCAAATTTTGCTAAGAGCTTACTTAAAAACTTATCCTTATACACAAAATCCAAATATATAATATTAAAGGATGTCAAATGTGTCATAAAATCTCCTTTACCATTATACAATTCAACATAGGGGCCATAAATCCGATTGGTAATGGATAAGCCAAAATCTCAAAAGCAAGTGGATTGTGTTGGTTTCAATAGATACATCCTTGTTATTTTCTTTAGGTAATGCATCAACTATATTATCCATTATATGAAGGCTTTGAATAAGTGTGTTAAGGGTGGAAAGAGGTACATTACGAGTGGGGATATGAGAAATGAGGGTTGGGATATAAATAGGTTGTGACATAACGGAATAGGATGGGAGTAAAAACATTTAAAGTGGACATAGCCCTAGTAGGAGGATCATGGTGAGTAACTTGGCAACACTAGGAGGAAGAGAGGTACACATGACATTAGTGGGATGAACATGGGAAGATGCAAAGGTAATGAAATGGATATAAGTAGTAGGAAATATATGAGAGATGGGTACAAGAAGAGGTTGAATATCAAAAGAAGTGGGGAGAGGAGGAACATAGGGCATACCATAGAGAGGAGTGAAATGAAGAGGCAACACAAAAGAAGAAAAGACTTAGGAGGGATGAGGGATAGACACACCACTCAAAGGACTTGAACAACTTAAAACCTTTTACCTATACCCTTAAGCACCTTCAATCCATATGGCTTATTAATGATCAAGTTATGGAGAACATCAACCTAACGTATAGGATTTGTATCACTAGCCAAATTTGCAAGTTTAGAAGAAAACATATCTATAGTTAGATCAATATCTTGCCTAGATCCATTTTTTTCAAAATGGGCATCATGATCAGATCTCTCTTCCCCATTAACATGAGTACTATCATTCAAATTTTCAACCATATAATTCTCAACTTGACTCATGAGCATAGAGAGATTCAATTGAAGACTCCTTAAAGGAAAATGAGGATAGTGAGACCTTGGAATTCACACACAAAAGAAAAAACGCTAAAAGGCAATAAGGATCAAATAAGTTTCCAAATTGATTTATAGATTAGATAATATTAGAAAATAAACCCTAAAAGCCAAATCCTAGGGATGTAAATAAGATCAAACACATTCAGCAATTTATGTATGAAAAATAAATGAGCACTTCCTATAGAAATAATTTAGTGTAAAACAATTAATCAACAATGATAACTAAATAACCCTAGAATTAAGAATTGAGTTAGAAACATTACACACATTGTTCATAAATAAGAACATAAATTGTCAAAGAGGATATGTGTTCTTAACTCTAAGTTTTTGATGAAGAATATTATATGATAGATGATGTTCTATTATTTGTCAAATGTTATGTCTAACAATTAGACTTGTATCATACAACCTTCAATAGACTATAAAATTGACTGTGTTCTTCTCTAGATCAATCTTGTAGATATGGATTTGATCCCCACACTTGAGGCTTTGAACCTTTTTTGTAGATTTGACCTTCTCTTGTAGATTTGAACCTACCATCAAATTTTCTTAGAAATGTGTTCACCTTTATTATTTGAACTTGATGGTGTCAAGAGACACTAATATAGGTTATTAAGCTAGGCACAAGAGACCACCTTCTTCCCTCCTTTTGTTTAAGTCAAACCCTTGAGGCAATTTAATAGTTTTGAACAAATTTGAAGACACTCTAAGCAACCATGCAAGATGCCTAGTCTTTCCTTATCAATGTAAATGTTGATGTAATGATGACACAATGCTAAATCATGATGTCATAAGATTATTCCTTTCTTTTCCTTCATGATCTAAAATGAATTTATGGTTTTTCCTTTTATACAAAATGTAATTTCACCTCTTCAAAATTAAGCCAAGTTAAAACCCAAATGCCCATCATGCATTTCTCGTGGGCCTTGGGAATTTTGCACTAGATAAATGGGATTAAAATTATAATACATATGGCCTCAAGTAAAGTTAAAATAAAAAATAAGGTGTCTTATAATTAAAGTTTATTTTAAATAATTCCTCTCAATATCAATCAAGGGTCATAAAGGAAATTTGAAGAGTTATGTCTTTTGGAGGGAAACTCTATTTAAGAGGCCAAGCAAGGAGAAGGAGGCATATGGATCAACAATTCTATTTTATGATTTCTACTCCTTGTTGGAGCATTGTACTTCAGTTAAATTAACCCGAGGATGAAAAACTTCTAGGTCTAGAATTGGAGGCTGAAAACCCCCTAATTTCCATCACTAGATTAGTGGACAATAAAAACTATGATTCAGACTTGGGGCGATCTCACTCAGAGATGGCATATAGCTTCAAAGTGACAGGCAAATTGAAATTATAGTGAAATCTTTGTTGTATTTGTGTTGAAAAAATTTATAGTTTAGATCAGTGTGCATATTGGAGGGTGATTTCCTACCTGCATAGAATTGGAGGTACTGATATTCAAAGAATAGTAGTGATTCATAATATTATTCATTCATTGTAGGATTCATAAGTGGTAGCGAAATTCATATTATTATTCAAAGAGAAGCAATTAATATTATTCCAACATTCTTCAAGCGTTGTGATTTATATTCCAATTATTTAAATTGAGAGGTTTTGAGTTGTGTTAGGGCCAATTTACAAACCTTTATGGAAAAATTCCAACAACCATTCCTTGATAAAACCTGTGATTCATATTGGAGGGTGTGCAAGTTTCATTCCTTAAAGGTGGTGATTCATCCTATGCTCCAAACACTACCAATTGTAGTAATTCCAACTATTCCTCAAGCATTGCATCTTGTAGTGATTCCTATTGAGTTGAGTTAAAAGAGGCTAAGGACTTCATTGGCTGAATATTTCAAATTTTGGCCACTCAGATAAGGGTTTGATCAAAATCTATTTGAAAGACAATCTACGCAATAAATAAAGCCTATTTTGGTTCTATTGAGAGCCACTTCTTCAGGGCTAAGTATTATTGTTATTTATTTTAGGAGGATTATTGTCCATAATTGTTGCATATATAATTCTATAAAATAAATAATAATTTTTTTTCTTGTGGAGCTAACCCTTAAAAAATGTTAAGGAAAATTAAACTTGATTAGATATTACAAAATATTCCATCTAGGATATTACAATGGTATCAGAGCTAGATCTTTCTAGCCTATGAGATTTTCTTTTTATGCAGTCAAGTGACAGAGCCAATAGGTATCATCAAAGGGAACTTAGAAAAACTAAACATCAATTTCCTAAGAACAAAGAAATAGAAACTCCTTTGGAATTTGAGGTAGAAGAAGCAAATATGGATAGAGAAGAATACTAAAGAAGATCATGTAGATAAGATTGATAGGAAGTTTGATATTATGTTAGATATGATGATGTAGATGTTACATATGATGCATAACAACCAGAAAACATAGAATAATATAGGAAATTCCAACAATCAAAAATAGTGAGGCAAGTTATTTTGGAGCCAATAATAGTAATAATAATAAATAGAAAGTCACACATAGAGAACCATGGTTGGGTTTGTTGATAGACCTCTTCGTACTACTTTCATTAAGAGGGAAGAAAGAAGTTCATGTGGGGAAGCACAAAGCTCAACACAAGATGATATTAACACCATGTATGCAGAATATAGAGATCTCCCTCCAAAGATTCAAGAAGCAATGACTCACTAATTACATGACTATGAAAAGAAGCAAAAATGGACCGAGTTGAACCTAGATCTCAGCCAAGACAACATGACCATCATCAAGTTTTGGGGAAGCTAACATTATCTATATTTGATGGTTCTAATAAGTGTACTACTCATGTGTGGTTGCAAAAGTTAGACACGTCTATCTTTGAAACCTATGACCGAGGATGATGCCATCAAATTCGCCACCTTAGACTTGGAAGGCATAGAACATGAGTGGCGGTACCATGGATTGGTTACCCAAGGTCATAATCTAATTGAAACATATGATGAATTTTGCAAAAGGTTGATTGAAAGGTTTGATAGAAAAGATTCTAAGGTTCATTTTAAATAATTGGCCCAATTTAAGCAAGAGGGAATAGTGGAGAAATATGTGGAGGAATTCCAAAAATTATCTATATTGGTTCCTAATGTTACAGAAAGAAGATTAATTGTCCTTTTTATCAAAGCGTTAACTAAACCTCTTAGAGGCTTGATTAAGGCATTTGATCCATTGACTCTTCATGAGGCTAATAAAAGAGATTTAAATTTAGAAACTTCAATGGCTAAGAATAAGTTTTATTAGAAAACCTCTCCTATAGGACAAAATAAGAAACCTTTTTCAAAAGGGGTCTTCTCAGCAAAAGGCACTACCACCAAAGAGTAGTTTGGATGAAGTAACCAAAAATGAGCTTCGTCGAAACAAATTGTGTTTTTCTTGCAAAAAACCATGGGAACCTAGACATAGATGTTTGGGACAAGGTCAAGTACATTACATAGAAGTAATTTCTAATGAGGATTTAGAGAAGGAAGAACTAACGCCAGAAGTTGAAGAATGTGAACTTGAATCAACGATAAAAGAGGAAGGTGAACATCTAGGGGGCACACTTGAAACATTGTTTGGTACTCCTCAATATCATCCTTTTAGAGTATGGGGAGTTTTGTAGGGATACAAAGTTATAGTTCTGATTGACAGTGGAGCAACACACAACTTCATTGATGAAGGGTTGGTTGCTAGAAGATGATTGCAAACAAAAAAATTTAATGGATTCAATGTCATAGTGGCTAACAATTTTACCATTCCATGCACCAAGAGAATTCAATAGTTGGAGATTACTCTTGGTAGACACAAGATGCGAAATGACTTCTATGAGGTTGGTATAGGAGAAACAGATATGGTTTTAGGAGTGCAATTTGTCTACACTCATTTGGAGAGTTTACTCAAAACTATTAGACTTTGGAGCTAAGGTTCAAATTAGAAGGCAAAGAAGTAATGTTGCAAGGCATTACTAATGGAGCTCATAGAGTTGTATTGACAAAAGGAATGGAGAGGTGTTTTAGGAGTGGACAAGTAGTATGGGCAGTAGTGTGGGTAGCACAATGTTTCTAAGTGACCTCTATAGCTACTAAAAGTAAAAGAACTTATCATGTGCACATACAAACACTCTTGGAGAAGCATAGCATGGTCTTCAATTTCATTCCTCTAGGATTGCCATCTGATAGAGGATTTCAACATATAATAGAACTAGAAATCATAGCAAAACCAGTAATTACTACTCTTTATAGACATCCAAGAAGATTTAAGGTGGAAATTGAAAATACAATTAAGGAACTTTTGGAGATGGGTCATATCAGGCCAAGTTCTAGCCCTTTTGCATTTTTAGTCATCCTAGTGCAAAAGAAAGTTGGAACTCTACGAATGTGCATAGATTTTAGAGCTTTGAACAAGAAAACTATAAAAATAGGTATCTAATTCATAGAATTGATGAGTTAATTGATGAATTGCATGGAGCAATGTACTCAAAAATTGACTTGAGATATGGGTATCATTAGATATGGGATATTACAGCATTTGGATTGCATGCTTTCGAGATGTTATCTAAAATAAAGGAAATAACTTGAGTGCAAGGTGCTGAAACTGAGTCTGATTGAAAATATGATTCAGATTCCCTTTCAATTCCTATAATGTCTAAATTTGTTCAAGGTATGAAGAACAACATAGCTTTCCCATTAGATCCTAAGTTTAGAACTAAAAGCTTGAGAGCAAGAAGACTTTTCCTTGACGCTAAATCTATACAAGTCAACAAAATGAAAGGCATGGATGAGTTTAGTTAGATGATAAGACAAGGGCTAGAAATGATAATAAAGAAGATAACACACCAAGAGCAATACACACTAACAATGATAAACAAATGACCATGTTTGGTAACAAGGAAGGTGATAAAACAAGAGCTGAAGTTGTTATTAAGGAATACTATGGATCAAATGAAAGTTTTAAAAATGAGAAAGATGATATTCTTAGGAAAGGGGCCTTTAATGTTATAAATTCACAGCAACTTAAGTCAAGATGATTACAAGGACTTGGCCACGATGAAAAAACACAACATTATTTTATTTCTACTAGTTTAAGCTACATTGATTCATAGGAACCAGGGAGCAATCTCAAGCTAACGCATTGAATATGATTAACAAGTTGGTGTGGATTTTAATACAACTAAGTTTTCCCAAGACTTGGTAACCAAAAAATTGTATGCAATTAACTGCTTAGGGCCTCCAAGTGCAAATGGACCCAAAAATCTAGTCTAGTTATTTGAATCTAAAGGTCCAACTAAAAATATTGGAGTTTTTTATTGGGTTGATAGCCAAAATTATGAAGCTAGAAGATAATTTTTTGGTAAGGATAACTAGGGTGTTTTGGCATCCACAAATAAGGGGGATAAATTGAAGTCAAAATCAAAGTAGCATGGTTGCGAGTATTATAAGAGCAAGAATGATTCTTCAATTCTAGATGCAAAGGCTGTGAATATTGGAAAGAATAAAAGAAAAATTCTTCTGTGGGTCCTGCAAAAAGGTTGTTAGCCCAGGTGCTTCAAACGCTAACCTAGCAACGACTTCCAATTCATCACATAGGATACAAAATAAATTTGATTTGGCAAAATATCAAGGGGCAAATGTTATTGTATCCAATATAGAAAATAAGTTAAAGTTTTCTTCTAATATATTAAGATTTTCTAAGAGGTTACAATTTGGTAAGGAATAAAACCATGACAAAAATACAATTGGTGCTGCTAATAAGAAAAATTTCATAGTCTAGAGAAACATCCTTTGAATTTAGGAGAAGCTTGTGACCAACAGGTGAGAAAAAATCTTACTTGTGGGGACTCATTAGATATATCCAGTGTTGGAAATGATACCCAATTGGTTGTTGAAGCAATGTAGATAATGTGCTTTGAGACTTCTCCCAATCAGGCTACTAAAGACACCTTTAAAGTGGCCAAAAGAGGTTGTACTAGATAAGGAGATTCTAGAAAGAGAAATAGTAGAGTTTCTAGTAGAGGAGCACATAAAGCATCTAAAGATCATAATTCTAGAAAAAGGGCATTAGGAAGTCAAATTATTCCTTCAATAGAGCTACCCCCACTCGATGATGAAGGGAAACTGATTTTGATTTCTAAGGCTATTTTTAATTTCAAAGAAAGAAAGCTAAGCAACATAAAAGTGACAGAATATCTAGACAGATGGAAAGATCTTCTTGAAGAGGATGTTACAAGGGAGAATGCAAAAATTATTCACAATCCTAATTTGCGATTATTTGAAGACAAGCAATCTTGGGAAGGGAAGACTATAATGTCCCCTCTTCGAAATTAAGCCAAGTTAAAACCCATATGTTGTCTCGTCTTGAACTTTTTAGATTTACCTCATTAGTTAATTACCAGTAAGATTATGGAACAATAGTAGATTTACATCGGATATGTTATATTATTGGTTAAAATTTTGTAGCCTTGGCTATACTTTGGGCTAACTTATTGATAGTGCGATGAGTTTGAGTGTCTACAGATCTTGTCGAAGGACAAGAGCATGGCTCAGGAAGAGGGGATCTAGCTTTTTGGCAACATGTGTTGGGTTCTATCTAGTTCTTTCACACACATCACGTAGTTGCATATGCATAATTGAATGGATTTTAATTCATTAATTGTGAATAATTGTTCTCAAATGCATGATGTGTTTTCTTAAATTAAATGTCTTTTTGAATTATGTTTCAAATGATGTTTGGTATTTAAATAAGAAAATATATATATATGATTGTATTTTTAATAAATAATAAATATTGTCTAAAGATCTTTAGAAGACAATATGCTTCTTAAATTAAATAAAAATAGTAAAATAATATTAAAAATAGTTTTATTATATTTAGAGTTTTTGAATAAAAATAATTAAATAAGTTCCTATCACCATGCGACAGTAAGTTCAAAAAGATATTATTATTAATGTTATTTTTAAATTGTTTATTCTTAAATTTGGTGGGAAAAAGAGCATGCAAATTGAAACTTAACTGGAGTTCTCAAACTGATCTATAACGTCCAAACAAGAGAGAGGAAGTTGTTAAAAAAGGGGAGAGATCAAACAGATCAGACCACCACGAATTTTACAGAGAAAGGAAACCATGTTTGGAGAGGAATTCTTCTCAGTACAGTACGACAGAAACTTGGAAGAGTGCAGGCGACAGGAGAAAGGAGGACAACAGAAAACGTCACCAACTATTGCCTCATCACCGACGCCATCTTTTCCAGGTTCTTATTTGGTTTTTCTTACTTTTTAAAATGACTATTTTTTTTTGCTGTTGAAAGTAGATCTTTTCTATCTGGTTTGGGCGATCCTTGTGTGCTAATTCAAACCATGATTAATGCTGGCCAATTATACCTTCTTATGGCTATGTTATTCCTGGTCACTATTCCTTGTTTGGCTGAATAACTCTCTCTAAGTTGACCTCCTTCTAAATGCTTGACTACTACGGCCTATTCCCTACGTTATTTCTACCTAGCGATTTTCAAACCAAATCAAACTTTATATATGATGGTCATATCTTAGTGCTGGCCGATCTCTCCTATGGCCGCCTATTTTTCTAGTCACTTCTAGATAAGGAAATGGAGTAAATTCTACCTAGTTGTTGTCCATGACTGCGTCATCCTCATCCTTCTCGGCCTAGGCAACTTGCTACTAGATCGATCTGAGTAGGTTGGCTGAGTGTGGTATTCGAAGTCGTCCTCCATCTAAGTGTATGCCTGAGTAAATTAAAAAGTGCTAAATCCTTAACATGGCCGTTGTTTCCTTATGGTTGTTTGCCTTAGATTTGGTCAACTATAATGACAGGCCATTTTTAATTATTTTTTTGGGATGATTACTATTCTTTGTTGGCCGATTCAACCCATGCTTGGGTGATCCATGTCGAACGATCCCTCTTCTTGCTATCACAAAAACTATCTGATCTTCTGGCGTTGAACCAGATTGTAGTTTCTGTATATCTCAAATCTAGAATTTAAACTGAACTAGACCCTCTTAGATGGCTATTTTATTGACTGGTAAAAATATCACATGATTGTATTTAATTTGCATTCTAGCTAGAAATGAACAATAGGTTACACAAATCGACCTCTTTTTGTTAAATAGTAAATCTCTAACTTTAGATAAATTGTTATTCCTATAGCAACTTTATTAAAATCTCTGAATCTAAGTAGAAATTAGTTATGAAGCTATTAGTTACGACAATAAACTATGTATTCTACATAAACTAGAAACTACTATCTTCCTATAGCTAAGATAGTAGATCCTGTAGCTGTGTTAAAACCATTTTAAAACTTGTTAGAAAGTTATATGAATTGAAATGAATGATTTAAACAAAACAAATATATTGATAAAATAGCACACTAGCAATCAAAGACAATATTTTATCTTACTTCCTGAATGTTGTTAAATGAATGATTTTCTTGCTCTAAATCATTGTTTTTACTCTTGTTATAGTTCCTATCGCCACAGTGACAGGAAGTCTGTTGCATGATTTTCTTGAGTTTTAAATAAACCTCCTATCACAGAAATGACAGAAAGGCAGATCTGAGAATTACATTTATTATTATTGAAAGAATTAAATGACTAAACTAGTGAATTACTTCTTAGTATATTACATGCATTGGATGTTTTGGGAAAGTAAAAGAATTGATTATTAAAAACTTGTACTTCTGAATTAGTGAAAGAAAATAGATGTTTGCATTCCCTATGTTTTGTTCTTATTTATTATGTATTGTTGAAAAGATTGCCTTCCAGGACGGGTGTCGAGTATGGAATAACAGGGAAGCAGGTTTTCTTTTTCAAAACCTATATGTCATTATACAGTTAATGCTTTGGCCAAAACTAATGAGATGTTGAAATAGACATGTATACCATTATACTAAATGGTTGATAGCCTAGTATTTATTTTTATATTTCCCTACCATATCCTATTGATGAGATGTTGCATTCATGATAGTAATGCATGTAGATTGATAAATACACACCAGATTCCACCCTGCATATGTTTACATATTGCTAGGCTCTTCGAGTAGGGTCGGGCATCCTTCAATTTGAAGGATATCGGGGAAGCGCAAGCTTCGTGGTTGGGCAGAAAAAGCACCTGAACCATGTTCTTGTCCTTTGATTTAGCAGATGGCCAGTTGGTCGATGGCAGTCGAGAACTATTTGTCAAATTTTTATGATATTGATCACCTTGTACTTCTATTGTTTCAAAGATTTGTAAGGCTTGATGCCAATATTTGACACTTGTAATATAATTGATTTTACATACTCTGTAATGGACTTCAGATGTATACATATGTATTGTAATAATGATTATACTTTAAACTTACGAATTCAAAGATTGCTTAGACTCTTGAAAATAATCAAAATATCTTTTCTTCTGAATGATGAATAAAGTTAATTTACCTTACTTTAATTTACTTGCAGTAATTCTATGTTTTACTTCAGTTTTTAATGATTGTGAATAGTTGGGTACATAACATTTGGTATTAGAGCCAAGTTCTACTCTAGGCCTTTATGGAACCGTTACGCTAAAGTTGTAAACTTTTTTTTCAGATAGTTCATCATGAACACTAGAAACTCTAGACTTAGGGTAGCAACCCTAGGATCTGGCAATAACCCCAATACTAGAAATAATGAAGAAGCCAATGTTGGGAACAATGCTGGCACTGATGCAGGAGGGGCTAATGTTGGAAACAATGAGGGAAATAGAAATGAGGCAAACAATAATAACAATGAAGGATAGAATAACCAACTAACTTAAATCCTAGCTCTTCTGACTCAGCAAGGAATTCTCTTGACTCAGCAGGGAACTCGATTAAATACTATGAAATCAGAGGAATAAGGGGAAATAGGCATGAGGAAAGGAGAGAAGAAGAAGGAGGTCCTAAGGGTGAAGTGAATGGAAATAACAGAAACAAGATTGCTAAGGAGTTAGGAAAGGATCTCAAAAAGGTTACACCTCCTAAGTTTGATGGTAAGACTATAGGTGACGGAGCGAAGCATGGATTATTGATATGGAAAAATACTTTGATCTCCATGACTTGTCTACTGAAACTAAAGCTATATGGGGATCCTATCAACTTACTGGGGAAGCAGTGACTTGGTGGGACAATGAGAAAGCTGAAAATAAACTGCTACCAGGAGAAGTCACATGGGATCGCTTCCTTGAGCTCTTTAGGAAGAGGTGGTTTCCACAGCTCTATTTTGACAAGAAAATAATAGAATTCCAAAACCTCACTCAGCGAGGTATGACTGTGACTTAGTATTGGGAGAATTTCTCACCTGTTGAAGTATGTTCCACAGTATCGGCTTGATGAAAGGTTCAGGATTCACAAATTCATCTTGGGATTAAGGCCACACATTGAATCAGATGTTGATATTCATAATCTGTCATGCCCACATTTCCCATGCAGTCATGACACACAACACACGTATCATGTCCACATTTGACATGTCGTCATGACATGAAATACGAAAAACTTTTCCACCTATCCCTAGGAACCCCCTCGCACATGTCTGTGTGCTCGGTGACAATACGCATGAGGAGTAAACATGTCAAACATAATTCAGGAAAGTACGTTATCCTACGCTGTCCCCTACGTGATGAAAGTCATCTAGGGGGTATCCGATCCGAAGTGTGCCGCTTTTAGGGTTAGAACGGTTTTAATCGGAACCCTAAGTTTCCTAGGTGAGAAGGTGATTTCGTCAGAAGGGAAACCCAACCCTAATCCTAATACAAAAATGAAATTGAATAAATGAAATATGAAAAATAAATGGCATGATGGACGCATGATAAAATGGAGTGATAAAAATGGAAGTCAGATAAAAGACACAAAAAAAAATTAAACCCTAAAATCTAGGAAAATTTTGACAACATAACGCGTTTTCACATATCGAGTTAAAAATTTTAAAATAAGAAAACTCCAACAAGAATTCAAACAAATTTAGAAATAATAATTTAAACTTAAAGAAAAATTAAAAATTAAATACTTGCCAAGGCCAATTAAATCGACCTTACAATTAATTATTAAAATTCAAAAATAATTAAATGACACCAAAAATAAATTTCAAAATTAATTCCGACAATAAATATAATTTTGACATTATATTTATTAACTAACTCGAAAATAATAGAGAAAAGGGAAAAATTAAAATACCTCTTCCCGTAAAATAATAATAACCTCGATAGAAATAAAAAGTTAAAACGCGCTTAGGGAAATAAAATAAATGTCCCGATTAAATAAATTATAAAAGGGAACACACTTCCCATTGAAAACAAATTTAACCCACTTCCCTTAAAATACATTTCCACAAGGCATTAAAAATCAAAACCCCCAATTAAAATTAAAACAACTCAAATGAAACACAAAGAAGTCAAAAATTCAAAAAGGCCCAAGGGCAAAAATAGAGGGAATATAATTTCCCGTGCACAAGGGAAAATAAAAAATAGAGAATTTAAAATAAGTAATAAACAAAATCCTCACATTCCTCAACTCTGCCTAATCCAATAAAATATTAGTTTTTTTCTATGAAAGCCCTAACAATATTTTATTGTTTTCTTTTTGTCAAAACCCTAACATGTTATTTTGTTTTGTTCTCCCATTGCTTTTCCTTTCTCCTTTCTTGTTTTCTTTTCTCTCTAGTTTTGCAAGTTGGAGATTTCCTCTACAATGGCTTGGCAGCCATGAAAGTACTTCACGAAGGTATATTTTTTAAGTATACACAGTAGGGTTATCTTATATTTTTTTATTTGATATATAAATATTTATATATATATACATTTTGTGTATATATATATAAATATATATACATACAGTTAAATTTGAGAATGTAAATATGGGTCTTTTTTTTTTAAAAATCTACAGAGTGATATATATATAGGAAAAATTTATAAAACGGTAAAGAGAGTTAAGAGACCATAATATGGAGGGCCGTCGGCCATGCTAATCTCTACCGCCGCCGACAGACGCATGGTAAGAAGGCTTGGAGGCAGGGTTTTGGGGCCACTCTGAGGGTCGGCGGAGAGGATGTTCTATGGTGGAAGGGGTGTAAGGGAGGTGTGGGGAGGGGGCCATGCCTCCACCCACACCATAGTTTCAGCAAGGGCAGAGGGCGGCGGTTGGGCCGTCGTCCCTCTGTTCTTCATTCTTTTTTTTTTACTTAAACAAAATACAGATCCTAAACAGTAGGGTTTGACCCACATCTAATCTTTATTCTATTTTTTGATATATTTCAAAAATACAAAGGCCATTCAGTATATATAATTACACAGTTTTAAATAAAACAGTTTCCTCATCAAATCTAAATGTATATGCATTCTTTGTATATCTGTATACCTATATATATAAAAATACATATAAACAGTGACAGAATTAAACAGCAGGTTTGGATTTGCAAATATATATATATATATATATATATATATATATATATCAAATTAACTTTCTCAATAACACTAAGTTTAAATACTATAGAATACTAATTTTTAGTTTTGTATCATAAAAATAATCCAGTAGCATTTTGTTTTAAAAAAATTTAAATATACAAAAATATCTTTTTTTCAATGAAATCTATAAGGTAGAAATTATAATTTCATTTAAATTTTCAACCACTTATTTTCACAAACAGCATATTAATAAATATGCAAATTTCAAAGCAACATAACAGAAAACAATACATTTAATTTCTCTTTTTTTTTTTGCATACACTAAAATTTATTCAGCAACACATTTTTTTTGTAAAAAACAAATGATAGCAAGTGTATTTTCTCTTGCATTTCTCTTTTACTCATAAACTCAACAACATAGAATAGTAAACAACTTCTTTTTTTTTATAAACAATAAGAGTGCTCACATTACATTCTCACACAATAGCCAACATAATGGGTAGAAATAAACTTGTTAAAAATTACAATAGGGCCTCAAAGGCCATGGCTGAAAATGTCAACAAAATAATATTACAACAACACTAAAATAGACTTCTCCCAAGCTCCATTTCTCCAATAAACACCTGCAATAAGCAATACAACAAAAAGGGGAACCAAGCCACTACGAAAAGCCCTCCTCCCTACCATAAACCCACAAGTGGGTCACCCCCAAGCTAGGGAGGTAGGAGTCACACGGTTGCATACACACACCACAACAAGCAACATAAAAACAACTCAACAATAACCCAAGGATTAACACATAACAAAACTCATGAAAATGAATTTGATGGGGGTAGGGAATGGACCCCTCTAATCAAAAGGCCACTCCAAGATCTCAAAACACCAAGTCTCAAGGCCTCAAGCCAAAACCTTCAAAACACATATCTCCAAATAACACAAAAAAACTATCATGGCACTCTTGCCATCAAAATGATCTCAACACCAAGAAAAAGCCCTCAAGGCTATAAGTAGCACAAAATAAGGAGATGACCTCTAGGAGGTTCACTCTCTCCTACCCCATACAAGTTGAGCCTTACCTCCAAATAGAGGTGCTCTCACCAAACTCCCAACCCACATAAAAATAAAAACAACAATAAAAAAAAAATCCACAAACACAACATATATGAAATATACAAGGGTAAATGGCCATAGCCATGGAGCTTACCTTCAAAAGCCCTAAAAATGGAAGCATGTTTGGTGATGAGCTCCAAGCTTCTCCAAATCTTCCAATCTCTAAATTTTCTCTAACTCCCTAAAAGAAACTCTAAGAATAGAAAGAAAATTCTAAAATGCAAGAACCCCACACTCCTTAACAAGAGGAGGTAATATAGGCCTTCTAATTTGGCCATGAGGAATGAGAAGGTGACACTTGTCACCTTCTCCTTCCTCTTCACATGCCACTTGCAAGAGAGAGGAAGTGTGAGGGTGACAAGTGTCACCCTCCAATTCCATCATAATCCTCACCTTATCCACTTATACTCTCACACATGCGTGAGAGAACAAGTGGTGAGGTGGCAATCCCCTTCAAGCCTCCATGAGGATAAGGGATGCCATATGGCATCCTCTTATTCTCTAAGAGAGTCATCTCCCTCCAAGATGCTCTCACACATGTGAGAGTCTTGGAGGGAGATCCCACACAGTTGGGAGTCTTTGAAACCTCCCAAGTCTTCTTGGTGAAGGGATCCCCAAACTTTGGGAAGGGAGATGAGTCTTTCCCAAAGCATGACTCATCTCCCACCCTTAGCCATTTCAAAATTCGTCACTTTGACTAAACCTCAATTTAGAGTGACCAAAAGTGAGTTACCCCAAGGTTTAGTTAGTCAAAATTGACCCTAGACCCATGGGTAACCACCTAGGGTAAGTTTTGGGACACTAAGGTTCACCTAGGGAGTCATAAATCCACTTTAAATGGCCCAAAAATAAAAACAATACCAAGTGGTGTAAAACAATAAAAATTATACAACATATGATATAATTTAATTAAAACAAAGGGGTACAAGGCCAAAATAATAAAACAACAAGCACTTAAACAACATTCAAATCAAATGTGATCCTCATCCCTCTTGGGAATGGATTGGTTTCACAGGGAATAACATATGTGTGATTACTACCTCTAATTTCCCGTGGCCTAGGAATATACTCCTGCACATCTAGATCAAGTGTCAATCATATCATGAATAATCATAGCTGAAGCAACTAGAATTAAATTCATGCCATTGAATACAACATTAATCATCTACAACATAATTTAGGATTAAACTGTATTTTCTATCTAATGTCACATAATCATCATCACATAAAGAACTAGAAATCACATCAATAATATCATCTAATATATCTTGCATGTCTAGTCTCAACATAGCATCAAAATATGATCAAATCGAATCACCATATGTTGAATCAATGTCAAATCAAAATCAGGAGATATAATCAAATTTGCATAATAGAACAATAGTCTCTAAAAGTATGATAATGTCATCAACTGAAATGTAAAATGATCAAAATATGGAAGGAAAAATAATTAGCCTCACATCCTCCCCCCTAAGACTAAACTTCCTCCTAGAAGTCATCAAAAAGGTAAGGATAGAGTGCCCTCAAACTAGCTGCATCCTCCCACGTTGCTGTGACCTCATCATAGCGATCCCACTAGACCCTAACCTGGTCTAACTCTTGACTTTGAAGGCCCAACATTCGACAAGCCAATATGTGAATTGGCTCCAAAGCCAACTGCTCATCCGCCTCTACTTGTAGATCACTCTAGTCCAATAATTGAGATAAATCAGATATATATCACCTCAATACAGAAATATGAAAGACATCATGGATACGTGACAGGCTAGGTGGCAATGCTAGACGGTAGGCAATAGGTCCTATCCGCTCCAAGATCTCAAAAGGTCCTACAAACCGTTGTACGAGTTTAAAGCCCTTTCCATAACGGATTGGACTCTTATGTGGCCGCACTCTAAGGAATACCCTGTCACCCACTGAGAAGCTTTGATCAGTTCTCTTAGCATCAGCATACTTCTTATGTCTATCATGTGCCTCCTCAAGTCTCTGCCTAATCAGTGTGATCTGCTGCTCCATATCCTGAACCAACTCTGGACCAATGGCAACCCTGTCCTCTATCCGATCCCAACTCAATGGTGCCCTGCATGGTCTGCCGTATAAAGCTTGAAAAGGAGGCATACCCAACGAGCTGTGATGCCCATTATTGTAGGCAAACTTAACCAGATACAGATACTCCTCCCATCTAAATTGAAGGTCCATAACATACATACGAAACATATCCTCCAACACCTCATTTACCTGCTCTATCTGTCCATCTGTCTCGAGATGATAAGCAGAGCTAAAGTTGAGCTATGTGCCCAACTCTTGCTGCAAGGCTCTCCAAAAGGCTGAAGTGAACATTGAATCTCTGTTAGAAATGATGCAAGGAGGTACTCCATATAATCTCACAATATCGTCTAAGAATACTCTCGCCACTGCTGGTGCATTGTACGTCATGTGTATAGGTGAGAAATGAGCCACCTTGGTCAACTTGTCGACTGTCACCATGATGGCATCATGGCGACGTGAAGACATAGGAAGACCAACAATGAAATCCATAGAAATGGTGTCCCATTTCCACTCAGGTATCTCGTGAGGGTATAAAAGACCTGCTAGATGTTGATGCTCGGCCTTGACCCTCTAGCACTTAAGGCATCGAGCAACAAACTTTGCAATATCCTGTCTCATACTCGTCTAATGGTACAGTTGTCGTAGGTTGGCATGCATCTTCTTCACCCCCAGATGTGCCACATTTGGTGCTTTGTGAGCCTCTAATAACACTACAGTACGTAGGTCACCTGTGCGGGGTACATAGATGTGATGTTGATGACGAAGTAACCTATCTGCCTCAAGTGAATAACCTAGAAACTTGCCCACAAGGGTCCTCTGTGAATGAATCTCCTACTGCACCTCAAGAAACCACTCATCCTCAGGCATATGCTGAATAATGTGTCCTCTCAAGTCCACACTCAGAGTCAAGGTCAAGAGCTCGTGGTGCCTCTGACTCAAAGAGTCAATAACCACATTCTCCTTCCCTTTGATGTAGTGGACATCAAAATCGTACTCGCAAAGAAACTCCATCCAATGCTGCTGACGGCCGTTCAGATTTAGCTATGTAAATATATATTGAAGACTATGGTGATATGTATGAAGCTCAAAGTGATGACCTAATAAGAAATGTCTCCAATGAACTAGAGCATGAACCACTGTCGCTAACTCCAAGTTGTGAGTGAGGTAGTTCAGCTCATGGGTCTTGAGCTTTCGCAATTCATACACGATCACTCTAGCACCCTACATAAGCACAACTCCCAAACCCTCGAGTGATGCATCCATGCAAACCATAAAATCTACTGCAGGATCAAGAACAGCTAAAATGGGAGCGTTGGTAAGACACTCCTTGAGGACCCCAAAGGCCCTCTCACACTGCTCAGTCCAAAGAAAACTCTTCCCTTTCTGTTGAAGGGAAGTGATGGGGTACGCTATCTGAGAAAAACCCTCAACAAATCTACGGTAATAACCAGCTAACCCCATAAAACTCTTGACCTCTGTCACACTGGTGGGTGCTGGCCAATCTTTGATAGCCCTGATCTTCGATGGATCTACTGAGATTCTATCGCCAGATAGGATATGCCCAAAATATTGTACCTCTGTCCTGAAAAATACACACTTTGCCAAGTTCCCATAAAGATTCTACTCCCTCAAACACTGTAGGACCTGACGTAGGTGCTCCTCATGCTCCTCCTCGGTCCGCGAATAGATCAAAATGTCATCGAGGAAAATAATCACAAACCGGTCCAAGTAGGTATGGAACACCCCGTTCATGAGACTCATGAACACTGCAGGGGCATTCGTCAAACCGAAGGGACCACAGTGAACTCATAGTGGCCATATCGAGTCTGAAAGGTGGTCTTGTGGATGTCCGCCTCTGTGATACGCAATTAGCAGTATCCAGACTTCATATCAATCTTAGAGAACACCCTGGCTCCCTGCATCTGATCAAAAAGATTGTCAATCTTGGGCAGAGGATAACGGTTCTTCACTGTCACCTTATTCAACTGCCTGTAATCTATGCATAATCGAATAAACCCATCCTTCTTCTTCACGAAGATGACAGGAGCACCCCAAGGTGAAATGCTCGGTCGGATGTGCCCCTTCTCGAGCAAGTCCTCAAGCTGCAACTTGAGCTCTGTGAGCTCATGAGTGGTCATCCTGGAGGGTGCATGAGACACTGGCTCGGCACCCGGCACTAAGTCAATATGAAATTCTACCTCACGACGGGGTGGCATCCCCAGTAACTCTGCTAGGAACACATCGGTAAACTCTCTTAGGATGGGATGGTCATCCAAAGATGCCTCAAGCTCGTCATCTGATCTGTCACTCACTGTGATAGCGAACATCTGGCATCCCTTCCACATGCAGCGCTTAAGCTGTTGAGCGAATATCATACGCACTGCTGTGGCCTTCTGAATGCCCACTATCTCAACTAATGTACCATGATCGTCTAAGCAGCTAATCACTTTTCAACGACAATCTAGCTTGGCTCGATGAGCCGCAAGCCAGTCCATACTCAAAACCACATTGTAGGATCTTAATGTCATAACTCTAAGGTCACATATTGTGGCAAAGGGTCCCAAATAAATCTCACAGTCATGGACTAGGGCATCTACTGTCATCTTGGCCCCTGAGGCCAACTCAACCACCCACCTATCACCCTGCCTAGAGGCCACCAGCCTGTAACGCTCCACTAACGATGGAGATATGAAAGAGTCAGTAGCACCAGAGTCAAAAAGAATAGAAATGGTGACACCCCCTATCATACATGATGTCTCAATCACTGATGCCTAAAAATCATCCTGGCGGTTATCAACCGGTGAGAACATACGGTGGGACCTACCCACATCTCCAACCGTCTACTCTGATCCTCCTGAATGAGGCTGCCCCTGCTGTAAAGCCCTGTGGACACTCTCTGGCTAGATGTCCTACTCCACCACACACATAACATGGGCCCCAAGCCTATACCTGTCCAGTTTGAGTCCTACTTGACTGCTGCTGTCCAGATCTACCTGTGGACCCTTGTGAACCCTTGTATGACTGCTGCGACCTCGCGGGTCCCGCAGGTGGTCCCTGCTTCCTCTGATATCTGCGCGGGCCCTACTGCTACCAACCTTGATTATGCCCCCCATGTGCCCTCTGCTGTGTCTTGGCTCTCTGCTGCTATTGTGGCTACTGCTGCTGTGGGGGCCTAGGAGGTAAGGATGTGGAACTAAATCCTCCTCTCTGAGGTGGCGGTTGGTGGTCTGCGGTAACTCTGGTGATGTTGTTGCTGCCCACGATCCTAAAACTGAGGGCATGAACTCTGCCCTCGTCCCTGTATCTCCTCAGCTATGTATGCCTTCTCGGCAGCATCACTCAATGTCTGGGGGTCTGCCATGCGTACAGGCCCTGCTATGCTATGATTCAATCCTTTGATAAACTTATGAACCAAGAGTTTCTCGTCACGGAGATACTCTGCATATCAAGACAACTCGGTAAATCTATCCTCATACTAAGCAACCGTAAGTCCTCTCTCCTGAAGGTCATGAAAATTGTCTATGTGACGCTACCTGTAGTGATCTGATAAATATTGCGCATTGAAGCACTCAATGAAAGTATCCCATGTGAGTGTGTCCAATGATAGATGGT
This sequence comes from Cunninghamia lanceolata, assembly GCA_027924645.1. Classification (NCBI taxonomy): domain Eukaryota; kingdom Viridiplantae; phylum Streptophyta; class Pinopsida; order Cupressales; family Cupressaceae; genus Cunninghamia; species Cunninghamia lanceolata. Next base: position 14,500,666 of record BSBN01001152.1, on the reverse strand, counting down.
GCTTGCACTCCTCAATGCGCCACCAAGTAGTTGTTGCATCTCGCAACAGGTGGACTACCACACGAGCCTTCGTGTTGCCCTCATAAGGATGCAACACGAAGCATCTATCTAAGTTGATGAGGCAGGCCTCTACCTCAGCTCCCTCTGTGGTCCTGATGAAAATAGGAGGATTCAGCCTCAACAAATCCCTGATGGGATCTCCTCGATCTTTGTGCCCTCTGATAGGCTCATCTGCATAATAATCATAAGGCCTGTAAATAATATGCTCCACTCACACTGCCTCCTCACGCCTAGCATGATGTGGAGGGCTCCTGCTACGAGCCCTGTCGGCCGATCCAACCTCCTCTACCGTCGTATCTAGTATCTCAACATATGGCTCCACACATGGTGCCTCTTGCGGCTCGATGCGGGGCTCCACAGTGGCTCGACACGTGACTCTGCTCGTGGCTCCACGTGTGGCTCCTCTCACGGATCACTGCAGGGCTTAGCACATGGCTCTATGTGTGGCTCAACTACGGCCGGTGGTAGCCTATCTAACACTACCTGTAGTGCATGTAATGTCTATGGCCCAATATCTAGTATAGGTAGGGCCAATGGTGCCTGCAGTATCTGTGGGGCTGGCGGTGCCTATCCCTCAGCTGAAGAATCACTATGCACCTCAACGGACGCAGTGTGGCAGGATTGCACTCGCCGAACTTGTCGGGGAGGCATCCTACAAAAATGAGGTAACCACAAATTAATCAAAGTTGCGGAATAATAATGTGCCCTAAACAAGCCCAAAGTTTAAACTTTGGCTCTGATACCAAATGTCATGCCCACATTTCCCATGCGGTCACGACACACAACACACGTGTCATGTCCACATTTGGCATATGGTCATGACACGAAATACGAAAAATTTTTCTACCTATCTATAGGAACCCCCTTGCATGTGTCTGCGTGCTCGGTGAAAATACGCATGAGGCATAAACATGTCAAACATAATTCAAGGAAGTGTGTTATCCTACATTGTCCCCTGCGCAATGAAAGTCATCTAGGGGGTATGCGACATGAAGCGTGTCACTTTTAGGGTTAGAACGGTTTTAATCCGAACCCTAAGTTTCCTAGGTGAGAAGGTGATTTCGTTAGAAGCGAAACTCAACCCTAATCCTAATACAAAAATGAAATCGAATAAATGAAATATGAAAAATAAATGGCATGATGGACGTATGATAAAATAGAGTGATAAAAATGGAAGTTAGATAAAAGACAAAAAAAATTAAACCCTAAAATCTAAGAAAATTTCGATAGCATAACGCGTTTTCACATATCGAGTTAAAAATTTTAAAATAAGAAAACTCTAACAAGAATTCAAACAGATTTAGAAATAATAATTTAAACTTAAAGAAAAATTAAAAATTAAATACTTGCCAAGGCCAATTAAATCGACCTTACAATTAATTATTAAAATTTGAAAATAATTAAATGACACCAAAAATAAATTTCAAAATTAAGTCCGATAATAAATATAATTTCGACATTATATTTATTAACTAACTCGAAAATAATAGAGAAAAGGGAAAGATTAAAATACCTCTCCCCGTAAAATAATAATAAACCTGATAGAAATAAAAAGCTAAAACACGCTTAGGGAAATTAAATAAATGTCCCGATTAAATAAATTATAAAAGGGAACACACTTCCCATTGAAAACAAATTTAACCCACTTCCCTTAAAATACATTTCCACAAGGCATTAAAAATCAAAACCCCCAATTAAAATTAAAACAACTCAAATGAAACACAAAGAAGTCAAAAATTCAAAAAGGCCCAAGGGCAAAAATAGAGGGAATATAATTTCCCGTGCACAAGGGAAAAGCAAAAAAAGAGAATTTAAAATAAGTAATAAACAAAATCCTCACATTCCTCAACTCTCCCTAATCCAATAAAATATTAGTTTTTTTCCTATGAAAGCCCTAACAATATTTTATTGTTTTCTTTTTGTCAAAACCCTAACATCTTACTTTGTTTTGTTCTCCCATTGTTTTTCCTTTCTCCTTTCTTGTTTTCTTTTCTCTCTAGTTTTGCAGGTTGGAGATTTCCTCTACAATCGCTTGGCAGCCATGAAAGTACCTCATGGAGGTATATTTTCTGAGTATACACAGTAGGGTTATATTTTTTTTATTTTATATATATATACACATACAGTTAAATCTAAGAATGTAAATATGGGTCTTCTTTAAAAAAAAAAATCTACAGAGTGATATATATATATATTATTTTGTAGGAAAATTTTATAGAATGGTAAAGAGAGTTAAGAGACCATAATATGGAGGGTCGTCGGCCATGTTAATCTCTGCGGCCGCCGACAGACGCATGGTAAGAAGGCTTGGAGGCGGGGTTTTGGGGCCGCTCTGAGGGTCGGCAGAGAGGGCGTTTTGCGGTGGAAGGGGTGTAAGGGGGGTGTGGGGAGGGGGCCATGCCTCCCCCCACACCATAGTTTCAGCAAGGGCAAGGGGGTGGCTGGGCCGTCGTCCCTCTGTTCCTCATTCTTTTTTTTTATTTAAACAAAATGCAGACCCTAAACAGTAGGGGTTCGACCCACATCTAATCTTTATTCTATTTTTTTATATATTTCAAAAATGCAAAGGCCATTCAGTATATATATATATATACACACACAATTTTAAACAAAATAGTTTGCTCATCAAATCTAAATGTATATGCATTCTTTGTATATCTGTATACCTATATATATATACATATAAACAATGACAAAGAGTTGAACAACATGTTTGGATTTGCGAAAAAAATAATATATATATATATATATATCCTAATATACATATATATATCAAACTAACTTTCTCAATAACACTAAACTTAAATACTATAGAATACTAATTTTCAGTTTTGTATCATAAAAATAATCCATTAGCATTTTGTTTTAAAAAAATTTAAATATACAAAAATATCTTTTTTTGAATAAAATCTATAAGGTAGAAATTATAATTTCATTTAAATTTTCAACCACTTATTTTCACAAACAACATATTAATAAATATGCAAATTTCAGAGCAACATAATAGAAAACAATACCTTTAATTTCTCTTTTTTTTTTATACACTAAAATTTATTCAGCAACACATTTTTTTGTAAAGAACAAATGACAACAAGTGTATTTTCTCTTGCATTTCTCCTTTACTCATAAACTCAACAACATAGAATAGTAAACAACTTTTTTTTTATAAACCATAAGAGTGCTCACATTACATTCTCACACAACAGCCAACATAATGGGAAGAAATAAACTTGTCAAAAATTGCAATAGGGCCTCAAAGGCCATGGCTCAAACTGCCAACAAAATAATATTACAACACTAAAATGGACTTCTCCCAAGCTCCATTTCTCCAATAAACACCTACAATAAGCAATACAACAAAAAGGGGAACCAAGCCACTACGAAAAGCCATCCTCCCTACCATAAACCCGCAAGTGGGTCACCCCCGAACTAGGGAGGTAGGAGTCACACGGTTGCACACACACACCACAACAAGCAACACAAAAACAACTCAACAATAACCAAGGATTAACACATAACAAAACTCATAAAAATGAGTTTGATGGGGGTAGGGAATGGACCCCTCTACACAAAAAGCCACTCCAGGATCTCAAAACACCAAGTCTCAAGGCCTCAAGCCAAAACCTCCAAAACACATATCTCCAAATAACTCAAAAAAACTATCATGGCACTCTTGCCATCAAAATGATCTCAACACCAAGAAAAAGCCCTCAAGGCTATAAGTAGCACAAAATAAGGAGATGACCTCAAGGAGGTTCACTCTCCCCTACCCCACACAAGTTGAGCCTTACCTCCTGGTGCAGAAGCACCTCGAAGACATTAAGAATCTGAGGATTCTATACATTTTATGTTATGTCCAAAATGTTATGTTGTAAGTCTTCGAGCCATATTGAAAGATTGTATACGTGTCATTCCAGATTGTAAACGAATTGAAAGAGATTATAACCGAACAAGTAGAATATAACCGATTGGCAGGGTGGTTGAGGAACGGTTCACCTTCCACCTTCTGTAACTGCCAATGTATGAGTCTTTAAATAGTGCGTCTGTATGTGAGCTAACAGACAGAGAGGAAAAAGAACAATTTGTATGTATAACCTCTGGAAGGAATAAAGTAGTTTTGTTCTTGGTCTAATTACAGAAATATCGTTTGGAGTCATTCCACTGGTGGATTTCTTTGAAATCAGTGGAATGACCTCCATGTAGTTAGATTTATTTCTGTTCTATAGCTTTCTGTAGTTTTCTGTGTGTTGTCCGTTCGGTTGCAAGATTGTTGCAGAGGAGGTTATCGGTGTGAAATCTATATTGTTTCACCGAAGATACAAGCCAGGTGTATAATGTTTATGTATGCGTGGACGTTTCGTGTATATCCTGCTATCATTTATCATGATTGTGATTGGTGAATATGCATTTTGAATAATACAAAGGTTGACTAATGGAAATGGTAAGGAAGACCGAAAGAACAAGTTGAGAAATGTATGTGAGAAGTCATCGGTGTGAGTATCGCCATCGGAAGAAGAAAGTTACACGGGGCCGATGGTAGGATCTCTCACCGATCGGGGAGATCATTATGAAGTGTTGCCGATGGAGAAGCGGGAGTTAGACGCTCATCGGTGTGACCGATAGCGTCGGCAGAAGATTCGAGGAGCTCGCCGATAGAATAATATCATGCCGATAGGCACATAATCGAAGCCACTCATCGCTGAGAGATATGTATCGGCGAAGGTCTCTTTCGTTTGACCGACGGTGTATAGTCTTGCCGATAGGCAAGAATATGGATATTTCGGTGTGACTTCTACTTTATCTGGCCGATCCACACTATAATGGCTATTTTGTGGGCCTTCCAAGGATTCCACAACCTGTGTTAATGTTCAATTGGGAACCCCTCTGCATCAAATTGGTATCAGAGCTCAGAAGATTCTGAGCGTGTAGATAGAGCGCCGAAGGCGGCAATCTACACCAGGAAGCATTGGTTTTTTTTTTGCTATTTGATTCTGTTATGAAGTTTTATGGTTGCAGGTGCAAGTTCACTCACTGCTGTAGGCAGACATGAAGGTCTGTCAAGAGGGCCAGAGGAGATGGTCCATTGGTTGTCGCCAACAGTCTTGGGGAGAGAGGCAAGAGAGGACTCCCAGGTGAGGGACAGAAGTGTTGTTGTAGCAGGAAGGAGTGAACTTCTGATGCACCTTGGAGGCAGCCAGTCAAACTCCATTAATAGGAGTCACAGTTAGAAGGTAAAGAGGAAGCAGCAGAGGCATCCAGTTAGCATTGAAGACATCGAAAAAGTCAAAAGATATTGCAGGCTTTTCACTGAGCATTTCCATGGGACATGGAAAATTTTCAAGTCTGGGAGTATGGTGCAGAAGCACCTCGAAGACATTAAGAATCTGAGGATTCTATACATTTTATGTTATGTCCAAAATGTTATGTTGTAAGCCTTCGAGCCATATTGAAAGATTGTATACGTGTCATTCCAGATTGTAAACGAATTGAAAGAGATTGTAACCGAACAAGTAGAATATAACCGATTGGCAGGGTGGTTGAGGAACGGTTCACCTTCCACCTTCTGTAACTGCCAATGTATGAGTCTTTAAATAGTGCGTCTGTATGTGAGCTAACAGACAGAGAGGAAAAAGAACAATTTGTATGTATAACCTCTGGAAGGAATAAAGTAGTTTTGTTCTTGGTCTAATTACAGAAATATCGTTTGGAGTCATTCCACTGGTGGATTTCTTTGAAATCAGTGGAATGACCTCCATGTAGTTAGATTTATTTCTGTTCTATAGCTTTCTGTAGTTTTCTGTGTGTTGTCCGTTCGGTTGCAAGATTGTTGCAGAGGAGGTTATCGGTGTGAAATCTATATTGTTTCACCGAAGATACAAGCCAGGTGTATAATGTTTATGTATGCGTGGACGTTTCGTGTATATCCTGCTATCATTTATCATGATTGTGATTGGTGAATATGCATTTTGAATAATACAAAGGTTGACTAATGGAAATGGTAAGGAAGACTGAAAGAACAAGTTGAGAAATGTATGTGAGAAGTCATCGGTGTGAGGATCGCCATCGGAAGAAGAAAGTTACACGGGGCCGATGGTAGGATCTCTCACCAATCGGGGAGATCATTATGAAGTGTTGCCGATGGAGAAGCGGGAGTTAGACGCTCATCGGTGTGACCGATAGCGTCGGTAGAAGATTCGAGGAGCTCGCCGATAGAATAATATCATGCCGATAGGCACATAATCGAAGCCACTCATCGCTGAGAGATATGTATCGGCGAAGGTCTCTTTCGTTTGACCGACGGTGTATAGTCTTGCCGATAGGCAAGAATATGGATATTTCGGTGTGACTTCTACCTTATCTGGCCGATCCACACTATAATGGCTATTTTGTGGGCCTTCCAAGGATTCCACAACCTGTGTTAATGTTCAACTGGGAACCCCTCTGCATCACCTCCAAATGGAGGTGCTCTCACCAAACTCCCAACCCACATAAAAATGAAAATAACAATAACAAAAAAATCCACAAACACAACATAAATGAAATATGCAAGGGTAAATGGCCATAGCCATGGAGCTTACCTTCAAAAGCCCTAAAAATGGAAGCACGTTTGGTGATGAGCTCCAAGTTTCTCCAAATCTTCCAATCTCTAAATTTTCTCTAACTCCCCAAAAGAAACTCCAAGAATAGAAAGAAAATCCCAAAATGCAAGAACCCCACACTCATCAACGAGAGGAGGTAATATAGGCCTTCTAATTTGGCCTTGAGGAATAAGAAGGTGACACTTGTCACCTTCTCATTCCTCTTCCCATGCCACTTGCAAGGGAGAGGAAGTGTGAGGATGACAAGTGTCACCCTCCAATTCCATCCCAATCCTCACCTTATCCACTTGTGTTTTCACACATATGTGAGAGAACATGTGGTGAGGTGGCAATCCCCTTCAAGCCTCCATGAGGATAAGGGCTGCCATATGGTATCCTCTTATTCTCCAAGAGAGTCATCTCCCTCCAAGATGCTCACACATGTGTGAGAGTCTTGGAGGGAGATCCCACACACTTGGGAGTCTTGGAGACCTCCCAAGTCTTATTGGTGAAGGGATCCCCAAACTTTGGGAAGGGAGATGAGTTTTTTCCAAAGCATGACTCATCTCCTACCCTTAGCCATTTCAAAATTCGTCACTTTGACTAAACCTCAATTTAGAGTGACCAAAAGTGAGTTACCCCAAGGTTTAGTTAGTCAAAATTGACCCTAGACCCATGGGTAGCCACCTAGAGTAAGTTTTGGGACACTAAGGTTCATCTAGGGAGTCATAAATCCACTTTAAATGGCCCAAAAATAAAAACAATACCGAGTGGTGTAAAACAATAAAAATTATACAACATATGATATAATTTAATTTAAACAAAGGGGTACTAGGCCAAAATAATAAAACAATAAGCACTTAAACAACATTCGAATCAAACATGATCCTCATCCCTCTTGGGAATGGATTGAATTCATAGGGAATAACATATGTGTGGTTACTACCTCTAATTTCCCGTGGCCTGGGAATATACTCCTACACATCTAGATCAAGTGTCAATCATATCATGAATAATCATAGCCGAAACAACTAGAATTAAATTCATGCCATTGAATACAACATTAATCATCTACAACATAATTCAGTATTAAACTGCATTTTCTATCTAATGTCACATAATCATCATCACATAAAGAACTAGAAATCACATCAATAATATCATCTAATATATCTCGTATGTCTAGTCTCAACATAGCATCAAAATATGATCAAATCAAATCACCATATGTCGAATCAATGTCGAATCAAAATCAAGAGATATAATCAAATCTGCATAATGGAACAATAGTCTCTAAAAGTATGATAATGTCATCAACTGAAACGTAAAACGATCAAAATATGGAAGGAAAAATAATCGGCCTAACATAATCCATTGACCATGGATGAAGTGTTCGAAAAAGCTACTAAACAAGGACAGAAGCTGCAGCATATAGCAAATTACTGTAAGAGTCAAGATGTGAAGAGTGGGAATAAAAGGTATTAGAATGATAGTAGCAATCAAGGGAATAGTAAGCACCAGATAAGGAATCTTAAAAGAGGCAATAACTACCAGGAAAAGAACAATGGGAACCAAGGTGGAAATAACAATAAGAGAGGTAACTATGGTAACAATGGTAATAATAACAAGAGGGACATGCCAGCTAGACACAGAGGACCCAGAGATGGATGTTACACTTGTGGAGGAGAGCACTATGCTAGTGCATGTCCTCGTCGAATAGAGAATCAGAGAGATGGAAATCAACAGGGAGCTCCTCAACACCAGATTCATGCCGATGTAGATCATCGTCAAGCGAATTTCCAAGCTACACCCATACAGATGTCCGGTAAGCTCTTTGGCTTTCCAGATTCTATTTTAATTGATACAGGAGCCACAGAATGTTTTGTTGATCCAAAAGTTGTAGCTAAGTTATCTGTAAAACCTAGACACATGGAAAATTCTTGGATGGTGCTGTATGGTAACAATGTAGAGAAAAGAGTAGATTCATGTCTAGTATGCAATGAATTAGATCTTCCTACTTTCCAAACACAAGTCAATCTCTATGTTGCACCTCTAGGATCTTATGATGTGATTCTTGGAATCAATTGGTTGTCTGAACATAAGTCTTTAGTAGGTTGTGAAGAGAAAGTAGTAAAATACCTTGATGACTTTGGGAATCAGGTAGAGTTACATGGATCTAGAACACCCCTTAATCTAAGATAGATATCATCTATGTAATTGAAAAAGGCAAAAAGAAAGGGTTGTTCTATCTATGTCATGAAGATAAGAGATCTAGATAATTAGGAACCATCTTTTGACAAGTATCATATTCTTAGAGAATTTAAAGATGTCTTTTCTGATGAGTTAACAGAACTACCACTTAAAAGAGAATTTGATTTTTCTATAGATCTTATGCCAGGAACAGAACCTCAATCAAAAGCACCTTATCAAATGACCACAACAAAACTATATGAATTGAAGGCACAGTTAGAAGAATTGTTAAAACAAGGGTTTATCAGACCTAGTGTGTCACCTGGGGCGCACCAGTCATCTTCGTAAAGAAGAAGGATGGAACATTGAGATTGTGCATTGACTACAAAATTCTCAACAAGGCAACTATTAAGAACAAATATATGTTTCCTAGGATAGATGAGTTGTTCGATCAGATGAAAGGTGCAAAGGTATTCTCTAAAATAGATCTTAGATCCGGTTACCATCACTTACAGATTAAGGACAAGGATATCTCTAAAATAGCATTCAGAACATGATATGGTCACTACGAGTTCACAGTAGTACCATTCGAGTTAACTAATGCACCAACATCATTCATGAACTTGATGAACAGTGTGTTCAGGAATTGTCTTGATGAGTTTGTGTTGGTCTTCCTTGATGACATTCTGATTTATTCAAACTTAGTAGAGGAGCATGAAAGACACTTGAGAATAGTCTTGCAGTGTTTGAGAGAAAGAAAACTTTTTGGTAAGTTATCTAAATGCACATTCTACCAGAGTAAAGTGCACTATCTTGGCCACGTAATTTCAGCAGATCGGATAGCAGTAGATCCTAAAAAGATCAAGGCAATAATGGAATGGCCCACACCACAAACTGTAACTGAGGTTAGAAGTTTTATGGGGCTTGCAGGATACTACAGGAAATTTGTAGATGCATTCTCGACAGTTGCAACACCCATAACCTCATTGCAGAAGAAGGGTAAGAAGTTCGATTGGACAGAGAAATGGGAACATGCTTTTCAGTTGTTGAAGGAGAAACTCACATCAGCACCTATTTTGACCATACCTAATCCAAATGGTCATTTCACAGTGATTACAGATGCTTCTGGTGAAGGTGTGGGAGGAGTGTTGATGCAGAATGGAAAAGTAGTGGCATATGAATCAAGGAAACTGAAACAACATGAGTCAAATTATGCACCTCACGGTCTCGAGTTGTCTTCCATTGTTCACGCACTGCAAATGTGGAGGCACTATCTCTTGGGTAAGCCATTTGAGCTTAAGACAGATCACCTAGGACTCAAATATATCTTCACTCAACCTAATCTCAATGCTCGACAACATAGATGGCTTGAATTCCTTAGTGAGTATGACTTTGGAATCAAGTATATTAAAGGCAAAGATAATAGGGTAGCAGATTCTCTTAGCAGGAGACGACATCTGGCTACAATGGTGACTTCTAGAACCAATTTGAGACAGCAGGTAATCCAAAACTTGCAAGGAGATGAGCACTATGATCGGGTTAAGCAAGCATTAGAAGCAGACCCCACAGATCATTGATTTGATGGGTATGTCATAGAATCAGATGGGCTTCTGAGATATCAAGGGAGAATGTATATCCCAGATTCAGGTGAATTGAGGAAGTTAGTTCTCGAGGAGATTCACAGTGCTCCATATTCTGGACACCCAGGAGTGACCAAGACAATGGAAGGATTGAGACCATTGTACTTTTGGCCTAAGCTTCAGAAGGATGTGACCGAGTTTGTAGCTCGATGTTTAGAGTGTCAGTGTGTTAAGGCAGAACATGTCCATCCTGCAAGATTGCTTTATCCACATAGTGTACTTGAATACAAGTGGCAAGTGATTAGCATGGACTTTATTCATAGTTTGCCCATGTCGAAGAATCGGCATGATGTCATATTAGTGGTGGTTGACAAACTGACGAAAGTGGCTCATTTCATTCCGGGAAATCTCACAGATGGGTCGTTGACCTTAGCAAAGAAGTTTGTCCAGGAGATCTTTTGACTACATGGAGTGCCAGAGACGATCATCTCAGATCGTGACACTCATATGACCTCTAGGTTTTGGACCACGCTTAATGCAGCTTTGGGAACAAAGTTGAACTTTAGTACAGCTTATCACCCTAAAACATATGGTTAGACGGAGAGAGTCAACTAGGTAGTGGAGGATCTTCTAAGGATGTATTGTATGGACCAGCAGTACAAATGGGAGGAATATCTACCATTGGTAGAGTTTGCTTATAATAATTCCTACCATGCATCTTTAGGAATGGCACCTTTTGAGGCTCTTTATGGTTGCAGGTGTAGAACTCCAATTAGTTGGGACAGGGTTGAAGATCGTATAGTAGTTGGACCTAACATGTTGAAAGAAATGGAAGATCAGATGAGGCTAATCAAAGAGAAATTGAAGCAAGCCTCGGATAGACAGAAAAGTTATGCAGATAAGAACATAACTTTCTGACAGTTCTCAGTAGGTGACGGTGTTTCTGAAGGTCAAGCCACATAAGAGTTTGATTTCATTTGGAAAGGCATCCAAACTAGCTCCAAGATTCATAGGACCTTTCGACATTCTCGAAGTGATCAATCCAGTTGCATACAGACTTGCACTACCACCAGCTCTCACCAAGATCCATAATTTTTTCATGTGTCTTTGCTCAAACCTTATCATCCTGATGTTTTGCATATTCTTGATTGGCATGCTCTGCAGGTACAGGATCCAGGAGTGGTGCTAGTGGAGCCCATTCGAGTCTTGGAGAAGCACAACGTTAAGTTGTGTAATCGAGACATAGTGCAGTATAAGGTCCAATGGGACCAGTACTCAGTGGATAGTGCCACTTGGGAGGATGCTTTTGATATTGACAAATCTTTTCCGCATTTGGGAAAATAGAATAGAAATTTTATTTTATGCATATTCAGATACTTTGATACTCAGATGATGATACATTATTGTTTTGACACTTTATTTGTTTGTTGATGTAATAAGACATCGAGACGATATCTCTTCCAACTGGGGAAGGATGTCACATCTCAAAAATTTTAGATTTACCTCATTAGTTAATTACCAGTAAGATTATGGAACAATAGTAGATTTACATTGGATATGTTATGTTATTGGTTAAAATTCGGTTGCCTCGGCTATATTTTGGCCTAACTTATTGATAGTGCGATGAGTTTGAGTGTCTGCAGGTCTTGTCGAAGGACAAGAGCATGGCTCAGGAAGAGGGGATCTAGCTTTTTGGCAACATGTGTTGGGTTCTATCTAGTTCTTTCACACACATCACGTAGTTGCATATGCATAATTGAATAGATTTTAATTCATTAATTGTGAATAATCGTTTTCAAATGCATGATGTGTTTTCTTAAATTAAATGTCTTTTTTAATTATGTTTCAAATGATGTTTGGTATTTAAATAAGAATATATATATATATATGATTGTATTTTTAATAAATAATAAAATATTGTCTAAAGATGTTCGGAAGACAATATGCTTCTTAAATTAAATAAAAATAGTAAAATAATATTAAAATAGTTTTATTATATTTAGAGTTTTTGAATAAAAATAATTAAATAAGTTCATGTCACCATGCGATAATAAGTTCAAAAAGATATTATTATTAATGTTATTTTTAAATTGTTTATTCTCAAATTTGGTTGGAAAGAGAGCATGCAAACTGAAACTTAATTGGAGTTCTCAAATCGATCTATAACATCCAAACAAAAGAGAGGAAGTTGTTAAAAAGGGGGAGAGATCAAACAGATCAGACCACCACGAATTTTACAGAGAAAGGAAACCACGTTTGGAGAGGAAATCTTCTGAGTATAGTACGACAAAAACTTGGAAGACTACAGGCGACAGGAGAAAGGAGGACAGCAGCAGACGTCACCAGCTATTGCCTCATCACCAATGCCATCTTTTCCAGGTTCTTACCTAGTTTTTCTTACTTTTTAAAATGACTATGTTTTTTTTGCTGTTGAAAGTAGATCTTTTCTGTCTGGTTTGGGCGATCCTTGTGTGCTAATTAGAACCATGATTAATGCTAGCCGATTATACCTTTTGATGGCTATGTTATTCCTGGCCACTATTCTTTGTTTGGCTGAATAACTCTCCCTGAGTCGACCTCCTTCTAAACGCTTGACTACTACGGCCTATTCCCTGAGTCATTTCTATCTGGCGATTTTCAAACCAAATCAAACTTTATATATGATGGTTGTATCTTATTGTTGGCCGATCTCTCCTATGGCCACCTATTTTCCTAGTCACTTCTAGCTAAGGAAATGGAGTAAATTATGCCTGGCTGTTGTCCATGATTGTGTCGTCCTCTTCATTCTCGGCCTAGGCAACTTGCTACTAGATCGATCTGAGTAGGTTGGTCAACTGTGGTATCTGGAGTCGTCCTTCATCTAAGTGTATGCCTGAGTAAATTAAAAACTGCTAAATCCTTAACATAGCCGTCGTTTCCTTATGGTCGTTTGCCTTAGATGTGGTCGACTGTAATGACATGCCATTTTTAATTTTTTTTTAGGATGATTACTATTCTTTGCTGGCCGATTCAACCCATGCTTGGGTGATCCATGTAGAACGATCCCTCTTCTTGCTGTCACAAAAACTATCTGATCTTCTGGCGTTGAACCAGACTGTAGTTTCTGTATATCTCGGATCTAGAATTTAAACTAAACTAGACCCTCTTATATCGCTATTTTATTGACTGGTAAAAATATCACATGACTATATTTAATTTGCATTCTGGCTAGAAATGAATAGTAGGTTACACAAATTGACCTCTTTTTGTTAAACAGCAAATCTCTAACTTTAGATAAATTGTTATTCTTGTAGCATCTTTATTAAAATCTCTGAATCTAAGTAGAAATCAGTTATGACAGTAAACTATGTATTTTACATAAACTGGAAACTACTATCTTCCTGTAGTGTAATGCCCCTCGCTTTTTTGCTTGTGATAGATGTTATTTTCATATTGCTTTATGTCAGTTCTGGAACAGTTGATAGTTTTATATTGCATAATTACAGTTTCGAGACATTTGGACTAGTATGTATTGGTTTATGCTCTCCTTAATCTTGATGGACTATGTTCGATGGATGTATTGAGACATGTGTTATGAGTTTTGAAGACTTTATGATTACTTCAGTTATGATGAAATGGATATGCTTAGTGATGGTTAGAAAATATCATGTTTATGCTTCTGATTATATTCTTGTGTTGGAGCGGGGACGGTGTAGTACTGCTCGGATCGAGCACCCTACTACGCCGCGATTCTCTGTCTCGGTGTGTGTGATATATATATATATATATATATATATATATTCTTGTGTTGGAGCGGGGATGGTGTAGTACTGCTCGGATCGAGCACCCTACTACGCCGCGATTCTCTGTCTTGGTGTGTGATATATATATATATTTACAGTTGATCATATATAACCCATTGGTTTCCCACGCAAGTTGCAGGTACCGAGCCTCGACTCCACCTGATTTAGCAGGTCTGAGCGGGCCCTACACCATGGATAAGGTGATGGAGATAATATGAGGTGTTTACCGCTAGGTCAATTTCAGTCCTTGTCGTAGTCTTGTGTACTTGTCGTCATCTTGGGTCCTTGCCACAGTCTTGTGTTGTGATGCGACATTGTCCCTTGGTTCTTGTGGTTGGTCATCGAGGGTTGTGGAGCGTTGTTAAGTTGTTATACCTGTTTATGTATTCTTTGTATTTTTATGACCTTACAGTATTGGTATAGTCGTAAAATAGGAATATTGTTTGTGTTAAGCCTTTTATTGACAAAAATTAGTTATTGTAATGTTGTAAACATTTATGAAGGTATTTAGTGCATAGTTGTGTTCAAATATTCCTTTTAGGTGATTAATTTAATGATTGTTTATGCCGGATATAATTAGAGATTTGAGAATCTCTATGTTCGGAGAAATTTCAAATTTTCTTTATGGAGTGGGATTGTGCAGTTAATGGGGAGTTATTGGAATTTATGGATTGCCTATTTTTGGTCTCAGAAAGTTTGGCATGAAGGGGGTTTTTATGTCTGTGATTTTGAGATTTTGGGGGGGGGATTTTGTTCTAAGAGAGGAGACAAGTTACAGAGAAATTTTGTTTGTGAAGAAAGAGAAGGAAATTCAAAAAGAAGATTAAAATTCTGGAGCATTTGGTACGGGTATGTCTTGTAAACTTCTACATTTCTTGTTTTGTTGCTCTGAAGTATTAGAGTTCTTGTTGAGTTCTTTTAGATGGTCACTCTGGCCTGTAAACTCCTTGCTTTTGTGTTGATTGCTCTGTGATTTTTTTGTCTGTAAACTAATTGGAACCTTTCCTCATTGGTCAATCATTATGAGGGCACCCTTGCTGAATCCATTTTGTGCTTTTCACGTAGTCATTGCAATCCATGAGACTTCATCTCTCTCTGAGGAATTTCTAATAATCAGTGCACATGCCATACCTATACTTCCTTCAATTGCAAATCTATTGCATGCATATCCAATGTTCATTACAACTTCATGCATGGGCAATTTGCCAAATCAACTTGTGGCCCTGGGTCTTCATATTCATTCATGTCTACCAGAGTGTTTATGCTTGTTCAGTAAGATTGTCTTAACTGCAATCGTGCTATCATTGCATTCCTTAAGATGACATCTCCTCGAAGCATTTTGACAAACCGTTCACACTTTTCCATTTTTGCATGTATGTTTATCAGACAATGACAACTTAAATGTTCAATACAAATCTTCTTGAAAATATTGCCTTGATGTATATGCGTACCTTGTTCTTCAGATCCCATTTGTGCACAGGTGGGCAGATCGCCGATAAAGACTATGGAGTGGGATTTGAACTTGCCAATAGCAATTGCTCGATTATCCCTAGGGTTCATATAGCTAATCCATTCTTGCTCATACCCTGAGATCATTGCATTCCAAATGTCCACATTTTTTTTTAAGAGGCACTCTGTCGAGCGTTTCCCGTGACTTGCATTTACTTTCGCATTTTGCATACATGTTACCTAAGCTCACACATCATCCTCACCCGAGTTCTTTTGGGATGCCAAACTCTTCAAGAATTCCAACTTCTGCAAATTAAACTAAAACTTAATTCGATGCTCAGTTTTGGCACTAAGGAATTTGCTATCAATCCTAAACAGTCATTGCCATGATGATTTGTGCCACCAAATTTGCTTCCACATTTGCCTCTGCTAAATGCGCCATCTCTGAAACATTCGACATAATTTATCTTGTAGTTGAAACCTAAAATCCTTAAGAAATTTCAACGAAATGCTCTCCTCTCATTTATCTCGACTAAAATCTTGTCTTATGTTTAATCTCTGCCGAAATCATTAAAGTAGAAAACTCTTCATCTTACACTGGAGGATCCCACATTTAGAAGATATTGTAGATCCGTCTGTTAGCAAATTAGGTATATGCCCTCTCAACAACAAACTTCTATTTTGATGTAATTCTGGTCGGTGTCCCAAATAGGCAACTTTCTTTTATTAAAATCCGTATGCTTGGTAGGATTTGAGTTGACATCTTCTGGGTAGACTGTAGACTTCTCTTTGTTGGTTATAGTTTTGTTTGATGTTCTATGGGTTGAATAGGGGAGTCAGGGTGGTATTGTAGATTTGTGTGTAGCTTATGCGAACCAAATACTATTTAACTATTATATTATATCAATTCTCTTATAACCGTTGTGGTATAACCATAATCTTTTGGATATTGGAAGTAGTATTTTGTTAGGCAATCCGTATAGGTTATAGTAGTTGTTCGAATCGTATATTTTCTCTAGTGACTTAAATTTATTGGACAAATTTAGAGGTGACTTTTAGAACTTGCCCTTAGCTTATATGTTATAATATAGAATGTCCATATCTGTTTTGTTAAAAGGGAGAATTAAGAACTATGTAGCTTATTTCTATTAATTATAATATTTCTTTTCACATATTTATGGTAATTTAAAGGATTGTTAGGGATTATCTAAATTACCTTCCTCTTTTATTTTTCTTCTACTAGACATTAGAATGTAATAGAGTTAATATAGCATAGCATTCATGCTTGGGTATGGTTATTGTTCATCTCAATAATTGGAAAATAGCTAGTTTAGATACTTTATTTATTTATTTTTTTGAAGACCTAGCATTTTTCCAACTACTACATGTAGGAATTTAGATTTATTTTACAATCCACCTAAATAATATATTATGTTAGTTTAGCTATCGGATCATGCTAATTAAGTTTGGCTTTCATTATACCTAATTAGACTAGAAGTTTGTTGAGTCTTGTAATTGTGCCTTGTATTTTAGTGCAATGGTGTACATGTGAGTTCCGTGAGATGTTAAGTTGGTAAGTGTCATGGTTGGTTAGTTATTTTTGATTGTCATGATAGATATGTGTAATTCTAGAGACTTGTCACCTTGGAATCTAGTGCAGTTTTGTGGCAAGGTCATTTTGGTGTTGTGCTTTCTCATTCTGTTGACCCCTGGTCGTTTTATAATCATGGTCGTGGAACCTAGTTTCCCTAACAGGAAAGATGATGTAGTAACCTGGTAAAGAACTTCTTTATTGACTCCAGAGGCTTAACAGTTGTCTTGTGCTTGTGTCAGTTGGTTTCTAGATGGTGTTGTTTTAATTTTTCTTGAAGGTAATCAAGGGCTTATTGTTGAGGCCAAGTGAATGACATATGTATTAGAATGGTATCTTTTTGTGCCTTTATCCTTGCATGATGTGGTTTGACTGATTGGTCAGAGAATGCTAAGGGAGTGGCTTCCGTGGTGGGGTCGGCGCCTAGTGAGAGGTCCCCTGGGTAACCCCATGGAAGTTGTAAGCAAGTGAAAATCTAATAATGTATTTAGGAGGGTTGGGTAGTAATACACTTAACAAGATAAATTATGTGACCTCACCCACACCTTGAGTGCTCTCATAGGCTAAGGGAGGGATGAGAAGGCCTGGTTGGCAAGGCCGACCTCCTCGTCTTCATGAGAGGACATGTCGGCTCCGCATGTGTCACCCTATGGGGCCGGCACCTAGAGAGAGGCTGCCAGGGTAACCATAGATGGGGGCCAGCTTCTGGTGAGAGATAGCCTAGGTAACCCATGTTAGGGCCATGCAATGACACTCTCCTTACGCGATTCAGTTACTTTCTCTTCATCCTTGTTGGTACCTCTAGAGTGTGGTCTTGTCTTCATGATTGATCTAGTCTGATGTTTTGATCTGTCTGGTTGAGTACTGTCAGGTCTGTGCAGTCCTTTCATCACGTTTGTCTTCATGGAGTCTGGTATTGATATTTGTGTTCTTGACCGCAACCTTGACCTAGTGGTAATCCTCTTGTTATCTCTTAGCTCGGTGGGGTGGACCTCAGGGTTCCACATGGTTAGGAGGTAGAGCTATCCATTGGTTTTCTTAGAGATTCAGTTTGAGCCTTGTGCGGAGATGTTCCAGTTTCAGGTGGTTTCATTCTTCAGCAGTGTTGTATATCTTCTTATGTACTATTTTGTAAATCGACGAGATCGATCTTGCAATCTTGTATTCTTGCAATCTTGTACTCTTGCAATCTTGTATTCTTGTAACCTTGTAATCTTGTAATTTAGAACTGAGACTATGTAATCAAATTATATTGTTGTTGTAAAAGTTATTGGGTTAGTTAGCTCTGCAGATTGATGGTTATCACTCTTATGGTTTTACTTAATTTCCTAATGCAGTTATGTTGCCCTAGAGTGGTTAGAAGTGTACCTTTCCTTTTTAATGTGTTTTATAATATCTTTGGATCCTGCCTTGTACTTTATTGCTTTTTAAAAAAAAATAGTTTTGTTTTCCGCTCTAGTTAAACTAACACTCTAGGGTTGCATGACGGGACATTACATGTAGCCAAGACAATAGATCTTATAGTTGTGTTAAAACCATTTTGAAACTTGTTAGAAAGTTATTCGAATTGAAATGAATGATAAAGAAAACAAATAAACTGATAAAATAACACACTGGCAATCAAAGACAATATTTTATCTTACTTCTTGAATGTTGTTAAATGAATGTTTTTCTTGCTCTAAATCACTATTTTTACTCCTGTTATAGTTCTTGTCGCCACAACGACAGGAAGTCTGTTGCATGATTTTCTTGAGTTTTAAATAAACCTCCTGTCACAGAAATGACAGGAAGGCAAATCTGAGAATTACATTTATTATTATTGAAAGAATTAAATGACTGAACTAGTGAATTGCTTCTTAGTATATTACATGCATTGAATGTTTTGGGAAAGAGTAAGAATTGATTATTAAAAACTTGTACTTCTGAATTAGTGAAAGAAAATAGATGTTTGCATTCCCTATGTTTTATTCTTCTTTATTGTGTATTGTTGGAAAGATTACCTTTCGGGACGGGTGTCGAGTATGGAATAACAGGGAAGTAGGTTTTCATTTTCGAAACCTATATGCCGTTATACGATTAATGCTTTGGCCAAAGCTAATGAGATATTTAAATAGACATATATACCATTATAGTAAATGGTTGATAGCCTAGTATTCATTTTTATATTTCTGTGCCATATCCTATTGATGAGATGCTGCATTCATGATAGTAATGCATGTAGATCGATAGACACACACCAGATTCCACCCTGTATATGTTTACAGATTGCTAGGCTCTTCGAGCAGGGTCGGGCATCCTTCAGTTTGGAGGATACCAGGGAAGCGCAAGCTTCGAGGTTGGGCAGAAAAAGCGCCTGAACCATGTTCTTGTCCTTTGATTCAGTAGATGGCCGGTTGGTCGATGGTGGTTGAGAACTATTTGTCAGATTTTTATGATATTGATCACCTTGTACTTCTATTGTTTCAAAGATTTGTAAGGCTTGGTGCCAATATTTGACACTTGTAATATAATTGATTTTTACATACTCTGTAATTGACTTCAGATGTATACATATGTATTGTAATCATGATTATACTTTAAACTTATAAATTCAAAGATTGCTTAGATTCTTGAAAATAATCAAAATATATTTTCTTCTGAATGATGAATAAAGTTAATTTACCTTACTTTAATTTACTTGCAATAATTCTATGTTTTACTTCAGTCTTTAATTATTGTGAATAGTTGCGTACTTTACATATGCCCACCATGCGTTTCTTGTGGACCTTGGGAATTTTGCACTAGGGAAATGGGAATCTTAGAATTATAAAAAAGAGGGCCTCAAGTAAAGTTAAAATAAGTTATCTTATAATTAAAGTTTATTTTAAATAATTCCTCTCAAATATCAATAAAGGGTCATTAAGGAAATTTAAAGAGTTATGTCTTTTGGAGTGAAACTCTATTTAAGAGAGGCCAAGCAAGGAGAAGGAGGCATATGGATCAACAATTCTATTTTATGATTTCTATTCCTTGTTGGAGCATTGGACTTCAGTTCAATTAACCTGAGGACAAAAATCCTCTAGGTCTAGAATTATAGGACCAAAACCCCCCGATTTCCATTACTAGATTAGTAGACAAAAAACCCTAATTCAAACTTGGGGCGATCTCACCCAGAGATTGCATATGAGCTTCAAAGTGACAAGCAAATTGAAATTATGATGAAATCTTTGTTGTATCTATGCTGAAGAAATCTACAGTTCATATTGGTGTGCACATTGAAGAGCAATTTCCCATCTACATAGAATTGAAGGTGCTAATATTCAAAGAACAACATCGATTCATATTATTATTCATTCATTGCAAGATTCATAAGTGGTAGCAAAATTCATATTATTATTCAAAGAGCAACGATTAATATTATTCCAACATTCTTCAAGAGCTGTGATTTATATTCTAGAGATTCAAATTGAGAGGTTTCGAGTTGTGTTTGGGCCGACCTTTGTGCCAAAATTCTAATAGCCATTCCTTGATAAAATCTGACATTCCTTGATAAAAATCTATGATTCATGTTGGAGGGTGTGCAGGTTTCATTCCTTAAAGGTGGTGTTTCATCCTATACTCCAAACACTGCCAATTGTAGTAATTCCAACTATTCCTCAAGCGCTACATCTTGTATGAATGAATGAATAGCTTTTAAAGTCCACAAGGCTAAAAATAGCCTATGGGACCACCAACCTAGCTGTTTTAGTCTTCTACACTTTAGTCCTTTTCCTATTCAAAGTGATGATGAGCTCCCCAAACTTCACAAAATTCTCTTTGCTGAATAAGCTTTGCCAAGAAAGAACTGTCAAACTGCTGGAATACTTGTCCCTAATGTCCTTGAAAGCCTCACACTGCATAATAAAGTGTTTTTCCAATTCAACTGCCCCGATATTGCAAAAAATACACACCCGTTCTTCCCATGCTTCTTTAGGCTTTTTCCACCGCCACCGGAGTTGGTGAGAGTTAGTTCTTAATTGAGCAATAAGAATCTTAGCTCTCCACGAAATACAAGCCCCTATGTACACTTTTTGTTGATGGTCACAAGTGGGGTTGAATTTGTCAATATAATATTTCTTCTTCCTCCCAAGCACTTTCCCCCATAAACGCTTGGGAAACTTATCCATAACAAAAGTCTTGACCTCTTTGTTATTAGTGGGGCAAGTATTCAAGTAGATATTCCATTTGCTCATCCATTTGCTGTTTTGCCTCATCCAAGTCTTCTTTCTTTCACCTATGGTGTCGTTGAACACAACTTTAGGCCATCTACCTACCTCCATTTGCTCAATTCTTTTCAAATACCTTATTAGACGCATCATAGCAATAGCTTCAATAGGAGCTACCCCTGTTTCACATAGCATTATCTCATAAGGAACCAAACCTTTTATTTTGAACTTGCTTGTGATCAAACGTTTTTGACTTTTCTCAATTTGTTTCCACTTTGAATTTGAAGTGCTGCTAGCCCACAATTCACAACCATAAAGTACCACCGGAAGCACCAAAAGACCAAAAAGAACCTGTGTAGTGTTCCAATCCCATAACTCTGCCTCTCTGCATCTATTTTGAAGAGCATATAACGCTTTCCACCCTCCCAAAGTTCTCTTCTTTCTACAACTCTCCCAACTAAGCTTGTTGTTGAAGTCAAACCCAAGATATTTGAACTCTATTACTTCTTTTCCAGAATATTGCCTTCAAAGTAAAACTTGTGTTGGTTCCTCTTTCTTTTGTTGGAGAAGATCAATCCCTATTGAGTTGAGTTAAAAGAGGCCGAGGATTTCATTGGCTAAATATTTCAAGTTTTGGTCACTCAAAGAAGGGTTTGATCAAAATCTATTTGAAAGACAATCTATGCAATAAATAAAGCCTATTTTGGTTATGTTGAGAGCCGCTTCTGCAAGGCTAAGTATTATTGCTATTCATTTTAGGAGAATTATTGTCCATAATTGTTGGATATATAATTCTATAAAACAAATAATAACATTTGTTTGTTTTTCCTTGTGAAGCTAACTCTTAAAAAATTTGTTGAAGAAAATTAAACTTAATTCAGATATTACAAAATATTCCATTCAAGATATTACACAACACCCTAACGTGCAAGTTTGAACATTTTGTGCTTAAGTCAATGAAGTAACTAGTAGTTAGGATTGAGTCAACTTGGACCCATGTTTAAATTTGATTTTGAAATTTTGGAGGTCAAATTTGTTGCTACGATTTTGAACTAGGTTTAGTTCCACACTTGCAATTTGACCCGAAAATAAGAATAATGAATTTGAAGATTGGGTTCAAATCCTTGGGATGTGTGGAGTTAA
The DNA here is from genome assembly GCA_027924645.1 of Cunninghamia lanceolata. Classification (NCBI taxonomy): domain Eukaryota; kingdom Viridiplantae; phylum Streptophyta; class Pinopsida; order Cupressales; family Cupressaceae; genus Cunninghamia; species Cunninghamia lanceolata. The sequence goes on along the minus strand of BSBN01001152.1, from coordinate 14,478,109 downwards.
GTTCAATTGAGTCTTTAGTTAATTGCCAACTTTTACATAGAAACATGCCCCTTATACACTAATCATTGCCTATGAGACAAACAAATCAAAGTGAATCCAAAATAGGGAAAAAATACGAGGTATGCACTTTTCACCCTTACAATCTTTAATTTAAAAAAACCAATAGTTTTTATTAATTCACTAGAGCTAATTGCATGAAGTATGATATGTCTCCAATACATTTCTAAATATAAATTTACTTTCCACCCTTACAATCTTCAATTTGAAAAAATCAATAATGTTATTAATTTACTAGAGCTAATTACATGAAACATCATACATTTCTAAATATAAAATTACATGATTAAATATACACAAAATTAATTAAAAAACACATGTTAAGAAATGTCTTATTTTTAATCAAAATTAAATAAAATACTATAAAAATACTATAAAAGACTTCAATTTTTAATTTAAAAACAAATTATTTTAATCAAAATATTCTTGATTAATTGAAAATGAGAACAAATAGGTTGTGTAAAGATCATGAAAAACATTAATATTATGTGATCTTTGTCAGTTTACTTCTGGATTAAATGGTGTTTTAGATTTTTGCATAACATTTCTGATCAGACTGCCTGATCCATCATCAGGATAGAACAATTAGAAGAGAATGCATAATAAAATTGCTCAGTTTGCTTCTGGATTAAACTGTCTTTCAGATTTTTGCGTAACATTTCGGATCAGACTGCCTGATCCATCATCAAGATAGAACAATGAGAAGAGAATGCATAATAAAATTGCAGGGGAATTAGCATAATTATGTGAGCTGCTTGCCAAACAAAACAAAAGAAAAAACAATTTACTACCAAACCGAGAGTACAAACCACTTCGCCCCAGGCTGGGCGAAAGCAACAATCTCAACAATAAAGCTATTTACCTATTTGTAAGAATGAAAAACACAGGCAACTTTTCATATAACAATACCCCAGGCCAGCTAAACCTAATCCAATAAGATCTACATCAAATGATAACAAATGAACCTACAGTAAATACAAATTTAGAGCAGTAGGGTAAGACTCTGCACTACTTGTGCTGGCCTTTTCCGTGCAGCAGTTGAGGCGGCCATTGCCTTGCCAATCGCCAGGTTTTAAACTTAAGGGGTATTTATACATCTTTTAAACACTAAATTTGTAAAATTTTGACTGCTCTCTCACACTTTTAACTTGATTTCCAAAACATAACTATCATTATATAAAAACTGTTCAAATAGGTATTTGCTATCTCTTTACTTAAGTATGCTTGGAATGGTACAATTTTGTGCACTATTAAGAATATTAAAGATTTGAGGTTTTCCTTGAACATAATATCCGGATACAATTGTACAAAGTTTTTTGATTCCAACTTTTCAGTCTTCTTGGAAACCCTTCTTTACAGCGCTATAAGATCAATGATATAGTTTCTTCTACGGACATATTTGAAAAATAGTCACCAGTCAAAAATTTCTTGACTGCATGGCGGCACAGTGTAGTGACAAGTTGTTGTAGTTTGAACACCTATAATGCTGTGTTCAAGTCCCTTGTAGACTAGGATAAGATCCTCTATTAGTGACTGTTATCCTAGAAACTTTGATCAATACCAAAAATTATTTGACAGCCATCTGAGAACATAAGTCTAAGCCCCTGTTCAAACCCTAGAGTAGATCTGGCTTCTGCAAATAGAGAAATAAAACTAAAGTGTGCAAATCTGGATTCTGGATTGAGAAGAATCCTCAACCTGGGTGGATCTGTATGTTCCGAAATCGGACGTATGTTTTCAAATAGGCCACACATGCAAGTTCTTGTTGATCGGATACAATGACAGATTTAGTGTTGTTCATGTGGCATACATATGTTAAGTGGTGGTGAATAAGGTGGACTACCCTCTTCACGTGGAAGGAGTAGAGGGAGGATGTCGACGATGTCAGGTTGTTTAATGTTTTGTTGGTGTGGAGGTTACAATTCTTTGTCGATTAATTTGGAACAAGGCATCTAGGTGAGCAGTTGCATGCTTAAAAATTTGGGCAAGATGCGCCAACTCAATCACTTGCAAGCGAGTGTCTTTGAGTTGGATTTCTTCAAGGATGGCTGCTTGGTCTGCAACCATGGCAGCCACATGAGTGGTTAAATCTCCCTAAACAATTTCAAAATCTCCTTTACTAAATCCCACCTCACTTCTGGATACATAGGCATGAAATGCCCACTATGACCAAAGAAGCTAGAAAGGATAGTTCAAGGTTTCTTTGATGCTTGGTTTAAATGAGGTGTTCCCATTTGAGTTTTGGTTCGTCTTTATATTTTTGAATGTTCACAAGTTTCGATTGTTTGGTAATTTTGATGTCTGAATGTAAAATGTTGGTTGTTTGCCACGGAGCAAGAGTGCATATGTTTTTGTAGGTTTTGTCCTTTGTAGTGTTTTCGGTATTTTTGGAATATTTAAAACTTTAAAACAGTGCTCAAATAAATTAACTAATTTATGCAACTACGCTGAAATTAACTAAATGAATGTTTTTTTTTTGTTTTTGGTTTGATTTTATAAATGCATGCAACTAATCTAGAAATTGAACTACTGCTGAAAAATAAAGGATTTCACTAATCCAATTCAATGAACAGCAAATAAATGACCTTTTTTTTTTCTGTTTCACAAGCAAATTCAGGCAAGAAGAGCACAAGAAATAAAAAAGAAACAAGCAATGAACAAGAAGTGAATTCTTTTTAAATTTCAACTAGTTTGTTGTTTTTCTCAATTTTTGTGTATGATTTTCAGTTTCCAGTTTCTTGCTGATTTGAGAATAGAATTTGAATTTGAAGGTCTGATTTTTGTGTGAAATGAAATGTTTTTGGTTTGAAAGCCTTGAAGCAAATAACAACTAACATAATATAAACTATGATACACAGGGATGCATCCCCTACCTCTTTGCAGGCGTAACCACACCAGGGACGTTCTGCGGATGCAGGGATGCCTCGGGAACATCCCCTGCCATCCCCTAAACCTCAGATTTGCTCAGAAACATCCCAGAAACGCTGCAGAAACTTAAAAACAGTGAGAAAAATTTTAAAATTTGCAAAAAACCCTAGGAATAAATATATAATACAGCAAAGAATGCCTAGGAATTCAGGTTAGTAGGTATAGATTGATATTCAAGGGTTTTTTATATACTCTATTATAGTGAGAGTACATCTCTGCTTTTTCCTGAGATATTTGTAAAGGATGTGTAGTATAGATGATCACATCCTTTGGGCATTTTGTTGTAATTTTTATATAATATATATCTACATTGACAAATGAAAGCAATGAAATTTTGACATTTGTTAATTTGTATGTTGACCCTCATGTGAAATCTCAATTTAGCTCTAATATTATGTAATAAGGTTCTATAATGTATTTGATGAATGCTTTATCAATGCTATCATATAAATATTTGATATTTCCTATATTTTTAAATTTTCCTTTTTTCCTAATAGACCGCCCCCAAAATGTTTTCCCATAAAATCCATCTCAAAAGCGTGCCCCTCGGTCTCCGTCCCCATCCGAAAACTTGGTGTAACATAGAATATAAATTACGACTTGCAAAATAAGTCTATCCTATCACAAAGTATAAAAAATCTAATCTAATTTTACAATTAATCTAACACAAACACAGCAAACAACTAATTTAAGAAATAAAAACTAAACTAATAAAATGGAAACTATGATAAATGGCACACTTAGGATTGGGTTTATCCAAGGCCTAGAGAAATTTGGAGATGGGAAATTGTCCTTAAGAGACCCAGCAAGTTCAGTATTCTCCTCTCCTTCAACTGTGGGTGTTTTCTCGGTTGGTGTAAGCAAAAGGAAATGACAACAAAAGGACTGAAAACAAGACGTAAAGAGTTGGTTGTATTTCTATGTAATGTTGTTTACAAAAGCTTTGAAGTTGTTCCTATGGTGAAAAATGAATGAATTGGATGATTGCAATAGCCTAGAGGCTCTCTGGAGGTTGGGGCATTTATTGCTAAGAAGCTTGAACCTGGTTGTGGATGAAGATCTTCACAAAATTCTGAGCTGTCTGAGAAAGTTTTTGCAAAACTCCAACCCCCAGAAATGACTAAGAAATCACCATAAATAGGAGAGAAGTTAAAGTTGGAGGGAATAACAAAAGCTGATCTAAAGATAACTAATCTAATTGTGGTGCACCAACTTGAGTAAAAACGACCAATTTTAAAATGCACATTTGCCTCTTTCACAGCAATTCATTTGCCGGCGTGAACCGAAAGAAAAAGGGTGAATTCATAACTTAAGGCTGAAAACAAATATTTTAAAGCAACAAGGATTATGAATGCTTTGCAAATGACTTAAGCTGACTGAAAACAACACAAGGGAGGTCCTAAGAAGCTGACTAAGCACTTCCACCAAGGAAAAACCAATTAAATGACTTTTATTTAGTTTTCATGCCACATAGGGTCATGAGCTGGGAAATTGGGTCGTCATTGGACTACTATGTGTTCCTGTTCATTTTTAGAAACTTACATGATCACAAAATGAATGTTCAATGGGAGCCAAGAAATAGCAAAGAACCAATGGCAAGAATAACACCAACTAAAAACCATTTCATCAATGAGACTAGCAGTTGCAACCACAATGCTAAGGAGTGAGAGATCCCAAGCTCGAGTCCATATATAAAATATTTGCCCTTGTCTACCTGACTGGTAAGACACACCACTCTAGTGATTGGTCAGGCCTGCTGTAGTATTCTAACCAGCCTCTGACGGTTTTTCTCAAGGGTCATCGACAAGGCAGAGACTCGGAGCTAATTGACGTTTAGCCACAAAACAACACCTTATCCATCATCTGCTTAAGTCTTCCTTTGAGTGTACTCACCACTGTTCCCTAGGATGAGATTTGCACTTCTTGGAAAGCTTGTTGCCTATAAGAAATTTTGAAAATGAATCCCAAAGCCACTGCTAAAATTTGGAAATACAGTGGGCAAAAGGTACGGAATGAATTAATATCTCAGCTCTCCTTTTAATTTCTTCTTGCCAATCTAAAACATCCTGCAACCCTCTACTCAAAGGATCCTGATGATTGGCTGAAAAATTAATATCTCTCTTATCTTTTAATCTCTTTTACCAATCTAAAACATGCCGGAACCCTACACTCACTGGATCTGATCTTCAATAATTCGGATGAATGCTGGAAAAACAATGGAAATAACTAACAAAATTACCACAAAAGTGATCTGGTTTGCAATATGTAGAAGTATCTCTGCTGTAACAGAATAACAGGGTCCAAAGAAAAAATGCAGAAAACCGTAGAAAACAAAGAAGAGTTCTCAAATTAAAAGCAGTGAAGCTCGTAAATTGGTAATGACACAAAATCTCCCTTCTATCGGTAATCTTGTGTGACTATGTTGACAGAGCTGATGGACAACTCCTTTATCTGCTCCTTCCAAAATTACTTTGCTGGCCTGTTTCTCTTTATTTAATTGTTTTATGCCCATCCCAGGTTTCAACATTTTTTTGTCACTCTGAAGGTAGACTGCGCCAGAAATCTCTCCAGTGGGAAATTTTGACAATTTTCATGACATCAAAATTCTGCAAATACAAACAATAGTAGTGCTGCAAAGGTTTTGTGGCGAACCTGCAAAACTTAACATTACAGTCTGCTAACTTGCTGAGAAAATAACAATTTGATTCAACTACTTTCTAAGTAAATAAGCCAAAAACATTTCTTCTGAAGTTGAATGGAAGCCAGAAGTAACAAACATGTTCTCAAACACCCACCCAGTGACCTAGATTTGGCTTGTCTCACCAAACAAAGATGTCTCAATAAAAATTGAAGTGCCACATACCACACTACAGGGCATCATAGCCAACACACTCCACTACCCATCACTGAATTGGCACGACCATAAATCTTCTAATTAAGTTGGGCTCACCAAGTAGGGTACCCTTGCAGTGACTGGCACACCACTAATTCAGTTTAAATGCAATATCATAGCTAAATATCCACTATACAAATAATAGGATGTGTTTTAGAGCATGAGACAAGTCTCACAAATATACTGTCTAACGTGAAACAATACAATGTACTACAAAATGACAAGAGTCCAGTACTGGTGGGGCACTACTATTGGGTTTCTGTCCTGTTTCTAAAAAATCTTTTTCTCTGCTACTACTACAAAATAAATTCAAGCATCCATTGTAGATCAGGGTCCATTTCACTGTGTCTAATCTGACATGTTTGAAATGCAAACCTGTTTCCCTCACCATGCACGCACTTATTCAATATGTAAGCTTTCAAGTTAAGAGTATTTTATTTTTATGCAGGAAGTTTGTTTTCACTCAAGGGCATAAGTTTCCCACCAAAGCCAACTAATACCTCCTACACCATGTTCCTCTTATTGTATGCCTTGTTTATACTTGAGCCTCCATGGTCTCTCAGCAATCTGACAATTAGTCTTTGTTGAGTGCATTCCTAGCCATTGTAGTGGGTTAAAAACCATTAGCATTAAGGGTTAAAAACCTTACATTTCGATTGAAAGGGACATTGAATTTGGATGCCATTTCCTAGATAGGGATATTTCTGCAGAATAGTAAATACATGCCACAAAATCAGGGTATTGCATTATGCTTGGTGTTTGACTATCCTAAGAATTAAAACGAGATTTATTGCTTTTTCAAACACAAATAAACAACAAATACATGTTCACTCATTGTAAATGAAAACGGCTAAAAAAATACCATCTGCTAAAGGCTTGAAATTTTTCTACAAACATAATCTCATTATAATTAAAAAATGCAGAAGAATCTGGAATTTCAGACATGGACATGAGAACAATCGCTATTCAGTAAGCTGATCAATTTTGAAAATCTATTCTGACTAGCTCTTTTTCCATATTAAATATATCTAAGACTAAGTTAAGTAGATTAAATCAAGTTTAATGCACGAGAAAAAAATTAAAAATCTAAACTCAGCCAAGAGAATTTCTCCTTCTCGGACTGAATTTGTTAAAATGAGATAATACAATGCCAGAATGTTCCTCCAATAAGAGAATATGACTTTATACACTTCAGCATCAACAACCAACTAGAAACATACATTTACCCTATCATACATTGATTAGGAATGATTTGAGTCAAGAATAATCCGAAAGAAATTATTTTCATTTTGACTGACAAAGTTCTGATTTAGACAATATAAAATTTAAATGACCTTGGGGATCTTTCATCACCTGATGTTTTTGGATCTTTCATCACCTGATGTTTTTGAAACTATAAGCTGTTCAATGAGGATTTGATAAGTGCAAACCATAGATGCAAAGATGTACTAATCTGGTATATTGAACACCTTGGCATGAACTCTCCATATAATATGTAATGTGCTTCCTCTGATAAATCATGTCTGATGCAAACTTTCTATTCAGCATAACAAATTCCGGAGCTTCTTAGCTTTTTGAAAGGATGAATTTCATAGATTGCTGGACATTTCCATCAATTTCCCCTGCAATAAGCTGGTGCACTGATCTAATTTCAGTTGAACAAAGTCTGATATATCCACTTAAATGCTACCAGTAAAATTCTGGGCCTTAAATCATCCATGAAGGACATATTGCAATCTCCTATTATTGTTCCTTCTTTCCGTTCTTTTTAATATTATGTCTTGAACTGGCTTTGACCAAGGAATCTGTATTACCTCAAAAGATTCAAACCAAATGATCACTGAGATTTTCCATGTTTACAACTAATACAAACTTATAATTGGTTTATGAATCCAAAATACTCAAGTTGCTTCCTTATTTCCAGAGCTTTATCATTTGATACTCCTGGGGCCCTAGAATGTATACTCATCAAAGAAGAAATGACCTCAGTGTTCCTCCGCAGCCACAATTTGGACACATTCTCTTTCAAACACAATATAAGAACATCTACAAAGCAAGGAGCATTGTAACGAAGGCATTCATCAAGGATAGCAATTAGGTCCTTCTGAACAGAGAAATATATCGCCTCAGTACCTGAATCCTGAAATAGAATTTGTAATGTCTCTACAGCATTCACACACCATCTATTATTTTCCCTAACTAAGTTAAGATGCTCAACAATGGCAGCAATGCCACCAGAGTATATAATTTCTTCCTTGAATTCAGTTTCTACAGCCATTTCCTTTAGGATTAACACAATGTAGCTCCCAGTCTCACATGCTGCATTTTTGCCCAATGCATTTACAAGAAGTTGGATATTTTCTAAGTTAGGGCCTGATATCAAGGGCATCCCTTCTTCAAAAGTAAGTTCAGACAATCTTTTTGCTGCTAATTCACTATACCGAGGATCTTTAGCCTCGTTCAACATGATAAGGAGCTCCTTTATGCAGTGGGTTGTTTTCCCCTCAGAATCCATGCGTGCTTTTATGCAGTATTCTGCAGCTAGATCGTCCCGCTTTTCTACACTCCTCCCCTGTTTGTAGGACCGGCCCAGTTCCACTAATGCACAGACATAGTTCTGTCTCGCTGCTGCTTCATACCATTTGATAGCTTCCTTTTCATTTTTCTCAACCCCCAAGCCCAATTCAAGGAACAACCCAACCCTCCACTGAGCCTCTGCATGTCCACTCTCTGCTGCATCCTGGAAAAAGTTGAATGCTCGATGAAAATCATGTTCTGATCCAGTAATATTTGCCAAATTTTCTGCTGCCAGAAGCAGTATCTCATTGTATTTCTCCTTATCCTTAGCATTCAAACGGTATTTCTCAACCATTATCCAAAATAGGAGAACCTCCCTAGAAATTTTGCCCGCCCTTATTGCATTGATACACCACTCCATGCCAAGGTGCCAACAAATTGACTCAAAGTCAGCGGCAGTAAAAACAGAGAAAATGTGAAAATCAATTGGTGGCCTCTCTCCTATTCTTAGAAGAAGACTCTTGCAATGCCTCAACATGTTACAGATATCAGCAAAAGAAGGCCTCTTCTCTGGAATAGCATCCCAACACCTCTTTATGTAGCAAGTCAAGTATTCTGAGTAGTCTCTAGGCAGATCTGGTCTCTTTCCATCCAACACCTTATTCCTGAAATTTAACAAATTAAAAGAAGCGTCTTGGAAAGGAATTTTCCCAGTAAGGACCTCATAGAAGATCATAGAAAAGCTGTATACATCTGCTTTAGGTGAGTAATCTTCTCTCTCGTTATAGTCAGCGGCAGATGATTCTCTTAAGACCTCTGGAGCTTTCCAAAAGCTTGCACCAACACCCACCTTTGGAGTTCTAGAAATGGAATTGTTGCCATCGAACTTAGTTCTTGCTAGCCCAAAATCACACAGTTTAGCATGTACAGACTGAGCATCTTGAAGTGCAGATACCTCTTTCCATTGCATCAAAACATTCTCAGCTTTGAGGTCACGGTGCATCAATTCCTTTGAGTGCAAATACTTCATTCCTTCGGCAATTTGCAGCATAATATCCAGTTTGGATTCAAGTGTAAGGTTGCGTCCCTGCTTTGAAATGTAGGTCCGAAGGTTTACTTTAGCAAGCTCCATCAGTATGTAACAATCTCCATTATCTCGATTGAAGGAATAGCCAAATAGTGGCAATATATGAGGATGCCGCAAGCCAGCTTGAAGGTTAACTTCCTGCTTGAAAACTTCTTTATTAGCCTGCACATTCTTCACGGCAACTTGCTCTCCTAACCAAGTGGCACATGACACAGCACCATAGCTTCCACGGCCTGGACGGGGTTTTGCATAATCAAATTTTAGCTCGGACAGATCTACAAAGACACACTTCAGGGAAACAGGTTGCTCCATAATGCTGGACCCTGCCTCTTGTGAAATCCCAAAACTAGATAGAAGCTTCTTAAATTTTTGTTTAAACTTATTCAGCAATTCTTCTCTATCTGTGGTGCAATAGCGTTCGAGATGCATGTTTTCTTCTTTGGGTACAGAATGATCGATATCACTCAAATGTGAAAACAAATCTAAATCAGATTCTCCTTTAGCCTGGCATAAAACAACTTTGAGAACCCTTATAGACCAAATGAGCTGGTATTGTATGAGCGCAAAGTCTGTTCCATTCCCAACATTCTTCAGGCACCTAACGGGACTAATAGGTACTGCACAGTCTTCCACAAAACTCTGTGTAAGAAAAATTACCCTATACATTTCTTGAGCTGCAGTCCAACATTCAGCTTGAACCTCTGAGGATTCTTTTTTGAGGCCCTCGAGAAATTTGAAGAGAGCAGCTGCTAAGTTGTCCAACCGCAGAAATTCCTTGCACTGAGTCTCGTTGATCTGCAACCACCTCTTCTCCTGTATCTTCTGACTTAGCCTGTTGGTATTCCGATAAGCCTCGTGTAGGAGGCTCAAGGTTTGTTGGGCTCTCTGGGACACAGATGACTTAGATTGTGCATCAACCCAATTGGTGGGGCCAAAGCTTGCATCTTGTGATGTATTCCTTACTCTTGCTGCTTCTCTCGTGGGTGAAATTTCATCCAAGTTCAACATACTGCTCCCACTAGTAGTACTACTGTGACTCGAGCTTCTCATGCTATTACTCCTGCTCTGTGTATCCATTGCTGTTGCGCTGCTGCGTGAAGCTTCACCAAAGTTTAACCAACTGTTCCCACTAGTAGTAGTACTGCGATTCGAGCTTCTCATGCTATTACTCTTGCTTTGTATATCCATTGCTCCTTTAAATCACTTTCAAATTGTTGGGGTTCAATCCACAATCCGCCAGCCAAATTTTGTAAAAGGCCAGCAATTTGGAGGTAAAGAGCCCAACAGTGCTGAAAGAAGATCCTGGGTCTTAGTCGTGTCCTTTCCTTGTCTCACATTATAGTAGCAGAGCTAGGAGGCTAAGCGCACTGGAGTCATGAGGGGATTCGTTGGAGATTGTGTCCAATCTCCCACAGATCCCCCAACTGGTGAAATGCCTGGTCAGGGTGCTACAAATATGCTTTTCAGCAATCTATATTCTGCCCCCAAAGATGGCAGATTATACCCAATTCAAGGTTTGCTCTGAAATGATAGATTCCAAGATACCAAATTCAAATGAGTCTCTTAAATGAAATATTTCAAGATACCCAAGTCAGGATCTTTCCTTTCATGACACATTACAAGATACCCAGTTCATGTTATGCACATAAATGGTAAATACCAGTGCCACTGACTCACAATCTGACCATTAATCTACGAATTGCTCCGACAATCTTCTCAAAAAGAACTCCTACAGGAATTTTTTATCTTTGCCTATTGCCATAAGGCCATACAAGGACTCTCTAGTTCAATGATAGGTGAGAAATATACCGTAATGTTTCGGGAAACTCCGAGGGAATTCGAGCTCAAGACATCTCATCAAGCCAGAGGAAAAATAGCAGAAAATGACTAAGAATCTCCAGAGAAATCATTTCCATATGCCTTGTAAAAGAAGTCAAAGCTCTAGATGCTGAGACCTCCATAACATATCTCACTAACGCTTCTATTTACAATCTGACGAAAATTGGGAAATTTATTCAAACTTGGTGTGCAATTCTATGAGTTGTTTCTTGCCAGGCAAAAGTAATTTGACTAGTCTTGTGATTTTTTTTAATGAAAATTCAGACTGGACGCCAATGGTCATCGAAATGCCAGTAATTTATTTCAGTAGACCGAGTCAAATAATCATATATTCGTTGTTTATCCGTCTTTATCCTAAGACGATTATGAAGTTTCTTAGCATTCCAGGTCTTCCGCTATGGATGTCTTCTTGCATTGAAGTAAGCTGCCATTACTAGGTCTCTTGTATTTTCGTGCGGCCGAGATTAATACCGACCGACTCATATTCAAAGTGTTTGTGTATTTTCTATCACGTAGAGATGAAAGACAATGATAAATGAAATTTTTATTGAAGTGTGAGAAAATGAAAAAATGAAATAAATTTAAAAGAAATTCAAAAGTTGTAAGTTAAGGGAGAGGGACCAATGGTGGGTAGGGTGATGTTGAGCAAGGGGTCCACGTCAGCAGCGTCCAAGTCGGATTTTATTTTTTGCCACGTCCCTTGACAGTTGAGTTGGCACCCCCCCATTTTTTTCCTGGCATTTTTTAAGCATGTTTATCAATGTTTACAGTGCGTTTTTCAAAAACCGCTAAAATTTGTCATCGACCGATATTGGACATGTGTAGGGTTCCTTCGTGGGTTGGCGCCACGCCAGTATTAGCTCATTTTACTACTAGTTAATGCGCATTAACTACCCAACATCCTACCGCCAACGGTCTTAATGCCTACCACCTCGGCATGCACACCATTCGCTTAGTCTTGCTTTAGCTTCTTGAATACTCCATTCATGAGAATAATTTGCATTTGGAGCAGTTGCATTCAGGACCAATCCTGGTTCGGATGGACGCCGATGGTGGTGAGGCCATGGGCAAATACTAGTGATACATTTCTCGAACTTTCTATGTTTATCAACACCACATTTGGCATAAGGAAGCTATTTAGCTTCTGGTTACGTAGGTGAGGTCATGTTCTAACCTCACACAGGGAGTAACCAGGGATTACAAGATTTTTTTCATATTTTTATGCAATCTTTTTTTGTGTAAATAGCTTCAGTGTACAAGTAATGATATGCTCGTTTTATGAAGCTTTATTGCAGCTTTATCATGGCTGCTTGTGTGTGTGTGTATATATATATAGAAACAGAGAACAAATGTTATTTTGCAGCAATATTGCACCTATATTTCGGTCGACTGTGTGTATATGTGAGTATACAAATATATATATGCATATATATGGTCGACTATGTGTATATGTGAGTATACAAATATATATATATGCATATATATGGCCAACTGTGTGTGTATATATATCTGTGTGTGTGTATCCCTTTCTTTTCATTTATGTATATGTATAGTGGCAGTATTCAAAGTTATTAAACACTTTTTCCATACTGCATTGTCTGTTTAGGGTTTCATGTACCTATCCTTTGGCCGACTGTGTGTATACATATACATACCATTGAAGGGTTTCAATAGCTCGACTGTTAAGGGTTTCATGCACCTATAGTTTTGCCGATTGTTTCCACCGCTGCGGTGAACCCCTCGCTCAACAATTCCCGCCCCCCATCATCCTCTTAGCCCTGTCCATAGAAGAATCGCCTCAGCCAGAATGGTTGAATTCTTGTGAATAGTTCATATGTATATATAGGATTTTTATGGTTAATTTCGCAATCATTTTAGTTATTTAATTGACATAACATTTTAATATTATTAATAACATATTAAAATAATATTTAACCAATTAATATATTAATAAACACTATAATAATATGTATGTATCGTATACACACACACATACATTTATTTGTATGACCTACCATATGTATGTATGTGTGTATACTATACTATACATACATATGGTAGTTCATATGTATGTATGTATGTAGGTCATGTAGGTACCCATACATATGGCATTCATATGTAAAATACATACATTATTTTACTATGATGTATGTATGTATACATATGGAAACCAATCATACATACATACATACATTCGGCCAAAAGATAGGTGCATGGCACCCTCAACTATGGAGTGTATGATAATGTTCCAATATTGTCAATATAAATATGCAACTTGCAGAATCATAATGTTGTTTTAAGTTATATATGAGTATCATAATGTTGGTTGAAGTTATATATGAGTATCATAATGTTGTATTAGTTGGTTGTTTCGAGTTATTCTTAAAAATCATGATGTTGTATTAGAAAATGGCTCCAAATATTACTATCCAATTACTCTCAATCTTAAATGTCTGAATTAGTTGTTTCAGTTTGTATCATTCTTTTATTTGTAAGAGTTAGAATTGGGGATGTGATAGAATAACATGCATTTTATGTTTCATTGCACACACACCCTTGATCTTTTGCAATCAACTCAATTAAATGCATGGTTAGTATGTTCTTCAATTACACTCACTCTTACATGTATGAACTAGTTGTTTTAGTTTGTATCATTTTTTTATTTGTAAGAGTTAGAATTGGGGATGTGATAGAATAACATGCATTTTTTGTTTCATTGCACACACACCCTTGATCTTTTGCAATCAACTCAATTAAATGCATGGTTAGTATGTTCTTCAATTACACTCACTCTTACATGTATGAATTTGTTGTTTCAATTTGTATCATTCTTTGATTTGTAAGAGTTAGAATTGGGGATGTGATAGTATAACATGCATTTTTTGTTTCATTGCACACACACCCTTGATCATTTGCAAACAACTCAATAAGATGCATGGTTAGTTTGTTCTTTAATTACAATCACTCTTACATGTATGAATTTTCTATTTCATTTTGTATCATTCTTTTAATTGTACGAATTAGAATTGGGGATGTGATAGTATACCATGCATTTTTTATTTCATTGCACACACACCCTTGATCATTTGCAATCAACTCAATTAGATGCATGGTTACTTTATTTTATAATTACTCTCACTCTTATTATAAAAGGTTTAAGCTTTATCTGTATCATACTATTCTTTCAAGTTATTTCATATTGTTTTTTTAAGCTTTATCTGTATCATACTAATGTTTGAAGTTTATATATATTTGTATCATTGTGCTGTTTGAGGAAGGGTTTAACATGATCACCCGAGTGTTTATAAAAGGTAGAATTGGGGATATGATAGTATACCATGCATTGCTTGTTTCATTGCACACATAACCTTGATCATTGCTTGTTTCATTGTTGACAGTTGAGCTGGCACCCCCAATTTTTTTCCTGGCATTTTTTAAGCACGTTTATCAATGTTTACGGTGCGTTTTTCAAAAACAGCCAAAAAATCACTAAAATGTGTCTTCAATTACACTCACTCTTACATGTATGAATTTGTTATTTCAGTTTGTATCATTCTTTTAATTGTAACAGTTAGAATTGTATGTTGTTTACTAATCACTGAGTATGTGCAGGATCATGATGGGCCAAACTATACCTCTAAGTGGCAATGAAAATACAAAAAATCAGACTTAATCAAGTTCATGTGAAAATTTGAATGAATTATCTACACAATTTGGAAAAGATGTAAGAACAAAATTTGTAGAGAATTGAATCTAGTTTATGAGCTACTAATTTTTTTTTTTAAACTAAATTTACTTAGTGAAAAATGAACATTTCAATGAACAGCTATTTAATTTTTCAGAAAAAAATAAAAAGTGGGTGTTTGTCCAACCAACCTAACTATGAGCAATTTTTTTTTTTTTGAAACTTTCAAAATAAGTAGAGGACTCATGCCCAGATGTGATGCATATTTTTTTGAAATTTTTTTCCAATAAAATAATTAGTTATTATTTTTTTACTGTGACTTTTTTTAAAAACTAAAGAGTAATTGTCCAACCAACCTAACTCGATAAAAAAAATCACATTTCAAAAAAAAATTTAACCTATAGCCAATAGAGCATAGAGTGTGACGCATCTTTCGGATCTGAAAAAGGTGAAATGGTTTGAAAGTTATTGATGTTTTTCAATCAATGTATCCATCAGGATTTCAGAAACACACTATATAGAAAATTATTAATAATTATTTAATAAAATGATAATCAAGAAAATATTATATTTTTAGAAAGATGACAATTTCCTCTATAAACCCTTTTCATTTTATCAAATTTTCATAAATAAAAAAAGTCGTCAGCATGAAGGGTGAAGTTCAAAGAAGAGAGTGAAACCTGTAAAAATGTTAGAATTGAGGGAAAGTCAACTATGATAGCCCCAAGCCTACATACAAGGCAAAAGTGAAGAAAAATGGATATCCGTTATTAACGGATATCCATTTTGCTTTGATAAAATACCATTTTTTCCTTTTTTATGTTTTACAAAACAGATATCCATTTTTGGTTTCCCAAAACGGATATCCGTTTTGCTTTACCCTATATGTTACTCTCTCTCTCTCTAAAGGTGGTCTATCGATATCCCGCAATGGTCATAAGAATTCATCTTTAGCTTTGTGTAAAATGCTAAAAAGGTGGTCTATCAATATCTCACCATATTCTTATGACCATTGCATCTAATTTCATCTATGATCGAAAAGGCTTGTCTATTTTCTATGTTTTGTAAAGAGCATTAGTAGCAAAATTGTAATGTCCATTTTTAGATCCATTTTCTGCATTTCCTATAATCATGGTAATCTATGAAATCACATTTTTTTGAGGCATTCTATCAAATAGTTAGCAATGCCTTGTCTATGTTTCCATAGTTTTTATAAATATTTACTAGAAAGTTACCAAATATAATATTTGATAAGAATCCCCCTATCATTATTCTTTTGATGGATGCCCATGTACCATTCCTTTGGTGTAAGTAAATAAGATAGTAGAAAAGATCATGGAGTTTGGCTATATACAAGTCGACTACATTTGTTTGAAGATTTTTTTAACTTTTTCAACAAATTTCATTATGTTATGCATTGTAATGTTGGCACTTTGTAAGTTCTTTTTTGAAATGTATGTAAACATAAGAAAAGTCTACACATAATAGTTGGTCTTTTGGTAAATGAACGTTGTGGAACTTTATGAGGCATGGGGATGTTGAACTTCACTGCAATTTACAAGTTTGTGGATGAGTGCATTAGGATTTTGCATTGATGATGCATAATTATTTTCAAAACCTTCATTTATATACTTATGAGATTTTAGGAAGTGGATTCATGTTTTCCATCTACAACTTTGCAAAGGTTCCACTTTTCCACCAAATAGATTAACATTACTTTTAATCATGTAAGACTTTGGGAATGTTAAGATAAAATTAAGTTGGCAAAAGTGCACCTTGACTCTACACTTCTACTTTTTCATCTCTCTCTCTCTCTCTCTCTCTCTCTCTCTCTCTCTCTCTCTCTCTCTGTGACCTATCTACCTCCTAACTAAATCCTATTCCAAGCTTTCCTAGTTTTCCTTTTCCTTTCCAATTTCCTTAGGAGAGAGATAGATAGATAGATAGATAGAAAGAGAGTCCTAGTTTTCTTGTTTTCATTTCGTTTGTCAACCTATTCCTAGCTTTCCTAGTTTTCCTTTTCCTTTCCAATTTCCTTAGGAGAGAGAGAGAGAGAGATAGATAGATAGATAGATAGATAGAGAGTCCTAGTTTTCTTGTTTTCATTTCCTTTGTCAATAAGGGAGAGGGAGAGATAGAGGGGAGAGATAGGGAGATAAAGGAATGATAGGGGACAGAGAGGCAAGAGATAGAGAGATAGCTAGATAGAGAGAGAGAGAGGAGACAGAGGGGAGAGATAGGGAGATAGAGAGTAAGCGAGATGTCTAAAGAGATAGGGAGAAGGATTGAGAGGTAGAGGGATGATATAGATAGGGAGATAAGGGAGAGATAGGGAGATAGAGGTTTAGGGTTGCTCAGGTTTAGGGTTTATGGTTTAGGGGTTAGGGTTTAGGGGCATTATTTAGTATTTTGGGAGAGATAGAGGGTTGCTTGAGGTTAGGGGTCAGGGTTTAGGGGCATTGTTTAGGGTTTATAAGTTTAGCATTGCTCAAGTTTAGGGTTTAGGGGTTTAGGGCTACTCGGGAGACATAAGGAGAGAGATTGAGAGGTAGAGGAATGATAGAGATAGGGAGATAGGGAGATAGTGGTTTAGGGTTGCTTGGGTTTAGTGTTTAGGGTTTAGGGGTTTGGGGTTTAGGATTTAGGGGTTTATGGTTTCTCAGGTTTAGGGTTTAGAGGTTAGGGCTTAGGGCTTAGGGGCATTATTTAGAGTTTATGGTTTAGGGGTTAGGGTTTAGGAGCATTATTTAAGGTTTAGAGGTTTCTGGCTACTCGAGTTTAGGGTTTAGGGGCATTATTTAGGGTTTATGGTTGCATGTCAAAAGAAGTCTCTCTCTCTCTAAATCCCTCAACCCTAAATAATGCCCCTAATCCCTAACCCCTAACATGTAACCCCTAAACTCTAAACCTAAGCAACCTTAAACCTCTATCTCCCTATCTCTCCCTTATATCCCTCTCTATCATCCCTCTACCTCTCAATCTCTCTCTGTATCTCTCTAGACATCTCACTCACTCTCTATCTCCCTATCTCTCCCTTTGTCTCCTCTATCTCTCCCAATCTATCTCTCCTCTCTCTCTCTACCTATCTATCTCTCCCTATCTCTTGCCTCTCTCTCCCCTATCATTCCTATATCTCCCTATATCTTTGGACATCTCACTCACTCTGTATCTCCCTATCTCTCCCCTTTGTCTCCTCTATCTCTCCCTATTTGTATCCTCTCTATCTCTCTCTACCTAGCTATCTTTCCCTATCTCTCTATATTTTGCCTCTCTCCCCTATCATTCCTATATCTCCCTATCTCTCCCTTATATCTCTCCCTCTCCCTTATCGATGAAGGAAATGAAAACAAGAAAACTAGGAGATAGAGTTGCTTGGGGTTAGGGGTCAGGGTTTAGGAGCATTATTTAGGGTTTATGAGCTTAGTATTGCTCAAGTTTAGGGTTTAGAGTTTAGGGGAATTATTTAGGATTTAGGGTTGCTCAGGTTTAGGGTTTAGGGTTTATGGGTTTGGGGTTTAGGGTTTAAAGAGAGATAGAGAGAGGGGATTAATAGAGATTGAGAGAGATAGAGATAGAGGAGACATAGGGGAGAGATAGGGAGATAGAAAGTGAGAGACATGTCCAAAGACATAGAGAGAGAGAGAGAGATTGAGAGGTAGAGGGATGATAGAGATAGGGAGATAGGGAGAGATAGGGAGATAGAGGTTTAGGGTTGCTTGGGTTTAGGGGCATTATTTAGGGTTTAGGGTTTATGGTTTTGGGGTTAGGGGTTAAGGTTTAGAGGTTTAGGGTTTAGAGAGAGATAGAGGACCAATAGGGAGCTATGGAGGAGTCCGAGGGGAGAGATAGAGAGATAGAGTGTGAGGGACATGGCCAAAGACATAGGGAGAGAGATTCAGAGGTAGAGGGACAAATGTGATAGAGAGATCAGGGAGAGATAGGGAGATAGAGGCTTAGGGGTACTTGGGTTTAGGGTTTAGGGGTTTGGGGTTTATGGTTTCTCAGGTTTAGGGGTTAAGGGTTAGGGTTTAGGGGCATTATTTAGTGTTTAGGGTTTATTGTTTAGGGGTTAGGGGTTCAAGTTTAGAGGTTTAGGGTTTATAGAGAGAGAGGAATGATAGGGAGATATAGAGGAGACCGAGGAGAGAGATAGGGAGACAGAGAGTGAGGCACATGGCCAAGGAAATAGGGAGAGAGATTGAGAGGTAGAGGGATGATAGAGATAGGGAGATAGGGGAGAGATATAGAGATAGAGGTTTAGAGTTGATTGGATTTAGGGTTTAGGGGTTAAGGTTTAGGGGCATTATTTAGGGTTTAGGGTTTATGGTTTAGGGGTTAATGTTTAGAGGTTTAGGATTTAGTGTTTAGAGAGAGGACCAATAGTGAGATATAGAGAGTGAGGGACATGGCTAGAGACATAGGGAGAGAGATTGAGAGGTAGAGGAATGATAGAGATAGGGAGATAGGGAGATAGAGGTCTAGGGTTGCATCCTAGGGGTGTTGTAGTGGATTTTGTGGCCTTAGTGGATTTTTATAAGACATATTCCTTGTTTCCCTCTGATAAATTCCTTAAAACACCTTTTCATTTCATGATTGCATTGAAAATTTGATGAAAATTGCATGATTTAAGGGTTTTTCACTAGCTTTTCATTGCTTATCTTCACAAGACTACTCTACAAATGTGTTGTAACAGAATTTGTGACTTTATCAGACTTATATAAAACCTATTTACTTCTTCCCTCAGTCACATCCTTTACAACACCTTTTGTTTGACACTTTTGCATTGAAATTTGATCAAAAATTGCGTGTTTTTAGGCTTTTTCACTAGGTTTGACTAGTCAACTCTCTACAAATACTCTAAAGGTGTGTTGTGTCTAATTTTTTATCACAAGGTGACTGATTACATCATTATTATCTGATATCCATCATAAAATTTCACACAACACCCTTTCTATCAGTTGTTTGCATGCTTTTATAGTGAAAAAATTGCATATTTTGCTTGATTTTTACTAGGGTTTGACTTGCAAACTTATTAAACTTGCATGGCATGCATGTTGTGAAGGATATTATAGATCTAATTGACTTATATTTCTGAAATAATCTGCTTCACATCTTAAATTTCATTACAACACTCTTTATTTGGACATTTACATTCACATTTTGTGAAAAAATGCATATTTTTGCATAATTTCACTAGTTTTTGGACTTACAATCATTTAGGATTGCATTCAAAAGTGTGTTGTGAAGCATATCTCTGATTGAGAGGACTGATGTTTCTTTTATTTGCCTCTTCACCTCATAAATTTGATCACAACACCTTTGCTTTACATAATTTGCATTGAAAAAAAAAAGCATAAAAATCTAGCATCTTTAGTTCATTTACATTCATATTTTGAGCATTTGATTGCTTGCATATTTCATGGATTCCTCTTGTTATTCAATGAAATCTTTATTTACATACATTTTATAACAAGAGGAATCCATGAAATATGCAAGCAATCAAATGCTCGAAATATGAATGTAAATGAATTAAAGATGCTAGATTTTTATGCTTTTTTTTTCAATGTGAATTATGTAAAGAAAATGTGCTGTGATCAAATTTATGAGGTGCAGAAGTAAATAACAAAAATATAAGTCCTTTAAATCAGATATATTCTTCACAACACACTTTTGAATGCAATCCTAAATGATTGTAAGTCCAAAAACTAGTGAAATTATGCAAAAATATGTAATTTTTTCACAAAATGTGAATGTAAATGTCCAAATAAAGAGTGTTGTAATGAAATTTAAGATGTGAATCAGATTATGTCAGGGATATCAGTCAATTAGATCAATAATATCCTTCACAACACGCATGCCATGCAAGTTTAACAAGTTTGCAAGTCAAACCCTAGTAAAAATCAAGCAAAATATGCAATTTTTTCACAATAAAAGCATGCAAACAACTAATAGAAAGGGTGTTGTGTGAAATTTTATGATGGATATAAGATAATAACCATGTAATCAGTCACCTTGTGAGAAAAAATAAGACACAACACACCTTTAGAGTGTTTGTAGAGAGTTGACTAGTCAAACCTAGTGAAAAAGCCTAAAAACATGCAATTTTTGATCAAATTTCAATGCAAAAGTGTCAAACAAAAGGTTTTTTAAAGGATGTGACTGAGGTAAGCAGTAAATATGTCTGATATAAGTTTGATAAAGTCACAAATTCTGTTATAACACACTTGTAGAGTAGTCTTGTGAAGATAAGCAATGAAAAGCTAGTGAAAAAACCCTTAAATCATGCAATTTTCATCAAATTTTCAATGCAATCATGAAATGAAAAGGTGTTGTAAGGAATATATCAGAGGGAAGTGAGGAATATGTCTGATAAAAATCCACTAAGGCCACAAAATCCACTACAACACCCATAGAATGCAACCCTAGAGAGGAATCTAGTGCAAAACCTAGTGAAAATGCAAGTTTCAAACCCTAGGTATGAGATCTAAATGAAATTATGTAATGAAATGGAATGCTAAAATTCAAAATCAGACTTGAAAGAGTGTAAAGGATAGTAGTAAAATCTAAAACCAAATTTTAGCTACCAACCCTAGCTCATGCACAAACTAGGTCTCATAAAAACACACAATTTCAAGCAATTTTGACCAAATGGACAATGAAAATGCAATACAAATTAGCAATTGATAATGAATTTTTGAATTTTATATTAGACGTTACAAACCCTAAACCACAAACCTCTAAACCTGAACCCCTAACCCCTAAACAATAAACCCTAAACACTAAATAAACTCGAACCCCTAAACAATAAACAATAAATCCTAAACCTTAAATAAACCCTAAATAAACAATGTAAATGTCTAAATAAAGAGTGTTGTAATGAAATTTAAGATGTATAAAATATTATTTCAGGAATATCAGTCAATTAGATCAATAATATCCTTCACAACACGCATGCCATGCAAGTTTAACAAGTTTGCAAGTCAAACCCTAGTAAAAATCAAGCAAAATATGCATTTTTTCACAATAAAAGCATGCAAACAACTGATAGAAAAGGGTTTTGTGTGAAATTTTATGATGGATATCAGATAATAAACATGTAATCAGTCACCTTGTGAGAAAAAATCAGACACAACACGCCTTTAGAGTGTTTGTAGAGAGTTGATTAATCAAACCTAGTGAAAAAAGCCTAAAAACATGCAATTTTTGATCAGATTTCAATGCAAAAGTGTCAAACAAAAGGTGTTGTAAAGGATATGATGGAGGGAAGAAGTAAATATGTTTGATATAATTCTAATAAAGTCACAAATTCTGTTACAATACGCTTGTAGAGTAGTCTTGTGAAGATAAGCAATGAAAAGCTAGTGAAAACCCCTTAAATCATGCAATTTTCATCAAATTTTCAATGCAATCATGAAATGAAAAGGTGTTGTAAGAATTTAGAGTTTAGTGTTTAGGGTTAGGGGTTAGGTTTTATGAGTTAGGGCTTAGGGGCATTATTTAGGGTTTATGGTTTATGGTCTAGGGGTTAGGGTTTAGGGTTTAGGGGCATTTTTCAGGGTTTACGATTGCATGTCAAAAGAAGTCTTTCTCTCTCTCTAAATCCCTCAACCCTAAATAATGCCCCTAATCCCTAACCCATAACCCCTAAACCCTAAACTTGAGAAACCCTAAACCTCTATCTCCAAGTATCTCTCCCTTATCTCCCTCTCTCTATCATCCCTCTACCTCTCAATCTCTCTCCCTATCTCTCTGAACATCTCACTCACTCTCTATCTCCCTATCTCTCCCTATGTCTCCTCTATCTCTCCCAATCTATCTCCTCTCTCTACCTATTTATCTCTCTCTATCTCTTGCCTCTCTCTCCCTTATCATTCCTCTATCTCCCTATCTCTCTGGACGTCTCTCTCACTCTCTATCTCCCTATCTCTCCTCTATGTCTCCTCTATCTCTCCCTATCTATCTCCTCTCTATCTCTCTCTATCTAGCTATCTCTCCCTATCTCTCTCTTGCCTCTCTCCCCCTATCATTCCTATATCTCCCTATATCTCCCCTCTATCTCTCACTCTCCCTTATCGATGAAGGAAATGAAAACAAGAAAATTAGGACTCTGTCTCTCTCAATCCTCTCTTTCTATCTCTACCCCTCTATATGTATGTCTCTCCATCTCTATATCCTCTCACTCTATCTCAACCCCCCCCCTCTCTCTCTCCATGCACATACCCATTAGGTAGGCTATTTTGCATATGGTGGTTATATCCTTTAGGTCCAATCACCTCCAAACTTCACAAATAGATATAGAGCATAATTCTAAGCATCTTTCATAAAGACCACTTCTCTACATAGGTGCAACTAATACCACTTTTTCATTGTTTTCCACATTAAATACTTATTCTTTTCCATTTTCCAAGTCCTACATGTGTCCAAGTTGTATTGTTTGTCAATTTTTTAGTCTAATTGTTAGTCCTAACTCTCATGGATATTAAAATGTCAGTATAGTTAGATTTATCCTTAGGTAACATTAATTTACACATTGTTGCACAAACAACCACACTCAAAAATAACCTTACCTAATTAAGGTTAACCTTTAAGGTTCTTTCATTTGGTGAGCCTAACAAATCCAACTAGTTCAATCTTCTTATAGTCCATGCTTAGTTTTCCAAGAGAGTTCATGCCATATTAACTTTGCATTATGTCCTCACTTTCCTCTTGCTAGCTGTAGTACTCTTCTTGTTTTCTAATCCTATCCCTATATCATACTATTGTTGTTGACTTTTCTTTCCATCTTCATCAGCATAGTCCTAGTTATCCTATTTTGAGCCTACCATTTATCCTTAGCCATCTCTTGTACTTCTTCTATTCATGTCAATTTTAATGACCTCCAAATTTTCCATAAATTCTTCTCCACCAAACCCTAGACCCTCACCCAAATCCTTACTTTCCTAAGAAAAGCCCTTCCCCAAACATCATTTGATCATGCGGCTCTTTCCATCACTAGACAGGTGCCCCTACTTTCTATTATTCATCCAGTACAATCCCAATGTCATAGCTCACATTCCCACACCTACATTCATAGACTCCATTCCCCCTATTGACACCATCATTGATAATAATTTTAAGGAGTCTCCCTTGAATAATCATTAAACCATGGATTATCCCATATCCCCATCTTACACTTTCCTCACCTTTGAACCCTTAGAAGATGACATTTAGCTATCCCCACCATTACCAATCACACTTTCTAGCAATCCCACATAAGACACCTTACCCATCACTTCACCTAGGTCATCTAATTAAATCACCTCATTACTCCATTCAACCATACCCATACCACCCCTTTCTCACTCCACAACCTGTATTAACACATGATTCACCCCATGACATGCTACAGTTACCACAATGCCAATTCACTCTACCATCATTATTCATATTATCTTATGAATCACCATCCTTTCTTCCCATTCCTTGAGACATCATACCATGACACACACCAATGAAAAGAATTAAGAAACCAATGAAAAGAATTTTAAAAAACCATTTTTATAGTTCCAGGAAACAGATATCTATTTTGGTTTGGTATCCAAACC
Source organism: Cunninghamia lanceolata (assembly GCA_027924645.1). Classification (NCBI taxonomy): domain Eukaryota; kingdom Viridiplantae; phylum Streptophyta; class Pinopsida; order Cupressales; family Cupressaceae; genus Cunninghamia; species Cunninghamia lanceolata. Next base: position 14,453,519 of record BSBN01001152.1, on the reverse strand, counting down.
AAAACGGATATTTTTAACATGCCTATGAAAGTCAAAGTTAGCCAATTCGTGAATTTGGCTAAGTAAAGATGCGATTTTTTTTTCCATTGCCACTATTTGGCCTGCGATGATCCTGCACATACCCTATCAATGTAGAGGAAGAATTTGAAATGATATTAAAAAAATTTGTATTTCTAACCAGTTTTAATATATTTTTTTTATTATTTTAATTTTATGTTTATTTGGAAATAATAGTATAATAATTACATGTTTTATTGAAAAATTACAATGCATAGTGAGCCTGAGAGTTTATTTGTTTTTTTCATTTTTTTAGGTAAATTCACAAAAAGATTGGTGATTATGGACATGGTGGAACCAGTAGTTTGTAAAAAAAGATGAGAAATGGAACATGTTTTAATGTATTTTGTTAAAATATATTTGTTGGAATAAGGTGCCATTAACCTTGTAAATTCCAATATTGTATTTTATTCCATTTATTATTGTTATTTGTAATTACCCATAAGGGAATGAGGTAGTCTCATTGACATTTGTAATTTCAGAGTTACCAGCGACAGTTACAGAGTGACATTTACGGTTGGCAAATGTAAAAACTCAAAGTAAATGAGGGTAGGCGTTCTCCCTTGAGGAATATACTATTTTTGGCATGTATGACAACTGTCATAATGTTTAGTTAGTGAATCTATGATAGTTGCATGTTGTCATAAGATTCTGTGATTCTATGACGCATATGACGGATATGTTAGTTGTATATTTGCTATATTTAGCCCAAGGTTCCTATCTTGGAAAGATACTCTTTTATGGAATCTATGATGATTATGACGCGTCATAAGATGCTGTAAGAGGCCATATTTAGTCTCGGGTTTGCATGGCTATTTTTGGACAAGTGTAAGATGCTTGTAAGATGGTAATTAATGTTTATAGGTTGGAGAATCTTAGGAGAGAGAAGCGAACGCCTAGGATGAGTTGGAAAATATTTCTATAAGTATTTACCATGTATTTTTGTTGCTACAATACAGATTTTAGGTACTCAGGTGTTGCCGGATTGCTGTCAGATTGAAGACTTGTGGAGAGAGTTGTGTAGTTGATGTATTGTACAATCTTGTTGAGATTAATACAAACTTGTGCCTCTTTCCTGGTGGATTTTTTTACCCACAAGGGTTTTCTCCATGTAAAAACTGTGTCATTGTGTTGAGTTTTTCATGTTTGACATCTTTTCTGTAGTGGGTTTTATGTTTTGTTACAATCTCCATTGTTAAAGCACACTTAAAGATTGTTGAAGAATCAAATTTCCATTAAAGTAGTGTTGTTTTCATTTCTAACATTTGGTATCAAAGCCTGGCTAGCTTTAACTCTTGGGTGGTAGTGTGGAAGCTGTAACTGCAATGGGAGATTTGGTTGTGTGTGTTTTGCAGATCTTGTGTTGTTATTATGGCTGCATCCACCGTTGCATCAACCTCTCTATTGGACATTGAGAAGTTCAACGAAACGGGGTATGAGTTGTGGAAGTTGAAAATAACAGATTTGTTGGAAGAAATAAACCAATGGTTGGTTATTCAAAAAGAGAAGAAACCTGATGATGTCTCTCAAGATGAGTGGGATAGACTAGATAAGAAGGCACGGGGAACCATCCGATTGTGTCTTTCAAACTCTATCATGTTGAATGTCACAAAGGAGGAGACCACACACAAGTTGTGGAATCGGTTGGGTGAGATCTATCAAGCCAAGAGTATGGTAAATAAACTTTATTTAAAAAGAAAATTGTTTTCCATGAAAATGCGAGAAGGTGAATCAGTTGCAGAGCATTTAAATTCTTTTAATTTGTTATTGAGTCAGCTTGATTCAGTAGATGTTGAGGTTAGTGAGGAAGATAAATGTATCTTACTTCTTTGTTCTTTACCTTAGTCTTGGAAGAATGTTATCCTTGCTATCACTGCTAACCTTGCGAATCCAAAGTTAGATGCTCTTGTTTCAGTGCTACTGTCACAGGAATTGAAGAAGAAGAGTTCAGATAGTTTAGGGGATGCTCTCAGTGTCAGGGGAAGGTCTAAGGAAAGGGAACCTAAAGGAGATTAGAAAGGGGCTATGGACAAGTCCAAGGGCCGGTCTAAGACTCCTGGTAAAAAGAACAGAGTTAAGTGTTGGAACTACGATAAAAGGGGACATGTGAAGGAGTGCAGAAACCCCAAGAAACAGTGGGAGAGTGCTTCCAATAAGTCCTCGAATGCAAGTGAAGAAGTTTTACTTTCTACATGTAATCTTGTTTCTAATGATCACTGGTTGGTTGACTCAGGATCCTCATTTCATATGAACCCGCATAAGGAATGGTTCTCCACATATGAAGAATATGATGGAGGTAATATCTACCTTGGTGACAACTCTTCATATCCGATTGTCAGAAAAGGAAAGGTATTGTTGTGTTTCAGTGATGGGAGGATTAAAACCCTCCCTGGTGTTTTGCATGTTCTTGGATTAGCTAGAAATCTGATTTCAGTTTCAAAGTTGAATGATTTGGGAATGCATGTGACATTTGATAAGCATGGCTGCAAATTGGTGAGAGGGAACTTGGTGGTAGCGAAAGGGAAGAGATTTGGGAACTTGTTTAAGCTTGAAGCCACTACAGTTTGTAATGCCTCTTATGTTTCTGAGGCTTATGAAAACACTTGTATGTTGTGGCACCACAAGTTGGGCTACACAAACAATAATGTATTAAAAACTATTAAGAATAAAGAATTGTTGGATGATTTCTCTTATTCTGATGAACACTTTGATTTCTGTGAGTATTGTGTGTTTGGTAAACAAAACAGAAAATCATTTCCTTCAGGTAGCAATAGAGCAAAAGAGAAATTAGAAATTATTCATATGGATGTGTTCGGACCTGTGGATAATGAATCTATTGGAAAATCTTGTTATTTTGTCACCTTCATTGATGATGTATCCGGATTTACATGGATTTATTTTATGAAACATAAATCTAAAGTTTTCACTAAGTTTAAGGAATTCAAAGTCTTAGTAGAGAACCAATTAGGTTTAAAGATAAAAATATTAAGATCTGACAATGGAGGGGAATATTGCTCTAAGGAATTTGATGAGTTTTGCAAGCATGCAGGTATAATTAAACAAAAGACAACTCCATATACACCACAACAGAATGGTGTTGCAGAAAGGATGAACCAAACAATTATGGAAAGAGCTAGAAGTATGCTTAGTGATGCATAGTTGGATAAATGCTTTTGGGCGGAGGCTATGTGTACTTCTTGCTACTTAATAAACAGATCTCCTTGTAAGGCTTTTAATTCAACACCTTATGAAGTGTGGACAGGTAAGAAACCTTCTGTTTCACATTTAAGGGTTTTTGGTTGTGAGGCTTTTGTTCATGTGCCTAAGGAAAAGCAATCTAAGTTGGATTCAAAGGATGAAAAGTGTACATTCATTGGATATGGTGATAATGTAAAAGGTTATAAGCTTTGGAATCCACTAATCTGCAAGATTATCTTTTCTAGAGATGTTATTTTCAGGGAACGTAGAGCTATTTCTGAACCTGAGCAACCAAAAGAAAAAGAAGAAAAGGTAAAGAAGGTGCACTTTGATTTAGAGCAGCAAGATGCACCTCAGGAAGAACATAATGATGGATTGGGGGGTGAAGAAGAAGAAGAAGATTCAAGTAGTTTTGATGAAGATGAGTATGTTGTTACATAAGAAGTTGGTGCAGATGATCATGCAGAAGAACGAGTAGTCTCTTACTCCACCCTTGAGGAGATCCACAAGACAATGGAATCTAATTGAAAGGTATAGCCCACCAGATTTCTATTGTGTATATGCTTTATTGAGTACTAACGATGAACCTAGATCCTACAAGGAAGCTATTTCTGCAGATGATAGTGAGTCTTGGTAGTTAGCCATGTAGGAGGAGATGATGGCTTTAGACTCTTGTAACACCTAGGATCTTGTTCATTTGTCCAAAGGAAGAAAGGCCATAGGTTGTAAGTGGGTCTTCAAGAAGAAGGTAGGAGTAGATGGGTCATTGGAAAAGTACAAGGCTAGACTGGTAGCCAAGGGCTACTCCTAGAGAGAGGGAGTTGATTTTGGTGAGATATTCTCTCCTGTTGCTAAATTGACTTCTATTAGATTTCTCTTATCCATTGCTGCAACTTATGATTGGGAGATTGAGCAAATGGATGTTAAGACTGTGTTCTTGCATGGAGATCTTAAAGAAGAAATTTATATGCAACAGCCTATAGGTTTTGAGGTAAAAGGAAAAGAACATTGGGTTTGCAGGTTAAAGAGGTCTCTTTATGGTCTGAAACAATCCCCCAGAATGTGGTATTGAAAGTTTGACTCATTTGTTTTGAAATTGGGTTTTGTTAGAAGCGAGGAGGATCATTGTGTTTACATTTATTGTGTTGATGATTCTATATTGGTTATTGCTTTGTATGTTGATGACATGTTGTTTTTCAACAATACTAAGGGTATGATCAATGAGCTTAATGCCCAACTTTCAGGTGCATTTGAGATGAAGGATCTTGGTGCTGCAAGGTATATTTTGGGAATGGAGATCAGGAGGGACAGAGTTAACAGAAAGCTTTGGTTGTCACAAAGTAAGTATGTGAATAATATTTTGCAGAGGTTTAGTTTGCAAGACTGTAACCCAGTTAGAGTTCCTTTACCCATTGGTACTAAGATTTCATCAGATATGTGTCCAAAGACTGAGGATGCTCTTGAGGATATGTCTAATGTGCCATATGCTAGTGTTGTAGGGAGTTTGATGTATGTAATGGTTTGCACTAGACTAGATATTGCCCAAGCAGTGGGAGTTTTGAGTAGATTTATGTCTAACCTTGGTAGACAGCGTTGAGGGTGTTTAAATATCTTGCAAGTAATCCTAATTATTGTTTGGTTTATTCTGGTACTGATAGTGCTGACAAATCTTTGGACATACAGGGTTTTGTTGATGCAGATTGGGCAGGTGACTTAGACAGTCGAAGGTCCACTAGTGGCTATGTGTTTACTCTGTTTGGAGGAGCAGTGAGTTGGATGAGTAAGAGGCAGCCCACAGTTGCTTTGTCCACCACAGAAGCAGAGTATATGGCTACTACTCATGTCTCTAAGGAGGCAGTTTGGTTGAGGAGACTATGTACAGGTATTGGTTTTGATTGCAGGATCATTCAAATTAGTTGTGATAGCCAGAGTGCTATCTATTTGGCCAAGAATCCCATTTATCATGCTCGGACTAAGCATGTTGATGTTCAATATCACTTTGTTTGAGAGTTGGTTTCAAATGGAGAGATTGAATTGAAAAAGATAGACACTTAGGATAATGTTGTACATTCATTAACCAAGCCTGTGAGCACAGAGAAGTTTGTATGGTGCAGAGAGGCCATGGGCCTTGTTTCTAGTGCCTGATTATTTCATTTGATTTCCTATGGGTTGATTTACAATGTATAATGTCAAGTGGGAGAATGTTGGAATAAGGTTCCATTAACCTTGTAAATTCCAATATTGTATTTTATTCCATTTATTATTTGTTATTTGTAATTACCCATAAGGGAATGAGGTAGTCTCATTGATAGTTGCAATTTCAGAGTTACCAGTGACAGTTACGGAGTGACATTTATGGTTGGCAAATGTAAAAACTCAAAGTAAATGAGGGTAGGAGTGCTCCCTTGAGGAATATACTATTTTTGGCATGTATTCTACTGTCATAATGTTTGGTTAGTGAATCTATGACAGCTGCATGTTGTCATAAGATTATGTGATTCTATGATGCATATGACAGATATGTTAGTTGTATATTTGCTATATTTAGCCCAAGGTTCCTATCTTGGAAAGATACTCTTTTATGGAATCTATGATGGTTATGATGCGTCATAAGATGCTATAAGAGACCAGATTTAGTCTTGGGCGCCCAATCTTTGCATGGCTATTTTTGGACAAGTGTAAGATGCTTGTAAGATGGTAATTAATGTTTACATGTTGGAGAATCTTAGGAGAGAGAAGGTGAATGCCTAGGATGAGTTGGAAAATATTTCTATAAGTATTTGCCATGTATTTTTGTTGCTGCAATACAAATTTTAGGTACTCAGGTGCTGTCAGAATGCTGTCGGATTGAAGACTTGTGGAGAGAGTTGTGTAGTTGATGTATTATACAATCTGGTTGAGATTAATACAAACTTGTGTCTCTTTCCTGGTGGAGTTGTTTACCCGCAAGGGTTTTCTCCACGTAAGCACTATGTCATCGTGTTGAGTTTTTCATGTTTGACATCTTTTCTGTAGTGGGTTTTATGTTTTGTTATAATCTCCATTGTTAAAGCACACTTAAAGATTGCTGAAATTTATCTTGAATCAGATTTCAATTGAAGTAGTGTTGTTTTCATTTCTAACAATATTTACATCTTGGTTAGTTGACAATGACTTTTGTACATGTCAACTCACTTTTAATGCAATACGACATATATTTTGGATTAAAAAAATACCATTTGCAATAACCTTTTATTGGGAAGGTGGCAAAGATTATTTATATTGTGGCAATAAGTTTATCCACTTGCATTCACTTAATATTGGGATGGTGGCAAATAAATGTCAAGTTGCATTCACCTAATATTGAGAAGGTGGTAAAAAATTAATCTACCTATGATGGGACATGTTTTAAATTTTATATGAACCTATCCTATCATATTAAAAAGCACATTTGGAATTTTAGCTGGCATTTTTATTGCCCAAAAGTGGGCCCCGGGCTGTCACATACTATAGCCACCATAGGTCCTATGCCCACGATCGGGCCCTCTCCCTTAATCATTTGAAAAGTAACACCCAAGTTTGTATAAGTTTGTATATGGGCCTAAGGGAAAGATGGACATCAAATAAGGTGCCCAAAACAAATTGTAAGTACTACTTTTAAAAATTACAAATATACTACAAATTAGATATTCAATAATTAAAACTACACAAATTTAATGATGATGAGGTTATGTGATTGACTCTCTAAATTGCCAAATGTCTCAATTTTATCAGAATTTTCATATGAATTGTCAAATGTCTCAATTTCATCAGAATTTTCAAACATCTAAACCAACAAACCAAGATAACTTCAACCCCCTCTATAATTCTTTCAAATCATACGTGAGATTACTCAAATTTAAGCTTTAAAGCTAAATGCATGAAATTTCCTTCAACTTTTTTTTTCCAAATTGACATAAATTCAAGGAATTGATGTTAAAATGCCACAAGTTTCTATAGAATCACTGACCTCTCTAAGCATGTGTGCATGTCCTAGTAATGTGTCTGCTGACAAATGAAATTACAAATGGGAAGCAATGACAATTAGTTCCCAACTGTCACTGCTCTTTAAAAAGACCTCGTGTCAACATTAGAAATTGTGGATGGGCCGTCTCAAATGTGAAATTTAATTACTACCCAAAATGCTTATAGATATAACTTACATAATCATTAAAAACAATTTTCAACCAAAAAATTACATAGCCCATGATTTTAAATGCAACTCCATGAAACCCATATCATTCAAATATGTCAAAATGTATCCCAGTTAAGTGCAACACTTACATGATCAAACCCAAACATTTTTTAGAAAGAACACTATGTGTTTGAAAAAAAAATGAAAATGCAATAAGTATTACAGATATATGATAATAAGTAGATCTCTTAATTTTCACACTATCTAGATTTTCCATTTAAAATATATATTCATAGAGACTTGTATATCCTAAGCTAGTTAAAGACAAGTCCTGATTGTGCAAATATAATCACTATACTATACTTAAGCTACATAAAGTTTCAATAGCATAAAACATTGTCCATGGAGTTCTAGTGTAATGAAAATGTGTGGCACTTATAAGAATGCAACCTAGGTTCAAACAAAACCTCACCGCAAGAATACAACCCATAACTCCAATGAACATGTGTCTTGAATCATAAGAGTGTGTCTTAGGTTCAAATATGCCTCACAATATAAGGCAACTCATAATCTCACAAACATATAAACATGTGGGAAGGTTGGCCTCACAATATAAGGTAGACTGAATCATAAGAGTGTACCCTAGGTTCAAATTTGTCTCACCATATAAGCCCAGCCACAATTCTAACAAACATATTAGAAGGTTGTGGTCTAATGATTTTGTGGTACGTTTAAGCCTATAAAAGGCAACCCATAGCTCAAATCTTTTACACATATATTTGCATAGTTGACTTAACACATTTGATTGAAATGCAAAGCATCCAAAATGTATAATAGAAATAGTGCCATTGATTGTTCACATAAAAATTCTAAGATATAATTAAAATAGAAAGCATCTAAAAGTATAATTCACATACCCATGAACAAGACCTACAATTTACCTAAAGTGTCATCTTCTTAATTGGTAAGAGTCTCAGCTTTAGCTCTATTATTTGTCTTTTCTACAATGTTGATGCAAGAGCATCTAGGTTCACGTGCAATCCCGCATCACCAAAAATATTTCAAGTTTCATATTCCACTTTTGTTTTCATTTTGGTATTTTTTGATGCTTCATAGCTTTGTCATCTCGCTTCTCGAGAGGTGCTTCAAGAAGATTTCAATAACTCAAATGGGCATTAGGCTTGTAGTTATGCTACAAACTATCTTTGGGTTGTTTTAAAAGTATTTCCATGATGCTTCAAGATAGTTTCATTGAGTTAATGTATTATTCAGCTACAAGAGGACTATGTTATTTCTACTTCAGGAGGACTATGTGTTTGCAACTTCAGGAAGACTATTTATTTTTGTTTCAGGAAGATGTCAAGTTTTTATGCACTTTGAAGATCACTATGATAGTGATAAGTGTTGTCAATGTGTCAATTTAAACCAAAGATTAGGCTCCTACAGGTTTATCTCCTATTTATAGAGTTGTTACAAAGGTGCTTCAAGAGTTGTATGTGCATGTGCTGAACTGCACAATTGCAGTAACTTCAAGAGCTATATGATAAAAATTGATGTTTTGATGAAGCTATAAGAACATTTCTAATTCACATGTGTCATAAAACCTATGTTGTTGTGCTGAGAAGTTATCAAAGTGCCATTTTAAATCAAAACCTAAGAGGTTGTAGATTTATCTACTTTTTTTTGTTGTTGCAAATGTGTGTTAGTAGTTGTCTAAGTTGTCTAAGTTGCAACAAGAACAATAGGAACTATTTTATTACTTTAACTATTTGTAAAAGTTAATAAGAGTTTTTATTTTTGGAATGAAAGGAGATTGGGCATATTTTTATCTTTTCCTTGGAGCAAATTGAAATTTAAGGAATTTTGGGGAGCCTTTTTGTTTGGAGAGAGAATAAAATATAATTTTATTTTTAAAGGTGTATTTGGCCACAACTCTTCACTTTCTTTGTTAAAAAATCTTCATCTCTTTGTGACCATTTGTGTCCTTTCATGATTTGGATGGCTGCATGTGGTTTCAAATGGTTTTTTCTGATCATTTTAAAAAGAAAAAGGTGGGAAGTCATGTATCTACTACAGGCCATGTATTTATAGGAAGGATGGAAGTTTTGGGCAAGAAATGGTCATAGATGGAACATGCCAAGAAGAAAGAAGAGACAAAAAAACAAATAAAAATAACTAAAGAGAGCATAGTTCTCTCTATTGGCATATTTGAGAGCATGAAAGAGAAGATTATTTTCTATTGAAAAGAGAAACATTGAGAGGCAATGATCACTAATAAAGAATCTAAACCCCTGAATGTGAAGAGGAAAATGTATGGGAGAAAGCAGAGTTAAGAGAGAGAAGGTAGCTTTGTATAACAATTTTCAAATGAATTGTAAACCATGTAGTTGCAAGGGGTGATGTAATAAGGAATTGGCTATTTGTGAAGCCTTTATTGAACTTCACCAGACAACTGAGAGGGGGGGGGTGAATCAGTTGTCCTAAAACTTTTAACCAAATATGATCATCAACTTATCAATTACTTATATTCAGATATAATCATGAAAGTATTAAATGAGAAGCTCAACACAAAAGCATAAACAACAAAGGAGACACCAGATTTTTTACGTGGAAAACCCTAAAAGGGAAAAACCACGGTGGGTGTTAGCCCACAGAAATATATAAGTTATATCAATACCGAAAAATAGAGGCTCACTGCCTATAGGGCTCACTGTCCAAATTGCTCATTGTAAAGAAAGGCTCACTGCCTATGAATGGCTCACTGCCAAAGGGTTGAACTAAGGTAACAACATCTACTACATGCCAAGGTTCAGTTCCATTGAAGCACAAACACCTCTGCTCTACTCTGCTACTTTACTTCACTTCTATCTTCACATCTTCGCACTTGGATACATTTTCATGACTCAATTACAAGTATTTATACACTACATCAACCTTGGAATGATCATCAAGATCGGCATTACAATCATCAACCATTGGAACAATCTCCAAGGTCGGCAAACACACGTTACATCATATAGGTCTAGACCTAAACATATTTACAAAGAATAGAAATGAATTCAGATCATGTTGCACCTTAGCAAGGACTTAAACACAATCTTCCATGCTACAACATGTTATCACAATCTTCAATGCTTCTCTGCAGATGATGAATTCAACCATGTCGGTCAAGACTAATGTTAACACAAGTATTCAAGAACACGCTTCATGCATGATCTAAATTACGCCTTGCAGACCAATCCAAATGTAGGAGCATGATCAGGAGACATCCACAAGCACATTATAATCACTAGGAACAACTGCACGATCTCTAACCACTCTATCAATAAGATTCTTCAAACCAGAGCATAAGAACAACACTGTCAACCACGGCCATAAGTAAAAGATAGCTTGCAGACCACCAAATCATGAACCATTGCAGTTGAAGGCACTTAACATCATCACAAACTTAATTCCAGAACCACAGACCAAAATATTTTTATGCGGAGGAATACAGAGCAAGGCACTTTCTCCCTTTCACCACCAAACACACATAAAAAGTTGTTTTCACTCTGGTGAACATAACTCACTCAATTCTTCATACCGGAGGCTCAAACTCAGAATATAACATCTTCCAACTTGCTTCTAAATAAATCCCAATATGCAAGTAAAGATATTTGTTCTACAGGAAATGCAAAGTATTCTTCTGGATTGTTCTTCTGCATGCAATGCACTGTTTCTACTACAACACATTGTTATCACCGAAGGGGCTAATTTTATCAATATCCTCAACAAAGTAAGAGCACAGTTGACACCAATGACAACACAGATATGTTGACATCAATGACAACACTAATTAGGCACATGCTTGCAACAATCTCCCGCTTTGTCATTGGTGGTAACATATGATGTGAAAAACTGAAAAGACCATCAAGACAAAATTCTCCCCCTTTCTCTTTACACATTTGCATTCTTTCTCCACATGCTTTCTTCCCCTGAGTTTTTCACATGATTTCTCTCCCCCTTTGACATCAATGGCAAAGGGAACATACTTGCATGTTGCTTCTCTGATTCATTCACTTTATCAGAAACAATTTAGCTACTCCCCCTGAGAGGTAGCCTTCAGATCATCAATCCAGATCAAAGAATGACACTTTGAGCTCCACTGGATTGATTCATTCCTATGCATCTTAGTTTAGGACAGGAGGGGTAATGACCACTAACTTCTCTCTAAGATACTCAAAGGTATCTTTAGGCAGAGGCTTAGTGAAAATGTTTGCAATCTGATCCTTTGTGGACACAAATTCCAACTTTACTTCATTCTCTGTCACCTTCTCTCTCAAAATGTGATACCTTATTGATATGTGCTTTGTTCTTGAGTGCATCACTATATTCTTTGAAATTTTTATGGCACTTGTATTGTCACAAAGATTGCAATTGGATCTTCATACACAACTCTTATATCCTTCAAAGTCTACTTCATCCATAAAACTTGAGTGCAACAACATGTTGCTGCAATATACTCTACTTCTACAGTTGACAGAGAGATTGAATCTTGTTTCTTTCTCAGCCATGAGACCAATCTATTACCCAAAAAGAAGGCACCTCCACTTGTACTCTTTCTATTGATATCAACATCTCCGGCCTAATCTGCATCTGTATAAGCACTGAGAGTGAAATCATTGTCCTTTGGATACCTTAAGCCGTAATCCATAGTACCTTTCAAATACCTCAAGATTCTCTTAACTGCCATCACATGTGATTCTCTTAGATCAGCTTGAAACCTTGCAACAAGATAAACCTCATGCATAATATCAGGTTTGGTTTGAGTTAGATAAAGCAATCCTCCAATCATGGATCTGTATTTTTTCTGATCAGCCTTAGGTGATTCATCAGCTTTGTTCAACTTGTAACTAGTCACCATGGGAGTACATACCGGTTTAGAGTCTTCCATCCCAAACTTCTTCAACACCTCTTTCACATACTTAGACTGAGATATGAGGATTTCTTTTTCTGATTGATTAATTTGCAGACCCAAAAAGAAATTTATTTCACCAAACATGGACATTTCAAATTCACTTTTCATCTCACTGGAAAACCTTATGCACATACCTTCATTTCCTCCAAAGATAATGTCATCAACAAAGACCTCAACAATCAAGATCTGATCATCATTGATTTTGAAGTATAGGTTGTTATCTGCAGTACCTTTACTAAATCCCAATTGCAATAAATACCTGTCTAACCTTGCATACCAGGCTCTAGGAGCTTGTTTGAGTCCATACAATGCTTTCTTCAACCTGCATACCATATCACCTTGATTTGATAATTGGAATCCCTCCGGTTGCTCAATGTATAATTCCTCTTCTAATTCACCATTCAGGAAGGCAAATTTCACATCCATCTGATATACCTTAAAATCTTTGTGAGCTACAAACATTAGAAACATTCTGATTGCTTCAATCCAAGCTACTGGGGTAAAGGTTTCTTCAAAATCTATCCCTTCAATTTGAGAAGATCCTTTACATACAAATCTTGCTTTATTCCTTACAACTCCATTTTCATTCAGCTTATTTTTGAAGACCCATTTAGTTCCAATAACATTTTTGTCATCAGGTCTAGGAACTAATTCCCAAGTTTCATTCTTCTCTATCTATAATAGTTCTTCCTCCATTGCCTTTACCCAATTTTCATCATTGCATGCTTCATTCATAGTTTTTGGTTCAATCTTTGAAAGCACATAGTCCTCTGCAGCTCTTCTTCTTGTTAGCACACCTTTGTTCTTGTCACCTATAATTTGATCTTCAAAATGATTGATCCTTACATACCTGGGAGTCTTGACAACACTTTCCAAAGCCTCTTCTTCATCCTGACTGTCTGCTTGCTTATCTTTCTCTTCAATTACTATAGTCACAGGTTCATCTGGTTCATAACAACTCAGGTCTAATATTCTTTCTTTGCCTCCATCTACCTTCACATTTGCACTTTCAACAATCTTTTTAAGTCTTTTGTTGTAGCACCAGTAAGCCTTACTCTTGGTAGAGTATCCAAGAAAGATTCCTTCATCACATCTTGCGTCAAACTTTCCTAGATCTTCATCTCTTCTGATATAACATTTTCTTCCAAAGACTTTGAAATATTTTACTGTGGGAATTCTTCCATACCACAATTCATAGGGAGTTTTAGTACCATTACCTTTCACTTGAACTCTGTTTTGAATATAGACAGCAGTGTGAATAGCTTCTTTCCAAAAGACTTCTGGTAGACCTTCTTCCTTCATCATTGTCGTAGCAGCCTCCTGAATTGTCATGTTCTTCCTTTCCACAACTCCATTCTGCTGAGGAGTCCTAGGTGCAAACAACTGTCTCTTTATCCCATGCTCTTCATAGAAAATGTTGAATTCATTTGATGTGAACTCACCTCCTCTATCAAACCTCAAGCATTTGATCTTCAAATCTATTTCATTCTCAACCATTGCGTTGAAAGATTTGAACTTCTCTAGGGCTTCTGATTTATCTCTTAGAAAAGTAACCCAAGTCATTCTAGAATAATCATCAATAAGCAACATGAAGTACCTGTCACATTGTAGACTTAGATCACCCTTGTAGGACCACAGAGATCTGTATGCACTAGATCCAATAAACTGATAGAAAATTGTTCTTTGCTCTTGAAACTTGTCCTTGTCTGCTTTCCCAACTGACATTCCTTACAAATTGAGTTGGAGGGTTTCACAAGTTTTGGTATATCTTTCACAACCTGACTTGAACTTATCTTTACCAGACTATCAAAGTTTATATGACACATCCTTCTATGCCACAACCAACTTTCATCTATCTGAGCCAATAAACAACAATCATTAGTTCCTCTCAATTGATAGATGTTACCTTTTGTCTTCTTACCGATAGCAATCACAGTTCAGAAACTTTCCATGATCTTGCACCCATTATCTTTGAATCTCAGATCATATCCTTTGTCACACATCTGACCAACACTCAAAAGATTATGCTTCAAACCCTTCACATATAGAACATTGTTAGTATTATCCTTTCCATCAAATGAAATAGATCATTTTCCACAAATCTTACCAGTTGCATTATCTCCAAACCTAACCAGTCCTCCATCATACTTTTCCAAACTTACAAACTTACTTTTGTCACTGGTCATGTGATGTCAGCATCCATTATCAATAATTCATTCATCCTTATCTTTCTCAACCTGAACAACCAAAGCACTTTCTTCTACTAGTTTTTCATCCTTCATGCAACTAGCAAAATTAGAAGACACAGGATCTCCTTTAATAGCAATAAACAGACATTCATTTGCACTGGTATTAGCATCATCAGATTCATCATCAGTCACCCCTTCATCATCAAAATATCTGACATAGTAGCATTTCTTTGGAACTCTAGGCCTGCTCTCATGTTTCTTCTTATTTCTTTCAATTCTTTCAGGACATCTGGAAGCATAATGACCTACTTTACCACAAGAGAAACATTTGAAAGGTAATTTACCTTTGAACTTACCGGACCCTCTTTGTAGCCTATCAACAAAGTTAGCTTCAATTTCATCAAAGTCGTCATCCACCTTGTATTTCTTAGCTCTGGAGATCTCTGCTAAAGTACTAGCTTTTAAAGCTGATTCAACTTTAGGCAGGGCATCACCAAATTCTCTCATCTCAAAGGCTATAAGCTTACCAAGTAACCGATCTCTGTCAATAGTTTTCACAGTCATGAATTCTTCAATTGCAGCTACCTTGTGACTATATGACTTTGGTAATGATCTGAGAATCTTCATCACAACTTCCTTATCACCAAGAGTTCCTCCCATACCCTTTATTCTAGTGACAAGTTCATCAACTCTTTACATAAAGGCTGTTATGTTTTCATCTTCATTCATTTTCAAACCCTCATATTTCACTTTCAGACTTTGTAGCTTGGCTTCTTTTACAGAATCATCTCCTTCATATAGATTCTTCAGCTTCTCCTATACCTCATTTGTAGTTTCAAGGTCCACAACTTTTGTCAACACTGAGTCATTTAAGGAACTTAGCAGAGCATCCTTTACTTTGACATCCACCTCATATTCTTTGATTTCATCTTCAGTAGTCAAACCATTTGGAGGCATGGTATATTTTGCTTCTGCAGCTTTCCATATTTTATAACCAAGACAAAGAAGATGGATTTTCACTCGTACCTTCCAAAGAGCATAATTTATCCCATCAAAATGTGGAGCTTCCTTCTTATAAGACATCCTAGGTCTTCCTCAAGCTGTTAGGCTTTCTTCAGAGGAACTTGGCTCTGATACCAATTATTGAACTGCACCGGACAACTAAGAGGGAGGGGTGAATCAGTTGTCCTAAAACTTTTAACCAAATATGATCAACTTATCAATTACTTATAATCAGATATAACCATGAAAGTATTAAATGAGAAGCTCAACACAAAAGCATAAACAACACAGGAGACACAAAATTTTTTATGTGGAAAACACTAAAAGGGAAAAACCACAGTGGGCGTTAGCCCACAAAAATATATAAGTTATATCAATACCAAAAAATAGAGGCTCATTGCCCAAATTGCTCACTGCAAAGAAAGGCTCACTGCCAAAGGGTGGCTCGCTGCCAAAATAAGGCTCACTGCCAATGGGTTGAACTGAGATAACAACATCTACTCCATGCCAAGGTTCAGTTGCATTGAAGCACAAATACCTCTGCTTTGCTCTGCTACATTAATTCACTTCTATCTTTGCATCTTCACACTTGAATACATTTTCACGACTCAATTACAAGTATTTATACACTACATCAACCTTGGAATGATCATCAAGGTCAGCATTACAATCATCAACCATTGGAACAATCTCCAATGTCGACAAACACACGTTACATCATATAGGTCTGGACATAAATAGATTTAAAAAGAAAAGAAATGAATGTGGATCACGCCACACCTTAGTATGGACTTAAACACAATCTTCCATGCTACAACACATTATCACAATCTTCGATGCTTCTCTGCAGATGATGAATTCAACTAGGTCGGCCAAGGCTGATGTTAACACAAGTATTCAAGAACATGCTTCATGCACGATCTAAATTACGCCTTGTGGACCAATACGAATGTAGGAGAATGATCAGGAGATATCCACAAGCACATTATAATCACCATGAACAACTGTATGATCTCTAACCACTCTATCAATAAGATTCTTCAAACCGGAGCATAAGAACAACATTGTCAACCACTCTCATAAGTAAAATATAGCTTGCAGACCACCAAATCACAAACCATTGCAGTTGAAGGCACTTAACATCATCACAAACTTAATTCTAGAACCGTAGACCAAAATATTTTAATGCGGAGGAATGCATTATGCGGAGCAAGGCACTTTCTCCCTGTCACCACCAAACACACAGAAAAAGTTGTTTTCACTCTGGTGAACATAACTCACTCAATTCTTCATACCGGAGGCTCAAAATCAAAATATAACATCTTCAGATAGGCTTCTAAATAAATTCCAATCCATAGGTAAAGATATTTGTTCTACAGGAAATGCAGAGCATTCTTCAGGACTGTTCTTCTGCATGCAATGCACTATTTCTACTGCAACACATTGTTATCACCAAAAGGGCTAATTTTCTCAATATCCTTAACAAAGTAAGAGCACAATTGACACCAATGACAACACATATATGTTGACATCAATGACAACACCGATTAGGCACATACTTGCAACAACCTTGTGAGAGAAGCAAGCTACAGAAAATATTGTTGTAGCATAGAATTTTATTTGGCAAGTTGTAATAACCTTCAGGAAGTGAATAAATCATTATTTTGTTTGCATTTTAATTCTTGTATATTGTTGATGTGTGTTTTGAGTGTGAAGGCTATGAGGATTGATGGCCCTTTTGGGTTCCTCGGTTCCCAACTACACCAAATGTCTTCGTTCCATGTTCTATTAGGTTGAAATAAGTCTAATTATTCTTGGATTTAATCTCTTTATAGTGTTAAAATGTAAGCTACAAAATAAAGTAGTTAGCATTGTTATACAAAATATGGAAATCTTGTTACTCGAAATTTCCAAGGACTTTAATGAAATCATGTTTACAATCAATAACATAATCTGCACTAGCCATATGAAAAGTCATATTCACATCAAGGACATAGTCAAAGTAAGGTGATAAATAGCATAGACTTAACCCATCTTGAGAAGTGTTTTCTCTGGGTAGTCCTATGATAGAAGCCAAAGTGGTGTGTGGCAAAACTATATAGCATGATGCAAAGTCGATGATGAATCCCCTGCTTCCATCCACCAGTATGGCGAATGATTCTTGTGGAATATTGAGAGACACATTTCCCACACTTATTCCTCCCATAGAGAGATAATAGTAGTTGTTGAGTTGAGGCATGACTAAGTTGTTTATCTACATCGTTGACTACACTTCTCTGACATTCAAGTTGGCTACTACTAAATAGGAGAGGTGTGGAGAAGTTGTCCTCGAAGGATCTAAAATATTCAAAAGGTAGGCAATAAGAAAATTTGGATTCCTCAATCTTTGAGATAATCAATAATTCTCCCCAGTCGAGCCTCATATGCTATTGACTCCCACCATGCCATCTCCTTAAGTGTCATGGATGCACCCAAACAGTACTCTACCAAAAGAATGCACAACCCTCTTGTATTCGCCATGGTGAATGTCGCATATGATAACTCTCCCTACATGCTCCAACTTTCTGATACCTACTTCAATGGTTGAGTGTAGTGGACACAAATCTTGATACCTACTTTGATGGCTTATCTAATCAGTAATATACCTCCCATTGCCTCAAGAAGAGATCACTCTCTCTCTCTCTCATGAACAATATGCTTGTTGTTACCACCAAGCTTGATGAATAACATGACCCATAAATGATGCAGAGCATCGACAAAGAGGTAGATTTCATGCCATTACTTATGGTGAACTTCAGTAGGACAAGGAATTCCTAACAGTTAACATGGACAAGTGGGAATTTGTTGGAGAAAAAATAGGAATCAATCCTGACATGGGACAATTAGAGTTAAAGAAGATAGTTGTTAGAGTCATGTTTTAGTTAGGAAGGTCAGGGGTATTTCTACAGCTAGAGGAATAGATGTGAGATGGGTAGTTGTTAGTTTTTGGGAGGAGTCTGATGGGGAATTTTGCTTCCTCTATAAATACAAGTTATGTAATTATTTACTGCTGAGAAATTGAAAGGAATCCGTTATGTTGTTGGTTCTAGTTTCACTATTTACTGTGTAGTTCTTTATGGCAGAGTCTACTGAGTTGTTGGCCATAAGGATTAACTTTTTGGTGATTTATCTCTACTGCTTTATTTTATTCCTCAGCATACAAAGGGTGTATGTGTCTAATTTGTAGGATCAAAGGATTGTCTACATCAATTTGGTATCAGAGCATCTTAAGATGTTGGGGAGGGAGAGTTTTTATGAAGAAGTTTTAATAGTTTAGAGGGAGTTTAACTATTGTGTTTTTTGGTTTTATTTTAGCAATAGATCCATCTAAATAGTTTGTTTATTGTTCTCTTTTGACTGCCATTGTATGGATGAGATCCAATTTGATGTGGCTGCAGTAGGAGGAGTTTTTTTTTCATCATCACCCATAGAGAGAAAGAAGGTGACTTGGATTTTTTCTAAACATTTGGTAATATTTCCTTCTTCGTGAAGGAATGTGTCATTTGTGGGTAGTTTGTAGATGTTGATAGAAGTAAGCAAAGCATGGAAACAACCATTTTTAAAATCTATGGTCTGTGATGTGAGCAATGTTGAGGCATGTATGTGGAGAGGGAATTTGAGTGTTATGGCTATGAATGCAAATATGGAGTTATGTTATAATGTAAGAAAGAGAATAATGAGATTGGAAGAAAAAATTAGGCAAAGGCAAAAGTAGAAACAAATAAAGGACCAACAAAAGGAGCTACAAAAATTGGAGTATGAATTGGAGGAGTGAAAGTGGATGTTGGAGAAGAATGAAGCATGTAGCAACAATAAGACAAAGAGGAAGAAATCTACAGCAAAGGCTTTGAAGAGCTATGAGAAGGTAAAAAAATAATGGTGAGTATAAATACCTAACTTGTGAGCAAGAGTTATATTCAAAGAGGAAAGCCATGGAGGCAAGGATTAGCCAAGGGATAGAACTCCTAGAATAGGGGAAGCTTAAATCCCTGGATGAGTTGGCAAGATTGTTATTGGATGAGAGGCCAATAAATGAGATTTGTAAAGAGTTTCTGACAAAAGATGAATGGGATGAAGATGATGAGGATGAATTAGAAGAAGCTGTTGAGTTGTGTTACCCTAAAGTAGGGGAAAGTATTGAAGATTACAATGCAAGAGGAGAAGAGTTTATAGACTGCAATGAAGAGAAATGCCCTATCACAAGAGGAGATCCAAAATGTTGTAGCAGTGGAAGCAATCCACATTAGAGAGGAAGCTATAGCAGAGATGGAAATCTTTGGAAGCCCCATATGTGATGAAGTCCTATTGGTTTTAGAGAAGAAAACCAACCAAAAGTAGCTAGAGGAAGGTCTAGAGAATCCCATCATTGATGAAAAGAGACTAGAAGATCATCACTTTCTTATAGAAGGAATGAAAGTGATTGAGGGAAGAAATAGAGATATGTTCATTTGTGGTACAAATGAGGACAATGAAGAAAATGCAATAAAGGAAGATAATGCAAAAAAAGGAGTTGTCTTGTGAATGACATCATGTAGATCTAGGAAATGAAGGCCTCCTTATAAAAGAAGAATTAGAAGGCATGCCTAAATGGCATAAATGTAGAAGAGGAAGTAGTGATGGGAAATTTCTATTCCCTTAACTTTATTTATGTTTTTAATGGTTTTTGTGCAGGTGCAACAAAAGGTGGTATGAGTGGTGCAAAGAGCCATGATGGTTTTCAATGGAGGAAGACCACTAAGCCATCAAGGAGTTGGGAAAAGAGAAAGAGTGCCAATTGGCAAAGGAGGACGAATTCGAAAGCAAAAAAAGTTTGATGATTTGCAGAGATATCTAATTTGGTGGAAAGGAATGCAGTGGCTTGGTTCTTCAAGTCAAAAGGATGGTTCTACCATCTCACTCAAACTCTTAATTGGATGTTTGATGCAGTAGCATCCTGGGGAAAAAATAATCTTGCATAAAAATGTAATAGTTGAGTCCATAATTTTTTTAGAGTGTTAATTTATTTAAGTTGTTTCAAATAAGTTAGCTTTGAACTAGAAGGTTCAAATTTTCTAAAAGAAGGGGAGAATGATGCAGAGCATCCACAAAGAGGCAGATTTCATGCCATGACTTACGGTGAACTTCAGTAGGACAAGGAATTCCTAACAATTAACATGGATGAGTGGGTGAGTTTGTTGGAGAAAAAATAGGAATCAATCCTGACGTGGGACAATTAAAGTTAAATAAGATAGTTATTAGAGTCTTGTTTTAGTTAGGAAAGTCAGGGGTATTTCTGTAGTTAGAGGAATAGATCTGAGATGGGTAGTTGTTAGTTTTTGTGAGGAGTCTGATGGGGAGTTTTGCTTCCTCTATAAATAGAAGTTATGTAATTATTTACTGCTGAGAAATTGAAAGGAGTCTGCTATGTTGTTGGTTAAATGGTTTCACTATTTATTATGTAGTTCTTTATGGCAGAGTCTATTGAGTTGTTGACTGTAAGAATTAACTTTTTGGTGATTTCTCTTTGTTGTTGTATTTTATTCCTCAGTATACAGAGGGTGTGTGTGTGTCTAATTTGCAGGATCAGAGGATTGTCTGCATCAATAAAGTAGTTATTGCCACCTTACACCTGTATGACACAACCCAACCGATGATGAACATTAACGACAAAAGTAGGCTCCCCAAGAATTGACACTATTCCGGCAAAATTTAGCTCAAAAAAGCAGGTTTGAAAGGAACATACTATTTTTCGGTGATCAAACAATTCCAGAGAGTGATGCTCCTAGTAAAAAGCCTATTGGTTAATTAAAGATATTTAAGAATGTGGTTTCATCGATTTATTTGTATGGGACCAAGTTCTCATGAGATGAAAAAATATTTTGCTACATTATAAATTAGAATTTTGTTTTTGAAAATAAGGAGCTCTTATTTTTTAGTTTTCAATTTCTAACAAGTGTCTTTAGACTGGCGGGGTTGAAAATTTCCTCCATCAACTTAAGAGATTTTTTTGCTACATGTTATGCATCTACAATTTTTGTATTAATTATTGCTAAGAAAGTAATTCAACTAAATTTCTTTACCATTAGTTGTAAAAAAAAATCATAGAATCGCCATTGTTCTAAAATTCTAAAAATAAAGTTTTAAGCTTTCTAATTACTATAAATCAATGAGACCACTTGTTTGTGAAATGTTCGTACTAAAATATTTTAAAAAGCCCCTCTCTATAGGAACATAGTCAAGTCTAAAGGGTTGTAGTTTAATTAGTTAAACATAATTGATAAAGGTGATTATATATTTATTGATTATGCCATTCACCAAGGTTTAAATTCGTTAAAAGTACCATAATAAGAAATGAGGCTAAAATTATGTTTGAAAATATACTGTAGAATAGAATGTATACCTTTCAATACTTTATCTTTCAACCAAAAATATCACTTTAGATTCATGCTCTCCTACTAAATAACAAGAACAATTTAAATTTGACATCAACCCCTCCAACGAAAACAATATAATATTAAATTAAATTAAAGACTTCATTATAAAAAGTTCGAATGTGGGAAAGATTCTTTTAGTTGACGACGTGGCCATCGGATGCTCATGATTTTCTCAGGAGCTAAGATGACTTTGACAAATTCAAAGTGTATGCTACCTAATAGCGATATAATTTTATTTATTATTTATTATTTATAATTTATATAGACTTTGACTTTGCTGCACTAAAAATTTCAAATATATTTAATGCCACATAACTTGAAAGCAATGTATGGCTTCTATAAGTTTACTTGGAAGCTTTAAATAATCGTCTCTCTCGGCGGTAGTTTTATTAATTGAAAACTTAGATATGTTTCAGGGCGGAGATCAATCATACTACTTAATCTTTCTTATAAAATTATTTTATAATTGCTAAGTCATTGTTTATTTGGAAGCTTTTCATAATCAGCTCTCTCATAATTTCATTACTTACATATGTTTCAAGGTGGAGATTGATCATACTATTTATAAAATTAGTAATCGCAATGGGTACGGCGAAGAGTAGTGGAAGTTGAAATGACATGTCTTTAAGTAAATGATGACTATCTTGTATCGCTATAGCCCATGTTGTTTTTTATTTTTTCATGAATTAATTTGCATAATTTTAATGGATTTCAAGATCCATGTGTTTTTCTTAATAGCTACTTCAAATGTGTGAGCTTTCATGTTTGGTGTGTAGTCTCTATTTGCATACATCCCCTTTCTAGATTCTTGTTCATGCACTACACTTGGTTTCACTTGCATTTAGATTAGTTATCACCTACATTTAATAGGCCTTGTGTTGCATATATAAGCATGACCACCCCCTACATCATGTTCATTTGTTATCTATCCTACCATTTTGCATCCTCTAATGGGGACGTCACATAATACAAAGATCAATCAAACTTAGTGACCCTCATTAGTTTTATAATTTCACACCTTTGCATAATTTGGAGGTCAAATAGATGAAAATTAAAGTTAGATATGCTAAAATTTTAGATTGAGAATTCCTAATTATTTAAAATATAAAATTTCGAGGGAAAATCTTTCTGATTTGTTTGAATTTGCAGATGATATGGGAATGATCATGAGACCTAAGAAATGGTGTGCATTATATGTCTAGTTCCCTTTACAAGAGTTTTGCCAGAGCGAGATTGAACACAACAAGCTCCCATAATGTAAATTTACACAATTCTCTTAAAAAGACATTTTTACTCAATATTGTTGCTCCCTTCGTACTTAGATACATTCATGAGATAGTTCCATTTATTTTGTCCTATTTCAAACCGAGTGAATAGACAGTGAAACGAGCGGGGTACCATGCATGATATGTTGGTTATAAATGAGAAATATATATATATATATATATTGTGTTAGGGTTTAGATTTTCAAACATGCAGAAATGAAAATACTACAAAACCTAACTGCAATGAAGAGCAAGCAAACTTAGAAAACAACCAAGCAAATAGAAAATGAACTAATCTAAGCTATGACTTGACTGATCTTCATTGTCCTCCTCATCTTGCATAGTGTGTTCTCAGAGTTACAGATTTATGCAACCATCTTGAGAAGCTTTTGTGTTTGATTAGCAAGATATTGGAGATTTTCAGCTGAGAGGGAAGAAAAAATGAACTTAGAGAGGAAAAAATGAGAACTAAGAGCCTAAGGGAGAAAAAATGGAACTAAGAGCTCTAAAATGAGCTGGAGAAAGGTGTTTTATAGAAGAGGGAATTTGAATGGACGGTCAAGATTGAAAGTTGACTTGGGAGCCAAATCAAGGGTGGAGGATGATTAGGGTTTCCTCACCACAAGAGGACAAAATAGAATTTTAAATTGAGGTAAATGGTGAGGTGGGAAATGAGATTTAAATTAAATAAATTTGCCCAATTTATTTAATTTATGTGAAAGGGATGCATATGAAAGGGGATAATTAGGTGATGGGATTTGATTTATTTGCTTGAATAAATCAAGTGAAGGGGACATTAGGATAGTCAATGACTAAATAATTAATTAATTAAAATCAATTATTTAATCATAGAGGCAAATTAGGAAAAATCAGGAGAATGCGGAAGTGATTAGGGTTTTGCGAGGGATGGACACTTTTAGGTGTCTACATTTTGCCTCTCTTTGAGATGATGTTGCGATCAAGTAACATCATTTCAAAGAAGTCGAGGAAATGGATGGAGGAAAAGGATGATGATGGAAAGGTAGGCCGATGATGCCCCCTTGAGAGGATAGGCGGGTTGGACAAACACGAGTAGGCTCTCGAAATGAAAGGGATTGGTTGGGGAATGGATAGAGGAAATGAATGGTATGTTAAGCTATGAGAAAGGTGGAGGAATGAAGATGCAAGAGAGATGGTGGAAGAATGAAGGATTGGCTAGAAGAATGGAAATGAGATCTTGCTTTGATAGATTTTGAGCTTCTCATTTGCAATTTTTTGCTTATCATCATATAATTTATTATGTCAAAGGATGACAATCACCATGGCATGTCAAAGGCCACGGTGGAAAGTGTAGTCCCTTGCGAAATAGGCACGTAGCAGACAAGGAATGCCTGACTCAGACTAGTAACTGTGATACCTTGTTGAAACATGCGATGAGATAACTGTGAGGTGTGCAAGTCCTTATGCAAGGAAGCAATTATTTTTTCCAATGCATAGGATTCTTTGATTCACACCCAATGGAATCTCGATCACACGCAAGGCACCAAGTTGCCCCAGTCGTTTTGCCAAGACAATCCACAAGCAGCAATCAAACAAAAAGGACTCGCCCTATCCTAGCTTCTCTTCATCACTTAGGGATTGCCTCGAGAAGCATAAGAACAAGATTGCAAAACAATCCAATAAAAGATAAGACAAACTAGACCAACAACCAATTGGAACTTTTGTCAAGTGATATGTGTTTAATTGATTGTGATTGGATGGAGAAGGAGCCTAGTTTCAGGAAATGAAACATGTCATATAAGACGCCTGGTCTAGTTTCGACAATGCAACACCTGTATAAGGCAAGTGATTGATTGATTGACACTAGTGTTGTTGGTCATACAAGCAACACCAGGGTTTGATTGATGATGAATTAGATGATTGATTGATTTTAGAAATGATGCATGTCGTATAAGGAGCAAGATCCTGGTTTCGACAATGCCCCATTTCATGTAGGAATGTGATGGTTGATAAGGATAGTTTGATGGCAATTGATTGATTTGGCTGATTGGATAGCTAGTTTGGTTGATTTTGGGATTTACTTGAGTGCGCATTTGCTGTGAAAGATTTGATTGTCTGATCAAAGTGTCCATCTCATCAAAGGATGTTTTATTATGATGGTTGACTCAACGAACCCTAAAGGACTGACCTAATGCCTCAGGGGCGCATTGAAGATGGCCTTGCCTACATGACAGCTCAAAGGTGACGTAGTTTGACCATGCAGACTATGGATGAGTGGAAGAACTGATTTGACTGATATGATGATGTGATTGAGTGGATCGATTGAGAGGTTTGATTGAGTGATTTAGTTGATGAAGTGAATGATTAGAAGAATTGATTTGGTTTGAATGAATGGATGGATTGAAGTGGTGATGAGTTGATCGAGTGATTTTATTGCTTGGATTTTTTGTAGGATATTTGATTTTTTTTTTTTGTGATTTTGGGGAATATTTTAATTTTTTTGGATTTTGACATGTTTTGATTTTTTTGGATTTTGAGGATATTCTACTTTTTTTTTTTTGACTTTTTTGACTTTTTGGACTTTTTAAATTTTGGATAGGATAGGTGGATATGGACAAGAGGGACTCAAGAGCTAGTGCCATGAAAGGTGATAGTCCTATTGGAGAGGAATGTCGCATGGACCATGTCAAGTCATTATGCTCATCGATGTTGGTAAGGAGATGGCACGAAAGTGAAATGGAGTAGGGAGATAGTGAATTATGGAGGGAATGATAGTGGATTATGTAGGGAAGATAGTGGATTATGATGTCGATTATGTTAGAATTATGCAAGGATGGATGAAATGTTTATGCAAAAGCATGGACCATAGGAAGGTGATAGGTGAAATATGTAGGATAATGGATGAATGATGGAGTGATGGAGGTGAGAAGAGGAATCATGACCAACAGTTGCACACACTGTGATAAACGTTGAAGCTTGTGAGTGGATGGTGGTGTAGGATGCAATGGTGATGTTTTCTTAGTGGATGGATGGTGTAAGCATTTTGGAACCCACATAGACTTAGTATTTTTATGATTGTTGTTTTTCATGTGGGTTGGAGGAATTTGAAACTTTTGAATGGAATGGATGGAAGAGGATGGTTGGGATTTTTGAGAGGTGGATGCCTCATTTTACTTGATTGATTTTTGTTTAGGGACCCATACCATTTTAGTTCTTGACTTTGCTTTGGGAGGTATGGGTTTGGATGGATTTTTGAATGGATTTTGTTTTTAATTTTTGCATTGATATCCTAAGGTATTAGGACCCTTAGGATTTTTGTCTTTTTGGCATGAGGCATCCAAATGTTTATTTTTGAATCCCATGGACAAGGTGGAATGAGTAGAGGCTTCTTGTTTACATGATGTGTGCATTTGTTGGTCATGATTAGGAATGTAAAGGTATTTATGGATGATAGGGATGTTAGGTGTTGGAAGCAATGGAGGTAAAGTGGATGGAGGGAGGTGTGGAGTTGGAAGAAGTGGAGGTAAAGTAGATGGAGGGAGGTGTATGGTCACATGCTTTTGACACTTGTAGGATGAGGGAGGTGGAATGGTGACATATGTTTTGGGTATATGATGGGATGTACGATGGAAAGTGGTGGGCTTAGGAGGAATGGAGGAAGTACCAACATCGTTAGATTGTTGACCTTGAGGTGTGTATCCAAGGCCATATGAGTGAGGGGGAACATTGACATGGATAGGCTCCAAAATTCCTTGTTCATGAAGGCCTAGGCCTTTGCCTTGGGAGTTCATGTTTTGGAGCATGCGATTGACTATGAGACTTGGTGTAGGTTGGAAACTAGACACGAGTTCATTATTGGATGGAGAAGGCAAAGTGGCAGACAATGGTTGTTGTTGTCCCTAAGGAAGAACACTCATGAATTAAGGTGGATAGGCCAAGGGAATATGATGGTGGACTTGAAATGGGATTGAAGGTGGATGTGGAAGTATCATTAGGATCTTTATTATGTTCATGCAGATCCAAGTTATTTGTTTGATCTTCTATATTTATGTGTTCTTAGGAGGCCCATGTTCATTATGACAAGTGGAAGCGGTTGTATTATGGATGGGTGAGGTGGCAAGGTCTTGGCCATGGAATGCATAGAGTTAGCTAAGTGGATCATCATGGCCTTCTTGATCATGGAGGGGATCATGAGAAAGGGTATATGATGGGATGTACGATGGAAAGTGGTGGGCTTAGGAGGAATGGAGGAAGTACCAACATCGTTAGATTGTTGACCTTGAGGTGTGTATCCAAGGCCATATGAGTGAGGGGGGACATTGACATGGATAGGCTCCAAAATTCCTTGTTCATGAAGGCCTAGGCCTTTGGCTTGGTAGTTCATGTTTTGGAGCATGCGATTGACTATGAGACTTGGTGTAGGTTGGACACTAGACACGAGTTCATTATTGGATGGAGAAGGCAAAGTGGCAGACAATGGTTGTTGTTGTCCCTAAGGAAGAACACTCATGAATTAAGGTGGACTTGAAATGGGATCGAAGGTGGATGTGGAAGGATCATTAGGATCTTTATTATGTTCATGTAGATCCAAGTTATTTGTTTGATCTTCTATATTTATGTGTTCTTGGGACGCCCATGTCTCATTATGACAAGTGGAAGCGGTTGTATTATGGATGGGTGAGGTGGCAAGGTCTTGGCCATGGAATGCATAGAGTTGGCTAAGTGGATCATCATGGCATTCTTGATCATGGAGGGGATCGTGAGAATGGGATCAAGTGTGTTATGGATAGGTTGAATGGAAGCAGTTTGATCTTGATTAGAATTAGGAGCTAATGGTTCCGCATGCTTTGGATTAGACCCTTGACATATATCTTGACTTGGAATGGAAATAGAAGTGAAAGTGGATGACTCATGAATGGGCTTAATGGTTTGTGGACCACATGATGGGGTCAAAGGAATGGACATGGCATTTGAAGGCTCTTTGGTAGGCTCAAGCATATGTGTTGGATGACATGGAGATAGTTTATTCCGTGCTAGTAACCCTTGGATCACATCCTTGGTAGGGGGTGGAAGGTGTTGGCTTAGGGTTTTGATTTTGATTAGGTGAAGGATCAAATGGATTGGATGCAGTGGATATGGACAACCCCTTAGGCTTTCTTTTGTAATGTTTGATTCTAGGATGTGAGGTTGTTGTAGGATTAAATGGTAGAAGGTACTTATAGGGTGGATGAGGTAGACTTATGTTCCCCTTGTCAAAGGTGGCATTGGAATTTGAAGGCACTTTGTCTTGCTGTCAAGGTGAACTTAGATAGGCTTGGGGTGCTAGAACCTTGTTCTCTAGGATTGTCACGGAATGACACATATCTTCATATCGTTGTATGTCTTCTTGTGGGATTAGGACCATGTTGTGCTTGACTAGGATGAATGATGATGTGGAGTGATTAGGAATGTGATGAGTGTGGGATTGGTTGGATGATTAGATGGGTGATTAGGGATGATTAGGGTATGGTTAGGGTTGACTTGGAAATGATTAGGTTATGATTAGATTAGGGGTGAGGTGATTTGGAATGAATTTGATTGAACGATGCAATTAGAAAGGGTGATTGGGATGTGAAGGTTGAATGATAAAGATATGAGTAGGATGCGATGAGGATGATGTGTTGGAAGGAATGTTTAGAATGTTTGGAATGAGGGATGATCTAGAGGATCCACTCCCTTGTCTCTTCATTTTGCAACCGTGTCTTTACCAAATGGGACTTGTGAATTGTGGGATGCTATTGGGATGACAATACAAGGTGATGAGGCCTGAACTATAGTAGAGGCTAATGATATTAGTCTTTGAAAAGTCTAGCTCCAAGAGGGTACTCTCATCTACTAATGACCTTTCAAAGTACAAATTGGTTTTGTCGAGACCTTAAGGTATGGAAGAGATGATTGATTAGAGTGAACCCATGAGTTTCATAATTCACTTGTAAGGATGGACTTAAACTAACTGTGGAGTATTAAGCCTGAGTTGTGATTGATGTGAAAAAAAAGATGTCAAGGTCTCTTGGTCCATAGATTTGTACTTGTGATACAGTCAAGCTTCGACAATTTCTCCCTATGTTTCAACCTTAGGAAGACTAGTGTTTGGGAACCTCTATAGATGTCGAGGGCTGAATGCTAATGAAATGTTGCGATGAAATGTGATCATAAAGTGATGGAATTGGATATGTAATGGGTGGCTTTGACACTGTTGCAATTGTATTTGATAGGGGGAGTAGATACTCAAAGGCTTCCCTATGGTTACAGTGTATTGTGATTGGGAATGATGAAAGATGAAATGGATTGGATAATGAATGAACGGTTATGATATGATGGGGATGTGATCGGTTGGATTAACATGAAGATGATGATGTGTAGTGATGATATTGGATGATTTGGATTGAATAGGAATGATTAGGATGAACATGATGTTGTGTAATGACGAGATTAGATGATTTGGATGGACTAGGAAGAAGTGAATTGGATTATGAATGTTGATGATTAGGGTGTTGACTAGGATTGGATTGGGATGACTTGGACATGATTAGGAGAATGATGATGATGACTTGGATGTGTTTAGGATATACAATAGTGATATGATGTGGAATGATAATATGAAATTGATTGGATTCAAATGGCGAGGATGATGAAATGTAATGATTAGGAATGATTTGGTTTGATTAGGGAGAAGGTCACAAGGGATGACTAAGGTTTGAGTTATGATGACTTGGGTATGATTATGGTATGATATGGAATGATTATGATGATGTTAATTGGATGAATGATTAGGGTTTGATGAGGATGACTAAGATGATGACTAGAAGAATGATTAGGGTGAAACGGATTGGATTAGGATGATGATGTGTGATGGTTATGCATGGTGAATTGGATATGATTATGATGCTTAGGATATAATTGGGATGAGGTGGAATGATTTGGAATGATGAGTAGAATATGATTAGGATATGGTGTAATGATTAGGTATGATGAATAGGACATGATTGGGATAATGTGGAATGATTATGAAGGACGGAGATGATATGATTATGAAGAGGTGGAATGATTAGGAATGAGGAATATGATAGATTGGGGTGAGGTGGAATGATTAGAAAATGATAGGAATTTTATTATGATATGATATGATGTGGCTAAGGACACGAAGGTTGAAGGATGAAGATATGAGTAGGAATATGATTAGGATATGATGAGTTCGCATGATGAATATGCTATGATGTGGAATGGATGTAATGATTATGAATGATTAGGGTATAATGATGATGAGGTGGCATGAAGAAGATATGACAAGAATGTGGTTGGGAATGATTAGGATCGATGTTGTTTGGATATGATAGGATGATGTGTAACGATGATGGGATTAGGGATGTGGTTGAATGATGAGGAATGGGATGATTAGGATATGGTTATGATGAGTTGGATTGATTAGTAAGGATGATTAGGATATGATGAATAGGACAAGGTTAAGATGATGTGGAATGATTAGGATGAAAATGGATTAGGTCATGTGGAATGAGAAGGATGATGGTTAGGATAGTGATAAGGATATGGATGGTGGGGTGATTATTAGGCAAGGTGATTAGGATAATGATTAGGGTGATGAATGTGATATGATTAGGATGTGGTTGAATGATTAGAAATGGTGAAGAGGATATGATTAAGGTGAGGTGTTATGATGATTAGGAAATCTGATTAGGATATGATGAGGGATGTTTAGGATGAAATGGGTTGGCTTAGGAGGGTGATTAGGAATGATGAATAGGATGTGGTTGAATGATATGTAATGACAAGGAGGATGGTTAGGAAGAGTGATAAGGATGAAGGTGACTAGGAATGATTGTGTAAGAATGATTAGGATAGGATGAAGGTTGAATGATGAGAATATGGTATAAATGTGATGATGACATGATGACTTGGGATGAGTGGATGGGTTTGATTTGGAATGGTGTTTAAGCAAGCACACACATCAATCATAGAAGACACTTGGCAATTAATTGGCTATTTTTGATGACTCGTGATGTTTTGAAAGCACTTAGAAAACAAGTACGACCCTATGGCTAGGCAAGGACTATATTTGTTGAATCCCCTAGCTGCGCTTATTCAAAGTGGATAGTTCCAGGATCTTGGTAGCATCGGCTCCCCTCCATGGCACTCACTTCTCACGCATACCAAGTTCCAAGTTTCCCAAGGTTCGTCCCCCCACCAAACCTTAGGATTGTCCCTACTGCCTCGGCTAAGAACCACAAGAATCAGGGTGGCTTCAAAGGTTACCCTTCTGTGTCAACAAATAGAGGGTTTTTTGGCCACTAAACAAAGGGGTTCTAGTGAATATCTGAGGGACTGGCACCTCACGAGCATCCAGCAAGACACTAAAGGCTCTAACTAACCCTACTAGGAGTTTAATATACATAAAGGTACACCTCCTTTCGAGCTAGCACTGTATGGTGAGCGCTCATACCGGTTAGACTTGGCTTTTGCCTTATCCTCAATTTATATAGCGGGACAGACGAAAGTCTCACTTGGGGTTGTAAATGAGTTCTCCTTGCGGGTGTGTCTCAAGAGCAGGCCCACTCTAAGGCTAACAAAAGAAAGACAAGTTAACATGTTTTTGATCCCCAGGCTCGCACTAAGTCGCAAGGGGAGAGCATACACATGTGAACTTGCTCACACTCACATGGGGGTTCATTGACCTTAGAAAATAGATGTGTGGTGTGATTATGCAAATGTTGTGAAGTGTTTTTGATTCCCAAGATCGCATAAAGCGTGAGGGAAGAGCATACACACTTCACAACGTAAACACAATCACCACACATAGTAGACAGTGGTTCATTTTAATCCCCCAAACCAAGTGTGAAAACATCAAGTTATGTTCATTTTAGTGCACCAAAACCAAGTGTTCCTATGATAAGCAAACACATGCATATGAAAGAATGAAACCCTACACCAAATCTGTTAGTTGTTTCGAATGAAAGTCTTTGACCAGCGAATGCCACACATTGTAATCAGACATTAGTAGTAGCAAAAATTCAATGACAAGGAAAAAAACATGAAATTTGAAGTGAATGTCCTCGTTTTGCGAACTACAAGTCAAAATGGTCAAAATAGAGAATATGCAAAATATCTGAAAATATTGATTAGTTATAGAAAAATAAATTGTAGATTCAGAAAATTTAGGAAATTTTGAGCAGTTTGAAATTTTTTTTTGCGAAAAACGGAGCAATTTTACACAAGTTATGAGCAGTCAAAGTTTGAAATGAAGATTGAATTTGACCAAAAATATACTTGATAAAATGGTATAGTTACCTGAAATTGACTATGCCATAGTGAAATTGGGCAAGTCTGCTCTGCAACGCAACTCATTTCGTGCAATTCTGACCTGTTTTGCAAAAGTTGTGAAAATTTGAAAAAAATACCTGTTTAGGCATGTGAGGGGCAAAAACAGGGCCTGACAATTAACTTTAATTGTTAGTGCCCAATGCTGGGCCTGGTCATATGCACATGGTTAGTCTGACTGGTAGTTTGTTTTGCAGTTAAGGCTTAGACTAGCCCCTGGTCATCCATATGACTAGGGGTGAAGCCCATAAATTAAAAAAAAGAAAATGAAATGAAAGGGAGCGTATAAGCTCTTACCTTTCCCCAACGGTCACTAGGGTGACCGGGACCTAATGGTCAAGGGGGGCTAAACTATAGCACCCAACACTAATGATGAAGTCCTAAATCTAACGCCTAAATCCACCATTGAAACCCTAATGGCTAAGCCCTAATGTTAAAGACCAACAACGGACTGAATGATGGATGCAGTTGTTTATAGAGAGGGTCGGTAGTCTGTGAAGACTATGACCGCCAATGGGAAACATCGACCTTCAACCATAAACAACAACAGCAGGAGGTTGAAAGGCAACAAGAATTTGGACGAGGCAGGAAGGAGGCGTCGATTAAAAGCAACAAACCTACAACATCGTTAAAGGGCATGACACATTTGAATGATAGATCTACCACACCATTAAAGGACACGACTTAGCTCACAAATCCCTGTGGAGAGTTTACAAATCCCTATGGAGAGACTCAAAACTGCTAAATTTCATAAATTTGAAGGTAGTACAAGAGGTGAGCTAAAGAAATTAAATCGGATAATGTTAAACCTCCCCAAAAGGGCTAAACGACCTTCAATTTTGACCACAGTTTGCTAAGGTATGGATAAATTTAAGCGTGGAACTGAATCTCAAAATGAGAGCACTATTTTTGAGATATATCACCTTGTTTTACTCAGTAAACCAATGTTAAAAGATGGTGATTACAATGACGTAGAAAAGTGTAGTATCCCCTCTTCTCTTGAAGATGACACTTTCGCCGCTCAGATTGTCATGCTTCGATTGTCGTAGCTGCATTCGAATCAACGGGCGAGACAAGGGCGGCTTTGGAAAAAATTGGCCTGTGCCAATTGTCAGTGGTGACTAGTGACTAGCATGATCGGTAATGGTCACCAACGATGGATGGCCGGACTCGGTAGTCGAAAAAGACTTGGGCCACAGAGTTTTGAACTTAGGGTCGGTGACAAGTTTTTGCAATGGTGGCGACTGTGGTTTTAATGCCACCAATGGTGGCTAAGGCAGCAGATGATGTTTGAGCATGGGATTAGCAAAATTGCCAAACAGGTGGAGGGGTGTCAACTGGAATGTGGCGACAGAGCCAAGGCCGGGCAAAGCCAAGCCCACGTTTCGACCCAAGTGGCTGGACAAGTCTGCGAAAGTGACCAAGGGGAGATGTTTAGGGCTTACGGTCAATTTTTGGGTGTCAACCTAGATCTAGGGCACATGCAGGTGACTAACAAGAGTGGTAGGGATTTAAGGTTTTGACACATGCGATCAAAGATTTCAACCCACAAAATTTTAACATCGGCAATACAAAATTTTAAACCTCCAAATTCAAAACTTCAAACAAACCTTGCCATGTTATTCCTGCAAAACAAACAAATACCCGAGCATTCGCAAACATAGAAAATCAACACTGTCAGCAAGGACGGCCTTTGTGTAGGCTGTACATCCATATGGTACGGCTCTACATAGGGGTCTAAAATTTAAAAAAAATCAATTTTTTTTCAATAGCAAAATACGAAGTGGTAGATGTTGTTTTTCGCAGAAAGGGTCTCCCGGACTCAACAGGGAGGTCCGTTTGAGCCCAGAAAGCCACTTGTGCAAGTTAACCACCAAAACTCAACAAAAATGATAGATTAGAAATCGATTCATGTCAGGTTCACCATTTTGTGCTAGGGAAAAACTAGGTTTACATGCAGAAACAATAAACTATCAAACCCTAACTGCAATGAAGCACAAATCTAGCCTAGAAATCAAGAAATAAAATAGAAAATATACCATAAATCTAGGCTATCATTGATTAACCTTCATTGTTCTCCTCTATCTTCCATGGTGTTCTCAGATTTGCAGGTTTATGCACAATCTTGAGAAGCTCAAATGAAAATGGCAAGATGTTGGAGACAAGAGAGCATGAAAATGAAACAAGAGAGGAAAAAATGAGAACTAAAAGCCTAAGAGAGAAAATGAGAGTGTAAGAGGTGAAAAATGAACTCCAAGAGGTGTTTTATAGAGGAGTTGATTTGAATGGAGGGCTAGGATTCATTGTTGACTTGGAGCCAAAATGAAGGGCTAGGATGAGTTAGGGTTTTCTCATCACAAGAGGACAAAAGTGAATTTAAAATTCACAAATATGGTGAGGTGGGAAATGCTTAAATTAAATAAACTTGATTAGTTTATTTAATTCATTTGAGGAAGGGGACATGTGAAAGGGGATTTTTTATGGGATTGATTTATTTATTTGAATAAATCAGGTGAAGGGGACATTAGGATAGTGAATGAATAATTAAATAATCAATTGAAATTAATTATTTAATTATAGAAGAAATATGGTCAAGTGGACAAAACGGATGAAATTGAATTGTCCTGTTGCCTTTGCGACATGAGGACATTTTTTAGTGTCTACATCTTGCCCCTCTTTGAGATGATGTTGCGACCAAGTAACATCATTTCAAAGAAGCCAAGGAAATGGATAGGGGAAAATGATGATGCTAGAAAGATAGGCTGATGATGCCCCCTCGAGAGGATAGGCGGGTTGGACAAACATGGGTAGGCTCTTGAAATGAAAGGGATTGGTTGGGGAATGGATAGAGGAAATGAATGGTACATTGAGTTGCGATGAAGGTGGAGTGAAGATGCGAGAGAGAGATGGTCGAAGAATGAAAGATTGGCTAGAAAAATGGGAATAATATCTTGCTTTGATAGATTTTTGAGCTTCTCACTTGCAATTTTTCTGCTAATCATCATAGAACTTATTATGTCAAAGGATGACCATCACCATGGCATGACAAAGGCCAAAGTGGAAAGTGTAGCCCCTTGTGAAATAGGCACATGATAGACAATGAATGCCTGACTTATACTAGTAACCGTGATACCTTGTCGGAACATGCGATGAGATAACTGTGAGGTGTGCAAGTCCTGATGCAAGGAAGCATGTATTCTTTCCAATGCATAGGATGTCTTTGAGTCACACCCAATGGAATCTCGATCACATGCAAGGCACCAAGTTGCCCAAGTCATTTTGCCAAGACAAATTGCAAACAACAATCAAAGAAAAAGGTCTCGCTCTATCCTCGCTTCTCTTCATCACTTAGGGACTGCCTTGAGAAGCATAAGAACGAGACTGTGAAACAAGCCAGTAAAAGATAAGACAAACTAGACCAACAACCAGTTGGAGCTTTTACCAAGTGATATGTGTTTGATTGACTGTGATTGGATGAAGAAGGCCTAGTTTTAGGAAAGAAGCATACCGTATAAGACACCTAGTCTAGTTTTGACAATGCACCTACCATGTCTAAGGCAAGTAATTGATTGATTGACACTAGTGTTGTTGGTCACACGAGCAACACCAGGGTTTGATTGATGATGTTTGATAAATGACGTATGTTGTATAAGGAACATAATCCTGGTTTTGACGATGCCCCATTTCGTATGAGATATGTGATGGTTGATATTGATAGATTATCACAAGGCGATTGATTGATTAGATTGATTTGATAGCTTGTCTTGTTTGATGTTTGGGATTGATTTTGAAGTGAAAGATTGATTGCTTGGTCTGATCGAAGTGTCCATCTCATGAAGGGACAACTTATTATGAGAGTTGACAGGGTGGGCCCTAAGGGATTGACCTAATGCCTTGGGGGCACAACAAAGATGGCCTTGCCTACGTGAAAGCTCAGAGGCGACGTAGTTCGACCATGCAGACTGTGGATGATTTGAAGAACTGATTTGAATGATATGATGATGTGACTGATTAGGAGAAATGATTTGAAGAATGATTGGGATGAGTAATGTGATGGATTGAAGTGGTTTGAATGAATGGATTGATGATTTGATTGATTTTATTGCTTGGATTTTTTTTTGACTGGTTATTTGATTTTTTTGTGGTTTTTGATGAATATTCGATGTTTTTGGAATTTTGAAGATATTTGGATGTTTTTGGAGTTTTGGAAATGTTGTGATTTTTTTGGATTTTTGAAGTGTTTTGATTTTTTTTTGTGTTTCGAGGAATATTTGATTTTTTTGTGTTTTGAGGAATATTTGATTTTTTTGTGTTTTTGGATGTTTTGATTTTTTTGGATTTTGACATGTGATTTTTTTCTGTTTTTGAATATGTTTGATTTTTTTTTGTATTTTTGGACTATTTTGGGGAATGGCATTGGCTTGTAATTTTGATAGCCTTTACGCTAGATACCAATGACAAGGGGGGAACCAAGTCTAGGTGCAGGGATGAAGGATGTGATTGGATCGATGGAATGGATGCACACATAAGAGGGCAAGGATGTGATCTCCAAGGACTATGTCGCATAGGAATAACATGCCCCACTCTAGGTGTAATTCAAGGATTTCACATGGCAAAGCTTATGACGATAGGATAATGATAGGATTGGTTTGAAAGGGGTGAGGTATGTCAAGAGACACCCAAGACATGTTTCAACATTTTGCCCCCATTTCTTTATCAAGATCAAAAGAGGAAGGGAGAATGAATGGACTCGATAGGCTAGGTGTATGCATGTGGATGGAGGGAAATGACATGATGGGATAAAAATAATAGGATGAAAGTGATATGTCGGATGAGACAAGGTGCCCCCAAGTGTAGGTGGCATAGAAGATCAACCTATGCATGACGCTTGTTTGCTAGGTTTTCATCATGGTACTTATCCAAGGCACCTGTTTGCCAGGTTTTCACCATTGGACGAAGGGATTTCTCTTTACTCTTTTTAAAATTTTTTTTTTAAATTTTTTTTGTTATTTTTGACTTTTTTGCTTTTTTGGCTTCTGAATGGAAGAGGTGGAATATGGACGAGAGGGACTCAAGTGTCTAGTGCCATAAAAGGTGATAGTCCCATTGGAGAAAGATGTCGTATGGACCATGTCAAGTCATCATGCTCATCGATGCTGGTAGGGTGATTACATGAAAGTGAGATGGATTAGGCAGATAGTGGGTTATGATGTGGATTATATAGGGAATGAAAGTGGATTATGATGTGGATTATATAGGGAATGAAAGTGGATTATAATGTGGATTATGTGGGATTTATGAAGGATGGATGAAATGACTTATGCCAAAGCATGGACCATAGGGAGATGATAAGGCAAATATTTAGGGTAATGGTTGAATGATGGGATGATGGAGGTGTGATAAGGAATCATGACCAATGGCCGCACACACCCTGATAAACATTGAAGCTTGTGATTGGATGGTGGTGTAGGAAGTAATGGAGATGTTTGCTTAGGAGATGGATGATTTAAGAATTTTGGTATCCACATGGATTTAGTATTTTTATGACTATTATCACCCAGATTTGCACCCTTCGCATGCAGCTGTGACACCTCATGCAACCTAGAGTAACATTGGAATGATCTCGAAGTGTGGGACCTTGTGTTATGAGATCAGACCTCCAGAGAAGGCTGGTTCCTTGCTCCAAGCCTATTACTTAGAGCGATGATACTAAATCTAGTGCTAAAAGCTTGCAGGGGAAAGAGTTAGAAGGAGAGCTGAAGGGAAAAGAGGTGATACACCAGATTTAGTGAGAGATGGTGGATAAGGTATGGACACAGCAATGATTCTTTCGCTGTTGAGGGGGGATTCACACAGGTTTAAGGCTGGTTTGAGGCTTCGGTATGAAGGTTAAACATGCAGAGGGGCCGCTTTACCCACAAAGCAGACTAAAACTTCAAATGAAACACAGAAATTCAGAGATAAAAGAAGCAAAAATTAGCATCTATTAATCATGAAGGCCCAGAAAACTGTTACAATGCAGAACATTTAATAGTAGAATTACACCCATTTAGCTAATTGCACTCATTGGTGGGTAAAGGAAGACAATAGAGGCTAGATTCAGGCACAGTGAGTCGCATTCCCTTATCCTTGTAGTTACACTAAAATGGACTGACTACAAAATTTTGGTAGCATAACAGCCCCAAAAATACCATCCCCTTTAAAAGAGATTTTACATTGTCTTATATAGGCCAGATTCATGCCAAAAGGGCATGGAGTCGCTGAATCATAGAATCGAGGCCATAAATGCCAAAGGTAGGAAAGCACGGGTAGAGGCATGGCAAAGGGACAGGGGCCATGCCTCTGCCATGCCAAAATGCGGAAAACCTCGGCCATGACGCAAGAAAGGACGGGGCATGGAGAAAAACCTCCAAAGTCATCGTTCGTCATGCAGGAAAGAGTCCTGAAAGGCAGAGAGCCCATACGCCATGAATACGCCTGCAGAAATTCACCAACTCGAGCCACTGTGAGGAGAAAAACCCCTCAAAACATCAAGACGGCCGTTGAAACGTCCAATCGAGCAAAATATGCAAAGCCAGATCGAGAAAATGAAAACTGGAAAATCCCCCCAAAAATCTGCTCAAATGAAAGAGAAGGCAAAAACAAGCATTTTTGCCTCTTACAACATGTCAAAATTCACTGAAATGGGGAAGATATCGGCGGTCAAAGATCTGGTCAACTGCCTATATATATCATTTCTGCACCTGTGTATATATCAGCCTCTGAAAATACCTCAAATCCTATCTTTGCATGTTTGAAAACTTTGTATGTATCTTGGCGCCAAAAGGCCCTTGCAGTCGCTCTTAAAAATGCATTTGAAAATGACTTGTATATGCAAGAGCCTTTGCATATGCATCCGCCACTGCCATGTGACACTTCCTGATTTGCCGTTGAACTGAAACTGGGACCTGTCATTGAAGAACTGCACCCTCCATCGGCCTTCAGAAAGACCCAAAAACAAGCTGCCGATGCATCATGTCTGGCCGAAATCTCCCTTGCATATCGGCTTGTATATGCAAAGACACAAGCAAATATACAAACAACTAGCACATGCAAATGTGCATTTGCCCTTTGTAATCGCGGCTTGTATATGCATACAATCACCCTTGTATATACAAGTCACGGACTTCAAACTCTTAAAAAGCAGATGGGAAACATTTTGAAATCCGGGTTGTATCTAACCTCCTTTATATCTGCAAACATACAAGCTGCGGACCCCAAACTGACCATTAACTGTATTTGACTGCTCTGTCAAGTCCGGCTTGTATCTCCGATCTTTGTATATTATTGACTTGTATATCACAATATACAATCGCCCTTATACAAAGCGAACCCGAAAATTTTAATAAAA
This sequence comes from Cunninghamia lanceolata, assembly GCA_027924645.1. NCBI lineage: Eukaryota > Viridiplantae > Streptophyta > Pinopsida > Cupressales > Cupressaceae > Cunninghamia > Cunninghamia lanceolata. The sequence goes on along the minus strand of BSBN01001152.1, from coordinate 14,413,505 downwards.
CAAGTTAAAAATGCAATCGGGTCTGGCTTGTATATAAACCTTTGTATATCAGCTTTGTATGTGAAAACATACAAAGCAAAAAATACAAGCCACTGTAGCAAATGTATTTCTTCTTGTATCTCAGGTGAGGGTTCCTTGTATGTCTGATATACAAATGACCTTGTATGTGCGCGGGCCCCATCTCTTGCACATTCGGCCTTTGTATGTTTCTCTGTATGTTTCACATGTATGTTCAAAAACATACAAGTGAAATATACAAAGAAACATATAAAGCCGAATGTGCATTCCACTGTAGTGGATGCACTTGCATGTTCGAAAACCTTGTACCTTTTCATTGCATGTGCAAACATACAACACAACATGCATTTTGAAAACCCGATATACAAGAGGGAATATTCTTGCAATGCATCCCCTGTTTGTATATCTCTTTCCTTGTATATCTCCATTGTATGAGCCAAATATACATGCAAACCCGATATACATTCAGCGAATATTCCGGGGATCTGTGATGTATATTCCATCTTTGTATCTGCCTTTGCATCCTTCCAGCGAATGTATATTTGCTTGTATGTTGAAAATACAAGGCAAACATACAAACCCTCGAAACATACAAAAGGGGAAACCTGAAGAATATGTGATGGATGCACAATATACCTTGTATGTCTCACTTGCATCTCGGCCCTTTGTATATCGCCGATATACAAACCGGGAATATTCCCGAGGACTTGCGAAAGATTTCCTAAATGTATATGCACCTTTGGGGCCTGATACACATTCAAAAAATGCATAAAACCTAATTTTTTCAACATCTTCTAAGGCCAATGGAGATCTGCAAGCCCGCCAAATGAACATTTGAAATGCATGTTGACCCAAACTTTGACCATGAATAACTTCTTTGTTTGGCCGAATTTCAGGATGATGTAAAAAGCAAACCTACCTATTTTTTCAAGCTCTTTCCAATGGTCAAGTTTTTTTTTTTAGGCAAGGTTTCATGGGAAAAATGGCACCTTTTCTTATAGGGACCCTTTCAAAGGATTTTCAGGGAAAATATCAGGTTGACTATTTGGCTCTGAGCAGAGGGAAAATAAAATAACATTTTTGGCGACCTCTATGGGATGTTTGCCTGCTAAACATGAGATCAGTGGCCTTATACATTCATTGGGCATGGAGTCAAAAGAAACTGGAAGTGCCTTGACAAACATTCTGACCCCGGAACCCAGCATGACAGCAATGAAGGACACAGAAAGACCAGGGGCCAAACAAAATGTTGACAGCAACCCACCAACTGTGCTAGGCAGCACTTAGGGGAAATGAAGGGCATCTAAACTATTGTGCAGCAACACTTATTGAAAGCATAGAGACCTAATCTACCAATTTACAGAGCATTCATACCTCAAAACACCTCTTTATTTGTATCCCGTTGACTGGGATAGGCAAATTTTGTCCATCCATATTTGACAACTGAAATACATTGTGCTCCTTGCATTCAGTGATGAGAAATGGGCCGCTCCACATGCAATCGAATTTGGAGTGCTTCCCTGGCCTGCTCTTCAGTTCATCCCACTTGAGCACCAAATCACCCTCCTTAAAGTTTCTGGGGGTGGCCCTTTTATCAAAAACTCCCTTGAGCTGAAGCTGATGATACTCCATAGCCTTCTTAGCCTTGTCTCTGGTTTCTTCAAGCTCCATGAGCTGAGCATATCTGAATGCCATGGGATCTTCCTCTTCAAACATTTCTAGTTGATTCATGATGTCAAGAGCTGGCAACTCCACAGATATAGGCAACCTTGCCTCTTTTCCATAAACAAGCATATATGGAGAATTCCCAATGGACCTCTTGGGAGTTATTCTATCTGCCCATAAAGCAGATTTTAGATTAGTATGCCAGGTCCTCTAATTGTCCTCCAAGGTTCTCTTGATGATCCTTATGAGATTTTTATTTGTGGACTTAGCTAGGCCATTACCCTGAGGGTAATAATTTGATGAAGCACCCAAGTAAATCCCATTCCTCACGGCCTAGTCAGTTATTTTTAACCCGACAAAAGCCAGTGCATTGTCTGAGATGATGGATTCAGGTACCCCAAATCTAGCTACCAGATCACTATAAAAGTTCAAAACGGCACCTTCATTGGATTCCTTTAGGGCCACTGCCTCAGTCCATCTTGTGAAGTAATCAGTTGTTGTAAGCACCCACCTGTGGCCTACACTGGACGGTGGATTGATGGGGCCTATGAAATCAATACCCCACCTCATGAAGGGTTGCTCAACTTGAATTGGCTGTAAGGGCATAGCTAGCAGCCTTGACTTGCCTGTGAACATGGCACACTTCACACATTTTCTAGCCCATGCATGGGCATCTCTAAATAAGTTGGGCCAGTAGTATCCAGCTCTCATAATCTTCCACGCAGTAATCCTCGGGGCAAAATGACCCCCTGCCATTCCATCATGGAACTCACGCTGTACCTTGTCAGTCTGAGTTTCATCAATGCATCTTAATAATGCCCCATTAAAATCTTTCCAGAAAAGGATGCCATTGATGAGAACGTATGGATTAGACTGAAGTCTAAAGTACCTTCTCTTGGCTCTATCCAACCCTACTGGACATTCACCAGTCTGCAAAAAATAGATCATATTGTGAACCCATCTAGTGCCTGCCACTGCTGCGTCAGCTTGATGTTCATCTTCTACGGCCAGAAACGCCGCCTCTTCCTTGCTTGCTTCATTTTCAGGATTAGCCGCAAGTTGTTCACTGAGTCCTCTTCCTCGGACGAGCTTGGTTATTTTGATGTCAACGTCATACTCCATGACCCTAGTAATCCAACCAGCTCTTTTCTCATTGACGTCTTTGCTCAATAGGAACTCCTTCACGCCAGGGTGAGCAACTATTAAATGTATCTTATTATTAGAAATAAGATGCCTGAATTTCTTTAGACTCCTCACCACTGCAAGGATATGCTTCTCAATGAAGCTGTATCTCTGTTCATATTCCTCTAAGCCTTGGCTAAAAAAAGCAATTGGCTTTTCAAATCCTTCGCTCTATTGCTGCGCCAGAATTGCAGAAATGGTATCCAGACCGCCATAAGCATAAAAAATAAAATCCTTGGAGAAGTCTGGATTCACTAAGGTTGGCGCAGCTGCAAGTGCCTCTTTTATGGACTCGAAGCTTAGCTTGGCTTCTTTCGTCCAGCAAAAAACTGTATTCTTTTTTAACATGGACGTCAAAGGTCTCAGAAGATTTGCAATGTCTGGTATAAACCTCCACAGAAAATTAATTCTGCCAATGAAGCTTTGAAGTCCCTTCTTTTGGCTGGGTAAGGGCAACTCCAGAATAGCCTTTACCCTCTCTGTATCAATGGTGATGCCCTCTTTAGAGACGACATGTCCTAACAGCTTACCCTCGTGCACAGCGAAAATGCATTTTTTGGGATTGAGAGATATCCTGAACTCTCTGCATCTCTCAAACACTTGCCTCAAATGAGATAAATGCTCAGATGCATTCTTGGAAAAAATAGTTATGTCATCGAGGTATACCAGCACCAACTTATACAACAAACCTTTGAAAGCCATGTCCATAGCCCTCTAAAAAGTTGAGCCAGCATTTGATAGGCCAAAGGGCATTCTCTTGTAGGCCATGGTGCCCCATTTAGTGGTAAAAGTGGTTTTATACCAATCCTCCTCCTTGACTAACACTTGATTGTAACCAGAAAATCCATCAAGCAAGGAGAATCTCTTTGAGCCAGCCACTACTTGTAGAATTTGTTCCATTGAAGGCAACAGGTAGTGGTCCTTTAGGGAGGCTCTGTTTAGATCCCTGAAATCAACACATAGTCTGATCTCCCCATTCTTTTTTCTCACAGGGACGAGGTTAGAAACCCAAGAAGTATGTTTGATTATAAAAATAATTTTCCCCTCGATCAACTTAGTTAGTTCTTTAATCATCAGGGGCTCTAGCTTCAAATTTAGGGGTCTTTACTTCTGTCTTATAGGTTTTGCCCCTGGCTCTAATTCTATGGTGTGCTGGGCAATGTGAGGGTCAAATCCTTTTAGGTCTGAATAATCCCAGGCAAACACATCTTCAAATTCATGGCATAGAGTAATGAAATCTCTTCTGTCCTCGGTTGAGCAGATTTTACCAATTTTAAGGAGCTTTCCCTTAAAAATCTCCAGCTGCTCGTAGTGTTCCTCTTTTATTTGCATGCCGATTTTAGTCTTCTTCATCTGATCATCAGTGCCAAAGATAGACTCCAATGTCACCAGTCCCTTGGGCAGCTTGTTGTCCTTAGCTGACCAATTTGGTCATTGCCATACTACTGTTTGAGTTTATCTTGGTTCACCACAGAAAATTCATCTTCTTCTAACAAAAAATGCAAGATTTGCTCATCACTTTCGAAAACCTGCCAATGAATGTCATTGTCCAGGATAGAGGGTCTATTTACTACTTTTACATGAGGCTGCACCTTCTCCCTCTGAATATCACTGGGGATGTCAAATTGAGCCCCAATTGCTGCTAGCCTATCTGCTTGGTAATTCTGATTTCTGGGAATATAGACCAGATTGAAAGCATCGAACTCTTCAATCATGTCCCACACCCTATGCTTGTAGCATTTTAAGACATCATTTTTTGTAGCATGCAATCCTCTTACTTGATTTACAATGAGTTCACTATCCCCGAACACCTGTAAGCAGTTGATCCTTCTTTTTCTTGCCCATTACAATCCTTGGATTAGCCCCTCATATTCGGTAATGTTGTTGGTGCAGGTAAAGGTGAAACAGAAGGCAGAATAATACCCATCGCCATGAGGAGACACCAGCATTGCACCTCCACCGGACCCATTTCTACCTCTAGAGCCATCAAAATACATTTTCCATACCTGATCCTGCCCTTTTGTCAGCAATTCTAAACTCTTTACAAGGCTTGGAATTTCTGATTCTGGCTCATGCAGTATGTACATTCCCATACCGGACTCTTGCATGTGTTCCTTAGGACTATCAACAGTATTTTCCAAGGCCCACTCTCTTAATAGTACCTCTGGTATACTTTCAACTTGTAGTTGCTAGGCAGCAACAAGCTCAGGATCATCAGAGATAAGGCAGCTTGCATTAACAACACTTGGTGTGTAGGGTTCTATGTGATGATTTGAAAGCAACTCAGATTTTAGGGTTACCTTGGTGCCATATCTAGTTCTAAAATATGTGGGACCAGTCTGAGGATAAATATCCTCCTATCTTGGTCATGAACTCCCTTGACAGGCACATGGCAAAATGAGGAGGAAGGTCAAGGATGAACACTTCTTGAGTGATGGAAACATTTGGACAGGTATGCAAGGTAAGGCTTAGGTCCTTTATCACACCCACGGTGTTGACAGCTGTGCCGTCAAGTTGGAGTACACCCTTGGTTAGGGGCTGATAGTTCAGTCCTAATTGGTCTGCAATCTATTTTGGCATAATAGAACTACTTGCCCCACTATCCACCATGCAATTGTGCACTAGCTTATCTCCAATTATTAGAGACACATAACATGGAAACGGTTTGGCATTCTGGCTTGGCTGCTTGTTACTATCTTGGGGGGAATTGGTAAGGATAGTTTTGGTTGGGTCAACATTTGTATCACCTGACATTTTTAAACTAGACAAAGCAGACTGCAATATGTCTTTTTGGCCTGAGATCACCAAGGAATCCCACATGGACATTGTCACATTTGCCTTTTTCATGTTCTCAATAATATTGAAAGGTGCAGCAATGCTTACCTTCTGATGTGGTTTGGCGGCTGCAATATCAGCCTGCAATTGAGGCTGCTCTTTGGTAGTCGCCTGAGTATTTCTTTGTAGCACACGGGGAAATTGGGATGTAGAAGGATCAGCAGGTCCTTTTTCTCTATTTGTCACCTGATCCATCTCATAACTCCTTTTTGCTCTTATGTTAGCTACAACTGGAGTGTAGTCTCTGTTCATGCCACAAAACTCATTTTCCTGCCAATTCATGAAGGCAGTATCATGCTGAGGTTGTTCTATTTGCTGCACAGTCCCCTCATTAGATGTGCTTGGCTGTAGAGTTGCAATATCTTGCACTGTCAGGGCCTGATTGATGGCTCTACTTGGACGCACTGCTTGATTGTGCGGCTGATTGCTTGGAGAGCACCATTCATACTTAGAAGCCAAGTTGTTCTGAATAGGGACAATGTCACTGACGGCACTGGTGGATGCAGGATTGTAAGGCTGAAAAGGCCTCTGGTTCATATTTTGTCTGACCCCCTTATAGTTATTCTGATAGGGTGGCCTGTTAGCTTGCCAAGGTTAGTTCTATCCCTGATAAGACTGGTTTTTCCCTTGGTTATGTGGTTGATAGGGCTGTCTATTATGGAACTATTGCTTTTTCATATTTGTCAGCTCATTACCAAAAGATTGCAACAATCCTTGATCTCTTGTAACTTAGAAGATTGATTTTGAGTAGCATTTTCTGGCCTATTTAACTGCAGATTAGTTGCTAGTAATGCTGGGGCAGCGGGTATAATAGCTATGGGGGGCACATATGTTGGGATTGGCGGTTGAATTGCGGGGAAAATTGGCAAAGGTGGCCTAGGAGCAATTTTGCCAGCCTGAATGAGGCTATTTTCAGCCCTAATGGCTATGGTATAGGCCAGTGGCAAGGAAAGCCCTCCCATGGATTGAATCATCACAGAGATGTCACTATTTAGTGCTCTCAAAAAATATAGAAATGCACGGTCAGCTGTAGGTCTTATCGTTGGTGGGATTTTATCCCATGTCTTTTGGAAACGGTGATTGAAATCTGACATGACCTCGTGAGGGGTTCTTTTGATTGTAGATAGCTGCTCCACCAGTGACAGGTGATCAGATTTGTCTTCAAAGTAACTGTACAATTCCTCTCCCAAGTGATCCCAGGAATCTATGGAATTTACCGGCAGGCTTCTAAACCACTGTAAAGCTTTGCCCTTCAGGGAGGCTGCGAGTAGCCTAATTGCTACATTTTCTGCTGTTACGTGATGGACAACACATAGGTTTGCGATGTCCTAGATATGCTCAGCTGGAGTAGTCTAGTCTTCATCATGAAAAAATGGTAAACTCTTCAGGGCAGCGACAGGGATATCATCATGCTAAGCTAGATTCAATGGGCTGCCTTGATTGAAAGCCACAAAGGGCTAATTTCTAACTGTAGGAATCATTGTGGCTTTAGTCCTTGAGGCAGTGTGAGCTCCAACTGCAGGGGGAGTTGACTTGACTCTCCTGGGCTGGATGTGAGTATTCTTGTGCTTCTCAGCTGCTACCCCTCCTCTCCTGGGTGGGGATAATTGTAGATACTCAAAAGGTGAAGCGCTGCTTCTTGTAGGTATTCTTTTCATAAGCAGAGATACAACGGTTCTGCTGGACCAAAGTTGGAGTCACCAGATATGCAAAGTTTTCAACCTCTTACAGGTCTGGATATCACTGGTTGCACATTAAAACTAGTAATCGAATTTAGTGTTTTGAACTTAGAATTTTTGAATCTAAGTCCCACCGGGTGTGCCAGAAATTGTTATCACCCAGATTTGCACCCTTCGCATGCAGCTGTGACACCTCATGCAACCTGGAGTAACATTGGAATGATCTTGAAGTGTGGGATCTTGCGTTATGAGATCAGACCTCTAGAGAAGGCTGGTTCCTTGCTCCAAGCCTATTACTTAGAGCGATGATACTAAATCTAGTGCTAAAAGCTTGCAGGGGAAAGAGTTAGAAGGAGAGCTGAAGGGAAAAGAGGTGATACACCAGATTTAGTGAGAGACGGTGGATAAGGTATGGACACATCAATGATTCTTTCGCTGCTGAGGGGGGATTCACACAGGTTTAAGGCTAGTTTGAGGCTTCGGTATGAAGGTTAAACATACAGAGGGGCTGCTTTACCCACAGAGCAGACTAAAACTTCAAATGAAACACAGAAATTTAGAGATAAAAGAGGCAAAAATTAGCATCTATTAATCATGAAGGCCCAGAAAACTATTACAATGCAGAACATTTCATAGTAGAATTACACCCATTTAGCTAATTGCACTCATTGGTGGGTAAAGGAAGACAATAGAGGCCAGATTCAGGCATAGTGAGTCACATTCCCTTATCCTTGTAGTTACACTAAAATGGACTGACTACAAAATTTTGGCAGCATAACAGCCCCAAAAATACCATCCCCTTTAAAAGAGATTTTACATTGTCTTATATAGGCCAGATTCATGCCAGAAGGGCATGGAGTCGCTGAATCACAAAATCGCGGCCATAAATGCCAAAGGCAGGAAAGCACGGGCAGAGGCATGGCGAAGGGACAGGGGCCATGCCTCTACCACGCCAAAATGCGGAAAACCTCGGCCAGGACGTAAGAAAGGACGTGGCATGGAGAAAAACCTCCAAAGTCGTCGTTCGTCGTGTAGGAAAGAGTCTTGAAAGGCAGAGAGCTGATACGCCATGAATGCACCTGTAGAAATTCACCAACTCGAGCCATTGTGAGGAGAAAAACCCCTCAAAACATCAAGACGGCCGCTGAAACATCCAATCGAGCAAAATATGCAAAGCCAGATCGGGAAAATGAAAACTGGAAAATCCCCCCAAAATTTTGCTCAAATGAAAGAGGAGGCAAAAACAAGCATTTTTGCCTCTTACAACATGTCAAAATTTGCTGAAATGGGGAAGATATCGGCGATCAAAGATCTGGTCAACTGCTTGTATATATCGCTTCTGCACCTGTGTATATATCAGCCTCTGAAAATACCTTAGATCCTATCTTTGCATGTTTGAAAACTTTGTATGTATCTCTGCTTCTTTGGTGCCAAAAGGCCCTTGCAGTCGCTCTTAAAAATGTATTTGAAAATGACTTGTATATATAAGAGCCTTTGCATATGCATCCGCCACTGCCATGTGGCACTTCCTGATTTGCCTTTGAACTGAAACTGGGACCCATCGTTGAAGAACTGCACCCTCCATCGGCCTTTAGAAAGACCCAAAAACAAGCTGCTGATGCATCATGTCTGGCCGAAATCACCCTTGCATATCGGCTTGTATATGCAAAGATACAAGCAAATATACAAACAACTAGCACATGCAAATGTGCATTTGCCTTTGTAATCACGGCTTGTATATGTATACAATCGCCCTTGTATATACAAGTCACGGACTTCAAACTCTTAAAAAGCAGATGGGAAAAATTTTGAAATCCGGGTTGTATCTAACCTCCTTTATATCTGCAAACATACAAGCCGTGGACCCCAAACTGACCATTAACTGTATTTGACTGCTCTGTCGGGTTCGGCTTGTATCTCCGATCTTTGTATATTATTGACTTGTATATCGCAATATACAATTGCCCTTATACAAAGCGGACCTGAAAATTTTAATAAAACAATTTAAAAACGCAATTGGGTCCGGCTTGTATATAAACCTTTGTATATCGGCTTTGTATGTGAAAACATACAAAGCAAAAAATACAAGCCACTGTAGCAAATGTATTTCTTCTTGTATCTCAGGCGAGGGTTCCTTGTATGTCTGATATACAAATGGCCTTGTATGTGCGCGGGCCCCATCTCTTGCACATTCAACCTTTGTATGTTTCTCTGTATGTTTCACATGTATGTTCAAAAACATACAAGTGAAATATACAAAGAAACATACAAAGCCGAATGTGCATTCCACTGTAGCGGATGCACCTGCATGTTCGAAAACCTTGTACCTTTTCGTTGCATGTACAAACATACAACACAACATGCATTTTGAAAACCCGATATACAAGAGGGAATATTCCTACAATGCATCCCCTATTTGTATATCTATTTCCTTGTTTATCTCCATTGTATGAGATAAATATACATGCAGACCCGATATACATTCAACGAATATTCCAGGGATCTGCGATGTATATTCCATCTTTGTATCTGCCCTTGCATCCTTCCAGTGAATGTATATTTGCTTGTATGTTGAAAATACAAGGCAAACATACAAACCCTCCAAACATACAAAAGGGGAAACCTAAAGAATATGTGATGGATGCACAATATACCTTGTATGTCTCACTTGCATCTCGGCCCTTTGTATATCGCCGATATACAAACTGGGAATATTCTCGAGGACTTGCGAAAGATTCCCTAAATGTATATGCACCTTTGGGGCCTGATATACATTCAGAAAATGCATAAAACCTAATTTTTTCAACATCTTCTAAGGCCAATGGAGATCTGCAAACCCGCCAAATGAACATTTGAAATGCATGTTGACCAAAACATTGACCATGAATAACTTCTTTGTTTGGCCGAATTTCAGGATGATGTAAAAAGCAAACCTGCCTATTTTTTCAAGCTCTTTCCAATGGTTAGGTTTTTTTTTAGACAAGGTTTCATGGGAAAAATGGCACCTTTGCTTATAGGGACCCTTTCAAAGGATTTTTAGGGAAAATATCAGGTTGACTATTTGGCTCTGAGCAGAGGGAAAATAGGATGACAATGAGTTTTGCTTTTCATGTGGGATGTAAGAATTTGATATTTTTGAATGGAATGGATGGAAGATGATGGTTGGATTTTTGAGAGCTGAATGCCTCATTTGACTTAATTGCTTTTTTTTTAGGGACCCATACTTTTTTAGTTTTTGACTTTGCTTTTATAGGTATGGGTTTGGATGGATTTTTGAATGTACCTTGCTTTGAATTTTTGGATTGATTTCCTAAGGAATTAGGAACCTTAGGATTTTTGTCTTTATGAGTGAAGGCATCCAAGTGTTTATTTTTGAATCCCATGTGGCGGGTGGGATGAGTGGAAGCTTTATGTTTATGCAATGTGTGCATTTGTCGGTCATGATTAGGATTTTTAGGGTATTTGAAATTTGAAACTCCAAACAAACCTTGCCATGTTATTCTTGCAAAACAAACAGATACTCGATCATCCACAAACATAGAGAATCAACACTGTCAGCAAGGAGGGCCTTTGTGCAGGCTGTACATCGTACGGTATGGCTCTGCACAGGGGTCTAAAATTAAAAAAAATTCAAAATCTGTTCAACAGTAAAATATGAAGTGTTATATGTTGTTTTTCACAGAAAGGGTCTCCTGGGCTCAACGGTGAGGTCTGTTGGAGCCTAGGAAGCCACTTGCACAAGTTAACCACCAAAACTCAACAAAAATGATAGATTAGAAATTGATTCATGTCAGGTTCACTATTTTGTGTTAGGGTTTAGATTTTCAAACATGTAAAAATGAAAATACTACAAAACCTAACTGCAATGAAGAGCAAGCAAACTTAGAAAACAACCAAGGAAACAGAAAATGAACTAATCTAAGCTATGACTTGATTGATCTTCAATGTCCTCCTCATCTTGCATAGTGTGTTCTTAGATTTACAGATTTATGCAACCATCTTGAGAAGATTTTGTGTTTGATTAGCAAGATATTAGAGATTTTTTAGCTGAGAGGGAAGAAAAAATGAACTCAAAGAGGAAAAAATGAGAACTAAGAGCCTAAGGGAGAAAAAATGGAACTAAGAGCTCTAAAATGAGCTAGAGAAAGGTGTTTTATAAAAGAGGGAATTTGAATGGATGATCAAGATTGAAAGTTGACTTGGGAGCCAAATCAAGGGTGGAGGATGATTAGGGTTTCCTCACCACAAGAGGACAAAATAGAATTTAAAATTGAGGTAAATGGTGAGGTGGGAAATGGGATTTAAATTAAATAAAATTTCCCAATTTATTTAATTTATGTGAAAGGGATGCATATGAAAGGGGATAATTAGGTGATGGGATTTGATTTATTTTCTTGAATAAATCAAGTGAAGGGGACATTAGGATAGTGAATGACTAAATAATTAATTAATTAAAATCAATTATTTAATCATAGAGGCAAATTAGGGAAAATTAGGAGAATGCGGAAGTGAATTGGGTTTTGTAAGGGATGGACACTTTTAGGTGTCTATATATATATCCATTCTCCATGTCTTTCCCCTCTCTCTCTCTAATAATTTAGTACTACATTCATTTGTGACATTTATGTTTGCAAAAGAAAAATCAATTTGAATCTGCCAACTATTCATGGAGTCATATCACTCTATCAAATGAATAAGCTTTATGTAGGCATAAAGTGGAACATAGAGAAAGAAGTATAGAGGGAGAAGGATATATATAGAGAGAGAGGGAGGGAGAGAGAGATATATATATATAGAGAGATGTAAAGAGATATAAAGGGAGAGAGTTACATAGAGAGATGTATAGAGATAGCTCGATATAGATAAAGGTAGAGAGAAAGAAGAGAAAAAGAGAGAAGGGTAGAGAGAGGATGTGAGAGAGAGGGATGAAGAGAGAAGGAGAGATAGAGGTAGAGAGAAGGAGAGAGAGGGATATCTTTGCATAATGAAAGTTTGGAGGCGGGCATGGAATTGAAGCCTATGGGATTGGAGGAGGAAGGATTTGCTTCCACTCTAGCTTTGTGATTGGGTAATGTGGACAAAATAGTTGAGTTGTGAAGTTAGAGTTTTGTAGGATTTTTGTGGATATGTGGGCAAAGTTTTATCTAGTTGACATGTTCATCATCATTGTTAGTGGCTAGAAGTTGGCGGTGACAATAAATAGGTCTCAGTGCCAATGAGAGATCTACTATTGTGTGTGCTTTCCTTCTTTAGTGGGTCATTATAGAGGTTGGTCTACAAGTGATGTGAAGCCTTGGGTGGAAGAGGTGTTTGATACTAATCATGTTTTCCCTATATCTTGAGAGTGTTTGGGGATAGTCTAAGGTATTGCTTGTTTATATCTTGGTCTATGGGCATGTGCCTAGTTAGGAACCCTAATTTTTGTAATGGGTTTCATATGGATGTAATTTCAATCCATATTGTGCGAAATGGACTTGATATGTTTTGTGATCTAAATATTGGTTCATCTTACCTTTTCCAATAATTAGACTTGCATTATTGATGAACACCTTTGAGGACTATGAAGATTTATATGTGTTCCTTAAGTGATGTTGCAAAATGAATTAGGGTTAAAGATGAATTAGGGTTTTATCTTTTTACTATTGTTTAAAGTATAATATAATAATAAATATAATTATTTAATATAGAGTTTATATATAAAATAGATATATAATTATATTAAAAAGATATTTAAATATACAATTATATTATACTATATCATATTTAAATTATATAAAATGTATATATAATAACAATATAGATTTTGAAAAAATGAAGGGTATTTCAAAAATAAGAAGGGTTTGGAATAAGAGATTATGTTTTTCATGAATACGTAACATATTTTAAAATACCATGTTTTAGTGTATTAAATTAGAAGTTATATACAAATAAAATTATTAGTGCAAAATATTTCAAATTATATTCTAGGTTTTGAAGCCTATTTATCTAGAGGGATCAATATCCTTTCTTTGTTCCGTAGAACTCGAGGTGCAGAAGTTTCTTTGCATCATTTGAGTATACCACTCAATTATGTTATATCTGCATAAAATTATAATCTCTCTATAGCTCTTACTCTCTATCTTTCCCTATCTCTCTCCCTCTCTATCTAATTATGTGTCTATATATCTCTATCTATCTATTTATCTATTTATCTATCTTTGTGTCCCTCTCTATCTAATTCTCTTAGTCCCTTTGTCCCTTCCCCCTCCTCTCTCTCTCTCTCTATAGAAGTGTTTTTTTGTTTCTGATGATATGCAATTTTGACTTTTTGAGGTTGATCTGCTCATATGGTGTATAAACTCATTATACTATACGGTAATAAAAATATTAATTAATGTTTTGAATCAATGGTCAAATCATTGTAGTAATTTGTTTAGAAAAAATGTGTTGTTGTGGATGAGGATGTGCCATGTGATTTGGTCTTAAATTGATCCACATGTGAATTAGAGTTTTTATTGTGATTTGGTTTGGTATTAATGTAGCCTTCAAAGTCTTGCATGCCCTGATCTATTATCATAACAATGTCATATTTTAAATCATAACTGGGCTTGCTTTTGAGGTTAGAGGTGAAGACCTTAAGTTATGTCAGCTATAGCCAATCTCTTAGAAGGTTTATTTACACTTTCAAGAACATGTCACACAAATAATGTGGATGCAAGAATTTGATTTAAAATGTCTAAAATCTAGTATATATTTTAAGAACAATTTGTAACAACTCTTCAATTTATTGTTGCCCACTTGTTGACCTTGTACCAACTCTCTTTCATTATTCCCCCCTCTGTGTGTTCATCCCACCACCCCCTCCCCTCCTCCCTGTATCTCTTATATAATCTTACATTTGAAATATATAGAATAATTTTTATTATATAAAACATTAGATATAATATTAAATATAATTAAATTTCATATGTAAAATAAATATAATTGAATAATATATAATTATTAAATATATGATATAATTAATCTAAATATACATTCTTAAAATACCATAATCTACTAAAAATATTTAAATAATAATTATTTTATAATATAATATTATAATAAGAATATTTTACTAAACTATATTTTATAAAAAGTAATATATAATAATAAATATATATTTTAATTTAAATATAGCAATAATATAATATTACATTAGAATTATATAGAATAATTTTTATTATTATATAAAAATTTAGATATAATAATAAATATAATTAAATTTTATTTATAAAATAAATATGATTGAATAATAAATATATAGTTATCAAATATATGGTATATTTAATTTAAATATACAACTTTAAAATATTATAATATACTTAAAAATATTTAAATAATATTTATTTTATTGTATAATATTATATTAAAAGTATTTCACTAAACTATATTGTATAATATAGAATTAAAATTTAAAAATTAATATTTATTTAAAAAATAATAGTACAATGCAAAGTCAAACAAAATAGGAAGATTATTAAAAACTACCCCTCAAAAGTTTGAAATTTTCATTAATCGAAAACTACCCACCTATCGAAAGTGACAATGAAACGTGGTAAAGAGATGGAGGCTCGACAGTTTCTCCCACCTATGGAGGACAACATTTAAATGGAAGTTTCCACAAGAAAACTGGTGAAAAAACTATCGACAAACAAGAAAAATAGAACCGGAAAAAGACCATGGCGACCGACGAAATCCAATGGCCAAAGATGCTTCAATCGTCTTGCATGCCTCTAAAGAAACATAGACCGTTGATTCCCAAAGTCAGCCCATCCATTTCATAAAGGGAACACCTTCAGCGTAATTATTCTTAAAGCCATTATTTATGTGTTAAATTTATGGTTTAAGAAATTGTGTGATATAAATAAATTAGATTTTTAGGAGAAGATCAATTCTTAATAATTTGGTGTTGCTTTGGGATATAATTGAATGGGTTCTATAGACCATGCAAGACTCTCTCCTTGTCAACCTATTTTTTTATAAGACGTTTGAAAAAGATCAAATGGCCATTTATCACTAAAATGCTTAGACGACTTGATTTTGGTCTAATTCTTGGCTCACACAACTAAATGCTCTTTTATGAAGTCAATGCTCCACTAATTATCAATGAATCTCTTACCTCCCCTTTCTCTCGCAATGCTCCATTAAGCAAGGTTGTCCATTAGCTCCCTTCTTGTTCATCTCATAAAGAAAAACATAGAATTTTTTAAAAAAAGTTTATACATTCAAGGTTGTATTAAAAAAAATTTATTGAAGGGGGGTGTTAGGAATTATTAGTGCATGACATAGAATAATGTAATAAATAATAAACTAACATGTTAATGTTAATTTATTATATGTTAGTTTTTAGTTAGTTATTAGTTATGGATTAGTTGGTAGTTAGTAGTTTGGGTAGTTAGTAAGTTGAATGGCTTTATAAAGCCATAGAATGTAATTATTTGTAATGTTGAAGATGAATGATTGATTATTGTTGTGTTTGAGCCTTGGGCTCTTCTTCATTTTGTTGCCATAATTTCAATATGGTATCAGAGTAGGTGTCTTGGATCTCTCTGGTTGCCCTCCACTCACTCGTCTTTCTTTCTCCAAAGTGGTGCTCAATGATGATGCAATGAGGACCACATGCAAAACTCATTGTTATTTGTACACCATTTTTACATTTTGTCAATAGAGGAGCAATGCAGACCACATGCAAATCTATTGGCTTCATCATCCATCTACATTCATTCCTACATTTTGTCAATAGAGGCGCAGTGTAGACGATGTGCAAATATGTGACATTCATCATCCATATACATTTGGTTTCTCTTCTTTCTCCATCTTGTTCCTTCATTTGGTTTCTCTCCTCTCTCCATCTTTTTCACTCTTTTCATAGTTTTCACTCCATTTTGTTCATTTCATATAAAAAATCATAAATTTTTTAAAAAACTATACATTTAATTTTATACTAGTCTCACTAAAATGGCAATATCTTTCTCATTGATAACTAAATTTATAAATTCAAAATGTTCTAAAAAGAAGATAACAAGGAGAACAAAACCGAAAAATCGTTCGAGAATGTAGTAAATATTTATTGAGAAGTTCGATGCAGAAGATAGAGGTAAAATTATATTATTTTTTAATATTGTGTAAATGGAGAAATATAGTTTTTTGTATTTGTAACATTACAATTTGATGCATTATTAGTAGAAACCAACATCCAAAGAAAATTTTTCATTGAAAAGGGGCAAATATGAGACATGCCAATTGTTGATGTTGCAGCACTAGAATAAAGTCCCCATGTCAGCACTAAAGGGGGGTGTAAGGAAATATTAGTGCATGACATAGAATAATATAATAAATAAATTAACATCTTAATGTTAATTTATTAGATGTTAGTTTTTAGTTAGTTATGAGTTATCAGTTAGTTGGTAGTTAGTGGTTTGGGTAGTTAATAAGTTGAATCGATTTATAAAGCCATATAATGTAATCATTTAGTGTTAAAGATGAATGATTGAATATTGTTGTGTTTGAGCCTTGGGCTCTCTTTGTGTTGTATTTTCAATATCAATATTCTACACAGATCGTACATGCTTAACTCACATTTTTACTCATGACAATATCAACAACAATGAAGAATATGTTTATTACCCTTTTGAGCTATTTTGTGAGGTCTCTAGATCTCATCTATCAATGAATAAGATATAATACTTAATGATATATGCTAACAAACCTCCCACTTGTATACCCCTTTGAATGGAAGTAGTTTAAACATGAAGAAATTATAAGATGTATCCTGTTGGCAAGAAATGGGAAGGAACTAGTCCAGAGATTTGGTCCTCAATCAAGTCTCTAAAGTCAGTTTATACCCCAGTCATACAGTGAGAGAATCATAGATAAACATTGAGGAAAATAAGGTTATGCGGTACTATATAAGACATGTACAACATTCATAATATACACGTACATATATTAGAACACTTATATCTCCTTTATATGTTCATATTCAATTGGTACATATACATTCATACTGGCAGATCTGAGTCTCTATCTCTTATCTATCTATTGTATTCTCATTCTCTCTTCTATATACTATTGCTCCTTTACATATCCATCCTATATATTCACATAGAGGTGTGTCTTTTCCAAAAATACCTCTTTGTGTGTCAGTTTTGTCCTCCGCATGCCACTTGCGGCAACCTGCGATAAGTTCTGCTGGTTGCCCTGTACTCTGCCAACATCATTCCCCCCTTTAAAATTATGTCTTGTCCTCAAGACATGTTCTATTCAGTTTGAAGGTAGGATGTTTTTTTATATCACTCTGAGCTGGGCTAGAGTTGTGTCCCATTGTTTCTTTGCTGATGTCAAAATTTGGATTTGGCTCTCTAATTGAATATAAGTGTCTTATCCATCACCCAATGTAGATGGTATCTGTATCTTTTGAGCAGTTTGTTTAGCTTCAGTAAACACTCCAGTTAGGGATTCTAGTCTTAGGCTTATCGCCTCCCTCAACTACTTGATTTGTGCTTTGATTTGTTCCCTCTAATCCTGGAACTGTAGGAGTTAGGAGTGGAATGTTTCTACTTGTGCCCTTATGGCACCATTAGTATCTTACAGTATCAGATCATAAGTAGTAGCTACTTGTGTTATTTGTGTCTCTAGTGCATCTATATGATCCTTTATATTTTTAGTGGTAGTAGGCCATTCTAAACAAAATTGGTACAATACTTTTGCCTCCTCCATTCCTTGTCGGATGCTCTTTATTTGGGATTCTAGTTTATTGTGTGCCTTGGCACATTTTTTTGATGCATCAGATAGTCTTTTCTTGTTCATTTGCTCAATTATTCTTTCCCCTGCCTTATTCTCCAAGTATGTAGAGTGTGCCTTGAAACTTTGCATTAGTTGTTTCAATTACTATGTGGGTGGTAAGCTTGTATTCCTATGAGCTTCTAGCATCTCATTCTGAATTATATTCACAACTTCTAGTAGTATCTCACTACCCTCTATATGTTGTTGCAAAATTTCTTCCCTCGTTGTGGAGTGGAAGATATCACCAAGTTGTAGATTTTGTATAGGGGATATGCCTGACAAGTTCACCTGCCATCCTATTACTGGCAATTGTAGTAGCTGGGGTGTCACCATATGTTCTATTTGTTTTTGTTGCACCAGAAAATCCTTAATGGATTGAATAGGGGAAGAAGAGGAGGGATGCTTCTTAATTATCTTGTTGATTGTCCCCTGTATCTAGTGGTTTCTCTTTAATTTGTTGGTCCTCCTAATCTGTGTTAGTGTTGTGCGGAGGAGAGACCCTTTGTTCTTCATTTTATGGAGGAGATGTCTTCTATTGTGCTATATTTTTCTCTGCCTCCTTTATAGTATCATAGATTTTCTTTGTTATCTTCTCTATTTTTAGTTAGATCTTTTCTCTATCAGCCTACTCCATATTCATAAGGGTATTAACCCTTTTCTTTGATTTGAGTTCCTTAGCCTGTAACTGGGCTAATTCATCCTTCTCTTCTGTAGAGATGGAGGTGCCTACTCCAATAGCTTGTTGTCTTACATCTTCATCTAATTTCAGAGCTTTTTTCCTTCTTTGCCTTAGGACTTCTACTAGCCCAAAATCTCATCCATTGTCTTGTTTGCTTTTATCATATATTTGATTATGGCCCTTTCTATTATTTTCTTATTGTTAGTAGAGACTTCACTGTATAGTTCTGTTGTTTCTTGTAGTAATCCATGGCATTCAATTTGATTCAAGATTGCATCCAAGCTCAATGGTTCAATTACTGTGTGGGTGGTAAGCTTGTATCCCTATAAGCTTCTAGCATCTCATTCTAAATTATATTCACAACCTCTAGTAGTATCTCACTACCCTCTATATGTTGCAAAATTTCTTCCCTCATTGTGGAGTGGAAGATATCACCAAGTTGTAGCTTTTGTATAGGTGATATGCTGCTTTGTTTGTTTTTGTTTCTTTTTATTTTGTAATTGGGAGACTTCTTCTTCCCCTTCCTCCTCTTCTACTTCCTCTGTAGGAGATTGGTTTTTCTTCCTTTTGGCTTGTTGTTTTTGTCTAGGTGCCTTTTCTTCTCTGTACCTAATTGTACCAGTGTTTCTAATGCTACTCTCCTTCTTGTAGACATTGTCTATGTCAAAGATGTTGGTTGTGGTGCAACATGTACATTGGCTGCTGTAGATGCACTTTTCCCCAACCTCCTAAATTTTTTTGACGAGGTTGGCATTTGCGGAGCTAATGAAGTTGCTTGTAGATATTCCACAATGGTTTGTGAGGCTGATGATGTATTTTGTGGTAGAGATGTGTCTGCTTAGGGTGGGATTTCTCGTTGTTTATATAGTCTTTCTTTTTTTTTCTGTAATTGTTCTTCCACATTCTTCTTGTGCATCTTATCCATGATCTCCTTATATTTGCCAAACCTTTTTGCGGTAGTATCCTTAGGTTTGCTTAGTAAATTTTTCACATAAGCATTTATTTCTGCTGTAGTAACCTCATAAGGTAACTTAGGAATCCAAGATGTTCTAGGTTCCATTGCTTCCATATAGGTATAATCTTTGTCAACTATAAATGTTATGTGGTTCATATATTGTTTTACAACTTCATAGAGGATTATTTCTTTGGCCTGCATCTCTGATTGTAATGATTTAAAGAAACCCCAGTACATTGTGTTGAAATTTTTTGAATCACTGAAGCTTCTAATATGGTGTTTTATTTGTGCGGCAACTGTGAAGTGTTGTTGCCATACTTTCCCCTTAAACCTTAGTAGCTCATTCAAGAAGTAAAATACTAGACAAATGATTAGGGTACCACACCAGAAGTTGTAATTAGACTCCTTGGTTTGCTTCAGATTCTCCATCAATTGCTCTCTCATCACTTCGTAGAGGTCAAAGTTTTTACCATCTTTCACCATTTGATAGGTTGTATGGATCGCGGTAGAGGTGGTAGATCCCTCTCTGTTTGTATAATATACTTTGTATACTATTTCCATAGTCACATACCAGACTCCTGGATCTGTTATATCCTTGACACTTAAGCTTCGTCCATATGGTTTGCCCCTGTAATCTCTATCACTTTATCATTTTTGATAGCTTTCATTGCCGACACTAGTCCTATTGAGATGAGTCCGGTTACAGCCTTGATGGAATCCTTAGTAACCCGATAGGGATTATCTAAATATATGAATTTATCATGAATTATGCTAAGTATAAGTTAAACCCACTCATGAGCATCACGAAAATCTGGATAATCTTTCTAGACATCAAGTTTCTTACTGGCAATGTTTTGATATTCAAGTCAATACCCTGTATCACCGAGCAATGTATCTCTCAATTCTTCAAATTTCATGTGATCTAACTCTAAGATCATTGTGTGTCCATGTATTTCCTAACATCTTCTATGTATGCCACATCTCCCAGTACCCCAGAGAATGCTCCTTCTTTATTAACCTCCATTGCTTTGTATAGGCACTTCTTGTATTTGGTCCTTGGTGTTGAACTACACCGAACAACTGAGAGGGGGGTGAATCAGTTGTCCTAAAACTTTTAACCAATTATGATCATCAACTTATCAATTACATATATTCAGATATAACCATGAAAGCATAAAATGAGAATCTCAACACAAAAGCATAATCAAGATAGGAGACACCAGATTTTAACGTGGAAAACCCTAAAAGGGAAAAACTATGGTGGGTGTTAGCCCATAGAAATATATAAGTTATATCAATACTGAAAAATAGAGGCTCACTACCCAAATTGCTCACTGCAAGGAAAGGCTCATTGCCAAAAGGAGGCTCACTGCCAAAGGGTGGCTCACTACCAAAAGGAGGCTCACTGTCAAAAGGTTAAACTGAGATAACATCTACTCCATGCCAAGGTTCAGTTCCATTGAAGCACAAACACCTCTGCTCTGCTACCTTACTTCACTCTTATCTTCACATTTTCACACTTGGATACATTTTCATGACTCCATTACAAATATTTATACACTTCATCAACCTTGGAATGATCCTAAAGGTTGGCATTACAATCATCAACCATTGGAGCAATCTCCAATGTCGGAAAACATACGTTACATCATAATAGGTCTGGACCTAATAGATTTATAAAGAAAATAATTGAATGCAGATCACAGCGCGCCTTAGCAGGGACTCAAACACAATCTTCTACGCTACAACACGCTATCACAATCTTCGATGCATCTCCATAGATGATGAATTCAACCAGGTTGGCTAAGACTGATGTTAACACAAGTATTCTCAAGAACACGCTTCATGCATGATCTAAATTACACCTTGCAAACCAATCCAAATGTAGGAGAATGATTAGGAGACATCCACAAGCACATTGTAATCACCAGGAACAACCGCATGATCTCTAATCACTCTAACAATAAGATTCTTCAAACCAGAGTACAAGAACAACACTGTCACCCACTGTTATGAGTAAAATATATCTTGCGGACCACCAAATCAGGAACCATTGCAAGAGAAGGCACTTAGCATCACCACTAACTTAATTCTAGAACCGCAGACCAAAATACTTCAATGCGGAGGAATGCGGAGCAAAACACTTTCTCCCTGTCACCACCAAACATACAGAAAAAGATGTTTTCACTCTGGTGAACATAACTCACTTACTTCTTCATACCGGAGGCTCAAACCTAGAATATAACATCTTCAGATAGGCTTAAATAACTTCCAATCTGTAAGCAAAGATATTTATTCTATAGGAAATACAGAGCATTCTTCTGGATTGTTCTTCTGCATGTAATGCATTATTTCTACTGCAACACATTGTTATCACCAGAGGGGCTAACTTTCTCAATATCCTCAACAAAGTTAGAGCATAGTTGACACCAATGACAACACAGATATGTTGAAATCAATGAAAACACCGATTAGGCACATACTTGCAACAATCTCCCCCTTTGTCATTGATGGCAACATGTGATGTGAAAAAATGAAAAGACCACCAAGACAAGATTCTCCCCCTTTCTCTTTACACATCTGCATTCTTTCTCCCTTTGAGTTTTTCACATGATTTATCTCCCCCTTTGACATCAATGGAAAAGGGCACATACTTGCATGCTGCTACTCTGATCCACTTACTTTATCAGAAACACTTAGCTCTCCCCCTAAGAGGTAGCCTTCAAAACATCAATCCAGATCAAAGAATGACACTTTGAGCTCCACTGGATTGATGCATTCCTATGCATCTTAGTTCAAGACAAGAGGGGTAATGACCCCTAACTTTTCTCTGAGATACTCAAAGGTATCTTTAGGTAGAGGCTTAGTGAAAATGTTTGCAATCTGATCATTTGTGGGCACATATTCCAACTTTACTTCATTCTTTGACACCTTCTCTCTCAAAAAGTGTTACCTTATTGATATATTCTTTGTTCTTGAGTGCATCATTGGATTCTTTGAAATGTTTATGGCACTTGTATTATCACAAAAGATTGCAATTGGATCTTCATACAAAACTCTTATATCCTTCAAAGTCTGCTTCATCCATAATACTTGCACTGTGCAACAACATGCTGTTGCAATATACTCTACTTCTGCAGTTGACAAAGATATTGAATCTTGTTTCTTGCTTAGCCATGAAACCAATCTATTACCAAAGAAGAAGGCACCTCCACTTGTACTCTTCCTATCATCAACATCTCCGACCCAATTTGCATCTATATAAGCACTAAGAGTGAAATCATTCTTCTTTGGATACCATAAGCCATAATCTGGAGTACCTTTCAAATACCTTAGGATTCTCTTAAGTGCCATCACATGTGATTCTCTTGGATCATATTGAAACCTTACAACAAGACAAACTGCATGCATAATATCAGGTCTGGTTTGAGTTAGATAAAGCAATCCTCCAATCATAAATTTGTATTTTTTATGATCAGCCTTAGGTGATTCATCAATTTTTCTCAACTTGCAACTAGTCACCATGGGAGTACATACCGATTTAGAGTCTTCAATCCCAAACTTCTTCAACAACTCTTTCACATACTTAGATTGAGATATGAAGATTCCTTTATCTGATTCGTTTATTTGCAGACCCAAAAAGAAATTCATTTCACCAAACATGGACATTTCAAATTCACTTTTCATCTCACTGCCAAACCTTATGCACATACCTTCATTTCCTCTAAAGATAATATCATCAACAAAGACCTCAAAAATCAAGATTTGATCATCATTGATCTTGAAATATAGATTGCTATCTGCAATACCTTTACTAAATCTCAATTGCAATAAATACCTGTCTAACCTTGCATACTAGGCTCTAGGAGCTTGTTTGACTCCATATAATGCTTTCTTCAACCTGCATACTATTGTGATGTTCACAACACGCCCCATTTTACTCCTTACCAAAATGAGGACCCCTGCTGTGGCTGTTGCTTTTGCTTTTGTGTGTTTTGTTTTGCTTGGTGGTAAAGGGAAAAGAGAGTCGAAATTCGCAAACTTTGTTAAAAATAGAGAAAAAATGCATTTTCAGCACCAGTGCATGATATGGTTGGATTCCTTGTGAAAAATGAGCTAGGGTTGCTTTTGAACCATCTTAAAATTTGCCATATTTTGCAAGTTATGATCACTTTGGTAAAATGTACATTCAGTTGTGCAAAGTCATTTTATACTTAGTCGCTTTTTTGCATTCGGGTTCATATACAAAGTCAGTTGTATATCCTTTCATACATACAAGATGGACCTGAAATGGCTTAAGTCAAAATGAATAGATGTTTGGATTCTGCTTTGTATCTAACGTTTGTATGTTTGGCAGGTCGCAACATACAAGGAAATATTCGAGACGTTTTATACATTGTGCAAAATCCAAAAGTTATGAACCAGAGGGAATTCGTTGTATGTCCGCGGGCTTGTATGTTTGGGTAACATACAATGCAAGTATACACCACGCGGACTTGAAAAACTTTTAAACGGTGTTAAATCACTGTACATTTCGGGCTTGTATATTTATGCATACATTTGGAACATACAACGTCCATATACAAGTCGCGGACCCGAAGAAATTGTTTAAATAGGGTTAGTTGCTTGTATGTTTCGGAGCATACAAGGCATAAGATACAAGTGTTCTATATACAACGTGGACATGATGAACTTATTAAAATGAATTAAGTCATTGTATATTCGGCGCATGTATGTTTTGACATACAAGCGAAAGATACATTGGCAAATATACAAGCCGCGAAATTGATGAAGTATTAAAATTAGAAAATTCGTTGTATGATTTCGGCTTGCATGTTTGGATTGCATACATTGCGATACAAATGCACTTATACATTGCGCGGACGCAAAGGAAGGTTAAGAAGAGTTAAGTCAATGTATGCGTCCGGCTTGTATATAATTCATATACTACAGTTTATACAAGCCGCGGAACTAAAAAGGATTGGAATCTGATTAAATGCTTGTATCACGTCTGACTTGTATATTGCGATATGCAAGGAATTTTTGAGTGGGAGAACGAAGCGATTGAAATTTGGAGGCCAATTTGGGGTCCGAAGTGCATGTTTCTGGTCAACGATGGTTGACCCGACCAGTTTAAACATTGAATATACATTTTCGACCCACGTTTTTTATGGATTTGGGGCTTGATTTCTGTGTTCACGCAGTCACGACTAGATTTGGTAGCTATTTTTCTTCCTGTAGGTTTTATTAAATGATGATACTTATTGCTTATCTGTTTTTGTAGGTTTGCAGTTGAGAAAAGGGGCTGAAACTTGATGACGATGGTGTCATAGAGAGGAAATCAGATCTCAGGAGTAGAGGAAGATAAGGATGAAGGGCGAGGAAGTCAAAGGTCTTCATTGATGAAGACAAAATGTAGTTGTGGACATCATTGCAGCAGGCGGCGGAAGTTATTATTGAACTGCTAGGGTTTCCAGAAGGGCATATTTCACCCATATTTGATATATGCTCAGAGATATTTCTGGGGATTTGTTCTCCAACATTTATTGCTGTAATTGGAGGTTTGAACCATTGTTTAACTAGGGTTTTGAGTTGTATTGAGGACAGTGGAAGTCTATATATTGTGCCTCTGTACACTATAATAAGGTTACACAGGGATTTTTTAGAAAATAGCTAGCACTCGTAACTAGTTTGAGCATTTTAGAGTAGAGGGACCTTTTAGTTTAGAAGTAGAAGAAGGAGGTCACCTGTGTCTGCAACAAGGAGCGTGTGGAACATCCTACCTCCTTGCTGTATCTGTAAAGCTTGTAAGTTTTCTGTAATTTGGTCAATGAAGCTAAGAGTCATTCAGACATTGTAAATCTTATGTGACTGTCTATTTCTAATACAATTGAATCTAGAATTCTACATCTATCTTCTGAGTGTTTTCTTGCTCTTCATTGTGTTTGAAACATTTTCTCTTAGATCTTGCAATTTTAAGTGTATGTTTGTGAAAATGCTGAAAACTTACACTTAGAGTTTTGTCTGTGAATTTGATCAATTTCCTGCAATACTTATATAGTGGATAACAGAACAATTAGATCCTTTGGTAGAATGAATGATGTTTAGATTAGATCTTTCTAAATTTTCCCAACCCATCTAAAAATACTTAGCTTAAAACGTAGAAATCTGAAGGAAATTTGTCTCATATTTGAAAGAGCATGCATAACAAAGTTAAAAGTAGACAGTTTTCATAAATATTTAAGAGGAGAAAGTTGCAATAATTCAAGATCATTTAAAGCTTTGAAATACAGCAACACTTTTATGCAAAAAGAGAATGAACAATATACTGATATTTATAATCTTTTTTTGCATAAGTTTGAGTCCAGTTAACCAACAGGAAACCCTAAACTACGTAAGGCCCCTTGAACATTATAGCTTCACATTGACCAACTGAATTTACCCAACAGGTCAAGACCTGACCATATTAAACTTGGGATTAAGCGAATCTTAACCGATTCCTTCATATCTTTCAAGTCAATTTTGGTTCATTTTATGTGAATTTTAACTAATTGTTATGATTGCATCAAAACAATCACCAACACATACCATATCACCTTGATTTGACAATTGGAATCCCTCCGGTTGCTCAATGTATACTTCCTCTTCTAACTCACCATTCATGAAGGTAGATTTCACATCCATCTGATATACTTTAAAATCTTTGTGAGCTGCAAATGCTAGAAACATTCTGATTGCTTCAATCTGAGCTATTGAGGCAAAAGTTTCTTCGAAATCTATCCATTCAATTTGAGAATATTCTTTGCATACAAGTCTTTCTTTATTCCCTACAACTTCTCCATTTTCATTCATCTTGTTCCTGAAGACCCATTTAGTTCCAATTACATTTTTGTCAATAGGTCTAGGAATTAATTTCCAAGTTTCATTCTTCTCTGTTTGTAATAGTTATTCCTCCATTGCCTTTACGCAATTTTCATCATTGCATGCTTCATTCACAGTCTTTGGTTCAATCTTTGAAAGAAAAAAGTAATTGACTTGTTCCTCTGCAACTCTTCTCCTTGTTAGCACACCTTTATTTTTGTCACCTATAATCTGATCTTCAAAATGGTTGATCTTTACATACTTGGGAGTCTTGACAACACTTTCTAGAGACTCTTCTTCATTTTGACTGTCTTCTTGCTCATCTTTTTCTTCATTCAATATAGTCATAGGTTCATCTAGTTAATAGCAATTCAGGTTTGATATCTTTTCCTTGCCTTCATCTACCTTCACATTTGCACTTTCAACAATCTTTTTGATCCTTTTGTTGTAGCACTGGTATGCCTTACTCTTGGTAGAGTATCCAAGACAGATTCCTTCACACACCTTGCATCAAACTTTCCTAGATCTTCATCTCTCGTGACATAGCATTTGTTTCCAAAGATTTTGAAATACTTTACTGAAGGAATTCTTCCATACCACAATTCATAAGGAGTTTGAGTACGATTACCTTTCACTTGAACTTTGTTTTGGATGTAAACAACAGTATGAATTGCCTCTTTCCAAAACACTTCTAGCAGATCTGCTTCCTTCATCATTGTCCTAGCAACCTCTTGAACTGTCCTATTTTTCCTTTCCACAACTCCATTTTGTTGAGGAGTCCTAGGTGCAGACAGTTGTCTTTTTATCCCATGTTCTTCACAAAAAATGTTAAATTTATTTGATGTGAATTCACCTCCTCTATCAGACCTCAAGCATTTGATTTTCAATTCTATTTCATTCTCAACCATTGCCTTGAAAGATTTGAACTTCTCTAGGGCTTTTGATTTGTCTCTTAGAAAAGTAACACAAGTCATTCTAGAATAATCATCAATAAGCAACATGAAGTACCTACCACCTTGTAGACTTCTCACCCTTGTAGGACCACAGAGATCTGTATGCACTAGATCTAGCAAACCGACAGAGAATTGCACTCTTTGTTGTTGAAACTTGTTCTTGTCTGCTTCTCTAACTGACATTCCTTGCAGATTGTGTTGGATGGTTTCACAAGTTTTGGTAAATCTCTCACAATCTGACCTAAACTTATCTTTACTAGATTATCAAAGTTTATATGACACATCCTTCTATGCCACAACCAACTTTCATATGCCTGAGACAATAAACAATAATCATTAATTCCTCTCAATTGATAGATGTTACCTCTAGTCTTCTTACCAATAGCAATCACAGTTCTGGAGCTTTCCCTGATCTTGCACCCATTATCTTTGAATCTCAGATTATATCCTTTGTCACACATCTGACCAACACTCAAAAGATTATACTTTAAACCCTTCACATATAGAACATTGTCAGTATTATGCTTTCCATCAAATGAGATAGATCCTTTTCCACAAATATTACCAGTTGCATTATCTCCAAACCTAACCAGTCCTCCATCATACTTTTCCAAACTTACAAACTTACTTTTGTCACCGGTCATGTGATGTGAGCATCCATTATCAATAATCCATTCATCCTTATCCTTCTCAACCTGAACAACCAAAGCACTTTCTTCCATTGGTTTTTCTTCCTTCAAACAACTAGCAGAATTAGTAGACATAGGATCTTCTTTAATAGCAATAAACATGCATTCATTTGCACTGGTACTAGTATCATCAGATTCATCATCAGTCACTCCATCATCAAAATCTCTAACATAGTAACACTTCTTTGGAACTCTAGGCTTGCTCTCATACTTTTTCTTATTTCTTTCAATTCTTTCAAGACATCTGAAAGCATAATGTCCTACTTTACCACAAGAGAAACATTTGAAAGGTAATTTACCTTGGAACTTACTGGAACCTCTTTGCAGCCTGTCAACAAAGTTAGCTTCAAGTTCATCAAAGTCATCATCCACTTTATATTTCTCAGCTCTGGAAATCTTTCCTGAAGTACTAGCTTTAAAAGTTGATTCAACTTTTGGCAGGGCATCAACAAATTCTCTCATCTCAAAGGCTGTAAGCTTTCCAAGTAACTAATCCCTATCAATAGTTTTCACAGTCATAAATTCTTCAATATCAGCTACCTTGTGACTATAGGACTTTGGTAGTGATCTGAGAATTTTCATCATAACTTCCTTATCACTGAGAGTTCCTCCCATACCTTTTATTCCAGTGACAAGTTCATCAGCTCTTTGCATAAAGGCTATTATATTTTCATCTTCATTCATCTTCAAACCTTCATATTTCACTTTCAGGCTTTGCAGCTTAGCTTCTCTTATAGAGTCATCTCCTTCATACAGATTTTTTAGCTTCTCCCATACCTCATTTGCAGATTCAAGGTCCACAAATTTTGTCAACATTGAGTCATTTAGGGAACTTAATAGAGCATCCTTTGCTTTGACATACAATTCATATTCTTTGATATCATCCTCAATTGTCAAGCCACCTTCAGGCATGACAAATTGTGACTGTGTAGCTAGCCATACTTTATAACCAAGACAAAGGAGATGGCTTTTCATTTGCACCTTCCAAAGAGCATAATTTGTCCCATCAAAATGCGAAGCTTCCTTCTTATAAGACATCCTAGATCTTCCTCAAGCTACTAGGCTTTCTTCAGAGGAACTTGGCTCTGATACCAATAATTGGACTGCACCGAACAATTGAGAGGGGGGGGGTGAATCAGTTTTCCTAAAACTTTTAACCAATTTTGATCATCAACTTATCAATTACTTATATTCAGATATAACCATGAAAGTATAAAATGAGAAGCTCAAGGCAAAAGCATAATCAACACAGGGGACACCAGATTTTTACATGGGAAACCCTAAAAGGGAAAAACCACGGTGGGTGTTAGCCCACAGAAATATATAAGTTATATAAATACCAAAAAATAGAGGCTCATTGCCTACAGGGCTCACTGTCCAAATTGCTCACTGCAAAGAAAGGCTCACTGCCTATGGGTGGCTCACTGCCAAAGGGTGGCTCACTGCCAAAAGGAGGCTAACTACCAAAATCTTGAACTGAGATAACAACATCTACTCCATGCCAAGGTTCAGTTCCATTGAAGCATAAACACCTCTACTCTGCTCTGCTACCTTACTTCAATCTTATCTTCACATCTTCGCACTTGGATACATTTACATGACTCAAATTCAAATATTTATACACTTCATCAACCTTGGAATGATCATCAAGGTCGGCATTACAATCATCAACCGTTGGAGCAATCTCCAAGGTCAGAAAACATACATTACATCATAATAGGTTTGGACCTAAACAAATTTACAAAGAAAAGAAGTGAATGCGGATCACGTCGCGCCTTAGTAGGTACTCAAACACAATCTTCCACACTACAACATGCTATCACAATCTTTGATGCATCTCCACAGATGATGAATTCAACCAGGTCGGCAAGACTAATGTTAACACAAGTATTCTCAAGAAAATGCTTCATGCATGATCTAAATTACACCTTGCGGACCAATTTGAATGTAGGAGCATGATTAGGAGACATCCACAAGCACATTGTAATCACCAGGAACAACTACACGATCTCTAATCACTCTAACAATAAGATTCTTCAAACCAGAGTATAGGAGCAACACTGTCAGCCATTGTAATGAGTAAAAGATAGCTTGCAAACCACCAAATCATGAACCATTGCAAGAGAAGGCACTTAGCATCACCACTGAATTAATTCCAGTAATGCAGACCAAAATACTTCAATGCGAAGGAATGCGGAGCAAAACACTTTCTTCCTATCACCACCAAACATACAGAAAAAATTGTTATGACTCTGGTGAACATAACTCACTTCATACCGGAGGCTCAAACCCATAATATAACATCTTTAGACAGGCTTCTAAATAACTTCCAATCCACAGGCAAAGATATTTATTCTATAGGAAATACGAAGCATTCTTCTGGACTATTCTTCTGCATGTAATGCATTGTTTCTACTGCAAAACATTGTTATCACTGGAGGGGCTAATTTTCTTAATATCCTCAACAAAGTTAGAGCACAGTTGACACCAATGACAACATAGATATGTTGACATAAATGACAACACCAATTAGGCACATACTTGCAACACTTGGTTTCTCAGTAACCTCAATGAGCATTGGTGTAGCCATTTCTCCTTTCTCTCAGCTTGGTGGCTGGGGTTTAATCTCTTCGTCGTTCTTTCTCTTCAAAGCTAAAATTCTCAAAGTATTTGGATGTAAATGAGATTTAGAGGGTAGTTTAGGGTATATAGCCCTAATAGGATCTTTATGTATTTATGGTGTTTTATCCGTTGTGCTTTTCACAGGGTTGTGTAGTCGTTTAGTGTTTTTAGCTGCCAACAGTTATTTTATGATACAATATGTTAAAATATGATACAATTTCTATTGTACATGTTAGTATTCTTTTGCATTCCATCTTATCATCCTATAGGTTTATCATAATATTTCAGTTGAGCTCCATTGACATATCTAGCTGCTAATTTGCCTTCCATATCTTTAAATATTACAGGTCCATATTTTGCAATTTCCTCTATGTAATATGGTCCTAACCACCTTATCTTTAATTTTCCTTATTTCTTGAATTTTCAATCATACAAGATTACCAAATCACCTTCTTTGAATTTTTTCTACTGTGGGTCTCTATCATGCCAAGCTTTCTGGCGCTTCCTTTCTAGGTTCATGTCATATGCTGCTAATAATCTGTTTTCATCCATTTTCTCCAATTCTTCAATCCTTTGTGTTAAGGATTCCTTCGCATTTAGTCTTAGAGTCAATACGGTATGAAAATTTGGTAGTATAAAATGTACTCGTATAGTAGCATCCAAGCCATATACTAATTCATATGGTGTGAAGTTTGTAGTTCTTTTATACGTTGTGCAGTAGACCCAAAGTACCGCGGGTACTTTTAGGTCCCAATTTGTTCTATTTCCATCACACATTTTAGTTAATGTTATCCCAATAATTTTGTTCAAGGCTTCACTTGCACCATTTTCATGTGGATGATATGGTGAACTTTTGTTATGTGCTATCATGAAAGTCTGTAGTAGCTTCACAATCATGTATTCATAAAGTGTTTCCCTTGGTCACTTGTGATGATTAATGGACAACCGAATCTAGTTATTATATTCTCATACAAGAATTTTGTGGTTATTTTTGTTGTACAGTCCTTAGTGGGTTGAGCTTCTACCCACTTGGTGAGGTATTCTACTCCTGTGATAATATATCTTGCTTTTGATTGTTTAGCGGGAGGATCTATATGGTCAATAAAATCAATTGCCCATTTCAAATGGGAGCTGTGCTAGTACTGGTCTTAGTGGCATCTCATCTTTAGTAGTAGGTTTACCCATTCATTGACAAATATCACAATGTTTTACATACCTTTTTGCATCTTGAAATAAAGTAGGCCACCATAAGCCTGCTAATTTAATCTTCCTTGCAGTAAGGTCTCCAGAGTTGTGGCTTCCTGCTACACCTTCATACATGCTTTCTTTAATATGTCCTCTCTTTCATGTTCATATACAACTCTCCTTATTATATCATCCTTTCATCTAATATGTAATTTTCCTTCAATGAGTGTATATGGAAAAGCCTTCCACATAAGGATTTGTTTATCTTGTGGAGATGTATCAGATGGGAATTCTCCTGTGGCAAGTAAGTATGTTATGTCTTTCAATTCTTTTGGTACTGAATTAACCCTAAAAAGGTTTGCACTAGGGAGTTCATCTTCTTGTCTTTCTGGTTCATCTCATGTTTTAATCCTAGATAAGTAGTCAAGACCTTGATTTTGTTTCCTCAGTTTTACCTTGATGGTGAATTCAAATTCTTGGAATAGCAATAACTATCTACATATTCTCCCTTGGATTAATGGTTTGTTCAACAAATACTTTAATGGTTCATGATTAGTAAAGAAGATGAAAGGTGTAGATAATAGGTAGTGTCTAAATTTTTGTAATGCATAAACCATTGCTAGGGCTTCTCTTTCTGTTGTGGTGTAGTTTTTCTCAGCCTTAGATAACTTCCTACTAGCAAATGCTATAGGATGGTCTTTTGTCCCCTTGGGTTGGGCTAGTAATGCACCCACTACTTTTCTTGAGGCATCTACATGGACATGGAAAGGAATGTTCCAATCCAGAAATATCAAAATAGGGGCTTCTGCAATTTTCTATTTTAATATGTCAAAGGAAGATTGGCATTGATCATTCCATTCAATATTTTTCCCATTTTTCTTCTTTAGTAGTTCTTCCAAAGGTGTTGCTATTGGTGCATGTCTCCTAATAAATTTGTGGTGATACCCAGTATATCCTAAGAAAGTTTTCACCTTTGTTGTTGTTTTAGGTGTTGGTAGTATGAGGATCAGAGTTACCTTCAAAGGATCTACCATCAACCCTTCTTTACAAATAATGTGCCCTAATAAAGTCCCAAAATGTATCGTATATGTGCATTGTTGGTGTGAACAGGGTTATTACCTATCCGGTTTAACCTTTGTTGTGTGGATAATTCATATTATTTAACTATTTGTTAGTTAAATAATACTCACACACATGTTCACATGTTAAGTTGACTTAGGAAGCATTCTACTTGTTTTCTAGATGTTTCTAGTTTGTCTAGTTGTTGATAGTTGTCATCTTATCCTATAGTTGTCATATGTCATAGGATTAAGACACTTTTCACATGACTACATCATCTTGTATTTCACCTTGGTCTTTATAACCAAGGCCTCATTGTACATTATGTAATCTAGTATTGTTGTATGGCAACCGGTCTATCATTTTGCCACATCCAGCCACTAAATTCCGGTAGCTCATTCATGTAGTAGAAGAACAAACAGAGTATCAGGCCACCATATTTGAAGGAATTATTCTTGTCCTTCTTTATCTTCTGTAGATTCTCCAAAAGTTGGTTTAGGAGAAGTTCACAAAGGTCATAGTCAGCATTTTCTTTTAGCATCTGATAGGCTATGTAGATTGCAGTTCCAGGTACAGAATTTTCCCTGCTGGAGTGATAAATCTTGTAACCAATTATCATGGATGCAAATTTGATATCCGGATCAGTGATATCTTCATTTGTCATTGCCCTCTTGTCAAACTTTGATCTGGTAGCCTCACTCACAATTTGGTTTTTGATAGATTTGAGAATAGGCAGCTTTCCGGATGAGTGTAAACCAGTTACCGCCCTAATAGCATCTTTTGTGATCTTGAATGGTCCATTCAACCACATGAAGTTATCATGCACTCTGCTCAAAATATATCGGACCCATTCTTCTTCTGCAAAATAGGGGAAATGAATGCATTGTGCAAAATGCTTGTCCCGGATGGCTTTATACTGAGTTTTGAGTTCAAATGAGTCATCTATCAAATGCTTGTGATAGATATCAACTAGATTAGATTCCCCAAATTCTTCAATATTTGCATGAATATATGCCCTAACATCTTCTACATGCAAAACCCCATGCGGAATGCTTGAAAAGGCACCTAGGGGTTCAACTTCTAGGGATTTATATGGATGTTTCTTGAATTTAGGATGTGGCCTATCAGTGATTTTTACAACATTCGGTGTAGCCATCTTAAAAAAGATTTACAGAGAAATATTCAATAACAGAAAATACCTTTTGCACTTCTAGGGTTCGCGGAGTGAGCCGGATTGATTCGCTGGATGAATCGACTTCAACAGTTGATCTTTGAGAAATTTGAAACAATTTGTTGCAGAGCTCCTTTTCTTTACTTCTCGAATGCAAATGTGCAAATGACGAGCAAATGAACCCTTTTATTTATGAGAAAAACCCTAAATCCACACTGCAATAAATGTGCAACTTAAGTCATTCCGGCTGCCTGGTTCTTCTTATTTTGAGAAAGATCTTTTTCCGGATCACTGAGATATACTTAGAGTTATCCTTGGTGATTAATAACAAACTATCTTACTTTCCCCAAACATTTGATCTATCCGCAGATCAAGATGCCTCGAATTTGAATCATACCGGATCTAGCTGTGATAATCTTGTTTTACCGGATGACTGTTAAACAGGATCAATCTTGGAAGATTAGACTCTTTAAATCTTCTTGCGAATCTTCCATATCTTTACCAAGCTTTCTTTAGATGTTTCTCTGAGAATCCTTTAATCCGCAACTTCCCATGTGCCAATTTCAGGCACCAATTGACTGGCTGGGGGATTTGTTTTGCTTAGTGACTCCCCCTAAGCCAGAGCTCATCTACTCAATTTTTGGAAGGATTGTCAGCACCAGATTCTGGTGCGGATCCATCCCCAACATTCTTTGTGCTTCTCTTCACCCAGATCTTATTCATCTCCCTTTGAATTTCATCCGCATTCACTTTTCCCTTTCCTTTGTCTTGGCTATGATTATACTGTTCCGGACCCCTTTTGTCTTGATTCTTACTTCTACAGAATTTGGCAATATGACCGGATCTATTGCAATTGTAGCAAACAAAATTTCTTTGCATATTTGACTAATATCCTCTTGATCTACATTGATTAGCCATATGTCCCATTTTATTGCATGCAAAACATCTACCATTGAATAAATTGTTCATTTGCATATTTCTACACTCAATGAGATTTGTGACCATACCTTTTGCAATTGAAACACTGTCCGGAGAAGGATGAATTAGTCTGATTCATTCTTCTTCTGCACTGATTTGCTTTATGACCAAAGTTATTGCAGTTGTGGCAATATCCATTGAAGGATGGATATCTTTGAGCATTTGGTTGCCTTACCGGAGGTCTTCTAGGTCTGTTCCTTGGATTTCCTGATCCAGAGTTCTTTTGACCGGATCTGGAGCTTTCACCTTTCTCATATCCCAAGCCATGCTTGTCATCTACCCTCTTTTGACTTTCAAGAAGAACTTCAAGTTGAGCAGAGCTTATCTTGAATTTTTCTTTGTATTCATTTGCTGTTTTTAGTTCCTTTTTAAGAATGTCTATTTGATCCTCAAGTTTTTCTTCATTATCTCTAGCATCTTCAAGATCAGATTCCAGATGTCTGATTATTCTATCCATTTTATGGCAGTCTTCTGATTTTTCCTTGAGAGATTGTCTTAGATCATCTTTAGTTTTTCTTTTTTCTTCAATTTCTTGGGTGAACTTCATAACTCCTGATTCCATTTCATGTCTTACCATAATGACCTCTTTTGATAACTTTTCACATAGCTTGGTTTTCTCTTTTAGGTGTTCATTTGTATCATTGGTTTCACCTTGACTTGCTAATTGCTGAAGTAGATCCTTTCTCTTTTTCATAGAGATACTAAGTTTCCCTTTTAATTCATTTATGAATTCATCAACCTATTTAAGTCTTTCCTTCAATTCATTGACTTCAGAATTAGATTGTTCAAGATCATCTAGGGCAGACTAAAGTTGTTCCCTCATACCATACATATCCATTTGAATTTCTAGATCTTCCTCAAGCTGTTAGGCTCTGTTTGGAGGAACTTGGCTCTGATACCAATTGTTGATAACTGAGAGGGGGGTGAATCAGTTATCTTAATTATTTTGACTTTCAGTCCTTCTTTAAAAATTAGTGCAGAATCAAATCATACAAGCAAGCATTACCATGGAAGAAGAAATAACATTAGTACACATGACACAATGATTTTGACGTGGAAAACCCAGTTAAGGGAAAAACCACGGGGTGATTAACCCAAGATTATATTCTCTGTTAGAAGAATAGAATAGTACAAAATGACACTTGCCAATTAGGGCTCACTGCCCAAGGACACTGCTCACAAGAGGCTTACTGCCTACAAGAGACTCACTGTCTATAAGAAAAGAAGTTAACAAAATACTTGAACTGATGAGACACATCCACACATGCTGAAGTTCAATTCCGGTTAAGCCCAATATACTGATTTGTTGCACTTCATTTTTACTCTCCTTAGGTGCTGCTGTCCTGTTACATTCCGGACCTGTCTTACTACCTTCACACTGCTCTTCTGCTATTCTTCATACACACAACACACACATTCATATCTAAATCCATCTGGTATATATATCCGCACCAAAGATTTCATTCACTTTCTAGTCGGCATCCGGAATACTCAATATTTTCCCAAACTCTGATCTGTCGGCTGAATCTTTGCATACCAAGTAATGCGGATCAAAGAGATGCTTATAGAAGTCATCAATCATGTCAGCCAATCATGAATGATACCTTAGGAAACTTAATCACCATCAATATCACATCCGGATTTAGGTCTAATGCTCTACCGGTTAGGTCTTCCTCTATCTACTCTGCCAATCAGGAACCCAACACTCAAGTGCTCATATTTGTTCACTCTTCTATCACCGGAGGCTAAGTCCTTGGAATATATCAGTCAAGGTACTCCTCTTGACTTCCCCAAATCTATACTTTACTGAGGTACTTCCTCTGAGAGATCCGGACCTGACTGTTGGACCTTGCTGCCTGCTCTGTTCTTGCTTACCAGACCACAACACTTCTTCTGGTAAAGACACATCATGTCCTTCGGATCTGTGGGATGGACTTTGTTGCCATCAATGACAACACTAATGAAGCCACACAATGTCTCTTTCCAACACTTTCTTCATTTGTTATGTCTGGACAAAGACTCAACAGGACATACTCTCTTATTTCAACATCTTTGGCCATAGCCACTTCCTTCCTTATTGTCATGATGCTAGATAGGCTATTCGATAATTGATCTAAGATTTCAATTAAATCCTTACTAAACATGTCCAAATATTTGACAACTGTTGTTTCAATAATTACCTTGTCTACATCGATCTTTCATCATACATTTCAGCTATGGGTTTCAAATTTCCATGCTGAGCAAATGCACTGATTAAGGTTTCCAAGAAAAGTGTTACTTCACTTTCAGTCTTCTTATCTTCCTTCTTCTTCTTAGTCTTTCCTAAGGGCTTTTTCTTCTTATCAGAGGTGGTTTCCTTTGTTCTTGCCTATTTTTCTTTAATCTCCTCATCTGTCTCTGTTTCCTCTTCTTCTTCTCCTTCACCCAGGCTCACATACACTCTTTGCGTTGCCTTTGTTTTCTTTCTTTTCTTCTTCTTTGCAGTTTTCTTTACCGGTACTTGTTTTTTAGGCTTAATCTTTTCTTTCTTAGCCTTTTTCTCAGTTATCTCTTTCTCAGTACTTGCAACCTTTGTTTCTGTAATAGAGGGTCCAAAACTCTTTGAAGTAGCTACAGAGGTGGAGACTCTTGTTCTTCTTGTAGCGCTAGATGCAGGCTTCTCCTTTTCAATTTTCTCCCCTTCCTTCTTCTCTAGAGCTTTTGATGTTTGCCCTTCCAGAGCATTTACAACCTTTGATGCCTCTGCCTTTGCTCTTGCTTTACTTATTTCCTCATCTGTGAATCCATGGCTCTTGGAAAATTCCTCTACATACTTCTTCACCTTTCTTTGGGTCTCTGATTGTGTTCGCTCCAGATGAACTTTGAGGGATAGTTCTTCAAATGTACCAAACCTTTCCTCCTTGGGGTCTTTTAGTTTTCTCAATATAAGATCTACCAAACCAGTTAACACTTCCTCTGAAACTTCGTATCCCATAGCTAGGACCCATACAATTCTAGGTTCTACAGCCTCCATGAGGCATTTGTGCTTATCCACAATGAACACAATATCCTTTTCATACTTCTTCACAACTGTTTTAGAGATCCTAGCTCTAGCTTGCATTTTCTTTTGGAAGTTTTTGAAATAACCCCATAAAGCTGCATTTTGTTTGTCAGCATTTCCCAAACTATGCAAATGATTTCTGATTTGAGCAGCTACAGGTGCATGGTCAAGCCAACCTATATTCTCCATACCAGGTAATGCTCTCATAAAATAAAAGAATAAACAAACAATCAAAGTTCTAGATTTAAAGGGATATTTTGTTTCCTTTGTTCTTTTTAGGTTCTCCATTAGTCATTCCCAGAGCAACTCACATAGGTCATAGTCCGTGTTATTCTTGACCATATCATATGCTGTGTATATGGCTATTGCAAACACTAAATTCTCCTTGTTGGAGAAATAGTCCTTGTACCGAATAACCATCAATGCAAATATAACTGTTGGATCCATAATGTCATTCACAATTAGTGCCCTCTTATCAAATTTCACACCAGTTAACTACATTACTACATTATTTTTCATGGTTTTCAAAGTTGGAACCTTTTTGGTAGAGCTCATGCCTATTACTACTTTGATAGCATCCTTGGTTATCATGTGGGGTACATCAAGCCAAAAGAATTCATCATGAATTCTGCTCAGTACACATCTAACCCATGCATCATCTGAGAATATTGGAAATCCAAGTTTTTCTCATGCAGTACATTGTATTCTTCTTTCAACACAATATTAACAATAGTCAACTCATCCAAGTATAGTTTTCCTAATTCCATGTGATCATATTCCTCTAGGTTTACATGTATGTATGCCCTAACATCTTCAGTATGCATAACACCGTGTGGAACCTCAGAAAATGCACCTTTCGGATCAGTCATTAACAATTTGAATGGATATTTCTTGAATTTAGGACAGGGCCTCTTTGTTATCTCAACTACTTGAGGGGTAGCCATTTTTACAAACTCAACACAGGAAATTTTTCAAAAAGAGAGTGGTAAATACCTTTTGCCTCCATTAGGGTTTCTTCATCAAACTCTTGAATTTGCTTTGGCTCGCTTCTCAGATCACTTTAGTTGCTTGAAAGTTTGAATGCAAAGTGATTTTTCTTTCAAATGGATCCCTTATATTCTATTTTCATCAAGATTTAATTGCAATAAATGCTTCATTCAAAAAGTTGTCAAACAATTTCTTTGTTGTCCCCAGTCGATCAAGATTGCTCCACAATTTAGCACATTAGATTCTTTTTTGCCAGAATCTTCTTCATAAGATCTATCATTCAGTCTTATAACTCATATCTTTGTGCTGGATATCAACACCACATTTATAGCTGGGAGAGTAGGATTTTGCATTAAGCTCCCCCAGAGCCAAAGCTCTCAATTTACTTCTCGAAGGAAGTACCGGCACCAAAATCTGGTGTAGACACATCCTTGACTTCCTGCACTTCCTTCTTAACCCAGATTTGATTCATCTCCTTCTTGATCTCTACTAGGCCTACCTTTTGTACCAGTTTCTTCATTTCTACCTGATTAGCCTTTTTTTTGCTTTTGCAAAATCTTGCAATATGTCTAGGTCTATTGCAATTGAAACATACAACATTTCTATTGTTCCTTTCATTCATCCTTGATCTGCATTGGTCAGCCTTGTGCCCAAATCTATTGCATGCAAAGCAATTGCCATTGAAAGATTGAACATTCCTTCCATTGTTATAATTGTTTCTTATCTGATTTCTACATTCACTAGCTTTATGACCAAACCTCTTACATATAAAGTAGTTACCTTTGAAGGTTTGAGTATTCCTTCTATTGTTACAACCATTCCTTATTTGACTTCGACAATCATTAGCCTTGTTACCTACTTTATTGCAAGTGAAACACTGACCAGAGAATGATGGAATATTTTGATTCACTTTGCTCCTACATTGAGTAGCCTTATGACCAAATCTATTGCATGCATTATAATAACCATTGAAAGAAGGGTACCTTTGAGCATTTGGTTGCCTAACCTAGAATGTCTTTTAGTGGTTTTCTTCCTTGCTTTTTTCCTTAGGTTTTGGCTTCTGTATTAGGGTTTTGTGTTCCCTTCCTTTATCTCTCTGTAGTTTGATGTCAAAATAATATTTTCCCAATATTTCCTCAAAATCTTTCTTAATTTCTTCTTCTCTATCTTTCTCACTATCAACTTGATTCTCTCTTGAAATTCTTTCTACTTTATAAGGCACACGAGGTGACTACTGGTCAAGGGGGTGTCTCTTCAAATTTCCTTTTCATTCCCGGGGATACTTTTTCATTTGTGAATGACATTATGTTTTTCTTGTTGAACACCCAAAGTACTGAGAAGGGGGGTGAATTAGTACTCTATTAAACTTCTTGTTTATCAAAATAGTAATCCATTTACCACATGCAATAACAAAGCAAATTAAACATAGAAGAAACAACCACAAACCATCACACATGAACACTATGATTTTTACGTGGAAAACCCAAAACTGGGAAAAACCACAGTGAGTGTTAGCCCACAATATATTATGTAGGAACAATACCAAATTACAATAGATGCTCACTGTGTTAGGGCTCACTGCCCAAAAGAAATGCTCACTGTAAGAAGGCTCACTGCCTAGAGAAAGAAAGAAAGAAGAAGGGTGGGTCACTGCCAATTTGAACTACTCTGATTGCATCTACACATGCATGGTTATAGTTCCAATGAGGCATTGAAATATTGATTCAAAACTCTTCATTTCTGACTACTCTATTTTACTACTCTGCTTCTACATGAGAATAAGATCTCTCTTCTACTTTTGTCACTCTCAAACACCTATTCAACTTTACTTGTTGCACACACACACCCTTACATTTGCACATCATCATCCAAGTATCAAAATTGATCACATATATATATCCGCAGACATTTACACATTAGGTTGGCATACTAAGATGTAGTGTGTAGTCATAACTTGTCAGCCAAAATTATTTACCAAAATGCACAGCAGATCAAAACAACATTTGAATCATGTTCACATATGTCGACTCCATCCATATAATCACTTAAAATAACATTCCAAACAACAAAACATACCGTACACACATCATATTGTCATGTCGGCCTTAACCACAAACTGTCACCAGTTCAGTTCAACAGTTAGACTACATCTTTGACTGCGGACCACAAGACTTGCTCAAATCCATATCAGAGACTCTTCACATATCATAGATTATATCTCTAGAACTGCAAAGAAAAATATTCTTTTGCGGTAGAATGCAGACCACAAGAACACATGCTCTGTCACAGTCAAGCTACACCATACCAAGTAGTTAAAGTTAGACATTCATAACTAACTCTTCAGTGGAACCTAGAACTTGCAACTCTAGATAT
Source organism: Cunninghamia lanceolata (assembly GCA_027924645.1). Taxonomy (NCBI): domain Eukaryota; kingdom Viridiplantae; phylum Streptophyta; class Pinopsida; order Cupressales; family Cupressaceae; genus Cunninghamia; species Cunninghamia lanceolata. Next base: position 14,371,771 of record BSBN01001152.1, on the reverse strand, counting down.
AGATACTTTATACATATGTTTACAACACCTCAAAACTGCATAACAAGATATGCCATAGTGGAGAAATGCGGACCAATTTAGTTGAGTGTTCCTATTCTGATTTCCTCTGTTCTCTGCACTAAACCACATGATATGATCTTCTACTATAGACCAATACTAGCTCAAACACTGTCTCCTTGTTGTTGCTTCAATATACTGCGAACACTTAGCCAAAATGGCTAAGTCTTCTTCTCCAGACCAAAAATAATGTTCCAATCTTGTTCCTTTGCTTGTTGCCATCAATGACAACATCTTCAAACATCATGCACAAACACTCTTCAACATATTAACAACATCTTCTCTTTATGATTTTTTCCAAGTTACCAACAATCTCCCACTTTGGCATTGATGGCTACACTTGATGTGAAAAACTGTTATAATTCCCCCTTTCTCTTTATACACTACTCCCCTTGTCTTCATGCTTCTTCTATTATTTTTCACATGCTTTATTTCTTCTCCCCCTTTGACATCAATAGCAAAGGTGTATGATACAAAGATATATACAAGTTGCCAAAATTTTAAAACTATTTTTCTACTTTCCTCATATATACAAGTGAAGTCAAAATCCTTACTATTGTTCCGAGAGAACATATTTATAGATTATTTTCAGTTGCACCATTTCTTCATCCCAAATGGTCTTGGCATCGCTCAAAATTAGTATGTGCCCATTAATCTGGGACACTAGATCTTCTACTTTCTTTACTATATCAGGGGCTTCAGAGATTTGCCTTGTCTTGTCTACCGCTGTTATCAACTTGGTTAGGGATGCAATTTTGAAGCTTGCTGTAGACACCCTAAAATGACCAAGTCGTCGCACTACTTGCATTTCGTCCAATCTGGAGCATCACCTGCATTACAATGTTAATTAAATAATCTAATTATTTAATTAATTTCACCAAAATCACCAAATTCTTCTAAATCACATAATTGCGACATTAATTAAATAAATTCTCTTTATTTAATTAATTAAATTAAATTCCTCTATTATTCTTCCACAATTAAATAATTTTAATTATTTAATTAGATCATTATCTTCTTTCTAAATTTCAAGTCGCCACATTAATTAAATGAATCCCATTATTTAATTAATTCATCACAAATTCCCTCTTATCCAAACAATTAAATAATTCCCAATTATTTAATTAAATCAAATTCATTCTTCCAAATTTAAATAAATCAAATCAAATTTATTTAAATTCTCTCAATCTCCAAAAATAAAATAAATCAAATATTTTATTTATTCTTCCAAATCATGCACAACAATTAAATAAATTTATTTATTTAATTTGCCTTCAAATTCTTCAAATATCTTTCAAATCTTCTAAAAATAACTCTTCTTCTCCATGCACACAAAATTAAATAATTTATTATTTAATTTCTCTCAAATCATGCAAAAGCAAATCTTAAGTTGAGTTATCTATTCACTCAACCTTGTTTTCATCAATTTCTCTTAAATTAGAAAAAAACTTTCTAATTCATGAAAAGCATGTCTTATCTTTAGAAAAGAAAGTGTTTAACTCAAATAAAACAGCTTTTGTGTGATACTTGTCTTTTTCTTATTCGTTGCACGTTCCTCAATTGTTCTCCTCGGTTTATTCTTCTGGATTATCTGGACCGTTGATCGATCTCTGTTGAAACCTATATAAACCCCCCTCATCTCCTTCATTACCCCTCTCTTCGATCACTTATTCTCAGGCATCCTTTAACAACACTTTGAGCATACATCGCATCGATTGAGCAACTTTACGATCTCTTAACATTGATCTTTGAGCACTACACTTGCTTGTTGCAACTATGGTTTCACAACAATATTGAGCAATCCACATTCAATCCAAAGGGAACAATACAAATCTCGGTAAAAGCTTTCATGTTTCATTTGATTTATTATTAATGGCTTTTATTTAGATCGGTTCTCTTTATGTTATTGGGTTTTTGATTTGTTTAAGTTTATCATAGTCAATTTTCCTCATCCACATTCTGGCACGCCTGGTGGGACCCATTGGTCCTGATCTAATATCAAATTTGTGGAATTTTTAGTTTGATTTCATAGGTTTTTTAACATTTTTTTTGGAGAGATCCGAAGATAAATTTTTAAAGGAAGCTTGCTGGGCAAAAATAGACATCATGGTTGTGTTTGGAACGATCGAGAGGCAAAGAAAAACATATAATTTGGCCTATTTCGGTGAAGGTGAAATTTTTTATACCTCGGGCACGCAACCCGAGGCCGTACAATCATTGTGAGGTACAGTAAAAAAAATATTTTTTATTTTTTTAAAAAGTTTTTTTTTTTCAAAAAAATGAAAAAGCAAAAAAAAATCCAAAAATAAAAAAGCAAAAAGCAAATCCAAAAACAAAAAAAAAAGCAAAAATCAATTAAAAAAAAGCAAAAGCAAAAAAAAACAAACAAAAAGCAAACCATATTGTTGCACAGGGTACTGCGCAGGCAGTACGTACCTACTAAAAAGGATGTCCTCTTCAAAGAGGACTGTCCCTTTTTAATCTTTCTTGTTTCTCATCATTGGAAGCAAAATTTTTTTTATAAAAGGTTTGTGTTTTTTAATGAAACTATGTTTAAAGTTTTAAAAAAATGAAAATTTTAAAAACTTAAAACAATTTTTTTTTTTAAAACTAAATTTAGTTTTTTAAAAATAAAAAATCTTTTTAGCCCTCAGCAATAGGTCACATCAGTGACCAAGGGTCAGTTAGAGGGGGTTAGGACAGACCCCTCTTCATTGAGCATTTTGATCCAATAGGCGATTTTCAAACCTCATTATCTTGGTCATACAGACACTTATTTCAGTGTTTTGTTTTTTGAAATAGGCTAGAATTTCGTGATCTACATCATGGTGAAATTGGTTTTTTCTCAAAATTCTCTATTTTTTTAGAAAATTAATTTTCTCACTGCTGTCTTTGTCTCGTCACAGTTTTTAGACCTTCCAAGCTTCATAACTTTCACAAATGGACTCAGATTCAGGTGATATTTTTTTTTAAAGTTGATATTTTTTTACCTTCTACACAATGGTAATATCATTTCAAGGATTTTCTGAGATTTATTTTTTAAGACCACTCATTGGCCTATTCTCAATCTATGACTTCAAACACTTGCTAACTTTTGAGTTTTTGTGGAACTAATTGACTTGTTGCAGCTTCTTGTCACACACACAGAGCAAAAGATTTTTCTAATATGTTCATGCAGGACGAGCATTGAAGAAATCTTGATTTATATCACTAAGTCTTAGAAACATATTGCCTTCTTAAGGGATAATTGAACAAATCATTTCGGCAATGTAAGTCTTAAGAAACATACTACTTTTCTTAAGGGACAATGGACATGTATGTGAAAACACTTCAATTTTCTAAGGGACAATGGACATGAATCCCAAACACTTCAATTTCATAAGGGACAATTGACAACTACAAATGTGTGTGTGCCTAATTTAGTTGCACCTTATTTTTCTTATAATGGGACAATTGAACCTTTGTTTGACGTGCTTGCTCTTACATTTCAGTATTTCCTTTAGAAGGGCCTACTTTTGGATTGCCTTTCATCCAAAAGGGACGACCCTAAGCAGAGTTTTCCTTTGAACCACTATATAAGAGGGATAAGGCGAAAGCCAAGTCCTAACCGACGTCAGCCTTACCTTGTGGTGCCAAATTGAAAAGAGGTGTACTAGCTCTTTGTGGAAACGATTTTCACATTGAGCGAAGTGTTTGATACTCTTAGTAGGATTGGTTAAAGATTTTAGTAGCTTGTCGCATTGCTCGTAAGGCATTGGTCCCTCAAAGTTACTAAGAACCATTCTAGATAGAGACTACCCGATCTACCTCTGAACATTGCGGTAATCATCAGTGCAAGGGGAATCGATTTAAGCCCTTAAGATACTCATCATTGGCTCCCTTGAGAAGAGATAGTATTCCCTTGGCCATAAAGCTCTTGTGACCTACTTGAGCTTTCCAAGGGGAGGGTGAGATATCCCTACCAATCGTCTCTCGCAAAGATACAAAATATCTGACACCTTTATGGAATGATATTTTTATCGACGGAGTATTAAGCTGTGAGCTGATCTACTACAATGAAACCTTGTCTCTAGGGATAAAAAGTGCTTGTTATTGATTGCAATTGTCTTATACCTATGGAAACATTGGGCTTTTTCGTGAGCCTCGAACATACACTATCTGTTGTGTCAGTCCTTTTTTTACTACTTGTTTGTTGTGTTTTCTCTTGCCAAAGACAAATCCAATCAGAACCATAACCAAATCTGTCCAAAATTTGCCTTTTTAACATCAGACACTACTTCAGTGCCTCTGGTATTATAGCAGCTTGCCCTTGGTGGTACAGTATCTCGCTTTTGGTCACCATAGATCGCCTTTGGTATAGCAGTACCTCGCCTTTGGTAGCTTAGTCCATCGCCTTTGGTATTACAGTAGTACGCTTTTGGTTGCACAGTCCTGTGCCTCTGGTCAAACAGTATAGAGCCTTTGGTCCAGTTACTTGTGCATCAGAGTTTGTCTTTCTCTTAAAACCCAAGCAAAAGCCTAGCATTACCTTTTGTCCTAGTGTATTCCATGGTAACCACTAGGCTCCAGCAAACTATGAAGTCCAATCAAGTTGTCCCTAAGAAGCGCAAATCGCCTCCTCACACACCGCAATCGGGCTGTCTCAACATTACTCCCAAGGTTACTCCTAGGACACCTGCAGCAAAATCAACCAGCTCTCCGAACATGCCGCACATTGACCAACCAAGCAATTCTCAAGAAGGTAGGGTCCCTTTGGTCAATACACCCCACTATACCACCGGCTTGCCTCTAGATTTTGTCCCACAAGGTTATATTGCCAACCTGGTCCCGTTTCACGAGGAAAGAGTTCCTTTGGTAAGTACACCTCATTACACCACCGGCGTGCCTCCCGATTTTGTCCCACAAGGATATACTGCCGAGCTAGCCCCATCTCAAGAAGAATGACACTTTGAAATGGGTTAATCCTCTCAAGAAGATGGGCAAGATCTTGATGAATTCATACAAGATCCTAGAGCTGTAGCCACCTTTGACAAAATCCTTAGTGAGAACCAAGATCATTTCTTTCGCTTGCTAGTAAAGCAAGGAGCCAAACTACCTCAGGATTTTGATCTTTCCAATCTCAAGGAGACAAACAATACCCTAGATGCCATACAAGCAGTGCAAACCATGTCAACAGTGGCCATGCCTTTTCCCGAACAAGGCTTGCAAGGGAAGACAATGGTGCAATATAAGAATCCCCTTTTTCAAAACCCAACAGGAAAGAGGGCCATATGACCGCTTCTGACTCCTATGGAGATCTACAAGAATCAACAAGAAGCTCTCCAATGTCAAGCGGAGTTAGCTAAGCAAGCCACCTTAGCTCAATCAAACATACAACAAACTCCTAAAGTGTCCACACTAATCGCAAGTGGAATTTTGGTTACTCCTTCACGAATAGGTTTCCCACCAAATTACAATCTGGGGAACAACCATACAGCCATGCAACAAGGGTCTCAACACATACCACCTCCCATATCATCAAACTTTCATGTCTCTCAACCAATTAGAGTCATGCAACCCCAACCACAACATTATTCTACTCTCATCCTCAATCAACCTCAACCATCACAAATCACGTCTACCTATGTCCCTCCTCCGCTACATTCATCAGCGCTAAATTTCTTTCACACATTGCCTAGCCACCCTCAAATTCTCCAACATCAAGTTTCCCAAAGCTATGTGCCGCCATCGCAACCTAATCCTACGCACTTTATCTTTCCTCCAACCAATTCTTTTCTTCAACCATCACAAAGCCAACATTCTTACCTAGCGCCGCCTCCACCTCTTCCAAATCAAAACATCCAATTCCAACCCAATCTGAACCCAATGTACAACGCGTATGACCCCAACCAATCTTACGACCCTTATAATACCGACGCTCATGGCTTACATTACAATCTTCCGTATGGGCAGCAACAACCACTTCTTGGACAACATGAGATGTTTCCAACCCCTCCCACGGCGATGGAGCTAAAAATCATGAAAATTCAACAACAGCTATCAGATCTTACGTTTGGCCACACCAAGAAGACCTTTTCGTTAGAGGAAGTGTGTCCTTATCCTTTTGATCGGTCATTACCTATGATCCCTTTTCCTCAAAATTTTACTATTCCTAAATTTGATAAATACAAAGGAAAGGGATACCCAAAAGACCATCTTAGGGAATTCTATCTTGCTTGTTTCGAGGTCTCACATAACGACACATACCTTATGTGTCTCTTTCCTCACAGTCTTGGAGGTCAAGCTATAGAATGGTTCTCACACTTGCCTACGGGTATCAAGTCTTTTAACGAGCTAGTAGAGAAATTTGCCACCCATTTTTCTTATAACGCAGAGCATGAGATTTCCATGACTGATCTATGCAACAATAAACAGAAAAATGGTGAAACTTTCATTTCTTTCCTTCAACGATGGAGACAAATGGCGAGCAAATTCCCTTTCAAGATTCTGGAGAAACAGCTTGTTAGCATATTTGTGCAGAACCTTAACCAAGAGTTAGGTTTTCATTTGCAAATTCTTAGTGCTACAACCTTTGACGAAATCACATACAAGGGAATCAACATTGAGAAGGCCCTCATTGCTAAGGGTGTGGTCAAAATCTTCAAGGAAACGAAAGACAGTACTCCTCATCAACAATCGAGCGATAAACCCAAATATTGGAACAAAAAAAACGTGGTCAACGATGGTGTGGTCGATTCTAAACATGTCCAAATGTTGCAAACGCCGCTGCAACTTTCCAAACCAAGTCAAGCTCCACCTCAACAGTAGCAACAACAAAGGCAACCTTATCAAAACCAACAGCAACAACAACAAGAATGGCCTCAACAAGATTACCCTCCGCGGCGTCAATTCACTCCCTTGGGAGAGCCCATAGAGATAGTCTTACAAAAGATTTTATAGAAAGGACTCATCACCCTACCTGATGCTCCCCCGTATGGTGAACCTGTTTACAAAAGTGCGCGGTATAGAGAATATAAATACTGTGAATTCCATAGGAGCAAGGGGCATAGAACCGCATTGTGTATGAAACTCAAGCACCTAATCCCAAATCTCATTGAAGGCAATCAAATATCTCTACAAGAAGATCCACTAGCTCAACACACGAACAAAGATCTTGACATGTACAAGGAACCATTCCCTCATCATGGTCCACCTCCTCCTCAAGATAGAGGTAAAGGTATCAATCATGCTTCCACTTCCTTTGATTCCATTGTAGGTCATTTTGAAGAGAGTCGAGTGTCTACCCTCACAATCAAAGGCAAATCTACGGATTGCACTGTTACAACTCGTCGAGGTCGTGTCACCATTTGTGGTCCTACACCCAGTCTTCCAGCTCAATCTGATTATAATCTTGTCAAACATCTAGGGAAAACGCCAGCACAGATCTCTATCTTGGACCTTCTATGATCATCACCTGCACATAGAGTAGTGCTAGAAAAAGCCCTCGAAGAGTCTTCGGTGCCTAACAACATAGCAGTCACGGATTTCCAAGCTATAGTAGGTAACATTGCTTTGCCCTATAATGTGGTCTTCTTTGAGAAAGCTCTCCCATCCCATGATCCGTGTCACAATGATGCCCTTCATATTGAGGTTCTCATCCATAAGTGCAAAATCAAACGTATACTCATAGATGGTGGTGCTGGTCTCAACATTTGTTCTTTAAAGTTACTTAAGAAATTGGGATACTCTAAGGATCATGTCAACACTGACCAAAGTATTACAATCAAGGGATATGATGATGCTGAATGCCATTCGGAAGGTATTATCCACTTGCCTATTCAACTGGGCCCTGTCATGCTTGAAACCAGATGTCAAGTCCTTGATATTGAGCTGCCTTACAACATTATCCTAGGTCGCCCATGGATCCATGCAATGAAAGCTATTCCCTCCACGTATCATCAGTCTTTAAAGTTCCCATACAATGGTACGGAGATAACTATCCCAGGAAACCCCAATCCTTTTGAATTCTGTCATGTCTTGCAAGGCAGTTATAAGAATTGTAACCAAGTACCTAACAATGCAAAAGCCCTTGAATCCCCACTATATATTGATCCTATAACTCTGACACCAGCTTCTACAAGTGCTCCTAATCCTCTTCCTGAAGTCAAAGCGCACATCCGTGATATAGGATTTGGAACATATGATCTCTCCAAATCTTGTTGTGTAGGGCGGATGCCTTTATCTCCAAAATCTTACGGCCAACTGCCCATTGCCAAAGTAACCAAAAAAGCAGCTATTCCTCCCCCAGCATTTCTAACCCAATTCCAACAGGGATGGTTATTGGAAGAGGAAACTATTGAAGACATTTCTTCTTGGCTATATAAAGAGAAAGAACCAGTCACAATACCAGTCAAGCAATACAGCAATGGCTTAAAGATGGTAAAAACATGGGCTATAAAGGCAAAGGTGGCCTTGGGAAACAGAATCAAGGAACTATGGAGCTCATTGTTGTGACAAAGAAACTAGACAAGAAGGGGTTAGGATTTGGTAGAAAGGTACCGCGCGCCTTGGACATCGAGTATATCCTCGACAAGGTAGCTAACACTTTTCCTGCCGATTCGATGTCTACTGAGGATATCATCGATGACTCTTCCCTCCATATGACCAACCTATTTGCAGAATCCTCCATTTTTACGCTATCCTCTGTATCCTTAACCTCCACCACAAACACCCAGAATGTCACACTGGTCTACCCTGAACTTATCGATTGGGACCAACAAGGGTCCCCCGTTATAGATGTATTTCAGAATGACAAAGTTTTAGTTGAGTTCATGGGACTTCGGGAAGGTATCCCTCTTGGCGATCATAAAGCAGGTTTTGTAATGGAACTAGAGCCAACAGCTTATTTTGGTGAGAATGCCAAATCCTCCAGTCGCAAAAGTAAAAATAAAGAAAGATCTCTAGGTGAAAACCACACTGTGGCACCTCTTGATCACAAAATAGTAAAAACAAAGGACGTATCCAAAGGTGAAAACCCAACTATGGCACCTAAGGATGGAGGATTTGACCTTCCCCTACCATCTAAGTATCAAGAGAAGTCAGCTCTTCTAGTGGAAGATTCTACACAGATAAACCTTGGCACAAAGCAAAATCCAAAGACCACATTCCTAGCAGCATCACTATCAGAAATAGAGCACATGAATCTTAACAAATTCTTCTTACAGAGAACCATCAACTTTGTGTGGACCTATGCTGATATGCCAGGGCTAGACCCTAAGCTAGTGGTTCACTATCTCACAGTTGATCCAAAAGTTAAACTAGTCAAGCAAAAGCTGAGGAAGATGCACCTACAGATAGCCCTCTTGGTAAAAGTGGAAATACAGAAGTTGTTAGATGCCAAGTTCATACGACCTATTGACTATTCAGATTGGGTATCAAACCTTGTACCTGTGTCTAAGCCCAATGGGCGCATCCGCATGTGCAATGATTTTAGAGATCTCAACAAAGCATGTCCCAAAGATGACTTTCCATTACCAAACATTGATATTATAGTAGACTTGATAGTAGGTCACGAAATGCTTTCTCTCATGGATGGATTCTCAAGCTACAATTAGATAAGGATAGCAAAAGAAGATCAATATAAAACAACTTTTACTTGTCCATGGGGTAACTATTGTTGGTGTGTCATGCCATTTGGTCTAAAGAATGCAGGAGCAACCTATCAGAGAGAAATGATAGTGATAATCCACGATCTATTTCATCAGATCATGGAGGACTATGTTGATGACATACTAGCTAAATCTTCTAGGGTAGATCACATACAAGTTCTAGGACAGATCTTTGATAGGCTCAAGAAATACCAAGTAAGGCTCAATCCAAAGAAGTTTGTCTTTGGTGTAACATTAGGAAAGCTATTGGGATACATTGTATCTCGCAGAGGTATTGAAGTAGACCCCGCAAAAGTCAAGGCTATAGTGGAAATGCCTCCACCAAAAAACCTCAAAGCACTAAAGAGCCTTTAGGAAAGGTTGCAATCCATCAGGCGTTTCATCTCACAGCTAGCAGATAAATGTCAACCATTTCAACACTTACTCTACAAGGATGTCTCATTTTGATGGGACGATAAGTGTCAAGCAACATTTGATCAGCTTAAAGAGTATCTAGCTACACCTTCTGTATTGGTACCACCAGTTGTAGATAAACCTTTGATATTATACATCTCAACTACAACTTCGGCCCTAGGGGCCTTGCTAGCACAACATGATGAAATAGGAAAAGAGCATGTAATTTATTATATCAGTAGAACCTTGGTGGGATATGAGCTCAATTATTCACCGATGGAAAGGGCTTGTTTAGCAATAGTGTTCGCTTCCCAAAAGTTGTGGCATTACATGTTGAACCAACACACAAATCTTATAGCCAAAATTGATCCCTTGAAGTATCTACTTGCAAAAGTAGCTCTTACAGGCAGACTAGCTAAATGGGTCATGATCCTTAGTGAGTTCGACATTGAGTATACAGATCGTAAAGCAATCAAAGGACAAGCTCTAGAAGATCAACTAGTAGAAGCACCCATGACAGATACACACCCTATGGTAGCAGACTTTCCAGATGATAATCTATTCACTCTTTCTAACTCAATAATGTGGAAGTTATACTTTGATGGTTCCTACACACAGCATGGATCAGGGGCTGGCATCTTATTCGTCACACCTCAAAATGACTATATTCCAAAGTCATATCGGCTTGCATTCCCTTACACCAACAACATAGCCGAGTATGAAGCACTCCTCATAGGTCTCAATACAACAGTTCAATGGGACATCATAGAATTACAAGTATATGGAGACTCACAGCTAGTCATTCGCCAAGTCACAGATGAGTACCAAACAAAGGATGAAAAGTTGGTCCCCTACAAGCAACTAGTGGATGCATATAAACCACACTTTTCTAGCATCACATTTGAGCAAATTCCAAGAGAGCATAACAAAGCTGCGGATTCTATGGCTTCTGAGGGGTCACTGATTGACATGCCTGCTAATACACAGAAATGTGAATTCTTGATCGAGCAATTGTTGATACCAACCGTCGATATTCCCGTTACTGAAATCATCTGCGAACTTGTTGGTCCCAATTCCCCATGGTACGAAGATATCTATGAATACCTTAAACACAATACCTTTCCCCCTGACCTATCATCCACCCAATGCAAAACCTTTATCCGTCGATCCTCCCATTACACCATTCTGGGTGATACACTATATCCCCGGAGTCTCGATGGTATCCTCTTACGATGCCTTAACGTGGAAGAAGCTGAAGCCACCTTACGAGACATACACGGGCGCACATTCTACCGGTCCTAATCTCACTAAGAAGATACTGAGAACAGGTTACTACTGGCCTACAATAGAGCAAGATGCTGCACAGTTTGCTAAAAAGTGTCTACAATGCCAGCAGCATGGAGATTTGATTCATGCACCAGCTCATGAATTACAACCTGTGACAACTCCTTAGCCTTTTTCTCAATGGGGTCTCGACCTCGTAGGACAAATCCACCCATCCTCATCCAATGACCACAAGTTTATCATTACCGCCACTGAGTATTTCATGAAGTGGGTTGAAGCCATTCCCATGACCTATATCACCAGTAAGTAAATAGCCAAGTTTATCCTTAACTACCTCATATGCCGGTATGGTATTCCCCAAGCCATTGTCACTGATAATGGGAGACCATTCAAGAATCAAGATGTTCGTGCCTTGTGCACACAATACAATATCCAACAGCTCTTTTCAACTCCCTACTATCCGCAGAGTAATGGCCAAGCTGAGGCTTCTAATAAAACCATTCTCAAAATCCTCAAGAAAACAGTCAATGAAGTTGGTCATGATTGGCACTTGCAACTCAATCCCGCCCTATGGGCCTACCGCACTAGTATCAGAACACCAACTGGTGCCATACCTTATGCCTTGGTCTATGGCTCTGAAGCCATCCTACCTATAGAGGTTGAGATCCCATCCCTCAGAGTATCCATGCAGGACCTGATCGGCGGAGACGAGTATCACACTTCTAGATTAGCTAAGCTTGAACTATTAGATGAGAGGCGCCTTGCCGCACTTAATCATCTCCATGTCTATCAAAACTGCCTCTGGCGTAATTACAACAAAAAGATCAAAGAAAGACAGTTTCAAGTTGGTGATCTTGTACTCAAAGAGAATCAGAGAAATCAAGCAGATCAAGAAAAGAAGGGCAAGTTTGAGCCTAATTGGTTAGGTCCCTTTATTGTCATAGCAGCATATGGATCAGGAGCTTATACTTTAGCTACACCTGATTGCATTCCTCTAGATGAGCCACTTAACAGTGTCCATCTCAAGAAGTTCTATGCTTGATCCTCAGAGTATTCCAAAAAAAAAAAAATCCAAAAAAATCCATCCTCTAGTGAAAACCTGGCAAACAGGCACCTTGGATAAGTACCATAGTGAAAACCTGGTAAATAGGCGCTATATGTAGAGTCAGCATCCATCATCTATCGAGTCCTATCCACTCCATATCCAGTGCACAAAGCACGCCTTTCATCCATACATCCATAATAAAATCTTTGACCTTGTTTGCATTTCCATCTCCCTATCTAGTATAGCTTGGAAATTTGTCAATGTCCCTCGTCGTCATCCCACATCTTGATCTGTGTCAAACAATTTGCACTGTCTGGTCCTAGGTCACAACTTTCTAGGTCTTCTTCATCAGTCATCCGTACAAATTCCTCTACCGGAATGGAGGCAACTCTTTCCTTAACTTGGGTCTAGGATTGGTGCCTTGTTCGTGGTTCGCAATGCGCTCTTCAATCTTTTCTCTTTTCCGCTGATAGCATCCTTTAACGGATACATCGCTCGTACAATAAGGTTGTTATCTTCTCAATGCTTTCCCTACATCATCACACCAACCAGAACTACATATTATCATCTTCTTAATCTTAAAGTACCTTGATCCCATGGACATGGGTATGTAGGTAGTCTGGAATATGAAGGAAGTTTCCAGTACTCAGGTACATAAGATCTCCTCCTTTCATCTTGACCCATCTCATCACTCTATCCAGAACTACATATTTATCAGTTTTCATCTTTCATCGTAATGTGCCTTGATCCCGTGGATACAGGGTATGTAGGCAGTCTGGAATACGAAGGATGTATCCAGTACTCAGGCACACATGATCCATCTTTCTCCACCCACCCCAATCCATTAGCACTGTCACCTTTCTAGTCTTCCGTTTGTCAAAATCCATTCACCTCGACTTGACTAACTCAAGCAGCAAACAAGTGCATCCTTTCAAAGCAAAAGTTCTTAGCAAACCTGAAGCAAAGCTACTTTCTTCCATAGTCATCTGCCGTCCTACTATTCCAATTGCCAACACCAGCTAAATCCAGCTTAACCAAAGCACCAGATCAACAAGCTTGTCTTTTGCAAAGTGTTCCATGATCGAGACCAACACACGCGTCTCCTGTGACATGTGGCATTTCCTGTAGCAAGGCATTGTCTTTTTAGGTAGATAACACCCTTTAATGGACACAGATTTCCTAAAATAAGGCTGTTATCTTTCCTATCCAATCTATCCTGAGCAACCTCTTTGGCAAGAGAATATGTTGGCTATATGTTTACTTTGTAAGTCAGTCAAATTGCTTTTTGGTTTATCTTTTTGTTCCTTTATCCATTACCTACTTAAGGCTACCTTGGTTTATCTATAATCTTGGTATGTTGCAATGCAGTACGGATTGGGGGCATAGTCATTACTTTTGTGTGCCGTGTTTGAGGAATGATCTTTAGCATCGTTCTTAGCAACATATTTATCTTGTGTGTGTTATGACATAGCATCTTACATATTAATATTCTTCTTGCATTTACATGTATTGAAGTCTTTTTTATGTTCAAGACTATGGCTCATTCACATGTACCAACAAGGTCATATTATGCCTAAGGGATCTAAGTTCAAACCGCTTGCTTGCAGAGTCAACGTCCACGCACTCGGATATCACAACACCTTGGTCTTTTATACCTTGGTGGAAAACTATCCACGTGCTATATCAACAATAAGGATTGCTCTTTATATACAATTGTGAAACCAATGCAACAAGCTCATCATTCGCCCATCCATTCACCCATGGCCTTATATAGTTTTTCAAGCAAAGATCAATCACCCGTCTTTCTCTCATGTTCTCTCCTATCTCCTTTCTTCTATCTATCATCAACCCAATCACGTCTGTTTCCAACAAAATCTTCTAGTCGAGCGTCAACACAATTCTTCTGTCGCTTCCCTATCTTTCCTCTCGAGGGGGCACCTTACGCCAGCTACGCTAGGGCAGCTACTTACACTGGGGCATCAAAAATTGTATCATGTCTTCAACAATCATTTTCTTTGACACAACACTGTAAACTGCATTGCATCAAAGAGGGGCAAAATGTAGACACCCTAAAATGACCAAGTTGTCGCACTACTTGCATTTCATCTAATCTGGAGCATCACCTGCATTACAACGTTAATTAAATAATCTAATTATTTAATTAATTTCACCAAAATCACCAAATTCTTCTAAATCACATAATTGCGACATTAATTAAATAAATTCTCTTTTTTTAATTAATTAAATTAAATTGCTCTATTATTCTTCCACAATTAAATAATTTTAATTATTTAATTAGATCATTATCTTCTTTCTAAATTTCAAGTCACCACATTAATTAAATGAATCCCATTATTTAATTAATTCATCACAAATTCCCTCTTATCCAAACAATTAAATAATTCCCAATTATTTAATTAAATCAAATTCATTCTTCCAAATTTAAATAAATCAAATCAAATTTATTTAAATTCTCTCAATCTCCAAAAATAAAATAAATCAAATATTTTATTTATTCTTCCAAATCATGCACAACAATTAAATAAATTTATTTATTTAATTTGCCTTCAAATTCTTCAAATATCTTTCAAATCTTCTAAAAATAACTCTTCTTCTCCATGCACACAAAATTAAATAATTTATTATTTAATTTCTCTCAAATCATGCAAAAGCAAATCTTAAGTTGAGTTATCTATTCACTCAACCTTGTTTTCATCAATTTCTCTTAAATTAGAAAAAAATTTCTAATTTATGAAAAGCATGTCTTATCTTTAGAAAAGAAAGTGTTTAACTCAAATAAAATAGCTTTTGTGTGACACTTGTCTTCTTCTTATTCGTTGCATGTTCCTCAACTATTCTCCTCCGTTTATTCTTCTGAATTATCTGGACCATTGATCGATCTCTGTTGAAACCTATATAAACCCCCCTCATCTCCTTCATTACCCCTCTATTCATCACTTATTCTCAGGCATCCTTTAACAATGCTTTGAGCATACATCGCATTGATTGAGCAACTTTACAATCTCTTAACATTGATCTTTGAGCACTACACTTGCTTGTTGCAACTATGGTTTTGCAGCAATATTGAGCAATCCACATTCAATCCAAAGGAAACAATACAAATCTCGGTAAAAGCTTTCATGTTTCATTTGATTTATTATTAATGGCTTTTATTTAGATCAGTTCTCTTTATGTTATTGGGTTTTTGATTTGTTTAAGTTTATCATAGTCAATTTCCCTCATACACACTTGCTACCTCTCGGAGCTGACTCATTCTATGATTTATGATATCCCATTGGGTCTACAACTTATGTCTATTAGAATGAATAGTTTCAACTTGTGCCCTTTGATTGCTAATAGCATCTTTTTCTAGGTCATATGTTCTGGATATCTTCATTATTTGAGCTTCCCATCTATCTATTTTATCTTTTATCTCCTTAGTCTTGTCTAGCCATGTAAGACAAAATTGATACAGTTCACTGGTTTCTTTGAGGGCTAACTGTGCATATTCTACACTTTTGTCTAATAAAATTTTGTCTTGAGAAGCTTTATCTTTTAGCTCAACTAATCTCTTACTGTCTATTTCAACTCTTACCTTTTTATCATCAGCTTGCTCAAAGGATTCAAAATGGGAATTCATAGACTCCATAAGCTTTTTCATTTGTGCTGCTGGAGAGAGTGTTCTATCTCTCTGAACTCCAGGCATGATCTTCTCAAAAATGTTTATTGCTTCACCAAGTAGCTCACTGTCTTCCATGTGAGACTTTATTATTTCTTCCTGGACAGTTGCTTGGAACATTGTACCCAACTTCAATTTCTATAGGGGAGACATGGTTGCCAAGTTTATTTGACCTTGTTGTAATTCAAATGTGTCTGCTATTTGTGCTTCCTTCTATTTTAACAAAAAATCCCTTAATGAGTAAGCAGTGTCTCTTTTTATTGCTTCTTGAGACATTTTAGTGACTTGACTCTCTGGAGGGGGATCTTGAATGTTTTCTTGTCCATTTCCTTTAGGTTCCGAAACAAGAATGTCCATCATTTGTTTATTTTCTTCTTCTCTTTGCTCTTCTTGTTCATCAGAGATATTCTATTTAGAGACTGCCCTTGCTTCTTCAGAGTTCTTCTCTTCTTCAGTTTCTTTCATTTCTTCAACCTTTCCTAAAATCTCCAGAGGAGTTATTGTGCCTTGGTCCATGCTCTACTCAACATTTACTTCCGGAGCAGCATTAGAAGTGTCAACATTGTTAACTTGATCTTCCCCATCAGTGTCTGCAATAGTTGTGATTTGCAATTCATTCAACACACTTAGAGTTATCTCCTTTGTTTCTTTTACCAGTGCTTCTGTGTCACCGACCATAAGTGTATTAACTCTTCTTTTTGTTCTAAATTTATCTATGAGTATCTTTGTTACTTTGGCTCTTTCTTCATTTGTTATGTCTGGACAAAGACTCAATAGGACATACTCTCTTATTTCAACATATGTGGCCATAGCCACTTCCTCCCTTGCTGTCATGATGCTGGATAGGCTATCCAGTAATTGATCTAAGATTTCAATTAAAGCCTTGCTAAACATGTCCAAATATTTGACAACTACTGTTTCAATAATTACCTTGTCTGCATCAGATCTTTCATCATACATTTCAACTATGGGTTTCAAATTTCCATGTTGAGCAAATGCACTGATTAAGGTTTCCAAGGAAAGCATTGCTTCACTTTCAATCTTCTTATCTCCCTTCTTCTTCTTGGTCTTTCCTAAGGGCTTCTTCTTCTTACTGGAGGTGGTTTCCTCTATGCTTGCCTATTTTTCTTTAATCACCTCATCCGTCTCTATTTCCTCTTCTTCTTGTCCTTCACCCAGGCTCACATACACTCTTTGTGTTGCCTTTGTTTTCTTTCTTTTCTTTTTCTTTGTAGTTTTCTTTACCGGTACTTGTTTTTTAGGCTTAGTCTTTTCTTTCTTAGCCTTTTCTCAGGTGTCTCTTTCTCAGTACTTGCAGCCTTTATTTTTGCAATAGAGGGTCTGGAACACTTTGAAGTAGCTATAGAGGTGGAGGCTCTTGTTCTTCTTGTAGGTCTAGATGTAGGCTTCTCCTTTTCAATTTTCTCCTCTTCCTTCTTCTTCGGAGCTTTTTGATGTTTGCCCTTCCAGAGCACTTGCAGCCTTTGATGCCTCTACCTTTGCACTTGCTTTACTTATTTCCTCATCTATGAACCCATGGCTCTTGGAAAATCCTCTACATACTTCTTGACCTTTCTTTGGGTCTCCGGTTGTGTTTGCTCCAGATGAACTTTGAGAGATAGTTCCTCAAATGTAGCAAACCTTTCCTCCTTGGGGTCTTTTAGTTTGCTCAATATAAGATCTGCCAAACCAGTTAACACTTCCTTTGAAACTTTGTATCCGATAGTTGGGACCCATACAATTCTAGGTTCTATAACCTCCATGAGGCATTTGTCCTTATCCACCATGAACACAATATCCTTTTCATACTTCTTCACAACTATTTCAGGGATCCTAGCTCAAGCCTGCATTTTCTTTTGGAAGTTTTTGAAATAACCCCATAAAGCTGCATTTTGTTTGTCAGCATTTCCCAAACTATGCAAATGATTTTTGATTTGAGTAGCTATAGGTGCATGGTCAAGCCAACCTATATTCTCCATACCAGGTAACTCTCTCAGAAAATAAAAGAACAGACAAATAATCAAAGTTCCATATTTAAAGGGATATTTTGCTTCCTTTGTTCTTTTCAGGTTCTCCATTAGTTGTTCTCAGAGAAACTCACATACGTCATAGTCTGTGTTATTCTTGACCATATCATATGCTGTGTATATGGATGATGCAAACACTGAATTCTCCTTGTTGGAGAAATAGACCTTGTACCCAATAACCATTGATGCAAATCTAACTATCAGATCGATAATGTCATTCATAGTTAGTGCCCTCTTATCAAATTTTGCACCAGTTAACTACATTACTACATTATTTTTCATGGTTTTCAAGGTTGGAACCTTTTCGGTAGAGCTCATGCATGTTACTACTTTGATAGCATCCTTTGTTATCATGTGGGGTACATCAAACCAAAAGAATCCATCATGAATTCTGCTCAGTACGTATCTAACCCACACATCATCTGAGAATATCAGAAAATCTAACCAGGTATCCAATTTTTTCTCATGCAATACATTGTATTCTTCTTTCAACACAATATTAACAATAGTCATCTCATCCATGTATAGTTTCTCTAATTTCATGTGATCATATTCCTCTAAGTTTGCATGTATGTATGCCCTAACATCTTCCGTATGCATAACACCATGTGGAACCTCAGAAAATGCACCATTCGGATCAGTCATTAACAATTTGAATGGATATTTCTTGAATTTAGGACAAGGCCTCTCTGTTATCTCAACTACTTGAGGGGTAGCCATTTTTACAAATTCAACATAGGAAATTTTTCAAAAAGAGAGTGGTAAATACCTTTTGCCTCCATTAGGGTTTCTTCACCGAACGCTTGAATTTGCTTTGGCTCACTTCTCAGATCACTTTAGTTGCTTGAAAGTTTGAATGGATCCCTTATATTCTATTTTCATCAAGATTTAATTGCAATAAAATGCTTCATTCAAAAAGCTGTCAAACCCTTTCTCTGATGTCTCCAATTGATCGAGATTGCTCTGTAATTTACTGCATTAGATTCTTTTCTGCTAGAATCTTCTTCATAAGATCTATCATTCAATCTTATAACTCATATCTTTGTGCTGGATATTAACACCACATTTCTGGCTGGGAGAGTAGGATTTTGCATCAAGCTCCCCCTGAGCCAGAGCTCTCAATTTACTTCCCAGAGGAAGTACCAACACCAAAATCTAGTGTAGACCAATCCTTGACTTCTTGCACTTCCTGCTTAACCCAAATTTAATTCATCTCCTTCTTGATCTCTGCTAGGTCTGCCTTTTGTATCAATTTTTTCATTTCTGCCTAATTAGCCTTCATATTTTTGCTTTTGCAGAACCTTTTAATATGTCTAGGCCTGTTGCAATTGAAACATACAACATTTCTATTGTTCCTTTCATTCATCCTTGATTTGCATTGGTTAGCCTTGTGCCCAAATCTATTGCATGCAAAGTAATTCCCATTGAAAGATTGAGTATTCCTTCCATTGTTATAATTGTTTCTTATCTGATTTCTGCATTCACTAGCTTTATGACTAAACCTCTTACATATAAAGCAGTTACCTTTGAAGGTCTTAGCATTCCTTCTATTGTTATAACCATTCCTTATCTGACTTCTACAATCATTAGCCTTGTGACCTAATTTATTGAAAGTGAAACACTGACTAGAGAATGCTGGAATATTTTGATTCACTCTGCTCCTACGTTGAGTAGCCTTATGACCAAACTTATTGCATGCATTACAATAACCATTGAAAGAAGGGTACCTTTGAGCATTTGGTTGCCTAATTGGTGGTCTTCTAGGTTTGTTCCTTTGATTCCAAATTTGTTTTCCTTTTTCCTTCTTGATCTCAACATTCCTATCTTAACCAGTTTTGGAACTTTCACCTTTCTCAAATCCCAAGCCTTCTTTATCATCAAGACCCTTCTGACTGGCAAGTATTCTATCAAGTTGGGCAACACTCACTCTGAATTTATCTACCTAAATCCATGCATGTTTCAGATCATCTTTCAGATCCACAACTTCTTGTTCAATCTTTATGCAGTCTTCATTTTTTCTTTTCACCAACAAATTTAAGTCTTCTTCTACTTTTGCTCTTTTTACAACTTCTACTTTCAGATTGCTCAAGTTGTCATTTGTAGTTATCAATTGTTCACTGACCTCCTTATATTTTTCTTTGAACTTCTTGACATGCTCCCTTAATTTTTTGATACACTCATCTGCTTCCTTGACATTATCATTCAGATCCCTATTTTCTATTTCAACCTTTTCAAGATCTGCAAGAGCAATCTTGAGTTTTTCTTCATTGACAAGTGTGCATTCTTCTTCAGTTTCAGTTGCATTAACTTCTTTAGGAGGAGTAGGACATTTTTTACCTACCATGTGTTCAGTCTCTAAGATCTTCCTCAAGTTGTTAGGCTTCTTCCAAGGAACCAAGCTCTGATACCAATTGTTGAACACCCAAAGTACTGAGGAGGGGGGTGAATTAGTACTCTATTAAACTTCTTGTTTATTAAACTAGTAATCCATTTACTGCATGTAATAACAAAGCAAATTAAACATAGAAGAAACAACCACAAACCATCACACATGAACACTAAGAATTTTATGTGGAAAACCCAAAACTGGGAAAAACCATGGTGAGTGTTAGCTCATAATATATTATGCAGGAACAATACCGAATTACAATAGAGGCTCGCTGCCTTAGGGCTCACTGCCCAAAAGAAGTGCTCATTGCAAGAAGGCTCACTGCCTAGAGAAAGAAAGAAAGAAGAAGGGTGGCTCACTGCCAATTTGAACTACTCTGATTACATCTACACATGCATGGTTACAGTTCCAATGAAGCACTGAAATACTGATTCAAAACTCTTCATTTCTGACTACTCTATTTTACTACTCTGCTTCTACATGAGAGTAAGATCTCTCTTCTTCTGCTTTTGTCACTCTCAAAAGCCTATTCAAATTTACTTGTCACACACACACACACCCTTACATTCACACATTATCATCCACATATCGAAATTGATCACATATATATATCCGCAACATTTGACATTTACACATTTGGTCATAATACTAAGATGTAGTGTGTAGTCATAACTTGTCGGCCAAAATTATTTACCAAAATGTATGGCGGATCAAAACAACACTTGAATCATGTTCACATATGTTGGTTCCATCCATATAATCACTTAAAATAAAATTCTAAACAACAAAACTTACCGCACACACATCATATTGTTATGTTGGTCTTAACCATAGACTGTCACTGGTTCAGTTCAACTGTTAGATTACATCTTCCACTGCAGACCACAAGACTTTCTCAAATCCATATTAGAGACTCTTCACATATCATAGATTATATCTCCAGAACCTCAAAGCAAAATATTCTTTTGTGGTAGAATGTGGACCACAAGAACACATGCTCTGTCATAGTCAAGCTACACCATACCAAGTAGTGATACTTAGACATTCATAACTGACTATCTGGTGGAACCCAAAACTTGCAACTCTAGATATAGATACTTTATACATGTGTTTACAACACCTCAAAACCACATAACAAGATATGCCACAGAGGAGAAATGTAGACCAATTCAATTGAGTGTTCTATTCTGATTTCCTCTGTTCTCTGCACTGAACCACATGATATGATCTTCTACTATAGACCAATACCATCTCAAACACTGTCTCCTTATCACTGCTTCAGTATACTGCCAACACTTAGCCAAAATGGATAAGTCTTCTTCTCTAGACCAAAAATACTGTTCCAATCTTGTTCCTTTGCTTGTTGCCATCAATGACAACATCTTCAAACATCATGCACAAACACTCTTCAACATATTAGCAGTGTCTCTCTCTTTATGATGTTTGCCAAGTTGCCGACATTTCTGTAGGTGACTTTTCACTATTTTGTCTTATACTTCTGGATCTAATCTCTCTACATACTGCATCTTCTCTAATCTTCATTATACTTTGATTTATTAGGTGGTCTAGGTAATCCACATCCAAATTTAAGGGCTAGAGGTTACGTATAGGATTTAGTAATTTCTCCCATTGTTTATCAACTCTAACTTGAATAGTAGCAAAATTAGGTTGGAATTTTGGATTTTTATATATTTGCGGTAGGGCTAGGGTTTGGTTATATTCTTCTCTCCACATACTTCTTAAATCCTTGTTAATATGCAATGTGATAGGTTCAAGATTGTCTGTTTCTCTTTGTATCAAATTTGTAGTAGCCTCTATGGCTATTTCATCTATTCTTTCTTTTCCCTTTATATTATTCTCTTTGGCAACACCCACCTTGGCACGCTCAACAACACCCTCATTGGCACACTCATCTAACTGTTTCTTTTCTTCCATAATTTCTCTTTCACGTTTTCTACTTGTTTCTCCTTCTTTTTCCATTGTTTTGCAGTACCTTTCTTGACGTTCTTGGGTCTATTTTTGTCTTTCTTCCCTGCTTATCTCTATTCTAGTTAGTATAATTTCACCTATCTCCCTTAATCTTTTGTTATCCCCTTTTTCCATGGGTGTTTTGATTTGGTATCATATTAATCCTTATGTATCCCATGGTTGGCTCATCTTGAAGAGTTACATCTTTTCAAGGATCTTTTTAGATCCTCCCACTTTTCCATTTGTCATCCTCTTAAGTGCTTTCCCCCCTCTCACAAGGGTAGGAACTTTAGAGAATTCAAAGTCTTATGTAGATCATAAATTTTTTTCTGTTACTTTAGTTTTTCTTACTTTGCGCTACTCCGCACTTTTCCTTTTTGCTATTTATTCTCTCTTTTCTTCACTATCTTTTTCTAGGGTCCTGGCAACGGAACGAAATGTTGGCAGGAAATGGGAAGGAACCAGTCCAGAGATCTGGTCCTCAAGCAAGTCTCTAAAGTCAATTTATACCCCAATCATATAGTGAGAGAATCATAGATAAACATTAAGGAAAATAAGGTTATGCGGTACTATCTAAGACATGTAAAAAGTTCATAAGATACACATACATATATCATAACACTTATATCTCCTTTATATATTCATATTCAATTGGTACATATACATTCATACCAGCAGGTTTGAGTCTCTGCCTCTTATCTATCTATCTAATTCTCATTCTCTCTTCTACATACTATTTCTATCTTACATATCCATCCTATATATTCACATAGAGGTGTGTCTTTTCCCAAAATACCTCTTTGTGTACCATTTCTATCCTTTGCATTGCACTTGCGGTAACCTGTGGTAGGTTCTGCTAGTTGCCCTGTACTCTGCCAACATATCCCTTTTGGATTTGGTGTCTCTCATTGAAATGTGGAAATAGTTCATATATAAGCTTAAATGAAAATTGTAATTATGGGGGAATAAGTTCCCTTCCCTTTTTGGGAGACTTCAAGTGGCAAACATGATCTTTCTTGCAAGTCATGTCTATTACTCTTCTTATGAACTTCCTTCCAAAGCCCTATATGATCAACTCACCAAATAAATTCAATGTTTTCTTTGGCGCCAATTGGGATGGTAAAAAGGGATTACCAACCTTTTCCTGGCTTCACTAAATTCAACCTAAAGATTGAGGAGGCTTTAAGTGTCCTTGATCCTAATACTCAATGCATGTGTATGTTTTCCAAATGGATTTTCCATACTTTCATAGGCAACAAACTATGGAAGATCCTTGTCTACTACCAAATTAACTTTGTTATTACTAAATATGCTTAGGTGTCTATGAATATGTATTTTTGAAGCTCATGTAATCTTTGAGCCTCTCGTATAAATTCTCTCAAGTCCACCCAAAATTATGACATAGTTGCAATGTTAACTCTTATGCTAAGAGCATATGCTACTCTATTCTCCTTACCCTTGACATAAGAAATATCAATATCTAAACTACACAAGAACTCTAATGATCTCCTTTTATGTGTATTAAGCTCAGGTTGCGTAAACAAATATTCCAAACCATTGTGATCTATTTTCAATTGGAATAGTGTACCCATGATGAAACATCTCCACACCTTAAGTGCATGAACCAAAGTGGCAAGCTCAAAGTCATAAATAAGATATTTCTTCTCATGCTCCTTAAGCCTCCTAGACTCATAAGAACATACTTTTCTATCATGCTTAAGAACACCTCCAAACCCCTCAAAGGAAGCATATATCCATACAATAAACTCCTTCTCAAGATCTAGAACTTGTAATACTAATGCAATAGCAATAGTCAAAGTAGTCTTAAGCTTCTAAAAAACTTTTTCACACTTTTCTGTCTAAACAATTTTCTTACCCTTATTTTATAAAGAAGTCATAGGATAAGCTAATCTAGAGAATTCCTCCATAAACTTGCAATAATATCCTTCTAGACCCATGAAACTTTGGAATTCTCCAACATTCTTAGGTGCTGGTCACTCTACAACTGCTTGAATCTTTGTTGGATCCATTGAAATCCCCTTATAAAATCACATGCTCAAGATAATGTATCTTAGATTAATATAATGAGCACATGCTCAAATTGGAATAAAGGCTATGCTCTCTTAGTCTCTGCAAGACCAATCTAAATGAAATACTCTACATACATTTCTCCTTATTAAGAGAATAAATCAAGATCTCATCAAGAAGCACTAAGATGCAAGTATCAAGTATATCATGGACCACATGATTCATTAAACACATGAAATCCAATGGTGCATTGGTAAAACCAAAAGGAAAAACCACAAACTCATAATGGCCATACCTTGTTCTAAAATTAGTTTTTTGAATGTCCATTCTTTATTCTCAATTGATGATAACCAAATTTAAATTCAATCTTTGAGAACACTATTTCCCCTTTCATCTAGTCAAATAAATCATCAACTTAAGGCAAAGGATAGTAATTCTTGATGATTACATTTTTGATTATTCTATAATCAATGCACATTCTAAAGGTTCCACCTTATTAACAAACAATACCCATGCACCACAAGGAGATACACTAGGTCAAATGAGCCCCTTTTCTAACAAATCCTCTAATTACATCTTTAGCTCCTTCAACTTCACAATGTTCATCATGTAGGGAGCTTTACACTAAGTCAAATGAGCCCCTTTTATAACAAATACTCTAGCTGTATCTTTAACTCCTACTACTCTATAGTGTTCATCTTGTAGGGAGCTTTAGATATAGGACTCACTCTTAGCATAAGTTAATCAAGAAAGTAAATTCTCTTTTTAACAACAAACTCAACAAATCATTAGCAAATACATCACTGGATCCTCACAAGATTGGATGATCCGTAAGCCCAATTTCCTTTACTCTTCCTTTTCTACAATCTTTACCATAAATGTTTGGAAACTCTTACAAATTGCTTTATTGGCTTACAGTTGAAAGAATTCTGAAGATAATAGGGCTATGAATTCATTAAAGAACCACAATGTTGCAATTTGTAACTTTTGCAAAACAATCAAAATGTGCCCTATAATGCCCAAACCAATCCATGTAAAGTATCATATTATAGGAACCCAACCAAGTGACAAATAAATCAATATGTATCCTTAAGGTCCCTATTTCAATGTCATCTTCCCTTAAGAAATGATTAATCCCTTATTTCTTTCCTAAACCAAAATCTACCACCATTCACTCTTTGCTTATCAAAAGAAATTTTGCACTTTTCTATCAATGATAATGAAATGAAATTGTTAGTAGCCCCTAAGTCAACCAAAATAGAAAAAAGTAGACCATGGAAAATACCTTGGAGCTCAATCAAAGTGACATGGTTGTCCACCTCTCATTTCTTAATAGTTGCATAAATCTTTAGCTAACCACTTAAAGCTCTACCAAAATATTGATGGAAATCCCTCTAAAAATGGTCACCACCACATGTTCAAATGAGGGATATTATAAAGTGGAAAATAAGATCTCTTAATAGGTAAATCACGTAAAATACCTTGGAGCTCAATTAAAGTGGCTTAGTTGTTTAAATCTCATCTCTCAAAATATACACAAATCTTTAGTTGACCACCTGAAGCTCTACAAAACATTGAGAGAAATCCCTTTGAAAATAGTCACACCACATGTCTAAATGAATGATATTACAAAGTGGAAAACAAGACCTTTCTTGCAATTCATGTCTTTTATTCTTCTTGTTATCTTCCTTCCAAAGCCTCATATGATCAACTTGCCAAACAAATTCAAAGTTCATTTTTGGCCAATCTGGATGGTAAAAATGGATTATCAGCCTCTTCTTAGCTTCATTGCATTTAACCTAAATATTGGGGAGGCTTAAACATCTTGGATCTTCATACTCAATTGACATGTATGTTGGTCAAATGGATTCTTTGTGATTTCATAGGCAACAAACCATGGAAGATCATTGTCTACTACCAAATTAACTTTGTTACTGCTAGAGGCCCTTGGGTGTCTATGAATATGAAGGACATTTCAAATTTACTATGTCTAGTCCTCTTAAAA
This sequence comes from Cunninghamia lanceolata, assembly GCA_027924645.1. NCBI lineage: Eukaryota > Viridiplantae > Streptophyta > Pinopsida > Cupressales > Cupressaceae > Cunninghamia > Cunninghamia lanceolata. The sequence continues at coordinate 14,345,249 of BSBN01001152.1, read as the reverse complement.
TTATCTAGAAGGCATGGAAAGTTGTCTCCAAATGGATAATCTAGTGTGATTAATCACTTATGCATGGGCTAATATTCCCTCTTTAATTTGGTGGAACAAACTGATACAAATTGGTAAACTCCCTCTTTCTTCGTACAAATACTTCAAAGGACACAAGGGATGAGATATTACCATTCTTCAATGGAAAATTAGACCCAACTCTAAGTTGAGTTCAAAATAAATAATAAATACCAACAAATTATGGAAGAGCTTCCCTCATTAGTTAATTAGCCAATCTTACCAAGATGTCAATCCTCATCACTTGCAACTTTTTCAAGGATTAAAATTAGCCCAACTATAGCAAGCTTTATGGTTTTATCTCTAAACTATCTACAACAACCTATAATTCCAAATAGAACTACAAGTTTTCTAGTGCTAAATGGGATAAGATCAATATAATTATCTAGCTATCTAAATGTAACAACCCAATTCTCAAACAAGACTAAAATCAAATATTTACCAAGAGATAAAAACACATAATGTGAAAAAGATTGAATTTTTTTTATTTGAATTACAATAATCTCAACGAATCAAGATACATCACAAAATCATAATTTCCTTTATGAAATATACAACATGTTATAATTTACAAAACTGACATCCTGTCATTTCATTAACAATATATAACTGCACTCGGCATAAGGAATAGTTTTACCTCATAAATTTGACTGTGATAAGTCGTAACAAGGAATACACTGCATATGGAATATTGAAATCTGTCTTCACAAGTCTCGACGAGTCATCTTATTCATAGGGAGAGCATCATTCGAGTGCTTTACCTCTAACCATAGACCGGCGGTCCCCGTACACCTTCCTTCCTGGAAGTGGCCCTACCCTTCACGAAGAGTATAGATATAAGGAACCAAAAAGTTTTTGCCATCTGAGTCCTAGTGTTGTGTCCTACATAACTCAATCGACCATACAACTCTAGACCCTTCTAGCTAAGTATGATCATTTTGATTGGTCACGTCATCTAGACATTATAAATCGACTAATGCATGCAGAGATGGATGCATTACTTTCACCAAATATTCAATATATATAGACATTCACAATGAACGTAGTCATGTGTCCACACACCTCTGACTTGACTTGGAGACTATCTCATCCTACAGTTTGATTTGCTTCATTTAGTAACTCTAGACACAAACTTGTCTATACTATAATCCATTCTAGTCAATCTGACTAAGAGCTAATCCTTAATCTAGGATATACTTGCAATAAAAAGTTTTAGGTATTTCTAACCCTTTAAAGAGTCCCTCCTTGCATACTTGCAATGCACTAGGGTCTATGACCTCTTGTCACTCTACTCTCTGACTCAAAAATCAAAACATCTTTGGTGCAATATAACAAGTTTCGACTCTATCCTAGAATCACTTAAATTTGTTAAAGTACTACTAAGACTCTTCTTGTCTTGCTCTATGGCTTTGTCTCGACCTTTCATTGTCAACCAATATGGTTTTCTTGACCTTTTACTGTCGACCAATATGGTTTTCTCGACCTTTTACTATCAACCAATATGTTTTTCCTGATCTTTTTCTGTCGACCAATATATATGAATATATATACAATGTCATATTCGACATAAGAGTTATAGGTTTCCTAAATCATCCTTGTTTAAATACTAGGGTTTAGCTTCTCTAACCCAATACATGGAAATATCAAACATCCTTGTTTTCCAAAGGTAATAGCATAAGTATAACAAAACATGAGAACAAATACCTCTAGTCTTTCCTAGACCACTTGGCATTGCTTGAATTCACATTTCACATAACATGAATAAGCATAGTATTCAAGGTATATCCTCACCCATATAATATCTAAAAGAATACTATCATTTCACATATATTCTTTTGATCTAAGTCAATCTTTCAACCCTAATAGGTTTGAATCATAAAAGATAATAATCTACCTTCGACCCCTTGGTCTACTTGAGTCTATTGACTTTCAACATAAGTTAGATTATGAACTCATATATAACATCCTTGTATATATATGTCCCATAAACCTTTATCAATCATGATAGTTTACCACAATCATGTGGGATTGAGTTACAAATATCCTAACATGCCCAACCCTGGAATAAATCAATCCAATGATGTCCAACCTTGGGTTAACTTTGTCTTCTGTGCACTTAGCACTAAAATAAGTTCTATTGAACAAAAACTATGAGATCTATATTTTTGCATTGCCTAGTTTACTCTCTCTCGAGATAACATAACATAAGCAATAGATGCTATCAAAGACTATCTAGGGTTCTGTTGATGGTGTTTTTAGCACACAATAACACATGTATGATTGCTGGTATCACACCTCTCTTGAAAAAGGTATGCTATCCAAGATAGGACTACCCCAAGGATAATACAACTAGGTCTTATCTTGTGTGGAATATCTCAGTGGTATGTACTAGCTGTGCCAACAAGCGGTCTTACATATAACATAGGGTTTGTGAAAAGGTGGCAGCAATGTAATTGCAGAAACCCTAGGTAGTTCAGACTGTTAAGTCTAAAATTCTCCAGCAGATAATCAATGTAATTCTGCTCAATCCCTAAATCTATCAAACTTTATGTAAAGAAATGCAAAAGGAAAGGGAGAGAGAGAAGGGATAAGAGATCCTATAGACAATTGTAGAAATGATTAGTAACCAGATAGATAGATTCCCAATAATAAAAAAATCTCTACTTAACCAGGTAGCCCACAATACCACAGAGATTGTGCAATCTTCTAAGGGAATGTAATGATTTTCAAATTGTAGAGGGTTCATCAAACACCCAATCCTTGGGGCAACTCAATGAAATCATACAATCAAACTTATCTCGTAAATTATGCCCAGACTAACCATGCACAATGACATACAATCAACAAGCCATTAATGGTATGGACAAAAAATCCATCAAATATCTAAATAATTAATCACCAATGCAACTGAATGTAAACTAATTTTAGATTGACATGAACCATGAAATCCAAAATTAGACAACACAGAAACACAAATTCCCAGCAACCTGCAAAACTTGCTTTGTATTGACTGAATTTTGATAGTCTCAACAATTCATTATCAAATCTTACTTACAAATGAGAGAAAGTGATGGCCCTTTTATAGACAAGGCACCATACCGAGTTTTTCAATGGACGGTGGAGATTAACTCGACACCAATGGTCCAGATTACATGGCATTTAATGTGATACATCAGTTAGTTACATTTTTTGATTTGTATTTGTCCTTTAGGAAAAAGAAAAAAAAATGGATACCCATTTGGTTGTCTATGAGGAAGAGCCAATTTCTAAGGCAAAATAAAGCCAAAATGAAGTGATATGACTCTTGAAAATATGGGTTGATGTGGAATGACGGGATTTCATATGTTGACTTGATCATCTTGTTGCTTGTCACTTTTGAGTTGTCTAGTAGGACAAGTGACTTCTCCAATGTGTTGACAAGTTAAGAAGAGTATGTAGCATCTTTTTGATGTAGGAATGTCCAACTGGATGCTTGTTGGATCATTATTGCACGACTAGACTGCTGGGAGAGTTGTGAATAAGTGTGAACATGTCTTGGACATTAGATTGGATCTGTATGAATTGCCATGATCTTCAATGTCTCCTAGCTCCTGAGGCTTATCTCCATCATCTTGGACATCATACTGACTTCCTTCTTCAGGTGCATTAGTGATTTGACTGATAGAATGTTGATTCTTCATGTTCAGGTCAGCATGATACCTCTGTGTATTCATCCTTCGAAGACGGTTCCAGTCAGCTCCTTTGTACTCTCAGACCTGTAATTCATAAGGCCAAGCATCAATTTCATCTTAAACAATCATTTTACATCAAAATTGATCAAAGTATATCCATTTGCAGTCATAGATTTAGTCTAGGACAACTCAATGTCAATGTCATCTTCTTATGAACAACCTCATAAATCTAGTGATGTTTGCATGATTTTCTGAGTTTTTAACCATTTTCAAATACCCATTTGGCCAATATGATGACTTGGGGGTTTTTACAGTCATTAGGATCCATTTGGGGACTTTTATTTCATATTTTTATAGCCTTTTTTTGTAAAAAATAAGATTTTTGGGGGTACTAACTTTTCATGTGTAGTAGCATTAATTGTTGCAAAACATGCCCAAAATCCACACAAACTTGGTAAAAATATTCATCATGATGTGATAGATTGATATGCAATTCAAATTCATTAAGAAAATCTAAGTTTCCCATTCAAAAAAATGTGTTTTTGGCCCAAATTGGCAAAAAATGCCAATTTTGGAGTGTACTGACTTAGCGCTAATTTTGCCTCCAACTGACCTAGCGCGGATTTTGCCTCCAACTGACCTAGTATGGATTTTGCCTCCAACTGACCTAGCGTGAATTTTGCCTCCAACTAACCTAGCACAGATTTTGCCTCCGACTAACCTAGCGCGAATTTTGCCTCCGACTGACTTAGCGCGGATTTTGCCTCCAACTGACCTAGCACAGATTTTGCCTCCAATTGACCTAGCGCGGATTTTGCCTCCAATTGACTTAGCACAAATTTTGCCTCCAACTGATCTAGCGCAGATTTTGCCTCCAACTGACCTAGCATAGATTTTGCCTCTAACTGACCTAGCGCAGATTTTGCCTCTAACTGACCTAGTGCAGATTTTGCCTCTGACTAAATTTTGCGCTGATTTTGGCTCCGACTGACTTTTTCGCTGATTTTGGTCCATTGGAAGTGATTTCAGTGCAAGTCGGTGCAAGGTGTTTTTAGCGCTAAGTGTAGTAGGGGCTATTTTTTGGTGCAAAGTGTAGTAGGGGTTATTTTTAGCGCCAGATTTGGAAATGTCCAGGGTGACAGTATATTGCAAAATATATTTAAGTATATGTTTAGATATTTTGAAATATACTATTAAGATGTTTGAGATAGGTTCCAGATCCATAGGATTTGATATGCAGATTCTAGATTTTTAAAGTTCCACTAGATTTCAAACTTAGCCATTTTTTAGGGTATCAGACTTAGCTAAATCAGGGTGTTAGGAACATGCGTCAGGATGAAAGTATAACGACCCCTTAGTGAAACCTTGTGGAATTTGACATGATTTTGCAACTGTAAAACTTGGAAACTAAGAACTTTAACGTGACAGATCCTATAGTAACAATTTCAAGGACAATATCTAGTGACAGGATTTTAGAGCAAAGTGCAGTAACACCCAAGTTTAGCGCAAAAGGCAATAAAGGTCTATTTTTTAAGCACAAGACCACTCAAGACACTTCCAAATCAATCATGAAAGACATCAAATGACTCCAAACATGCAAAATACCAGATTTGAAGTAAATCCTACATTCTAACCACATATCCACCTTCTGATTGTCACAAGAAAGAAAGACTGAGGCTCCAAGCCAAAGCAAAAGAGGGTGTCTCCATTTGAAAAAATGGGACGTGTGTGCAAGGCACAACAAATGGCGACTCTACTAGGGAAATGCTTCAGAGTATTTCTATGATAAACGATAGTTTCAAACCTAGAATCTCTATGTTTCCCACATATTAAATAGGAAGACATGATACCCTTTCATAGAAGCAGAAACCAAAAGCACAGCGCAACTATCCATATCCTGAAAGCCTGAGTGTCTGCAATTGCGTTCATTTCCATCCCTTAGCCCCTAAGATCATTTGAGATCCTTTGCATTAAACTACATAGGTTGACACACATGTCATCCACCTTGACATTGCCCTGTTGCTAGTCAAACGTCCATAGCCCCGACGGAGTTGTCTTGTAAACCCATCAGCTTAATTGAGTTGCAGTGTGTGCTAGATGCAATTAGATTTTTCTCTATGTTTTTTTTTAAACTTTATTGCTAGTAGAGTACAATCTAGTACCGCTTACCCTTCCAATTTTTCTGATAAAACCCACAATGGTGGCAGAGATGAGGCTTTTAGATTTTTCACTTAATACGATATCACCCAGAATCCTTTAGCCACTTCAGGATCATTAAAAGTGTAAGAGATATATTGCTAGAAAATACTTCAAGTGCACCAACTAATGACTCCTTTCCTATGAAGAAGCATCATACCATCTGAGAATAACAATAGAACCCACAGGAAGACCTGAATGGAAAACTAAAGTTTCTTAAGGAAATCCTCCAAATTACTTACCCAAAGAGGACCGTTTGCAGGTCTGCACAGCTACCACCATATTCAATAAATGGAGAACCCCAGCAAAACAAGCTAAAAGAAAAAGCAAAGAAAGAAAAGGAACTAACCTAAACAAAGCAAACTACTCTAACCAAAGAAAAACAAAAGAAACAACTAACAACTAACAACTAACAACTAACAACTAACGACTAAGGAAAACAAAAAAATAGAAAGCAGAAACTAAGCTAAAACAACAAACAACTATCTAAATCCTAACTAGAAACAAGCAAGACTATGTACAAAGACTTTGGAAAGCAAGTATTTACATTTCCCTGTGATTTATTCCTCAGGACATGTAGGAGTAGCAAGGTGCAAGTCAATGTCCTAAGTCTGGTGAATTTGTCTTTGTACTCTAAATAGTAAGGTATAGGCAGGTTGGGCTAATGTTTAGGGTACCAATTACATAAGATCAACAATTGGGGTAGTTCATTAGGGCCATGATCAATCCATATGCAAGTTGTCTTACCTAAATCACTGTAATCAAATTGATAACTTTCAAAACCAAGTGAGAAGAGGGAAGATACAACCTAATTTGCAGTACCATCAATCAGAGATGTAATTTCATCACCTTGCTACATTGTACCACTGACTTTTGCACCTTCAAGAGGTCTCAGTTCATGCTGGGTCATATCATGTGCATCGAATAGTTTTGGATCATTGAATGCTGCAACAACTTCCCAAGTAAACAGGAAGTCTGGACAACTGTCTTCAGAATGTAGATCATTTGGATGGATTTTGCATAAATTGGTCAAAGCAAAGTCTGTCATGTGCGGTGAATTCCCATGCAGTAGCATATTCTTACTCATTGTTGATACCAACTTAATTATGTGATCAAGGGATTGACATGAAAAAGCCTCCAAGCAATCACTCTGCATAACCGTTTGATTTCTATGAACTCAGATTGCAGACTTTTGCTCTCATCTCTAATTATTGGGTCAACATCAACCACGTGGAGATCTTCCTCATTATCGGTGTGAATAGAATCAACATGATGAACATATGATGTATCTGAGTCTACTTCATCCATATCAGTCACATATTCTGAAAAAACTTCCTCTGTGTTAATCAACAACCTTCCTATTGGGACTACATATCCATTGTTTGTAGCAGCAACAAGGTCTCCTTCTTCTTGCACGTGATTCATGATGTCAATGTTATCTTAGAGTGATGCACCATCCTTCTCTTCTTCATATGACTTAGCTTGAGACTCTTCTGCAACAATTATATCAACCTGATATGGCTGATCATGATGATTTACTGGGCTAATACAATCAAAAGTATGATCACTTTTCTTTGGATAATATGATTGTGGCTCAAATATGTCAACTGGAACAACTTCCTGCATTGCTATCCATGACTGTTCTTCACTTGGAGGACTGATTTCTTTCTGTTCTTGCATTTTTTTGATTTGAACAACCTGCTGTTCTAACTCAGAATTGTCAATCAACTGAAATGAACTGCTATCCTCCACCTTTGCAACAGCAAACTCAAGTTTAGAACTTGACACATGTGGAACATTTTATTACTGATCTACATCCTCAACATGACTATTTATCAAATTTTATTTATCATCTACCTTGTCCACATCTTCAGTAGCAGAAATATAACTCTGTTTATTGTTCTGTTCATTGTCTTGTGACTGAAAACTAAGTTTTAACCAAGCTGGGACATCATATCCTGTGACTGACTTATCTCACTGAGAAAGAGATTTTATCTAGTCATGGATCTCATATTCATTAGTTGGGTGACTTGTAGACCACATGCATTCCCTACCATCCTCATCTGGATATGTGTTTTGATGAACAACTTGAATTTCTTTTATATGCAGCTACCCTTTTGACTGTGATCAACTATGAATGGTGGATTTATAGCATCTACAACCTCAATTCTTTGGATGTTCTCAACTAAGACATGATCACATGCATATGCATCCATCCATGTTGTAACTCCTTGTGAGGTCTTGGTCTAATATGAATATGTTTGTCATGCCTATATCCCACTTCAGGCTTGTAAATCTCAAAGATAGGGAGCAGTCCTTTTAAGTGTAGATCCAACCTTTGTAGAAAAGTTAAACAATCAATATTGTGATGCAGCTCTCCAAGATGTACAATGCATACCTGAGGTGAACTAAAATCAAGCAATGTAAATGGAGGATAGTTCGCTCTGATCTGCCTATCTAAAACTTCTTTGAAAAGTGGGATATCAACTTTGAAATTCTCTTCATGATATGACTGCTGTGATAGTGTTCTGAAGAATGAAGGGGCCTCATAACTGAAACCCTTCTATGTATCCATTGGAGCTAAGTCTCTTGATTACTTAATTCATTTTAGCATGTTCAATAAACCATCAAAACTGAAATCTTGCATTATAACCTTCGTTTGCCCTCCTAGCACCAATTCTGTTGATGGTGTTTTTAGCACACAACAACACAAGTATGATTGCTGGTATCACACCTCTCTTGAAAAGGTATCCTATCCAAGATAGGACTACCCCAAGGATAATATAGCTAGGTCTTAGCTTGCATGGAATATCTCACTGTGATGTACTAGATGTGCCAAAAAGTGGTCTTACATATAACATAGGGTTTGTGAAAAGGTGGCAGCAATGTAAATGTAGAAACCCTAGATAGTTCAGACTGTGAAATCTAAAATTCTCCAGCAGATAATCAATGTAATGTTGCTCAATCCCTAAATCTATCAGACTTTATGTAAAGAAATGCAAAAGGAAAGGGAGAGAGAGAAGGGATAATAGATCCTATAGACAATTACAGAAATGATTAATAACCAGATAGATAGATTCCCAACAATAAATGAATCTTTGCTTAACCAGGCAACCCACAATGCCACATAGATTGTGTAATCTTGTTAGGGAATGGAATGATTTTCAAATTGTAGAGGGTTCATCAAACACCCAATCCTTAGTGCAGTTCAATGAAATCATACAATCAAACTTATCTTATAAACTATGCCCAGACTAACCATGCACAATGACATACAATCAACAAGCCATTAATGGTATGGATAGAAAATCCATCAAATATCTGAATAATTAATCACCAATGCAACTAAATGTAAACTAATTTCAAATTGACATGAACCATGAAATCCAAAATTAGACAACATAGAAACACAAATTCCTAGCAACCTGCAAAACTTGTTTTGTATTGACTAAATTTTGACAGTCTCAATAATTCATTATCAAACCTTACTTACAAATGAGATAAAATGATGGCCCTTTTATAGACAAGGCACCATACCAAGTTTTTCAATGGACAGTGGAGATTAACTCGACACCAACAGTCCAGATTACATGGCATTTAATGTGATACATTAGTTAGTTACATTTTCTGATTTGCATTTGTCCTTTAGGAAAAAGATAAAAAATAGCTTCCAAATACATTGAATCTGGACAAAATGGATACCCATTTGGTTGTATATGAGAAATAGCCAATTTCCAAGGCAAAATAAAGCCAAAATGAAGTGATATGACCCTTGAAAATATGGGCTGATGTGGAATGACAGGATTTCATATGTTGACTTGATCATCCTGTTGCTTGTCACTTTTGAGTTGTCTAGTAGGAAAAGTGACTTCTCCAATGTGTTGACAAGTCAAGAAGAGTATGTAGCATGTTTTTGATGTAGGAATGTCCAACTGGATGCTTGTTGTATCATTATTGCACGACTGGATTGCTGGGACAGATGTGAACAAGTGTGAACATGTCTTGAACATTAGACTAGATCTGCATGAACTGTCATGATCTTCAATGTCTCCTAGCTCCTGAGGCTTATCTCCATCATCTTGGACATCATACTGACTTCCTTCTTCAGGTGCAACAATGATTTGACTGATAGAATGTTGATTCTTCATGTTCAAGTCAGCAGGATACCTTTGTGTATTCATCCTTCCAAGACGGTTCCAGTCAGCTCCTTTGTGCTCTCAAACCTACAATTCATAATCCCAAGCATCGATTTCATCTTAAACAATTATTTTCCATCAAAATTGATCAAAGTATGTCCATTTGCAGTCATAGATTTAGTCTAGGATAGCTCAATGTCAATGTCATCTTCTTATGAACCTCAAATCTAGTGATTTTTACATGATTTTCTGAGTTTTTTTACCATTTTCAAGTACCCATTTTGCCAATATGATGATCTAGGGTGTTTTTGCAGCCATTAGGATCCATTTGGGGACTTTTATTTCATGTTTTTATAGCCTTTTTTGCAAAAAGCAAGATTTTTGGGGGGTACTGACTTTTCATGTGCAGTAGCATTAATTATTGTAAAACGTGCCCAAAATCCACACAAACTTGGTAAAAATGTTCATCATGATGTGCTAGATTGATATGCAATTCAAATTCATCAATAAAATCCAAGTTTCCCATTCAAAAAAATGTGTTTTTTGGCCCAAATTGGCAAAAAATGCTGATTTTGGAGTGTATTGACTTAGTACAGATTTTGCCTCCAACTGACCTAGCGTGGATTTTGCCTCCAACTGACCTAGCATGGATTTTGCCTCCAACTGACCTAGCACTGATTTCACCTCCGACTGACCTAGTGTAGATTTTGCCTCCCACTGACCTAGCATAGATTTTGCCTCTGACTGACCTAGCACAGATTTTGCCTCCGATTGACTTAGCGCAGATTTTGCCTCCAACTGACCTAGCGTGGATTTTGCCTCCAACTGACCTAGCGTGGATTTTGCCTCCAACTAACTTAGCACAGATTTTGCCTCCAACTGACCTAGCACGAATTTTTCCTCCAACTGACCTAGCGTGGATTTTGCCTCCAACTGACCTAGCATGAATTTTGCCTCCGACTGACTTTTGCACTTATTTTGGCTCCGACTGACTTTTTCATTGATTTTGGTCCGTCAGAAGTGATTTTAGCACAAGTCCGTGTAAGGTTTTTTTAGCACTAAGTGTAGTAGGGGCTATTTTTTGGCACAAAGTGCAGTAGGGGTTATTTTAAGTGCCAGATTTGGAAATGTCTAGGGTGATAGTATATTTCAAAAGTTCTAGATCCATAGGATTTGATATGCAGATTCTAGATTTTTGAAGTTCCACTAGATTTTAGACTTAGCCATTTTTCAGGGTTTTCAGGGTATCAAACTTAGCCAAATTAGGGTGTCAGGAACATGTGTTAGGATGAAAGTATAAGGACCCCTTAGTGAAACCTTCTAGAATTTGACATGGTTTTTCAACTGTAAACCCTAGAAACTAAGAATTTTAGCGTGACACATCCCGCAGTAACAATTTCAAGGACAATATCTAGTGACATAGGATTTTAGAGCAAAGTGCAATAACACCTAATTTTAGCGCAAAAGACAACAAAAGGTCTATTTTTTAAGCACAAGACCACTCAAGACACTTCCAAATCAATCATGAAAGACATCAAATGACTCCAAACATGCAAAATACCAGATTTGAAGCAAATCCTACATTCTAAGCACATATCTACCTTAAGACAAAGCAAAAGAGGGGGTCTCCATTTGGCAAAATGGGATGTGTGTGCAAGGCACAACAGGTTCCACGTTCTTGGATCACCTATTCCCTGGATAGGGGTTACAAATTGACAAGAGGGATTCCATTTCACACAGCAATCTTTATCCATGATGCATCCTCCTTACTTCCATGTCATAATGATATCATCTCACCAAAATTTCATTGAGAAAACTAGCAAGATTTCATCTATGGAACTATCCTAGTCTTCAACATCGACTAAAGGATCTATTTCTATTTTCTTTAGTTTCCCATTTCTAACTTAGAATCCAAGTTCAATAGTATGATAATACAATATAAGTATAGTGCACTCCGATTTTCTCTAAACCTCTAAGGCACTATACAAACCCTCGTTACTTCAAGGAATATGAATACACCATTAATAAAATAATCATTCTTTGACTAAGGTCAATCCAATAATCGAAATAGTTTTAATCATAGATCAAAACTTTAAATCTTATTGATCTTCCAGAGTTCACTATCTTTCATTTTTAAAATAAATTATGAACTCATACATGAGATTCATCGATATCACGAATATTCTATTTCATAGTTAATAAAACCTAAGTGATATCATATATCCAACCCTGGATATTCCAAAAGAGATCAACATCTGAGAGGAACCTCCTACAACAATATAATGAAAAATGCACGAAATAACAAAAATATATAAATAGCAGAAACACAGAAGGAATTTATTGATCACAGGCCACTTTGAGGGGCCAACCTCCTTTGAGAAAGCTCAATACAATAAATTCATGGATGCCTTCATTGGCCTCAACATGTACTTATATACTAAGTCTAATCTAAACAACTATTACTTCCCATGAATGTGGGATAATACAATATACTCACGGGATGACTTACAAAGCATATGCGTCCAAAAGTAATATACTAACAAAGTAAAGAGAAGGGTTAACCATGGGTTCCTAGCATCCCCTCCCTCTTAGAAAAGCTTTGTCCTCAAAGCTTAAGATGTAGAAATTATTGATGAATCTGAAGGAGTGGTTCCCATGTAGCATCCTCTGGTTGCATTTCATGCCACTGAATTAATACCTCTATGATGGATCGGGAGCAAAGCTGATGAGTGCGCTTGTCGAGAATGGCCTCCAGTGCCAAAATAATGGATCCTTCATTATCTAGTTCTGGTAAAACAGTTTTTTCTCTGATGTTGGTTCCAAAAACCTTCTTTAGACAAGAGACATGAAATACTGGATGAACACAGGAAGGAAGAAGCTCCAATTTATAAGCAACTGACCCAATCTTCTGAAGAACCTTATATGGCCCATAGAACTTTGGAGCCAGCTTATGACACCCTTTGAGTTTCAAGGATGATTGCTTGTATGGATGTAGATGAAGAAAAACCATATCACCTACTTGAAAAGTGTGTTCAGAACGGTGCTGATCAACTTGTTGTTTCATTCGATTTCTTGCCATGTGAAGATTGTCTTGCAAGATGTGAAGAATTTGATCCCGGGTTTGGAAAACTGTGTTGACTGCCTGAACTAGTGAACTACTGGGGGTGTATGGAAGGAGCACTGGCGGTGCCTGACCATAGACTGCTTCATATGGGGTCATTTTAGATGCAGTGAGGGGGTATTGTACCACCATTCAACAAGAGGGAGCCACTTTTCCCATTGATGCTGTTGTTCTAAGGTGAAGCAACGAAGATAAGTTTCTAGACATTTGTTGATAATTTCAGTCTGACCATCTATTTGTGGGTGATACCCATAACTCATCTTCAGTTTGGTGCCAGTGTGTCGAAATAGTTCTATCCAAAAATGACTGGTAAAAGTTGCATCACGATCTGAGACAATGGAAGAAGGGATGCCATGAAGATGGAAGATCTGGTCCTTAAAAATTTGTGCGACTCAGGAGGTGGTATAGGGATGGCCGAGGGCACAAAAATGATTACATTTGGAGAGGTGATCAACCACAACCAAGATCACTATCTTCCCTCTAGATTTAGGGAGCCCCTCAATGAAATCCATAGAAATATCTGTCCAAATCTGTGTAGGGATGGGTAAGGATTCAAGCAATCCAGGAAGGAGTGTCATTTCACCCTTGTTGCATTGGCAGGTATCACATTCAACCACCATCTATTAAATTTCCCTTTTCATTCCCTTCCAAAAGAAGTTACATCATGCCCGCTCATAAGTTTTGAGGAACCTAGAGTGCCCTGCTGATGGAGAAGCATGGAGTTCATAGAAGACAGTCTGCTGAAGATCTATGCTCTAGGGAAGCACCAGATGACCCTTGTATTGCAAAGAAGCACCATCCCAAGAGTAATGTGGTACAACAAAAGGGTTATTGGCCAACTGTTGAATGATTTGAGATAATGAAGAGTCATTGACATAACCCTACTGGACAGATTCTAGCCAATTTGAAACAGGCATAGAAATAGCTGAAAGAGAATCTTGGTCATCAAATGTGCGAGAAAGAGCATCCACCACAATATTGTCCTTACCCTTCTTGTAAGTGATCTCATAGTCATAACCCATGAGTTTGTTGACTCATTTCTGTTGTGCTAGGGAGGAGACCCATTGTTCTAGGAAATATTTTAGACTCTGGTGATTAGTCTTGATGCAAAAATGATTCCCTAGTAGGTATGACCACCACTTTTATACTGCATGCAAAATAGCCATCATTTTCTTCTCATATGTAGAGAGTACTAAATTCTTGCTAGAAAGGACTTTACTGGTGAACACAATGGGATGGTCTTCTTGAAGGAGAACAACACCAAGTCAATGGCTGCAAGCATCACTCTCAATAGTGAAGGTCTTGGAAAAATCTAGCATAGTTAGAACAGGTGTAGTACACATAGCTTGTTTTAGTTTTTTAAATGCACACTCAATAGCATGTGTCTAGGTAAAAGCATCCTTTTTTAACATAGCTGTTAATGGAGCTGCAATCTTCCCATAATCCTTGACGAACTTGTGATAGTAGCTAGTCAGTCCCAAAAAACCATGGAGGCTCTTGAGTGTCTGAGGATGCGGCCAATTTTTCATGGCATCTATTTTTATAGGATCCACTTGAACCTCTTGGGATAAAACAATATTCCCAAGATACTCCACTTCCTCCTGGCCAAAAATACATTTACACTATTTTGCACAGAGCTGATGATTAGAGAGAAGTTGTAGTATGATATCTAGATGGTGGAGATGCTTAGCCCACGTTCTACTATAGATGAGGATATCATCGAAGAAGACCAAAATGAATTTCCACAGGTAGGGCTAGAATATTTTATTCATCAATGACTTGAATGTTGATGGAGCATTAATGAGGCCAAAGAGCATGACCAAAAACTCATAGTGGCCATCATGCGTGCGGAGAAATGTTTTAGGGATATCATCCTCATGAACCCAAATTTGGTGATACCCAGAACAAAGATCCAACTTGGAAAAAAAATGAGCACCATGAAGCTCATCAACAACAGGAATCAGAAACTTATCCTTGATTGTGATGTGATAAGTGCTCGGAAGTCAATGTAGAGGCACCATGACCCATCTTTTTTCCAAACAAGAAGAACTGGTGAAGAAAAGGAATTGGTACTAGGGCAAATAATGCCTTGCTTCAATAAGTCTTGAACGAGTATCTCAATCTTTGTCTTTTGGTGAAATGGGTAGCGGTAGGGCCTGATGTTGGGAGGAACGCTTCTAGGAGGGAGCTGAATACAGTGGTCCTCTGGTCATGAAGGTGGCAATCCCACTAGTTCAGCAAATACACATGCATACCTATCCAAAATTTGTTGTAGATCCGAAGGAGTAGTGGAGACCATTGATGGTTGCATTTGAATGGAATGGAGCTGAGCAATGACACCATGTGAATTTTTCTTAAGAAGATTTTCCATGCGATGTGAACTTATGATACTGAGAGACCCCATTTGTAAGCCCTTGAATGTGTGTTTTTGCCCATTGTCTGAAAATTGCATCCAAAGTTTAGCAAAATCCCATAAGATGGGTCCAAGTGTGCGTAACCATTGGGTACCCAAAACACATCACATCTGCCTAAGGGCAAGGAAAACATGTTAGAGCACATGTTATAATCTCCAATAGAGATACGTACATTGCGTTACTTCCCTTTGCAAGGTAATGTGCCCCCATTGGCAATCATGACTTCAAAGCTGGAGCAAGGATGGACAAAACAATCAGCTTGTTTGGCGATCCGAGGGTCAATGAAGTTATGAGTGCTACCAGAATCAATGAGTATTGTAAGAGGGAGCTTCTTGAAGTAACCCTTGACCCCCATGGTTTGTGGGGTGGTGACTCCTACTAAAGCATGGAGAGAGATCTCTGAGTGGTCTTCCTGAGAAGTAGGGTCAACAAGCAGCTGCTAAGTTTTGACTTGATGATCTACTGTATCCTGAGCATCTACATAAACTTTAGTTTCAGGTGGAGAATTCACATCCAAGAGATAGAGCTTTTTCTCAACACATCTATGTCCTCGAGTGAATTTATCATCACAATTATAACAAAGCCTTTTTTCTCTACGTGTCCGCATCTCTGCTTCAGTCAAATGCTTGATAGGAGTTGTTCTAGGAGCTGGCGTGATTTGAGGTCTTTGCGAAACCATATTTTTGAATGGAACAAAATTAGATTTGGATCGCTATTGAGCTGTGATCTTGTCCTCCACCAACTTAGCCAACCCTAGGGCTTCCATCATTGTGCTAGGATAGAACATTTTAACCTTAGATCAGATTGCATCCTTCAGACCACTGATAAAACAACTCCTCAAGAATTCATCAGACAATCCCTCTATGTGATTGGTCAGTTTTTCAAATTCTATCTAATATTCTCTCACAATGCCTGTTTGGTGAAGTTTAGTGAGTGCTCCTATGAAGTCATCAAAATCACTAGGGCCAAATCGCTGCAAAATGAGTTTGTAAAAATCTTTCCATTTTGGCTCTTCATGAGCCTTGATGTACCAATGGAACCATTGAAGGGCTGCATGTTCCAAATGAAAGGATGGAAGTGGGACTTTGTTGACATCAAAAGTAGTATGCAGATTGAAATATTGTTCTACCCAGTATATCCATCCAGTCAGATCATCACCATTGAAGCGAGGAAAATCAAGCTTTGGCCCATGAAAATTGCTAGAAGAAGATAACCCAGTGTCTACAGAAGACTCTGGCTACCGTCTATTGTTCATCGCTGAATGCTAAAGATTAAGGACAAGAATTTTTTCATCCAGATCTTGGAGTTTGGTCTTGAGGGCTGCAAGTTCATCCTCCATGTTTTTTTCTCCTGTGTGGGTGACAACCATAGCCAGGAGATTTTTTTTTTGGGAATGGGTAGAAAAACAAAAACGGAAACTTTTTTAGTAAAGGAAAATTTGGATTTGGGAAAAACTTCGATGGGTAATTGGGGTTTGATTAGGTTTTGGACACTTTCTAAGGGAAAGGGAAGTGGAAAATGGGGATTTCAGAAGCGGGGTGAAAGAATGGGAAAATTTGTCCAAGAGGCACAAAGGAGCAGAAATATGAAATGAACACTGTGGTAAAATTTGAAGGCTATTGGGTGAGAATTGAAGAAGTTATGGCAAACCCTAAAAATAGACAAATGTGGGATTTTTGGCTTTGATAAGTGGAATTTGGGATAGGGTCCTCAAGGAAGGAAATATGCAAAATGAAATTTTAGGGGTTCTAGTGAATTTTGAGAGGAAACAAAGCTAAAGCAAGGAAGATATGGCAAAAAATGGTTTTTTTAATGGAAATGATCTGTCAACTGCTCTGGACAGATTCATTCTACGATTTGCTAGTTGTCAATAGATGTGGGCCCCAAGTATGTTCAACTTCCTAGAGGTTTAGGGGAGTCACTCAGCCACCAATGTTGTCTAACCACTTGTGTATTGGGGCAGTACCCCTTACTCCATGGCTAAGGTAAAACTAATAATCACTTTGCCATAAACAACAGCTCTTGGTTTACCTCACGAATGGGAACTAGTCAATCAGGTAGGGGCCATTGCCCTTTTCGCTGATAGGTCCTCTCAATGGGCCAGCTACTTCAGGGTTCCTATGGTACTCCTCACAATGAGTTTTAGGGCTATATGCCCAAGCACTTCCCATAGTTAAGCGGATAGGAATATTCCCTGATCTGAACCTATAATTGAAATGAATAATATAGATGTGAAAAAGAAAGAACTACTGTAATAATCATAGCACCTAGAGGCTACTACAAAATTTTTTTTGGCAGAAATTCCACCCAGTGAGCCTAAGAAAGTGCTTTGATACCAGATGAGAGGAACCTCCTGCAACAATATAATAAAAAAATGCATGAAATAACAAAAATATATAAATAGTAGAAACACAGAAGGAATTTATTGATCGCATGCCACTTCAAGGGGGCAACCTCCTTTGAGCAAGCTCAATACAATAAATTCGTAGATGCCTTCATTGGCCTCAACACATACTTATATACTAAGTCTAATCTAAACAACTATTACTTCCCATGAATGTGGGATAATACAATATACTCACAGGACAACTTACAAAGCATGTGTGTCCAAAAGTAATATACTTACAAAGTAAAGAGAAGACAGGTTCCTAACAATATCCTTCTATTTCTCTTAATGAGAGGATTTCTATCACAAGCTTTATGATCACAATAAATAACTCTGAGATATAGATAATTTCTTTCTAGACTCAAAGGTCCTCGACTACTAACACAAGGCAATAATAATTTAATGTTTACTGGTCATATTCTAAATTGCTCATAGTATAGAGGTATTAGGAATTATACCCTCACTTGGATACTTAAAACCTTTCAATCTCATACATATATACTTACTCAAAGGCAACAAAATTAATTGTTTTCATGTTTACACAAGATGTTAGAGCCTTTTGGCTTCTTATACCTCCACGAAGACCACACACTCTATACATATAAAGATTTATAAAGTCTCTTAGCCATAGAATCTATCTTGAACTCTAAGCCTATCGACTTGATGTTCACATCAATTTAACCCAAAAAGGGTGGCCTATAATACTTCAACTCTTACTGCTACCCACGCCTTGAGTGCCATAGCATGGTTAAGTAAGATACTTTTAACTATATCCTATGAAAACATAATTACACAGTTTTTATGAAAGCAAGTTTAATGTTTTGTTTGAGTTCAAAACTAAACTCTATGTGAGAACATCATTGCGAGCTCATACTTACTCGCAATCAAAGGATAGAATAACAGTTGAAATAAGAATAAACATACCTCTAGTATGCTATACTACTCAGAACGGGTAACTCAAGTAAGTTTAATACACAGTTAAACATACTTCTCCTTCTATCGGCTCCTCCTAGGTTGTTCTCTATTGTAATCGCTATGCTATCCTCCCTTAGCAATAAAAAACTATTTACTCCCAGATAACAATGTTATTCTCCTTCAATATCAAAGCTATCCTACCCAATAACTATGATATTCTTTGCTCTGATATCAATGTTATGTTATTCTCCAATATCCAAATTGTTCTCTCCTATAAAAAACAAAATTGTTATCTCTTCCTCTCGACTCCAAGAAGACAGTCCATATCTGATTCCCATGACAATTATCATGAAAAAGACCTAACTTCCCAACCGTTTATTCGATTAAACTTCTAGTCATAAAAGAATCCACTCACAAGTTTGTTAAAATAAACTACCCACAAGCCATGGACTTCTCCACTAGATTAGCCTACGAAGGCTCTTAGTTGGGCATGCACGAGTTGAGGAAAATGTGGGTAGTAATTACTTCTTCTCACTAACAATGACTCCCACTCTTAATTATTATTAGACTTCTCTTAAGCCGCGGTATTTCCACATTACATGCCTCTTAATGCTCTTATCTTGAGCATGTAATGAGAGGGGATGTGGGTGATAAAGCACCAATCTCTCCAACAACCAACGACTCATAAAGAGAAGCATTCAATGCTCTCAAGTTGGTTAGAAACAAAACTCTTCTATAACGTAGGTTGTTATCTTTTAAAACCAAATAACAACCTACCTCTCAAGAATAATGATGCAATAATAATAATAAAGCATATATATAGTGTCAAAAGGAATTAGAATAATGTGGCATAAACTTACGCACAAGCGTGATTGGGTTGAGTCCATCTCCCCTTCACGTATAAAAAAATCACATTGATTCTGATTAAACGAAATACGAAATCAACGTTAAAACTATTAACAGAAAACACAATTCTATTTTCCTTTCCAACAATGTTAATTCAGACGTAAACATATTCTCATTTACAATGCAAGGGACATCATTTTTGTCAAAAAGTCATGTTAGTCAAAAAATGACTAACGCTCAATGTTAACAATGTCGTTTACACTATAAATGACTAAACTATCATTAAAAGACTCTAAACAACATCAACAACTTGTCGAGTCGAGCAATAAACTTAAACAAAAAGGGAGTTGAGTACCACTTACCTGACTCAATTAGGTTCACTAATTTGCAACAACACAAGACTTAATATGGCAACAAACTGTTCTTTTTCTTATATCTATTCCCTTCTCTCTGATGATGCTCTCTCTCCCTTTCTCGGAGGGGCAAAAACCTGTTCCTGAATACAACTTGCAATGACCAACCTGTGATTAGTGTATCAATAATTATTTCATAATCCTTATGAAATCATAACATCTTGACAACATATAAACACATGTCAATTATAATCAAATAAACATAACTCGTGAAAACATTAATTTTTCTTGACATTTTTACTAAATGTCAAATCTTTGAATCATGCTTAATCATCTCCTAATTACTTCAAAAGTAAAAAGTAAAACATAGTCAAAGTTAGGGATGTAACACTAAACTTGATGTTTAATCCTAAAACACTACATGTAAGCTTCTTCAATTCAAGTTTCTTATTGGAGATTATCTAATTATTGCCATTAACCTTGTGATTTGTCCACATTACAAGAAACATGAATTTGCTAAACATATATGTTGGGATTGTAAAAAAGGAGAAAGTGAAAGGAAATTAGATTAGAACCACATTAATCTTATGAGAAACAATTCAAGTTAGAATATATCTATACAAATTTCAATAGACTAACAACTAAGAGATAACACAAGGTATACCTTGGGAAACCCTTATGATAAAAACCCTTCATCCAAAGCAAACTTAATGTAATTAAACATGATAATAGGATTATAATATGATACAAAGTTCTAGTACTCTAAGGTGATAAATGAGATCTTCCACTCTATCTTCTAGAATCAATCTAATAATTTAACCTTGCTTTGAACTTACTATACAATTATATTCCCCTCACCCATAATAACCCTAACCTATGTACACTTATTTATAGTCACATCACCATAGGAGACCAATAAGTGGTACTAAAAAACAATGGGCAAACTATCTTGAAAAAAGGATTGAACAAATATAGTCTATTAGGGGTGTAAAAAATGAAAATATACAACACATTCCTAATAATCTCCCACTTCTATACACTACATAAGGGAAAAAATAAAAAAATTTAATTTAATAGCTAGGGGTAAAAACACTCATCACCAATCTACACCATCTATACTTTTTTGTGCTCACTAGCTTCATCAATGAATGTAAAACATTCATTGAAGTGTTCACCTTCTTAATCAAAACCTTCTTGTCCTCTGTCGTGTATCAAAAAGATTATATAGTACATTAATGTGTCTTGTTTGTGTGTGAAATGTAGGGTTCTTGGACAAATTAATTGCACTCTAACTATCACATTCAATCCTCACTACATCTTGTATTAGGTCAACATTTGAACAAAATTTCCAAAGACACAATACCAATTTACAAGAATGAGTAGTTTCCATGCATTCAACTTCAATATGTAATAACGAAATTTGCATACCTTGAAACTTTTTCCTTATGTTTCTACATTCACTTTAATGTCCATGTCCCCTAGTATGTTTTAAGCTCACTTACCCTTGATTCTAATCATCATAATGTTGAACACACCAGGATAATGAGAGGGGGGTGAATTAGTATCTAAACAAACTTCAAATCCTTTGGAGAAGATTAAAACTTAAGCATTACAACATCAACATAAACATGAAGGATCAACACAAAGCACATCAACACATAACACCATATATATGTGGAAAACCTAAGAAGGGAAAAACCACAGTGAGAATTAACTCACAATATATGAAGCTCAAAATTAGAACTTTGTTTTAGGGCTACAACCTAAGGAAGCTACTACTCCCTAAATAAAGGTTTTAGGGTCACTCCCAAGGAATCTACAACTCCTTGCTGACTTTGTTTTAAGGCTACAACCCAAGGAAGAAACTACTCCCTGAACTGAGAATGAACTCAGAAAAGATTACAGTATGACAGTCCTTCTACTATCTAAAAACTGACATTGAAGCTCACACCTTTGATGATTGCAATTCTACCTCTTCTGATGATTGGATCAATTAGGCACACTCTTCACTTCCCTTTTGTCACAAAAATGTCTTCAAGATGAATCAGGATAACCCTTATTATCTTTGCTCTTTCTCCTTCAGTCGCACATCATAATGCATGTAATATTCATGTTCTTCTCTTCACATTCTCATATTCGCAATCATACCTCACCTAGATCAACTAGGTTTACAATATATACATGACATTACATTGATTTCATTACAAGTCGACCATACAACAAGAATATTACATTTTACAAGTCATCCAGAGATAACACAACATGAAACATGCTATATGGCAAGCCCTATCATGAACTACATGCTACTCCAAAAGGAAACACACACCTTGCTAATCCCAATACAAGCTTAGTCTAGTGCTAAACATCCTTTACAACATCATTCTTCAAGGAATATCATCCACACACTACACAAATTTGAATTAGGTTGCTCTTAAGCAAGAACACATGAAACATGTAGCACATCAGACTTCACAATCTTGGCGGTACTCATGAACAATAAAACATTGCTTGTTCTTCTTCTAGGTGAGTTGGTAGGACCTATTCATCATCTTCAAACACTTCTTAAACTTTGCACAATAAGAAATTTGTGGCGCATACCTTCAACATTCTTCAGACAGCCAAACATAGGCATAACCTGGCAATATCATCATTCCGGACCACAACCAGTTCTGGAGAGAGTAGAAAATAACCTTGCAGAGCAACAAGAGACAACATAAGATCATTAGGACCATCTTCCATCAGTCTATGTACCATTTTATTCCACAACAAATTGCCACACATCATCAGCATATGTCCTGAGAATAGCTAGGCATCT
The DNA here is from genome assembly GCA_027924645.1 of Cunninghamia lanceolata. Lineage (NCBI taxonomy): Eukaryota > Viridiplantae > Streptophyta > Pinopsida > Cupressales > Cupressaceae > Cunninghamia > Cunninghamia lanceolata. Next base: position 14,322,339 of record BSBN01001152.1, on the reverse strand, counting down.
GGAACAGTCTTTATCACAACTGTTATTTGAAAACTAAGCTTGCAGACCTCTAAAACACATGAAACTCATATGTATGCAATCATACATTGCTGTGAACATATCCTCAAAACCGTATAGCCATATCTATCACTGCAGAGGAATGTGAAGCATTCCAAACAATCTTCATCATCACTTCATCTTGCCAGAGCACAGACCGGAACTCTGTCTTTCATAACTTTCACTGTGGAGGGACAAACGATCTAAAACTTTGGATTTAGTACCTTTACATCATACTAAACTTAACTTCTAAACTGCATGACCATATCTTCAAATGTGGAGGAATGTAGAGCATTTTACCAAGCAGTCTTTTAGGCAATTCTCTGCAGCAAAAGCCTTCACCAACTTTCAGAGGCCAAAACCTTCATATAACAACATATACATCCTTAGGAACAATAGGAGGGATTATACAACATGCCACAAGTCATCAGTAACATCTTCTCATCCTCAACATAACTTCTAATTCCCATCTTAATATTTCATCATGAAATCATCTTTGCTGACCACAAACATGCTCAACACAACTTTACTTGACATTAATCAGAGCATGACATCCAACCACGAACATCAACAACTAACCATGAACCTTAGGAACATTGCTGAACATTAGCAACCATGAACACCAGTATCATCACTGTACCTCTATTACTATATTGGTATATCATCATCACAAACTGAGTGCTGACCTTACTCTAAGTGTTGACATCAATGACAACACATATTACCAACACATAATGATCACAAAATGATAATGTAAGCATCCCATCCCTAGCACCTCATCCCAGAGTAACCGTTAAAAGTTGGACCTTGTAGCATGCAAGGCCACTTACACCCCTAGCATAGGTGACTTCATTGCCAAATTAGATTAAGTTTTCCCACTTATTGTCACCCTAATCTTTATTACATGTTCTCATGCACAAACCCTATAAGCTTAGTATGGATTCATATATAAGCCTTCATTTCCCCTCATTCACTCATTAGACATCATTTTGAGAAAATTCACAGAAGAGTGGGGGACCCAAACATGTTACATCATCCTCCCCACCTTTCTAAAAAGTCTTAACGTCCTAGTTTAGAATAACCTGAGTTAGTAAACTTCATCTCAAATTTTGTTGTTACAAATATGAGACTGTAGACCTTTTAGTAGTTTGGTCTTCAAAGTATTCTCTTAGGATTCCCTAACATAATCTAAGCCACCACTAAATCTTCTAGCCAATGTTCTTCCAAGTTTAATAATCTGATTCCACCATCTAATTAGGTAGGCAAAGCTAGGGAAAGTCTCCAATGTAGACTTAACAAAATAATTGTTGTTTCTACCACCAAAAAACCAAAAACTCATCCCCTTGTCCAAATTATGCTTCATATCACTACTCTCAGATTGAGTTAGGCTATAATCTTTTACCAAACTCTTGATAAGATTCTTGGATGATTTCTATGATCATGCTCACACTCCCAAATTCACTATCCCTCTCAATCTAGAGAGAACTACTTGTAGGATCTTCCAATGTTTACTTTGACTGAAGATTGTAGTCAACTGAAACTTCAACATCTATCTCTTGGGGTGCACTATTAACCTTTCTAGTCGAGTCTTGTTTTAGCTTCACTTCATTTTCATTAATTCTCTATTGTATCCCACTCTTCAAGTCATTTGGACTTTTGGTTCCCAAACTTGCTTCTAGCTTATTTCTTGGCTTATTTAGAATGTGTTTTTCCTCTTCAGGCTCAAGTTTGGCTTCTACTAGAAGAGACAAATTTGAAACTTCAAATGCTCCTTCTTTCCATAGTTTTAGGAGATGTCTCCTTCCTTCATGTTTTACCTCATAAGTGTTCTCCTAGCCACGATGGATTACTTTCTAATCATATTTTCAAGGTCTTCCAAATAGAAAATGGCATGCATCCATTGGAATAATATCACATAGCACTTCATCTATATAAGGACCAATTTTGAAAGAAACAAGACAATATTTATCCACTAGTACACTATGACCCTTCTTCAACCAAGCAATCTTGTAAGGGTTGGATTTTGGAATGCAAGAAAGCTATAATTTGCTAACCATTTTTGTACTTACTAGATTGTTGATAGATCCACCATCTATGATCATCTTGCACTTTTTGGCCTTACACTTGAATTTTGTTCAAAATACACTCTTTTTCCTCCAATTAGCTTCTAGGGCCTCTTTGTTCTTGGATATCAAGGTTCTTCACAACATCAAGTTATTTCCCTTCTCTGCTTCAACTTTCTCTATCAAATGTTGTTCTTCTTCCTAGGCCACCATCATCTTTTTGGGGTTTTGAGGATAGTCTATGTCCTTATGGGCTTCATTATAAATGTAACATCTCAAGGGCTTCCAATCTCTAAAATATTGTCATCCTCAACCCCTTCCTCCAAAGCCTAGCCTTCCTCAAAAACTAGCTTTCACATTCTTGCCTTCTATCTCTTCACTCATGGAAAGTTCTAAGGAAACTTCTTTTCATCCATTTTGGTTACTATCTAATGGAGATAGATTGTCATTGATGTCAAAAGGTTTTTTAGGTTCACAAGGTGTTGATATTGACAAGGGTTGTTCATCATGTTCATGGTTTGATATGATTGATATGATTGTCTCTTGTTTCAGTTCATAATTCTAGACCTCAGAATGAAGGGCAGTTCAGGATCATCAATCAAGATAAGTATGATGCCATGCATATGTCTTGTGATACAAAGTTGTTGACAAAGTGTTGCTTCAAAAAGATAAGAAACTTGCTTGTGGACAAGTGATGTCATCAGTTGATATGAAGGTCTTTGTATATAGTTTGTTATGGTGACATGATGGAGTTGTTCATTTAGAGGTGTTTTGAGATCTGGCTTCAATATGTTGGTGCTTGTCATGCTTCATCTTGGAATGCAGTGGTTTTTATCTTCTTTCAAAGAGGCTATTCATTTCATACTCATGGTAGATTGTTCAGGAGATGATATTGATCATGCAGGAGTTTAAGCAATAATAATGTAGGATCTTTATGATGTTCATACCTTGGACCAAGTTCTTCATGCCTCATAAGATAATGGTCTTATTGTTTGTGGTCATCAGGTTAAGTCAAAGATATCATGTTAAGTTTGATAGTAAGGCATCATTATGAGATTGATAATGTTAAGAATGTTGCATGCATCATGATAAGATTGTCAAAGGATGTGTGTGCTTCATGATGTCCTTCATGGCAACTTGTTGTTGGCACTGATTTTATGTTCTCAAGTTGAAGAAGTTGAAATCACTAATTTTACTTAAGGAGCTCACAATGGCAGTATTGAATAATGAGTCTACTTGCTTAAAGTGCAATGCAATGCATGAGTTTCAAGTCTTGATGAAATGCCTCCTTGTCATTGATATTGGTTTTTTAAGTGTATCTCTGCAATGAAGAAATCTTCAATAAGAGCTTGTTGTTTCTAATTTCCTGAAGTCCTAAGAATGATCCTTGTTTTGAGCCTCTAAAAGTTCTTAAAATATATTTAAATCCTAAGTGAAAGCAATCTATGCATATCATTCTATACTTCAAGCTACCTGTCATCATTGGAATGCACTTTTCTTCTATTCAGAAGGTGACCTGCTGTATCAGGTTAGACATAACTTAAGTTATGTATTGAAGGGTCTAGGCAACATGGGCAACTGGCCCCTTTACCTCTCTAAGTGGTCACCACATATGTGCACGGGCTGCCAAAACTGAATCAATGGCTTGTGTTTAAACTTTGATGGGCGCGAAGCATAGAATCAATGGATATCATTTAAAATGTGACCTCCTTTCACGTGAATACACTTTGAAGTGTATTCTGCCGTCCCATGTTTACAAACTGCTGAGATAAGCTTTTTTTCAAAAGCTAATTTTAGTATGTTTCCAAAAGGCAATTTGTGAGGATCTTAAAAAGCATTATTTTGAGGAATTTTTTTCTTAATATAGAGCTCACTTGTGCTTTAAAGAAAAAGGAAAGTATTTTTTTTTTGGGAATGTAATATTTTAAATTCTTTTTGAATGGTAAGGGTTCTTGCAGATGATTTGAGGTGTGGTATCCAAAGGTAATAAAGAGATAATTTTTTTCCAGAGATAATGAGATTATTATGCAGATTGGATAGAAGATTTTTTTATGAGATGAAATGATCTGATAGGACTAATTTTTTATTGAAGATGATTTTTATAGATTGAACATTTTTGAGAAGATTTTTTTTGGAAGATGAAAGAAATGGATTATTTCTTCAACAGAGGGTAGATTGGAATTATTTTTATTGTAGATGATTTTCTTATGAAGGCAGATTTCATTATGAAGACAATTTTTTTTTTAAAAGATGGGCTTGAATATGAAAGATATGGAAATAAATTTTTTTAACAGGAGCTAAATGAATTAAATTTATTGAAGAGGCATATTTTGGAGAATAGGGATTCCTACAGGGAATATGAATGGATTTGTAGATTAAAAATATTGAAGATATTTTTTAATCTTTGACTTGGGTAAATTGATTTTATTCTTGAAGATTGCAGATTGAATTTATGAAGAAGAAGAAGAAATTGAAAGGGTCATTGAAGTGCATAGAGAAAGATGAAAAGTGTAGGATGAAATGTTTATACAGAGAAGAAGAATATGGATAATCATCTAATATATATTGGTTTTGCAGGTGCTTTGAATGTGAGAGTTATGATGTGGATTAATATGCAGTAATGAAGATCTTCTTGTGCAACATTGATTGAGTATCAGGTGAATTGGTAATGAGATTGATATTCAGATTGTAATTGAACAGAGATATGCAAAAGAGAAGACAGGTTATATAATGGTGCAAATCAGATTAAGTGGCAATCATTTCTTGCACACCTTGCAGTATGTTTTGATGGTGGTTGAATTTGCCAGTGAGACCTATTTGTAACCAGTGAGGTTCTGAATAAGCCAGTGAGGCAATTTTGAGAGGTTTTTTTACCCCAAGAGGGTTTTCCTCTCGTATAACCTTTTGTGTCTTGGTCTCATATCTTATGTGTCTTCATGTGTTCATATATGATTTGTACTTAATGTCACGATTCATGCCTTCAATATTATAATTGTGCATATGTGTGTTAACAAATCATTGATTTCTTTCTCTCTTTATTTTGTAAGTCAAAAGGTGTAAAAATTGTAAAATTTATACAACACTGATTCACCCCCCCTCTCAGTGTTGTCCTGAACTCCAACACTATCACCCCCTTTACTCACCATTTTGTTTTTATAGTTTAAATTCCTCTCTGCCTTTAAGGCATATTCATATGCCTCATCCATAGTAGGCACCTTCAATAAGGTGAGCTCATCATGAAATTGAAACTTAAGGCCATTGACATATCAACTATAGCTTGCCCTTTACTATCATCTATATCTATCCAAATTTGAAGCCTCATAAATTGCTCAATATAAGATTTCATTAATTGATCCCTTTGTTTTAAGTTCAAAAATTCTTTAAATATTTTTTATTGGTAATTAGAAGGCAAGAATTGAGATCTCAAATGTTTAAGCATCTTATGCCATAGTATGATTTTTCCTTCATTGTCTTCTTCTTAAATATTACACGTTCTCCCAACCTAACTACATGTGACTTCAATTTGGATGTTGAAATATTTACTCTTTTAGGTTCATCCTCATCCATGTCTTCCATCTTAAAGTACTTCTCCAACTCTTGGGCCTAGTCTAGGAATAAATCTAGGTTGAGTCCACCTTTGAAGTCTGATATATCAACTTTTACCTTAGAGCATTGTCTAGTCATGGCTTCAATGAGCCTCTCCATAGGCTCTACTACCATAACAACCTTTCCCTAGTTTTTATGTTCCTCTTTAGAATCATCCAAATGTAATTTGGACTCAATGGCTTCTAATCTCCTAATCCATTCATCAACATTTCTTCAAGGGCCTACATTCCTCCTATCCATTCTTCCCTAGTTTATGTGGACTCCCCTCTGGACCATCACAAAATACTCCAATACCAAAAACTAATACAAATGAACCTCTATTCCTCTAGATTTAACACACATATCTATATCCTTTGATCCTATAACTCATAATATCAAACTAAAAACTAGAACAAAGATTATAAAATGAAAGGATCATTATTTAGAATCTTAATTTCTTAGAATAAAAATGATTACATACAAAATAACTAATACCAAAAATATGGATACAAAAAATATATATATTATGCAACAATCTATATTATCTAGAACATAATCCTTCTTATTCCTCCATGTTTTCACAATATTGAATTCCTTTGTTTCACATGACTAGCCAACCTGGATTAAAAAAAAAAAAAAACTCCTATGGAAAACCAAATAGACTGAGCCAACAACAACCGCTAAAATAAGACCACAACCATTGCCACTAAAAGTAATTACAAACCAAAATTCAACATAATTAAAAGAAAATAAACTAACAAAAGAGTGGGGGGCCCATCATAAAAGGGTATTTATATTGCCTTTAAAAAGGAAAATTATAGTTTAGGCATTGAAACAATTAAAAAACAAGCAAAGGACTAAACATCTAAGTTTGTATGGGTCTCTAATGCATCCTATCTACTATATTCAATAGTTTTCCTCCTCCCCTTTCATTGCCATGCCCTATTCTATAAACATTTATACTTGTGAACCCTTAATGACCTTATTTTCCATCCCCAAATCTACATACACCTTCCACAAGGAAACCCTAACCCAAATCTATCCCTTATAGTATCCTTTCATATCTTTTGTGATCACTTCCCCACCTCCTTATATCCTCTATCAAAAGTACATGCCACATGTGGTTGATCTACCCCCTAAGTTTTATTTGTACAGTCACCATTATTGCACACATCACATCATCAATCACTAGGTATACACACACCCCTTCTCCATATTAGTGTTTTTGTTAGGTTGAAATATACCACCTAGGAGGACTAACCAAGGTAGTCTCCCAAACAATACAACCATTTTCCTTGTCACCCCAAGATTAGATTTTATATTTCATCTTCTAGAGTGAACGTGCATACAATGTACTAAGAATAGAGTTAGGGATTATAGATAAAGGTCCTTGAGAAATTTTAGAGTTGTAGGGTCCAAGGTCACCTATGCCCCTATAGGGCAATTACACCCCTTTGACACTACAATTGTGCCCCAAATTTAGAATTTTCATTAGACAAAGCCATAAATTTTGCCAAATCATTATTGCAACCTTTTGATTCCATTTCTAGATCCAAGTATGATATTTGAAAGGTGCATGTGCTTAATTTTCAGCTTTATTACCTTTTTAGCATTTTGAGTTCTCATGTTTCCATTCCTAACTCATAGTATTGGCTATTTATAGGTCAGATCTATAGTTTTAGTATAATATTTTGATATATGGTTGTTATAGCTAGTTGACACCTGATACTCCTACACTTCCTCCATTTAAAATCCCATCTTACAACCTAACAAGCCTCTATATTTCTTTTCATTTTTCTTTATCCATCTCTTTCTATATTTCTTTGGCACTATTATTTTCTTACATCTTTCACCTCCTACAAGAAATTTTCTTTACGCTTTCTACTTATCTTTCCATTTTTTTTTTCATAAAATCAACAAGTACCTTGTTTTCCTAAACATTTTTTCTCACCTCTATATCTTTTATAACTACTTTCACCCTTATTCCATTACAATTACCTAGACTATATTCTTTAGTCCTCATCCTCTCTCTCTCTCTCTTCACAAACACATGCGCACACACATAAATGCACACACCCACACACAAGTGTGCACACACACATTATATTATCTCACACTTCGGTTATTATTCTTTCTTCTTATTCATATTTATCACAATCCCTACCTCTCTCACCTCTCTCCTTATTCTTATTCGTATTCTTATTCTTATTCTTATCCTTATTCTTATTCTTAGACCCTTATTTTTATTTCTCTATCCTTGCTACATACCCACATATTATCCATAACACAATTTCTTTCCTAGATCTCTCATATCCCTCTCTTTCCTTTTCTTCTCTCATTAATCATTTCATTCACATTCACATTTTTACATCATTCTTTGGCCTACATCATTTAGATTTTGAGAGTTTTTCTTTATTTCATCCACCATCTTTTTATTTACCTTTTCCTTTAGACGCTTCTTTACCCATTCTTATTCATCCGTTTCCTTCTACTCTCACTTCTCCTATATCCCCTCCAAGTTTATATTCTTATTATTCTTCTTCTCTTTCTCCTCTCTCTCTCTATCCTCTTCATCTGTTTATTCTTCCCCCACTTCTGTCTCCTTCATCTCCTTCTCTCCCTCTATCTCATACTATTACAATCCATTTATTTTCTTCTCCTCTTTCTTATACTTTCACATCTTCTTTCTTGTCTACATTTTCTTCCTCTTACTCCTATCCTAATGTGTGTTACATCATATGATTATATAATTACTAAAAAAACACATAGTTTTTCTTATTTAGAACAATATGATGGTAGTAGTATCCTAAGTTACATACATAATTTTTTATTTTCCATGTGTAATATTAGTACTACTATAAATATTTAGTTTAATACTATAAAATAGAAACCACCTATGAGAATTTATAATGGTTCTCGTCTAAATATTTATAGTATTGACTTCTTAGGGCACATTCATGTTGATTTTTTCCATTTGGATAAATTCAACTTGGCTATTCATGGTTTCAATAATGTTAGTCAAGAACCCCATATAATCATAATTCTTCTTATCATTATAGGCCAAGTCACTCTCCTTATGCTATTCTATGTCACGCCAAATAAATTGTCATATAAAATTCTTCTTATCCAATTGTGGATCCATGAAATGAGGGCCATCCCATCCACTCTTCATCAATGTTTAGAATTCATGTACAACAATTGATCCTACACTATTTATGCCAATAAGGACATCTTTTCACATTGATAGATTACCAAATCATAAGCCCTCATTAATCTTACCACACATATCTCCCCTCTATTTCAAACATCTGTTAAAACAAGTGCATCCAATTCCTCTCCTTTACTTCCTTCATCTAACTTTGTTACTCCAAACTATCCTTCTACCTCTTCTCCACTACCTTTGAATGAGGTACCCTCTTACTTTTCATCTCCTTTTAATGGATAAGGTACTTCTTACTAAAGGTCCTCCTTCTACTTCTTATTCATCTTCCCCCCCTTCACACCCTTTATTTTGGGATGATTGGGATTCCTTAGATTTCACGCCTTCCTTCTTAGGTGATTATAAGGTTAACCCCCTAGATTTTGATATTCTAAAACCTCATGTTAACCTTCATATGTTTGGCCAACCTCCTCAAGTTTCTTCTAATTCTCCATCTTCAACAATCCTTGAACAACCAATTAAAATCGATTCTAATTTTATGAACTCAATCGATGATGATCCCTTCTTTTATTCCTACGATTTAAAAAAAATGTATAGTAAAGAGTTTTATTTTCTTTCTTGTAGTGGTTTCCATGGGAAAGGCCTTAGATGTAAGGAACAAGGCATAAGTGAACCCATTCAAATTGAATATCGTTATGGTAGGGAATGCCTTGGATATTGTCCCTTACATCTAACATATCACTAATAGTGAGTTTGATAGCCATTATTGAATAATTTATTCTCTACATCATTCTCTTACATAAGTACATCTAGATTTGATTGACCTTACCCAATCTTTTGGTGTTCCTTCCCTTAATATTTTCTCTACCAAGGAGTCATTAGCTAAGCTCTTTGGGGTCTATTCTAATTCCTCTCCTTTTCATCATAATTGTGGCTTTCCCTTCACATTTAATGAACAAGCTTACTTTGGGGAATTTGTCATGATGTCTTTAGATTCTATTCTCCTTGAGGATATTTGGCTTGGTCGTCCCATTATCCCTTTTATTGTAAGAATTTAGTACCCTATCCATGGGTGACGTGATGGATGTTGCTATGAAACCCACCAATACTAAGAAGGTACTAAAGATTTGTTAATTCCTATCTTCCTCTAAATGTAAAACATATTTTGACATTCTTCATGCTTTTCCTGACATCTGTACTTGGACTTATGATGATATGCCAAGTATAGATGAAAATTTTGTGGTGCATAACATTGTCCAAGTTGCTCCTAATGCTAATGTTTCCAAGAAGAATTTTTGAAAAATGCACCCCAAGGTGGCATTGTTAGTCAAAGATTAAATTTGAAAATCTCCTAAAATCATGTTTTATTAAATCTACTAACTACTATCTTTAGATCTATAGCATAGTTCCTATGGCTAAACCAAATGTCCATTTTCATGTATGCATTAATTTTTACTACTTAAACAAAGAATCTCCCATGAATGATTTCTTCCTCTCAAACATTGATATGATAGTTGATTCTACTATCATCCATGAGCTTCTTTCTTTCATGGAGAAAAGTTTTGGGATATATAACCAACTTCTTATTAATCCCCAAGTTCAACATAAGAGCTCTCTCATCACACATTGGGGAACATTTTTTTTATGTCATCATTCCCTTTGGCCTTAAAGATGTTGGTACTACATACTAGCTCCTAGGGCCATGACCCTTATCTTCCATGATCTTATGCATTCTATTCTCAAGGACTATGTTGATGACATTCTTGCCAAATATACAACTCATGATTCCCACATATATAGTTTGTGCATCATTTCTTAATATATTTTCTAATTTAACATGTGCCTCAACTCTAAGAAATATGTATTTGGTGTTGTTAGTGGCTCGCTTCGTGGGTTTAAAATATCTCACTAGGGTATTGAGGTTGACACAAAGGAAATTGATGCAAATGTCAACATGCCTATACCTTAAACTATCTCACAATTATATAGTTTCCAAGGATAGATTTAAGTTATCAATCATTTCATCTCTTAATTAGCCAACTGCACACTCCCATTCATGTGACTTTTGAAGAAAGATGTTAAATTCAAATGGAACTTTTAATGTCAAAAGGCATACTATAAAAGCTTATCTTGCCAATCCTCTTGTACTCATGTCAAGGTTTTCCATGGTTGTCCTCTTCTTCTATATACTTCTACTGTACAGAGCATGTACTATTGGTGCCTTGCTTTCCCAACATGTCACCTATTAATGGGTGTTTTAGCACAATACTCAACTTAGATAAGATACTAAGTACCTTACCTCTCTAAAAGGAATCAAATCCCAAAGATTGGAAAATGACTACCCCTACACTAGTACAAAAACAACAATATATTACTAAAAAAACTACTAAAAACTGCTTATAAATGACCAAACATGGTCACGTGACCATTAGTAGTTTATTGCCAGTCATTTATAATGCGACCAAATTGATGACTAAACCATTTTTAGTTATTTATTGGTTGTTTTGATTGATCAATTTGGTAGTATACTTAGTCGTTGATTTAGTCATTGATTGTTGTAATCTGGTCACTTATTTATTCATTTTTTATTCACTGATATATTTAGTCATTGATTGTTGTTAACTAGTTACTTATTTAGTCATTTTTATTCACCGATTTCCTTCCATTGGTAGTTTATTTAGTCATTAATTTTAATCATCATTTTGATTAATTTGGTAGTTTATTTAATTGTTTTTGTTCACTAATTTTTGTCAACTGGTAGTATATTGATACATTGTTTATTAAACATCATATCACTAGTTACAAAGAGAAACACAAGTCTTGAAAAAGGAACATTGTTGTCTTTATTAATTTGAAAAGAGTTGCTGTTACATAAAATCTCTTGAAAAAGAGTTACAAGGAAACTATTGTTGTTGCAAAAGAAGCAAGAACTAAAGAATAAAAGTCCTCTAAAAAGATCTTAAATAGAGAAGCCTTCAAACATAAAACTTTCCATGAAGAGAAGGCTGCAATCCCTTGTAATCTACTGCAAACACCTTGTAATCTTTGACAACATATCATAACAAGTTCATATTCTGCCTTCTACAATTCACAGTCAAAAGTACTTCAATCAAAACCCTATGTCACCATGGTTTAAACCTCAATGAAGCCTTAATTGCAATCTTGACTATGCAGGGTTTGGATTTCATTGCTTTGCTATTTGCTGCCATCTTTATACATTGCAAACTTTACCTTGAAAGAGTTTGAAACCTCCAATGTATACCTTAGTTCAAAAATCCCATAATGAGACTAATACACAGCAAGAAGCCACTGTCTCAAAACCTTTAAGATTGCAAACTATCAAGTGAAACAAGGAACACACTGGGCTCATCCAACATTCCTCTCAAGGTCCAACAAAATGGATGAAAAGCCAAGAAACAAAACACAATTACTAAGAATATATTGTGCATTTGAGACTTGACTGCCACCTATGCAAAAATTACACTTGAGTCTATCCTCCTTGATCACTATCTTTACAACCCCGCTGCTTCTATGCTCTTTATTGTCACTGATAATTAGCATTGTGTTTCCCTGCCACCATATTTCTTGAATTTAATACCTCTACCTCCCTATGCATAAGATCATGTCTACATTGTGTTTCACAGTAACCACTATGACTGTGTATTCATCCATGTATTCTGCTATCTCCAAGTCTTTGCACATAGAAGTGCCTAAATGCATTGCCATGATTTCCTCTTTTTGTATACTGTCACTCTTTGAAAACACCATCTTATATTCATATGCACTCTAATACTGAAGCATACACAAAAGATAGAACCTTTAGCTTCTACTTCATACAAATATTAAATGCTTCATATTCAAATGAGCCAAAATATTGAAACATCCACTTGTTAACTCAAGGACCACTGGCACACCAAAAGTTCTAATATGTAGTATATTGGTTATCCATCAAGTGACTGCCACTGATTTAAAACCCTGTCCATGTCTGCATAAAAATCTTGTACCATCTGATAACAAATAACACTTGCCATGCATTCATTAAAGGTGCCTCACTATCATGATCTAGATAAAAACACAAACCCATAAAAGGCAGCATAACACTTTTACACACACAAAGCCCGTGTCTTTGTCCATTTAACACAAAAATCTGCCACATAAGGCTGAGATCAAAATTCTGAACCATGCAAGATTGAACTATGATTTGCCATGGATTTGACTATCTTTTTCAATCATACACATGATATCCTTGTTCATAGACTTGCAGACTACCACTTGACATACCTTCAAACAACCTCAATGACTGTCCTGTTACAAGGTTTTGAATAAGGATTGAAACTATCCTCAATATCAACCATAAACTGTCTGGCAATGCTATTTACAACCAATCACTTGATTCACCAAAACCAGGTTACCAAAGAATTATACCTTCAACAAGAAATTAGAACTGCTCCTATTTATGCATTCAAAATGATGAAATTCTGCCTCCAAGCATAAGGGCACACTTGAACTCGTGTTTGGCACTGTCAACTCTATTTGACCACCTCTTGACAAGCTACTAACTGCCTCTCAAACAATATGCTTGACAATGTTTATCTATGGCTGCATTTGCTAGAATTGATGACTGTGTAAAAATAGTCCTTCTACCCTTTGGAATTTTTTTCAAAATATATGGTTATTTGAATCATCATTCATCATCATATAGGTGACTACCATTTGGAGACAATATGCACTAGTCACTGCACTGTCTAGGGTTTAAATGAAGACAAGTCTTCATATATTATGGTTGTAATTCCTCCTAACCACTACCCCATTACAATATTGAACCCTTGATGGTACTGTCAACAACCTTTTCATGAATGGTACAGCCTTACCCATGACTGTTATCAAATATGCAAACCCTTCATAGGTCATTAGTATGTAACCCATCATAGATATCTTCAACTATGCCCTTGGAACCTTGGAAACCCTCCCAAGCCATGATATTGTCAACCACTCAAGTCACTACCCCATTATTCATTAACAATGATCCTCTTATTCATATGACTGTGAATTGTCTTGTTGACAAGATTTTGAGAGGACTCTTAGATAAAGCTTGGATAACGCTAGATGAAACTTTCAACATTTTGAATGTACCCTACTAATACAGAAAGGAAACTTTTAATTCATGTAACAAGTAAACAAACACAACTTTTGAAATGAAGCCTGGTATAAGAAGATTTTGAAACAAGCATTGCAAGATGCCAAATTGAGTAGGCAGATTGCTTTATAAACACAATATAGACACATAAAAAAATGTCAGGAGTTTGCAATACATACTTCATACACAATGCATATAAATTTCCTAAAAAAATCCAATAAGAGTATTTAAAGTATGGAGAATAAAGCCATGTTGGAAAGATGAAAATCTCAAAAAAATAAAGTAGAAACAAAAAGCACTCTTACCAGTTATGATAGATCCCAATCAAGCCTCGTTCATAAATCACACCAAGTGTATTTTCCTTGGCAATATTACGGACAACATTCATAACCCAAGCTTTGTTGGATGTGAGTGTTGCTGCAAAGCCACCAAGACATGCATTCATGTCCATAATATTGCGATATCTAGTCTCACCAATATATTTGTTGATTCTTTTGTATGCCTTAACATGTTTCTTCCATAGACTTGTATTAGCATCATATGTCTCAGCTGTAACACTTGGTAATGAACCGCTACGAACTCTTGGAGGAACAACATTCAGGCGTGTTCGGAACTTCTCCAAAACTCCTCCAACTACCTCATTTGGATCCTTCACTTTAGGCACAGGTGTAATGCATCATTCCATTTTCTTAGAACTGTAGGTAAACAATAATTATTCATGGTATTTCTTATATAGGATAAAATTAGAATCATATGACATGATAATAAAAAATGACAAAGCACTTTGGAAAAAAATAGTTCTTTTGTTCTGTACTGCAATGCAACACAGATGCAATAACAAAAACTTCATCCAAAGTTTGCTATGACTGCCAAGAAAATGGTCTGCAAAAAAGATCAATATTCATTGAAATGGAATACAGACAGAAAATAATACAAGCTGATATGCAAATTAATTGTAATGTATCCAAAAGTTTTTAGTAAATTGGCTGGGGATATCCTTATAAATATCACAAATGCAAGTACTAGCCATTATATTACTTTTTTAGAAAACAATCCTCCAAATGTCTAAATCAACTCAAAGCTGGAATTTTAGACAACATGACTTTAAGTTGTTTAGTTGTCATTGGTAGAAAGGCAAGTAGTCCATACCAGGGCAGTTGCAACTACAACAAATGACAAAGTTCGTCTATCCTTCATGCTTTGATGGATGTCCATACCTTGTTCCAAAGCTCCCATTTTGGCATAGGCAGGGAGTATGCTGGTAAAGGTTGTCGAATTTGTCTTTACACCTGCTAATTGCATTTGCTTGAAAGTTTGTAAATCCTTTTCAACAAATCCATTTTTTGCATATCCCGCAACCATTCCATTCCATGAGATGACATCTCTTTGAGGCATTCTACCAAACAGTTCACATGCCTTGTCAATGCTTCCATATTTTGCATACATGTCTACCATGGCAGTTGTAACTACAACAAATAACAAAATTCCTCTATCCTTCATGCTTTGATGGATGTCCATAACCTATTCCAAAGCTCCCATTTTGGCACAGGCAGGGAGTATGCTGGCAAAGGTTGTTGAATTTGGCTTTACACCTACTAATTGCATTTGCTTGAAAGTTTCTAAAGCCTTTTCAACAAATCCATTTTGTGCATATCCAACAACCATTGCATTCCATGAGATGACATCTCTTTGCTCGGCATTCTGCCATATAGTTCACATGCCTTGTCAATGCTTCCACATTTTGCATACATTTCTATCGACGCAGTTGCAACTACAACAAATGACAAAATTCCTCTATCGTTCATGCTTTGATGGATGTCCATACCCTATTCCAAAGCTCCCATTTTGGCACAGGCAGGGAGTATGCTGGCAAAGGTTGTCAAATTTGGATTTGCACATGCTAATTGCATTTTCTTGAAAGTTTCTGAAGCCTTTTCAACAAATCCATTTTGTGCATATCTCGCAACCATTGCATTCCATGAGATGACATCTCTTTAAGGCATTCTGCCAAATAGTTCACATGCCTTGTCAATGCTTCCACATTTTGCATACATGTCTATCAGGGAAGTTGCAACTACAACAAATGACAAAATTCCTCTATCCTTCATGCTTTGATGGATGTCCATACCTTGTTCCAAAGCTCCCATTTTGGCACAGGGAGTATGCTAGCAAAGGTTGTCGAATTTGGCTTTGCACCTAGTAATTTCATTTGCTTGAAAGTTTTGAAAGGAAGTAAGGTGTGCAGAAAACACTTCCTACACTAATCTAAAGAGGAGAGACGAGTGCAAATTCCTTTTAACCTTTACAATTACAGTGTTATTAACCCAACAATGGAGATATTGTAGCAATACATATACACACAGAAAGTAGACAGAAGAGAGAGAGACAAGATATATGTGGGGAAAATCCTTAAGGGTGTGTTGGTTAACAGATTTGTCTTGGTCTGACAATATTTTGTTCTGACTCTATAACCCTTTCTTTTTAGAGCAAATAAGTTAAACAACAATTGGGTGAACTATCAAAAATAATTCCCCTCTAAATTAAGGTACAACTCCCTTTTAAGTCTTCAATGAATTTGAACTATTCTAATCATTTGAATACACTTCTAACTAGAAAGCATTTAAGGCAACTTAACATCCATACATCACTATGTCATGAATGCGATATCTTTTCTTTCATATAACATCATTTAGTGATAGAACGCACAAATTCCATCTTCAACAATAATCAAATATATAAATATATACATGTATTACTGAACCAATAAATGATAAAACATATATGATGAGTCCTCTAATGAAAGACTAATTACCACATAAAAGAAGAGTTCGCACAGAAACCCAATTTCAAGCACTTAAACACACAGATTTAAGTCTGCAGCAATCATTTCTTCTTCTCATTCACAGATGAAAATATTTCAGACAAACATCACATACATTGTAAACATAAAAGTTCAGCTCCAAAATTCCTTGTTTCTTGTTTTTCTATCTCTCTATATCTTAGTTTTAAAAACCAAATACATATATAGTTACCCTAATTAACTGTTCTTTTAAACCCAAAGTTAAAACAAACTTTGACCCACAATGGGATTTAGTTTCTTAAAAGCTAATTGAAAGACAAAATTTTCAAACATAATTCTCCAACTAAGTAACTGGGGCAGCGAGTTGGAATCTTTGGATTTGCTTTGTTCGGCTGAAGAGACACATTGCATCTTCCATTCCTGGTATGGGGCAACAAATTCCTAAATTTTTGGGAAGTTAGGGATGCCAATATGCTTAACTCGTGCCTTCCAAACATCCTTTTCTCTTTGAATGTTCGCTACCTTTTCCGCATGCTCTGGGAGTGCATCGACACAAAGGTGAAGTAGTGATTCCACTTTGGATATCTGGGAGAAATCATCAATTATTAGGTTATCATTTTATTTAACAAAACTAATTTTCTCTCTGAAGGATTGTACCATAGTATCAATATCTTTTTCTGGCTCACCATCATCTTTTATGTATTTCACATTGATACATTCCAAATCATGTTGTAAAGACTGAGTAAACTCAGTTATCTCTTTAATCATCTTTGTAAACTCCATTCGTCCTTGTCTAGACACCGAGTTTCTCCATTCGATGTTTCTCCTTCTTACATACAGCATATTGTCACTCAGACTTGTTATATTCTTTTCTGATAAAAATTTTGTCACCCCATACTTCTGAACTTCTCCTATTTGATTTATTACACTCATCCATTTCCCTTCATCTTTTTCCTACGAGGCACTCTGTATTTTTAAATCTTCAATAGTAGCCATGCTTTCATCATATATACCTTTCAACTCATTAATATATTCTATACCCTTTTGGATGATACCATCCAGCCAGTCATTGAACACTTTGGTCACCATCTTGTTTCTATGTATTTGATCAAGCATTTTCTAATTGACTAGAGATTTTGGGTCAAAAGACAGAGGTAATTGAGAAACAGGTTGTCGATTTGGATTATGAATGGTGTCAATATACTCTGCCATTGATCATAAAGCTTACTTCAACTCCCTCTTATCTTTTTCATCCTTCCATGTACGACTAACTATATTTTTGGTAGATGCCTTGAGATGGTGCACGTCTGTAGCACGCGATGCAGTTCCAAGATCTATTCTTTTTATTGCGAAATCCTGGACTGTGGGGTCTTGAACTTCTTCATCAGCTATTAGTCAGGCTATCTCTGCACTCCAATTTCCTATATTTGGATCAATGTCCACCCTGGAAGTGGTTTTCAGCTTTTTAGATTTTGGAGTCTTTCCCAGACATTTGCTAACCATATCCTCCAATGGTAAGGAAAACAAAACTATTTTCCTTTTATCATTAATTGAATTTTCCAACCATTTAGGTGCAGTGACTGAAACTCCTTTATCAGGATTAAGTTGTTCAAAAGGCGCATTTGGTATTATCATCAGGTCGATAGAATCCAAAGCAATCTCTACTTGTTGGTTCGTACTGATTTCTTCTGCCATTGGTGAACCAAACCCTTTATCACTCATTACTTCTTCCAAATCTTCTTCAGTGTTGAAGTCCACAACTATTATTTTTGAAGTTTCCTTCTTCCTACTTTTAGTTCTTGACCTGGTGGTGCGAGAAGGCAGAATAGTTGCAAGGGTTTTCTTAGACCTTTTGATGACAGAACCTTTTTCAATTTCTAACTGTTAGGGTCAGAAGATATCAATTAAATGCAAATAAAGATTAAACAGAGGAATAGAAATACATAGAAATAATAATAGCGAGAGACAAGTTTTAACGTGGTTCACCCAAACTCGGGCTACATCCACCAATAAAGAGTCCAATATTATTATCCAGTAAATCAAACCGATTACAACCAGCAATCCTTGCAACTCAATACCATTGCAAATGCTACAATACAATATCAACCAAAACCCTAACCCTTAGCCCACTTTTATCAAGCCTTATGTCAATTACAAGATAGGGTTTTTTTATGTCAGTCCAAAATTTTTTTTGGGGGCTGTGCCCCTGAACCCCGACGAGGATACATGGCTAGTGTACAATACTTTCATGATCAGTCGCCACCTACCAACAATCTCCCACTTGGAGACTGATCAGGCTCCATACCAAACAATCTCCCACTTGGAGACTGATCCTGAATGACACTGTTGCGCATGTAGCTCTCACTAGAAATAAGCACCCTAGACTTTGTTGTTCTGATTTTATTGTTTTAGCCTTAAAGACCAACCGAAGATGAAGAGGAGCTTAGCTTCTCCCTTGTCACTACCTTTGTAAACATATCCGCTGGATTTTCATCTGTATGTATCTTTTCCAGCCTTAACTATCTATTATCCAACACTGACCGAATAAAGTGATACCTCAACTGTATGTGTTTGGTCTTTGAATGCAAGGTAGAATTCTCTGCAAGATGTATGGAACTCTGATTGTCTGTATACAAAGAACTGTTAGCCTATTGTTTGCCCAGTTCTTCCATAGAAGATTGCAGCCATATCATCTCCTTGCTTGCCTCTGTTGCAACTACATACTCTGCCTCTGTGGTGGATAAAGAAACCACCTTTTGCAACCGTGAGATCCAACTCACTATTGTCCCACCTATAGTAAAGACATAACCTGTAGTACTCCACCTGGTATCAATATCCCCTGCCAAATCTGAGTCTACATAACCTGCTAAATCAGTATTAGAGCCCCTAAAACATAAGTGTTTATTGGATGTACCTCTCAAATATCTAAGAATCCATTTTACTGCATTCCAATGCTCCAATCCGGGATGACTCATATACCTACTGACAACTCCTACAACATGTGTAATATCTGGTCTCGTGCATACCATGGCATACATTAAACTTCCTATAGCTGAAGCATATGGTACCCTGGACATTTTTTCTTCCTCCTCTTGTGTCTTTGGACACATCTCCTTAGTCAATTTCAAATGACTAGGCAAAGGTGTGCTGACAACTTTTGTATTCTCCATATGGAATCTCTGCAACACCTTTTCAACATAAGTAGCCTGAGATAGAGTCAATTTTTTGTTCTTCCTATCTCTGCAAATTTTCATACCAAGGATTTGTTTTGCTGCCCCCAAATCCTTCATATCAAATGACTGTGCTAACTGCTATTTTAACTCTCTTATGTGATCCATGTTAGACCCAGCTACAAGCATGTCATCAACATATAAACATAAAATAATGTAGCTGTCATTATCCAACCTCTTAAAATAAACACAATGGTCAGAATTACACCGACTGTAAACTTGCTCAACCATAAAACTATCAAATTTTAGATACCATTGCCGAGGTGCTTGTTTCAGGCCATACAAACTCTTCTTCAATCTGCACACCAGTTTCTTTTTACCTTTGACCTCAAATCCTTGGGATTGTTCCATGTATATCTCCTCCTCCAAATCACCATGGAGAAAGGCAATTTTCACATCTAGCTATTCCAAATGCAAATCTTTAGTAGCCACAATACTTAAGACAGTACGAATAGAAATCATCTTAACAACCGGAGAAAATATCTCATCAAAATCAATACCCTTTTTTTGTGCAAATCCTTTTACAACTAACCTGGCTTTAAATCTTTTCTTACCTCCATCTTCCTCTTTCAACCTATAAACCCATTTGTTTGGTAAAGCCTTTTTACCTACAGGTAACTTACATAATTCCCAAGTCTGATTTTTTAGCAAGGAGTCCATTTCTTCTTTCATTGCAAGCTCCCATTGAACCTGTGTATCCACTTGCATAGCTTCATCATACCCTTCTAGTTCACCAGCATCTATTAACAAAATAGAATACAAAGAGGGAAAAAACCTTTCAGGAGGTCTACTTAGCCTTGTTGATCATCTAACATTCACTAGAGTTTGTGGTATTTCTGGTTGCTATTGCGAAGCATGAGGAACCACTAGAATGCCACTATTTGGAGTATCATCCAGCACCACATAATCCTTTTCTTTCTTCTCATGTTGCTGCAACTGATCTTTGTACACCACCTTCTCATTGAATATAACATCCCTGCCTCTCACAATTTTCTGATTTTCAAAATCCCAAAGCCTATAACCAAATTCACTAATGCCATATCCAACGAAGGTACATTTTTTTGATTTTGCATCTAGCTTGGTTCTATTTTCAGAATCTACATGTGCAAATGCTTCACATCCGAAGGTTTTGAGAAAAGAATAACTCACCTTCTTGCCTGTCCATGCTTCCTCTGTAATACCATAGCCCAAAGGAACTGAAGGACCTCTATTAATTAAATATACAACAGTGTTGACAACTTCTGCCCACATATTTAAAGGCAGCCTAGCATGCAATCTCATGGTCCTTGCACAATCCATTATTGTCCTATTCATGCGTTCAGCCACTCCATTTTCCTGTGGAGTCCCTGGAACCATTTTTTGCCTATGAATTCTATTAAAGGAACAATAATCCTCAAATTCTTTGGTAATACTCACCACCATTATCAGATTTGAGACATTTTAATCTTTTACTTGTCTCATTCTTAACCAAGCTTCTCCATTTCTTAAATATTTCAAATACATTAGATTTCTATCTATGAAAATAAATCCATACCTTCCTAGTTGCATCATCTATGAATATAACATAATACTGAGAGCCACCGAGAGAAGATACCTAAGCTGATCCCCATACATCGGTATGCACAAGCTCTAACATTTCATTTTTCTTTTGCTTCCCATCCTTGAGAAAACTAACTCTCTTTTGTTTTCCATACACATAACTTTCACAGAAATCTATATTAATACATTTCAGACCTGGTAAAACTTTCTTAGAATGAAGTACCTTCATACCTTTTTCACTCATATGCCCAAACTGTCTGTTATGCCACAGTGTTGTCTCAGAATCTATAGCAACTGTTTCAGTCTCTTCCTACAAACTTGCAGCAACTGTTCCTGAACCTATTTTTTTTTTCTCTGCAATAGCTAAAGTAGAAGGAACAGTATGACCTGTACAAAGATATAAGGTGCCTACTTTCACACCTTTTGCTACTATTAAGGCACCTTTTGAAACCTTCCAATTTTTATCAATAAATGTAACAATGCAACCTTCTTCAGCTAGCTGCCCTGCTAAAATTAAATTCCTACTGAGCCTTGGAACATGCCTTACCTCTTGTAGTAGCCAATGATTCCCATTCTGCAACTTAATCTTAATTCTTCCCTTTCCAACAATCTGACAGGGTTCGTTATCTCCCAAATAAACTAGCCCAAAATCCCCTTGGACATAATCAAGAAAATAACTTCTATGGGGCATAGCATGAAATGAGGCTCCTGAATCTAAAACCCATGAATCATCAACATTACCTAGGGAAAGAATCAAAGCATCATCTTCAGATTTATTACTTACCACATTTGCCTCCTTATTGCCTTCTTGTTTGTCTCCTTTATTTTTTTGAGACCAGCAATCTTTCTTCAGATGACTTGGTTTCCCACAGTACCAGCAATCCTTCTGTCCTCTGGTTTGGGATCTCTTATCCTTTGATTTTCCTCGTGATTTCCCATGTCCTCAAGAACCTTTTCCTCTCTCCTTTGATCTGCCCCTGCTTTCTGCATTCAAAACACTGCTTGATGTGGATCCACCTGAGCTTTTCCTATGAATTTCCTCACTCAGAATAACACTAACAACATCATCAAATTTCAGGGTATTTGAACCAGAAACAAAGTTACTAACCGCCATTACCAAACTATTCCAGCTTTCAGGCAATGAATGTAATATCAAGAGAGCTCTAACTTCTTCATCAAATTTTACATTTACAAAAGTCAATTGACTGATAATCGTATTAAATTTATTTAAATGATCTGTCACAGATCCACCTTTAACCATTTTCAGATTAAATAAATGCTTCATGAGAAATACCTTATTTCAGGCTGAGGGTTTTTCATACAATTTATCCAAAGCTTTCATCAGACCATCTGTTGTCTTCACTTCCATTATATTGAATGCCACCGATGGTGCCAGGCATAACCGAATGGTTCCCAGTGCCTTTCTGTAAAGAAGATTCCAATCCTCATCACTCATTGTTGTTGGTTTCTTGGCTACTCCTTCCAACGGCATCCATAAATCCTTTTGATAGAGGTAATCCTCCATCTGCATCTTCCATAATTGATAGTTTTGCCCATTGAATTTATCGACCTTCAATTTACCCTCATCTGCCATTGCTCTCATTCAACCGTGAGACCTTCTTACAGATGATAATTGAACACAACCCGCTCTGATACCACTTGTTAGGGTTAGCTGGCAGAAGATATCAATTAAATGCAAATAAAGATTAAACAAAGGAATGGAAATACACAGAAATAATAACAGCGAGAGACAAGTTTTAACGTGGTTCACCCAAACTTGGGCTACATCCACCAATAGAGAGTCCAATATTATTATCTAGTAAATCAAACTGATTACAACCAGCAATCCCTACAACTCAATACCATTGCAAATGTTACAATACAGTATCAACCAAAACCCTAACCCTTAGCCCGCTTTTATCAAGCCTTATATCAGTTACAAAATAGGGTTTTTTTATGTCGGTCCAAAAAGAAATTTAGGGGCTGCACCCCTGAACCCCTGCTTCTCGAGGGCTGCCACCCCTGAACCCCCACTCGAGGCTTGGCCCAACCCCAAACCCCAGTGAGGATACACGGCTAGTGTACAATACTTTCATGATCAGTCGCCACCTACCAACACTAACTTGGCAGTACCTGCATCGCATATATTAATAAGCTGATTAGAAGAGCTTATAGGAGATTGTGATTCATCAATGGGTGTACACCATTGGGAATCTTCATTTTGAACCTTTTTCAGTTTCCATTCCCTTAACCATTTTTCAGTTCTCCTTATTACGGGAAGGGTTTTAACTTCGATCCGATCTTCTTCATCTCTATTCCAATCAACTTCTAGAATAGGTAGCTATTTTATTTGTTCAAAATGAGAATCAATCACTTGTTCCTCATCATCTATTATTTCGATTATATTCATATTCAGATTAAGGGTGACTATTTGCCCTAAGGAGAATCTACACCAAAGCCTTTTTCTAACTTCAAATTCATCTAGGCAATCCTCCCAATAGTCCTATATCTGGGGAATGTGTGAAAATCCCTCTCCAAAATCCAAATTGTCTCTAGCAAAACCTTTTCTATCAAACTTGGGTCTGGCATTATAATACTGAAAATTAAACTTCTTTAGGGCCACCTCTAGATTTAAAGCATCAGAAACTGATTGACATGAATAGTGACCAAGTTCAACATGAAACGATATATCCAACTCTCTCTTCATTGGAAATTTCTTATCTACATGAGCTAACTACCTACAAACTTTGATCAATACAAAGCCGTTAAAGACATATCTGGGTAGTTTCACAGGCTCACCATCAAAACTGCCAACTTTGATGTAAGTAAATCTAGGAAACTGAATTAAGAAGCTGCCATAAATGCTGATTAGTTGCATGGCTTCATTAGACATCTTTTTATTAATATTGCCCATCAATTCATAAACCATCTTACCGATGAAAACATCATTAACTCTTCCATAATTTTCATAACAATTTTGCATTTGTAAATGTGAGTAATAATCATAAATTTTGCTATCTTCAACTAAGGATGCATGAGGTAATCCTCTCCACTCCCTTGTGGATGCTAGGCAGTAAAAGAGATATGAGGACATATAAAAGTCTTTATTTCCCAGATAATTACTCAAACCCCGATGTAAACATTCAGCTATGATTTCTGCCCAATCCAAATACTGTTCTCCCTGAAGGATCACTTGAATGAAGAAATACATCCAGTCCTCCCAATAAAATGCTTGACAACTACCTTTTAACCTGTGTAACAATACCATGATATCTTTTATTTCTGGTATCATATGTTCTCTTGTTAGTGCTCTAGGCAGTCTCGAACCTCCCTTTTGAAATTTCAATAGCCAATTTCTTGCAATTACACTCTTGTAATTTGCCTTTTTCAATGAAAAATAACTATAAGAGGAAGTAATGTTAAGATCAGAGTATGGCTCCTTAGATGGGATTTTCATTACAACCATTAGGGTTTGTCTATTAATAGGCAATAACACATTACCATCAGAAGTTCTAATACATCTATTTTGGGGGTCGTATCTGTTCATACTAACTCAGGGCATTGTACCACCATAGGAAAGGCTGCAGCTTCGACTAAACCACTTTCCACTATTCTTTCCATCATAGGGGCAGATGTAGGATTTTTAACCCTTTCCTTAAAATCCTCTAGATCATACTGAGCTAAAAAGGTATCTCCATATTCAGGAAGAGAACAAACAAGGCTAGAACCATGTTCAAAACCAATACAGGCAGCTTTCATGGCTACAGTTTGGATAAATAAAATGGAAAATGTTTTGAACTACTTCAACAATACTAGAAACTCAAAATGATTCTCTTTTTCAACAAAGTAATGGGATCAGCTATAAGAAAAGTCAAACTCACGTTCAACAGATTTGAAATTACTATCAAACTGGGCAAGAAAAATCTTTTACCTCCAGCGTTGTTCTCCTTTTGTATCACCCTATGTGTTTTACTATTAAAATTGGCCTGTTCTTTCTCGATAAAAGGCATGAAATCAGGTCGAATAATTACTGGATCAATTAATTCGTGCTGAAATTGCTTGATAAGACATAAACTCTTACAGATGCATTAATTGCAAGTATTTCTCACACACAACCTTAATGTATAATCATTACCCATAACCCCTTGAAAGTTAAAACTTTCCATTTCATAAGATGTTCTGAATATATTTCCCTCTAAGTGATTTTCTCTTTTAAAATCTCCCGCAATTTTGACTTAGAGATGACTTTAGGAAAAGTGAGGCTAATTACATAGAAACATTTTGTTACGGAACATTGAACCTTTGAACCATTGAACCTTTGAACTCTGATATGAGGTTCAACCCAAAGGTTCAAAGATACAAATTGAGTTACGCAAGGGGACCAAGGGTAAATGACTCCTTAAGAAACATTGAATATTGAACCATTGAACCGTTGAACCGTTGAACTCTTGAACTTTTGATATGGGGTTCAAGTTCGAAGGTTCAATACTATGATTATTTTGCATATAAGATGATAGGTGAATGAATTTTAAAGACAAAGAGCTGACTTAAGGAATAAATATATTGACCAATAAGGGAAAATGATAGATCGACCTTTGCTCAAGGAAGGATTATGAAAAATCGAATAAGGGTGAATGAAAAGGTAACGTTGGCTCTGACTGGGGAATGCATTTTGTGAAAAAAATGCAGAGAACTCAAAAACTTTGGTTACACATAAACTAAAACATAGGGACGAAAGCAAAAGAACCAAGGCAAACCAAAACTGGAAAAGAAAAATGACAGCACACAACAACAAAGAAACAACTATGTACAAAACAGAGGACACCTATTTTATAGTTGATATAATTTAAGGTCCTGTCCATTATAGGATAGGGGTAGAACAGATCCATCTGGATATTCTAATTTGAAAGAATTAGGGCCCAGTACCTGATGAATTTTGAATGGCCCCTTCCAAAGTGAATCAAACTTGCCATGTGCTCCTTTAGGTTCTCTCCTCTTATCCCATAGCAACACTTCGTTTCCTTCCATGAATTTTCTAGGCCCTATTTTTTGATCAAAAATCTTCTTAACCCTGGCTTGATGAGCAGTAATCTGATCAACTAGTTCATTCCTTTCCTCCTCAATCCTGGTTAAGTACATAACTCTTTTTTCTAAGGAATCTTGAAAGTATTGATCTTCAATGACATTTTGTAATTTGGCTGCAGATAATTCCAGAGGTAATGACAACTGAGCTCCTATTCCATAAACCAGCTCAAAAGGTGCCATTCCTATTTTCCTTTTTGGGGTTACCCTATCAGTCCAGAGTGCTTCGTATAATTTTTTATGCCAATCTTTGGGATTATCACTCACCAATTTTCTCATGATGGCTATCAGATTTTTATTACTGGACTCAGCTTGTCCATTCCCTTGAGGGTAATAGTCTGATGAGTGAGAAAGAGAGATACTATGCTCGTAACAAAATGAAGTAAGTTCAATTGAGGAAAAGCTGGTAGTGTTATCTGCCACAAGTTTCTGAGGGACGCCAAAATGTACCAGTATATTCTCTTTGAGAAAATTACATACTATTTCTGAAGTGGTTCTCTTAACAGGGACTGCTTCAACCCATTTTGTAAAATAGTTTGTTGCTGTTAAAATGTGTGTATGTCCTGCACTCGAAGGAGGTGAAAGAGGCCCAATGAAGTCTAAGCCCCATTGTTTGAAAGGGTCTTCAATAACAACACGCCTCAGAGGCAATGCTGCAAGTTGTGGTCTTCCTGAAAACATTTTGCATTTTTCACAATTAGCTACCCATCTGTATGCATCTTTGAACATGCTTGGCCAATAATAACAATTTCTAAGGATTTTAAAGGTTGTGACCGAAGAAGAGAAGTGTCCACCGCAGGCTTCATTATGAAAAACTTCCAAAAGCTTGTATTGTTGTTCTTTATCTACACATCTCAGAAAGGTTCCATCTAGTCCCTTTTTGTATAAGACATCACCCCAAATGACATATTTCATTGCTTTTAACCTCAAATTCCTTTTCTCCTTCAGGGATAAGTGACTGGGACAGTCTCCATAATTAAGATAATGTGCCATGTTTAGGAACCATGGATCTTGTAAACTCACCAATAGGACAGTGGGAAGTTCTTCCTCTTATTCTTCTTTACTTTCAGCAATCAATTTGCACAGGGCTTGACCTCTAACTAATTTGGTTGGCTTAACCTCCAAGTCATATTCTTGAATCTTAGCAACCCATGTTGCTCTATTATTCATCCCAACATCCTGTTGAGTCAGAATTCTCTTTACAACCGAACTAGGGACAAATATAATTGAATGAGAATGTAGTATGTAATATCCAAATTGTTTGACATCCTTTACCACAATGAAAGCTTGCTTCTCAGTTAAAGAATATTTAAGTTCATGCTTCTTGAGAGGAATACTCATAAAGGCTATTGGGGCTTCTACATTCGATTCATTTTTCTGTAGTAAGATACCAGACATGGTATGTTCTGAAGCATAACAATAAATAATAAAATCCTTTTGGAAATCAGGGTTTACCAAAGTAGGTGTTTGTGCAATCGCCTCTTTAATATTTTTAAATGCTTTCTTAGCAGTCTCGTTCCATCTGAATGCATTTTTTTCACTCATCATCCCTATAATATGTTTCGTAATCTCGGCAAAATCAGGAATGAACCTTGTGAGGAAGTTAACCTGGCCAAAGAAAGACTTAACTCCAATCCTATTTGAAGGAAGACTTAGCTGTTGTATTGCTCTAACCCTTTCTGGATCAATCTTGATTCCATCCTTTGAAACTAAATGTCCCAATAACTTACCTTCTGTTACACAGAAAAATGACTTCTTAGGATTAAGAGATATCCCATGACTCTGACACCTTTGCAAAATGATCTCCAGATCTTTCAGATGATTCTCTCTTCTTCTAGAGAAAATAGTCAAATCATCAAGATAAATGACAATAATTTTATCTTTTAGATCTTTAAAGGATGAATTCATTGCCCGTTGAAAAGTTGCACTAGCATTAATCAAACCAAAGGGCATACGGTTATAAGCAAAAGTTCCCCAGGGTGTAGTGAAAGCAGTTTTATGTTGATCGGCTGCAGCCACACTTATTTGATTATAACCTGAGAACCCATCTAACATGGACATCATCTCTGATCTAGCAACTGTTTGTAAAATGTGATCCATCATAGGTAAGGCATAATTATCTTTCAAACTGGCTTGGTTCAGATTCCTAAAATCAACACAAATTCTTATTTCTCTTTTTTTTTTGCATACTGGGATAATGTTTGCCACCCAGGTGGAGTGATGAATCGGATAAATAATCCTAGCCTTCAACATTTTGTCGACCTCCTTATAGATAGCCTCAACAACCTTTGGGTTATAGTTTCTCAACTTTTACCTGAATGGAGTTGCATTTGTTTTTAAAGGAATACGATGCTGGAATTGCCCACCCCTAAAATCTTTTAGGTCATCATAGCACCAGAGAAAGACATCCTTATATCTAATCAACAAATTAATTAGCTTGTATTTCTCCTCTGGCGAGCAACACCTACCAATAGAAACCCATTTAGGATCAGTTTCACTCTCGATGTTATTTTTTCACAATCTCCCAATTTGTCAAGAGTCTGAGCAAGTTTATCCTTGACATATTCATCTTGTCGATTGAACAAGTGTTCAAGAGAGACTAGTCCTCTGGGAATTTTATTTCCTTTTAATTGAATTACATCATCCTTCAAATTGATCCCTAGATCGGGACTGAATTCTTTACATTCTGCTTCTAAACCTTCAAAATAAGTTCCGAAGAACATCTTAGCATTCTCCAAGAAGTTTCTAATCTATCGATCATTCTCAAAAACTTGCCAACTTTCAGCATTATCTGGGACTTTAGGATGGTAGATTATCTCTATTCTATATAAATTCTTTTTGAAATCAGGTTGTGGGAGGAGAAGAGAAGCTGATACTACTAGAGAATCCGCCCATGTGTTCTGATCTCTAGGAATTGCCTCAATAGAAAAGGCATGAAAATATTCTATCTTGTCCCAAACTGTGTTCCTATAATGTCTCAATCTTTCATTTTTAATTGAAAAGATGCCTCTCACCTGTTTAACAAGCAATTCAACATCTCCTTTTTCTCTGAGCATCTTTATACCTTTTCCTTTGGCTTCATTTAACCCAAGCAATAGAACCTCATACTCTACAGTGTTATTAGTATTTTTAAATTCTAACTTGAAAGAGTAAGGAACATTTTTACCTTCAGGTGAGATCAAAACAACTCCTGCTCCCAAACCAATGGTAGCACAACTACCATCAAATTCCATGGTCCATAGATCATCTAAATGAACAGATTTTGGGACAGGTTCTTCCTTCATGTCTTTAGAAGAGAGAAAATAATTACCAAATTCGCATTCTTCAAATAGAATATGAGATTTAGGATCATCAAAAGGGTATATAGTAAACTTGCATTTAGCTTCAAGTTCTAGTTTAACTTTCCATTTTCTAACCAGAATTGTAGCTTCTGACCAATCCAATTTAATCTCCCCACCCAAATCTTTGCAAAAAGTCCTGCTCAACAGCATCCCATAACTAGCAGGAATATCTGCTACCAAGATAGTCAACTTCACTCTTTTATCAGGATAGGCTACAAGAGCAACTCGTGCATCTTTCATTTGTCTGAGAAAAGGAATTTGTTTGCCATCCATGGAGTAACACCTACCAAATGTTTTTGTAAGGGATAGGCCTAGGGCTTTGGCTATGAAAGAAGGCATAATATTATCAGAAGCACCTGAGTCTATAATACAATTACTAAGTTTATGGCCAATTATGAATAAAGAAACATAAAATGGGTTGGGCTTCATATCGACCATATAAAAAGTATCATTAGATGAATTGACGACCATTTTAGGAGTGTGTGTGGGTGATTCAGGTGGAGAAGCAAATAATTGGGCAATGGGGGACTCAACATTAATATTTTGTTGACTTTCGGGCTCAATTTGTGAAGGATCACCTTTGACATATTTAACTAATTTATCAAGTTCTTTGGGATTTAACTTAAGGTATTCAACAGGGGATATTTGAATCTTTGTGGACTTACAAAATTCTATAATATCAAAAGAAGTTCCATGATCATTCCTTTATAACAATTTAACTTCTTGGGCCTTCATATTAGTATCAGAGTTTCTAATAAGAGGCTCCTTACCTTTAACAGGCACTTCTTGAGTATTAGAAAATCTCAGATTCTTCTAACTTCTGGTAAGCACAACACATGAAGGATCTTCAAGAGTAACCAATATTTCACCTCCTCTTTCTGAATCTGATTCAAATTCTAGGAAGTGTATTTCAGAGTCGCCAGGTTCCTCAGAGTTCCTTTTTTCTTCGGTAATTTATCCTAATACATCTTGAGTAGCGGCCATTTGAGCATATCTAAGCATCTCCGGACAAGAATTTCCATCATGATCAGTAGTCAAATGAAGGGCACACATATTCCCTCTTCTAGGAGGAGCTTCAATAGCTAACCTTGGTTGTGTTGATGTAAGTGGTAATGTCTTACCAGTATTTGTCTATTGATTAAAATTTCTCCTGCTGACATCTTGATATGGTTGTTGAAATGAAGTACAAACCTTAGGCAATTATCTTTTTAAAGTAATCATATCATTAACTAATCTTTGAACCACAGGATCTATAGAGGATGAGGGATGAGCATTAGGTACTTAGACTTCTTTCTTCCATTTTCTAGCCATAAGAAGATCATCTTCTAACCCAACTACCAAGGTTTGTGCATTTGCTAAGTCAGCAAGTGCACCTCTTCTAAGATGAAAACTAGTATCAGGGGGCATAGAATTGTTAAAGAAACATTTCTAGTTCTCAGGAGTTGGCCTTTTAGCATTTGGGATTTTGTGCACAATTCTATTGAATTTGGCTATAAATTCCCTCATAGGCTCATGTATTTCTTTCTTGAGCTGAGTCAATTGAGAAAGAAGGGAATGTTCATCTTCTGCACTTTTGAATCTGTTTTCGAATGTAGTTTTCATATCATTTCAGTTTGTAATTGAAGAGTCAGATAGATGATAAAACCATTCTACTGCAGTATCAATTAGAGTTTGCACAAAAAGCCTTATGGATACAACTTGATGTTGTACACCTAACACACCACATGCTGCGGCAAAGGCATTTAGATGCTCATCTGGTGATTGTCTTCCATCTCCATTAAACTTTGGTAAGTTTTCTCTTGCATTTTTAGGCAAAGGATTTAGGTTAGCCCCTAAATTTAGAGGCCCTATAGCCGCTCCCCAAGGTTGGGCCATTGGTAGAAATCTTATAGTAGAGGGAATGACAGTACCAGAAAGAGTTAAGGCTTGGCAGATAGAGGATGTAGAGGGCTTAGGAGGGCTAGGAGGTCTACTTCTAGCTCTTCTAATAGGAGTAGGAATATAAGGAAAATTTAGGCTTTGCAGCGTTTGAAAAGTAGGATCTTCAAATCCCTCTCTCCTCAAAGACCTTGTGTATCTTCTGAACTCCAATTTATTATATTGTAACAGCATAAGTAGTTATTAGTTTCTAGGCTATTCTTGACCTCTTAAGACTTCAAGGGCTTGATTTCTTACTACGTTTTCTGCTTGCCCCCTTTTTTGTCTGAGTAACAACAATCTCAAATTATTGGCCAATTCTTCTTCCTTTTCTAATACTCGGCTTGCCCTTCTATAATCATCAATATTTCGGTGAGTGCGCCATGCAAGAGTATTTAACTAACCAATTATGTCTTCCTGTTCGTCTTGAAAACCAAGATTAGGCTACAGAATAGGAATTATATTTTCATGAGGAAGCACCATCGTTGCTTCATATTAGGGCGACTAATCTTTCAACAAATGACTTCGATATTCCCAAGTAGAGTCACTAAAAACTGTTGGTTAACAGATTTGTCTTGGTTTGAAAATATTTTGTTCTGACTCTATAACCCTTTCTTTTTAGAGAAAATAAGTTAAACAACAATTGGGTGAACTATCAAAAATAATTCCCCTCTGAATTAAGGTACAACTCCCTTTTAAGTCTTCAATGAATTTGAATTATTCTAATCATTTGAATACACTTTTAACCAGAAAGCATTTAAGGCAACTTAACATCCATACATCACTATGTCATGAATGTGATATCTTTTCTTTCATATAACATCATTCAGTGATAGAACGCACAGATTCCATCTTCAGCGATAATCAAATATATAAATATATACATGTATTACTGAACCAGTAGATGATAAAACATATATGATGAGTCCTCTAATGAAAGAATAATTACCACATAAAAGAAGAGTTCGCATAGAAACCCAATTTCAAGCACTTAAACACATAGATTTAAGTCTGCAGCAATCACTTCTTCTCATTCACAGATGAAAATCTTTCAGACAAACATCACATACATTGTAAACATAAAAGTTAAGCTCCAAAATTCCTTGTTTCTTGTTTTTCTATCTCTCTATATCTTAGTTTTAAAAACCAAAAACATACATATAGTTACCCTAATTAACTATTCTTTTAAACCCAAAGTTAAAACAAACTCTGACCCATAGTGGGATTTAGTTTCTTAAAAGCTGATTGAAAGACAAAGTTTTTAAACATGATTCTCCAACTAAATAACTGGATAAAAAGATTATGTAAGCACGATCATGACTGGGGAGTGAGTTGGAATCTTTGGATTTGCTTTGTTTGGATGAAGAGACACATTGCATCTTCCATTCTTGGTATGCGGCAACAAATTCCTAAATTTTTGGGAAGTTAGGGATGCCAATATGCTTAACTCGTGCCTTCCAAACATCCTTTTCTCTTCAAATGTTCGCTACCTTTTCTGCATGCTTTGGGAGTGCATCGACACAAAGGTGAAGTAGTGATTCCACTTTGGATATCCGAGAGAAATCATCAATTATTAGGTTATCATTTTCTTTAACAAAACTGATTTTCTCTCTGAAGGATTGTACCATAGTATCAATATCTTTTTCTGGCTCACCATCATCTTTTATGTACTTCACATCGATACATTCCAAATCATGTTGTAAAGACAGAGTAAACTGAGTTATCTCTTTAATCATCATTGTAAACTCGATTCATCCTTGTCTAGACACTGAGTTTCTCCATTTGACATTTCTCCTGCTTATATACAACATATTGTCACTCAGACTTGTTATATTCTTTTCTGATAAAATTTTTGTCACCCCATACTTCTGAACTTCACCTATTTGATTTATTACACTCATCCATTTCCCTTCATCTTTTTCCTACAAGGCACTCTGTATTTTTAAATCTTCAATAGTAGCCATGGTTTCATCATATATACCTTTCAAATCATTAATATATTATGTACCCTTTTGGATGATACCATCTAGCCATTCATCGAACACTTTGGTCACCATCTTGTTTCTATGTATTTGATCAAGCATTTTCTGATTGACTAGAGATTTTGGGTCAAAAGACAGAGGTAATTGAGAAACAGGTTGTGGATCTAGATTATGAATGATGTCAATATACTCTGCCATTGATCATAAAGCTTGCTTCAACTCCCTCTTATCTTTGTCATCCTTCCATGTACAACTAACTATCTTTTTGGTAGATGCCTCGAGATGGTGCACGTCTGCAGCACGCGATGCAGTTCCAAGATATATTCTTTCTATTGTGAAATCCTGGACTGTGGGATCTTGAACTTCTTCATCAGCTATTGGTCGGGCTATCTCTGCACTCCAATTTCCTGTATTAGGGTCAATGTCCACCCTGGAAGTGGTTTTCATCTTTTTAGATTTTGGAGTCTTTCCCAGACATTTGCTAACCATATCCTCCAATGGTAAGGAAAACAAAACTATTTTGTTTTTATCATTAATTGAATTTTCCAACCATTTAGGTGCAGTGACTGAAACTCCTTTATTAGGATTAAGTTGTTCAGAAGGTGCATTTGGTATTAACATTAGATCAGTAGAGTCTAAAGCAATCTCTACTTGTTGGTTCGTACTAATTTCTTCTACCATTGGTGAACCAAACCCTTTATCACTCATTACTTCTTCTAAATCTTCTTCAGTGTTTAAGTCCACAACTATTCTTTCTGAAATTTCCTTCTTCTTCCTACTTTTAGTTCTTGATCTGGTGGTGCAAGAAGTCAAAATAGTTGCAAGGGTTTTCTTAGACCTATTGATGACAAAACCTTTTTCAATTTCTGACTTGGGAGTACCTGCATCACAGATATTAATAAGCTGATTAGAAGAACTTACAGGAGATTGTGATTCATCAATGGGTGTAAACTACTGGGAATCTTTGTTTTGAACCTTTTTCAGTTTCCGTTCCCTTAACCATTATTTAGTTCTCCTTATTACGAGAAGTGTTTTAAGTTCGATCCAATTTTCTTCATCTCTATTCCAATCAACTTCAAGAATAGGAAGTTGTTTTATTTGTTCAAAATGAGAATCGATCACCTGTTCCTCATCATCTATTATTCTGGTGATATTCATATTCAGATTAAGCGTGACTATTTGCCCTAAGGAGAATCTGCACCAAAGCCTTTTTGTAACTTCAAATTCATCTGGGAAATCCTCCCAATAGTCCTCTATCTGGGGAATGTTTGAAAATCCCTCTCCAAAATCCAAATTGTCTCTAGCAAAACCTTTTCTATCGAACTTGGGTCTGGCATTATAATATTGAAAATTGAACTTCTTCAGGCCCACCTCTAGATTTAAAGCATCAGAAACTGATTGACATGAATAGTGACCAAGTTCAATGGGAAACAATATACCAGACTCTCTTCATTAGAAATTTCTTATCTACATGAGCTAACTGCCTACAAACTTCGATCAATACAAAGTGGTCAAAGACATATCTGGGTAGTTTCACAGGCTCACCATCAAAACTACCAACTCTGATGTAAGTAAATCTGGGAAACTGAGTGAAGAAGCTGCCATAAATGCTGATTAGTTGCATGGCTTCATCAGACATCCTTTTATTAATATTGCCTGTTAATTCATCCTACCGGTGAAAACATCATTAACTCTTCCATAATTTTCATAACAGTTTTGCATTTGTAAATGTGAGTAATAATCATAAATTTTGCTATCTTCAACTAAGGATGCATGAGGTAATCCTCTCCACTCCCTTGTGGATGCTAGGTAGTAAAAGAGATATGAGGACATATAAAAGTCTTTATTTCCCAGATAATTACTCAAACCCTGATGTAAACATTCAGCTATGATTTCTGCTCAATCCAAATACTGTTCTCCCTGAAGGATCACTTGAATGAAGAAATACATCCAGTCCTCCCAATAAAATGCTTGACAACTACCTTTTAACCTATGTAACAATACCATGATATCATTTATTTCTGGTATCATATGTTCTCTTGTTAGTGCTCTGGGTAGTCTCGAACCTCCCTTTCAAAATTTCAATAGCCAATTTCTTGCAATTACACTCTTGTAATTTGCCTTCTTCAATGAAAAATAACTATAAGAGGAAGTAATGTTAAGATCAGAGTATGGCTCCTTAGATGGGATTTTCATTACAACCATTAGGGTTTGTCTATTAATAGGCAATAACACATTACCATCAAAAAGTTCTAATACATCTATTTTGGGGGTCGTATCTGCTCATGCATTCGAGAACTAACTCAGGGCATTGTACTGCCATAGGAAAGGCTGCAGCTTCGACTAAACCACTTTCCACTATTCTTTCCATCATAGGGGCAGACATAGGATTTTTAACCCTTTTCTTAAAATCCTCTAGATCATATTGTGCAAAAAAGGTATCTCCATATTCAGGAAGAGAACAAACAAGGCTAGAACCATGTTCGGAACCAAGACAGGCATCTTTGATGCCTACAGTTTGGATAAATAAAATGGAAAATGTTTTGAACTACTTCAACAATACTAGAAACTCAAAATGATTCTCTTTTTCAACAAAGTAATGGGATCAGCTATAAGAAAAGTCAAACTCACCTTCAACGAATTTGAAATTACTATCAAACTGGGCAAGAAAAATCTTTTACCTCCAGTGTTGTTCTCCTTTTGTATCACCCTGTGTGTTTTACTGTTAAAATTGGCATGTTCTTTCTTGATAAAAGGAATGAAATTAGGTCAAATAATTACTGGATCAATTAATTCATGCTGAAATTGCTTGATATGACATAAACTCTGACAGATGCATTAATTGCAAGTAGTTCTCACACATGACCTTAATGTGTAATCATTACCCATAACCCCTTGAAAGTTAAAACTTTCCATTTTATAAGATGTTCCGAATATATTTCCCTCTAAGTGATTTTCTCTTTTAAAATCTCCCGCAATTTTGACTTAGAGATGACTTCAGGAAAAGTGAGGCTAATTACATAGGAACATTTTGTTGCAGAACATTGAACCTTTGAACCTTTGAAGTCTGATATGAGGTTCAACCCAAAGGTTCAAAGATACAAATTGAGTTACGCAAGGGGACCAAGGGTAAATGACTCCTCAAGACACATTGAATATTGAACCATTGAACTGTTGAACCGTTGAACTCTTGAACTTTTGATATGGGCTTCAAGTTCAAAGGTTCAATACTATGATTATTTTGCATATAAGAGGACAGGCGAATTAATTTTAAAGACAGAGCTGACTTAAGGAATAAATATATTGACTAATAAGGGAAAATGATAGATTGACCTTTTCTCAGGGAAGGATTATGAAATATCGAATAAGGGTGAATGAAAAGGTAACAGGGTGAAAAACCCCACACTCCAAAACACAGTTCAAATGTATTACAGTAAACAATCAAGGTTACAATATAGTTTTAGAGCCAATGCTCTTGCAGGAGTCTTCGACACTCATATCTAGAGATATTCTGGTAGCATAACAGTACCTGTCAATCACATAATACATCTCCTCTCCAAGCACCTATTTATAAAGAAGTTACAAGGCAAAATTGGACCTTTCTTGGAATGGTGTCCAACTTGGCCTCATGGCTCAAAACCTATGCTTAGGGACACTTGTCCAACACTGTAGCATGGTTATGACACTTGTCACATCACCCCATCCCAATATGGGATCCTAGTCCCAAGTTGTGAAATGACAAATGCTCTTACGCATCTTATGACTCATAGAATCCTTCATAACTGACAGCTCTTACAGTTGTTAGAGAATTTGTCATAACTATCTAAAAATAGCATAATCTACTTACAACACATCATCACCCTCCTTGGGGTGCCTAAAGATGCCTTCTTCCAAGATGCTCTTTGACACATGTCTTCACTTGTCATAGAACCTTCTATTTCTGACTCTTACGCATCATAGATTCTATCATAACCGTTTCAGTCAAGATTCATTTACACACTAGTCAAGATGCCGACACATGGAAAAATTACTCTACCACTAAGTGGGATGCCTATCTCCTCATGTGAGGACAAAAGTACATGTGGTCACCTTCCATGTAGGATGACACATCACTATGCCAACTCCCATAAGAGGATGAAATAGGATTTGCATCCTAATTACAATAATAGGCAATAAATGAATACATTACAATAAATAAATGCAAGGAATTACCAAGGTTGAGACACCTTAATTCCCAACATTCTCCCACTTGTCAAACACCTTGTAAGAGTCAATAGAGTAATAGGATTTAACTGCTATAGGCCGAGAGGCCTATAGACTCCGAACACCATCTGAATTTGTCTGTGCCCACTTGTTTCGTCAATGCATCCGTAACATTCTTCAAAGTATCTACCTTCTCCAAATTCACCTTCCCATCCTCTGCCATGTCTTGCATGTAATGAAACTATACATCAATATGTTTTGTTCTGGCATGGAAAGTTGGATTCTTCGCTAGGCAAATCACACTCTGATTGTCACAACAAATAGTAATTTGTCCTGCATCAACACCAATATCAGAACACAATCTCTTAAGACAAATGGCTTCCTTGCAAGCATGAGTAGCTACCATATACTCAACTTCTGTCGTGGACAAAGCGACTACAGGTTGCCGCTTACTCATCCAACTAATTGCACCACTGAATAAAGTAAACACATAAGCACTGGTGGATCTCCTGTTGTCAATGTCACCTGCCCATTCTGAATCCACAAATCCATGAATACATACATAATTCAGAGGCCCTGTAGGATGACAATGATAACATATGGAATACTCAGAAGTATGCCTTAGATATCTGAACACTCACTTTACCGCATCCCAATGTACCCATCTAGGATTAGCCATAAATCGACTAAGGACTCCCACTACTTGGGCAATGTGGTGTAGTCATGGTAGGAGGGTTCACAGAATGAACAATTTGGACAGTGCAGTAAAATTAAATACAACGGAAACAACATAGGAATATAGAACATATGCAGATTTAGTCATTTAATATATCATATAATTCAAAACAAAGATCCACCGGCAATATGTGGGCTTACAACTAGGGCTCAAAGGCCTGATTACATACATGGGCAAGATAAGGCTTTGAAGTTCCCTTCGCACAAAAACTAAACTATCAGATCTTACTTATATGTGAATAGATTGATAACTACTTTCCTAAGGATCTATTACATCATTATATATCATATCCGGACCAATAGATTCCTCCGCGTCAGCCAAGGAAGGTCACAAACTCCAATGAAGAGCTGTAATGTGTTCACAGATAGGTCAGACCTAAATGCATAGAACACTTCCTCAAATAAATGGAACAACATGCAGACCTCTGGGGAAGGTTGGCCATGAACCAAAGATCATTGAATGATGTGTCATTAGGATCCGCAAGTCAAGGAATGATCCGCAAGCCTTCTCCTTTAGCTGATTATCCGAAACTATTAGAATGCTCTGCTCTAAGAAAATAGTTGATCTTCTAATAGCGATAACTTTCCGGTAATTGATGAAATGCTCTAAATTCTTGATATGATGTAGATTAATGAATGTAGATGCTAAGTCCAAATCTGTAAGATGTGAAATGCTGAAACTTGACCACAAGCTGAAAACTGCTATTGACTGAATTGCTTGACCTGAACTGGAAAATGAAAGAATTGAAATGCAAACAAACTGAAATGCAAATGTTTTGGTTGATGCAAGATTACTCTTGAACCAGGGATGCTCCTGCATCAGACATCCGAGGTTATTGAAAAAGTGAGTCCCTCACTTTGTTGGGGCTAGGGGAGAACCAAGACGGTCTACCTCAGCGTGAGAAATCCATGATGAATCTTCTTCTGGTCTACCTTTCCACTTCACAAGATATTCTTTGTATTGTCTTCCTCTAGTGCTGTGTCTAACTCTACTATCCAAAATGTCTTCTATTTGCTCTGGTGCTTGTTGTGGTAACTGCTTCTTCAAGTCTTCTTCCATGCTATCACTGAACTCTGCTTCATGATACTGATAAAGGTTTGCAATGTTGAAAATAGGTGAAATACCCAATGTCTCTGGTAACTCTACTTCATATGCATTTCCTGAATCAAATTTCCTAAGTATCTTACAAGGTTCAAACTTCTGCATTTTCAACTTGTTATATGTTCTAACTGGAAATCTTTCTTTTCTCAAATACACCATCACTTCATCTCCAACTTCAAATTCCTTATGTCTTCTCTTCTCATCAGCCTTCTCTTTATACTTACTGTTCATATTCTCCAAATGTTTCTTCACCTGATTATGAACTATCTTCATGTGATCTACAAATTCTTCTGCTTCTGCACTCCTCTTTTCTTCCGTACTGATATCTCTCAATTCTGTAACTCCTCTAAGATTCACTCTGGTAAAAATCTCAAAGGTGTTCTTTTGGTACTCCTATTTATTGAATTATTGTATGCAAACTCTGCTTGTGAAAGAATCAAATCCCAACTTCCTGTCTTCTCTCCAACCAAGCAGCTCAACAAGTTTCCCAAACTCCTATTCACCACCTCTGTTTGTCCATCTGTCTATGGATGAAAAGTAGAATTGAACTTCAAATCTATCTTCATCTTCTTCCAAAGTGTCTTCCAAAAGTACCCAACAAACTTTGTATCCCTATCTGAAACTATACTCTTAGGTAATCCATGAAATCTCACAATCTCCTTGAAAAATAGGTCAGCTACATGCATTGCATCAGTTGTCTTTTTACAAGGTATGAAGTGAGCCATCTTTGAAAATCTATCAACCACTACAAATATTGAATCATTTCCTCTCTGTGTCTCAGGTAATCCCATTACAAAATACATGCTTATGTCTTCCCAAGGTCTCTCCAGTAGTGTCAAAGATTTATACAATCCAGTGTTCTGACTACTCCCTTTTGCAACTTGACAAACTCTACAATTCTGCACAAATCTTTGAACATCCTTATGTATCTGAGGCCAAAAGAAATTTTCACTTACCAAGGCCACTGTCTTATCAATGCCAAAATGTCCTGCTAATCCACCACTATGTTTCTCCTTGATCAAATTATCCCTCATTGAACTTCTAGGTATGCACAACTGACTTCCTTTAAATAATATATCCTCTTGAATGAAATAGTCCAACCACTTACTCCTATCTATCACAACAGGTTCCTTACATGCTTTCCAAGGTTCTGCAAAATCAATGTCTCCCTCATACATGTTCTTCAATTCATCAAAACCCAACACTTCAACTCTCATCTCTATCTACAAGTTTCTTCTTCTACTCAAGGCATCAACAACTTTGTTTGATTTTCCACTTCTATGCTTCAACACAAAAGTATAACTCTGCATGAACTCTACTCATCTCATATGTCTCTGATTCAACTTACCTTGACTGTTCAAATATTGCAAAGCTTGAAGATCTGTATACAACACAAACTCCTTAGGCAACAAGTAATGTCTCCACTTCTTCAA
The DNA here is from genome assembly GCA_027924645.1 of Cunninghamia lanceolata. Taxonomy (NCBI): domain Eukaryota; kingdom Viridiplantae; phylum Streptophyta; class Pinopsida; order Cupressales; family Cupressaceae; genus Cunninghamia; species Cunninghamia lanceolata. Next base: position 14,280,994 of record BSBN01001152.1, on the reverse strand, counting down.
GGCTTGAATTATGGCATAGAACTCTTGATCATAAACTGAATATATTTTCCTGGCATCATTCAACTTTTCACTGAAATAAGCTACAGGTCTACCTTCTTGATTTAATACTACTCCAATTGCATTTCCACTAGCATCACAATCAACTTGATATACCTTATTGAAATTTGGTAATGCCAAAATAGGTTTCTCTGTCACTTTCTACTTCAACAACTCAAAACTTTTATCTACTCCTGATGTCCACTTGAAATCTTTTCTATCACCTCTCATTGTCTCTGTCATAGGGTTACAAACTAAACTGAAATTTTTGATGAATTTTCAGTAGAAACTAGCCAATCCATGAAATGATCTAACCAATCCAATGCTCTCTGGTGTAGGTCATTCAACAATTGTTCTCACTTTCTCAGGATCCATCTTATATCCTTCCGTAGAAATCACAAATCCCAAATATACCAATTCTTCCTTCATGAAACTACACTTCTTGATGTTTATCAGCAATTTCTCTTCTCTCAACCTCTACAAAACTTGTCTAATATGCCACAAATATTCTTCTTTTGTCTTACTAAAAATCAAAATATCATCCAAATATACAATCACAAACTTACCCAAGAATTTCTTCAAGACTTCATTTATCAACCTCATGAAAGTACTCGGTCCATTTGTCAATCCAAAAGGCATCACTAACCACTCATACAATCTTTCATTTGTCTTAAAAGAAGTATTCCATTCATCACCTTCTCTGATTCTGATATGATGGTATCCACTCTTCAAATCTATCTTTGTGAAATATCTTGCTCCACTCAAACAATCCATAATATCATCCATCCTAGGTAAATGAAATCTATACTTAACTGTGATCTTGTTTATTGCTCTGGAATTGGTACACATTCTCCATTCTCCATCTTTCTTAGGTGCCAAAACTATAGGTACTGCACAAGGACTCAAACTCTCTCTGATCAAACCTTTTCTCAACAACTCTTGTATCTGTCTATTTAATTTTTCATTCTCTACCAGTGTCATCCAGTGTGCTGCTTTGTTAGGCAAACTTGCTCCTGGTATAAGATCCATGTGATGACTGATACTCCTTATAGGTGGTAATCCATCAGGCACATTATCTGATATGATGTCTTCATACTCTATCAACAACTCTTTTATCTCCTCTGGTTTAGTTTCTCTGTTCACTACTTCAGGCATTTTAGGAATCAAGGCATAACACATACTTTCCTGTTTCAAACCATCTACCAAACAGATTCTAGTATTCCCGCATACCACATCTTTAGGATCATCTTCTAAAGGAATCAAAGTAATTCTTTTCCCATTTTCTATTATAGTATATGTATTCTTTCTTCCATCATGTATAGCTTTTCTATCATACTGCCAAGGTCTACCCAACAAGATATGAAAAACATCCATAGGCATAATATCACACAAGACTTCATCATGATAAGATCAAATATGAAATTTTACCAAACATTGTTCACTCACCAATACCTTATGATCATCTTGAATCCATGCTATCTGATTGGGCTTAGGGTGTTTCAATGTTTCCAATTTTAGCTTAGTCACCATCTCCTCTAAAACTAGGTTATCTGAACTACCACTATCAATCACAACTTTACAACACTTACCTCCTAATTTGCATCTAGTCCTGAATAGGCTTTTTCTTTGTGACGGTTCCTCACAAGTCTCTACTTGAAATAGTGCTCTCCTCATGACCAATGATTCTCCTTTCTCTAGATTGCCAACTAAACTAGGTGATCCAACAGGTTCTTCTTCAGCATAGGCTGCTCTCCCACTATTTTCTGTCTTCTTGCTTGTACTACCCTGATTACATTCAAATGCTCTATGTCCTTCACCTCCACACCTGAAACAAGTATCTCTAAATGTCTTCTTATCAAATCCTCTTCCTTCTCTTTTGTATCCTTCACTCTGGTATGCACTAGGGTTTCATCTCCGGTAAGAATTTTTGTCATCTCTCTGGTAAGCAATAGTATCTCTATCATCCTTCTTAACTGGGCTGTCAAACTTGTTCTGCTCCCCAAATGATCTATCATATCCAGAAAATAATCTTCCTTTCTAAAATTTACTTCCTTTGCCTCTCTATCTTTGATCATGCTTCTTATTCAGCTTCTCTTCAACTTTCAGGGCAAATTGATATGCTTCTTCCAATGATGTCATCCTTACCAAGCTTAGTTCTTCTTGAATGTTCAATCTCAGTTCATTGATATATCTTGCCACTTTCTCCTTGCTTGCTTCACTATGTCCTATCCTTATGATCATCTTATGAAATTCTTTAGTGTACTCCTTCACAGATTTCTCCTTCTGTCTCAGGTTTTGCAATCTCTTCAATAGCTCCAACTCATACTCAGCAGGTATGAACTGATTCTTCAACTTTGTCACCATCTGGTCCCATTTTCTAATCTTTTCTTTTCCTCTTCTATTTCTTTCTAATTGAACTTCTTTCCACCATATAACATCATGTCCTTTCAACTTTATCTTTGCAAATTTTACCTTCTCCAGATCTTCAATCTCCTCATATTCAAAGTATTCTTCTGTATCATTTATCCAGTCAATCAATTCTTCAGGATTCAAATTACCAGTACAGTTCAGCACATCAACTCTAGGTCTTTTTCCAATCTTTGAAATAGCTCACAACATCTTTATCTAATCTGATTCTTCTTCTTCATGACCTTCTAGGGTTTCACCAATTTGTTCAATAGATTAAAATTCTTCTTCATCATCGCTTTCAACATTAGGTCTAGGTGTCAATCCTTTTCACCTATCTTCTTCAACAACATCCAAGTGAATTCGCATTGTTCTCATTAATTCCATCATCTCATCCATTCTATTAGCCATTGTACCAATAGGAGGAACTCTTCGCGACGGCATCTTCCTAGGATCAAGTGCAAAGTGCCTCAGGTCCAACGATTAGGCTACAAGTGACAACTACCTCTCAATCAGTGATTGATTACGCACAAGTAACCTATCTCGGATCAGCAATCTACTTACAACAAGATCTTATAGAATCCCCTTCACCAATTTGCTCCAAAGAATTGAAACTTTTGCTCTGATACCACTTGGTGTAGTCATGGTAGGAGGGTTCACAGAATGAACAGACTGGACCATGCAGCAGGAGTAAACACAACAGAAACAACACAGGAATATAGAACATATGCAAATTTAGTCATTCAATAAATCACATAATTCAAAATAGAGATCCACCAGCAATATGCGGGCTTACAACTAGGGCTAAAAGGCCTGATTACATACATGTGCAAGAAAAGGCTTTGAAGCTCCCTTCGCACAAAAAACTAAACTATTAGATCTTACTTATGTGAATCGCTTGATAACTGCTTTCCTAAGGATCTATTACATCATTATATATCATATCCGGACCAATAGATTCCTCCGCGTTGGCCAAGGAAGGTCACAAACTCCAATGAAGAGTTGTAACGTGTTCACAGATAGGTTGGACCTAAATGCATAGAACACTTCCTCAAATAAATGGAACAATGTATGGACCTCCAGGAAAGGTTAGCCATAAGCCAAGGATCATTGAATGATGTGTCCTTAGGATCTGCAAGTCAAGGAATGATCTGCAAGCCTTCTCCTTTAGCTGATTATTTGGAATTGTTAGAATGCTCTGCTCTGAGAAAATAGTTGATCTTCTGATAGCGATAACTTTCTGGTAACTGATCAAATGCTCTGAATTCTTGATATGATGTAGATGAATGAATGTAGATGCTAAGTCCATATCCAAAAGATGTGAAATGCCAAAACCAGACCACAAGTTGAAAAATGCTACTAACTGAACTGCCTGACCTGAACTGGAAAATGAAAGAACTAAAATGCAAACAAACTGAAATGCAAATGTTTTGGTTGATGCAAGATTGCTCTTGAACCAGGGATGCTACTACATCACAATGTCTAGTCTTGTGCAAACCATAGTATACATCAAGCTGCCAACATCACTAGAATAAGGTACTCTGCTCATGTCCTCCACCTCAGAAGGAGATTTTGGACAATCATTAACAGATAACTTTGTCCCCAAAGAAACATGAACACACAATGGTCTACAATCTGCCATGCTGAACCTATCCAACATGGTCTGTACATACTTACTTTGGCTTAACCAAAGTTTTATGTTAGCTTTGTCTCTTCTAATTTCCATTCCCAGAATGTACCTGGTTGTCCCTAAGTTTTTCATCTCAAACTATGCTGACAACTAAGACTTCAAATCAGAAATCATATTCTTGCCATTCCCAATTAACAACATATCATCAACATACAATGCAATAATGAGAATGAGATCATTGTCAAACTTGTAATATACACAATGATCTAATTTCGATATCAAAAATCTAATCAACAACACAAAGGCATCAAATTTCATATACCACATCCTAGGAGATTGCTTCAAACCATACAAAGAATTTTTTAGCTTGCAAACCAAATTTTCTTTACCTTTCTCTATGCAATGCTCTGGTTGTGACATGTAAATCTCTTCCTCCAAATCACCATGAAGGAATGTTGTTTTCACATCCATCTGCTGCACCTCTAAATCATAAGCTGCTGCAATAGATAATAAGAACTGAATAGATGTCAGTTTTGCAACAGGAGAGAAAATTTTACCATAATCAATTCCCTCCACTTGTGAGTACCCCTTCACAACCAGTCTGGCCTTGTACTTTTCAACATTGCCATCTACATCGAATTTCTTCTTGAACACCCATTTACAACCAACAGGTTTCCATCCTTCAGGCAAAGGCACCAGGTCCCAAGTCTTATTCTTCTCCAAAGAAGCCATCTCATCTTCCATGACCTCCTTCCAGGAACCTGCATCTTTCATTCCTATAGCCTCTGTCATAGTTCTAGGCTCAGTAGTGTTAGTAAGCAAGGCAAAAGCGCAACTAGAATCAAGTAATGAATAACCAAACCTATCAGGTTGCTTCCTTGTTCATGTAGACCTCCTCAAAGGCTGAGGTTGAGGTTCTGCTTCATCTTATGAGCTTTCAGAGCTACTAGAGCTCTCCTCATCATCATGTCTCACAGGGTTTGTCAGTTTAGTCTTCTCAGGGATAGAAGGAAACAGAACCACATTAGGACTCTTTCTTTTCTATCTCTTCTGGCTGTAGAACAATGAAAGAAGTTGTTAGCTCTCTGAAAATAACACTTCTGCTATACAAGAGTTTTTCAACCACAAGATCCCAAAGCTTGTATCCTTTCACACCAACACCATAGCCAATGAAAATACACTTAACATACTTGTTCTCCAATTTTGACCTTTTCTCCCTAGGCACATATGCATATGCCTCACAACCAAAAACATGAAGATGTCTCACTAAAGGCTTTTTACTAGACCACACCTCCATAGATGTCTTACCAACAAGAGCTGAGTAGAAGACCTATTTACCAGGTAGCAAGTAGTGGCTACAGCTTCAGCCCAAAACTTTTGTTCAAGGCTTGCTCTACTAAGCATTCTCCTAGCCTTCTCCATCAGTGTCCTATTCATCCTCTCTGCTACTCTATTTTGTTGTGGGGTGTATGGAGTTGTCTTGTTTCTTTCAATCCCATGTTCTTTACAGAACTTATCAAACTTTGCCGAACAAAACTCACCACCGTTGTTAGTCCTCAAACACTTAATCTTTTCACTAGTTTGATTCTCAACAAAAGCTTTGAACTCTTTGAACTGACTAAACACTTCAGACTTGCTTCTGATAAAATAAATCCATGTCCTTCTACTATAATCATCTATGAAAGATACAAAATATATAGATTTGGAAATCAAAGGAACACTAACAGGACCAAACACATCAGAATGAATAAGGTCCAACACATCAGAAGACTTGTGAGAACTAGACTAAAACTAAACATGGTTTTGTTTTCCATATATACTGTTGGTTTTTCTTCTGAATCAGCATTAGGGTTTGCCACTTCTAATGCGCAGGCAGATTCAGCTAACTAAATACAGGAGGTTGCGTGAGCTACCTCCCCTTCACTTCTGGTTTTGCCGCACCAAGGGGGGTATCCCTATAACTCAAGATGTAACCTTGACTAGCTCAAAGATAGAAAGATCTAACTTGACAACAACAGGCAGAATACTCTCATGTATGGACCAAGATCTGTATAATAGATCACAAGGCTGGCAACATTCTTGGATATGATGTCTGGTTAAGTATGAGAGCATGCAGGGGGTTCCTAATCCTACTCCTACAACTAACAGGTGGAAGTATGAAATGGTTTAGTTTGAATTTTGGATGCAAAGTTGGACATGGTGTATAACACAAGAACAAAGCATGATTGGTGCCTATCCAGGGCCTGGAGTCAGTAGACATACACCTGTGAATGATCAGCATGAATAGCTAAAACTGGATTTCAGGGGGATACACATGATATCTGCCTTACAGATATCTCCCAATACAGAGTGTTAAGTTATCTCTACTTATGGCATCCCTACTGCAGTATACCCTTCCCAATGTTCAACCTGAAAACAATTTAATCTACCCCTTGAGCAGAAGTTAAAAGATCAGACATTCAACATAGGAATTCTATGCTCTAGAATCTAAACATTACCCAAATATCCAGATTCAGAAGAAGAATACATGCAATACTGGAGACAGAATTAACACAACACATGCTAAGATAGCATTACTCATATAAGATTAACCATGAAATCAGTGGATTCATGCCAAATCGTACAACAGGAGATACATAAACTCACAAGTTAAACTGTACAGAGCAACCAGATCAACTTGTTTTGAATTACAGAGCCAAAAATATTCAACTTTCAACGACCACAAATGAGTAACACTTCCTGCTTATAACAGCCAGGTAATGTACCATAGCAATTAATTACAGGGTTGACCAAAAATCCTGCCAGATACACAGTATCAGCAAAATGGCGCTCAACGCATTACCAGATTGGCGCCCAAACATGAATGCAGCAGGTAGGGGAGGAGACAGGAAGATATCTCGAGCCCTGCGCCACTGTCCGCTGATGTACACCTTCAATCGGGTACCAGATCCGCCCATACCTCTGCAACCTTCGCCATTAATGGCGCACCAACCCGCGGCCTTGGGAAGAACATCTAACAGTCGATCGCAACCATTTCCCACCGAGATTCATCATCATGATATTTGAAAATGCAGGATACCAATTATCCCACATGCACCCCGCAGCAACCTCATTAACACTTTATATACTAGGTCATGAGCATATATCATGTCGGTGCTTTTGCTCCTGACGACACTAGTATAAGACTTCATCATCATCATCCTCCAGCAGCATGATATCCTGTTGCCCGAAATATCACCCTGACGTCAGCATCATATCGTAATATAACCTGCATGATAATTGCCTTCATCCGCACAACCTGATCCATCGGAGGAACATCCTCCTGCTGAGCCTATACCAAAAGTCTGGCCGATGAACATCCTGATGACGTCATCATCATATCCTGCTGACGTCATCATCATATCCGCCCACTGCGCACCTCCTCATATCCAGATGACGTCATCATCATATTTGCAAATATCGGGGGATCTCCACAAGATGATCAGTGTCAGAAATATGACCCCCCCCGGACCTTGATGACGTCATCATCATATCGACATCAGGATGATATTCAGAAGATAGCCGGATATTTGGAAATATCATCCTGATGCACAAATATCAGGCTGCACTGTAGCTCCACTATAAGATCGGGGCGATAGATGAATATGATGATGCTTGAAAAGATCACCCCCACTAGATAATGCACGAAGCCGGCAGGCGGATATCTCCTTGATATCAGCATCATCATGACGCTGGAACAAACATACATCCAGGTGATATTCAAAAATGAAAATATCACCCCCTCCTTCGGAAATATCATGATGCAGATAGGCAGAGAAATAGATATCACCTTGACATAAGAATGACGTCAGCATCATCAGGATGATAAAACAACGAACATGAAGTGATACAACATCATCAGGATGATATTGACTAAGATCATCCTGACGTTCAAAATATGATGACCCCCGCAAGCAACACGGTGATAACTGGAAATATGATGATGATGATGACGACCCTTAAGAAAAAACAAATTAGGTCGAGCAACTCAAAGAATAACCCCTTCAGAAGATCGGGGGAACATCATCATCATGTTTGGGCAAGGTGATAATTGGAAGATCACCGGATACTTGAAAAATCACCCCCGCAAGCAAATCAGGGCGCACTGTAGCTCATCAACAGGATCAGGATAATAACCAAACATCACCCGATATTGAAATATGATGATGACGATGAGAAACCGGTCGACGGAGAACATGATGATGCTAACCACCATCAAAGAAAATATGATGATGATGACCTCCTCTTCAAAGAAAATATGATGATGCAGCTGAAAAATGCTGAGGAGGTCCAACACTTAGAACATTTTTTGGATACTTAGGGAAAGTGCCTGCATGAAAATTGCTAAAAAACTGTCAGTCAATTCAGGCACTAACATATACAATGTTCGTAAAAGTTAAAATTGAGATTACAATCATTTAACCCCTCAACGAGGTTTTTATTTTTTAGGGTTCTAAGACCCTTCTCACCAATGTGGCCAAATCTCTTATGTTGTGACATTTTCTTTTCAGCAGGAAGCTTGACTTCTAAAGCATGAGCACCCTTGGGTACCCAAAATGCACTACCATCAGAGTTTGATACAATAGATTTCTTCATTGCTGGTTCAGATGGTGGCGATGAAGTGACTTCTGCTCTTTTCTTCGAGTCAAAAGAACTATTACACTGTGAAGTGCATGCCTCTAGCTGAAACAAAGCACCTCTGTGAGTACCCTTCGCAAGCACCATAGATCCTCTAGTCATCTTGCATTCGTCCCTCAAAAAGACAACCTACACACCTGCATCATTCAACTTACTTACAAAAAGTAGGTTCCATGCCAAGCCTAGGATGTCCATGACCCCAGTGATCCCCTTCACTCATCCATCAAGGAATCAGATTGAGACTCTTCCACGACCAACAATCTTCAGATGAGAATCGTCACCTAGGTACACTCTTCTACCATTGAACTCTTCATACTTCATGAACTAGCTTCGATGCGAGGTCATGTGGAATGATGCACCAAAATTAATCAACCACACATCATCAGATGCATGGGTGGCCAAGGCTACGATGAAGGCATCACCATCATCTTGTGACTTATCAGAATCTGAGTCTGGGACATTCTTCTTCTTCTTTTTCTTTTCCTCTTTGCATTCCTTTTGGAAATGCCCAACTTTTCCATAGTTCCAACAAAGAGCCTTGGACTTTCCAGGAGATTTAGATCTCCCATGGGATTTGGATCTACCCTTCTTAGCTTTCTTGTCCTTCTTTTTCCCTTTCTCCTTGGGTCTTCCACGAACCGCATGAGCCTCTTTGGCCAACCCAGTTGTCTTTCTTTGCATTTCTTCAGATAACAACAAAGACACTACCTCATCCATCTTGAAGGTGGTTGTAGTGCTTCTAATGGCCATTACAAGATAATCCCACAAATTTAGCAAAGAACAAAGCAAGGTCATACATCGATCCTCCTCCTCCTAGATGTCAACTGTGCAACTATCATGTTGAAAGCGTTCATATGATCTGCAACAGATCCTTCATCTTCCATCTTCAGAGCAAACAACTTCTTTTTCGGGAAAAGCTTGTTCACCAAGGACTTGGCCTGATAAACATCTCCCAGCTTCTTCCAAAGTTTTTTCATGGTCTTCTCCTCATGGACATTCAATAGGACAGAGTTAACTAAACAAAGTCTTATGAGACCCTTAGCCTTCCGATCTTTGATATTCCAATCAGCTTGTGTAGTTGTCGTAGGTTTTGTGCAATCAATGGTTTCCCATAGGTCTCGATCAACAAGCATGTCTTCCATATTGAGTTTCCACAACTCAAAATTTGTGCTGTTAAACTTCTCCACCTCTACTCTTCTAGATGTGCCTGCCATCTCCTTCCTGCAACAAGATTTCAGAATACTTTGCACAGATTCTGACTCAACCTAAGATTATCTCAAAAAACCCCTACCCAACAAATAGAACCAAAACTGGCCAGGCTCTGATACCAACTAAAAGGAAGCAAGGTGTGTAGAAAATGCTTCCTATGCTAATCTAAAGAGGAGAGCTGAGTGCAAATTCTTTTTAACCTTTACAATTATAGTGTTATTAACCCAACAATGGAGTTATTGCAACAATACATACACACACACAGAGAAGATATACGTGGGGAAAACCCTTATGGGTGAAAAACCCCACACTCCAAAACACAACTCAAATGTATTACAATAAACAATCAAGGTTACAATACAGTTTTAGAGCCAATGCTCTTACAAGAGTCTTTGACACTCGTATCTAGAGATATTCTGGTAGCATAACAGTACCTGTCAATCACATAATACATCTCCTCTCCAAAGCACCTATTTATAAATAAGTTACAAGGCAAAATTGGACCTTTCTTGGAATGGGCATCCAACTTGGCCTCATGGCCCAAAACCCATGCCCAAGGACACGTGTCCAACACTGTAGCATGGTCATGACACTTGTCACATCACCCCATCCCACTATGGGCACCTAGTGCCAAGTTGGGCAATGACAGATGCTCTTATGCATCTTACGGCTGTCATAGAATCCGTCATAACTGACATCTCTTACAGCTGTAAGAGAATCTATCATAACTGCCTAAAAATAGCATATTCTACTTACAACACATCATCACCCTCCTTGGGGCACCCAAAGATGCCTTCTTCCAAGATGCTCTTTGACACATGTCTTCACCTATCATAGAACCTTCTATTTCTAACTCTTACACGTCATAGATTCTATCATAGGAATCTGTCATAACCGTTTTGGTCAAGATTCACTTACATGCTAGTCAAGATGCCGACACATGGCAAAATTGCTCTACCACTAAGTGGGATGCCTATCTCCTCATGTGAGGACAAAAGTACATGTGGTCACCTTCCATGTAGGATGACACATCACTGTGCCAACTCCCACAAGATGACGAAACATGATTTGCATCCTAATTACAATAATAGGCAATAAATTAATACATTACAATAAATAAATGCAAGGAATTACCAAGGTTGAGACACCTTAATTCCCAACAAGTTTCTAAAGAATTTTCAACAAATCCATTTTGTGCATATTTTGCAACCATTGCATTCCATGAGATGACATCTCTTTGAGGCATTTTGCCAAATAGTTCACATGCCTTGTCAATGCTTCCACATTTTGCATACATGTCTACCAGGACAGTTGCAACTACAACAAATGACAAAATTCCTCTATCCTTCATGCTTTGATGGATGTCCATACCTTGTTCCAAAGCTCCCATTTTGGCATAGGCATGGAGTATGCTAGCAAAGGTTGTCGAATTTGTCTTTACACCTGCTAATTGCATTTGCTTGAAATTTTCTAAAGCCTTTTCAACAAATCCCTTCTGTGCATATCCCACAACCATTGCATTCCATGAGATGATATCTCTTTGAGGCATTCTGCCAAACAATTCACATGCCTTGTCAATGCTTCCACATTTTGCATACATGTCTACCAGGGTAGTTGCAACTACAACAAATGACAAAATTCCTCAATCCTTCATGCTTTGATGGATGTCCATACCCTGTTCCAAAGCTCCCATTTTGGCATAGGTAGGGAGTATGCTGGCAAAGGTTGTCAAATTTGGCTTTATACCTACTAATTGCATTTGCTTGAAAGTTTCTAAAGCCTTTTCAACAAATCCATTTTGTGCATATCCCGCAACCATTTCATTCCATGAGATGACATCTCTTTGAAGCATTCTGCCAAACAGTTCACATGCCTTGTCAATGCTTCCACATTTTGCATACATGTCTACCAGGGCAGTTGTAACTACAACAAATGACAAAATTCCTCTATCCTTCATGCTTTGATGGATGTCTATACCCTGTTCCAAAGATCCCATTTTGGTATAGACAGGGAGTATGCTGGCAAAGGTTGTCGAATTTGGCTTTACACCTGCTAATTGTATTTGCTTGAAAGTTTCTAAAGCTTTTTTAACAAATCCATTTTGTGCATATCCTGCAACCATTGCATTCCATGAGATGATATCTCTTTGAGGCATTCTGCCAAATAGTTCACATGCCTTGTCAATGCTTCCACATTTTGTATACATGTCTACCATGGCAGTTGCAACTACAACAAATGGCAAAATTCCTCTATCCTTCATGCTTTGATGGATGTCCATACCCTGTTCCAAAGCTCCCATTTTGGCACAGGCAGGGAGTATGTTGGCAAAGGTTGTCAAATTTGGCTTTACACCTGCTAATTACATTTGCTTGAAAATTTCTAAAGCCTTTTCAACAAATCCATTTTGTGCATATCCCGCAACCATTACATTCCATGAGATGACATGTCTTTGAGGGATTCTTCCAAACAGTTCACATGCCTTGTCAATGCTTCCACATTTTGCATACATGTCTACCAGGGTAGTTGTAACTACAACAAATGACAAAATTCATCTATCCTTCATACTTTGATGGATGTCCATACCCTGTTCCAAAGATCCCATTTTGGCACAGACAGGGAGTATGCTGGAAAAGGTTGTCAAATTTGGCTTTACACCTGCTAATTACATTTGCTTGAAATTTTCTAAAGCCTTTTCAACAAATCTATTTTGTGCATATCTCGCAACCATTGCATTCCATGAGATGACATGTCTTTGAGGCATTCTGCCAAATAGTTCCACATGCCTTGTCAATGCTTCCACATTTTGCATACATGTCTACAAGGCAGTTGCAACTACAACAAATGACAAAATTCCTCTATCCTTCATGCTTTGATGGATGTCCATACCTTGTTCCAAAGCTCCCATTTTGGCACAGGCAGGGAGTATGTTGGCAAAGGTTGTCGAATTTGGCTTTACACTTGCTTGAAAGTTTCTAAAGCCTTTTCAACAAATCCATTTTGTGCATATCCCACAACCATTGCATTCCATGAGATGACATCTCTTTGAGGCATTCTGCCAAATAGTTCACATGCCTTGTCAATGCTTCCACATTTTGCATACATGTCTAGTAGGGCAGTTGCAACTACAACAAATGACAAAATTCCTCTATTCTTCATGCTTTGATGGATGTCCATACCTTGTTCCAAAGCTCCCATTTTCGCATAGGCAGGGAGTATGCTGACAAAGGTTGTCGAATTTGGCTTTATACCTGCTAATTGCATTTGATTGAAAGTTTCTAAAGCTTTTTCAACAAATTCATTTTGTACATATCCTGTAACCATTGCATTCCATGAGATGACATCTCTTTGAGGCATTCTACCAAACAATTCACATGCCTTGTCAATGCTTCCACATTTTGCATACATGTCTACTAGGGCAATTGTGCAGAAGACCACTGCAACACCACAAGGTGGTTGTTGGGCCTTCACGGTGATGCGGGGAAACTCCCCGCATCACCGTGAAGGCCCAACAACCACCTTGTGGTGTTGCGGTGACCTGGGCATAAGAGTGGATGTGCCTTCCATTAAAAGTTTGGATCGACAAACTAGCTGCATCACCGTGAAGGCCCAACAACCACCTTGCAGTGTTGTGGTGACCTGGGCATAAGAGTGGATGTACCTTCCATTAAAAGTTTGGATCGACAATGCCATTCTTCCTCCAATCTACAAATGTAGGTAAGTGGTCCCCATGGGCATACTGATAATAAAGAGAGGGAGAGCTTGTGGAGTGAAACATGGTACCCAAGTAGATGTTTTTGAATTCATCATGGGTGAGGTCTGTAAACTTGTTGAAGCCCAACCTATAAGATTCATTCTTCTGGTTGTGTGCCTCTATATAAGCAAGGTTATTCTTGAATAAGTGGAACTGTTCAGTGAACATGGCCATGGAAATTGAAATTTTATATATTTTTGGATATTGAAATTTTGATACCTGCTCTCCTGCAAGCACTTCTAGTCATGCCCGCGGTGATGCGGGAAAGCCCTGCATCACCGCAGGCATGACTTGAAGTGCTTGCGGGAGAGTAGGTATCCATGAAGAATGCAAAGGAAACATTACTAAAGGAGTTTCTTATGACAACTCTTCAACCTATGCAGGAGGGAAGAGATGTTTGTAGAAGGTTGAAGGCTAAGATGAAGATATAGATGACTATCAAGCATGAATAATAGAGACAAAGTCTTCAAAAAAATAAGAGATAGTGGTCATAGTGACAGTAGCCTCTATCTAAGAGCAATAACAATCATTATGGCCATGGTGTTAAGAGGTAAAGAGTGAAAGTGGGAAATAATGAAGAAATATTTACAAAGGATAGTTAATAGACATGATTTAATATGAATATGTGATCAAGTGATCAAAATCATAATGTGAAAAGCCAATGAAAAAGATGACAGTCATTATAATAAAAGGATAGAGTTAATGCATTTGTGGGATCATTGTATAAAGTTTCAATTTAGAGGATTTGAAGGCATAGGCTACTTTGATTCAAGATGATGATGAAGTTCCTTCTTTGAAGGAACATCCAAGAGAATCAAAACCCATAAGAAAATCTTTTTGGGGTCAATGGGAGTAGTATCAAACTTTGACTCTTTATTGACCATTCATTCTCACAAAATGGAGTCTACTACCCAAATTGGAAGGAGTCTATGGCACATTAGCATACAAGACTTCAAGCTATGTAGTAGGAAAAGATAAAAAGGAGACCCCAAGCCCTAAGATAGGAGCAATGAGCAGAGAGCAAAGATTTAAGGAAATGGACTTCAAAGTAAGGCATGAAACTTTCCTATAGATTCCCAAAAGGAGATCACAGTCATGACTATTCAAATAAACAATGATAGCCCATGGCATAACCATGAAGGGGCATTTAAATTAATAATAACAATGATAGGATAGTATGATGGACTTTAAAAGATACATAAAGACAAGTAACTGAGTAGTCAAAAGGGCTTTTAAAACATCATAAATCTTGTCAAGGGTTCATTGTCTTCAAAGAAGTCTGGTAAACTAATAAATATTTCCATCTCACAAAGTTTCATAAGAGGACAACCTACAAGTGTATTAAGAAGTGCATGGACAATATCTCAAGGAGCTACCACAATCAATTTCAAGGTGTTGATCATGGGAAAGAGAGGTTTACATGAAGTGGGACAGTCCTTAAGAATACAGTCAGATGGCAAAGAGGATAGTCCATAAGATAATATTCAACCAAATACACAGTATGGACCTGGAGGATAGTCCTTATGGTGCATTTATATAATCACACCTATAGGTCTTATGAAAGATCATGACTCCATTAGGATATGAAAATGAGCACTAAACAAAATACCTCACTATGAGCTAAGTGTGAATGACTTTAAAGACACAAGATAGTGAGTTGTTAGTAGACAATTTATGATCAACAAGGATAGAGTTAAATAAGATGGACTGCGATAATCACAAGTGATAGTATCCATTCATATGACAATGACAAGGGGTTTAATCACAGTCCACAAGATAGTCATAAAAGAATAAATTCAAAACTCAATAGATGACAGTTCCAAGGCATTGTTAGAGTCTTCCAGAAGAACAATGTTGATGGAAATGCTTATGACCCGGGGTAAGAATAATTCATGACAATAGGGAACTTTTAAAGAGTAGAATGCATGACCGAACCATAATGACAATGCACTATTAGAAGTTTCATGATATAGAGGATAGTGATCTTCAAGTGACAGTAGCACCAAAGGAGAGATCACAATGATAAGAAAGGCACACTGGAAGGTGAAAGTTTTCTTCAAAACATATAGTTTCATTATTGATTGAGAGGGCAGTATCATCCTAAAGAAGATAGTGTTAAGGATAGTCACAAAGGCTGTCATAGTATTGTCACAAAAGACATCCTTGTAGAAGGGTAGTACTAGCTAAAATGTTGCAAATAGGTGCCTAAGTGGTGTTGTCATTGATGTCAACATATCCTTGTTGCCATTGATGTCAACTGCATCCTATTTTATTACCCAGTTAGAAGACTGAAATGTTGAGGATATTGAGAAAATTAATAAAGATATAAGTACGCGGACCATATGGCTGTGTAGAGGATTGTCTGAAGTAACTCCAGTTAAGATTTGAGAGGTCCGCATAAAGATTTGAAGAAGTTATGGCCATCTAAGTAGAACTAGGTTTTACAGTTTTTAGAAGAGACAGAGCAAGGAAACTAGTCCAAATTGCTCCGCAAATAAAACACTATGATCTGTAGATCTAGAGGCATGTTTGGGAAGTTAGTGTGTATCCTCAACTCAATTAATTCGTGGTTTGGAGGTCCACAAGCAATCTTTCTAATGTGATAGTCATGGTAGACAGTGTTCTTGAGGTTCCGAATAAAGATGCAAGTGATTCTGATGATTTGGAGTAGTGCGGATGTTATTGTTGAATTCAATGTGCTTGTGGAAGTCTCTGGATCATGTGTCTACTATGTTGGAGGTCCGCATTAAAGATTGAGCTCATTGTTGAAGATTTCTTCCTTGATGTTGTTGTTCTTCCCAGTTTTGGTTTACCGATTGATTCAAGCATGTTGCGGATGATCTAAGAGCAATTCTATGGATTGTGTCATGTTAATCAAGGAAGATTTGAGTCCCATTTATGCTTGGCCAACAGCTTAGTGATTTTTATTAAGTCAGATTCTTGTAGTACTGACCTTGATGTTTATTCCAAGGTTGATGAAGCATATAAAGGCGTGTAGTTGAGTTGTGGAAAATCATCCTTGTGTGAAAATGATAAAATCCTAAGAAAGGTTTAGAAGCAGAGAAGAAGAACAAGAGTAGTAAAGGATGAAGAGATAGTGAAGAAGTGTTTGGGGGCAGAGAAGAAGTTTTTGTGAGATTTCAATGAGACTGAACCAAGCATGATGAAGATGCTATTTCTCAGTTAAATCTTTTTGTATTAAATATAATTTCCTATAGGCAGTGAGCCTCTTTGAGTAGTGAGCTTTGGGCAGTGTGCCCGAAGGCAAGTGCCTTCCCATTTCTTTCAAGTACTTTTAACAAGGTATGAATCTTGTGGGTTAACCCCCATCGTGGTTTTCCCTTAACTGGGTTTCCATGTTAAAAATCTTGGTGTCAAGAGTGTTCATTTTGTTTCTGCTCATGTGTTGATTCATGCTTTAATGTTTAAATCATTAATCTGTTTGTAAGTTGTGAAATAAGATTAAAATAAGAAAAGGTTAAAATTATGGGACAACTAATTCACCCCCCCTCTCATTTGTCCAGCCTAATTCCAACAATTGGTATCAGAGCCGGTTCCTCTGAAAGAAGCTTGACCGCTTGAGGAGATCCAAGATGTCGACTTACAAGAAGGAAAGTCCGAGATTTGATAGAACAAATTACTCCCTTTGGAAGGTACGCATGCAATGTCATTTACAATGTATGGGTGATGACTTTTGGCTCATAACTAAGGGTGAGTATAAGATTCTGGAGAAAGGCCCTTCAACTCTAGACAAACTCAAGGATGTTGAACACAAGATTTGAGCCAAAGAAGCATTGGTGAGTGACCTGACTGATACAGAGATGACAAATGTCTTGGAATTGAAAACTTCACATGAAATCTGGAAAAAGTTGTAAACTATGTATGAAGGTGATAAACATGTCAAATGTGCCAAGCTACAGAAATATTAAAGGTTGATGATGATTGAAGATGAAAACATTACTTCCTACATGCAGAAGGTAAATGAACTTGTGACTGGTATCAGGAGTGCTGGTGGAGTATTGGATGAATCAGAGATTGTTGCCAAAGTGCTCAATTCCTTACCTCTAGCATACAAGCATAGTGTTGCTGCCATTGAAGAGATCAGGACTGTGACAACTATTACAAGGGATCAGTTGGTTGGTAAGCTTTCAGCATTTGAGATGAGTGAGTTTGGTGATTCTCTTCCTAAGTCTGAATATGTATTTAAAGACAGTATTCATGGAAAACAAAGATATGATCTGGGTGAAAGCTCTTCAAGAAGATCAAACAAATTTGACAAGACAAGGAAGGATCTTGAAGATGATGAAACTGAGTTCGATGAACTTGAAGCCCTTTTTGCCAAAAGATTGCCAAGAGGATTCGATAAGTATGAAGGAAAGTTGCCATTTAAATGTTTTTCTTGTAATAAGATTGGTCATTTTGCCTCAAGGTGTCCGGAGAGGGGTTCAAAGCCAAACCCTAACAGACCTAGAATTCAAAAGAAATGCTACTGTCCAAGAAGCTGGTGAAGAAGGAGTCACAGATGATGAATCTAATCATGGAGGTTCCACTGAAAGTGATTAGGTGTTCATTGCTATCAAAGAAGAAGATCCGGTGCCTATTGAATCTGCTAGTTGTGCAAATGTGGAAAGTGCCTTGGCTACTCAAGTTGTAGAAAAAGATGAATGGGTGATTAACAGTGGTTGTTCTAATCATATGACTGGTGATAAAAGTAAGTTTGTAAGCTTTGAAAAATATGAAGGTGGAATTATGAAATTTTGATACAACTCAGCTGGTAGAATCCATGGCAGAGGATCCATCTCTTTTGTTGGTAAGAATAACACTAATGATGTTCTGTATGTGGAAGGATTGAAGCATAATCTTCTTAGTGTTGGACAGTTGGTTGACAAGGGTTATGATATCCAATTCAAGGATGGAAAATGTAGAATCTTGGAAAGCTCCAGAACTAAAATTGCATCTGGAACTTAGACTAGAGGTAATATCTTTCATTTAAGTAGTTCTGGCAAAAGTTGTTTGATTGCTCAGATTGATTAGAGTTGGTTATGGCATAGGAGAATGTGTCATGTGAATTTTGATAACATTGTCAAGATAAGTTCTACTCAGGCTGTGAGAGATCTTCCAAAACTTGTGAAACCTGCTGATAGCATGTGTAGAGAATGTCAATTGGGTAAATAGAACAAAGCTTTATTCAAGAGTAAAGAACAATTTTCAGGTGGACGGTTGGAACTTGTGCATACTGATCTATGTGGTCCTGCTAGAATTAGGAGTGTGCAAGGAGACAGATATTTTATGTTACTGATTGATGATTACTCCTAGATGATGTGGGTAACCTTCTTGAAAGAAAAATTAGAATCTCTTGACAAGTTCAAGGTGTTCAAGGTTATGGTGGAAAATGAGATTGATGAGAAAATAAAGTGTCTAAGATTTGACAGAGGTGGAGAGTTTACCCCCGGTGAGTTTGATACATTCTGTGAAAAGTATGGAATAAAAAGATAGTATCTACTCCTAGGACTCCTCAGTAGAATGGAGTTGTGGAAAGAAAGAACCAGACCATTCAAGAAGTTGCTAGGACCATGATGATGGAAGCAAATGTTCCATAAGTCTATTTGAGAGAAGCTATGAGTACTGCTGTCTACACTCTTAACCAGGTATAGATCAAAGGCAATTCTGGTAAGACACCTTATGAATTATGGTTTGGTCATCCTCCTACTATGAAATATTTTAGAGTTTTTGGTAGTAAATGCTATATCAAAAGAGATGAGGATCTAGGGAAGTTTGATGCAAGAAGTGATGAAGGAATATTTCTGGGTTACTCTACTCAAAACAAGCATACCAGTGCTTTAACAAGAGATTGAAAAAGATTGTTGAAAGTGCTAATGTCAAAGTTGATGAGAGCAAAGAGAGATCTTTTAAGTCTTGCGGATATAATTCATATGATCAAGATGAAAGTCAAAGTCAAGGAAGGCAAGTTCAAACTCAGACTCAGATCCAGATTGATCTAGAATATCTAGTAACTCAAGAAGTTAGTGCAGATGTTGAGGAACAAGCTCAAGAATCATAATTTCAAGCAAATCCCAAAACACCCAGGTATGTAAGGTTGAATCATTTGAAAGATCAGATCATAGGAGATAGAAATAAAGGTGTTCAAACTAGAAGAAGAATTTCTAAAGATCAAGAGGAGATTTGTTTGATTTCAAAGATTGAACCAAAATCAGTAAGTGAAGCTTGTAATGATGAAAATTGGGTAAAAGCAATGGAAGAAGAATTAATCTAAATTGAAAAGAATCACACTTGGGATCTTGTTCCTAGACCTGAAGAAAAAATGTGATTGGAACTAAATGGGTCTTCTGGAATAAACTAAATGAGGATGGTGAAGTTGTGAGAAACAAAGCAAGGTTGGTGTGCAAAGGATACTATTAAGTGGAAGGAATTGATTCTGAAGAAACTTTTTCTCTAGTGGCAAGAATAGAAGCAGTCAGATTATTTCTTGCATTTGTTACTTATGAAGATTTCAAGGTTTACCAGATGGATGTCAAGTTAGCATTCCTGAATGGAGAATTGGATGAAGAAGTCTACATTGAGCAACCGGAAGGATTTCAGTTGTTTGATAAAGGAGATATGGTCTGCAGATTGAGGAAACATTGTATGGACTCAAACAAGCCCCAAGAGCCTGGTATGTAAAACTAGACAAGTATCTACTAAAATTAGGTTTTAGCAAAGGTACTGCAGACAGTAATCTTTATATCAAAATTGATCATGAACACATCTTGATTGTTGAAGTATTTGTTGATGATATCATTTTTGTTGGAAATGAGAGTATGCGCAAAACATTTGTTGATCAGATGCAAAGTGAATTTGAGATGTCAATGTTTGGAGAAATGAATTTCTTCTTAGGTCTACAAATCATTCAGTCAGATAAAGGTATCTTCATATCTCAGTCTAAGTATGTGAGAGAATTGTTGAAATTTTTTGGAATGGAAGATTCAAAACCAGTGAGTACACCTATGGTAACCAGATGCAACTTGAGTAAAGATGATGACTCCCCTAAGGCAAATCAGAAAAAGGTATAGATCAATGATTGGAGGACTGCTCTATCTGACTCAGACCAGACCTGACATCATGAATGTAGTTGGACTTGTTGCTAGATTTCAAGCTGATCCTAGAGAATCCCATGTTGTAGCAGTCAAAAGATTTTTTAGATATCTCAAAGGGACACTTGATTATGGGTTATGGTATCCAAAGAATAATGACTTCACTCTTCATACATACACAGATGCTAATTGGGCAGGAAATGTGGATGACAGGAAAAGTACTAGTGGTGGTACATTCTTCTTGGGAAGGAGATTGGTCTCTTGGATGAGAAAAAAGAAAGAGGCAATATCTCTATCTACTGTAGAGGCAGAGTATATAGTAGTAGCAAACAATTGTACTCAAGTTCTGTGGATGAGGCAAATGTTGAAAGACATCAGAATTGTGTTTGAGGAACCTATTACAATCTTCTGTGATAATTCAAGTGCAATAAACATCTCAAAGAATCCGGTGTTGCATTCAAAGATAAAGCACATATCAATCAAGTTTCACTTTTTGAGGGAGAAGGTTAATGAGAATGAGGTCAGATTGGAGTTTGTTTCTTCAAAGGATCAGATTGCGGATATCTTCACTAAGCCTCTACCCAAGGATACTTTTGAGTATCTTAGAGAGAAGTTAGGGGTTATTACTCCTCCTGATCAGAACTAAGATGCACTAGGGTGCATTAGTCTGACAGAATTCACAGTCATATCTTGTGATCCAGATTGATGTTAAGGAGATACTACTCAGGGGCAGTAGTTAGAATGCAAATTTTGGAATAGAAGGGGGGAGAAAAGATTGCAAATATGTGCCCTTCGGCATTGATGTCAAAGGGGGAGAGAAGTCATGTGAAAAACTAGTTGCTGGTGAAAGGGGGAGCTATAAAGAAAAATGGTTATAGGTGTGATTAAAGAAAGGGGGAGAAGTTCTTGTCTTGATGGTTGAATTAGTTTTTCACATCATATGTTACCATAAATGACAAAGGGGGAGATTGTTGCAAATAGGTGCCTAAGTGATGTTGTCATTGATGTCAACATATCCTTGTTGCCATTGATGTCAACTGTATCCTATTTTATTACCCGGTTAGAAGACTAAAATGTTGAGGATATTGAGAAAATTAATAAAGATATAAGTACGTAGACCATACAGCTATGTAGAGGATTGTCTAAAGTAGCTCTAGTTAAGATTTGAGAGGTCCACAAAAAGATTTGAAGAAGTTATGGCCATCTGAGTAGAATCAGGTTTTGCAATTTTTAGAAGAGACAGAGCAAGGAAATTGGTCTGGATTGCTCCGCAAATAAAATACTATGATCTGCGATTCTAGAGGTATGTTTGGGAAGTCAGTGTGTATCCTCAACTCAAGTGGTTCGTGGTTTGGAGGTTCGCAAGCAATCTTTCTAATGTGACAGTCATGGCAGACAGTGTTCTTGAGGTACCGGATGAAGATGTAAGTGATACCGATGATTTGGAGTAGTGTGGATGTTATTATTGAATTTAATGTGCTTTTGGAAGTCTCTGGATTGTGTGCCTGCTGTGTTGGAGGTCCACATTAAAGATTGAGCTTGTTGTTGAAAATTTCTTCCTTGGTGTTGTTGTTCTTCCCAGTTTTGGCCGACCGGTTGATTCAAGCATGTTGTGGATGATCTAAGAGCAATTCTATGGAGTGTGGCATGTTAATCAAGGAATATTTGAGTCCCATTTATGCTTGGCCAATAGCTTAGTGATTTACATTAAGTCAGATGCTTGTAGTGCCGACCTTGATGTTTATTCCAAGGTTGATGAAGCATATAAAGGCGTGTAGTTGAGTTGTGGAAAATCATCCTTGTGCGAAAATGATAAAATCTTAAGAAAGGTTCAAAAGAAGAGCAGAGAAGAGGAGGAGCAGAAGAACAAGAGTAGTAAAGGATGAAGAGATAGTGAAGAAGTGTTTGGGGGCAGATCAGAAGTTTTTGTGAGCTTTCAATGAGACTAAACCAGGCATGATGAAGATGCTATTTCTCAGTTAAATCTTTCTGTATTAAATATAATTTCCTGTAGGCAGTGAGCCTCTTTGAGAAGTAAGCTCTGGGTAGTGTACCCAAGCGCAAGTGCCTTCCCATTTCTTTCAAGTACTTTTAAAAGGGTACGAATCTTGTGGTTTAACCGCCCACGTCGTTTTCTCTTAACCGGGTTTCCATGTTAAAAATCTTGGTGTCAAGAGTGTTCATTTTGTTTCTGCTCATGTGTTATTGATTCATGCTTTAATGTTTACATCATTAATCTGTTTGTAAGTTGTGAAAGAAGATTAAAATAAGAAAAGGTTAAAATTGTGGGACAACTAATTCACACCCCCTCTCAGTTGTCCGGCCTAATTCCAACATAAAAGGGACATTCAAGACAAGTGTTGAACAAATAATAATGGCAGGAGCATGCATATTCCAATGACAACATGGCAGGAGCATAGACAAGGTAGTAAACTATTTGAAAAAATGCCTCAAAGAAATGTGGTCTCATGGTGATGGAATGCTATGACAAGCACATTGAGACCATATTTCTTTGAGGCATTTTTTTGAATAGTTCACTGCCTTGTCTCATGGTGATGGAATGCCATCATAATCCATAGCAAATTTCTTGTCATGGCATTTGCTTGTAATAGCCCTCATGAGCTTGGAGATGTATCCCCTCCCTATTATATATGAACATATATGCATACTAAACCCAGCTTAACTGATCCACCTACACCCAAAGTAGTTTAAGTGTTGACTTAGTGGAAAAATTGGAATGTTCAAGATGTCAACTAACAAAATGACCATAGACAGGCATTTTATCAAAACACGTAAAGCTCGTGTGAATTATGATATATAAAATAGCAAAAAACCATAGCAAAACTCTTTTTTCCTGATTGTTTTGGAGGTTCTGTTTCTTTCAGTGTCATGGATAAGAGACTTTTTAAGACAAACTTTTAAATTAATATTTTCAAACCTTAACTAATACCATGATATGTGAATTTATCATTTCTGATCCCCCAAATAAATATTCTCATAAAATTAAGCTTATCACATGAACATCATGAAACAATAGAAAAATGAAAAATGAATATGACAGGCAGAGAGTGTTTAGGAGTTGAGTTACTGTACATCAGGAGGATCAAACTTGGCACCAAGGTTACTAAGTTTTGCATGAGCCTCTGCATAGTCCTTGAAAAATGCATCCTGATCAACTGCATATTTCTCAGCATATACCTATAAAAAAAATTAAAATCCAATCAGCACTTTCCTTATTATTGAAAGGAAATCAACTATAGGCATCCTCTAAAACTTTATTTCAGATGCATATATCCTTCACTAAGTTGAATTATCTAGTAAAATGTTTCTTAATTTTTTCAAAAAGGAGAAAAAGATTTCCTCCAAGACTTAAGATATTGGCTTAGCATTATTAGTATGTTATGTCAATGGAAAGATTGATTCTTTTGACATATTTCATCAATATTCTTCAGCTTCTTTGAACTTGCATAAGTTGACATCAAGCTTTGTTGGAGTTCAAGATGGATTTTAAAATGCCCAGTTTTGCAAAAATAAAGGCAGGTTAAAATGAAGTATTCTTTTTGAGCTTGAAGAACCAAAAAGAAAGAAGGAAATTATATTAACCACCACAAATGACTAGAGTAGGTCCATGGGGAATCTAAAGTACAACCAGTTAAAGAATCACCTTGAATCTAAGATCTTCAAAAAGAATAGCGTCAGTCGGCAATACCAGAAGATCTAGGTCCCTCCTCTCTTTTATGTCCTTCACAAAATAAAGAAAAAAAACTTTTGCTCATTCATGATCAAGGTAAATTCTAGTACATGAGGTTCAATTCAGCTCTACTTTGTACCTTGATATAAGTATTATCAAATTTAAGCCACTCTACTGTCCATGATTGACCTTCTGGTGACCCAGGACCATCTTTTTGCACCAAAAATAATAACATGGTTATTCAAATTTACACTTTTCTAGACTACAACACTTCAGGAAGTTCCCACATTCCTTAATTGTCTTATTATGGAACCCTATAATTAAAAGTCAGGTGCCAACGTGTTAACATTCACCATATATGTTGAAACTTTATACTCAAATGTCAACCTTTTTTACAAGTGCAGAAGTAAGCAGACTACCTTAATCAACCTACACCTAAAGTACTATATTCATGTATATTTACCTACTAAGGGTTATATCAAAATGCCCTAGGAGCACACCAAGTGGTATCAATCTATCAGAGTATCTTCTAATTTCTTGGCTTGTATTTGCCTTCCAAGGCAATAATGTGTGGCCATAATTATTTGATTTCTCAGACTTGTGGCTATCCTATTATTGAATTGTATCAATGAGAGCCATTTCTCTATTTGTCTGAGTTTGACATTAGATATGGCCACTGGTTTTATCAGTAACACATGATAGTTTAGTTATTTATCTAAATATTATAGCCAGGAATATGGAAATATGGAATATGGAGATAGGGGTGTCATTTTA
Organism: Cunninghamia lanceolata; assembly: GCA_027924645.1. Lineage (NCBI taxonomy): Eukaryota > Viridiplantae > Streptophyta > Pinopsida > Cupressales > Cupressaceae > Cunninghamia > Cunninghamia lanceolata. The sequence goes on along the minus strand of BSBN01001152.1, from coordinate 14,255,729 downwards.
AAATAGGATACAAGAATATATGAATAATGGTACAGGTTATATCCCATTTAAATATAACACTCCAGAGTTGTAGGCAGAGGTACAAGGGCAAAACTGAAGTTTCCTCGTGACTATGCTTTAGAAGATTTGTTGAAATAGATAATAACTGCTCTAGAATATTTATCCAGGAACTTCATCAACAATTTCCAACACTAGGATTGACTCTGAAAGAAAAAATACTCTAGATTTATTAGGTCACCATGATAAAGATTAAAGAAAAGACCAAGATCTATTTAAAAGCCATTGTCATGAAGATATTAAAGATGTCACATGCAAAACCCTAGTAGCTGGAGTAATGAATACAATGCCAAAGAGGACAATGAAGATCTCCACATTATCTAATCATAGGCAAATACATCATTTATTTATTTTTTTAAATTAAAAGAAATCATTCTAAACCCTATATAGGATACGTTGATACTTCAAAAGCATCTAAAGGAATTTGAAATTATGCAAATATATGTCAATTAAATACCTGGATTACAAATAGTAGTGTGAACAATGTAACCCTTGTTGAGCAAAGTAAGAATGAGATAAGCAACGATGAATCCTATGCCTCTTGTCATGCACATCTCCTTACCATTCTCTGTCATTCTTTACTAAAACACTTCTCCATTTTGGTGGGCTACGCCTGAAAATAAGGTTTCAACCAAGGTTTTAGAGTATGTTTATTAAAATGAAAACTCCATTTTGGCAGGCTACACCTGAAAATAAGATTTGGATGAAAGTTTTAGAGTATGTTTATTAAGTTTTAGAGTATTTTGGCGGGCTATTGATTCTTGATTCCTTAAATTATTTATTCAAATGGATTGTGACTAAATAAATGACTAACAATTTCATCATTTTTATTTGTGACTAAATAATTTTTTAGTCAACAACCAAATTAGTCATTTATTTACTCATTTATAGCTGAGTTGCAAAAAATTAGTAGAATTTAGTCATTTTTAGTTGTTGTGACTAAAATTTTTAGTCACATAGTCATTTATTTGCCAAAATTCTACTAGTGCAAGGTCTCTCCTAGCCAGGTCCTGGCCTTACAAGATAACTCAGTAGTTTGATGTATTTTGTTATTTACACAAAGGGACTAACAAAAATGTTTTTTGGAATATAATAATGGGGTTAGATATGAAAATGACAAGATTTGGTTTTAACTTCAAATCTGAAAAATGACTTATTTATGGAAGTAGTTTTGATCATCTAATTTTCAATGCTTATGATGCTTTTCCTAAATCTAATCCTAAACTAACCACTTGGTGTAAAAAATGTCAAAAGATAAGGTAAGATAGGAAAGGGTTTCAAAAAACTTTAACTTTGAACTTCTACAACCATGACATGATGCATAAGTAGACAAATCTCAAACAAAACCAATCTTTGCTTAACCATATATCTCATAGCGCTATAAAGATAGTGCAATATTCAATGGTAAATCATTTTTCAAACCATGAAATGAGATATAGCAAACACCCAATTTTTGGCATAGTCTAACAAGATATTCCAAAATGATAAATATGAAATGAAAGTGCTCAGGCTAACTTACAATCAGCAAGCAACCAGTAGTATGAACATAAGATACATCAAATACTCATCACATTTAGACATAAATAATAGACAATTCAACTAGCTTATTGGAAACTATGAAACAAACTTTGTATTGATTTCAAAAGTTTTACTGGTATCAACAACTTATAACCCCTTGTACAAAGAAAAGTGACTTCCTTTTACAAGAGAAGGCAACACACTTAGTTACAAAATTAATGGCTAAGATTAAATTATAATCAAGGGCCTAGATTACAAAGCATTAAATTTTGGATCTCAAAATAATTTCCATTATCTATTACTAACCAAAATTTAACACCTAAGAAAGTATTACAAATTTCAAGACAAGTTAGCCTCATATAACAACATTTTATGAAATTACATTGTAAAAGTGGCACTAAGTTCTAGGCACAAATACCCAATTTTTGAAAATTTAATTTTGAAATTTGAAAATCAAATAAAAAGAGGTGGCATACTCCAGCATTCAGTAAACAACTTCATTATCTCTACCTTCCCCATCTAAGATGTCTTCAATGATCATTTGATCCTTTTCAACTTCACTTCTTTTATAATCCAGATATGCTATTAATATAGGATTCGCTAAATTAGTGTTTGGCCCTTTGAAAAATCTAGATCTAAATTTCTACATTTCATATGCTAAGAGTCCTCAAAGACTTTGTAAAGGGTAAAATTTGGATAGTTGAGTTTTTGGTAGTTTTGTGTATGTATCCTCCTTTCACCCTTTCATTCAAGGACCTAGGGTCGAGTAACAATGCACTATCCTACCCTAGGTCGCTGTGAGATGTAGGGAAACTTGGATTTGTATGATTTGATTGTTAATTCTACTCAATTATACATCAAAACCTTAATTATGCAAATACAACAACAAACAAATGAATATTAGAAAATGTTGCTACAGAGAGATGTAAAATGACAAATAATTGTGCACCTATTTTTGGGGTTTTGAAGTGGAATAGTCAGGGACTAAAGAGCGGGCACCTAAGTCCAATGCCCTGCTTTTTGTCAGGATCTGCAAACAAGATCTACAACCTATTCCTGTTGTACCAAAGGTTTTCCTGTCATGGAACTTTGAGGACTAATGAGCGGGCGCCCTAGTCTAGGGAGCTATTTTCTTCTCTGAGTTGCAAATCTGACACTCTAAGATACCCTCCTGCAACTTCACTTTTCATGTATCCTCGACCTGTAACTTGCAATCATGAAAACTTTGGGAGGGGGTTATGGTGTTTAGAGGCTTGCCTCAATCAAGCCCCGGAGAGACATTCATGTCTTTCGAACACCATTTTTAGATAGAGAGTGTGTGCCCTTATGAGGCAAAGGTAAAAACCAAATAATAAATGCTCACAAACACAAATGATATCACCTTGTAGTGAAAATCCCATGGGAGGAAGAAGCTCTTCATTCCATGAGGAGATGATTTCTCAAATCTGCAAATACAAACACATAGACAACACAAATTTTCTCTTGCTACACAATGAATGCCTTGAATCACCTTCACATAAACTTGAGAATCCAAATTGCTAGCTAGTGATCACCTAGTTTACAAATGAATGCCTAAACATACTTATATATGCAACTACAAACACTCCCACCAAGAATTTCGTAATTCAAACTTACCGTGTCGGCATAGGACCCAAATAACGGTCACAAGCCGACACCTAAAATTTGGGACTGACCTAAAATAGGGCAGGGCTAGGGTGAGGGTGCCCAAGTCCTTCCCCCTATTTTGGTCAAGGTTAGGTTCAAGGGATCCCCCTAGGTCCCATTTGTCATGAAACTTAGGGATCGTTTCATCGGGATGTCAAATTATGATGCAAGATGTCTTAAATGCAGATAAGAGACCCAGGAGCTAAACCTTATGAGGGAAAAGCCCCCAAGGGGAAATTTTTCAACGTTACATTTAGCCCCCACTTTAATGTATGTATAAATGTGAGGCTAATACATGCATTAAAGTATGGTCAACAAACACAGCAAACACGCCAAGCATGGAGAAGACATGCTAGACACATTGAAGACAATGACAGACACACAAAACACGGAGAAGACAGTTACAGTCACGCTAAACACGGAGAAAACAACAAATGCATAGAAGACACATTAATGCATAAAACACATAAATGATTTCTTTTCTTTTCTTTTTCTCATATATATGAAATGTAGATGCGAGTATAAGGAAAGTAAACACACCTCCCATAATGCAGGATGCACTCATCGTGCAGGTCTTTAAACTACATATATGGGACAACACACACACAAGACACACCAAACCTCCCATAATACAGGATGCACTCATCACACAAGTCTTTAGACTGCATATGGGGCAACAGACATGCCTACCAAAGTAGGCATGCCAAACACACGCACTTTGAAGACACAGAGAAAACATGACAGACAAGCGATGGAGTGTTCCTATTTCTAGGCTCATCACCATCTTAGGCACACACACCAACAATTGGGCTTCGCCACAATAATCATCGAAGACACACTTAAGGGTTTAGTTAGTCATAGAACCGCTCCCCACCTCCCGATGAGGACTTTTTGAAAATGACAGGATGGACACTCTCCACAAGAGATATGCCACCCCCGCCTCCGTAGAGGGCTTAAGATGATTAATTGATTGATTGATTGCAAACAAACTCAGAGTGCAGGAGGGACTCATCGCCACCAATCTTTAAACTACACCTGAGGACAAGCACATTGCTAACATCTACAACAAATAATTTACCCTATATATGCCCCCACCTTAAGGTGGTTGATATCACGCATGTTGATATCAAGCACGTTAAGGTAGGAAGAAAACACACAAGGGAACATGGACTTTCACAAAGCCCATGCCTCCTGGAGGTGACAAGTACTTTATGATTGCCAAATGTTCCCACAAACACATCCCTGCAAGAAACATGTTAGTGTCTACATAATCATGATAAACAACAACATCAATGCATATGATTAATCACACAAAGAGCCAAGGTTATACTACAAATTTGGAGATCGAGGATAACCATGGGGCTATATCACAAACATATTAGAATTGAGCGTCACCAAGGTGAGATTCAAAGACAAACAAAATGCATGGAGCAACAGTATTGTTCACATTTGTAAGTGAGATAAAGATCGTCAAAATCACTATGTAGAAAGCACGAGTGCTTCTACTAGCCAAGCGTTGGATAAGATATACAACCCCATCATCATATTAGGAACTAAGTCCAATTTTTGATTTCTCACTAAAGGGACGCTAGGTCCACATCAGTATAAATGTTTTTCGTCATCCACCCACTAGATAGAAACACTAGAGGAAGGTAAATAATAAATCAAAGAGGAGAAACAAGTGTCTTAGGGACAGTCATGAAGGAGGGTGCCCCCAAGTCACCAACCACAATGCTATGTCTGTAAGACACAACACACAATGATGAAATTAGAGAGAGAGGCAATATAGAAGAATGATGATACAAATAGAAGGTCATAATAGAGGCAGTCTCCTGGTATCCCGGACCTTACAAGGGAATCAAGGGTCATCCCAAGAGGCCTAAACAACACATAACACATCACGGGGGAAGCACATCATGAGAGAGATAAAGGGTTTGAGATACTTACCTGGTAGGATCTCCCAGGCTAGTGGTTGTCAAGTAAATCATCGTCATGCTCCCACTCCTAAATTTTAGAGGAAAGTGGGACGTAAGGTACCATAGCCCATTTCTTGTCTTTGTTTGGATCATCTTTGTTTTGTTCAATGTTTGGATCAATGTTTTCTTGTTGAGATGCAAGGTTTATGGCATAAGCTTGTCTTCTTCTTCTTCTTTCTCTTACCACTTATCTCTTGTAAGATAGGGCTTTGTTCTTTCATGGGTTTTTTCATTTTAGAAGAAGTACCAGGATCAAATCTCATTTGTCTAGGTGGAATGTTTTGTTGTTGACAATTATGTCCTGATCCTTGTAAGGATGGTGGGGGAGGAACCTCAGCATAGGGACCTTGTCCTTTTAGTCTATAGTTCTCTTCAAATGCAGGTTGCGTGTCTTTTGTTGTTTCTTGCATAGAGGGACCGACCACTAGATTTAATAGTTTTGATTTGTAATTTCTATAGCTCAAGAAGTTAAAGTCTATTCATGGCACTGGTTTCTTTTCAGTTTTGTCCCAAAAGTAATCCAATGTAAAGTGTTTTCTTGCAACCAAAGGTTTATACTTATTGCAAGGGATAGTAATCACATGTCCCTCAAAAGGAAATTTTAGACAATTATGAATTGTTGAAGGGAAAAATTTCATAGCCTTTAACCAAGGGTGTCCCAATTTAATGTGAAAGAGGTCAGAAATGGGGACAACATCAAACCATTGTTCTACATGTTTCTCAAATACACTAACCAACAATGATATCTTCCCAGAAGTGTTTATAAAGGTTCCCTTATGTGTTTTAATCATCATGTCTGAAGGGTCATAAGATCCTTGCATTAATTGATATGTAAAGAGGGACTCTTCCATGGTGACATTAGTCATGCAATTAGGATCAATAAGGGTTCCATCCACATGGTTTCCCATTATTTTCACAGTGATGTAAAGAGGTCCGTCAGTGTCTCCGATTGTTCTATCATGAGGTGTAAACATAATTTCAGGTTCAGGGACCTTTCTCTTCATGTAAGGCCTAGGAGGGAACCTATTGTTGTTGTTACAGTTAAAATCCATGTGTATATGCTCAAATCAATGCAAAATCAGATTTTTTAAAAGCTTTTCAAAATTTATGCAAAAGACAAGTGCAAGGTTATATGCAAAAAATGACCTAAGATGCTTGATTTTTTGTACTTTTTCAATGCAAATATATGAAAGAAAAGGTGTTGTAAGGATTTCAATCAGGGGAAGAGAATAATATGTATAATATCAGTCCAATATAGCCATAATATCCTTTTCAACACACTTTTGATGCAAATCTATAATGATGACTAGTCAAGCCCTAGTGAAAATGCCCTAAAATATGCAATGTTTCACCGTTTTTCAATCCCAAGACCTAATGAAAGAGGTGGTGTAAGGAATTTAATGAGGTGAAGCAAATAATATCAATTATATCAGTCACATAGAAGCATAAAATCTTTTACAACACACTTAGGATACAAACTAGGCCAAACCCTAGGGCAAAAATAGCAAAAATGTGCAATTTTTTAACCAAATTTTCAATACAAGAGGCCAATAGAAAGGTGTTGTAAATATTTTTAGGAGGGGAATCAGATAATACCCCTGATATCAGCCAATTAGTGAAAAAATATTCTTTACAACATGCTTATAGTGCAAATTTTGAGAGTCGATAAGGCCAAACCTAGTGAAAATCAAGGTTTTTCAAGCCCTAGGTTTAAGATCTTGATGTAAAATGTTCAATATGAATGTCTTGTAATATATTTTATGATGAAAATTAAATGCACTCAGATCTTAAAATTATTTTTAAGCCCTAACATGCAAAATGCAAGTGCAAATCTAATGAAAATTCAATGAAAATGCTAGTTTTTGTTGAAATTTTCTATGCAAAAATGCAAATTTTTGAAATCTAAATGCAAATTTACACTAAAATGCAACACTAAAGCCAAATGAAAATTTGAATGAGTGTATTATATTATTAGAAAAATTTGAAACAAGATTTTACCTACAAACCCTAGATTTTGGAATTATTAGGTTATATGAAAAATGCAAAATTTCCAACAAAACCCTAGAAATTTTATGATGACAATGCAATGCAAGCTATTGAATTTTTGTAATTTTCTGAAATTTAAATCAGATCTAATTCAAAAATTAGAAATTTGATGAAAATTAAATTAATTGATAAAACATGCAAACCCTAAATTGCCATTTTTTTTTCCAAATTTTTCTAATTTTTTAATTTTTTTTAAAGTTTTTCCAATGCAATAAGATGAATGATACTATGAATGAATGAAATAACATGTAAATTTGAAGCACAACACTCAACAAGGTGCAAACAAGTCCAACAACACAGGTTCACCAAAATGTAAAGGGTGGAATTTGGATAGTTGAGTTTTTGGTAGTTTTGTGTATGTATCCTTCTTTCACCCTTTCATTCAAGGACCTAGGGTTGAGTGGCAATGTACTATCATACCATAGGTCACTATGAGATGTAGGGAAACTTGGATTTGTATGATTTTATTATCAATTCTACTCAATTATGCTTAATTATACATCAAAACCCTAATAATGCAAATACGACAACAAACGGACAAATATCAGAAAATGCTGCTACAGAGAGATGTAAAATGACAAATAACTATGCACCTATTTTCAGGGTTTGGAAGGGGAACAGTCAGGGACTAAAGAGTGGGCACCCAAGTCCAATGCCTTGCTTTTTTTTGGGATCTACAAACAAGATCTGCAACTTGTTCCTGTTGTACCAAAGGTTTTCCCGTCACGGAACTTCGAGGACTAATGAGCGGGTGCCCTAGTCTAGGGAGCTATTTTCTTCTCTAATCTGCAAATCCGACACTCTGAGATACCCTCCTGCAACTTCACTTTTCCTATATCCTCAACCTGTAACCTGCAATCATGAAAACTTTGGGAGGGGGTTGTGGTGTTTAGAGGCTTGCCTCAGTCAAGCCCCAGAGAGACATTCAAGTCTTCCAAACACCGTTGTCAGATAGAGAGTGCATGCCCTTGTGAGGCAGAGGCAAAATCCAAATGATAAATGCTCACAAACATAAATGATATCACTTTTTAGTGAAGATCCCATGGGAGGAAGAAGCTCTTCATTCCATGAGGAGATGATTGCTCAAATCTGCAAATACAAACACATAGACAACACAAATTTTCTCTTGCTACACAATGAATGCCTTGAATCACCTTCACATAAACTTGAGAATCCAAATTGCTAGCTGGTAATCATCTAGTTTACAAATGAATGCCTAAACATGCTTATATATGCAAATACAAACAATCCCACCAAGAATTTTGTAATTCAAACTTACCGTGTCGGCATAGGACCCAACTAACAGTCACAAGCCGACACCTAAAATTTGGGACTGACCCAAAATAAGGCATGACTAGGGCATGGGCGCCGAGGTCCTCCCCCCTATTTTGGTCAGGGTTAGGTTCAAGGGATCCTCCTAGGTCCCATTTGTCATTAAACTTAGGGATCATTTTATTGGGATGTCAAATTATGATGCAAGATGTCCTAAATGCAGATAAGAGACCCAGGAGCTAAACCTTATGAGGGAAAAGCCCCCAAGGGGACATTTTTCAATGTTACAGACTTCAAACTTGTTTTTCTTCTTTGGAGCATCTTTTTTCATATGCACTAAGAATTGATTTCATCTTCATTAGCTTATCCATTGAATATGAGTTGAAGGTGTATAGAGCTTGATCCGGACCATAATTGAGGATTTGTTTGAAAGTGTTCTTCAAAGCATCAATGTCCTTCACATCTTCCACAAATGCAATATTTTCATACTGTACATCCATAACATTATTCTTTAGCTGATTCAACTTCTCATTGTATTTATTAATCAAATAATCCCTTATCTTTATAGTTTCTATCCACATCCTTGGTTGCTTTAGGGTGTTCTGATCTAGATTTTTCTAATTTTCTCTTTTACTACCAATTGGTGGTTCATGCTTCTAATTGTAATCAAGTGAGGAAGATTTTGTTCATAAGTCTCCTTTTCATCTTTATAATCTTCAATCAGATCTTTACTCTTTTCCTTCAACAATTTGAATTGATTTGATGAGTCTACAACTTCATCTATCGTCTTACTATGCTGGTCATGCAAATCACTAGTCCAATCTTCATTGGCTTTAGCAACACATTTCATTTTTTCAAGCGTGGATGCTTCCTTCTAAGACATAAAAACTGGAGGAGAAATTGTTCCATATACTACTTGTAATGAAGCAACTAAATGTTTAATATTGTAATGTAGAAAATTGTATACCCTTGCAATTTTACGCTACGTTTAGTAACCATTTTAGTGTTTTGCACCTTCTCTCTACATAATAGGCTAGGTTTGTGTGATTTTGGTCTATTTCTTCTTCTCTTATCAAAAATTCATTATGATGTTTAAATGTCTACATGGTCCTAAGGTGCCTTGTATGAACAAGAGCTAGTTTTATCCAGACCTGAGCACTTTGTGCGGATGTTGGTGCGTCACACTAGCATCCTGTGTCTGTTTGTTGATAGGTATATGTTTCTAGGCATTACAACATGCCTTGGGTGATCATGAGGATTCTTGGTAACATCTTTGGAGGTCACAGAATGACTCCTTGCATGGATTTTTGAGATTCTTCCCTCTTGGAAGAGTATTGGAAGGATTTTGAATTTATTCAAACATTCATTCACTCTCTCTCTCAATCTTGGACACTTTGGATTTCATACAACTCTCTGCTATTTTCTTGTGTGCACTAGACTTCTACATTAGCTATAGATGATTTTTTATGCTCCTTGGAATTGTAAGATCACTTCTATTAGTTCTTGGAGTTTTGGTTCCCTTTGGTGCTCTTTGAGGAGGCTCTCTTCATTGAGGTTTTAAGCTACACTTCATCTTTGAGGTCTTGGAGAGTTTACTACCTATTCTAGGTGATTTACATTGGTGATTTTGTTCCTTATTGCATTAGAATAGTTTCATATCCAAATCAGTATGGTGTAGACCACCATTGTTGTGCTTTGTTTGCTTAGTGTAGACCATTGTTGCATTTCTATTAGGTGTAGACCACCTAGTTATTTTTCATTGCATTGGCTGTGTATTGTGGGTTTCTCTCCCCATAGACCAGGGAAGGAACTATTGTTGTCTTGTTTGTTTATTTACTGAACATTCTTACCTTCCTAGATACACTTAGGACAAGAACACACACATTTCCTTTCGATTTCTACGCTATATCTTGTATCACTGCTTGTGAAGGTACAAATACCAACACTGAGACTTAACTGAGGCAAGTTCGCAAGCAGCCCCACCACTTTTCCTCTTCTTCTTGCAGGTTCCTTGGAGTGGAGATCACATAGCTGCACAGAGGTTTTGTATTACTTCCTTTTGTGATTGTCCTTCTTTATTCTCATTAGTTTAATTGGTTTTCTTTTCATTTTTATTTCAAACAAATATCACTAGGTATAGTGTGTGTTAAGTCGATCCTTACTCCCTATGCTACCCTTACACTTGAGTATGGTGGTTGTCTTGTATCTTGACAATCTAGGAGGTCATTGTCCCATAGGAAATGTACAAATAGAGAATGGAGATTACTCTTCTCACTATAGTCTCATCACTTGGCACACCTAGCTCATAGTGCTCTGGTTGGTGGTAGGATTGTAGATAATATATTAGAAAATGTGCATTATTAGATAAACCTTACATCACTATTGGTTAGTAGATCTATGAAATTGACACATTCATGGATGGAGGGTCCAAATGAAGGACTATCCAACCATGCAATGAAATGAGTCAATACACTATTACACAGTAGAAACTCAATGGAACAATAAAATAATAATATGATCCTTATTAATTATTAGTCATAAACTACAATCTACCATAATGGGTGATGAGGTATAAACAACCTCATTTCTTTGATGAAACAAATAACCCTATTTGCATTGCCCAATCCCCTAGCCTTGCCAATTTGTTTGTTTTTATAAGCAATATTTATCTATTTTTAATAAAATGTTGTACAAATCTTTATTTCCTGAATTGATTGAAATTAGCTCTTAAATGTTGATATAATGGTATGTGGAGTTGGGTAATTGTGCAGGGTTAATGCATGGCCTACATGAAGAGTGGACTTCGTGTAGCTGAGGTCAAAATGTGCTGGAAGTTGAGGGTGCCAGAAATTTTAGGAGTGCATTGATTGAAGACTCTTTTTAAGTTCTGTTATTCCTGTTGGTTATCCAAGACATTATGGCTCCACTCAGAGCCTTTTATATGTTTTAAAAGACACCAGTAGTTATTCTATTTTTCTATTATAAGACTTTTTCAAAATGGCATTTTACCACCATCTAAAATTTAGGAGTTCGAATGTAGTTCGGTTTTTAGTTAGTTGCTCAAAACATGGATATATATATATATATATCATACTATGAATGGATGAAAATTAATCTTTTAGTTTCTGAAAATAGTCCAAGCTATGTACTGTAATTTTTCTATGAATGCAAGTAGTGTTGTTCTAAGTAATTTCTTTTGAGATGTAAAGATATGAGTAGAGTTACCATGTTGTTGTGGCAATGATTGAATGTGATCTAAGTTAAAGACGAATTTCTCCCAAGGGCTAGCCACTTGCGGGATTGTAGAGTAGATAAGTATTTCTGTTTCTGTGGATGTTTCATTTTAGTTCAAGTTATTTTATGTTTTGTATTCTGTTGTGAACATAGAGGGCATGTTGTTTAAGGCATTAGTTCTATAATTTTGTTTGTTCAAATATTTTTGGAGCATCTGCCTTAGTTTAAAACTACTGTTTAATGATAGATGAAAGTTAGAATGTTTGTGCAGTATAGAATTTGTCATCATTCAAGATCAAAGTAAAGTTGCATGTTTGAATTTCTAGCATAGCGTTTATTTGCTTTCTAGTACAAAGTTTGAATGCTTTCTAGGATATCACTACTTTTTAGTTTAATATGTTGTTTAAATTTTTTTTCAAAGGAATTAGAAAATTGTTTCTAAATGAGATATCCAAACAATACTCCCTATTGCATATAGCCTCGGACACTACCCTGGTCGATAAATTGATATTTTTAAACTAAAGTGTTAAGACCTCATGATAGCCTGTCACTTTTTGGCACCATTGCTAGGGACACATGATTTTTTTCTAACTATTATTAGGGAAATGTTTGGAAACCTCTTATAGTAAACATCCAAGAAAAATTGTCATCAAACCTCTCTTTCTGCATGGTCAGGAAATGAGGCCCACACGGAAGATTTATAGCAAAAAGCCCCCCAACAATAGTTCCAACCATAAATGGGGAGGAAGAAGTCTCAATCAAAGAACTAAGTTACAAATTGATCGAGTAGGATCAACCTGAGACCTCCCAAAATACCCCATAAGTTATACCAACTGACCCAATCTTTGAGTAGGTGGTCATTCAGCCAACCAACCTAGTCTTTGAAGAGGAGAACATTCCTTTTGTCATTATGGCTACTAATCACCATAATGACCCTCTCAATGGGAGAGGAGATGGTGATATTCCAAGAAGACCGACATCACGAACCTTTACCTACCCTATTGCTCTCAACGAAGATGACGATGCACCAATGAAAAACATTTCACCATCCATATTACCGACTTTCAGGGGACTTTCCTCTAAAGATCTTGACCAGTTCCTCTTCGAGTTCAAAGTCTTGTGTTAGACATACGACTACAAGTGTTGGAATAAACGAACAATCTCTAATCCAATTTTTAATCATCAAATCACCAAGATATGATACCAATTGGTGAGATACAAGGCTTTGACAACTACAATATAGAAATCTAAAAATTGTATGCAAATCTAAAAATAAGTTTGCCTAATCCTTGAAATACCATGAAACAATTCAACTTCTTTATGATGCTAAAATCAGCCACTCTAACTTGCTTGATAAAACCACCTTAGATGAACTTATAACAACAATGATATCACCATAAGATAGCAGCAACAAAGAGGCACAAATCAACACATAAGAATGCAAGATCTCACAACACAAGGTAGCGATGGAACAAAAGAATAAACACATAACATAGTATTTACATGGAGAAACCCTTGTGGGAAAAAACTCCACCAAGAAGAGAGGCCCAAATTGTATTATCTTCAAAACAAGATTAAAATACATCCACTTCCAATCTCCTCTTCATTCTTCAATCCAGCAGCACCTGTGTATAGAAAATCTCTCACTCAACCTATTACCTGCAAGCAAGTTTTCCTCTCACTATTACTCTACTAAACTTCACTCTCAAGTCTCATATTTATACAAAATGAGTACCCACCAAAGAAAGTTGTGGGAGATGGACAAAATCCAACTTTTCTATCTTGGGATACTCCCAAATCATCTTCTTACAAATTCCCTTACACCTGTCATAGGCATCTTCCCAATATAGGCGCCTAGAACCAAAAATGAGAACTTACAAGACAATAATTGTTGTCATATGTTGTCATAGAATCTCTTACACCTTATGACAATTGTAAGTTGTCATAGATGCTCTTACAAACTTATGACATGTGTCATAATAGCCCAAAAATACATTTGCCTAAGATAGGCACCAAGATTCTCCACCTCACCTCATTTACTATTTACCGAGATTCCTTGAGCAGTAAAAGTAACTCTGTAACAAACTACTGGTGAAACTTGTATATCCCTTATGGGTAATTACAAATTAAAAATAATAAATGGAATAAATACAATATTGGGATTTACAAGGTTAATGGCACCTTATCCCAACAACAAGAATGATAACCAAAAACTTAAACTCTTTCCCTTCACTCTGAGAGACACTGTAATGCGTTGGTTCATGGGATTAGTCTCTGGATCAACAACTACATGGGATGAAATGGAAACTAGCTTTTTAGACAAATACCAAAGTTATTTCAGAGTTAGTGATAGGAAAGAGGAATTGTTCAAACTAAGACAAAAAGAAGATGAAAGCCTGGAAGATTACCTTGATAGGTTTATCTTTCTAACCAAACAATTTGGTGAAGAAGCCATAAGTTCATAAATTTTAAAGACTATATTTCTCAAGGGACTTGATGAAGATGATAGGAGGAGCTTATATTTAATGGGAAAGGGAGATGTGTCCCAACTTGAACTTGGTGATATCTCTGAGTTATGCCAGAATTTTTCCCATACTCAAGGAGGTATCTGAAAATCTAGCCTTCTAAGGAGTTCAAATGAAATAGGTAAACTGTGAGAGGAAACAACAAACTAGAAGACTGACATTCTTGTTCAGTTGAACACCACTTTGGATGGAATATAGGCCAAAATGTGTAATCCTAATACTTTATCTATCTATTGCCCTAGGTGTCGAAACAAGCATCTGTTAAGAGAATGTCCTTTGGATAAGGCTGACAATTGCCAAATTTGTGAAAAGAGTCATGCCACTGATCAATGTGAAATTATGAATGCAATCAAGAATTCTAAAAATTGACCATCTCACAATGAGGAGGAAATCAATTTTGTGGGTCAAAGACCTGGAGGAAATTTCTCCTATGGTCAAAACTCCAACCCTACAAGGTGACCTCCAAACAATTGGAACAATACATAGTGGAAAAATCCTTGGCCCTTAGCACCACCTGGTTGGGGATCTTACCCACCTTGGGGACCACTTGAATGGATGAACCAAGCTTGGGGAAATCCCCAATGGCCAAATCAGCAATGGCATCCTCACAATCAACCCCCACAATGGACCAAGCCACCAAATCAATTCTATAATGGTCCAAGATGAATGTCAAATCCACAACAGAAGTTTCTTACGGCTCCTCAGAACCCTCAACAGAATGAACAAGTTAACCAACCACCACTACCGGCACAACCTGTTCCTAATCCCAAGAACATGTGTCAAAATGCCCTAGTATATACTGCTAATCAGGATAACATGGCAGGGGTTAATTATATCTATTGTGGAAACCTCCAACTGAGGTTAGGGAAAACACTTATCAACCTACCATTGTTGAAATCATAGAAGACCCAAATGAGGAACTTAACAAAAAAACCAAAAACTCTTCTTGTACCTACAGAGCGTGACCTCAGGAATAATCAAGAGGAATCATCCCCACCACAATTTCAAGTAACTTCACCACCTACCATAGAACCATCTCAAGAAGAAGTTGCCAAGCGACCATCAACCACTCTAGAAAAAGATCCTATGCTAAGAAAGAAAACCTAGGCACCTTTTTCGGAACGTCTCAAAGCAATTGTTCCAAGAAACCCTCCAGAAGTATCATTGTCTAACGAAACTGCTTTGATGCAAGAAATTAAACGACTCCATATCGAGATTCCCTTGTTACAGGCAATTAAAGAAATTCCTGAACTAAACTAGCTAGTTAAATAATTGTGCATTAAAACACCAGGAAGGAAACTAAAACAGATTAATACGGTGCACATCAATGGATATCTAGCTGACCTTCTAGCTAGAAAAATTGTAACCCTAAAATATGGTGACCCAGGTAGTCCACTTATAACAATAACAATTAATAAGGTAGCAATACCTAATGCACTGGTGGACTTAGGAGTAGTCATTAACGTTAATTATGATAGTGGATGTTATGGAAAAACTTGGACTCATTGATTTACATCCCACAACTACCATATTACAAATGGAAAATCATTCCATAGTCATCCCCAAAGGTGTCTTAGAAAATGTCCTTGTTAAGGTTGACGACTGGGAATATCTAGTAGACTTCCAAATTCTCCAATCTATCACACCCAAGGACAGTTACCTAGTAATACTAGGTAGACCATGGTTATCTACAGTTGTAGCCGAGATTGACTATAGAGCAGGAGGAATGATCATTTCACAGGGTCCCAAAAGCAAGTTACATTTAAGTCTATATCCTCTTGCTCAACCCACAGAGCATGACCAAGTTTAGGTTGATGAATCAGATGAATTTGACAAATAAGAGAATCTAGCTTCACTTGCTATGGTAGTTATTAAACAACATGGTGAAGAATTAGAAGATGAATTAGAAAACATCCAAGACCTCTCCTTGGACTCATGTGATGAAGAGATTGAGGTGGAAGAGATTTTGGGACATCCAATTCACATTGTCGACCAAGACAATGATTATACCAACTTCACAACCTGACCTTGTCCCCTGGCGAATATCATTTTGAAAACAGATCACTTCTTTGAAGATATTGCCAAACTCCATAGAACTATACCTCATAGTTGTCCTCTCAATACTTTAACAAAGGAAGTTCACACTGTCACCTCCAATTACCCTGGGACCAAGACTATCATGTTACTACCAGGAAAGACTTTAAATATCAATAGATGGTTGACAGAATCTGATGAGCTCAAATTATTTGATGTTTTGATGAATAGGTCCAAAGGTTTTTCTTGGGACTATACATACATGAGAGGAATTCACCTAAGTGTCTATACCCATCATATCTATACCGAAGATGTTAGACTGGTCCATCAACCACAACAAAGACTCAATCCTGCTCTCAATGATATTGTCAAAACTTAAATTTAGAAACTTTTACAAATAGGATTTATTTATCCTATCTCAGATAACAAATGGGTTTCACCCTTGGTAGTAGTGCCAAAGAAAAATAGGAAATGGAGAGTGTGTGTTGACTACTGAGAACTCAACAAAGCAACCTGGAAAGATTATTTCCCACTACCCTTCATAGATCAAGTTCTGGATAATCTAGTAGGAAGGAAGTATTTTTCATTTCTGGATGGGTTCAGTAGATATAACCAAATACAAGTGGCAATGGAGGACTAGGACAATACTACTTTCACCTGTCCTTGGGGAACATTCACCTATCAGGTTCTTCCCTTTGGGCTATGTAATGCTCCTGCCACATTCTAGAGAGCCATTCTGGCTATCTTTGCTAAACTTGTAAATGATTGTGTAGAAGTCTATATGGATGACTTCACAGTCTATGGTTCCACTTTTGATGAAGGCCTCAAAAATTTGGATAGAGTATTGCAACGATATGAAGATCATCAATTGTCTCTAAGCCATGAAAAGTGTCTAATAATGGTAAAACAAGGTATAGTGCTGGGACATCATATCTCAGCTGAAGGGATAAAGGTTGACCCTAAGAAGATTGAAGTAATACAACAACTGGAAATCCCAAAGAATCAAACCGATGTTAGAAGTTTCTTAGGACATGCTGGTTATTATTGGAAGTTCATAGAAAACTTCAATAAGATTACAGCTCCCATGTTCTCTCTTCTGTAGAAAGACGTGGATTTTGTCTGGACAAAAGAGTGTCAAATATCCTTTGATATTATTAAATGAAATCTTATCTCAGCTCTAGTCCTATGGGGACCTAACTAGAAACTTCCCTTCCATATTTATGCTGATGCTTCCAATGATGCTATTGGAGCAGTGTTAGGTCAAGAAGATGAAAATGGAGGAAAGTACGCTATATATTTCATTAGCAAAAACTTGAGTCCCACTGAATGAAATTACACCACCACAGAGAAGGAATTTCTAGCAATAGTTCATGCAATAAACAAATTCTGACATTACATCACAGGATACAAAGTGACTGTGTTCATAGACCATTCAGCTATCAAATACTTGATGAACAAACCCTCAGTAAATGGGAGAATAATCAGATGGTTATTACTTCTCCAAGAATTCAATGTGACCATAATGGATAAGCCTGGGAAATTCAATGTAGTTGCAAATTTTCTATCCCAAATAAAGCAAGATAATGGAGATTGTACTCCTGTACAGGATCAATTTCCCAATAAAAATTTATTCATTGTCTCCATTAAAACACCTTGGTTTGCAGACATTGCTAATTACTTAGCCACCACTGAACTTCTCCTAGACTTTACATCAAAACAAAAGAAATGCCTCATTCAGGAAAGTGCTCACTTCAAATGGATTAATGGCATGTTATTCCAATATGGGCCTGACTTGGTCATGCAACGTTGTGTCAGACTAGATGAAACCTACAACATCCTCAGAGCTTGCAATGACGATCCATCTAGTGGACACTACTCTGCCAAGAGGACTTCCCATAAAATCTTAGGTGCAGGATACTATTGGCCCTCTATGCACAAAGATGTGAAGAACTATGTTCGTTGTTGTAATGAATGCCAACAAGTGGGAAGACCTACGACATCCAACAAAATGCCTCTGCAGCCATAGGTGGTTTTTGAATCATTTGAGAAGTGGGGATTGGATTTCATTGGTCCTATAGATCCTCCTTCGCAAGGAAAAGAATATATTCTAGTCTGTATGGACTATCTTACCAAATGGGAAGAAGTCCAAGCTCTGAGAGTTGCTAGAGAAGAACAGGTTGCAAATTTTCTGTATAACAGAATTTTTCTCAAATTTGGAGCCCCTAGATCAATTGTCACAGACCAAGGACATCAATTTATGTCTAAGGTTTTATTAGCTTTTACTGATCATTTCCAGGTAAGCCATAAGAATTCATCTCCCTATCACCCACAAGCAAATGGTCAAGTAGAAGTGACTAATAGGGAGATCGAAAACATCCTAACAAAAATAGTTTCATCCGGTAGAAAGGACTGGGCCAAAAAATTGCCTGAAGTTGTTTGGGCTTACAACACAACTTGGAAATCCACCATTGGTCTTACTCCTTATGAATTGGTCTTTGGGAAAAAACCTCTTCTGCCCATTGAATTTGAACTTCAAACTCTTAGAATAGCAATGGAGTTAAATTTAGACCTTGATTGGGCTTAGGTAGAGAGAGTCTTGCAGCTTAATGAACTAGATGAACTCCACTTAGAAGCTATTCATCAAACTGAGCTAGTTCAACAAAAATGAAAGGTCTAGCATGATAAACACATCAAGGAAAGAGAATTCCATGAGGGAGATTGGGTGTTGCTATTTGATTCTCAATACAAAGACCAGAAGGGCAAACTCAGAACTCATTGGCTGGGTCCATACGAGATTTCTGAGGTATTCCCAAATAGAGAAGTACAACTCAAGCCCATTGATGGTGATTCTCAAACTCTCTTAGTCAACTCAGGATCTACCATAAACCTGTTAACAAAGAGGAGTTTACTCAACTAGTAGAAATGCATGAAGAAACTCAATGTGTTGATTATGCTTTGGCAGAAACAATATGATAAGTGAGTAAAAAAAACAATTTTTGTGTGTGTATATGCATTTAGGGAACAATTATCCATATATTCATCTTTGTACTTGCCTAAATTTCATCACTATTTTTTAGGGTTTCATCTCTGAAGAAGTGTTACAAATTCCAGCGCATCTCTCGATGATGCTCTGAAATTTGTTGTCTGAATAGATCCATACCCTCGTCATGTTCCTACATTCTGGCTGCATCTTTCACGATGCTCCAGAACTTTGTTCCTGCATTCCGGTTGCATCTTTCAGCGATGCTCTGAAACTTTGTTCATGCATTCCGACTGCATCTTTCATCCATGCTCTGGAACTTTGTTCCTGCATTCTAGCTGCATCTTTCAGCAATGCTCCAGAACTTTGTTCCTGCATTCTAGTTGCATCTTTCAACGATGCCCTGGAACTTCGTTCCTTTAGCCTGGCTGCATTTTTCAACGATGCTGCAGAATTTTGTTCATATCTTGCATATATATTCCTTTGATATCTTCCTCCACCATTGTGAACTTGTGATTTCCTTCTGTGAAAATGTTCCTACATTCTTAAAAGCACACCATTGTCACCTCACAATCCTTCACGATAAGCCATCATGAGTTTGTCATTCCCTACCATAATAAATAGTGTTATTATGGCAACTTGTCGTCATAATAAATTCTGCCACCCCATTATCATGTCATAATAAATTCTTTCCATCCAAATCTAATGGTACCACCACCTAAGATGCTATTATGTCAACAAAAACAAGCGACTTTCAAATCAATAATGGAACGGAAGGTACATACATTTTTTATTTTAAATAGATAGTTTATTGTGAATAAAAATAGATAAATTGGCACGAACCCATTTTCTTTTCCAAATTTGGCAAATGTGTGAACTGTTTCTTCACAAGAGAAGGTGACGGCTCATTCACTCTATCCCATGCAATGTCATAATTAACTACTGAAAAGCCAAGTACCCTAAATCAATTCTTGTCTTATCAACATTACCGAAGTACAAGTGGCCTCAAAACTTGCATTTTCTTTAATTTACCTATTAGTTGCTTGAGCATTTTTATCACTTTGGGTGCCACGATATTTCAGTAGTCATTGAGCAATATTATCAGTAAGAAATAGAATGGGAGGAGCCAAACGCAAGTCTGAGCCAGCTTCACCAGAAAAATTGTTGGCATTAAGAAATATTTTGGAGTTGTTTCAAAGGGTAGGATGGATGGAATTTATAAAGAAATTTGAGGGACACCATGTGCAACTAGTCAATGAATTTGCCAAGAACTTTGCAGACAGCCAGTCAATTGTGCGCCGGAATAAATTCAAGGTGAGTTCTTGAATTATCTCTAAATTATCTAGTATTGGGAATGAAGGTGTTAATTTGTCAGAAACCACAAACATTTCCTATCAAAAAAGGATAGAACTTTTTGCACGGGAAGGGGAACCTCACCCATTATTAGTGGTAAACACCTGGGGGCAAAACAAGGGATTTCACAAAATGTCTGTTGTAGAACCATGGAAAACAACAGTTACATAGATTATTAAGTACTTCACATGTGAAGGGCAATGCACCATTGTAGTTGGTCCTCCCTTTTGGATGCTCATTCATCTACACCATGGATTAGAAAACCCTAAATTAAGGGTTAACATTCTTGCCTTCCTCCATGATTCCCTTGTTAATATGATAGAGTAGTTCAAGATAGGGTCTATTCCTTTGAAACATCATGGTCTTGTTCATTTAATTTACAAATATCATTTCCATAAGAAAAGAATACTAGATGTAAAATGACAAAAGTTTTTGCAAAAAATTTTGAACCCTGAACCCTCAAGACAGTTTGAGGAAGGTGAGTCATCCAGTATAGCAACCCAAAATGTGAGAGAACTCTCCCCTATGCCTCAAGGTGACAGACAAGCCCCTGGCAACGAAGCCCTGGAAAATCTAGTAAACCTCTTAGACCCTGGAGAAAGGCCTAAACCACATAATGTACCTAAGACCCCAGAAAAATGTGAAAATGTAGATTTAGCAAATTCAGAGGAGGAATATATTCAGCCCCATAAAAGGCATAAGAGGCCCAAAATGAAATTGCAAAAACCTCCTCCTCCAAGAAGAAGCAAATGGTTGGCCGCTAAATCTAGCTATGTCGTAGCCTGTGAATTGTCCCTTATTCCCAAGAAAAAGAGGCAAGAAAGGCAACCTTGTGAAAAAGTAACCCAACCAGATGAGAATGTATCTCAGACATATGAAAATGTAACCCAAACCATGGAAAGCAGTAAACCCCCTGAATCGGGACAAAGAACTGACCCATCTAGGGAAGAATGTAAAAAGAAATAGGAGAGGAAACCAGTGAACAAGTGCCTAATAATGTCCTAATTGAAGAAGAGGAGGATCATGAATATGAGGCTATAGAAATAATTCCTTCATCACAGCAGCTAGTAAATGTCCAGGGAATTGATACAGTGCCTGAGGTGAGACAATTGTCTCCTTTAAATAATGTTGGTAACATCAAACAAGGTCCATTAGAAGCCATTGATGAAGGACATGTGTCCGTAAGTGAAACATAAGTTTTTATTTCCCCCCTTTCCACAGATGTAGAGGATAACAAAAATGAGTATGACACCTAAAATAGAGAAATTAAAAGCAGAAATCATGCAGTTGAAAAATAATATATAAATGAATGAGGAACAGATAAATAGACAACAACAGGAAATAAATAAATAGATAGATCTTTTGGAACAAAAGGATCAAACCATCAGAGAACTGCGATCCCAATTACAACAAATTGAAGAAAGAGATAAGAATTGTCTAGCTAGTCTATCTAAAAAAGATAGAAAAATTAAGGATTTAACCTTCAATTTGGAACAGTGTCTGAAAACATTTGCAGAGGAGCAGGAAAAACAAAAATTAGAGCTAAATAAAGCTGTGAGTAGAACTGTTGAATTGGAACAAGATTTACAGGAAGTCAATGTTAGACCAACTATGGAGTCAAAGGAGGTTCAAACTGAGCCAACTAAGATGGAATGGTTTCAAGTCCATATTCCTCCCATGATGACCAAGTGGATGGAGCAATGCTATTTCCTAAGACAATCTGGGGCTGAAAATGCTAGACTTAAGAAGGAAATGGTATTGTTAAAATAATTTTATGATAGATTGTATTAGGCTAAAATGGATGCATTTAAAATTGGAGAACTATTGCTGGCTTGTAGGAAACCATCTAGATTGTATTCAATGTTCCTTAATGAGTAGCTATTAAGGTGGAAGCTCCTAAGAATCTCTTGCAACTTACCACATGACCCAGATGATCAGCAGTTCCTAGAAGCATTTCAGGAAGCATCTCCTATGCAGAAAAAAATTGTTATGTGAATTTTTCATTCATAATCTGTTTCTTGAAAAACATAATGATTTCTTCATTAATCTGTTTGTGGGCGAAGTTCAATTAAGGGCATTTATGTCAAACATGCAAAATTAGATTCAGTGGCAGGACAAGACTAGGGAATATCTCCATGCAGAGAGGACTGTGGGATTACACATGAGATATCCTAATCAGAAACCTTTTGCTTTTAAAGCCCAGTTCTGAAGAATTAAGAATTATGAACATATGAAAGAGAAATACAATGAAAGTATTCGGATCTACTTTGAAGACTTCAATATTAATGGACCACCATTGATTGACAGAGCTTGGAGTGCTTGTCAACAAAGATATACCCCTATGCCTATGTATTTGAAAAGGAGAGAAATGATTTCCCCTACCAACCTTAGATGGTCATACAAAAGAGCTGAGGCATTGACATAGATTCTACAACAAATAAAAAACTAAGTGGATAGGGATGCATTATAGGCCTCCACTACTTTTACAGCCAACCCCTGCAGTCTTAGTGGTTATAGAACATGATCCTAGAGATTTAAATACTCGGCAGATGAGAATCAAACTACACAAGGGTTTTTTGAAGGTCCCTAATCATATTGATGAGGAACTAGATGAAATATATGATCTAAGTGCAAAGTTTGATTAATTAAATAGGAAAAGAGAGGCAGAAAGAAAAAGGATTCATCAAAGAGCAGGAGGACCTGCTCAAGGTTAGGAATGGGAGGATGATGAGATATAAACAACCTCATTTCTTTGATGAAACAAATAACCCTTTTTGCATTGCCCAATCTCCTAGCCTTGCCAATTTGTTTGTTTTTATAAGCAATATTTATCTATTTTTAATAAAAATTGTACAAATCTTTATTTCCTGAATTGATTGAAATTAGCTCTTAAATGTTGATATAATGGTATGTAGAGTTGGGTAATTGTGCAGGGTTAATGCATGTCCTACGTGAAGAGTGGACTTTGTGTAGTTGAGGTCAAAGTGCACTGGAAGTTGAGGGTGCCAGAAATTTTAGGTGTGCATTGATTGAAGACTCTTTTTAAGTTCTGTTATTCCTGTTGGTTATCCAAGACATTATGGCTCCACTCAGAGCCTTTTATATGTTTTAAAAGACACCAGTAGTTATTCTATTTTTCTGTTACAAGACTTTTTCAAAATGGCATTTTATCGCCATCCAAAATTTAGGAGTTCGAATGTAGTTCAGTTTTTAGTTAGTTGCTCAAAACATGGATATATATATCATACTATGGACGGATGAAAATCAATCTTTTAGTTTCTGAAAATAATCCAAGCTATGTACTACAATTTTTTTATGAATGCAAGTAGTGTTGTTCTGAGTAATTTCTTTTGAGATATAAAGATCTAAGTAGAGTTACCATGTTGCTGTGGTAATGATTGATGTGATCTAAGTTAAAGATAAATTTCTCCCAAGAGCTGGCCACTCACGAGATTGTAGAGTAGATAAGTATTTCTATTTCTATGGATGTTTCGTTTCAGTTCAAGTTATTTTATGTTTTGTATTCTGTTGTGAACCTGCAGGGCGTGTTGTTTAAGGCATTAGTTCTACAGTTTTGTTTGTTCAAATATTTCTGGAGCATCTACCTCATTTTAAAACTACTGTTTAATGATAGATGAAAGTTAGAATGTTTGTGCAGTATAGAATTTGTCATCATTCAACATCAGAGTAAAGTTGCATGTCTGAATTTCTAGCATAGCGTTTATCTGCTTTCTAGTATGGAATTTATATGCTTTCTAGTGTAGAATTTACATGCTTTCTAGTACAGAGTTTGAATGTTTTCTAGGATATCACTGCTTTTTAGTTTAATATGTTGTTAAATTTTTTTCAAAGGAATTAGAAAATTGTTTCTAAATGAGATATCCAAACAATACTCCCTATTGCATATAGCCTCAGACACTACCTCAGTCGATAAACTGATATTTTTCAACTAAAGTGTTAGGATCTCACAACAGCCTATAAATGGGCTTCTATCATGCTAGGCTTCATCTATTTGATTACAAAATACACAAATTATAGAATTCAAATGATATCTTAATTTCTACACACTCAAACTCTCTCACTCACTCTATCCTTTCCCTTGCCAAAATTCCTTGTTTTCAAATTATTATCAACAATATTTATATAGCAATCTCAAGCCTTAGAGATGATCATTGTCAGTTTCAATGTGGCACAAAGCTCAATGCCTTATGAATCTGTAATTGACCAAACATGAAGTGGAATCTCCCAAATTGAATGTGGTGATTATGGGTTGATGAATCTTCATGTGGTTCACACCATAAGCACTTATGAGTCTTGTAGATACCCAAAATCATTGAACGTGCTTTAATTGCTAAAGGCACTATCACTATTTTTAGAGATAACAAAGACAATCCACAAAACTTTGACGATAAATCTCACTTTTGGAACAAGAACAAGAATGTTGTCAATGATGGTGTTGTAGACGCAAAGAATATACAAACAATGAAAGCTCCTTTTAACATTCAAGACACATCTTCAGCAACTCAACCTTTTCAATGAACTCGACAATGACAAACTTCAAATCCTCGACGACAATTCACACCATTAGCAGAACCTATGGAAGTTATCTTTCAAAAGCTTCTCCAAGTAGGAGATATCATGTTACCGGATGCACCACCCAATGGTGAACCACTCTTCAAAGCTCCTTGGTACAAAGAAAATGAGTATTGAGATTATCATAGAGTCAAGGGACATAAAACAAATGGTTGTATGCACTTAAAGCATGTTATTCAAGATTGCATTGATCAAGGTTTAATAAAAATCACACCTCCAACAACACAACCTACATAGCAACTGACATCGAATTATGATCTAGATGCTTTCAAGAATCCACTTCCATCTCATGACAAACCAAGTAACCCTCATGCTGGAAATGCCATTCAATATAACTATGAATCATCCACTATTGGCCGCATTGACCATGCTTGCATTTCTACTATTACTATCCAAGGCAAAGCACCTGACTGCGCTGTGACTACCCGAAGAGGTTGCATTACCATTCAAGGAGCACCTGTCCATCCTCCTCGACCGTCTTCTAGCTACAACATCCTTGATCACCTTGGCAAAACACCTGCACATATTTCCATTCTCGAGTTGCTTCGCATATCCCCTGCCCACAAAGCTATCCTGGAGATCTACAATAATGCTGATGTTAGGGAGAGGCAAATCATCCTTAGGACAAGCCTTATTAAGATCTCAAAAATCAGTACAACAACGGATGCCCCTAGTCACTTTTTTCACTGGTACCAAGTGTGACACCCATTGAGGATAATCTATTAGTCGAATAAATCCCACATCCAGGAGTTTCTTCAGTTCTGCTTTGACAAGTAATGTTATTTATGGATGCATCTTTCTCAATTTCTATCTTACTAGTTTCACATCTGGATATACTACAAGGTGATGAACTACAAGAGTAAGATCCAGCCCAAGGATATTAGTGTAAGTCCATGCAAAGTTGATGTTTCTTTGTTTGAAGAAATTTAAGAAGGTTTCTTGCTTTGTTGGTGTCAATGATTCAGCTTGATATGTGATCCTAGGCTCGCTTTCCATTCCAAGATTCATTTCCTTCGATTGTTCTACCAAAATAGGAGATCTTTCTTGATAAAATTTAGGTACTTCAGGGAGGTCCAATCTCTCATCCTTTGGCGTCTCATAGAGGTTTTCACTAGAGGATACGTCCTTTATTTTTACTTTTTTATCATCTGAAAGCGCCATAAAGTGGTTTTCGCCAGGGGATGTCATTTTTATTTTTATATTCATCATTTTTTGACTAAGAGATTGGGTGGTCTCACCAATGTAAGTAGTAGTGTTAAGTTCCATGATATATCCTACTTTATGATCTCCCAAAGGAATATGGTTTCTTACTCCCATGAATTCAGTGAGAGCTTCATCGTTTTGTATGACATCCAAAATAGGTGGTGCCGTTTGGTCCCAATCGAAAAGTTGTGGATAGACTAAAGGTAGTTCATTGGTTGTGGATGGCATGGAGGATAATGTGAAGATGGTACAAATGGATGATTCAAAAAGTTTAGCGAAATCAGAGGAGTCAGAACGATACTCTTCATCATTGTCATTGATTACTGGGAAGGCCTTGGCATCCTCCGCAAAAGTACACTCACATTCCGAAGGTGACAGTTCTAATATTCCATACCCTAACCCTTAGAAATAAAAATGTCCCTTGGCTTGAATTGGTTCAATGATCCCTGGTTTATGCAAGCCGAAACCCCCTTGTCCCTTGTATCCCATTTTCTCAAGTATTCAGGAGCCTTTACCATAAATTTCTAATGGTAGAGTCAGGAGTTCTTGATCTTCTTCATCTTTGTATAGCCACAAGGATACATCTTCTAAGACATATTGTTCCATAAGATGTTTCTTTTCAAAGGTTGGTGTTGGTTTGCACTTGATGACTATAGTAGAGACTTCATTTCCCTTAGGAGTGTCGTATGTCTTAGGGGATGGCGGTAGAAGTCCGACACAAAAGAAAGCACCATGTAAGTCGTATTCACCACATCCCTTATCACTTGCCTTGATCTTGATCTTAGGGTGAGGGGTGGATTGTGACATTGATGGCAAATCGGCAGGATCAATGGAAGCGGAAGATGATCGGGTCTTGGAAGGTGTCGCGACAGGATGATTATAGGGATAGAAAGTACGATCATGTCCTTCCAAGAAGTTGCAGTATTGAAAGGGGCATGGATCAGCATAAATAGTAATCTTAGTGTTATTGTGTGGGAACTTCAGGCATTGATGGAAAGTGGAAGGGACGGCTTGCATAGCATGAATCCATGGTCAACCAAGAAGAATGTTGCAGAGAAGATCAAGGGACTTGGCACTTTGTCTCCAAAATTTTTGGTCCTACTTGAATAGGGAGTTTGATAGTCCCTGGAGACAATCTTTGTGTTGTCATAACCTTTGATAGTGATGCATTAGTTCACATTTACGATCACATTAGAATATCCCAAGTGTTTTAATAATTTTAGATTGCACAGATTTAGGCCGAAGCCACCATCTATTAAAACCCTTTTTATGATGTGTTTATGGACTAGGACTTCGATGTGTAATGCTTCATTATGAGATGCGTTAGGTGTGGAAAGATCTTTTTCTAAAAAGGTAAGGTGATGAGGTTCAGTGAGATGGGCTACCATAGCTTGGAATTGTTCCACATTTAAGTTAGTAGGGACTTGTGTTTCCATCAAGGATTTATCAAGAATTTCCTTATGAAGTGGCGATGTGCGAAGGAGCTCAAGAATCGTTATTTGGGTAGGTGTCTCTCGTAGATGATCTAGGAGTTGTATTTATATGCAGGTGAATTGGAAGGTGTGGATGACGAAGGTTGATCAACTACAAATGGTTGATTAGTGGAAGTGGCACCACAAATGGTTACGCGACCACGGCGGGTTGTGATAGCACAATTAGGGGTTTGGGGTTTGACTCGGATTGTAAAAGTGTTGACATGGTTAAAGGATTCTTCTATTTGGCATTTTGGCAAAGGAACAACATGGTATGTTTGATTGGCTGATGAAGATACTTTTCCTTTGTTATGGTCAGGGAGGGGGTCCTTGTATGCTCCCAAGTTTGCATTTGGAGGTGGATTTGAAGAGTCTTGGAGGGTGACCTTGCCTGCTTCTATGAGATCTTGTATGCGATGTTTTAATCTCATGCAATCTAATGTTGGATGTAATTTAACATGGTGGCATTCACAAAATGCATTATCATCAAACCACACAGGCTTAAATTGACTTTCATTGTAAGGTCGAATGGGTGGAAGTTGCAATAAATTTCCCTTCACACATCTATCTAAAATATCCACAATGGGTTCTCCCAAAGGAGTAAATCTTCTTCTAGGGCAATTTTCTTGTCTTGGAGGCCCCTTAGGTATGCTTACATTATTACTTGAGATGTTTAATGGGGAATTAGTTTGGATATTTTGGACAGCTTTTGTATCTGTTACTCCATCATTAAGAGAATTCTTATTTTTGTTCCAAAAGCACAGTTTGTCACTTGTTTGAGCATTATTGTTGTTGTTTGTGGTAGTGTTGTTGTTGTTGTAATTGTTCTTGTTGTTGTCATATAGTTTTATCGATCCTTTAGCGACAAGGGCTCTTTCAATAGTTATTCCCTTTTCAATGACTTCTTCAAAAGTTGAGGCACAAAACACTTGCAAGTGAAATGCTAATTCGGGATTCAAATTGGTGACAAACATGGTCACGAGTTGTTTTTCAAGAATTTGCCATGGTAACTTGCTTGCCAAAGCTCTCCATCTTTGTAAAAAGTTTGCAAATGGTTCCCCATTATTATGTTTAGTGTTACAAAGATCTGCCATAGAGATTTCATGTTCACAATTGTAGGAGAAATGAGTTATGAATTTGTCTGCAAGTTCTTCAAATGATTTGATGCCGGGGGGAGATGTGTAAACCATTCAGCGGCTTCTCCACTAAGGCTTTTGGGAAAAAGTCTCATTAAGTAAGTGTCTTCTTGAGCAACTTCAAGGCAAGCGAAGTAGAATTCCTGCAAGTGATCCTAAGGGTCTCCCTTTCCCTTAAATTTGTCAAATTTCGGCGTTTCAAAATGTTTAGGGAAAGATGGCATATATAAATTCTTGTCAAAAGGATAAGGACATATTTCCTCAAGAGAATAGTGCTTCTTCTTAAGTTCTTTGCCCTTTTCCACTATTTGTTGGACCATTTCGATTGTGAGAGGTTTTTGTGGGGTGGAATTGTTTTGAACAAGTCATTGAAGATATGGTGGCAACCACGCATCTTGCTCTTGTTAGTTTGTGTTGGCATTTTGTCATTGCAAGTTTGGGTTTCAATTGTCTTGTGCTATGGAAATGGTTGCGTCATTGGAAGTGTTTAGATTTTGTTGAGAAAGAAATTGTGATATGAGGGCGAAGGAGTTAGGATCATTGGATGGTAAGGTTATGGAAGCATTTACGTTTGGGGTGTTTCTAGGGATAGTGAGGGTGATTTGTGGCGTGGATGGTGCAGTGGCTCCAAGTCAAATAAGGTGATCCAAAAACCTAGTGGGATCTAACTTAAGAACTCTATCCAATAAATCCATAGTCATAGTGTCTTGTAGGAAATCTTCAACCTCTTGATCGAGTACATGCGTTGTGTTGGGTGAATGTGGAGATTGAACTATGTTGTCATGGGGGGTATTCTTGTCATTAGTTGGTTGGATTCCAATTTTGATTCCAATAGTCTTTTGGTTGATATGAGGCATTCCACTTTCAAAAGATCCCATTTCTTGAAGTTTTCTAACTTGTAACCTTGTCAAGGGCATTCAATAATGTTGGGGTGAGTTTGATTATGAGATGAAAATGGATTTGATGTTTTGGGAAGAAAGACCTTAGAGATCAATTTGTAAGTAGTTGGACCCAAAGGAGAACAATGTTTAGGAATGAAGTGGATGGAAAAAAAAAATTAAGGTTAAAGGATGATATTTGTGATGGGTTTGGCTAAAGATATGATGTTGAATGTTCGATAATGATTTAGGACTAAAAGGGTGAGCTTGGATAAAAATCTAGATCTTTTAGGTTTTGTTTCAAGGATGATTCCATCTACTTCAAGGTAGACTAATGACCTCAAGGCAAAGGATAGGATAATATTTTACTTGATGATAGACTAATGATCTCCAAATAAAATAGGGATTATGATGGATAAAAATTATAAGGGTACCAAAAGGTAGCTAATCTTTGAGTACCTTACAAACTAGGGTAGGATGAGATCTAGATTAAATCTTTTGCACACAAGTTTGGTCCAAGGTTGATGGATTAGTAGGATAAAATGTGGGAATGGCTAACAGGTAATTTGGATAAGCGTGAGTGGAAAATGATTTTTGGGAATCGAATGGTTAAGGATAGAGGGTCCAACAAATCAAAATATCTTTCTTTAAGGTCAAGATGAGATGGGTGAATGGATTGAAATGATGAAATGAAAGGATGGATGGGACAAGGTCTCAAAATATTTTTGGGATTTTCTAAGTATTTGGATTTTTTTTTGTGGATTTTCTAAGGTTTTTGATTGATTTTTTTTGGATTTTCTAAAGGTTTTTGATTTTTTTAAATTTTCTAAAGGTTTTTTATTTTTTTGTGGATTTTCTAAGGTTTTTGATTTTTTTTGAATTTTCTAAAGGTTTTTGATTTTTTTGTTGATTTTCTAAGGTTTTTTGAGAATACAAAATGTCTCTTGGCAACAAACACAAAGCAAACACTTCACACAATGGGAAATTTATTTTGATGTAATATTTTTGTGTTTTTTAAATTTTTGAAAACAAGCACAACTAAGGCGAAGGCAAGGACAATATTTGTTGAATCCTCTAGATGCGCTTATTCAAAG
This sequence comes from Cunninghamia lanceolata, assembly GCA_027924645.1. NCBI lineage: Eukaryota > Viridiplantae > Streptophyta > Pinopsida > Cupressales > Cupressaceae > Cunninghamia > Cunninghamia lanceolata. Next base: position 14,224,693 of record BSBN01001152.1, on the reverse strand, counting down.
TGAATAGCTCCAGGATCTTGGTAGCACCGACTCCCCTCCACAGCACTCACTTCTGATACGTACCAAGTTCTAGGTTTCCCAAGGCTCATCCCCCCACCAAACCTTAGGATTGTCCCTGCTATCTCGGCTAAGAACCGCAAGAATCAGGGCAGCTTCAAAGGTTACCCTTCTGTGTCAACAAATAGAGGGATTTGGGCTACTAAAACAATGGTTCATAGTGGGTGAACATCTGGGGGATCGACATGATACGAGCATCCGACAAACTACTTAAGGTTCTAACTAACTCTACTAGGAGTGTCATATACCAAAAGGTACTACTTCATTTCAAGTTAGCATCGAATGGTATATGCTAATACCAATTTGGACTTGGATTTCGCCTTATCCTAATTTACATATAGCAGACTAGATGAAAGTACCGCTTGGGGTCGCCAATGAGTTCTCCGTACGGATGTGTCTCAAGGGCAAGCCCACGTCCTAAAAAAAAGAAGAGAATAGAACCGTTTCTCTTACACCCAAGATCCTTTTGCAAGGCGAGGGGAGAGGATACTTCGATTCTAACCCTTGGGTAACACAAAATGTGCAAGCGCACCAAACACAACAAACAAGTGCTAATGTTCTTTTTAAGTCCAAATCTAAATGTTCCTAAGATCAAGCAATGGTTCTTTTTAAAACCCAAATCCAAATGTTTGCCTAACTAAAAACACAAATGTTCATTTTAAATCCCAAAACCAAGTGTCCCTAATTTAACAAAAATCCTACAGCAAATTGTTAGTAGTTTCAGATTTGATTCTTTGACATGCATTCTTTTGTGTTGCAGAATTCAGCCAGCCACCTGCACAATCTAAAAAATTAGTATAGAAAATAGTGCTAAAACAGAACAAAAAGGCACCAGAAAAACATAAAATAACGCTACAGAAAAAGAAGATGGCGCTACAGAAAAGTTTACTTGCTATGAGGAAAATAGCGCTATAGAACAGATAAATGGCACTATAATTAAAACGGCGTTACAGATACTGAAAATAGCATTATAGAATATGAAGATGGCGCTACAGAAAAAGAAAATGGCACTACAGAAACAAAAAATAGCACCACAGATCCAGAAAATAGTGCTAAAATAGAGATTTACCTGTTTTACCTATTCGCAAAGGTTTGAAATGGCGTCGGTCTGTGTTCGGGTAGCGTCGAATCGACAAAAACAAGATGCAATCCTTAAAACAGAGTTGTCAGGAACCTAAAAAACCTTCTAATTGATTGAAAATGGAACCCTAGATGATTTAAAACCTTGCTAGGTTAAAAAAAAAATCTAGAAAACCCTAGATGTAAATGTAAATCAAACTAGTATGCAACTTAATATCAAAACCCTAGCATGAATCTAAATCCCTAGAATCAAAACCTGTAAAACAAAGATTTTAGACCTGCAAGCATGCAAAAAGACGAATAAAAGCTGAATACAAACAACCCTGCAAACACAAATTCTGTCAAAAAATAGCAGAGAAAAAGGCACTACAGAATCTAAAAATAGCACTAGAAATCATGGAAATGGGGCTGCTATTTCGTAAAATGGCGCTACAGTCACTGAAAATGGCGCTACGGTATGCTGAAATAGTGCTAAAACCTGTAACAAACCCTGCAATACAGCTTTTGACAAAAAATATTCAAAAAACACAAACAAAAATTAGTAAATTAGGACCTACGGGTCCCACCGGGCGTGCCAAATGAGATCATGAAAATCTAAATGAAGGAAAAACATAGAAATGCAAACAAAATCAAATCAAAGTATACCTTCAAATCGATTCACAATCCATTGATAGGGTTGATAATTCTGCACCCAAAACACTCTAGCTATACCCTCAAGATCAAAATATGAAATGCTCTCATACAATGCAAGTCTCTAAAAACCCTACCTCAAAGATGCAAATGGATTTTGGTAGAATGATGATATGCTCAAGATGGATTGTCAAATGGCTTAGAAGAGGGTTATATTTATAGAAAGGCTTGGTTGAAATGAAGGGATGAGATTTGATTTTTGCTTTTGGTATGTGAACGGTTGGGATTAATCATGCAAAGGACAAGATTAGCTTTGTGACAAGTGTACGATGGAGAAGGGAGATGAATTTTAAATTAGAATAAAAGGCTAAGAGGTGCATGTGACAAGTGGAGGTAGGAGAATAATTAGCTCCCAATTCAAATAAAAATTATTTAAATTGGCAAGTCATGTGAAGGGGTTAAGTGGAGGGTAGATAATGCGACACTTGGTGGGATGAGGGATTTATTTAGTTTTTTATTTGGGCAATGGGAGTCATGTGAAATGGGAATAATTAATTAAATAAAGTGGGTTTATTTAATTAATTAAGGATGTGATTAAGTTAGAAAGGGAATATTAATTAAATAAATATTTTATATTTATTTAATTAATATGGGTAACGTTAGAAAGGGATAAATATTGAATTAATTAAATATAGGTGGCTAAGGGATTTAATTAATTAAATAAAATTTAATTAATTAATTGGGGATGAATTAATAGAATGGCTAAGGTCAGGTGACAGTTAAATGGTCAGGACATTTTAGGGTGTCTACAGGAACAAGTTAGAATACAGGGCTATATCAGCCAATACCTATACCGAAGAAGCCATGGGATGATATTAGTATGGATTTTGTTCTTGGTTTACCAAGGACATAGAGAGGACATGATTCCATTTTTGTGGTGGTGGATAGATTTTCGAAGATGGCACATTTCATTCCTTGCAAGAAGACTAATGATGCTGTTCATATTGCTGAATTATTTTTTAGAGAAGTGGTGAGACTACATGGTCTACCTAAGAGCATATTTTCAGATTGAGATACCAAGGTTGTTGGTTATTTCTGGAGGACATTGTGGAAGAAGTTGAAAATAGATTTGAAGTTCAGTTCTACACACTATCCACAGAATGATGGACAGACCGAAGTGGTGAATAGGAGTTTGGTAACCTGCTACGATGCTTAGTAGGAGATAAGCCCAAGGGATGGGATTTGATTTTACCACAAGCAAAATTTGCTTACAACAATTTTGTCAATAGAAGTATTGGTAAATCACCATTCCAGATTATATATGGCAATAGCCCAAGAAATGCTTCTGAGTTAAGGAAGTTGGACAAAGGAGGAAAGACAAGTGCCGAAGCTGAAGACTTTGCAGAACATCTGAAGAATTTGCATGAAGAGGTGAGGAAGCACATTAATAAGATGAATATTCAATACAAGGCTAAGGCCGATCAAAAGAGGAGATATAAGGAATTCCAGGTAGGAGATGAAGTCATGGTTCACTTGAGAAAATAAAGGTTCCCAATTGAAACATACAATAAGCTGAAAATGAAGAAATTTGGACCATGCAGAATTTTGAAGAAACATGATTCAGGAAATGCATATGAGGTAGAGCTGCCGAGTGGGATCAACATTTCTCCCGTTTTCAACATTGCTGATTTATCAGAATATCATGAAGGTGGAACAAAGGATGGGCCAAAAGAAGAACAGTGGAGTATTCTGGCATCTACTTCAACAGAGGAGATATAAGATATCTTGGATAGCCATGTGGGAAGAAGTATTCAGAACAGGCAATATGAAGAATATCTGGTGAAATGGAAAGGAAGGCATGTTGAAGATTCTTTTTGGTTGTCTAAGGCAGAGATTGACCGTTTGGGTTTTCCTCACACAAACACCTGAGACGTGACAGGCTCACTTCTTAAATTACCTTAGGTGTTTGATGCAGGAGCATCTAGTGGTGTAAGGGCAATCTTGCATCACCCAAAAAAGATGTGTTTCAAAATTGTTGATGTTCTTTCCATTTTTTTTCAAAATTTGTGGTTCTGGTTCCATAATCACTTGAATAATGATGTAGAACTTTCAGTTTTTCTAGACTACTAAAAATAGCAAACTACTCTTTTAGGAAAGTTTGCATTTGGGAACGAATTGAAGTAAAAATTTACAGGAAGCATCGTAACTGAAAAATAAGACCTTTGGTGAAGGAATCACACAAAGATCATTTGTGAGCTGAAAGATATTAAAGTTTCTATTTCCTGAAAATTATTCAAACTCAGGTTTAAGTTACTAAATAGCCCCGTATAGGCCCAAAAATGGTTAGAACTGGCAGAGTGCATTCTTAACGCGTAGAACACTCCGCGAGCTTTTCGACGCATAAAATGGTTTGTCAATCGGACACCCGGATCAAAAGTTATGGCTCCTAGAAGTTGACCTATTTTTGGAGGGAGATGCAAATTTCGAAATTAGGTTGTTGGCCACCAAAAAGGCTATTAATAACCATTTTTGGGAACCCTGGGCAATAGTAGAGTTAAGGGGGAAAGTGTAGAGTCAAGAATAGGTGGAAAAACATAAACCCTAGCTGATTTGGGGTTACAGAACGCTGAAGATTCTAGAGTCTTGAGGTTAGGAAAGTTGTAATGTGTTGCAGCTAGTAGAGGATTCATCCTTTGATTGTACTAGGTTTCTGTAATGTAATGTGTTGTCCAAATCAATAAAAGAACATCTCTATTTTCTGTGCAATTTCTGTTGTTGTGTGTTTTATGATTTATCTCCTTCATCATTAAGGAAGAAGTATTAATTTTTTTAAATCTTTCTATAAAATTTATCAATAGGAGTCCATACACAAGTATCAATAGAAATCAATAATATCTCATCAAAACGGTAAGTTTATAGTTATTCATTAACAATTGGAGGCCATCATATCTTATTAATTACCTCCTAAATACATTTTAAAAAATAAGATATGTAAAATGAAAAGTGTACTATCAATTAATTATTGGTAGGGGTTGAAACAACCAATAATTAACCTAGAACAATAGTTCATCAAAATGTGGCTACAAAACTAGATTTCACATCACATTAACAATTATTTATTTTTTTAAAGGTAGAAAAACCACATCTCATTCTTAAGGGATGATCATAAAATTCATATCATGATCTCATAGTACCACATTTTCTCTCTACACACTTAGGTCACATAAGAGGGTGACACCAACATAGTCCACATTATTCACAATACACACCGAGTATGTATAGTAACTTTTATTTCATCAATTGGTTTGAGTGAGATTTCACATAAATATTTTATATGAAACCATTCTCCATCTAAAAACCACAAAACAAATTTCATTATCATCATAACCACAAGCATAGTTTTATTATCCAATATGAGGATTATGAAGATGGTTGAGGGGTGTTAAATTTTACACTAACATTAATGATGGAGTGTAAAATAAATAATAATAACTTTGACATTTCCCCCTTACACATGGATCCATATGCTTATTTTCCCCTTATACATGGATCTATATAAATGTAGCCTCTTCATACCATAGATTAAGAGGATTTAAGAAAATGGATTAGGACAATCATTCCATTAGCATGGTTTATGGACCTAGGAAAGATGACATGGATTAAGGGGATTTAAGAAAATTGCTTAAGGCCTGTCCTAAGAGGATGTAGATGGTACAACTTGAAATCTACTCATTAATCCCCTTAAGCCACTAATAATAGTCAAATTGATCATTCACATTTGGTCAATTTGTATAATGTTAGATGCTTGAAGTTTTTACAAACTTATTAAAGATCTATATATTAAACTTGGTCAACTTAGGACAAAATCATTCCATTAGCATGGTTTATGGACCTAGGAAAGATGACATGGATTAAGGGGATTTAAGAAAATTGCTTAAGACCCGTCCTAAGAGGATGTAGATGGTACAACTTGAAATCTACTCATTAATCCCCTTAAGCCACTAATAATAGTCAAATTGATCATTCACATTTGATCAATTTGTATAATGTTAGATGCTTGAAGTTTTTACAAACTTATTAAAGATCTATATATTAAACTTAGTCAACTTAGGACAAAATCATTCCATTAGCATAGTTTATGGACCTAGGAAATATGACATGTGGATTAAGGGGATTTAAGAAAGTAGGATTTAAGGGGAAACTTCACTATTCCTTGTAAACACTTTAAAGTAAATCAAGCCACAAAATTTTACATGCCTTAGACATAAATGAGCCTTACACATTTTTTCATTTGTATCATTAGGTTATTTATATCATGGATTAAGGGGATTTTAAAGAAAATGGATTAGGGGGATTAAATTTATCTAGAAATTTACTTTTTTGGTGTACACGTTTTCAGTTTATTTTTTAGTATGTACATGTATTAAAATTACATAGTTAGATCTTAAATTTTGAAATTTGTATGTATGCTCAAGTTGAATGATATATGTATGTGTATGTATCCTAATTTTTCTTTTAAATAGTCATGTACATTTAATTTAAATATTTATTGTAATTTATCAACATGTATAATATCTAGTTTTTAATATGTTTATTTATATTTATATATAGATTCTTGAAAGTTAATTTTGTACTTTTTTTGTATATTTATATATATGCAGGTTCACTTTTATATCATGGATTATAACTTTGATATTGATAATTTGCTCAATCCCCCACCTCCTGGACCCCCTTCACCTCAACACCCTCCACCTCCACCCCCCCACCTGAAAACCCCCCACCTCCACCCCCAGGATCCAATGAGGCTCACTTGCGAGCTTGGATCAATGACAACATTGGATCCATTGAAGAAAACATTAATGCAATTTGAAATGAAGCATTCATGCCACCCCACCTGATGTGTTTTGCATCTTTGATGCAAAATGTTGTAGATGTTGTCAGGTCCATTGATGTGGACTTAGAACTTTATCGAGCATGGAGAGAGGAGAGGTGACAGTTTTATTCCGATGGACTCTCCTATAGAGAGATCCTTGACCTTAAAATCACAAAAGCCCAGTTAGCTCCATATTTTAAGCACCCCATCACCAATCAACCAATTCCCAGAAATAAAAAACAAATATCAATTATGTGGTGTAGACATCCTGAGATGGCTGCCAATTTTTGGGATCAGTGGTGGATGGTATTTGATTATCCACCACATGCTAATTGTGAGGTTCCTCTCTATTTTTTGAGAAAATTATATGCAGAGTTTGTGATAGGTAGGAAACCTAATTATTTTGATTTCAGATCATTCCAAGGTGTTGGTGGCGGCATGCCACAACATAGGTTAGGGGTACGGGTCGATCCCCAACAAATCGTGCTTGCTCAACCTCTTGTTGACCCTCCTTCTACTGTCATTCCTGCACCCATCCAACACCTGCGATGGTATCCGCACTAGGAGCATTAAGTGCACTCGCAACTAACCTCAATGAGCAGACTTCTAAGATGGTAGATGGGGTTAGTGGGTGAGACTGTGGAGGAACTGATGGTGGAGCTAGTCCTAGTACCACTCCACTTGCGGGGTGCTACCACAATAATGGGTTACACTTTCTGGGACATCTTGATTTTTGCTAAAATCACATATTTTTAGAAAATATAATGATTTAAGCCTTGAAAGGTTCCATCTAAAGGATTTTAATTGAAGAGAGTATGATCAAACCCCCTTGGATAGAACCCCGCTAGTTTTAAACCATACCTATAATGGAGTCTCCTCTACACCTATCAAAATGTTGATAAAAAACCACTTTTGATTTACCTTTTGGGGGATCAAATGAATTCATTTAAAATTTATGTTTTGTAAGTATGTAGTCCTTATTATAAGCTTCCCAAAAAATATAATTTTAAATATATTTAATTTGATTATTATATTTATTTTTTATTTCTTGTGAATGTAGGTTTTTCAATGAACATCAAGGTCTTTGTTTCATAGATACAAAAAAATAGGAAAATAGAGAAAAAAAAATCTAAAAAATACATGTCCTCTAGGTATTGATGTCCTTATTCCAACAAAAAAAAAATTGAATTTTGATACATACAAAAAAACTTATGTTGGATAGAATACGCCTATGTCTAAATTATAATTAGTTTGACTTCAAAACTTAATTAAAAAAATATATTCAACAAAACATTATGAAATCAAATGCATCCTCTAGATATCAGGTTACCAATCTAAATTCAAAAGAATCAGAAATTTATCCTTTGTAGAAAAAAAGTTATGTGCGACAGAATACACATCACTTTAAAAAAAAATGTTGTTTAATATTAAAAACTAGTTATCAAAGGAGACACAAATAATTTTACAATTTAACTCCAAATTTTTAAAAAGATATATATTTAGAATCTACAGACAAAATCTCACAAATCACTAGTTTGCATCATCTTCAAATTCCTAATGGTTTAGCGGCTATAGGTGTTAGAAAGTGAAGATTTAGTTCAAAATGTTGATTTCAATGTCAAGTTTGGCCAAAAAATGTAACCCATTATTGTCGATGCCTTATTTGTATACAAGTTGTAATCAATTATGTTATGGACCTGATCAGGTTGCATCCACTTTAGCTACATGTGGAGCATCTAATGGTATCAACGGTTCATTTGTTGATTTTCTATGTGAGTTGATGATCACCCTACAAATCATCTGATACAGGTGTGTATATATATATATATATATATATATATATATATATATATATATATATATATATATATATATATATATATATATATATATATATATATATATATGTTGAATTTATAACAATTTTAAGCAAATGTTTTTAATGAACATATATCAAAAAAATTGTAATATTTTAACAATCAAGTTATTTGGTGTAGATGATGGCCACAGGGACATCAACATCTTTTGATCGATTTTGTTTTGCGATGGTCAGCCACCCATTTGGGGTATTTTGATTGATTTTTTAAATATATATTAAATAATTTTAACTTGATTTTAATTTGTAATTCAGTCTTGAATATGTGTTAAATATTTATGTTGGTTCAGGGAAGTCATCCGACTTCCATGTCGGATCCACCACAGGGTGTGTTGAGCGCTCCTCCATTGTTGGGTGTCTCGCATGAGCCACTCATATGTATAATGTTTTAAAAAACTATACTTAGAATTTTGTATTTTAAATTCACTATATCAAACATGCATGTACTTATATTAAAATATATGTCTATGTAGGTTGACATGACCATGAGGATGGGTAATGCACACCTAATTGTTCCAAGCCAATTATAGGAGCCAGCTACATTTCAGGTTGTTTAAAAAGTTTTCCATGTGCACAATTTGTAGGTCTTTTAAATAGATTAAAATAAAAATTGGGTACACAAGTGAATAGATATGTTTTTTAACCTAATTTGTACACATGTGCTTTATTTGACCTTGTAGGACCTTGTTAGTGACACTTTTCATCCTGATGATGCCATACCACCTACAACAACACATGTAGAGTAGGATGGCAGAGGAGATGAGCAGCATCATATGGTAATTTAAAATTTTGATTATATTTAAAATCAATTATATTATGCATTGTCAATGAATTAAAGTAAATTTCAATTTAATATATGTTCATGTGTTAAATTCTTTTTCTTCTATAGCATGAGACAAATCCTATAGTAAAGCATGCAGAGTAGGTCATCAGAGGAGATGAGCAACCTCATACGATAATTTTTATGATTTTATAAATTAAATTGAATTAAATCATTTTTAAACATTTTAAATATGATTTCAAGTTTCTTTCTCTTATACAAACTGATTCAGATCATCCTAGTCCACGTGGAGTGAAGAGGTCTCTTGATTATAGGGACGATAGGAGTTAGATATATATGTTTTAGTACATTCCACATACTCTATATATATGTTTCAGTACATTACATTTACTCTTTATACATGTTTCCGTATTTCAATATTTCATGGACTAGATCTATCTATGTTTTAGTATTTCATGGACTCTATATGTACATGTTTCAGTATTTCAGTATTTCATGGACTAGATCTATATATATGTTTCATTATTTTCAGGGACTTTATATATTGTTTCATGGACTATTATTGTTTTAGTAATTTACACATGTACATTTATGCATTTTAACTTGAACAAATTAGTTATCCTCATGAGACCATATTTTATCAAATATAAATTTCAATATTTTCATACATTACAAATTAGGAGTTAAAAAATAATTTAACACTAATGTTATCTAAGGTCACCACCTTATTCATTTTCAACAAGGTTCTTATAGTTGGATTTATCAAATTTAGTTACTTATAGTAGTGATAACAATATTTAAATATTCACAAGTTTGCAAAAACATAAGCATTTCAAATATTTTTACTTTACATTTGATTCATAGTCAAAACATTTGATAGTATTAGAATAGGATTAGGGAATTATACAAATATGAAGCACATTATATTTCATTACTTTTGATGCTATACATATATATTTTTTTTTATATAATCATTAATATGACATGCATTAATGTTACATATATGTGCAAGTATATAAACCATTCATTAGACCAAAAACTAACCAAAACCATTCAAGATCATGATAATCAACAATATACAAGAATTCAAAAATTTCTTAAGGGGATAAAGAATTCAAAGTATGTCTCATGTTCAATTACAAGTGATATAATTAATTAGGATATATATGAATTAAGGGGTCCTAGGAGAAATGATGGCTTAAGGGGTCCTCATAGGATGGCTTAAGGGGTCCTAATAGGATGTCTTAAAGGGATCAAAGAATTCAAAGTATGTCTCATGTTCAATCACAATTGATATAATTAATTAGAATATATTTGAATAAAGGGATCCTAGGAAAAAATGATGGCTTAAGGGGTCGTAATAGGATGGCCTAAGGGGATCTATGAATTAAGGTCCTAGAAAACTATGTTGTTATATGAAGCCTAATCAGACTTGGAGGTTAAATTTTCCCCACTTTTATCGGCATGGTTTCCCCCTAAATTATTTAAAGGGGGAGTACAAGGGAGTTATTTTTCTATTGGCCAACATAAAAAAACCCTATTTTTGTAACCGACACAAGCTTGATAAAAGTGGGTAAGGGTTAGGGTTTATGTTTATGTATTGTAGCATTTTGCAGTGGTATTGAGTTGCAAGGATTGTTGGTTGTAATCGATTTGATTTATTGGATAATAATATTGGACTCTCTGTTGGTGGATGTAGCCCAGGTTTGGGTGAACCATGTTAAAACTTCTCTCATTGTTATTATTTCTGTGTATTTTCATTCCTCTGCTTAATATATATTTGCATTTAATTGATATCTTATGCATGCAAGCCCTAACAAGTGGTATCAGAGCAGGTTGTGTTTGATTATTGTCTGTAGGAAGGTCTCACGGTTGAGTGGGAGCAATGGTGGATGAGGGTAAATTGAAGGTAGATAAATTCAATGGGCAGAATTATCAATTATGGAAGATGTAGATGGAGGATTATCTCTATCAGAAGGATTTATGGAGGCTGTTGGAAGGAATAGCCAAGAAACTGGCAACAATGACTGATGAGGATTGGAATCTTCTAGATAGAAAGGCACTGGGAACCATTCAATTGTGCCTGACACCATCTGTGGTGTTCAATATAATAGAAGCGATGACAACAAGTGAACTGATGAAAGCTTTGGCTAAATTGTATGAAAAACCCTCAGCCTCAAATAAGGTATTTCTCATGAAGCATTTGTTTAATCTGAAAATGATTGAAGGCGGATCTATGACAGATCATTTAAATGAGTTTAATACGATTACTAGTTAGTTAACTTCTATAAAAGTGAAATTTGATGAAGAGCTGAGGGCTCTCTTGGTTTTATGTTTGGTGGTGCCTGCATAGATGTTCAAGTCTCAAGTAGTAAGTTTTGCAGACACCCTCCCAAAAATCCAAAAAAGTTCTAAGTCTGTGGGCCTCCTCATCATATTTTACAGGTAACCTAATATTTCTTAAGGAGAGGAGGTCATCATCATCATATTTCTCTACCAGCATGATCTTTCACCAGGGTCATTATATTTTAACATCGGGTGATCTTTGTTAAGATCACCTCAATGTCATTTTATCACCTTTTGTTCGTTGTTCGCCCCGATGCTGCTGACGTCATTCTTATGACTAGGTAATATCCGCTTGTCTATCAGCTTCATCATATTCTGAAGGAGGGGGTGATATTTCTAAATATCAGTCATATTCAAACATCACCCCGATGTTACAATGAAGCTACAGTGCACCCTGATATTTCCACGGGGGGTGATATTCTGAAATATCGAGTGATCTTACGAATATCACCCCGGTGCCAATATGATGGTGACATCATTAGGATCTAGGGGGAGATTATATTTCTAACACTAGTCATCTTGCGGAGATCCCCTGATATTGTGATATGACGATGACATCATCCGGATATAAGGAGGTGCGCGGTATGTAGAATATGATGATGATGTCACCAGGATGTTCATCAGGGTGACTTCTCGCATCGGCGAGGCTGGGAGATCTTCTTCCGACGCCTTGTGTTTGGCCGATGAGAACCTTCATCAGGGTGACTTTCCATATCAGGCAGACATGTATAGGGTTTGCCAATGAAGCAGTCTGGCTGATGGAGGATGACGACAAGGGTTAAGATGGCGTCGTCAGGAGCAAAATCATCGACATTATATATGATCACGAGCGTGCATATAAAGTGCTGAAGGGGTTGCCACAGGGCGAATGTGGGATAATGTCTCACATATATTTGAAAGCGAAGAATGCCACGGAACGCTCCACGTGGAGACACTTGAAAGATGGGGAGGGTCAACAGGATACTTACGTGGCACATTGCCATTGGTGGCCAACATGTCAGCGTGATCCACACCGCAGATCTCGGCGGGAAAGGGAGGAAATCGATGGTTAATATTTAAATATTTGAGTAGAGGGTTTTTCCACGCTGCTACAGTAGCTCTTCGAGGCTGGAGGAGGTCTGACACACGCAACCACTGCATTCACAAGGCTGCGAGTTGGTATGCCATAAATGACGATTTACAGGGGCATGGACCTGATAGATTCGGGTCAACTACCAAATTAATGAGGGAGATCTCCAAGCGGCAGTGTAAAATCTGATCTTTCCTCTTCTTCCCTATTTTTCAGATGGTGGCATTTAATGAATTGCTTTCGACACAGCCCTGGCAACGTTTGTAGTTGGTAAAATCATGTAGATCATCATGTAATTAATGTTGAACGCCTTCCTTGCTGTATATAGCAGGATGTGTTGCTCATTCGTAAGTGGTTGAAAACTGGACAAGTCTGGGTGCTGTAATAAGATGCAACTCCTTTGGTGACCATATCTAGATGTCTTGTGAGTTTATGAGTCTCATGTTGTATGTTTCACGCATAAATTTACTGGTTTCATGTTGATTTAGATGAGTAATGCTGTATTGCATGTGTTCTGTTATCTGTCTCCAGTATTGAATGTGTTCTTTTGAATCTAGACATCTAAGGGGTGTCTCAGATTCTAGAGTATGGGTTTGCTGTATTGAATTCCTGATCTTCTAACTTCTGCTCAAGGGGTAGATTAAACTGTTTCAGGTTAAGGGTTGGGAAGAATACATTGCAGTAAAGATATCATAAGTAGAGGTAACTGAATACCCTATTTTGGGAAGTATTTGTAAGGCAGATATAAAAAAATCCCCTTGAAATCCAGTCTTTGGTGCATGTTTTTGTTGACCGTTCACATGTGTATGTCTATTGACTCCGAGCCCTAGATAGGCACCAATCTAGTCTTGCATTGAGGTTACACCTCAGGTCCTAGTTTTGCATCCAAATACCAAATCAACCTAAACTTCAAAACCAAACCATTAGGACCTTAGAAGTAGATTTACGACTAGAATCCTCTGTCTCACAACTAAACATAGGCCCAAAGTTAGCCCCTTTGCACTTATCTCACAGTTTTGGTCTATATAAAGGAGGATTCATCTGCTTTATGACAGCATCCCACCATTCACAGATATATTTTATGGATGTTGAATAGGGAATACCCCCTAGGTTTTGCAGAACCTGAAGAAGAAGAGGAGATAAAAATAAAGTCTATCTCCTACACTGTTGGCCCCTGGCCTGGATAACCTATTGATCAATGATGGCTACCTTGTAGGGATACTGGGAACAAGCATCCAATTTGGGAAAAAACCAACAGAAATTGGCGACTCTACTAGGGAAGTGAAGTGAAAGAACCCTGATTTTAAAAGAAAAATAATTCCTAGTAATAGGTGGCGACTCTAAACCAATCTCCCAATCGGTAAAGAAAAAATTTGTATGCAAGGGAGAAGATCCCTGCGTAATACTTTGTTTGAAGAGTTACCCACAAAAATGATGTATAAGAAAAAAGGGACTACTCGAGCCAATCAAGATGGTTCTCCTAGCCCCAGAAAAAATGAATTTATTCAAAACAATCCAAGATCTTCAGAGATGACAGAGCCTTATTTTTCAAATGCAGAAGCTGATATTCAAGGTGCATATGAGAGGCAACAAAATGGTAGCCTAAGAATGAGGTCAGAGGTGTTTCAAGAACGCCCTTTCCTAGATCCCGGTGAAAGATTTGAAGAGGTTGAATCTCCAAGGGATGATGATGACGATGACCAGAATGGAATGGGACCATCCTCTTCTATGCCCAGAGAAGAACAATTAGCTGAAGAAATCAAAAGTTTAAAAGCAGAGTTAGAATATCTGCAGGCAGTAAAAATTAGAGATGACATGAAACAGAAAATGCAAGCTTTGAGAGTTGCTCGGAATGATTCAATCCCCACCCTTGAAAACACAAATGTGCAAAGAAATCAGCACAGAATTGAGGTCCAGTATCAGCAAAATGATCAAAGACAGAATGCAAACAATGCTAGGATACCACTAAATAATGCAAGACATCAAAATGCTAATAGAAATATTAATGCTAATCAGTTTGATAGACAACCTATGCAGCTGGATAGATTCAGGCAACTGGTTTTTGATGGTATCCCTGGTTATCCTAACCCCATTGACAAGCATGTAAGGCTTCAAGTGCCAAAGTTTTCAGGAAATAATACTGTGTCTGGGGAGGATCATTTAAAAGCTTTTCAAAATGTCGTGGATAACTTTGAGGTTGAGCATGAGGATGTTTTTATGAAGTCATTTATGCAATCCTTTGTTGATGAAGCTAGAGAATGGTACAAGAATCTGCCTGACCGGAGTATCTCATCATGGGATGATTTTAAAAGAATTTTTAAGGAGCAATATGGTGACAAAACTGACCCAAGATTTTTTGTAAATGAGTTCACTAGTATCACCAAAGGGTCAAATGAGCAGGTTGCAGATTTTAATGCAAGATTTACTAAAGTGTTGAACAAATTGCCACATCACATGAGGCCAAATGAGCCAATGTGCATAATATTGTATATTAATGCTTTTGATGCCAAAACAACATATGGGCTAAGAGACAAGAGTCCAGCTACTCTCAGGGATGCTTTTAGAATTGGAATAAATATTGAGAATAATAGGAAAGCATCAGGCAAGACAAACAAAAGAGATGATGTGAAGATCCTGCAAAATCCAAATAAGCCACACAATACTCAGAGTAATGCATCTGCCCCTGAAGACAAGATAGATAAATTGACAAATGTTGTCAAGGACCTAAGCTATAGACTTGCTAGAAATGAGAAAGGGATAGGTCCTGACAGACAGGTTTACCAAAAGCAAGAGAGAAGACCATCATTACATGACATACCATATCATACAAATTGGCATAATGGTAAACCAGTTCTCCCAAGTAGCAACCCCAACCAAAGAGCTCAACATGTCAAAGAGACTCCTGATCCTTTGAAAAGAACTGTTAATATTGCTGATGATACTCCATGGTGCATCATATGCCAAATGCCTCATTCACAGTCACAATGTATGATTGCTCAATCTCTGTATGATAGTGTTGTTGCCTCTGATGAATGCAATGAACCACACTACATATAGGAGGATGATGCCAATATGTTGTCCACAAACAAGGGGCACCCTCCTCATGATGCTAATGAAAGTATAAATAATGAGATTCAGGTCTACTAGCAGGTTTCTTGTAATGAGGATAATGAAAATAGCTATGCATATGCTCAAGACTCACACATTTTTCTAAATAACTTAAGGAGACCTTCTAATGAGGAAATTAGAGCTCTCACAGTCACAACAGTAGCTCACGTTAGAAGCAATTATAACCTTAGAGGTAAAGCTCAGGTAGGAAATCCATATCAACAGGAAAGCGCCTCTATAAGTCAGCCAGTGCATGATCATAAGGGGACTGGGCCACAAAAGACACAATGGAACAACAATAAGAAAATTTTTAAACAAAAGGTGGATCATGATTTCAAAAGGCCAGAAAATAAGGTCCCCCAAGATGAAGAACAAAGTAAAGACCCCCAGATCATAGGTAATGGTTAGAAGACCACCAAGACCAAGGATGGGTCACATCAGGATAAGAACAAAACCATGGAGCAGGTTACAACTGCTATACAAAATTATGCTCCCTTTGACATAGCTCAGGTATTGTCCCAGGTAAAAGTCTCTGTTCCACTAATGGAGCTGATGAAAGTAGAAGAGTTCAAAAGTAAGGCTGTGTCCTTAATCTCAGGAACACTAGGTCAAGCCAAGCAGATTGATCAACCTCAGGGCAAGAAACAGGCCCTACATATTGATGAAGATGAAGTCCCTAAAGTATATCTGGGGGTGACCATGACAAAATGCCCATCACAAGTGGAACCATTTTATGTTTCCCTTGTTATCAATGGGAGTGAAAAAATTGTATGCTTGACTCAGGGGCATCAACTAATATCATGCCTCTGGCTATCATGCAACAAGTTGGGTTGAAAATAGACAAGGCATGTGGAAAATGTTATGCCATGGATGCTAGAGAGGTACCAGTCATTGGAATCATGAAAGATGTAGATTTCAGGTTAACAGCATATCCTAAAAAGACTTACAAAATGAATATAACAGTGGTTGACATAAAACCACAATATGGTATGCTGTTATCAAGAAGATGGGTAGCATTGATTGGTGGAAGTATGCAGTTAGACCTGTCATATGCCATGATCCCAATGAATGGAAAGGATGTTAAGCTGATCAGAGAAGAAAGGTCACCAGAGACAGTTAGAGATCATGATTCAGATGAGAACATTTGTTTTGTAGACACTGATTGTGAGAAATTCAGAGTTGTCTCAAGTGATCAAGGAAATCAAGAGAAGGATACTTGCATTAAAGAACTGGACCAACAAGGTCTATGGACCATGTATTTTGATGGAGCTTGTGCAAAAGAAGGCTCTGGTGCTGGAGTTGTGTTCCTATCTCCATCTGGTAAGCTTCTAAAGTTCTCTTTCTTGTTGAAGTTTGCCTACACGAACAATATTGCAAAGTATGAGGCCTTGTTGTTAGGATTAAATATGGCCCTCAAACATAAAATCAAAATGTTAAGAGTATTTGGAGACTCGGAGTTAATTGTTTCCCAGGTTAGAGATAAGTATGCTTCAAAGAACAAAAGGTTAAAACAATATAAGCATGTTGTATGGGACACAATTGAACTATTTGATGCATTTTCAATCAATTGGGTAGAAAGATCAAAAAATGTCATGGCAGACTTTCTAGCTAATGTGGTCATTAGGCTAGATGATATAACTCTGCCTGATATTACAAATGTTGAGGTGAAACTTAGACCAACAGTACCAGAAAATATATGCAGCTGGCAAGTGTTTGATGATGATAAAGATTTGTTAAGATTTTTGCACTGCATAGATGAATATGAGAACCAAGAAATTGATTTTCAGAATTTTGTAGAGATTGTAGATGGAAAACAAACTCTTATGGGGAAAGAAATAATTTAGTTAAAGACAAATAAAATCCCTAGAGGATTGGTTGCCTTAGAAAGAGCTTTTGACAATAGAGATCAGTGTGTTACAAAGACATCTCCCACAAACAAGGATGACTTGGAGGAGATAAACTTGGGGACATCTCATGCCCCCAAGAAGGTATATATTGGCAAACAGCTCAAACCACACATCAGAAACATGTTGATTGCATTGTTGAAAAAGTACAAGCATGTCTTTGCCTGGTCGTATGAGGACCTAAAGGCCTATAGAGAAGACCTATTCCAGCATGAAATCCTTGTGAAGCCTGAAGCTAAACCATTTAGACAAAAACAAAGACCTATTAATCCTACCTTAGCTCCAAAAATGCAAGAGGAACTCAAGAAGCTTAGGGATGCTGGGATAATTATGCCTATCAGACATTCAACCTAGGTGTCTAACCTTGTCCCAGTCAGAAAAAAGAATGGTGACATAAGACTTTGTGTTGATTTTAGAAATCTCAATGTATCTTCCTTGAAAGATAATTATCCCCTGCCCAACATGGAGGCTATGCTGCAGAGGGTAACTGGTTGTGAACTCCTATCCATGATGGATGGATTTTCAGGTTATAATTAGGTGAAGGTAAAGGAATCAGAACAATTCAAGACTACCTTCACAGCTCCATGGGGAACATATGTATATGTTAGAATACCATTTGGACTAACAAATGCAGGTGCTACATTCCAAAGAGCTATGGATGTTTCTTTTGCAGGATTGATTGACTCAATCCTGGATGTTTATCAAGATGATCTAACTACTTATTCAAAGAAAGAGGAGCAGCATTGTATGCATCTAGAATAGATTTTCATTAGAGCACTAGAGTATGGCATCTCTCTCAACCCAAAGAAATGTGCTTTTGGGGTAGTAGAAGGGAAACTTTTGGGACACATTGTTTCCAAAGATGGAGTAAGGATAGATCCTGAAAGGGTGGTTGTAATTGATAGAATTCAGATGCCTAAGACAGTGAAAGGAGTTCAATCCTTCTTTGGACAGATTAATTTTGTTAGAAGATTTGTCCCTAACTTTGCAAAAACTACAAGGAACATCTCCAAGATGTTGAAGAAGGATGCAATTGTCAATTGGGAAAGTGAAGCAATTGAATCATTTCAGAGCATCAAAGAAGCAATAAAGATGGCTCCTGTGCTAAAGTCTCCTAATTTTTCTAAGCCATTTTAGTTATTTTCATTTGCTTCTTTCCATACTGTTGCTGCATGTTTACTACAGAAAAATGATGATGGTTTTGAGCAGCCCATTGCTTTCTTTAGTATGTCACTGCAAGCTGCTGAATTAAAGTATGATATCATGGAGAAACAAGCATATGCACTAGTCAGAGCAATCAAGAGTTTCAGGCCATATCTGGTAGGATCCCAGATAGTTGCATATGTGCCCCATGCAGCAGTCAAGGACATTTTTACTCAGCAGGAGGTAACAGGAAGAAGATGTAGGTGGATAAATAAACTACAAGAATTCAGTATAGAGATACAGATCACAAAGCTGATAAGGGGACAAGGGTTAGCTAAAATGATGGCACAGTCAAATTTGGAAGCATGCCAAGTCAATATTGTCCAAAATGAAGTTGTTAATATGTCAAAATCTGAGTGGTACAAGGATATTGTATATTACTTACAGAGTTTGAATTGTCCTTCCCATTTTAGTGATAGTCAGAAAAGGACCTTGAAACTACATGCTATCAAGTACATCATTGTTCAAGGAAAATTGTATTGGAAAAATCCTGATGGTGTGCTACTCAGGTGTGTAGAAGAAGATGAGGCCAGGAATGTTCTGAATGACATGCACAAAGGAGTGTGTGGTGGACACTATACTACTCAAACAACAGCTCACAAAATTTTGAGGGCAGGATATTGGTGGCCAACTCTTTTCTCAGATGTACAAAAGTTGGTAAGGAAATGTGATCCTTGCCAAAGGTTTTCAGGAAGGTTAAAATATGAAGGTGCATTACCCCTAAGAATTGTGACTGTGGAGGCTCCATTTCAGCAATGGGGAATTGATTTCATAAGGGAGATCTCAGAAAAATCTAGTGGAGGACATAGTTGGATTTTGGTTGCTACTAATTATTTCACCAAATGGATTGAAGCCATTCCGACTAAGAGAGCTACAAGTAAGGTGGTGATGGATTTCATACTGGAAAATATTATTATCAAGTTTGGAGTACCAGTCAAGTTGGTCACAGATAATGCAATGTGCTTCAGATCAGGTGAATTTGTTGATTTCTGCAACAAATATGGAATCAACCTGTCATATGCATCACCATATCATCCACAAGGAAATGGTCAAGCAGAGTCAAGTAACAAGAGCCTCATGAAAATCATCAAAAGGATGGTAGACAAAAACAAGAGAGCCTAGGATTCAAAGCTAAAGTTGGCATTATGGGCTGACAGAGTGACTGTAAAGAAAGCAATTAAGAAGTCACCCTTTGAGCTAGTATATGGTGCATCAGCTAGGTTGCCTATGAACAATCTCTTGCCAGTCTACAAATTTATACAAGAAAATGATGAGGAGATTGAAGATCCAATGACGGAGAGGATAAATCAGTTGGTGGCCTTAGTTGAGGCCAGAAGAGAATCTCACCAGACAAACATCAAGCAACAGCATAAAGTGAAATATCTGTTTGATAAAAGGACTACAGACAGAAAGTTTCTGGTAGATGATCTAGTCCTTATCTGGAATGCAAGGGGTCAGGACAAAGGCAAGCATGGTAAGTTTGAACCCTTATGGATGGGCCCATATCAGGTTAGCAACACTCATGGAGAAGATTCTTATTTTCTCCAGGCCCTAAGTGGTGAGATGCTGGAATTGCCCGTGCATGGTCAATTCCTGAAAGCTTACTTTTCATAAGTATCTTATTTTGTGCATATCTATAAATTGTTTGTAAATATCTCTGTATAGTTAGTGTTGTGGTTTTTTGTGTTTTGCCTAGTCTGCTGGAGATGATCTAGTTCTCGCCGCAGTCTTGCACTTGCACATCCCCAGACGGAGCCAATGGTGGTGCCTGCATAGATGTTCAAGTCTCAAGTAGTTAGTTTTGCAGACACCCTCCCAAAAATCCAAAAAAGTTCTAAGTCTGTGGGCCTCCTCATCATATTTTACAGGTAACCTCATATTTCTTAAGGAGAGGAGGTCATCATCATCATATTTTTCTACCAGCATGATCTTTCGCTGGGGTCATTATATTTTAACATCGGGTGATCTTTGTTAAGATCACCCCGATGTCATTTTATCACCTTTTGTTCGTTGTTCGCCCCGATGCTGCTGACGTCATTCGTATGACTAGGTAATATCTGCTTGTCTATCGACTTCATCATATTCCAAAGGAGGGGGTGATATTTCTAAATATCAGTCATATTCAAACATCACCCCGATGTTACAATGAAGCTATAGTGCACCTTGATATTTCCATAGGGGGTGATATTCTAAAATATCAGGTGATCTTACGAATATCACCCTGGTGCCAATATGATGGTGACATCATCAGGATTCAGGGGGAGATTATATTTCTAACACTAGTCATCTTGCGGAGATCCCCTGATATTGCGATATGATGATGACGTCATCCAGATATAAGGAGGTGCGCGGCATGTAGAATATGATGATGATGTCACCAGGATGTTCATCGAGGTGACTTCTCGCATCGGCGAGGCTGGGAGATCTTCCGACGCCTTGTGTTTGGCCGATGAGAACCTTCATCGGGGTGACTTTCTGTATCGGGAAGACATGTATAGGGTTTGCTGATGAAGCGGTCTGGCCGATGGAGGATGACGACAAGGGTTAAGATGGCGTCGTCGGGAGCAAAATTGTCAACATTATATATGATCACGGGCGTGCATATAAAGTGCTGAAGGGGTTGCCGCAGGGCGAATGTGGGATAATGCCTCACATATATTTGAAAGGGAAGAATGCCGCGGAATGCTCCACGTGGAGACACTTGAAAGATGGGGAGGGTCAACAGGATGCTTACGTGGCACGTTGCCATTGGTGGCCGACATGTCAGCGTGATCCACGCCGCAGATCTCGGCGAGAAAGGGAGGAAATCGACGGTTAATATTTAAATATTCGAGTAGAGGGTTTTTCCACGCTGCTACAGTAGCTCTTCAAGGCTGGAGGAGGTCTGACACACGCAACCACTGCATTTACAAGGCTGCGAGTTGGTATGCCATAAATGATGATTTACATGGGCATGGACCTGATAGATTTAGGTCAGCTACCAAATTAATGAGGGAGATCTCCAAGCGGCGGTGTAAAATCTAATCTTTCCTCTTCTTCCCTATTTTTCAGACGGTGGCATTTAATGAATTGCTTTCGACGCCACCCTGACAACATTTGTAGTTGGTAAAATCCTGTAGATCATCATGTAATTAATGTTGAACACCTTCCTTGCTGTATATAGCAGGATGTGTTGCTCATTCGTAAGTGGTTGAAAACTGGACAAGTCTGGGTGCTGTAATAAGATGCAACTCCTTTAGTGACCATATCTGGATGTCTTGTGAGTTTATGAGTCTCATGTTGTATGTTTCATGCATAAATTTACTAGTTTCATGTTGATTTAGATGAGTAATGATGTATTGCATGTGTTCTATTATCTGTCTCCAATATTGAATGTGTTCTTCTAAATCTAGACATCTAAGGGGTGTCTCAGATTCTAGAGTATGGGTTTGCTGTATTGAATTCCTGATCTTCTAACTTTTGCTCAAGGGGTAGATTAAATTGTTTTAGGTTAAGGGTTGGGAAGAATACATTGCAGTAAGGATATCATAAGTAGAGGTAACTGAATACCCTATTTTGGGAAATATCTGTAAGGCAGATATAACAAAATCCCCTTGAAATCCAGTCTTTGGTGTATGTTTTTGCTGACCGTTCACATGTGTATGTCTATTGACTCCAAGCCCTAGATAGGCACCAATCTAGTCTTACATTGAGGTTACACCTCAGGTCCTAGTTTTGCATCCAAATACCAATTCAACCTAAACTTCAAAACCAAACCATTAGGACCTTAGAAGTAGATTTAGGACTAGAATCCTCTGTCTCACAACTAAACATAGGCCCAGAGTTATCTCCTTTGCACTTATCTCACAGTTTTGGTCTATATAAAGGAGGATTCATATGCTTTATGACAGCATCCCACCATTCACAGATATATTTTATGGATGTTGAATAGGGAATACCCCCCTAAGTTTTGCAGAACCTGAAGAAGAAGAGGAGATAAAAATAGAGTCTATCTCCTACACTGTTGGCCCCTGGCCCAGATATCCTATTGATCAATGATGGCTACCTTGTAGGGATACTGAGAACAAGCATCTAGTCTAGGAAAAAACCAACAATGTTCTTTGCCAAAAAGCTGGAATAGCTTAGAAATGGCTGTAAGTAACTCTGTCTCTGGTTCAAATACTTTGAAATTTGATGATGTTGTTGGTGTTATCCTTAGCGAGGAAATGCGATGGAAAAGCTCAGGAGGGTCCACATCAGGTTGTGTTTTGAATGCAGAAAGCAGGGGCAGATCAAAGGAGAGAGGAAAAGGTTCTAGAGGTCATGGGAAGTCACGAGGAAAATCAAAGGACAAGAGGTCCCAATCCAAAGGATAGAAGGATTGTAGGTACTGTGGAAAACTAGTTCATCTAAAGAAAGATTGCTAGTCTTGGAAGAATAAAGAAGGAGACAAACAAGAAGGCAATAAGGAGGCAAATGTGGTAAGTAATAAATCTAAAGATGATGCTTTGATTCTTTCCCTAGATAATGTTGATGATTCATGGGTTTTAGATTCAGGGGCCTCATTTCATGCTACGCCCCATAGAAGTTATTTTCTTGATTATGTCCACGGGGATTTTGAGCTGGTTTATTTGGAAGATAACGAACCCTGTCAGATTATTAGAAAGGGAAGAATCAAGATTAAGTTGCAGAATGGGAATCATTGGCTACTACAAGAGGTAAGGCATGTTCCAAGGTTGAGTAGGAATTCAATTTTAGTAGGGTAGCTAGCTGATGAAGGTTGCATTGTTACATTTACTGATAAAAATTGGAAGGTTTCAAGAGGTGCGTTAATAGTAGCAAAATGTGTGAAAGTAGGCACCTTATATCTTTGTATAGGTCATATTGTTCCTTCTACTTTAGCTACTGTAGAGAAAAAATAAACAGGTTCAAGAACAGTTGCTGCAGGTTTGAGACAACATTGTGGCATAACAGACTTGGGCATATGAGTGAAAAAGGTATGAAGGTACTTCATTCTAAGAAAGTTTTACGAGGTCTAAAATGTATTAATATGGATTTCTGTGAAAGTTGTGTGTATGGCAAACAAAAGAGAGCCAGTTTTCTCAAGGATGGGAAGTAAAAGAAAGATGAAAAGTTAGAACTTGTGCATACAGATGTATGGGGACTAGTTTAGGTATCTTCTCTCGGTGGCTCTCAGTATTATGTTACATTCATAGATGATGCAACTAGGAAGGTCTGGATTTATTTCCTTAGGCAGAAATCTGATGTATTTGAAACATTTAAGAAGTGGAGAAGCTTGGTTGAGAATGAGACAGGTAAAAGATTAACTCAGATCTAATAATGGTGGTGAGTATTGCAGAATTTTTTTTTAAGATTATTGTTCCTTTAATGGAATTCGTAGGCAAAAAATGGTTCCAGGGACTCCATAGGAGAATGGAGTGGCTGAACACATGAATAGGACAATAATGGAGCATGCAAGGACCATGAGATTGCATGTTGGGCTGCCTTTAAAGATGTGGGCAGAGGCTGTCAATACCGCTGTATATTTAATTAATAGAGGTCATTCAATTCCTTTGGGCTATGGTATTCCAGAGGAAGCATGGATAGGTAAGAAGGTGAGTTATTCTTTTCTCAAAACCTTTGGATGTGAAGCATTTGCACATGTAGATTCTGAAAATAGAACCAAGTTGAATGCAAAATCAAAAAAGTGCACCTTCATTGGATATGGCATTGATGAATTTGGTTATAGGCTTTGGGATTTTGAAAATCAAAAAATTGTGAGAAGCAAGGATAATGTATTCAATGAGAAGGTGTTGTACAAAGACCAGTTGTAGCAACATGAGAAGAAAGCAAAGGATTATGTGGTGTTGGATGATACTTCAAATAATGATGTTCCAGTGGTTCCTCATGCTTTGCAACAACAACAAGAAATACCACAAACTCCAGTGAATGTTAGACAGTCAACAAGGCTAAATAGACCTCCTGAGAGGTTTTCTCCCTCTTTGTATTGTATTTTGTTAACAGATGCTGGTGAACCAGAAGGGTATGATGAAGCTATGCAGGTGGATACAAAGGTTCAGTGGGAGCATGCAATGAAAGAAGAAATGGACTCCTTGCTGAAAAATCAAACTTGAGAATTATGTAAGTTGCTTGCAGGTAAAAAGGCTTTACCAAACAAATGGGTTTATAAATTGAAAGAGGAAGATGGAGGTAAGAAAAGATTTAAAGCCAAGTTAGTTGTAAAAGGATTTGCACAGAAAAAATGTATTGATTTTGATGAGATTTTTTCTCCGGTTGTCAAGATGACTTCTATTCGTATTGTTTTAAGTATTGTGGCTGCTGAAGATTTGCATTTGGAATAGCTAGATGTGAAAACCACCTTTCTCCATGGTCATTTGGAAAAGGAGATATATATGGAATAGCCCTAAGGATTTGAGGTCAAAGGTAAGGAGAAACAGGTGTGCAAATTGAAGAAAAGTTTGTATGGCCTGAAACAAGCACCTCGGCAATGGTACTTGAAATTTGATAGTTTTATGGCTAAGTAAGGCTACAACCGGTGTAATTATGACTATTGTGTTTATTTTAAGAGGTTGGATAATGACATCTACATTATTTTATGTTTATATTGATGACATGCTTGTAGCAGGGTCTAACATGGATCATATAAGTGAGTTAAAACAACAGTTAGCACAACCATTTTCTATGAAGGATTTGGGGGCAGCAAAACAAATCCTTGGTATGAAAATTTGCAGATATAGGAAGAATAGAAAATTGACTCTATCTCAGGTTGATTGTTGAAAAGTTGTTGCAGAGATTCCATATGGAGAATGCAAAAGCTGTCAGCACACCTTTGCCTAGTCATTTGAAATTGACTAAGGAGATGTGTCCAAAGACACAAGAGGAGGAAGACAAAATGTCTAAGGTACCATATGCTTCACCTGTAGGAAGTTTAATGTATGCCACAATATGCATGAGACCAGATATTGCACATGTTGTAGGAGTCGTAAGCAGGTATATGAGTCATCCCGAATTCGAGCATTGGAATGCGATAAAATAGATTCTCATATATTTGACAGGTACATCTAATAAACACTTTTGTTTTGGGGGCTCTAATACTAATTTAGCAGGTTATGTAGACTCAAATTAGACAGAGGATATTGATACCAGGCAGAGTACTACAGGTTATGTCTTTACTATAGGTGGGACAACAGTAAGTTGGATCTCACGGTTGCAAAAGGTGGTTTCTTTATCCACCATGAAGGCAGAGTATGTAGCTGCAACAGAGGCAAGCAAGGAGATGATATGGCTGCAATCGTTCATGGAAGAATTGGGTAAACAACAAGCTAATAGTTATTTGTTTATAGACAGTCAGAGTGCCATACATTTTGCAAAGAATTTTGCCTTGCATTCAAAGACCAAACACATACAGCTAAGGTATCACTTCATTCGATCGGTGTTGGATGATGGATAGTTAAGGTTGGAAAAGATACATACAGATAAAAATCTAGTGAATATGTTTATGAAGGCAGTGACAAGGGAGAAGCTGAGCTCCTCTTTAGCTTCGGTTGGTCTTCAAGACTGAAAAATAAAAAAATAGAACAGCAAAGTCCAGGGTGCTTATTTCCAGTGGGAGCTATAGGGTCAGTAGTGTTATGATCAGTCTCCAAGTGGGAGATGATATGGTGTGGAGTTTGATCAGTCTCCAAGTGGGAGATTATTGTTATATGGAGCCTAATCAGACTTGGAGGTTAAATTTTCCCCACTTTTATCAACGCGGTTTCCCTCCAAATTATTTAATGGGGGAGTGCGGGGGGGCAGAGCCCCGCTTGTGAGGTCTGGGGGGCTTATCCCCCTGGCAGGGGCTCGGGGGCGAAGCCCATGGTGGGGGTCTGGGGGCAGCGCCCCTAAAGAAAAAATTGCCTATTATTTTATAAAGGCGCCAAGAGTTATTTTTCTATTGACCAACATAAAAAAAAACCTATTTTTGTAATCGACATAAGCTTGATAAAAGCGGCTAAGGGTTAGGGTTTTCATTGATGTATTGTAGCATTTTGTAGCGACATTGAGTTGCAAGGATTATTGGTTGTAATTGGTTTGATTTACTGGACAATAATATTGGACTCTCTATCGGTGGATGTAGCCCAGGTTTGGGTGAACCACGTTAAAATTTTTCTCTCATTGTTATTATTTTTGTGTATTTTCATTCCTCTGTTTAATCTTTATTTGCATTTAATTGATATCTTCTGCATGCAAGCCCTAACAAATTTATGGCTTTAGGGGATCAAATTTGGTGAAGTTTCCAAAGGCAACCAAATTTAATAGTAATATACATGACAAAGTGATTATACATTCAAATTTTAAGTTTCAAAGTAGGAAAACATGCACATAACGAAGAAAATATATCGAATATCAATTTTTATATATAGAGTAATTGTGTATGTACATATACAAATGTGGCATATATACCAACTCAAAACAATATTTACAAAATGTGGCTATGCCATCTCAAGGAAATCCAAAACTTGTGGTGGATCATCAAAATGACAATAAATTAATTTTAACTATGTATATAAGAAATATCAATATATCATCAAAACATGTATTTAAATTTACATAAAACTATATATATACTTACCTGTATTTACAAGTATTCCATGTTGTAGGTTGAATCTACATCCTCTCTTTTTTGTCTCAAAGTATGTGATGAATGTGATGATAGCTTAAGGATAAAAATGACAATAAATAAATTTTAACTATGTATATAAGCATAAAATACATGATTCGATACAAATTTTAAGATAAAGGGAATAATATAGAAGGTGAAATGAGAATGAAAGAATATATCAAAAACATAAAACATTGATGCAATATGTAACTAAATAACATGTGATATGAAAGATATGAGTATATATACAATTACCTAATGCGTTCACTTTTATTTGAAGACTACAAAATTGATCTAAAAAAATTTTATGGTGAAAACTTGTAGTGACAATCATGCAGAAATCTACTTGTAGGGTACACCTGTAAAAATAATGAATGTAAGTAAATTAACTATATATATACATGAGTCGATACAAATTTTAAGATAAAGGGAATAATATAGAAAGTGAAATGAGAATGAAAGAATATATCAAAAACACAAAACATTGACGTAATATGTAACTAGATAACATGTGATATGAAAGATATGAGTATATATACAATTACCTAATGCGTTCACTTTTAGTTGAAGACTTCAAAATTGATCTAAAAAAATTGTATGGTGAAAACTTGTAGTGACTATCATGCAAAAATCTACTTGTAGGGTACACTTGTAAAAATAATGAATGTGAGTAAATTAACTATATATATATATATATACACACGAGTCGATACAAATTTTAAGATAAAGGGAATACTATAGAAGGTGAAATGAGAATGAAAGAATATATAAAAAACACAAAACATTGATGCAATATGTAGCTAGATAACATGTGATATGAAAGATATGAGTATATATACAATTACCTAATGCATTCACTTTTAGTTGAAGACTACAAAATTGATCTAAAAAATTTGTATGGTGAAAACTTGTAGTGACAATCATGTAGAAACCTACTTGTAGGGTACACCTGTAAAAATAATGAATGTAAGTAAATTA
This sequence comes from Cunninghamia lanceolata, assembly GCA_027924645.1. NCBI lineage: Eukaryota > Viridiplantae > Streptophyta > Pinopsida > Cupressales > Cupressaceae > Cunninghamia > Cunninghamia lanceolata. Next base: position 14,196,144 of record BSBN01001152.1, on the reverse strand, counting down.
ACTATATATATACATGAGTTGATACAAATTTTAAGATAAAGGGAATAATATAGAAGGTGAAATGAGAATGAAAGAATATACAAATGTTCATCAATACAATCATGCAGGATTTAGACTTGTAGGGGACCTACAAAAATAATGAATGTAAGGGGAGGTTAAAGGATGGCTTAAGGGGATGTAAGAGGATGTCTTAAGGGGAGATACATGAGTCAATATAGATTATAAGATAAAAGTAATAAAATATAAGGTGAAATAAGAGGATGACTTAATGGAACATAAGAGAATGGCTTAAGGGGGTGTAAGAGGATGGCTTAAGGGGATGTAAGAGAATGGCTTAAGGGGAGATACACAATTCAATATAAATTATAAGATAAAAGGAATAAAATAGAAGGTGAAATAAGAGGATGACTTAACAAGACATAAGGGAATGGCTTAAGGGGAGTTAAGAGGATGACTTAAGGGGATTTAAGAGGATGGATCAAGGGGATGTAAGAGAGGGGGTGTAAGGGGAGATACATGAGTAAATACAAATTATAAGATTATCATTTTCATGATTTGAATCATGGTGATTAACCTAGCCACTCAAACTATGTGTCATGTGAGAAAATTAGTTCTATATTTATAGGAAATTGCTTAAGGGTAGGTAAGAGGATGGCTTAAGGGGAGCTAATGGGATGACTTAATACAACTATATTAACTATCGATCAAATATATACAACTATATACATACCTAGAAATTTATTCCATTGTACCATCTGCATCCTCTCTTTTTTGCAACGCATCTATGATTATCTCATGCTCTTCCATAGAAATTGTCCATAACTCTTTATTAGCAGGTCTTCCAAGATACCTTACTAGTTTTATATTTTTTTCCACCACCAAATGTGAGTAGTGTATAATCTTCTTATGTGTTTCATAATCTTTAAATGCAGGCAAACCATTCTTCCTTGTTAGGTATTTTCGTAGTCAAGTGCCAACAACCACCACCGAACCTGTTGGATAATGAAAGTCATCATCATCTTCACAAGGTGATATTAACTTATGTTTAGTCTCCATACATCAATCCAACCAATATTTTGTTTCCTCTTCATTCTCCTCAGGTGCAACAACATACACATGTCCTGAAAACAAAATTTAATTCAATAACTTGTGTGACATATAATTTGACCAATCTACATACATGCATTCATATATAATTAAATATATTACAAAATATTAATCAAGTGAAATAAAATGAAATAAATTGAATTAAATCACCTTCTTGTACAAGGTCTGAAACGTGGTCATAGTCATCTGATGCAAACACTTGATCATTGTCTTCAATTGTTGTTTCATATTGATCTTGTGTTTGTGCAGGTGTCAATGATCTTTTCTTCCACTCTTCAACCCATTCTTTATTCTCACATGCTTCCCAATCTCCTAAAATGAAAAACTAACAAAAACATGCAAGCTCCCTTGTCTAGATAGTCATGTTCTTACATTGAAACTCTTAAATGAATGCCATTTAGTAGATCCACTGATTGTCTCACAATCAAGTCTAGGTAGAATGTTCTCTTCTTCAACCAACCAAAAGAATCATCAAACTGTAGAGTACTCACTTGATCCTATAGATAATTTTGTATTGCACCAATCCACAATCACACGTACATCTTTAAATTTTATTGCATCCTCAATTTTCAATTGCTCTCTAGCAAGAATTATTTTAACACATGCATCAACTCCATCATGTTCTCCTTTACCATGTCCATCTTCAAAAAAACTCCACATATGTTGGACATTATTTTCCTTGTGAACCCTACTTAAAACCCATAAAAATTTTGAGCATTATTGAACTGTCCCATACAATTATCTGACCATATGAAATGATCTGTCATTTAGATTCCTCCTTCTCTTAAATTTGTATAAAATATATTGAAACAATATTGAACAAACTCTAACAAGTGTAACCGGTTGTCACTCAAATAGAAATGATATTCCCTCAAAAAAATTCTACCATCCTCTATATTATCATCTGCATGCTTGTATACAATATGAACAAACATAGCCACCTGCACTGAATTGTAATATTGTGTTTGGATTTCCTCTTGTGGAGCAAGAATATAGTTTTCTACAAAATCAACCACTGATAGTATAGTTCCAACTGAAAATGTGTTTCTACATGTGCAAAATTGTCCATCAAGCCATCAAGCATGTTGAGAGTGTTTGACATATTTTGGTATTGTTATCTCTGAAAGTTGCACCCTACCAATTTGCAGAAAATTGGTACTCTAGAGGAACATGAAAACACTCCTATGGTTGTGGGTCACCTAGAAACTGGAGTGAATATCCAGAGAAGGCTGACTTCCTAAACTTTGTATCACCTAAGACTGACTACTCTATGGTTTTGACAAGAAAAAGGGTAAGAAAGATATGCACTAAAACTGAAATTAACTCTAAATGGTGATACACCTAACTTAATGAGGAACATGAAAATATCAGATTTAAACACTTGTTACAATGATTGAAAAGATTCTTGCACAACCTATCACTTCTACTTCTGCATAAATATTTTACAAGTAGGTTTGTATATGCAGAATTCTTAAGAGGAAACGATAATTTCACACTTAAAGATAAAACACACTTAAAACACAACTTTCAACCTGCATTAGTATTTTCTATATAAAAGGCTCTAAATCCTAAGACAAGAGCCAAGAGGAAATAAAACTTACTTCATAGATAACTCTATCAAATCAGTTGATAAGCACAAAGATGCATAAGACAAGTAGGCACAAACTCCAACCAATGGAATTCAAGGTCTCCAATGTATTCCATATCAAGTAAACTGGTAAAATAAGTTACAAACTATCAAAATTTGAGCAAGGATTGCAAAATCACAAGTCTCCAAAAATTGCATAATCAGAACTGTCTACAAATAAGTCACAAAAGTGACTATATCCATCACCATCCAAGTGGTTCCACCAAACAAGGAGCTAGAAACCACCTTGGGTCAGATGCAACAGAAAAGCCCCAAATCTAGCACCTAAATCTGCTCCAAAAGAGGTCACAATGAGTGAAAAAGTCAAACATGACTAGGTCCATCAAGATGACTCATCAAACAACCCCTAAAAAGCTCACAAAAGCAATAAAAACCTCCTAGATGCTCTCCTTTTGTCTACTAACTTCCTCAGCTACCCCATATGGTTGCAAAATATAAGGACTTAACTCATAAAATCCTCAAAAGGCATGGCATCCTATCTATGCATTTAAAAGAAAAACATCTTGATTAAGTGTTTTATAATAACAACACTTTAATCACATGCCTTACATTTGATAAATGAAATGCAAAAAATAACTTAGACCTTTGACCATGTGTCTAAGGAGATATATGGGGGGCAAAAGTTATTATTATCTTGTTTGACTTTGTTAAAAAGAAAAAGAAGGCAAAAAGGGTCTCATGGGCTTCCTCCATTTGCACTAGGTATAATGATTTATGTTGTTGACCCATTGTTGCATTAAGATAACAAATGATTTTCTTTTTTAAAACAAAGGTCAAAAAGACCCTTAGTTGATTAGGGTTTTTGGAGCAAAAAAGAAAGTTTACCCTAATATTGCTCCTCACTTGGCCATTTGCTTTCTCATTCAACTGTATGCCGCCATGGAGAAAGGGTTTGCTCAGGGTTTTCATGGATCTCACTGCCATAATTGTCATTTCCTGAGGTTTCACTTGGCATTTTGATGCAGCAACGAAGGTGAGTTTGGCTCTATGGCTTTCATATGGCATTTTATCATCTTTTGCTCCATTCTTTTGACATTAAGGCCACGACCTTGAGCTTGCTCTATTGTGTTGAGCTTCTTATGACACTCTTCTTGTTGTCTTTCTTGTCTCCTCTCTAGTATATGAGCATTACCTTGACATTCTTGAGAAAGAAAAGAACGACAGAAAGCTACAATTTCTTCAATGGCCATGAGAGGTAAGCTTACTACTTTACCAGCTTGCTTTCTAGTTTAGTTTGACCTAAAGATGAAGATATTATGGTAAACTTTCTGTATGTCTTTTTCTTTTTTTAGAATAAGGAAAACATGGCCCTCCTAGCTGCAGCCTGTAGCTTCTCCATATGGGTTTTTATCTACAACAATCTTCTTGTCTTTGGTCGTTTCTAAAAAACTTGAAACCCTAGGGTTTCAATCTATTTTGTGCTCCTTTTATTCTTGAAAAAGACTGCAACATTTCAATTGGGTTTGCAAGAAATTTACACTTCACTGCATGACTGAGATATATATTTCATTGTATCAAAGAATTTCTGAGGCTCTCGAAGCCATTCATTTTTTCCTTCATGATGAAGATTGCCATTTTTACCTAACTAAGTTCGTACAAAATGTACTCCTCATTGCATATGAAAAATGAGGGCTTCTTTTGTGGGTATCAAAAAATGAATTGTTGCTCCTTTTTGGACTATCATTTATCATGGCTGTCACTCTTACATGACTGTTCATAGTAATCTTACTCCTCATTCACAACAAAAATGATAAGTACATGTTCTATTACTTTGTGATATTCAGTCATCCTTTAAGAATGCATTTGGCTATAGCATAACTTGTTCAACATTCATGTAGTCTTGTAGCAATCAACCTGTATCTTTTACTTGCTAAATGGAAGACTGTCATTTCATACATTGTTGTTATAACTGCCTCTTTTAATGTATTGTTGTTATGGCACTTGTGTTGTCATCCTTCTTGGCATTTGATAAACTGTGCACTCTTCTATGCCTCAAAAGGGAAACTATGACAGTATAATGGCACTACATGATGTTGATATGGCTCCTGTAGCTCATATAGTCATGTGTACTTGATATGATTGCTTCACACAGTTGGCTTCTTCACAACAGTCTTGCTACATAATTTTACATAGTTGATCCTCTTTTGTTGCAAGGCCTTTCTTAATGCATCTGATGCATTACTTATGACATCTAAGGTTGGTCTAACATGATGTTAACCTATTTTGATGACTGTCATTCAATCTCCTTTCATTTATGCTTAGCATTCAGATGTCACTCTTCTTAATTTAGAGATGCATTACCTTCTTATGAGAACTATCCTTGTTGTACTTATACTTGATATCTCTTGAATGAAGACTCTATCATATGATATCTTATGATAAACTGTTCCTTATGCTACTCCATTATGGTTGGTTTATCTACAAGGTACATCTAGACAGCAAAAACATACTTCAATCATAACTAAGAGATGAAAAGTACCTTATATTGATCATTGTCCTTGTTGTACTTATACTTGATATCTCTTGGAGGTGAGATCTCTTTGATCAATTCAGTTCTGTATATGCACTTCATTTCTCTCTTGTATGGATACATTTGTTCATTTGTGACATGAAAGTGATTAAGTACCATATAGTTGTTTGATCTGAATAGATTTCTCTTGTGATGAGGCATAGTTTATAGGAGCAACTACCCCTTCAACTTTCTATTATGATTCCACTTAATTGCATCAATGATGGTTGTTTCCATGCATGATATACTCTTTTTATGCAATTTGATGTCCTTCTTGAATGGATAAGAAGGGAGCATGCTGGGCTCAACCCTTGTGCGAGCCACATTTTAACCCACATGCTAAAAATGAGATAGCAAAATAGTAACAAAATTTTCTCTATATCTGCATAGGAAACAAACATGTTAGGAAAAATATGGGCATGTGATTGATGTTCTTGATCATCCTGTTGTTTTCTTGAAGGTCCATGTGACACTATTTGGTTTGTTGCATCTGAAAAATAAACTGTATATTTGTAGATGTTTATCATATGATGTATGATGCCCTGTCATTGCTCTAATATCAGTTTTCAAAATTTTATGCAGGTAACTAGGGGTAGCAAGGAGACAATAGTTGAGTGCATGACAAGTGGACAACGTGGGATGACACAAGGCACGACAAACAGGACCAAGACTCGTCATTTAGGCAATGATGAGTCACCCTATCTCATATGCATATTTATCTCTTACTTCTTCTAAAAATGTATAGTTTGTCTTTTCACTTGCAATGAAACAGTTAGTCTCACGACTTATGTGAGACCTTATACAATTATTTTTTCAATACAAATTGCTAATCTTTTAAAAGATTTGTACAATCTCTTAAATATGAAATGCATCTGAATACAACATTATACTGTAATCTCAATTTGTACTACATATGCACATGGATAACATACAACAGAAATAAAATGCACCTTTCTTTTCATAAAATATTTAAAAGCTCTACTTGATTGAGCCAGTGGTGAAAATAGGTAACAGGTACAATCTTACTCTTAAATTCTGATATGAATGCATGTACACTAATTTTTTCTGTGATTAAATCGTAATGCTTTCTAATTTTTCCATCCTTTAAAGAATACTCAACATTCTTAAATCTTTTAACATCCGTTAATTGTTGTCCAAAAGTATTTTCAACACTTTCATGCATACAAACTCCTAAGAATGAAAGATTGCCACAACTAGTGCATTGTCCAGAAATACATGAACTTAAATAAAATAAATGCCCATTAGATCTTTCACAAAATAAACCTTCTATAAACTCCTTGATTGTTTCAAGTGGCATATTAATACCACATTCCTGCATAATCATGTTAGTATGTAAAATACAACGTATATATCTAAAAACATCATAATAATAATGAAATTGCACATGTGTTTTACAACAAGAGATTCATTGCTTATTAATTTTGACATACCAAGGTTTACATTTTTCAAATGATCTTTGACTTATGCTAATATTTCCAGGTAACACTGAATCATCTAAAATTTTTCTATAAAATTCGGTTTGAGTTGTGTCTAATAGGTGTTTTGGATGAGGATCACAAATTTTGGACCCCACTCTTAATTTCAAAACATCTCTAGCATTAGATGATACCCTAGTATTATCATGCCAATATTTTTCAACCAAAGATTTGATTTCAATATTCAATTTCATGTTAGACCTTGGGATTTGACCACTAAAACTCCAACATTAGTTGATTGGATCGTTTTCTATACTTTCTCTTCTCTTTGTCATTCTTACCAATGTTTTAGGATGTATGTTTATAATTCCACTAATGTTTCTTAACATTCTTTTATCCAAAGTTGTTTTATTAACTATAGTAGTTGTCATATCTCATCGTGTTGCATTCTTATATTTAGATCAACTCTTCTTTCCAATAGACTCAATGGCACTAGCAATAGTATTTATAGCATGTTTAAGTGATTCATCTTTTCTTTTTGGTTTCACAAAAATGCCTAACTTTTTCATTACTTTTCTCATTTTCCACATTCTCATCAATTGCATCATGAATTGACAATGAAATGATAGTAATTTTTGATAAAAAAAAATTGTTTGTATAATCTATTGGCATATGTTCTTATTTGTCTCCAAGAAATCATACGAGGAAGATTATTCAAAACAATATTTTCAATTTTTTAAAAAATATTTTTATTTTCAACAACACAAGGATTTTCATTTTTGACAACAAAAGGATTTTCATTTTCACCAACACAAGGATTTTCATTTTCAACAATAAAAGGATTTTCATTTTCACCAACAAAAGGATTTTCATTTTGACCAACACAAGGGATTTCATTTTCAATATTCATTTCTACAACTTGTCTACAAATAAAATTGATCTCAACATTGTTATATCCAGCTTCTAAATCATCAATACGAATATCATCTAGAATCACATTTTCCATATCATTCAAAGGTGGATTTGAAGACGTACCTGGATTCGTGCCTATTGTCACATTCTTGTTGAACACACCAAGATACTGAGAGGGGGGGTGAATCAGTATCTAAACAGTCTTCAAATCCTCTGGAGAAGATTAAAACTTAAGCATTACAGCATTAACATAAACATGAAAGATCAACACAATGCATATCGACACATAACACCAGATATGTGTGGAAAAATCAAGAAGGTTAAAACCACTATGAGGATTAACTCACAATATATGAAGCTCAAAATAACAAATTTTTGTTTTAAGGATACAACCCAAGGAAGCTACTACTCTCTAAAAACTTTGCTTTAGGATCACTCCAAAGGAAGCTACACTACCTGTTGACTTTGTTTTAGGGCTACAACCCAAGGAAGCTACAACTCCCATATAACTTTGTTTTAGGGCTACAACCCAAGGAAGCAACTACTCCCTGAACTGAGAATGAACTCAGGAAAGATTACAGCATGAAAATCCTTCTAATGTCTAAAAACTAACATTGAAGCTCACACCTTTGATGATTGCAATTCTGCCTCTTCACACTTTCTTTTGATGATTGGATTAGTTAGGCACACTCTTCACTTCCCTCCAATCACAAAAGTATCTTCAAGATGAATCAGGATAGCCTCTAACTCTTATGCTCTTTCTCCTTCAGTCACACATCATAATGCATGTAATATTCATACTCTGCTCTTTACACATTCATATTTTCATCTTCGCAATCATACCTCACCTAGACCAACTAGGTTTAAAATATATACATGACATTACATTGATTTCATTACAAGTTGGCCAATACAACAAGAATATTACATTTTACAATTCAGCTAGAGATCACACAACATAAAACATGCATAGGGAAAGCCCTATCATGAACTACACACTACTCTAGAAAAAAACACACTCCTTGTAGAACCCAATACATGCTTAGTCTAGTCCTAAACATTCTTCACAGGATCATTCTTCAAGGAATATCATACACATGTTACACAAATTTGAATTAGGTCATCCTTAAGCAAGAAAACATGAAACATATAGCACATCAGTCTTCACAATCTTGGCAGTACTCATGAATTTATAAACATTGCTTGATCTTCTTCCAGGTGAGTCGAAATGACCTATACATCATCTTCAAAATCTTCTTGAGCTCTGCACAACAAGAAATTTGTGGTGCATACCTTCAACATTCTTCAAACAACCAGATAGAGGCATATCCTGGCAATATCATCATTTTGAACCTCAACCAATTCCAGAGAGAGCAGAAAACACCTTGTAAAGCAATTGGAGACAACACCAGATCATCAAGACCACCTTCCATTAGTCTATGTATCATTTCAAGCCACAACAAGTTGGTGCACATCATTAGCATATGTCATGAGAACAGTTAGGCACCCAGAACAATCTATATCACAACTATCAATTGAAAAATAAGCTTACAGACCTCTAAAACACCTGAAACTCATATGGATGCACTCATACATTACTATGAACATATCCTCAAAACTACACAACCATATCTATCATTGCAGAGGAATGTGGAGCATTCCAAATAGTCTTTATCATCACTTGATTCTGCCAGAGCACAGCCCAGAACTCTGTCTCTCATAACTTTCATTGCAAAGGAGCAAATGATCTAAAACTTTGGATTTAGCACCTTTACAACATCCTTAACTTCTGAACCACATGACCATAACTTCAAATGCGGAGGAATGCAGAGCATTTTACCAGACAACCTTTTCAAGCAATTCTCTGCAGCAGAAACCTTCACCAACTTCCAAAGGCCAAGACCTTCAAATAACAGCATATACATCCTTAGGAACAATAAGAAGGATCATACAACATGCCACAAGCCATTAGCAACATTTTTTCAACCTCACATAGCTTAATGTATCATCATTCATCTTAGTGCTTCTAATTCCCATCTTAATATTTCATCATTCATCATCTTTATTGACTATAAGTATGCTCAAAACAATTTGAATTAACACTAATTAGGGAATGACATCCAACCATGAACATCAGTAGCCCATTATGAACATCAGGAGCATCACTGAACATTAGTAACCATGAACTTCAGTATCATCACTGCACCTCTAAGTGTTGGCATCAATGACAACACATATTGCCAACAATGTATCATCACTGCACCTCTAAGTGTTGACATCAATGACAACACATATTGCCATAAATCTCCCCCTTTGTCATTAATGGCAACACATACTCCCCCTTAGATGTACATTTCTCTCTCTCCCCATTTGACATCAAGGACAAAGGGCAACTGCCTCTTCCCCTTAGGGCACAAACTCTCTTCCTAAGGTGCACATTTGCTCTCTCTCTCTTTCTCTCCCCTTCTTTAAGGCTCCCTTTGTCAGCAACCACAACTACTTGCTCCCCCTAAGAGGTATCCACCATCAGTCTAGAAAAAAAGATATAGCTTGAACTCCTCCTGGACAGATGCACCACTATGCATCTAGCAAGGAGGGGTAATCACCCCTAACCTCTGTCATAGATCCTCAAAAGTATCCTTTACAAGAGCCTTTGTGAAAATATTTGCAATCTGATCCTTTGTTGGAACATATTCCATCTTTACTTCCTCATCTGCAACCTTCTTTCTCAAAAATTGATACCTGATTGATATATGCTTGGTTCTAGAATGCATCACTGGATTCTTAGAAATATTGATAGAACATGTATTATTACACAAAATAGGAATAGGCTCATCATACAATACCTTGATATCTTTTAGGGTTTTCTTCATCCACAAGACAAGTGTGTACAACAGGATGTTGTTGCAATATACTATGCCTCTGTAGTTGATAAGGACACTGAATCTTGCTTCTTGCTCTACCATGAAACTAATCTGCTTCCTAAAAATAAAGCACCACCACTTGTACTTCTTCTATCAGCAACACAACTAGCCCAATGAACATCAGTGTAGGCACTCAGATTAAAGTCATCCTTGGATACCATAAGCCATAATCTAGAGTTCCCTTCAAGTATCTGAATATTCTTTTCACTACCTTCTCATGTGTTTGCTTGGGATTAGCTTGATATCTAGCAACCACACATACTGCATACATGATATCAGGTCTAGAAGTAGTCAAGTACAACAATCCTCCAATCATAGATCTATAGGAAGTCTGATCAACCTCTGAAGACTCATCATCCTTGCTTAAGTGATATCTAGTGACCATGGGAGTAATCACTGGTTCTGAATCCTCCATACCAAACTTCTTCATCTCTTTGACATACTTAGTGTAACAAACCAAAACTCAAACAAGACTAAACTCAAATATTTACTACACATGAGAGAGAATTTTTTTTTAATTAAATATCATTTACATAATCACAAGAAATAAAGTACAACTTTCTATATAATTTCAACCTTGAAATCATAACATAATCGAAAATAGAATCATAGTGAAATCCTTTCACTTTTCATTAACAATACAAAAACTGCACTTGGCATAAAGAATAGTTTTACCTCATAAATTTGATTGTCATAAGCCATAACATGGAGTACATTACATCAGGAATATTGATATATGTCTTCACAAGCCTCGACGTATCTTCTACTTCAGAGGGAGAGCATCATCTGAGTACTTTACCTCCAACCACAGACAGGCAGTCCCCCGCACACCTTCCAATTGAAAGTGGCCCTACCCTTCATGAAGAGTATAGATATAAGGTAACTGATGGTTATTTGCCATCTGAGTATTGGTTTTGTATCCTACATAATGCTATCAATCATACAACCTTAGATACCATCTAGCTAAGTATGATGATAGGTTATGCAATCCAGATACGGTGAACCGACAAATGCATGCAGAGACATGCATTACTTTGGCCAAAGATTCAATATAAATAGATGTTCGCAATGAACATAGTCATAATTTCCACCCACCTCCAACTAGACTTGGAGACTATCTCATCCTGCAGATTGACTTTCTTCATTTAGTAAGTCTAGACACAAACTTGTCTGTACTGTAAATCCATTCTAGTTAATTTGACTTAGAAATAATCTTTAACTTAGGATATACATGCAATATATATACATGTTTAGGTAATTCTAACCTTCCAGAGATTCCCTCTTTGCATACTTGCAATTTCTAGGGTCTATGACCTTCTGTCACTCTTCTCTCTGACTCAAAAATCAAACATCTTTGGTGTATAAAAATAGTTTTCAACTCTATCATAGAATCACTTAAATTTGATAAAGTAAGTTACAAAGACTCTTCTTGTGTTGCTCTATGGATTTCTTGACCTTTCACTGTTGACCAAAAATGGTTTTCTTGACCTTTTACTGTTGACCAATAAATAAAAATATAAACTATGTCACATCCAACATAAGAGTTATAGCTTTCCTAAATCCTTCTGGTCTTAATACTAGGGTTTAACTTCTCTATCCCAATACATGGAAATATCAAATATCCTTGTTTTCCAAAAATAATAACATAAATATAACAAAACATGAGAACAAATACCTCTAATCTTCCCTGGTCCACTTGGCATTGTTTGAAATCATAATTCACATAACATGAATAAGTGTAGTATGCGAGGTATGACCTCATCCATATAATATCTTGATGGATACTAACACTTTTCGAAACTAGACTTTTGATTAAGATCATTATATCAACCCAAATAGGTTTGAGTCATAAAGATAACAAAATACTTTCAACCCCCTGGACTACTTAAGTCTACTAACTTTCCATTATGACAGGGTACAAACTAGTATGTATATTCATCCTTCAAATACATGTCAATAAACCTATATCAATAATCTTAAGTACAACAAACATGTGGAGTTGAGATTTCGAATCTCTTAATATACCCAACTTAGAATAGATCATAAGAGGAATACCCCACACTGGGTTAATTTTGTCTTTTATGCAAACAACACAAAAATAAGTTCATTTGAACATATAATAAGGACTATAATTTCCCATCCCCTGGTATGCCTATACCCTTGAGTTGGTTTAATAGTTTCAATCTTAAAACATAGGAGTAGTTAATTATATCTCCCAAATTACCCTTCAACTTAGATATTTCTTAAGACTTAATCAATCTTTTCCTTGAAAGTGTGGGTCCTTAATATAATTATCAACATTTTAGATTTTAGTCTTTCGAAAAGAACCTCTTGTTGCAAATGTGATATAGAATCTATGACTCCCTGACACTCTCTTCCTTGTTTCAAGGTTTTAATCTATTCTTGGTTCTAGAGTCTAGTACTATCATAGAGAAATAGTTTGGTATAGAACTTCAAAGTTTAACCATGTTATTTAACTCTCATTTAGAATACTTACCAAATCATGGCTAAGTAGATGTCATCGCATGACATGGTTTTATCGACCACTAGTCCTTTATGGACTATCATAAAGTTGGTCAAATTTGTACCATAATGGAGTACAAAAGATGCTAGTAATATCAATAATACATCTCCAAGATAAACATAGTTCTTCTCGAACTTGTAATAGTATAATATAACTATGGGACTCAAGAGTCTATCATCTCTAAACCTCAGTTATATCTAAACTTAGGGTTTTAACTTCCCTATTCCAATGCAATGGAATAAAAAAATATGTACTTATTCTAAAAAGTAATAATATCGTAAGAAAGAGATTATCCTCTAGTCTTCTTCCGACTACGAGGTTGTTTAAATATCAAAAACCTTGACTAGTTTATAATATACGAGTATTCCTCAGTTACAATAATTCCAAGGGTTCAATTCAAGTCTAAACTTTGCCTAAGTTTCATTTGATTCTAAAAAGGTAAAAGACTATTTCAATTTGTTATCTACTTAAGTTCCATGACTAAGGTTGTTCTTTCTTTTATATAATATGCTATTGCTGATCATTGTTATGTGAGTACTTCATCTTGTTTACTCATACATGCATATGGATATATCAAGAATATCTCAAGCATTATAATCTTTATGTATCATATACTGATACAACTTAAACAAGACATCATAAACCTCTAATGCTGCCAGTTTTACACCATTGTGTCAGCTCAGAACTGATTAGATTCTATATATATAACATATACTAAGTTTTCCAAAGGGAATATCTTACCCTAACATCCTTCGAATACAAAGTATTCTTCTTAATAAGATAACCTTCGACATTTCTTCAAAATTTGCATTCTTCCAAAACTTTCTTGCGATGTTTTCTAGTAATAATGCTCTAAGGCTGATCTCTATTAATAGTGTATGCTCGACCTTACGACTTTTATCGAGAATAGAGATATAACCTATATTGTAATACAATCGAATAGGCTCTTACACCACACTATTAAGGCCAACTAAAATCTTCTCCTAAACTTTAAACAAGAATATCTACTTTTATACATTCCAAAATACAACTTTAAGAAATCAAAATGAAGTATCAAACCCAAGACACAAAGGTTCTACATTTCAACGATAATCTCTCACTGTTTTCTGTGGTATCTCAGTTTACACTAAACCAAATAGTCACTAACCTTTATACTACTGTGTTATATTCTCATAAAAATGAGCTACAAATATTTAGATGCTGACGATTTACTCACTGTTGTGCAAGACCTTAGATAGGAAACAATACTGAGTAATGCAAGATTTAACTTAAGATGGATATCCTAGTTGGTCGATGTCAAGGGATTTCCTGAGATTTCAAGAGCTCAACCACAATAACAATCCTCTTGTTCCTCTCAGCGCTTCCAATACAATGTCGTCCCTTTTTCCAGTATATTATCCCTCAAAAGAGGTTCAGGAAAAACATTATCAAGAACAATCCGTGAGATGAGGTAGCAAAACTCCTCATAACCGTCGTTCTCTTTCACGATGGCCTCCATGAAAAGAAAGAGAGGATAGTCATAATAATTGACCACTCCCTCACCGTGGAGTCTTAGGCAGTTTCAAAGCCTAAAAACATGCGTAAACTTGCATGCATGTTAGTGGGACAGTTGGTCTTTATGACCACCTTCTCCATAACAATCTTCTTTCATTCCTATCTGATAGCAAGGTTTTGCTCTTTTTTTATCATTTAAGATTCCACTCCAAAGATGTTATGAAGACTCCCACTAAGTCGCGGTATATCCACAATACATGTATCTCAATGCTCTTATCTTGATCATGCAATGAGAGGGGACATGGGTGTTAAAGCACCACTCGCTCCAACAACCAATGACCCATAAAGAGAAGCATTCAATTCTCTCGAGTTGGTTTAAAAAGGTGACTCTTCTATAATGTAGGTTGTTATCTTTTAAAACCAACTAACAACCTACCCCTCAAGAATAATGATGCAATAATAATAATAATAAAGCATATATAGTGTCAAAAGGAATTACAATAATGTGGCGTAAACTTATGCACAAGTGCAATTGGGTCGAGTCCATCTCCCCTTCACGTATAAAAGAAAATCATGTTTATTCCGATTAAACGAAATACAAAATTCAACGTTAAAACTATAAACATGAAACATGCTAACAATTTTACCAACTTCCCCTTTGAAGACGCAATCGTAAACTTATTTACGATGCAAGGAACGACATGATTGACAGAAAGTTCCGTTAGTCACAAAATGACTATCGTTCGACCTCGACAACGTCGATTTCACAAAATGACAAGATTGACATGACAAGACATCAAAAGGATTCTAAATGACATCAACAACTTGTCGAGTCGATCAACAAACTTAAACCACTTAAATAAACACGACTTTCCTCAATTGACAAGGGTTTACTAATTTGTACCAACACAAGACTTAAGATGGCGACAAACTGTTCTTTTCCTTATATCTATTCCCTTCTCTCCAATGATGATCTCCCTCCCTTTCTCAGAGAGGCGGAAACCTATTTCCTGAATATAGCTTGCATTCACCAACCCATGATTAGTGTATCAATAATCAATTTCATAATCCTTATGAAATTATAACATATTGACAACTTATAAACACATTTCAATTATAGTCAAATAAACATAACTCATGAAAACATTGATTTTTCTTGACATTTTTACTAAACATCAAATTATTGATTCATGTGAAATCATATACTAATTTCTTCAAAAGTAAAAAGTAAAACATAGTCAAAGTTAGGGATGTAACACTTAGCTTGAGAAATAAAGATACCATTATCTAGCTGAGCAATTTGAAGTCCAAGGAAGAAAGACATCTCACCAATCATAGACATCTCAAACTCTTTTTGCATCTCCTCTGCAAACCTTTTACACATATCATCATCTCCACCAAAGATGATGTCATCAACATATACTACAACTATCAATATCATATCTCCTTTTTCCTTGATGTAAAGATTGCTATCTGCAGTACCTTTCTTGAAGCATTGTTGAAGTAAGTACTTATCCAACCTAGCATACCAAGCTCTAGGTGCTTGCTTGAGACCATACAAAGCTTTCTTGAGTCTACAAACCATGTCCAGTTCTGATATTTGGAAACCATATAGTTTGTCAATGTAGACTTTCCTCCTCTAGATCACCATTCAAAAATGCTAACTTGACATCCATCTGATAAACCTTAAAGTTCTTGTGAGTAGAAAGGGAAAGGAACATCTTGATTGCCTCCATCTTGGCTACCAAAGCATAGGTCTCCTCAAAGTCAATGCCTTCAACTTGTGAATAGCCCTTGCAGACCAATCTTTCTTTTTTGCTCACAACTTCACCTTCTTCATTCAGTTTGTTTGGGAACACTCACCTTGTTCCTATAACATTCTTATTGGCTGGTATGGGAACCAATTCCCATGTATGATTCTTCTCAATCTGATTCAATTCATCTTCCATTGCCTTTATCAATCCACCATCCTTGTTGGTATCAGTAAAGGTTTTTGGTTCTACCTTTGATAATAAACACAAGTTTACTTTCTCATATGCTTTTGCAAGACTTTTCTGGGTCAACACACCTTTATCCTTGTCCCCAATGATCTGATCTACTGAATGATTCTTCTAAACATACTTTGTTGGAGTCTTGGGTATCTGCACTGGTTCTTGCTCCTTTTCTTCTTTCTCTTCTTCTTCTTCTTCAATGCATGGAAAAATGTCATATCCAGAGTCCTCTGGTTCTTGTGAGATCTAATACAAATCTTCATCTACTTTGACATTTGTGCTTTCAATCATATTTCCCAATCTCTTTTTGTAGCATCTGCAGGTCTTGCTTCTGGTTGAGTAACCAAGAAAGATCCCTTCATCACTTCTTTAATCAAACTTTCCTAGGTCTTCTTCATCTCTTCTGATATAGCATTTGCTGCCAAAGATCCTAAAGTATCTAATAGTGGGAGCTCTTCCATACCATAGCTGATAAGGGGTCTTAGTGTTATTGACCCTCAATTGTACTTTATTAGTCAGACAGACAACAATGTGAACTACTTCCTTCTAGTACATGTCAGGCATATTTGCATCCTTCAACATTGCCCTAGCCATTTCTTGCACAGTCATGTTCTTCCTTTCCACTACCCCATTTTGCTGAGGGGTCCTAGGAGGTGATAGATGTCTCCTAATACCATGAACTTCACAAAACTTATCAAATTCATTTGAAGTAAACTCACCTCCTCTATCAGACCTTAAAAATTTGATCTTAGTATCCATTTTATTCTCAACCATAGCTTTGAAAACCTTAAAATTATTAAAGGCATATAATTTTTCTCTTAATAAAGTAACCCAAGTCATTCTAGAATTATCATCAATAAGTAACATGAAATACCTTTCACCTTGTTGACTCTTTACTCTTGTAGGGCCACATAGGTCAGTATGAATCAGCTCCAATGGAATTGAAGAAGAGTACTCCTTGCTCTCGAAACTTGTCTTTTTCTACTTTCCCATTTGACATTCATTGCATAATGTGTTTGCAGGCTTGGTTATCTTGGGCATATCTCTCACCACATGAATAGAGCTAATCTTTATCATATTGTCAAAATTGGTGTGTCCCATTCTCTTGTGCCACAACCAACACTCACTGGATTGAGCCAATAGGCATGTTCTTCCATTTACCTCCTTCAGATGATAGATGTCACCATATGACTTGATGCCTTCTACAATTAGTTTTCTGGACCCCGCCTTCCTGATTTCACAACCTTTGGCATGAAAGGTAAGATTATATCCTTTATTGCACATCTGGTTGACACTGAGAAGATTGTGCTTTAGCCCTTTGACATAGAGGACATCCCCAGTCCTGTTCTTCCCATTAATAGTTATGGTACCCTTTCCACAAATTTATGTTGAGTCATCACCACCAAACTTAACAACTCCACCATTCCACTTCTCAAGGCTGATAAACTTCTCCTTGTCACCAATCATATGATTAGAGCAACCACTATCAATTACCGAAGCCTTGGCTTCTTCTTTTGCATGAAAGGTAGTCCATACAACCATTGATCTATCATTGTTTTGGTCAGCTTGCAAGGTATCAGTCTTTACATATTTATCAATATCGTCCTTTTTATCACCAATATTCAAGGCTGTGAAAAGTGTTTCATCATTTGAATCATCACAATCCTCATCCTCTGAAGAAAAACTACTTTCTATGGAATACAAGCTTCTTTTGAGCTTGTCTCTCTTGTTGTTACCCCTTTGATTATTTGAAGGGACTTTTAGAAGCAAAATGACCAATCTTTCCACAATTGAAACATTTAAAATGTAACTTACCTCTATATTTGCATGTCCTTTCTTCAAAGTCCTTAAAAAGTTTGCTTCTACCTCATCAAAGTCGTCATCTTGATTAGCTACTTCATCTTATGTCTTCTTACTTGCTTTGAATGTTGCTTCCTTATTTGGAACATCTTTGTCAAATTCTCTCATTTCAAAATCTATGAGAGAGCCAAACAATCGATCTACTGTATATGTATCCAAATCCTAAGTCTCCTCAATAGAGGATACCTTATGACTGTAAGATTTGGGAAGAGTTCTCAGTACCTTCTTCACAATTTCATCTTCTTTCACTTCACCACCAAGACCTGTGATGCCATTAACTATTTCATCCACTCAGAGTATATAACTATAAATGTCTTCATCTTCTGTCATCGTCGGGATCTTAAATTTGCTCTTGAAGATTTGAATCTTGGCTTGCTTTACTTTACTATCTCCTTCATAAATGCTTTCAAGTTTTACCCAGACATCCTTGGCAGATTTACAACTCATTACCTTTAGAAGTTTTGTATCATCCAGTCCACTCATGATATTACTCTTTGTCTTGGCATTGTTGTCATACAACCTAATCTCATCAGCATCTGTAGGCTCAGAACCAAAAGCAATGTAACCCTTCACAACAGCTTATCATACACCAAACCCTAGATAAGATAGATAGTTTTCCATCCTTAGCTTCCAAAAAGAATAATTTTTTCCATCAAACATAGGTACCTTGTGAGATACATTAGGAGCCATCCTGAACCTTCCTCAAGTGGTTAAGCTTCTTCTGAGTAACTTGTCTCTACACACCAGGATACTAAGAGGGGTGTGGGTGAATCAGTATCTAAACAAACTTCAAATCCTCTGGAGTAGATTAAAACTTAAGCATTACAGGATTAACATAAACATGAAAGATCAACACAATGCATATCAACACATAACACCAGATGTACATGGAAAACCCAAGAAGGGAAAAACCACAGTGAGGATTAACTCACAATATATGAAGCTAAAAATAACAACTTTGTTTTAGGGCTACAAATCAAGGAAGCTACTACTCCCTACTGACTTTGTTTTAGGGCTACAACCCAAGAAAGCTACTACTCCCTGAAAACTTTGCTTTAGGGTCACTCCCAAGGAAGCTACAACTCCCTACTGACTTTGTTTTAGGGCTACAACCCAAGGAAGCAACTACTTCTTGAAAAATTTGCTTTAGGGTCACTCCCAAGGAAGCTACAACTCCCTGCTAACTTTGTTTTAGGGTTACAACCCAAGGAAGCAACTACTCCCTAAACTGAGAATGAACTCAGGAAATATTACAGCATGACAATCCTTCTACTGTCTAAAAATTGACATTGAAGCTCACACCTTTGATGATTGCAATTATGCCTCTTCACACTTTCTTATGATGACTGGATTAGTTAGGAACACTCTTCACTTCCCTCCTATCACAAAAGTATCTTCAAGATGAATCAGGACAGCCTCTAAATCTTCTGCTCTTTTGCCTTCAGTCGCACATCATAATGCATGTAATATTCATACTCTTCTCTTTACACATTCATATTTTCATCTTCGCAATCATACCTCACCTAGACCAACTAGGTTTACAAGATAGACATGACAGTATATTGATTTTATTACAAGTCGGCCAACACAACAAGAATATTACATTTTACAAGTCGATCAGAGATCACACAACATAAAACATGAATAGGGCAAGCTCTATCATGAACTACATGCTACTCCAAAAAGAAACACATGCCTTGTGGAACCCAATACATGCTTAGTGTGGTCCTAAACATTCTTCACAGCATCATTTTTCAAGGAATATCATCTGCACATTATGTAAATTTGAACTAGGTCACCCTTAAGAAAGAAAACATGAAACATGTAGCACATCAGTCTTCACAACCTTGGTGGTACTCATGAATGCTTAAACATTGCTTGATCTTCTTCCAGGTGAGTTGACAGGACCTACACATCATCTTCAAACTCTTCTTGAGCTCCGTGTAGCCAGAAATTTTTGGCGCATACCTTCAACATTCTTCAAACAGCCAGACAGAGGCATATCCTGGAAATATCATCATTCCAGACCTCAACTAGTTCCAGAGAGAACAGAAAAACACCTTGTGGAGCAATTGGAGACAAAACCAGATCATCAAAACCATCTTCCATCATTCCATGTACCATTTCAAGCCACATCAAGTTGGCACACATCATCAACATATGTCCTGAGAACAACTAGGCACCTAGAACAATCTATATCACAACTATCAATTGAAAACTAAGCTTGTGAATCTCCAAAACACCTTAAACTCATATGGATGCACTCATACATTGCTATGAACATATCCTCAAAACCGCACAACCATATCTATCATTGTGGAGGAATGCAGAGCATCCCAAATAGTCTTTATCATCACTTGATTCTGCCAAGGCATAGACCGAAACTCTGTCTCTGATAACTTTCACTGTAGACTCAGGAGAAAATGATCTAAAACTTTGGATTTAGCACCTTTATAGTATCCTCTGCAACATCTTTTCAACCTCAGCATAGATTAATGTATCATCATTTATCTTAGTGCTTCTAATTCCTATCTTAATATTTCATCATTCATCTTGGTGCTTCTAATTCCCATCTTAATATTTCATCATTCAACATCTGTGTGCTTCTAATTCCCATCTTAATATTTCATCATTCATCATATTTGCTAACCATAAGCATGCTCAAAATAACTTAACATTGATCAGGGCATGACATCCAACCATGAACATTAGCAACCCACTATGAACATCAAGAGCATCACTGAACATTAGTATCATCATTGCACCTCTAAGTGTTGACATCAATGACAACACATATTGCCAACAATGCATCATCACTGCACCTCTAAGTGTTGACATCAATGAAAACACATATTGCCAACAATTCTCCATAGCATTGAAAGGTGGATTTGAAGACATACTAGGATTAGATAATCAAATTATCTTCCACATTCGCCTCTTGCAAATTTGTATCATCTACATCCATGGTCTCTTCAATGTTTTTATCTTCAATAGTCATGGAACCAAATGCTTCAACATTATTTATTGCTCGAATCCTCATTCTTCTATCTCTTTGTCATATTGCCTCCTCCTCTCTTTGCTTGAATTTATTCAAGGGTCAATACCTTCCTATCTTTCCTCTTTTGACGATGTTGTGATCCCATGATTACAAAAATTTGAAGTACAAATGAATTTCAATAGTAAAAGTCTTTCATTTTTATTACTCCTTCAAATGAGTAGAAAATGAACACAATTCCACTCCAAAATTGTCCCAATGTTGCCTCCTTCCAAAATTCAAATGAAATTACAAGTTCAAGAGCATGTAGAAGACAAGATTTGACAAAAAATTGCAAAATTAGTTATTGTCAACTGTACACTGTCATAAGATGTCAAGTTGTAGAATTGAAAGTAATTTTGTATCAGTAAAAATTAAAAAAATGGTCAAAAATGAAATGGGATCCCGTTTGCTAAACAAGATCCTGTAGCAAACGGGATCCCCTATTGTTTTCAACCATTTGAAATAATAAATAAAGCAAACAGGGTCCCGTTTAGGAAATGGGATCCTGTTTCTAAAGCAGGATCCTATTTCTTAAAATTTGAATTGTAGGCATGGTTTCTGCTATGGGTTTCAGGTCAGGAAAAGGCTTGGGGACCCGACCCTTAGCTTTGGACCTGCTTTGACCTACAACTTGAAGGTCATGTCAATGTCACTAGAAAATAGTGACTTTGGACATATGTCTGAAGACATTTTTTCTAAACTTTTTTGACTAAATTAAAACCCATTATAGATGAGATTGTGTACATTCCAAATATGTGATTTTTTTTACAATTGGATTATTTTTTCTATTTTTCAAATAATTATTGATGAAACTGGTCCATAAACTTGAAATATTAGGTTTTGTTATTATTTTAATAACTTTTTATTAAAATATTTTTTTGAAAAATAAATTATACGTGCACAATCTTCATACAATTCTTTTCAATTTGAAAAAAAAAATCAAAAAATGATAAGTTTAGGTCATCTTATGCATGACATACACGAGGGATTTTCAAAACAACAATTATGACCAATAAAAAATTAATAAAAAAAAATATTCAAAAAAATTACAAAAAAATATCATGCACAATCTTCAGTGTGTTATAGATCTTTCCCAAAAGGATTCAGAAAAATACAATTATTTAGGTCAAAATATGGTTGACGTACATGTGCATGGTATGATAAAAAAAGTGACTTTTAAACAATGGTTTTTAGACATCCCTATTGAAAATCAATTTGTATCATCTAAGTATTAAAATAAATTACATATTTGGAAACTAGACTCTGAGTACTACATTTCATAGTACTGAAATTTTTTAAGATTCAATCTTTAAGTGCTTCAAATTTTTAGGTCAAATGCACGACAAATTCTGAAAATCAGGGAAAACACTTCCACTTTTTGGCCAAAAAGTGGACTCAACTTCTTTCACACAACCAAAGAAGGTTTTAAGATGAAGGTATTGAGTTATATTGCTTTATCATCTATGTTATTTACCTTTAATATTTTCTTGTCTTTATTTTGGCACATACGATGGGACCCACGTCCCTTGATCTAGCTTATTTTTTACAGGTTTTGTGAGCTTTTTTTTGCAAGTCTAGGCTTTTTTTTGACAAATCTTGGGGGTGACCTATTGTAAGAAGTGTCCTAGGGAAAAATACATCCAATGGTTAAGTCTAGAAGTCCCAAAAACCCTAGGATCCATATATGGCACGATATATTTTGGAGGTAAAATATTTTAAATTTTTTTACTCACAAATCCGTACTGTACAGATATGTACCGTACAAACCTTTCGTACAATCTCCTTGTGCATTATTTATTATCTACAAGTTATTTCTATGGCATTTGGTTGATTGTCGGTCGATGAGGGTTTAACGCAGGTCTAAATTATCTTTTGATTGTTGTCTGTAGAATTTTTATCACTTTAACTCTTGGTCTTTGAAGTTAGCCGCACGTATATATTGTCCATAGGTCAAAGATTTAATTCAGGGACTTTGTTAGCTTTGAATTTTATGGTCTTACGATCTGCAGGCTCCTCATACACTTGGCCTACCATCTAACTATCACCACCAGATTTGATTTCAAAACCGTAGGTTTTTTTAAAACAATTAAATTTAAAGTTTTTTTGTTTTGTCAGTGGTCCGTGACACTGTCGACAGTTGGGTGGTAAAACTCTACAAGCATTAACCAAGGGACTCTAGTTGCTAGAGTTAGGTACGGTGGACGCTAGGCCTTGCATTTATAATATTTTTATGGTTCATGTTTAGCAGTCTAGACTTCACATTAATCATCACCTTTTATATTGACTGTCATGACAACCGCATTCCCCAATAACATTGAATGAGACCCTAACAGATTTTTTAATCTGTCAACATTGTGATGTTTCTTTTAACAGCCACCCACCAGTGCCTTAAACCTAACCGCCATCCTTTAGTTTCACAAACCACGACCACACAGTTTTAACTGTGACCACTATTCTTTAATCCCTAACCACGTCCTTTAACCCTAACCACCAACTAATACTATGTCCTGCACTTTAAACTGTAGCTTATACACTACACATGTGACCGCCAACATTATCCCTAACATTTTTCGTAACAATTATCGTTTACTACCTTTGTTTTTAGTGTTTAACATTTATCATATGCTCTAACATTTGTTGTGAGTCGAATTCAATGTCTGCATGTGGCCAGGAGCAAAGGTGACCACTAGTGGTTATTGAGACCACCAGGTATTAACATTTAATTTCATAGTCAGAAAAACCATCCATGTGACCACATCAATAGAAACGGCTAGCGGTTAAGCTAACCGCTAAGGCAACGACCCTTCTCTTTTAAGCTCCTAAACTAGCTATTTTTTTCATTTTATCATCACTTGGGCAAATCGTATCGGATTTTCACAAAATTACAAGCATTGGAAAACTGATTCAGCTAGCTTCACAGTGGTGTAGACTTATTTTCCATATTCATCCTATATTTCAAGGTATAATCATTTTAAGTTGTTGTTTTCTAGCAAACTTTAATCGCTTATAATTTTTACATTTCAAATCAAAATTTGACAATTGTTTTTTTGAAATTGCATAGAATTTTGCAAGTAGTTTGAACATATCATCCAATCTTCTATACCTCATCATCTAATCTTTTATTTTGTAGATTTAATCATTTTGATCTAACACTTGTTTTGTAGCCTCATGCTTGTCAAAAGTCAAATTTTCTCAAACTACTAACAAGTTTTCTATAGGATTTGTTGGTCAAATACATATCATTTCAAACACTTGTGTTTTTTTTCTTTGGTGAGCTTGATTATGACTTGGGGTGTGTATGCTCTTCCCTTGCACTTAGTGTGATCTTGGGAATCAAAAGCACCCTCTATCCACATTCATTTTCACAACACACATTCATTTTCTAAGGGTTAATCTTGTTTGTGTGGTTCAAGTGTGTGTGTATGCTCTCCCCTCGCACTGCAAGGTGATCTTGGGGATCAAAAACACCTCTTGCTTCACTTTTGTCACTCAAGGTGTGTTAGTGTGTGTATGCTCTCTCCTTGCGATTCACGCAAGCTTGGAGATCAAAAACACCTAAGCTCTACCTTTCCCATTAGGAGGGATGCTTGGGGACTTCATCACCCCAAGGGACGACTTCAACCACGTATTCCAGCATGGTATATCAAAGGGGAAAATGAAAGTTGTACCTTAATCTAGTCATCATCATGTCTAGCACAGCTTTGGGGCCCCTAGTGATTCAAGACACAAGGTGAAGAGATCATCAAATCCTTTGCTCCGGTCTCATGCTTGTAGATGGACTAGTGTTCATGAATTGGACCCCACATACCTTGCATATATAGGGGACTCCCTTAGAGGCTTGTTCATCCTATTTTAAGACCTTTTTGTAGCCTTGTAGTGTGGTGCAAGGGATGTGAACCACCCCCTAAATTTACTCACCATGCATGCCCTTGAGTTGAGATAGAGGCTCCTTGGGGAAGGTGTCAAGGCATCCAAGGAAAGGGATCTCCTATGTACGCAGGGCATGCCCTAGCTATCTACTCCTAGGAATGGTATTAATGGATTAATTTACATTGGTGTGCCCACACTAGGAGTCACTCCTATTTGAATAATCTAGGGTTTTGTTGTGTTTTGTGTGTGTGTTCATTTGTACTCTCCCAATCCAAAGCCAAATCCATTGCAAACTTGTGCATGTATGTGTGAAACCTATTGTTTGCAAAGTTGCCCAAGGTCAAGCTTTAAACCATCCCTAATCACCTTCTAATCATTTTTTTTGTCCAAATCCAATCCAATCCACTTCATCCTAATCCTCCTAATCCAATCCACTTAATCCTAATCCTCCTAATCTAATCCACCTCATCCAATTCAATCCACATCACCCATCCTAATCACCCTATCCACATCATCCCAATCTATCCACAATCCAATCAACTTCATCCTAATCCCTCTCATCCAATCCACCTCATCCCTAATTTCATCCCTCCTATCCTAATCATTCATATCATCCAATCCACCTCATCCTTACTATCCTAATCACCCTATCCACATCATCCCCAATCATCCTAATCACTTCATCCCAACTATCGCAATCATCCCAATCTATCCCTAATCCAAATCACCTCATCCCAACTATCCTAATCATCCTAATCACCTCATCCCAACTATCCTAATAATCCTAATAACCCTATCTACATCATTCCAATCTATCCCCAATCCATCCCTAAGCCATCATCTAGGACCCCAATCCTAATAAATTTGCCTAATACAATCAAGGTCATAATCCTAATGCATTCTATCCACATCACAATCCACTTCCTAATCACAATCATCATCCTCCCATCATTGATCTTATCCAACCTATCATCATTCTAATCATCTCCTAATCCAATCCTTAGTCTATCATCCTTCATCCATTATCACCTATAATCCACATCATAATCCACTATCTTAACCTAATTTCATCATTCATTCTTAACCTAATCTTCCATCCATTATCATACATAATCCACATCATAATACACTATCCTAATCCAATCTCATCATTCATCCTTATCCTAATCCAACCCCATCCCTTATCTATCCTAATCCAATTACATCATTCCTCCTTGTCCTAATTATCCCCCATCCATTATCATCCTTAATCCACATCCTAGTCCCATTGTTGAGCCTAATTCACATCCTTCATCATCATCTTAATCCAATCCCTTTATCCACCTAATCCCATTTCTACCAAATCTTAATCTAATTCATTTATCCCTCATCTACAATTAATCATCCATTATCCATCTATCTATTTGAATCAAGCATCCAATCCCCAATCCTTAATCAAAAATCATCGTTTGAAAATCAAAATTTGGTTTAGGACTTAGCCTCCCTCAACCCCATACAAATTTCATCCAAAACCTAATCATTATTCCTCCAAATTATCATCAAAATCCTTCACCCAAGGATCCTATCCCTAATCCACTATCATCCATTTAAAATCCAATAAAAAATTAAGACCTTAAGTTGATCCTACTATCCTAATTAATCCAAACTTACTTAAGAACGTAAGGCTATTTTAAGTATAGTTATCAAATCTCATCAATTCATGTTTAAGAACTTTGTCTATCTTAAGTAGAAACCAAATCAATCCAATCAACCCTCTTGCTTAAGAAGTTAGTCTATCTTAAGTATAGAGAATCATCCAGTCTCAAATCAAATCATTTTAAGGTCTTGACATTTGATCCCCAATCATCCATCATCCTATATCATCTCACCCCCCCACATCCTGAACCAAGAACAACATGGATCCTTATACACAAATACCATAAATTAAATGTATGTATGAAGGATTACATCCTCTCACTAAGGCAAAATTTAAAGATCTCAATGGTCATATGCCCTTAGCGCATCTCATCATTGGAGATGCTCATAACCCTATCACATCAATATCATCATTCCACACGTCCATTCAAAATCTAATTCATCGAGTCATGAATCCATACATAAACATGCAAGCCCCTTGCAATAAAGCATTATCTAGCACAAGCTACACCCTTATACCTAATTGCATACCCTATGGTCATTCTTATGCTACCCTTGACAAGGGAAATCCAATTCATCCCCTATCTACATATTCACCTCCATCCATGTCCCAACAACCATTTTCAAATGCAAATCCTTCATCTCCTAGTTCCTCTTATCCAAATCCATCATCCCCAAGTATCCATCCAATCCACCATCTCATCCACCATCAAATCCTCCTACTCAATCTACATCTGCTCTCTTAGCTGAGCTGTGAGGGATCTTTGAACAAAAATACAAAAACAAAGTTGTGGATTCATCCCACCCTACTTTCCCAACACCATCCAAATGTGTCGCTAACAAGGTTATCACCCACCTCACACCCATAAAAACCACATCATCCACCCCATCCTCTATTCTATCCAAACAACTATCCCAAACATCTACCCTTTCTCCATCTATCTCATTAGAGGAGCCTATTCAAATGTCAAGAGAAACTAAACACTCCTCTCCCATTGCACCATCCACACAAATCCAACTATGTCAAGAGCCTAGTCCAAATCATGTGGAGAATCAACTACCCATCCTAATCAAGATCTAAACATTTCATCTACTCTCATTCCCCCTACCCCTCTTAATCTTGCACCTATCCACTCCAACCCAATCCATCATTCCAAAATCACTCATGATCAAGAAATCCACACTAGTCCTATCCATCACCTAGTAACACCACACTAGTAGAAAAACAGGAAAAAATGACTAAAAAAACTACCAAAATTGGTCATGTGATCAGTAATTTGGTCACGTGACCATTGGTAGTTTATTGTCGGTCATTTATCTCGTGGCCAAATTTATGACCAAACAAATTTTAGTCATTAATTTGGTAGTATATTTAGTCATTAATTTGGTAGTATATTTAGTCATCAATTTGGTAGTATATTTGGTAATTTGGTAGTATATTTAGTCACGTGACCATTGGTAGTTTATTGCCAGTCATTTATCTCGTGACCAAATTTATGACTAAACAAATTTTAGTCATTAATTTGGTAGTATATTTAGTCAACAATTTGATAGTATATTTGGTAATTTGGTAGTATATTTAGTTATCAATTTGGTAGTACGTATATTTAGTCATTTATTTAGTCATTGTAATCATTTAGTCATTGATTGTTGTTAACTGGTCATTTATTTAGTCATGGTAGTCATTTTTATTTACTGGTTTCTATTAATTTGTAGTAAATTTAGTCATGATATGAATAATTTATTAAATACCATAAATTTTATAATGTAGAAAAAACATATTATTAAATTTGAATTAAAACATAAAAGCAAATAAATTTGGAAAACTATATATTTTATGATGTTGCCAAGTAAAGATTGATAAATTTGAGCCAACACTTTCTATTTGAGAATTGGCCAATAAGAAAATGAAACAAGACAAAGCAAAGTGGCAATAAATATTTTTTTGTATTGGAACAATGCAGGAAAAGAATTACAAATAATAAAAAAGCAACACAAGGCTTCCATAACTAGAAAAAACTAGTTCAGCTCTATCATGCATAGCAAACTACAAGGACCGGTTGAAGAAAAAACTAGTTCAACCACATTAGATACAATAGAAAAACAATGGAAAGGTAGGTCGGATCGATGAAGCCCTTTACATTTTTTGACACTTAGAAAAGAGATGTTGCCACTAAGCATTCCACGAGACATCATTTCTTTTGGCATTATGTTAACTAGTTCAGGTGCTTTGACTGCAGCCTTGGTGCATTCCATATTCTCCTTCACACAAGCCATTGAGTTGTTACCTGTGTATTCAAACAACCCTGAACTAGTGTGAACAATATCTGAATAACAACCTGAGAATGCTACTTAGAGGCCCCTGTAGCAGTGACCCTGCAGCAACAAGAAAACACACCATTCCCTGTAACCTTCCATAACATGGTCCCAGACAACTGAAGCAAAAGCGGCACTTGAAACAGTGAAATCTAGCCAATCAACAACATGTTGAAGATGACAACATGGAAATGTTTTTAGTTTCGTACAATTGCAGTAAAATATGAATTTATTTAAAACAACATTTTCATGATATTTTCTTCATTACCTCAAGAAATCATAAAATAGATCATTACACAAAATCTCTACTCTTGGAATCAATCTCTTCCCTTTCTCACATGGCAATACCGCACTTGCCCGTTTAGACTATTAAATTTCAAAAAATGAGCTAAACAACAGACATTCAAATGACCTCCTGCATAGATAGGATCTAAAGTTCACTACTGTCTTATTGTAGCTAGAGGTGCAGCACGTACACCACATAGCAAAACATATAGAAGAAGCTTATGATGCAGAAGCTACTGTTCTGGTATCAACAAAGTTCACCATTTGTTATCCTAATTGTGGTGTTTGTAATGTTGCAGGGTGCATTTTCCCATTTTCATCAGAAGGTTTTGCTCCAATCCAAAGTTCCATTGCACAATGCATCATTAGTAGTAGCTCAAGGAATTTTCAACAGCTTTTTCAATTTCACCACAAGTTTCCAATCATCATTGGACAAATAATCCTAAAAAAAAAGAAGAATATTCCATTTTAGACATTAAAAAGTTGTTTTATTAGCAAAAATGAAAAGCACAAATGTTCAATTAGTATAAAATGCATAATAGTAAATACATTGTAAAATTACGTTATCAAATAGCCTTACCCTGTAGTTTTCTTTCAATATATCTATGGATCTTCTGGTGAGATGACTCACAAATTCATCCTCCATTTCAAAATGCCTACCTAACATTTTTTGTGCTTCATCAACGTTGCTCCCAACAATCTGTAAAGTTCGTATGATAATTCATTAACAAAAACATTTCAAAAAATAGCATCCAAAATCATATAAAACTATTAA
This sequence comes from Cunninghamia lanceolata, assembly GCA_027924645.1. Lineage (NCBI taxonomy): Eukaryota > Viridiplantae > Streptophyta > Pinopsida > Cupressales > Cupressaceae > Cunninghamia > Cunninghamia lanceolata. The sequence goes on along the minus strand of BSBN01001152.1, from coordinate 14,165,821 downwards.
CAACAAAGAGCTTCTCAAAATACCTTCATGGCCACTTTTTCACCCTTCTTAACCATTTCAACAGATTTATGATTGATCTCAATTGAGGCTATTTTGCCAATATCTATAAAATCTTTTGTGGGAACACATAATGGTGTGTCAATCTGTAGATGCAATCACCATATATGGATTTATACAAACCAAAAATGATACAACAATATTTTACATGCATAAGTCATAACACTAAAAAGACTAGGTTTAGATACTGACCCTTGCAATGCCTTCAAGAATATCAACACCAACAATTATAGGATCCTTCTTGTTAAAAATACAATTTGGCAAAATGCTCAGTACACAGGGGAAAACAGCATCTTCTGCAGCCTCCTTTTTCCTTTCTTCCTTAAGATTGTCCATATATGCTTTAAACTAGTCAAATAGATGATAAATAATGTCTGCTGCAAATATCTTAACACCAACTTCATCTACAAGCTCTCGAGCTTCAGGAGAAATTTTAACATCAAATGCCAAAATTGCAACATACTCTTTCTTCTTTTTCTCAAACATTACACTCACACACATGACATCTTTTTTATGCACAGGGCCAATACCAATTGCACTAACTAGGATGCTTACAGCTGGGGTCTTCAAGAACTCAAGTAAAGCCTCCAAAGATCCAAGAGTTGAAGCTTGAACATAAACTCCTTCCCCACTCTTGTCAATCTGAGACATTACATTATTGATATCTTGCATTGCTTCTTCCTTAATATCCTCTAAATCATCATCAGGTCCAACAACATATAACTAACTTCCTGCTATGGCATGCTCAAGACCCTGAAATCAAGAAATTGTAGCTAAATTTCATTGTCCACATATATTTGATAAATTTATGCTCATATACATAAAATTATTAGCCTGAAATTTGATACCTGAGTGATTATCTTGATTCCCTATGCAGCCTTCAACTCCTTATGATGTTGATAAGATCCCTGAAACCAAAAAACATCTTAAGCTATGGAATATATTATATTATTTTAACAATGTGATCAATGTGACATGGTTTGAGTAATCTAAATTTGAGGTGTAGATTATTGTATTCTAGCATAGTAGATCACAAATACCACCCATTATCCTTTACTATAAAAGAGCATTTCAATTTTTTTAACGCCACATATACTCCATTAAATAATATGGCACCATAAGGCTTCCAAGAATACATACCACTATGTAGGTTACCACAATGGACCACTCGTAAGGAATATTTTAAATCAGGATCAAAGTCACTTGGATCTTGAAACCAAAAGGCAATCCCTTGGCTTTTACACCATATATATCAATTTTATTTGCCCTCTATCCTGATGTTTCAAAAGATAACTCCTAGTGCATGTAATTTCTCATATTGTCTGACCATTCAACATTTACAAACTATTTTCTATTTTGAACAATTTCTATATCCATGGTTGACTTGATGATGCTATAGTATGGTAAGTTTTTACCAAAGTTCCAGCGCAAGTATTGGGATATAACATTCATTATTTGTTAAGTTACCTAATTGGTAGAAAAACAGGGCATTTCTAGGTACTATTCGTCCCAGAATCAGATTTGGAATCGAATCACCTATGGAATTGGGCACGGTTGGGATTTTTTGGGCCTAAAACGGTGTGGAATCGTTGAGGTACGAACCCTGGTGACTCCAGGATAGACGTGGCATTTTGAAGAAGTTTCTATGACGATTCTAGAGGCAAGTAATGTTTTCAATGCACTTTTTTAAAAAAATTATGATGCAGAGCCACACAACAAAAGCTTACAAACAGGGTGAAAAACCCATTAAACCCACCAAATAACTAATACTCTCTCCTATCGGCAAGATCATCATATTCGATGAACTAGTAGCATCATCATGATGTTCGGCATCATCTGCATCTTTTATCAGCAGGATATAAAATATCGGGTTCCTCCCATATATCCTGATGACGACAACCTCGTGCACCTCTCCTCTGATGCTTACGTCACCCCGATATTCGACCACTTACACAACCAGCATCAGGATGTAACTTATCGGGTCATATTGAAACATCCTAATGACGATACTCAACTTTATGCACATGACGAATATTCCACCAAATATTCCTCCCGCGATCCACTTAGTGTTAATCTTCTATCGCTAAGACATGAACTGACGGCAAACACTTCGCACTGATCACCCCGATATCCTATGCTTATGCCAAAACACTTGTTGTCGGCAGGATAAAACTTTATCAGGTGATATTTGGGAATTTCCTGATGACGATGACGTCACATGCACTGTTACTTCCTCTGATGTGGACGTCACCCGGATATAAGACTCATTCATGTGCTCAGCAGCATGATATAAAATATCGGGTTATAATGAAATACCTGATGAAGATAAACTTCGACTACCCGTTGTTCAAACAAAAGATGCACCTTCTCCTTTCTTTGGCAAATGTGACTTTGACTCGCCATTGACCCATTTGATTGTACCTTCGCCTGCGTGTATGCTCCCACATACAACAACGATATGCGGATGATGGATACACACGAAATGATGATCCAGAAGATGATATATAGGAAATATATATCCAAACTATTTTATCCTGATGCCTTCAAAACATGCATTCTCCACAAGTTCCATGACCCGATCTGGAATGGGATATGTACATAGATGCAAATGCAATATACACAGTCTGTAATGTCGCATGCAAATGCTGTATATCCGCCAAATGTATCCAAACATGGATTTCACACAGAAAACCTGTCAATCGGGTCGGATCACCTCCTAAGCAATTCAAGGTTAGAATTTATCCTTCGAAACCCTAGCACATGAGGATGCTAGGATAACTCACAGCATGCTAACAATCGATCCCATGAACATGAAATGCATAAACAGAAAAACAAAAATGTAAACTAAACTATGATACATGCCCATTCCACCGATTCAGAGAATCAACCGGTGGAATGGTTGAATGAATCCATTTCGCCTGCAATAAGAGAATCAACACACAGATAGCTTGTAAACCAGACGAATGAAACTAATGGGATCTCTTACTTTCAAATTAGAATTGCATACAGATCTCACAGTCCCATTGTGTTACAGTACTCTATTCAATCTCCAAAAACACAATACCTCAATGAACTATCAACTGTATCTACTGTATCTATTGTATCTACTGTATCTACTGTCTAAAACCAACTAATCTAGGGCATAAATAGTAACTCCTCGTGAGTACTACCAACTCGATTCCTAGCAACTGGGAGCTTCCAAGTGGCTGGGAGGAGACAGCTAAGACAGTTGTCATAACAAACTTCTAACTACCTCCACATCCTCCTAGGTCGATCTAAAACATAAGAATTGGTCCAATGGACCTTATTACATAAAAAGTCAAACATACTATAAATAGACTTATGTTCTGTTGTACAGGGGTGCTCCTGCACCATACTCCCCAGAAGAAGAAATCTCAAGTCCACTTGAGATGAGAGTATGTAGATCTGCACCATGTTTCTGGATCTACTCTTCAGTCATCCATACTGCTTCTGAATCAGGTCTGCCCTGCCATGCCACCAGATATTCCAAATATTGTTTGTTCCGGGTCTTCTTGATCACTCTTATGTCCAAAACCTTCTGCAACTATGGTGGATCATGTTTTGGAATGTCATCAGCTGCTATATCCTGTAGGAACTCCTGTGCTTCATCTGGATTATGCGTGTATGGAGTTAAATCACATACATTGAATATCGGTGATAAACCAAGATCTGGAGGGAGTTGGATCTCATAAGCATTTTGTCCATGCTTTCTCAAAATCTGACATGGTCCAATCTTCCGCTGCATGAGTTTAGTATATATTTGCCCTTAGGAAGTATTTCCTTCTTCAAATGAACCCATACCAAATCTCCAACATCAAACTGTACATCCTTCTTCTTTTTATCAGCATATGCTTTATACTTCAAGGTAGTTTGCTGTAGCTAGGTCTTTACTTGATCATGAACCTCTTTTATAGCTTCTGCAAAAGCTTCTCCCTCTGCACTAACAGGGTCTACTATAGGTAGATCTCTCAATTCCAAAATTCCTCTTGGATGCATACCATATACTATTTGAAAACGTGATTTCCCTGTACTCCTATTGACAGTATCATTATAGGAAAATTCAGCCTGAGATAGGATATTATCCCACTTTTTGCCATGTTGTTTTGTCAAACATCTGAGCAAATTCCCTAAGGAACGATTGACTACTTCAGTCTGGCCATCCGTTTGAGGATGATTTGCGGATGAGAAAGACAAATTTGTTCCAAGTTTCTTCCAAAGAGTTCTCCAGAAATGACCAATGAATTTCACATCTCTGTCTGATACAAGGCTTAGTGGCAATCCATGTATTCTTACTATTTCCTGGAAAAACAAATCTGCAATGTATGAAGCATCAGCAGTGGTTTTGCATGGCAAGAAATGTGCCATTTTGCTGAATCTGTCCACTACAACAAAAACACTATCAAATCATTTCCTTGTCCTTGGTAAACCCAAGACAAAATCCATACTTATGCTTTCCCATGGTCTGGAAGGAATGGGTAAAGGTTGATATATACCTGCATTACTTGATCTCCCTTTTGCTTTCTGACATATCACACATGTCTCTACAAATTTTCTGACATCTGATTGTAATTTAGGCCAAAAATAATGTCTTCTGACAAGATCAAGAGTCTTATCTAAACCAAAATGACCTGCCATAACTCCACAATGTTTCTCGTTAGTGATGTTCAACCTCATAGAACACCTTGGAATACACAACTGTCCACCTTTGAATAGCAATCCATCCTGGATCAGAAATTTAGAGAATTCAGCATGATATTTATCTCCAAAAGAAGTACATACCTGATATATCTCTCCAAAATCTTCATCAACATCATACACGGTCTTCAATGAATCAATGCCAACACTTTCCAACTGAATCTGGTTGACTGTTAGAACTCTCCTACTCAAGGCATCTGCTACCTTATTCTTGACTCCTTTCTTATGCTTCAATGTAAAAGTAAAAGCTTGTAAGGTTTCTACCCATTTCATGTGTCTGTGGTTCAGCTTTTCCTGGCTGTTGATGAAACTTAAAGCCTGATTATCTGTGAATACTATGAATTCCTTTGGCATCAGGTAATGCCTCCATTTCTTGAGTGACTAGACTAAAGCATACATTTCCAAATCATATGATGAATACCTCTTTTTAGCATCATTGAGCTTCTCACTGAAAAATGCAATTGGCCTACCTTCTTAGCTGAGTACTGCTCCAATGGCCATGTGACTGGCATCACATTCTACCTGAAAGATCTTGTTAAAGTCTAGAAGTGCAAGGACTGGTTGTTGTGCCACCTTCTTCTTCAATGTTTCAAAAGAATCATCTGCTTCCTTAGTCCAAGCAAATCTGCACTTCTGTCCTCCTTTTATAGTATCAAGCATGGGTGCACAAATATGACTAAACCCTCTTATAAACTTTCTGTAGAAGGTTGCTAACCCATGGAAACTTCTGACATCATTCATAGTCCTTGGAGTTGGCCAAGACAATATGGCACTTACCTTCTCCTTATCCATTTGCAGCTTTCCTTGTGAAATGACAAAACCCAAATATGTGATCTCCTCTTGCATGAACAAACACTTGTCCAAATTGGTCATCAGCTGCTCTTCATGTAACCTCTTGAGAACCAAATCTATATGTCTGAGATGTTTTTCCTTTGTGTTGCTGAAAATCAGAATGTCATCTAGATATACTATGACAAACTTTCCCATGAATTCTCTCAAAACCTCATTCATCAACCTCATAAATGTACTAAGTGCATTAGACAAACCAAAATGCGTAACTTTCCACTCATACAACCCTTCATTGGTTTTGAATATTGTTTTCCATTCATCTCCTGGCCTGATTCTGATCTAATGATAACCACTCTTCAAATCTATTTTTGTAAAATACTTAGCACCTCCCAAACAGTCAAGTAAATCCTCTATCTTAGGTATTGGAAACCTATACCTGATTGTGATCTTATTTATAGCCCTGGAATCTGTGCAAAGCCTCCAAGTGCCCTCTTTCTTTGGTGCTAGTACAGCTGGTACTGCACATGGGCTTAAACTTTTGCCAATCAGACCTGTGTCTAATAATTCCTAAATTTGTCTTGCTACTTCTGTATTCTGTTCTGGAGTTAGCTTATATGCTGCTTTGTTTGGAAGTGTAGATCCTGGGATTAGATCTATGCAATGGCTGATATCCTTTATAGGTGGTAGGGATCTTGGCATTCCATCAGAGATGATGCCTTTATATTTAGCCAATAGCTCTTGGACAGCTGGGTCTATGAACCTCTGCTTCTTCTCTTTCTTGACTTCTTGCTGCTGTTCTTTATTCACTGTCATACATGGAATTAGGGCATATGCAACTGCACCTCCTGTTGCTACTTCTTTCATGAACTGTTTTCCTTCCATCAGCATTACCTTCACCTCTTTTCCTTTTGATTTCTCCTCCTTCTCTGTCAATGGTAGTAACTCAGTCACAGTACCATTCTTAGTGATTGTATAGGTGTTTCTAACACCATCATGGCGTGCCTTCAAGTCATACTGCCATGGTCTACCAAATAAAAGATTGCAAGCATCCATCTTGGTGATATCAAACAATAACATGTCTTTATATGCTCCAATCTGAAATTCTACCCAAGCCTGCTCTTCTACAACTGTTTGCTGACCTTGGGTAAGCCACGAGACCTTATATGGGGATGGGTGAGGCAATCTCCTAAGCTTAAGCTTTGTTACCATTTCATCAGATACAAAATTTTCAGTAGAACCAGAATCAATTAAAACTTTACATGCCTTACCTCTTGCTTTGCAAATGGTTTTGAAAAGAGACTTTCTTTGTGGGGGTTCTTTGTCAGGTACCTTCATGGTAGTCATTGTTCTTCTCATCATCAGAGATTCTCCACTCTCTGGATATCCATAATTGTCAGGAGCATTCACACTCTGAAAAGCATTAGAGCCTGTTGCACTTTGACTATCAGGATCTTGGATCAGATTTATTCTCCTTTCTCCTGTTGAGCTTGTTGCCTTTTCTGGACATTTGCTGGCTATATGGCCTTCTTTGTTACAATTATAACATCTGATAGATCCTCTACCTTGGGATCTTCCTCTGAAAGGTCTTCTGCCTCTGAAGTTTCCTTGTTGATTGTAACTTTCTCTCTGGTTTTGACTGTTATCTCCCTTGCTATTGTCATGACTGGATTCTCCCTAATATCCATGTCCATGTCCTCTGCCTCTGAAAGGACCTCTTCCACCTCTTTGCTGTTTTCCTCTTCCTCTATTGTTCTGTTCTTGTCTTCTCTTTAACTTCTCTTCTACTTTCAATGCCAACTGAAAACATTTCTGAACTGTATCTGGATTATGCAGATTCAAATCTTCCTGAATGTTGAACCTCAATCCATTAAGGTATCTGGCTACCTTTTCTTCCTCACTTTCTTTTACCTTTGTCTTCACACAAAGTTTCATGAATTCCTCTATATATGAGCTGACATCTAGCTCCTTTGCTTCAGGTTTTGCTTCCTCTTGTGTAATTGGATACTGTAATCCAATGGAACATAGGCTTCCTTCACTAAAGCCATCATCTTCTTCCATGTAGCGACTCTACACTTTCCCTCTTGTACTCTGTCATCTTGGACAAAATTCCACCATGTCAATGTAGCTTCTTTCATCTTTGATTGGGCTATCTTCACTCTCTGTTGTTCTGGTATCTCCTCTATCTCGAAGAAATTGTTTAGGGAGTCTATCCACTCCATCACTGAATCAGGTTCCATATTTCCTGTAAACACTGGTAAATCCAGTTTCACATCCATGGTTCTCCTCTCCATGGCTTTGAGGGCATTCAACAGTGGCCTCTGGTCTGCAGGAACGACCTCCTCGTTCCACCTAGGGATCTCTTCTTCTTCCCTATCTTCTTCTCTACCAGAACCTACTTTGTCCCTCAACTTCTCCAACTCATCCTTCAATTCCTGATTCTGAGCCTTCACAGCCTTGCTCTCGGCAATCTGCTTCTTTACCAGAACTGCCAACTCAGCGTTGGTCATTTTTGTTGGGAACTCTGATGTTCCTTCTTCATCCGACATCTTGTATTTCTTTTTCTTCCCAAAAGATTTTTCCTTCGCTCTAATACCACTATGATGCAGAGCCACACAGCAAAAGCTTACAAATAAGGTGAAAAACCCATTAAACCCACCAAATAACTAATACTCTCTCCTATCGGCAAGATCATCATATTCGGTGGACCAGTAGCATCATCATGATGTTCGGCATCATCTGCATCTTTTATTAGCAGGGTATAAAATATCGAGTTCCTCCCATATATCTTGATGATGACAACCTCATGCACCTCTCCTCTGATGCTTACGTCACCCCGATATTCGACCACTTACACAACCAGCATCAGGATGTAACTTATCGGGTCATATTGAAACATCCTGATGACGATACTCAACTTTATGCACACGACGAATATTCCACCGAATATTCCTCCCGCGATCCACTTAGTGTTAATCTTCTATCGCTAAGACATGAACTGACGGCAAACACTTCGCACTGATCACCCCGATATCCTACGCTTATGCCAAAACACTTGTCGTCGGCAGGATAAAACTTTATCAGGTGATATTTGGGAATGTCCTGATGACGATGACGTCACATGCACTGTTACTTCCTCTGATGTCGACGTCACCCGGATATAAGACTCATTCATGTGCTCTGCAGCATGATATAAAATATCGGGTTATAATGAAATATCCTGATGAAGATAAACTTCGACTACCCACTGTTCAAACAAAAGATGCACCTTCTCCTTTCTTTGGCAAATGTGAGTTTGACTTGTCGTTGACCCGTTTGATTGTACCTTCGCCTGCGTGTATGCTCCCACATACAACAACGATATGTGGATGATGGATACACACGAAATGATGATCCAGAAGATGATATATACAGGAAATATATATCCAAACTATTTTATCCTGATGCCTTCAAAACATGCATTCTCCACAAGTTCCACGACCCAATCCGGAATGTGATATGTACATAGATGCAAATGCAATATACATAGTCTATAATGTTGCATGCAAATGCTGTATATCCGCCAAATGTATCCAAACACGGATTTCACACAGAAAACCTGTCAATCAAGTCGGATCACCTCCTAAGCAATTCAAGGTTAGAATTTATCCTTCGAAACCCTAGCACATGAGGATGCTAGGATAACTCACAGCATGCTAACAATTGATCCCACGAACATGAAATGCATAAACAGAAAAACAAAAATGTAAACTAAACTATGATACATGCCCATTCCACCGATTCAGAGAATCAACCGGTGGAATGGTTGAATGTATCCATTTCGCCTACAATAAGAGAATCAACACACAGATAGCTTGTAAACCAGACGAATGAAACTAATGGGATCTCTTACTTTCAAATTAGAATTGCATATAGATCTCACAGTCCCACTATGTTACAGTACTCTATTCAATCTCCAAAAACACAATACCTCAATGAACTATCAATTGTATCTACTGTATCTATCGTATCTACTATCTAAAACCAACTGATCTAGGGCATAAATAGTAACTCCTCACGAGTACTACCAACTCGATTCCCAGCAGCTGGGAGCTTCCAAGCGGCTGGGAGGAGACAGCTAAGACAGTTGTCATAACAAACTTCTAACTACCTGCACATCCTCCTAGGTCGATCTAGAACATAAGAATTGGTCCAATGGACCTTATTACATCAAAAGTCAAACATACTATAAATAGACTTATGTTATGTTGTGCAGGGGTGCTCCTGCACCAAATTACATATACGAACAAGCTACAACATGCTAGAATTAAAAGATTGATTCAATATCATGATAAAGAAAGGTAATCTACAATAAAAAAATATAATGCAAATATATATATATATATATATATATATATATATATATATATATATATATATATATATATATATATATATATATATATATATATATATATATATATCATGTTATAAGATATCAAAACTGTCTAAGAGTATATATATAAATATAATCAAAAATGTCATAGTTGTCGAAGAGTTTCCAACTCTTTCAAATACACCATGAAAATTAAGATCCCTAAACAATACATTCAAAATACTGCATAAAGCAGTGGGCCAAGATGTCTAACAAGTACATGATAAACATCAACTATGCCATTTTTTGCAAATATTTTAGTGGCCATCATGTGAAGGTTCCTTCTTTCTCTTTCAGATGGACAACTCCATCTATTTTGTCTTCATAAGCAAGCTGTATCTTACTTGTGACCTTTAAAATATTTACATTTGCATCTCCTATTCCTTTCAAGTTGACTCCATGTACAATAGATAGTGAGTGAATCCGCCCAATGCCCACAACAACACCATCACACGGACCAAACACCCTAACTTTATCCCCTTCTTGGAGTTTATCAATACATATCTGCAAAAACAAAAACAAAAAACACATTATATTGAAATACATAATAATTATTATATAGGTAACGATTACCCTTATTTATATAATAAAACAACCATTACTTATGTTGGAACAAAATTTTAAAACCCTAAAATTTTGTTAATTCCTGCCATTATTCCAAATAAACTATTCTAATGTCTCACCTGTTAGGACCTCTCAAAAATTTTGCACATTTCCATCCTACTTGATCTTTTCACTTGTATATGCCCATTTCTTAATAGACATTCATGCCAAAATTTTATGCCATTTATTTCCCAGGGTCACATAACATGGTCATTTTGAGGAGTATGCAGTTATTCTTAATCATTTCTGTGTTTTTGTAGTTTACCGCAATCTCGCAGGTCATCCTCATTGTCTTGGCGGTAGTGCGGGAACTAGAGAAACAAGAGTCATGTATACCGTACTCCCGCTAGAAACATACAAGTTGTTCACAACATGGCGGTAAGAAGGGCTCGGTCAACCATGTATACCGCAGTCCCTCAAAAGTCTCACCACTTGGTTGCGGCTTGGTGATAAGGAAGAGAGGTCAATATAAACTAATCCCATGGTACTGCATTGGTCTGGCAAGTTGTTCACAGCATTGCGGTAGTAAGTGTCCAAGTTACCGAGCTCCCGGGATGACTTTCAAAGAACGTTTGTGGCAAGGCGGTAAGCAATAAAAGTTGGCAACATAATCTCACCGCAGTAATGAGAACAGGTACTTGCAAGTTGACGGTAATGGAAGAAAATGGAATAAAGGGGGCTATAAGCCCTGTGATCCCTATTTGAGCATAAGGGCTGAGGGTTGGCAGTAATCAAGAAAAGTGAACAAAAGGCATTGAAGCTGATCGCCATCCCGTGACCGGTTTAAACAAGCTCTGCGGTAGTGCGGTAATGATAATAAATGAGTAAACATACTCAGTGCGGGTGTGCGATTACTGAGAAATTTGAAAGATCTTGTCATTTCATCTGATCATTGGATTAAATTTGATCAAGGGCTTATATTTGAAATGAATTGAATGCTAAGATTTTATAATCTCATGGCACGAACCAAAAATAATGGTGGAATGATGAACATTTTGGCTTGATAAAATCTGGAAATCTCTCAGCGTTTGCTCAGTTCAGAGATTGCAGATTGGCTTGGAGACGGCGTCCAGTTCGGTATGTTCTTAGCAAGCTTCGAATTATTCAAGTAAGTCCATCTCTACATTCTCTGCAAGAAAGTTTAAAGAATCTTTTCTCTGTTTCAATTCTCTGTGCACTTGCTTGAGTTGTGAAACCCTAGTTTGTATAATGGAACCCAAGAAGTCTAAATCCACAAGTAAGACCAGTAAGCCTGATCTTGCCCCTAAGAAAAGATCATTGTAGCAATCTTTACTAGATGTTTTACCCAATTCAATTGACAAAGGTCGAAAGAAAGTATTTAGGGATGTTGCTGAGGGTTGTAAGGATACCATAATTCCCATTTATGGCTGGAAACTATTTTGGTACTTCTGTCAGAAGAAGGATGGTTAGGGACCGGTGGGTAATCCATGGAAGCTGGATTTGGCCAAGCTAATTGTTTCAAATGTATTCGTGGATGTGGAATTTCTTCGTACTCTGGCACTGCACTACCACCCGGCTACTAAAACAATAAGGTTGCCAAATGGATCTTCTCTGTTGAGAATTGATAGAAATACTATAATTGACTGTTTTATGTTGAACAAACAAGCTCTCACCGAAATTGACCTACAAAAGATTGAACAAGAATAAAAAAGTTTGAGAAGAACACTCAGAAGTGATGAGCTGCCAATATTTAAGAGAAGAGGTACAAACAAAGGGATAGTTGATTTTCCTTCCAATGCAGTCGAACCATTCCCTGTGGAAGATTTTGCAGTCTATTTCAAATGGACCTATTATGCATTGTGCCAAGTACTGGGAATTGATGTTGATCAGAGGATGCCAGTTAATTTGATGATGATGGCTATGAAGATACAAAATTTAGAGGTGAACATTGAGTATGATTTTTCCTCATATCTTGCAAAGAAAATACATGATGGATTCATCAGTGTGAAGGAAGATAAGAAACCCATGAACTCCAAGTTTTATTCTTTGGTTTGTCACCTGATCCTATATCAAAATAGGAGTAAATGGTCAAGTAAAATGCACATCAGCATGATTAACAGGACAAGGCAAAGAATGCCTACTCAATGTTGGTGTTACATGTGGGATTCTCATTGCCAGACTAGTAACTATAATGTATTTCATAATGAATTTTCTGTGAAATATTTTGGTAATTGGGTCCCTAGATTGTCACCAAAAATTAGGGTAATTTTGAGACCTCTTGCACATAAACCAAAGCAAGGTCATACTTTCAATTATGTTGATTGGTTCTTCCTACCAGAGCACACAATAATCAGGGTATATGATTGCCCCCAACCACCTCACAAATTGCCAAAGTTTGTTTCTAACAGAATTGCATTCTTGGAATTCATGTGGCAAATGTTGTGGAGGGAAAAGGAAGTGATGAAAAAGTAGAAGAAAGGTACCTTTTTGCATGATACCACTGTCTTTGGAGATTGGTCAATTGGTTCGGACACTCTTGAGGAGCTACAAGCCTATTTGAAGGCCAAGTACTCTTTGGAATCTGGTGTTGAAAGAATTTGTGACCTTGAAGGTCATATGAACTTTGTGAGACAAGCGATCTTGACTAAGATGGGCATCTCCCATCAAATTCTTTATGATGAGGATGTGATAAGGAACCTGGTTACTTTTAATGAAGTGTATGACATGAAGAGGAAATGGGAGATCCTCAAGAAAATTGAAGATGACAAAAAGGAAAAGAATCCAATTTTTGAAGGATGTTTTGCTAAGGAGAAAGATCCTTTAAAGAGGATTAATACAATGATTGAAATTTTTGAACGTATCTATGCTAAATCTAAAGTACAGCCTACCAAGGCTACCAAACTTCCAGTGAAGAGGACTGCAGGAATTGAGATTCATGAGCCTGCCCCTGATGTCATATCAGTTCAAGATCCATAGATCCCTGAATCACCACCACATAAAAGGCAAAGAACTAAAGGTTGCATGTCTCCTCTAGTCCCATATGAGATGTTTGAGGGTGTGGGGGATACTGATGAAGTTGTAAATATTTTGACACAATTGCATGATGGAGAGGAAGTTGATCAACCATTGGTTGGTCAAGAAACTAATGCACACAAGCTTGAGGTTAGGATGGAAGAAAAAGATTAAATTGATCTAGAGCTACAAGAAGATGAAACGGTGGTGGCATCATTGAGATTTATTCAAGATGATGATTTCATCAAGACTCTAGAGTTTCGAGATTTCTGGTTAAAAATGAAGATGAAGGAATTTGATGAAAAGGTGGAAATCAATAAGATGGGTGTTGATGAGTCTCAGTATGATCAAATAACCACTTGAACAATCCAAGAACTAAAAGTTGATGAAATCAATGTGGCTCCTGAGGAAGCAAGACAAATGGTCTTGAAGAGTAACATGCTGATCATCCCAGTTCTTGAATTGAATAAGGTATTCTTGCTTGACCAAGTTAGGAGTCAAGATGACCCTAATCTTGTGTCTAAATTTGATTATGAGGAGGGAATGAGTGGATGTGGTGTCAACCCAAAGACAGACTCTTGCCATATGGACAAAATAGAAGAACACTAGTAAGCCAAGGTTGCTAGATGTTGTTCAGGAAATGAGGGGATTTGCTGTGGTGAAAACCTTATGAGATACTTCAGGAACTGAGGCCTCTGCTCTTACAGTCCATTCTTCCATGTTCACCCATGCAGTTGTAAAAAAGTAGGAAAAAAAATTGTAGGATTATGAGAAAACACAACAAGACATGAATGATGAAGTGAATAGGTTGTTCATTGAAAATAGGCAATTGAAAAAGCAATTGCAAGATGCGGGTTCTTCCCAAAGTCTGGCAATAGTTTCATATCAACCTTCTGTGCCACCATTAACTAGTGTTGTCACAGTGACAATGCAAGAGTTTAATGCTTTGAGAACAAAATTTGAAAAAGAAGTCGAGGACCTCAAGAAGCAAAATGAGGAAACAAAAAATGAGGCAAGGATCAAGGTCCTTGAAGTCTTTGAGAAAATTTTGGAATACAGGATAAAGTTGGTTGTGGATAAACTTAGGGATGTGTATGATTTCTACTCCATGTTATCTTAGGCCATTAAACAATTGCAAGCAAACTTTTCTATTTTGGAGCCACTGTACAAGAAATGGCAGCCTTCCTTGCACAATTTAGTCATGCTTTGCAGGATACTTCAAATAAATTTTGATGTTCCTACTGAATTGAAGCCCACATAGCAGATGGTGACTATGATCATTGAAGATCATCAATATGCCAGCAATGAAGACAAAAGGATGCAGGCCAAACTTGAATCTTTTTCTACTTTCAAGCATCAATTTATCCCCTCTATTCTGACAGAGGAAACCAACCTAGTTAAAGGCCTTGATACTTGGAAGGCAGAATTCAGAACAACAGTGTCTGTGGTTATAAAATTCTTGAAAAAGGAGCAGGGTATAGATACTTTGAGCTTTAACGTGATTTTGGATAGGGTCATAGCCCTAGATGCAGGATATGGAAAATTTGTAATTGATGTTAAAGCTATGTTGGATAAAAGATGGAAGGACCATCAGACCAGTCTGCTCTGAATTCAGGAATTCAAATGGCCCAGTGACCTTACATTTGATAATTGGGAGCAGACATACTTGAAAAATTGATGTGCAGCTACAGGTTCAGGTGCAGAAGGAGCAACGAGCAATTTTACTGGCGTCAACATGGAGAACAAGGACAAAATTTTGACACTTTTTTGTGATAATAGACAGGGGCATAGCACACTTAACAGATACTGCAACATGGAGATGAGTACCTTGCCAGGCCTGAGGTCACGGGTGCTCTATGATGACTAACAGACTCAGATCTTGGTTAACTCACTTATGCCTTTAATTTCTCTTTATTAAACATGTTTAGTTACAAGAGGATGTGATTTATGAACAGTTGTGTTGGTTCAGGCCTAAAGCTTGTTGCTTCCCATATTTATAAGAGAAACCAAGGCCTAGACAATCATCATCTTTCAGCAAGATAATTGATATATTCCAATATTATCTATCCAATCATATTTCAGATTCAAGACATTACACTTCTATGATAATTTAATATTATAATGGGCAAGCATGGTTAAATTTGTTGATATGTATGGTGTTCTGATTTTCTATTATTGTGTGGATGCTTTTAATTGGTTTCTATTAGAAGTTAATGTAATTCCCTTTAAGTGACTTACATTTATAGGTCTCTCTCTAAAGTTAAATCCTTTAAATTAAATCATACTGGTGGGTTTTCCTTCAAATAGAATTAAAACAACTTACTTGAATAGTACTTACTTGCATGTGTGTTAAAACAACAATGACTACCATGAAAGACATAAAAACAATAAATAGCACTCACCTCAATTCCAGCATCACTACTACTACTCTGAATATCATGCAGATTCTCGTCAAGACATTCAACATAATCACTATCATCATTGTCCTCAAGTTGTGCAGCTTTGTAGAGAGCTCTATTGATAGGGCCTTTTTCTTTTCGTTCTTTTCGTTCTGCTTTCATATAATTTCTCTGCATGCGGTTTAATCATCATGCAAAAATTAATATACGTCAAGTAAATAATGCAAAAACTATAATTTTTTGTTCAAAATAATATTTTTCTTCCACTCTTAAATGACTAAGTCAAGGTATGTTGTGAGATTCTTCCTTTATTGTAAGCAATAGATTCCAGTTTATAGGAGGATTCTTATAGTCATGAGCATAATATTTTCAACAAGAAGGGACAGTCCTAGTCCTTCATATGATAAGGAAGATAGTAAAAGTTGTAAGATGGTAGCCCATATCTCTGTCTTAGGACAGTCCATAGCATGGAAGGTATAGGAGAAGATAAAGAGATGCAACAGCTAGTAGGGTTTCACCAAACAAAGAGAAGAGATAAAGGCACTATCAAAACCATTAGATAGTGACCAATAACCCTTGGAATAATAGCAACAAAGTAGATATGACAGCCTTGACTTTAGGATCAGTGATTAAGAGATTTACTAAGACACACTTAAAGTGACTGTCTAGAATGATAGAGTTAAATGCCATAATGCAGCATAGGAGCATGTCATAAACATGACAAGGACAACAATAATGAAGTGAATACTCAAGTAAAATGGTTTGAAGTAGAACCTGGTAAATTATAGTATTGCATGTTTCTTTTGGTTCTGTAAGTAGAACAGTGAGACAATTCATGATAACACATTTATGTAAAGCATCAATGCTAAGGTTATAATGGCTAGAATTGTAGTATTGCACATTGAGGGTAGGTTCATTCTTTGTTTACAGTATCCGAGAGCTATGATAATTATTGAAGTATCCAAAAAATGCAATCACAAGGAAGTATAACAAAAACATGGTACAAGTTTACCCAATAACAAGCACACGAAATGAAAGGATAGTGTAATAGAGCCTCTTACCTCATCTGCATCCATAATATTATGCTCATTCCATGTAGAAACTATAGGCTTAACGGAGGAAGCCAACTGCGACAATTTCTTAGTGAGACTATGTAAGCAACTCATTATATGTTGGTACCCTTCATTTGAGTTGACATAATTTGAAGAGGCTCTTACTAGGCATCTAACATATGGCTCTGAAATCTCTGTTGACGTACTAGATTTCCACTTCATACAACTGTTAGATTTACTAGGATCTAGTGTTGCCATATAATCGAGCATATCTTCCACACCTGCTTCTCTATTACTATTTTCCACCTAAAATACAATGTCAATATCAACATATAGTCAGTTCAATAAAAAATCAAAATAAATAACCAACGTAAATTGAACCAAAAAGCCATACCCTTACTCCAAGTTTGTCCATTTTGGCCTGCAACCCGCCTCGGCCAAATGTATATCCAGCTGCCACATTATCTCTTGCCCTCTTTCCTTTATAACTCTTTCTCAAATATTCTTCAGAACACATATTTTCTTTCAATGCCTCACACTGTTTGGGAGATAGAGAGGATTCTAACCTCTCTTTTCCCTCCAAGATTGTTTTTCTACAATTGTATCTAAAATTGTTCATCAAAAGTCTCATCTTTTGCTTGTAATATCTTCTAGAGATTTGTCCACCAGTAGTCTCAAAAGCATTTTCCATTTTTTGTATAACATTTTCCACACTTCGTGGATCTTGCTCTACAAAATTTGATTTGCAAATATCTAAATGGGCCCTACATCTCACACCCAACTCAGAGGCCCACCTTGCAACATTTTTCCCAATGGGCTCACCATCTCTCGATACCTCAACCAAGAAAGGCTTCTTGCCTTCTAATCTTCTTTGTTTTGCATTCCTCTCTGTAGATCTATATAAATCTTGACTCAATCTTTTTCTTTTGAAAAAAGTAGGCACATATTCTATTAAACCACTGGTAATATTTTTGGCTGATCAACTAGTTCCATCAAAATTTGTAGCAAGCACATCTTCTATTAAACCACTAGCAATATTTTTGGTTGATCCACTAGTTCCACCAAAAGTTGTAGCAGGCACATCAGATGCAAGTGGTCTATCTTCATGACTTTCATTAACCAGAACTTCATCGTCCTTGGCCACATCAGGTGTGTCATGAGTAGGTAGATCAGTACCGGTCTTTGTAGATTTCACTTCAAACACATCTTTTAATCTTGAATAAATCATCTGCAGATCACTTACTGTTCCTTTCCTCTCATTATTTTCAATAATTTCTCTTAGACTCTGTGCTAAGAGATCATCACGACGTTGCACATCACCATGTGCTATATCAGGTTGCACATCACCATGTGCTATATCAGGATGCATATCACTATGTGTTATATCGGGCTGCACATCATCACAACTATTCTTTTCACCAACTGCATTTGGACTTGAATCCCAAATGCATTGGCTTCTACAAGTTGGCAGCGCTATATCTTTACTTTCCTTTTGTTTTCTCTCTGCATTTTCTTTGCACTCTTTTTCTTTCCTATAAAACAAAAAAATATCATATTATGTCTTATATACATAAACCTCTTGCCTATAAAATTTTATAAACACAATTAAACAAATATATACTAATTAGTGGATTTACAACTTGTCTGTTTGTCAAACCAAGATGTGATAAATATTCACTATTCTTTGCCACATGTTCTTTACGAAAGTGCTCATAATCTGTCAGTGGAACTTCAGCAACATGATCACTATCATCTAAATTGTGCTTCAAAGTCTTTTTCCTCATTTTCTGAAGTCCAAATGAACAATAATATATAAATCAGCAACTTGAATCAATAGAACAAAAGTGGAATATAAACAAAGCCATTATTTTCAATCAACTAGAACATATAAACAAATGCAGTCATAGTATATAAGGATTTCATTTCCATTTGAATGATACAGTATATAAGGACAGACCCCATATGAAATACATTCATAGAGCATATAAGATGCATTCTTAAAAATTAGAGGAGACAGTCCATGACAAGTGACATGACATAGGATGATAGCATATAAGATGCATTATATGGAGGAGCAAAAATTTAGTAAGTAAATGTGGTACACAGATTGAAACCCAAAGGAAACTCTATTTGTTTATCCTTCTATTTGAGAAGAAACTAATTGCCTTTCTGATACTGTGAATCATCATTATTTCTACTTATATAATCCTCATTATTTCTACTTATAAAATCCTCATTATTTCTACTTATATAATTCTGTAGAAATTCTGAACGCGCAAATGTAAGTAAACAAAAATAGTCAATATGTGCTTTAAAAATGAGTAATTTATTTTTGGAACAAATATAGCTAGTTATATGCATGACCTGTAACAAGACAAGAACTAGAAAAACAACAAAAAGTAGAGCTCAACACAAGAGATTACCCTGAAAAACCCAAAGTGGAAGAAATTCATGTACACTAATGCCCTTTCTTATCTTGTTTCTTCTCTACTACATTTTACAAACTCACTATTTTCTTGATGCCTTCACTAATCATCTGCATTGCCAGCAAGATCAAAATCCTGATCACTCATGTCTGCGTCTGCTTGATTTTCTTCCTCATCCTCATTTGTGTCATGCACTACATTCTCTCTCCCAATCTCTTCATTGGTAATCAAAATATCTTCTCCAAACACTCCATCATCATCTTCATCCACTACTCTGAATTTTTTTGCAAATTAACATATTGCCCATCAGGCATTATATCAATAGCTTCCTTGAATTTTCGTTTCAAACGAGACTCTATTTGAATGACATACGACCATCCTAGGCTTCTTACATCATCAATTAGAAATGATTAGTTAATTTGAAAAGGGAAAACATAGGGCTCATCCCTTTCTGATAAAAATTGTCCTGTATTTAGTACAAATCCATAATCATCAAAATGTACTGCGAATGGTTGAATCCACTTACATTTTAATAATATAGGACTGTTTTCACCAAAATCCACTTGAATAATTTCTTGGATGAATCCAGCATAGAATTTCTTCTCAGTTTTGTGAAGAAATTCAGCACTTACAACACAATCACAATTTGTCTTTCCTTTGTCTTTTTCCTCCACTCTTAAATGGCTACCATAGGCCCACATTCCACTAAAATGCATAGCCCATAAATGTGGAGGTTGTGAAAGCTCACTTTCCTCCATTGTTATATCTTGACCTTCTTCTTTTGTATCACTAACTGCATTAGCAATCCATTCTTCAAATTTTGGAAAAGAATCACATCCAACCAAATCATGACATCTGTACTTTTGAGGTCGAAGTTGCATCCAACTTCGATTCTCTTCTTCATATTTTCTACATAGAATATTAATGTGCAAATAGTAAGATTAATAATATAAATGTGTAAATGCAATTGAGTAAGATTAATAATATAAATGTGTAAATAAATAATTGTGTAAATTGTTTTAACCTGTGCCACTTATCGAACAAAGATGTGTTTTGAAGAATAAAGGCATGTATCGCACTTCTTTCTTGATGTGATAGCTTGAAGTGACATCCATTGCCTTCTAATACTTCACCTACAACTCTCTCATCTTCATCATCATCCCATACACGTCGATTGACATTTTTAAAATCCTTCATATATTCTGTGCAAAATTCAATGGCCTCTGCATTTAATATCCCTCAGACATGCTGCCTTCTGGTTTTTCCCTAGTACGAACAATTATTTTCAAAACCTTCATATATCATTCTATAGGATACATCCATCTCATTCTTACTGGACCACAATGCTCTAGTTCATATTCTAGATGTATCAAAAGATGCATAGAAATGTTAAAGATTGTTACTAGAAATTCCCGTTCCAATAAAGAAAGGACTTCAACAACCTCCTCCCTCAAACTATCAAAGTTCAAAGGATCTAATACATGTGAACTCATTCTCTTTAATATTAGGCCCAACCTTATAATTGCCAATCTTGGCCCCTTTGCCAAACCTAATATATTTACCACAATAGGTAAAATATTTTCGATTATAACATGATAGTCATGGGTCTTTAGGCCTCTTAAGCTATTAATGTCAGTTTGGCTTCTGATAGTACTATTTACATATCCAATGGGAAAGCGAGTCTGAGACATCAACTATAAAAATTGTGCACGTTGTTCCTTTGTCCAGACATAAGGAGCACTGGTTTTTCTATATTTTGCATCATCATATTTTTCAACCCAAAGATTTCGACAAATCTTTAGTTCTCAAAAATCTTCACGTGATGAAATAGTATCAAAAGCACCAAAAATAGTTTCTATAATAGCATAGGCTATATTTTTCTCAGTATGCATAAAGTCAATAGTATGCCTAATGGCTATATCCTTAAAGTATGGTAACTTATAGAATATGCACAACCATTTTACACCACTTTCATTACATGGATCATGTCTACTACCAGCAATCCCACCATTTTCAATAAATGACATTCTTTTTTGTTCATTCTCAATAATGTAATCACCCGTTATTAGCAAAGGTGCTTCACGATTCTCTTCTTGACCATTGAAACGTGTTTTTTGTTGACAATATGGATGACCCACTTTAAGGTAAGCACGATGTCCACAATAAATATACATACACAAACTTCTTGAGTGCCTCACAAAATCCTTAAAGTTGCAAGCAGGACAACCATGGTATCCATGAACAGTGAGACCGGACAATGTACCATATGTAGGAAGATCATGAATTGTAAGCAATAAGGAAGCTCTTAAAGTGAATTTGATTGAATGACCATCACTTAAAGATTGAATTGCTTCAATTCCTTTCCACAATTCCATTAGCTCATCATATAATGGCTCTAGATAGGCATCTATTGTATTTGAAGTCACACTTTTCTTTCCTGGTATAATCAATGATAGCATTAAGAAAAATGGTTTAGTTGCTAACCATGGAGGCAAGTTATAATTTATTAAAAACACTGGCCAAGTTGACCGTTTAGTACTTTGATTTGAGAATGGGTTCACCCCATCTAGAGCCAAACCCAACCTTATATTACGAGGATCTTGAGAAAAATTAGGCCGTCTATTATTAAATTCCATCCACGTCTTAGAATCAGGCACATGTCATTGTTTTCCATCAATGTTCTTATTTTGAGCATGCCACTGCATAAGTTCAGCAATGTCTCTACACCTATACATTCAGAGTAATCATGGGATTATCAGAAAGTGGTGAAGAACCTTTCTAGGAACCACAGTTGATTTCAACCCTTGTCTATACCTTGCTTCATGACATTTCAGACATTCACTCTCACTTGCAAGATTTTTGTGAAATAATACACAACCATTAACACATGTGTCAATGTTTTCATACCCCAAGCTGAGCTTACTAATTTGCTTTTTAGATTGACTTCGTTTTGTTGGCAATGTGGAGTCAGCTAGTAACAACAAACTTAATAATGCCAATAACTGATCTAACTCTCATTTGTCCAACCATGCACCACTTGCAAGTTAAGAATTTGAAGGATTGTTGTCAAATGACTTAACTTGCAATTATCATACACATGCTTTAAAGTATCCTCCATTGACTTGGTCCAATCATCGTTTAGACCCTCATTCAACATTCTTTCAACTTCTAACCCTTCGTATAACATTTTTGCTTCTTCATCTATGTTCGGTGCCACTTCATCTATGTTTGTTGCCTCTTCATCTCTCACAGTCTGCAATTCTATCATATCTTCATAATAATTGTAAGCCCAAGGGCTTATACCACTATGCCCATATCTTATCATATGTCAATAAATCGCATTTCTTTTTCTCACCCTTCCACTAGGATAGTTATTACATGGACATGGATATTTTTCCATTTCCCTCTCTTTGGCTACTCTCTCATCATATGCATGATATTGATCCGTAGTCTACCTTCGACGCTAATCCATCTATAATATTCTGCATTCCAGTGTTAATTTAGTATAATAAGCTATCCTATGCCTAGAAGGCCTTCAAATATAAAATCTTAAAAGGTAACCTTCAATCATGCATATGGTCAAGCTAGGATAACCTTTCCCTCAGTTTGTGCTAGTCATCATGCAGGTAGATCATGCAGAGTAGAGGTGTGGTTTTATTTGAGTTCAAGGATCAGTTAAGGATCAACTTTGAAAATACTGAAGATAACATTTTCTTTTGAGTTTTCAAGCTTCAATCATGAAAATATCTCCTGGGGGCACCCACAAGCAGCTTGCCCAAATATTATGAAAATATTAATTCACTTTTGGCAATGAGGGTTTTGAATTACCTTTGAATTTGCTGCAGAGTGCGTCCCCAAATTCAACTTTGATGCAGAGGGCCTCACCAACTTCAAATTAGTTACAACAAACTCTGAATTCCTTGCCTGCCTTTTCAAAAGTCTCCAAGTCCTCTCCAAACAAGATTTATCACCCATGCAAGTAGCTGCTACACTTATATGCACCTAAAACATTTTTTCAGGTACATGCATCAGATAGAGTAAGTGCTTCAATACGTGTCCATGAGAATAACAAACATCAACAGCAATTCAATTTCATTCCCATGCCGACAATTATACATTTTACAAGTTGTCTGACTTAGAAATATAGACAAGCTATGTAAACCAATAGATAAATAGCATTTAGAAGAAACACTAAACAATTTATCAAGATTACACTTTAAAACCCCAATTAAATAACTATTGTGATGAAGTATTCATAGCAACAAATCACTTGCCAAAATCATAGGCAAGTCACCAAATAAAGGACTCAAGATGTCAACCATTTCAAATGACAATCATGACAATAGGAAAAACAACATAGAGAATACAGTCATGCCTTTGATTGCAAAGGAGGGGGCAGATATTACAGCCTGTAGCAGCATTGAAAAGATGAAAATACAAAACCCATGAAGCCAAACTCTTTTGTCAAAATATAAACCCTTACCTAATTAGTTAATTGATCCTTAAAGATTTTATCAGGCAAAGATAGTGATTATATAGATGCTAAAACAGTGACACAAGTGCCTTTGAAAGTGATGACAGTCATGTCATCAAACTGACAGTGAAATCAATCATCAAAAAGAGTAATGCACAACACCATAGAAGAAAAGAGGAGATCACTATCCATTCAAAGAGATGCTCTAATCATAGTGACCAAAGTGGGCTACAATAACAGAGAAAAGACAGTGGAATATTGATAGTCTTTTTGCATCCAAATGTGAATTATGTGAAAACTATGTCATATATCAATAACAAAAGTAACAGAGAGGATTTTTTACAGTCAAAAGTCTATGAATAGAATCTTCAAGTTTATCAAAATCAAGCTAATAAGCCATATGATAGTCATAGCAGCAGATGGACAAAGGGAATGTGACTGTGATAGATTTTTGCATACAAAGGACAGTCATCATCAATGATATCTTTGTATTAAGGAATTTGAAGGCAAGTTCGTGATAGGACAACAAAGATCAGTTCATGTATGAAGCAATGCACAAGGTTTTCATGACAAAGGTTACTATCAAGATAGTAGTAAGAGATAGTAAAGACAGTGAAGAGCAGATTTAAGGAATGAAACAAATCATGGAATAGTCTTGCATTCTCAACAACAAGCTTTCATTCTCTGTTTTGTGACAGTCATTTTGAAAATACAATCATCTTTCAAAGGTTGAATCACACACACAGGGGCAGTGTCTAAGTCACAGGTTGAAGACCATCAAATTCCTTCATGCCAAGGTATTCTAAGTATAAATAATGAATGGAAAAAGTAGAACTTTATCAATAAAGAACCATGAGACCTCTTCATACAGTCATTGAAAGAGAGAATAGTCACTAATGACAGAGCACCAAGCTTTCAAAGATACAAAACTTTAAAGCAGGCTAAGAGAAGAATAGAGGTACGTGGAAAACCCTACCTCTGCTTCATAAAACCATTTGTTATCTGTCGTCTATCTATCATCTATCTGCCGTCTATCTGCTCCTTTGATATCTGCCATCTATAGCTAGAAATCCAAAAATTTCCTCTTTTATTCATTCACACGATGATCTCAAAACTATTTCCAAACTCAAAGAACTTCGGCCATGAACAATCTTCTCCTGTTCGACTACTCATACCCTATTCTTGGCGGCCATGAACAATCTTCTCATGTTCGACTACTCATACCCTATTCTTAGCGGCCATGAATAATCTTCTCCTATTCGACTACTCTGCATACACTATTCTCGGTGGCCATGAACAATCTTCTCCTGCTAAACGCACAATCTTTGCTTCTTCACAGGTGTCACCTTTTGTTCAAAATTCATAAACGCACAATCCCTCCTTTAATTCCCTCCAAAACTAAAGTGAAAGAAAAAAGAATAGAGGAATTTATTTAGTCCTTTATTTGGTCAATTATATTTGTAGTTGTTTTTTTTTGCTCGATGACCAAATTAGTCATTTATTTGGTCATTTCAATAGTCATTTCAACCAATGACAAAATTAGTCATTTATTTAGTCATTTATAGTTGTGTTGCAAAAAGCTTGTCACGCGATTAAAATTTTGATCACGTGACTAAAAGTTTTAGTCACTTGGTCATTTATTTGCCATATTTCTACTAGTGCCAACATTCCATGATGACACTTAGTCCCCAAGAAAACATAGACAATCAAACAAATACATTCGATCATATCACACCGCATCCTAATGAGCATAGTGTTAATCAAGATCCAAGCATCCCAACTCATTCCTTTCCTGATCCCACACCATCTCCTATCAATCCCTCATTATCTCATATTGATCCCATCCCAGATCCATCATTCTATCCTCTTCGTCCTGCTACCTTCATTCATGGTGGTTCTCTCGTAGGAGAGGAACAAAATCTATTCACCACCCATCCTCCCCCATCTAATAATGGAATCACATCTTGTTTCCAAAACAATAAACATTCCATCGCACACCACATGCTCCAAAACATGAAATATCAAGGCAAAGGCTTAGGCCTCCATGAATAAGGTATCTTGGAGCCCATCCACGTCAAAATCCATCCATGATCACATGGCCTTAGCTATACATCTCAAGGAAAATGTTGTCACATAGAATTGCACCCTGCTTAGAGAGAGTCCAAGCATTCTAATGACACAATGGGAATGATCTCAAGGTGTGGGACCTTGCAAGTTGAGATTAGACCTCCAGAGAAGGATGATTCCTCATTCTAAGCCTAATGCTTAGAGAAAACTAACTAAACATAGTGCTAATACTGCAGGGGAAAAGGGTTAGGAAGAAACGGAATGGAAAGAGGGTGATGCACCAAATTTAATTAGTAGTAAGCCTGGAATGGACACAACAATGATCTCAATCACAACAAAAGGTTCACACAGACTTATAGAATTGATTGAGGCTTCAGGATGAAGATCCAACCTATAGAGGAGCCATTTTATTCATAGAATAGATCATAACTTCAAGTAAAACATAGAAATCAGAGCATAAGAGAGGCAAGATATTGTGCATATATTGATCATGAAGGCCAAAAACTATTACAATAAAAAATAACTTATAGAAGGAAAAGACACAATATAGCCAATTACATGCATGGGTGGGTTAACCAGAAGACAACAGAGGCCAAGCTATAGGCATAGTGAGTCAAATTCTGCTAATCCTACAATTGCACTAAGAGGTCTGACTACAAGAAAATCGGTAGCATAACAACCCATAAATTACTCTCTCCCGAATAATGAGATTACAATGCATGTTATAACAAGTCCATGTGCAGAGAATGTTGAAGCAGATGCACAAAATCCAAGACCACCAATGCCACCATCAATGCAAAGCCAGGAACCAATGGCAAAGAGGACAAAGGCCATGCCTCTGGTAGATCTGCAACCCTAGAAATGATTGCCCATACATAAGATAGGACAGGGTATTGAAGATGAAAGCCCAAAAGTCATCGCAAACCATAGAAATATCTACCACCGAGCCATAGGAGTCACCTCACATTGAAGAACTGCACCAATTCCCATGAATTTTGTCTGCAAAGCCCAACAATTGAGATAAATTCTTTCAGCGCCACCAAGAAGTTTGGAAACCCTGAGTTTGAATTGGGACCGTTGGATGAAGAAACGGCTCAAAGATCGACGACCCCACGAGCTCCGCAGTATACGTTTACCTTTTACTTTGCGCCGATGCCTTAGGATATGTGGCAAGATCTTACAGGCGCACAAAGAATTTATGACGTCAGCAAGATTCATTTGCGATATTGCACTACCGTCCGATGGAGTCAATGATTCTGCAGTCGTAGGCCCTCCCCCGATGCACTTTACACATGTCGCGATTCTGGAGTCGTGCAAAAGGAAATGAGACATCTTCATATGGGCTTTACGGAATACGCGCTAAGCCCTCTACGTGGCTCCCCATTACAGGCTTGATATCTCTGTTGGGTGGCGCTTATCTTCTCATCGCCTTAATAGCTCCTGGTCGGTGGGACGTTGTTCACAGTCCCATCAATGGTTCGAAAGCTCATCGGCGGGAGGAGGTTATATCGCAGGGGTAGAATCCCTTGTCTCTTCGATATCCCGATGATTTGTTAAGACTTGTTTCAGTGTAATATGTTGACTTCAGCGAGACTTGGAATGAAGTCTCTTCGATGAGCCGATGGTGGATGATAGGGTGACTTGCGAGTATGCGCTTCCTTTTTGCTAAAAGACTTGGAAATCTGCCACTTGTTAACTCCCTCCATGTCCCTTTATTTTTGCCTGGGCCTGATTGAAAGATCTGGATGGACGGCTCAAAAGGAAACACTTGGCCGCCACCCGCTACCCCGCGAGGAATCGACATCTTAGAAAGATTCCCCGCAGGTTGGTAGGGAACGGTTAGGATTTTTGTGGCCTCTTGGAGAGTCTGATCTAGCGCCACATAACACAACTTAAAGGACCCATTTAGCACGTGCATAAAAGTTGCTCATAAAAAGGGGGGCCGCACTAGGCAAGACAAAGCACAAGGGGCTCGCGGTTGGCAAGTCGGTGAATTGCCGAACCTCCGAACTTTTGAACCTATGAAAAAGGTTCAAAACCTTTTGGGTTCGCTGACTTGGGGAAAGCCCAACTTAAAGTCATAGTGAATTTTTGACGCTCGCCCTTCCATCCTTTGTTGTTGGGAAAACGCCAAGTCGGTGAACCGATGAAGTTTCAAACCTTTTTAAATTGCCGACAAGGGAAAAGCCTTCTCGAATGCCTTAGTCAATTTTTGATTTTTTGTGAGTTCAGGAACCCTAACTTTTGTCAACCAAAGCCAAAAAAGGGGGGCAAGAAACTAAGACAAGGGCCTAGATTTTTTGGGTTTTTATGCTTTTTCCATAAGGATTATTTGGGAATTTTTGCAAGGCAGAGCACTGGAAATTGAAGGATTTTAGGCCTGCAAGGTTAAGTTTCAAAAAGATTTTCAAGGTGAACTATTTGACTTTGGGCAGAGGAAAATGGGTCAACATTTTGGCGACTTCATAGGGGTGTTTGCCTGCTAAACAAATGGATCAATGGCCTTAAGCATCCATTGGGCATAGAGTCCAAGAGAGAAATCAAGGGGTCAAGACAACGAAAACCTGCCTCCCAAAACACAACAAAGGAAAAGAAAGTTTTGCATTCTCCTAATGACATTGCAGCCTGTGCATAAGCACTTAGGGAAAGGGAAACCTAAAGATGGAAATAAACTACAACAATATATACAAAACCTCATGCCAACCTTAATGGTAAGGTTTGAGATGGATCCTATTTATTGGGATTGGCAAAACCTCTCCATTCAGTTTGGAGAGTTGAAATGAATTGGCCTACTTGTAGCTGATAATAATGTAGGGGCCATTGCACATGGCATCAAACTTTGAATGTCTTCCAGCTTTGGCTCTATCCGCATCCCATTTTAGCACTATGTCTCCTTCACTGAATGTTCTCTCAGTAGATTTTTTGTCAAAGGTTCTCTTGACCTGATCTTGATGGTCTTCAAGGGTCTTCATAGCAGTATCTCTTTTCTCTTCAAGTTCCAACAGCTCTGCAAGTCTTATTGTCATAGCATCATTCTCCATTAATTCTAGCTGTTGCGCCAACCCAAGAGAAGGTAATTCCAATGATAATGGAACCCTTGCTTCCTTTCCATAAATGAGCATGAAAGGGGAATTACATATAGCTCTCTTGGGAGCGATTCTATCAGCCCAAAGAGCAGTCTTTAACTTGGAGTGCCAAGTTCATTGATTATCCTCCACGATCTTTTTGATGATTCTGATTAGATTTTTGTTGGTGGATTCAGCCAAACCATTTCCTTGAGGATAGTAATTGGATGAGTTTTTCAAGTATACTCCATAGTTCAATGCCCATTCACTAACTTTTGTGCCTACAAAGGCCTTGGCAGTATTAGATATGATGGTGGATGGCACACCATACCTTGTAACTATACCCTCAAGGAAGTCCATAATAGATGCTTCTATAGCATCCCTTAATGCAATTGCCTCTGTCCACCTGGTGAAATAATCAGTGGCTGTGAGAATCCACTTATGGCCTGCACTAGAAGGTGGATTAATTACTCCAATGAAGTCTAAACCCCATTGAGCAAAAGGTTGATCTGTTTGGATTGGATGAAGGGGAAGAGTTGCCAGTCTCTACTTCCCAACAAATAATGCACATTCTTTACATTTTCTAATCCATCTATGTGCATGACTGAATAAACTAGGCCAGTAATAACTAGCCCTCATGATTTTCATTGCAATTGTTCTGGGAGAATAATGGCCACTATGGAATTTTTCTAAGACCCTAGAAGTTTGATCTTGTGAAATGCATCTAAGAAGAACCCCATTGAAGTCCTTTCTAAATAAAACACCATCAACAATAACATAAGGAATGGATTGGAGTCTGAAGTACCTTCTTTTAGCTTGATCCAACCCATTAGGATATTTTCCCGACTGTAGAAATGTGAACATGCCATGATACCAGTTAGTTGGAGTATGGGAGTCAGCTGGTTGTGCCTGCCCCTGAACACATACTTCACTTATGTCTTTGATGTCTGTTTCCATTTGTTCACATAGGCCTTTGCCACGAACTAGCCTAGTAATGTTGATGTTGATGTCATATTCCATCACCTTGGTGAGCCACCCAGCGCTTTTCTCATTAATATCCTTGCTCAGGAGGGATACTTTTACACCAGGGTGGTTCACCATCAACTAAATTTTGTTGCTAGAAAGTATATATCTAAGCTTTTTTAGGGCCTTCACCACAGCAAATACCAGTTTTTCTATAAAATCATAATTCAGTTCATACTCCTTGAGAGGTTAGCTGAAAAAAGCAAATGGCTGTTCCATCTTATATTCATTTTGTTGTGTCAGGATAACTGATATACCCTCTTTGCCTCCAAAGGTATAAAGGATGAAATCCTTCCTATAATTGGGGTTTATTAGTGTAGGAGCTTGTGCGATAGCTTGCTTGACGGCCTCAAAATTGTCCCTGCCTTCCTTAGACCATGTGAAGGCAACATTCTTCTTTAACATAGTTGTGAGGGGTTTTGCTATTGAAGCAAAATAAGGTATGAACCTCCTCACAAAGTTGATCTTTCCCAAAAAGCTTTGCAGACCCTTCTTATGATTAGGGAGAGGAAGAGAAAGAATGGCATTTGTTCTTTCAGGGTCAATAGCCAATCCTTCTTTGGAAACCACATGCCCTAATAGTTTGCCTTCTAGAATAGCAAATACACATTTTTTAGGATTCAATAATATCCCAATTTCTCTGCATCTTTCAAAAACTTTTCTTAAATGACCCAAATGGTCAGCTGCATGCTTGGAATACACAGTCAAATCATCAAGATACACTAAAATAATATCATTGATTAGGCCTTTGAAGGCCAAATCCATTGCTCTTTGAAATGTTGCCCCAACATTTGTCAATCCAAAAGGCATCTTTTGATAAGCCAAAGTACCCCACTTGGTGGTAAAGGTTGTTTTATATTAATCTGATTCTTTCACAAGAATTTGATTGTAGCCTAAGTAGCCATCTAGGAGGGAAAACTTTTCAGCTCCTGCTACTATTTTTAGGATTTGCTCCATAGAAAGGAGGGGATAGTGGTCTTTGAGGGAGGCTTTGTTCAAGTCTCTAAAATGCACACATAATCTAATCTCCCCATTCTTTTTTCTGACTGGAACAAGGTTGGCCACCCAAGAGGAATGTTTGATAGGGTAAATGATCTTTTCCTCTATGAGCTTGGACAACTCTTTTCTCATTAATGGTTCTATTTTAGGATTGACAAGCCTTTGTTTTTGGTGGACAGGCTTGGCATTAGGGTCTAGGTCAATAGTATGTTGGATTAAACCGGGATCAAAGAATTTTAAATCCCTATAATCCCAAGCAATTAGATCATCAAATTCATTGCAAAGTCCAATAAAACCTTGCCTTTCAGCTTTCTCACATACCTTGCCATGTTTTAGGAATCTTCCCTGTGCAATCTCCACCTCTTCATAGTCCTGTCTCTTGACTGTCATGTTCATTTTCTCTTTCTTCAATTGATCGTCAACACCAAATATGCTTTCCAAGGTGATCAAACCTCTGGCAACTTGTTGGTCTTTTGCTGGATCACCTAGTCACCATATTGCTCTTGCAATACTGACTGATTTTTCACCGCAAACTCTGCCTCATCTTGCAGGAAGTTTATAATTTACTGGTCACTATCAAACACTTGTCAATTGATTACATTATTAGGGACACCAGTTCTGACAACAACCCTTACATGTTGATTTGAATCCTGCTTGACATTCTTAGGAATATCAAACTGAGCACTAGTTGTAGCTAACTTATCAGCATCTCTATTCTTTTGTCTGGGGACTGATTGAATGTTGAAGGCATCAAAGTCTTCAATTAGGTCCCATACCCTATGTTTATATGACTTCAACAAGTCATTCTTTGAAGCACTTAATTTTCTGATTTGGTGAACAACAAGTTCGCTATCACCAAATACCTACAAGACTTTTATTCCTCTTTTTTGTGCCAGTTGCATGCCTTGAATCAGGGCTTCATACTCAGCTACATTGTTGGTACAGCTAAATTGCAATCTGAATGAAGAGAAATAACTTTCATTTTGGGGTGAAATTAGAACAACCCCAGCACCTGCTCCATTCTTGCTTCTGGAGCCATCAAAATACATTTGCCATATCCCACTTGGGTCTGATTTTTCCTTTTCGATATTGGGGATAATGGCATCTTCCTCATGGATACAATAAGTACCCAACTCTGTATCCTCTATGTGATCTGGAGTGTCAAACTGAAAATAATTTGCCCACTCATCAAGTAGTATATCAGGTATTTCATCCACAGGGGTAATAGCTTCATGTTTGTTGTTATCTTCTTCCTCTAACTCATGTATTGTGTAATTCATGTTGTTTGGGTTAGGAGAGTAGGGCTCTATATGGTCATTTGCAATAGGCTCAGCCCTAATGGTTACCTTGGTGCCATATCTAGTTCTAAACAACATGTGGGACCAATCAAAAGACAAATACCCACCTATTTTAGCAGTAAAATCCCTAGATAAACATATGCCAAAGTATGTAGGGAGATCTATAACAGATATATCTTGTGAAACAGAGCAGCCAGTACATGCATGTAGAGTGAGTTGCAAGACTTTAATAACTCCTACTGTCTTGACAGCAATACCATCTAATTGAACTACACCCTTGTTCACAGGCTCATACTCTATACCCAACCTATCAGCTATATTTTTTGTCATGACAGAGGTACCTGCCCCAGAATCTATCATACAATTATGCAATAATTTATCACCTATGATTACGAAAACATAAAATGGAGGGGGTTTGTTAGCTTTGTTTGTACTTACTTCCTCTTTTGGCTGACATAGGTTGGTTGGGGTAGCTATCTTTTCACTTGCCAACTCCACATCAAATTGACTAAAATCAATTAGGGCCTCTTGAAGGAGGTTCCTTTGAGCTGGGATCAACAATGCATCCCACATAGAGACATTGAGACTTGTCTTCTTCATCTAATCCACTATGTTGAAATGTATTTGGCTCCCTTTTTGAGACATTTTAGTGACTATGGCGTCACTTTTCTTTTGTTGTTCTAAACTTGGTTCGACTTTTGGGATTGAATCAGCCTTGGAAGCAGCCTAATCTACTTGCTTAGAAGGAACATAAAGTACCTTTCCCCTTGCCGATATGATTGGAATTGCATTAGGGATAGGTGCATGGTTGATTATAGGCACTGATGTGTCCTCAAAAACTCTTTTCTTTGATCTTGTATTAAATACAACTGAACCAACACCTTAATTAACACCACAGTAATCATCATGAGTCCAATTCATTAAAGTTGCATCAATTTGCATCTGTTCTTGACTTCCAATCACTCCCTGATTGGTGTTAACCTGTTGTTCTGAATTTGATGGTTACCCTTGCACTACCAAAGCATGACTGAATTATCCTCCTTGGCATAATTTTTGGTCATGTGGTTGATTGCAAGGATAACACTAGTCACTGTCCTGGGTTAGGTTATTTTGGATTGACACAAGAGGCCCTAAAGTGCTAGCTACATTAGGGTTAACAGCATTGAGTGGTCTAATATAACTTGGTTGCCCCTACCTCTGCATGTTACCTTGGTATGGAGGCCTGTTAGGCTAGTATGTCTGATTATATGATTGATAGGGTTGATTAGGCTATTGATATGGCATGTTAGGCTGTGTATTCTGTCTCCTTGCCAATGTCAAATCATGCTTAACTTTCTAATTAGGGCATTCTTCTCTTCCAATTGTTCAAGTGTAGGTGAAACTAGAGAAGGGGTAGGGTTAACTGCAGTGGGAATTGGAGCAATGGCAGCATGTTGTATGACTGGAACCTCTGGAAACAAAGGCATTGGTGGTCTTGGAGCTATCTTACTTGCTTGAATTAAACAATTTTCTGCTCTTATCATTGTATCATAAGCATCTGGCAATACAACACCACCCATGGACTAAATCATGACTATTATGTCTAGATTCAAGGACCTCCAATAGTAGATGAATGCAGTGTTTGGAGAAGGCTTGACCAGTAGAAGTATCATGTCCCATGTCTTTTGGAAACGGTAGTTGAAGTCTACCATATACTCATGAGGTGCTCTTTTGATTGAGGCCAATTGTTCCATAAGTGACAAGTGGTCACTTTTATCCTCAAAATGTTGACACAACTTAGTCCCTAAGTCATCCTAATTATGAATTGAATTAGGTTGGAGACCTCTATACCACTGTAGGGCTTTACTCTTGAAAGAAGAAGCCAACAATCTTATAGCCACGTTGTCAGTAGTGATATGGTGGACTGAACAAAACACTTGCAACATCTTGTATGTGTTCAGCAGGAGTAGTTGAGTTTTCACCATTGAAAAATGGTATAGCCTTCAAGGTTGATGTGGGGATGTCATCATACTATGCTAGGTCTAAAGAGTTGTCCCCATAAAATGCAACAAATGGCAAGTTCCTTGCCATGTTAGGTATATTCAGATCAATGACTATAGGTATATTTAGGATTCTAACTGAATGTTGAGACCTAACTTGAAAATTCAATGGAGGAGGAGTAGATTGAGCTCTTATATGCACTGAAATATTATTTTTGTTTTCCCTCGTAGGGGACCTAGACAGTCTTGTTCTTCTTCTTTCAACAAAAGAAAGTTCTCTGAATTGGAAATTACCTCTAGAAGAAGACCTTGTCTGCACTCCAGGCATGAAACGTTGAAGGATTGTGTAGGAACTAGATCAGTAGAGTCACCAGATGCCTGTTGAATGCTTTCACAGCAACAAGTGAACCAAGAATGGCACTGGATCCTTAGTCCAACTCTCACTCAGAGCAAAGAGTCCCACCGGGCATGCCAGAAACTATTGTCATATAGAATTGCACCCTTTCTTGGAGAGAGTCCAAGCATTCTAATGACACAATGAGAATGATATCAAGGTGTGGGACCTTACAAGTTGAGATCAAACCTCCAGAGAAGGTTGGTTCCTCATTCTAAGCCTAATGCTTAGAGAAAACTAACTAAACCTAGTGCTAATACAGCAAGGGAAAAGGGTTAGGAAGAAACTAAATGGAAAGAGGGTGATGCACCAGATTTAATGAGTAGTAGTAATCCTGGAATGGACACAACAATGATCTCAATCACAACAAAATCTTCACACAGACTTATAGAACTGATTGAGGTTTCGGGATGAAGATCCAACTTATAGAGGAGCCATTTTACTCACAGAATAGATCATAACTTCAAGTAAAACACAGAAATCAAAGCATAAGAGAGGCAAGATATTGTGCATATATTGATCATGAAGGCTAAGAACTATTACAATACAAAATAACTTATAGTAAGAAAAGACACAGTATAGCCAATTACATTCATGGGTGGATTAACCAGAAGACAGCAGAGGCCAAGCTATAGGCACAGTGAGTCAAATTTTGATAATCCTGCAATTGCACTAAGAGATCTGACTACAAGAAATTTGGTAGCATAACAGCCCAGAAACTACTCTCTCCTGAATAATGAGATTACAATGCACTTTATAACAAGTCCATGTGTAGAGAATGCTGAAGCAGATGCACATAATTTGAGACCACCAATGCCACCATCAATGCAAAGCCAAGAACCAATGGCAAAGAGGATAGAGGCCATGCCTCTAGCAGATATGCAACCCTAGAAACGATTTCCCATACGCAAGATAGGATAGGGCATTGAAGATGAAAGCCTAAGAGTCATCGCAGACCACAGAAATATCTACCACCGAGCCATAGGAGTCGCCTCACATTGAAGAACTGCGCTAATCCCTGCGAATTTTGTCTGTAGAGCCCAACAACTGAGATAAATGCTTTCGGCACCACCAGGAAGTTTGAAAACCTTGAGTTTGAATTGGGACCGTTGGATGAAGAAACGACTCGAAGATCGATGGCCCTACGAGCTCCACAGTATACTTTTACCTTTTACTTTGTGCCGACGCCTTAGGATACATGGCAAGATCTCACAGGTGCACAAAGAATCTATGATGTCAGCAAGATTCATCTGCAATGCTGCACTACTGTCTGATGGAGTCAATGATTCTGCAGTCGTAGGCCCTCCCCCGATGCACTTTACACGTGTCGCGATTCTGGAGCCGTACAAAAGGAAATGAGCCATCTTCATATGGGCTTCATGGAATACATGCTAAGCCCTCCATGTGGCTCCCCATTATAGGCTTGATATCTCCGTTGGGTGGTGTTTATCTTCTCATCGACCTAACAGCTCCTAGTCAGTGGGATGTTGTTCACAGTCCCATCAATGGTCTAAACGCTCATCGGCGGAAGGAGGTTATATCGTTGGGACAAAATCCCTTGTCTCTCTGATATCCCGATGATCTATCAAGACTTGTTTCGATGTAACCTGTTGACTTCGGTGAGACTTGGAATGAAGTCTCTTCAATGAGCCGATGGTGGATGACAAGGTGACTTGGCGAGTATGCGCTTCCTTTTTGCTAAAAAACTTGGAAAGATGCCACTTGTCAACTCCCGCCGTGTCCCTTTGTTTTTTCTTGGGCCTAATTGAAAGATCTAGATGGATGGCTCAGAAGGAAACACGTGGTCGCCACCCTCTCCCCTGCGAGGAATCAACATCTTAGAAAGATTCCCTACGGGCTGACGGGGAACGGTCAAGATTTATGTGGCCTCTTGGAGAGTTCGATCTAGTGCCACGTAACACAACTTAAAGGGCCCGTTTAGCACATGCATAAAAGTTGCTCATAAAAAGGGGGGCCGCAATAGGCAAGACGAATCACAAGGGGCTCACGGTCAGCAAGTTGGAAAATCGCCAAACCTCTAAACTTTCAAACCTATGAAAAAGGTTCGAAACCTTTTGGGTTTGCCGACTTGGGGAAAGCCCAACTTAAAGCCATAACGAATTTTTGACGCTCACCCTTCCATCCTTCATTGTCAGGAAAAAGCCGAGTCAACAAATCGATGAAGTTTCGAACCTTTTTAAATTGCCGACAATGGAAAATCCTGCTCGAATGCCTTAGTCATTTTTTGATTTTTTGTGAGTTCGAGAACCCTAACTTTTGCTGACCAAAGCCAAAAGGGGGGCAAGAAACTAAGACAAGGGCCTAGATTTTCTAGGTTTTTCTGGTTTTTCCATAAGGATTATTTGGGAATTTTTTGCAAGGCAGAGCACTGGAAATTGAAGGATTTTAGGCCTACAGGGTTAAGTTTCAACAAGATTTTCAAGGTGAACTATTTGACTCTGGGCAAAGGAAAATGGGTCAATAGAAAATAATCCAAACATGTTGGTACCACCTTCATCCCCTCTAAATCCACTTATTCCAATCCCAAGCTAGGTTCCCCTCATCGCACCTCCAAATCATACACTGTCATTCCTCCTCCATCTTATTTCATCCATCAATCACAATGTCCTCTCATCCCTAAATCCTCTCTTCCTTCACTCCTCCCAACTTCCAATATTCCCATCCTCAAATCCCCTCATCACTTCATCCACAAGTCCACTAATCCCTCCATCCACACACCCCGCTCCCTTAAATCCCCTAAAAACCTTAATCATGGTCAACGAATGCACATATCGCCCAAACATGAAGCTATCACAAAACCCATGGGATTCAAAAATAAAAATTTGGATGCCTCCTTACATAAAGAAAAAAATACACAAAAGCCTCAAGATTGTCATGCCATAGAGCATAGAAACACAAAATCAAAGCCAAATCCAAAATCCAAAAGGCTACACAAGCCCACACTTCCAAAAAAAATCTAAAACAAAAATGGTGTGGGTCCCCAATAAAAAAATAGTCAATCCAAATGGAGCATCCAAATCCCACTCTATCAAAAATACCAAATCCCAAAAATTCCAAAACTCCCATCCCCAATACAAAAATCCCCAAAATCCTAAGTCCATTTGGGTCCCCAAATCCCCAAATCAGCAATCCCAACACATCCCATCTCAATCCCTTATGAATCCCAAATCCCCATTGCTCCCCACTCCCCATCACAAATATAAGCTTCAAAATCCATTACGATGTGTGCAACCATTGATCTTGGTTCCCCTCCACCCCATGGCATTCCCTCATGCACCTATCCCCCCATCTTACATCCCCTATCTCACATATCTCCCCCATCACACTCATATGATTCATGCTTTCGCATAAGTCCACCCATTTTCCATTATTACCATCCATAATCCATGTCATAATCCACTATCCCCTCCATCCATCCATAATCCACTATCCCCTATCCATCTCATCCAATCATCTACCAACATCCATGCACATGTCAATCACACTCGACATGGTTTATGTGTGACAACTATCTAGAATGGGACACTATCACCTTGCTATGGAAACAAACACTTGAGTTCTCCCTCCCTTCTTCCCATCCACATCATTTTCTCCATCCAAATCCACCTATCCCATCCAAAAAGCAAAAAAAATAAAATCAAAAAAATCAAAAAATCAAAATAGTAAAGAGAAATCATTCGTCCAATGGTGAAAACTACCTCGATAGCACCTTCGATAAGTACCATGATGAAAACCCATTCATGGGTGTCATGTGTAGATTGATTATCTATGTACCTTACACTGGGGGTAAGTTGTCTCATCTATCCCCTACTATAATTTCTCTCCTATCTTACCATCCTTATCCATTATATTTGCATACCTATTCCATTGAACCAACCCATCCTCCCCTCCTAATTTCGATCTTGATAAGGATGGGGGCAAAATCTAATGGTTAAAAATGCATTCTAATGCATTTTCCCATTTAGTCT
Organism: Cunninghamia lanceolata; assembly: GCA_027924645.1. Classification (NCBI taxonomy): domain Eukaryota; kingdom Viridiplantae; phylum Streptophyta; class Pinopsida; order Cupressales; family Cupressaceae; genus Cunninghamia; species Cunninghamia lanceolata. The sequence goes on along the minus strand of BSBN01001152.1, from coordinate 14,127,107 downwards.
TGTACCTATCTTGAGTTCATGTATTGATACATTTACATACGTATAAATGGCACAATCTTGTGTAAAGTGTTGGCAAGAGACACTGCTATGCATGACAAGTGTTGTCATTGATGGCAACTAAGTCTACCTTGCACATCCTCATTTCATATACCAGAAGTCAGAGTGAAGATTTGGTTAAGTCCGGGTAGTGAGAAATAGAGCATGTGACAGGGTCCGGATCTCTCCGATGATAATTCACAGTGTGCTGTGGATCTGAGGGAGTGATAAGGATTATCAGGACTATCTAAATCCAAAGATTTAACCTCCGGTAATAAAGGATTCAAAAGTTATAAGGATCTGAGTATCAGGTTCCAGTCAGTCAATACAGTCACAAGAAGAACAGGGCAACCTAGTATTTGATCTTGGTCCGGATGCAGAAAAATTGTTGGATAAGCAATTGGTGATAATCAACAGTATTAGCCGACATGATTGATGATCTGGAAACACAAGTTTTTGGTCCGCGTTGATATTTGTGCATGGATTCAGCCGATAGAGCAGAGTGTTTAATAAATGTTCTAAGTTTTATTGAAGCCGACTACAGTTGATTGAATTTGTTGATGCGGATATATATAGCCAATGGATTCGAGTGTTTTGGATTGAGAAGGTGTGCGATAATGGAGTAAGTGCGAAAAAGGCAGATTAAAGTGTGAAAGAGAAGAGATCTAAGGCCCAAATTATGGCAGAACAGTAAAACAGGGCAAAATAAAGATGAAGTGTGTAAGATCAGTATTTTGTGCTTAATCGGAACTGAATTCTTGCATTGGAAGATGCTACTCATCAGTTCAAACAATCTATAATCCTTTTGTAATCATTCTTGTAGGCAGTGAGCCTCTTTTGAGCAGTGGGCCCAAAGGCATGTGCCTTCCCCTTTTGTAATACTTTTAATAGAGTATAATCTTTGTGAGTTAACCCCCATCATGGTTTTTCCCTTAACTGGGTTTCCACGTCAAAAATCTTAGTGTCAAGTGTGTTCATTTGTTTCTGCTCATGTGTTGTTGATTCATTAAAAGAAGAATTAATTGTTGCAAGTATTAAGGTTTTTAAGACAACTGATTCACCCCCCCTCTCAGTTGTCTGCCCTAATTCCAACAATTGGTATCAGAGCAAGGTTCCTTAGAAGAAGCTTAACAGCTTGAGGAAGATCTGGGAAGGAATTTCAATGGGTTCCCTCAGAGAACAACTTCAATTGGCTTTAGAAGATCTTGATCGGTTCAAAGCAGAAGTAGATGACCTGAAAGCAAACCTTAAGGATGTTGATGATTGCATTGAGTTGCTAAAAGATAAATTAAAGAAATCTATGGAAAAGAGAAAGGAACTACTTTTGCAGCTATCTAATCTTACTGAAGAAAGTGGCATGAATGAAGCCTTGGAAGAAAAGACAAAGGAATGTGAGAAGTTGTCAAGAGAAGTCTCTGTTCTAAAACATGAGATGGAATCTAGGGTAATGAGGCTAACCAAAGAAATTGAGCAGAGAAAGCAGACTAAGGAAGAACTAAATCAAACCCTGAAAGAAAGAACGGAAGAGTGTTGCAGAATGGACATATCAATTGGTCACTTAAAATCTGATCTACAAGAATGTAGATATAATGAGGAGGAACTTGAAAGGCAAATTGTCATTCTTAGACATGACCTAGAAGTTTGCGAATGAATACAAAGAGAAGTTCAAGATAAGCTCAACTAAACTTGAGGTGTTGCTTGAAAGTCAGAAGAAGGCTAATGATAAGCATGGTCTTGGGTATGAGAAAGGTGAAAGCTTCGGATCTGGACAAAGAAATTTTCAATCAAGGAATGGGAGAAACAGACCTAGAAGACCTTCGGTAAGATAGCCTAATGCTCAAAGGTATCCATCTTTTAATGGAAATTGTTTCAATTGCAGTAAATTTGGTCATAGAGCTACTCAGTGCAGAAGCAGAGTAAATCAAAATGGTCCATCCTTCTCCGGTCAATGCTTCAAGTGTAAGAGGTATGGTCATAGATCTAATGAATGCAGAAGTATGATAATAAATAGCTCTAACAATAGAGGAAATGGAAATTCTTTCAATGGCTAATGTTTTGCTTGCAATGGATTTGGACACATGGCTAATCAGTGCAAATCAAGAGGAAATCAAGTAAATAAGCAAAGAAATGTTGTGTGCTTAATTGTAATAGATCTGCTCATATTGCTAGATTCTGCATAAGTAGGAATAATGAAAGAAGAGGTCCAATAAACAGAAAACCAGATGAGCAGAGACAAGACAAAGGCAAGGGCAAAGTTTATATGAATAAAATCCAAAATGAAATAAACATGACATGGGTCAAAAAGGGTGAAATGAATAACGATAATGGGTCCATACCGGAATCCAGTGCTGGTAATCCCTCTGGAAATTGAATTAGGAGCCCTGGCTTAGGAGGAGCTGCATTGAAAATCAAATTTCCCCAGCTAGCAAGTGGGTGCCTAGATCTGGCACAATAAGAGATCTTTTGGATTATTGCAGATCATTTGGAAGAATTTCTAGAAGAAAAGAAGTGGATATGGCAATTTGCGGAGCGATTCATGAGAAACTGCATCAAGAAACAGAGTAACCGGATAAAGTTAGGGCAACACATTTATTACAATGACAAATTAGGTTTTGCGGAGGATAAAAAGTCACTCGCTCAAGCATTTGAATCACTTTGCATTCAAAGAGAACAAGAAGAAGAGCATTTGAACTAAAAATCCAGAGATTGAAGCATGAAGAACAAATTCGACCGGTAATTGATCAACCCTAACTCCGCGAAAGAAAAAGGTACTTTTCTATGAAAATTTGAATCTATAATTTGTTAAGATGGCTACTCCTCTTGTTGTTGATATTTCTGAAAGGCCCCGTCCAAAATTTAAGAAGCATCCCTACAAGTCAGTCAAATTCGAACTGTTAGGTGCATTTTCTAATGTCCCATATGGAGTACTGCATGTAGAAGATATTAGGGAATACATCCATTGCAACGTGGATGAATTTGGAAATCTGAGATTGCTGGAGTTATTTAAGAACCTTCTAAAAAATGATAACCATGATTTGAAACCGGAATTGAAAACCCTAGAGAGCAAACATTTCATGGAATTTCTGACATTTGATGAGAGTGAGTGGGTTCGTTACATCTTGAGCCGAATGCATGATGAGTTCATATGGCTATTGAAACCTTTCAAGATTACAAAGGATGTTATCAGAATTGTGACTAGATTGAATTCAACTGGTGGATTACCCATGTTGAAATCTGTGAAAATCCAGACTGTTACTGATGCAACCGGTGCCAAATTCGACAAAAGGGCAATGACCATCAATGACATTATTGAACCGGATGTTAAGTTTGCCTCTATGGTAATTGGTTACAAGATTTATCACTCCAGTAGGAGAATTCTATGTCTGGAATGGCCATATATGCTACATATCAAATGTTGAAAGAAAATGCAAATTATGACCTATGTGAGTTATTACAGAACCAACTGATTGAAAACTTGAGCAAAATTAAGAAGGATAAAAAAAACACCTTCAAATATGGTTCTTTGCTTATATGTTTGTTCTTCTACTTCATGAATGAAGTGCCTGGTATAAAAGGTGTGCACTTGACCAGTGACAGGCCAGTTGCTACTCAGATAAGAGATCATCTACGCAACATTGGAGACTCTAATGCACAGAAAACTGCAATTTGGGGATACTTCAAAAATTTGCAAAGTATGATGCATTCTAGGGAATGGATCCCTAAATTAGTTGTTGAAAAATACAAGAATGACATATGTTTCATGGTGGACACTGATCAGTGCCTAATGGAAGTTGTAGAACCCAGAACTGTTTGGATTATGCCTATGGGTTATGAGGTTGATAAGAAGATTTTGGAAATGTATGCTCAACATCTCTTGAGAAAACCCAAGGATGACTCCATTGAGAGGTTTGGGACTTATAAAGAGCTTGATGAAAAGTTGCATGTTGAACTCCGGAAGCCAAAGATTAAGAGAAAATCTCAGAAGCAAGTTGAAATGTATGCTGAAAGCATTGGGATGACAAAGGAAGTTGTGAAGCAAAACAAAGAAAGATTAGAAAAAGCTGAGAAGGAGAAGCAGGATAAGAAACAAGGAAGTACTCCAGTAGAATCCTCGTCCACTCCAAGGTCTACTAGGAGCTCTACTGCTGCCCCTGTTCCTACCAAATTTGAGAAACCGGGAGACATATCATCCGGTAAGGAAAAGAAAAGAACTAAAGTAAAGGCAAAGAGATCATATGATAGTTTGGAAAAGGAGGATGAAGAAAAGACAGACTCAGATGATGGGCTTAAGGAGCTAAAGGCCACAAGTACTAAAGTTGTTAAAGTATCTAAAGAGAAGCCTTCCGAAAGCAAGAAGACAAATAAGAGGCAGAAATCAGAGGCTGATGTTAAGAAGCAAATTCCCTCTGTGAAAAACATTGTCAAGACAATCTCTGTTGATGGGAATTTAAAACCATTAACTAAGTTCTATGATCTTTACAATGACGTTGACAAAAGACTTTTGGAAGAAGCCACTATCAAATACTTGAATGTATTCAATCGAGCACTGGTAGAAATTTTGTCAAAAGTTCCAAAAGGCTTAAGAGACATCTTGGAAATAAGAAAAGAAGCTGCCAAGTCAAAAGATATGGAGCTGAGGGAACATGTGTTGACCACCCTATGTCTGGTGATCTCTAGCAGAGAAGTAAATAAGATTTTTAAGGAGGTCAAAAATGAATTCAGGAGTAAGACAAGAATGCACAAACTGATGATCGAAGAAATAGAAGTAGTCCAAGAAACTGAACAAATTTTGAGAAAAGCATTGGTCAAGAACAAGTTCTTTGTTGTGTCAGATGAGCCTGCTGATGACACACTAGTCCCGGACGAAGAAGAGTAGCAGAAGGATGAGCAACAATTTGGAGTGGATGATTCCTCTGTCTCGGAAGAGGAAGCAATAAGCAGGGAAGAAGAAAAAATGACAGATGAAACTGCTGATGCAGGAGGTATTCTAACTCCTCCGGATCATTCTGACAAAGAAGATACAGAGATGAATACAGAAGCAGATGATCAATTTGAAGATGACTCATTGAAGGTTGAAGAGCATAAAACAGAAAAGGATAAGGACCATGAAGTAGAAGAGGTCAAGGAGAAAAATGAAAAAGAAGAAGAGATTACTAAGGATGATGAAAAGCCTAAGCAGGACAATCCGGTTGACATTACCGACAAGAATCAAATAGACACATCATCATTTCAGGCAAGAGACACTATGGATGCAGTAAAGGAAATTTTGGAAAGAGACAAACAAATTGAAGAAGATCAAGACATTATACAAGGTCTAATAAATTTTGACACATTATCTCCGGTGCAAAAGATTAAGTTGGCTTCTATAGCTCAAGCCAAGGCTAGAGAAGACATTTTGAAGTTTCACATAGAGGACAGTGAGCTACTTGGTCTAGCATCAGGAATTTTAGAGAAAGTCATGCCAACATACCAGAAGGATTCTTCAGCATCCCCTTCCGGACAATTAAAGAACCTGATAAACTCGGTAAGTTCTCATTTTCAGTCTCTAGATAAGTCTGCAGAGGTCAAAGTTCAAAAAGAATTCAATGATAAAAGATTTGATGCTCTTAAGGGATTGATTGGAGTAGATAAAATGGTGTTGGATGCCAGTGTTAAGAGTATTCAAAATGCTCTTACAGAAGGAGGAAATGTATATAAATTTTATCTATCTTGTCCTAAAATTATAGAGGATATTGAAGATAAAATAAAAGTGTCTAAGCAAAAATTATCTAGTATATCCAATTCTTTTGATCCGGTGTCAGTATCAGTGGCCAGCAAGGAGAGTCAAGTGATCAACTTGATTGAAGATATAAAGAATTTAATAAAAGAGGAGAGCATAGAGGCAAGAATGAGTGAGCTCTGGGGACTACTTTCCCCCAAAATGGAAGCCATGTTCAATGCTCTGACTGAAGCCCAAGCTGCAACTTAGTCAAGTGACCCCATTGATTTGCGAACAGCAAAGTCACAAGCATTCCTTTTCAGTGGCCACATCTCAATTTTGAACACTATAAAGAAGAGATCGGATAGTGATCTGGCACATTTGAAGAACATTTTTGCTGATGTACTTAAGTATATGTAAATAAGACTCAAAGACTGTTTGTACATATGCGGCCTGGTATTTTTGTGTAAATTTTGGTTTATGGATCCCACCCTTTGCCATTGATGTCAAAGGGGGAGTGAAGAGCAATGAAAAATGGGAAATCTAGCAAAGGGGGAGCATTGGAGAATAGTGAAAAGCATAAGTGCACACAGAAAGGGGGAGTTGTTTCGACACTTAGTCATTTTTCACTAAGTGTTGCCATCAATGCCAAAGGGGGAGATTGTTGGCAAGAGACACTGCTACGCATAACAAGTGTTGTCATTGATGGCAACTAAGTCTACCTTGCACATCTGCATTTCATAATCTGTTCATACCGGAAGTCAGAGTGAAGATTTGGTTAAGTCCAAATAGTCAAAAACATAGCATGTGACAGGGTCCAGTATCTTGGTCTGGATCTCTTCGGTGATAATTCACAGTATGCTACGGATCTGAGGGAGTGATAAGGATTGTCAGGACTATCTAAATCCAGAGATTTAACCTCTAGTAATAAGGGATTCAAAAGTTATAAGGATCTGAGTATCGGGTTCCAGTCAGTCAGTACAGTCAGAAGAAGAACAGGGCAACCTAGTATTTGATCTTGGTCCGGATGCAGAAAAGTTGTTGGATAAGCAATTGGTGATAATCAGCGGCATTGGCTGACATGATTGATGATCTGGAAACACAATGTTTTGGTCCGCGTGATATTTGTGCATGGATTCAGCTGACAAAGCAGAGTGTTTAATAAATGTCCTAAGTTTTATTGAAGCTAACTACAGTTGATTGAATTTGTTGATGTGGATATATATAGCTGATGGATTTGAGGGTTTTGGATTGAGAAGGTGTGCGATAATGGAGTAAGTGCAAAAAAGGCAGATTAAAGTGCAAAAGAGAAGAGATCTAAGGCCTGGATTATGGCAGAACAGTAAAATAGGGCAGAATAAAGATGAAGTGTGTAAGATCAGTATTATGTGCTTAACCGAAATTGAATTCTTGCATTGGCAGATGCTACTCATCAGTTCAAACAATCTGTAATCCTTTTGTAATCATTCTTGTAGGCAGTGAGCCTCTTTTGAGTAGTGAGCCCAAAGACATGTGCCTTCCCCTTTTGTAATACTTATAACAGAGTATAATCTTTGTGGGTTAACCCCCACCCTAGTTTTTCCCTTAACCGAGTTTCCACGTCAAAAATCTTGGTGTCAAGTGTGTTCATTTGTTTCTGCTCATGTGTTGTTGATTCATGCTTTAATGTTTACATCATTAATCTGGTTTGAGTAGAAAAGAAGAATTAATTGTTGCAAGTATTAAGGTTTTTATGACAACTAATTCACCCTCCCCCCTCTTAGTTGTCTGCCCTAATTCCAACATAAAGTTGGGCATGTTGACCTAGCCTTTATCTACACATGATTAGGTATGCTTATTACTTATCCTAACTTCAATGTGCACACAACTCCATATCTTTGGCTTATCTATCTAATTCTCATGTTGATCCTTTATTTGATCCCCATAAAGCCAATCTCTGTCATGATCCAATTTATTTGTCTAATCATAGGTCGAATTCACACCTACAAGATCACCCTCATAGGCATGAACTTGATCCACCTAAAATCAAAATTAAAATCCAAAGTTAAGTTGATTGCCCCCCTTTTCTACCTTGTTCCCAAGTCAACTTTATACATGTTTTTGTGATTTGGTGTTATGTTCATGTATAAAAAGAGATTCATTTGCATTCATCTTATCATAAAGCAATCGTTCAATCTCTTAATCATTTAGGAGCATTTAGAAGGGAAATGAATAGTGACACTTTAATTCAATGCTTAAAATGAGTAACATCAACTTCTAAGAAAATTGTCTATTGTCTCAATAATTGTCAAAAGTCATTAAATCAACATCAAGTACAATAGCTTCACACATAGTTATAGAGGGAACTTGTTATGCACAATTTGTAAAACAATACTAACCCCCTTTTGTAATGAGAGATTTGAAAGTGTGTTCTAAGAAGACATAAAAGGCAAAATACAAAGACTTACCTAGAATAAGTTTACTGGCATTAGACAAAGTTTGTAGTTGCAATCTAGGCCCTGAGTAGCAAACCTAACATTGAGAAGAGTAGAGAAGAATATTTTGATTATGATCCATACATCTGAATTCCCAAAGTAATTTCTAAGATTGAGGTGTATAGATTCCAAAGTTTTCACCATCCAACATTCATTCTTTAGTCATAGAACTAAGTAATTTATCCTCCTATTTACTTTCTATTTATAAGAAATATATCTTATTGTCTCATTATCTAAATTGCTTATGATCAAATCCATCTATTCTTTAATGTAAGTTAATTGTGCTTATGTGTTGGTACTTGTTTGATTAGCCTATCTTAACATTAGGGATCTTTATTTTCCCTTTTCAAATTTTAAATAAGGTTTTCATATTTATAATAAGTATTTCCATAATCATATTAGGTAATAATAAAAATAATTTTATTTCCATAATAATATTAGGTAATAATAAAAATAATTTTTAAACAAATAACTTTACATATTTTTAAAATTTAAATTTTTTAAAGAAAATAATATTTATTTATTATAACAAAGTAATTTATTATTATCGAAACATACAATCATAATTTATATTTAATATTCTAACTAATTCTAACCTTAATATGTTTTAAAAAGAACTTTTTAGCACAACTAGTTAATGTCAAGTTATCTATGAGAGTTATTTCTTAGAAACATTTGTATAATATTATTTGTTTTTTTAGATAACTTAACTGGGAGTTCTATGAAGGCCCTTGCCCATGAAATAATGGTTACATATAATAGTAAGAAAATAGCTAGCATCTTAAAATAATGAAACAAAAGATGCTATAAAATCCTATCAACAAACTACTTAGAAAACCATATAGCCACTAAGCTAAAATACCAATGTTGTCACACAACATGGAGACCCAAATATGACCACAAAAATATAGAACATCCAAGCAACAACCACCAACAACCAACATTATAATATGCCCTAATGCTCCCTCCTAGAATTTATTTCCTCTGTCAACTCCACCACTTCTTCCACCCAACCAACCTCACCTGTAGCTCCACCCAAATCCTATTGAGCCATTTGAGCTCCTTCCAAAGAAAGGAAATGAATCCATTTGCTTAATTCTTGATGTCGGCATGCACAATGAATCATTCCACTATATAAGACAAGAATGATGAAATTGCTCGATACATCCAACCTCCCTTGATTGTGGATTACATTAAGACCCGCTAGCATTTTTCCCATGTCACTACAATATGCCCTAAACACATCCAACTCCCTATGCAATTCATCTTTCTCTAACTATTTTTCTTCTTAGGGGAAAGTAAATTAATAGATTCAACTCCTAACAACCAGTTTACGCCTCTCTTATTTGGCATTAACACTAGCTTCATCAAGCTCGTAAGTAGTTATCTGGATTCAAAATGTGCTCTACGCACACTCCCGCTAACGACTCTGTGCCTGCTGCTCTGGATTCAGAAGTGCTTGCCTCCTGCGTTCCTCCACCTGGTCGTGGGGCTGCTGGGAGTACGGCAGATGGTGGGGTGAAGCTTAAACACCAAGGTTTGGTTCAGAACGGACATCGGGCCTCTATGCCTGCGGCGGGTTTGCCTATTTCTTTAGGTAACGGCGCTACTGGGACAGCTTCAGGACGTTCCTTTTCTGAAGCTGTTTGTACATCACAGTTAAAGGCCATGACCTTACCTTGCAACCGCTCTTCTTCGGTGGTGGTTTGTGGGCCTGAGGTCTTTGAAAACGAGGATTTTTACTCGAGAAAAGGAGTGACCTGCAAATTCAATGGGTTGTGGCCCTCTCTCCCCAACCTACACAACTGGGTTTTGGAATCCTAGAAACCATTGGTTGACGAGAAGATTGAGCTTTACCCCTGCACTAGGGGGTTCTTCATAGCGACCTTTGTGTCCTTTGAGGAGTGGGATTCTGTGATGGACAGGGGTTGGATGTGGGGGAATCATTCGCTGTCCATCAAGCCTTGGGCTCGCTCCTTCAATCCTCTCACCAAGCCGCTCAATACTAGACCTATATGGGTTCGTCTTCCTAATCTTCCCCTCCAGTTTTAGGTGGATTTATGCTATGAAGCCATCGGCAACACGTTAGGGCATTTTTTGAAGGTCGATGCTACAACTTCGGATATGGGGCATACTACGATTACTTGCATATTAGTGGATATTGACTTCTCTAAACCCCTCTTTGGAGAGGTTGTGTTGATGGTGGAGGACAGGCCATGGACGCAATTGTTGGACTATGAGGGTCTCCCCTTTCGGTGCAAGTGATGTTTCTCTATAGGGCACCTTACCTCTGTTTGTCCTCATTCTTGTCATAATGGTGCAGCAACTTGGTGGAAAGATGCTCTCTCGGATCATTTGACCATTTTGGCATCATTTTTTTATGACTCTTCTCAGGAAGGTGAGCCTTCCCTGGAGAGTGATTCTTCTCAGGTGCTTGCTAGGGAGCCCTTGGTGTCCACTTCTGCAGCTGAGGCTTCTATTGTTCCTGTTGCCAGTCCTCTTGTTCTGGATGCTATCCCTGTCGCTGCTCCTGTTGGTCATGTTCCCGCTACCTCTGCCCAGTTGGTGGCTCCCCTTGCTTTAAGTCGTTCTCCATTTTTGGCAATTCCGGACTCCTCTGCCACGTTGTTGGCCCCTTCTTCAGTGCATGACTACCCCTTGGCTGCAAGGCCAGGGGAGGGGCCTCTCCTTTCTCCTCATTCTGAGGACTTTGACTCTAGGTTTTCTTGGGCTGTTGTCCATAGAAAGCAAAAAGGGCTCCCCAAGTCTATTGCGGCTTCATGACAGAGGGTCAAAGGAGTTAGGTTTCTGCCTTTGGGATCTGGTTTTGTTTAGATCCTCTATTTCTATTTGTCATTTGTCAGTTGTTCATCTGCTGTCTTTGTTCTATTTTGCTTTGTTTGGCCTTTTTGTGGCCTATTTTTTGCCCTGTGGGCCTGTTTTGCTCTAGGGGCTACTTTGTAAAGGGTTCTGGACCCTCTTTTCCAGCTAATCTTATCAAAAACACTAGCTTCATCATAAACCATCATATCCCCAAATTGATCAAGTAAGAAGAGTCAAAATAGCCACAACCTCAAATCAACATCTGAGATAACTTGTGTTAAAATAGATTAAAAAATTTCCTCTTATCACTACCTTAGACCTATGCCCTACTTTATGCTTCAACTACTTTCCTTTCAGTAAGCTTCTTCTACTAACCATCAAAATAATTGTAACTAAAATAAAACTCCTTAAAAGAAAAAGAGATAGGTGTTCCAACTCCAAAGGCCACCATTTCTCCAACACACTTGCCATCTACAACCTTGTCTCAAGAAATAATACATTCAACACATGTAGTCATAAAACTTAAAAACTTCCTACACAATGTCTTATTACAACATACTCACTGGAATTGCCATCAAAACAACAAATCTTCATTACCCACATGCACTCTATTGATTTAAATGCACACCTGACCAAAAGACATTACTAAGATCTGTCATTGGGGGTGCATACCATGATGAATTCCTTTAAACAATCTAAGGTGGCATAGTGCGAAGTTGCTTTGGACCTTCCCAAACATTCAACAAATGACTATAAACTATTGTTATAGGAGCTTGATCCACTCCAGAATGTGTCAAAAAATCTACCACAAGGTACCAAGCTTTCCTACAATGCTAATAAGAGATCTTCTCAAAATCTGTTCCAAACTCCTTCATCTCATCTACATAGCATTTTTAATTTCCAATTTTGATATGCACCTTTTCATAAGGCATCTCTTAGAGCAATACCTCCTCTTGCATTACCTAGTTTCCCTCTTAAAGCAGCATCAAAATTCAATTTAATATAATGTTCAAGTGGAGGAACGCACTTCTTGTTTGCCTCTTGATTATTTGATTCTGTTGTCCTCCCCTTTTTTCTACCAATCTAGTTTTCTCTTAAACCTTAAATGTGAGTATAATAATATTTGTTAATAAATAAAAATGGCTAAGTACCCTATGTTACATGCATGAGCAAAGCACATTGATGTACAATATCCTTTTGTTTGAGACATGTCAAAGGACAAGAAGGTTTTGATTAAGAAGGTGAACACTTCAAATATATTGATGAAGCCAATGAGCATATAGAGACATGCAGATGTTGTAGATTGGTTATTAGTGCTTCTACCCCTAGCTATTAAATTAAGTTTGTTTATTTTCCCCCCTTATGCAAGGTATACAACAAGTGGGAAATTGTTATGCATGTGTTGTATATTTTGCATGTTTCACACCCCTAATGGATTGTATGTTTTTGGACTCTTTTTCAAGGTGGTTGGTCAACCCATGGTTTTGTGCCCATTGCTTTGTAATACCACTTAGCGGTTTCTTATAGTGATGTTCGTATAAATAAATGCACATGGATTAGGATTATAATAGGTGAGGAGCATCTTATTGTATAATAAGTTCCAAGCAAGGTTAAGATGTTGGATTGACTACAAATGATAGAGTCAAAGATCTCACATATCTCTTATTGAGAGTACTATAAATTTGCATTATATTGTAGTCTTGTTATTGATATGAATACATTGAGTGTGCTTTGGAGAATAAGTTTTTCTATAAGGGTTTTCCCAATCTTGTGTTATCTCTTAGTTGTTACTCTGCTGAAAATTATATAGATTTGTTCTAACTTGCATTGCTTTCATCATAGGATTAATGTGGTTCTAGTCTAGTTTCCTTTCACTATGTCCTTTTACAATGCCTATGAAAGCATAGAGAATCCATTTAGCTAACGAACATGTCCATTGATTATGACGATCCAAGATGCTTAAGCCTCCCCAATCTTTAGGTCGAATGTAATGAAGACAGGAAGAGGTTGGCCCAATTCCTTTTTACCATACCAATTGGCCCAAAGAAAACTTTGAATTTATTTGGTGAGTTGATCGTATGAGGCTTTGGAAGGAAGCTAACAAGAAGAGTAATAGCCATGACTTGCAAGAAACATCTTTGCCACTAGTAGTCTCCCAACAAGTGAAGGGAACTTATTCCCCCACAATTACAATTTTCGTTTAAGATTATGTATGAATTGTTTCCATATTTCAATAAGTGAGACAACTAAGCCAAGAGGGATACCCATGTATCTTGTAATTTCTCTGTGTTTAAGCTATTTCCATTCAAAAGGGTATTATAAGTGGGAGGTTTGTTAGCACGTGTCATTAAGTATAATTTTATCTTATTCATGGATAGATTAGATCTAAAGACCTCACAAAATAACTCGAACATGTTGTGGGTAACCACATCTTCTTCATTATTGTTGATAAAAAGCATATTGTCATTAGTGAACATATGAGTTAAGCATGTAGGATCCTTGTAGAAACATGATACCTTTGATGAGATTTAGATTATGGGATATTTCGAGGAGGTATCGTAAAGCATTAAAAACAAGCACGCACAAGAAGAGAGCTAAATGATAACATTTTTTAATGAAACATTACAAGAGAAAAAGGGAGATAAAAAATTTATTAATAATCAATAAAACATTAACCTCACAAAAGAACATTCTGAGTATATGAACCATATACCGAGACCAAAACCATATTATTTAAGCATTTGAGTCATAAAGAACCTTTTGAGCTTTGTAAAAGCCTTACCAAATTTCAATTTGATAAAAAGAGTCTTACATTATCTATATAAAATTCATTCACTTATATCCCAAGCCAACACCAAATTATTAATAATGAATCACCTACTAAAGAATTCAATTTATTTAAGTTGCACAATTTCTTAAATCATAAATCTAAACATAAAATAATTACTTAAACAATAATTTTATAAGTATTAAAAAGTGTGATAGATCTCCAGCACGTAACATTCCAGAACTGGATTGATGAAGTTCCCGAGAGAACCGATCATGGAATGCTGCCAAATAAACTCATAAAAGTCATCCTTAATATTACCCTATATGGCTTTCAAATTATGCGGCATTAAATATATTTGACTTTTTCAGAGTTTTGCAAAGTCAATCATCGCAATAGTCTTTTACATGAATAAAATTATCTCTCTATGTAAGTAGCTAATGATGGCACGCCATCAACTAAAAGAATCTTTCCCACATTCGAACTTGTTAAAAAGAAAAATTCAAATCTGCCCTTTTCCAAGACTCGAATTTTTTTTTTAGATTATTGCAAGGCTTGACTTTCTTATATAAGATATATATATTTTTTGATTAATAGGTTTTATTATATTGATTAACTTTAGTTCTAGGCCCTCTCCATGTAAATCGTTTAAATAAAACATTGCCCTACAGGAAGTGTGCGGCAATTTCCACTTTGAATATGAGTATGTAATAAACTCAACTGCGCCAACATTCGAAGAGATCTGGTTTTGTCAGCTTACTTCAATGCAAGTGGACACCCACAGCAAAAGACCTGGAATGCTAAGAAACTTCTTAACCGTCTTTGAATAACGACAGATAAACAATGAATATATGATTATTTGGCTGGGTATAATGAAATAAATTACCAACATTTGGATGGCCATTGGCATCTTGTCTGAATTTTCTAAAAAATTCATATGGCTAGTCAATACTTTTGCCAGGTATGAAACAACTCAGAGAATTGCACACCAAGTTTAGATAAATTTTCTCATTTTTCCTCAAATTGTAAATAGAAGCTTTGATGAGGTATGTTATGGAGGGATAAGCATCCACAGCTTTGACTTTTTAACAAGGTCTATGGAAATGATTACTCTAGAGATTCTTTATCATTTTCTGCTATTCTTCCTATGGCTTGATGAGATGTCTTGGGCTCGAATTCCCTCAGAGTTTCCCGAAACAGTATGTATATCTCTCACCTACACTGCTGGAATACTTTATCAAACTGGAGAATCCTTGTATGACCTTGTGGCAAAAGGCAAAGGGAAAAAAAAGGTCCTTTGGGAGTTATTTTTGAGAAGATTGTCGGAGCAATTTTGTAGATTTATGGGCAGAATATGAGTTAGTGGCACTGGTATTCACCATTTATATGCAGAACATGAGTTGGGTATCTTGGAATGTGTCATTTAAAGGAAAATCCTGAATTGGGTATCTTGAAATATTTCATTTAAGAAAGTAACCTGAATTTTGTATCATGGAATTTTTAGAGCAGACCTTGAATTGGGTATAATCTTCCATCTTTGGGGACAGATTATAGATTGCTGAAAAGCATATTTGCTGCATCCTGACCAGGCCCTTCACCAGTTAGGGGCTCTGAGGGAGATTGGAAACAACCTCCAACGAATTCCCTCATGGCTCCAGTGTGCTTAGCCAATCTGCTACCATGATGTGAGACAAGGAAAGGACACGACTCAAACCTAGGACCTCCCTTCAGCACTGTTGGCCGCTCTACCTCCAAACCACTGGCCTATTACAAAATTGGGCTTGGCGGAGTGTGGATTTAACCCCAACAATTTGGAAGTTATTTAAAGGAGAAATGGATATACAGAGCAAGAGTAATAGCATGAGAAGCTCGAGTCACAGTAGTATTACTAGTGGGAACAGTTGGTTGAACTTTGGTAAAATTTCACCCACCAGCGCAGCAGCAATACCAAGGAATAGTGCACAAGGTACAAGTTTTGACTCCACCAATTGGGTTGCAGCACAACCTGAGTCATCTGTTTCCCATAGAGCCCAACAAACCTTGAGCCTCCTATACGAGGCTTATCGGAATACCGACAGGCTAAGTCAGAAGATACATGAGAAGAAGTGGTTACATATCAATGAGACTCAATGCAGGGAATTTCTGCGATTGGACAACTTAGCAGCTGCTCTCTTCAAACTTCTCGAGGGCCTGAAGAATGACTCCTCAGAGGTTCAAGCTGAATGTTGGACTGCAGCTCAAGAAATGTATAGGGTAATTTTTATTACACAGGGTTTTGTGGAAGACTGTGCGGTACCTATTAGTCCTGTTAGATGCCTGAAGAATGTTGGGAATGGAACCGACTTTGTGCTCATACGATACCAGCTCATTTGGTCTATAAGGGTTCTCAAAGTAGTTCTATGCCAGGCTAAAGGAGAATCTGATCTAGATTTTTTTTCACATTTGAATGATATCGATCATTCTGTACCAAAAGAAGAAAACATGCATCTTGAACGCTATTGCACCACAGATAGAGAAGAACTGGTGAATCAGTTTAAACAAAAATTTAAGAGACGTCTATCTAGTTTTCTGATTTCACAAGAGGAAGGGGCCAGCATTATGGAGCAACCTGTTTCCCTTAAGTGTGTATTTATAGATCTGTCAGAGCTAAAATTTGATTATGCAAAACCCCGTCCAGGCCATGGAAGCTATGGTGCTGTATCATATGCCACTTGGTTAGGAGAGCAAGTTGCTGTGAAGAATGTGCAGGCTAATAAAAATGTTTTCAAGCAGGAAGTTAACCTTCAAGCTGGCTTGCGGCATCCTCATATATTGTCATTATTTGGCTATTCCTTCAATGCAGATAATGGAGATTGTTACATGGTGATGGAGCTTGCTAAAGCAAATCTTCGGACCTACATTTCGAAGCAGGGATGCAACCTTACACTAGAATCCAAAGTAGATATTATGCTGCAAATTGCGGAAGGAATGAAGTATTTGCACTCAAAGGAATTTATGCATCGTGACCTCAAAGCTGAAAATGTTTTGATGCAATGGAAAGAGATATCTGCACTTCAAGATGCTCAGTATGTACATGCTAAACTGTGTGATTTTGGGCTAGCAAGAACTAAGTTTGATGGCAACAATTCCATTCGTAGAACTCCACATGTTGATGTTAGTGCAAGCTTTTGGAAAGCTCCTGAGATCTTAAGAGAATCATCTGCCGGTGATTATAACCAGAGAGAAGATTACTCACGTAAAGAAGATGTTTACAGCTTTTCTATGATCTTCTATGAGGTCCTTACTGGGAAAATTCCTTTTCAAGATGCTCCTTTTAATTTGTTAAATTTCAGGGTTAAGGTTTTGGATGGAAAGAGACCAGATCTACCTAGAGACTGCTCAGAATACTTCACTTGCTACATAAAGAGGTGTTGGGATGCTATTCCAGAGAGGAGACCTTCTTTTGCTG
Organism: Cunninghamia lanceolata; assembly: GCA_027924645.1. NCBI lineage: Eukaryota > Viridiplantae > Streptophyta > Pinopsida > Cupressales > Cupressaceae > Cunninghamia > Cunninghamia lanceolata. The sequence continues at coordinate 14,109,861 of BSBN01001152.1, read as the reverse complement.
ATATCTGTAACATGTTAAGGCATTTCAAGAGTCTTCTTCTAAGAATAGGAGAGAAGCCACCAATTGATTTTCACATTTTCTCTATTTTAACTGCTGCTGACTTTGAATCAATTCGTCGTCACCTTGGCATGGAGTGGTGTATCAATGCAATAAGGGCAGGCAAAATTTCTAGGGAGGTTTTCCTATTTGGGATAACGGTTGAGAAATACCGCTTGAATGCTAAGGATAAGGAGAAATACAATGAGATACTGCTTCTGGCAGCTGAAAAGTTAGCCAACATTACTGGATCAGAACATGATTTTCATCGAGCATTTAACTTCATCCAGGATGCAGCAGAGAGTGGACATGCAGAGGCTCAGTGGAGGATTGGATTGTTTCTCGAATTGGGCTTGGGGGTTGAGAAAAATGAAAAGGAAGCTATCAAATGGTATGAAGCAGCGGCAAGACAGAACTATGTCTGTGCATTAGTAGAATTGGGCCGGTCCTACAAACAGGGGAGGGGTGTAGAAAAGCTGCATGATCCAGCTGCAGAATACTGCCAAAAAGCATGTATGGATTCTAGGGGCAAAACAATCCCCTGCATAAATGAGCTCCTTATCATGCTGAATGAGGCTAAAGATCCACGGTATAGTGAATTAGCAGCAAAAAGATTGTCTGTACTTACTTTTGAAGAAGGGATGCCCTTGATATCAGGCCCTAACTTAGAAAATATCCAACTTCTTGTAAATGCATTGGGTAAAAATGCAGCATCTGAGACTGGGAGCTACATTGTGTTAATCCTAAAGGAAATGGCTGTACATACAGAATTCAAGGAAGAAATTATATACTCTGGTGCCATTGCTGCCATTGTTGAGCATCTTAACTTAGTTAGGGAAAATAATAGATGGTGTGTGAATGCTGTAGAGACGTTACAAATTCTATTTCAGGATTCAGGTACTGAGGCGATATATTTCTCTGTTCAGAAGGACATAATTGCTATCCTTGATGAGTGCCTTCGTTACAATGCACCTTGCTTTGTAGATGTTCTTATAATGTGTTTGAAAGAGAATGTGTCCAAATTGTGGCTGCGAAGGAACCCTGAGGTCATTTCTTCTTTGATGAGTATACATTCTAGGGCTCCAGGAGTATCAAATGATAAAGCTCTGGAAATCAGCAGCTACTTGAGTATTATGGATTCATAAACCAATTATAAGTCTGTATTAGTTGTAAAATTGCCGTGTTCTTATCTGTCACAGGGGCCATTGGAAATCTCAGCGATCATTTGGTCTGAATCTGTTGAGGTAACACAAATTCCTTGGTCAAAGCAAGTTCAAGACATTATAGGAAATAGAAGGGAAAGAAGGAACAATTATAGGAGATTGTAACATATCATTCAGGGATGATTTAAGGTCCAGAATTTTACCGGTAGCATTTAAGGGCATACATCAGACTCTGTTCAAGTGAAATTAGATCAGTGTACCAGCTTATTGCAGGGGAAATTGCTGAAAATGTGAAGCAATCTATGAAATTCTTCCTCTAAAAAAGATAAGAAGCTCAGGAATTTGTTATCTTGAATAGACTGTCTGCATCACACATGATTTATCTGAGGAAGTACACCACATATTATATGGACAGTTCATGCCAAGGTTTTCAATATGCCAGATTAATACGTCTCTGCACCTATGGTTTGCGCTTATTAAATCTTCATTGCACAGCTTATAGTTTCAAAAACATTAGGTGATGAAAGATCCGCAGGGTCTTTTAAATTTTATATTCTCTAAATCAGAACTTTGTCAGTCGAGATGAAAATAATTTCTTTCGGATTATTCTTCACTCAAATCATTCATAATCAAAGTATGATAGGATAAATGTATGATTGTGTTGGTGGCTGTTGCTGACGCGTATAAAACCATATTCTCTTATTGGAGGAACGCTCTTGCATTGTATCATCTCATATTAACAAAATCAGTCCCAAGGGGAGATATTCTCTAGGTTGAGTTTAGTTTTTTTTCTCGTGCAGTAAGCTTGATTTAATCCACTTAACTTAGTCTTAGAAATATTTAATATGGAAAAAGAACTAGTCAGAATAGATTTTCAAAATTGATCAGCTTACTGAATTGGGATTGTTCTCATTTCCATGTCTGAAATTCCAGATTCTTTTGTATTTTTAAATTATAATGAGATTATGTTAGTAGAAAAATTTGAAGCCTTTAGCAGATAGTATTTTCTTTAGCCATGTTCTTTTACAATGAGTGAACTTGTATTTGTTGTTTATTTATGTTTGAAAAAGCAATAAATCTTGTTTTAATTCTTACAATAATTAAACGGCAAGCATAATGTAATACCCTGATTTGTGGCATGTCTTTACTATTCTGCAGAAATATCTATATCTAGGAAATGGCATCCAAGTTCATTCTCCCTTTTCAATCTAAATGTAAGGTTTTTTAACCCTTAATGCTAATGGTTTTTAACCCACTACAATGGCTAGGAATGCACTCAACAAAGACTAATTGTCAGATTGCCGAGGAACCATGGAGGCTCAAATATAAACAAGGCATACAATAAGAGGAACATGGTGTAGGATGTATTAGCTAGCTTTGGTGAGAATTTAACTCATGCCCTTGAGTGAAAAACAAGCCTTCCTGCATAAAAATGAAATTCTCTGAATTTCAAAGCTTACATATTCAATAATTAAGTGCATGGTGAGAGACATGGATTTGGATTCCAACCAGGTCAGATTACACACAGTGAAATGCACCCTGACCTACAATGGATGCTTGAATTTGTTTCATCGTAGTAGCAGAGCAAAATATTTTGTAGAAACGGGACAGAAACCCAATAGTAGTGCCCCACTGGTACTGGACTCTGTCATTTTGTAGTACATCCTTTTTTATTGTTTCATGTCAAAAAGTACATTTGGGAAACTTGCCTGATGCCCTAAAACATTGCTATTATTTGTATAGTGGTTATTTAGCTATGGTACTCCATTTAAACTCAATTAATGGCATGCCACTCACTTCAAGTGCGCCCTACTTGGTGAGCCCAACTGAATGAGAAGATGGATGGTCACGACAATTCACGGATGGGTAGTGGAGTTTGTTGGCTAAGATGCCCTGTAGTGTGGTATGTAGCACTTCAATTTTTATTCAGACATGTTTGTTTTGTGAGACAAGACAAATCTAGGTCAGTAGGTGGGTGTCTAAGAACATGTTGGTTATTTCTGGCTTCCATTCAACTTCAGGAGAAATGTTTTTGGCTTATTTACTTAGAAAGAAGTTGAATCAAATTTTTATTTTCTTAGCAAATTAGCAGACTGTAACGTTAAGCTGGCTGAAAATCCTTTGCATTGTTTGCATTTGCAGAACTTTGATGTCATGCAAATGGTCAAAATTTGCGACTGGAGAGATTTCTGGCACAGTTTACCTGCTGTGTGACAAAAAAATGTTGAAACCTGTGATGAGTATAGAACAATTAAATAAAGAGAAGCAGGCCTGCAAAATAATTTTTTGAAAGGGACAGATAAAGGAGCTGTCAACAGTCACACAAGATTGCAGATCAGAAGGGAAAATTTTGTGTCATTACAAGTTTCACTGCTTTGGATTTGAAAACTCTTCTTTGTTTTCTCCGGTTTTCTGCTTTTTTGCTTTGGACTCTGTTATTCTGTTACAGCAGAGAAACTTCTACCGAATGTAAACTGGATTACATTTGTGGTGATTTTGTCAGGTGTTTCCATTGTTTTTCCAGCATTCATCAGAATTATTGAAAATCAGATCCATTGAGTATAGTGTTGCGCCATGTTTTAAATTGGTAAGAAGAGATCACAAATTTAAAAAGATAACAGAGATATCAATTTTTCAGCAATCATCAGGATCCCTTGAGTAGAGGGTTGCAGCATGTTTTATTGGTAAGATGAATTAAAAGGAGAGCAGAGATATCAATTCAATTCGTACCTTTTGTCCACAGAATTTCCAAACTTTAGCAGTACATTGGGGATTCATTTTCAAAATTTCTCAAAGGCAGCAAGCTTTCCGAGAGGTGCAAATCTCTTCCTGGGGAAGAGTGGTGAGTGCATTCAAAGGAAGACTTAAGCAGAGGATGGATAAGGTGTTGTTTTGTGGCTGAATCTCTATTAGCTATGAGTCTCTGACTTGGCAATGGTCCCTCAGAAAAACCATCTAGAGGCTGGTTAGAATACTTAAGCAGGCCCAACCAATCACTAGGTTGGTGTGTCTTACCGGGTGGGAAGACAAGAACAAATATTTCATAAGTAGGACTTGAGCTTGGGATCTCTCTCTCCTTTTCATTGTTGTTGCAACTGCAAGTAGCATTGGTGAAATCGTTTTTGGTGGGTATTGTTCTTGCCATTGGTTCTTTGCTATTTCTTGGCTTCCAACGAGCATTTATCTTGTGATCCAACAAGGTTGTGGTTTCTTGTCAGTCCAGAATCCAGATTTGCATGCTTTAGTTTTATTTCTCCATTTCCAGGTGCAAGATCTTACTCTAGGGTTGGAACGGGGGCTTAAATATTTTTTTGTATTGATCAAAGTTTATGGGGTTAACCAGTCTCAGTCAGTGAGGTCACTAATAGAGGATCTTATCCTAGTCTACAAGGGACTTGAACATAGCACTATAGGTGTTCAAACTACAGCAACTTGTAACACTGTACCGCCATGCAGTCAAGAAATATTTGAGTGGTGACTATTTTTCAAAAATGTACTAACAAAAAATTATATCTTTGATCTCATAGTTCTGTAAAGAAGGGTTCCCAAGAAGACTGAAAAGTTGGAATAAATAAAATTTGTACATGATAAAACTTCAAATCTTTAATATCCTTCATAGTGCACAAAATTGTACCATTCCAGGCATACTTAAATAAAGAGATAGCAGATACTTATTTGAACAGTTTTTATAGATTGATAGTTATAAATATATTTTGGAACTCCAAGTTAAAAGTAAGACAGGGCAGTAAAAAATTTACAAATTTTAGGGTTCAAAAGATTTGCACATACCATCAAATTTAAAATTTGGTGGTTTGCATGGCACTGCCCCGCCTCAACCGCTGCACCGATGTGATCAGCCAAAGTGGTGCACACTCTTACCCTACTACTCTAAATTTGTATGTGGTGTAGGCTCATTTGTCATCATTTTGATGTATATTTTATTGGATTTACTTCTAGCTGGCCTTGGTTGTTGTTGAATGAAAAGTCACTTCTGTTTTCCTTATAAATATAAATATAGGTAAATTAGTATATTTATATTTTAAAAAATATATCTAATGTATTGGAGATATTGCGCCTATTTCATTTATATTTTAATAATATTTGCCCTAATTATAACCCTCTCTAATTTTATCCCTAACCCTAATTATGTCTATAACACTATTTCTATCCCTAACCCTAATTATGTCTATAACACTATTTCTATCCCTAACCCTAACACTAATTGTAACTGTAACCTAATCTTAACCCTAATATGTTTTGGTTATATATATTTGCCCCCTCTTTCTCATATCTATGTCTCTATCTTTATGTAGTTCAGCCATCGTTAGCCATCCTAAAACTAAACTAAAGTTAGTAGTTGCATCATATGATAAATTATCCTTTGTTCTCTATGTAATCATGAACAAATTTCAGCAGCAAATTATATCAACAATATCAAAAAGAGATTATTCTTTTAGATATTCTCTTTAAATTGTAAGTAGATATTAATATATTTACCCTAAATGTTTTCTAAAAGGTTAATTCAAATTAATTTAATAAAATAAATTGGTAATTTATGTTATTTAAACTTTGTTCAGATTATATATGCTAATTTTGAACTATTTATATTTAAAATTAGTTTATTCAATATAGAACCAAAGTCCTAATTTTATACTTTAATTATAAATAAATTTAACAGTTAAAATGGAACTTAATATAGTATTAATAAGGTTACTATATCCTAAATTCCTTAGTAAGCATCTTAAATATAATAATATATAAATAAATTCATGATATAAATTATAATTATTATATGATTAAGATATGTTAATAGATTAATAACATAATCTATTAATCTATATTTTCTAATTTAATTATATTATAGCTAAACGTGAAATTATATGGATTTAGAATAAAATAATGCTTATATAGGATATAATTAATTATTATCTAATTAACATTAAATTTATATAATCATTAACCTAATAAATATTATGGATTAATAATAAATTATATGAACATAGGATATAATCATAATAACTACTGATAATAATAAATTAATTTGATTTATTATAGACTAGAAATTATTATAGTTATTATAAAGCTTAATCATATATTGTATTAAATGCATATTATTATAATTTAATTGAATTAAGAAGGCTCAGACACACAAATGTATAGGTTAAATGGGGAAGTCCGGCATCTATCTATCCACCACAAATCGGATGCTTACTCTCAAACATGCATTGCACTTCACCCTTCGGATGATAACACAAATGAGTCCACATCATTCATATACCACTTATCTTACAACCAAAGAAACAAATGCTGAAATAAGTAGATGGATCTGTTGAAATTTTTGTGCTAGCCTCGAAATAAGCAACCTTCAAAGATTATGGTGGTGCACATTGACATATTCAACAAATACAATTACAACAACATTCATAGCATCATGGTAGGAACTTCACAATGCGTCTCTTGTTAAACATTGGTATATGAAAAATTCCCTGTGTTTTTCATTCTCACAAATTACTAAATAGATTCACTCTTGAGATTGTTGCTTTCACCTACCCTGCGGCGGAAGTGGTTTGTACTCGCCGTTTGGGAGTAAATTGTTTTTTCTCTAGGATATTTTTTTCACGATCTTTACCCATCTTTTGTTCCCATTTTCAATTAATTAAGAATATTAATTGATTAAAATAATTTATTTTTATCTAAATAAAAAATTGAAAGCTTTTATAATATTTTAAAATATTTTAATTAATTTTGATTAAAAATAATACACTTAATTTAATTATGTAAATTTATATTTAGAAATGTATTGGAAATAATTAGCTCTAGTACATTAATGATAATTATTGCTATTATTTAAATTAAAGTTTATAAGAGAGAATTTTTCCTTTGTTTTTAACTCAATTTGATCCATTTGTTCCATATACAATTACTAGTACACAATTGTCATGTTTCTATGTAAAAATGGTTGGCAATTAACTAGAGCCTTGATTAAACTTGACTCCACATATCCTAAGAATTGAATTCGATCTTCAAATTCATCATTCTTTGTTTTGGGTCAAATCCATTAGTGTGGATCTCAACCTAGTTTAGAACTATAGCTACAAATTTGACCCCCAAAATTTCAAAATTAAATTTAAACATGGACCCAAACCAACTCAATTCTAACTAGTTATTACTCGCCAACTTGAGCGTGAAATGTTCAAAGTTGCATATTAAGGTGTTATATAAAAGCACAAACCCTAAATTCATTTCAGATCATGAAGAAAAAAAGAATAATCATATGACATCATGATTTTGCATCACTACATCAATGTTTGCAACAATAAGGAAAGAATAGGCATCTTGCATGGTTGCTTGGAATGACTCTGAATTTGTTCAAAACTATTAAATTGGTTCAAGTGTTTGACTAAGCAAAAAGGAGGGGAGTAAGTTACCTTTTGTACCTAGCACAACAAACTTTATCAGTGTATCTCGGTACCATCAAGTTCAAATAATAGAGGCAAACACATTTATGAGAAAAATTGATACCAAGTTTAAATCCACAACAAAAGGTCAAATTTGCAGAAAATGTTCAAAGGCTCAAATGTGGGGATTAGATCCACAAATGCAAGATTGATCTAGAGAAGAGCATAGTCAATTTCATAGTTTGTCGAAGGTCATCTAATACAAGTCTAATTACTAGACATAGTTATGAAAGTTAAAATCGTCTATCATAAAACATTTTTCATCAAGAACCTAGAGCTAAGTACACATATCCTCTTTGTCAATTTGTGTGCTTATTTATGAACAATGTGTGGTGTTGTTGACTCGTCTCTTAAATTTATAGTTATTTTCTTATCACTATTGATTAATTGTTTTACCTTAGATCGTTTGTACAAGAAGCATTTATTTTCCATATATAAATTGTTGAACTTGTTCAATCTTACACCCATAGGGTTTGACCTTTACCTATTTTGTTTTTTATATTATTTTTAGATCCAAGTGTTCTATGATTTTATATTTTTTAAATCAAATCTAAAACTTATTTGATTCTTATTTCCTTTTAGGGTTGATTCTTATTTCCTTTTAGGGTTTGTGCTTTTATGTGTGTATGTCAAGGTCTCACCATTTTCATTTTCTTTTAAGGAGTCCTCAATTGAATCACACTATGGTCATGAGTCAAGTACTTGAGAATGGTATGCTTGAAAATCTAAATGATAGTCCTCATCTTAATGGGGAAGAGAGATTTGATTATGATGCATGTTAGCAAGAAATGTAGAGAGATACTAGTCCAGAGATTCGGTCCTTAGTCAAGTCTTTGTAGTCAGTTTATACCCCGGTCAGGTAGCTAGAGATTGATAGCAAAACATAAAGAATAACAAAATAGAATATCACAAATACGTCACAATAAGACAATCAAATGCGTACATCCATTGTCCATCCTCCAACATAGTTACATACATGACTTCTATGACAGTGCTTACATCATAATATACTCATATTCTCCTATCATACTTGCTTGCTTACACTCTACTACTCCTATATATTAAGTAGAAAAGAGAGACTAGCTCAATAGATCAAACTAGGTCAAACCCTCTTCTACAAAACATTCGGGGCACAAACTGAGCTTGGCTTCTACCTTAGAAGGAGATCCAAACTATAGGGTTTCTGCCCTTTTTTGTATGGAGAAGCAATTAACCAAATTCAATCAATCAAGCTAGAATGAAGGCATGAAACCCTAGTTGACAAAGATCGGAGTAAAACAGGTTGTCAAAACCTAAAACCCAATAACCAAATGGACAACAAAGATTAGTGAAAATTTTAGAACATGATTCAGAGGTTAGAATGCCCAGGACAAGGGCGCTTGGGTGCCCTGGTCCCAAATTAGGGTTTTTCATAAATAGATTCTTTTGTTGGGTCTGTAATAGCAACCCTAGTCTTCTTCAGGGAGATTACCTTCTGAAACCTATTCGTCTAACCTGCACACATGAAAAGAGGGAAAAGGTTGGGTGTTATTTAGGAGCTTGCCTTAGTCAAGCCCCGTGAATGGTGTTTCCACCTCCACAATAGAAAATATGATTGATAAAGAGTGTGTGCCCTAGGAGGGCAGAGGCAAATCTGAAGTAGAATGGAATGCTAAGACAAAGCATGAAGGAAGGAAGTCACCATGAGCATGGAAACCATTGTATGCTTGTAGACGGCGTCACAACTTGACTTAAGGAGTTGGTGTAGCCTCCAAGATCTTCACAAGACCTACCATATGTTAGTGTCGTGAAAATAATCCATAAGAGAGAGTTGGAGAGAACATGAGAGAGAGTGCAAGAGTGCCAAGATTTCGCTAGAGAGAGTTAGGTGCTCAAATGAATAAAATAACTTAATTTTATATGCATCCCATTTATTTCTAGAGAATAATATAACATGAGGCCGACCTTAGGAGTCATTTAAGAGGCCTAAGCTGACAAGACCACAATCTAGGGAAGGGTTAAAGGAGGGACTAGGGTGCTTGGGCTCCCTAGTCCTTTAGCCACATAGCTCCCAAAAAAAGGGCACTTAAAAGTGTGCTTAGCCCTGCCTTATTGTTATTTTTTAGGTTTCATGCATCGAGATCAAGAACTACATGCTTAATGCTAAAAAAGGTATTAAAATAGGTCCTAATTAACAAGTGTAAACATTTGAGGCCCATCTAGGTGATAAACTAAGGGTAAAATGGTGTACACATTTTACGACACAACACTATCTATATATAAGTTATATCTATTACATCAAGGGATGTGTCTTCTATTGACTTCCGGCCTTTGCATATTGTATAGTCTTCTCCAGTCAGCTCCATTCTCTGTCCAGTAACCTGCTGACATCATCCCCCCCACAAAATTATGTCTTGTCCTTAAGACATGTCTTGATCCGGTTGATAATATTTCTTGAGTATGGCACCATTCACATATCCAGCTGATAGTTTACCCTCCATGTTCCTTAATCTGACTGCTCCAGATTCTGCAAATTATTCAATGGAGTATGGTCCTAGCCACCTTGTATTCAGTTTTCCTTGCTTCTTAAACTTGTCATATAGGAGTACTAAGTCACCTTCCTTGAATGTATTGTTCCTCAAGTTTCTATCATGTTAGGCCTTATGTGTTTCTTTCCAAGTTCATATTATATGCTACTATCAATTTGTGCTCATTTAGTTTTTCTAATTCTTCAATCCTCTGTGTGAGATTCTTCTTCACCCAATTTGAGAGTCCTTGTCCAGAGTTTTGGTAATATGAAGTGTACCGGTATTGTAGCATCTAGTCCATATACCAATTCATAGGGAGTGAACTTAGTGGTTCTTTTGAAGGTTGTTTTGTATGCCGATAGTACCGCAGGTATTCTCAGATCCCAATTTGTTTTATTTCCATTGCACATCTTTGTCAATGCTACTCCAATGATCTTATTTAGGGCTTCACTTGCTCTATTTTCTTGTGGATGATATGGTGAACTCATGTTGTGTGTTATCTTGAAATTGTCCAGTAGCTCTAAGATCATCTTGTTTACAAAATATTTACCTTGATCACTTGTCATGCTCAATGGACAACCAAATCTAGAAATTATATTTTCATAGATGAATTTGGTGGCAGTTTTTGCTGCGCAGTCTTTTGTTGGTTGTGCTTACACCCACTTGGTTAGGTATTCTACCTCAATAATGATGAATCTAGATTTAAACTGTTTTGTCGGTGGATCTATAGGACCAATGAAGTCAATGGCCCATTTCTGAAAAGGTAATTGTGCTAAAATTGGTCTCAGTGGCATTTCATCTCTTACAGTTGGTCTTCCTGTTCTCTAATAGACATTACAATTCTTCGCATATATTTTTGCGTCCTTGAAAAGTGTAGGCCACCATAGCCCAGATAGTTTGATTTTCCTTATGTCATGTCTCGAGCATTATGTTCTTTGATTATCCCTTCATGATCTTCCCTTAGAATTTCTTCTCTTTCATGTTCATATACTACCCTTATGATGATGTCATCTTTTCCTCGGATATATAGCTCTCCTTTAATTAATGTGTATGGAAAAGACTTCTGCATTAGGTTTTGTTTCTCTTGTGATGGCATTTTTGCTGGAAATTCTTCTATAGCCAGAAGGTATGCTATGTCTTCCAGTTCTTCTAGTACCACGGTTATTCTGAATTTATTTGTGCTAGGTAGTTCCTCTTCTCATTCCTTCGGATATTCTCCTGTCACAATTTTGGACAAGTAGTCAAGTCCCTGATTGTGCTTTCCCAATTTCACCATGATTGAGAATTCAAATTCTTAGAACTAAAGTAGCCACCAGTAAATTCTCCCTTGAATGATTGGTTTCTTGAGTAAGTATTTCAATGGTTCATGATCAATATAGATTACAAAAGGTGTTGATAAGAGGTAATGTATGAACTTGTGTAATGCATATACTATTGCTAGAGCTTCTCTTTTAGTTGTGGTATAATTCTTCTCCACTTTTGATAGCTTCTTCCTTGCAAATGCTATAGGGTGATCCTTAGAACCTCTTGGTTGGATCAACACTGCTCCTACTACAATTCCTAATGCATGTCCACATGAACATGGAATGTGTTTTCCCAGTCTGAAAATATGAGTATTAGTGCTTCTGTTATCTTCTGCTTTAGAGTGTCAAATGTCTTTTGATGTTGCTCATTCCATGCAATAATTTTTCCCCATTTTTTCTTCAACAATTCTTCTATAGGTACAGATATGGCTGCATATCCCTTGATGAATTTCTGGTGGTAACCAATATACCCTAAGAATGTTTTGACATCATATGTGGTTTTCAGTGGCGGCAAGTTTAGAATAATAGCAACTTTTAGAGGATCAACCATTAGTCCTTCTTTGCATATTTATATGACCCAATAGTGTTCCAAATGGTACTGCAAAGTGTATTTCGTCAAGTTTAGGGAAATTTGCAAGCTCTGACACTTGTTCAACATCACTCTCAATGCTTGTGTGTGATCTTTTATCAGTCCAAATACAGTCCAGTCATCCAAATAAACTTCCAAAAAGTCATCTATAAACTCCTTGAATGCATTGAACATGATTCTACTTAATGTTGCGGGTGCATTTTTCAATCCAAAGGGCATAACAGTGTACATGAAAGATCCTAGTTCAAGTGCAAATGTTGTTTTGGGTTGATCCTCCTCTCTAATCTTTACCTGGTGATATCTTGAGAATCCATTAGTGAAGGAATAGATTTCCTTGTCGGCAATTGGCTCCAGGATTTCCTTTGTAACTGGTGTAGGGAAAGGATTGTGAATACAAGCCTTATTCAACTCCCTGTAGTCTTTGTAGATCCTGATTTCTCCTTTTTTCTTGTTCTGTACTACCATTGGACTAATCCACTCCACTTCCTCTACCAGCTTTATGATCCCTTCTTATAGCATCTTATCAAGCTCTGATTTGACTTTTTTCTTCATGTTTGGATTCATCTTGTATGGCCTTTTCTTGACTGGTTTGTAGCCTTCTTTCAGTTGAATTTTTATTTTTTCGGCTTCCTCCTTGATTTCCTTCATCTCTGTGAACTTCCTAGGGAACAAATCCTCATACTTAGACAAAATTTCTATTACTTGTGCTACCTCCTCATCCCAATAATCTCCTAACTTGGCTAGTTTAGGATCTCCTTCTTTGGGAATGTTTTCTTCCCTTAGCTAGATAGGCTTGTTGTAGTAATTATCCTTGATGTCTGTTGATCCCGCTAGCTCTTTGTCACCTTGTTCTATTTTTATTTCAGGTTCTTTATCCTCGTCTTCTTCCTGTTGTGATGTTTTATAGAATTTGTATTTCTTTGGATATTATTCTTTATTCATCCATTCAATGACCTTTCAAATGCCTTCTATTTTTGCTGATAGTGAGCTATATTCTGGTTTGGCTTCTTCTTCTTCCACATCTTGTTGAAAAGTGATCTCCCTGATTCTGATGAGTGATGTGTGTATGTTTTTGTCTAGATCAAAAAATGAGAAAGTATGAATGAAGTCTTTTTTCAATTCTTCCCAATATCTACTTTCTTTCCTTCGTTCTTGATTTATATAACATGTTTGTGCAATTGGTGAGAGTGTCCAATATAAGAAGTGGGTATATAGTACCTCATTATATTTATTTCTGCCTTTCCATACCATTATACACATGGATAAATGTTCTTATGGGGAGATCTGACCTGAATACTTAGGTATTATGTCATATTCTCCTTCCTCCAACAAATACCTTGTCTTGATGAATATCTTAAATGTTGACCACCTGTCAATTATGTCTTTGTGTGTGTTCCACCAATTTGCAGCATTGCATACTAATGTGTGTTGTGTAGCCTGTAATCTTATCTCCTCCTCTAAAAAGACTGTCTCCATTTCTGCTAGGTATTTATGTAGGTCCTGCACACCTAAAAACCTAGGCAACTTAATATATGAAATTCCTTTCAAAATGTGACTTACCTGATAAGATATTTGCTTCATATATTCCTTATCCTCATTGAATGTACCGCAAGTAGTCTCTAATGAGTTCTCATGCAGTGCAGAAGAGTGTGTTGTGTCTTCTTCATCCTTCCTGATCATGAATATGCTCCAGTAACCAAGCATTTTCCTTATTTTTAACTTTGGTTCTTCTCTCATCCAGGCTTCTAAAACCTCCTCACTATCTATACTATAGTGATCATCCTCTATCTCTACTTCACCCTTAGAATTAGGCTCTTCTGTTGTCTCCTCTACATCCAACCTTGTGATTATATAGAGATTCTTTGTATCCTTGTCACTATATTCATCCTGATTTGTTTCTTCTATATATGCTTCCTCCATTGATGGTCCCAGAGGGATGTTGACAATTTTAATCTCATTGACAAATGATATCTCTTCTGTCTGAGAGTCTATGACACCATTTGCATCTACAAATCATCTTAAACCCAAAAGTGCATTAAAAGCTTCTCCTTGATCCTTCATGTCTACCACAATAAAATCCAAGACATGTTTGATCTCCATCAGGTTAACTTCATCTTGCTTCAATTTTCCCATTGTCTATATATGAGATCCATCCACCAAGATTATATTGTAAGTGGTTTCTGACAACTTAGGCCTTCCTAACTGCTCCCACAACTTCTTTGTGATCATGTTAACATCTGCTCCCAAATCTATCATGACATTCCAGACTTTTTTGTGATTGATGTGAACATCCACCATAAGTGGTTTTGTCTTCCATTCTCTATTTGTTCTTCCCATCCTCCAGAGTTGACTCCTTTGACCTTGTTCCTTATTCCAATACTTAGAGAATTGCTTTAGTCTCTCAATGAGTCTGTGTTACTGTGTCAATTGGGATAACTGCTTGAGAGCATCCACTTCATCCTCCTCAATGTCTTCCTCCTCTGTCTCAATGATATAATGCCTTTTGGTATTGGTTCCTTGTCTTGTTACTATGATATCTTTCTCCATCCTCTTCCTTCTTTCTTTTCTAGAATGTTTTGGTGTACTTCTCCAGTAGTACTCTTCTTCTTCTAAGGATTGAGTTGAAGAAATTTCTATCTCCCCTCTGTTATTCTTTTAGAAAGTTCTTTCTCCTTGGTCTTTTGGTGCTCTCCTTATGATCCTTGCTCCTTTTTGGTTGTTTTGTAACTCATTGCTCTTAGACGGTGGCTGTGCATTCCAAAAGTACTATTGTGCTCTCTCACAAGAAAATATGTCATGCTCTGTGCCATTACAAAATGAACACTGTATTTTCTTTTCAGCCTAACATCCATTAGCAAAAGGTCCTAACTTACTGCAATTGAAGCATGTAGCATCCTCCCTCCTTTGAATTTTTCCATGACCTTTGCCTCCTTTGTACCTTCCAAACCGATCTCTATCATCATTGTAATAGCTATTTCCATATGATGGACCACCATAATTTGAATTGTGTATTGCATTAATATTCCTTTGATTCCTCCAACTTGGCTGCTTGTAGTTCTAATCATATGAATTCCTTTCTTTCATGTGTATCATATTATTGTTCTCTGTAGAGTTTGTATTGTTTCCACCATACCATGCTTCATCTTCTTCATCAACAAAGTCTCTTTTCCTTTGAAAGTTTTGTGAAGGGCAATCTGGTGTTTCATGGTCATCCCATTCTCCACGTAATCCATAATATACTGAATTGAATTTTTCATTGTTGCTTTGATATTTGCTTTTATTATGGCAGCTTGTCTTTCACCTTTCATCCTAGGGCATTCATTCCTCAAGTGGCCTTCTCTTGTACAATATGAACACCAAATACTAGGTCTCTCCTTATGTGTATTCCCCTCCTACTTAGCTAATATCTCCCGTCTCAGATTCAACTGCTCGAAGGCCAACTTCTGCTTCTCCAATTCGAGGTTTTCCTTCATCTTATCTTGTTTGCACTAGGATTGAAACTCTATTCAGCAAACCAATGTCACTGCTTCTATACGTGTTTCAAAAATCCTTCCATCTAGGGTTGACCTGATCTCAGGGTTTATTCCAGAAATAAACCACTCTCTCTTCTGCTTCTTAGTCAATGGTTCCTCCAATCTCCTATTTGTCTCCTTGAATCTCTTGTCGAATTCCTTTATTGATTCTTTCTCCAACTACATCAAATCTCTCATCTTACTTACTCCTTCTGTTAGAACATCCAAAACTCTAAAGTTCTTCAAAAATAGCTTCTTGATCTTATCCCATTCCTTGTCACTGTCTGGGCATGTCTTCCTATACCACTTCAATGCTTCATTCCTCGAGGTGCCTATGAAATCAAACAACTTAATTTCATCCCTTGTTACTTCCTTCTGGTTCCAAATAGATTCCAAAACAAAAATGTGCTCCGCTGCTTCAGTAGTATCCTTCTCAAATATAGGTAACTTAACTAGGGTATCCATGATTGCTTTTCTCCTACTTTCCAGTACTTTTTGGTAGATTTCCATTGGTCTGCTTCTCTGATTCATCTGTCTTCTATCAACTTGCTTTCCTTCTCTTCCCATGTCTCTCTGTAATCGGATCTCAAAGTACTCTTCTCCTAAAACCTCTACAAAATCGCTCCATATTTTTGCTATTCTCTCTACTTCTTTGTTTGCTTGAATATATTCCTTCTCAACTAAAATTCTCTTGACTTTATATGGCACTTGGTGTAGCTCATGGTCCATGGGTTGTGTCTCCTCATAATGTCTCTTCAAATTAGGGGATTCTCTTACCTTTGTAAATCACATCATGTTGGCATCCAATGTTGATTTGAATAGCCTACCAAAACCCTCAAAACTCCTCTCCATGTTTATTGCATCTCCTCCTTCTTCTCTTATCTTCTTTATGCTTTAGTAAATTAGCTTCTCTATATATTACTTATCAATATTCAAAATCTCTGGTGTTACTTCATCTTCGAGTTGACACTCGGTGGCATAAACCCTAATTCACCTGTTTCTTCTCTTTCTCTTCCACATTCCTCTCTGGCAGCACCCACAATGGCGAGCTCTTTCACATTCTCCATCACATCCTCTATGCTGTTACCTTCTGATCTCCTTTCTTCGGTAGCATCCTCCATAGTAGCCTCCTTCATGATACACTTGTCCTCTTCCTTCCTTCTGGCAACACCCTCAGTGGTGCGCTCATCAAATCCTTCCATCTTTTCTTCCACACTTTCTTTCATCCTTTCTTTTTCCATCTCTTGTGCCCTTTCCATCCTTCTGCAATAACGCTCCTGTTGCTCCTAAGTTTGCTTCAATCTCTCTTCTTCTCTTATCTCCATTCTAGTTTTAATTTCTTTGTTGATCCTCTTTTTCTTCCACTACTCCCCTTTTGCCAGGGGTTTTTCATATTTGGTGTTCCATTAGTCCTTTTATATCTCATGGAAATCTTATTTGAAGAGTCACATCATTTGAAAGGTCCTTGCGGACCCTACTCCTTTCCCACTTGTCATCCCCTTAAGTACCCGCCCCCCTCTCACATAGGTAGAAACCTAAGGAGATTTTAATTCATCTACAATTTGAAAAGTTTTCCCACCAACTACACCTTTTCTCTTTTCTGGAACTCTGCACTACTTCTAATGATGTTCTTCCCTTTCAATCCTTAACTACCCTCTTCCAGGGTCCCTAAAACAGAACCAAATGTTAACAAGAAATGTAGAGGGATACCAATCCAGAGATCTGATCCTCAGTCAAGTCTTTGTAGTCAGTTTATACCCTGGTCAGGTAGCTAGAGATTGACATCAAAACATAAAGAATAACAAAATAGAATATCACAAATACATCACAATAAGATAACACATATCATTACCCGATACCAATAGACTACCATATATATATATATATATATCTTAGCAGCAATCAAATGCATACATCCATTGTTCATCCTCTGGCATAGTTACATATATGACTTCTATGTCAGTGCTTACATCAGAATATACTCATATTCTCCTATCATACTTGGTTGCTTACATTCTACTACTCCTATCTATATAAACTATATCTATTGCATCAAGGGATGTGTCTTTTGTCGGCTTCCGACCTCCGCATATTGTATAATCTCCTCCAGTCAGCTCTATTCTATGTCCAGTAACCTGCTAACAATGCATATGTTGAGAAAATGGAGAGGTAAGATCTTGCTTTAACTACATAAATGCTTTCTTCTAATCTTGGAAATTTGGCTAGTAATGTGAATCCTATACATTTGGTGGATTTTCTCCATAATTTTTTTATTAATAAGTCATATGGATTGGAGCTGCTTAAGAATATAGGTGAAATATTAAGTTCTTCAAGTCCTTTGAGTGGCATGTTTCCCCTTCCTCCCTCACAAGCCTTTTCTTCTTTTGTGCCTCCTCCTCATTTCACTCCTCTCTTTGGTAATCCTTATGTTCCTTCTCTCCCACTTCTAATATGTAACCTCTTATTGTCCCCACATCCCATCTCTTTCCTATCATTTATATTCATCCTACTTCCTTTATTTTGTCCCATGTGCATCCCACTAATGTCATGCATATCTCTCTTACTCCTAGAGTTGCCACTACTCAACATACTCCTCCTACTAGTGTTATGTCCACTTCTCATGTTTTTACCTCATCATCTTCCATTACATGACAACTTATTTATACCCTACTAGGGCTCATTTCTCATATCCTCGCCACTAGTGTACCCCTTTCCACCCTTGACACAAATATTCAAATGATTCATAGCATGGATAATAAATTTGACACCTTAACTAATGGAAATAATAAGGATCTATTTATTGAAATCAAACACAATCCACTTGCTTTTGATATTTTGTATTATCC
The DNA here is from genome assembly GCA_027924645.1 of Cunninghamia lanceolata. Lineage (NCBI taxonomy): Eukaryota > Viridiplantae > Streptophyta > Pinopsida > Cupressales > Cupressaceae > Cunninghamia > Cunninghamia lanceolata. The sequence continues at coordinate 14,091,446 of BSBN01001152.1, read as the reverse complement.
ATTATCAATTAGTGATCCAAAAGGATTCACCAAATAAGGCACCTAAAGTAACACTTAAGCCATCCTCATGGCTTGTAACAACTATGGGGCTACTTTTGGCATATGTTATAAACCAAAGCACCTCCCATATGCTCTATGGAACATAAATATCTATATCCACTCTCTCACAAATGTCACACCTACTCCAACAACAATACAACAAATTTTACAAAGAGATATTTTTGCAACAAACACGCCTCAACTAAATCTTCTATAATTCCTAGCATAGCTTTAAAAGGGTCTTGTACACCTCTTGGATAAACTACAACATCTAGATCATCACCAAACTTACCACATCATCAAAAATGTGATTCTATAGTCTTCAGATAGAAGATTTAGTGCATCAACCAAGTTAGCACCCATAAGGCTCATAGTACACAAAGTCATTTGGCTAGGCATCAATTGGTTACACACCACAATTACCGAGGGATGAGAAACTGATCTAGGAAACTATTCCACTTCTCAAGGAGATGATTCAACTTCCCAATGGATTTTGAACTCCACAACATGATTCTTTGTAAACTATATATACATTAGTCTATAATATAGTTTAAATAATGACTATAATCATGAATAGGTAGAAGATAAATAGCCATACAACTGTCTCAATGGTATGCCATGAATGGAACACATAGAAAAATAATAGTGCATTCTTTATTTAGTTCTACATCTGTTTGTCTCTATGTTGTTCGATTCTATAATTATCTCCCACACATGCTATAACTTATCTATATTCTAATTTGAAAAGTTGTCCACTAGGATGCTAACCCCTAGGCCCTAGATCAATTAGATTCGTGGCTCCTAGATTTGAAATGTATAATAGTAAAGGAGATCACATGACACATTTGAGGTCCTTTAATGTTGTATGTTTAGATTTTGTATATGAGGATAAGTTATTTTCTAAGATCTTTGCAAAATTTGAAATATTATGCTATTTAATGGTTATATTCTCTACCACAAGGCTCTACTCATTCATTTTTATATTTGGTCAATGCTTATGTGAGTCACTTTTGTGTGAATGTTGGATTGAATACAATTATTTTAGATTTGTTTTTTGTCAACAAAAATCTAATGAGTGCATACATGATTATGTCATAAGATTCCAATCCTTAGGTGCCAAAATGCAACATCAACTCTTTGATAATGAACTTTAAAGTATATTTGTTAAGACATTATTTCCTACCATTCAACACATTGTATATCTTAATAGTCATGCTTCATTTATGGATTTATGTTCACATGTGAAGAATATTGAGTTAAAGTTGTTTTCAACAAATGAATTTAAGTATGGATCTTCACATGCTCCTTCTACTTCATCCTACCCTTTTACATTTCAAAATTGCAATGTTCTCAAAAGGGTAGTGATAAGCAAGAGAAAAAGCCTAATGCTCATCATGTTGCTACAACTTTAAATGTTCTTACTTTTGAGACCCAAAATTTCAAATAATTTACCAGGATTAATAAGCCTTTGAATAACATATTTTAAAGTTTACTTGGTGTAAATATGATCACACTTCCTCCTATTAGACCATTAGATATATCTAGAGGCATGCCTAAAGGGATGTGATGAGCATGTATTTTGTAATTATATCATAGAGTTAATGGACATGACTCTATGTTGCACACCATTTAAACATAAGATACATGCTATGAGTATAATAATATGATGGGCCAACCATTCAGTTGTTTCTCCTAATCACAATTTAGAAATTTATACAATTCCTTTTCCTACTAAAAATTAAGTTAATAATGTGGATTATTTTGAGGATCATGAGATAAATGAGCATGTTGATAATAATAAAGATGTTGATAATGATGATCTTGTTGTTTTAGATGAATGTGAACACCATTTTGTCAGTACTTGCTTAATGCTAGAGGTGTTTCTTCTAATACAACATTGATTACTTTTTCACATGATGAGATTCCTCAAAATAATTATTATAGGGCATTATATGTTAGAAGTGTTGGTGCCAAAAATAATCGTGTATGATATTTTGAATATTGTAACTATATGCCGAGAATAGATTAGGATAAGTATGTTCTAGAATTGGAAACAATTGTGTTAGAGGAGGGATACACATTCTAGAATGGTGTATTTTGAATGCATAATGTATTTTAGAACTATAACATAGGATTGATAGCTATCTTTTAGGCAAAGAATGTACCAAACATTGATGTATGTAAAATCAATCCTATTATAGATTAAGTTGTTGTAGGGAAACACACCTATAAAATTCCAGCAATGTACTTGATTTTCATTGATCAATGTGAATAGTGGAGCTATGCTTATTTTATTATTCAATCTCTTGCACATATTTATTTTATGAGTTTATTGAATATGGTTATGTACAAATGCACAGAATAATCAAAAGATGGACTCAAGTTTTCTTCAAGTGAGAACATGGAGATTGTGATTCTAGGACATAGGAGTTATTAATAAAGAAAGTATCACCTATTGCAAGAAGGAGGTAGTTGTTTCACTCATTGATTCATAACCAAAAGTTCTTATAGTTTACCCCCACCAATAGTAGTAGTGGTTTCAAAAGAAACCACCTACAAATGGAGCTAAGGCCATAGATATAAAGGTTTGAGATCCATAGTCTACTCTAGTTCCATCATATCCTCCCATTTTGAGTATAGGGGTAGTAGATAGATGCTTGAAGAGATGGATTCTCTAGACTATCAAATCTATATTCTAAAGTGTTTATCCTAGGTTAATTGCACTTATAGTAAGACGGATAAATTTTTTGTTTCATTTTCAAAACCCTCTAAATATTTGTGCATTATGTAAGTGATGCCTTGGAAAGTGACATGCAACTACATTTGTAAGTTATTTTCTAGGAAAGTTGAGGTGTTTATTCACATGAATATACCTACAAGAAAAAGGATTAGGGAGTGGTGCAAGAATGAGATGTTTTATCATTTGTATGAGGAATTTTAGGTTGAGATTCCAAAACATATATTTCATTAGATCTTGTAGGGATAAGGCAATGAAAGACTAATTATTAGAGGGAGACATAATAGTTGATGGATAATTTAGCAAAGCTATAACACCTAAACATAGTGTGGACATACCTCATTGATATTGTTATCAAGGGTGACATTAATATCTATATACTTTATTTTGAAGTGCCTAGTTATAGATCAACCAAGGCAACACTTTAGAAGTTATTACCTCTTGTTTAATGCAAGTTATTGAAGTAGTTATCTATTTAGGTTAGGATGCTATCAATATAAGAACATGTTAAGACCGTCAATATGGAGTGGTTGCCTATTATACATCCAAGTGTTTGGTGAAGAGAGTGATTGATTCAAAATAAGAGTTATGGAGTTTAATTATGGAGGCCAACAATTATAAGATAGAGCACAAATAAAGGTATGCTCAAAGGCTCCAAAATTAAGGGATTGAAGGCAACATGAATGAAGTTTGTGAGTGAGCGGAAGGGAGCTGTGATGAGCAATGGGGCAATAGATGGGTGAAAGGTTGGTGAGGATGACTCTGGACGCGACATGAAGATAGGTGCGTGATGTTTTGGGCAAGCCTGATGGGCAAGGAGACGAAGTACTCAAGAAGAAATTGGAAGCTCTGTGACAGTGGATGGTGGAAGCCAAGCAAAGGAAGGACCAGGGCTCTGCTAGGCATGTGGGATCCCCCTCCTCAAGTTGCCATCTCCCTGATTTGCCCTCCACAGGGTTGATGGTTCCTAAGAAGAGCAACTATAAACTATGCAAAAACTCTATGAACCATTTTCATGTTTGCAGTAGCTTTTGCAAGGAACAAATTCTAACTCTTGACCCTTCAGCTGACTTAGGGCTCACCCCTCCATCTGTGAATCCTACTTCTTCATCCAAGAAGAATATCTCTCTTGCTCCAAATCCCCTGCCCCTCCGGTGGCTACTTTTCCTGATTCATGCTCATCCTGGCTTCTAGGCAATTACAAGGTGGACTTGGCCTCTAAGCCTGTTGATTTCTATATATCTAATGACTACATCAAGAAGGACACCTTAGACATTAGTTCACAGGCTTTGGTCTTCAGATCTGTGGGATGGTGGCCTCCTGTAGATGAATTCATTGTCAGGTGCAAGAGCTCTTGGGGCAACATGACTACCCCCCCTATGGAATTGTTGGATTTTGGATTCTTTCTTGTCACCTTTCTAAACCCTGAGAATTGTAGGTTTGTTTTGGATAATGTACCATGGTATTTTGGTAGAGTCAGATTATTCATGACCCCTTGGACCTTTTTATTTGATCTTACAAAGATCCAAATTTATTCCATTCCAATTTGGCTATGCCTTTACAATCTTCCTCTAGTTATGCAAGATTCAAATCTTATCGAATCCCTTGTCAATTAGTTTGGTACCTTCATCAAAATAGAGGATGGGGCTGCCCTCAAAAGGCACTTTAGAGTTTGTGCCCTAATTGATATCTCTAGGCCATTACCTCACATGGTCTGCATCAAATCATCACTAGGCTCTTGGCTGCAATATATTAATTTTGAAGGGCTTCTAGAGCGATGCTTTAGGTGTAAGCAACTTGGACATAAGATTGTTGGTTTCCTATCCAAGACTATCAATTGCTGATGGGCCCTTAATCTCAAAAGATGGGTCCGCAAGGGGGGTTGTCCCGACGCATATTTTGTGTCAAGAAATCATGGTATGTTTTTGGATCACCGCACCTCGGCTCCCCCTGATGACAGGGTTGTTATGCATGGCTATGAGAACACAACTATTCCATTTGTCATGGCTAAGGATGCGCAAGACCAGCAAGTGTTTACAGACTAGAAGATGAATTTTGGGACTTTAGAGGATGAGGAGATGGGCTCGACTCATTTAGAGGACCATGATCTTATTTTGGATTAGGCGGATGCCCTAGCTTGTTCAAATATCTGGGCTATCTCACATACTGTAAGTAAGAAACTAAACTTGAGCAAGAGCAGCAAGCGTAGGGGAAGAAATTCTGAAGCTGAAAAACTTAGAATGGATGCCCTAGATGTTATTGATGATGGCACTTAGTGGATGATGGAAGCGCTCCTGACTAGAAGCAAAATAAAACAAAAGAAAGGTTGATCTCTTGAGGCTTTGTTGGCTTCCAGTACAACTATGTTGGTCTTGTAGGAGTCTTTTTAAAGCTTCTTTCTCTGTCTTTTCTTGCCTTTTCTGCTCCCTAATTACGGGTCTAAAACATTCTTATTTTATGAGTGTTTATGTTATAAGGGAGTGGGCCCTAAACCTACAACTTACTAAACAAAAAAAAGGTATGCTCAAAGGCATGAGGCTATGATTGCTTCCTCTAAAGCAAAGTTATATAATAAGACACACCACATGCAAAGGAAATAGTGCATTATAGGAATCAACGATGAGGGAAATCATTTGGATATGCTAGAGGGAAGTAATAGGGTTAATAAAATTAGAGGTAGATAGGAGTATTCGAGGATGAAAAACCAATTATGAAACCTATTAGGGAACTTATTGAAAATGAATATATATTATCAGATGAGGATATGTCAAATTATGTCCTAGACTTGCCACTCAACATAGCTTCCTTCTCATAGAAAACTTCATTAAGTGATTATGAGGAGGCATAGGGGTTAACAAAGTGTACTTTGAAACATTAAGCTAGGGAGGAAGGATTTAGTGTAGAAGATGACTTTGAAAGGTAAGTCAACTTTACTTTTGATAGAATAGAGTATGAGTCTAGGGATTTTGTATATTCAACTAGTGTGCATTGGGATAGATTAATTCAAAAATTAGATATGGAAGCATAGGAGGAGAGAGACACGATGGAATATAATCAAGTCATAATTTATGAACCAACACTCATATTGGTCAAGACTTTCACTAGGGATGAAGATGTTTTGTACCACTAGAAGGTAAGCAAAATTGCATGGTATGATAAGAACATAAATGATGACCACAATATTAGACTATTTGTAACAATATTAAGTAGTTATGTGCTAAATGGGTATGCATATTATGACCTCGATGGAACTAAGAATGATCTTGGAGGTTTGCAAGAAAATATTCTAAGTTTGACTACCTGAAGTTAGTGCACTAAAACGTTGTAACTTTGAAGCAGATAAAACAACAACCAAGAGAGATTGTGAATTAATATGATTAGAAATTCAAGGAGTTGGTGTATAAGATTCTATAGATTATTTATGTTTTGATATAGAATTAGTATATCATTAGTAATCTTATGACATACATTAAGTGCAAGTTGGTACAACATGCTATTGTGCCATAGAAGGAAACTTTAGAAGTTGCACTCAAGTTGGAAACATTAAGCAAGCCTTTGACTTATGGTTCTAAATTGTTAGAATGGAAGAGAATATATGACAGATGATTTCTTAGAGAAAATTTAAGGAGAAATTATTTCTCCAATATTGGGAAAATATGTCTCAACCTTACATTCCTAATCTTCGTATTTATTTATTATTTTGTATTTGTTGTTAATTTGTCATCATGTGTGGAGTGGGGTGTCCCACTTTGAGGTGGAAATCTTTGCCACATGTTGGCATCTTGTATAGTGTGTAAGATGTTATAAGATCATCTTGTGTTATCATGACATTGTAAGATGAGAGTTACTTATGACATACTCTTATGACATGTAAGAGAATGTAAGAGGGAGGTTACAAAGGAATATTGACCCAAATTATGATAGTTTTGGACATTTGTCATACATATCATCTTTATACATTGGGAATGAAGACAAATTGGGGGTGCTCAAGTTTGGGTGGTCAAATATGACAAATGACAAGAGTAGAATAAGCTAAAAATAGCTTGGAAGACCAAGACCAAGGGGATGTTGGAACTGTGCCTTGACCATTTAGGCACCATACCTCCTTTGGCCTTGATAATGGTTGTCCGAAACCATGTAATGGTTTCTATTTTTTCTTCTTCTATAAATTGGTTCTTAGAGTTGGAGTAAGGTGTGGGTTTCTCTAATTTGTATGCAAGTGCTGCTATGCTACCAAAATTACTCTACTTTTATACATGTTGGTGATACTCCTGTAAGAGGAACATCCTACCAATTGTATTGTAACCTTCATAGTTGTTGAATAATATAAGTAGTTCTAATTTTGGAGTTTGGGTTTTTTCTCCTAAAAGGGTTTTCCCCATGTAAACCATCATGTTATGGTACATTATTCTACATTTAGACGTGTCTCCTTTCTTTGTAATTGTAAAGTTTTTAAATTTTCACATAACTCTCCTCAAAGATTAGTTTAAGAAGAATTTTCACGTATCTTTCTTCCTTTCATTTGGTATCATAGCTTGATAACCTTATATTCTATGTGTTAGGTTGAGATTTTTTTGTGCTAATCTTGGATTGAGTGGGAGCTTGTGCAAAATGAGTTTTGATCTTATTGCAAGTAGGGGTGGGAATCACATCAAGAATATAAATGGAGAAGTTCTTTGACACAAATTTTGAATTTTGGAGGCTCAAAATGGAGGATATGCTCATAGATAAAGATCTATGGGTTACAATATCTAGAACTAGGCCTATTAAAATGAAACAAGAAGGTTGGGCTATAATGGACATAAAAGATAAGTGTTTCATTAGACTATGTTTGGTTTGTTCAATGTTGTTGAATATGAGTAAAGAGACTCTCACAATGAATCTTTAGAAGAAGTAGGGAGAAATTTATCAGGGTAAATCCTTGATAAGCAATATTTTCCTAAGAAAGAAGTTGTATACGCTTCAGATGAAGGATGGTGCTCCATGGTTGAACATCTTAATGCATTCAATATGGTCGTGACCTAGTTGTACTTCATGGGAGTGAATATGGACGAGGATGGATAGTGTATGACTTTTCTTTTTTCTTTCTAGATTCATGGGACCATCTTGTTATGGCTATTGGGAGCACTTCCACCAAGTTGAAAATGGATGAGGTTATTGAACACACAGTGATGCTGAGAGGGGGGTGAATCAATATATATTAAAACTTAAGCACTTCATTTGCAGATCAGATTCATTTACTTAAAAAATAGAAAACAAAATATGGAACACATTCATCAACATAATGACACCAATATTTTTACGTGGAAAACCCAAAATTGGGAAAAACCACGGTGAGTGTTAACTCACAATATAATGCTCACTGCTATATAAAAGTTTTACAACATTGTTTTAGGTCTACAAACCAAGGAAGCTACAGCTCCCTGGTGACTTTGTTTTAGGGCTACAACCCAAGGAAGCTACTACTCCCTGTAGAAATCTTACTACTATAAAGAATTATAATGATATACAAAACTTATGAACTACTATGGAAGAAGCATCTATCCCATGTTGATATTGTAGTCCTCTTTTCTACATAATTACTCCAGCAGATTGATTCTGCACACTTCATACTTCTCATTCTGCTCTATCATGTTCGCACACACTTCTACTCATCACAAATGAATTTGATCTTCTATAAATACCCTCTGCAACATATCACAACATTGATTAGGTCGGCATCATGAAAATCTTTTAGATGAAACGTGTAACTCTTCAAAGGTCGGGTTCAATACATACAATATGTTAAGGAAACTTGTTGCGGACCTCAGCATCTTATAATAGACTTCAAGGAACATCATTACACACCTTTCAAAGTTAGAACAATTGATTAGGATCCATCGCATATAACATAAACTAGTCTATCAGCCCAAACTGTACAAACATAGCTAACTGTTTATCTTCATACCACTGGGGAGAAGCCAAAAACATCATGTGCACCAAGAATTCAACATTGTGCCACATCAACATCATTCACTCACCTTTCTACTGAAGTATCAGATCAATCTATACATCCGTAAGACAAGAGATATAATGAACTGATGGAAACATAGTATTCCAAACTAACTGTGATACTCCACTATTCAGGATATGACATTGCGGTACATCAAAAACCCTGAAACCTTTAGAGATGAACTTAAACATCATTACATGCATACTCCTAGATCTATACATCCTCATCTATCATTTCCAAAGAAATGATAAAAGCTAGACTAAGGTATACAGGAGTCCACTAGAGAACAGTGATATACATTTCTTCATTAACTAACTTACTTATCTTGTGCTGTACAGGAGATAAGAAGGATTTGCATGTGGTTCAAACTTGAGATGCCTTAAGGCATGTAGAATCTCCGTACAATATTTTATGGATGATGTGTATGTGTTTCATCTTCTGTAAATACTCAAAAATGTGTTCTGAGGCTTCCGGAATAGTCTGTATTACCTCTATTACTTGAATGCTGACCTTGTGAACCACCAGGCCACTTGAAGCTTCAATATAACATACCTTATACATCCCCAAGCTTGTCCTCAAAACTGCATGACCAAACAATTTCTTCTAGAGAAATGTGGAGCATTTCAATAGGTCTCCACCATTGCTTTTCCTTGTCTAAGTAATAACCAGTACTATGTCACTTGTAACTTTTTCCGCTAAAAGTGTGGTGACTTGAAATCTTGAATATACAATGTTAATATCAATATAAACTTATCTTCTAAACCGCAAGACTAAATCTTGCTCTGTGGAGAAATGCAAACCAAAACATTGTGACTTTGCCTTAGGATATGCACTGTGAATCCCTTAGTCAAATTTCTGCTACTTATTATTAAGTGTGGTACCCCAAGGTGATGAGATATACATGTAGGAATATAGGAAACATGTTGGGACATAAGTGTTTACCTCTGCATCAATCTTAGACACAAGACTGATCACCGCATCATACTTAAGATAATTTTCTCTTCTTCCAAGCTGGTTTCACTCCATTTGTTAAGTCTTTCTGGACTGACTTGCCTTAGACATGTTGATCCCTTAACTTTAACTAATTAAAACCTTCTCTCTCAAATATTCCACTCTCCATCATCTTCTCCTTCTTCTATACACAACATCTGTACAAGTTTGTCCTTATATTTCCATGTATACTATGTTGACATCAATGACAACACATATTGACAATAGTGGTGGCATGATTACTTTCTAAAGAGATGCATAGAAAGACTTGTGAAACTACTAAGGAGGATCTATCTATTTATGGGAAGTAGAACAATAAAGGAAAGAAGGACAAGAAGTGAGATAAGTCTAGATCCAAATCTTGTGGGAGATACAAATCTTTTGGGAGATCCAAATATCCTGGTAAGACCAAGGAAAAATATTGGAATTGTGGCAAGCCTGACCATTTTAGAAAAGACTCAAGGTGGAGGAGAAGAATAAAAAGAGTGATTTTGATGATGAGTTTGAGAAATCTTCTTAAGATTATTGTGATGCCTTTGCCATGGCCTTAGATAAACTTGAATCATATGGTACGTGGTTGATGGACTTTGGTGCCTCTTTCCACGTGACCTCACATTGAGCTTGGTTCTTGAGATATGAATAATATGATGGTGAGAAGATGTACCTTGGAGATGACTCTCATATTAGAATTATTAGCCATGGAAGAGTCCTAATACAATTCCTTGATAGACAAGTGAAGGGAATCAATAGTGTATTGCATATCCTTGGTTTGGTGTGCAAAATATACTTTCTATAAGTAAACTTATGATTCAGGTGTGTAGGTTGTTTTCTCAAGTTTTGATATTTATTTATTATTTATTATTTATTATTAATTTATCCTCACATATGGAGTGTGGCATCCCAGTTTGATATGAGACTCCTTTCCACTTGTCAAGATCTTGTGTAGTGTGTAAGATAAGATGTAAGAGCATCTTGTGTTATCATGACATTGTAAGATGGGAGTTGCTTATGATAGATTCTTATGACATGTAAGAGCATGTAAGAGGGAGGTTACATTGGAATCTTGATCAACATTATGATAGCTTTGGACACTTTTCATGGAACATCTTTATGCATTAGGAATGAAGATAAATTGGGGTGCCCAAGTTTGGGTGGTCAAATATGACAACTATGACATGACAAGAGTGTAGAATAAACTAAAAATAGACTAGAGGACCAAGACCAAGGGGAGGGGAGAATTTTCATTTGTGCCTCAACCATTTAGGCACCATAACTCTTTTGGTCTTGTTAATGGTTTTCCAAAATCATGTGATGGTTTCCAATTTGTGCTTCTTCTATAAATTGGTTCTTAGAGTCAGAGAAAGGTATGGGTTTTTCTAGTTCGTATGTAGGTACTATTATGGTGCTAGAAATACTTTAGTTTTTGTACATGTTGGTGATACTCCTATAAGAGACATAACCTATTGATTATATTGTAACCTTCATAGTTTTTGAAAAATACAAGTGGTTCTATTTTTAGAGTGTGGGGATTTTCTCCCAAAAGGGTTTTCTCCATGTAAACCCTCATGTTATGATATATTTGTTTACATTTGCATGTGTTTCCTTTCTTTGTAATTGTTAAGATCATAAATTTGTACATATCTCTCCTCAAATATTAGTTTAGGAAGCATTGTTTCATGCCTTGCTTCCTTTCATCCACATGGTCTTTCATGCACATAATGTTGTAGTGAGGGGCATACAACTACTAACTACTTGATAGAGAGAGATTAGGTTGTTAGCATAGCTCACTTTCCCCCATCCCCACACATACCCAACTATGCCATATGCCATGAATATCATGAGATGCTAAAATGCCCATTGTTCTAGAAGTTAAAAGGCATATATGTCAACTATTGGCATGAGGATTGTTGTAGTGCCACACATGATAAAGTCACTTGTTAGGTGGTGCCTTGATAGTGTGGGATTTGTGTAATTTCAAGGGTTAGTAGGTTATGAATATAGTTGCACAATATTCTCATTAGTAGCCTTAGCAAAGCACACTGCACTATTAGGAACATGATATAGGAAGAGATGGTCAAGAAAAAGGTCATGGTGGAGGATGAAGTAGAGGCATTAACTAATATAAATGTAGGGAAACTAGACATACATCACATAGATGATCAATCTTAGACACAAGACTGATCACCACATCATACTTAGATAATTCTCTTCTTCCGGACTGGTTTCACTCCATCAACTAAGTCTTTCTAGATTGACTTGCCTTAGACATGTTGATCCCTTGACTTTAACTAAGTTAAACCATCTCTCTCAAATCTTCCACTATCCATCATCTTCTCCTTCTTCTATACACAACCTCTAGATACAAGTTTGTCCTTATATTTCCATATACTATGTTGACATCAATGACAACACATATTGACAATAGTAGTGGAATGATTACTTTCTAAAGAGATGCATAGAAAGACTTATGAATCTACTAAGGAGGACCTATCTATTCATGGGAGTTAGAACAATAAAGGAAAGAAGAAGGACAAGAAGTGAGATAAATCTAGATCCAAATCTTGTGGGAGATCCAAATATCCTGGTAAGACCAAGGAAAAATATTGGAATTGTGGCAAGCCTAGCCATTTTAAAAAAGACTAAAGGTGGAGGAGAAGAATAAAAAGAGTGATTTTGATGATGAGTTTGAGAAATCTTCTTAGAATTATTGTGATGCCTTTGTCATGGCCTTAGATAAACTTACATCATATGGTTGTACGTGGTTGATGGATTTTGGTGCCTCTTTCCATGTGACCTCAGATTGAGCTTGGTTCTTGAGATATGAATAATATGATCGTGGGAAGATGTACCTTGGAGTTGACTCTCATATTAGAATTATTAGCCATGGAAGAGTCCTAATACAATTCCTTGATAGACAAGTGAAGGGAATAAATGGTGTATTGCATATCCTTGGTTTGGTGTGCAAAATCTACTTTCTATAAGTAAACTTATGATTCAGGTGTGTAGGTTGTTTTCTCAAGTTTTGATATTTATTTATTATTTATTATTTATTTATTCTCACATATGGAGTGGGGCATCTCACTTTGAGATGATACTCCTTTCCATGTGTCAAGATCTTGTGTAGTGTGTAAGATAAGATGTTGTAAGAGCATCTTGTGTTATCATGACATTGTAAGATGGGAGTTGCTTATGATATATTCTTATGACATGTAAGAGCATGTAAGAGGGAGGTTACATTGGAATCTTGATCAACATTATGATAGGTTTGGACACTTTTCATGGACCATCTTTATGCATTAGGAATGAAGATAAATTGGGGTGCCCAAGTTTGGGTGGTCAAATATGACAACTATGACATGACAAGAGTGTAGAATAAACTAAAAATAGCCTAGAGGACCAAGACCAAGGGGATGGGAGAATTTTCATTTGTGCCTTGACCATTTAGGCACCATAACTCTTTTGGTCTTGTTAATGGTTTTCCAAAATCACGTGATGGTTTCCAATTTATGCTTCTTCCATGAATTGGCGCTTAGAGTCGGAGAAAGGTATGGGTTTTTCTATTTTGTATGTAGGTACTATTATGGTGCTAGAAATACTTTAGTTTTTGTACATGTTGGCGATACTCCTAGAAGAGACATAACCTATTGATTATATTTTAACCTTCATAGTTGTTGAAAAATATAAGTGGTTCTATTTTTAGAGTGTGGGGACTTTCTCCCAAAAGGGTTTTCCCCACATAAACCCTCATGTTATGATATATTTGTTTACATTTGAATGTGTTTCCTTTCTTTGTAATTGTGAAGATCATAAATTTGCACATAGCTCTCCTCAAAGATTAGTTTAGGAAGCATTGTTTCATGCCTTGCTTCCTTTCATCCACATGGTCTTTCATGCACATAATGTTGTAGTGAGGAGCATACAACTACTAACTACTTGATAGAGAGATTAGGCTATTAGCATAGCTCACTTTATCCCATCCCCACACATACCCAGCTATGCAATATGCCATGAATATCATGAGATGCTAAAATGCCCATTGTTCTAGAAGTTAAAAGGCATATATGTCAACTATTGGTGTGAGGATTGTTATAGTGCGACACATGATAAAGTCATTTGTTAGGTGGTGCCTTGATAGTGTGGGATTTGTGTAATTTCAAGGGTTAGTAGGTTATGAATATAGTTGCACAAGATTCTCATTAGTAGCCTTAGCAAAGCACATTACACTATTAGGAACATGATATAGGAAAAGATGGTCAAGAAAAAGGTCATGGTGGTGTTAGGTCACAAAGACATAGGTTATTAACCCTAAGAGTTTGCCAAGCTCTCTTGACATTTTTGACTAACGAAACGGGGCAAATATGGCTAAAAACCCCTTCACTTCAGGCTTTGCTAGACCTAGGTGGGTATACCTAAATGATTAGTGTAGATTTGTGTAACCTTCACGATGGCAAATGGGCATGAAGTAGCTGTAGTGTTTGTGAATTATTCCTAATGCTAATGATTATAGTTTTGAAAATGTGAATGAGGCTTTGAAAAAGTTGTATTGTGTAATGACCAATGTTTTATTTATTGGGCAAAGAGTCAAGAGTTACTGGTATGTGGACCTCTAGATTTGACTTAACTCAAATTGTTAGGCACTTGTGTAAATCTGTATCTTATACAATGGTGCAAGAATGTTAAGATGCAAGATTCTTCTTATCAGATCCCAATGATATTTCCCCAAATTACTATGACCAAGAGAAAGGATTTTAATTCTAACAGGAAGGAAACTAACTAAGATAGCTTGTTCAAAGGATTTTAACCATGGGCAGAGACCAATAAACATAGACTATTCAACAGAACTTACATCAACTTCCCACAGAAACCAATCACCCAGATCATACAATAACAACAAATGTGTATTAAAAAATTAATGATATCCTTGATTTATTAATTTAAACAACTTGAGAAAACACTTTGGAGACAATCATGCAACTCATAAATATTAACATCAACATAACAATTAAACATCATCTAATCCACCAAATAACTCTGATTCTTCTTATTAATTTAGAAATTCATATTGGTTTGAAAACATAGATAGATATAAATACATTCTTCAAGTACTACTTTTATATTGCATATATGTCTGTAAAATAGATGAGATGATATTATATTCAAAATGGCCTTGGTATCCTATTTTATAGGATGCATACAAACTTCAGGCCCAAAACATTGTGTCATTTCATAATTGCATCCTTCTAACTAACTAATGCGTAATTAGGAAACATAAAGAGAAATAGAAGCATATGCAGTGATCAAGTTCTAGCTCCATTAATCATCGTAGAGTGACCCATGACCCATAGGTCTCACAAGATCATCCTCATCTCCATGATATAGATTGATATACCTGCATTGCTTATTGTATGACAAAATTGTACTACAACCACTTCTTTACATTGCCCTGGATATGAACAAATTTATCCTGCCAATATGATCGATGTAATTTTGATCAGCACAGGTATCTGTCAAAATTAGATTATTCATAATTAACTCTAGTGAGAATATCTTTCCCAAACATATATATGTGTTGTTGATAACTGAGAGGGGGGGGGGTGAATCAGTTATCCTAATTATTTCTTCTTTTGAACTTTCTTATTAATCAATGCAGCATTGAATCAAACAAACAAACATTACCATGAAATGAAAAACACATGACACAGTATTTTTGACGTGGAAACCCTGTTAAGGGAGAAAACCACGGGGTGATTAACCCAAAGATTATTCTCTGTTAGAAGAATAAGGAATTACAAAATGGCACTTGCCAATTAGGGCTCACTGCCCGAGCACACTGCTCACAAAGAGGCCCACTGCCTACAAGGAGACACACTGTCTACAAAGTGATAAGAATCACAGTCTTGAACTGATTGGAAGCATCTACATATGCTGGAGTTTAGTTCCGGTTAGGCTCAGTACACTGATTTGCTGCACTTCATCTTTCCTCTATTCTTTATTGTGCTATCTTTTCACATACCGGATCTTTCTTACTGCTTCTGCTCTGCTCTATATTTATTCGCATACACCTTCACACCATTACTATTTTCACAACTAAATCTATCCTCTATATATATCCGCACTAGTGATTTCATTATCTTTCTAGTCGGCACCCGGAATAATCTATCTTCTCACAAACTCTGTTCTGTCGGTTGAATCCTTGCATATCAAGTAATGCGGATCAAGCATATACTTGTAGATATCATTAATCATGTCGGCCAAACATGATTCATGCCTTCACAACCTTTACCATCAACAGTAACACATCCGGAAAATAGTCTGATACTCTGTCAGTCAGTTCTTCCTCTATTCTCACTGTCTCTCAGGAATCCAGTACTCAACTATTCATATCTTTTTCTTTGTTCATCACCGGAGGCTAAATCCTTGGAATATACTACTCAAGGTAGTCCTCTTGACTTCCCCAAATCCGCACTACACCAAGACACTTCCTCTGAGAGATCCGGACCAATCTGTCAGACCTTGCCACATGCTCTGTTCTTGTTCACCGGACCACAACAATCTTCATTCTGACTTCCGGTAGAGACACACCATGACTTGCAGATATGTGGGATAACCTTTGTTGCCATCAATGACAACAACCATGAATCCATATAGTGTCTCTTGCCAACAATCTCCCCCTTTGGCATTGATGGCAACACTTAGTGAAAAATGACTAAGTGTTTACACTATGCTCCCCCTTGGCTGATGCTCTATCTTTATATACAATTTCCGGAACTCCCCCTTAGTTAGATTCCTCATTTTTCACTGCTCCTCACTCCCCCTTTGACATCAATGGAAAAGGGTAGGGTCTGCACACCAAAATTTTCAAAAATTTTCTATACATAGCCGCATATTTACATACTCACATATACTGAAGAATGTCTGCAAAAGATGTCTTCAGTTGGATCAGTTATGTAGCCCAACTTTGCTTCATTCTATCCAAAATTGAAATGTGACTACTCAACAAAAATGCAAATGCATCTGCCCTTTTTAGATCTTTCGGATCACTTGTCTGGGCTGTGATTTGAGCTTCTGCTATGGCCTCATGCATGGCCTCTAGCTTAGGGACAATTAACCCCCTGAGCTCACTCAACCTGCTTATTCTATTTTTCCTTTCCTTCTCCAATTTCTTGATTTCACTCAAGACTGCAATAGTCTGACATTCTTGATTTGTTATAGAGGAAGAAAGAGGATCAAAACTTTGAGACAAGCTGAGTAGTGTGTCCTCTTGCTCTTTTATTTTCTTCTCAATGTCCACTGTTACCTTGGACCAGGAGATACAAAATTTGTATATTTCACTGCCATCCTTAAGAGCATTTTCTAAGCTCTTTATCCCAATGTTCATGTTTCTCCTATCATTAATGATCAAACCCTGAACCTCGGAGAACCTTTTATCCAAAAACTCCTTCCGGACCTTTTCTTCAGCTGATTTTTCTAGAGATTCAAAATGTGTACTAACACTGCTGACTAAGGTTTTGAGATTACCGGAAGAGGAGGCTGTGGGATCCTTCTGAAAAGATGGCATGATCTTTTCCAGCACTCCAGATGCTACCTCCATAAGCTCACAGTCTTCCATGTGAGATTTCAGTAGTTTCTCTTTGACTTTCTCATTTGCAAATGAGGCTATTTTCATTGTTTGTACCGGTGACAAAGAGTCAAAATCTAATGGTCCTTTTAGCAGGTCCGGTTCATCAATTTCTATAGTGGCTTTTGTCAAGAATTCTTGAACAGTTTGTGCAGTGTCTCTTGCCGGAGACAGATGTTTCTTCTCTTTTGCAGTTTTGTCCTTTGGAATCTTTTCTCCTTCCTTACTCTTACCACTTTCAGTTGTGGTTTTCTCTGTTGGGATCTTCTCTTTCTCTGCATCCTTGGTGATGTCAACCTCTTTTTCTTTAACTGCTGCTTCTTTCTCCTGTAGTTTCTCTTCTTCTTGGGATCCGGAGACTGTAGGGGAAACCGGAGGAGAGATGTTAGTCTGTTCAAGGGCCACTTCTTCTGGAGCAGATGATTCCAAGTCCACAGCTGTTTCTGCACCTAAGTCCTCTACAACAGGAAGATTAAACCTTTTGAAGGTTTTCCGGAGAATCTCTTCAGTGTCCTTGGCTACCTTGTCGGTCTCACCAAGCATAAGCTGATTCATCCTTGCTTTGCTCCTGAATTCATCCTTGCAGTCTTTGAATACCATGTTCATTGTTTTGTGATCAATTGAAGGATATAGCTGAATAGCTATCTGTTCCCTAATCTCAAGGTCTTTTGCCATGGCATTGTTCTTTCTTATCTCTAATTCCATCTCTAGGCTCTTTGGGATTTCAGAGATAATCTCAATAAAAGCTTTATTGTAGATGTTCAAGTACCTTATTATAGCTTCTTGCAGGATCTTTTGATCTGCCTCATTGTAGTCATCATAGAATTCAGCCACCGGTTGAAGGTTCCCATCCACAGTGACTGATTTGACTACACTGTCTAGAGACAGGGTGGGCTTTTCAGAAAATTCTTCTATCATTTCTTCCTTGTCTCGACCAGTAGAGGGTTTACCGGATCCTTTCCTTTTCTATTTCTTTATTTCTTTCACTCCCTCATCTGACTCAGTTTCTTCTTCATCCTTTTGGCTTTGATAAGCCCTTGTGGCTTTTGTCTTAGATCTTTTACCGGATGCCTGGACTTCCAGTTTTGAACTTTTGGTTGTGGGAGGTGCAGACCTTTTTGATGATCTGGTCTGGGTGGAAGTTTCAACCGGAGCACTTTTCTTACTTTTCTTTTCTGCCTCTTTCTTTTCTTCCTCAGCCTTTCTCCTCTTTTCCCAGTTGGCATCAAGTGCCTCCTTTGGAATGCCTAGGCCTTGAGCAATATGCTCTACTTCTTTTCTCACCTTCCTCTTTATCTCAGGTTCTCTGAGTTCCACATGAATTTTCACACTCAGTTCCTCAAATGTTCCGAACCTTTCTGCCTTTGGATCTTTAGGCTGACTTAGCATGTGTTGAACATGCAGCTCCACTATCTGTTCATCTACTTCATACCCCATGGGCATGATCCACACAGTTCTTGGTTCTACTGCCTCCATTAGACACTGATCTGTTTCTACCATGAAGCATACTGTGTCTTTGTACTTTTCAACAAGGGATTGGGGTATTCTTTCTCTTGCATGCATCATGCTTTGGAAGTTCTTGAAATATCCCCATAGAGCTGTATTTCTTGCTTTAGCATCCCCAAGTCCATGCAAATAGTCTCTGATTTGGATGGCAACCGGTCTGTCATTCTGCCATATCCATCCACTGGATCCGGGAAGCTCATTCATGTAGTAAAAGAAGAGACAAAGGATCAGATTGCCATACTTGAAGGAGTTTTTCTTGTCCTTCTTAATCTTCTGCAGATTTTCAAAAAGTTGGTTTACAAGAAGCTCACACAAGTCATAGTCTGCATTTTCCTTTAACATTTGATAAGCTGTGTAGATTGCAGTTCCCGGTACTGAATTTTCCCTACTGGAGTGATAGATTTTGTAACCAATTATCATAGATGCAAATTTGACATCCGGTTCAGTGATGTCATCAACTGTCATAGCTCTCTTGTCAAACTTGGATCTGGTTGCATCACTAACTGCCTGATTTTTGACAGACTTGAGAACAGGTAATCCACCGGATGAGTGCAGACCGGTTACAGCCCTAATTGCATCTTTGGTAATCTTGAAGGGCTTGTTCAACCATAGGAAGTTGTCATGTACTCTACTTAGTACATACCGGACCCATTCATCTTCTTCAAAACAGGGGAAATGAATGCATTGTGCAAAGTGTTTGTCCCGGATGGCTTTGTACTGAGGTTTGATCTCGAAGGAGTCATCTATCAATTGTTTGTGATAGATATCCATCAGTTTTGATTCTCCAAAGTCTTCAAAATTCGCATGGATGTAAACCCTAATGTCTTTCGTATGCAATACACCATGTGGAACACTAGAGAAGGCTCCTAGTGGATCTACCTCCAAGGATTTGTAAGGATGTTTCTTGAATGTGGGACGAGGTCTATCAGAGATCTTAACTATATTCGGAGTAGCCATTTTTCAAAGATTTGCAGGGAGATATTGAAAATGAAAAATACCTTATGCGCCTTCGGTTATTTGGATTGATTTCTGTATGTAGTAACTTCTGTAAGTGATCTTCAGTGAACTTGATGAATTTTGTCACAGAGCTCCGCTTTTCGCTTCTTCTTGGGTGTGGAATGATCAAATGATTATTGAGAAATCCCTTATATCATTTCGCAAACCCTAATCTCTGTTTGCAATAAATGCTCCACCTATACTGTTTCGGTTTGCCTTATCCGGATAGCTTGGAGTATCCCGGATCAGTTCTGATCTATGAACATCATGCGGATCTTTCAATCATGAATAAATCGAGATGACACATTACAAGAACATCCCAAACATTCTGTCCAGTCCGCAGAGCAAAATAATGTACTTCCGGATCTCTCCGGACCCTTTTGTAGTCCTCTGTCATTCCGGAGCATCTCCCGGAATAGGTCTTACTTGATCGATCACAACTTCTTTGCATCTTCATGCGGACCTCTGAAATCTTGTCTGGATCATCTCAGGACTTATATCTTCAAAGCCTTTACTCCGCATCTTGTATCACATCCAGCACCACTTGATTGGCTGGGGGAACAGGATTTTCTTTGAGTCTCCCCCTGAGCCAGAGCTCACTTTTTAATTTCTGGAAGAAATATCAGCACCAGAGTCTGGTGTGGATCCAACCTCTACATTCTCTGAACTTTTCTTCACCCAAATCTTGTTCATCTGATTCCTAACTTCATCCGCATTCATCTTTTGTTTACCCTTGTCTTGATTCTGATTATACACCGGACCTCTTTTGTCCTGATTCTTGCTTCTGCAGACTTTAGCATTATGACCGGACCTATTACAGATTTGGCAAATAACATTTCTTTGCATATTTGACTGATAACCTCTTGATCTGCATTGATTAGCCATATGACCTACTCTATTGCATGTAAAACATCTACCATTGAATGATTTGTTTACTTGCATATTTCTGCATTCATGAGACTTGTGTCCATACCTTTTGCAGTTAAAGCACTGTCCGGAGAAGGATGGATTAGTTTGATTCATCCTTTTTCTGCACTGATTAGCTTTGTGACCAAAGTGATTGCAGCTGTGGCAGTATCCATTGAAAGATGGATATCTTTGAGCATTGGGCTGTCTTACCGGAGGTCTTCTAGGCCTATTCCTTGGATTTTCTGATCCAAAATTCTTTTGACCGGATCCGAAGCTTTCTCCTTTCTCATATCCCAAACCATACTTGTCATCTGTCCTCTTTTGACTTCCAAGAAGTACTTCAAGTTGGGCAGAACTTATCTTGAATTTTTCTTTATATTCATTTGCTGTTTGAAGATCTCTTTTGAGAGAGACAATTTGATCCTCAAGTTTTTCTTCATTATCTTTGGCATCTTCAAGATCAGATTCAAGATGTCTGATAATCCTGTCCATCTAGTGGCATTCTTCTGATTTCTCTTTAAGAGATTGTCTTAGATTGTCTTCAGCTTTTCTTTTTTCTTCAATCTCTTGAGTAAACTTTATAGTTCCTGATTCCATTTCATGTCTTAACATAATGACTTCTTTTGATAATTTTTCACATAACTTGGTTTTCTCAGTCAATTCTTCATCTGTATTGCTTTCTTCACTTTGTCTTGCCAATTGTTGGAGCAGCTCCTTTCTCTTTTTCATAGAGAGACTTAATTTGTCCTTTAATTCTCTCATGAATTCATCAGCCTGTTTGAGTCTTTCCTTTAATTCATTGACTTCAGAATTTGACTGTTCAAGATCCTCAAGGGCAGTCTTGAGTTGCTCCCTTAAACCATATGCATCCATTTGAACTCCCAGATCTTCCTCAAGCTGTTAGGCTCTATTAGGAGGAACCTTGCTCTGATACCAATTGTTGATAACTGAGAGGGGGGGGTGAATCAGTTATCCTAATTATTTCTTCTTTTGAACTTTCTTATTAATCAATGCAGCATTGAATCAAACAAACAAACATTACCATGAAATGAAAAACACATGACACAGTATTTTTGACGTGGAAACCCTGTTAAGGGAGAAAACCACGGGGTGATTAACCCAAAGATTATTCTCTGTTAGAAGAATAAGGAATTACAAAATGGCACTTGCCAATTAGGGCTCACTGCCCGAGCACACTGCTCACAAAGAGGCCCACTGCCTACAAGGAGACACACTGTCTACAAAGTGATAAGAATCACAGTCTTGAACTGACTGGAAGCATCTACATATGCTGGAGTTCAGTTCCGGTTAGGCTCAGTACACTGATCTGCTGCACTTCATCTTTCCTCTGTTCTTTATTTTGCTATCTTTTCACATACCGGATCTTTCTTACTGCTTCTGCTCTGCTCTGTATTTATTCGCATACACCTTCACACCATTACTATTTTCACAACTAAATCCATCCTCTATATATATCCGCACTAGTGATTTCATTATCTTTCTAGTCGGCACCCGGAATAATCTATCTTCTCACAAACTCTGTTCTGTCGGCTGAATCCTTGCATATCAAGTAATGCGGATCAAGCATATACTTGTAGATATCATTAATCATGTCGGCCAAACATGATTCATGCCTTCACAACCTTTACCATCAACAGTAACACATCCGGAAAATAGTCTGATACTCTGTCAGTCAGTGCTTCCTCTGTTCTCACTGTCTCTCAGGAATCCGGTACTCAACTATTCATATCTTTTTCTTTGTTCATCACCGGAGGCTAAATCCTTGGAATATACTACTCAAGGTAGTCCTCTTGACTTCCCCAAATCCGCACTGCACCAAGACACTTCCTCTGAGAGATCCGGACCAATCTGTCGGACCTTGCCACATGCTCTGTTCTTGTTCACCGGACCACAACAATCTTCATTCTGACTTCCGGTAGAGACACACCATGACTTGCGGATATGTGGGATGACCTTTGTTGCCATCAATGACAACAACCATGAATCCATATAGTGTCTCTTGCCAACATGTGTTTCCTATCACCCTTTCCTTATTGTTTATATTTTCAAGAAGTGATGACAATAATCCATTCAATTCACCTTTCCAGATGTCCTTATCATGCAAATTCCCATAAGTATTGAAAATTTTTAGAAATGCCATGTTAGGATGTTGGTCAAAGTCATTCAAATCTTCTGTTAGTATACCATTAAATCTCTCATGTTCACTGATTAGGTCTTCATATTCCTTGAACACTTGTTTTTCAACATTAGATTTAGCATTCAATTTTTCTTTTGTTTTCGACATCCTAAGGTGCAATCTTTTGTGTTCTTGATACATCTGGTGAGTCCTCTTATGCAAGTCCCAAACTTTATCACTATTTTCCATCATTTTGTCAAATCTTCTTTGAATCAATTTGGAAGCCATATTGTATTTGACCATTTTCAATTCAGTTTCCAATTGTTCACTTTTCTTTTGAAAATTTTCTGTTTTAAGCTTCCAATAATTAGCATCTACTTTAGCTTCTATAACCCTCTTGTCAGCTTCTAGGTATGGCGAATAGCTATTAGACGAAGGTAGTTTATCTTTGTAGGTGGCAATTTCCTGCCCGAGCCTTGTATTTTCTGATATATAGTCATTATTCCTCCTTACCAACTGCTCAATCTGTGCCTTGGTGAATCTTGCAACATTTACATTTAGGTTGGCAGTTTCAATAGGGTCTGCTTCTTCAACCCTTTGAATCATTAGGTGACCAAAGGCTTCATTAGGATTGCTTATAACTTGAGGTTTTTTGTGTGAGGGAAATAGTGACCATATTAGCAATGTTTGCTTATTAGGATCACACCCCAATCCAGATTTGATTTTGTCTAGGGCCTCAATGCTAAGCTACATATTTTTGTCCTGGTTTTTTCTGAAAGTGTCAAACACAATTGCTGAAGTCATATCCTATCCATGTACCAATATCACTCCTGCTTCCTGGATTAATTCCCTTCCCTTTTTAGGAGTCATATCCCCCATGGCTTTATCAATTTCTGACTGAAGTTCTTGTAGAATTTCATCTTGGATTTCAAGAGTGATGTTTTTCATTCTTTCTCTGGCCTACTTTCCTTTATACTCATATGAAAAGGACTTGAATTCTGCAGTCTTGATGAATTCATCATCTGTAATGAATTTTTTACTGGCTAGATACGTTACATCCTCTATTAGCTCGTTAGAGGTTTCTATTTCAACCTCTTCTCTTTCCTTTGGAGGTTCATATTCTTCTATAAGGGTCCAGGATGCTTGCAAGTGTTTATTTTCCCCTTCCCCTTCTTCTTCAACATCAAAAGAAAAATCAGGAGTTGGTTGAGGAGACAAATGATCCATTGGGATTTCATCCTCTGCCTGTGTTTCTCTGACAACTCTTCCCTTTCTTTCAAAGATATGAGGAGGAACATTTTCAATCAAGTCTAAAGCATTTTCAATTAATGCATCTAACCTCTTGATAAGATCATTTATGTTCATAAAAGCACCTGTGTAACTGGGGTTTTTGGCTACCCTCCAGGCCTTGGCCAACATTATCTTATGGTACAGGCTTCTTCTTTCAACTACATTCTGCTCATCTTGGTTTCTAATTAGGTCATCGTCAACAAACAACACATGATTATACCTTTTCATCTTCTTCTTGGTTTCGACTGTGCATATAAAATTCTCTGGGTCAAAATTCTCTCTAGCATTTCCTGCAGGCAACCTAAAATACTCCAATCTCTTCTCAATTAATTGATATCCTTTATCTGACATGGCTGTGAAGTCTCCAAAACACAACGTCCCAGGCATGGAAGACTATCTATTAGAACCTTTTAAATGCATGAAATCTAAGTAGGCAAGTTGCCTCACAATTTCTAAGTAAGCAATCCTATCTGGACAAGTTTTAGGTAACAAGAGAGGGGGGCCTTCAAATCCAAATACCCTTCTCTTTGTGCAATCATTGTAGGAGTACCAGTCACCCCAATTGTGACTAAACTTTCCTTGCTCGTACTTGTCCTTAGGCCTTAGAAATCTCTGTATTTCTGGTGACAAGTTGTAGTCACAAGGGTGGCTTAACAATTTATAGACAAGTTTCACAAAGTATTCTTCAAAATAGAGGTAATGAGACCTCTCACACTGGCTATCCCAGATAGCAGTCCACATATGAATAGGTTTAATGTCACCATTCCTATCTAAATCTCTTACCCTTAGACATTCACTCCACATTCTAGAATTTTGCCCTTCATATAGGATAAGGTGCATAAGTACATAATACTGCCTGAACTTACTACCCCCTTCCTTCAAGGAGACTAATTCATTATGAAGGACATTAGCTAAGAATTCAGCATAATCAAAACACAATGTTTGTTGACTCTACACATCAGTAGTTAAAACCATAGGAGCAATCTCCATAAACAGGGAAGCCTTAACTCCAAACAATTGACACACAGAGTAATAGGTGTATTGGAAATACTCTTCAAACATCTCTACAGAATATGGGGGATCTTCTATCACTGTAAACACTTTAAGTTTGTTTTCTCCATCTCGAGGTCTATGCAGGGGTAGCCTCCACCTTTTATATTCTTTACTCATGTTATAATATTCATTGAGTAAATCTCAGAGTCTGAACTTCACATCAAAGCTGCAATCCAGTTGAAAGACCATTGATATATAGTCTCTAGTGACAGGAAAAAACTTGTTCCATATTTTAACTCCACCATGTGGTTATGAGGATTGTGGCTTTTAGCTATGACTTTCAAAAATTCAACATTTATGAACACATCAGGCACTATAAGTTTTCCTAAATTCATTCTCCAGGGGTTCGACACTGGTGCACACCTATACATTTTCCTGTAGTGATATATGAAGAGGTCATAACCTCTCATGGGTGTCCATACATCCCCTACATGTTTGTACATGTCTTCTAGCTTCTCTGCATTGGGATTCAGTTGAGTGTTTCTTCTAGACCTTTGATCAGATTTTGGGCATTGGTCAATTAGGTCTTGATTCAGGTGTCTCTCATCTAACTTTTGTCTTTTAACCCTAGGGTTTTCAGATGTGTCTTCCATAGTACAACGCAAGAGAATTCTACTTCTTTAATATGTAATTTGATTCAGTAGCTACAGGTTGCGAGCTCAGAATACTTACTTGAATTTTGAGTTGCATTCGTTGCAGAGGCTTCCCGTTGCTCCCGTGTATGCTTAATGAATCAAAATTCTTTTCGAATTGTTTTTGATATACTCTATTTTGTGTATTAATGGCGGCTTTCAGATTGTTGGGAGGGCATTAAGTTCTCACAACGGGAATGTCTTATCACCTCATTGAACCAATAAATTCTATTTAAGGAGTTTATCATTTTTTATTATCGTCAGGATTTCGTTATGACCCAAATGGATGTCACACTGAAATCCCATTTTGTTAAGTCTCATCGACATTTGTTTATCTCTTCGACATGTTATTTTTATTGTCATCTTTTCCTTTTCGAAGGGACAAGTTATCACCTCCCTTCGACATCCCTAATTCTCTTCTTATGCCTTTCTTTATTTGGCATCTTCTTGGCCGCTTTTCGGTAGGACTAGAACTTAAGTCATTCTGACATTCTGAATATTATCGAATTATATGTCACTTATTTTACTAGTGGAATTTCAAGCCAGTATTCCTTGGTTCCTTTGATATGCCTTTATGCTCAGAATGTTCAAGAGACTGCAAGAAGACTCACTCCGATACTCTGACCTCACAAATTCCTTCGATATTTTGACATCAGCCCGAAACAACACCCAGGTGTTTGTTATTGGATTATCAAAGTGACTACAAGATGAGTCTCCCCGATAGATCACTTTTCGATATGTTTTATATTTCATTGTCGCTTTATCAGTGTGACATATTCAGGTGTCACACCGATCTCCCGATGTATCTTTAACCCTTCTCGGAGTGTCGATGAGACCTCTAGGCTGGTCACTTCGATATGCCGTGAGTCTTTTGCACGACATGGTTTTCAAATGATAGGGGTATTAAATGTGGCCTTTTTGATTTTTGAATGAAAGCAATTGATTTGGGGGGGGAATTAGGGTTTAATCCTTTGGGTTTATGATATGGATGAAATGAAAAATTTATTGTGATGGTGGGAAATGAGGTTTAAATGAAAATTTTAAAATCCTATCCCAATAGGTGGAGGATGAAGTAGAGGCATTAACTAATATAAATGTAGGGAACCTAGAAATACATCACATAGATGCACAAAATTCCCTATGTATTGATATTATGATGATGATCATAAAATAAAGGATTGATTACATTTTCTCCAATAGTGGGAGTTCCATAAGAAGGTAACTTGGATGATTTAGAAGGAGGTACCATCATTTACAAAATTCACATCATCATGTTAGCCAATGAAAATTATTTCCAAGAGTGGCACCCAGGTGTAAGAAAATCAATAGCCCAAACTTCATATGATATGTGCACATAGATGGATCCAAAGGTAGTGAACCACCCTAAGTAGAAATTTGTGCTAGTGGAGGATTGTGCATAGAATATAGACCTCATGTAACAATATAAATTATATTAGGGGGCCACATAGATGTTTAGGTAATCTCAATATGAGGGAATTGGAGAGCATGACTGTTCATAAGAATACCCCAACAAAGGGTATTTTATTTTATGTTTATTATACCAAGGTGGAGTTTTGACCCAACTTAATCTTTTTTGTAGAAAATATTACAACTAGAAATATAGGGAGGCACATGGAGAAAAGGTTGTTGAGACAATTGAAAATCACAAGGTAAAGCACACAAATGCATTAAGGTATGGAATATTAATTCTCATAACTTTATAAATGAATGGATATTTGTTGTGCAATGTTATTATTGATATAGCTTAAAAAAATCAATGTTTTGCTTAAGGAGGCACAAGTGGCAATGGAACATCTCACTTTGTGGTCCTCTCCACATTTACTATAAGTGGACAATAATACTTAAGAGTGCCCCTTGGGAGTTCTATAGGATGTTGAGGTCAATACTAAAGGGGGAAATTTCAAGGTGAATTTTGAGGTAATTCATATGATTGAGATAGAATTATATTGCACTACTTGGTTAATCATTTTTCTTTGAGGAAGGAGAAAATGTGTGGTTCAAGCACAACACAATGAGTTTTGAAAATGTTGAATAAAGGGTAATTGTCCTATTATATCTTGTGCTAGGATCTACTTATGTGGATTCAATCCATATTGAAGAGAAGATATGGAGAAAATATATAAGATTACTATAGGGTTGTAGATTGTACATAAAAGTGTCACATGAAAGTGACTTGGATTGGGATATCAGAACAAAAGTAGGTCCATAGGTATAGTTGGAGTTCCAACTATAAGGTGATTATGAGCTTATTGATAGATCTTGTTCCCTATGTGCACAATGTGCCACTACACACATTTAAGGTGTCACCTACATCTATGAAACTATCTTACATGATAAAATCAATCTAAGTGTGTAAAAATGCTCATGAGGTTAATATTAAGTGCATTACTAGGACAATAAAGAGGATAACACAAAATATCAATTAATGGGTTCTAGTCTAGCACTCAACATGTGTGTGCTAGATCTAAAAAATTACTAAAGTTGTGCCTTACTTTGATGGGGTATCTAGCTTGCAAGAGTTTTTTCCAACCATGGGGTAGGTATTTGTAGAAGAACATGACCATTTCAAATTCATAACCTACACTCTACATGATACTCCAATGAGGCGGTGGGCAATGCATCAATCATTAGTAAAAGGTTGGGATACATTTAAGTAGGCATTTTTGTAAGTTACCATAAATAGACATATACTAGGAATTATCTTATATGAGTGAAACTTTTTTCCTATTGTATGTGTTTACATGTGAGGGCGTATGGGGTCCATTGGTTATAAATTATCTTAATAATTTGTTGATTCATAAATTTGTAAAAACTTTGACAAGTCTTGTGTGTTGATAACTGAGAGGGGGGGTGAATCAGTTATCCTAATTATTTCTTCTTTCTGAACTTTCTTATTAATCAATGCAGGATTAATTCAAACAAGCAAACATTACCATGAAATGGAAAAACACATGACACAGTATTTTTGACGTAGAAAGCCTGTTAAGGGAGAAAACCACGGGGTGATTAACCCAAAGATTATTCTCTGTTAGAAGAATAAGGAAATACAAAAATGGCACTTGCCAATTAGGGCTCACTGCCCGAGCACACTGCTCACAAGGAGGCACACTACCTACAAGAGACACATTGTCTACAAAAGAGTGTTATACAATACTTGAACTGATTGGAGGCATCCACATATGCTGGAGTTCAGTTCTGGTTAGGCTCAGTACACTGATCTGTTGCACTTCATCTTTCCTCTTCTCTTATGCTGCTTTCCTTTCACATACCGGACCTTCCTTACTACTTCTGCTCTGCTCTGCTTTTATTCGCATATCACATATCACCACTACACTTCTCACAACTAAATCCATCCTATATATATCCGCACAAGTGATTTCATTATATTTCTAGTCGGCACCCGGAACAGTCAATCTTCTCACAAACTCTGTTCTGTCGGCTAAATCCTTGCACATCAAGTAATGCGGATCAAGCATATACTTGTAGAAATCATTAATCATGTCGGCCAAATATAATTCATGTCTTCATAACCTTTACCACCATCAGAAACACATCCAGAAAATAGTCTGATGTTCAGTCAATCAGTTCTTCCTCTGTTCACACTGTCACTTAGGAACCCGGTACTCAAGTATTCATATCTTTTACCTCATCTATCACCGGAGGCTAAAACCTTGGAATCTATCACTTAAGGTAGTACTCTTTACTTCCCCAAATCCGTACTTCACCAACATACTTCCTCTGAGAGATCAAGACCTGTCTGTTGGACCTTGCCACATGCTTTGTTCTTGTTTACCGGACCACAATATTCTTCACTCTGACTTTCGGTAGAGACACACCATGTCCTACGGATGTGTGGGATGAGCTTTGTTGCCATTAATGACAATAATCATGAATCCATATAGTGTCTCTTGCCAACAATCTCCCCCTTTGGCATTGATGGCAACACTTGGTGAAAAATGACTGAGTGTTTACATTATGCTCCCCCTTAGCTGATGCTCTGTCTTTATATACATTTTCTGAAGCTCCCCCTTAGTTGGATTCCTCATTTTTCACTGCTCCTCACTCCCCCTTTGACATCAATGGAAAAGGGTAGGGTCCGCATGCCAAAATTTTCAAAAAATTAACTATATTTAGCCGCATAAGTATATATATATACAAGTTGTACTTACATATACTTAAGTATGTCTGCAAAAGTGTTCTTCAATTGTACAACTTCTGTCACCCAACTCTGCTTCATCCTGTCCAAAATTGAGATATGCCCACTCAACAGGAATGCAAACGCATCTGCCCTTTTTAGATCTGTCAGATCATTTGTCTGGGCTGTGATTTGAGCTTCACTTATGGCCTCATGCATGGCCTCTAACTTAGGGATAATAATCCTTCTAAGTTCACTCATCCGGTTAATTATGTTCTTTCTTTCCTTCTCAAAATTCTTTATTGCATTTGTGATTGCAATAGTCTGACATTCTTGATTTATTATGGAGGATGAAAGAGGATCAAAACTTTGAGACAAGCTTAGTAGTTTGTCCTCTTGCTCTTTTATTTTTTTCTCAATTTCCACTGTTACCTTGGACCAGGAGATACAAAATTTGTATATTTCACCGCCATCCTTAAGAGCATTTTCTAAGCTGTTTATCCCAATGTTCATGTTTCTCCTATCACTAATGATCAAACCCTGTACCTCGGAGAACCTTTTATCCAAAAACTCCTTCTGGACCTTTTCTTCAGCTGATTTTTCTAGAGAATCAAAATGTGTACTAACACTGCTGACTAAGGTTTTGAGATTACCAGAAGAGGAGGCTGTGGGATCATTTTGAAACAATGGCATAATCTTTTCTAGCACTTCGGAAGTAGCTTCTATTAACTCACAGTCTTCCATATGAGACTTTAGGAGTTTTTCATTAGCCTTAGCATTAACAAATGAAGCTATCTTCATTGTCTGTACCGGAGAAAGAGAATCAAAATTGAAAGGACCTTGTAGAAGCTCCGGTTCATCAATCTCCATTGTTTCTTTGTTCAGAAATTCTTGGACAGTTTGTGCAGTGTCTCTTGCCGGAGACAGATTTTTCTTTTCTTCTGCAGTATTAGGGCTGTTCCTTGGAGCTTTCTCTCCTTCTACATTCTTACCACTATCAGTTGTGGTTTTCTCTATTGGGGTCTTCTCTTTCTTTGCAGCCTTGGTATTGTTAGCTTCTTTTTCCTTCACTCCTGCTTCTTTCTCTTGTATTGTGTCTTCTCCTTTAGATCCGGAAGCTGTAGGGGAAATCAGAGGAGATATATTTGTTTGTCCATGAGCCACTTCTTCCAGAATAGGGAATTTAGAGCTCTTGTCTTTACCGGAGTCCTCTGTGATAGGAATGTTGAACTTTTTAAGAGTATTCTGGGGAATCTCTTTAGTCTCTTCTGCACCCTTGCCAGTTTCACCAAGCATGAGATGATTCATCCTTGCTTTGCTCCTGAATTCATCCTTGCAATCTTTAAATATCATATTCATTGTTTTGGGATCGATTGCAGGCTATAGCTGAATAGCTATCTGTTCTCAGATCTCAATGTCTTTTGCCATGGCATTGTTCTTTCTTATTTCTAACTCCTTTTCTAGGCTCTTAGGAATTAGAGATATAATCTCAATGAAAGCCTTATTGTATATGTTCAGATACCCGATTGTAGCTTCCTGCAGGATCTTTTGGTCAGCCTCATCATCATAGAATTCAGCCATTGGTTGAAGGTTTCCATCCACAGTGACTGATTTGATCACACTTTCTAGAGACAGGGTGGGCTTTTCAACAAATTCCTCTACCATTTCTTCCTTGTCTTGGCCTGTGGAGGGTTTACCGGATCCTTTCCTCTTTTGCTTCTTTATTTCCTTTACCCCCTCATCTAATTCAGTTTCTTCTTCATCTCTTTGACTTGCATAAGCCCTTGTGGCTTTTGTCTTGGATCTTTTCTCTCTTTTACCGGATGCCTGGACTTCCAGTTTTGAGCTTTTGGCTGTGACAGGTGCAGATCTTTTTGATGATTTGGTCTAGGTTGAGGTTTCTATCGGAGCACTTTCCTTGCTTTTCTTTTCTGCCTCTTTCTTCTCTTCCTCAGCCCTTTCCATCCTCTTCTTGTGGGCATCAATTGCCTCCTTTGAGATGCCAAGGCCTTGGGCAATATTTTCTACTTCTTTTCTTACCTTCCTCTTAATCTCTGGTTCTCTGAGTTCAACATGAATTTTTATACTCAGCTCCTCAAAGGTTCCAAACCTTTCTGCTTTTGGATCTTTAGGTTGGCTTAGCATGTGTTGAACATGCAGCTCCACAATCTGTTCATCAACTTCATACCCCATGGGCATGATCCAGACTGTCCTTGGCTCTACTGCCTCCATTAGGCATTGGTCAGTCTCTACCATAAAGCAAATTGTGTCTTTGTATTTCTCAACAAGAGACTGGGGAATCCTTTCTCTTGCTTGCATCATGTTCTGAAAGTTCTTGAAATATCCCCATAGAGCTGTATTTTGTGCTTTGTTGTCACCAAGTTCATGTAGATAATCTCTGATTTGGATAGCTACCGATCTATCATTCTCCCATACCCAGCCATTAGATCTGAGAAGCTCATTCATAAAGTAGAAGAATAAGCACAATATCAATCCACCATACTTGAATGAATTATTTTTATCTTTCTTTATTTTCTGCAGATTCTCCATGAGTTGGTTCAAGAGAAGCTGGCAAAGATCATAGTCTGCATCCTTTCTTAGCATTTCATATGCGGTGTAGATGGCAGTTCCAGGTACAGAATTTTCTCTGCTAGAATGATATATCTTATATCCAATGATCATAGAAGCAAACTTGACATCCAGATCAGTGATGTCATCTATTGTCATTGCTCTTTTGTCAAACTTAGATCCGGTAGCCTCACTCACAGTTTGGTTCTTTACAGATTTAAGAACAGGAATCCCATCGGATGAGTGTAGTCCGGTAACTACCCTGATGACATCTTTAGTGATCTTGAATGGTCCATTTAACCACATGAAATTGTCATGTATCTGCTCAAAATGTACCTAACCCATTCATCCTCCGTAAAATAGGGGAAATGTATGTATTGTGCAAAGTGCTTGTTCCGGAGGCCTATGTATTGGGGTTTGAGCTCAAATGAATCATCTAACAGTTGTTTGTGATAGATATCTCTTAGTTTGAATTCCCCAAACTCTTCAACATTTGCATGTATATAAACCCTAATATCTTGGGTGTGCAACACACCATGCGGAACACTGGAAAATGCACCTAGGGGGTCTACCTCCAAAGATTTGTATGGATGTTTCTTAAATGTAGGGCGAGGTCTATCAGAAACCTTTACAATATTCAGAGTACCCATTATCAAGAGATTTGCAATGAGATATTTGAAAACGGAAAATACCTTTTGTGCCAATTAGTTTCACGGAGTTGGTTGGATTGATGTCTGGAAGTAATGACTTCTGCAGGTGATCTTCGATGAACTTGAGGAATTTCGTTGCAGAGCTCCGCTTTTTGTTTCTTCTTGAGTGCAGAATGAATGAGTGATTAATGAAAAACCCTTATATTGCTCTGCAAGCCCTAATATCAGATTGCAATAAATGTTCAACCTACATTATTCCGGTTTGCCTTATTCGAGTGATTTGAAGAACCGGATCAACCCTGATCTTTAAACATCTTGCAGATCTTCCAAATCTTAACCACAGTTTGTTTGAATATATCCCTTATGACTTCTTCAATCCGCAACTCTTCTTGTGCCAATTCTGGCACCAATTGACTGGCTGGGGGAACAAGGTTTTCTTTGTGTCTCCCCCTGAGCTAGAGCTCACTTTTTAGTTTTCGGAAGGAATATCAACACCAGAGTCTGGTGCGGATCCAACCTCTACATTCTCAGTACTTTTCTTCACCCAAATCTTGCTCATCTCATTTTTAACTTCATCCGCATTCATCTTTTGTTTACCCTTATCTTGATTCTGATTATGATATATCGAACCTCTTTTGTCCTGATTCTTGCTTCTACAGACTTTTGCATTATGACCGAACCTATTACAGATTTGGCAAACAACATTTCTTTGCATATTTGACTGATATCCTCTTGATCTGCATTGATTAGCCATATGACCTACTCTATTGCATGCAAAGCATCTACCATTGAATGATTTGTTCATTTGCATATTTCTGCATTCATGAGACTTGTGACCATACCTTTTGCAGTTAAAACACTGTCCGAAGAAGGATGAATTAGTCTGATTCATTCTCTTTCTGCACTGATTAGCTTTGTGACCAAAGTGATTGCAGCTGTGGCAGTATCCATTGAAGGATGGATATCTTTGAGCATTAGGCTGTCTTACCAGAGGTCTTCTAGGCCTGTTCCTTGGATTTTCTGATCCAAAATTCTTCTGACTGGATCCGGAGCTTTCTCCTTTCTCATATCCCAAACCACATTTGTCGTCTACCTTCTTTTGACTTCCAAGAAGAACTTCAAGTTGAGCAGAACTTATCTTGAATTTCTCTTTATACTCATTTGCTTTTTGAAGATCCCTTTTTAGAGAGACAATTTGATCCTCAAGTTTTTCTTCATTATCTTTAGCATCTTCAAGATCAGATTCAAGATGTCTGATAATTCTATCCATCTGGTGGCAATCTTCTGATTTCTCCTTGAGAGATTGTCTTAGATTATCTTCAGTTTTTCTTTTCTCTTCAACTTCTTGGGTAAACTTTATAACTCCTGATTCCATTTCATGTCTTACCATAATGATTTCTTTTGATAACTTTTCACATAACTTGGTTTTCTCAGTCAACTCTTCATTTGCATTATTTTCTTCACCTTGTCTTGCCAATTGTTGAATCAGCTCCTTTCTCTTTTTCATAGAGAGACTTAATTTATCTTTTAGTTCTCTCATGAAATCATCAGCCTGTTTGAGTCTTTCCTTTAATTCATTGACTTCAGAGTTTGACTGTTCAAGATCATCAAGGGTAATCTTAAGTTGCTCTCTTAAACCATATGCATCCATATGAACTCCCAGATCTTCCTCAAGCTGTTAGGCTCTGTTAGGAGGAACTTAGCTCTGATACCAATTGTTGATAACTAAGAGGGGGGGTGAACCAGTTATCCTAATTATTTCTTCTTTCTAAACTTTCTTATTAATCAATGCAGCATTAATTCAAACAAGCAAACATTACCATGAAATGGAAAAACACATGACACAGTATTTTTGACGTGGAAACCCTGCTAAGGGAGAAAACCATGGGGTGATTAACCCAAAGATTATTCTCTGTTAGAAGAATAAGGAAATACAAAAATGACACTTGCCAATTAGGGCTCACTGCCCGAGCACACTGCTCACAAGGAGGCACACTGCCTACAAGAGACACACTGTCTACAAAAGAGTGTTATACAATACTTGAACTGATTGGAGGCATCCACATATGCTGGAGTTCAGTTCTAATTAGGCTCAGTACACTGATTTGCTGCACTTCATCTTTCCTCTTCTCTTATGCTGCTTTCCTTTCACATATTGGACCTTCCTTACTATTTCTGCTCTGCTCTGCTTTTATTCGCATATCACATATCACCACTACACTTCTCACAACTAAATCCATCCTATATATATATCCGCACAAGTGATTTCATTATTTTTTTAGTTGGCACCCGGAACAGTCAATCTTCTCACAAACTCTGTTCTGTCGGCTGAATCCTTGCACATCAAGTAATGCGAATCAAGCATATACTTGTAGAAATCATTAATCATGTCAGCCAAATATAATTCATGTCTTCATAACCTTTACCACCATCAGAAACGCATCCGAAAAATAGTCTGATGTTTAGTCAATCAGTTCTTCCTTTGTTCACACTGTCACTTAGGAACCCGGTACTCAAGTATTCATATCTTTTACCTCATCTATCACCGAAGGCTAAAACCTTGGAATCTATCACTCAAGGTAGTACTCTTTACTTCCCCAAATCCGCACTTCACCAACATACTTCCTCTGATAGATCTGGACCTGTCTGTCAGACCTTACCACATGCTCTGTTCTTGTTTACCGGACCACAATATTCTTCACTCTGACTTCTGGTAGAGACACACCATGTCCTACGGATGTGTGGGATGAGCTTTGTTGCCATCAATGACAACAATCATGAATCCATATAGTGTCTCTTGCCAACATTGTGCAAGTGTTGTATATTTAAAAGGAGATGGGTAGATAAATCACAACATGGTAGAACTTGAAATTTAACTTCCAATTAATGTTTGAGTTTCTTGATCCAAACCTATATGTTGAGTAAGTACTTAGCAGTATTTGAATAATTCTATTTAGTGATCAACAAGATTTTTTTGTTGATGTCCAATATATGCTTAGGTGAAAAGACTTAGAGATCAAGTTCTAAATTTACATTGGGAGACTAGATAGAGACAACAATAGTGCATAAAAATAGAGTTTTAGATACCACAATTGTATAGAATGAAAAGGAGTAGAAATTGAGGAGCTACACAATTTACTAGTACACACCACATAAGGTGAAAAAATGGTCAAGGAGACTAAGGTTGGGGATAATGTCTATTATAATTATCCAATGAAAATATTTCAATTTAAAATAGGAACAAAGGAGGCTCCAAAAATGGTGACTATTGGAGACTATTGGATTGCGGAGTAACTTACATAAGTGGCCACCTTATTGCATGAATATGAGGATTTGTGCCCTAGAGGATATCAAAAGATGAAAGGGTTTAATCCATCCCTTGGAAAACTATAGATTAGACTGAATCTAGGATCTAAGATAATAAAGAAGAGGTTGAATTGATTGAACCTTAATTTGTATGTCAAGGTGAAATTGTAATGATGAATGTTGCACACCCTATAATTTTCACACTAAGTTTTGTACTTGATTTAGTGTCCATATCCCTTAGTGCCTTTTTAGGACCATTTATCTCTATCCTATCCTTTGTCCCACCCTTGGTGGTGACGTGGGCTTGGTGTTTTTGTATGTTTATGCCTTTTTGTGTCAACACAGTGTTATGTTGTCATTTTGCATCATTTTTAACCTTGTTGTACTTGGACAATAGAATGATATATAGACATCTATGCTATGCATTGGTGTCCTCTGATGCTACGATCATATAATATTTCTTTCTAAATGAAATTGCTACCTTTTCATACCTAAGCATGTGAATGTAACTGCTATCAGATCTGTTGGTGAATCTCAATAGCTAGTTCACCATTGCATTCATCTTCAACTTTCATAAAAGCTATTTTTTTAATGAATCCCATTATCATTTGCATACACATTGCTTTTTAAAATTAATACAACACTCTACACCATTTTTTGTCAATCTTAAGCACTTGAACAACACTCTTGTGATTATAATATTGTCTTTTGTGAGTTCTTGTAACTATTTAAGATATACACTATGATTACAATGATTGTTGTCTCCTTTTATCCATGCTTAAAGAGGCATTGCTTGTTAGAATGTTAATCTTGACTTGG
This sequence comes from Cunninghamia lanceolata, assembly GCA_027924645.1. Taxonomy (NCBI): domain Eukaryota; kingdom Viridiplantae; phylum Streptophyta; class Pinopsida; order Cupressales; family Cupressaceae; genus Cunninghamia; species Cunninghamia lanceolata. Next base: position 14,054,048 of record BSBN01001152.1, on the reverse strand, counting down.
TAAAGGTTATTTAACTTTACTTTAGTAAAGGTTATTAATTTATTTTCATCTTATAAATACTTGTATTTATAATACAAAGTATTTTTGTCTTATTGTCACATGTGTGAGGATGGGTCACGTTCATATTCCTCTTGGAGGAATACTTAAACTTTAGCCTCCTCATTATGAGGATTGTGACACTTTGCACACACACATTATGAAACATGACATGCATAGAATATGGGAGTTACATGCAACTCCTCTCTCTCACCTCTATTTATTCGAGGTGCTTCTCTTCTTCTTACACGTGAAGCTCTCTCTCTCTCTATGCAATGTAATTCTTAGGCTTATACCTCTTTCATAATAATGGTTTTTTTTGTTTTTCCCCCTTACAAATTCTTGGTCTCCTTGTCGAATCATGGTGCATGCTTTTGGTTATGGTTCTTGGATGGTAACTTATTTACTTCAAGCAATGCTCCTTAGTTAGTACATTTCTTATATTTTATTATTTTATTTTTTCTTTACATGGTATCAAAGCCACATTTTGCTGACTAAGTTGTGAGTGAAATTGTTGAAATTGTTAAGGTTTTCATCCTCTTCCAAGAACACTTCACCTTCAAAGACATCAAAAGTCAAATTTGAGAGAAAAGTGTTTTTATACTTCTGTGTGCAGGAAAAGGGTATAACCCTTTATTTAATTTTATTTCAAAATCTGTTTATTTGTTTTAAAGATCTATGTTTTACAATCTGATTCTATCTTTTTTCTGCAATCTATCTAATTTTTTTTAAAAAAATAGTTATAGTTTACATGCAAATATAAATCTAATTTAAAAAGTTTTTCGAGACCCCAAGCCCTAGTTGATATATGCTATCTATTTAAATAAAAATTCTTTGTATCTTTTTTAAAAAAATTAATCCTTCTCATTTAAATTTTCTTTTGCAACATTTGCAATTTTTCAAAATCAAATCTAGGTTTTTTTTTTTAAATATATTTCTTTTTGGGCTTTGCCCTACCTCAGATTGTAGGTTAGTTTTTTATAATAATTTTTTTTCTAAAGCTTTTAAAATCATATTCATACAAGCTTTTAAATAAATTTTATATATTTTCAAAAGTATTAAAAAAAAAAAGTTTAAAACAATTTTAATTTAATTACGTCAATAGATGTTTACTCTAGAGCTCCCGTACGTTGTCAAGCTGCAATCGGTGGTCTCCATTCTATGGGTGACGAAGATGCCGCCACTCTTCGATCTCAACCTTCCATCGACCTTTGAGGAAGTATCTTCCAACCAATTGTCCTGATCAACTCATGAACTTTGTAATTAGTTAGTCATTTTGGTAGCGCTGGTTTATTGATGCGAATTTTTTTGTTGTTTCAGAAATCTTCTGAGATTCGAAATTCAAACAAAATAAAATCTATATATAATAGACGATGACTGGCATAAAAACGTGTCGGCTCCATAAAAGAATTCGATCTAGTAACCTTCCATTTTTAACTGGACTAATTTCATTTATTTAACTGTACATGTAAAGATATTTGTGTTGATCGTTAAAGTTGTTCATGGATCCTGTGACAGTGGGCCGTCCATTGACGACATGAACGATCTACATCTGTTTATGCTTACGCTAAGTAAGAAGGTGTTAACAAACAAGTATCCATGTGTTCATGGGTGATGGCGACGGCAAGGAGTTGCAGAGGTTGAAAGGACCTTTCATTAAGTGGAGACTGGTCATAAAAAAGCTATGTATTATATTTCAAGACCTAGTTTGGTACCCATGCCTAGTATTAGTTAAGAGGCTTTATGGTATCGTGTTACCCTTAAATGTCAATGGCCTAATCAACTTTCCTGCACAGTTCGAATTATTGTGAGGCAATAGAAAATAGAGCTGCCTTTACACATGCTTGCTTGTGCTCCCTCTTACAAAAGAGAGCCATCGTTGGCCATGGTGCCCCTCTGGGCTTAAATTTGATAGTCAACTTTGCTTGTCAAGCAATTTTTTTATGCACTTATCTATTCAATGTTGCCTTTAAAATATTGACATACTTTAGTATAAGTAACATATATAAAAACCAAATATGTATCATCATAATCTTATATAAATTTTAACAGTTTGTCCAAACTCTCTCCTTTCATATGATACGGTCTTTTCAAAATTTCGGTTGTATTTTACAACTAAAATGCCTAAATACAACTATACAATTGTCAAATTTAAGCATGGGTGCCCATGCATTATCGTCAGTGATTCTTGTGGATAATTTGATGAATGAAAATTATTATATATATTCTTGGCAATTGCATTTTCCAAAAAAAAAAAATTAAATTACATACGCCTCCTCGAAAACCTCAAATTCGCTCTACCAATCATCTTGGTAATTGCTGCTCAAAAGCTTGGAGCTCTCAAAAGATTCACAGGGATTGCTATCAAAAAGTAATATTGTTGTTAAACTTAGTGTAACTTATTTTTCACTAGTGGCCTTTCTTTTTTCACCAGCATGTCTTAGTTGCAAAGACCTAGAGGTGATGGTGGCATTTTGATGAGAAGCATCTATTGGTGTTGCTTGAGGTACACCAAACCGTCTGAAAAATGGCTGGAAAAATTGTTTTAGTGGTCCATGGGGCAAAGGACCAGGGAGGCCCTCAAGAAATCGAGAATTGAGTTGGGCTCACTCAGATAGGGTGTGGTGGTGATAAGAGATTAAAATATATGTGTTTGTTTGGGAGGGTTCCAAAATCCTCATGTGTTTTGAGATAAATTCGTGGAAAATGATTTACCCCTTGTATAGAGTTTCAATGTTCGAGTGCCACATCAAACTCTTTTTTTTCCCTTTCAATTTTATTATTCATGTTTGTATGTTTTATTAAGTATGGTACCATTTATATTTATAATGTTGAAAATCATATAATCATGTTTTTTCTTTAAATTTTGGGTTCATTTTGATTGTAGGATTTTTTTATGTAATAACAAGTTTATAAGTATCATATTTTTTATGTGAAATTTGGCTCGTGATGATATCCTATCATGATCCCATATCTTTGTTGAAAAAATTACCAAAATTATTTTTGCAAAGGATAAATATTTAAAGGTTTCCCTTGTTAATTTTAGTGAATAATTATTTTAATCCTTGCTACAATCTACATAGCTATAATATACAATGAGGTTATCAATCATAGCTAAGATGGTATAAAGAAAATCATATGTTTATAGGGCTCATTTTTTATTTTTCATATCATATGCATTAAATTCCAATGTGGTTTATAAAATTTTGATATGGTCTCTCGAAAAGAAGACTTCAAGTTGCAATGTGCCCTGATCACCAGAGTCAAGTTCTCCTTGAGTGGCTTGCTACATGGGATCTTTATGAATTTGTACAGATATGCAAAGACAACATATGCAAATGTCAAAAAATTGTAACATGTTTCGATAGGCTTTGAATTGTATATTAGACAACAAATTGTTGACTCTCAAGAGCTTCCACATATTCAATATTGTTTTTACTATCCCCACTATGCTAGAGCCATTTGGATGTAGATGATTATAGTAGACCCATGATGGTAATACTATAACCTTGTGTTGATTGTTTCAATTACTCATGGTGGTCATTGACAACTACCGATCAAGATAACATGGGATTCAACAATTTATAAATCTCCAGACCTAACACCTAAAAGAGCATCAATTGATATTAGGGACATTGATCATTGAGGACTCCTAATTGTGCTTCAATCTTACAAGTATAGCATTTCACAAATCTAAGTGTCTTGCCAAGCTTCAACTACCAATGATATGCCCCTATGCAAGATAGTGCACATCTATCCCTTTGGAGGGAGGAGGATGATCATCTTGCAATATAATCTCAAATTACTAGACAATTTAATAAACTATATGCTCCACCCAAGTAGCACTACACATTGTGTAAATTGGCTTCCATTACCATATAAATTTTTGTGTTTTTATTTATGAGTTTTGAATTACCTAAGAATTGTACTCATTGTAAATGCAAATTGGTCTGGTGTTTCATATGTTCCTTATGGACTTGTAAGATCTTGTCAACCTTGACTGCCACAATAATGGGTTACACTTTTTGGGACACCCTAATTTTTACTAAAATCACATATTTTTAGAAAATATAATGATTTAAGCCTTGAAAAGTTCCATTTAAAGGATTTTAATTGAAGAGGGTTTGATCAAACCCCCTTAGATTCAAACCCCCTTGGATAGAACCCCGCTAGTTTTAAACCATACCTATAATGGAGTCTCCTCTACACCTATCAAATAGATGATAAAAAATCACTTTTGATTTACCTTTTGGGGGATCAAATGAATTCATTTAAAATTTATATTTTGTAAGTATATAGTCCTTATTATAAGCTTCCCAAAAAACATAATTTTAAATATATTTAATTTGATTATTATATATATTTTTTAATTTCTTGTGAATGTAGGTTTTTCAATGAACATCAAGGTCCTTGTTTCACACATACGAAAAAATAGGAAAATAGAGAAAAATTCTAAAAAATACATGTCCTCTAGGTATTTATGTCCTTATTCCAACAAAAAAAAATTGAATTCTGATAGATACAAAAAAAGTTATGTTGGACTGAATACGCCTATATCTAAATTATACAAAATTTAATTAAAAAAAATATTCAACAAAATATTATGAAACCCAATGCATCCTCTAGATATTGGTGTTACCAATCTAAATTCAAAAGAATCAAAATTTTATCCTTTGTAAAAAAAATTTATGTGCGACAGAATACACATCACTTTAAGAAAATGTTGTTTACTATTAAAAACTAGTTATTAAAGGAGATGCAAAAAAAATTACAATTTAACTCCATTTTAAAAAAAAAATATTTATAATCTATAGATAAAATCTCACAAATCACTAGTTTGCATTGTTATTAGAAAATAAGCATGAATATCAATGACATCAAAGAAATCCAATAAACTCAATGGAAATTGTAAATAACAAAGCTTTAAAACAAAAGAACAAACCTTGCAACCTTGTTACCTCGCAACTTCCATTGTTCGCCTAATCTCAATCGATCTTTATGTGATGAATGAAGCCCTCAGGGACTCACTTCCTTGCTTTGTTCTTCAAGATGATGATGGAGAGATGGCTCGGATACTTCTTGTAGTGAAGATGAACTTCAATACAATAAAAATGCTGGATATAAGCTATGAGATGGTGTGGGTGCCAAAGGCGCGCTATGGATTCTGCAGAGTAAGTTTACTTAAAAGCATGTATGATTGAAATGGAAGAAGAGGTTTCAATTTATAGATTTGAAAGAGAGAAGATCAACAATGTAGAAAAAATAAGAAGATCAAGGGCGGAGAAGATTTGAGCGAATGTGTGCGAATAGAAAGAAGATAAGTGTCAAAGAAAAGTTGTTTTGTTTGAGTTAACTGCTTTCATGACAAAGATAAGATTTGCTTTCACAAATTAGAATGATTTATTCTAATTTAAGAGTTGTTTGATAAAAACAAGGCTGTTTTAAATCAATTAACTCAATTTTTTCTTTTGCATGACAAGGAAGATTTATTTTTAGAAGATTTTAGAAGATAAGAAAGAAAATTAAATAAATAAATTTATTTAATTGTTTGTGCAAGATAAAAGAATAAATAAAATATTTGATTATATTTTATTTTTAAAGATTGAGAGGATTTAAATAAATTTGATTGATTTATTTAAATTTGGAGGAGTACATGACTTAATTAAATAATTTAGAATTATTTAATTATTTGGAAGAATTAAATTAAATAAAAGATTTTATTTAATTTTGACTTTAGAAGAGGTAATTAAATATTTTGATATTTAATTAACTTTGAAGAATATGAATCGAATAAATAAATTTGTTTATGTATTTATTGATAGAGGAATGTAGACTTAAATAAATATTAAGAATATTTATTTAGGTAGAGTCGTGTCATTTTTAGGTGTATACATTTTGCCCCTCTTTGATGCAATGTGTTTTATCACATTGTTTCAAAGAATAAGAATTTTTCTGACAATGATACATGTCCTAGTTTGCCCCTGGTACAAGTTTAACGACAGGATGCCCCCTTGAGAGATTGGACGGGAAGAAGGCAAAAGGCATGAGACGGGCAATCTCATGATGAAAAAGGTGAAAAATAGGTTAGGATGAAGAAAAACAGGTTGAAGAAAGAGCCGAATGATAGTGATGCAAGATAAAATTATAACACACGCAAGAAAATAAGCAAGTATGCACAAATGATACAAGAACAAACAAGGTATTGCCCCTATCAAGCAGTAAGCCAATGATGAATCGATATTGATATACGATGGTGTTGTCATGGCGGGGAACGATAGATCCCTAGAGCAACACAAAAGATAGTGTTGTCATGGCGGGGAAAGATAGATCCCTAGAGCAACACGAAAGATAGTGTTGTTATGGCGGAGAAAGACAGATCCCTAGAGCAACACGATAGGCATAGGAAAGATACATCCCACTAATATTATGACTGATTGAGTTGGTTTACAACCAGACAAGGATCAAGACCACTGATTATGAGTGGATCATTTGACCAGATTGATTAACTTGATTGGTATGGATTAAGGATAGACTTGCATTTGGATTAGTGCTTGGACTGATTGGATAAGGATGAAAGACACTATGATAGATAGACATTTGATTGACAGAAGAATGACTCGACAGAAGGACTCACAAGCTTTTGTTTGATACTCTGTACAAATTCTTTACTGCATGGATGGTATGCGAAATGTAAATGGATATTCAACATATGAGATGCAATTGGATACATTATGGATGTGGATATGAAATGCAATTGGATACATTATGGATATGGATATGGATATTTGTCATCTTGATATTGCAAGTATTTTGAAGTGCTTATTTCATCATTGGGATTTTAAAATGTTGTAAGAAAATACAAGCATCTAGGTACAAGTAAACCGAGATGACCTGAGTATCCCTTACATGGATTTTGATATAGCAAGTTGATACAAGCATCTAGTCAAAATTGAATCTAGATGACCTGAGTACTTCTTATGTTTCAACAGACAAGGATTGTCCCTTTTCATGTTTAGACCTCTGAAGTCCTCGACGATCTTTTGTTGATCATGTCGTTAGACAAAAGTCATCACATTACTAAAGATTAATCTAAAAATAGCAGACAAAGAAAAATGATTATGCCCCCATCATAGCTTCTCTAGTTTTTGACATCCTTGAGTAGTATAGGAAGACATAATAACAAAAATCAAGACTCTGTGAGTTAATCTGCTCACAAAACACAAAACATTCTTGCATTAGATGTGTCTTCTTTCCATAATTTAGATAGGGTCATTTAAAGTGTTTAGGTACTTGTTTTGCTTTGCTTTGGATAGGTTGATGCCTTTGCATCAAGATTTTTGTTTGAAAGCAGGCTTTGTTGTGCGTGCGCCTAGTGAAATGATGTGGACGTGGATAGATAGAAGGACAGATGACAAGATATGGAAATTGATGGGTAGTGGAGCCTCAGGGGCACATTGATAATGGCCTTGCCTATGTGATAACTCAGAGGCAACGTAGTTCAGGGTGAACCCTGTGATACTGACGATAGACGCTATGACAGCCTAACACTATGGATAGGATACTGGATAAGACCTTAGTTAATAAGGTGACAACAAGGATAGAGTACCAAGCCATGATAGGTTATCGCTAGGTGGTTTTGATATCACTGGGATGATTGTGGATAACAATTTTGGATAGCCTTAATGTTAGATACTGATGAAAAGGAAACACCACGTATAGGTAAATAGATGTGCGACAATGTATAGTGGATGGGTAGGTATAAGGATTGACAATAGTGGATGGAAAGGATGCATGCAGAAGAGGGTAAGGATGTGATCGTTAAGGACTAAGTCACATAGGAATAACATGTCACATTGTAGGTAGAATACTTAGGATTTTTCATGACAATGCTTATGACAATAGGAGGATGAGAGGATGACGAAGGATTTGCATGGTTTGGAGGGATAAAGTATGTCAAGAGACACCCAAAACATTTGTCAACATTGTGCCCCCAGTCTTTATCAAGATCAAAAATAGAAGAAGGGAGGACGAAAAGACTCAATATGATAGGTATATGCAGGATAGGGATGATAGGAGGGTATGGTAAGATAGGATGGATGAATGATAGGGTTGATGAGAAAATGTGCCCCCAAGTGTAGGTGACGTAGGAGATCAACTTACACATGACGCCTGTTTTCCAGGTTTTCATCATGGTACCTGTCCAAGGCGCCTGTTTGCCAAATTTTCACTGTTGGATGAACGGATTTTTCTTTACTTCTTTTGATTTTTTTTTGAATATTTGGATAGGATAGGTGGAATATGGACAAGAGGGACTCTAGTGTCTAGTTCCAAGAAAGATGATAGTCCCAGCTAGATGGATGTTGTGGCATGGACTATGTCAAGTGTTCTCATAGATGTTGGTGGGGGATTTAAACGAAAGTGAGATGGGGAAGGTAGATAGCGGATTATGGAAGGTGCGATAGTGGATTCTGTAGGACTTATGCAAGGATGGAGGGAAGGTTTATGCAAAAGCATTGTCCATAGGGATAGGATGGGGAAGATATGTAAGATAATAGTGGAAGAAAGGGGAGATGGAGTTATGTGGAAATGTCGTGGAATGGAAGGGAACCATGACCAACGGTTGCACACACCATGATAAACATTGAAGCTTATGATGGGAAGGTGGTGTAGTAAGCAATGAAGTTTTTTGCTTGGTGGATGAGTGATTTAGGTATTTAGGGACCCACATAGACTTAGTATTTTTTTGATTTTTGCTTGTCATGTGGGATGGAAGGATTTGATACTTTTGGATGGAAAAGGAGAAAGGGGATGGTTGGGATTCTTGATAGGTGGATGCCTCATTTAACTTGATGGCTTTTTGCTTTGGTACCTAAACCATTTTGCTTTTAGACTTCTCTTGTGAAGGTATGGGATTGGGTATATGTAGCCTTTGTGCAGCTTTTGAGGTAATTGCTTGATGCTTGGGGACCCACACCTTTTTCAGTTTTGCTTTGAGGTGTGTGGGTGTATGCAACACTTGAGATGGATGTTTCTTTGATTCTTGACTTTTGTATCCACAGGCACGAGGACCTTTAGGATTTTTGACTTTATAGGTAGAGGCATCCAAATTTTTGTGGTTGAATTCCCTTGGGATGGTGTAAGTGGAGTTGGTGGAAGCTCTTTGTTTAGACAACATGTGCATTTGTTGGCCATGGTTGGGATTTTTAGATGATTTATGAATGGATGTACAAGGTGTTCTAAGAAGTGATGGTAAAATGCATGGAGGGATGTTAGGAGTTGGAAGTAGCGGAGGTAGATTGGATGGCGGAAGGTGTATGGTCACATGCTTTTGGGACGTATATGATAAGAGAGGTGGAATGGCAACATATGTTTTGGGAATATGATAGGATTTGCGATGGACAGTGGTGGATTTAGAAGGCATGGACGAAGTACCAACATCTTGAGATTGTTCACCTTGGGGTGTGTATCCAAGGCCATAAGAGGGAGGAGGGACACTGACATGGAGAGGCTCCAAAATGCCTTGTTCATGAAGTCCTAAGCCTTTACCTTGATAGTTCATATTTTGGAGTATGCGGTGGACAATGGGATTAAGGGTGCTTTGGATACTAGATGTGAGCTCTTTATTAGATGGGGAAGGTGAAGTGGTAGATAATGGTTGGTGTTCTCCTAAGGAAGAACATTCATGCATGAAGGTAGTGAGACCAAGGGGATAGGATAACGGATTTACAACATGGTCGATAATGGATGGAGGAGGATCGTTAGGATCTTGATTATCATTATGCTCATTAAGAGCCAAGTTATTGGTTTGATCATCTATGTGCACTTGGGAGGCATGTGTCTCATCAAGGGAAGTGGAAGTTGTCGGATCATAGATAGGACTAGGTGGAGAATGGATAGATGGGTTGATAAGCTCGTGACCATGGAATGAATAAAGTTGGCTAAGAGGATCAGCATGGCCTGCTTGATCATAGGTAGGATTAAGTGTGATGGGATCAATGTGTTCGTGTATAGGTTCTTCATCAACGATAATATCTTGATCATAGAATAGATATAGGTTATGGATGGGTCAGATCTAGATTTATTTCTCAGGTGTGGGTATACGATCAAGTTGCTCATGGATAGCTTCTTCATAGGTAATATCTTGATCACGGAAAAGATAAATATTATGGATGGGTGGGATGGGGGTACTTTGATCTTGATTTAGACAGAGGGTTGATGTTTCCACATGCTTGGAGGTGTACTCTTGACATAGCTCTTGATTTTCTTGAATGGAAGTGGAGGTAAAGGACTCTTGGATAGGCTCTTGGTCAACAACATGAAGGTTCAATGGATCTTGACTTGGACTCATGAGGGGAAACTCTTTAATAAGCATGACGGGTTGTGGATTACATGATGGGGTTGGAGGAATGGACATGTTATTGGAAGGATCTTTGGTAAGGTCAAGGACCAGATTTTGGGGACATGGTTGACTCTCTGCTAGTAGCCCTTCGATCACATCCTTCGTAGGTGTATGGATAGATGAATGAGGCAAAGGATGGAGAATAATGGTAGATGGTTTAGGCCCCCTGGTGAAGATTGCTTGTGCTAGAAGGGGATGAATTTGGATGAGCAGATTTTGTTTTCTCCATAGCGTTTCTTTTGCTATTATATTTTGGACAAAGTCTTTGGAGAAGATTGTTCAAGGATTCTTTGGTTGGTGGATTAGAGCTTAGGGAACTTGATGGCAGTGTTGGTGTGGAACTGGTATGCTTTGGGATATGTATTCTAGGGGATGGTGAGGGAGGACTAGTAGATGGATTGGTACATGATTTCCAACTTGAGGTGGTGCTTCCCATGTCAAGAATATCATTAAGATGGGTAAAGAATGATCGATCTTGGTGTGAGGCATAACTAGTACTGGCATGCTCATGCTGAGAGAGATTTGGTACATGTGGATAATCTATAACCCTATATTTGTCAAACCTGGGCTCATCCAAACTAGAAGAGGAAGGTATTTTGGCCAAGCTTTTATCAGATGGATTGGAAGATTCAGTTTGTAAGATTGCTAGTTGTTGTTGTATGGCTTGGAGTTTTTAAGCAAATGCTTCTAATTGGTTTGTCATCTCCATAAAAACTGACACAAGACCAAAATGAGTATCCAGAAAGGTGGAAAAATTTCTCTCAAAAGATGTGGAAAAGCTCACTATTTTGCATGCGCAGAATTGGATGTAGTGAAATGGAGGGTATATGCGTAGGAAGTCAGAACAGATGCGCAGCACTAGTAAATGGCAAATGCATAGTAATAGATGATAGATGTGCAGCCAGTCGATACAAATGCATAGCTTCAAAGGGTAAATGTGCAGCTCTAGTTTTTGGACTATTTTTTTAGTTTTCTTGGCATGTTTTTCAATATTTTTGGTTTGGCTGAAAGTTTTTGCGGTTGAATTCCCTTGGGATGGTGGAAGTGGAGTTGGTGGAAGCTCTTTGTTTAGACATGTGCTTTTGTTGGCCATGGTTGGGATTTTTAGATGATTTATGGATGGATGTACAAGGTGTTGGAAGAAGTGATGGTAAAATGCATGAATATCAATGACATCAAAGAAATCCAATAAACTCAATGGAAATTGAAAATAACAAAGCTTTAAAACAAAAGAACAAACCTTGAAACCTTGTTACCTTACGACTTCCATTGTTCACCTAATCTCAATTGATCTTTATGTGATGAATGAAGCCTTCAGGAACTCACTTCCTTGCTTTGTTCTTCAAGATGACGACAGAGAGATGGCTAGGATACTTCTTGTAGTGAAGATGAACTTCAATACAATAAAAATGGTGGATATAAGCTATGAGATGGTCTGGGTGCCAAAGGCGCGCTATGGATTTTGTAGAGTAAGCTTACTTGAAAGCATGTATGATTGAAATGGAAGAAGAGGGTTCAATTTATAGATTTGAAATAGAGAAGATCAATGGTGTTGAAGAAATAAGAAGATCAAGGGTGGAGAAGATTTGAGCAAATGTGCACAAATAGAAAGAAGACAAGTGTCAAAGAAAAGTTGTTTTTTTTGAGTTAATTGCTTTCATGACAAAGATAAGATTTGCTTTCACAAATTAGAATGATTTATTCTAATTTAAGAGTTGTTTGATAAAAACAACGCTGTTTTAAATCAATTAACTCAACTTTTGCTTTTGCATGACAAGGAAGATTTATTTTTAGAAGATTTTAGAAGATAAGAAAGCAAATTAAATAAATAAATTTATTTAATTGTTTGTGCAAGATAGAAGAATAAATAAAATATTTTATTATATTTTATTTTTAAAGATTGAGAGGATTTAAATAAATTTGATTGATTTATTTAAATTTGAAGGAATACATGACTTAATTAAATAATTTAGAATTATTTAATTATTTGGAAGAATTAAATTAAATAAAGGATTTTATTTAATTTTGAATTTAGAAGAGGTAATTAAATATTTTGATATTTAATTAACTTAGAAGAATATGAATCGAATAAATCAATTTGTTTATGTATTTATTGATAGAGGAATGTAGACTTAAATAAATACTAAGAATATTTATTTAGGCAGAGTCGTGTCTTTTTTAGGTGTATACACACATCATCTTCAAACTCCTAATGGTTTAGCGGCTATAGGTGTCAAAAAATGAAAATTTAGTTCAAAATGTTGATTTCAATGTCAAGTTTGGCCAAAAAGTGTAACCCATTATTGTGGGATGACCCTCCAAGGACATTTTCTCATGTTTGACATTTTCAAGCTTGGAGGCCTGGGGAGATTATTGGATGGACCCCAAATCATGTTAAGTCAAATTTTATATTAAGCCCACATTCAAGATCTTAAAGCCATGAATTCATAGACCATAGTGGACCTAGACTCATTTGATCAATCAAATTGTATCTACTTCCTCTCTTCCAAGGAACTTACAAATTGCCTAGAGGACCAAGAAAACTTGACAAAGCTTGCCATGTGTCTACTTTGAATCCCTTGGGTCATAATACATATCACTATCAAGCAACCAAACCTGATCCACTTGAAAATGTAGGACCCATGGACTTCAAATTGATATTTTAGTCTTCAAACATGCCCGATCTTACTACATATTGACAAATTACTTTAGGATCTACATGACCCACATCTTGTGCTACTTGTTCTAGTTACTCGTGGTGCTTTCCATTGGGTCCCACTCAATATGACATGGGCTTTGACAATCCATAAGTCCTAAGGTCTTACACTTGACAGAGAGTTGATAGATAGTGGAGGCATTGATCGCTAGGGTTTGTTGTAACACATACTCTTTAAATCTATAAATCTCACTTGGCCTATCACTTGAAAGAGCATCTATTGATATTGGAGACATTGATCCTTGGGGACTTCCATTCATTGTAAACTTGTAGGTCCATTGTTTGGTAATTCTAAGTATCTTTTTGAGCTTCAACTACCAATGATACACCACTATGCAAGATAGTGTACATGTCTTCGTTTGGAGGGAGGAGGAAGATCATCTACGTGTAATATAATCTAAAACTACTTGACAATTTAATCAACTGTGTACTCCATCCTTGGCACTATGCACTATGTAAAATGACTTCCATTATCATAGAAAATGTCTATGCATTTCTTTCTAATTTTTGAATTAACTAACAATTGCACTCATTGCAAATACCTGTTGGTCTAGTGTAGAGTATTTTCCCTACAAACTTATAAGATCTAGTCAACCTTGTTTAAGTTGCTTTCTTGCATCTAACATTTTCAAGCTTGGAGGTCTAGAGATTATTGGATGGACCTCAAAGCATCTAAGGTCAAAGATTATATTAATTCTACATCTAAGATCTTAAAGTGATGAATTTGTAGACCATAGCATGCTCAGACTCATTAGATCAATCAGATTATATCCTCTTCCTTGCTTTTGGGGAACTCACAAATTGGTTGGAGGACCAATAAAATTTGACATATCTTGCCATGTGTCTACTCTTAAATCCATCGAGATATAATTCATGTCACTACCATGCCACATGTCAAACTCAGATATTTTAATCATGTCATTAAAGGAAATTGATTTTAAATGGTATGCACAATAGTTTACTTTATGTTGTTTTTTGTTTTGTTTAGTTCATGTGTTCTTTTCAAATCTTGTGAATTTTGGATTTATTGTGTTCTAGGGATGTTTGAATGCATGTGTAGATAGTAGAATATATCTTGAATATATATTCCAAGGTGTGTTTTATTTATTCTAAATTTTTCACATTTCATCGCAAGAATCGGCTTTTCATGCTAGTGGATTAAATCCTCATGGGCCTATTTTGTTGAAATTTGTTATTCTTTCATTGTGTGGAGTGAGCTTTTGCTGGCCTAATCTCCTATGGGTCACCTTTTTAGACCTCAAACTCATCTAAGTGTAGGCAGTCCAAGATTCTTGTCCCAAACTTATCTAGATCTACAAAGTCTATAAAGGAATGACCATAAACTAGGGAATTTTAACAGTCATACACTAAGGATTAAATATGTATCATCCAATGATGTAGTTATAATGGATTCTTCATCTCAATGCTTTCTACCAATGTATATCCTTTGTATACTTTTGTCCTCAATCATACAAAAGGGAATTATATATTTCTAGTGGACTGTAACTAATATTAAGTAAAAAATTGGCATTTTGAATATAAATGGTAATAATAATTTAGTGCTTCATTATGGTTTGGTCTAGTGTTGTAGGAACCTTGAAGAGCAATTAATCACCTATGTTTCAAAAGTATAACTAGTGGTTTAGGCCATTCTTCTAATCTCTAGGTGGTGTTTATTGTTCTCTTCTAGTGTTATGCTCTTGTTCATGGATCCTACTATTTATCTTGTTAGTTGTTTAAGTTGTTTGTCCTAATTCCTGCTTTGGGGTCTACTATCCTTTTTGCCTTTGATCTTTTTGTAAGGGTGGGGACCCTTGTTATCCCCTTTAATATTATAAAAAAATCCTAATGAGTGGAAGAATAGATTGCATGAATAATACCAATGTGCTAGAGATTAATAAAATATATTCAAATATGCTAGAAGTTCATATCAAATAAATAACATATGAATACGACTCAAATCTACTATTACAATATGTTGCTACTCCAAATACAAATGATTTCTAGAAAATGTTTGTCTCAAAAAATACACGCTAGCTAACAATAGATAGCTGAGGTCTTGTGCTACCATACTTATTCAAATGATTGTAACAATAAGTTGGCATTTAAAATTTATAGATTGTTGGATTTGCACATATGGATACCTATTAGGGTTATTCTAGTGAGCTTATTAGCATAGAGATCATTCTTTGTAACATCCTTAAATCTTTAGGGAATGAAGAGTAGGCATGAGGCAAGCTCTATCAAGTTTTATTGGTCCTTTGGCCACTTTGTGATATCTCCAAACACGAGGAAGCAAATACAAACCATTCGATTAAATGAGTCTACTTTCACTATGGTCTATGAATTCATGGTTTTGAGATCTTGATCATGGACTAAATTTAAACTTTAACCTAAAATGCTTCTAAGTCCATCTAATAGTCTCCTTGAACCTTTAGGATTGACAATGCCAAGCACAAGAAGCCTGCAACTTAATCAAGTTTGACCAGGGATTTTTTTAGTGGCGAATCTTCGCCAATTGGTGAATAGTTTATATTTGCCAATTGCGATTTGGCAAATACATCACAACCGACGGGGGGCCAATTCACCCAGATTTTTCAAATTTTTGGTCAAATGCATTTCAATTTGCCACCAATTTATTTATGAGGCATTTATAATTATTATTTTTGCCGTAGTATTCTATGCAGTTCTAATGGTGATTCGCTTGGAATTTCAAAGGCATGTTTTAATTCACCCGCATATTCACCAATAGCATTAAATGATTCACCGTATACAAGGACCAATTTCACCATTAGTGTATGAAATTCCTACTTATATTATGGAATAGGGGTCTGTATTTTATTTATATTCATTGATTTTCATTTTAATCTAACGGTTGTAATTAAATTTTGTAGGCCATTTAAGCATGTGCCTTTTTAAAGGCATGTTGAGCCTGAAATTGCTTTTGGGTTGTGGGATTAGGATAGCCCGAAATTGCTTTTAGGTCGTGGGATTAATCCTAATCCCATGACCCAAAAGTAATTTTGGGCTCAACATGCCTTTAAAAAGGCACATGCTTAAATGAGCCTGGAATTACTTTTGGGCGATGGGATTAGATCCGTAGAATTTATTTTTGTTTTTAAAGTTTGATTTTTAAAAATAATTAATTTTTATGTGTTCCAATGCCTTCACAATAATGGATTTGTGCTATCCCCAGACCCCACGAGGGGGCTCTGCTCTCTCGACCCCCACAAGGGGCGTTGCCCCTTGACCCTGTCAGTGGTTGTTGCCCTCGAGCCTCTGTTTTAGAATTATAAAAATAAAAAAAATATATGGGGGGACTGCACTGACCCACTATGTAAAATTTTAAAGGAAGGATTTTCCATTGTAATTAATTTTTTTTTGTCTATCATTCACTATGATTCACCAAGATTTTTTTAAAATTTCTAATAATGTGCATAGATTTGCCAGAAAAATTAATATTTTTTTCAAAAAAAGGAAAGATTCACCAAGAAAATTATGGCACTTAGCTAGGATTCACTAGGATTTTATAGCTTTTTAAGGGCGGGTTCCTTAAAGTTATCCCTGAGTTTGACTGGATCTTTCAAAATTGGCAAAATCTTTTTTCTGTTATTAGTCTTCTCCTTCTAAAAAACAACACTACTTGGAAATATCTATCGGCATGCCCATTACACATTTTTGTGCAATTGCTAGTTTATTTTTTAAGGTTTCATTGGTCGTTGGCCTCAAACCCCTCCCTACAAGCCACAAGCTCTTAGAGGCCCATTGGCCCTTGGGAGTCCACACGAACCTAAAGCCCCATGTCCCCATTTGGGGATGCTTTCAACCACCCACTCATTGGACCTTAGGGTCCTTGCTACTGCCAACCATCCAACCCTTAACCTCCACTACGATCACCATTAGTATTGTTGCTTACATTTGTAGCTCCCCCTTTGGCGCTCGGCTCTCTTCCTACTAGCCTTGCTGCAGCACCCACAAACCTCTCTTCCTTGTAAAAACCTACAAAGAAAATCAATCTCATACCCTTTGCTTTTTCCTTTTAAATTTTTAATACTAGCACTTGCACCCATACAAGGTTCAAGGAATATGCCAATATGAACAATTGACGAGTCTAGAAAATTCTCTGACATGATTTTTTTAATGGCGTGAGATGATTCCGAGCACTGTAATGCTCAATTCCGAGCACTATAATGCTCACATATAAAAGCCTATCGGCTAATTAGTTTTTTTTAAGTTTCTTAATATAATTTTTATAAGTTGTTTAATATAATTTTTTTTAAATTAAGTCTTTTAATTTAAAATTTTAATATAATTTTTTAATTAAAACTTTCAATTAAGTTTAAAATTAAAAATATGTTTTTTTATTTTTTAAATTTCCTTTAATAAGTTTTTTTAACTTCAATCAAGTTTTTATATTTCATATCCATTTTAATTTTTTTTTTTTTTTTAAATTTGCCTTTCATTAGGTAATTAAAAAAAAATTGTTGTTTGTTTATCTAAATTAGGCAATTTTTTTATTTTATTTTTTTGCATTATCTAATTAGGTAGTTTTAATTTTTTTTAAGCATCTAATCATATTTCAATTCGTTTAATTAATTTCTTTGAATAGGGATTAAATTTTTTATTAAGGGTGTAAATTTTTAATTTTGGTGTAACTTTCTTAAAAAAATTATTATTTCAAAATATTTAAGTGTTTTTCTATGCATTGGTCTATCTAAAATAATAAAAGTAATTCATTTTATTTTTTGATAATCCATGTGACAAGTGTTTACCCATGTGGCTTCTTCAAATTCTAATATACTTATGTGACACTAAGCAATTTGTAACTCAAGTTGTGAGAAATTTTCGTTCTCTTTCTAGCTAGGACTTGATTTTATACACTTTCTCATATTATTCTAATTTATGTTTTATATTCAAAATAATTCTAGAGCTTCCTTCTTGATTCTTCTATGTTGTTTTTGCTAAAGGGATTCAGGAATTTTATTGTGCCAAAATGACAAATTGCCTTGTATTATTCCATCTAAATTTGTATGCACAAGATGCATGTGTAGTAAGTTGTATAGGGAGCCCTTTTTACAAGGATAAGCATGGAGGGCACATCATAGTTGCACCTCGTAGCTACCTCTTGCGACCCATGGAAAATAATTCCATCCAATAATGTTGGTATGCACTTATTTATTTATTTCTTGATGATTATTCAAGAACTTAGATCTATTTTCTTAAAAAGAAGGATCAAGTTCTTGAAACTTTTCTTAAGTTTCATTCTTTTGTTGAAGGCAATCTGGTTTTTTCAAAACATCCTTAGGATTGATATTGGTCAAGAATGTGTGCATAATACATTTAATAGTTATTTAAAGTCCTTTGGAATTATACATGAGCTAACCATTCCCTTTACAATTCAACAAATAGCATAGCAGAAAGGAAACCTAGAACTAATATTGATATGTCCTTATGTTTGCCTTATAGATTTTTGGGCTAAAGCCATGTTTTGTGCTACCTATATTTTAATAGCACTCCTACCCAAGACTTAAAGGATATCTTAACTAGAATGGATCAATCTAATGTTAGCTAATCTACTTTTTCTTTTTTGCTTTAATGTCTCAAATTTGGATTCAAATGATCCACAATATTATGATACATGCAATATGAATATATCTCCTTCATTGCAAATTGTAATTGTTTTTCTCTAGTTATATTGATTCAAGATTTAGACGATGATCCTAATAATGGGAGATCCACTTGTGTTTATTGTTTCTTTGTTGAATCAGGTACAACATCTTGGAATAACCAAAACCAACAATCCACTTCTCTTGGCTCTACAAGAGCTCAATATACAGGTTGTCTAATTGCATCTAAACAAGCACTATGGTTAAGAAGATTGTTTGAAGCCTTGGATCTGTCTCAAAAGGATCCTAGGCTTCTCTTCAAGCTTCTTTGTCAAGACATATTTTATTCATCATTGTAAAAATCAAGGCTTTCATCCCATTGATGTATATGTTGTAATCATCTCATTGATGGATTTGATGTAATCTCCCCAAGTAAAGCTTAAGGGGGATGTTAGAATGTTAATCTTTACCTGGTAAAGGTTATTTAAATTTACTTTAGTAAAGGTTATTAATTTATTTTCATTTTATAAATACTTGTATTTATAATAGAAAGTATTTTTGTCTTATTGTCACATGTGTGAGGATGACTCACGTTCGTATTCCTCTTGGAGGAATATTTAAACTTTAGCCTCCTCCTTATGAGGATTGTGACACTTTGTACACACACATTATGAAATGTGACATGCATAGACTATGGGAGTTACATTCAACTCCTCTCTCTCACATCTATTTATTCAAGGTGCTTCTCTTCTTCTTACATGTGAAGTGTGTTGAAGCTCTCTCTCTCTCTTTGCAATGTAATTCTTAGGCTTATGCCTCTTTCATAATAATGGTTTTTTTTTGTTTTTCCCCCTTACAAATTCTTGGTCTCCTTGCCAAATCTTGGTGCATGCTTTTGGTTATGGTTCTTGGATGGTAACTTATTTACTTCAAACAATGCTCCTTAGTTAGTACGTTCCTTATTATTTTATTTTTTCTTTATATTGCTTCATATTTTTTGTTGTTTTGAATAGTTCTCTTTATTGTTGTGTTTATTGTGAGCTTTCTTGTGTCCATCACACCATTGTTGGCACCTTGAGAGCTCCATCTCTTCTCTATCCTCATTTACACACACTAGGGTATTTCTCTCTCTAGACCAAACATTTAATACTCATAAATTCATTTATATTGCTATTCTCATCTCCTAGTTGCACATAGAACTTTAAGATAACACTATCTCCAACATTCCTCATTTCATTGGCTACCCATGGAGGTTGAAAGATCAAAAAGGGGGCTTGAACATTTGTGGAAAGCTCTTAAGTAGCCTCAACATTCTCCTTTATCCTAGAATAGGTATCTAGAGTCCCTCAAACACACAAAGGTCTTATTTCCTTCCTCTCTATTTTTCTTTCAAAATTTTGTTTAAAACAGTTTCTTGAAGTGAATTTATTTATTGTTGATGTTTCTAGTTATTCTTGGTACTTTATTTTTTATGCCCTTGCTTTCTTGTGTGTAGATCAAAATAAATTCTAAAAAGAAACTTGAGTTTTCCATCATCCCTAGACAACAACATACATATAGTATGACAATGTGTAGGTTGGATGATAGCACAACATGCATATAGGATGACAACGTGTAGGTTAGATGATAGTGCAACATGCTAGCATCCCAACCAGTGAGCTACACAAACTAATTTCTAGGTTCTCTGTGGTATGTGAATCCCTTTTCTAGTGCTCATTTTTAGTTCTTCTATTTTAGTTTTCATTCCTAGCTCCATATTCTTGCTTAAATAGCAAAGTTTAAATAGGCAAGAATATTTTAGATAAGGATAAAAATAGTTAAGTGTCTCAAGCATTAAAAAAAATATACATAAAAATATTTTAATTCATTAGTCTTATCTTGTAAAGTAGATTAGTTGAAATTTCATTTGAACACAAAAACTAAAACAATCAACTTTTCATGTTTACATTTTGGAGACCTTACTAGATTATAATGTTCACCTTCCTTCACCATCATTCTTCAATTTTATCTTGTTTGATCAAAACACTTTTCATTCATCTATTTTATAAGCTTCACCACATAGTACCTCTTCTCTTCTCAACTTGTCCATAGAAGCTTTCATAATTGCTTAAAAATGAATTCTTCTCATAATTCTACTACTCCTATTGATATTTATAGATATCTTTATTACCATACAACCACCACTCTCCTCACTTTTCCTACTTCTCCCACTATTGAATTTCATGATCTCAAGGGAGGCTTTGATCATGGATCTAAGGAAGTAGTCTATCATATCGATAGGCACTTAGAGGTATATCAAAACTATCTTTCTATTGATGAAAGCCCCACCAACAATTTCTTGTTCTATGGCTATTTCCTAGCATTTTGCCACTTGTTAATTTTCACCTATCGGTGGTAATGCTTCAAGAATCTTACAAACGGCTCATTGGACTCTTCCTCTTCCCTCCTTTCCCTCTTTTTGAATCAATCTTTTATTGTTACAATCTCTCATGGCTCTCTCTTGCAATTTGTTGCACCGTACAGCTTTCTACAACTTGCTTTGATGCTCTTCTTTCAACTCCTTTACTCTCTTTGGATTTTTCAATCCCCCTTTTATGTAATTTTGTTCTTGTTTATTATTATTGCAAGATTTTATATTGGTTGTGCCCTTGGGCACCTTGGGATTCTCACATCCCTTCTATTTTATTTTATTGTAGTTTACACTATTTGCACAAACATAGCTCTTACCATTCCCATAAACATTTGGGATAGGAGTATTCACACACATTTTTATTTATCTATATAGGTTGAAGAAGAGGATTTGAACACATGAGAGTTTGTTTCTCTTTTCTCTTATTTCTCATTCATTTCTTCATGTTGAATGCTTTATTTGAGTGATTTATGGTTGAATATTATTTTTGGGAAGTTATCTTATTTCTAGGTGTAATCTAGATGTTGTTATAGATATATGTAAGACCATACAATACAAATTTATTGATTTTGCTGCTATTTGGAAGATAGCGTTGTGCGAAGACATCCTCAGGACGCACTAGCATCTGAGGCTAAGGCTTTTCTATTCTAGTTCTAGGTTCTCTCTATTCTACTTCTTGTTTTGCTATCAATTTCTTAAAATTGTTTCTTAATTTCTAGATATTTCTAGTTTTTTGTTTATTCCTAGACCTCTTTCCTATTGAATTACCATATTTGTAGGTATAGAACCCAATCAAATCTAACTGGGTTAACTTGTTCTTCCTAGTTGGATAGAAATAGATTAATCTTCCTAGAGTTTGGTTAGGTTTTGAATGTAATTGGATAGAATTAGATTCTAGCTAGATTAGATTAGACTTTCAATTTTATCACCATTACATTTTGGTGAACCCAACTCTCTTACTTCTATCTCCTTTTTCATTCAATTTTTCTTCGAAAATTAGATTCAAAAATTATTTGTTTCCTAGATTTGTCAATACCTTTCTTAAATTTCTCCTTCTATTTTTCTAAATTAGAATGTTCTCTTCTTTTCTAACATCACTTTCCAAATTTTCGCAAAAAGTTAGTGAGAATGATGTTCCATTTCATGCATGTGATGGTGGCTTAACTCTTTCTATGTCACTCTATTATTTAGATCCCTCTCTTGAAATTCCTCCTCTTTGTGAGGATATTTTGGCGCAAGAGGATGATATCATTGGCACTTTTATTGATATTACTCTACTCTCTCTTCATTCCAATGCTCTTCCTTCTAGAGATGAATCATTAGTGAATGAAGAGTCTCACCTCACATTGGATCCCCCACAAATAGATGTTGAGCATCCTTCTTCTATTTCTTCTCCTACATTATATCTTTCTCAAGATGATGATAATGTTAATTCAATCATTTTTAATCAACATATGCCATCTGCTAAGGGGATGCTGGATAAGTGCATTAACATTCAAAATATTTCTTCTACTCCTAAAATCATTCTGCATAGGGTACCTGATCTACCCCAACTCTCTCATCGTGTGATCACTATTTGAGGTATTCCTGAAAATCCTCAACCTTCGAATCACCTTGTAGAAATTGTAAAGTCTATAACTTTGAATGTTTATGGGGCTCTTCATTACCATGAAGTAGCCCACACGTATAATATGATGTGAAACAAATAGGTTACTCATGTCCCTGTTTCCCTACCTCCTCAACATCCTATTCTTCCTACAACTCCTCATCTTACTCAAAAGACTATCGGAGAGTATAATCTTGTTGAGAAGATCTGTGCTACTCTTGCCAAAGTCTCTCTTTGGGAGCTCATACAAATTCACAAACATATCATGACATGCTGCAGGAAGCTTTAAAAAAGATACCAGTAACATCTTCTATTGAGATGAATGATGTATCTTCCTTGATTGCATATCTACAAATTCTACAGATATAACATTCCAACAATATGAGTTACCATCTTTGGAAGTTAAGAAGCAAAATCACCCTCTACTCATTATTGTTAGAATTAATAATTTTAGAGTAAAATGTACCCTTATTGACAATGGTTCATGTCTCAATGTTTGTGGGATAGACCTGTTGAACTGTATTAATATCAATACGTCTTTGATCTCCCTAGTATTCTTTCCATCTGTGGTTTTGATAATGTTTCTAGACAAACACTAGGAACGATCACACTTTTGATTGACTTGGGCCCAATCACTTTTCCTACCCTCATTTGTTGGGAATTAAGGTGTCTTAACCTTTGCAAGTTCCTAGTGTTGTATCTGTTTATTCAACACTATGTTGTAGGATCCCATAAGTTGGCACCTTGTAAATTTTGATGACTTTGTTAGTCGCGGTTTCCCTCCAAAATAATTAATGGGGGAGTGCAGGGGGAGAGCCCCTCCTGCAAGGCCTAGGGGCTTATCCCCCCAGTAAGGGCCTGGGGGCAGAGTCTAGGGTAGGGGTCTAGGGGCAACACCCTTAATGGGGGGTTGTTGGGGGAAGCACCTTCGACCGGGGAATCAGGGGCAGCGCCCCTAAAGCAAAAAATGCCCTATATTTAATAAAGGCATTGACAACTATTTTATTATTGGCTGACATGGATAAACTAACATTGGATAACTACTAAAGAGGCTTGATAAATAAGTGGCCGAAGAATGTGAAAGGTCATGAGATGCGAATGAGAATCGACATTGTGTACTCCTGAAAGAGCTTGCATTGCAAGTGTGTTGTAATCATATTTTGATTTGATAATACATTGTGTAGGTTTTGGAGTGTGGGGTTTTTTACCTGAAAGGGTTTTCCCCACATATATCTTGTGTTGTGAATCTTTTATTTGCATTTCAATGTTGTTATTACCTTTATGATAATGTGCATCTTAATCTATAACTATAAAAGTTAAAATTTGCATAAATATTTCCTCATTAGATCAGTGTAGGAAGTGTTTCCACATACCTTGCTTCCTTTCATCATTCATGTCATGTCTGCAATGTTATCTTACAATATCCTCCTTGGTAGACCATGGATCCATGCTATGGGTGTGGTCCTGTCTACCTTGCATAGTTCAATAAAATTCATCTTTGAAAACAAGACTTATATGGTTAAAGTTGATCTGGATCCTATGCAGTGTTGTCAGCATACAGATTTTGTGACTTAGCCTCATACTTCTCCTACTCTCTAGAACCTCATTCCTTCTTCTTCTATTAAAGATGATTCCCCATCCTCAACTTCTACTCAAGAAGTTGACAAGGGTGTTGATTCATCCCTAAATGCATGGATTGGTGATGATTGGGGCTCCTTAGACTTCACCCCCATGGGTCTAGTGAATATAAGATTGACTCTTATCACCCTAAAAATCCTACATTTGTCACACCCCAAATTTTGACTATACTTTTTACTTGCTCATAATTAGTAATTAATTATGCATGATTTATGATTTGATGTTTAGTGTAAATGTCAGGGGAAATCAATGATTTCATGAGTTTATGTTTATATTATTAGAATTGACATATGCTTATATGTTGTCAAAATGTTATAATTTCATAAGGATTATGAATTGATTAATGATACACTAATCACTATTGGTGATTGCAAGTTGTATTCAGGCAACAGGTTTCCACTCTCGCTAAGAAAAAGAGGGAGAGTATTATCTGAGAGAAGTGGATAGACATTGGAAAATAACAGTTGTTTCCATCTTAGTCACGTGCTTGCACAAATTAGGGAACCCTTGTTGAGTTGGGTAAGGGCTACTCGACTTATTTGGTCTAATTTGATTCCTATTTGATAGTTGTTGATTTATGTTTAGGAAATATTGACTGTCGACAAGGATTAGTCGATAGTCATTAGTTCTTGTGTGTTTGAATATGGATATACTCAAAAGAGAGTAAATATATATATGATAGTGGTTTAACTATCTTGTTTTGGTAATTTCTGGTCGAAATACCATTATGTTATCCTATTAACATGTTTTTGATGTATATACAAGATTGTGAGGGGGAGAATACCTCAACTCCGTTCACACATCTTGTAGAATGACTAATAACAATGTTAGTACAAACATCATATATGCAAACATTACGATGATATATGGTTATATATTTAATTTATAATAATGTGAGCTCTTAAGAGAACGTGGTATCCTTGCATTTGAATGCAAACCACTTTCCTTAAGATGGGGGGCTCAACTTTTTACAGCATGATGATATGGAGAGTGGAGAAGCTTTGAAGTCAGTTGGGGAGTGGTTCTTAAAACCATTATCTCCACTAGTTCTAGAAACCTTCATGGGATCCTTATTAGGCATATTCTCTGTCTTATACTACATGGGTTGTAGACAAGTGGGGTTAAGCCTTTTCGAAAGGAGGATTTTGTCGATGAGTATGGAGCAAAAATGTAGTGATTAACTCAAATCTCCCTTAGCTCTTGTGGATTTTTGTTTTAAAAACCTCCACGTTTGTCAAGTGAGAGAGTGGTCTTAAAGACCAACTGCCCCACTTCTTGCATGCTAGTAAAACTTGTTAAAAAGGCAAAGATTTTGCCTATCTTTCTGTGGCTTAGTGGAAATGATAAAGCCTTTAATAAGGCCATATTAGCGGGCAAGATGGAAGGCGATCAGGTTTTTAGATAATTATCTTTTGGAAAACCATGTGGAGGTGCACAATCTTTTGTTGGCAGGTATCAAGCAACAAGAACAATTAGGTAGTTAGATGTGAGAAAATAGTGCTCGCGAAGAGTGGGGGCATGTTGGTAAAATAGTTTCTAAACTCGTCGGTTATGGATATCGACATATTATTTAAACCTCTATGGGTGCCAGCCTGCGAGGGATGGAAAAATGAAATAGTAGATCAATACGTAAAGACTACTTTGAGGAGAAAAGATAATAGGTTGCAGTATGCAAAGGTTAGAACTCCATGTAGATTTGAAGTCAAATTGTGCAGTCAATGAGATTATTGTCGGCCTTAGAGGTAAGGCTATTACACAAAATGTAGTATATTATTCTTTATGCATAGGCATTGTATAATATAATTTGTTTATATAGAGATACTCTACTGATGTATAAATAGATTGGTTTAGCAAAATGGCAAACTAGGAGATTTTACTGTATGTCATGACAGTAGTATCATTAAAAGCTTGATAAAGAACAACAACTTTGAACCTTGAGTCTATTGACTTATTTGATGATCTCTGACCGAGTAAGTCATTCAAGCAAGATATTAAGGCCACCATTTGTAACCTTGAATCCTTAGAAGTATGTCGATTATATCGAATATGATTGTCAAGCAATCTATGAACAGAAGAATCCATTAGCTTGTTGACAACATTGGATGCCAATAAGGGATTCAAATTAGAGTTTTGTAAATTGTTCTTTTAAACAAAGTCTCACCTTTTTCATATTAGGGAAGGCATCCTTAAAATAGATGATTAGAAAGGTTATTTTCCCTACTTCTTTAAAATTATTGAGCACATAGTGATACGTGAGTAAATTTAGTTCTTTGATAGACTTAATATTTTAGAATAACGAAGGGTGTCCATTTCTTATGATGTATACATGAGTTTGAATCTAAAGTTGTGGTTCTAGTTATTCAATTATATCGAATATACAAGGATATTGATTTTATTGTAAGAATCTATAAACCAAAATATTATATCATAATGTTCTTTAAGAACGTTTATGTATGAAGTATTACTTCATATATTACATTTATACCTATTATGAGTTTGGAGATCCAAAGTAATCAAGAGATATTATCACTACGATATTGTAGTAACCATGTTACAGCATGGAAATAGAAGTCCGTAAGTGAAATAGAGTTCTTTTGTTATGTTGGAATACAAATCCAAAGGAATGGGTGAACCGATAATGTGGAAAACCTAGATAACCTTTTTATTTAGCAATTAATGCTTATGTTATTTTATCTTGAGAAAGAGTATACTAGGAGACTTAATTAACTACTCTTATGTTTCAAGATTGAAACTAGAAAACCAACTCAAGGGTATAGGCATACCAGGAGATGGGAAGTTATAGATCTTATTATATGTTCAGTAGAACTTATTTTAGTGCTGTTTGCACAGAAGACAAAGTTAACCTAGTGTTGGGTATTTTTGATAAGATTTATACCAAGTTGGGTATGTTGGGAGATTCGAGACTCAACCCCTCATGATTGTTGTACTCGAGATTGTTGATAAAGGTTTATTGACATATTTTTGAAGGATGAATATACATATGAGTTCGTAACCAGTCAAAATGGAAAGTTAGTAGACTTAAGTAGACCAAGAGGTCGAAAGTATTTTATTATCTTTTATGACTTAAACCTATTAAGGTTGACAGATTGAACTTAGTCAAAAGACTAGTTATGAAAAGTGATAGAATCCATTAAGATATTGTATGGATGAGGATATACCTCATATACTATGTTTATTCACGTTATGGGAAGTGTGAATTCGAACAATGCCAAGTGGTCTAGAGAAGACTAGAGGTATTTGTTCTCATGTTTTGTTATATTATAGCTTTTATTTTTGGAAAACAAGGATGTTCGATATTTCCATGTATTGGGTTAAAGAAGTTAAACCCTAGAATCAACCCAGAAGGGTTTAGGAAACTTAAAAATCTTAAGTTGGATATGACTTTATATATTATGGTTGATAATGAATGGTCGAGAAAACCATAGATCAAGACAAAAAGAGTATAAGTAGTACTTTGATAAATTTAAGTGAATCGATGATAGAGTCAAAACTTGTTATAAAACATAAGAGTATTTACTACTAGAGTCAATGAGTAGAATGACAAGAGATCATTGACCCTAGAAATTGCAATTATGCAAAGAGGGACTCTCTAGAAGGTTAGAATTATCTAAACCTATATATTGCATGTATATCCTAGATTAAGGATTAGTTCTAAGTTAGATTGACTAGGATGGATTACAATACAAACAATTTTATGTATAGAGTTACTAAATGAAGAAAGTCAAACTGTAGGATGAGATAGCTTCCAAGTCAAGTTATAGGTGTGTGAACACATGACTATGTTTATTGAAAACATCTATTTATATAGAAACTTTTGCCAAAGTGATGCATTTGTCTCTGCATGCATTAGTCAGTTCATAATGTCTAGATGGTGTGACCAGTCAAAAAGATCATATTTAGCTAGAAGATTGTCTAGAGTTGAATGGTCGATTGTGTTAGTAAGGCGCATCACTAGGACTCAGATGGAAACTTGTTGATTCCTTATTTCTATACTCTTCATGAAGGGTAGGGCCACAAGCACTCGTATGATGCTCTCCCTCTATAGCAGAAGACTCACCGAGACTTGTGAAGACATATATCAAGACTCTAGATGCAGTGTACTTCATGTATGACTTATGATAGTTAAACTTATGTAAAACTATTCTTTATGCCAAATGCAAATTATTTGTAAATGTAAAGTGAAATGATTTCACTATGATTTTATTTTTGAATATGTTGTAATTTCAAGGTTTAAAATATTCATAAAATATATGCTTTTATTTCATTGTGATTATGCAAATGATATATTTTCAAAAAATATATATATATTCACCCATGTTTATTATGTTATTTTTATTTTCTTAGTAAATTGTTTGTGTAATTCTGAGTGATATGAAAAGGATTGTTACAACATTTAATAAGGATCTGCGTTCTGGTATTAGAGTTGATCCTTATTCTCAGGTGAATTATGCTACTATTTCTTCTCCAACATGTGCATACACAACTCATTTCAACAAGGATGGTGATGTTATTTTTCCTCTTTCCGATTTGGAGACACATTACGGTCTTGGATACTAAATTATTTCTAAACATGGATATAATGGAAATGATCTTGGGCACATGAAACAAGGAGTTAAGGTCCTTGTGGAACCTACACCACACTTAAATTATATACTGCATTTAGGTTATTGTCCTTCTCCTCTATCTACATCCCCTCCTCTATTGTTTGAGGTCTCTATGGCTTCTTCTTCTCAGAAACTAATCCTTTCTCCACAACAAAAAGGGTTGCTTCCTACTGTACCTTCACCTCTTTTATCTAAACAAGAGTGTATTTTGTTAAGGTTTCTCAAGGCTTGCTTGATCACTCTTCCTCCTCCTACGTGTAAAAAGTTCCCACAACACAGTCAACCAACATTTTCTTTCTATGCATATCATCAGGTGCTTAGCCATTCCACCAATGAACGCCAAGCCTTGAAGGACAAAATACACCATCTTCATGACATGGGTGCTCTTACTCTTGCATCTATTAAAGCACCTGTATCTTCTCTAAATGACAAGTGATACTAAGTATGGCCTCTATCTGGTCCATTGTTCTTCCTCTATTTTCTCATGAGGATATTGTGTTGCTACTCACTATGTGGCACCTGTAGTTTTCTTTGTTTTCTCATTGCCATTCATGGTCGTACAATCTCACATACAACCATAATTCATTTTTGGTAACAACACAATATTATTTTTCATGGTCGTCCTCACCCATGTTCTGGGGGGTAGAGACAACTTGTTTTAGGGGTGTGCATTCTTTCTAAGGACATTCCCTCTCATATCTTCCCATTTTCTTTATCTTAAAATATTTGCATTTTATACACGCTAATATTTTAAGGGGGGGCATATATTCTCCTCATATGTGCATCCATACATGCACCTTGCTTTATTTGCACCCCATGAAGTGTTGCATATTAATTCACCCCTATGGTGTTGTTTATTTCATGCTCCCCAAAGAGTTCACCCCCTATGGTGGTCTTTAATGTGCTCCCTGAGGCGTTGTTTGAAATACTCCCTAAGGTGTTGATTTTTTATATGCTCCTTGAGGCATTGGTAGTCTATGAGCCACCTAGCATAATACATGTTGGCCTATGTACTTCATATGACATACCTTTTTACACCCATGGTCACCTAGCAAACATAGCTTGCTAGTCCATGATCCATCAGGGTATTGTGATTTGCATGACCCCTAGCGACAAATCAAGCTAGTGCCTAAGTCATGTACTCTTCTTCATTCATATTGATTGCTTCCTTGTCTATATGTATGTCTTCTCTCCTCGAAGCAATCAATTGACTTGTTATATTATTCTATTCACTTAAGAATTCCTCTATTTATTGATTTTCTTTGTTTTTGTTATATTTTGGGGATGACGCATGGTATCGAGACAACCTTTCACATTGAGGTCTCTTTCACTTTATTGACTTAAAATTTTTCTTTTCTTGTTGTATATGTTTTTTCTCTTCTATGTATACGTTATTTATGTTTATATATATGTTTGTGATGCTTTGACATAGTGGCTTTGCAGATTTACACTCTAACGCTGTTATCTTGTAGGTTTTTTGTTGTATAAAGTATTTGTTTTATAGGTTCTCAACCTAGTGGCTTGATTCCTCTACAAGGAGAGCTTTGCATCCTCTATAGTATCATTTTTGGTGCTATGATGTTATTTTATTTTAGTGTTATCCTTTTACTTTAGCATACATATTCACGTAGCATCATAAGCCTGCTAAAGTAGGGGCTAAATGTAACATCGTAGATTACATACCCTTACAATTTCATGCTATATTTTGGCTTTGCTTTAGTGTCCATTCCTTTAGTTTGTTTGTAGGCTCATTTTAGCCCTTGAATTATCCTTTTTCCCTCCCATGGTGCTTAGAGCTTGTTTTTAGTGTTACCTTTTTGTCAAACCAGTTATCACTTTTGTGTTAGTCATGTGATGTTCTAATGGCTCATAGTTTTTGAGCCCAAACTATCTAGACACTATCGTTTAGCGTAGATGTCCGCATGACACACTAGTGTCTTGTGATTGTTTCTTGTTCAGTGGCTATTTATGAGCATTTCACCACTTGTTATTTTTTGCTTGTCAGTGGTAACACTTCGGGAATCTTAAGAATGACTCATTGGCCTCTTCCTCTTCCCTCCTTTCCCTCTTTTTGAATCAATCTTTTATTGTTACAATATCACTTGGCTCTCTCTTACATTTTCTTGCACCCTACAGCTTTCTACAGCTTGCTTCAACACTCTTCTTTCAGTTCCTTTACTCTCTTTGACTTGTTCAAGTGCCTTTCTAGTTAATATTGTTCTTATTTATTATTGTTGCAATCTTTTCTATTGGTTGTGTCGTTGAGCACCTTGGGATTCTCACATCTATTCTATTTTATTTCATTGTAATTTACACTATTTGCACAAACACAACTCTTATCATTCCCATACACATTTGGGATAGGAGCATTCACACACATTTTTATTTATATATCTATTTGGCTATTGTGGAGGTCAAAAGACCAAAATAGGGGTTTGATTGAGGAAAATCCCCAAATAGCCCCAAACATTTTTCTCATTCCGTGTTGTGAAGGTTGAAGAAGAGGATTCAAATGCACGGGAGTTTGTTTCTCTTTTCTCTTATTTCTCATTCATTTCTTTGTGTTGAATGCTTCATTTGAGTGATTTCTAGTCAAATATTATTTTTGAGAAGTTATCTTATTTCTAGGTGTAATCAGGATGATGTTACAGATATCTGTAAGACCGTAGATTATGGAATTATTGATTTTTGCTACTATCTAGATGACAACGTTGTGAGACAATGTCCTCGAGACATGTTGGTGTTCGAGGCTGAGGCTTCCCTATTCTAATGCCAGGTTCTCCTATTTGTTCTTCTTCCTGTTCTGCTATTAATTTCTTAAAATCATTTCTTACTTTCTAGATATTGCTAGTTTTCTATTTATTCCTAGAGTTCTTTCCTATTGAATTATAATATTTGTAAGTATAGAACCTAATCAGACCTAACTAGGTTAACCTATTATTCCTAGTTGGATAGAAATAGATTAATCTTCCTAGAGGTTGGTTAGGTCTTGAATGTAATTGGATAGAATTGGAATCTAGCTAGATTAGGTTAGACTTTCAATTATATCACCATTATAGGGAGATAGTGGTAGAGAAAGTGACATAAAAGGACATGAGAGTCTCCAAATCATAGGGATATAAATGCCAAGGAAACAAGTGAAAGTGGGATATAAGATGTAATCTATCCAAGATATGATCAACTTAAAGATGAGAAGAGTCTAAGTTTAGGAAAACTAAAATTTTATCAAGGACAAGGGGATGGGTAGAAAACTACTAATAGAAAAACTAATAATCTTGAAATGATGCAAGAAGGGAGGCAAGGAAATGGGAGAAGGCATGGCATAGGATAAGAAAATCTAAGGATGGGATGGAAGGAAAGGTGAAGGCAAGGAAAACTAATAATGAACTTAGAGTAGGTGTTGGGAAAGTTAGGGTAAGTGTTAGGAATACTAAGGTAGGTGTTGTGAAAAGAAGAAAGAGAAGGAAGTGTGTAGGAAAGGTGGAAATAGGTTTTGGTGTAAGCTTGTTTGGAACCACTAATCTACATTATTAACACTACTAGAAATAAATAAATAAAATAAAAGAAAAATGTAATCAAATCACAAAACTTAAGAAGTGTACATAACATATCTTTGTGTCATTCCACTAATTCAATCCAATGAACCATGTGGATCCACTATACTCTTTATGGTATTAAGTATTGCTTCATGGCCAGGCTTGCAAACTTTCCACATGTTTTTATTGAACGGTCTACCCCCATATTTTATCAATTAAACATTCGATGCCACAACATGGTTAGAATAATGAATAATTTTTCTATGTGTATCAAAGTCCTCGAACAACTACACATCAAACTAATTCATTGGATACCTTCTAAGTTTTTAGGAATTAAGGTGTCTCAAGTTTTACAAATTCCTAGCATTGGTATTTATCTAATTATTTAATTTTATGCCTATGTTATATTTTCTTTCTCATCATATTTTGCCATCTAGTGTGACATGGCATGATTAGTTGTCATCATGTTGGTAGGTGACATAAAAGGTGACAAGGATGCATCTATTCCTACATGTGAAAGTAGGCGTCCCGTTTTGTGGTAGAATATTTATGCCATGTGTCAACATCTTGTAATGTGTGTAAGTCAATATTCAATGGCAGATCCCTATGACAAGTTATGACATGTAAGAACTGGATTTTATCACAAGATGGACAAGTGTTGTAAAGCATCTTGCATGGGGAATCTAAGTGTCCAAGTTTGGGATATGACAGGTTGTAATAGAATCATCTATTATTAGTCAGTTATGATAGATTCTCTTACAAATGTAAGTGTTTTCATATACATGATAGATTTTATGACATTGTAAGAGCATTTGTCGTACCTATTTTAGGAAAATTTGGGGCGCTCAAGTAAGGAGGGTTGTAAGAGGTGTAAGGGAATCTTGGAAAAGTG
This sequence comes from Cunninghamia lanceolata, assembly GCA_027924645.1. Lineage (NCBI taxonomy): Eukaryota > Viridiplantae > Streptophyta > Pinopsida > Cupressales > Cupressaceae > Cunninghamia > Cunninghamia lanceolata. The sequence goes on along the minus strand of BSBN01001152.1, from coordinate 14,020,584 downwards.
TCCTAGAAGTCAAAGAGGTCTTGGAAAAAGGTTACACATGGATTTGGATGCCCAGATCTTGTATCTTCCTCTAGAAGCTTCCTTCATGCTTGATATTCTCTATAAATAAGGTGCTTGTTGGAGTAGTTTGTATGATTCATTTGCAGGTACTATTATGTTGTTGAAATGTTGTCGAAATTGCTCTAGAAATCAACATTGTAAATTCTTGCAAGAAACTTTCTTTGCAAGTGTTTGTAATCACCTTTTATTTGTAATATAATGAGTAAGCTTTTGGAGTGTGGAGTTTTTCGCCCAAAAGGGGTTTCCCCATGTATATCTTGTGTTGTGAAAATTTGTACTTGCATGTGATGTTATTTGAGTTTTCCTATATTGTGTTTCTTCATTACTATAACTGTTAAAAGATTAAAATTTGTACAACTCCCCTCATTAGATTAGTGTAGGAAGTGTGTTCCATGTACCTTGCTTCATTTTTAGTTGGCATCAGAGCCTGATCAAATTTGGTTCTAGTTATTGGGTAGATGGTTTTTTGTATTGATCTTCATTTGAGTGGGAGCTTGCATAGAGTATTTTGAAATCTTTGTTGCTGGAAAAAGATGGAAAGCACATATGAAAGGGTAGAGATTGAAAATTTTAATGGAGGCAACTTTGAGTTGTGGAACTCAAGATGGAGGATATGTTAGTTGACAAAGATCTATGGCTTATTGTATCTAGAAAGATGCCATCATGCATGAAACAAGAAGATTGGTATCTAATGGATTGAAAGGCTAAGGGTCTATTAAGACTCTATTTGGCTGATTCTGTCTTATTGAATTTTCATGAAGAGACTACAGTAGAAAGTATGTAGAAGAAGCTTAGAGAAATTTATCAGGCTAAATCCTTGGTAACTAAGTTATTCCTGAGGAAGAAGTTATACTCTATGAGCATAGAATATGGATGATCTATTGTAGATCACTTGAATGCTTTCAATATGCTTGTTTCCCAATTGTCCTCTATTTGTGTGAAAATAGAGGAGGAGGACCGATGCATGACATTGTTATGTTCTTTTTCAGATTCATGGGATCACCTCATGATGATCATTGGGAGTACAACCACCAATTTCAAGATGGTTGATGGCGTTGCATCGTTACTTTCTAAAGAGATCTAGAGAAATTTTTTTGATACGACTAAGGAAGATCTCGTGGTTCGGGGTAGACTGAAATACAAAGGAAAGAAAAAAGACAAGAAGGAAGAAAAGGGAAGATCCAAATCCCATGGGAGATCTAAGTCTCCTGGAAAGTCCAAGGTTTTGTGTTGGAACTATGAAAAACCTAGTCACTTCTACAAGGAGTGCAAGGAGGAGAAGAAGAAAAAGAAGAAGAACTATGACTCAAATTCTGACAAATCCTCTCAAGATGATGGAGAAGTGTTTGTCTCTGCCTTGGCAACACATGCATCAAAAGATGTGTGTCTTACTGATTTGAGTGCATCTTTTCACATGACCTCACATTGGGGTTGGCTCATGAAGTATGAATAATACATATGATGGGAAGGTGTATCTGGGTGATGACTCTCATCTGAAGATTGTTGGTTGTTGAAGAGTCTTGATTTGATTCCCTGATGGACAAGTGAAGGGGATCAATGGTGTTTTTCATATCCTTGGTTTGGCATGTAACCTATTATCTGTAAGTTGAATGATATGTGTAGGTTGTTTTCTCAAATGTAGGATGCAAGATGACTAGAGGAGCTATGGTGATCGCCAAGGGTGTTCAGATTGGCACTCTATTCAAGCTTGATGCATGCACTATTTAGTGTAATAATTCTTCAGTTTCAAAGAAGAACACTTTAGATTCTTCATTCTCACTATTGGAACTAGCAGCGAAGAGGACAATTACATCTACTTCTGATGGTCATGCTTTCTGGGTACCAAAGAATGCTCATTCTTTGGAAATAAAAATTCCTGCAAAGAAGAGAATGTTATGGCACCAAAGACTCGGTCATATTGGTGAGAAGGGTCTTAAAGCCCTAAAAAATAAAAATCTTGTTGAGGGGATGAATGATTGTAATATTAAGTTTGATTTTTGTGAACATTGCATATATGGAAAACAAAACTGTGTCTAGTTTTATTCTATTTCTCATAAATCTTCTAGGGTGTTGGACTTGATACATTCTAATGTTTTTGGTCTTGTGAATGCAATTTCAAAATCTATTTATTTTGTATCATTCATTGATGATTACAATAGAAGGACATGAGTTTATTTCTTTAGAAGAAAATATGAAGTCTTTAGTTGGTTCAAAGAGTTTAAAGCTTTTATACAAAATCAGACTAGTAAAAAGATTAAGTGTTTGAGAAATGGCAACACTGGTGAGTTTTGTTTAGTAGATTTTGACAAGTTTTGTAAAGAACATGGGATTGAGAGGTGTAAGACAACTATGTATACCTTTCAACATAATGGAGTTGCAAAGAGGATGAATAGGACATTGATGGAGAGGGCTAGGAATATGCTTAGTGGAGTTGGCCTTGAACAAAAAATTTGGGTTGAAGTTGTTGCTACCACTTGCTACTTGGTTGATAGGTCTCCTACATCAGTGCTTGTTGATAATACACCTATGGAGGTGTGGTCGGGAAAAAATCTCTCATTGAGACGTCTTCAAGTATTTGGTTGTGAGGCATATGCATTTGTACCTAGAAGGAGAAGAGGTCTAAGTTGGAGAACAAGGTAGTCAAATGTATCTCCATCGATTATGGTATTGGTGTGAAAAGGTACAAGATTTGGGATCCATTAGTTGAGAGAGTTTTGTATAGTAGAATTGTGATATTTAGAGAACTTAGTCATTCTTCTGTTGTTTTGTAGCCAGAAAAAGAAGAGAAGAAAGAGAACATGGTTCAACTTCCTTCCACCCCTGAGAGAGTTGAACTAAAAACACCTATTGGACTTCATGATGAGGACTGGGAGAGCTCTAGCAGCTCTAAAAGTTTAGAGGAAGAAGAAGAACCTCAACCTCAACTGTTGAGGAGGTAGATACACGGATAAGGAAACAAATTGAAAGGTTTGGTTTTACATTGATTGATTCTAGTTGTATTTTTACTTTGATTACTAACATTTATGAGCCTAGAACTATGAAAGAGGCTATGGATATATCAAAGATGTAGATTCCTCGAAGGAGGTCATGGAGGAAGAAATGGCTTCGTTGAAGAAAAACAATACCTGGGATCTTTTGCCTTTTCTTGATGGACGTAAACCTGTTGGATGTAAATGGGTGTTTAAAAAGAAATTTGGTTCTAATGGTAGTGTTGAGAAGTATAAGGCAAGGTTGATCGTGAAGGGTTATTCCCAGGTTGAGGGAATAGATTATGGTGAGATTTTCTCTCCCATTGTAAATCTGACATCTATCAGATTCTTGTTATCACTTGCTCCTACATATGATTTAGAAGTTGAATAGATGGATGTGAAGATAGCTTTCCTCCATGGTGATTTAGAGGAAGAGATTCATATGCTACATCCAGAGTACTATGTGGTAAAAGGTAAATAAAATTTGGTTTGCAAGTTGAAAACGTATTTGTATTGTTTGAAATAGTCTCCTAGGATGTGGTACCAAAAGTTTGATGCCTTTGTGTTGAGTTTGAGATTTATGAGATCAAAATTAGGTCATTGTGTTTATTATAAAATGGATAATGATCTCATTCTCATTATTGCATTGTATGTTGATAATATGTTGTTCATTGGGAATGGTAAGAGTTTGATTTCTGATTTAAAGTCTCAGTTGTTAGCACAGTTTGAGATGAAAGTTTTAGGGGATTCTAGGTACATTCTAGGAATGGAAATTAGAAGAGACAAGGCAAACAAAAAACTTTGGGTAAACCATAGTAATTATGTAAACATTGTGTTGGATAGATTTAGCATGGCAACTTGTAGACCATTGACTATTCCTGCTATGTTGGGGATAGAGTTATCTGTGGAGGATTGTCCAAATACTCCTACTATGATGGATGACATGACTAGAGTTCCTTATGCTAGTGCTATTGGTAGCTTGATGTATGCTATGGTCTATACAAGACCATACATTGCCCAAGTAGTGGGAGTCCTTAGCCGGTTCATGGTTAATCTTGGATAGGTACATTGGGATGCAGTGAAGAAAGTGCTCAAATATTTTTGGGGTACTTCTGAGTATTCCTTATGTTATCATGGTTATCCTACAAGACTTCAACATTTAGTTTGTATTCATAGATATGTAGACTTTGATTGGGCTAGTGATATTGACATCAAAAGATCCATAAGTGGTTATGTTTTTACTATGTTTGGTGGTGCTATTAGTTGGATGAGTAAGCAAAAAGTTGTTGTCACTTTGTCCACTACAAAAGAAGAGTACATGGTAGCAACTCATGTTTGTAAGGAAGCTATTTGGATTAATAGATTGTGTTTTAATGTTGGGCTTGATGCAGGGATGACCACTATTTGTTGTGATAGTTAGAGTGCTATTTGTTTAGTAAAGGACCCAACCTTCCATGCTAGAACAAAGCATATTGATGTTTAGTTCCATTTTGTACAAGACATGGTGGAAGACAGTAAGGTGAAGCTTGAAAAAGTTGACATTTTGATGAATGTTGTAGATTCACTAACAAAGCCTATGAGCACAAAGAAGTTCAGATGGTGTTCAGAGTCTATGGGCCTCTCAACCCCTAGTAGTTGATTTCCTATTCACATTGGTTCTTGCAAAGTATTCGACAAGTGGGAGAATGTTGGGAATTAAGGTGTCTCAACCTTTGCAAATTCCTAACATTGGTATTTATTTAATTATTTAATTTTATGTCTATGTTGTATTTTCTTGCTCATCATATTTTGTCATCTAGTGTGACATGGCACGACTAGTTGTCATCATGCTAGAAGGTGACATGGTAGGTGACAAGGATGCATTTATTCCTACATGTGGAAATGCACATCCCATTTTGTGGTAGAATATTTATGCCATGTTTTGATGTCTTATAATGTGTGTAAATCAATATTCTACGACGGATTCCTATGACAAGTTATGACATGTAAGAACCAGATTTTATGACAGGATGGACAAGTGTTACAAAGCATCTTGCATGGGGAATCTAAGAACCCAACTTTGGGATATGACAGGTTGTAAGAGAATCAACTATTATTAGTCATTTATGATGGATTCTCTTATACATATATGATAGATTTTATGACATTGTAAGAGCATCTTTCATACCTATTTTAGGCAAATTTGGGGTGCCCAAGTATGGAGGGTTGTAAGAGGTGTAAGGGAATCTTAGACAAGTGTCCCAAGAGTCAAAGAGGTGTTGTAAAAATGTGCCACATAGATTTGAACACCTATCTCTTGTATCTTCCTTTGGAAGCTTCCTTCATGCTTGATATTTTTTTATAAATAAGGTGCTTGTTGGAGTAATTTGTATGATTCATTTGTAGGTATTGTTATGCTTTTAAAATGCTGCTAGAATTGCTCTAGAAATCAACATTGTAAACTCTTGCAAGAAGCTTTCTTTGCAAGTGTTTTTAATCACTTTTTGATTTGTCATACATTGAGAAGGATTTTGGAGTGTGGGGTTTTTCTCCCGAAAGGGTTTTCCCCACATATATCTTGTGTTGTGTGAATTTTTACTTGCATGTGATGTTATTTGAGCTTTCCTGTATTTATTATTGTAACTATTAAAAGATTAAAATTTGTACAACTCCCCTTATTAGATTCGTGTAGGAAGTGTGTTTTGTATACCTTGCTTCCTTTCATAAGTCATGTTCTAGTAACAACCACTAATCCTATAGGATACATAATGTTTTCTCCATTTATGACAAGGGATGTCAATTTCTTTTTTGCCTCCACAATGACAAATAATAATCAATTCCTTCATCATTATCTTCATTTGCAATAATTGCATAAACATGCCCTACATTAAATTGCATAAAAAAGATTAATTCAATAAATGATACAAAAATACTACATCATAATCTAATATATATAATTTTTTATTAAGTAATGCATCCATAATACCTAGTTCAACTAGATTTAAAATATGGTCAAAGTCAATTGATGATTCCATCTACATGAGCTATAGTGCTCTTGGAAGTTGATACATCTCAAGTGGGCTTAAAGTTCTAGCACACCATTCATCGACCCATTCTTTTGACTTACACTCATTCCAAGAAAAATCTATACATGATGAACAAAAGCACACCATCTACCTTGAATGAATAGACCATGAAGTTCCATTTGAGCTTCTAAAAGAGTGGAACTCATTCAATCCTACCATTGTACAACAATCTTCATGTTTTGCAATGTTATCTTCTTCTATCAACCAAAAAAATATATGAACTATAGACTTACCTTTATTACCTAGACCCATTGTAGAGTTACACTATTCAATGATGGATGCTTCATATATCAACTTTGCACTATATTTGTACTTTAACTCTTCTCATGTTAAGGCTTTTTTAATACATGCTCCAACACCATCATGCTCCCATTTTCCCTTCCCAACCTCAAAGAAATTATATATATATGTTGAACACTACTTATTATATGCATCCTACTCAACCAATAGAATATCCATGAATTCTTAAATTATGATGCACAATTATCTGACCATATGATATGTTGACTAAACATGATGTTCCCTCTACTCAAATTACCATTAAACATTTGAAAGCAACCTTGCATGTAAACTCTATATAATGTGTGTGATCATCACTAATATAAAAATGATACTCCCTCAAGATCTTTCTATCTTCCTCTATACTATCAAGTGAATGAATGAATGCTATATGCACAAATATAACAACCTAAGTGGAGTTGTAGTACTATGATTGAACCTCATTCTGTGGTTGTAGTGTATAATTCTTTGCAAATTCTATAATTGAAACAAACTTATGAAGAGGAAATGTGTCCATGCATAACTTGAATTTCAAGTCCATCCATTGAGCTCTATGTGTATGTCTTGCATACTCATACACTATCTTTTCTCAAAAAATAGGCATAAATACAAATACTAGTATTTCTTCACTCACCAATTCACACATTTTTGCCTCTTTACCATCTTTTAGAGTGTATGCCACTGAATTATGTTTCCCCAAAGGTACTAGTTCATTTCTAATTGCATGTGTATTCTCCATGTGTACACAAGTTATCAAACGTTGCAAATCACTGCAACTATCACATGTTCCATCCAAACATGATTTCTTATTAAAAACTATCCATCTACTCTTTCATAAAAAAATGCTTGAAGTGAAATCTCTTGCCAATTTAGGTGGAACTGTTGGAGTACTTGACAACACTGAGAGGGGGGGGTGAATCAGTGTTGTAGAAAACAAAACAAGTTTAAACACTTTTATCTCAATCTTTCAAAATTGAAGCAGATGTTGATATAGGATCTATCAATGCAAGTAATAGTGCATTAAAGAAATAAACAATCAAGTATACTAGACAAATTAATCATGCAACAAATGAGACCATAAGACAAATATTTTAGGAGTGGAAAACCCTCTTGGGGTAGAAAAATCACTCAGTAAAATGCCTCACTAGCTATAGAAAAATGTCTCACTGACCTTTTTATCACTGCCTCACTGGCTACAGAAAAATTTCTCACTGACCTTTTTATCACTGCCTCACTGGCTTGTTTTTATGATTACCTCATTGGTATATAACAATCAAATACATTGAAGAATATGAAGCAATACAGAGGGTTACTCTATTCCTCTACATTCCAGTCCTTGACTGTCTCATTATTTGAGACTCAAGAATCAACTATACAACAACTCAAGAATATCCTTTCATCAACACATTGATATAATCTTAATGATAGTGAAATGAACACACATCATCAACATCACATCAGATACATTTTACATTTCATGCCTTTTTATATATTTTTACAATGCCTTTCTTCTTTCATGAAACAATTTGAATCTGTAACTAAAACCCTTCAACTGTCTTTGACAGTTTTCAACTGCAATAGTAACTATCAAGAGAGCATGGTCGAATAGACCTATGTAGAAGAATGTAGAACTTTCACAAAGCCTTTTGAAGATATTCAAACTTTAATCAAATGCCTTTCACAAAAAACTATGGTGACAAAAAAATTTAACCACAATAAAATAGTTCATTGCCGTTCACATAACTATTTTTTGTTTCCCAACTGCTTTACAACAGAATAAATGAAGTGAATATGAGCTAACAACCAGATTTAAAAAATCAAAGACTTCATAGTGAAAACCCAAGTTATAGTTCACAGTCAACAAAAGAGTTCATATTTCCTTTTACACAAAGACTGTTTACCAAGCAGAGAATCGCCATTTTTATTGACTCTAAAACCCACATGAGAGATTAAGGAAGGATATCACCTGAGCCACCAGCTGAACATTTTTGATGTGCCTTAGAGTTTCAAAAAATAACTATCCAGCTCACCTTAGTCCTAGCCAAAACTCACTTACAGCTTGAGCATTGTCATGTCTCAAAAATAAATCACATCATGATTGCACAGGATCTTCAAACTTTGCATAATGATGAAACCCTAGGTTGAGAGACTTCATGTCTCTAAGTTTGACCTTGCAAAAATGAAGATACAAACAAAATTTTTGCCCATTGAAGACTTTGTCCATCGAGAGACCTAGTTTGCCCTAGAATGGGCTAGTTAAAACCACAACCTTTTCACCTGTTGAGCATGCCTGATACCTACTAGGCAGGTTGCCACTTAAGTGACCAAAAAATGCCTTTTGTTTGATTTTCAAACCAAAATAATAACCTTGTATAAATCAAATGAGGATAACCATATGATGCCCCTTTTTTAACATTGAAAGTAATCACATCAATGATGACATTTGAAAAGAAGCAAGTATAACCTTTGCTTTATGTCCCTTTGAAATTAAACAAGCTCTTGAAGTGAAATAAAATAGGAACATATCAATGATGACCTTGATAACTAATGCCTTTGTTTGCATATAGAACCAAGTGTCAAGTATTCAACTAAAACAAAAACATTACCTTGCATTGTCACATGACACAACTATAGTACCAAGGAAGAAACAAGATCATTGATTTGAGCCCACTGTAAACTATAATGCCACCATAATACCACCCCAATGTAAACTATAATGCCACCATAATACCACTGCAATGCAAATCCATACCAAATCAACCAAATGTTGTCACAAACCAAATACCTCTGCCTGCCAACTGTCATAGTACCAAGAGTATGTAAATTTGACATCAAGGACAACAACTGAGAGGGAAACAAGAACTTCTATCATACACTCCTAAAAAATACAATTAGTATGCAAAGATACACATATTTGTCAAAAAACATCATAATGCATAGAAAATTCCATGTGAACTCTACAACAACAAGTTGTGCATGTGTGATTTATTTTAATATAAAAAGGTTTTTCCATTTCAAAATACCTTTGACTAATTTGAATTTGAGGACAACTCTAAAATTTTGGAGAAAAAACATGTTTGAGTCATATCTAAAAATGCTTTAGATGTGGCTCACAGTTTTGACAACCAATTCTCCTTTTTACAACATCCCTTTGATTAGGAGATACTCTTGTGTTATTTCTCCAAAATTTCTCAATTAGGGATTTTAAGGCTTCAGTTCTATGACTTAATCTTTCTATGAAAGTATACCAAAAAATACCCATAGTTCATTAGTATTCGGGTTCTCAACTCTTTCACACCTCCCAATGACTTTCATCAATGTTTTTCTGCTTATCTTTAGTGTTTGACTTGTTTTTCTTATCAAGCATGATTTCTTTGTTTGATTGCTCACTATAGTTTATGTAATGACACATTGTGTAGCATTACTATCTTTGGTGGGTGAGGTGGAACTGATGCTTTGATATGCATTGATTAGATTTTTTTACACTAGATTTTTCACTATTACTTAATTTGATGTTCTTAGACCAAGAATCTTCATGATTGGCCTAAACTTAAGATTTTTCATCATTTCAACAAACAATTGACATCTTCCAGTTTCACTTAAATTTTCAAAAAATATGTTCCATGTATCTTATTCACATTTCTTCTACAAGTACGTTCAAAAATCTTATTAGGCATTGGTTTTAGAATATTCTCATCAATTTCAATAAAAAACTTAGGCTTTTTTACGTAAAATTCTAGGAGTTGTTCTCAATGGAAAACTTGAATCATTAGATAATTTTTGCTCATTCAACACTTGATTAATTGGTGTAACATCTATATTAACATTTGAAAATGCATCATCATTTTCAATCGGTGATTGATTATTTTCTAAAATATCAAATAGAGATGGAAAATATGACATACCTTCAACTCTCGTATTCAATTTCTTACTTGCATAAAGTTTTTGCATTCATTCTCTTTGTTTCTCCAAATCCTTCTCTCTTAGATGCTTCATGAACCAATTCAATTGGCAAAGATGGTTGATCTTCATTTATAGAGTTTAATTTCTTATTTTCACATAGTTTTCTAATTCGTTCTCTTTTCTTTGCATTATCAAGTTCACACTCCTCCGATGTTTAATTTTTTGGTCATTTCCTTGGCATATTCAATTTTATATCAATCTAAAACAAATGGTCAATAAAACACAAAAAACAACTGACAATTTATCAAATTCAATTACAAAACATATAATTAGAATGTTTTATGTCAATGTAAGACAAAAAAAACTAGTTAATTTTATCAATCAAGTATTCTAATTCCTCAAAACATGAAAAAAATGATTTCCAATATCAAATTTGATTTAAAAACATGTAATTAGAATCTTCTACATTGATACAAGAAGAAAAAGTGAACTAATTTTGTTAACCAATCATTATAGATCCTCAAAAACATCAAAAGTGTATTTGTATGTCAGAAAAAACATAGAACAAGGGAATCAACACAAAATGCGGTCCAAAATCACGTGATATGCCTTTTTGCAAGTCATTGGTCAACATTTTAACTAGTCTGAAATGCGAACACATTTTTAGTGCTTTGGGAAATTCCAATCCTAAAGGTTGATTTATTTTGGGAATCCAATCCAAAGGATTGGAGCTACATTTTTGACACCAAAGACATGTTTTCAACAAAACATAGAAAATTAACTAAATCATGAGCGTGCACTCCATCAAGTTTACACATTTTTCAATGTTAATACGAAAAGATGCCAGGATGACTTCAAATTTTTTATTATCTTTCTAACCATGTATTTTTTTTCTAAAATCTGATAACTTAAGGTTTCCATCTTCAATTTCTTTTGCTAATGTGTTTTTTTGCAAAAAATATATGTCTAGTATTTCTAGTGTCATTTTTTATGCATTCGTCAAAATTTGAAACAAATTACAATTTTAGATTCTAGACTCTATAATATATACACATTGAAAAGAATGATTTTTTATTAGTTTTCAAAAAAGTTAGGGGGCAGCACACTCAAATTTTCATTTTTAGGATGTGTCTTCTTTGAAAATTCATAAAGAATCATATATTCATTAAAAAAATTAACAAAAAAATTAGTTATAAACTACATGATGTTAGCTAATTTTCCACTAAAGTGATTTGTGAAATACTTAAAAAAATCAAAATTTTAGGGGGAGCACACTAGACACTATGTTATATTTTTCTAACAAAAACATGAGCACTTTGTATGCCCCCCCTATTTGAACCTCATAATCTCCACCATTTTTAGAAAAACAATAGTTGTTTATAAACTAGATTATAAGCACTAAAAATCTTTTTCTTATCACATCTTCTGATTTTGAGTGTGGCTATCTTCAATTTCTCATCCAAGAATAGTTTTTACTAATTTCAAAAAAAAAAAAGTGGCCACTTTTGACCCCCTTTTGGTCCCTGTCATGTTCCCTCGTGATAATATCATGCTCCCTCGTAGTATGGATACTAAGATTGTGGTTACCCAAGACAGAACAAGGAGATTATGGTCTTTAAGCAGCAAATGTATTGTTACATGAACTAAATAAATTCAAGAGCCACGAAGTGTTAACATAGTATGAAATGATGAAATCATTAGTTAGAACTAATACATATTACCGGGAGCAATGTCTCTTGAGAAGGACAACCGCTGCCAGGGACGTGACTCCTCAAATAAATATATAATGATGGGAAAAAGGCACATTGAAGGGAACAAAAAAAAAGGATCAGAATAAGACGCAGATTATAGAAATTAACCAGAACATTAATAGGCAATCAGCATCCATACAATCAGTACAGCAGTCCACCCAATCTTGCTGAAGCAGTTAGAAATCACCATTGAAACATTCAAGTCAGGCATAAACATTTGGATATATTAAGACTGTCATACCACAGCGAGCCAAAAGGTATATCTATCTCTCAACTTCATAATGTTAATTTGCATGTTTTATAACCATACGATGCATTTACATTTCAGTATGCTTTAGATGAACAATTATATAAGAAAGTAGTATTATAACTGTTATCAGTTAAGGAATAAATCCATTAAATAATATCATGAATTTTGGGAGCAAGTGATTTTGCATTAACCTAATGATTACACATGAATTTAATGAATAATATAGATTCCTTATGTGCATGGATATGAGACTAGATGTAACTTGAAATGAATGTTGTAATTCAATGAATATGATAGTTAAAATCCTTAAACAATTAACTGTATGAAACTGTGAAAGATATGGAACCATGAGGCACATGAATAAACATGAAAACTATGAAGAAGGCATATGAAAAGCCTCATTGTGAAATCATGGCATCTTGTGATCCATGGTGGATCACAAGGTGAGAAACATGGACAACCTTAGGACACAACTCATGATCCATTCAAGAGAGGTGCTCGAACCTCATTATTAATCGCCTTCTCGTCCATCATAGTAGGGTGAATTAGGGATGTCTATGGAACATAGGTGAACCCCAAGTGGATGAAGAACACCGCGTGTTGTGTGAAGTCCCTTAGGCCAAGAGACGAAGAACACCGCATGTAGTGTGAAGCTCTTGGGCCTATGATAATTTATGAGCTCATAATAGTTGTGCCCGATGTGAGGTGACTCTTGATGGAATGAAGAATGCCGCATGTTGCATGAAGTTCCATCAAGCCAAATGGCGAAGAACACTGCATGTAGTGTGAAGCCTTTGGGCCTCCGTAGGGATGAAATGTGCCCTAATACATCCATACTTAGGTGGAAGACGAGGATGATTAATGAGAAGGAATCAAGAACCCAATCAAGGTGGAGCATGGGAAGTGTATGAACAAATGATAAGTTGGAAACATTATATAAGGATATGAATATACAATTTGAATATGGATGAATAGTGATTATATTGTTAATATGATGAAATGAAAATAAAATGGAACTCTAATGTTCTCTTTTGTGAGTTGAATTGTGCAAGGTCAAAGGAAAAATTTGGACTCACCAGAAGGGGACATTACAAGTGGTATCAAAGCATTCGACCTGCCATCCTGTGAAGAAATTTGATGCAAGCTTACCCAAGAAGGTACAACACACGTAACAATAACAACCAAATGGACGAGGCACTAAGAGCATTCATAGCGGAACAAAACAAGACAAACCGAGCTCTCCGTCAAGCATTACAAAATATGGACAACACTATCGAGAGTTTGAAGACCCAAGTAACTAATGGAAGGGAAGTAGGATCAAACCATGCTGAAAATAGCCAATCCTCATCCACTCCAAGAGTGCCCATGCCATCCTTCCTCCCAAATGAAGAAGCTCTGAACGAGGAAGAAAATACATCAACCACCATGAGCGTGGATGATATAGCTACAGCTTATGCCAGCTTAGACCCCGAAGTGAGAAGGGTAGTTTCATTCAATGATTACTTTAATGCAAGGAGGAAAGATGGAGGACAAAGGGAAAGAAGGCCAATAAATAAAGATCTCAAGCAAAAGGCAAATAAAGTCAACCTCCCAAATTTCGATGGGACTAGCAAGATAACCCCTCATGTGTGGCTTCAAAAGCTAAATGACTATTTCCAACTCAACCCTATGATGGAGAAGGATGCTTTTCAATTTGTTGTCCTACACCTAGAAGGGGCTGCTTATGAATGGTGGCACAATGGAAAACGGACTCAAGATCATGGATCCATCAGATCTTATATGGAGTTTTCTAAGAGATTCCTCAAAAAGTTTGATAGAAGGCACCCGCAACAAGATTTCAAAGATTTGACCATGATAAGATAGCGAGGGACAGTGGATGATTACGTGAGTGAATTTGAGAAAATAGCTCTCTGAGTTCCCGAGATGAGTGATGAAAGGCTCACCTTCCTTTTTATCCAAGGGTTAGATGAAAAGCTAAAAGGGTTAGTGGGAGCACTTAGGCCCTCAAATATGGATGATGCCATAGAGATAGCAACCTAATTAGAAACCAATAAGACCTTCCAACCATTCACTAAACCCTATTCTAAACCCTTTAATAAACCATTCCAAAAGGGAGGAAAATTCCAAAAGCCTTTCCCTACTAGAAATGAGGAAAAAGATAAAAACCCTTGCCGAAGATGTGGTGAGCCATGGAAATCGGGGCATATATGTCAAAAAGATGAGTTGAGGGCAAAAGGGCTATGTTTCAAATGTAAGGAAAAATGGGGTCCCGGGCATAGGTGTAGTCAAGTCCGAACTCTAGAGGCCTTAAGTGATAATGAGGAAGATGAAACACCCCCTAAAAGACAAAGATGTGATAATCAAGAAAAGGTAGCCCTTGCTTCCATCTCTAAGGTGTCTAAACATCATCCATTCCGACTCAAATGTAATCTAAAGGGTAATAAACTAATTGCCTTAGTGGATAGTGGGGCCACCCACAATTTCATAGATAAGTCTCTAGTTAAAAGACTAAAATTAGATGCTCAAGATTTTGAAGGGTTCACAGTTGCCCTAGCCGATGAAACCCTACGTGAATGCTCGAAAATATTACCCCAATTAGAGATGACCTTAGGAAAATTTCATGTTAAGGATGACTTCTATGTGGTAAACATAGGGAGTAATGATATCATTCTAGGGATGCCATGGTTACACTCCTTAGGACAAGTCACCATAGACTTCACCAAGTTAGAAATCCACTTTGAAGATCAAGGAAACAAAGTAGTTCTTCAAGGTTTATCCGATGGGTCTCCCCGAGTAGTCTCATGTAAACGTATGGCTAAGATATTTAGGCATAACCAAGTGGAGTGGGCAGCCCAATGCCTAGTTTTAGACAAGTCCACACCCCAAGGAAAAGCCTTTCATATAGATATACAACCGATTTTAAAGAAATACAAGAGAGTGTTCAATGACATACCTCCAGGCTTACCCCCCAAAAGAGGTTTCGAACACATCATTGAAATGGAAAAAGGGGCAAAACCTGTCATAACCACCCCCTATAGGCACCCGCAAAAGTTTAAGGAGGAAATCGAAAAAACTATCAATGAACTCCTAGAGATGGGTCATATTCAACCTAGCTCCAGCCCATTTGCTTCATCCGTGGTACTTGTAAAGAAGAAAGATGGCACCCTTCGGATGTGCATAGACTACCGAGCCCTAAACAAACAAACCATCAAGAATCGCTATCCGATTCCAAGGGTGGATGAACTTATTGATGAACTACATAGGGCTAAATATTTCTCTAAGATCGACCTCCGATCAGGGTACCACCAAATAAGGGTGAGGGAGGAGGACATATCCAAGACAGCTTTCTGATGTCATTATGGACATTTTGAATTTTTGGTTCTACCCTTCGGGCTAACCAACGCCCCGGCAACCTTCCAATCATGCATGAACCACACCTTCCGAATATAGCTCCGGAAGTTCCTCCTAATTTTCTTTGATGACATATTAATATATAGCAAGACATGGGAGGAGCATTTGAAACATATAGAAGAAGTGCTATCTATATTAGAGCAAGAGTCCCTTTATGCCAAAATGTCTAAATGTGAATTCGGAATGGAAGAAATTCTATACTTGGGGCATAAGATTAGTGCAGAAGGTGTCAAGGTGGATGAGGAAAAGATTAAGGCCATAAGGGAATGGCCTAGACCTAAAACTTTAACACAACTTCGAGGATTTCTAGGGCTCTGCAGCTACTATAGAAGGTTTATGAAGAATTTCTCCCGAATAGCAGCTCCCTTATCGGACTTAACCAAAAAAGGGCTATTCCATTGGAGTGATGCCACAGAGAAGGCTTTTGAGGAGCTAAAGAATGTTATGAGTACCTGCCCAGTGCTAGCCATACCAGACTTCTCCGAGCCTTTTGAGTTAGAATGTGATGCCTCTGGTGTGGGAATTGGTGCCATACTAATGCAAAACAAACATCTGATAGCATTTGAAAGCCGTAAATTGACAGCCACGGAGAGATTGTATTCGACCTATGACAAAGAGATGTTGGCCATTATGCATGCCTTGGCCAAATTTAGGCAGTATCTTGTGTGTGGGAAGTTCTCCGTCCGGACTGATCATAATAGCTTGCAACACTTTCTTAAGTAGCGAGACTTAAATGACCGGCAACAAAAATGGGTAAGTAGGCTCCAAGCCTACAATTTTGATATCTCATATATGAAGGGGAAGAATAATGTGGTGGCAGATGCTTTATCCCGGAGACCACACATATGCTCCATGACCAGTGTCTCTTTGAATTGGAAATATCTTATCATAGCCAAGTATGCCAAAGATCCTATTACAAAGGCCATTATGGAAGGACAGGCTAAAGAAGAAGGTTATGAGGTCAAGGAAGAACTTATCTTTTATAAGACTAGGATATACCTAACTACAAACTCTAAGGTAAAAGATCGTGTGATTAAGGAGTTCCATGATAGCCCTCTTGCTAGACACTAGGGCTATTACAAGACTTATAAACAGGTCCGAGAGAGATTTGCATGGAAAGGCCGAAAAAGGGACATCCTTCGGTATGTTCAAGAATGTGATACTTGTCAGAGGAACAAAGTGGAGCATTTTCATCCTACTGGACTCTTGCAACCGCTACCCATCCCAGATAAAAAGTGGAGTAGCATATCCATGGATTTTATTACCGGGTTTCCAAAGGTGCAAGGACGAGATTGTATTTATGTGGTGGTGGACAGACTCACCAAATATGCGCATTTCATGGCCATATCCTTTGAATACAAGGCTCCACAGGTGGCTGAATTATTTTTCAAAGAGATATTCAGACTTCATGGACTACCCCAAAATATTGTTAGTGATCGAGACAGTAGGTTTATGAGCTTGTTCTGGCAGGAATTATTCAGACTAACTGGAACAGAACTCACCCCAAGCACAAGTTATCACCCACAAACTGATGGTCAAACAGAAAAAGTAAATCAGTGGCTTGAAGGATACTTAAGGAATTATGTCACCGGCCAGCAGAAAGCATGGCTAAAGTGGTTATATATGGGAGAATATTGTTATAACACTATGCATCATATGTCTATAGGAATGAGTCCATTCGAGGCCTTATATGGGTATGAGGCAATGACATTTGGGAAGCTACTCACACCAGATAGTAAAGTACCCAAAGCCAAGGACTTCTTGCAACAGCATGAGGACCTAATGAGAGTCCTTAAAGATAATTTGCATCACGCTCAGAACCAACAAAAAATCTATGCAGATAGGAAGCGTGTGGAAAGATCTTTTGAGGTAGGAGACATGGTATTCCTCAGACTCCAACCCTATAAACAGTCATCCATCAAGAATAGCGGGGCCGAAAAACTCAAACCAAGGTTTTAT
This sequence comes from Cunninghamia lanceolata, assembly GCA_027924645.1. NCBI lineage: Eukaryota > Viridiplantae > Streptophyta > Pinopsida > Cupressales > Cupressaceae > Cunninghamia > Cunninghamia lanceolata. Next base: position 14,002,937 of record BSBN01001152.1, on the reverse strand, counting down.
GGGCCTTATAAAGTCTTGAGAAGAATTGGAGAAGTGGCATATGAGTTGGATCTTCCCCTCACCAGTAAGATCCACAACGTGTTTCATGTATCACGGCTTAAGAAGGTACTTGGACAGAAAGTTACTCTGAGTGAAGAATTTCCCCCACTCGATGATGAAGGCCAGTTGACCTTAGAACCTGAGAAAGTCTTGAGTACTAGGGAAAGAAGGTTGAGAAACCGAACGATTGTAGAGTACCTTATCAAGTGGAAGAGTTTGCCTGATGATGATGCTACATGGGAAGGAGAAGAAATACTCCAACATCCAGATTTAAACATTGCTTGAGGACAAGCAATCTCAAGAGGGGAGGCTTGTCATGTTCCTTCATGATAATATCATGCTCCCTCGTAGTATGGATACTAAGATTGTGGTTACCCAAGACAGAACAAGGAGATTATGGTCTTTAAGCAGCAAATGTATTGTTACATGAACTAAATAAATTCAAGAGCCACGAAGTGTTAACATAGTATGAAATGATGAAATCATTAATTAGAACTAATACATATTACCGGGAGCAATGTCTCTTGAGAAGGACAACCGCTGCCAGGGACGTGACTCCTCAAATAAATATATAATGATGGGAAAAAGGCACATTGAAGGGAACAAAAAAAAGGATCAGAATAAGACGCAGATTATAGAAATTAACCAGAACATTAATAGGCAATCAGCATCCATACAATCAGTACAGCAGTCCACCCAATCTTGCTGAAGCAGTTAGAAATCACCATTGAAACATTCAAGTCAGGCATAAACATTTTGATATATTAAGACTGTCATACCACAGCGAGCCAAAAGGTATATCTATCTCTCAACTTCATAATGTTAATTTGCATGTTTTATAACCATACGATGCATTTACATTTCAGTATGTTTTAGATGAACAATTATATAAGAAAGTAGTATTATAACTATTATCAGTTAAGGAATAAATCCATTAAATAATATCATGAATTTTGGGAGTAAGTGATTTTGCATTAGCCTAATGATTACACATGAATTTAATGAATAATATAGATTCCTTATGTGCATGGATATGAGACTAGATGTAACTTGAAATGAATGTTGTAATTCAATGAATATGATAGTTAAAATCCTTAAACAATTAACTGTATGAAACTGTGAAAGATATGGAACCATGAGGCACATGAATAAACATGAAAACTATGAAGAAGGCATATGAAAAGCCTCATTGTGAAATCATGGCATCTTGTGATCCATGGTGCATCACAAGGTGAGAAACATGGACAACCTTAGGACACAACTCATGATCCATTCAAGAGAGGTGCTCGAACCTCGTTATTAATCGCCTTCTCGTCCATCATAGTAGGGTGAATTAGGGATGTATATGGAACATAGGTGAACCCCAAGTGGATGAAGAACACCGCGTGTTGTGTGAAGTCCCTTAGGCCAAGAGACGAAGAACACCGCATGTAGTGTGAAGCTCTTGGGCCTATGATAATTTATGAGCTCATAATAGTTGTGCCCAATGTGAGGTGACTCTTGATGGAATGAAGAATGCCGCATGTTGCATGAAGTTCCATCACGACAAATGGCGAAGAACACCGCATGTAGTGTGAAGCCTTTGGGCCTCCGTAGAGATGAAATGTGCCCTAATACATCCATACTTAGGTGGAAGACGAGGATGATTAATGAGAAGGAATCAAGAACCCAATCAAGGTGGAGCATGGGAAGTGTATGAACAAATGATAAGTTGGAAACATTATATAAGGATATGAATATACAATTTGAATATGGATGAATAGTGATTATATTGTTAATATGATGAAATGAAAATAAAATGGAACTCTAATGTTCTCTTTTGTGAGTTGAATTGTGCAAGGTCAAAGGAAAAATTTGGACTCACCAGAAGGGGACATTACAGTCCCCCATTTCCATGCACATACCCTAATAGCAATGGTTAACCCAATCCTTCAAGTAACCTACATAAGAGGAGGCTAGCTAAAATAAAATAGACACACTATTTATTTTCCACAAGATATTTCTGTAATTGCAAGGTACTTGCCTAGGCATATAGATGAATTAGACATCATAACTATAAATAGAGAAAATAGTGAATAACAAAAATATAACTTCTATTTTAGTAGATCCCATGTTCTTAAAGCATTCAAATACAATCTCAATAATAATCCATACTACAAAGATGTGCAACTAGATGAAGCTACATTGTCATCTTTGCCCCCAACATGTACTAACATATCTAACCTTTTGCATAGCACAACTTTAAATCCAAATCACATAGACCATGAGTCAACATCCATAAATATTGTAGAAGATGAGTCATTTGATCAAAATGTGCACCCCACATCTTTATTTGTGGCAAAGAGAGATGAAATAGATTCAAACCTTGCTACAACTTGGCAATGGATGACCAACTCATACTATGGAATGGCCACTTGTTTCTTTGTCAACAATAAATGAGTACACTACTGAATAATTTTTTGCAATGACATTTCCCACTCTCTTTCCCAAAGGAACAAAAATTTCAAGCAACAATGAATGAAAGAGGTTAAACCACATGAATACACACTTCATATTCCAAGATGCCATGATAATAGATTTTCTCAATATGCATGATTCAAGTACTTCCTACTCAATATAATGATACATCATTAAACCCAATAGCAATATTTATTTTTTTAAAAAATAGGTGATAGCCTACCCATAACAATTACAAATCTTCACCAAAGAAAAAAGAATTGCCTAATGACAAGCTTGCGAGTCAACTAATGGGATTTAGCTCAAAGCTTCATGGAACATGACCCTTTTAGAATCAGTGCAAAGGAGAGCTTACTAACGTGATCATTCAAATTGGTTTCTCAACGTTCTTCACACTAAGTGCAATAGATACAAAGTGGCCAGACTTGCATAACATTATTCCAACTACACAACCTTCAAATCCACATCAAGTTTCTAAGTGGAGGGTACAAAACATATTTCAAAATTCACACCTTGTTTCACTTTATATACACCATAGATTCATAGCCTTCCATGAAGAGGTCTTACAAAGATTCTTGGTGCAAATGACTACTAGTATAGGTAATAAAACTTATGAAACCTTCGAACAACAAAATCTTATGTGTTGCTCCTTTAATAACTATTTAATAATGATCTCTTTCAATAGGTGTGAATGGAAACATAGAGGCTCCTCACATATTCTTGGTTTCCTCTGGCTCCAACAAGCACCTAAAATTGGCAAGTTACAATGGAAGAGTCTAGGGTGAGTGTAGGATCACGATGGGCCAAACAACACCCCTAAGAGGAAATGAAAATGCTAAAAATAGACTTAAGTAACTTTATGTCTAAAAATTGAATGAGTTATTGACACAATTTGAAAATAAAGTAGTAATAAAGTTGTAGAAAATTGAATTTAGTTTATGAGCTATTACTTTTAAAAATAAAAATAAAAATTAGTTTGGTGAAAATTGAATATTTAAATGAGGCACCACTAAAATTTTTAGAAAAACATAACAAGTAGGAGTCATTTTGGCCAACCTAAGTATAAGAAAAAGAAAATATTTTTCCTCCAAGATTTGAATTTAAGTAAAGGACACATGAGCAGATGTGACCCATATTTTTTTAATTTTTTAAATAAATAAATAATTATGTATGAATTTTTTACTATGACTTTTTAAAAATATTAATAAATAATTTTCTAACCAACCTAACTTGGTCAAAAAATATGAAATTGAAAACTTTTTTTTATCCTATAGCCAATAAAGCCTAGAGTGTGACACATATTTTAGATTTAAAAAAATGATAAATAATTTGAAAGACATGAATGCTTTTCAATATGCATATCTATTAGGAAATTAGACATAGTGTATGTAGAAATTAATAATAATTACCTATTAAAATTATAATGACGTATATATTATAATTTTAGAATCTTGATATTTTTCTCTTTGAACCATTTTTTGTTTTACTAACTTTATTGAAAAAAAATTCTATCAGCTTCAAAGATGAAGTCATGGAAAATTTTAGGATAACACTAAATGAGTGGTTTTCCAAGTTTCTTTAGCAAGTTTTAGGACTCCCACTTGCCTAAATCTAAGGTAATCCTAAGGAATTTTTGAAGGTAACCCATATTTGAGCTAGAAATATTAAAACCTTTCCCATCCAAATCTAAATATAATTACAAATTTTAGCACTTTTTCATTCAACAAGTTATTTTTTGTTATTGCCAGTATTTGGTCCATCCTGATCTCGCACTCACCCTCTATACAAAAAGCATTTGACTACATTGACAACTATGTCTCTACCTAGAACCCATAGAGGATTGAAATGAGAAATCATAATTTGCATCATTCTATCCTTGATTACCCCTACCTAATGGATACAAGAATGATTGATGCTATCACCCCTTCCATTGATTACATTAAGCTACTCAATCATGTGAAAGGACATACAAAATGTACCTTACAAACATTTTTGAAAAGGAAAGGAACATCTTTTGCATGCCATTACAAAGCCCCCTAGAGCTAGCAAGAAAAATGATCTCTAACAATTGCTGAGAATGGCCAACCTAAACACAAACCTGCTCATAATGATGATTAGCTAAATTTAATGAGAGGTTAGACTATATTATTCTTACCTTGATAACTCTTAGACATACTTTTACTTGTGTTACTTTGGCTCTAGGCTTGTGTTTAAGTTAATATTGAATGTTCTTAATGATGATAGGCATATGTAATTGAATGAGCGGGTGTATCCTAGATTACATTTTGAGGTTGAGACCACCATACACCGTCTCCCCATCGAGTGGCTTGTTATAGTCACGAAGTGATTTTTTTTGCGGAACAATTTTTATTAACTATTTGATTTCATTATCGTTTTGTTATTTATGTATGTTGTGGATTTATTTAATTGTATTGTAATCATCAGTATGAGAATCTCTTTCCTAATCTTGGTTTCTTAGCTAATTTATTTTGATATGATTCTCTTGCTTCGGGATCTCTTTAGTTTGGACTTTCTATTGAATTTAAGATTTTTACTTTGGTGATCACCCTTAATATTTTATTATTTTTATGAGATTTCATTTTAGATTTTAATATTTTATTTTTTTAAGGTTACTGGTTATTGAATTTTGAGGCTTTTTGTGTTAATGATACTACTGGTAGGTGTTAAGCTTTATATGTATTAAAAGTTTATTTTTTGTAAAAGGAGATCCTGGTAGGTTGTATGGGGAGATGAAAGGAGATGGCATAAGAGTTCTTGTAGATTTAAGATTAGTTATAAACTAGTCTAGCATTGCAATTTCTTTTCTTCATAGATTTTAACAGTGTACCCGCTTCATGTTTTGTTAATTCTATAAGTTTCTCTTTCCTCCTCCTTGAGGGTTTCCAAGAGGAAGACTATCTCTTAGGGGGAGGATGTAAGGCCTACCTATTTTCTTAGATATTTTACTATGCTATTATGACTTGGACTTAGAGGACAATATTGTGTTACTATTTTTTATGCATAAAATAGGGGGCTATGGTACATGTGGATTTGGATATTTTATATTTGTGTTAAGTTGTGGGTTTGAGTATTAGAGATATGTGATTAGAAAACTGAATGTTAGAATGATTATATGATTTGAATACTTGTACGATTGAGTGAATGGGTTTATTATATATATATTGAATTTTGAAAATTAAAGTTGTTTAGATTAAATTGATATGTGTTGAGAAATGATTTGTTTAATATTTTAATTTTATGTTATTTTAATGTTGCTTTGGCTATATTACCAAGACATTCTAATATTCAAAATTTGAGTTTTGTAGGGGGTGGCCAAGGCAATAGAATTCAAAAATCTATTCAAGAATGTCTTATGTGTAAAAACTGTTAGCCAAGCCTATTCTGCATTGAGGAATATTGGCTTAAGTTTGTGTGTGTTGTAAGTGAGTGGGTTTATTTTATTTATTATTTATCTAATTTTAATTTTTTTAGTGATGAAAATTAATTTTATTATTATTATTATTATTTTGGTTATGCATGGAAAAGATTTCCATGATGGATAATTGATTTTATTTTAAAATAATATTCTCTTGTTTTAATTTATTTATGGAAAAAGGCCTTACTTTGTTTTATTGTTATTTTTAAAATATTTAATTCCTTTTATACTTTTTATTAAAATTTTATTTTGTTTTAATTGCTTTAGTTGAAAGCTTTAATTATTTTTATTTATTTTTTTTCGGGATAAAGGAGGGCTTTTTGGGAAAAATAGTATTTATTGTTTAATGTATTTTTGAGAAGGATTATGCAATAGGTTTTTGGAAGAAAGTTGTTCTAAAAATTATGGTTTTTGGGTAATGGCTTCATGAATTTTTGAGAAGACTTTTGCATTTGGGAGAAAGGAAGGAAGAAGGATTGACGGATTTTGGGAAGGGACCTTGCCTCTTTTGTGCTTCTCCTAACTTGGAGAGCAGAAGGTAGGGTCTTTTATTTTATTTTCAATTTTATAAATGATTAAATTTGTTCTTTTGAAAGTCTATGTTGTATGTTGATTGTTTATGTTGTGGTTGTTGGAGTGTTATTTTTGGGTTAAGAAAGGCGAGGCGTCTATCTTGTGGGACCTTTGGTAGTTTTTTTTGTGGAAGTTGTTTATGATTTTATAATTGGGCTTTATGGAAGTTATTCATGATTTTGTAGTTGGGTATGTGGAAGAAGTATGAGGGAAATTGTAGTTGGGTTTTCCTGAAGGTTTTGTGAAGAAATCTGTAGTTGGGTTTGTTGTTATATGGAGCCTAATCAGACTCAGAGGTTAAATTTACCCCACTTTTATCGGTGCAATTTCGCCCCAAATTATTTAATGGGGTTAAGGGACAGCGCCCCTTGTGGGGGTTTGGGGGCAGTGCCCCCGAAACCTCCAACAATTTTTTATTATTTTATTAAGGCACCGGGAGTTATTTTTCTATTGGCCAACATAAAAAACCATATTTTTGTAACTAACATAAGGCTTGATAAAAGAGGCTAAGGGTTAGGGTTTTTGCTGATGTATTGTAGCATTTTGTAGCGGTATTGAGCTACAAGGATTGTTGGTTGTAATTAGTTTGATTTACTAGATAATAATATTAGACTCTCTGTTGGTGGATGTAGCCCGAGTTTGGGTGAACCACGTTAAAACTTGTCTCTTGCTGTTATTATTTCTATGCATTTTTCATTCCTTTGTTTAATCTTTATTTGCATTTAATTGATATCTTCTGCCAGCTAACCCTAACAGGGTTTGCGGAAGTATGTGGAAGTTTGAAGAAAAAAATTACTGAGGAAATTTTTTATTGTCCCCCAAGAGGGAGCTTATTCCCTCTTATCCCCTTTTTTGAGGAATTCTCTTGAAATACTTTACCTATGAGTCTTGCTTTGGGTTTTGTGTGAGATTATTTTGTGTCATTTTTACAATGGAATGTCTATTTGTGAATCCTACATTTCTTGGAGGATCTCCCAGCTTGGGGGTGTATTAGGTTTCCAATCCTATGGTAGGGAGGTGAGTGTGCCTAGCCATCAATGTTGGTTGAAGTGTGTAGGATAGTTACAATTGGTTTTTGAGAAGATTTTTGTGGCACACAAAGTTTCATTGTGTCAAGAGCTTGAAGCTCTCCCTTGTGTATCTGTATGTAAAATTGAAGATTATGGATTTTAAATCCATTGGCTAAATCTGTGTAGTTGAAGGGTAGCTTGTATGTATATAATTTCTATTGTAAAGTAAAGTATAATCTATATTTGTAACATTATTTTGTTTGTATGTGTATAGGTATAAATGAGTTTTGCAATTATCTTGTTAAAGAAATTTGGTTTTGATCTAAATTGTATGTGAGTCTTTTCGTATTTTAAATATGTATCATTGCACCAACATTTTTATGTATTTTATTTTCTTATCATCATAATGGGTCAGAGAAAACCATGAAAATTTTATATCTCTTTAAAATCTATGAAAGAATGATAAATTAATTTGTAAGTGATTAAATTCAAAATCTTTTATTCATAACTGATTTTACTGTTGAAAATAACTAATGTAAATGTTTATATATATATGCTTGATTGTTTTATATGTGAAATTGTGAAAATCTTTTAACTGAAATGTATTTCTATGTGATACGGATATATATATATCACCTAATAATGGACGAGCACGGTAGAATAAGGGGCAGCTAGGAAGAGCCACATGGCAAGGTGAGGAGCTGGACAGATCATTGAGCTGGCTGACAAGACCGCCAAAGTTTCCTATAGGTATGGCTCATGTGGAGATGAGGCAAATTTGCAGGGAGATTGCCTTCTAATTAAGGCTCATGCAGAGTAAGAAGGAACATATGATGTTTAGGGTAGATGAATTGATCGGCTCCCATCATTGCAGTGAATGGAGGAGTTATGAAGGGAAAGAGGGCTTCTGTCAAGAGGAATGCGAAGTTCTTAGGGGAGGAGGCTTTGGTGGACATGGTGATGGCTTTGGATGCAAGGATAAAAAATACCATGTTGCAAAATTGGGTAGAGAGGATCACTTGCTTGGCAAAAGAGGTGGAGGTGGAGGAAGGGAGCAAGATGAGAGAAGTAGTAGCCAAATTCATACTCAACCCTGGCACCACCCGTGCCAGATGGAATGTATTCGGAGTTGTAAGATCTCTTACCATGGCGATGATGTCCTCTGTGGCTGTGGCATCAATTTTAACTCATGAAGATTTGACAGAGGTGACTAGGGAGATAAAAATCAAACACAAAGAGGCTATAGATCACTTGCATGAACTCCTGCTGGGATAGATTCATCTGAGAAAGGTGGTAGAGAGGATTGCAAATATGGTCGGTTTGGAGATCGCAGAAGAGGAGAAGGTAGATTTCAAGTGTTACTATGACCAAGAGATAGATGTTGTGGACCTCACAGGTCAAGAGTAAAGCTAAATTTTATAGGGTCTATGTCTAAGTTAGTTTAATAAGTAGTTTTTTATGTTTAGATATCTCGGGTTGGCCATGTAATTTGCCTCCCATTTTGCCTGTAAATATTTTCGTAGATGCTAGTTTGAAAGACATAACAGACATATGGACAATGCCTAGTTTTTGAAAGGGTCCTTGGTCCCCAACCAGGGTATATACAAACAATATATATATATATATATAGAGAGAGAGAGATTAAAATAAACATTAAGAATTAAGTTTTTTTAATAAAAAAAATATAAATTTTGTGTAAGTTTTGTTTTGGGTGCTGCCCACATGGAGCAAGTTGTGGGAGCCATGAAGCTCCCATGGTGGGGGCTGTAGGCAACCCTCTCATGGGCGCCTTCCCCACCTCTGCAATATTAAATATCAAATTGTTTTAAATTTTTGTTTATTTCTTTAATTATTTTATTCAAACTTTTACTAATAATAACTACATTGAATGTTGTTAATTATATTAAATTTCTTTGTTGTTTCTATAGACTTGTGCATGCAAGTTTTATTACTCTCCATCAACAAATTGAATGAATATATAGAGAGATATATTTTAGTTAGTCTTAGTATATAGGCATTTAGAGATCTTTGAAAATCTATCTTTTTCCTATCAAACCCGCATAAGAACAGAAAACTCATATGATATCGGATTTGTGAAATTGTAAATAAATAGATAAAGGAAAAACAAGAGTAGAAATTAGAAAAAAAAAATTAAGGAAAAAAGTTAGAAAAAGAAAAAAAGATAAAAAAGTAAATTAGAAATTAATATATATAAATAATATTGTAATATCCCACCCCCATATGGTTTTTTGACGTTTATTTGAACCTGGTGCGTTTTGGTGTAATTTTCATTTGACATAACACATACATGTACATATATTTTTGAAATCACAGGAAATAGAAATACCCAGCTGCTTCTATTCAATGGAAATGAATTATAATACATAAAGACATAATACCCATGTAAGTTATGCTCATAAATATCAAGTTTTCAACATACCCATTTGGCTGATACAAAATACAATGTTGGGAATGAGATGATACAACAGTTTGAAGGTGCAAATCACTCTCAAAACCATGCAACTCAAATTAATAGCAACACATTGAAGTACAACATACATAATGGATAGACACCTCACTTGGAGGGCATAAACATCCTCAAATGCTCGTTGTTGACTGTTATTATAGACCCATGTCCTCCTCTTTGCCAATACAACCTCCAAACAACAAAGATAATGGTCTTATAACATTTATAACACTCAAATCTGCTCCAACACTCTAAAAATTAGAAGATAACAACCCACGCCCAGTTTGGAGCTGCTATCACATGAAGATGCCTCCAAAATCAATCATAAACCCCTACGAAGGTACAACTTGATTGTAGTGGGGGTACGACCTGAATATAAGGGTAAAGCACATCAAAACTCCTCCAAAACTAAAATTACAACTTGCAATGTGTTCCTCAATCATCCTCCATAGTTATGGTGACAAAAAACTAGAGATATATCGATGAAATCTCCTACGCGACAAAGTTGGTTACTTGCAATGAAGCTCAATGTGATCTTTGTGATAATACCACTCCAACAACACCCTAGAAGTGTCTCTCAACCTTGTAGATACTCCAAACAATGAAAGTTTTCATCTTCAAAGTCTACTGGTTCAAAACCCTTGGCCCACCAAGAACAAAGCTCAAATAGAGAAAAATATGCAATAGTGAATGAGGAAAAGACTTCACTTTTCACTTTTAATTGCCTCTTGTTTTCCAACACCACTTTTTGGAATATTAAACTTTTAATAATATTTATCTTTTTGTATTGGGCACCCATCTCATATAGTCATGACTTTATTCACTTTAAATTTCATTAAGTCCTCAATAAATAATAAAGTCACTTTATTAAAGGATACATTAAGTTGAATATTTAATTTAACTTAAATGTATCGGTTAATAAATATTATTTTGAACGGTCTCTATATGTGAGTTCTATAGTACCACTGAGTTGGCAAATGGAACAAGGACTAATGTCAAGACCGTTGCACTGACTCGCTCTAAGTCCCATGACCCCCTGCTAAAAATAGTAAGTTTGGCCAAATGGCTCAAACTTGTTCCAAAAAGTGTCAGTTAATACATCTTGCCAAAAGGAGTCCAACTCATCACTCCATGTATGCTGATTGAGCCTCGATGAACCACATCACCATGGATCCCCTCACAACCTTTGCTAGTCTACGAGAACCTATCTAGTAGACTAACCTGATGTAAATGTGCTAGACTAGGAAGGGGACATTACAGTCCACCCTCCCCAAAATTGCTTTCCCACAAGCAATTTCAACTCTAGATGTTGTAAGATTTGCTCATTCTCCCAAGTCATATCCTCTATCAAAAAATTCTTCCACTTCACCAAATACTCCCTGATAACCCTCTTTCGCAAGGTGCGCTCTCTAGTGTCAATAATAGCCCTAGGTACAAGAATCAACTTCCCCTCCTCATCCAAAGGGGGTGACTTAGTGGAGGATATCACATTGTGTCCCAATGTTGTTTTGAGGTGAGACACATGGAAAACATTATGCACTCTGCTTCCCACCAGTAGCTCTAACTCATAAGCCACTTCTCATATTCTCCTAGTTACCCTGAAGGGTCCATAGTATCGTGGCTTAAGTTTCTCTATGCCTCTTTTTCAAAGTGGATTGTCTATAAGGATACATCATTAAGTAAACCATGTCACCCACCTCAAAAGAACACTCAACCCTATGCTGATCTGGATATTGCTTATGTTGATTCTGCACCTTCTGGATATTCTCCTTCAAGGACTTCATGATGTCCTGACTCTCCTGTAGTAAGTATTTAGCCTTAGGTACTCTACTATCCCCAAATAACATATCCAAAAAGTTGGGAGCCTCATACCCATAGAGAACCATAAAAGGTGACATCTAAATGGACATGTGATAAGTAGTGTTATAACAGTACTCCCCAAGATGCAACCACTTAACCCAAGCCTTCTGCTGCCCTGCAATATAATTGTGAAGGTATCCTTCCACCCACTTGTTGACAAGCTTCGTCTACCCATCTGTCTATGGGTGACAGCTAGTGCTAGGAGTGAGTTCAGTCCCACTCGATCTGAAGAGCTCCTACTAGAAGTGACTCATGAACTTACTATCTCTGTCACTGACTATTCTCCTCGATAGCCCATGTAACCTAAATACCTCTCTAAAAATAGATCTACAATCTGTGTTGCTGAAAATGTGGTTGAAATTGCAAAGAAATGGGTGAATTTTGTTAACCTATCAACCACAACATAGATACAGTCCCTGTGTTGGGCCTTGGGCAAGCCCATGATGAAGTCCATAGAAATACTTTCCCATTTTTTATTAGGAATGGGTAGGGGTTGTAATAAACCAGCTAGAAAGGAATGCTCCTATTTATTCTACTGGCAAGTGGGGCACTCTCTAACATATTGCAACACTTCTATTTTTAGCCCTTTCCATGCAAACCGCTCCCAGATTTATCTATATATCTTGAAGTATCTTGGGTGACCAGCTGTAGGAACATCATGAAAGGCTCTCATAACCTTCTTCTTCATCCCCAATCCTGTACCAATAAGATCATCCCCTTGTAAATGATTAAATCATTTACAACTGTATACCTACTATCCTGATCAGTACCATCAACTATCCCTATGGCCCACTTGTCCCTAGCATATCCTGTTGATATCCACTCTCTCTAATCAGTAATAATCTCACCTAAAGAGCACAAGTGAGGTCTCCATGAGAGTGCATCAGCTACTACATTCTTCTTCCCTTTGACATAAACTATGTCAAAGTCGTAGGCTTACAATTTGCTAACCCACTTCTATTGTCAGTCATTGAGGTCTCGCTGATTGAGGAAATGTCTAAGGCTATTGTGATCTATTTTCACCACAAATTTGATGCCCACTAAGTACTGCCTAAATTTAGCCAAAGCATGCATTATGACTAACATTTCCTTATCATATAAACTATAACCTCTCTCTACACCCCTAAGTTTCCTACTCTTGAAAGCAATTGGGTGCTTATCCTACATTAGCACTGCTTCGATGCCTTCACCCGAGGCATCACACTCAAGCTCAAAAGGCTTGGTGAAGTCTAGTATGGCTAAAACTGGGCAAGAACTCATAATCTGCTTAAACTTGTCAAAAAATTGTTGTGCCCCGTCAGATGAAACAAAAGACCCCTTCTTCGTCAAATCTGTTAATGGTGCAACACTTTGTGAAAACCCCTCAATGAATCAGTGGTAGAACCCACATAAACCAAAGAATCCCTTGAGTTGTGAGAGATTCGTCGGTGGTGGCCAATCAACAATGGCTTGGATCTTTTCTGGATCCACTCTGACTCCCTTGACACTGATGATGTGACCCAAATAAAGAAGCTCAATCATGTCAAATTCACATTTTGACTCCATGGCATATAAGGACTCTCTCTCCAAAATACTTAATACCTCCTCAATATGTTGGAGGTGCTCCTCCCAAGTCCTATTGAAGATCAAGATGTCATCAAAAAATATGAGGACAAACTTCCTCAATCACTTCCTGAAGACCCTGCTCATACAATACTTAAAAGTAGATGGAGCATTGGTTAGACTGAAAGGCATAACCAAAAACTCAAAATGCCCATAGTGACACCAAAAAGTTGTCTTCTCCACATCCTCCTCTCTAACCTGAATCTGATGATAGCCATATCTCAAGTCTATCTTGGAGAAGTAGCATGCCCCATGCAGCTCATCAATGAGCTCATCTATCCGCAAAATGGGGTACCTGTTCTTTATTGTTTTCTTGTTGAGAGCCTTGTAGTCTATACACATCCTCAATGTGCCATCTTTCTTTTTGACCAAAACAACCGCAGAGGCAAAAGGGATCTTCTTGGGTCTAATGTGCCCCATCTTGAGAAGCTCCTTGATTGTCTTCTCGATCTCATCCTTCAATCTCTTTGGATGTCGGTAGGGAGTAATGATAGCTGGCTTAACTCCCTCCTTTAGCTCAATCGCATGCTCTATGCCTTTATCAAGAGGCCTCTCTAGTGGTATATTGCTGAAAACCTTGGTGTGCTTGGTTATCAGCTTCTGAATGTCTAGATGATAACTCTATTTAGGCTGCTTTATAGCTGTAGGCATAATGACACACTCAGCTGCCCACTCCACCTGATCATGTCTAAGCAACCCCTCCATCCTCCTGAGAGATACTACTCTAAGTCCATCATCTAACATCACCCTGAGCACATGCTTCTTCCCATCTATTGCAAATTTCATCTCCATGGTTCATAATTTGAGGTAGAATTCTCCTTGCATGAACCCACTTCATGCCAAGAACTACATCCATATCCCCCATGCTGACCACATAATACTCAGCCTGGAACTCATAGTCACTTAACATGATAGTTAAGTTCAAGATTCTCCTTTTGCATGTGGTGACAAAAACATATGCTACTCTGACTTTGAATCCCTCAAACTCCTCAGTCTTGAGTCCCCTTCTCGCCACAAGCCCCTCATTGATGAAGTTATGAGTGGCCCCTATGTCAAGTAGTGTGGTCACTCTCTGTCCCTCCAAGACTCCCCAAATCCTAAAACAGCCTTCTTTATGAATAGCAGAAAGATGGGTTGTAGGTATATCATCATCCTTCTCACCTTGTTACCCTTTTGCTACACTATCCACCTCACTATCATCCAAGTCAGTGTGCTGGTCTAATTGTTTTGATGTAGTTTTCTCGACTGAATAGTACTCAAGTTGTTTCACTTGCTCCTTCATAGGGCACTTATGATTAGGATCCCATGGACCCTTGCATTTGAAGCACATTTTCTTCCTCTTGTACTCATTCAATGTGTCATCATCAAGTCTAGGGGCTGGTTTCTTTTTCTGATTTGTGTCTCGATGATGATGATAAATCTTATCCTTCTTGGGAGAGAAGGATTTGGAGACAAATTTGTTTTTTGGGATAGCAAACTCCATACTTCATGCCTTCTTGATTGTCTCCTATAATGTAGGTGGATCAAACGCCTTAACCCACCCTTGAAGTGGTTCCATTAGTCCTTCACTAAATATGACTATCAATCTCCTCTCTAAAATAGTTGGAACCATGACCAAGAGTCTCTGAAACTCTGTGATGTATGAATCCAGTGACCCATACTATTTCAACTATATTAGCTCTCTGAACTGCAGTTTGAGGTCTTTGTTGTCAAACCTCTCTATCAACCTGTTCGTAAACTCATCATAAGTAGTGATCAAGTTGTGACCTAAAGTGACCAACCCATGCTACCACCACTCATGTGTTGCCCCGTCAAGATGTATAGTAGCAAAGTTCAGTGCTTCATCTTCTGTCATTGGTTTAAGTGTCAAATAATTGTCTAACTTCTGCACCCATGCCCTAGCTAACATTTTTCTACTACCATCGAAGTGCTCCAACAAAACCTTACTTGAGGCATGCTGATAATCCATGTTAGCCTTGTGTGCTCTGTGATTTGCTCTACCACCCATACCTACTCTTTGCCTTCTCTGGTTCATAAACTACTCAAAGGTCAACATCTCTTTGATCTCTGGTGGAAGAGTCATATATTTTGCATGCTACATTCTAACATCCCCTAGCATAGGAATCGATATCTCATGCTCATGTATCACTGGTGCCTCCTCTCTACGTGGAAAGGTAGGCTGGAGCGGTCTAGGGACTGATCTTGGGGTAGTCCTATTGTCATGTCTTCTACCTTGAGCTGCATGTCGGTGATTGTTATTATTTGAACCACTTGCCTCGCCATCATGTGCTGCATGTGGTTGTGTTGTTGGGATACCCTGACTCATTTTAGCTAATAGCTGGGACATCATATCCAACATAATGTCATGTTTCCTTTCTTTTCTCTTGTCTAGGCTCTATGATTGTTCGGTTCTTTTGTTTCTATCTGCCATGTGACCTGTAATGCTATCACTGTCACTGGATGAATTTATGTTCATACCCAAGATACTTGATATGGTTTCTCCCTTCAGAACCTGTGGTGGCTACCACTAATGGGTATCTTTGGTGTAAACCTATTTCCAATCACTCATGTACACTGCTCAACACACGCTGACAAGATGCACCTGTTATGTTATGGAGCCTATTTCCATATTACAATGTATTTCAAATACTGTACACTCTTTCGGTGACCTTGTCAGTACATATATGTGCAGATCCCCCTTTTTTTGCGAGTATAGTCATGTGTTTGATTTATACTTGTATATTGGTGGAGTCATCACCCATGATTAATAGGGACTGTTATAGGTTGACTTGGCCCATGGTTTTGGTACCCATTGTTTTGTAAAACCACTATGTTGGTTACCTATTGATGTAATTATAAATAGATGGACATATAGTAGGTAAAATATATGAAGAATTAAGAAGGTGAATAGAGTGTGTGAATTCAAGTGTGAATTCGGGAGAGTTTGTTGAGTGCAACTCCAAACAATATTTGTGCATTGTAATTGTGAGAAGACTAATTTGAGCAACTATTTCTTGGTGGATGTAGCCCACATTGGATGAACCACATTAAATCTTGTCTTCATATTGTGCAATTTTCATTTCTGTTCTTTGTTTATCTCTCTTCATAATACTTATTACTATGATTCTGAGAAAAATCCTGCATTGATTTCTGTTTTATTTCTAACAATTGGTATCAGAGCTTCAGGTTGGTTTTGTTGAAGTGTTGAATCATAGGAAGGGATCTTAGCTTGAGTGGGAGCTATGGCTGATGATAGTAGATCAAAGGTTGAAAAGTTCAATGGGCAGAACTTTGGTCTATGGAAGATGCAAATGGAGGATTACCTCTATCAGAAGGACATCCATGTTCTACTGGCAGGAAAAGGAAAGAAACCAATGAGTATGTCAGATGAGGATTAGGAGCTGCTTGATAGGAAAGCACCTGAGGCCATTTAGTTATGCCTCGCATCTTTAGTCATGTTTAATATATCAAAGGAGGAAACTATGGAAGGTCAAATGAACGTGTTAGAGAAGTTATATGAGAAACCCTCTGCTTCTAATAAAATATTTTTGATAAAATTATTTAATATGAAGATGTCTGAAAATGCTTCAGTTACTGATCATTTAAATGAATTTAATATGGCTATGAGTATGTTGAACTCTGTAAAAATTGACTTTGATGATGAAGTTAGGGCTCTACTTATTTTGTGCTCCTTACCAAATAGTTGGAACGGCTTGGTGATGGTTGTAAGAAACTTGGTCTCTAACATGACCAAGTTGAAGTTTGGGGATGTTTTAGGAGTAATCCTTAATGAGGAAATGCGATGGAAAAGCTCTGGAGAATCTTCTAATTCAGGGAATGCTTTGGTGGTGGAGAGCAGAGGGAGACAAAACCATAGAGGAAAAGGAAACCGTCGAAAGTCAAATGGTCTTGGAAGGTCAAAATCAAATATCAAGATGGAATGTTGGCACTGTGGAAAGATTGGGCATGTGAAGAAAGATTGTTGGGCTCTTCCAAGAAAGAAGAACAATCAGGAAGACACCAAGGAGGTAAATGTGGCAGCAGGTAATGTTTGTCAGGATGCATTAACTCTCTCCATGGATAATATTGTTGAGTCTTGGGTTTTAGATTCAGGGGCTTCTTTTCATGCTACACCACATAGGCATTATTTTATTGATTATGTTCAAGGGGATTTTGGACATGTTTATCTTGGTGATGATGAGCCTTGCAACATAGTAGGAAAAGGATGTGTTCAGGTCAAGATGTAGAATGGGAACACTTGGCTACTGAAGGATGTCAGGCATATGCCGAAGTTGAGACAGAATTTGGTATCCACAGAGTAGTTGGGCAGTGAAGGTTGTATGGTGACTTTTACATTAGATTCTTGGAAGGTGTCCAAGGGTGCTCTTGTGGTAGCAAGAGGTAAGAAGGTTGGTACCTTGTATTTATCTAGTAATGTCATTTATGTTAATCTAGTTGATGCAGAAGCATATGCAACTTTGTGGCACTATAGGCTTGGTCACATGAGCTAAAAGGGCATGATTTTGAAACATAGATTACCCAGATTGAAAGAAGTTGATTTAGATTTCTGTGAAGACTGTGTGTATGAAAAATAGAAAAGGGTAAAGTTTCTCAAAGTTAGATCACAGAGAAAGGAGAATTTAAGTTGGAGCTGGTTCATTCAGATGTATGGGGGCTGGCTCAGGTATCTTCTATTGGTGGTTCATCTTATTATGTAACATTTATTGATGATGCAACTAGGAAAGTTTGGGTGTATAACATTAGGAGAAAATATGATGTATTTGATACTTTTAAAAGATGGAAAGCTTTGGTTGAGAATGAAACAAGTCTCAAGTTAAAATGTCTCAGGTTAGATAATGGTGGAAAATATTGCAGCAATGATTTTTTTTATTATTGTTCTAGGAATGGAATTCGTAGACAGAGGACAGTTCCAGGAACTCCAAAACAAAATGGAGTGTTAGAAAGAATGAACATGACTATCATGGAGCATGCTAGCAGCATGAGGTTGCATGCAGGACTACCCTTTGAGTTTTGGGCCAAAGTAGTGAACATTGTTGTATATCTAATCAATAGAGGACCTTCAATGGCCTTAGATGGAGGCATACATGAGGAAGCTTGGTCTAGTAAGAAGGTTGATTATTCATTTCTTAGAGTATTTGGTTTTGAAGCCTTTATTCATATTGATAAAGATGAAAAGACCAAGTTAGAGGCTAAATGTAAAAATTGTACCTTTATTGGTTATGGTGAGGATGATTTTGGTTTCTGGATTTGGAGTCTTAAGGACAAGAAAATTGTTCGGTCTAGGGATGTGGTCTTTAATAAAAAGGTCATGTACAAACATCAGTTGCAAGATCAGAGAGAGGAATCTAGAAAAAAGTACACAGTGTTAGAGGACATTATAGATGGTAAAGTGTCCAAGCAATTAGTCCAGGTACCTATTCCACAAGAAACCCAAACTCTTGAGGTAAGGAGATCTTCTAGGGTAAGAAGGGAACCTAAGCATTTTTCTCCATCTCTTAATTATTTATTACTCACTGACAATGGAAAGCCAGAGTGCTTTGAGGAAGAAATGCAGGTAGATGCCAGGAAGAAGTGGGAACAAGCCATGGATGAGGAGCATCAATCTCTCATGGAAAATCAGACTTGGAATTTGGTTAACCTACTTTAAGGTAAGAGAGCATTGTAGAACAAGTGGGTGTACAGAGTCAAAGAGGAGGATGGAGGCAAAAAAAGGTACAAGGCCCAGTTGGTGGTCAAGGGGTTTGCACAAAAAAAAGGTATTGATTTTGATGAGATTTTTCTCCATTAGTTAAAATGAATTCTATTAGGACTGTTCTTGGGATAGTGGAAGCAGAAGATTTGCACTTAGAGTAGCTAGATGTGAAGACTACATTCCTTCATGGTGATTTGGAGGACTTATACATGGAGCAGCCACAGGGATATGAGGTCACAGGGAAGGAGAACATGGTGTGCAAACTAAAGAAGAGCTTGTATGGCCTGAAACAAGCTCCACGGTAGTGGTACAAGAAATTTGATAGTTTTATGATGGAGTAGAGATACTCCATGTGTCATTCAGACCATTATGTGTATATCAAGAAATTTGATGATGGTAGTTATATTATTCTGTGTCTATATGTGGATGACATGTTAGTTGTAGGTAAGAACATGCAATAAATAAAGGTACTCAAGGAACAACTTAGTAATTCCTTTGCTATGAAGGATTTGGGGGCAGAAAAACAAATCCTTGGAATGAGAATATCTCGGGATAGGAAGGAAAGCAATATTTCTTTATCTCAGGAAGAGTACATTAAGAGGGTCTTAGAGAGGTTTAGTATGTATGATGCTAAACTGTTTGGGACTCCTTTGGCAATCAATTTCAAGTTATCAAAGGAGTAGTGTCCCAAGACAGAGGAGGAGAAAATCTAGATGTCTAAGGTACCTTACTCATCAACAGTTAGCAACTTAATGTATGCAATGGTGTGCACTAGGCCAGATATTACTCATGCAGTGGGAGCAGTGAGTAGGTACATGAGTGATCCTGGTAGAGAGTACTAGCAGGCAGTGAAGTGGATCCTTCAGTATTTGAGAGGGACCATGGACAATTATGTGCTATAGTGGATTGGACACCACTTTACGTGGTTATGTAGACTTAGATATGGCTGGATATTTAGATAGTAGGAGTATAGTAGGTTATATATTTACTGTAGGTGACACAACAGTGAGCTAGATTTCATGTCTACAAAAACTTGTGGCTTTGTCAACCACAGAGGTTGAGTATGTTGCTGCCACAGAGGCAAGCAAAGAGATGATTTAGTTACAACAATTTCTTGAGGAGTTGGGAGATAAGCAGGAGGAAGGGAAGTTGTATAGTGATAGTGAGAGTGCTATACACCTAGCAAAGAACTCTGCTTTCCACTCTAGGATGAAGCATATACAGTTGAGGTACCATTTCATCAGGATAACTTTGGAGGAAGAGAAGTTGAAGCTAGAGAAGATTCATACCAGTCAGAATCTTGCAGACATGATGACCAAGGTGGTCACAAGGGAGAAACTGAAGCTATGTTCAGCTTTGGTTGGCCTTCAGAAATGAGTGAAGGGTTGAGAAGCTTGCTCAGAGGAAATTAGTCTCTAAGTGGGAGATTTTTATGTTATGGAGCCTATTTCCATATTACAATGTATTTCGACTAAAATCTTGGTTGAGAAGTTAAGTACATGGTTTTGTAAAACCACAAATGGTTTCTTGTATAGCCAGAAGTCTATAAATTGGAGGCTTGAGGAGAAGTTTGTGAGAGAAAAGTTTTATGTAGGGTTATGCTGTCAATTTTTCCTTTAGAAGAGCAAGATGTAAATCTCCATGTTAAGGCTTTGAGCCTGTAAGTGTATTGTAACATGTTTGTTGTTGCAGATTAATACATTGGTTTGATGCTTTGGAGTGTGGGGTTTTTTACCCGAAAGGGTTTTCCCCGCGTATATTGGCATCTCTTCTTTTCTATCTATCTTTCTTCTATTCTTCTTGTTTCATGTTCTTAAAGTGTTAATTTATATGCTGTTATTTTTCCATATTACAATGTATTTCAAATACTATACACTCTTTATGTAACCTTGCCAGTACAAATATGTGCGGATCCTCCTTTTTTCATGGGTACAAATATGTGTGCATCCCCCTTTTTCTGCGAGTATAGTTATGTGTTTGATTTATACTTGAATATGGGTGGAGTCATCACCCATGATTAATGGGGATTATTATGGGTTGACTTGGCCCATGGTTTTGGCACCCATTGTTTTGTAAAACCACTATGTTGGTTACTTATTGATGTAATTATAAATAGACGGACATATAATAGGTAAAATATAGGAAGAATTGAGAAGGTGAATAGAGTGTGTGGATTCAAGAGAGTTTGTTGATCGTAGCTCCAAACAATATTTGTGCATTGTAATTGTGAGAAGACTAATCTGAGCAAGTGTTTCTTGGTGGACGTAGCCCACATTGGGTGAACCACGTTAAATCTTGTCTTCATATTGTGCAATTTTTATTTTTGTTCTTTGTTTATCTCTCTTCATAATACTTGTTACTGCGATTCTAAGAAATATTCCACATTAATTTCTATTTTATTTCTAATAGCACCAGCTCTAATGCCATTGTAATATCCCACCCTCTTATGGTTTCCTGACGTTTAGTTGAACCTAGTGCATTTTGGTGTAATTTTCATTTGACATAACACATGCATGTACATATACTTTTGAAATCATAGGAAATAGAAATACCAAGTTGCTTCTATTCAATGGAAATGCATTACAATACATAAAGACATAATACCCATGTAAGATATGCTCACAAATATCAAGTTTTCAACATACCCATTTGGTTGATACAAAATATAGTGCTAGGAATGAGATGATACAGCAGTTTGAAGGTGTAAATCACTCCCAAAACCTTGTAACTTAGATTATAACAGTAACACATTGAAGTACAACGTACATAATGGATATACGCCTCACTTGGAGGGCAGAAACATCCTCAAACACTCATTGTTGACTATTATTGCAGACTCATGTCCTCCTCTTTGTTGGTACAACCTCCAAACAATAGAGATAATGGTATTATAACATATATAACACTCTCAAATCTGCTCCAACTCTCTAAAAATCAGACACTGATAGCCCACACCTAGTTTGGAGTTGTTATCACATGAAGATGCCTCCAAAATCAATCACAAACCCCTAGGAAGGTATGACTTGATTGCAATGGGGGTACGACCTGAATATGAGGGCAAAGCACATATAAACTCCTCCAAAACCACAGCTACAACTTGCAATGTGTTCCTCAATCATCCTCCATAATTATGGTGACAAAAAACTACAAATAGATCATTGAAATTTCCTCTGCAACAAAGTTGGTTACTTGCAATGAAGCTCAATGTGATCTCTATGATAAGACCACTCCAAGAACACCCTAGAAGTGTCTTTCAACCCTGTAGGTGCTCCAAACAATGAAGGTTTTCGTCTTCAATGTTTGTTGGTTCAAAACCCTTGGCTCACCAAGAACAAAGCTCAAACAGAGAAAAATATGCAATAGTGAATGAGGAAAAAGACTTCACTTTTCACTTTTAATCTCCTCTTGTTTTCCAAAGCCGCTTTTTGGAATATTAAACTTTTAATAATATTTCTCTTTTTGCCTTGGGGCACCCATCTCATATAGTCATGACTTTATTCACTTTAATTTTCATTATGTCCTCAATAAATAATAAAGTCACTTTATTAAAGGATACATTAAGTTGAATATTTAATTTAACTTAAATGTATCGATTAATAAATATTATTTTGAATGGTCTTCGTAGGTGAGTTCCATAGTATCGCTAAGCTCACAAATGGAACAAGGACTAATTTCAAGACCATTGCCCTGACTCACTCTGAGTCCCGTGACCCCCTACTAAAAATAGTAAGTTTGGCCAAATGGCCCAAACTCGCTCTAGAACATGTTAGATAATACATCTCACCAAAAGGAGTTCAACTCATCACTCCATGTATGTTGATTGAGCCTCAATGAACCACATCATCGTGGGTCCTCTTACCACCTTTGCTAATCTACGGGAACCCGTGTAGTAGACTAACTTGATGCAAATGTGCTAGCCTAGGAAGGGGACATTACAAATATATATGTAATACAAAATTCACTTATCCTTTCCATTTGGAGAGCTAATTTAGATTGCTAACATGTTCCTTCAACTAATGTAGTGCTCAAATATATTGAAAAATATGCATCCAAGGATAAGCATAAATCTAAAACATACCACAATATGTTGACTCACATATCAACCAGAGTTGACTTTAATAAGCCAACCCCATTTACATTCTGAAAGCTCCTTGTAGAGAGTCTTGTTGACTATGATATAAGTGCCTAGGAAACTTGTCACTTACTATTAAAACTACCACTCTTGATATCTAGAAAGTTATTTATTTCTTTGAATGTAAATTACAAACAATTCTAGCATGTGCCTATCTCTAATGATGATGGTGTCTCATCTTCAAGCTTCATTGATGCATACAAGGCATGACCACTAGAATTGGAAACAATGCCACTTATTGAAGTGGCACAAAAATGGACATTTGTAGCTGCTTGCAAGACCAAAAAATGGAAACAATGTTTGACAACAGTTATTGTTCGAGTCTCCCCTTGATTCACAACCATCGCAACAAAAGATAATACAAGTTTTGGAGCTTTCTGTTGGAGTGAACTGTTGTTATATAATGATATTGGATCATTGAAGCAATATATACTGGCCCATTAGGAGAGAATTTCCACCAGCTACCATCCATGGCATGTACACTATACACCTCTAGATCCATTAACAAACATTGATGATGAATCTCCTTGTGATAGAGACCATACAATGCAAGAAGTTAATCCTGATGAATGACAAGTCTTATTAGGATTGCACCTAGATCTACCTTTTGCTAGTGCAGGGATACTAATGCTATTAATTATTATTTAAATAAGTAATTATGCATATATTCCACACATGGCTTTAAGCCACCTTAGGTGGTTAGGTGTCAACTTGGAGAGTTTGACACAACTCTCCAAGCTATGTGTTGACACTAATTTGCCACCACTCTTTGAGTGTTTAAGTCGACATCTAATTCAACTCAAACTCTTCATCGATATGTACTCTCAAATTATGTGCATAGTTTATGTATTGCAATTCTTATTGCTTTCACTCCATTTTGTGACCAGCTATTGCTTAGTCGATTCTTTGTTCTTACACGGTATTAGAGAAAACTAAGATTGTTTGTTGGTTTATTTTGAAAGCAACATAGGTCGATCTAGATCTTCAGTTTGTGTGCAGGTCAAATCAAAAGTGACAGGCAACAACATTTGTGTAGAGATAGAAATTCATGTTATTGTGTTTTGAAGAGACAATGACCTCTATGAAGTGGACATGCCTCTTGACAACATCAGCACCCATGACTTGGTAAAGAGGCCTCACGTGGCCTGAGTCCAAGGATGACTTCCATATTCTTCACTAGAAACTTTCCTCTATTGCATTGGGGCATGAAGCCTTCCACACACCCCTGCATAAAAGTGGGCATGCATTTGGATTGAATGACTCTTTGAAGGGTTTGAACAAGTTTCTTCCACACCCCTACACACATCAAAAGGGTCTCACACCCCTTCGAGGCCCTTGTGCATAGGCCAAAGCCTCTAAAGGCATCGTGATGACCTCCAAGGGTCGTGCGCAATGCACATGCCAAACCTTCCCAATGCACATGTCATAGCCTACCCCATTCTGGCCTTCCTGGCCAAATCAGGCTCTCTTCTACATCATCTACCTTCAAGGTCAGGCTTTAATATCCTTGGCTGGTATTTAAGGACCATTTTTTTGGGTGATTTATCTAGTGTATTCACCAAATGGCGGCCCCAAAGTTCATTTTTTTTGTTCCATTCACAGATCTCTGGTGATGGACACATGTTATAGGTTTGAAGGCCACCATTCTCTTGACTCTGTGGTTGATTACCATCTACAAGTTCAATCCAAATCTACAAATTGACCCTCTACATGCCTTCTCATACCCCCTGCCGGCCTCAATAGGTCGCCATCAGCCCTAGTCAACCTATTGGCCTCACATAGGCATTTGAAACCTACATCACACCTTGCCCTTGGCCACCATTTCCCAAACCTGCCTGCCCCTTCTTGGAGATAATTTTCCATTTGCCCTAATTCGCCCATATGCCCTAATTTGGGCTTTGTAAATTGGGGTCTCCAAAATATTTTTATGTTTTATTTATTTTTGCAAAAGCATTTTTAAGTTATGCTAAAAAGCACTATAAAATAAAAAACAAAATCTAGGAAAGCCATTTCTTTTCATAGTGCTAATTATAGGAAAAATTGTAGTTCTAAATTTGGCAACTCATTTATGTGTCAAAGTTAAAAAAGGATTTTTTTTGAGCTAAGTATTAGGAATCGATCACACACTATCATAAAGTGTCTTTTTTCAACCTACTTAGACTCGCCTATGCACTAGAAGTAAAAAATTGCAAAATTCAGGAGGGGTGCGTTATTAAAAATACGAAGTATTAGGGAACGATATTAATCATCCTGATTGTGAATCAAAAAATTTGCATTTGCTATGATGAGGGTTTGTAAGTATGCTTATGTACAAAGGTTGATCTGTGATTTGATCTCCACAGATTGGAGCTTACATTGAAGGGTCTGGGCACCATTGTGAGGTCAATTTAGTGGAGGTTGTGCCCCTATTTGCATTGGAGGTGTGATCTATAGTAGAGTGAATGCATAGAGATTTTTGTAAGTGTGGTCTTTGGCCTGAGAAGAAAGGTTGATGACCTAGTTTTGAGGCCACGGTTTAGTTTTTTTGGAGGTTGACAACCTATAAAAAGGTTGGTGACTCAACAAGGGTCGCTTCCTCCATATAAGGTTTCATGACCTCTAAAAGGGGCGACATTCCTATTCAAAGGCCGATGACTACAAGAAAAAGACTAGTTTGACCTGCATTTTGCTAAGACATAGAAAGAGCACCCCTGCATTGGACCAAGAAGCCCGCCCTGGTCGGCCCACTCTGGCTCTGCTTGGAACGACCTGTATAAAGGTCAATCATCCTACACAAGGGCCAAGATCTACCTCTACCTGGAATGACCTGCTTGTTTTTCCCAATTTTCCCTAATTCACCCCTATTTCTGTCCTATTCCCCTTCTCAACAATTTTTCCCTAAAAATTTTGTTTTTTTGAATGCATTTAATATTTATGCTTTCAATTTTTTTAAACAAAATAGGCATTTTCTTTCCAAAACATTTAAAAGTATGCTTTGTTAGTGTTAGAATAGACATTGAAAATTATGCTACCAACACTAAGGAAATAAAATATAAATTTTAGGGGGGTCTTAAAAATTTTGGGCAAATTTAAGGTTCTTTTAAAAATTGTTAGTGTTAAATTGCATTTTTTTGTAAAAAGGCTAAGTATTAGAGCTTGAATATATCAACCTACTTAGACCTATAGCACTACATGATAAAGTGTCAAAACTAGGGGGTAATAAAGCAAAGGGGGTTATACATGCACTCAGTTATAAAGTGCCACAAGTTCAAGTGGTATCATTGAGTTTTTTTCTTCCGTACTTCTAAGTCTACAACATACATCTCACCTACATAGTTTTATAAGTGTGATCAAGTCTATCTTCAAGAACTTCTATTCATATTGAGACCTTTAAAACACCCAATGAGGTCTATATAACTCTTTGGGAAGGTCAACGAACAAAGAAGGAATGAGATAGAAAAAGACCTCATAAGTATAAGTCCAAGAGACTCTAATACTATAGAGGATTATGTCACATAATTCAACTCATTGAGGTTGCAACTAAAATAAGGTGGGATTCAGAAATAGGTGGATCAATTGATCCTTACAAACACCTTTCAAATTGAGAGCCTATGGTGAATGATCCTTAATCTTGCAACTGATTCACATCAGTTCACATCTCACATTGAGAGTCTGTGGTAAATGAACTTGAATCTTGCATCATATCACATCTCAAATTGACAGCCATTCATTATGGTTAATGTTCCTAAATCTTCATGAAACCTATGGGGTCATTTCAGTCACATTTCAACATCGACATCAAGGTACACAAGTAGCTTCTAGATTCATGCATCTTTTCTCTCTTTTGGAGGGTAGTTTTTCCCACAAGATTTTCTATCTTATCTCCACTTCATGAGAGATCTTTATTATATATGGGTACTTGATCGGCCCCCTAGTTGCTAGGACCCACCCTTATTTGTGCCCACCTAAGCTATGCTTAAGGGGGGTGTTAGTGTAGGAATACTAATGCTATTACTTATTCTTTAATTAAGTAATTATTTGTCTATTCCACACATGGCTTTAATCCACCTTAGGTGGTTAGGTGTCAACTTGGAGAGTTCAACACAACTCTCCAAGATATATGTTGACATTCATTTTCCACCACTCTTTGAGTGTTTGAGTGAACTTCTGATTCAACTCAAACTCTTCATCTATATGTACTCTCATTGTTCATAGTTTATGTATTGCAATTCTTATTTCTTTCACTCCATTTTGTGACAAACTATTGCTTAGTCAATTCTACATTCTTTCACCTTTCTAGCTAGATGAGCTTGACATACTTGGTCAACATGAGACTAGCCATAACCATAATTGAGATACACCAACCTTAAATCCACTTTTAAAAGTGTTAGCAATTGGTTTCATTGAATCCAACTGTCTAACATTCCATGTCCCACATGCTAGGACTCAACCTGCACCAAATAATTTATCTGCCAAGTAGCGAAAAACATATGATATAATTGGTTGAACACTCTTCTACCATGGAACTATAAGCGCCACTTAAAATGATCATATAAGGAATCAAGTAGGAACTAGAAAATCACATTTGATAACTATTGAAGTTTATGATAAACTTGAAACACCAGGATCACCTGCAAAACCTAAGATTTACCTTCCATAAGAGAAAAAAGAAAAGAGAAATAATTTGCACAATATTGGATGAATTAATCAGATAGATTAATGAATTACATGTGAGAACTTGCTTTTATATTTTCAAGTTAGATAAAAACCCTAATATGACTTAAGAATAACCTAAGACTAAAATTAGCCCTAAGTAAACTTAATAACTTGTAATTAAATATTTAATTACACCAACACCCCCCATAAGTGCAACTTAGGGAGAAATCAAAAACACGTAACTAATGCAAGAATGGGTCCTGACTACAAGGTCAAGTTAGGTACCCATGAACAACAAGAATCTCTCATAAAGTGGAGATAAAGGAGAAAAACCTAGTGGGAGAAAACTCCTCTCCAAAAGAGAGAAAATAACAAGTACATGAACATGTGATGGAAGAAGGACTAACACTAAGACCCCCCAAGAACTAAATCCATCACATAAGTACAAACATGAATAAATATACAACCCCCCATAAGAGAGGATATAGAGAGAAAGTCTGGTGACCCCCCTAGAAGTGAGAAGGATGAAACCCCATGCGAGGAAATGCTCCCTCCCAAAATAGAGATGAGAAGAGAGACCATGTAGTCACTCCTCAAACTCCTATAGTGTTGGAAGATGCTCGACACAGAATAAAGATGAAGACCCATAAACGTCGAACAACATTTGTCCCCTTGGGAAGAAATAGAACTGCAGATGTGTGCATAATGTCTTCCCATTCCAGATAGGAATATACAGGAAGAAAGATAAATTTGTCTCTAAACTCTGCACATGATCTAAAGACAATAATGATGCTCCTGAAAACTACTCAAATGTCTCCAATCCACTACAAAACTGTGACTGAATAGGAGGATGAAGAACAATCTCTAAAGAGGATGAGGGTGATGTAACTCCATCGAAGCTGTCATCAAATAGAAGAAAAATGTCCTCAATGTGGTCCTCCAAATCTGCAAGATGAGACTCTACAAACAACAGTGATATATCTAGTAGATATGTGTCCCAATGAGCTATCTCTGTAATACTGATAATGTCTTGCTGCAAAGAATCTGATGTAGCAACAGGTAATAAAGATGTGATCTCTATAAGAGGAGAAAGAGAAGCAAGAGAAGGCTCTGTGTCATCTGAACTAGCAAGACCTCTCAAATATTCAAGCTCCTCAACTGTATCATCATCAAAAGGTATGCCATCTGCATCATCAAGGGGTATGTGGCAATCCATAGCAAGATCATGTAGGAATGGAGAGATATGTGGGTCTCCATAGGTCTCCAAAATGCTAGTCCAAAGAGCGCATGGGCACTCAATATGTGAGATAGAACACATAGTGTCATAATCGACACTAGAACTAATCAATCCTACAATATGATCAATGTAATTTTCCCATGCAGATTTCCTCCCAGGTGTATCTCGTTCAGGTATGAGTCCATAAAGATAAGGCAAAAGATTAAGCCACCTGAGATGTGTCAAGATGCCCTTTCGCCAAGACTCATAATTATCCTTACTCAATGTTACCACAAAAGGGTGAATAGAAAAACCCATGATATCTCCTCAAATAAATTAGATCAGAGATCAACAATCTGAATATGTATTAATGTTGATAAATGAAACCCAACAAAATAAATAGAACTTCTCTAGGTACGAAAATATCCAGAATATCAAATAGAAGCCATAAAACTGAAAAATAGAATAAAGAATACCTGGGGCTAAATCTGGAAAAAGGTGCATGGATGGTTGTGTAGAGCTCCTCAATAGATTTCTAATGCCACAAGAATCACAAAAATTGGAGATCATCGCAAAAATATGCGAGCTCGGAGGTCAAAAAGAGTATCTGGACTTCAAACAGAAATAAATTGTCACCAAAGGCAAACTCTAGAAAAAATACCTACAACACTAGATTGTTCTTGGAACCAGCTTTCTGACGCCTATTCGTTTGCAAAAATCCAACTCCGTTTTCTCAAGATATGGTCGATTTACCAAAACTGCTCTTTTAGAACAAACAGGCAAAAAAAAGACCACTGTCACTAGATATAGTAGAACCTTCGCCAAATTTAATGGATCTGCCAAATTTAGGTAAAGAGTCAAGAAAATTGCCAAATTTTAGCACATGCACATATTGCAGCTGTACATGCAATTTTAAAAGTTTTGATTTGTTTTGTTTTAAAAAGGTTTGAATTTTTTTATAAAAAAAATTACAAAAAAAGTGAGTTGCATGTATCTTTTCAAAGGGGCCTCATCCCAAATAAGGGGTCACTCCCTATTAATACTACCCCTACCCTAGTCAAAGGGGCGGACTTCCCAAGGCCCAAACGTAGGCCTGCAACAAGTACAGGGCCTACACAGGCACTATGCAGGTACCTGGCACCCTAAAAAATTATTTTTTGATTTTTATAAAAACATTTTTACAATGAAAAAAACAAACATGTTTTTTTTTAAAATTTTAGATTTGTTTTTAAAAAAAATAGGAAATAAAAAAAATTGAATTTTTTTGAAAATTTCACTTTGATTTGCATGCTGGGGAGGTCGTATGGCTTCCCTGGCAAATTTTTTTTGCCCCAGATGAGACCAAGGTCGATTTTGACGATTTAACAATTGATCTTAAGGTTTTTGGGCCTTCTGAGCGCGATGGTGAGGTCCATTTGGGCCTAAAACACTTCGAAAAATATATTTCCTCCATATCCCAAAAAATCACCCACTGAGACCTTCACAGATCTGGCCTCTCGAGACCAAATTCAGCCAAACAAAAGACAAATCTGCCTTTTCTAGCTGCTCTGAATCTAATGGAATACTCTGTTTTACACAAAAACACACCAAGGAAATGGTTCTTGCTTGAATTTTTCTCCAAATCTGAGAAGGGGCTTGTAGATCTGCTTTGATACCATGTTGAAGTTTATGATAAACTTGAAACACTAGGATCACCTGCAAAACCTAAGATTTACCTTCCATAAGAGAAAAAAGTAAAGAGAAATAATTTGCACAATATTGGATGAATTAATGAAATGGATTCAAATGAATTACATGTGAGAACTTGCTTTATATTTGCAAGTTAGAAAAAAACCCTAATATGACTTAAGAATAACCTTAGACTAAAATTAGCCCTAAGTAAACTTAATAAAGTGTAATTAAATATTTAATTACATCGACAATTTTTTTTCCAACAATAACAACAAACATCAAATCTACCCTCATAGAAACAACCTCACATGGCCAATCATGATTATTATTGCTCACACCATCTAAAGTCACAATTTTTTACATACATGCATCCACCATACATTCTTCCCTATGCATATCAATAAAAGAGAAGAACCTATTACAAGGACAAACACTAGCAACATTCCAAGAAATCATGTATTTCATTTGATACATTCTAATAGATGAAATGAGCTTCATCAAGCCTTGAGGTTGTTGGAACACATTGAAAATAGGTTGTGCAAAGCATTTCCTATTCACAATCAAATCCAATTTAGCACATGTTCAATCATCCTCTTCAGTGATATGGAGTAGCTCCCACAAGTCAAAGGCATTCTTGTGTATGTTGGAGCATTGTATAGGGTGACACTCTAGCAAAGGGTATGTGCAGGATCATCGCAGGCCAAATAGTGGCAATAGGAAAAAAATCACGTTTTTGCTTAGCCAAATTCACGACTTGGCAAAGTTTGACTTTCATATGTTTTGAAATGGATATCTGTTTTGGTTTGGATACCAAACCAAAATGGATATCCATTTTGGATTTCATGCCCTAAATTGCTTTACCCAATCCTTCATATGATTTGATTCATGATACATGGTTTGAGAAGGATACACATGATATACCCTTACCCTCTAGTGATAAAATTATGAATGATACTTTATGTGGTGAAGCTACACCTTCATTAATCCTTCATGACATTGTTATTCCTTGTGATGATGATGATCCTTCATGTGATATGTTAGGACATAATGCAAAATTAACATGGCATGAACTATCTTGGAAGGGTAAACATGGACTATAAGAACATTGAACTAGTTGGATCTATTAAGCTCATTATTTATGAAAGAACCTTAAAGGTTAACCTTAATTAGGTAAGGTTATGTTTCAGTGTGGTTGTTTGTGCAACAATGTGTAAATTAATGTTACCTAAGGATAAATCTAACTATACCGACATTTTAATAACCATGAGAGTTGGGACTAACAATTAGACTAAAAACTTGACAAACAATACAACTTGGACACATGTAGGACTTGGAAAATGGAAAAGAATATAATTAAATATGGAAAACAATGAAAAAGTGGTATTAGTTGTACCTATATAGAGAAGTGGTTTAGAGGTTAGTTAGGGGAATTATTTAGGGTTTAGAGGTTTAGGGTTGCTCAGGTTTAGGTGTTTAGGGTTTACGATTTAAAGAGAGATAGAGAGAGGGGACTGATAGAGTTTGGGAGAGATAGAGGAGACAGAGGGGAGACATAGGGAGATAGAGAGTGAGAGACATGTCTAGAGACATAGAGAGAGAGATTGAGAGGTAGATGGATGATAGAGATAGGGAGATAGAGGTTTAGGGTTGCTTGGGTTTAGGGGCATTATTTAGGGTTTAGGGTTTATGGTTTTGGGGTTAGGGGTTAAGGTTTAGAGGTTTAGGGTTTAGAGAGAGATAAAGGACCAATAGGGAGATATAGAGAAGTCTAAGGGGAGAGATAGGGAGATAAAGAGTGAGGGACATGGCAAGAGACATAGGGAGAGAGATTGAGAGGTAGAGGGGCAAAGGTGATAGGGAGATAGGGAGATAGTGGTTTATGGTTACTTGGGTTTAGGGTTTAGGGTTTCTCAGGTTTAGGGGTTAGGTGTTAGGGTTTAGGAGGTTTAGGGTTTAGGTTTTAGGTTTAGAGGTTAGGATTTATTGTTTAGGGGTTAGGGGTTAGGTTTAGAGGTTTAGGGTTTATAGAGAGAGGAATGATAACGAGATATAGAGGAGTCTGAGGGGAGAGATAGGGAGATAAAGAGTGAGGGACATGACCAGAGACATAGGGAGAGAGATTGAGAGGTAGAGGGACAAAGGTGATAGGGAGATAGGGGAGAGATAGGGAGGTAGTGGTTGAGGGTTACTTGGGTTTAGAGTTTAGGGGTTTGGGGTTTAGGGGTTTAGGGTTTCTTAGGTTTAGGGGTTAGGGTTTAGGGGCATTATTTAGGGTTTAGGATTTAAATTGTTTAGGGGTTAGGGGTTAGGTTTAGAGGTTTAGGGTTTTGGATTTAGGGTTTATAGAGAGAGAGGAATGATAGGGAGATAGAGAGAGGAGACTAAGGAGAGAGATAAGGAGATAGAGAGTGAGGCACATGGCCAGGGACATAGGGAGAGAGATCAAGAGAGGTAGAGGGATGATAGAGATAGGGAGATAGGGGAGAGATAGGGAGATATAGGTTTAGAGTTGATTGGATTTAGGGTGTACCTAGGTTTAGGGTTTCTTAGTTTTGGAGATAGCTAGATAGAAAGAGAGAGGAGACAGATAGGGAGTGATAGAGGAGACAAAGGGGAGAGATAGGGAGATAGAGAGTGAGCGAGATGTCTAGAGAAATAGGGAGAAAGATTGAGAGGTAGAGGGATGATAGAGATAGGGAGATAAGGGAGAGATAGGAGATAAGGTTTAGGGTTGCTCGCATTTAGGGTTTAGGGGTTAGAGGTTAGGGGTTAAGGTTTAGGGGCATTATTTAGGGTTTAGGGTCTATGGTTTAGGGGTTAAGGTTTAGAGGTTTAGGGTTTAGTGTTTAGAGAGAGAGGACCAATAGGGAGATATAGAGTGAGGGACATGGCCAAAGCATAGGGAGAGAGATTGAGAGGTAGAGGAATGATAGTGATGGGGAGATAGTGAGATAGGGAGATAGAGGTTTAGGGTTTCTTGGGTTTAGTGTTTAGGATTTAGTGTTTAGGATTTAGGGTTTAGGATTTAGGGGTTTATGGTTTCTTAAGTTTAGGGTTTAGGGGTTAGGGGTTAGGGTTTAGGGGTTAGGGGTTAGGTTTAATCATGCATTAATACAGGTTGTGGAGTGAGAAAGAGGTGGTATGGGTATGGTTGAATGAAGTAATGAGGTGATTTAATTGGTGATGACCTAGGTGAAGTGATGGGTAAGGTGTCTTATGTGGGATTGCTAGAAAGTGTGATTGGTAATGGTGGGGATAGCTAAATGTCATCTTCTAAGGGTTCAAAGGTGAGGAAAGTGTAAGATGGGGATATGGGATAATCCATGGTTTAATTATTATTCAAGGGAGTCTCCTTCTATAATGATTATCAACGATGGTGTCAATAGGGGGAATGGAGTCTATGAATGTAGGTGTGGGAATGTGAGCTATGACATTGGGATTACAGTATTAGATGAATAATGGAAAGTACCTAGGCACCTGTCTAGTGATGGAAGGAGTCACATGATCAAACGATGTTTGGGGAAGGGCTTTTATTAGGAAAGTAAGTATTTGGGTGACGTCTAGGGTTTAGTGGAGAATAATTTATAGAAAATTTGGAGGTCATTAAAATTAACATCCCTCCACCTCTATCTCCCTATCTCTCCCTTATCTCCCTCTCTCTATCATCCCTCCACCTCTTAATCTCTATCCCTATCTCTCTAGACATCTCACTCACTCTCTATCTCCCTATCTCTCCCAATCTATCTCCTCTCTCTCTCTCTACCTATATCTATCTCTCCCTATCTCTTGCCTCTCTCTCCCCTATCATTCCTCTATCTCACTGTCTCTCTGGACATCTCTCTAACTCTCAATCTCCCTATCTCTCCCCTCCGTCTCCTCTATCTCTTCCTATCTGTCTCCTCTCTATCTCTCTGTACCTAGCTATCTCTCCCAATCTCTCTATCTCTTTCCTCTCTCCCCTATCATTCCTATATATCTTATCTCTCCCCTCTATCTTTCCCTCTCCCTTATCAACGAAAGAAATGGAAACAAGAAAACTAGGACTCCCTTTCTCAGGTTTAGGATTTAGGGCTTAGGCGAATTATTTAGGGTTTATGGTTTAGGGGTTAGAGGTAATGGAAAGTACCTCTCTCCTACATCTACCTCTCTATAGATATCTCCCTCTCTCTATCTTGCTCTCTCTATCGACATCAATCCAATGATGTTGAGGATGTGCTAAATTGATTTGCCACCTTTAGAAAATAAATGACATCAATCCAATGATTGTCTTGGAATTTGAATAGGTATAGAAAAATAAGAGGTCAATCTTGAGTGTCACAAGTTTGATCTCAATTGTTGACACAAATATCATCTAATATGTAAGTTAAACATGAAATGATTTGTTATAATTTACACCAAAACTACTTGCTTTTACAATTTTTTTATGACAATTATCTATTCAAAAGTGCCTTTGAAGTACTATGAGATACCTTAGTATAAGTAAATCATATAAAAATCAAATATATATATCATCATAATCCTATATAAATTTTGATAATTTGTCCAAAATCTCTCCTTTCATATGATACAGTCTTTCTAAAATTTGGATTGTATTTTATAGTTAAAATGCCTAAATACTAAAATGCTAAAATACTAAAATAAAAAACAATGAAAACAATTGGGAAAAGGAAAACGTATAGCCGTTTTGATAATGGACATCCATTTTGATAACGGATATCCATTTTGAAAAACATAAAAAGTGAAAAAGGGTCACATTTTTGCAAACCTGCGGCTTGTAAAACGCAGTGTCATCTCTCAAGAACGGATATCAGAGGTGAAGAACAGATATCCGATCCAAAAAGACAAGATCTTTCGCATTTTTTTTGTTTGTTTTGTATATTCAAGCAATTTTTTTGGTTTTTTATGCTAAGTGGGTATGTTTTATATTTTAATTAGGTAAAATGGATGCACAAAATAAAAACCCAAACCCTCCACCACCAAACCCTCCCCCTCCAACAATAGAAGAGAATATTCAAAGAAATATTGATCAAATAAGTAGGATCATAGAAATGTATCACTGCTACCCTTGATTGTCTACAATGACATCAAATTTAGAGGGAATCATTAATCATGTTCAAACCTTGTCAACCCAACGCTAATCATTTAGGCAATGGCGAGAAGCCAAGAAGGCCGAATATGCTAATGGTTTGTCATATGATGAAGTCAAAGAATTAGAGATTACAAAGCTATGTTAGCCCAATACTTTGTCAATCCTAAAACTGAATTGCATGTTGATGTCTATAAGCCCAAGTTTTCAATCAAATGGTGTATTCATGAGGGCATTAGTCAGAACTTTTGGGATCATTGGTGGATGGTTTTTGATAAACCACTCAACAACAATTTAGATGTACCTTTGTATTTCCTTCATAAACTCTATGCAGAGTTCGTCATGGGTCAACATGTTAATTATTTTGATTTTAGAGAGTTTCAAGGAGTGGGTAAGGGAATGCGTCAAGATAGACCTGGGGCAATGAGACAAGTACAAGGTCCCTATATTCCCCCTCTTGCTATCCCTTCTCCACCCCCAATGCAGCACCCAGACGTTGTTGCAAATGCAACACAACAGGGCCTTAGTGCCATACACTCTTTGACCGAGCATTTGATTATACAAACATCTCAATTTGCACAAGCACATGATGAAGGCGATGATATTGGATCACCTGGTTCTACTAGACCGTCGTCGTCCACACATGTATGTGTGTCCCATCATTGCATTTCTTGCAATCATTTATGCTTAGGTCCTATTATGGAGAGTAATGAGCCACCGTCAAACACATCAGAGTACGATCTCCATTCACAAGATGAGGCAATGGGGTCCAGAACTCAAGCTGAGGGGTCAGGGACAAGACTAGAAGCTACCGGATCAGTGAACCATAAAGAAGGAGAAATGCATGAGCAATCTTTTATATAGGTAAAATTTAAAGTTAAATTTTATGGTCTATTCCATTTGAATATATAAAAAAATTTATTAGTACTAATGTATCTAAGTGGGATAACAGTTGATGACAGAGGAGGAGTTGACAAAAGTTCATCATGGAACTTTGCCTGCCATCAAATTTAGCTTGGACTTGCCGATATAATTTGTTCTACACATCAACTTTTTTTTTATGCATTTATTTCTTTGTGAGTAATTATATATTAATTTATATCTTGATGTTAATTTTATTTTATAGTCAATCAAAAATGTGAATGATGTGGCATCTTTGTCAATAGTCTTTTCTCAAACTCCTAATTGACCCAAGGGACTATCATTTGTAGAACGACTTTCTCAACGCCAACAAAGGGTGGAGGTAATTTGATTGAATTGTACTTTAATTGATAATTTAGAAAACTTAAATATTTGATTATAGTCATTTAGAGTCTTACATTCTTGTCATTTTGATAATTCAAAGTCCTTCTCAATTGATGCAGGAGGCCTCGATGGTGGTATGTGCTTGTTTTCTAGTAGATAAGTTTTTGTGTAGTGCACTCTAGATTGCTTGTGTGTAACACATCTAACCTTTTTAAATGTATGCATTTCCTATTTTGTTTAATAATTATATATTAATTTATTTCAATGTTACTTTGCTTTTATGTAGTCTCTTGAGAATGTGAGTGATGCGCCACCTTTGCCATCATGCTTCACTAGGACACCTGATCGTCTTAAGAGAAAATCATTTACAGAATGATTGTCCAAACAACGACATAGAGTCAAGGTAATTGAATTGAATTTTTCTAAATAATTGATAGTTTATCTAGTGGTCTTATAGTTTATTTTAGTGATTTAGATGTATGTTAATAAATGAAAGTTCTTAATTGTAGTAGATAAGAATCTATTTACTAACTTAACTTATTTTTATTTACCATTGAAGAGATTAATCAAATTTGTGTTTTGACTTGTTAATGCAGCAAACTTCACCTCCATCAACTACTAGACATTCTGGTACAAAGAGGACACTTTTTGAGGATCCATCACAGATTGAGGGTCAAGTGGACTTGTAGTATTTGATGTAGCTATTCGGCATGTAGATTGTATATAGATTTTGAGACATGGCATATGCCACATTTTGTAAAAAATGTTTTGAGTTGGCATATTTGCCAAATTTTTGTATATGTCTACCATTATAGACTAGATTTTAATATATATACACCTTGATATACAATATAATTTAAATTCCTTATGTGCATGTCATGATACTTTCCATGATGCCATACATTATGATGATAGTTCTTTAGTCCATTGATGATATGTTTAGCATTGAGAATGGTTTTAGATCAATAGAATCAATATGACAAAATTCCTTATATGCCCTAATAAAGCATAGTAGCTTGAAATCTAATAAGGTCATGATAGACCATTTCATCATGTATTTAGTCTTCATCTTGTCAAATTTTGTAAATATGTCAAAGTTGTCATATGAAAAATGTAAAAAAAATGCAAAAGTATGGAAGATGAACTGTCAAGTACTCAAAAGTCAGTTGGAGACTATTGGTTTCCCTCAAATCATGTATAAATGTGCATAAACCTTCATGGAAAAGGCATTGGAGATGTATTGAAAACATTTTGAAGATGAATTGAAGACAAGTTTGAATGAAATTAATGTCAAGAAACTCTATTCTTGTAGATTTTAATATTTTCCTACTATTTATTTGTTTAGTACAACCATATATGGATGTGTTAGGGCCTGAGAGCAATTGTAATTGAAAGCTGGTGGAATCTACTTTCTTGTGTTTCTTGTTTCATTCAATTTCATGGAGAAATAAGTAAGTTATGGTTGTTTTACCAAAAACTGCTCCAAACTATCAAAACCCTCATCTAGGGTAACAACAAATAGATAAAATTGTATTGCTCTAGTTTTAGGTCAAGTCACGAACTCTAATGGTGGTGAAAATGCTCACTCTTGTATACCTTTTCATACCCCAAGGTTGCAGATAGAAAAAATGAATTTTGTTATTAATTCTTGATACTATAAGACTGTATTCTCATGTGTTATAGACTGTTAAGACAATAGAATAAGGGTTTGAGACTTTTGTTGACAAGTTTAGTTTTCCTCAAAAGTGGAAGTGACTTGAGAATGATATCAAGATGCATAATGAACCCTTTGCATAGGTGTTCTTAATGGGCTAATAGGTATAAATTTGAGCATAAAATGAAATGGATTTTTGCAAGCAAGGGAACAAGATTAAGCAAGGGGATTAGGGTTTATGAATTCACCAGTAGGCTACCATGAAAGTGTAATGAATCCCAAACTAAGAGCAAGGGACATAACATCCAAAGACATAAGGAGCCACTAGGATACAAAAGCATGCCATGAAGGCCACAAGATAACTAAAGACATGAACATGCACAATGTAACATGAACAAACATTGAGATTACTACGTGCAAGACCCAAACATGAAGCCCTAATGTATGAGGCATCTCAGGTCAATTGTAATTTGAGGGTTACAAGGACACTAGGGGCACATTATAAACATAAAAAACTTACATCTTGGGGGGAGGTGCCAATAAGGCCAATAAGGATACTATTTCATTTGGGTGTGTGTGTGTATGCAAATCCCATTTATGGCCGAGAAGCTCTCTATTTACTATTATTGAACTCTCGTTGATAGGAGGTTGGCTCTACAACTATTGTAATTTGTGTATGAAACCTAGATGCCTACGAGATCATATATATATATGTATATATGTATGTATATAAATCCTATTTATGGTCAAGTAGCTCTCTATTT
Organism: Cunninghamia lanceolata; assembly: GCA_027924645.1. Lineage (NCBI taxonomy): Eukaryota > Viridiplantae > Streptophyta > Pinopsida > Cupressales > Cupressaceae > Cunninghamia > Cunninghamia lanceolata. Next base: position 13,963,377 of record BSBN01001152.1, on the reverse strand, counting down.
ACTATCATTGAACTCTCATTGATAGGAGGTTGGCTCTTCGACTATTGCAATTCAATCCATTTGTAATGATGCCTCTATCATGTTGAGTTGAATCCTATCTCTGCATCAAGTTAAAATCATGAAGATCACAACACCATACAATCCTCATTGGACTGTTAAAATGCACAAAACAATCATACAAGACAGTCATTCATGAAATTACTATGCAAAGAGGGTTTATAAGTTGCATTAGGGTTTGTATAAATGATCTAATGGATTTATAAGGTTGTAAAACACAAAAATGGATGATTTATATGAGTTTTGGGACTATCACAGTCCATGTACAACTTACCCTTTATGATTGTTAAAAAGATACACATGGCTGTCCAAAACTGCCCTTTATGACTATCCTAAAACAACATCGTGTATATGCTCATAAAAGCCATCAAACTCTAAGAATAAACTCGTCATTGGATAAGGAGTGGAAGGATAAAGTCACATTCTCAAAAACCTCTTAAAATCACATGTCTCCCCTTATGAAAACTAGGGTCTTTGCCGATACATTGTTTCGTAAGAATAAAGTCACTTAAGATCCTAAGAGCAAAAACCTTGCTAGGTGCCATATTTTTTGTTCTACTTGTCGTGGGGCTGAACGAACTATGCCAACATGTCAGGGTGGGTGGGTAAATGCTAAGGGAGGTCTCTTTTTGTGTAACAAGCGTGCCAGTCATTCCGGGCAAGAGGCTACCGGCAAAGTCCCTTAAGATCCTTGAGACCCAAAAACTACCAAACTTTGATGGAGTAGTTCTCAAAATTCATGACAGCTGGGAATGTTATGTTTGGACCTACAAGTGCATGTGGGGTTCATCCATAATAACCTCTCTCAGTTTTGGTCAACTCCATTCTGTTTGACTGTGCCGAAATCAAACGCATTGTTGTAAAATGCTTCAATTTGATGTAGTGGAAAGGTGCTAGGTGTGACATTTTTCATTCCATAGCTTGTGGGGTCAAATGGACTATGCCAATGCATCGGGGTGGGTAGGTAAATGCCAGTGGAGGTCTCCTTTTGTGCGCCAAGCGTCCCAATCATTCCGGGCAAGAGGCTACTGACAAAGTCCCTTAAGATCCCTAAGACCAAAAAACTGCCAAACTTTGATGGAGTAGTTCTCAGAATTTGTGATAGCTGGGAATGTTCTATTTGGACCTACAGGTGTATGTGGCATCCATCCATAATAACCTCTCCCCGTTTTGGTCAACTCCATTCCGTTTGACCGTGCTGAAATCAAACGCATTGTTGCAAAATGCTTCAATTTGATGCAATGGAAAGGTGCTAGGTGTGACATTTTTCATTCCACAGCTCGTGGGATCAAATGGACTACGCCAATGCGTCAGGGTGGATGGGTAATTTCCAGTGGACATCTCATTTTGTGCACCAAGCATCCTAGTCAATTCAGGCAAGAGGCTACTGGCAAAGTCCCTTAAGATCCCTAAGACCAAAAGAATGCCAAACTTTGACGGAGTAGTTCTCAGAATTTGTGACAGCTGGGAATGCTCTGTTTGGACCTACAGGTGCACGTGGGATCCATCCACAGTAACCTCTCTTGCTTTTGGTCAAATCCATTCCGTTTGACCGTGCTAAAATCAAACGTATTGTTACAAAATGCTTCAATTTGATGCAGTGGAAAGGTGCTAGGTGTGACATTTTTCATTCCATAGCTCGTGGGGTCAAACGGACTGCGGCAATGCATTGGGGTAGATGAGGAAATGCTAGTGGAGGTCTTGTTTCGTGTGCCAAGCATCCCAGTCATTTCAGGCAAGAGACTACTAGCAAAGTCTCTTAAGATCCCTGAGACCAAAAAATACCAAACTTTGACGGAGTAGTTCTCAAAATTCGTGATAGATGGGAATGTTTTGTTTGGACCTACAAGTGCATGTGGGGTCTGTCCACAATAACCTATCTTGGTTTTGGTCAACTCCATTCCGTTCGACCATGCCAAAATCAAACGCATTGTTGCAAAATGCTTCAATTTGATGCAGTGGAAAGGTGCTAGGTGTGCATTTTTCATTCCATAGCTTATGGGCCTGAAGAAACTATGCCAACACATCGGAGTGGGTGAGTAAATGCCAGGGGAGGTCTCATTTCATGGGCCAAGTGTCCCAGTCGTTTCAAGTTGTAAGCTACCAATAAAGTCAAAAGTTGCTAGGATTGAAATTTTGCATTCCACATGTCCTGGGGCTAAACAGATTGCGCCAACACGTCGGGGTGGGCAAGTAAATACTAGGGGAGGTCTCATTTTATGTACCAAGGCTCCTAGTCCTTCCGAGCTATAAGTTACCAGCAAACTGACTTTGCCGGTAGCTTATAGCTTGGAACGACTGGGATGCTTTGCACATAAAACGAGACCTCCCCTAGCATTTACCCATCCACCCCGACGTGTTGGCGTAATCTGTTCAGCCCCAGGACTTGTGGAATGCAAAATTTCAATCCTAGCAACTTTTGACTTTGTCGGTAGCTTACAGCTCAGAACAATTGGAGCACAAAATGAGACCTCCCATGACATTTACCTGCCCACCCTGATGCGTTAGCATAGTCCATTTAGCCCCATGAGCTATGGAATGAAAAATGTCACACCTAGCACCTTTCCACAGCATCAAATTGAAGCATTTTGCAACAATGCGTTTGATTTTGGCACGGTCAAATGGAATGGAGTTGACCAAAATCAAAAGAGTTTATTGTGGATAGACCCCACGTGCACCTATAGGTCCAAACAAAACATTCCCAGCTGTCACGAATTCCAAAAACTACTCCGTCAAAGTTTGGCAGTTTTTTGGTCTTAGGGATTTTAAGGGACTTTGCTGGTGACCTCTTGCCCAGAATGACTGGGATGCTTGGTGCACAAAACGAGACCTCCACTCACATTTACCCACCCACCCTGACACGTTGGCACAGTCCGTTCAACCCCACGAGCTATGGAATGAAAAATGTCACACCTAGCACCTTTCCACTGCATCAAATTGAAGTATTTTGCAACAATGCGTTTGATTTCAGCACGGTCAAATAGAATGGAGTTGACCAAAACTGAGAGAGGTTATTGTGGACAGACCCCACGTACACCTGTAGGTCCAAATGGAACATTCCCAGCTATCACGAATTCTAAGAACTACTCCGTCAAAGTTTGGCATTTTTTTGGTTTCAGGGATCTTAGGGGACTTTGCCGGTAGCCTCTTGCCTGGAATGACTGGGATGCTTGGCGCACAAAATGAGACTTCCATTGGCATTTACCCATCCACCCCGATGTGTTGGCACAATCCATTTGACCTCACGAGCTATGGAATGAAAAATGTCACACCTATCACCTTTCCACTGCATGAAATTGAAGCATTTTGCAACAATGTGTTTGATTTTGGCACGGTCAAATGGAATGGGGTTGACCAAAACTGAGAGAGGTTATTGTGGATGAACCCCACGTGCACCTATATGTCCAAACATAATGTTCCCAACTATCACGAAATTAGAGAACTACTCCGTCAAAGTTTGGAAGTTTTTTGGTCTTAAGGATCTTAAGGGACTTTGCCAGTAGCCTGTTGCCCGGAGTAACTGGGATGCTTGGTGCATGAAACAAGACCTCCCCTGGCATTTATCTAGCCACCCTGATGCATTGGCAAAGTCTGTTTGGCCCCACGATGAGCAGAACAAAAAATATTGTTCCAGTTGACACATTCTTAATCATTGACATGGATGATATCTCAATACCATTCCTTTAGGTGCAATATGAGCTTCCAAGGGAAGGCACAATTGTGAGGTTGGAGATGATGAAAAGTACACCTCATTCACAATCATGTTTTACTTGTCTTCAATGATGATTCCTTGATTCAACTTAATCCTTTGATAATACATTTTAACCTCCTTGTCAAAGCACACTTTCAAGGTTGCTTGAGCAAGAGCTAGCACCTCAACATCTAGGTGCACTTTTGGTGTTCTAGAAGCATGAACTAGCACCTCAAATAGTAAGGCACTCATTCTAGGTTGTTTGTTCAATAATTGGTGCCTTGTATTCTTTAGACATTCTTTCAACTTGTGGAGACAACCTCAACTTGCAAGATCAATTCATTATCAAGGCGCATATCCAAAGTCATAGAGATATGAAGTGGCACCTCACTAATCTAGGTGCACATTTGATGGTGTAGAGAGGTAGATGTGCGCCCAAGTCATCATTTGATGCCTTCAATAACTATAAACTCCTTTGATGATGCATTTTATCCTTCCAATTCACTATCTAGCCTTAGGTGCACATTTTACGTTGATCAATCATAATCTAGCGCCCTAAGTACCAAGGCGCACTTTTAGGTTAATTTGATCAAGGATTAGCACCTTCACTTCTAGGCACAAGTTTGGAGTTGAAATACATCAAAATAACAAGTTTCTTCATCACTTCAAACATCTTTAACACTTTGAAGATCTCCAATGAATGATTGAATATCAAGAAACCAATGTATCATTTCATGAAGGTCTTGACAAGAAGAACAAAAAATATTGTTCAAGTTGACACATTCTCAATCATTGACCCAATGGAATTGATGCAAACATGCAATTTGTTCATGTTGTGCCACCATGTTAATGCAAACATTCTCTATCATTCATATTGTCACATGTTGTAAGCCATGTATGTGAAGATGTAAACATAGTATTGGTGACATGAGCAACACTACTACATATTCTTAAGTGTTGTAAATATGCATCTTCTTATTTAATCATGTGTTGTACATGAAGGAATGCAATGATTGCAATATGTGCACAAAACAAAATTTTTGATAAGGATTGAAAGGAAATGTTAAGAAAATGCAATTGGCGGGTGTAAATAGAAATTCCACAACCTTATTCACCATTCTCCTTGCCTATGCAAAAATGGGATCTTCGGAACATGATGTATTTACAGCTGCCCTTATAGACATGTATGCAAAGTGTGGAAGCATAGACAAGGCATGTGAACAGTTTGGCATGACACCTCAAAGAGATGCTATCTCATGGAATGTAATGATTGCAAGATATGCACAAAATGGATTTTTTGAAAAGGCTTTAGAAACTTTGAAGCAAATACAATTGGAACGTGTAAAACCAAATTCCATAACCTTTGCAAGCATTCTCCCTACATGTGCCAAATTAGGATCTTATATATACATATATGCATAATGTCATGAAAATAATGTATAGTGTATATATCAAGCCATATAGGCATGTACAAATAAAACCATATGGGTATATACAACGATATACATCGATAACATACATAAGTATGTTTTCAAAGCTAAATAGGCATATGTAACAAAATGTCCCAAAATCAAATCTCCTATGGATTGCTATCAAATAATCTATGGCTCTTGCTAGGCCATGAAGATGGTGAACCAATCAATGACTCATCCTCTATCGCTCATCGACTAGACCTCCTCGATAGAGGTTTTTGAATTTCCACCTATTAATACAATCAAACAATGTGCACATTAATATAGAATTTAATATTCAAAATATATAACATGACATAAGTAATCAATCACTTACTGCCAATTGGTGATCCCTCTTGATCATTTGTTGTCTCTCTTCTTCTATAGAGCTGGATGGGTAGGGGAGGTGACGTCCTATGAGAAGCATGAACAAGCAAATTTAAGTAAACATGAATATCATAAATATGTACATTAAATGTTGCGCTTATTACAGGACTGTTCTAGGACTATTTTAGGACTGTTGTAGTTAAAACTATCCTAGTAGACATGTATAGGACTGTCATCTCATGGAATACAATGATGGCAAGATTACTATCAATATTAGTATGAAGATTAATTATGACTGTTATAGGACTTTTATAAGAATGCAAAGTAAGGAAGCATAGGCAAGGCACATGAACTATTTGGTGGAATACCTCAAAGAAATGATAATTTTTTTAGATGTTGTAGTTGCAATTGCCATGTGACACATGTATGTAATATATGAAAGCATAGACAAGGCACATGAACTGTTTGGCAAAAGACATCAAATACATGTCATCTCATGGAATGCCTTATGTAGAAAAAGGTACAAATGTGCAATATTAAGAAATACAAATGAGAACTCAAAATCGTACCTCGAGCATAGTCAAAATAACCTACGATGCCATACAAAATAATTTATGATGCCATGCAAAAATAATCTATGATGCCATGTAAAATAACTTTATTTGCAGTCCTGTATAGTCAAAAGCATGCATTATAGTTAAAGAAACAAGATTTTTAATAAAACAATTCTAAAAAATAGAAAAAATAAGAACAAATTAAGATAAAAAAAATGTCATACCTATCCATCTAGAAGTTTAAATGCTAGTCAAGTGTACCTGAGGGATCATCTCTTACCTTCAAAGTATCCAATATTGCTTCATGATCAACATTACTAATTGTCCATAGTTCTTTTGATTTTGGTTTTACATGATGCTTTAGTAACTTGACATTTGTTGCTACAACTAGGTGAGAATACATCAATATAGTTTTATGCTTCTCAAAGTCTTCAAAGGCCAGGATGCCATTCTTTTTAATCATATATGTTCATAACCAAGTCCCAACAATAACAACTGATCCTGTAGGATATGTGAACCCATCATCATCATCTGTCATAGGTTGTGTTAGATTTTGTTTTCCCTGTACACATCGTGCCAACCAATAGTCTGACCTCTCTTCATTTCCATGCGGTGCAACAACTGCATAAACATGACCTAGTTGTATAAGGTCTGAAAGATGTTCATAGTCAAATGAGCTCTCCATGTCATTGATGGAAGATGATTGACCTTCATATAAAGGGATTAAATATCATGGAATCCATGTATCTACCCACTCACTTGACTCACAATTGTCCCAATCACATTTAATACAACTCTGACAAAAACAAGCTAATTATCGAGTCCAAATAGTCCATGTAATTGCATCTGAGCTTCGAAATGAATGCATCTTTGATGAGTCAAATATTCTCTGACATTCCAATTTCTATATCTCTATCCCATCATCAACCAACCAAAAGAACCTGTGCACTTCAGAATCAAGAGCCACTCCTCATGACAATGCATAGTTACACCACTTAACAATGGAATCTGCATCACTGAATGTAGCACCACCTCTAATCTTTAGTTGTTCTTTAAAAAGGTCTCTATTCACGCATGTGTAGGAGTCTAGGACAACACTAAGAGGGGGCTTGAATCAGTGTTGTGTAAATTTTCAAATCTTTTTTCAAACTTTAACTTTCAAGACACAAACAGAGAAAGATATCATTGATTTGTCAAAAATATAAATCATGACAGAAGATTTGCACGAGTGGAAATCCCTCCATGGGTAGAAAAATGACTCCAAAATTGCCTCACTGGCTTTATCAAAAATCTCACTGATTACAATATTTAGAAGCACCAACTTCAAGGAGCACCAACCCCTAATTCATTTAGAAGCACCAACTTCAAGGAGTACCAACCCCTAATTCATATTAAAAACAAGAACTCAGAGGGTTTCTCTGTTTCAATACAAATCACTTCTTCTTTCACATGTGTCTATCATATGACCATTCTTCTCATCAACCCAAATCATATACAAAACTCATCTAAATTTTCTCTTCAAGAGGATATTCAAAATAATCAACCCTGTATCCTGATCCACTCAACAACACACTAATCAATCCACCTGCAAAGCCTAGTAATATGAAATTACTTCCCACCTTTTTTATAATCATTTTCATCTTCTCTTAATGAAGAACCTTTAAAAAAACCTTTTCACCTTCTCTCTGCAAATCTTCTTTCAAAAAAAAATCAAAACCCTTTTATCTACAATAATAAAAACTTCAAGGAGTTCAAACACCAATCCATCTGCAAGAAGAAAATCTTATTCACAATGTTATGAAAATATTTTTTCATATTCCTCTCTCAAATAAAATTAATAATATATTTTGAATCTGCTCTTGTAAGAAAGAATAAAATCTCTTTCAAAAAAAATCACTTTGCATCTTTTTATATTCACTGTAAAAAAAAATGAAGCATGATCCTCATGTGGCCATCTGTATAAAAAATTCTTCCAAGAAAAATCATTCCTTTGATCTTATATTTTCTTGCAAGCTCTTTGAAAAATCTTCTCATTCTATCTGCAAAAAAAATCTTTTCAAAATAAACTTCTTCTTAATCATTTCCTGCCTTTTTCACATTTAATAAAAAAAAACTCCTCATAAATAGCATATAGCTCTATATGACACTCCATAGCCCATCAAATTAGAAAATAATAAAAAGTTTCTAATTTCAAATTAAAGTCACAAAAGACTTAATTAAATTTCCTTCTTAAAGCATATTTAATGCCACAAAAATCGACTCTTCAAAAAAAATACTTCAAAGTCTTTCCATAAGTCATTCTCTCCTTAAAAAAGAAACTTTGAATAAATTAACGAATCTTCAAATGATGCTCATTTTTTATGACCAAAGCATGGTCTCCAAATTGAATTTAATCGAGCTCTTCTTTAATGCAAACTCCTCATGCTATTCAATTAAACAACACCACCGAATAAACCTTACCTCCCATTGCATGAATTAAAAACTGATGCAAAAAGTTTTACAAGAAGAAAGAGTCGGTTGCCTGATGACACTCTAACCCTTTAGGTTGCCACTTAAGTGGCCTGTGACCTGTGCAATAGGTCAATGCCTTTTAAAAACAAAAAGTGCTTTTATTATGATGTGCATAAAAAAAAAACTTAAAGACATTTACACAAGCACTTCAAAGATGAACTATTTAGCATTGAACTCTAATTATTTAGTCATTGAATTATGATAATTTGGCATTGAATTCTGCTGTGAAATCTCTGTGGTTTAGGGTTACTAAGAAGAATGTTTAAACTTAGTATGAAGAAAGCATCATACCAACCTCCATGAGCATCATTGAAACTATGAATACCTTAAGTGATAATAAACCAACTTTCTACAAAACTTTGGTGTCTAACTTCTATTCTCCTGATGTGATCACTCTTGATGTTGTGATCTGTTCTCTTGATGTGAATCATGTTAAGAAACATTTGAAATGAGAGTCAAACTTCTTTTGAGAAAATGAAACTTTTTGACATCCAAACATAATATCATCTCCATCTTTTTGAAGCAATTGAAGCAACCAACACAACTGAGATCCTTGTATGAAGAAGCTCTTGATATAAATCACATGAAATATACCTACCAACTGCACATGAACACCAACTGTGAAGATACCATACCATTACCAAACATCAATATAATCAATGATCAATGAAGCTTCTGAGCAATAAGGCATCCTTCTTGTCATCACTGTATGATCCTGATAATCTGATGATCAACTGAGATCATATGAACATTTTGAACAATCTCCTGGCACATGAGCTTCTTTAAATGAGATATGAAGAACCAATACCAAGACAATACCAACTCCTTGATGTCCTAATAGCTCAACCTTTGACGTTGTCCTCAAACCATCTTCTTTATGTGAAGCTTCAATCTATATGTCACAGCACTGTAACAACACATTGTAGACAGATACTAAACCTTCTTATATGAGCAAACTAATCAACTGACAAGTGTCTTGATCAACAACTATGGCAACTTTACATCTGAACACACTTTTGACATCAATGACAACCTGTCACCATCAATCTCCCCCTTTGCCATTGATGGCAAAACTCCATAAAGCATTCTTTCTTTCTCCCCCTTTTTGACATCCGATGACAAAGCCTGAATTAACTCCCCCTGAGAACAACTCCACTAAAAGATGTTATAGCATGATCATAACAATTTTCATCACATTGAATTATGAGCACTTTGAAGACATAAATTCCTGTTAACCTTTGAACAAGTAATGATTTATGATGATAACAATCCTAAAACCAACATATGCCAAACCTTGTTGAACATTATCATCTGCTATTGCTGATTCAAGACATACCTTTAACTTCCTCTGATGAAATACAAGATATCACCATCAATGTCATAGCTTGAAGAACTCTGTCTGAAACATATTAGTGAGGAAGATCATCAATGAAACATGTGAAATTATCACATAGAAACTCCTTAATATCTCTAGTTTATCATCTTCTTTTGACACTATCTTCAACCCACTTGAAAGATCCAAGACACATGTCATAAAACATAACTCAACAAGGTAATAGATATGATCATCAAACTAACTCCTTGAAATGAATTATATGAACTTGAATTTCATGCAAAGACTACACTTTTCATCAATAAAAATCAGTATGAATCACAATCCATGATGACATGAATAACACACAAGAGATGTCCTTGCCAAAGGCTTCCAACATGAACTATCATCCTGCAACAATCTATTCTTGCACACCCTTTTTGACATGAAAAAGAATGAAGACCATCTGAAAAATGAAGACTATTTGATGAATACCATCCTCCTGTTCTACACAAGACACTTTTCACAACATAAGAACTGAACCCTTTTAACCTTGTAATTCAAATCAGCCCATCAAGACTATACATCATCAAACTAATCAAGTACTTCCCGCAACAACCCTTTGCAAAAACCAAATACAGAGACAAAAATAATGATTTGACTCCTTCCATTTTCAGCCACCTTAGCTAACACATGCTAATATCTGATAAGAGCCTTTTGGAAACATCTTAATCTCTTTGGCATGACAACAAACATTTCACCATATCAAGATCTCACTTAACTACAACATAATTTTTTGTAAGTACCAACATGATATAAACAATATACAAATAGGATCAAGTCACAACATCATCAAACTCTTTGTGCAAAGAGCTTTTGAACACCTTATATGCATCATGAACCACTAAACATGTCACTGATCATGAACACCTGTATGACTGACATAAACATTATCAACCAAGCATGATAAACAAAACAAGTTCATCTCATTGATAAGCATCAACTGATCTCCTCCTATAACTTCTTGGGGATAAATGATAGGACATGAACAACTCCCCCTCACATCATGCTATCTATTATTCAACTGATGATGTAACTTGTGCAAGATGCACAAGTTTAGGATTTGCCTTCTCATGATTTTGTTTTTGCTTCCACACTTTTACAGGTTCTTTCTTTCTCCAGACCTTTATACCTTCTTTTCTTTTCAACTTTTTCATATCAGGTGAAGCATACATTCTGCAACTCTATGCTTTGTGTCCAAGAGTGTTGCAATTATAACAAACTATGTTAAAATAATAATCAAATGAATGATAGTACCTTTGAGCACTCATGTTAAGCTTCCATGCAAGATCATACCTTCTATGCACTTTGCAATTTCTTTTTATGTGTCCAACATTATTGCACTTGTAACAAATAATATTAGTATTCCTTCTGCAATTAACTGATTTGTGTCCAAATTGATTACAAGTATAACAATAACCATTAAATGAATAGTTATACCTATACATGTATGCTTGTCTTATAGCAGCAGGTTTTCTAAAATTCCTTCTTTGATTGTGCACAAATTCATCTCTAGTTTTCACTCTTCCTTTTACCTTCTGTGGAAGCAACATGATGACTTAAATCAATTTTTCTTCTAGGAGTCTCTCTATCTTTGGAACATTCCCCTTCTTCAAATCCTAAACTAGCAGTGTCCTTATGATACTTCTGTTTACCCAACATCTCATGCAACTTATTTGAGCTATCTTCAAACACTTGATATTTCTTGAGACCTTCATAAATTTTTCTCAGATTAATAATTTCATCCTCTAGTTTTAGATTCTCAATCCTTGTAACTTCAAGGTCAGATATTGAGACATCAGCTATCCTCTTAGCTTCTTCAATTTCTGTCTTCAAACTGACAATCAATTTGTCTGATTCACCTGCTTGATTCTTCAACTCTACAATTAGGTTTCTATCATCTTCAAGATTTGTAAGAGCTTTGTCTTTTAAATCTCTTTCTTGTTGCATCTGCAACATTAATTTCTGGTTCTCCTTCTTATAATTCTTGAGCTCACTCAGAGCATATATAAGCTCTCCTTCCATATCAATCTCACAATCTTGTTCATCATATTCCTGATCATCATCACTTGTGATGCTAGCTTCTTCTGAATCTGATTGGGTTTAAACTTCACCTCCTTCATTTGAAAGTCTCCTTTCATTTCCACTTTCTTCACACACTAGAGTGTCCTCTTCTTTATCATTATCTTGATAAATTCTTTTCAATCTCCTCCACATATCCTGAGTTGTAACGCAATCCATAACTTTACAAGTAACATTATTCGACAGAGCAGACAATATGGCTTTCTTTGCAATATGATTACCTTTAAGGGCTTCTTTGTTAATTGCAATAATACAATAACCATTCTTAACTGACATTAAAACATCATATCCTAAAGAGGATAAGTACACTTGCATTCTAACATACCAAACTAAAAAATTTGAACCATCAAACTAAGGAACTCCTAAAACTTTTTCTTCTAATACAATATGAGATTCAACTTGGGGAACATCTTTATCAACTAAATTTATATCAACATCTAGTATGGATGATGTCTTTTGTGTCCTTTGACCAGAATGAAGCTTGACATTTCTCATGTTCTTATTTCTTTTGCACTTACCCATTGAACTCCACTATCAGGACTTACCTGAGCCTATTAGACTTCAAAAAAGGGAACTTGGCTCTGATACCAATTGTAGGAGTCCAGGACAACACTGAGGGGGGGTGAATCAGTGTTGTGTAAATTTTCAAATCTTTTTGCAAACTTTAACTTTCAAGACACAAACAGAGAAAGATATCATTGATTTGTCAAACACATGTGCACATGACTGATAATGAAGAAGGAGAACAAAACATCATGAGTAAATCATACACACAGAGAAAAGATCAATATAAATCATGACACAAGATTTGCACAAGTGGAAAACCCTCCAGGGGTAGAAAAACCACTCCAAAACTACATCAGTGACTATAAAAAATCTCACTGATTACAATGTTTAGAAGCACCAACTTAACGGAGCACCAACCCCTAATTCATTTAGAAGCACCAACTTCAAGGAGTACCAACCCCTAATTCATATTAAAAATAAGAACTCAGAGGGTTTCTCTATTTCAATACGAATCACTTCTTTCACATGTGTCTGTCATATGACCATTCTTCTCATCAACCCAAATCATATACAAAACTCATCTCAATTTTCTCTTCAAGAGGATATTCAAAATAATCAACCCTGTATCCTGATCCACTCAACAACACACTAATCAATCCACCTACGAAGCCTATTAATATGAAATGACTTCCCACCTTCTTTATAATCATTTTCATCTTCTCTTAATGAAGAACCTTTAAAAAAAACTTTTCACCTTCTCTCTACAAATCTTCTTTAAAAAAAAATCAAAACCCTTTTATCTGCAATAATAAAAACTTCAAGGAGTTCAAACACCAATCCATCTACAAGAAGAAAATCTTATTCACAATGTTATGAAAATATTTTTTCATATTCCTCTCTCAAACAAAATCAATAATATATTTTGAATCTGCCCTTGTAAGAAAGAATAAAATCTCTTTAAAAAAAAATCACTCTGCATCTTTTTATATTCACTGTAAAAAAAATGAAGCATGATCCTCATGTGGCCATCTGTATAAAAAATTCTTCCAAGAAAAATCATTCCTTTGATCTTATATTTTCTTGCAAGCTCTTTGAAAAATCTTCTCATTCTATCTGCAAAAAAAATCTTTTCAAAATAGACCTCTTCTTAATCATTTCTTGCCTTTTTCACATTTAATTAAAAAAAACTCCTCATAAATAGCATATACCTCTATATGACACTCCATAGCCCATCAAATTAGAAAATAATAAAAAGTTTCTAATTTCAAATTAAAGTCACAAAAGACTTAATTAAATTTCCTTCTTAAAGCATATTTAATGGCACAAAAATTGACTCTTCAAAAAAAAAAATTCAAAGTCTTTCCATAAGTCATGCTCTCCTTAAAAAAGAAACTTTGAATAAATTAACAAATCTTCAAATGATGCTCTTTTTTTACGACCAAAGCATGGTCTCCAAATTGAATTTAATCGGGCTCTTCTTTAATGCAAACTCCTCATGCTATTCAATTAAACAACACCACCGAATAAACCTTACCTCCCATCGCATGAATTGAAAACCGATGCAAAAAGTTTTACAAGAACAAAGGGTCGGTTTCCCGATGACACTCTACCCCTTTAGGTTGCCACTTAAGTGGCCTATGGCCTATGCAACATGTCAATGCCTTTTAAAAACAAAATTGCTTTTATTATGATGTGCATAAAAAAAAACAAAGACATTTACACAAGCACTTCAAAGATGAACTATTTAGCATTGAACTCTGACTATTTAGTCATTGAATTCTGATCATTTGGCATTGAATTTTGCTATGAAATCTCTGTGGCTTAGGGTTACTAAGAAGAATGTTTAAACTTAGCATGAAGAAAGCATCATACCAACCTCCATGAGCATCATTGAAACTATGAATACCTTAAGTGATAATAAACCAACTTTCTACAAAACTTTGTTGTCTAACTTCTATTCTCCTGATGTGATCACTCTTGATGTTGTGATCTGTTCTCTTGATGTGAATCATGTTAAGAAACATTTGAAATGAGAGTCAAACTTCTTCTGAGAAAATGAAACTTTTTGACATCCTGACATAATATCATCTCCATCTTCTTGAAGCAATTAAAGCAACCAACACAATTGAGATCCTTGTATGAAGAAGCTCTTGATATAAATCGTATGAAATATACCTACCAATTGCACATGAACACCAACTGTGAAGATACCATACCATTACCAAACATCAATGTAATCAATGATCAATGAAGCTTCTAAGCAATAAGGCATCCTTCTTGTCATCACTGTATGATCCTGATAATCTGATGATCAACTGAGATCATATGAACATTTTGAACAATCTCCTGGCACATGAGCTTCTTTAAGTGAGATATGAAGAACCAATACCAAGACAATACCAACTCCTTGATGTCCTAACAGCTCAACCTTTGACGTTGTCCTCAAACCATCTTCTTTATGTGAAGCTTCAATCTGTATGTCACAACACTTTAACAACATATTGTAGACAGATACTAAACCTTCTTATATGAGCAAACTAATCAATTGACAAGTGTCTTGATCAACAACTATGGCAACTTTACATCTAAACACACTTTTGACATCAATGACAACCTGCCACCATCAGCATGCACCTACTCCATCATGTTCACCTTTTCCGTGCCTGGCTTCAAAAAATTTCCAAATATGAGGTATACCCTTCTCTACATGCATTTTGCTCAACCAATAGAAATTACGAGCATTCTTGAATTGACCAGTGCAATTATCTAACCAAATGAGATGTTGATCCATTCTAATATCTTTTTCTTGCAAGAACCCATAAAATTGTTGAAAACAATATTGCACAAACTCTGCTGAATGAGATCAATCATCACTCATGTAAAAATGGTATTCTCTGACAATCTTCCTATTCTCTTCTGTACTCTCGAGGGCATGTCTGTATGTGATGTGAACAATAATAGCAATCTGAATAGAATTGTAGTATTAGGATTGAACTTCATTTTGGGTTGCAATGTATAGTTTTCTGTAAAATCAACTACAGAGACAATAGTTCCAATCGGGAAAGAGTCTTTACACATCCTGAACTATTGATCTAACCATCAAGACCTGTGGCTATGTATGCCATACATGTAGAAAAGATTTTTCTTAAAATCAGCAATACTTACCTCTCTTACAATCAACTCACATCTAGAACCTTCACCTCCACTTTTCAAATTGTATTTCACTATCTCATATCTCTTTTTCTCAACCATTCTCTTTTCAAAATCATGCTCGTTGCCCTCATGAAAACATGATACAAACTTTAATAACCCACCACATTGTAAACACTTTTCATTTAAACAATCATTCTTGTAGAACATGCAACCATCATCTCTAATACATAGAAATAAATCCAATAAGTCCCTAGATGACTTTGGTAGTTGAATTGCACCACACTCCTGTAACATTTCATTAGTGTGCAAAGTAGAACGAATATTGTATAATAATTCATGGTACATAGAAAACTCTACATGGTATTTGCAACAACATGTATTACAAACTTTAAGAGGAACACAATAAAATGGCTTAAGAGATTCAAATGCTCTTTGTGAGATTGTCATACCTAGGTGAGTTTCACAATATTGTTTGTACAATGTTGTTTGGCTACATTCCAAGTAATGTTTAGGATGTGGTGTGCGGTCTTAATCACCAATTCTTAACTTTAAAACATCTTTTGCATTCAGTGATACTCTAGAGTTAGTGTGCCAAAATCATTCAATTTCTTCCTTTGTGCTATCAATTAGCTTCTTGTCAACTCATGGAAGCCTATCACTGAAAGCCCAAGTATCATTGGCAAGAGGACTATCTAGCCTTGATCTTAATGCTAGTGCTTTTGACAATGTTTTACGATTCAATCTTAAGTCAACACAAGTTTGCCTCATTAATCGAGCATTTCTTAATTGTTTGCTTACTATTGAGGTTGTTATTACTCTATGAGCAGCTCTTTTATCTTTCTCCTTGCTAGTCTTTCCAATAGAATTGAGTGCATTGAAAAGGCTTCTAACAATAATTTTATTCCGATAGAACACTTTGTTTAACTGAATCTTTAATTTCTTTAGTAAAGGTCTCATTTTGTACATCTTTAATAATTGCACAAAAAGTTGGCATTGTTTGGTTAATGTTTTTTTCTCAAAGTATTCATTGAAGAGTTTTGAAGCCCACAATTGAACCGTTCGTGACAACCTCTTGCCTTCAAGTTTTTCCATTATGTTCTCATCAATTTCAAGTAACCATTTTGAGGTTCTTGAGTGTTTTCCAATTTCATCACGGTTATTCTCTTCTTGACAAATGTCCTCTCTTCTTATGAAATTTGGAGATACATTGATTGTTCTTGTTTCATCCATGTTATCAACCTCATCAATTTTATCAACAAATAGATTATGGAGTGCAATTTCAACATCATGATGTTCATATCCACTTTCTTCAAGTGCATGTCTTCATTTTTCTTCTTCTTCTTTGTCCATGGTATTGCTATTATGAATAGGTGTTTTATAACATTTTTCAATATTTTCATTTGCAATATCATGGTGAATTTCATTCTTATCTAACATTTCATTATAATCAAAATTAACATCTTCAATTTGCATGTCATTAGATGGTAAAGAAGAAGATTCACCTTGATGAGCATCCACCAAACCCGCTCTTCCAATCCTCTTCCTTTCCCTATCTTTTTCCCTAATTGCTTCAATTTCCTCCAATGTAACTTTCCTCCTCCTTTTTGCATTACGACGACTGTTGCTCCCCATTAGGGGAACAAAATATCACCCTTATGATTGTAACAAGAAAATTGTGTCTCCAAAAGTGCATAAAAATATTCTTTTCACTGTCATAGCTAGAAATCACGAGTATTTCGATAGCAAAGGGTCTCTAGGCATGGATGTCGGGCCCAACAATATTCCTTGTTTTTTTTCTACATTTACATAATAGATATCCATTTCTAAAATGGATATCCATTTCTTAAAGCCCAATTCTTTGCCAACAGACACTCTGCAACATCCATATTGCTACTACAAAACAAATATCCATTTTCAAAATAGATATCTGTTTTGTTTTCCTCACAAAGCATGAAATAATCTACAAAGTATACAACTAGATATACATAAATGAGAATAGAAGATGATAAGAACACATAAGAAGGACAAATTAAATGTTAAAATACATATATAAATAACTAAAGAATAAGAATGCTAAATGTGTAAGAACCATAAGTATGTTTAAGTATTAGAAGCATCATGATAAGCATGGAATATGGATACATAAGAGATAGAGATTGAACAAGCATAGATCATAGGAATATAGGGACATCATGGATATATAGCATAGGGATATATAAGTAAACAAGTAACATGTAAAAATATAGGTTCTAAACATAGAACATAGAGATGTTTAGGAACCAAACAAGGCATAGAAGAAAGCATGGGAGGTAAGGATTGAATATACTAAAGAATACGAACTAAAGAAGTAACATAGGATAGAATATATGGTAATCATGGAAGATAGGAACAACAAGTCATGTGGGTTTGACATCTATCATCACCTTGACCACTTGATCCATGCACCACACGCATGTACATACAAATTTGTATAAAAGTATAGACAAGGAAGAATAAGCTAAACATTGCACATTTGTACATGCCTTCTCCAATTCAATAAAGTAATTTGTTCATAGTCTGCCTTTGAATATGTACATTTGGATTCTAGACTAGGGATTCATTTTATTATTCTATAAACTTGTGAATTACCATCTAATTTGAATGTTTACACACTAATCCACCTAGGTATCAACTTAATAAAGCTCTGGATATAAGCCATTATTTGATTTAAGTAATCTTACTTTGGACACGTTTGTGAAGACTCCTAAAGAGCTCGGACATATAATTGTAAAGGTGATATAGCCTCCATATAAGCATAAAGATGATAATAATTTTAGATTGTTGAAGGCCATGTATAGCAGTCATTGATGAGGACTTTGCTACACCTAAAGTTGAGTCCTTTGTTTGGAACTTTAAAGCATGCAAAGAGGCAAGTGACTTGTCATGCTTAATTAAACATGAGTCTCAACATGATGTAGTTCAACTTGATGGCATGTGTCTAAATGTGACACATTTTAGTTTGTATTACATGAGGACTTCCTTATTCATGCATATCAAATTTATAATTAGGTATATTTTTCTGAAGTGTATGAGTTTGAGGCTTTCAATTTTTGTATTGACTCACTTGAAGATGCTAGCAACCATGTGAACATGATTAATATGGGATCCAAGATTTGTCCTTTTCCCATGCATTTGGAGTGGATTGTTGCCCCTTATGATTGTTTAAATCATGTTGGCCTAGCATTTGAATAGTTGCTTCGTGACATGGATGGAAATAGATAATGTATAGACTTTATCACACTTTAGGGTTTTCCCATTATGCTAAAATGTTATGACTATCCACTTATTCTATTTTAGGCTATCATGAAATGAGGAGCTTCTAAAGGCAAAAATGTTGTCCCAAAAGAAGGCTCAATGTTATTCGTAAAGACATTAGATTTTTAAAATACAAATTCAAGGGTAGATATTCCTTGGGCTATTTTAGTATAGAGAAGCAAAATTGTAATATGACTATCCTAGGAATTAGAATGGTTGATCATAGGCTATTCATGGCATTTTGATATTAATGGATGGATTGATGGATGTTTAGGGAATTTAAGTTTAAATGTAATGTATGGGAATTCTTATTTATGAAGGATCTAATATGTCTTATGTCTTATTTGTAGGCCATTCAAGAAAGAAATGAAAAGATGCCAAGGACTATCATAACACCTATTACAATTAGGTGCATCAAAGGATTGTCATCTAGGACCTTACCAATATGGGAAGTTATCAAAACCATGTCGTGTTTAAAATTAAAGGCTTTATCACCTCTTTGTCCCTATAGGTCTATTAGAACAATAGGTCACATTTTATTCATATACCGGGGTTGAGAATAAACACTAAGCATTTGTAGTTATGGCAAGTGTAAATGGAAATAGATTACAACTTTAGACAATCTATCCTCTCCTAGATTGCACTGACTGAGTGGAAATTAAAATTTCCCTATCAATGTCCTTTATATACTGAAGGTATGGGTGAGAAAGGTAAACTTTGTATGTTGTAGACAATGCCTCAAATGTAAAATATATTATGACAATAATGATAAGGACTGTTAGGCATGAATGCTATCACTATTGTGGATTGTCAAACCAACCATAGGCTGCCATAATAGTACACTGCTGACAATCATACCTTTAGGCATGGTGCCATGAACCTTATGAGTAGAATGCATTGGTATTTGTGAGAAATGTATTGCTTATGTTAAGAATAAGTATTTATATTGTTTGAACATCATCAAAAGGTGGACTACAAATACTACTTTGTCAAATGAAAACTTTAGTGGCAAAAATCTAACTATGAACTATTGTGCCATCTAAGCACAATCATGACCAACATCAAGGGATAGTCAAGGCATGGTTGTCTTAAAAAACACAATTGAAATTGTCCGTGGATATTTGAAGTAATTCGAAATATTCATGATCAAGAATCAACTCTGACTGTCTCAACAGTGGTAAATTTGGCTTCAAGACAATCAAAAATGAGTTTAGGGATTTATTATCACCAAGTAATAAAGAAGAGTAACCGTAAGTGTCGACCTTCAATTTCATTATACAAGAGGATGAAGAAGGGACCATAGTATTTTCATACCATAATACAACATATAAAAGGAAAATCATGAAGTCAAAACATGTGCAAAGGGTATCTATGTTAAAGAGGAGAGTTGTGAATGGAAGATGACTATCACTATCAAAATAAGATATAGTCTCACTAAGGACAGTTAGGTGATTTGTGGATTGTCATGACTACAAGGCACGAGAATCTTGTGTATGAAGAGGAAATAAATATAAATAAAAGAAGATTGAAGGATTGTTGCACCTGGGTACAATGATCCTAAAGGATTGTCATGCTAAAAGGATTGTCAACAGTACAAAGATTCATATTTCCAGGCTATCCTTAATCTCATTCACATGGTCCTAATGTTGGTTTGATTTGCATGGAGTGAGATTACACTATTAGGATTAATTGAAAAGGTGAAAGGGTTTGGTACCAAATTTGGTCACAAGTGTAAAAATTGCAATAAGCTTGAGAATATTGTTCACTAAACCTAGAACTATCGCCAAGCAACATTTGTTTCATAAGATGTGATCAACAAACATGTAAGAAAAATAGCTATCAACCTTCTTGGTTATGCATGCTTGATAAGAGCCCATACTTTTCACAAGAAGCCACCAATTTTTAACTAATTAAAAATGACAAGCATTCACATGAACTTCCACCATATTATAATGAGTTGACTCATATGCATATGTGCGGCCAACTCATGTGCGGGGTAAGACTCCACCAAATCTTACTCCGCCTCAAATTTAAAACCTTTTTTCTATGCATTTATTGTAAGGGACAAAAACATTTGCAAGTTCTAGAGCATTGTGGACCAAACATACCAACACAACATAGATACCAATTCCACATGGAAACCCAAAAGCATTAGATACCAACTTTAAGAAAATACATAAAGAATGCATATGCATGAATTCCACTAGGAGACAGATGCACCAAGACAAAAGAAGAACATTGGATTCTAGTATAAGACAGGCTTGATTCATGCTCTGACATGTGTACACAACACACTATGATAGAGGATCCCCTAACAAGACCCTGCCCCATGTTTCCTTGCATCCTCTACCTCTAACTATCTACTTTGTTAGTATTTTTTTGGTCTACATTCTTATTTCATTAAATAAATATTTCCATTAGAAATGGATATCTGTTTCCCAGAAATGAATATCCATTTTGAGATGCTAAAATAGATATCTATTTTGCTTTGGTACAAAGCAAGACAGATATCCATTTTGGTTGTTGACTTTTCATGGATCTCTTCTTCGAACTTCACCCTTCATGCTGACAACTTTTTTTATGCAAAATTGATAAAACAAAAAGGGTTTATAGAAAAAATTGTTAGCTTTCTAAAAATATAAGATTTGTTTGGTTATCATTTTATTAAATAATTATTAATAATTTTCTATATACCATGTCTCTGAAATCCTGATGGACACACTGATTGAAAAACATCCATAACTTTCAAACCATTTCACCTTTTTGAGATCTGAAACCTGTGTCACACTCTATGCTTTTCTAGCTATAGGTTTTTAAAAAAATTGAATTTTGATTTTTTTTATCGAGTTAGGTTGGTTGGAAAATTACTTTTTAGTTTTTTAAAGAAGTCACAATAAAAAAATCACAACTAATTATTTTATTGGAAAAAAAATTTAAATAAATATGCATCACATTCGAACATGAGTCCTCTACTTATTTTGAAATTTTTAAAAATATATATATATTTTTACTCATAGTTAGGTTGGCTGGACAGACACCCACTTTTTATTTTTTTTCCTGAAAAATTTAATAACTGTTCATTGAAATATTCAATTTTCACTAAGTAAATTTAGTTTAAAAAAAAAATAGTAGCCTATAAACTAGATTCAATTCTCTACAAATTTCGTTCTTACATCTTTTTCAAATTGTGTAGATAATCCATTCAAATTTTCACATGAACTTGATAAAGTCTGATTTTTTGTATTTTCATTGCCACTTAGAGGTATAGTGTAGTGCCCCTCACCTTGCTTCTGTCAGACTGATAGTATTCCTAGTAGGATTAGATATCATGACATGGATTCTTTGTTATTTCCTTGAGTTGTTTATGGACCTATTTCTGTGATGACGATTGATGATATTAGATTATTGATATTTTATGTTTCGTAGTTGATGGACATATTTGATATAATGGATTAATGTTATTTCTGAGTTTAATGTGATATTGAATCAGGGTTATGATGCTTTAACAATAATTGTTATACTTGATCGTATTGTTATTGAGTATTCTATTTTCTTGTAGACAACTGAATATCTAATTATGGATGTATGTGAACAGAACAGTGTCGCATTACTCGCGTCTGAGTACCCTGCCACGCTGCGATTTCTGTTCACTGTGTGCATGACTTCATGTTTGTATATATATGGTTAACCTTGAGGTTTGCTGCAGGATGCAGGTACCGGGCATCGACTCCACCTGAACTAGCAGGTCTAAGCGTGCCCTAGCCAATGGAATTGTTGATGGGAGTTAACATAGGGTTCCCCAGTCATCCACCATCCTTGTAGAGGATAAGTCTTCAGTTTTGCGTCTAGTCATTGTTCTCAGTTTCGTTTGTCTTTGGGTGGTCGTCTTGCTTTCTCTGCATGCTTGATGGTTGAGTAATTACATGATTATGATTGGTTAGTTGTGGTAGATAAACAGATAAATTTGATTATGATTATTAAATAGATTTATAAATAATCATTGGTTGTTATATAATAAACATATATTAAATAATTAATAAATAAAAATAATTAATAAAGGAGATAAATTAGTTATGTAGTGGCATTATAGTTGTGAAATTGTTCTACAATTAATAAAATCAAAACGAAAGTAAATATATGTTGCGAAGTAAATAAATGATTTAATAAAATAAAATGTATTTATGAGTTGTTGTGTATTAAATATCTGTATAAATACTAAATTAAATAAAATAAAAATTATAAGTTGTACTTTATTAAATGAAGGTTACCCTTGAGTAAATAAAAATATAGGAGGTTACATTGTGATGTTATTATAAAAAAAAAATTAAAAGTATGTTGGCTATATTTTTTTTGGCGGTTGGCATTGGATCGTGTGTTTATGCCCTAGAAGGGGAATACTATAAAATAAGCAGAGAGAAGGAGAGAAGCGGGGGGAAGAAAGGTGGAACTGGAGGAAGAGATCCAGACAGAGGGTTGTAGCCGGGGGCATCTTCAGGTATATTTGAAAAGCTTCAATTCGAATCTCCAAGGGGAAAAAAAAAGGTGGAACTAGAGAAAAAGATCCAGGTATGATATTTGACTTCTGTAGGAAAAATTTTAAAACTTGGTAGGGATTCCAGTTTATGGATTAGGAAATTGTGATTCCTATGGTTGTTGAAAATTTCATTCTGAGCACAGTCTACGATTCAAACCTTTGTGTGTCATGCATTCATTATAGACCTCAAGATTGCTATTCATTTTCAATACTGGACAAGGGTTGTGTGATCTGTTTGAGATTTTATCTCCTGACTTGAATCTAATTACCCTGTAATCTTCTCCTTTGAATCAGTTTTAATGGCCTTCCATCACCCTTCTATGTCTCTGGATGTGTCCCTTAACTCCTGGTAATATCCGCATAGCAGTCCTTGCAGGGAATCGCCTTTGTTGGTTCGTTAAAATATGTTCTCCGCTATTCCTTCCATGAATTTTATTATCATTTTCTGGCAACTTGGTTTTGTTTTAATGAAATCATGATCATGGTCTTACTCTTAGTATTGCCTTCAGTGGATTTCTATCAATAGCATGTGCATTGTAATCTTCTCAATGAAAGGCATGAGCATAGTTTGAGACATAGACATCTTTTCTCCTGTCTGTACTGTCTCTTCTTGAAATCTTATTTTTTTTAGCCTACTCAGTATAATGTGAACTTGAGTTCTTTAGTTCCTTATATTTTGAAAGCTTATGATATACATGGAATTTCATACATGGCAGGAAGCCTAGCGTAAATTTGTTATCTTTGAACCCTTCTAGCCGGCCAAAATCTAGGCGTAACTCTTGTTTATCATTCTATTTTTATCATAGTAATTAGGACTCAAAATCTTGGAGGGCCGAATTTCATGCCTCTTTCTATGGAATCCTTCTGGTTACATTTCTGGTTGTGGCCAGAATGGTATAAGAGTAAGACTTTACTTGTGTTTTATTATTATTACTCCTTAATGCATTAGATTCTTTCTACCATTTTATCGATCTTCTTAAACCTCTATATTATGTTATTACTAGCATTTGTGCCCATAGGAGAGTCAAGGAATACGTCGATAGGAATAACCACCAAGTTTAGAAAATCTTCGGGCACGAATATCTTTTCGGCATGAGAAACATCCCCAGTCATTTTGGCACCAAAGCGCTCTCAAGGCATTAGATAAGGAAAAGAACATAAGCTGTGCCATCCAAAAGTATGGTTGCTGATTATGGCGTCTTCAAGGTAGCCGCACGGGCTGGGAGGTCAACCATGCTCACATGATAATCAATGATGAGTTTATGGTGTCTTCAAGATAGCCGCACAGCAGGAAGGTCAACCGTAGGTGACTGAATTCGATTCTGCATCCTTTTAAAACAAACCCATCAATAGTTGATCACTAAATTGATTAATATAAATTTCATAGTTCTACCTTATCTTAATTGGGCGATTTGTGCTCTTCAGATGGATGAGACCGTCCTTGTTTAACCGGCTGATCTGTTTATATTTACTTTGCAAAAAAATCAAATCCTTTTTACTTAGCGCCATTGTCTGAGTAGCTTTATATTAGCGTCCTCCGTGTGATTTTTTTTGTATTTCCAGTTTGGGCGAGCTAGTCACTCCTAACGGTGGCTTTGGCTCCTCGTTTCCCTTTCCTGCTAATGTCATATTAAAAGAAAAAGAAATCAGTTAGACTCTTTTACCTGAGATGTTTTTCTTCATTAAAACCATATTTACCTCTGCCTTGGCATTGAGTCACTGGCAGCACATTCCTTCTGAAGGCGTCAGAACTGTTTGTTTCGCTCCAGATTATGCTGCTTGCCTTATCACTGACCAAAATGCGTTAATAGTAATCACTTCATATATCATTACAGCAGCTTGGTTTTGCATGATGAGCAATAGCTCTTATATGCTAATTGTGCGCTTCCCACCAAGACCATTAATTGCAATCAAATCTGATCCTAACGTTACTTCTGATTTGTGGAGTTATTGATGAAATTCTTTGAGCTAACTGGAATTAAAGATATTCCATCTAGGGATATTGCAAACCATAGTAGCATAAATCACAATTGCTTGCAACTCAGTCTGCACAGTAATTTTTACATTGAAAACCTCTAAAAACTTCTTTTGGTTGCCTTCTCTCTGGCTTAAATACATCCATAGCAATTTTATTATTTCTGCCTGTTACTGAATTAGCAAGAGCCTTTTAGAATTGCAGTTGGTAAAGTGGAAATGAGGTCAACTTAGGAAGCTGCCATATTAGATTCCACGAATATCTGGCAGTAAATATTTGCATAGGTGATTATAGTAATGTGTTAAGTGAGTGGTTTAAATAATATTTTTAGGGTGTTCTCTTATATTAGAATTAAATAATGTATTCCTTTTTGTTAAATTATTTTAGTTTTTTTTTCTCAGAAATGAAATATAGGTTGATGTTATTTTTAAGGTTGAGATTTAAATTACAGGAAGATATTTACCTAATTCACTTTATTTCTAGTGTTGTTATTATAGTTTCAGAATTATGGTTTGATATGAAATTATATTTAATTTTCCGTAATTGTATTTAAATCTTAGATAATATTTATATTGTGTTTTAACTTTTAAAGTGTAACTAAATATAGAAGTAAATTGTTCTAAACTAAAAATGAATTGTGAGTTATGTTTAAATTTAATTTACTTAAACGATATTGTTGTTTGTAAAATAAATGTAAATTATTTATAAATTGGGTAGATATGATGAGAGTAATTTGTATATATATATTAAGGTTACAAAACTTGATCTACAAAAGTAATTTAAATATGTCTTCATGGAGCCTATGTTATTGCATGTACCCGAGTGATTAGTTCCAGATGCATAGGTTGTTTGTGTTCTGATTTCATGAAGACGACCATGAAGTTACATAAGTAAGTTGCTGCTCGTTGATAATGTGATATGATGAATATTCGATGTCGTGATGTGGAGGTGATAATCCTCTTTGTGGATGTATTGATTGTGATTATCTTATATTGAGGTTTGTGTTATGGGGAGACATTGAGTACTTTTGTAGGAGTAATGTTTATGTATTGCTATGGACGAGGTTTTGTTAGTTGTCCTTGTGATAAAGTTGATATGCAGGATGGATAATTCCTTGCATTGTTATATATATACATGTTGGTATGAGGATAATTGTGTGCAAGATGGTTAATGCCTTGCATGGATCATGTTTCATCGTTGACTTGATGATGGTTATTGTGCTTGTTTAGAGGGGTTTTCTAGTTGCAGGTAGGGGAGTGGCTCTCAATGGGGGCCGGAGCCCAAAGTGGTGTCTAGGACAACCCATGTGAGAGTTTGTTAATTCAGTGATAACCTAATTAATGAATTAGGGGGTTGGGTAGCTAATTACACTAAACAAGATAAGTGGATGCCTCACTCATGGCTCAAGTGCTCGTTTAGGCTTGAGATGAGATGAGAAGGCCTGGAATGGCAAGATCAACTACCTTGTCTTCACGAAAGGTATGTTGATTCCGCATGAGCGTTGTATGGGGGCCGGGAGTCGGGAGAGGCTGCCAGGACAACCCAAGATGGGGGCCGGGGCCGGGGCCTAGGAAGGCTTACCAGGACAACCCATGGCAAGCCATGTGATGACACTCCTCCCTACTGCAGCATAGTACTCCCTAGTTGTACTCTCCCCATTCGTTATGTGCTTGACTCTGGAAGTGTTGTTAAGTGTTTGGGATATTGACTTGTGTTGTCTTGTTCTTATAGTTTACTGTCTACCTGACTGTATGTTGTAGAGGGAACCTTATGTTAACTCCTAGCTCGGGGGGTGGACCTTAGGGTTCCACATGGTCAGGTGGAAGAGCTTGTATCCATTGGTTTTTCCTTGCTATTGTACATGTGCGAGGATGTTGTATCTTGTGTATCAGCCGTCAGATCTTGTACCAGATATGAAGTAAGTAATTTGTATTCATGTACTTGTCTATGTATCAGTTGATTTATAATGTATGTATTCAGAAGGTGTTATGTAACAATGTAATGATGTACTCGTACGTAAGGAGAAATTGTATCTTTGTACTGGATCCTAATGATTTCTCATCTGATGTTATGGAGATGTAAATGTTTATTGATTAAATGCAATAGTTTAGAATGATCTATTAATGTTAGTTAATGATGTATGTCAGATTATGTTGTTTGATTTGTCAAGTAATGCTCCCATGTTATCTTAGAGTAACAAGTTGATGGTTTAACGATGTGTAGTAATGTGTTATTTTATTCTTTAAAAAAAAAATTATTATTCTGTTTAATTAGCATAGATGTGTTGTTCTCTAAGGTGTTCATGCGGGGCGTTACATATAGTTTGACCCATCATGATCCTGCACATACCCCAAAGCTTTAACACAATAATTACACTAAATAGGATATTCTTCCAAACTAGAGAAGAACCAACACACATTGTTTTTCATGCTCTAAATGTACAGCCAACACTTACAGATTGGGAGGTTCTAA
The DNA here is from genome assembly GCA_027924645.1 of Cunninghamia lanceolata. Classification (NCBI taxonomy): domain Eukaryota; kingdom Viridiplantae; phylum Streptophyta; class Pinopsida; order Cupressales; family Cupressaceae; genus Cunninghamia; species Cunninghamia lanceolata. The sequence continues at coordinate 13,935,397 of BSBN01001152.1, read as the reverse complement.
TGTCACGTTCTAATTCTTCACTTACCTTTGTTGAACAATCAACATTTTTATCCTCAATATATTTATTTGCAACAAATGAATTGGTTTCACTACATAATAAACATATGCTCCAATCTTTCGCAATGCCCATTGTCAGATCCAATGTAGAACAACGCAGGGGGACATCATGCCCAAATCTAAAGGATGAACAACTTGATGCTAATATTCTCTTGTGCATTGGCTAGTAAGTTGAGCAAAGTTCTAAATTGTGGGTGGAAGCAAGCCTTGTAAATGGTGCACTGGAGTGAATTGAAGCAATTGTATACAAAAATGACAAAAAATCCCTAACCTTCCCTTATTTGTTATGGTACAATTCAAGCATTATATAGGCCCACCTTAGGATCACAACTAACCAAAAAATATGCCCATCGTCCCACTAAGTCATGGTGGGCACCATCAAATTCCTCTAAAAATGACATGGACCTTAACAATGTTTAAATCACAAGGTCTAACACTTGAATCGACATCAGCAACATTGATCGCAAGGACTAACATTTACAACTATATCAAGAGTGTGCAACCTTGCAAGTCTTCACATATGCCCTAGCTTCAATTCCAAATGTATGCACACATGCAACATAGTCCATATGTGGTACTGAGAAAGCAAGAAGATGATCGGTTAAGAGCACTTTTACATGCAAATAGTTGATCGACACAAAAAAAAAAAAAAAAGGTTTGTCTTTTCTATAACTATTTATTTTTCCCCTATGTATACATATTTACAACAACGTTTATTTAAAACCACGTTTACATATTTATTCTACTCCATTTATTTTCCATTGTAGAACAACACATATCATTACATGATTTCAGTGTTCAAATGATGGACAAGCAACAAAAAATCAAAATAGACAAAAAAAAAAAGACTACAAATATTCTATATACTCTCTTTTGAGAATACTAATATTAGAAACAAACAAACAAAAAAAAAAAAAACTCCTTTCTACTACTCTTAGAAATAATATTAAATGAATATTACAAACTATGCTCTTTGCATCAAATATAAGCTTCTACCTTCTTACCTTGTATACTTCAACTATTTCTTTATGCAAAATAATGATTTTGGTTTGTTTTTTACCTTGTGTAACTCCATATTCTAATTTCAATGGAATACATATGACACTCAACTTTTCAATGCTCATTGTACAATTGTATGGAAGCCACTATAAATAGACTTCCTTACAATCCGCTTATGATATTTAATATACCTTATATGTACAAGATACAATTTTCTACAACCATTCTTGACTTACCCATTACACATTAAGATGTTAGTATTAGTAATAATATTTTAATATTAGTAATAATATTTTAATAATCTTTATTAGTAAATAAATATTATTAAAAATACACTTTGATTTAATCGAAACTAAATATAGCTACCAATGTTTTTAGCATATGACGACTTAGATTTCAATGTATTTGTGGCCTGCATTAAACAAGCGATAGTCGTTTTCCATAAGACAAGGAAAACTTTTATAATACCTCCGTGTTAACTTAATAAATGGGATGCAAATGGGTATGGAAAGAGATAAATAAATAAAATATATACACATTTTCCTTTAAATGTACATATTTGAATCCACGTTGCAAAAGTGAGATCTATAATAAAAAGGAAAAATGGTACAAATTTAATTGTAGCATAGCACTCACCTGCATTGAATTTTGATCTGACGGTGCAGAATAATGCGGATATTTCGTTGGGTTTTTTATTGATTGTGAATAGAATCAACGTCTTCCTCTATATGTTCAACCATTATCTCCGCAAATATTATTAGGGATTTCATAACCAAAGCTGCACACCCTTCCCAGGTTAAACTTTCACACCCCAACAAGCTCCAGTACTGCAGCTGTGACAGGTTACAAATGGTATCAGGGAGGCTATTTAAGCTTGTACAAAGTGTCAAGTCAAAGTGCTGTAGCTGTGACAGGTTATTTAAGCTTCTGCAAAATGTCAAGCCGAAGTATTGTAGCTGTGACAGGTTGCCAATGGTATCAGGAAGGTTATTTAAGTTATCACAAGCTCCCAAGTTCAAGTGTTGCAGTTGTGAGAGGTTGCCAATGGTATTAGGGAGCTTATTTAGGCTTCTACAAAATGTCAAGTCCAAGTACTGCAGTTGTGACAGGTTGCCAATAGTATCAGGGAGGCTATTTAAGCTAAAACAAAGTCCCAAGTCCAAGTGCTGCAGCTGTGACAGGTTGCCAATGGTATCAGGGAGGTTATTTAAGCTTACACACGCTTTCAAGCACAAATACTGCAGCTGTGACAGGTTACCAATGGTATCAGGGAGGTTATTTAAGCTTCCACACCCTCCCAAGTCTAAGTATTGCAGCTGTGACAGGTTTCCAATTGTATTAGGGAGGTTTTTTAAGCTTTCACAAAATGTTAAGTGGAAGTCCTGCAACTGTGACAGGTTGCCAATTGTATTAGGGAGGTTATTTAAGCTTTTACAAAATGTTAAGCGCAAGTCCTGCAGATGTGACAGGTTGCCAATTGTATTAGGGAGGTTATTTAGGTTTTCACACCATGCCAAGTACAAGCCCTGCAGCTGTGACAGGTTGCCAATTGTATCAGGGAAGTTATTTAAACTTCCACAGCGTTTCAAGTACAAGTGTTGCAGTTGTGACAGGTTACCAATGGTATCAGGGAGGTTATTTAAACTTTTACACTCACTCAAGTTCAAGTGTTGGAGCTGTAACAGGTTGCCAATGGTATCAGGAAGGCTATTTAAGCTTGCACACCTTGTCAAGTTCAAGTGCTGCAGTTCTGACAGGTTGCCAATGGTACCAGGGAGGTTATTTAAGCTTCCACACATCAATTCCAAGTGCTGCAGTTGTATGTTAGGAAGTGAAAACAGGGAGGAGATATAAAGGCTGTCAACGCTATCACAGCATTTTAGTTGCATAGTCTTCAATTGCCGAATGGTACCCACAGATCTGGAGTGACGTAGCTTCCTTCTTGCTGTATTAATCCCAGTAGCAAGCGAACAATCTTCCATCCTTAACCATATCAAACTTGGAGGAATCATGGCTAGTGGGTCTTTTGTCATGCCTTCAATGCTCAGATTCTTCAAATAAAGATAGCGAAGACCAGGTCTGTACAGCATTTCAAGCCTTTGTAGATTGCCTCCATTGACTCGAAGGCGAGAGAAATTGATGTTGGATATGGTGCTTAAATTGGCCGCCTCCCATAAACGGGTACCCTCTTTTTCTTTCTCAGCAATAGTTCACCCCATATCTCGCAAATGGTCATGCATATGAAATACACCTTCATCATCAATCTTTATCAATAACTTCAACGAAAGATTAGATACAGCAGTGTCCACCATCTTGTACAAGGATTTCCAGAAAACGATGGGCCATGTTTTAACTTCTCCAATGAAAAAGCAAGCAATGTCCACGAATATTTCTTTTTCCTCATCACTAAGAGCATTATAACTGATGTAAAGTCTTTTGTGAATTTCTGGGTTGAGTGTAATGTTGTGAACAGCTTCCGTCCAACAACCTGTGTCACTCTGCTTATCATACAAGAAGGATCCAATCACTTCCAATGAAAGAGGATGTCCCTTACAAGCTTCCACTATTCTTTTGGACAGATCTCCCTAACTCGGACTTGGAGAAGATTTGAGAAAAGCGTGCCAACTAAATAACTGTAGGCCCTCATCTATCTCCAATCCACTCATCTCATGGATGCAATCTGATGAGACCAGAGCAACATTGAGAATGTGTTTGTCTCTCGAAATTATAATAACTCTGCTGCCAGGGGCCAGCCAATCCCCAACTAAAGCATTCAATTGTACAACAGCATCCACGTCATCCAAAATGAGCAGCACACGTTTTCCTCCCAAACGATCTCTGTGCACTGTTCTATCATATGCGGTCAAATCTTCAAGAATTTGTTTCTGCAAATTTGTAAGGCCTGTGGCGTCTGCAGCAGTGGTGCGGACATTGGATACAAAGGAAGCAGCTTCAAAATCAGCATAAATTTGATTGTAGACGGCCTTGGAAACTGTGGTCTTGCCAATACCACCAATACCCCATATTCCAACGCTAACCACCTCATCCATTGAATTGAGTTTTAATTTCTGAATGAGAGCATTCTTCACGCTGCCCATTCCCACCGGGTGCTTGGCAACTTCTAACGGCACTCTATCCAATGTCTTAATCAGGTCATTCACCACGGTCTTTACTAGCCGAGCTTCAAAGCTGCAATGGCCAGAGTAGGTCAATAAAAATTTCAAAAGCAGCAGTTATTATTCTCGCTCTACTAATTCTCTCCTGAGTTGCAAGAAAAGTTGTAATATAAAAGAAGAAATAAGGAAAATAGAACATTCTTTTTATACATATGAAAGAGCATTTGTCAAAAATTAGTTAATGGTATAAATAATGATCATTTAGGAATTATTTAGGTCAACAAAGCATTTTAAATTTTAAAATTAGAATATCATTTTATGAGAAAGGTTAACTAGAATTTTATCAATTGAAGTTATTACAATTTTTTTTCATAAGTAAAAAAATTAGAATAGTAGTGTAAAGGAAAATAATCTTTCCAAGGTAAGATTTATCTATGCTAATGAAATGAAATGCATATAACTCAACATAAATCATTTTAGATTAATTTATTTTAATATAACCTGATGTGGCATGGATCCTATTGTCTCGGTACACGCAAATAGACAATTTGGGTGTGTTCACTATTTGAGATTCTATGTAGACCTACAGCTGATTATGGGTCAATTCTATGTCTGTAGACCAATTCCATGCCATGCAAATCTATCATGTAGCCCATAGATCCGATCTTACTAATTTTGCACTTATGCTCTCTAATCTGCTAGACTTTCTGCTCTACATTGATTGTTAGGGACTAGCAATATTAAAAAATACCATGGCGAGGCTACTAGATTGCTAGGGGCAAGTTCTCTTAGGACAACCCCTTAAAAATTCAAGTTTTACGATTGTGCTAAAGATTGGCAAACAACAAGCAAGCATGCAAATGTCCTAGATGATGATCTTGATGTAAATGTTGGTCTTTTGAGTTCTCAAATGAATGTCTTTAAATACCAAGACATAACAAATTGTAAGACAAACATGTACCAAGTTAGGTCTCAATGGCTAGTGGAAATAGATGATAGTTGACAAATTTTAAATTTTAAAAATTTGAATTTTGGGTCAGATCCACACCATGTAAGATCACTCTCGTGCATTGCAAAAACATGACCCGTCATAGAATGGGTGAATTTGAAGAAGGGGATGAATGTCTAGGAATGGTGGGTAATAATGAGGTGTATGTGTGGAAATAGGTGTAGATAGGGTAGGGATAAGTCAAATGTGTGGAAATGTATGAAAGAGAGGAGTAAATGAGACTAGATGGGTATTAAGGAAGGAGACAAACTTAAGGAAAAAGTGTGTCACACACCACTATGTAATTGCATTAAGACATTCCCTCAAGATGGGCCCAAAACTAAATGGGAATTGACATGTGTAAGAAAATTTCACTAATACAAGTATAAACGTTGCATCTTAGTGGAAAAATACAAAATAAATGTCAATTTGTTGATGATGAATTGCAAATGTAACTCTGTGTCAGAGTTAAAGAAGGTAGAAAGAAAAATGGTTTGCTATATTCATTTTGATCTTGATAGTTTTTTGTTTTATTTGGTGTGATGGTAAATTTGTGAATTGCATTTGGTATGTTGTATTACTTATTCTTAACAAGGTATTGTAAAGTGTTTATTTATGTTGTTTTGAACAACAATTTGAATATTTAAGAAAAATAATGCCATGATCAATGCAATATGTTTATGTTTTGTGAATATATCAATTATTTTGTATATATTATATAATTACTAATAATTTATAGTTAGTGACGCCTCCCAAGAACTCTCCCATCCTCTCTTCTTCTTCCATTTGTACTACTCAGTGCCCTAACCACATTTCTAATCATGCTTCACTTATTAGCAATCATGATTAGACTACAAGGAAGGGTGAAGGGGTTTTTGGTAGTGACATAAATGCTAGAAGGGGAGTTGTTACATGCCATTGTAGTGGTAGCAACCATACTCACCCTTATTCCAATCTAGGGAGGTTTTTCTCATGCCCAAATGGTGGGCATTCTTTTGATTTGGAGACTATTTATGGTGTACTGGTTGCTTCTTCTTTGGTTGTGGATTTTTATAATTCAAAAGATGCTTCTATTTTATTCCCCCTAAATCATATCTTGATGCTCTCTATAATAATTTCATAATTTTCTTTCAAAGAATGGTGACTGTAAAGTCTTTGGGAATAATGTAGGCAATCTTAATAATGCATGTATCAACCCTTTAGCTTTGAAATGACAATGGAAAGGCTAAATTTTAGATCTAGAAGGGATATTTGATTACTAAAAATGTAGAATGGGTTCTTGAAATAGTTTTTTATCAAGATAAAGAAGTGAATTTATCTAAAAAATACTAAAGCATAATGCTTTAATGGGAAGATTCAATGGTTTTTGGTCCCACCTTAGCAATTTACATTATTGGATTTCAAAACTTAGAAATCGTTGGTGATGGAAAAATTGATATCTTTCCATGTGCTTAGGGGTTCTTTATTGTGGAATTTATGTATTCTTCTAATAGAAAGGCAATTCTCATTGTTTCAAGCCTTGGTACCCTTTCTTTAATCCTTTGTAGGATTTCTTGTCTTATGTAATAGTTTGGGCATAGCTTTCTTATTTCCATTACAATATGCTAAGTAACTGATCTAGGTATAGCTTTAAGTTCAGGTATGAGGGTTTGATATGTTGATTTAGCAAAAACATATTGGGGTTGGGTTCATCCATATAAAAACATATCAAAATCACACACACACACACACACACTTAGTTTTTATTCAATCCAATTTTCCATTATATCTTGAAAGCATCTATATTTAAATGGTAAACCATAAAAGGCATTTCCTTAATAAATAAATACATAAATCAATTTGTATAATTATCACAAGTAATTATGGGGCGGCTAAGGGGAACCCTAGAGCTGCAAGTAGTGGGGGAGTGATGAGAGATGATCTTGGTAGGTTTTTATTGGTTGTGGCACTCCCTCTGGGTACCCAGACAAACCATTATGCCGAAGCTATGGCAGCCTACCATGGTATAAAACTTGCTCACTCTAGGGGTTTTAAGAAGGTCTGGATTGAAGGGGATTCTAGAAACATTATTAATTGTTTAAAGAAAATCCAAAAACCTAGTTGGACTATTGCCACCTTCATCGAAGAGGCTCTTAAGCTTATGGAAACTTTTAAGGATGTGATTATCACTCATATATTTCATGAAGGGAATAAAGTGGTTGACGTGTTCACCAATGTTGGCATCACTAGCCAGACTTTGCTTAATTGGGATGTCATGGCAATGATTCCAATTGAGGCACAAAATTTGATTAACTATGAGTGCCAATATGGAAGCCAACTCAAGGGAGGTTAATGCTATTATGTGGAAGATGTATCTGGAGATTTTCTGGGTAATGATGAAGGGCTAGGTAACAAGTTTTATGGGTAATTTTAAAGACCCTTTTAGACTGAAAAGGTACTATTTTCACTGTCTAGGGTTCTAGTTTGTTACCTAGAGTAATTGTGAGTTGATTTCTACGATGGGCGGGGATAGAAACAAAGTGGAACCCTCATCCTGCGATGGGGTCCGCAAGAACAACAAAGTTTGGAAGATAGTGGAGGAGGGGGTTTAATGCCTTATATGGAGATTCTACATGGTTCTGACCCCATGGCTACGTCATTGTTAGCCAAGCACTGGAAAAACTGCATGGTGACTACTTATGGTTGGGAGCTCAACATCACGAATGACTTGATTGTTGAGATTACTGGCCTTTCTGCCAGCAAAAAGAAGTTTTTCAAGGAGAGGAGGGCTAGCGAGGAGGCCACATGCACATTTCTTCAATGGTAATGAAAGGAGTAAGTTGGTCAAGCTTCAGTCGGGGGGCTACAATTAGATGTCGATCAAGCCCATTTGGCCTAAGGGTACTAAGGTTATAATGAGGTATATAACCCTAGATGGTAGATTCATTGCTCTATATGGTTTTCATTTCAACCTTCTGAACCATTTTCATCATAAAATGTTGGTATCTTTCTCATTTTACCTTCTGGCCTTGCTTGAATTTTCTATTAAGGAGAGTGCCAGAAACCCCAAACTGTCGGTGCTCCATGAAGGTTTAATCCTTCTTATCATGGAGTATATGAAGGATAATACCCCCAAGATTGGTGTGAAGAGTAAGTCCTCTTCGAAGAAGAATGTGTTCTCAGTTTCCAGTGATTTGGAGACCCAAACAGGGAGGAGTGGGTTGAGGAAGATGAATTGGAGGAAGAGGCTGAGATGTCTGGAAAGAAAAAGGACCCTAGTAAGAGTAAGAGACAAAATAGGAGGGATATCCAGATTTTTTGGTCTGAGGGTTCTCAAACGGGTGATGAAGCAGAGCAAGAAGGTAGGAAGGATAGAGTGAGTGGTGAGAAAAGGAAAGCCATGGTGAAAGGTAAAATCCCTGTGTCTGTGAAGAAGGTGAAGAACAAACTAGTTGGGGAGGCTAAGAGTAATCCTACTGTGGAGTTGGGTGCTAGATTTGGGAAGAGTGTGCCGATGGCTAAGCCTAGTTGTGGTAAAGGAAGGTGTTTGTCTATTGAGGAGCCAAATGTTGGTATTCCTTTTTCTGGATAAATAAACACTTTAGAATACCTTGTACATAAATCTATCTATGCTAATCAAATGAAATGCATATAACTCAACATAAATCATCTTAGATTAATTTATCTTAATATAACCCGATGTGGTATGGATCATATTGTCTTGGTACAAGCAAATAGATAATTTAGGTGCGTTCACTATTTGAGATTCTATGTAGACTTGTAGCTCATTATGGGTTGATTATGTGCCTCTAGACCAATTCCATGCCATGCAAATCTATCATGTGTAGCCCATAGATCAAATTTTGCACTTATGCTCTCTAATTTACTAGACTCTCTTCTCTACATTGATTGTTAGGGACTAGCAATATTAAAAAATACCTTTGCGAGGCTACTAGATTTCCAAGGGCAAGTTCTCTTAGGACAAACCCTTAAAAATTCAAGTTTTACGATTGTGCTAAAGATCGGAAAACAACAAGCAAGCATGCAAATGTCCTAAATGATGATCTTCATGTAAATGTTGTTCTTTTGAGTTCTCAAATAAATGTCTTTAAATACCAAGACATAACAAATTGTAAGACAAACATGTACCAAGTTAGCTCTAGTGACTAGTGGAAACATGTGATAGTTGACAAATTTTAAATTTTAAAAATTTGAATTTTGGGTCAGATCCACACCATGTAGGATCACTCTTGTGCATTGCAAAAATGACCCAAGTCATAGAATGGGTGAATTTGAAGAAGGGGATGAATGTCTAGGAATAGTGGGTAATAATGAGGTGTATGTGTGGAAATAGGTGTAGATAGGGTAGGGATAAGTCAAATGTGTGGAAATGTATGAAAGAGAGGAGTAAATGAGACTAGATAGGTATTAGGGAAGGTGCCAAACTTATGGAAAAAGTGTTCCACACACCACTATGTAATTGCATTAAGACATTCCCTCAAGATGGGCCTAAAACTAAATGGGAATTGACATGTGTCAAAAAATTTCACCAATACAAGTAGAAACGTTACATCTTAGTGGCAACATACAAAATAAATGTCAATTTGTTGATGATGAATTGTAAATGTAACTCTGTGTCATAGAACTAAAAAAAGGTAGAAAGTAAAATGGTTTGATATATTCATTTTGATCTTGATTTTGATCCATGTATATATTTTTTTATTTGGTGTGATGGTAAATTTGTGAAACACATTTGGTATGTTTGATTACTTGTTCTTAACAAGGTATTCTAAAGTGTTTATTTATTTTTTATCAACAATTTGAATATTTAAGAAAAATAATGCCATGATCAATGCAATATGTTTATAAATGTTTTGTGAATATATCATCTATTTTGTATATATTAAATAGTTACTAATTAATTTATAGCTTGTGATGCCTCCCAAGAATTCTCCCATCCTCTCTTCTTCTTCCATTTGCACTGCTTGGTGCCCAAACCACATTTCTAATCATGCTTCACTTATTGGAAATCATGATTAGACTACAAGGAAGGGTGAAGGGGTTTTTGGTAGTGGCATAAATGTTAGAAGATGAATTGTTACATGTTGTTGTAGTGGTAAAACCATACTCACCCTTGTTCCAATCTAGGGAGGTTTTTCTCATGCCCATATGGTGGGCATTCTTTTGATTTGGAGACTCTTTATGGCATACTAGTTGCTTCTTCTCTAGTTGTGGATTCTTCTAATTCAAAAGATGCTTCTATTTTATCCCCCCAAATCATATCTTGATGCTCTCTATAATGATTTTCATAATTTTCTTTCGAAGAATGGTGATTGTAAAGTCTGTAGGAATAATGTAGAAAATCTTAATAACGCATGTATCAACCCTTTAGCTTTGAAATAGAAATGGAAAGGCTAAATTTTATATCTAGAAGGGAGATTTGATTACTAAAAAAGTAGAATGGGTTCTTGAAATAGTTTTTGATCAAGATAAAGAAGTGAAATTATCTAAAAAAATACTAAAGCATAATGCTTTAATAGGAAGATTCAATGGTTTTTGGTCCCACCTTAGCAATTTACATTATTGGATTTCAAAACTTAAAAAACTCTTGGTGATGGAAAAATTGATATCTTTCCATGTGCTTAGGGGTTCTTTATTGTGGAATTTATGTCTTCTTCTAATAGAAAGGCTATTCTCATTGTTGAGCCTTGGTACCCTTCCTTTAATCCTTTGAAGGATTTCTTGTCTTATGTAGTAGTTTGGGTATAGCTTTCTTATTTCCATTACAATATGCTAAGTAATTGATCTACGTATAGCTTTAAGTTTAGGTATGAGGGTCCGATATGTAGATTTAGCAAAAATATATTGGGGTTGGGTTCATCCATATAAAAACATATCAAAATCACACACACACACACACACACACACTTACTTTTTATTCAATCCAATTTTCCATTATATCCTGAAAGCATCTATATTTAAATGGTACACCATAAAGGCCTTTCCTTAATAAATAAATACATAAATCAATATGTATAACTATCACAAGTAATTCATTATCATTGATTTAAACCTTCACAATTTATTAGATGAAAAAAAAGGCATTAGGATTTTATTATCAATTCTTATGTTCTAGGAAAAAAATATTTGACAATGGATGACAACAACAGATGATGTAGTCTCAAAATATTGTATGATTGTGATCTCATACGAATGCATGATTTCTACACTTGACTAATGAAGGATTGCTATAATATAGGATAGTGGAGAATGAATGAAGATCATAGGTGAACATAACAATGACCTCATTATCATCGTCAATGAATAATTTCTAAAGTTTCAAACCCTAGTATCCATTATTACTCTCTCCAAGTAGCCTAAGTCCTCTTCCAATTTTTGTAGGGCCCCTAGTAGCAAGAAAAAGTTTAAAAACTAGTCAATTTTCAATAAATTCAATGTGGGTTCTTTAAAAATCATTTAGAACATGTCTTGAGTTCATATTGTATGAACCCACTATGGAAAAGACATATGCTAGAAAAAGCCACCTAGACCAACATGGAATCTAAACCAAGTTCAAACTAGAACCATATCCAAGGCTTGTAAGGAACAAACCAACTACTTAGCAATATTGGTGTTCCTCTTGTTAAAAGGTTATCATAATTTTTTAAAGAAAATTCCTAAATGTTGCTCAAGAAACCAAAAATCACTCTCACACCACTTATTCCCATTTTTTGTAGAAATGGATTTAGGTAAGGGGTTGTCGAAGGAAATTTTTTGAAACAAGGTAGTAGATCTTGGGTGCAAAAATTGGATTATGTGAACATCCCCTTTTGTTGATGTGCTTCTATTATGAGTATGGGCATTTGGCTTCTAATTACCCAAAGAGAAGCTCTAATTATCCTCAAGATTTCAATAAGTCCTCTTCTCACCCTACTTGGAGGAAGGGGGATGGACCCCATTATCTTACTATGTTTCTAAGGTAAGAGAATAAAGTATCTAAGGTTGTAAATCAAGATTTAGACTATGGAGGGGTTTGGGGGCCTCTTCAAGTAATGAGGTAGAAGGTGAGTCTTCTATCTATTAGAGAGTGTTAGTGCTAAAAGGGAAGTTTATGTCCAAGTTCCTTCTCATTCTATGTTGAATGCTCTTTCTTCTTCAATAATTAATGTTAAGACTCCTTTAAATCTATAGAGAATTCTAGGGATGAGATGATCCTTACTACTAATTCTATTATGGATGATGGGTTGCAAGTCACTCCTTCCTTTGAACACAATTGGACAAAGGTAAAATAGAAAAAGGAATGCTCATAAGGGAAGATCAATCATCAAATGATTCTATGATCTTCCAAGAATTTTAGGAATAATTCATCAAGGTGTGAAGGCTCTTGAGGCAACTTGGTTGGTTTTTTAGGAAGATAAAATTCTTTTTATGAGATTAAAATAATTTTTTTGGTTATTTGAATCTAGCACTAGAAATGCAACTTTTTACATGCCGTGGGTCCCTTATCCAAGTTACTTTTACCAAAAAAATGTATTAATTACTAATTTATTTAATTATTAATTATTGATTTATTTTATCAAGCAATGTAAATAGTTAATTGTAAATTATTAATAAGCTATAATATGTTATCTATGTCTTTTCCATGTGATAAAATGATAAGTGAATGGGAAATGATCTCAATTATTCATTTTCCCATCATGAGTTATAACCAAGACATGGATTGGTGAATTTCAAAACATTATGAGTGATTTGATGATCACTCATTTGTATTTTGAAACACCATGCATGGGCATGATGAGGGAATGGGGGAATTCCCAATTAAGAAGTACCTCAAAGTCTCTTGATTTCCATAGGGATTACTTTTCTCAATACAAGTTTGAAAATAGTACCTCAAAACATGAGAAGGGTGCTAAATGGGAGAAGACAATAAAATTTAACTTACTAATGTGATACTAGTTTGGCTTGGTTCTTGAACAACATATAGCATTAATTATCATTATTGAGAAAATCATGCTTTGCTCTTAGATAATTAATTATGACAACTGATGTTTTTGAATTAAATCTCATCTTAGATGTTGGCATATTAACTAATGATAAATCTGCCATAAAATAATTTTTTGACAAATCAAGATAAAATTGTAAAATGTAACAAGATTACTACAACAAAAAAAATTTTAGATAGAATTTTTTATCATCAATCTTGAGAAGGAGAGGTACCTTACCAAGCATGCAGTAGGAGTAGTTATATAGTGATATGAGAGATTAATTAGAGAAAAAAAAATGGACATGTTCAAGATTATGTCATTCATGATGTTTCTCCACATTTGAAGGATTTTACAATTTTGCCTCAATTTGTGTGTTCTTTTATAGTTGATTGAATTGCTTCAACTTTTCTTAAACAATCCAATGAATGTTGTTGGGGTTTTTATGTAAGGTTTAGTGACATTGCTGCTTTGGTCAAGCAAGTGGCTTTTAAAGAAACTTCAAAATGTTTTGGAGGCTTTAAGAGGGTGTGTGGAAGTCTCAACAATGATGTTGTTGAAAAAGTTCTCATAATGGATTGCTTCATCAAAACATCTAGGGTTTCCACTTCTCTTTAAAGAAATCATTTAATTATCCATACTATTTATTTGGAATATACAAAACATTTTGTAACTATTCTCATTATGAGGACCAAATCATGTGTATCATTAGAATAAATAATGTAAAAAATTATGACCTGGTGTTGACAAACAAAACAAAAAGATACCATAGTGGAGGTCATGTGTTTGAATTTGAAGAGGGTTGAGGTTTTACACCTTAACTAATAATAAATAAGCGTAATGGTGAAATTTGCATAACCATGGCAATTCCCATTTAGTTTCGAGCCCATTTTGATGGAGTGGCAGCACAATCACACTTCAACAAATAGCATAATTTTGTGTGAAGTTGTGTTCATTTCCTTATTCATCACCCCTATCCATTTATGCTTATTCCCATGCATTTGATTGTAACTTATCCATATTGGCACATATCCCTATACAATTGGTATTTATAATTTTATTACATACCCCATATCTAGACATTCATTCTCCACCTTGACCCTATCACTACCTTGTCCCAAGGCAATCTCACATGTTCTCTATTTCTCCCATACCCATGGTATTGACCTCTGAAATTCAAATATTATCAATTTATGCTTATTCCCATGCATTTGGTTGTAACTTATCCATATTGGCACATATTCCTATACAATTGGTATTTATAATTTTATTACATACCCCATATCTAGACATTCATTCTCCACCTTGATCTTATCACTACCTTGTCCCAAGGCAATCTCACTTGCTCATTATTTCTCCCATATCCATGGTATTGACCTTTGAAATTCAAATATTGTTGATTTATGCCCATTTTATTATCACCATGAGCTTACTTAGTGCAAGTTTTACTTGATGTATTGCTAAGTCCTTGTATTTAGAAGCATTAAATGTACATTCATTTAGTTTCAATAAGCATTGAATCTCATTCACATTTAAGAGAAGAAACATTCTAGGAACACTTTAATTGGAGCACTAAAAAGAATTTAATTCTACATAACATCATTCTAGAGCATCTACATGGCTTATTAGTGTTATCCTAGATCATTTCAACAATAGTAAAGCTAATCCTATCAAGGGGTTGACCTAAGAGATCACGACCCTTGTGATCTAGCAATTTAGCTAAGGAATTTTTAAATATTGCCAATACTTAACAATTAGAGAGGAGTAGACTTTGAGATGAATCAAAAGTATAAGTGTGAAATTTATCAAATCAGATCTATGGTCCACAAAATGGATCTAGGCCCGTCGAAATGACTGAAATATATGGATAACCCTTGTTATGATAAGATTGACTAAAGAGTAGGCCTAGTTGTGAGGACAATTAAACCCAAAAGAAAATTATGATAAAAGTTTTGAATCTTAAGACTTAAAGTACAAACAAGAAATGGAAATATTTTTACACAAGCATATATATGGTTCAAAGGGAAAAAGTAGGGAAGGGTGAGAAAATAGAATCTAGATGCCATGAAAAGTGAATAAGAAACTTAGAAACTTAGAAAGTGGGAGGCTTGTATTGTTCCATCTTAGACCTAGATCTGAAGAGGAAGAAGGCTTACTACTTAGCGATAGAAAGAAAACAAAGGATTCAACCCAAAATTTCAGATCTTGAATTCAAGTGTACAATTGTTTTAGCTCCGATCTAATTGTAGATTATAAATGACAGATAACATTGATGCGAGAGTGCCCTCTTTTTGTAAAGTAACTTTTATTCCATCCCGCCAACTTTATCTGGCACGACAGTGGTGCCCACTCTTATTCTTTTCTTTGTGTCCACTCTTATTCTTTTCTCCATGCCCACTCTCAAGCCTTCTTTAACTTTTTCATGTTCACATGGTATGCAAAATTATGTAGTCTTTGATCATCTATGCATACAATGACAGATTAATTTCCTCCTCCTTTTTATATATGTTTTTGAATTTGTTAGAATTATTTATGTTTTACTAATTTATATAATCATTATTTTTTGAAATTTTATCATATTAATGGTTGTCTTATTTCATTTAATATGATTGAATTGTTTTTTACATTATATATTGAGATGAACCAACAAAGTTTTTATAAAATTGTTCTAAATATTTTTTAGAGATAGTGTTCCTCTTGCTTTTGTAGGATTATATACATATTGTTTTACATGTGTGCATACCTTTGGCATGTGAATGCAAAGGATATTTGTAGATCTGGCAATCTTTGGACTTGTGACATTATTGTGAAGGTCAAACCCTAATGATCTATGTTTCCAATGTCGATTATCGCTCTAGTGATTATTAGATTCTATGCTTATGGATTATCAATGTCCAAGCCATTTTTAGTGGGATTTGTTGTCAGCCACCATTAGTGACAAGAGCAACTAGAATTAGTTGTGGCTCTTCTATGTCATGTTTATGACAACAAAGAGAGATTGATCAAGTGGTCTACTCTCATTTTTGTAGACATACTAGCAACTACTTCACCTTGGAACTGTAAGCACTAAAAACATGCACAACCTCCACAAGGACCCCATGATGATGTGTAATCCTTGTCGCGTACATGTAAGCATGAAAATAATGCCCTCTCAACAACACTACTCTTGGAAACACATGGGTCTTTGCCTATTCCTTTGTTTCCCCTTTGTTGTACTAACTTTTCCCTCACTTTCGACATCTGTCGACATTTGTCAATTTTTATTTTTTGTGTTTAGGACTTTGTCCCTAAGCCTCTTGTTTTTCTATTTGTCGTAAATTGACCTTTCCCTTGTTTTTTTCATCTCACTCCACCCATAGAAGCTCTCTAAGTGGCCTCTCAAGCCATCTCCAACTTTTAGTTTCAGTTGTGATTTATCAGGACAAATCTCCCCCTATTATTTCAAGATCTCCCCCGGGACATTTGACATTTGTAAGTGGAGATTTGGTTTCTGGTCACTTTTTGACTTGGCTCCAGAGACAAGTTTGTTTTTCATCCCCTAACTAATAGTTTCCACCCCTTTTGGTCAACCCATACCCTCTCCTCTGAGGGTCGCCCATGGGTCGCCTCCAAGTGATTTGGACTAGAAAAAGGGGTGACCCATGGGCGACCCGATTGTCTTTCCAGCTATGGATTAACTTGAAGTTTGGACATGAAAAAGCTCTGTTTTGCTCCGTTTTTGTTCTAGTTTTCATGTAATTTTGGTCCAAACATAGAGTCAACTATTCTTAGCTCATTCACCTCTTCCAAATTGGCATAATTAGCTCTTGTTGATCTATACTTGTCACCTCTCTGACTCATGCTAACTCCATCGTCACATCTGTGATAAGCTATCTTTGCTTCACTACTCTCTAATTAGCCCAGTTCACTGTCCAATCTAAATCAAGGGAGTTAACTCCTCTTGATCATTCCCACCCTTCATGTGCCATTCAAACCTATAAATACCCCTCCCCTCTCCATTATTTCTCAAATTGGGAGAATTCTCTTCTCATCTTCACAAGCTTTTTCAAGCTTCTTCACACACCTTTGAGCCTCTTTCTTTAGTTTTCCAAAGCTTCAAATCTTTCATGAATGTCATTAGTTTTCCAAAGCTTTAAATCTTTCATTAGTTTTCATTATTGCATAGCTTCAAATCTCCCCCTTTTGGGAGGAAAATTCATTTGTGCAACCAAGCTTTGCTTAGTTTTTGCTCTCCACAAGCATTTTTATGCTCGCACAGGACTTATGATCCTTTTATTTTAGTGTTGTTATGCCCAATATTTGCCAAAAGCTTCTTATTGTGTCATTATGTTTCTCATTTTGCAAGCCATAGTGCTCTTAGCTCACATTGAACTCATACTTTGAAGCTTTCTCAAGCCATTTTTTGCATCCCTTCCCTATTGTTGCCAAGAGGAGATCCTCATTGCTACAAGAGGATGAAGAGGTTGCTGATACAAGGATCCCTGAGGGTATTGGAGGCTTGTGCATTGACACATTCTAGGTTCTTTCATGCTTTTTCGTAGCAATCAAATAATCTCAATTTTTCTCTTGGAGATAGTAATTTCATATTACAATTTCCTTGATATGCTAGATAAATTTATATTGTTAGATTAGTTTATTTCAAGCAATTTGCATTATTAGATCTTAGTTTATTTCCAAGTACTTTCATTTCCTAGAATAGTTGAAATCAAAACACAAGAAAACATAAAAACATAGATTAAGATTGCATTAGGTGAACTCATTATATAATTGCATTCATATTTGAATTCTAGATTAATTAAAGCACTTTCCTTTCAAAAATCCATAAAAATAACAAAAAATTGCCTACATACATTGTAGCTTGCATTTATACCAAAAACCCACAAAACACAAAAACATTAGAAAATACTAAAAAGAAATCAAAACAATTTTGCAAACCCTTGATTTCATCACAAGGTCAACACAAATCAATCAACTCAAACAAAGCAAAGAAAACCTTAGGTCATCACCTTAAGTCAAATGTAAATCAACTCATGGTTAACTCAAACCAACTCTCTCTATTCAAGCTCACGAATGTGCCCTAGACTTAGAGGTGAGTGGGTGAGGGCAATCCTAGACGAGATTGAAGAGTTACACCCTAGGCCTCAACACACACAATTGACCATTCAAGAACAGGAACTTACGCCTAGGTTGATCAAACAAAGAAATCAAATCTGACAACTTCTTTGAGTGGGAGAGGAAAGGTTCCAACGTAGAAGACTCATCAACAACTATAACAGACAACCAAATAGGTGTTGGAATCTAGATAACCCAAATAGGAGAACAGTAACCAGTGACCCTTCAAGTCATATAATTATCTCAACTACAATGGTCATTAAACACCACATAAGAAACAATACCTAGGAAAGGCCCCAAGACCGACCGACTGCTCTTTACGAAGTCCAACTCTCAAGCGAGCAGGACCGCCCCCATGTCTCACATCCTCTCAACTAGCTTCTACCACGAGAGAGAGATGTCATGGAGGTTTGCTCGTGGCAAGGAGAGGGTCCCGTGTGCTCTGTCAAAGCTAACTTGACCACCCCGTGCAACTGAGTCATGTTTTTGAGTCTATAGACAAAGCCACATTAAAATCATCTCAAATGGTTATCAATGTGACTTTGTCACCCATTCAAAGGGTAGAAATTTTGATGGTATGCCTAAATTCTCCTTTTTGTGTGATACAATCTTCCAAAAAATTAATTATATTTTAAAACAAAATTGCATAAATATGACCATCTAATTTAGCCTCATGAACCATCTTATCTAGCTAGTCACACATTCTCAACCACATCTTTATCTTTTCAAAAGTAAGACCATTTGTTTCCCTTTAAACATTACTTTGGTTATGATTGATGTTCAAAATTATTTTAAGTGACCTCACTCATATTTTAATATTTCTTTAACTTTGGTGAGCCCAATGAGAATATGTACTTTAGCAATACAGTAGGTTGCATAAGTAGACCACATTCTAATTTCAATGCTTTTGGAGTTAATGAAATTTTCATCACTTACCTATGATTTTATAGCTTAAGAAAAAGGAAAAATATATGTTAAGTAAATCTACATTTATTTTGTGGAAAACATATTATCTAAATGATAGGTAAGAAGAACATGCAAATGATGGATAAGTTTCAATAAATTACCATTGCCAAGTAGAAAAAGTAGGTATTCCAAAATCTCAAAAAAAATACCTGAGTGATATATTATTCCTTTGTAGGTATTACCAAAATAAACTCAAGGTTACCCGTTAGTGGGTAGGAATGGTGGAGGACATTATAGATACAATGAATTTGGTAGCATGTGAGTAATAATGATTTGGAGAGATGGCATTGTTATGGGTTTAACTATTAATGATATTAATGATGGGTGAGTTGGTTCATTCATTCTGTGTCTCAAGGTAGTTGTGATTTGATTTATTTTCATGGTGTTTGTGACAAGTGCTTGGCATTTGGGTGGAAGGCTGAGAGGTGGCAGTCATGGGAAGGAGAAGGTAGAGTTGAAAACCCCCAAATAGAAGAAGCATCATGTTTCAGGTGAGGAGGCTATGGTGGATTTTATGGCTTTTACAAACAAAGAAATCTTGGACCCAACTCTTTGGAAATGGATGGTTAGAATTTGGGAGCTTGCAAAAGGTATGGATGGGTCACCTGGTGTTTGCATCTGCTTGGCGATGGCTAAGCTTTTGTTGGACCTAGGATACACGAGGTGGAGGTGGGATATATTTGATGATTTTCAATATCTCTTTTGTGCATCTATGCTTTCAATGGTAGCCAATTTGTACTTGCTTCATGACGATATAGGAGATGTGGTGCACCAAGTAGAGGTTTAATTTAATAGTCTTCTATAACATTTACATGGAATTAAGCATTGACATATTTGTCTTCAACAAATAATGGAAGAGATTGCTTTGAAGTTACAGGTAACTCTGTCAGAGGATGTGATGCCAGTGTTTTCAGATTGCTATGATGGTGATGAGGACCAGAGAAAGGTGGGGAGATAAAGGACTTAGTTCAGAATGTCTCTTGTTTTGATTGTAAGTGTGTGCATAAGGGAAATGCAAGGCATGTGTAATTTTCTTATGACCTTTGTTTCTCAAACTGTTATTAGATATTATTATAAACTCTTGGTTTTAGGGGTGGTTGATGTTGAGGATTTGGTCATTTTGTGGGTAGTCGGATGGTATATAATATAGATAGAAGTTTTTTAAGTTTATTAGTCTGATACCTCATCGAGCTACATGATACTTTTCAGGATGTTGCTTGGTGATCTAGGGTTCCTCCATTTTTCATGGTTCCTGGTCCTAAACCAAGTTTTATTTATCAAAAGAAAAAACTCAAGGTTGGAGGGATTGACCTTCAATAACATACTACACATCACTTGTATTACAAAGTAACATAAACCAAATGAAGGAAAACTTCATAGAAATGCAATAACCTAAACCACAATCAAGTAGAGAATGCCTCCTCCAATGCAGTCACACACTACATAACCTCCCTGAGATAATTCATTTTCATTTCTATCTGAACTTAAAATGAGCACATATGTGTGAGAACTTTACATTAAGGAAATATTCTAAATTTACATCAATCATATTAAGCTCCTCAACTTTAGTTTAAGGAAATTCACCGTCATAATTTGATAGCCATGTGAGTAAAGAGGGTTTCAAAAGCATTTATGGGAGTTAATGAAAATAAATTATATAAAGTGTAAGAAGAATGTTTTGTTTGTAGTTGCCCCATGAGGTTTATTCATTTGATATCATTATTATTAGGAAAAAACATATTAAAGGTTACACCTAAATTCCCTTAATGTGAGAAATTATTTTTTAACATTATATAATGAGGGTAATGAAATGGATTTATAAGAATTTTGTGTCGACATTGTTTAGAGATGGCCCTCCTCCCACTTCCATCGGATTACATACAGATTGTTTTTTGCATGTGTGTATACCATTGGAATGAGAATGTAGAGGAGATGCATATATCAAACAATCTTCAAACTCATGACACTGTTGTGAATCGAAGGCCCTAACAGCTTGTGTTCGTAATGTTAATTGTTTCCCTATTGATTGTGAGACCTTGTGCTTTATGGATTGTTAGTGCCCAAGCTATCTTGAGGGTGATTTTCCATCAACCGTCACAAGTGATTATTTGTATGAAGTAAGTCTAATGAAATGTTGGAAGTTCAGGTCCAACAAAGAAGTAGTAGATTAAGTGGCCAACTCTCATTTTTCTAAATGATGGTAGTAGCTTTTCCAAGTGCACCATTCACAGGTTGAGTTGCAACCCAAAAATTTGAATTTAGCATAACACATTGTCCGACACACAACAAAACATTAGAAAAAACTAACTACTATTTAATCTACTAGCTTTTATTTAAGTATTAATATTTATTAATAATAATTTAATTGTAATTGTGAAATTTACATATCCATGCCATTTTTTATTTTGTTTTGTGTTTACATTGAGGGGAGTACTTTGATAAATAGACATATTAACAAATGGTGTAATTTTGTGTAAAGTTGGGGCCCTTGTCCTATGCTATCTACCTATTCATTTAGACATATTCCTATGCATCTACCACTTATCCTCATTCACATGTTCACACACCCTTATACATTCACCATATCCACTTTTTTCCCACCTATACTTGTACTCATTTCTATGCACATGTTATTCACTGAGATTTAGCCCCATTTTCTAGCCTAGGACTAGATCACAGTCATGAGGTGATTCTCATGGTCACAAACTCATCCTACCCTAAATTTAAATTCAAATTTGACTAATTTCCTACCTAGTTGGGTTGATTGAGGTGTAGTTCCCTCATGGCTCAGTTGTACAACATATCAAAGGTATTTATCAATTTTACCAGTCTGTTTAGGTATTTAGATAAGGTAGCACTAGATTCAACAATAATATTTATCTTTTTCTATTATTTGATTATCATGATAAGTACAATTTAATATCATTTATTAATATAGGTTAGTTTATGTTGAAGTGTACATAGATTTTATTGGTCTAGAGCATTTTCAAATCTTGTGCATCCAAAGAAAAAAGAAGGAAGTAAAATAGTGCATTTTAAGACAAAGGTCAAAAAGTAAGAAGATGTATATGTGGAAGATCAAATAATGGATTGGATGAAGGATAAGAAGAAGAGTGTTCAAATGGGAGTTCTAAGAAAGATGAGTAGCTTGAGCATGCAGAAGAATAGGGTAAAAATTCATAACTATCTCACATTTTTATAAAGGAAATGGCCAACACATATAATTTTCTAACTTAGAGCGCCTAAATGTAACATTTACATTTTGAATTTTAAAATGGTATAAACTAATGAAATGTAGAATTACAAATTTAAGAGCATAAATTTAATTGCTGAAAATTTTGAAAAAAGTGAGGTTGATGGGACATCACAAAATTAAGAGCAATTTTTTTTTGAATTTTTTTCCTAGTTAGGTAACTTGAAAATCTAGTGCATAGAGAAAAAAAATTAATTTTTTAAAGTCAAACTTACTCAAATTAGCATAGTTTTCATGGGATGTCAACTTTTGTCTAAATTTTTTATCATTAAAAAAAAAGTATACCCTCTTGGAGAGGATTCTCTCCTCTAGTGCCTCATATATTTTTCAAAAATTTTACGTATATTTTACTATTTTTTTAAATTTCTAATCAGCCACATGTTTTGTTGAAAATGGGAGGGGGGGTTGGCTACCACATGGGATGCCACATAGACAATTTCATGTGAGACTGTATCACTCAAAAAAGTTTCAAGAGAAACTCACTCACCTAAAACTCTCTATGTAAATAAACGCCTTTTTTTAATTCAAAATCAGATTTTATAAGTTTAAAAATTTTAGGAAAAAAGGTTTCAGGTGGAACTCCTTATGTCATGTAATGCCACGTAGGTGCTACATGGTTTCGAGTGAAACAGTTTCTCTTGAAACTATTTAGGGCGAAATTGTTTCTATAAAAATTATTTAGCTAGTAGAAAGTATGACATAGGTTTGAACTTTTACCCAATAGGAAAAGCCCCCTACTCCAACCTTGAGAAGATCCATGAGACATCAAAACCTAGTCGACAAGTATAGCCCTCCAAATTTTCATTGTGTATTTTCTTTGTTATGTATTGATGATAAACTGAGATCTTTTATGGAAACTATCTCTATGGAGGATAGTGAGTCTTAGATGCAAGCCATGCAAATAAAGATGATGGCCTTAGATAGATGTGACACCTGGGATCTTGCTAGTTTGCCTGAGGGTAGGAAACCCATTGGCTATAAGTGGGTATACAAGAAAAATATCATAGCAAATGGATGGTTAGAGTAATGAAAGGTTACATTGGTGGCCAAAGGCTACTCCCAAAGAGAGGGAGTTGATTTTGGTGAAATTTTCTCTCTTGTTGCTAAGTTATCTTCTATTAGACTCTTATTATCTATTTCTACAACTTCTAATTTTGAGATTAAGCAATGGATGTTAAAAATGTTTTCTTGTATGGGGATCTTAAAAAGGAGTTGTATATGTGATAACCTAGTGGTTTTTTTGTGAAGGGGAAGGAACATTTGGTTTGTAGGTTTAAATGGTCATTTTATGGCCTGAAGCAATCACCCTACATGTAGTACCAGAATTTTGATGTGCTTGCATTAAAATGGGTTTTGTGAGGAGCAAGGAGGATCACTATGCTTATGTTAAATTATTGATGTTCAAATTCTAGTCAATGTCTTGTATGTGGATGACATGTTATTTACTGGGAACAACAAGGTGATGATTAAGGAGATCAAAACCCAACTTCTTGGCACATTTGATATGAAGGATTTGGGAGATTAAAAATACATTCTTGGAATGGAGATCAATAGGCATCAATACACATAAAGCTTTGATTAAGTCAGAGTAAACATTTTGATACCATTTTACAATGTTTTAGTATGAATGATTGCAAACCTGTGACTATTCCATTTCCTATTGGCACTAAGATTTCTTTAGATATGTGTCTCAAATTAGATGATGATTTTGAGAATATATCTAATGTGTCTCATGCTAGTACAGTTGGTAGCTTAATTTATGCAATGGTCTGCACTAGATTAGATATTGCCTAAGCAATGGGAGTTTTGAGTAGGCTTATGTCTTAACCTTGGTAAGGAGCATTAGACTTATGTTAAGAGGGTATTTAGATATTTTTTTAGGGACTTATTGTTATTGTTTGTGTTATCATGGAACTAAGGATGTGGGTAAGACAATGGACATATAGGGATTTATGGATTCATATTGGGCAGGTGACAAAGATCCACTAGTAGCTATGTGTTCTCTCTATTTGGAGATGAAAAGAATTGGATGAGTAAGAGGTATCCTATGGTTGATTTATCCACCACCAAAGTAGAGTATATGTGCTACACATGCCTCTAAGGGAGGCAGTATGGTTACAAAGACTATGTTCATGTATTGCTTTTGATTGTAAGGTAGTTAGAATCAATTGTGATAGTCAGAGTGCTATCTTTTTGGCCAAGAACCCCATGCACCATGCTTGTACTAGGAATGTTGATGTTTAATATCATTTTTTTTGTGATGGTAAATATTTGTAAGGTCATATTGTAGAAAGTTGACACTTGGGATAATGTTGCAAATCCCCTTACGAAGCTAGTGAGCTTGAACGAGTTCTCTTGGTGCAAGAAGGCCATGGGCTTAATCTGATTTATTTTATGTTTCTTAAAATTATGTCATTGTAATGTAAATGTCAAGTGGGAGAATGTTAGGGTTATATGTTATATTCACCTTCCAAACGTAAGTGTTGATTTAATTGTAGATGATGAATAATGTAGTACTCTAAGGGACATGGAGAATGTGAAAGTGGATACCCATGTATGTGTGAGGATAATTATTAATTACTATTTTATTCTCTTAAATGTATTGTAACGACACTAATGATGGGAGTTACAAAGGAAATCAAAAGGGATTATGGAGCATCTTTCTCATCATAGGCTATGACAAGGCATTAAATTACCCATATGGAGCACCTAGAATTGGGAAAATGGGATTAATATCATAATATGACTAGTATTATGAGATTTATGAGATTTAGGTGATATAATAGGAGTTACATTCTATTCCAAGAGGTCGACCAATTGAATATGGGCATTGGATTTTTTCATGGAGGATATGGGCACCTAGTTTTGAGCCCATGGTATTTGCCCCTTGTTTTGTAAACCATTTATAGTTTCTTGTTTCTAATTGTTCTATATGTTGGAGCCTTGGGATAGTGGTATGTAATGATTCTTATATATACATAGGTGTTTCTAGAATGCTACAAGATTAAAGAGAGAAGTTTGGTGTATCCATGTGTTGTTGATTAAATATTAATACAACCTTGTGCTCTCTTTGATAGTGGAGTTTTTTTCTCAATAGGGGTTCTCCATGTAGGTCTAGTGTTGTGTGATCTATTTCTATGGTTTGATAATTTTATGTGCTTTCCATTTGCATTATCACATTTGGTTAATACATGAATGTTAAAATATTTACATAATGTTCAACATTGTGTTGCAATATTTCACTTTATTTTTCAACAATTCAACAACATAATTTTGATTTCATATGCATTAACTTATATTTCCTAACTAGTGTTCACAAGAATCCATCTCTCCTAAGAATGAATGGTCATTTTACAACTCATTTTATTTGGGTGGTTCTCTTGTCCCATATTCATCTATAATAGTAAAAAAATATTGGGTTGCATGGGTGAGTTGTTGAAATTGATCTAAAAGAATAGGTCCCAAATGTGCTTTGGTCCTCAAATGGTTGTTAAATGGAAGCCACCTAGAAAATTAGGGTAGTGTATTTTTTATTAAAAGATGGTGTCAAACTCCTTGCCTCAACCATTGCAAAACTTAACACTTAGGACACCAAAAAATATATGATAAAAGAGTTCAATTTGAATTCCATGGCCTTGAACCTAACCTAAATGCAAAAGAAAGATCCCTTTCTAATCTTAAGAAAAATGTTAAGATTCAATGCAAATGTGTTAGTTCTTTGGTTGTTGAATTAGGCTCAAAGAGTAACAAATAGGGAAATATGGTGAGATTCATGGGTTGATATCATGTGAGGAATAAAACACTCAGTAAGACCACTTAATGCTCCCTTATTATGAGACATGCCTTCAATCCATCACGCAAAAGAGTAAACCATTTAGGAAGGGATATTTGATGTTGCTAAGTAAATAATGTTACTCTCTAAGAATTTATTATTTGTGCACAAATGGTGTTGATAGGGTTAAAAATATTTCTATTATGGTAAGCATAAGTCATTTAGGTGATAAAGTAGAGCAATGACCTTGATCAAGATTTGTATTCATCAATTGAACATAGGATCAAAGATAAAAATAGTAGTTCAGATAACATGGCTTTGTCTTAATGCTTGAGCACCTATTGTTCACTTGTATGAAGTTAAAATCCATTGAGTGTTTTTGTTTCATCATTGTTTGCTATTATTATCTCAAAATGGATGGTATTGGGGAAAAAATAGGAAGTAACGATCTTTAATTGAAGTTTACAATCTTTCAATAATAAATTAGATACCAATTCAAAATTATACAATAGAGTTGTTTATCTACTTACTTTTCAACCAACAAGATGTACAATCATATCCCCTTTAGATCTAAAAATATTACCTATACTATAAAATATGTGTACCTCTACTAGTAGGCCAATTTAGGTTATAACAAGTCAAGATTCTATAATATATGACAAGTGGATGAGTGCAACAAATTGGGGGACAAAAAATGGTAAAATCCTTGATTTTTCACAAAATGTGTTATGTTAAAGTAAACATAATGTGCACACATTAAGTAATGTCTATATATTATGTAATGTGTATGCATTATGTAATGCATGTGTGTTACAAAACACATGCATGTTGTAGAACACATGTGTTATGTTGAAATATAACAGCAACAAAAAAGTCATTTGTGTATGTGTAGTGGCTAAGAGGTGTTAACAAGAAGAATTTGAGCATGTTTTGCACAATGAAAACATTTGCAAGCCTCATCTCAAGTTATTTTGTAATGGCACATCATACAAGAGGTAAGTACTTAGGATTTTCATGTTTTTTAATCAAATTTTATTTGCATTTTCATAAATTTTAATTTGTAGAATACATGTCTTACTTTTTGTTATTTTTATAACATCTTTTGTAAACCCTAACCCATAGCATGTTTTAGATGAAGAATTATCTGAAGAGAACCCCACATCACCCAAATCTCCTCCAGCACTTCCCACAAACCCTCCACCAAGTCAAGAGGATTTATTAGTGCATGCAGAACAAAACAAAGTTCAAATTGTATATTTAGTTAAAACATTAAGAGCATCATTTCAAACCCCCACCATGCATCACTTGAAAATACATTGGAAGCTATGATGAAACAATTGACTCGGTGATGAGTCAAATCCATCAATGAAAATTTCATAAAGAGTTATGTCACCAGTTTTATGTGACAAAGTTATCCTAAAATGAAGTGAAAAAAGAGATAACAAAGGGCCAAATGTGTGCTCTTTTGACCAATCTAAAAACCAATGCACCCATTGCTATGACTTTAAAGAGATTCCCTATCTATTGGTGTAATCATGATGATATAAAAATAATTTCGAGGATAGGTGGTGGATGGTCACAAACTTCCTTGGAACAACCATGAGGTTCCATTATATTTTTTAAGAAAACTTTGCTTCAAGTTTTTCTTTAACAAAAATTCTAATTATTTTGATGTAAGGGAGTTTTAGTGTAGAGGTGGAGGCTCTACCCAAGATAGAGTGGGAGCTCATTGGGTAGAAAACCATCAAGAAAGAATGTTAGTGAAAAAATCTATCTGTCACGTGATGTTGCCATTATTCATTAAGGAGACTACAAAGGCACAAATCCTCCATGTGATTACTAGCCTCATAGACACCCTTATAAAGCATGACACATAAATGTCCTAGTATCATGGTTCAGTAGATGATCATGCAATAAGATTGTCTAGTTCTAGTCCTACTACCTCCCACTTATGCTATAGTTATCATTTTTTCTTTGGAGGAAATCGTGATCCATAAGGTGCAGAGGGTGTCACTTCCCATGAGTGCACTCATTGTCATTATACATGTATTGGGAACTTAAAGGGTGATCACATAGTACAATATGGAGAATCAGATAATATGATGATCACTGATGAGCTAGTGCATGATTTGTTTGGTGATCACACAAAGGTATTTTTATATGAATTTATAACATATACATAAATTTTATTCTTAATATATTAATATGAAAATTATTTTTAATTCTAGAATTGAATAAAAAATGTGCATTTATTATATATTTCAAGGTCTAACCTCATAGTGTGATATGACATCGACCATTCCACTAGTGAGTTTTATGATCCCATCTATCTCAGAGGTAAATTTCTAATATATCACAATAAATTAGTGGTTAGCTTGTATTTAGAATAGTGTTGAATTTAAAAATGTAACTTTTTGTTGAATAGGTGGGTATTTTTACACCATCATCTAGCATGCTTGTTGGTAGTGCCAGTTAGGACATCAGATTTATAGAGGTATGTTGTAGAAAATTTTAAATTTTTAAATAAAAATTTTAATGTTATTATTTATGTGTACTTGAGTTTCTTAGTTAAATTTGTTATTGTTTGTTTAGTTGATGAGTTTAGTTGTCACGCCTCTTTATATATGAGAAAATTGGATGTTGGTGTTGTTGTTGCAATTTCATCCTCAATGTCTCTAACATAGATATGTGTATGAATGTAAAAAATTAATTAGGATCTTGATCATTATATTAATGTTGATATTTTTATTTTTATCTAAAATTACTCTTAGATACAGACCAATGACCAACAATGGGAAATTTTGTAAATGTGAGACTTGACTTGTAGAATGACCTCTGAGATTTTATAAGTTGGCTCTTCTTATGATTCTTGATAATTATTTTGTCCATGTTTAGAGAAAAGAGGAGAGAAACTTCAATTTATAAAACTATCCTAAGGCAACTTACCGAATGATTGAAATTTATACAGACACTAAATTGACAATGTTTCTTGTTCAAATCACAATACTAAATTATGGCATCAAAGAGAATAAGCATGCATGATTTCAAACCATTCATAAATATCATTCATTGGAATCAATCAACAAAGGCATAGCATCAATATATCAAAATTTAAATAGAAAACTTAAAAGACAAATAAGATGGCACAAAATGTCACTTTCTCTTCATTAATGAATTGAGAACAAGATACAAAAGGAAAGATGCACAATTCTGAGAAGTATCCACAAAGGCTAAAATGTCTATCAAATCCTCTTCTACTAAAATCTGTGTATGTCTAGTAAAATGTCTCCCAAAAAATCCCCCTTGATATGGTTCAATACATTGCTTTTATAATAGTGGTATGTGGCCTACATGATTCCACTAGAGTTACAATAATAGCTAAACTATTGCATGCTTAAGAAACTATGGCTATTTATATATTGTGTCCCTAAATTGAGAAAATCGCATGCATGAGACTTGAAATAATCTCATAGTATGTTGTGATGTTGCATAGGTCAGAACATTGTGCATTAGCCAATCGGACAGGACCAAGAGATTGTGACTTAACTTTACTGCTTTGGAGAAGTGTCATGCTACCACGTATCCTTCACTACTTTTACCATAAAGCCTACCAACTAGTTAACTCATTTATTTTGGCCAATGGCACAACACTTAGTATTCTTTGACTCTAAATAAATCTTCATGATGCACAAACCATTAGATTTTTCCCACTTACAATCAATGATTCAGAACCCTGGATGCCTCATTGAGAAAAATGGGACCCACTACCTCTAACTTGACACCAAATAGCTAATTGCATAACAAAAGAAGTATGTCAAGCCTACTTCCTTCAAAATGTAGTGTGGTCGTGCCAAGTGTCCTTTTTATACGTTTCCCTTAGCCTCTCTTTTATTTAATGAAGTTGGACCCACCCTCTTGTTGAGTCATTATCATCAACCAATGGCACGACACTTAGAAAGTGTCAGCGCTACTATCTCTAACTTGTAGCCCCAAGACAACACATATCCCTGGGAAAAGCCTCCATGCATTGCTTTATTTTAATTTATCGAGGGCCCACTTGTCGGTAACTCGCACTTCTCTATTAATGGCACAACGAGAATAATGTGTCAATTCTGCCATCTCCAACTCGTAGCACCATTGACACATGTGGAAGCTCTTGAAATTGTATTGAGACTCCATAGTCTTCTTTTCCTTTACTAATTTTCAAAATTAAACAAACCCTGCCACAAGTTGACTCAGATATTTCTGGTGAATGGCACAACGTTTAAACTTGTCAGAACTAACAATGTTTAAATAGTTGTGAAATGCTTACATGTGGCAACCCCTATGCTCAAAATTGATTGCCCCTCACAAGATTCAAAACAAGCTACCACTTGACTCCTAATTTGAAACAAAAGAGTGGGGCTCTACAGTTCTTGGTGACTTGTAGGGAATTGTGCTTTCACACATCAAACCCTAGATACAAAAATGTATACAAAACAACAAAATTTTAAAATAGCAAAGAACATAGTTGAACATCAGAGCTTCTCTAGGATATCTACAAATATGCCCATTCATTTTCAGAATGTTTTCTCTTCTTCTTCAAATCTTCAAAATCTCTGCCCAGCTCAATTATCTCTTTGTGAGAGATAATTCGTAATTTCTCCACTACAACCTTCACCTGATGCTCCAATTGAGCCAAGGGTTAAAGGATTATTTCAACTTTTACAATACTTAGTGTCTGTACCCAACCCTAAAAGGATGTTTGGTCTACTTTTTACTCATGAGCATCACTTTATATTATCCTACATCTTACATAGAATCATCATTTTGGAAAGGGGAGTGAAATCCCTATTGCACCAAGGAATCAATATGCTCCCTCATTTCCTTAACAGCCTACTCTAAAGTAACTAATTGGGACTTGCACTTTAGGGTGGCTTTATTCCTTCTCTATACCTTATTTATTTTTGTAACTATAGATCAATTAGATCAATTATGGATATCAACAAAGCTTCATCAGGAAAAATGTACAATTTTTCCAACACAGTCTGAGCTTGGGACACTTTGGGTCTGAGAATTTGAAGAGTTTGATCTACTTCAATCTTTACTTGTGTGATGATCTTCTAGGCTGGTGAGATGAACTTAAGTGCTCCCTTAAGCTTTGTTGCATTGTTGGTTATCCTAGTCTAGTGAGATGCATATAGGTCCATTATTAGTTAAATAATATGTGGTGCATGACCTACTATTTCCATCTATGTTTGTAGTTGTTGAAGTCGTAGTTCCTTGGTGGTGAATTGAGTCTTGAGCGATTCATTTGCAGTACTCAACTCTACCGAATAATTGTGAAGCTATGTCAATTATCCAACTCTCTTCTTCTCTAATTCCTCTACCTTTTCCACCCTCTTAATATAGCCTTCCAAGGTCAATTTTATTTTATCCAGCTTAGACTGCAATGTCACTTGTTTAGATTGCAAAGCTTGATAGATTTCTTAGGTGATTCATGCCTACATCTCCAAGATTAGTCTATTCACTTCTTGCTCATGAGCCTTTACTTCTACCCGCAATTGGTTCACTGTATCTTTTATTCAGGACAACTCTAACTCCCTCTTCTCAAGCTTCCTACTCACCCTAATAAAATCTATTGTAACAAATTTTTGAGTTTTTTCCATTAATTCCACCCTATATTGTGGGCAAGCTTGTGCAAGATTCATCCCCATTGCATGAATTAAATAATCCTTGAGGTGCATTTGCTCTTGCATCTTATTTATGTTAGGAATCATGTTAGCAATCATCAAGGATTGTTGTATTGGGTCATACAATGACCTCATATGGGGTAGAGCTGGTGCTTTTCCCTCCTATATTCTTTCCTCTCTTCCTACTTCTCGTGCTTAACGCACACTCTGCATCTATTGTTGGAAGGTGGCAGGTGACTATATGACTTTGCCAACAAAGGAACTACCATGGGAAGTCTATATGGAATGGTGATTTACTAGTGGGGTGATGTGAGTACAGCTCCAGGAGGTAGTGGAGATGGGACTATAAGTGTAGATGGGGAAAATGATGGTAAGCTCAAGATATGAGGGGCGAATGGTGTGGTAGTGAATGATGGTGGAAGTGGAATATGTGGCATGCCAAAAGGTTGCATGAAGGGTAATGATGTTGTACTCTTCAAAATGTGACTCAGCCCATGGGCACAAATGAGTTAGCCTTGACACAAGCAGATGGACCCTCTCCTTTCCTTGGATGACCTCCAAGTCACTCTCGCTCTTGTGGTAGGAGCAAGTTGAGTGGAGGTGAGACTCGAGGGCGGTTCTGTTCTCTCAAGAGTAG
The DNA here is from genome assembly GCA_027924645.1 of Cunninghamia lanceolata. Classification (NCBI taxonomy): domain Eukaryota; kingdom Viridiplantae; phylum Streptophyta; class Pinopsida; order Cupressales; family Cupressaceae; genus Cunninghamia; species Cunninghamia lanceolata. The sequence goes on along the minus strand of BSBN01001152.1, from coordinate 13,902,864 downwards.
AACATCACAAAGAGTTGTCAGCTGGTCTTGAGGTGCATGTCATTGTTTTCTATGTGTTGTTTAATGACCATTGTGGTGGAGATAATAATATGATCTAAATTGTCACTAGTTATCGATCTCCTATTTGGGTTTCTAGTGTTCCAACATCTAGATGGATGTCTGTTGTAATCATTCTAAAAGTCTATGGCTTGAACATGTTGTATTTTTTCCCTATGTTCAATCAACCTAAGCACGTGATCTTGTTCTCCTCATGTTTGTTGTGCTAATTATGGCCTAGGATGTAATTCTTCAATCTCCTCAAAGATTTCCCTCACCCACTCACCTCTAATTCTAGGTCACATTCAAATGCTTGGATAGAGAGAGTATATTCGAGTTGACCAAGAGTTGTCTCTTTGACTTAGTGGTGTTAACTAAGGTTTTATGTGAGTTTTATTAACTTTTGTTGACTTGGTGATGAAATCGAGGAGTTTGGTGAATGCTCTTTTAGTTAAATTCCACCTCATGATCAAATCAAGGGTTTCAACTTTTCTAATTTCTAATGTTTTTTGTATTTTTGGGTTTTTTATATATGCAACTAGTATGTATGCAAATAATTTTTTTGGTTCTTTTTAGGGAATTGAAATTTATATTGAACTAAATATTTAAGAAATTGAAAGATGAATGCAAACTGGTATGAAATTTACCTAATGCAATTATACTATATTTTTGGTATTTTTGAAGAGATTTTTGTAATAATCTACTATTTGAAAATGCAAAAAAAGAAATCTAATATAAGATTGCAATCTAAACTATTTAAGAAAACTAATCTAATCAATTCAAAATGAACCTATCAAGGAAATTGTAACATAGAATTACCATTCCCAAGAGTAAATTGTGAACTATATATCTATTAAGCATAAAAGAACTTGGATTGTGAAAGATGCATGAGTCTTTGCACTACCCTTAGGAATCCTTGTCCGACAGCCTCTTCATCCTCTTGCAGTAGTGGAGTCCTCCTCTTGGCGGCAATTGAGAAGAGAGAAATTGAGCTTGAGCAAGCTATGAATTGGAGTGATCTTTTGGAAGCTTTGAAGCAATTGTGCTTGGAAATTTTGCTAGCATAACAACTTTGTATGAAGCCTTTGAAGGCTTGGGCAATAAAACAATAAAAAAAGGCATCTACATCATGCACGAGCATAAGAATTCTAATGGAGAGAAAATCAAAGCTTGAGAATTGGCTGCAACAATGGATTTGCCTCCCTTATTACTTGAGGGAGGGGGGTATTTATAGCTTGAGAGAGCACATAAAGAGTGGGGATGATTGAGAAGTTAACTCCCTTGATTAGAGAGCTAACCAAATAGATTGGGTAGAAGACTGGGTTGAAAGAGGAGTGATAGGCTTAAGATAGCTTATCATAGGCTACATAAATGGGGTTATCATGAGTTCGAGGGGTGAAAAGTATAGATTATATGAGATAATTATGCATGGTTAGAGGTGGTAGATGAGATAAGAATAGTTCACTCTATGTTTAGGTGGAAATTTCATGCAAATTGGAGCAAAAAAGAAGCTTTTTGGTACTCAAACTAGAAGAGAATTTGTGGAAGAAAACATGGCAAGGTCACTAGTTTCACCAGACCAAGTCACCAAGGGTGACCCAAGTGGTTGCTAGTGGTGACCCAGGGTCTCCAATTGCGACCCACCAGTGACCCACAAAGGAGAGGGTCTGGGTAGAAACTAAAAGTTGCAGAGGGGTCTTGGGGTGAAAAGAAGGCCATTTGTAATTGGACCTAAGCCAAATAGGTGAGTTAAAAAGGATCTCAAGTTGCACAAGTAGGGTTTCTAGTAGAGATCTAGAAATAACAAGTGGAGACCCAAAATTGACAAAAGCTCAGTCGATTAGATGAATAAAGAGTTTGGTTTGGGAGGTCATTCTAAGGCCTCTTAGGGGTGGAGTGGGATGAAATAAACATAGTGTTGATGATGAAATTACTCACAATCAGACACGGATAGATTTTCTCTACAAAATAAACTCTATCTCTCTTGAAAGATAACAAATCCACAAAGAATTTGCTAGCCCAAGGTTCCAACAGTCAGGTCTTCACACACTTGTCTTCACTCAGGGTTATTGTGTTGTTGTTTTCACATGGGGACTTACAAATATTGTTCCTATTTCCCCTAATCCAGATAAATTACTACAAATATCAATATGATCTTACACAATCTACACTTATTCTACATATATCTCATTAGATTTACTCATTAGAAGACAAACTTTGAACAAATCCTTCTATATTCAACATATTTTTTTCTAAAACTATCTCTGATTAACTAAACTTTGATCAATTCTTTTGGAAATCACTTAAAGAACTTCTTTAAACTATTAGATTCATCAACATTTCTAGTTATTTCCTCAGGATTTAACATTATTTGCACTTATTTCAGATAATTTTGGATAAAAAGGCAAAAGATAAGGTTTAAGAAAGAAAAGATTCTAAGAAAGCTAAGTTCTCAACAATTGCACACATACATCTTGTCAAATTCATAAATCAAAGATAAATCTACTTGTACTTCACCATGATTTCCACAACTACATATAAGAGATGCAAATCTTCAATGGAAATTGATAACAACATGATAACATTCAAATGCACTCCAAGAGGACACAACAACTTGATATTTCATTATATTGTTCATCAATGTATAGTCACTTAAGATTTACAATGAATGAATGACCAGCAGTCTTTGATTCATCAATTTGATCAACATGTACAAATGTTCTTACTAAATGAGAAAGAACCATAAGGGATACAAAAGTTACAAAATCTTGCACTTATGCATCGCAAGTTTCAACAATTCAATCTCCCATTTACTAATGATTCAGATACCTTTTATAGAACAAGGATACGTAATTAGTTACAATAATGAGTGACTCAGATCTTATCTCTCAAAATCAATGATCAAGATTCATGGCACATGGATACCATTTGGAATTCAAAGTGGATGATAGTTGTCGTCAGAAGATATCCTATGGTATCAAAAGATTCTAGAATCTTCAAAGAATTTTGGCCTTCCACTTAGGTCAAACTTGACTCTAAACAATGGTAACTGCATCTAGATGTTCTCTATATGGCATTTGTAGCAAAAAGCATCTACATCTAGATGTCCTGCTATAGCTAAGTACCATACCTATTACAATGACATTGTATCATTACCGCTCTCTATATCAACTTCCAACTGGACATCTAGTCTGGAAAGTATGCAATGACTCTTTCCCATCAGGTTTTACCTTCATCCAAATATCCAAACGGTATGGGTATCAATGAATTTAAAGAATCCAGAAAAAATAAGGTCTACTTTGTATCAGTACTTACACCTTCTCCAATGATGCATTCCCCAGATATCTTGGTCTTATAAGTACTGAACAAAATGGATACATTATACATTTCATTTCTATCATACGCCTGTGCTTTATCCCTAGCAAATATCTAGGCATAAAAATGACTTTGAATAACCCCCAACCTGTCTCCCCTAGCCTTCATCTTCTCTATATACTCTTTTATTTTGGAATATTTACTCATAATATCATCAATGGTACCCCTAAAAGAAATTATTTTTCGGGTCCTCCCAGACGCTTTCAAAACTGCCCTTAAATTGCTTCATAGATTCACCTTTATCATACTTATCTTTGTCACCTTGTAGCTACCCAACCATCTTATCCAAGATTTCCACCTCATCTGATAGCAAGCCGTCATGTAATTTTCTACTCAGCTCCTTGGCTTCATGCCGACATACCTTAAGAAGTTTCCTTGCAAAATGTAGCTCATTGAACCATGTAGGGCCAAGAGGGAGAGTCTTATTGGTCATGTTGGTGCCTGCATGAGCAGTCAGTTTTCAAGCATATAAACATGCAGGCACCTTCCCAAAAAATCCAAAAAAGTTCTAAGTCTTTGGGCCTCCTCAGCATGTTTTAACATCAGCATCATATTTTCTTTGGAGGAGGTCATCATCATCATATTTCCAGTTATCGCCGTGTTGCTTGCGAGGGTCATCATATTTTCTGCCTGCATGATCTTTCGCGGGGTGATATTTTAACATTGGGTGATCTTTGTTAAGATCATCCTGATGATGTTGCTGTAAAGTTCTAAGTGTGACCCGATATTCATCGTGGTCATCATATTTTGAATGTCAGGATGATCTTAGTCAATATCATCCTGATGTTGTTGTATCACTTCATGTTCGTTGTTTTATCATCCTGATGATGCTGACGTCATTCTTACGTCAGGGTGATATCCGCTTTTCTGCCTGTCTGCATCATGATATTTCCGAAGGGAGATATCCGCCTGTCGGCTTCGTGCATTATCTAGTGGGGGGTGATCTTTTCAAATATCTGGCATATTCATCTATCACCCCAATCTTATAGTGGAGCTACAGTGCAGCATGATATTTGTGCATCAGGATGATATTTCCAAATATCCGGTTATCTTCCGAATATCATCCTGATGTCGATATGATGATGACGTCATCAAGGTCCGGGGGGGTCATATTTCTAACACTGATCATCTTGTGGAGATCCCCCGATATTTGCAAACATGATGATGACATCATCTGGATATGAGGAGGTGCGCAGTAGGCAAATATGCTTATGACGTCAGCAGGATATGACGGTGACGTCATCAGAATTTTTCATCGGCCAGACTTTTGATATTGGTTAAGCAGGAGGATCTTCCTCCGATGCATCAGGTTGTGTCGATGAAGGCGTTTATCATGCAGGTGATATTGCGATATGATGCTGACGTCAAGGTGATATTTCAAGCAACAGGATATCATGCTGCTGGAGGATGATGATGAAGGTTTATACTAGTGTCGTCGGGAGCAAAAGCACCGACATCATATATGCTCGCGACCTAGTATATAAGGTGATGAGGAGGTTGCTGCGGGGTGCATGTGGGATAATTCGACCCTGCATATTTTCAAATATCATGACGATGTATCTTGGCGGGAAACGGTTGCGACGCACAGTATTCTGCATTTCCCAAGGCCGCGGGTTGGTGTGCCATTAATGGCGATTGTTGCAGAGGTATGGGCGATGGTGTGGATGGATCTAGTACCTGATTGAAGATGTGGATCCCTAGGCGGCGGTGCAAGGCTCGAGATTTCTTCCTGTCTCCTCTCCCACCTGTTGCATTAAATGTTTGGGCGCCAATCTGGTAATGCGTTGAGCACCAATCTGATGATACTGTGTATCTGGCGGGTTTTTTTGGTCAACTATGTAATTAAGGCTAAGCACCTCCTTGCTGTATATAGCAGGTTGTGTTGCTCATTTGAAGGTTGTTGAAAACTGGACATTTTGGCTCTGTAATAAGATACAACTGGTTTTGGTTGCTCTGTGCAGCAAAACTTGTGAGTTTATGTATCTCCTGTTGTACGTTTTGGCATGAATCCACTGATTTCATGGTTAATCTTATATGAATAATGCTATGTTTGCATGTGTTATGCTGATTCTGTCTCCAGTTTTGCATGTATCTTTCTTCCTGCAATAGGGATGCCATAAGTATCGACAGCTTAACACTCTATATTGGGAGATATCTGTAAGGCAGGTATCATGTGTATCCCCCTGAAATCCAGTTTCAGCTATTCATGCTGATCATTCACAGGTGTATGTCTACCGACTCCAAGCCCTGGATAGGCACCAATCTAGCTCTGTGTTGAGGTTATACACCAGGTCCAGGTTTGCATCCAAACACCATTTCAAACCATCTCTCCCTTCCATCTGTTAGTTGTAGGATTAGGAGTAGGAAACCCTTGCATGCTCTCATCCCTAACCAGACATATATGTCCAAGAACGTTGCCCACCTTGTGATCTATCATACAGATCTTGGTCCATACATGAGAGTATTCTGCCTGTTGTTGTCAAGTTAGATCTTTCTATCTTTGAGCTAGTCAAGGTTACATCTTGAGTTATAGGGATACCCCCCTTGGTGCAGCAGAACCAGAAGTGAAGGGGAGGAGCTCACGCAACCTCCTGTATTAGTTGGCTGAATCTGCCTGTGCATTAGAAGTGGCAAACCCTAATGCTGATTCAGAAGAAAAACCAACAGGTCACTATCCCCTCCTTGAGTAGAATATTACCATCTGTGTCCAGAATGGACTTGAGCCTATTCTTTGCCAACTCATTCTCCTCGATCCTCTTCGAACTCTATTCTTTTAATTTTACAATTTTCTCCTTCATGGATGCAATGGCATCCCAACTGGCTAATGCAACCTTTATTACATCTTCTCCATCTGTCATGAATGTCTGGAACCATTCTTCCATGACTTTAGCTACATGCTTCTTTTTATTTAGCTCAGTGACATGATCCTAACCAAAACTAAATTAGAAGGCATTTCAACCACCTCTTGCCCATGTGTAACTAGTCCTTTAATAAAATTTTGCAATTGGAGAATTTTTCCTTTTAGCTCTATTTTCCTCTTCTTATCTTTCAAAATCCTTGTTGCAGCCACTTTGACATTACCCCAAAGCTCTTCTACTTCCTACTCGTGGCTGGTATGACCCAAATTGATGGTCTGGATCTAGTATTCACCCATCATGATTTCACCCTTATCCTTTTCAATTGAAAAAGTAGTTAATTGAACTATCCATGATCCTGACATATTCCTCTTTATTGAAGACATGACTCTAGCCTTTCTCCTTGGCCTTATTACTTCTTCCTCCACAAAAATACTCTTAAAATCAAGAGGAATGAATTGAATTGGTTGGGGATCATGTACCTCTGATATTAACTACTTAGGAACATCGATATCCAGTTGGCCTTCTTGTTATTGGTGCTATTTAATGTGAACATCCTCTTCTATGTGTCTTTCTTCTTCTTCTTGATGTACCTCTTCACCCTTGTCATCAACAAGACATTTTTCTTCATGTTCCACAAGAGACTCCCTTGCATGTTGCATGTCAACATTTGATTCTTTGACTAGAGGTCTTTCTTCTTCTTACCTTAGAACATCTTTCTTTTCATGCAATTTCTCTTTTTGCACTTCCATCTGTCCAATTGGATGTTCACCTTGACCTTGTAATTCTTCAACACCATGTTCCATGTGGACATCAAAATGTGAAGTCTCAACTTGTTCTTTATGACTATCATGTTGGTTTCTTTGTGATACATCTGGATGTTGACCATCATGTGAGGTTCCCTTTTGTACACTCCCTTGTATTGGGACATCTGGATGTGGAATTTCCTGTTGGATGTCCCTTTTTTGTGGCATGTCCTCATGCGGAGCATCCTATTGGGTATTGGATTCTTCAGCAACACACTTATTAGGAGACTGATTTGATACCTCAGAAAGAATAAAAGTTTGTTCTGCCACTTGTTCAATGCGAACTATGGGAGCTTCCCGATCATGCACAAGAATTTCATCAAATAATGGGTCGTCCCTAGTAATCACAAGCAATATAGATGCTGGAGGTGTAGATGGTGCTGATATTACCTCCAAAATTGTATTGACATCAATGCTTTATGTTACCTCATCATCTATTAGCTCAACCACCTCTGTTAATGGGACATGTGAAGGTACGGTTTCCTATTTTTTCTTGATCTCTTCTGCTATTTCTTGCTTTACTTGGATGAATGCTCATCTCCTCTTTGCTTTTTGTTGTTCAATAAATTGTTGCAAGGCTAGAGAGACAATTTCTTGTGGCATGATCTCTTCAAATATTGGTGTTGGGATTATTGGAACATGTGGAGATGGTGGATCATTCAACTTCTCCTTTCCCTTGGACACTGATCCTCTCATGTGCACCTCAAGCTAAGTTGCCTCAGTTGTCATGTTTTCCACATCGGGTTGAACCACTCCAACCACTATGGGTGTGAGCACTTGTGGTAGCTTCCCAATAAATGTTATTTGCCTAGCTATCAAAGGTTGTTCCATAATGGAGGAGAAATAGAGGTGATGCCTATGCCTTATGTACCTGGTACCTCAGAAGATGGCCCAACTTTTGGTAACTTAGCTTCCTGCACCCTCCTCTTTGTTACCAAAAAGTCATCAAAATCATCATCCATCTAATCTTTCCCATTACCTTTCTTATTAGGATAAGTGATGGTTACCCCTTTAGCCATCAATGCTTGGATACAACCATCCAACCATATTTTGTTGGCACCTATTACAGGCTGGGAAATAACATCAATTGATGTCTCTTCAGGCTAGGACTAATCAGGATCAGGTAATGTTTCATTATTACCTTATTTTGGTCATAACTAAGATGCAGGATAACCTTGTCATCTTTTTTCACCTGAGGGGGTACTTCATGAGTACCTAATTTCCTCATTTGGTCAAGTGTTAGCCTTTGGTATCATTTTCTGACCTCTTAGTCATCCATACAATCAGCCCAATAATATTCAATGTGAAGTTCATGTTGGAAATTCTTACTCACATACTTCTCCATCCAATTGTATGGATCAAACATCCTTTTTAAATGAAAAGGTTGTAGGTTGAATAGTTGTAGCTCCTTCTCACATGACTTTGCCTACGCTAAATCCTGACAATGGTACGAGCCAATATAAATTGGGAAATTCGCATTCCCTTTATCATTCTTTGCTTTAAAAGCCTCATAGAGCTCAACAATCTGCCTTGTCATCTCCTTCAGGACCATTTTATTAATTAGGTACCTTGGTAACATATACGGTATCCTGAGAATCCCTCCATCCTGATATAAGAAAATGTAGGAAATTAGATAAACCAATTTCCATCTGCATAAATAATAGTTGTTGCATCAATTGATAACCTCTTGGACCTGTCCCCTTTGATCATCTGGACTAGCCACATGTGAAAGGCATCATTAACCCTTCTGTAATGCAAATAAGACTGCTTTCACTCCAACTATAGATAATACTTATAAACTAAATTTTCTCCTTGTTGATTCCCCAATTTTCCAACCTTGTCTAGTCCACTGAATTGGGACAGAATTGTGCAAGAATACACTATGTATGAGTTCAAGAAGAATTGCCTTTTCTTTTTGAATGCAAGGATTTGCATGTGGATAGCATCACTTATTGCCTAAGCCCAGTGCATCATCCCCAAATTCTCCTTCACCATCTGAATGGGTGTGAACATCCAAGACTCGAATGTCCCTAACTCCTTTAAGCCTACCATCCTGCTCAGCAAAGTGGCCATATATTTGACCTCATCAAAAAAGTCATTCCTATAGAGAGTTTTAGGCATCTTGGAAACTACCTTGGGCTTATTTTCCAACCAGGAGGTGAACATGATCTTCCTTGCCGCATCCTTATTGGTCTCATATTCTATAGAGAACCTCTCCTTCTCAAATTTAGTCATCTTTGGTTGTACGGGGAGGTTAAATGTTCTAGCAATACCATCAAGGGATAATTCAGCATACACTCTACCCTAACAAACCACCCTCATGTTCTCGACATCTTAATTCTAAATACATTGGATGAACAATTCCTTTGCTTCCATGGAGACCAGGAATCCAACCTCTTTGAATGACTCACTGCTCAAAATGTTCTTTGCAATGGGGTTGGCATTGGGAACTATGATCTTTTGTTCATACTCAGCTAAATCCACTTGCCCTAAATTCATATCCACAATGGCACCAAATCTCAACCAGATTTTAGTGCAATGACTAGCTGCCTTGAACTCCTCCTCTGGATCTTTCAAACACTTTGCCATTTCTACCTATGACATATATGACAAAAAATGGAATTACCCTAATTTTGATCACCTAAGATTGATAAATAACTTCCATTTCCCTAATTAAACCTAGGTTTAGGTATATTCAGAACAAAAGAACAACCAATTTCCAACAGTAAGTAAACACAAAAATTTGTTGTGCTAAGTAAATTGAATCTGATTTACCCTTTAGTAAATTATCATCCAAAATCAGAATTACGTACTATAATTATGAAGGTTAAGGCCTTTTATACATACCACTTTATCCCGTATTGTTCACCTTTATACGATTTGTAATGTATATGCTATATATATGCCATTTGGCTATTGCTATCACAATGTCTAGTCAGCAGTATCCAGTTCAAAGTCATTATGCAAGTCACTTTGCAAATCACTCTGTGATTATGAAAATGAGAGGAAAATCACTTTTAATGGGCAAATAATTCAATTAGGGTACGTGCATTGAATGCTCTGGGTGGTAGGCAAGTATTTATGTTAGCGAGCGGGAGCACATTAGGTTGGGCAAATTCAAAATTTTGAATTCTAATTACCTTGTACTATGTCTCATTTTTTATCTTATCTAGACGTATTCTCTGACTGAATGTTTGACTTTAGGGTTTATCTGGATGTGGATGCTAATCCCATCCAGATATGGATCATTCTAATTTATCGATAAGGTTTAGATGAGCATGTCTGGTTAGGAAGAAATGTCAGGTTTGATTGGTCAACATTTTATTTATACTCATCGGGATCTGGATATGGATATTTTGAATACCAAGTTCAAGTGGGCGTCATGTTGACCTTGGGTTGTCATGTTAGGTTATAAGTATCAGGGTCAGTATTACCATTAGTCAACTAGATGTTTGACTTTTTAAATAGGATCATGATGTAGATATTATAATAGGATTAGGATGTCGATCGCTAAATGTTCAAATATTCTATCATTTGACTAGTCAATGATATCCAATTAAAGCTATCAGGATCATGGTATAGAGGTGAACCAGATACAAATCCTATACATATGGTGAATCGGATACAGATCCTATGCATATGGTTAAGGTTAGATTAAACTATATTTAAATCTTGTGTCAAGTTCAGAATCAATCAGATGGTGATTTGGATGTGGATGTCTAGTAATATAGTGATCTAGTTAGGTCTAGATATCCAATTTGACCAAAATGTGCAGTTGGGATAACTTTTGTATTTCAATGAATTTACTAAAATTTCCAAAGGTAACACTATCTAAATTATGATTCTCTATCCATCCATGGTCTTACATGGGGTAAGTGCATAACATGAAATTTCCAAGCAGATCTGGATGTAGACATTGGATATCTGGTTAAATAGTATGTCCAGTTAGATTGGATATCCGGTTGGAAATAACTTGTCAATTTGAATGAATTTTCAAAGACTTTCAAAGGTGACCTAGGTGACCTAGGTTCAAATACAATTCTCTTTCACTCTAAGACCTTATCTAGGGGGCAGTTATAACATGGGATTGCTCTTCATGGTAACTTCACATTTTCCCTTTACCACCAAAGCAACACAAAGGAAAACACAAGCAAAAGTGAAAAACAAGAAAATGGGGTCCTCATTTTTGTAGGAGCAAAAAGGGGCATGTTGTGAGACTACAAAAAACATAGGAAAGATAAAATTAGCTTAACAAGATGAAAAATGGTTATAGAGGCAAGGTCAATAATGCAAAGAAAGATGGTCGACAAGGGTGAAAGTGAGGAAAAGTTAGGGTTGGGAAGAATCGACAGAGCACTAAATTAATGTCGACGTGTCACCAAGAGAAGAACTACTGACAAGATGTTATATTCACACTTCCATGTACTAACTAGGATTATACATTGATCATCATAGGGTCCTTGTGGAAGCTCATGTGTGTTTTTAGTGCTTACATATTTTCCCCCTTGGAGATGGTAGTTTTCATGAAATGTAGGTATCATTTCTGAAATAGGCCTTACCTATTGTCAATTTCATGCATTTATACCTACAATAACTAGTATTAGTTCAACATTTGATGTATTTAAATAAAAAATGTAATTGAAATGAATGAACATACCATATATCATGTCACAAGTTCAATTAGTTGATTTCTTTGCCAAGGAGACCTATAGGGATGAAAGCACATAAAACGGAGGTGCAAAGAAACTACAAGAACAAGAAAATACACCTAAAATGCATAAAAAAAACTAATCTAAGAGAAGAATAGAGTGAAGAAATTTGAGCAAACAAAGTTGATCGGTGATGGAATCATGTGTGTGAACAATCATTAGAAAGCTATTGTCGAGGGGATCGCAAGGATGGCCGTGAATCTTTCTCCCACTGAGAATGAGGTATGAATCATGCAAAAAAATCTAAATGCTAGTTTTCATTTTCTTGAATTTTTCTCAAAAGAATCGATTTTTGTCTATTTTGCTTGTCATATTATGTTAGATTTCTCATTTTAGTGTGTATGCATCTTTTCATTTGTTGAAATTGGGTAAAAATTAGGGTTATCGATGATGATTTCCATATTTTGGGGCATGGGATAGTGTCACCACTTTCATTAGGTCAAGTTGCCAGTGGAGATCTTGATGTGTCAATAGTGTTTCTAGTGGACATCCTATTGAACAGTAGGGTCACCAGTGGAGATTTGACTTGGTAAAACTGGTGACCTAGTCAGTTTGATTCTGACTAAAATTTGATGTCTTTTGATGACATCATCACTCTATTATTCTCTAATTTGATCACTAAATTCATCATTTTATTGCAATTTTCTAAGGAATATATTTTTTTTTAGATTTTCTAAGTTTAATGAGATCTAATGTGAGGTCCTTTGTGCTTGACAAGATTCATGGATTTGATGGAACTTTGGTCACGAGAAATTATGGATTTTTTATGCTTATGGGGCTTTATCTCCTGGTGACCGTACTATTCTCAAGAGAGCTAGAATTGACAAGATATGTCATGTTCCAGTTATTCATCCCATCTCTCGTGTCTTCTATGATATCTTGACCTATTAGGATGCCAATAAGAACACTTTCAGATTTCCCCAGGTCTTAAGAGAGTGGAGTATAACCTTATATGATGTTTATTGTACCTTGGAGGTCCTTGTAAGAGGGAAACCACTTGTCTTATCTAAGAGTGAGTCATTTTCTAAGAAGTAGGTGTGGGAAGCTATTATGAGAGTGACTCATCCTGAGGACCAGACAGGGGTCCAACTTGTTTCCATTCCTAGTCTACCTATCTCACTTGTGAGGAAGTTTATCATCATTTTGATTACTTCCAGATTGTCAGGGGACAAGGGCTCCACTCATCTTAGATGGTGTTAGGCACCCATTATTCAAGGCATAGAGCTAGGCACTGTATTTGTATGGGGGATCAACATTCTAGTGATGGTTTACTAAGACCTCTATTGTATCGCACGCTGAGGGACACTTGCATTCAATCATTCTTCTCTGATCATGACATGGACTTATGAGCATGTTAAGCCTTTTCAAAGGGATATGCCACTTCTAGATCCTAGATTACTGAGAGCTACATGCTGGGGTCGACTTGGTCATTATGCTACTACTCTATGTATGGTGGCTACTCTCACTGATGCTGACATGATTTGTGATCCCTATACTGATATGGAGGGCTCTGGCCTAATGATAGACATGTTTGCAGCTACTACAATGGTGTGACTAATTTGTCAGATACACCATGGTTTCATTGAGACACACCATGTCAAGCGAGTCCTACAATAGTCTGGCGATGACCATCCAGAGGACTTGCCCCCAATCACTACTTGTTACAGATCTATTCAAGAGATGGGAAATGATGAGAAGAGGATGATCACTTGGACCCCCTTGACTCCTGGTGTCCCTATCACTAGAGCATTTTGTGGTGTTGGTTGAGGATCGAGGGGGAGGAGAGGAGCTCCTTCCTAGAGATTGATAGTCATGGAGAACACTAACTCTTTCGATGAGGATTATGATCCTAAGGGAGAGGATCATGATGAGGATCACATTGGAGAGGATCATATTACATCTTTTGATGAGGAGGTGACACAACAGGAACCTCCTCCTAGCCATAACCTTGTTCATTCTAATGATGACATCAGACACTTTGATCCTTCTTGGAAACCTAGTGATCCTCGTAAGTACTTCCTTCCCTACTTTTCTTTTAAATTTCCTTTTATCCATGGGCCTTGACTAATACGTATTCCTTCCTTTCTTTCTCAAGTAGTGTCGATGAATGGAGGGACTTTATTCGTAACAATTCCTTGAACTTAGCAATCCCTACCACTAGTTCCACCCAAGAGAGACTTCTTATAGATGGTCATGTTCCTTTTACAGCTAGTCGTTATACTGATATCTTTGATCCACTTCATCACAGTTGTCAAGAGATCACTACTGCGAGAGCCAAGATCCACATACTTGAGGGTGAGAATGTGGTTCTCAGAGAGATGGCTCAGTTGGGTATTCATAGGCCTAGTTCAAGGGCTAGTGTTGCTAGTCCTTCTTACTCACACCTGATCCTAGTAAGATTCCCTACTCTCACAGAACTCATGGGGGTTTGGGTTCTCATAGGAGGCCTAGGAGTAGGATTCCTAATAGGTCCATTGGTTAGAATCGTCTTTGATGTTCTAGAGGTTTTTGTTTCTTTCTATTTTTTCCCCTTGCATGGGGAGATATGTATATCATGAGAGCATTTTGTCTTTAGTCTCTTGAATCTTGCTTTGTATTATGACTTGTACTCAAACTTTTGATAATGAAATGAATTTCCTTATGCGCTTAATTTTCATCTTTGACTATCTCTTGTGCACATGGATAGCTTAGAAACTTTTATGTTTTGATCTTTTAAACTCTAACATGAATGATAAAAATGATTATATCTGATATTTTTCTTAGAATATATGAATGTAAGCAATATGTGTAATTTAGGTGCACAGTGAGGAATGCAACACATCTTAATCCTATGGAATGTCATGAGTTATGACATAAACTTATTGCTTTCAATTTTTTTTTATGATGAATGCATAATGGAACAAACAGTGTGACAGCTCTTTAGTAAGATTTTTCAACTCAGGGGATTGCAAATTATCTTGGTATAGGATACTTACTAACTTTTTGAGATAGAATTTAGAACTCAAGTGGGAATGGGGGGGATGGAATGGTTCTGAATTTTAGGCTTTGCTAAAGGTTGAACATTGATCCTTATCTAGACAAAACATTTTGGAAAGTTTTGAACTTAGACAAACATCAAATTTTATTACCACTCACGAGACTTAGATCAAAGGATGGCCAACAAGATAGACCTATGGTAAAGGAAGAGGCTTCAGAATAGAAGATGGCCCTAAAGATAGCTAGAATGCTAGTATTTCTCAGTTGGTTCATGTGTGTGATTTGTTCCTTACATTCTCTGATAGCTTGTCACCCTCATAGCTTTGATCTTAGAGTTATCTCTACGCAAGTGTACAAACAATCAACAACCTTCTCTCTTTTCACTCTCCCTTTTTTCTTTCTTCTTTTTTTTGTTTTTTTAAAATATTTTTGGCTATTGCTTTGAGACTTTCAGGATGCTTTGGATATTCAAATGCTTTGTTTCTTCTAATGATTGCTCATATATATTTTTCTTTCTTTTTAATCACTCAATTTTTTTAGATTGCTTCCTTTAGAGTTATGATCTTTTAGGCATTTTTGGCCAAGAGAGATAAGGAACTGAGCACCACCAAACATTTTCACTATCTAGTTGGACTTCCCTTCTACTAAGGAGAAATGGGGGAGGTCTAATTGCAAGCTTCTATCAAGTACTATAGGTTTGAAGATTGGATTCATTTAGACTTAATATCTTAATAGCATGGATTGTTAAGACCAGGATCAGTGTAGAGATAAGAGCTTTGCTTTCATTAGAATCATCGAGGAATGTAAATAGGGCAATGATAAATACAACTTTGAATATAAGGGATCTCAAAAGCTAAGAGGATAAACCTATACCTAAGTAATCTTAGACTCCTTATTGAAACAAAAACCAAACAAGATCATGTTAATCACAAAGATGCAGGATGATACAAAATGATAAATAAAATGTAGATCCTTTTTTTCATGATTTTATATTTTTTTGGAATATTTGATTTTTTTTGTGTTTTTATATTTTATGATTTTTTTTGTATTTCTAGACATAGTATTTCTTGAGGTGAAAGGCATTTCCCATCTCACCAAATTCTTCACCTTCCATTGTGCATAAAATATATGCACCATTTCTGACATCTTTTTTGACCATATAAGCACCTTTCCAATCTTCTTGAAACTTCTTCTTTTTCCTGTGTTTCTTATTTTTAGTTCTCCCCTTCCGAAGGAAAAGCTCACCTATTATGTAGGGTCCTAAAGGTTGACTTTGTTCTAGTTGAATTTATTGTGCAACTACTCTTGTTAATGTTATATGCAACAAGCCATAAAAGGCTTGTTGATGAGAGGGAGTCCAATACAAGACTCCATCACAATTCAAGAGTTTAGTAAGTCAAATTCATCCTACATGTACATATTTTCACTTCAGGATGTTCTTGAATGCTTTACAAAAATTGAAACAATTCGAGGGGTGTTTGTAGCTCTCTTTATTCATCTCAAGGAAAAAAGCTTATGCTTGTTTTTCTATTAAGTTTTGGCCGCATGTCCATTGAATACCGTATGTATCTTTTCGGTAATTCAAATATGATGGGATCTTCTATTCCTATGGTCACTCTTAAGTTCTTTTCAAAATTCACCCTCACTCACCTCATCATCATCCAAGATTCTTTTAACCATTTCCATTTGCACTAAGGGTGCTTCCCATTCGCCTATATCATTAGATTATATTGAGGTCAGGGTAGAAGATTGCTCACAATTTTGAGGGGCTAGGAGAGATTTTGGTGAACTTTCTGGGACATTTCTTGATTCTTTGTCTATTGAGTTTACTTCTTGATCATGTGTCTTTGCTTCCATAGGTGGTGTCAATGGTGTGTAAGAGTCTTCGAAAGGTGAGAGTGGTGTCTATGAATCACTTTTCTCTTGCATTTCGAGTATGTATGTCTCACTAGATGTTGTTTCCTTTGGTGGCATTAGAGGAGTATAACTTTCGGATGTACCCTCCTTGGGATATAAGAATGCATGTGGATCCACGTCGTTTAAGTCCAAAGTATTTGTTTCAAATTCAAGTGATTTCATCTGATGGGGCTTTTCTCCTATGCATGGGAAAATGTTATCGACTCATTCATCTTTTGGGGATACATTAATAGTGAGGATTTCTAGAGGAAATTGAAGAGGTCCATCTTTGACTTTCTCCAATCACTCCATGATTTTTTATCATTGTTTCTTTTGGAACCATTTCCTTTTGTTTTTATGATTCTCCTTTCTCAAAGGTTCTAATTTCTGCATTGTTTACTATCTTGGTGGGTGATTATGTCCTTTTAATTCATATCGATTGAGGTGTGGGATCTAGGATAGAAATCTTATTTGTTGTTAGCTCCTAATCAATTGGGATCCTTATTTTATTTTTGGTCGCATCAGTTTTAACCATACTTAATGGCTTTGAGTCCCCTTTTGCGACATAAACTTTTCCATGGTGCAAGAATCTAACCTCTTGGAACAATGTGGAAAGCACGATCTTCATTTGGTGTATCCATGGTCTTTGAGTAGTAAGTTATACCTAATATCCTTGTCAATGGCACAAAACATTTTAGGAATTATTTTTGGCCATAAGGAGATTGGAAGTGTGATCTTTCCTATCGTGGCAACTTTTAAGTTATCGTATCCGCTTAAAGTGTCTCGAGATGTGGTGATGAACTAGTATGTCCATATCCCATCCTTTCCAAGAGGGAAAATGGAACTATGTTCACGGTGGCCCCATCGTCGATTAATGTTCTCTTTATGCATGTATCATAGATCCGTACTTGTAAGTATAGAGTGGGATCTCCCTTCTTAGTTAGGTGTACCTCATAAGGTATTTACTTTAGATCAAAGAAAAATCCCAGGTCTTTTAGCTCAACATTTGGTGGATCTACATCGAAGTCAATCTGATTTATTTGGTCACTAGGTGGAGGTGTGATCTAGTCTAGGTACCTTAATCCTATTGCTTTCAAAAGGGTCGAACGACAAGAAGGAGAATTTTTTAGAAGATCTATAAACAATATGTGAGTGTATGTCTTCTTCAAATCCTTAATTAGTTCATAAGGTCCAATGGGAGAGGGGATTGGTTCTACAACCAATACTACTCCTTCCCAGAGCACTTATTTGTGTTCATTGTTGAAGTCATTTTCTGCATCATGTAATATCTCAACCAACCCTAACATTCTAGTTTCTCTTTTTGGTCCCAACTATGTGAGAATATTCATTTCAGTGGTCTTATTCATCATGTCCTAATTACTTGTTTTAGCATTCTTGTGAGCAGGAAAAAGGTCTTTAAAAATATTCATGTCAGTATTTTGTGAAGCAATAGGCACCTATGTTTGTCTCATATCCTTTTTATTGTTAGGTGTAACTTCTTGCAGGTTTAAGAACATTTCAATGAATAGCCTTTATTGGTCCTTAGGTAACCTAGTGATGAATCTATTGTATTCCTGACATGACTCAATACTATGCCCGCTAGTCCTGTGAAAGGAACAAAACTAATTGTACTTGTAAGGAGGTCACTCGTACCTATTCTCATTCTAGTTTTGATTCCATGTCGGATGATTGTCTCTTCAGTGATAGCCATCATTTTTAGGTTGGTCTATTGCATTAAAGTTTGGAAGGTAGTATTCCCTCCCATTGTAGTTATCTCTTATTTTATTTTTGATGGGGGGTTGATATGTTTTTTTTTTTTTTTGAGAAAAAGTGGCAGAGCCACTAAAATTTTATTAATTATATAATGAAATTTACAAAATGCCAGATTCAATAAGGCATACCGGCAAGAAAGAATCGGCAAAGAAAACCGCCAGTTGTAGCCCTTTAAAACAGATACAATACAAAATTGACTCAAAAGGATGACTCAACCCAAAAAAAGTCTGTAGCTTAAAACCTTACAAGATTAAATCTTTGTCAAAACAACACTATTACAAACTAACCAACTGATAATTTAATTGCCCTCCTGTAATTCTTCAACATCAAGACCCTACAGATCATGAGCCTCTTCTTCTACCAGAATTGTTTTGGAGGCCATGCAAAATTGCCTTGAAAATGCAGTGAATCACAAGGCGGCGATGAAAGAGATCCCTGCACTCAAACAAACTTCCCACAAGAGCAGTACCCAAATACAAATCATAAACCTCTAAAACATCATTAAAAGCATCTACAGGAAAATATGCATCTTAAAGAAAAGAAGAAAAAAGAGGTAAGTAACATCGAATTCAAAGAATGAAATAATTCCTATCAAATTTACCATTGTGCGAGAGCTACCACCCTACAATCAAGAAATAAACCAAAGTACTACACACCAAAAGAAAAATCCTCGAGGCACACAATTGTCAACTGTCATAAAGAATGCATGTGTTTAGATGTTATTTGAACATACAATCAGAAAGACTTCCCAACTCTTACCGTGGACATACATCATGTGGATGTGTCCATGACCCTTCTTCACTGTGACATACTTCCATCGGCCACCCAAAGACTTCCTTCGCTGATACACCGATGATCTAACCTTGTATATGCAATACTTGACTTGCTACAGCCAAAAATTTAAAGTATCTTTCCCTGATGACACTGATACAACTGGTCATCCTTTGTAACTAACTCAATGTATCTTAACAATGTACATTCGCAACATACAACCTCGACATACAATTGCAGGATACACACGAAATGAAACTCAGATACATTTGTGAATACACATGAAATGTTCTCAACATACATTAGCGATATATACACAAATTGTATATTCAGTGAAACAACACAAAAATCACGCTGACAACATACATTTGCGATATACACATGAAATGTTTTCAACATACATTAGCGATATATACACAAATTGTATATTCGGTGAAACAACACAAAATTCACGCTGACAACATCCTCTGCAACCTCTGCAGCTACACAGACCCTTTTCTCGGACAACCCTGATATAATCCTCTGTGACTCTTGTAACTAAACAGTTCATACAGAAACAACTAAATCGTACAGAACAGAAAGCAATCTAGCACTATAGAGATGGATCAAGGTTATAACAAGCAAAAATTCCCCTAAAAAATTGCAACAAATACCAACCAAATTATTTAATACTTTCCTTAGCCAAGATGTTACTTACTCCGGGGCTCAACAAAAAAGAATTAGAGTCCCATTCCTTAGAAGAGTCAATAATGCCAAAAGCAAAGTTAGCCAAGAAATCTGCTAATAAGTTGCCTTCCCTGTATGTATGGATTATTTTAAAAGATTGGAAGAGGTCAAGTAGATTCCTTCCAAATTTTAAAATATAATCAATTTTCCAGTTAGGAGAAGATTTAATTGAAAAATCTCTAATAATATTCAATGAATCCCCTTCCACTATAAGATTTGTAATGCCACATTTTAAAGCTAAGTTTAAGTCAACTATTAATGCCAATGCTTCTGCCTCATTGTTTGTACACAAACCAAGCTTAACTAACAAAGCTCTTAGAACTAAACCTTTGTGATCTCTCAAAACACAACCAGCACTAGAATTACCAGGATTACCTCTGCTCACACCGTCAAAGTTTAGTTTTATAAAAGATACATGCGATGGAATCCATTTGATAGAGGATCTATCTATCTTGATATCAGCACTAAAACAGTTTGAATTAGGCAATTTTAATAACTTCCAACTTTTTAACATCAAATCATCCCAACACGTAAAAACTAAAGAACCTACCTTTCTAGAAAATGGTGAGGCTGAAACTACTTTTGAAATGGATTTCTCAATTTTTCCAATAATTACATCAAAAGGATTGCTAATTTTTTTAAAAATTCTACTATTTCTTTCTAGCCACAAAGACCAAATAACAATACTTGGCGAGACCAACCATAGTGTAGAAAAGGTAGAATTTGAGAATAAGATGGGCTAGCTTTAAAACACTTGAATGAGAGAGAAAGGAAGGGGGCCATGCCAAAACAATTTTGAAAGGAGCCAATACCAAACGTTTGAAGAAAGATTACAACTTAGCAACAAATGATCCACTATTTCCTCAACTTCAAAATAAAAAGGACATAAGAAAGGGTTAGCAACCCCAAGCTTGACTAACCTATCACTAGTAAGGATTCTATAATTTAGAGCTAACCAGGCAAAAGCTCCTGCTTTAGGCAGGCAAGGACCACTCCAACAAAGCTTATAAGGCCAATTAATAAGTGAATTAGAATCCTTACTAATGATACTTAGATATCCTTGTTTAACCGTATAATGCCCAGGCTTTGAGGGGACCCAAATAAGTTTATCCTTTCCTCCTGACAAAAAAAATCTTCTTTCCTTCAAGATATCTTTAAGCAGGACCTTTTGCTCTTGGGGAATCAGAAAATCATCAAAATTTCTCCACATAATTTTATTAATATCCGAGTTATAATCAATTTCAATATAATCTTTAACTTTTGTTCCCCAAGCTTGGCACAGAAATAGCTTAATTTCTTGAAGGCCTTCTATTTTAGACAAAGGTTGATGACTATTCCAAGAATCATCCCAAAAGAGAGCAGAATTTCCATCATGAATAACCCAAGATAGAAAAGGGGAAATCACCTCTCTACATTTTATCAAAAAATTCCAAATATGAGAACACACCTTTGGATTAAGAATAGTAAAGATCCTTTTAGGAGAAAAAGAATCTAAATATTTAGCAAACATAACTTTTCCCCATTTTGATTATGGCTTTTCATATAAATTCCAAACCAATTTGGCTCCAAGAGCCTTATTATGTGCTTCAATGTTATGGATCCCAGTTCCTCCTTTCTACTTCAGAATGCAAATTTTGTCCCAAGAGATTAAAGGGATCTTTTTCCCGTTCATATTAGAGCCATTCCACAAAAAATTTCTCAAAATACTCACAAGGAAAGAAAGGATA
The DNA here is from genome assembly GCA_027924645.1 of Cunninghamia lanceolata. Lineage (NCBI taxonomy): Eukaryota > Viridiplantae > Streptophyta > Pinopsida > Cupressales > Cupressaceae > Cunninghamia > Cunninghamia lanceolata. Next base: position 13,881,214 of record BSBN01001152.1, on the reverse strand, counting down.
GACTTGGGAACCCTAAGCACTAAAAGCATATATACAGGCACTGCTGATAAAATTGTTTTAATCATAAGAATTTTGCCAACCAAAGTTAACCATTTACCTTTCCAAGAAAAAATTTTAGTTTTGATACTTGTAATAATCTTATCCCAAAACATATTTTTAATAGACCCCAAGAAAAGAGGAATTCCCAAATATCTTGAGGGGAGGACATCCACTTGAAAACCCAAAAATTTTGCAACCCTTTCTTGCACTAAAGGAGAAGAAAAAAAGAAAAAGATTTTAGATTTGTCCTAATTCACTTTTTGTCCCGAAACTAAACAGTACGTAGAAATTACATCCTTCATAAATTTAGCTTCTAACATCACAGGATGCCCAAACAACAAAGTATCATCTGCAAACAAAGCATGAGTAACAGCAAAGGGAACTCTAGGAATTTTAATCCCCTTCCAATTACCCAAGAAATTTTGCCTCATAATCAAACGACTCAAACCTTCAGCCATTATTATAAAAAGAAAAGGGGACAAAGGGTCACCTTGCCTTATCCCTTGAGATGACTTGAAGAATTTAGATTGAGAGCCATTAATCAGAACAGAAAAGCTTACACCAGAAATACATGATGAAATCCACTTACACCATTTAGGAGAGAATCCAAACTTAAGGAGAACTTGGAACAAAAAGTCCCAAGATACTTTGTCATATGCTTTTAACATATCCAGTTTAACCAACATAGCAGGAAGTTTATATTCATGAATTCAATGCAAAACCTCATGAGCCACCAGAGCACCTTCAGATGTTTCCCTACCTGGAACAAAACCTCCTTGTTCATCGGAAACAATTTTTGGAATAAAAATAGTAAGTCTTAATGTAATTGCTTTAGAAATGATTTTATATAAAGTATTACAAAGAGAAATGGGTCTAAAATCAGAAAAGGAGGAGGGAGTAGCAACTTTAGGAATCAAAGCAATGAAGGTAGAATTAATCTCTTTCAAAACAGTTCAATTTTTGCGGGCTTCTTCTACTGCCAACCATACATCCTTACCTACAAAATCCCAACATTTTTCAAAGAAAAGTGGGGTAAAGCCATCCGGACCAGGAGATTTGTCTGGGTCTAAGGAAAAAACCACTGCCTTAATTTGTTCTAAAGAAAAGTGTTTCATCAATTCCAAATTATCTTCTTGTGAGATCAAAGTAGGGATATGATTTAAGATTTCTCACACAGTTGAAATGGGGACCATAATATTTTCTTTAGAAAGGAGCTTCTGGAAAAATTAACTCCTTTTTGAATAAGAACATCATCTTGCAAAATGTTCCCCATAGAGTCTTTAATTGCATAAATAGAATTCTTATGTCTTCTTACCATAGCCGATTCATGAAAGAATTTAGTGTTTTGGTTTCCTTCTCTCAACCAAGTCTCCCTTGATTTCTGTCTCCAAAAAATTTCTTCTCGAGCTAAAGCTTCCTCTAAATTAGATTGAAGAGCTTTTACACATTCAAAGGAAGCGGTATCCATGCCCTCTCTTATAATGACTGAATTCATCTGTTCTAGTTGAGATTGTAATGTTGCTTTTTGAGAAAAAATGTTACCAAACGTAAACTTATTCCAATCCTTAATTTTCCCCCTTATAAATTTCAACTTCTCATTAAGCCAGAACATGCGAGAACCTTTCACAAAAGGGGCACTCTTCCGCCAAGATTCCAGTAGGAGTAAGAAGTTATTATCTCTAAACCACATAGCTTGAAACTTAAAAGAAGATCTAAATTTCTTTCTAATCATATCCAAATCCAGATGAAGAGAAATGGGAAAATGATCTGATGCAGAGAAAGGAAGAACAGAAGTACCAGGAATTTTAGAGTCAAAACACCATTCAGAAGAGAACAAAAATCTATCCAACCTTTTTGCTATATTTAAAAAATCCTTTCTTCTATTAGACCAAGTGAAACTCCCATTCAATAAAGGGCTATCAACCAATGCATTATCTGAAATAAAATCATTAAAATCTTTAATTACCCTCTGAGGATGGCAAATCCCTCCTGATTTCTCTGATAAACAACTGATAGCATTAAAATCTCCCCCTAAGATAACTTTTCCAAAAGAGCATTTAAAATATCCCAACACCTTTTTTTTCACTAGTCAAAATTGGTCCATAAATATTGAATAACCAAAAATTTAGTGAAGGGAAAATTATCTTAACTAATAAAAAGTTTGGGGTAGAACAAATTAGTTCTACATCACAGCTTTTACTATCCCAAAGAATAACCAAACCTCCTAAAGCCCCCTGAGAAGGAAAATGATGAAACTTCCATTTGATCCAATTTCGAAAAATAATATCAGCTTGAGTTTGGGATAGCTTTGACTCCTGAAGCAAAATAATGTCCATACCTGAAGAATCAATCTGACGCTTTACCAAGCATCTCTTGTTAGGGGTATTAATGCCCCTAACATTCCAAGATAGGATCTTCATTGTTCTCGAGGAGAGTTTCTCACTCTCCCCAATCTCAAACAGGTTTCAAGAGTAGCCTGCAACCCAGCTTTAATTTCTTCCTGAGTTTTGAAAGAGGGGGGGTTGATATGTTACCCCAATGTAGTCACGTTTTAGTTATTTTTTAGTATCCTTATGACAACTATATTGCTTCCACTATTATTGTTTACTATTTTCCCATCTGGAACATAAGTTCTACATCTGCTATCAATGGCAGCTTGATCTATTCGGAGAGTACTTTCTAGGGCTTCTTCACATGGATTTTTTGGTGGCAAATCTTTTCCAATTGGCAAATAGTTAAAATCAGGGCCTCCAAAAATAGAAAATATTTCAAGCTATAAAGGTGACTAAATCACCCGATTTTTATGAAAATTTAATTTAGTCTTAGTTAATTCACCAAAGAATTGTTTTTTAAAGTAATAAGTTTAATTATTTCGCCAAGTAAATTATGTGTGATTAGAGTTGATTCACTAGTAGTTTATAATATAATTAAAAATCTTAATCATATTTGCCATTAGTATTTATTTGTGTAATTAATTTAGGGGCAATATCCCCATTAATAATAAACTATCACATACTTTTAGGGCTATTTTCACCTTCAATATGACTTTTATTCGTTACCGTTGATTATATTTTTGATCTCATGGTTATTATTGAATTCTGCAAGACTTTGAGTACATGTCTTTTAAAAGGCTTGTTGAGCCCTAAAATTGCTTTTGTAATCATGTGGCCCAAAAGCAATTATGAGGCTCAACAAGCTTTTAAAATGCATGTGCTCAAAGTCCCACAGAATTCAATAATGGTCATCCAAAAGTAATTTTTTGGCTCAACAAACCTTTTAAAAGGCATTTTCTTACTATTTTTTCAATTCTATTTTTAATGTGAGATATTTCAAAAATTTTAATTTTTGTGTTCTCAAATGCATTCCTAATAATGTAATCATGCTTGGCGGCGAGGGGTGTTGCCCCTCAACCCCACCTATATTGCAACAAGAGCGCGTTGGGGCTGCTATCCATGGACCCCACGAGGGGGTGCTACCCTTTGACCTTGCTAGTGGCTGCCACCCACGGGCCCCTACTTCAACATTACAAAAAAGAAAAAATATATGAGGGGACTATGCTGACCAACTATGCAAATTTTTAAAAGAAAGATTCACCATTGTAATTTTTCTTTACCAATTATTCATTAGGATTCACCAGGATTTTATAAACATTTCTAATAACGGGCATAAATTCACCAAGAAAATTAATATTTTTTTCAAAAAAAAGGAAAGATTCACCAGGAAAATCATAGCACTTAGCTAGGATTCGCCTAGATTTTATAGGTTTTTTCAGGGGTGGTTCCTTAAAGTTATCACTGCTTCTTTGTATGATTTATAGAGTAACTTTTGAACTTCTTCTAGAGTGCCCCTATTAAGGGCATGCAAGAAGAGGTCTCAAAATTTGTGACGATCCATGTTTGGGGAACTTGTGGATGAGTAGAGCACATGCCTACACCATGTAATGAAGTGTGCTATTGATCCATTTGGTTCTTGTTTCATGATCAAAAACTCATAAATTCATGTTTTAACAAGTTTGTTCATGTCGAAAGCCATGACAAATTCCCCTATAACTTGTCAAAATGAGTGAATAGAAGCTTCAAGAAGGTGATAGTACCAATCCAAGCAATTCCTTCCAACGTCTTTGGAAAATTTTTGGCAACAACTCCATCCCAAGGGAGAAGTTCCCTTACAACAGTAGTGTATGCTTTAATGTGTGAGTTGGGATCTCCTTCTTTAAACTTAGGTAGATCTAGGAGAGTTCATGGTAGCATCATGTTTCTTATGGTATGGTCTAGATGTTCTTTCAAGTACTCAAGATATGTTCCTAGAAATGCGCTCTGAGATTGTGGGGTTTAAAGCATTAACTCCATAGGAGGATTTTGGTATCCTAGCACAATGGCTTGGTTTGGTTGACTATTCTACACTATCTAAGGATTTTCCATCATTTGTTTCCCATTTGGGAAGACTTCATTGCTTTCATTTTGAGAATAAAAGTTGAGGTAGCCTAGAGGGTTCTGAGATGCCCCTAGTCTTGTTCTACCCTATTATTGTTGTGAGGTTTCACTCTTTTGTCTTTGACATATTGTTCCGCCTTGAGATTCCTAATTCTCTAGACTAGCTTTGCAATGAGATCAGTAGGTGTTGCACCTCTTTGTGTTTCATCATTTCTCATAATTTCACCTCACATGTTTTCCATTTGTTCTCATTGTTCTTCTCTAAGAGCGACACACAAGGCTTCTTGAGTGTCTTTGGCCTCTTGCGAATGTCTCTCTAAGCGTTTCACCTCATCATCTAGATGGGTGCTCTAGTTGCTTGTTTATGGTTGATCTATTTGATGAATCTATTATCTCACTTGCACTCTCCATGCCCTAGGTTGAATCATTGAGTTTTTTTCCCATGTGGGGTTGTTGAATGTTAAAGAATGCCTAGGTTCTCTTATGTCATTTTCATAGTCTAAATCCTCAAAGTCATAACAATTTGAGATGGATGACATTGGGTCAGGAGGAATGTACCTATTGAAAGATGGTGTTTCAGGTTCTCTAGAGGGAAGTTTCCCTAGGTTGAGTTTTGGTTCCATTATATTCAAGGGTGTGGTGGATACCTTAAAATAAATGGAATGAATGAAGCGAAAGAAGATGAGAAGATGAGTATAGAGAGAATGAAAATGACAATGAATGCAAATGTGAAAGTGATTGTGAGAGAATTGCAAAAGTGATGTATGAATTTTGAAAATGGAAACGCAAACAACTCATCCTAGAAGGATTTGTTGTTCACATCGGATTCACCAAAATATGTACTCTTCAAAACATGACTTAGCGCACGAGAATGGATGAGTCAGCCTTGAAGCAAAGTCATGGACCCTCTCCTTCCATTAGGTGACCTCCAAGTCACTCTCTCTCTCTCTCTCATGGTAGGAGCTAGTTGAGTGGAGGCAAGACCCAGGGGTGATTATGTTCTCTCAGGAGAAGAACATCTCGAAGAGTGGTCGACTAGTCTTGGGGCCTGTCATTGTTTTCTATGTGTTGTTCAATGACCATTCTAGTGTAAATAATATGACCCGAAGGGTCACTAGTTATCGATCTCCTATTTGGGTTTCTAGTGTTTTAATGTCTAGATGGATGTCTGTTGTAATCATTGATAAACTTAGTTTGTTGTAATCTTTCTTCTATGGATTGAATACGTTGTTATATTTGTTCCCTATGTTGAATCAACCTAAGCACATGATCTTGTTCTTCTCATGTCTATTGTGCTAATTGTGGCCTAGGATGTAATTATTCAATCTCCTCAAGGATTGCTCTCACCCATTCACCTCTGATTCCAGGGCACATTCAAATGCTTGGATAGAGAGAGTAAATTCAAGTTGACCAAGAGTTCACTCTTTTACTTAGTGGTGTTAACTAAGGTTTTGTGTGATTTTTCTTGACTTTTAATTAGCTTATGATGAAATCAGGAATTTGTGAATGCTCTTTTAGTTGAATTCTACCTCGTGATCGAATCGAGGGTTTTAACTTTTCTAAGTTTCTAATGTTTTTGCATTTTGGGGGTTTTTTATGTATGCAAATGATTTTTTTGGTTCTATTTCTGGAATTGAAATATATAATGAACTAATTATCTAAGAAATTGAAAGATGAATGCAAACTAGTATGAAATTTACCTAATGCAATTATACTATGTTTTTGGTATTTTTGAAGAGATTTTTGTACTAATCTACTAATTGAAAAGGTGAAATTAGAAATCTAATCTAAGATTTCAATCTAATCTATTCAAGAAAACTAATCGAATCAATTCAAAATGAACCTATCAAGGAAATTGCAACATAGAATTACCATTCCCAAGAACAAATTGTGAACTAATTATCTAGAAAGAGTAAAAGAACCCAGATTGTAGAATACACATGAGTCTCCACATTACTCTCAGGAATCCTTGTTATACAATATCTTCATCCTCTTGCAACAGTGGGGTCCTCTGCTTGGTGGCAATTGGGAAGAGAGCAAATGAGCTTGAGAAAGAAATGAATTGGAGTTAGCATTTGGAAGCTCCAAAGCACTTGGGCTTGGGAATTTTTCTAGTGTAACAATGTTGTATGAATCCTTTGAAGGCTTGGGCAATTAAACAATAAACAAAAGGCACCTATGTCCTGCAAAAGTATAAGAATGCTAATGGAGAGCAAAGCAATGCTTGAGAATTGGCTGCAACAATCGATTTGCCTCCCTTATTACTTGAGGGAGGGGGGTATTTATAGCTTGAGACAGCACATGAAGAGTGGGGATGATTGAGGAGTTAACTCCCTTGATTAGAGAGTTAACCAAATAGATTGGATAGAAGACTAGGCTAAAAGAGGAGTGATAGGCTTAAGATAACTTATCACGGGCTACACAAATGGAGTTAGCATGAGTTAGAGGGGTGACAAGTATAGATCATTTGAGTTAATTATGCATGATTAGAGGTGCTAGATGAGCTAAGAATAGTTTACTCTATGTTTAGGTCAAAATCTCACGCAAATTGGAGAAAAAATGGAGCTTTTTGGGGCTCAAACTAGAAGAGAATCTATAGAAGTAAACATGACAGGGTCGCTAGTTTCACCAGGCCAGGTCACTAGGGGTGACCTAGATGGTTTCCTATGGTGACCCAGGGTCTCCAGAAGGTGACCCATAGTGGAGGGGAACTAGGTAGAAACTAAAAATTATAGAGGGGTCTTGGGGTGAAAAGAAGGCCATTTGTCATTGGAGCTAAGCCAAACAGGTGAGTTCAACAAGATCTCAATTTGCACAAGTAGGTTTCCCGGTGGAAATCTAGAAGTAATAGGAAAGTTAATGTGATGCCCACCTTTGTGCAATAGGTTTAGTTGTAGTATTAGACCTAATTGTATTGTTGCACCCAGACTTAGGGTATGGTATATGGTATCGTGACCCTATTCACTAGATGATATTGTATTGTTGTGGATCTCATTATAAAGTAGTTGTATATGATTTGAGTATGTGTAGGAGATGTATGCCTTAATGCGGATTGATTGTATATCACTCAATTGTGCTTGGAAATGATCCTTAGTGAATTGTTGTGAGGGCACCTTTGTTAGACTCCTTGACTCGACTTGATAGACTTATTATTCTTGGATTTCTATATTTTACATTGGATATTATTGTAGGTTTTTTATCCTATCCATTAGACATTTGATTGATATTATGATGTGATGAGAGTATAAAGATATGCTTGTTATATTGATGATGATTTATTTATACTTTCTTAGGTTATATTTTGCACTATAAAAGAAGTAAATGTCTTGACTTATGTGATCCAATTGGACTGATAATGGATTGTAGTGAGTTAAGTGAATTATTATATTGCATCTATGATTTCAAGATCAGGACTATCTTGATTTAAAAGTGAATTGAGTAGAAAGTGTATTGAATTATATTATGACTTAAAGAATTAATTTAATTGAAATATAAGCACTTGGATTATTATGTGACTTCATGTGTGTGTTAATTCAAGTTATTCAGCTATTGAATAAACTGTATCTATTAATGTGTGTGTGGAAGTGTGTAGGTAATTCCATAGCCAATGGAAATGTGGAGGTCTTACAAGTAACCCTTGTGATTAAACCCTATGATACTTACCTAATACCTAAGGTGGAATAAGGTAAATAGTAGTTTGAGAATGAATGTATTTGTGTTTAATACTTTTTTTAATTTCAATTTGAGTCTCCTAAGGTTGTCTTGGGAAGAGATGGATGAATAGTTGTCATCCATGTGTCCATTTTCGTGCATGGGTTTTAGGAGCTATTTAAAAGTTGAATTTTGAGCTTTATTGTGTTTATTTTATGTGTTTTAGGGCCCTAGATCAAGTACCTATGGTTTAGGTATATTTTAGAGAATAAATCATGATTTTTGACTGATATTTGACCACTCTAAATGGTCTAGGGAGAAGAGTGACGAATTAGAGTTTTGGAAGAGGGATTGGTGACTTACTCTAGGTTCATGAATGGGCTTGGGGGAATCCCAAAGGCCTCACATGTGTGAGCACACATTGTAAGAGCCTTTGGGAAGAGAACCCCGAGTACTCCCCAATGCATCACACATGTGTGAGAGCATTTATGGGAAGGTGAGCTTTTGAGAGTGAATGAGAAGGTGACAAGTGTCACCTCCTCATTCCATGGGATGTTTTGTGAAACCCTATTTATCTCCCTCCTTGAGAGGTGAGAGGGGTCCTTTTTATTTTCTTTGATTTATATTTGGATGGACTTTGGTTTGGAGAGAAGATTTGAGCAAAGGAGATCTTGGAGTGAGCTCTTGTGAGGCTACTTCAACCATCTTCAACACTTGAAGCTTGAGAGGTAGGATTTCAAGGCTTCAAGGCTCTTTTGATAGTTTTGTATTTCTTATTTTCATGTATGTTTATGTATGGGCATGTTGAGTTATTATATTTTTTGTATTTTGGTATGGGTTGCTGTTGATAACTGAGAGGGGGGGGTGAATCAGTTATCCTAATTATTTCTTCTTTCTGAACTTTCTTAGTAATAATGCAGCATTAATACAAATAAGCAAACATAACCATGAAAAGAAGAATACACATGACACAATATTTTTGACGTGGAAACCCTGTTAAGGGAGAAAACCACGGGGTGATTAACCCAAGATTGTATTCTCTGTTAGAAGAATGGAAATACAAAAATGGCACTTGCCAATTAGGGCTCACTGCCTGAGCACACTGCTCACAAGAGGCACACTGCCTACAAGAGACTCACTGTCTACAAAAAGAGTGTTTATACAATACTTGAACTGATTGGAAGCATCTACATATGTTGGAGTTCAGTTTCGGTTAGGCTCAGTATACTGATCTGCTGCACTTCATCTTTCCTCTTCTTTATGTTGTTTTTCTCTTACATACCGGATCTTCCTTGCTACTTTTGCTTTGTTCTTCTGCTCTTATTCACACATTACCATCAACAACAACACATCTCACAACTAAATCCATCTTGTATATATATCCGTACAAGTGATTTCATCACCTTTCTAGTCGGCACCCGGAACTCTGATCTGTCGGCTAAATCCTTGCTTACCAAACATTGCGGATCAAGAATATACTTGTGGAAATCATTAATTAAGTTGGCCAAACATAATTCATGCCTTCATAACCTTTTTCATCATCAGCAACACATCCGGAATGATGTCTGATGTTCTGCCAGTCAGTTCTTCCTCTGTCACACTGCCAATCAGGAACCCGATACTCAAGTGATCATATCTTTTTCTTCATCTATCACCGGAGGCTAAATCCTTGGAATTTATCACTCAAGGTAGTCCTCTTGACTTCCCCAAATCCACACTTCACCAAGATACTTCCTCTGAGAGATCCAGACCTATCTGTTAGACCTTACTAACTGCTCTGTTCCTGCTTACCGGACCTCAATACTTTGCAATCTGTCTTCCGGTAAAGACTCATAATGTCCTGCGGATGTGTGGGCTAACCTTTGTTGCCATCAATGACAACATTCATGAATCCATATAGTGTCTCTTGCCAACAATCTCCCCCTTTGGCATTGATGGCAACACTTAGTGAAAAATGACTAAGTGTAGCACTATACTCCCCCTTGGTTGATGCTCTGTCTCTATGTACATTTTCCAAAACTCCCCCTTAGTTGGATACCTCATTTTTCATTGCTCCTCACTCCCCCTTTGACATCAATGGCAAAGGGTAGGGTCCGCATACCAAAATTTTCAAAAATACTTCTATACTTAGCCGCATAAATATTTGTACATGCTATACTTTACATAAACTGAAGAATATCAGCAAAAGTTGACTTCAATTGAATGAATTCAGTAGCCCAACTTTGCTTCATTCTGTCCAAAATTGATATATGGCCACTTAACAGGAATGCAAACGCATCTGCCCTTTTGAGATCTGTTGGATCATTGGTCTGGGCTGTGATTTGAGCTTCTTTTATGGCCTCATGCATGGCCTCTAACTTAGGGACAATTATCCCTCTGAGCTCACTTAACCTGCTTATTCTATTTTTCTTCTCTTTTTCAAGCTTCTTAATCTCATTCAAAATTGCAATCATTTGACATTCTTGATTTATTATTGATGAGGAAAGTGGATCAAAATTTTGAGAAAGTTTTAACAGTTTATCCTCCTATTCTTTCATTTTCTTCTCAATCTCCACTGTTGCTTTGGACCAGGAAATACAAAATTTGTATACTTATCAACCCTTGAACCTCTGATAATCTTTTTGCAAGAAATTCCTTCTGGACCTTATCTTCTGCTGACTTCTCTAGTGAATCAAAATGTGTGCTAACACTATTGACTAGAGTTTTGAGATTACTGGATGAAGAGGCTATGGGATCCTTTTGAAACGACGGCATAATCTTTTCTAGCACTCCGGAAGCAGCTTCTATCAACTCACAGTCTTCCATATGAGACTTTAGGAGTTTTTCTTTGGCCTTTGCGTTAGCAAATGAAGCTATCTTCATTGTCTGTACCGGAGAAAGAGAATCAAAATTGAATGGACCTTGTAGAAGCTCCGGTTCATCAATCTCCATTGTTTCTTTGCTCAGGAATTCTTGAATATTCTGTGCAGTGTCTCTTGCTAGAGACAGATGTTTCTTCTCTTCTGCATTTTTAGAGCTATCCCTTGGAACTTTTTCTCCTACATTCATACCACTAGCAGTTGAGGTCTTTTCTGATGAGGTCTTCTCTTCCTCTGCAACCTTGGTACTAGTATCTTCCTTTTCCTTTACCTATACTTCTTTCTCCTATGTTCTTACTTCTCCTTTGGATCCAGAGATTGTAGGGGAAGCCGGAGGAGAAATGTTAGACTGTTCAAGGGCGACCTCTTCCGGAGCAGAGGATTCCAAGTCCTTAGCTGTTTCTACACCGGTATTCATAACCACTTCTATTATTTTCTTAGAAGACTTTTCTGCAACAATTGAGGGGTCAGAACCGAAGTCCTCAATAATAGGAAGATTGAATCTTTTGAAGCCTTTCTGGAGAATCTCCTCTGTGTTCTTGGCTACCTTGTCAGTCTCACCAAGCATAAGTTGATTCATCCTTGCTTTGCTCCTGAATTCATCCTTGCAATCTTTAAATATCATATTCATTGTTTTGGGATTGATTGAAGGATATAGCTGAATAGCTATCTGTTCCTGGATCTCAAGGTCTTTTGCCATGGCATTGGACTTTCTCATTTCTAACTCCTTTTCTAGGCTCTTAGGAATAAGAGATATATTTTCAATGAAAGCCTTATTGTATATGTTTAGATACCTGATTGTAGCTTCCTGTAGGATCTTTTGGTCAGCCTCATTGTAATCATCATAGAATTCGGCCATTGGTTGGAGGTTTCCATCCACAGTGACTGATTTGATTACACTTTCTAAAGACAGGGTGGGCTTTTCAACAAATTCCTCTACCATTTCTTCCTTGTCTTGGTCTATGGAGGGTTTACCGAATCCTTTCTTCTTCTGCTTCTTAATTTCCTTTATCCCCTCATCTGATTCAGTTTCCTCTTCATCTCTTTGACTTGCATACACCCTTGTGGCTTTTGTCTTTGACCTTTTCTCTCCTTTGCCGGATGCCTGGACTTCCAGTTTTGATGTTCTTGAGCTTTTGGCTGTGACAGGTGTAGATCTCTTTGATGATCTGGTCCGGGTTGAGGTTTCTACTGGAGCACTTTCCTTGCTTCCCTTTTCTGCCTCTTTCTTCTCCTCCTCAGCCTTTTGCCGCTTTTCCCTGTTGGCATCAAGTGCCTCCTTTGAGATGCCAAGGCCTTTGGCAATACTTTCTACTTCTTTTCTCACCTTCCTCTTGATCTCTAGTTCTCTGAGCTCCACATGAATCTTTACACTTAGCTCCTCAAAGGTTCCAAACCTTTCTGCCTTTGGATCTTTTGGCTGACTTAGCATGTGTTGAACATGCAGCTCCACAATTTGTTCATCAAACTCATACCCCATGGGCATGATCCATACAGTTCTTGGTTCTACTGCCTCCATTAGGCACTGATCAGTCTCTACCATAAAGCAAATTGTGTCTTTGTATTTCTCAACAAGAGACTAGGGAATTCTCTCTCTTGCTTGCATCAAGTTCTCAAAATTCTTGAAATAACCCCACAGGGCTGTATTTTGAGCTTGGTTATCACCGAGTCCATGCAAATAATCTCTGATTTGGATAGCTACCGGTCTATCATTTTCCCATATCCAGCCACTAGATCTGGGAAGCTCATTCATAAAGTAGAAGAATAAGCACAATATCAATCCACCATACTTGAATGAACTCTTTTTGTCTTTCTTAATTTTTTGTAGATTCTCCAAGAGTTGGTTCAAGAGAAGCTGACAAAGATCGTAGTCTGCATCCTTTCTCAGCATTTCATATGCAGTGTAGATGGCAGTTCCAGGTACTGAATTTTCTTTGCTAGAATGGTATATTTTATATCCAATGATCATGGAGGCAAACTTGACATCCGGATCAGAGATGTCATCTACTGTCATTGCTCTTTTGTCAAACTTGGATCCGGTAACCTCACTCACAGTTTGATTCTTCATAGATTTAAGAATTGGAATCCCACTGGATGAGTGTAATCCAGTAACTTCCCTAATGGCATCTTTTGTGATTTTGAATGGTCCATTTAACCATATGAAGTTGTCGTGTATTCTGCTCAGAATGTACCTAACCCATTCATCCTCAGTAAAACAGAGGAAATGTATGTATTGTGCAAAGTGCTTATTCCGGAGGCCCTTGTATTGGGGTTTGAGCTCAAATGAATCATCTAACAGTTGTTTGTGATAGATATCTCTTAGTTTGAATTCCCCAAACTCTTCAACATTTGCGTGTATGTAGACCCTAATATCTTTGGTGTGCAAAACGCCATGCAGAACACTGGAAAATGCTCCTAGGGGATCTACCTCCAAGGACTTGTATGGATGTTTCTTAAATGTGGGGCGAGGTCTATCAGAAATCTTTACTATATTAGGAGTAACCATCATCAAACAATCTTACTGAAGGATATCAAGAATGAAAAATACCTTTTACGCAGTTTAGGGCACACGATGAAATTCGGATTGAGCTGTATGAAGAATTGTCTTGATCTTTGGGGGAAGTAGTTGCAGAGCTCCTTTTCCTTCTCTTTCTGAGTGCAAATGTGTAAATGACAAACAAATGAACTCTTTTATTCTAGGAAGCCCTAATTTTTGCCCTGTAATAAATGCGCAACCTAATTCATTCTGGTTTGCTTGGTTTTCCTTGTTCAAGGAGGAAGAAACTCATATAGATCATTATGATGCCTTTGTGATCGATGTTAGTGATGAATCATAATGTCCACTTCTTCTTCTGATCATCTCATGTATCCGCAGATCAAGCTATTTTAATTTGGATCCATACCGGACCAATCTTGTGAGAAACCTGTTTTACCGGAAGACTTGTTTAACAGGACCATTTCTGAAGGAATTAAACTTTTTAAATTTTCTTGCGGATCTCTCAAATATTTACCTAACTTTCTTTAGATGTTTCTCTAGAGACCATTTGATCCGCAGCTTCTCATGTGCCAATTCCAGCACCAATTGACTGGCTAGGGGAACAAGGTTTTCTTTGAGTCTCCCCCTGAGCCAGAGCTCACCTTTTAATTTCTGGAAGGAATATCAGCACCAAAGTCTAGTGCGGATCCATCCTCTACATTCTCTGTACTTTTCTTCACCCAAATCTTGTTCATCTCTCTTTTAACTTCATCCACATTCACTTTTTGTTTACCCTTATCTTGATTCTAATTATGATATACTGGACCTCTTTTGTCCTGATTCTTGCTCCTACAGAATTTTGCACTATGACCAGGTCTATTGCAGATTTGGCAAACAACATTTCTTTGCATATTTGACTGATATCCTCTTGATCTGCATTAATTAGCCATATGACCTATTCTATTGCATGTAAAGCATCTACCATTGAATGATTTGTTCATTTGCATATTTCTGCATTCATGAGATTTGTGACCATACCTTTTGCAGTTAAAACACTGTCCAGAGAAGGATGAATTGGTCTGATTCATTTTCTTTCTGCACTGATTAGCTTTATGACCAAAGTTATTGCAGTTGTGGTAGTATCCATTGAAGGATGGATATCTTTGAGCATTAGGCTGTCTTACTGGAGGTCTTCTAGGCTTGTTCCTTGGATTTTCTGATCCAAAATTCTTCTGACCAAATCCAGAGCTTTCTCTTTCTCATATCCCAAACCACACTTGTCATCTACCTTCTTTTGACTTTCAAGAAGAACTTCAATTTGAGCAGAACTTATCTTGAATTTTTCTTTATATTCATTTGTTGTTTGAAGATCCCTTTTGAGAGAGACAATTTGATCCTCAAGTTTTTCTTCATTAATCTTAGCATCTTCAAGATTAGATTCAAGATGTCTAATAATTCTATCCATCTAGTGGCAATCTTCTGATTTCTCCTTGAGAGATTGTCTTAGATTATCTTCAGTTTTTCTTTTCTCTTCAACTTCTTGGGTGAACTTCATAACTCCTGATTCCATTTCATATCTTACCATAATGATTTCTTTTGATAACTTTTCACATAACTTGGTTTTCTCATTCAGCTCTTCATTTGCATCATTTTCTTCACCTTGTCTTACCAATTACTGAAGCAGCTCCTTTCTCTTTTTCATGGAGAGACTTAATTTGTCTTTTAGTTATCTCATGAAATCATCAGCCTGTTTGAGTCTTTCCTTTAACTCATTAACTTCAGAGTTTGACTGTTCAAGATCATCAAGGGTAGTCTTGAGTTGCTCCCTTAAACCATATGCATCCATTTGGATTCCCAGATCTTCCTCAAGCTGTTAGACTCTGTTAGGAGGAACTTGGCTCTGATACCAATTGTTGATAACTGAGAGGGGGGGTGAATCAGTTATCCTAATTATTTCTTCTTTCTGAACTTTCTTAGTAATAATGCAGCATTAATACAAATAAGCAAACATAACCATGAAAAGAAGAATACACATGACACAATATTTTTGATGTGGAAACCCTATTAAGGGAGAAAACCACGGGGTGATTAACCCAAGATTGTATTCTCTGTTAGAAGAATGGAAATACAAAAATGGCACTTGCCAATTAGGGCTCACTACCCGAGCACACTGCTCACAAGAGGCACACTGCCTACAAGAGAATCACTGTCTACAAAAAGAGTGTTTATACAATACTTGAACTGATTGGAAGCATCTACATATGCTGGAGTTCAGTTCCGATTAGGCTCAGTATACTGATCTGCTGCACTTCATCTTTCCTCTTCTTTATGTTGTTTTTCTCTTACATACCAGATCTTCCTTGTTGCTTTTGCTCTGTTCTTCTGCTCTTATTCACACAATACCATTGACAACAACACATCTCATAACTAAATCCATCTTGCATATATATCTGCACAAGTGATTTCATCACCTTTCTAGTTGGCACCCGGAACTCTGATCTGTCGGCTGAATCCTTGCTTACCAAACATTGCAGATCAAGAATATACTTGTGGAAATCATTAATTATGTTGGCCAAACATAATTCATGCCTTCATAACCTTTTTCATCATCAGCAACACATCCAGAATGATGTATGATGTTCTGCCAGTCAGTTCTTCCTCTGTCACACTGCCAATCAGGAACTCGATACTCAAGTGATCATATCTTTTTCTTCATCTATCACCGGAGGCTAAATCCTTGGAATTTATCACTCAAGGTAGTCCTCTTGACTTCCCCAAATCTACACTTCACCAAGATACTTTCTCTGAGAGATCCGGACCTATCTGTCAGACCTTACTGACTGCTCTGTTCCTGCTTACCAGACCTCAATACTTTGCAATCTGTCTTCCGGTAAAGACTCATTATGTCCTGCGGATGTGTGGGCTAACCTTTGTTACCATCAATGACAACATTCATGAATCCATATAGTGTCTCTTGCCAACAGTTGCTCGGCATAAGATCTCCATGTGTGGGAGCTTACCTTTTATGGGGTTTTAGAGAGAGGAGTGAACCTACTTGGGGAAAGGCCACTCCTTGTTAGGAGTTGGAAGGCATTATACTTGTTCTTGGTAGTTTTTGTGTAAGTTTTGGTAGGAAAGAGTTCCTTGTTACCTTGGTATTTTCATTATCACTTGGTAGGCAAGAGTACCTTGTATACATTGGAGCTATTTAAGTGATTTGAGATAGCAAGAGGCTATGCATTTATTGAGTGTGAGATTGAGTATTATGATTTTATCATTGTGTCTTTTTGGAGTGAGGAGTGATATCCACTTTCTCCCTCTTTTTAATCCAAGGAATTGATTTAGTTTGTTAAGTCTCCATGGGATGGGAGTTGGTGTGCTTGATGTGTGTGCTATGTATCTCCTTTGTTTTGAGAATGAACCCGAGTTACTTGTAGGCCTCCTAGCTCGGGGTGGCTTGCAAGCAAGCCTAAGGTTGGGTGGTGATCCATCCTGTGTCCATGGTAGTTTGTTGTGTCTATTTGCAGGATTTGTGGCTAAGAAGAAAGAAAAGGAGTAGAGTCTCCTTGTATTATCTAAACCTTGTTTTAAAGCTTAAATATTGTTGTAAAAGCTATGTAAAAAGCCTAAGCTTTTAAGCTTTGTAAATGGGGTGGGAAGTGTTATAAAGTTGGTTTAAACCTCCCTTGTTTATGTTTTCAATGTATATGTTATTACACTTTTAAAGTTGTAAAATCCTAGAAATAAAAGAATGAAAATCTTACCTTATCTCTATTGTTATTATTTGGCGTTGCAATATTGTAATGAAAGGAATATTTACTAGCATACCTATATTTAAAAAATATATCTAAAGTACACCGAGAGATATCCTTCTCGAGGTGCCTAATGTTAGGATTAGTGATTAAAAATAGGTGCCTCGAGAAGGATATCTCTCGGTGTACTTTAGATATATTTTTTAAATATAGGTATGCTAGTAGCACCCAGAACGACAAGCCTAATTCTAACTATATTATATATCTTAAGAATTATTATAATTATATAATATAATATTATAATAAATGTTAGATATATTGTTATAATATATTATATAATAATTATAATTATATATTATATTATATAATAATTATAATTATAATTATACAATATTTTTAAAGGTTTGAATGAAGGTTAGATTTAGAATTATGGTTTTGTTTAGGGATTGGATTGGGATTATGCTTATAAATAGGATCAGATATAACCCTTATTCTAATCATAACCCTAACTCTAATTGTATCAGTAACCCTAATTCTATTTGTAACCTTAATTTTGATCCTAATCATAATTCTATCTCTAACCCAAGCTATAATTCTAACTCTAATACTTACCTTAACTCTATCCCTAGTTCCAAACATAACCTTGATTTTAATTGTAATTCTATCTCTACCTCTAATTCTAATTGAAACCCTAATTCTAATTGAACCCTAACCCTAAGACAAATTCTATCTATAATCACAATTCTAATTTCAACTCTATTCTAACCCTAACAATAACCCTAACCCTAGTTGTAGGCCTAACTTCTAATTTGAACCCAAATTGTAACTATAACCGTAACTCTAACTATAACCATAACCCTAACTCTAACCTTAACCCTAATTCTGACCTTAACCCTAACCCTGCCCCTAAAACTAATTCTAACCCTAACACTAATTCTAATTCTAACCCTCACCATAAACTTGATTCTAACCATAAATTTAATTCTAACACTGATTCTGTCGTTAGGGCAAAATCTAGGGCAAAAATCAAAATTACAGAAAATCAAACCCTAACTAGCACCATGAAGCACAAACTAGAATGAAAATGCAAAACATAAATGAAATGCAAACCGGTTCTCAAACTCGACTGATTGACTTCCATGGCTCTTCTCAACCTCGCATAAGAATGTAAGATTTCGAAGGGTTGATCAATGGGGGATTGTTGGTTGCTCAAGATTTTAGCAGCATAACAGTACTTGAAACTGAATGTATGAAAATGACTTGTGAGAGGCTACCTTTATAGAAAATGCAAATTCAGATGAATGGACAGGATTGCAAGTTATGTTGAATGATATGAACAAATGAGATTAATTAGGGTTGATTAGGGTTTTCCCACTTCAAGAGGGATTGTAGTCATGTGACAAGTGTGAGATGGAGGATAAATGAGACCAAATTTAAATATTTTATTTGAATTAGTTGTGCATGTGAAGGGTATTAAGTGGAAGTTGTAGCATGTGACACTTGTTTGCATGAGGTGAAAGGTGAGGGAATAATTCAAATTTTTAATTTGAATTATTTGAGACATGTGACAAGGGGGAATTAATTAAATAAATGGATTTATTTAATTAATTGGAATGTGATTAAGTTGGAATTGTGAGTGGGATGACCTAGGACCTAGGGCAAAACATTACAAGGTCATGTTGACTAGGTGTAGACAAGACATGGACAAATTTTAGTGTCTACATTTTGCCCTTCTTTGAGATGATGTCCAAGATGATGCGATTTATGGCGAGTAACATCATTTCAAAGAAGCTAAGGAAATGGGATGATGATGAAAGAATTGGTTGATGATGCCCCCTCAAGAGGATAGGCAGGTTGGACAAACACGGGATTGATTTGGTTTACGTCAAGATTAGGATCAAGACCATTGGATGTGATTGGATAATTTGACTTTATTGATTAACTTGATTGGTATGGATTGATATGACTTGCATTTGGATTTATTGCTTGGAATGATTGATTTGAAGAAGTGATTGATTTGAATGATGTGATGAATTGATTAATTAGATTAAAAGAATTGATTGAGGGGAATGTTGTGATTTGATGATTGGATATAATGAATATGATTGATTTGATTAGGATGAATGTGATTGATTGAATGAATCGATTTGGAAGAATTGATTGATTAGGAGAATTGATTTGGAATGATGACTTGATTGAATTGATGACATGATTTGGATCGATTTGACTTGATTATGTAGAAGAGATGATTTGGTTGGAGAAATGATTGGATTGAGTTGATTTGAAATGATTGATTGATTGAATAATGATGAAGATCGATGAACTGGATGAATGGATGTGAAGAATTGATTTGATTGGTGTGATTTGATTGAATGATTGGAAGAATTAAGTTGATGGGTTGGATGTGCTTGATTGATTGATTGATTGGATGGATAATGATGATGAAATGATTTGATGACTTAGATAGAATGAAGTGAGTTGATTATTTCGATTGAATTTATTGCTTGATTTTTTATTGGATATTTGATTTTTTTTGTCTTTTGGAAATATTTGATTTTTTTTGTGGGTTTTGACATGTTTTGATTTTTTTTGTATTTTTGACATGTTTTGATTTTTGGGGGATTTTTGAAATGTTTTGATTTTTTTAGGATTTTTGAAATGTTGTGATTTTTGGATTTTGAGAATGTTGTGATTTTTTTTTGGATTTTTGGGAATGTTGTGATTTTTTTTTGGATTTTTGGGAATGTTGTGATTTTTTTTGGATTTTTAATATGTTTTGATTTTTTTGGATTTTTGAATGTGTTGTGATTTTTTTTGGTTTTTGGATGTTGTGATTTTTTTGGATTTTGAGAATATTTGATTTTTTGGATTTTTGAATGTTTTGGAATGTCAGTGGATGACAATTTGTGTAGCCTTTGTGCTAGATACCAATGACAAGGGAGGACCAAGTCTAGGTGGGAAGGGATGAATGGAAGAAAGGGTGGGTGATAGTGGATGGAAGAAACGCATGCGTAAGAGTGTAAGGATGTGATCTCCAAGGACTATGTCGCATAGGAATAACATGCCCCATTATTGGTGTAATGGTTAGGATTTTTCATGACAAGGCTTATGATGATAGGATGATGATAGGATAATGAAGGATTTACTTGGTTTGGAGGGATAAGGTATGTCAAGAGATAACCAAGACATTTGTCAACATGTTTGCCCCCAATCTTTATCAAGATCAAATGGATGTAATGTGATAGGTATATGTATGTGATTGGATAAAGATGGTAAGAAATGATAGGAAATGATAGGATGAAAGTGATATGTTGGATGAGACAATGTACCCCCAAGTGTAGGTGACATAGAAGATCAACTTACGCATGACGCCTGTTTTCCAGGTTTTCATCATGGTACTTATCCAAGGTGCCACCAAGGGTGGTTTTCACCATTGGACAAAAGGATTTATCTTTACTTTTTTGATTGATTTTTTTTTTTTGAATGGGAGAAGGCGAAATATGGAAATGAGGGACTCAAGTGTTTAGTTCCATAAAAGGTGAAAGTCCCATTAGAGGTGGATGTCATCGCATGGACCATGTCAAATGCTCATAGATGTTGGTAAGGTATTATATGAAAGTGAGATGGATTAGGTGGATAGTGGATTATGGAAGGAACGAAAGTGGATTATGATGTGGATCATGGAGGAACGAAAGTGGATTATGATATGGATTATGTGGGAGTTATGCATGGAAGATGGATTAATGTAAGGCTTATGCAAAAGCATGGACCATAGGGAGGTGATAAGGTAGATATGTAGGATAATGGTTGAATGATGGGGTGATGGAGGTGTGAAAAGGAATCATGACCAACGGTTGCACACACCATGATAAACATTGAAGCTTGTGATTGGAAGGTGGTGTAGGAAGCAATGGTGATGTTTACTTAGGAGACGGATGATGTAAGCACTTAGGGACCCACATAGACTTAGTATTTTTATGATTTTTTCTTGACTTGTGGATTGAAGGAATTTGATACTTTGGAATGGAATGGATGGAAGAGGATTGTTGGGATTTTTGATAGGTGGATGCCTCTTTTGACTTGCTTGATTTTTGCTTAAGTACCCAAACCATTTTACTTTTGGACTTTTGTTTTGGAGGTATGGGCTTGGATGGATTTTTTCATGGATTTTGCTTTGATTCTTTGCATTTATTACCTAAGGCATTAGGACCCTTAGGATTTTTGGATTTATGAAAGGAGGCATCCAAATGTTTATTTTTGAATCCCATGGGGTGGATGGAATGGGTAGAAGCTTTATGTTTATACAATGTGTGCATTTGTTGGTCATGATTAGGATATTTAGGGAATTTATGGATGATAGGGATGTTAGGTGTTGGAAGTAATGAAGGTAAAGTGGATGGAGGGATAGTAGGAGTAGGAAGGAGTGGGGGTAAATTGGATTGTGGGAGGTGTATGGTCACATGCTTTTGACACTTGTAGGATGAGGGAGGTGGAATGGCGACATATGTTTTTGGAATGTGATGGGATGTGCGATGGAAAGTGGTGGGCTTAGGATGAATGGAGGAAGTACCAACATCTTTAGATTGTTGTCCTTGGGGTGTGTATCCAAGGCCATACGAGCATGGAGGGACATTGTCATGTATTGGCTCCAAAATACATTGTTCATGAAGGCCTAGGCCTTTGCCTTGGTAGTTCATGTTTTGGAGCATGTGTTGGACTATGGGACTAGGTGTAGTTTGGAAACTAGACATGGGTTCCTTATTGGATGAGGAAGGTAGATTGGATAATGGTTGTTGTTGTCCCAAGGAGGAACATTCATGAATGAAAGCGGATAGACCAAGTGGATATGATGGTGGACTTGAAATGGGGTTGATAGTGGAAGACAAAGGGTCATTAGGATCATGATTGTGTTCATTAGGATCCAAGTTAGTTGTTTGATATTCTATGTGTATTTGGGAGGTAAGTCTCTCATCATGGGGAGTGGGTGTGGTTGGGTCATGGATTGGTGGAGTTTCTTCACTTTGTAGGAAGGCCATGTAATGGGGTGAATGCTCAAGTAGGTCAACAAGACTTGCATTAGGTGGTGCATGTAGGTCTTGGGTGTCTTGCTCATCGATGGTTGAGGGGGGATGAATAGGATCAAGATTCCCATGGATAGGTTCTTCATCACGCATAATGTCTTGATCATGGAAAAGATATATGTTGTGAATGGGTTGCATGGAAGTGATTTGATCTAGACTAGAATGAGGGTTAGATGTTTCTTCATGCTTAGGACTATGCTCTTGACATACCTCATGACTTGTTTGAATGTAGGTGGAAGGAGATGACTCATGGAGAGGCTTGACATGTTCTTGATGGTCAATTATGTAGGAGCATGATGGAGGTTGACATGGACTCATAGAGCGAGATTCTTGAATAGGCTCAAGGGGTTTTGGATGACATGGTTGGTTTGAAGGAATTGGCATGGTGTTTGGGGACTCTTTGGTATGTTCAAGCATATGTGTTGGATGAAATGGTGATGGTTGATTCCTCGCTAGTAGCCCTTGGGTCACATCCTTTGTAGGTGGATGGGTGGAAGGTGTTGGCTTACGGTTTTGATTTTGACTGGATAGAGGAGAGAATGAATTGAATGGGTTGGTGGATTTGGATAACTCCACATGTTTACTTTTGTAATGAACTTGTACTTAGTACGAGGAGTTGGTGTATTGGCAAGTGGATTAGAAGATGGTAATGGTAATGAAAGGGTTGAAGGGTTGGAAGGTGTAGGGACCATTGGATTAGGACTAGGACATGGTGGCTTTAGGATAGGCTTTTGATTGGATAGTGGTATGATATACTTATAGGGTGCATGACCTAGATTAGTGTTCCCCTTGTCAAAGGTAGCATTAGAGCATGAAGGCATTTGGACTTGTTGCAAAGAACTTAAGTTCACATGTGTTTGTTGTGGCATGAGTTGATAGGTTGATATAACATTGACATGAGAAGAAGTGGGTGGATTGGTTGATGTGGCATTGACTTGGCATATGGATGGATTAGATTGGTATGAGGTGGAAGGGGATGGCACACAAGGTTGAGGTGGCGTTGGTTGATAATGAATGGATAGAGGATGATGTGTTTGTTGGATTTGACAAGTAGACATGAATTGTTGGGCTTGGACTAGGAGGTGTTGGATTTGTGGTGATTTGATTTGTTGGAAATTTTGGAAGAGGGCTTGAAGTCATTGTATGGTTGGTTGGTCGAAAGGTTGAGGTACTTAGTGAAGTGTTTGAAGGAGGTTTTGGAGTTCGGATGCTAGGACTTTGTTTTCGAATGTTGGCATGGTGTCACACATGTGCTTAAGTTCTTGCATGTTGATTTGTTCCTTGAGGTATGCAACATAGTTCTTGTCATTATTGGAAGGTGAATTAGGGGCCCCTTGAAGTATTATCTTAGGTTTTGGTTTTATTTCATTGTTTGAATTAGAGGGGTAGCCCCCTTGAATTGTGATCTTGGGCTTAGGTCTTGTCTCATGATTTGCACTAGAGGGATGGCCCCCTTGGACTATGATTTTGGGCTTAGGATTGGGATTGGGCTTGTTTATGATTAGGACCTTTTGACAAGTGTTGATTAGGACTAGGTTGATGTGGAATGATGTGAAATGAAGTAATTGGAGATTAGGAATGATTAGAATGAAAGTTGAATGATGAAGATATGATTAGACTATGATTAGGAATGATTAGGATGAGATTAATATGAAGATGGTGAGGTGTAGTGATAAGATTAGAGGACTTTGGATGGATTAGAAAGAAGATGATTGGATGAGGAATGAAGATTATCAGGGTATGATTAGGATGATTAAGATGATGGTGATTAGATGAAAGAGGTCATTAGGGTTTGATAAGGATGACTTGGATATGATTAGGGGAATGGTTCGGATGATGTGGATTGGATGAGGATGACGATGTGTAATGATTAGGATGAAATTGGTCGGATGAGAAAGGGGATGATTAGGATGATGTTGATTGGATTAGAATGAAAAGGATGAAAATTTGAGATGATGATTAGGATAATGATTTGGATAGAATGATTGGGAATGATGTGGAATGACAAGATTGGATGACCTAGATTGATTAGGATAATGATTAGGATATGTTGTGGAATGATTAGGATTGAAATTGGTTGGACTAGAATGAAGATTATTAGGATAATGTGGATTGGATAATGTAGAATGACAAGGATATGATTAGGATTGGATTGGGATGATTCGGATGTGATTAGGATGATGATTAGGATGGAATTGATTGGAAATGTGAAATGATGATTAGGATAATGATTAGGATGAAGATATGATTATAATATGATTAGGAATTATTAGGGTTGATGTTGTTTGGATATGATTAGATGATGTGTAATGATTAGAATGATGTTGATTGGATAATTTAGAATGACAAGGATATGATTAGGATTGGATTAGGATGATTCGGATGTGATTAGAATGATGATTAAAGTGAAGTTGATTTGATTAGAATGAAGATGATGATGATGTGTAATGAGATTAGATGACTTGGATGGATGTGATGAAGTTGATTGGATTATGAATGAAGATGATTATGTGTAGAGATAGGATGAGATGACTTCGATGGACTAGTAAGAAGTTGATTGGGTTATGAATGAATGGCTAGGATATGATTAGGATGTGAAATATGATGTGATTGATTGGATTAGGATGAAGATGATATTGTGTAGTGATGAGATTGTATGACTTGGAATGGATTAGGAAGAAGCTGATTGGATTATGAATGGGGATGATTATGGTTTTGACTAGGATGATTAAGATGATGGTGATTAGATGAAAGAGGTGATTAGGGTTTGAAAACGATGACTTGGATATGATTAGGAGAATGATTAGGATGATGTTGATTGGATGAGGATGACGATGTGTAATGATTAGGAATGACGAATAGGATATGACTATGATGAGGTGGAATATTATGATGAGGTGGGGTAAATAGGATATGATTGTGATGAGGTGTAATGATTAGGAATGATGAGTAGGATATGATTAGGATGAAGGTGATTAAGATGAATAGGGCAAGGATGATTGTGTAAAAATGATTAGGATAGGATGAAGGTTGAATGATGAAGATATGAGTAGGATGCAATTATGATGATGACAAGGATGGTTTCAGTTGGCGATGTGTTGGAAGGAATGTTTGGAATGTTTGGAATGAGGGATGACTAGGAGGATCTACTCCCTTTCTCTTCTTTTTGCAAATGTGTCTCTACCAAATGAGACTTGTGATTTGTGGGATGCTATGTGGATTTTCAATGCAAGGTGATGAGGCCAAGACTATGATAGAGGCTAATGATATTAGTCTTCGAAAAGTCTTGCTCCAAGAGGGTACTCTCATCTACTAATGACCTTGTCAAAGTATAAATTGGATTTATCGAGACCTTGAGATGTGGAAGAAATGATTGATTAAAGTGAACCCATGAGTTTCAGAATTCACTTGGAAGGATAGACTTAAACTAGCAATGGAGTATTAAGCCCAAGTTGTGATTGATTTGAAAAAGATGTCAAGGTCTCTTGGTCCAGATTTGTACTTGTGATACAGTCAAGCTTCGACATTTTCTCCCTATGTTTCAACCTTAGGAAGACTAATATTTAGGGTCCTCTATAGATGTTAAGGGCTGAATTCTAATGAAATGTTGTGATGAAATTTGATTGTAAAGGAATGGAATTGGATATGTAGTGGGTGAATGAAACCAGTAGGTCTATAATGTTATGGCATAGTTGCAATCGGATTTGATAGGGAGAGTAGATACTCAAAGTCTTCCCTATGGTTGTGGTGTATTGTGATTGGGAATGATTATGATGAAATTGATTGGATTGAAATGAATGGTTAAGAAATGATTAGGATGAAATGGGTTGGATTAGGAATGAAGATGATGTGTAGTGACGAGATTAGATGACTTGGGTGAATTAGGAAATGATTAGGAAGAAGTGTGATGAATAGGGATGAGTAAGGTTTGAATTATGATGACTTGGATATGATTAGGATATGATGTGGCTAAGAAGGGTGATTAGGACAAATGTGGTTGGATTTGAATGTGTTGGGAGGAATGCGTAGAGTGACTTGTCTTTATGTGTTTGGTGTTTAGCTTGATTTGGCAATATTCAAACAAATGATCACACATGTACAAACATAAATCACTCACGCAAGACACATAAGCAAGTTTAAATTTTGAAATTGAAGAATGTGAAGATGATTAAACAAGTACACGTGGAAGACACATCAACAAGCCCTAGAATTAGTCAAGTGGGGTATGGCCAATTAGGTCATACTCTAGGTTGCACAAGGTTGACTAGGGGATTGAATTGAAAGCAAAATCCTGCCACACAACTGGGAGAAAGGGGTAACCCACCCTTCACCTTCACTTCCCAAAGGTATAAAATCCTGCCATTCCTTCTGAGTTTTGGAAAACCAAGAATGATTTACCAGCCGAATATGCCATAAATGGAGAAGAAATCAAAATGGGGAGATTTGCTCAGGATGTCAGAATTGAAATCCAAGGTAAGCAGTTTATTGTTAATCTAATTGAACTTGACAGTTTGAGGGAAGATATTTTGCTTGGTTACACCTTCCTAACCAAATATCAGCCATTTGTTTTATGCACCCACGAAATATCTCTTAAGCATACAGATGGCCTTGTCAGGATTCCCTCCTTGAAATTAGTCAACCATAAGCTGTCTGATAAAGCCAAACAACAAAAGAAAGAGCCTCTAAAGTCCCAAGGACCATGATTACCTCTGCTCTTAGAACCAGTTAAGGCAAAATTTGAACAGGATTGTTGTAGCATGAATCCTTTACAGTTTTGGTCTAAGGAGCATGAAGAATGCGAGATTAGGTTGAAACCTGAATGTAAAACTGTTATACCATTTGAACCAGCCTATCTCATGAGCCCCACAGAAGTAAAAGAGATGGATGAGCATTTGAATGAGCTCATTGAAGGAAAGTTTATCAGAGAAAGCAAGAGCCCATTTAGCTGCCCAGCTTTCCTGGTCAATAAAAGGGCAGAACAACAGAGAGGTAAGAAAAGATTTTGTATAAACTATAAGCCTCTGAATGATATCATTCTACCATTCAATTATCCCATTCCATTCAGTATAGATTTGATAATGAGACCGGCTTCAAAGAATGTGTTTTCTAAATTTGATTGCAAGTCAGGTTTCTGGCAAATTAAGGTAAAAGAGGAAGACAGATTCAAAACAGCTTTCTCAGTACCGCAAGGTTTGTATGAGTGGAATGTGATGCCTTTTGGCCTCAAGACTACACCTGCCTATTTTCAGCGCAGAATGGATAGAGCTTTAAGAAGTCTGAAAGAATTTTGTTCTGAATATATTGATGACATAATTGTTTATTCTGAGAATGATTCTCAGCATTTGAAGCATTTGGAAGCTTTATATAATGCAATCAGAGATAATGGGATCTGCTTATCAGCTAAGAAAATGGTAATTGGCAAACAAGAAATTGATTTCTTGGGTCTGGTTCTGTCACATGGCAAGGTAAAACTCCAGCCTCATATCCTTAAGCATATTTCAGAATTTCCTGATGTTTTGGTTGGTACCAAGCAAATACAAAGATTCTTAGGATGTCTCAATTATGTCAGTCCATTCTATAATGGATTAGCTAAAGACAGAAAGAAACTTCAAGCTCAGTTGAAAGGAGCAGGTCCCTGGAATGAAGAGTTAACAGAAATTGTTCAAAAGATAAAACAAAAATGCCAGTATTTGCCCACTCTTCATTTACCTGAAAATGGATATCCTTTATTTTTATTCACTGATGCATCTGATGATGTTTGGGGTGCTATTCTCATACAGGATATTCCATCGAAAGGAGCACAAGTGTGTGGTTACAGATCAGGAACCTTCACTGATACAGAATGCAAGTACACCATATATGAAAAAGAGATTTTGGCTGTAAAGAAGGGTATAGAGAAGTTTAAGATTTTTCTTAAACCTATTCATTTCATTGTAAAAACTGATAGTCAGCCAATGAGATCTCTGCTCAACAAGAAGCCAAATAAAGATATTGCCCATGGCCGAATTGCACGTTGGTATCTTGATTTTGCCAGTTATGATTTTGAGATAGAATGGATTAAAGGTGATAATAATCCATTAGCAGATTCTCTTACGAGAGAAATGGCCAAGCTTGCAGAGTCAATGTATATGATGATCGAAATTGGTGACACATTGGTAAGAAATGATGGTACAGAAATATTCCTTAGTAAAGATGAACAAGGTAATGATTTGTGGATACCTCAGCTACCTCCAGAAATTATTACTCCTATCATCCACACACATTTCTTGAATAAATGGCTTCAAGAGTTAAGGAATCTGATTAGAGACAATTATGATAAAGGAATTCTTACAGGTCCTCAGCAAACAAAATTTCTATCACACTTTGGTCTTCAAAATGCTACTATTTATTTTGCACTAAGAAATAGCATTACATTTGATGTTTGCATTACATCTTTGTTGCCTATGAATTGGCCCATAAAAATCAAAAGGAATTTTCTTAAGTGTGCAAAATTTGGTATCTTTAATAGCATTACTATCTTGCAGACAGAGTTTGAAGACTATGCAGACTTATTTTTAGGATACAATGATAAAATCATACAGAATGATATGAGAGAGTTTTTTGACTATCTGCAGAGAAATTTCTGTTGGGCTGTCGAAGAAGGAATGAGTGGACCATCAGGCTATTTGCAAAATAGATTTAATTATGCATTACCACGAATTGAATATTATCCTTTAACTCATAATTGGTTCCCACAAGCCCAGGTGGAAGATATGGAGGTTGCCTTGCTCCCTGCTTTAATTGCTGCCAGAACTGAAATAGATTTTGCTTCTCCTGATGAAGTTACCAAAATTATATATAGTTTCCACCAACGAGATGATGACTTGGCAATTGCCTTCAGGCCTCTTCCACAACACTTGCTTCCACCAAGTAATTTAGATCATGACTATGATTTTGATGAGCTGGACCCCATATCAGACAATGATAATACCTCCACTGACGAAGATAATGATGGTTATAACTCAGATGGTAGCTAGCACATGGGCTTGTCTGTGCCGTGATGTCGACCATGTTATGATCCGACAATAGGCGCAACCCTATCTAAAAAGCAAGATCCCCGTAGTCACTTTCAGGTGTAAAGTGAGTCGTAATCACATGCGGTGTGTCTCGTGTGAAGAATCTTTGTACGCTCCACTGTAGTGCTTTTTCTCTGCCTTTTCCTCCACTACTTATAGTGTTAGATGCATGTCAAGTTTGTGTGGTCGGAACTCAAAATTGTTATAATCTTTTGGCATCTGACTTATGTTATAAATAAGAACCCGATGCTATTGTTGTGGCATTCGGAGTCAGATTCAGGAACTAGGAAGTTGAGGATTAGAGTCTAGGTTTTTAAGTCTTCGCAAGAGTATGCTCTTGTTCTGCGCCTTGAGCGATCTGAACAACCAGAAATTGCATTAAGTTGTAAACTCTTATCTATGAGCAATATAAAAGATTGGTTGCCATTTATAATTGCACAGTGTATAAATTGAATTAGTCAAGTGGGGTATGGCCAATTAGGTCATACTCTAGGTTGCACAAGGTTGACTAGGGGATTGAATTGAAAGCAAAATCCTGCCACACAACCGGGAGAAAGGGGTAACCCACCCTTCACCTTCACTTCGCAAAGGTATAAATTTCTTTGGGGCTTAGCCAAGAGTGACAAGATTTCAACTCCCAATGAGGGTGTCTTTCAATTCAACCTCGGTTGAGGTCGTCCCTTGCAGTGGTGTGTCTCCAAGCAGGCCTCCTAAGTAGGGTAAAAAAAAACCAAGTGAGGTGTTTTTAATCTCCAAGATCACCTTGCGGTGTGAGGAGAGAGCATACACACATGCACTTGATTCACACTCGTACTTGTTATTTGCCCTTAAGAAATCAAAATATGTGTTGTGAAAATGAATGGATGAGAGGTGTTTTTTATTCTCAAGATTGCACGAAGCGCATGATAAGAGGATACACACCTTCAATCGCATTCAAGTTCACTAAATAGTTCAAGCACTGGTTCTTTTTATGCCCAAGTCAAAATGTTAATGAAGACACTTGTTCATTTTATGCCCAATTTTGATGTGTGAATGCAACTAAGAGTTCATTTTAGAAGCCTAAATCGAAATATGAGACAAACAATGATTATGAGAAATTAATTATTAGAATGAATGCACCTAAATATTTCACTTCCAAATATGTTGTGTTTTCTAACGCAAATGTTGTTCCAACCCTATGTGGTCACCTGCAAGCCACAAAATTGAAAAAGAAACAAGTAAACGTGCATAGGAGACTGTTACGTGAAAAAGATGAAATCTGAGAAAATCTAATGCAAATGAACCAATACAGTACAATGACTATCATAAATAGAAATTACACGAAATTCTAAGCACTTTTTTTTAAAAATCGCAAAAATTTGATCAAAAATGCAAAAGTTATGAGCAGTTGAAGGTTGCATGCAAGTTTGACTTTGACCATAAAAAAAGGTAGGAAAATGACATTTTCACCTAACAAAATCATCACATCTAAAAAGTTGACAAAGCTAGCTTTCCAATGAGTCCTTGTTTGTGTGATTTTGCCTCCGTATGTGAAAGTTATGAGAAAAAGAAAAAAAGGCCCTATTAGGGCATGTAGAGGCAAAGGGTCTAGCCTGACTGTTTGAAATTGACTGCTAGCCATTTAAAGATTCTGTTCATATGTAGCGGTTGAGTCTAACAATTTAGCAAATGGGTAGTTAAGTCTAAGGGCACCCCTGGTCACCCATGTGACCAGGGGCCAAACGTTTGGCAAAAAAATTAAATGAGAAAGAAAAAAGGCACAGGGGCTAAAAGTCAGCTACGCGGTCATAGATGTGACCAAATCCTTAGGCCTCGAGGGCTAAGAACGGACCACCAAAGGTGGCGATAATCGTGGAAAAAGACAAGTCGACGGCTCAAGGTAAACTGATGGCTTAAGGCAGGCTTAGGGCAAATAGAACGACTTTTAGACGATGACTGTGAGTTTTAAGTAGAGGCAGAGGTTCCAACTAGCGGAGGTGGCAAGGGTTTGTGCTAGGGTTTATCCTGGGTGGCGTGTTGATGGTATTTTTAACACACAACAATGCAGGTATGATTGTTGGGATCACACCTCTCTTGAAAAAGGTATCCTATCCAAGATAGGACTGCCCCAAGGATAATACAACTAGGTCTTAGCTTGCTTGGAATGGCTTAGTGGTATGTCTAGCTGTGCCAACAAGGAGTCTTACATGAAATGCAGGGTTTGTGGAAATATGGCAACAAAATGTGCAGAAAGCCTAGGTGGTTCAGACTGTGAAGTTTGAGATTTCAGCAAATGATCAATGTAGCGCTGCTCAAATCCTAAATCTACCAAACTTGATGTAAAGAAAATACAAAAGGAAAAGGGAGAGAGAGAAGGGATAAGAGAGATCCTATAGACAATTGCAAGAATGATCAACAAACAGATAGAAAAATTCTCAATAACAAACAAATCTCTGCTTAACCAAGCAGCCCACAATGCTACAGAGATTGTGCAATCTTCTAAGGAAGTGCAATGATTTTCAAATTGTAGAGGGTTCATCAAACACCCAATCCTTGGCGTAGATCAATGAAATCATACAATCAAACTTAGCTCATAAAATATGCCCAGACTAACCATGCATAATGACATACAATCAGCAAGCCATTAATGGTATGGATAGGAAATCTATCAAATATCTGAAGAATTAACCACTAATACAACTGAATATCAACTAATTTTAGATTGACATGAACCATGAAATCCAAAATGAGACAACATAGAAACACAAATTCCCATAAACCTACAAAACTTGCTTTATATTGACTGAATTTTGGAAGAGTCTCAGCAATTCATTATCAAATCTTACTTGTTACAATGATAGAATGATGGCCCTTTTATAGACAAGGCACCATACTAAGTTTTCAATGGACGGTGGAGATTAACTCAACACCAACAGTCTAGATTACATGGCATTTAATGAGATATATCAGTTTGTTACGTTTTTGGATTTGCCCTTGTCCTGTAGGAAAAAGACAAAATACAACTTGCAAATACATTGACTATGGACAAAATGGATACCCATTTAGTTGTATATGATGAAAAGTCAATTCTTAAGGCATAATAAATCCAAAATAGAGTCACATGACACTTGAAAACTTGAGCTGATGTGGATTCACGGGATTCCAAGTGCTGACTGGATCAAAAAAAGTATTTTGGTGAAGGTACATGCAACTAGATGCTTGCTGGACTGATTCTTGATGACTAGACTTGTTGGGATAGCTGTATACATGTCTTGGTGATCTAGTCCAGGGTCATTTGAGTGGTATTTTTGGGAAAATATCATAAATATAATTTTTGGTATTTTCTACATCATAGTAAATTGCATTTTCAAAGGCCTTTGGAGCGAAATTGGGGCTCGAAACTTTGTTGTTAAGCCTTAGCAACCAAGTAGCTCAAACTAGATAATTAGTTTATCTTTCCAACAAGTCCAAGAAGTTTAAATTCTGATAAAATAGCTAGGAGTTATGACCCTGGACTGGATCACTTGGACATTGGACTGAATCTGCAAGAACAACAATGAAGTAGACTTGATCTTTTATGTCTTTAAGTTCTTGAGGCCTATCTCCATCATCTTGGACATCATATTGACTTCCTTTTGCATGTGCAGCAGTAATTTAGTTGATAAAATATCAATTATGCATTTCTGGGTCAACAAG
The DNA here is from genome assembly GCA_027924645.1 of Cunninghamia lanceolata. Classification (NCBI taxonomy): domain Eukaryota; kingdom Viridiplantae; phylum Streptophyta; class Pinopsida; order Cupressales; family Cupressaceae; genus Cunninghamia; species Cunninghamia lanceolata. Next base: position 13,848,194 of record BSBN01001152.1, on the reverse strand, counting down.
GTACCTCCGTGTGTTCACCTTCTAAGATGGCTCCAATTCACTCTTGTGTCCTCTTAGACCTGCAATCAAGAAGGCCAAGCATCAATTTCATCTTAAACAATCATTTTCCATCAATTTGGATCAAAACACATCCATTGCAGTCATGGATCAGTCAAAAACAGCTCAAACTTAATGTTACTTCCTTATAGTCCTCTTCACAAATCCAGTGATTTTTGCATGAGTTTTTGAGTTTCTTACCATTTTCAAGTACTCATTTGGCCAATATATTGATCTAGGAAGTTTTTGTGGTCATTAGAATCCATTTACAGACTTTTATTTCATGTTTTTCTAGCCTTTTCTGCAAAAAGTGAGATTTTTGGGGGTCACGGACTTTTCATGTGCAGTAGCATTAATTGTCATAAAATATGCCCAAAATCAACACAAACTTGGTAAAATGTTCATCATGATGTGAAAAATAGATATACAATTCAAATCCATCAAGAAAATCCAATTTGCTGCTTGAAAAACTCAATTTTCAGGCCAAAATACCAAAAAGCGCTGATTTTGAGGGGTCATTGACTTAGCACTGATTTTGCCTCCAACTGACCTATTGGGGATTTTACCTTCAACTGACCTAGCGGGGATTTTGGTGCGGACTGACTAATTGAATAGGTCAATCACTGCACTTTTTAGCGCAGGTCCATGGTGAATGGTTTTAGCGCAAAATGGGTTCGGCGTAGATTTTGACTTGTATCGACTTTGCGCAGGTTTTGGCTTCTACTGCACAAAGTCAGTTGGGGATGATTTCGGTGCAAGTCGATAGGGTGCTTGTCTAGCGCAAATCTCCTTAGTGGGGAATTTAAGTGTAAGTGGATCGGTGAAGGTTTTGGACCCGATAGGATATGTGTGGTGAGCACATTTTTTAGCGCTAGTCTGTGAGGAAGGATTTTAGTGCTAAGGTCAGCAAGGGTTTATTTTTAGCATAAAGTGCAGTTGGGGTCATTTTTAGCGCTAGATTTTGAACTTCTCAGGGTGAAAGTATATTTAAAATATATATTTAAGTATAAGTTTGAATTTCTTATACTTTAAATATTTTTAAATATACTTTCAAGATGTTTGAGATAGGTTCCAAATCCATAGGATTTCATGTGCAGATTCTAGAATTTTGAGGTTCCACCAAATTTTAGACTTAGCTATTTTTCAGGATTTTCAGGGTTTCAGACTTAGCCAAATTAGGGCTTCAGGACCATGTGTCGAAATGAAAATATATGAACCCCTTAATGAAATCTTGTGGAATTTGAAATGATTTTGCAACTCTAAGGTCTGGAAACTAGGAATTTCAACACGACACACTTACAGAAGTAATTTCAAGGGCAATATCCAGTGACATAAGATTTTAGAGAAAAATGCAGTAACACCTAATTTCAGTGCAGAAAGCAACAATGGCTATTTCTTAAGCACAAGACCACTCAAGACACTTCCAAATCAATCATGAAAGGCATCAAAACATTTCAAGCATGCAAAATACTCAAATGTGAAGCAAATCTTGCATTCTAAGCACAAATTCACCTTCTCATCATCACAAGTAACAAAGGTTGAGACTCCAAGCAAAATAAAAAGAGGGGGTCTCCATTGTCAAAATGGGGCGTGTGTGCAAGGCACAACAAATGGTGACTCTGCTGGGAAAATGCACCAGAGCATTTCTAAGATAAATGTCAGTTTTAAACCCAGAATCTCTATGTTTCCCATGTGTTAAACTAGACAACATGATATTGTATCAAAGAAACAGAAATCAAGAGCATGATGCGACCATCCATATTCTGAAAACCTGAGTGTGTGCAATTACATTAATTCCCATCCCTAAGCAACTAAGCTCATCTCAGATCCTTTACATTAAGCTACGTGATTAGTACACACCTCATGAACTACCTAGACATTGCCCCGCTGCCAGCGAGCGTTTATAGCCCCGGCGGGTTTGTCTCAGAATTCCACTCAAGCAGAGCCCTACTGCCGGTCAGGCATCCATAGCCCCGATAGAGGTTACTTCATTGTCCATCTAACTAAGTTATGGTGTGTGTGAGTGTGATTTTGCATTTCATTTCTTTTCATTCTTTTGATATTTCATTAAGCTTAGATTTGGTAGAGTACAATGTAGTACTGCTACCCTTGTAACACATGCTTTTGACAACACTAGTTGCATTGATAACTCAGCTAGCTAGGTGTGGACTCCTGATGGTGGCAAAGGTGGACCTTGGATTTTTAACTTAATGTAAGATCACCAAGACTCACTTAGGTACCTTAGGATTACTTAAGAGTGTAAGAGATATATGGCTAGAAAATACTTCAAGTGCACCGACTAATGACTCATTTCCCATAAACAGGCATCATACCATCCAAATATAACTGCGGAACCCACAGGAGAACCTAAATAGAAAACTGTATTTTGTCAAAGAAATATTCCAGATTACTTACCCAAAGAGGGCCTTTTGCAAGATTGCACAGCTGCCACCACATTGAAGAAATAGAGAACCCCAAAAAAGCAAGCGCAAAAAGTAAAAGCAAAGCATGCAAACAACTAACCTAAACCAAAGAAAACTACTCTAACCAAAGCAAAACAAGAAGAAAGAAACAACTAATAACTAAGGAAAAGCATAACAGAAAGCAAAAACTAAACTAAAATAACGGGCTACTAATTAAAACCTAACAAGCAGAACTATGTACAAAGACTTTGGATAGCAAGTATTTACACTTCCTCGTGATTTATTTCTCAGGACATGCAGAAGTAACAAGGTGTAGGTCAATGTCCTAAGTCTGGAAAATTCATCTTTTTACTCTGAAACGTAGGGTATGGGTAGGTTGGGTTCATGTTCAAAGTACCAGTCACATAAGATCAACAGTTGGGGCAGCTCATTAGGGCCATGATCAATCCAAATGCAAGTTGTCTTACTTAAATCACTATAATCAAATTGATAACTGTCAAAACCAAGTGAAAAAGGGGAAGATACAACCTGATTTGCAATACCAACAGTTAGGAATGTAACTTCATCACCTTGCTGCATTTTACCACCTACTTCCATGCCTTCAAGGGATTTCAGCTCATGCAGGGTCATATCATGTGCATCAGGTACCTCTGGATCACTAAATACTGAAGTAACCTCCCAAGCAAACAGAATGTCTGGACAACCTTTTTTAGAATGTGGATCATCTGGATGAATTCTACATGAATCAGCTGAAGCAAAGTCTAACATGTGTGGTGAATTTCCATGCAGTAACATATACATGCTCATTGTTGACACCAACTCAATGATGTGATCAAGTGATTGACATGAAAATGCTTCCAAGCCATCATCTTGCATGATTGTTTGATTTTTATTCTTAGATTGCAGATTTTCACTTTCATCTACCATTACTGGGTCAGCATCAACCATGTGGAGCTCTTCTTTTATGCAAGTAGAAACAGGATCAGCATGGGGAACAAACGATAAACTCCAATCTACTTCATCAAAATCAACCGTATGTTCTGAAAAAACTTCTTTTGCATTAATCAACAACCTTCCTACTTCAATTAAGGGTTGGCATTGGGTTGGCAATTCATTGTTTGTAGCGAGAATAAAGCCTTTCTCTTCCTCTATATCAACCAATAACCTTTGTCTTTGGATTGCATATCCATTGTTCGCAGCAGTAACAAGGTCTCTTTCTTCTTGCAAGATTTGATCCATGATGTCAATGTTGCCTTGGAGTATCTCATGATTCTAATTTTGTTCATTTGACTTAGCTGAAAACTCTATTGGAACAACTGCATTAGCTCGGTATGGCTGATCATGATGATATACTAGGTTGATGCAGTCAAGAACTTATGTTTTCAAAAAACAATTTGATCTTAGCTCTTCCTGCATTGCTGTCCATGACTTTCCTTCATCCAGAGGATTGATTTCGTCTTGTTCTTGCATATGTTTGACTTGATCTAACTATTGTCCAAACTTAGAATTGTCAACCAACTAAAGTGAACTTCTATTCTGCATCTCTGCAGCAGCAAATTCAGGCTTGGAACTTGATATTTGTGAAGTATCTGGTTGCTAATCTACATCCTTATCGTGATTGCTTATCAAGTCTTATTTATTATCTACCTTGTCCACATTCTTTGTAGCAGAAATCTGATATTGTGCATTGCTCTGTTCGTTTCCCTATGATTGAGAACTAGGCTTCAACCATGCTAGAAGGTCTAGTGAATGAAAACTTGGTTTTAACCAGTCAGGGACTATGTACTCCTTAGTTGGGTGACCTGCAGACCACAGGCATTGCCTACTATCATCATCTAAGCATGTATTTTGATGAATAGCTTGGGGAACTTCAGTTTTTTCAATGTGTAGACTACCCTTTTGACTGCAATCTCTTATGAATGATGGATTTACAACTCTTGCAATCTCAACTCTTTGGATGCATTCAACTGAGACATGATCATATGCATTGACATCCATTCATGTTGTAGCTCCTCCATGTGTCATCTTGTTCTGAATATGTCTGTCATACCTATATCCTACTTCAGGCTTGTATATTTCAAAGATAGATAGCAATCCCTTTAGATGCAAATCCAACCTTTGGAGGAAGGTTAAATAGTCAATTTTGTCATGTAGCTCTCCAAGATGTATAGTGCAGACCTGAGGTGAATTAAAATCAAGCAAGGTTAGTGGAGGATACTTCACTCTGATCTGCCTATCTAACACTTCTTTGAAAAGTGGAATATCAACTTTGAAATTCTCTTCATGATATGACAGTTGTGACAGTGTTCTGAAGAATGAAGGAGTCTCATGACTGAAACCTTTCTGTGTATCCATTAGATCAAAATTTCCTGTACATTCACTTCATTTCAGCATGTGCAATAAACCAACAAAACTGAAAGCCTGCATCATAATCTTCGTTCTAGGCCCTCCTTCTAGCACCAATTATGTTGATGGTGTTTTTAGCACACAACAACGCAGGTATGATTGTTGGGATCACACCTCTCTTGAAAAAGGTATCCTATCCAAGATAGGACTACCCCTAGAATAATACAGCTAGGTCTTAGCTTGCTTGGAATGGCTCAGTGGTATGTCTAGTTGTGCCAACAAGGAGTCTTACATGAAATGAAGGGTTTGTGGAAATATGGCAACAAAATGTACAGAAACCCTAGGTGGTTCAGACTGTGAAGTCTGAGATTTTAGCAGATGATCAATGTAACGCTGCTCAAATCCTAAATCTACCAAACTTGATGTAAAGAAAATGCAAAAGGAAAAGGGAGAGAGAGAGAGAGAGAAGGTATAAGAGACATCCTATAGACAATTGCAAGAATGATCAACAAACAGATAGACAAATTCCCAATAACAAACAAATATCTGCTTAACCAGGCAGCCAACAATGCCACAGAGATTGTGCAATCTTCTAAGGAAATGCAATGATTTTCAAATTGAAGAGGGTTCATCAAACACCCAACCCTTGGCGCAACTCAATGAAATCATACAATTAAACTTAGCTCATAAAATATGCCCAGACTAACCATGCACAATGACATACAATCAGCAAGCCATTAATGGTATGGACAAGAAATCCATCAAATATATGAAGAATTAACCACTAATGCAACTAAATATCAACTAATTTCAGATTGACATGAACCATGAAATCCAAAATGAGACAACACATAAACACAAATTCCCAGCAACCTGCAAAACTTGTTTTGTATTGACTAAATTTTGGCAGAGTCTCAGCAATTCATTATCAAATCTTACTTGTTACAATGAGAGAATGATGGCCCTTTTATAAACAAGGCACCATACCTAGTTTTCAATGGACGGTGGAGATTAACTCAACACCAACGGTCCATATTACGTGGCATTTAATGTGATATATTAGTTTGTTACATTTTTAGATTTGCCCTTGTCCTATAGAAAAAAGACAAAATACAGCTTGCAAATACATTGAATCTATACAAAATGGATACCCATTTAGTTGTATATGATGAAAAGTCAATTCTCAAGGCCTAATAAAGCCAAAATAGAGTAACATGACACTTGAAAACTTGAGTTGATGTGGATTCATAGGATTCCAAGTGCTGACTGGATCAAAAGGAGTATTTTGGTGAAGGTACATGCAACTATATGCTTGTTGGATTGATTCTTGATGATTGGACTTGCTGGGACAGTTGTATACATGTCTGGGTGATCTAGTTCAGGGTCATTTGAGTGGTATTTTTGGGAAAATATTGAAAATCTATTTTTTGGTATTTTCTACATCATAGTAAATTATATTTTCAAAGGCCTTTGGAGCGGAATTGGGACTAAAAACTTTGTCATTAAGCCTTAGCAACAAAGTAGCTCAAACTAGATAAGTAGTTTATCTTTCCAACAAGTCCAAGAAGTTTAAATTATGATAAAATAGCTAGGAGTTATGAACCTGGACTAGATCACTTGGACATTGGACTGGATCTGCAGGAACAACAATGAAGTAGACTTGATCTTTTTTGTCTTTAAGTTCTTGAGGCCTATCTCCATCATCTTAGACATCATACTGACTTCCTTTTGTATGTGCAGCAGCAATTTGGTTGATAAAATGTCAATTCAGCATTTCTGGGTCAACAAGGTAACTCCATGTGTTCACCTTCCAAGACGGCTCCAATTCGCTCTTGTGTCCTCTTAGACCTGCAATCAACAAGGCCAAGCATCAATTTCATCTTAAACAATCATTTTCTATCAATTTGGATCAAAACACATCCATTCGCAGTCATGGATCAGTCAAAAACAACTCAAACTTAATGTTACTTCCTTATAGTCCTCTTCACAAATCTAGTGAGTTTTGCATAATTTTTTGAGTTTTTTACTATTTTCAAGTACCCATTTGGCCAATATATTGATCTAGCAAGTTTTTGTGGTCATTAGAATCCATTTACAGACTTTTATTTCATGTTTTTCTAGCCTTTTCTACAAAAAGTAAGATTTTGGGGGGTCACGGACTTTTCATGTGCAGTAGCATTAATTGTTGTAAAATGTGCCCAAAATCAACACAAACTTGGTAAAATGTTCATCATGATGTGAAAAATAGATATACAATTCAAATCCATCAAGAAAATCCAATTTGCTCCTTGAAAAACTCAATTTTTAGGCCAAAATACTAAAAAATGTTGATTTTGGGGGGTCACTGACTTAGCGTTGATTTTGAGGGGTCACTGACTTAGCGCTGATTTTGCCTCCAACTAACCTACTGGGGATTTTACCTCCAACTGACCTAGCGGGGATTTTGGTGTGGACTGACTAATTGAATAGGTCAATTGGTGCACTTTTTAGCACAGGTCTGTGGCAAATGGTTTTAGCGCAAAATGGGTTCGGCATAGATTTTGACTTGTACCAACTTCGCACGGGTTTTGGCTTCTACTACACAAAGGTAGTTGGGGATGATTTCGGCACAAGTCGGTAGGGTGCTTTTCTAGCGCAAATCTCCTTAGTGGGGAATTTAAGTGTAAGTGGATTGGCGGAGGTTTTGGACCCAATAGGATATGTGCAGTGAGCGCGTGTTTTAGCACTAGTTCGTGAGGAAGGATTTTAGTGCTAAGGTTGGTAGGGGTTGTTTTTAGTGCAAAGTTTAGTTGGGGTCATTTTTAGCGCTAGATTTTGAACTTCTCAGGGTGAAAGTATATTTAAAAAATATATTTAAGTATAAGTTTGAATTTCTTATACTTTAAATATTTTTAAATATACTTTCAGGATGTTTGAGATAGGTCCCAGATCCATAGGATTTCATATGCAGATTCTAGAATTTTGAGGTTCCACCAGATTTCAGATTTAGCCATTTTTCAAGATTTTTAGAGTTTCAGACTTAGCCAAATTAGGGCTTCAAGACCATGCGTCAGAATGAAAGTATATGAAGCCCTTAATGAAATCTTGTGGAATTTGACATGATTTTGCAAATCTAAGGTCTAGAAACTAGGAATTTCAACATGACACATCCTGCAGAAGCAATTTCAAGGGCAATATCCAGTGACAAGATTTTAAAGAAAAATGCAGTAACACCCAATTTTAGTGCAGAAAGCAACAAATGGCTATTTCTTAAGCACAAGACCACTCAAGACACTTCCAAATCAATCATGAAAGACATCAAATCACTTCAAGCATGCAAAATACTCAAATGTGAAGCAAATCTTGCATTCTAAGCACAAATTCACCTTCTCATCATCACAAATAACAAAGGTTGAGACTCCAAGCCAAAGAAAAAGAGGGGGTCTCCAGTTGTCAAAATGGGGCATGTGTACAAGGCACAATATGGTGCAAGGGTGCAAAACGGGCAGCGACTAGGTGGGTTTCGGTGGTAGCATTGGAGATTAGGGCTTCGAGTGAGCGGTGGGAGGAGGTTTAAAAATGGTGGAGGTTTAAACAAGAGGCCGAAGAGTGGCACTCGACAGGTGTAGAGTAGAGGTATTCAGTAGGTGTAAGGCTCTGCTACTGTGACAAAACTCTCCTAAGGGCGGCAGAGAACTTAGACGACACAAATGGTGGCGACTGAGTAAAGATTTTGGTGGCGACAGCAAACAAGCGGGTGGTGACAATGTTTCTAGAGCAACAGGTGAGTGGACTGCAGGAGGCAACTTCGAAAGAGAAGCTTCGGATCTAGGGTTTCACTCTTTAGAAACCTGCAACATGAATTTTCCTTCAAATAGAGACAAATAAAACATTTAACACCATGCAACACAAAACTCCTTAAAACCTGCAATTGTTAGCCAAACAAAATCTAAAACCTAATAGCCATTGAAAATTGACGAAAAGCAGAGATTCAACAGAGGTCCCTATGCATGGGTCATACGGGTCCGTAAGGTACGGCCCTGCGCAGGGGCCTAAACTAAAAAAAATTAAATTTTTTTCCTGTGACAAAAATTGACAAATTTGATATGGTTTCTAGTGTTTTCACATCTTCTAGACTCAATGGCACAATCAGAATCAAGCTAGGAAGCCTCCTGGAACAATTGATCACAAGAACTCAACCAAAAACATTAGACTTTTGCATGATTCACGTTAGGTTCACCATTTGTCGTTAGGGCAAAATCTAGGGCAGAAATCAAAATTACAGAAAATCAAACCCTAACGAGCACCATGAAGCACAAACTAGAATGAAAATGCAAAACATAAATGAAATGCAAACTGATTCTCAAACTAGACTTGATTGACCTCCATGGTTCTTCTCAACCTCGCATGAGAATGCAAGATTTCAAAGGGTTGATCAATGGGGGATTGTTGGTTACTCAAGATTTCAGCAGCATAATAGTACTTAAAACTGATTGTATGAAAATGACTTGTGAGAGGCTACCTTTATAGAAAAGGCAAATTCAAATGAATGGATAGGATTGCAAGTTATGTTGAATGATATGAACAGTTGAGATCGATTAGGGTTGATTAGGGATTTCCCACTTCAAGAGGGATTGTAGTCATGTGACAAGAGTGCGATGGAGGATAAATGAGACCTAATTTAAATATTTTATTTGAATTAGTTGTGCATGTGAAGGGTATTAAGTGGAAGTTGTAGCATGTGACACTTGTTTGCATGAGGTGAAAGGTGAGGGAATAATTCAAATTTTTAATTTGAATTATTTGAGACATGTGACAAGGGGGAATTAATTAAATAAATGGATTTATTTAATTAATTGGAATGTGATTAAGTTGGAATTGTGAGTGGGATGAACTAGGACCTAAGGCAAAACATTACAAGGTCATGTCGACTAGGTGTAGACAAGACATGGACAAATTTTAGTGTCTACAAATTCAAACCCTAACCCTAACCCTAACCTTAATTGTATTTCTAATCCTAATTCTAATTCTAACCATAATTACAGGAAATTTACATAAAAAAATGGGCCTCCTAAGGATTCAAAATGTTGAGCTATCAAAAATGAACTAAAAGATGACATCAACTGTTACGGTGACATCATCCAAAATAAAAATAAAAGTATTTATTTCATAAAATTAAACTTTCTAAAATCCTATGAATTAACTCATGATGGTTAATTTAACTCTACATATCCTATTCTATCTCAATCATCTTTCTAAATAATAAAGATTATTTTTTTATTTCAGATTTATATTCTTAAGTTCTATTATAGAAATTATTATGATTTCTAAAAATCATCTTTCTAAATAATAAAGATTCTTTTTGTTTTTTAGATTTATATTCTTAAGTTCTAGTATAGAAATTATTATGTTTTCTACAAATCATCTTTCTGAATAATAAAGATTCTTTTTTGTTTGTGACAAGTTCAGCTAGAAACCAGGGTCCAGATCCCTTTAACAAAATAGCCCCAAGGGCATCAGGCCATTAACATGCCATAAACAGTAGATTGGCAGCATAGAAACAGTAGAACAAAACACAACGAAATGACGGAGAAAATAGAAAACAGGAGAAACAAGAAACTATGGGTTGTCAGTCACCCCAAACTTGGCCAGGAACTCCACCATCTCCTTGTAGTCGCCTAAGCTGTCAACGCCCACTTGTTTAACCTTGTCGTCCAAATCCTTCACCGCGATGAAGATGGAAGCCACCCAGTGTAAAGCTTTAGCTGCGAACTCCGCCATGACCTTCCATTTGTTCTGCATTGAGTCCATTATTTTCTGAAGGTTCTGGATATCCTCCGCATGTTTGACACACAAAGCACATTTCCCCTTACTAAACAGCCTCCCCCACATCTTTCTTACCAACAGTGGCCTTCTTCTTGCCTTCCAGACTTTTCGAGCTACTTTCATTCATCGAGGTAAAGTGGCTAGTGCCCTCAACTTCATGTATAGAATCAATTAGTCTCCTCTCCCTCTTCATCCACAGTCTCTTCCACAAACTCAGAGCCCTCAAAACCTTCCACCCCTAGAGAACTAACCAAAGGTTTCCCAGCAATCCTTTTGGAACGGTGAATGCTCGGAAGAGCAGTCTCCCCACCTTCACTACTGCCCTTAGTTTCCAAAATAGTGTCCAACTCCACAATTTTCACAAGAGCATCCTCTGTGGCAGCACCCTTCCCATCCTTCTGCTTCTTTGTCAGAGTTCCCTCCATTTCCTCCACCCTATCTCTCTTGCCAAACTTCCTTCCCTTCACTGGAGTGACATGCTTTTGTTTTATGTTTTTAGCAGAAGATGGGGTCTCAAATAGGTTCCCTTCTAAAAAAATAATTTCATTCTTTAGGAAAAAAATCTCAAAAGTATTTCAAAACTATTTCAACAAATCTTTTCTTAAAAATATTTTCTTCAAAATAACTCAATGCAGAATGAAAAATAAAAAATTATTAGAAAAAGAAAAATAAAAAGCTAACAAATATTCATAATAAAAATATTATTGAAGAGAGAAAAATGAAAACACAAAAATAAAAAACTAAAAAATATTCATGATAAAAATTTATTGCATAAAAAAAAACTACCAATTTTATTTATATTTTAGAGAAAGAAAACAAAAAACTATTTTAAAATATTCTTTCTTTTATATATACACGTTCAAAAAAATTAAAACTAAACTACTATAAGAGTTTGTTTTAGAATTAGGAAGTGTGGCTTTTTAAATATAACTTTTAGATAAAAGATTTTTTAAATAAAGAAGAAATTATCAAGAAAAGAAACATTCTAAAATGAAAAGTGAACTTGAGCTTTTTAATAAATTATAATAGAAATATACATTACCACTTTAAAAAAATAATGAACTTGAGTTTAAGACTTTTTGAATAAAAATAAATAATCAATAGAAGAAATAATCTAAAATGAAGAGTGAACTTGAGCTTTTTAATAACTTATAATAGAAATATATGTTACCACTTTTCAAAAATAATGAACTTGAGTTTTCTAATGAATTATAATAGAAACGTGTGTCCCCACTTAACTCATGTAGTTAAGTAATTTATATTTAAATAATTTGTATTATATGAGATAATTTTTGCTTTTTTAGATTTTCTTAAGAGGCCTATTTTTTATGTAAATTTCCCCTAATGCCCTAATCCTAATTTTAATTGTAACCCTAACCCTAATTCTAACACTAACCCTAACCTTATTTCTAACTCTAATTTTAGCCCTAACCCTAATTCTTTGCCTAACCCTAACCTTAACTCTAATTCTAAACCTAAACCTAACCCTTATTATAACCCTAACTCTAACCATAACCATAACCCTAACTCTAACCTTAACCCTAATTCTCACCTTAACCCTAACCCTACCCCTAAAACTAATTCTAACCATAACACTAACCCTAATTCTAACCCTCACCATAAACTTGATTCTAACCATAAATGTAATTCTAACACCGATTCAAACCCTAACCCTAACCGTAATTTTCACCCTAACCCTAACCCTTATTATAACCCTAACTCTACTTTTGACCCTAATTCTCATTCTAATTCTCACCCTATTTTTAACTGTAACCCTAAAAATAGCTCTAATTTCAACCCTACCCCTAACCCTGACCGTAATTCAAACCCTAACACTAACCTTAATACTAACCTTAACCCTAATTGTAACCTTAACCCTAACTCTACTAATATTAACGCTAATTATAGTTGTAACCCTAATCCTAACTCTAATTCTAACCCTAACCCTAATTCTAACATTAACACTAATTATAGTCATAAACCTAATTCTTACCCTAACCCTAAGTCTAAATTTACCCCTAACTACTACTCAAATTCTATCCCTAACCCTAATTGTAAATCTAATTCTTACCCTAATTCTAACTCTAACCCAAACCCTAACCCTAATTCTAACACTAACCTAACCTTATTTCTAACTCTAATTTTAGCCCTAACCCTAATTCTCAACATAACCCTAACCTTAATTCTAATTTGAAACCTAACCCTAAGCCTTATTATAACCCTAACCTTAATCCTAGCCCTAACTCTAACTGTAACCATAACCCTAACTCTAACCTTAGCCATAATTCTCACCTTAACCCTACCCATAAAAGTAATTCTAACTCTAACACTAATTCTAATTCTAACCCTCACCATAAACTTGATTCCAACCATTAATTTAATTCTAAAACTAATTCAAACCCTAACCCTAACCCTAACCTTAGTTCTAGCTATAACCCTATTTCTCACCCTAACCCTAACCCTTATTATAACCCTAACCCTACTTTTGACCCTAATTCTCACTCTAATTCTCACCTTATTTTTAACTGTAACCCTAAACATAGCTCTAATTTTAACCCTAACCCTAACTCTAACCGTAATTTAAACCCTAACCCTAACCTTAATACTAACCTTAACCCTAATTGTAACCTTAACCCTAACTCTAATTCTAGCATTAACCCTAATTATAGTTGTAACCCTAACCCTAACCATAATTCAAACCCTAACCCTAATTCTAACTCTAACCCTAACCCTAATTCTAACCTTAACCCTAATTATAATTCTCACCATAACCCTAACCCGTAACCTTAATTCTAACCCTAACCCTAATTCTCACCCTAACCCTAACCCTTATGATAACCCTAACCCTACTTTTGACCCTAATTCTAATTCTAATTCTCACCCTATTTTTAAATGTAACCCTAATTTTAATTGTAATTCTAACCCCTATCCTAACCCTAATTCTAACTACAATTCCAACCCTAACCATAATTTTGACCCTAACCCTAACTCTAATTCTAAAATTACCCCTAATTATACCATAACCTAAATCTAACCCTAAACCCAACCCCAACCCTAATTGTAACCCTAACCCTAACTCTACTTCTAACCCTAACCCTAAAGTTTATTCTAACCCTAAACATAGCTCTAATTTTAACTCAACACTAACCATAATTCTAAACCTAACCCTAACCTTGATTCTAACACTAACCCTAACCCTATTTCTAACTCTAATTTTATCCCTAACCCTAATTTTCATGCTTCAATAGATTTAAATAGATTTAATTTTTAAGTAACTAATTATTAACATTCAAAACGAGCGATGGACGAGAAACTGTGCGCTGAGCAGGAAAATGCAATTTTGAACTGCGATGGTCGATTGTCTGTACATTCACTGCTTAAGGAGCCCACGCCGGTTGGGGGTCGTAGTGTTGGCTCTGACTCTGGCTTGGTAGGTGTGGTCGCCCCTGGTTTACCTGCAGGAGGTATTGTTGCTACTGTAGTTGGCCAGGGGCATGCTCCCGTGAATGCTGATCTTGGGGTTTCGTCTCACACAAAACTTATTAACGACTCTAGTTTGGGTAGTTGCAATCATTCAGATGGGGTTGATGTTGTTGGCGGGCCTGCTGAGGGGCTTCGGGCTCCTGGGGGCCCTAAGAAATCTTTCTCTGTTGCTGTGACTAGTTCTGGTGCTCGGACCTGCTCACCCTAGCTCAGTTCTCAGCCTACTTGTGCCCAGGAGTCTCCTATTGTGGTGTGTGGATCGAAGGTCACTGAAAATGAAGAATTTTATCGCAATACTGGAGTTATATGTAGATTTAATGGATTCTGGCCCTCTCTACCCAATCTCCACAATTGGGTCATAGAGTCTTGGAAGCCACTTGTTGGAGGTAAGATTGAGTTGTTTCCCTATGCAAGAGGATTCTTTATTGTGACATTTGCTTCTTAGAAGCAGCGAGACTTGGTGCTCGATGGCAGGGTTTGGTTGTGGGGGGGAGCATTCCCTCTCCATCAAGCCCTGGACTCTCTCCTTCAATCCCCTAACTAAGCCTCTCAACATTAGACCCATTTGGGTCTGTCTCCCAAATCTCCCTCTCCAATTTTGGGAGGATTCTTGCTATGAGAGCATAGGTAATGCTATTGGTCATTTCCTTAAGGTTGATTCTACAACTTCTTTCATGGGACATTCCACGGTAGCTCGTATCCTTGTGGATCTTGACATATCTAAACCTCTTCATGGGGATGTGGTCTTGATGGTAAGGGAAAGGCCCTGGAAACAACTATTGGATTATGAGGGTATTCCTTTTCATTGCAGAAGGTGTTTTGCTACCGGTCATTTGGCCTTTGGTTGTCCTCTCTCGCGTCACAAGGGAGCTACAATTTGGTGGAAGGATGCTCTCCTGGATCACTTGACTATCAGTGCTTCACAGGAGGATTGTTCGTCTCAGGGGGATGATTCCTCTGAAGAGGCTATGCTCCTTGTTGGGGATGCTGTTGAGGGGGTGGTGAAGGCTGTTGTTGCAGATCCCTCGCACTCTCTGGACTCTTCTGATCACTTATCTACTCTTTTTTCAGCTCCTGCTTCTTCTACTCCAGATTCTTGTTCTTCGACTTTGCCTTCTTTGGGCTCAGTGTCCCTACATGTGGATTTGGCATCTATTGGGGTTCTTTGTGATCCCTCTCTGCTCGTGGCTTCAGGGGAGGCTCCCCCTCTCCTCATTCCGTTGTTCCTGTATCTGATCCCTCCTGGACAGTGGTTCAGCGTAGGAAGAAAGGTCCTTTGATATCTGGCAAGGGTGTTAGATATTCTAGGTCAGGATCTGGTGTTGTGTAGATCCTTGTTTTTTTTCTCCAGCTGGGCTGCTGTGCCTGTGATGTCATTTTTTTGTTCCTAGTCTTCTAACGTTGGGTTATGGTTCTTGCAGCTTGGTTGCAGTTGTTCTGTTTTGTCCTCTATTTTTTTGCCCTTGTGGCCTCATTTGTAAAGGGTTCAGCCCCTTGTTAGCTTCTTATCATACTCAAAAACATTCAAAAATTTAAAGGAAACATTATATAAAATCCAACAAAAATAGTCACTAACTTAGATAAAATAAATTTACACAAAAACAAATCCATTTTATGTATCTTGCCATTGTGGTATTCCATGAGACCACATTTCTTGAAAGCATTTTGTCAATGAACTCACGGGCATGTCTTTGTCCTAATTTTTGCATGCATGGTTGCCAGGGTAATAGCATCTTCAACACCCGATGAAACCCCCTCATTCCCTTTGCAAGGATGAAAGCCCATACCCTATGCCCAACCTCTTGTGCAACCATTCAATGAGAGCTAAAAAAAATAGAGATTTTAACATTGTAGATCTGCAAATATTTAAACAGTATATGTCTACAAACATTTAATCATAATGGATCCACAAATATATAATGAAAACCAAAAGAACAAAAAAAAATTGACAAACAGAGTGTAAGTCAAATCACAAATCAATTTGAAGCGACAAAAAGAGGGTAAGTAAAAATACCTAACACCCACTCTACACTGAATCTTTTGTGAACGTCTCTCCAGATCATTGGCCAAATTAAATCCTTTGCAAAATGTGAGAATGTGAGCCACGGATCATCTGGAAAGTGCATCCTTCCACGCAGAAGGTCCCTGTTCTCCACACATCCACCTTCTTAGTGTAATCTTTCCTTCAATTTTGATCAGAAATCCATTTGGTTTCTTAGATTTGGGGGAACGGGAATGAAATGCATGGGAATGGATGAGTAATTGAAATCCCTCTGCATTCATTCCAAATATTATATTAGCAAATTATGTAGCCCTCCCCTTCAACTCACCTCAAATCTTGTAACTGCTACGAGCAATGTAACTCCCAAAAAAATATTAATGTTTTGATTTAAATTAGTTTTTGAATTTTTTATTTTTGTTTACAGGAATCTGAATCTTTCAGCTCTTCCCTGCCACTGTAGAACGCCTCTCAATGTAATCATGATGGACATAGTAAGCTTTCCTTTATGAGAATGATAATGACTATCTTCATACTTCAAGTCAAATCATGTGCAATATAAATTCTATTAACTTTATTAAAACTAAAATAATAATTGAAATAAATTTTAAGATTAACTACCTAATATAATTTTGAAATATTTTAATTTTTTTACAATGTTATTTAATAATTGCTCCACCAATCAATGATTATAATTAAAAAATATAAGTGTATTGATCTATTAAAAAATAATTATAATTTCATATGATATTGTAGACTGTTGAATAGAGGTAGTACTAACCCAAAAAAAAAAAATTGATTTTGGGTTTAGATGACTTATTATTTGTTACTTACAAAAATTTTGAACAAAGTACAAATTCAATGGAACAACCAAAGTTTATTATAGAGGATGTGTATTATTTTCATGAACATGTCAAAGAAATATTAATTAAAATCTTCCACTCACGTTTCATTATGCTTAACAATTGAAGACGAACATTTGTGACTATTGCTTCAACTTATGGGCTTCGTGCACTTAAATTTTATATTCATTTGGTATATCAGTTATTGTAAATCTTTTGCTAGAAATGGGAAGATCTCAAATGACACAATATGTAAAGGGTCTTTTGTATATGACTTCTTGGCAAAGAACATAGTGTTCATTAAATATTATTTACAAATTGCTTTAAAAAATATAATTTTAAAAAAATGTATTAGACTAACTAGATATGTAAGAAATGAAAACACAATCGAGATAAAGAAAAGTGAATAAAGCTAACTATTGTAAAACAAATTCCTTCAGATGCATTTTAAAATTTATATGATTATCTTTTGTTTACATTTCTAATATATTAATTATTGCCACCACCACCAACTAATAAAGAAACCAAAATACCAACTTGATTTGTAAGTGATGTTCAAAATAGTTAAAAGCACATTACTTAATATTGTGGTGGTGTTCTTTTAAAACATAATGAATTCAATAATAACAAAATATTGAACTTTTGCTTTTGGGAGAAGATTCTAAGATCAATTACATACATCAAAATTATTACAAGCTATGAAGAACTATGCACATCGTTATATATGCATAATCATACCTAGAATTATCTATGCCTAGGAGGTGCTTTCAATAAAATTGGAAAATACAGTTATGGGAAGGCCAACATAACTACTAATAAATTAAACTACAATCTATATGTGCCTACAAATAACTACACTTCAATTTATGCACTTTTTTGCAAGAACAAGGGCATTGCACTAGGGAAGAATTTAGTGCAATTACATCCGCAAAATCAATTATATAGAAAAGATATAGGAAGAACTCATCCACATAGGAATTCTATTGATGGTAGGATTGTTTGGTTGCAATGAGATCTTCTCATTACAATCATCCAATCCTACCATCATTAGATGCTCATGTTTTGCAAGGTAAAAGTTGGTGATTTGCAATCAACCATGATGTCTTTGAAATGCTCTCAATAAAATCCCCATATTAACACCTTTGAAAAAGATATGAACTTTTATTGAGAGTGAAGGATAAAGTGTTGCTAAATTTTGTAAGCCTTTAGACATATTTAAAATTGTTTTTTGAATTATATTACAATTGAGCTCCCGAATAGAACCTTCGTCGTTTTATAAAAAATACATATGTACAAATAATTTATATATTGAATAAGACAAATTTATTTTGAATACTCTCTAAAATTTAAACTAGAAATAAATCAAATTAATTGTTTTAATAATAGAATTGGTCCAATTTGTTATGAATAGTCTTTGAAATATGAATAATCATATTTTTTAAATGTTGTATTGTTTGTAATAATTGTGTTTTTTGAAATATTAAAAGTCTAAATTATTTGGAATAATAGAATTGGTTCATTTTATTTTGAATAAATCTAATTTAATTGGGATGAATTAAATTAATTTCACAGATTTTATATATGTACAAATAGTTTAAATCTTATTTTTTAAAAATAAATAAGATTGATCTAATTTATTTTGAGTAAGTCCAATATTATTTATAATAAATTAATTTAATTTCATTATTTGTTTATTTGTACAACTAATTTAAATCTAGTTTATTTGAAATAATAGGAATGGTTCGATTTATTTCTATTAGATTCCAAGATCATCTGCAAGATTTCTTCTAAAATAGAGAAAAGTTAGATTGAGAGGAAAATACGCAATTAGTACTTGCATGTGCATTGTTTGTGTACAGAGGAATAATACAGATAAATACAACCACATTTGTCAAGAATAGACAAAGTGGGAGAAGAAATCTCATGACACTTGTCACAAAGCTCTCAGACGAAAAATAGGAAATATTATCCTAATTAATGACTCCCTAATAAACTTATACATGTAAATATGATTTTATACCAACACCCCCTATAAGTGTAACTTAGGGAGGTTACACACAAGCTAAAAGGAAAGATGAAGATGGTCCCAGCAACAAGGCTTGATCAGGTACCCATTTACAAACAAGAATCTCTCATAAATGAAAAACCCAGTGGAAAAAAACTTCTCTCCAAAAGAGAGAAAACAACAAATATGTACAACCCCCATCAAAGAGGATGTGGAGAGAAGGTCTAGCAAACCCCCAGAAGTGGGAAGGATGAAACCCCATCTAAGAAAATGCTCCCTCCCGATACATAAATGAGAAGAGAGACCATGCAACCTCTCTCAAGATGACTCATGCAACGCTTATAGATGTTTGACACTAGATGATGATGAAGATCCACAAATTCTGAACAACATTCCTCTCCTTGGGAAGAAATAGAACTGTAGATGTGTGCAAGATGTCTTCCCATTTTGGATAGGAATATGTAGGAAGAAGGATGAATGTCTAAACTTTACACATGATCCAAAGACACCAATGATTTCTCCAAATGTTGCTCAAAGGTCTCTAATCCACTACCAGATTGTGACTGAATAGAAGAATGAAGAACAATCTTCAAAGAAGATGATGGTGGTGATGCAACTCCACCTAAGATGGCATCAAACAAAAGATATATTTCCTCAATGTGGTCTTCCAAATATGAAAACTGGGACTCTACAAACAAGGATGAGATGTCAAGTAGAAATGTCCCAATGAGCTTTCTTTGAAAGACTAATATGAACCTACTATAAAGAATCACTAGAAGCCATTAAATAAACAACATTGGACTCAGATGTAGAAAAATGTGATGAAGATGTGATCTTGATAGGAGAAGAAGAAGTAAGAGAAGTCTATGTGTCATCTGAACAATCAAGACTTGCTACATATTCATGCTCCTCTAAAGTATCATCATCAAAGAGTATAGTATCTGCATTATCAAGGGGAATGAAGTAATCCATAACAGGATCATATCAGAATGGAGAGATATGAGAGTCTACATAGATCTCCTAAATTCTGGTCCAAAGAGCGTGTGGACACTCAATATGTGAGATAGAGCACATAGTGTCAAAATCAACACTAGAACCAATCGATCCTACAATATGATCGATATTCTTACCCCAAATTGATTTCTTCTAAGGTTTATCTAGTTCATGTATGAGCCCGTAAAGATTAGACAAAAGATTTAGCCACCTGAGATGTGTCAAGATGTCTTTTTGTGAAGATTCATAATTATTCTTTGCTAGATTAACCATAGAAGGATGAGTAGAAAAACCTATGATACCTCCTCAAATGATTAAATTAGAGAACCAATACAGATTAATGCTAATATTGTTGTAAGTATGTGCAATCGGTGTTGTCATTGATGTCAACAAGTCTGTGTTGTCATTGGTGTCAACTGTGTCTACTGGGATAGCAGAGATGAGGTTGGTGTAAGTGTATAAGTTGTTTGGTTGAGTTGTCTTGTTGATGATGATTTGGTTGCTTTGAAGAGGTGTTGAAGATGTTGATAATATGGTTCTATTGGTTGGCTTCCAAGTGCTTTTGATAAAATTTGATTAATAAAGGAAATAGTGTGTTAAAGTAGCATTTTGGTTTTCAAAGTAGTGTTCTAGTTTTGCTCCACATTTCTATGTTGAAGATTTGTCTTTGCGGTTTGGAAATGTTGTTTAGAGGTGTTAAGAGTTGTTATATTCCAAATTTAGTGTTATGGTTCGTTATGCAAAAGAAGTCATGTTCACCAATATGAAGACTGTGTTTCTGAGTGTTGCAGAGGTGTCTGAGAGAAATGTCTTTGCTCTGCATTTCTCCGCAAAGAAGTTTTAGGTCTTATGGTTCCAGAATTGTGCTTATAAGGTTTATATCTTTCTTCTATTGAAGTTGTTCGTGGTTTGGTGTTCTAAAAGTCAATTTCTAGAGATACAGTATACGACAAAGATAGTTAAGCATGTTGGATAAACAGGATAAGGTTGTGTGGTAGGTGAAATTTTCTCTGAAGAAATTTGTTGGATTTTAGGATGTTCGTGGAACACTAGAGATTGTTTTGAAGCCTTACATGTGGTCCGCAAGACTTCGTTGGGTTTGAGGAAGCATGCACTTAAAAGTTCAATGTGTTAACACAGGTTTGGCCAACCTTGGGTGTTTACACTAATTGCGGAGGTGCTTCGGTGATTGTGAAAGCATGCGGTGGCATGCTTGGATGAATTTATGTGCAAGCTAAGATGTGTTATGGTCCGCCTTCGTTCCTTTCCACCGCAAGAATGTTTCGGTCCAGACCTAATTTGAATTTTCTGAGTTAAGGTGATTTTCTGACCTTGGAGAATGTTCTCAAGGTTCATGACAGTATAAATGAGTGTCAAGGGATCGTGATTTTGTGTGTGCATGATGGATGTGATATGAGTAATAGAGTGGTTGAATGTGTGGTGCAATACAAGCCTTCATGTGTTAGATTACTGGATACAGTGAGCATAAGGTGTCTACTATTCTTCAGTGATACTGCAAAGGTGATGTTGGTATTGTGGTGAATATTGGTTATGTATTTTTAGCTTCATTGAAACTGTACTCCATGCATAAGTAAGATGCAATTATAACAGTTCAAATCTTGGCAGTGAGTCACTTCTTCTATCTCTTTCTTTCTAGGCAGTGAGCCTTTCTTCTGGGTAGTGAGCCTTTTGTAATTCAGTGTTGATACTACTTTATATTGTGAGCTAATCCTTACCGTGGATTTTCCCTTCTTGGGTTTTCCATCTAAATCTGGTGTTCTCTTATGTTTGATGTTGCTTTGATTCAATTTTTGTTATTTTCTTTTCATGCTTAATCATCATAACAGTCTAAGGGTTAACTGAATCTATGCGGATCTAAATGTGTGTGAGGGTTTTGAAATTTTAAGATACAACTGATTCACCGCCCCTCTCAATTGTCTTGTGCATTCAACAATTGGTATCAGAGCAAGGTTCCTTGGAAGAGAGCTTAATCGCTTAAGGTAGATCTGGGATGGCACACAAGAAGGATGTTCCATAGTTCGATGGAACAGATTATGCATTTTGGAAAATAAGGATGGAAGGTTATCTAATTTCTCTTGGCTATGAGATCTTGAAGGTTGTTGAGATTGAATACACTATTCCGGATAATGGTCCAAGTACTACAAATGAGATTAAGGCCTTTGAAACCAATGGTAAAACAAGGTATGCTCTTTTAAGTGGTCTTACTAATTCTGAGTTAGTGAAAGTCATGGATCTGAAAAATGCTAATGAAATCTAGAAAAAGTTAGAAATTATTTATGGAAGAGACGATAAGGTCAAGCAAGCTAAAATGCAGAATTTGAAGCTAATGTTTGAGACCATGCAAATGTCTGAGGATGAAAACATTACAAGCTACTTACAGAGGATGGATGAAGTTGTCAATGGTATCAAAGGTCTTGGTGGAAAGGTGAATGAAAAACAAGTGGTATTGAAGGTACTTAGAACTCTTCCTAAAGCTTACAGTCATAAGGTTTGTGCTATTGAAGAATTACAAAATCTGAATCAGTTTACCAAAGATCAGTTTCTTGGCACCTTAACTACTTTTGAAATAAGAGAATTTGGTACAATTAGTGCAAAGGCTGAGATTGCC
This sequence comes from Cunninghamia lanceolata, assembly GCA_027924645.1. Lineage (NCBI taxonomy): Eukaryota > Viridiplantae > Streptophyta > Pinopsida > Cupressales > Cupressaceae > Cunninghamia > Cunninghamia lanceolata. Next base: position 13,825,633 of record BSBN01001152.1, on the reverse strand, counting down.
TTCAAGGCTAGCAAATCTAAGAAGATTGTGGAATAAGATCAAGAGGATTCGGATGATTTGGAAGCTAATTTTGCAAGAAGAATGAAATTGGGTACTGGTAAGTACAGTGGTAAGTTGCCTTTCAAATGTTTCATTTGTGGCAAGGCAGGTCATTATGCTTCAATATGTCTGGAAATAATTTTGAGAAGCAAGAATAGGGAGAACAAAAGTAGAGTGCCTAAGAAAAGCTACTATGTTAGAGAGGATGCAAGTATATATGATTATGAGAATGATGAGGATAATGAATGTTTGTTCATAGCTTTAAGAGATGATATTATTTCTACGAACTCTGGGAAATGTGTGAAGGAAAAGGCTCTAGAGGTAGGGCTTAATGTTGAAAGGACTTTGATATCTATTTTTCATACTACACAGGAAAATAATTGTCGGGTCATTGATAGTGGATCCTCAAATCATATGACCGGTGATAACAATAAGTTTGTTAAACTTGAAAAATATGATGGAGGACTAGTTAGATTTGGTGATGATACATCTACTAAGATATGTGGAAGAGGTTCAATTAGTTTTGATGGCAAGCATAATACTGATGATGTTCTTTATTTCAAGGGCTTGAAACATAATCTCTTGAGTGTTGGACAAATGTGTAGCAAAGGATACAATCTTGTGTTTCAAGATGGTGGTTGTGAGATCAGAAAGGACTCTGGAACTGTGATAACTACTGGGAAGAGGACAGATGAAAATTTTTATCAGATCAAAGGTGGTGATGGTTATTGCTTCATGACTCAGATCATTGGTGAAAAGAACAAAGGTGTGCTAACAAGAAGGAAAGTTGTTGAAGAACAAGTAAATCTATGTTTACTCTCTAAAGTTGAACCTAAAACAGTAACTGAAGCATGCAAGGATGAGTGTTGGATTAGGACTATGGAAGAAGAACTAATGCAGATTGAAAAGAATCAGACTTGGGAACTTGTCCCAAGACTAGAAAACAAAAATGTGATTGGAACTAGGTGGGTATTCCAGAACAAACTAAATGAGAATGGAGAAGTGGTGAGAAACAAGGCAAGACTCATGTGGAAAGGTTACTCACAAGTAGAAGAAATAGACTATGAGGAAGCTTATGCTCCGGTGGCACGAATGGGGGCCATTAGGATGTTTTTGGCTTTTGCAACACATAAGGATTTCAAAGCATATCAAATGGATGTGAAGTCAGCTTTCTTGAATGGTGAATTGGAAGAAGTCTACATAGAACAACCAGATGGATTTCGGTTGTCAAATAAATTGGATATGGTTTGCAGATTAAAGAAGGCACTGTATGGATTGAAGCAAGCCCCCCAGAGCTTGGTATGCAAGGTTAGACAAGTATTTATTATAGCAAGGTTTCAGTAAAGATTCTGCAAATAGTAATATGTACATCAAAGTAGGTGAAGATCAAATTTTGATTGTTGAAGTATATGTGGATGATATAATCTTTGGAGGAAATGAAGGTATGTGTAAGAGCTTTGAAGATGAGATGCAAAAAGAATTTGAGATGTCAATGTGTGGAGAAATAAACTTCTTCCTTGGGCTACAGATCAATCAAATAGATAAAGATATTTTCATTTCACAATCAAAGTATATCAAGGAGTTGTTAAAGAAGTTTGGAATGGAAGACTCTAAACTAGTATGTACCCCTACATGACAACTAGTTGCAAGCTGAGCAAGAATGATGAATCTCCTAAGGCTGATCAGAGCAGGTATAGGTCAATGGTTGGAGGATTGTTATACTTAACTGCTACTAGACTGGATATTATGGATGTAGTTTGTCTTGTGGCTGGATTTCAAGAAGATCCCAGAGAGTCACATGTTGCAGCAATGAAGAGGATTTTGAGATATTTAAAGGTCACTCCGGATCATGGCTTGTGGTATCCAAAGGATAATGACTTTGCTCTAAGTGCTTATACAAATGTAGATTGGGTTGGATGTGTAGATGACAGGAAAAGTACAAGTGGTGGTGCATTCTTTCTTGGAGGTGGAGTGGTGTCGTGCTGTCTATTACAGAGGCAGAATACATTGTAGCAGCATCTTGTTGCACACACGTGTTGTGGATGAACCAAACTTTGAAGGATATTAGTGTTGTATATGATGAGCCAATTCCTATCTTCTGTGATAATACCAGTGCTATTAACATTTCAAAGAATCTGGCGATGCACTCAAGGACAAAACATATCTCAATCCGGTATCACTTTCTGAGAGAGAAGGTTGCAGAGAATGAAGTGAAGCTTGAGTATGTGCCTACAAAGGATTAGGTTGCTGACATATTCACCAAGGCTCTTTCTAAGGATACATTTGAGTATCTCTAGGAGAAGTTAGGGGTTATTGCCCCTCCTTTGAACTAGATGTAGAAGGAGATGCATAAGTCTAGTGGCTTTCAAGATTCATTCTTTAATCTGGATTGATGTTGAAGACTACCTCTCAAGGGGAGTAGGTAGTGGTTGTGATGGTTATTGCAGTCAGGGGGAGTAAGTTCTAATGTTGGTTGCTTCTAAGGGGGAGAATGCAGAGTAGTAATAAGCAAGTACACATTTGAGTAGTTGTCTAAAAGGTAAGATTAAAAGAGAGATGTGCAGCCCTTTGCCATTGATGTCAAAGGGGGAGAGAGAGCAATGTGAAAAAGAAAAGAGTCAGTGGTCAAAGAGAGAGTAAGATGTAGGGGGGACTGAGAAAGAAAAGAAGTTTGGTGTAGATTTGTGTCTTGATGGTTTTTCACATTATGTGTTGCCATCAATGACAAAGGGGAAGATTATTGCAAGTATGTGCAATCGGTGTTGTCATTGATGTCAACAAGTCTGTGTTGGCATTGGTGTCAACTGTGTCTACTGGGTGAGCAAAGATGAGGTTATTGTAAGTGTATGAGCTGTTTGGTTGAGTTGCCTTGTTGATGATGATTTGGTTGCTTTGAAGAGGTGTTGAAGATATTGAGAATATGGTTTTGTTGGTTGGCTTCCAAGTGCTTTTGAGAAAATTTTATTAATAAAGGAAATAGTGTGTTGAAGTAGCATTTTGGTTTACAGAGTAGTGTCATGGTTTTGCTCTGCATTTCCTCTATGTTGAAGATCTGTCTTTATGGTTTGGATATGTTGTTTAGAGGTGTTAAGAGTTGTTATATTCCAAATTTGGTGCTCCGATTCATTGTGCAAAAGAAGTTGTGTTCACCAGTATGAAGACTATGTTTCTGAGTGTTGCAGAGGTGTCTGGGAGAAATGCCTTTGCTTCGCATTTCTCTGCAAAGAATTTTTAGGTCTTGCAGTTCTAGAATTGTGCTTATAAGTTTTATATCTTTCATCTATTGAAGTTGTTCATGGTTTGGTGCTCCGAAAGTCGATTTCTAGAGATACAGTGTATGATAGAGATAGTTAAGCATGCTGGATAAACAGGATAAGGTTGTACGGAAAGTGAAAGTTGTTGCGGAGGAATTTATTGGATTTCAGGATGTTCATGGAGCACTCTAGATTGTGTTGAATCCTTACATGTGGTCTGCAAGACATCATTGGGTTTGAGGAAGCGTGCACTTAAAAGTTCATTGTGTTAACACAGGTTTGGCCAAACTTTGGTGTTTACACTAATTGTGGAAGTGCTTCGATGATTGTGAAAGTGTGTGGTAGCATTCTTGGATGAATTTAGGTCCGAGCTAAGATGTGTTATGGTCCACCTTCATTCCTTTCCACCACGGGAATGTTTAGGTCCAAACCTAATTTGAATTTTTTGAGTTAAGGTGATTTACCAACCTTAGAGAATGTTCTCAAGGTTGATGACAGTATAAATGAGTGTCAAGGGATCATGATTTTGTGCATGCACGGTGGATGTGATCTGAGTAATAGAGTGGTTGAGTGTGTGGTGCAGTACAAGCCTTCATGTGTTAGATTACTAGATGCAGTGAGCAGAAGGTGTCTACTATTCTTCAGTGATGCTACGAAGGTGATGTTGGTATTGTGGTCAATATTGGTTCTATATTTTGAGCTTCATTAGAACTGTACTTCATGCATATGTAAGATGCAATTATAACAGTTCAAATCTTGGCAGTGAGCCACTTCTTATATCTCTTTCTTTCTGGGTAGTGAGCCTTTTGTAATTCAGTGTTGATACTACTTTATATTGTGAGCTAATCCTCACTGTGGTTTTTCCCTTCTTGGGTTTTCCACGTAAATCTGGTGTTCTCTTTTGTTTGATGTTGGTTTGATTCAGTTTCTGTTATTTTCTTTTCATGCTTAATCATCATAACAGTCTAAGGGTTAATTGAATCTATGTGGATCTAGATGTGTGTGAGGGTTTTGAAATTTTAAGCTACAACTGATTCACCCCCCTCTCAGTGGTCTTGTGCATTCAACAAATACATGAAGCCCATCAAAGAAAATAGAACCTCTCTAGGTGCCAAATTGTCCATGATATCAAATAAAATGCATAAAACTAACAAACTGAATAAAAGATACTTGGGGTTGAATTTAGAAAAAATACATGGGTGTATGTGTAGAACTCATTGATACCTTTCCAATGCTTATTCGTTTGCAAAAAATAGAGATTTTGGACAAAAGAAATGAGTTCGGAAGCTGAAAAAGATGCCTAGACTTCATACATCACTAAAAATCACTAGCAACAAAAATAGGAGAAAATACCCATACCACTGGAAAGAGCACATAACTAGTTTTTCATCATCTATTTGTTTGTGAAAAAATGATATTGTATGACAAAGTTATGATCTCCAGAAAAAAAAAAAAAAAAAAAACCCCTATTACACCATACAAATGGGGGCAGGTGGCCCTCTAGTGGCAAGTGGGTGGTTGACGGGCAATTGGCGGTGGGAGTGGCGATGCTGGGTGGAGCAAAGGTGGTGAGAATTGGCAGAGGGTTGTTAGGCCAGTGGCGACCTACTTGTCCGCTAAAGGCTTTGAAATAGGGGCCCTAATGGTGTCCACAGGCCTCTGTTGGGGCCAAAATAGGACTCGACTAGGTCAAATTCAGCCCAAAAGGCTAGCCAACTCAGCCAACTCGACCTAGACAAGGCCTTCCAAATACTTTCCGTCGAAACTTGAAACTAGCGTATAATTTTAAAAACTTCTATGTAAACTATGAAACCACTGATAAAACTATCGTGCAATACAAATGACCACCGAATAAGCAACCAAACTGTCGAACAAATACGAGAGAGAGTACGAGGTACTATGCAAAGGGCACAATATGGACTGTACAGAATTTCGTACAGTTGTACAAATTTTTAGCATAGCTCAAAAACACACCCTAAAAAAGCCCTAAATTTTTCCTAAATCTAATTTCAACGTTTGGAAAGACATTCCTAGGATTTTGGCACCTTCAGAACACAACGGTGAGGCCCGTTTTGCACCAGGACGCACCGTTTAAACCCTCATGGTCGAAACCCACATAAATCTGAAAAAAAAAAAAATTGCAAATCTAGTGCTCTGATACCATGTTAGATTCCAAGATTATCTACAAAATTTCTTCTACAAGAGAAAAAAGTCAGATTGAGAGGAAAATATGCAATCAGTACTTACATGTGCATTGCTTATTTGCAGAAGAACAATACAAATAAATATAGCCACATTTGTCAAGAATAGACAAAGTAGGAAAAGAAAGCTCATGACACTTGTCTCAAAGCTCTCAAATTAAAATAGGAAATATTATCCTAATTAATGACTCCCTAATAAACTTATGCAACATGTAAATATGATCAACAATTTTGAATAAATAAATAATTATTTGGAATGAATTAATTTAATTTCATATATATTTTATATCTATATGTGTAATTACGCCAAGAGGCATTCTACAGTTGCAGCAGGGTGGAGATAAGAACATTCATTTTTGCGTATAAATAAATAATCAAGAAAAAAAATGAAAATAGAAATGCCCTATTGACAAATCAAAGGTTGCTAAAATTAATAAGCCTTTATTTCAAATAGGAACCCAAAAAATAAAAAATGAAAATAGAAACGCCATGTAGACACATCGATAAGAGGAAGCAAAGGCAGTGAAGGAGTAAGCAATGGTAAACCCAAAGTTCTGACTTTGGTGTATGTTTCGACTTATATACGGTGAAAGTTTCATGTTGCCTTCTCAATCATGTGAGCTCTATCTAAGCGCTCAACAAATTCTTTTATAGCTTCCAATGTGTTGTATTATTTTCAATGTGTTAGTGTGTATCTTATGCCATCCATAGCTCTAAAGCCTTAGGGCAAGTCCCCATGCGGTTGCTTAGCTTATTTTGGCTAGTAGCCATTGCTCAATTTTTAGGAGTTATTTGTGGCGTTGTTGGCCCATGAATATATAATTTTTCTACTTATTTTAAGCAGTTATGTTAAATTGTAATTTTTCCCTATATTAGAAAAACAAAGCAAAAAACTTATTAATAAAAAATTATTTATTAATATAGAAAATTAAGGGATAAGATTTAGAAGAAAAAAAAATTGCAGCCACATCGCATATTTTTTATTATGCAGATGCATAATTTCAACCTCTTTTTTCCAAAGCTTATTTTCAATCCCTAAAGTGTAGCAGCTCCACTATAGATGGAAAGATTATAAATTATCCTTTATGCATAATTTAGAATTTCCATGGGACCAGCGGTAAATCGGTTTACTAAATTATCTCACTAGTGTTGTTAAAAATTTTTAGGAGCATTTTAAAACAAGGGATGCCATGAATTTTGTAGTTGCAAGTAGGCTTAAAACTTTAAGCTTCGAAATTTATGGAAGTTAGTGGTCTCATGAGGTTTTTAGTTTAATGCTAATTAATTTAGCAGAGATTTTAGTACCTACAAATAAAAACATTAAAAATCATCAAATAAAAATTGTCCCTCCAAAATATTTTTTTTCTAAATTAAATGGAAGGAATCTACAAACTGGTAAGGTAGAAAAATCGCTAAGCCACACGCTCAAAATCAACCACCTAAAAAATAGTTGCTTATGCCGTAGCAATTTTTTTGGTGACCTATTGCTCCACAAAAATAGATCCTCTAGCAGCTCCATGGGACCCCTTTCTTAGCTTATTTGGCTAGCAGCCACTGCTTAATTTTTTTAGGAGATATTTGTGGAGCTAGTGACCCCATGAATATTTTATTTTTCTGTTATCTTAATTTATAGTTTTTACTTTTACTATATTAAAAAGCAAAAAACAAATTATCTTAATTATCTCAATTTATAAAAAAATAAAAAAGAAGGAAATGTATGCCATATTTTTCATTATGCCGTGGTGGCTGCTTATTTCCAATTTTTTTTTTTGACAGGGCAGCCATGAAATTTAGAGGTGCAATGCTGATATCAATTTTAATCTTTCCGACCGTGAGGAAGAACTTAAACAGATGGGTATACGTGATCCAATATCTGAGTTTGTATTTTGTTTGCTTGAGAATTTCTTTGTGATTTGATCTCCTTCTCTGTTTTCTATTTTCAGATGAGTAATCTGACCAAAGAAGAAGTTATGCAAATTCTTCGTCGACAAAGCAATGGCTTCTCTCGAGGAGGTTCTGGGTATAAATGTGTCACTCTCGACAAGCCCGGCCGATGGGAAGGTAGGATAGAACAGTTCGTTGATAAAAAGTAATCTAAATTGCCTCCTTTCTAGGCATTTTTATTAATCAAATTTCAAAGGACTACGTATCTTATTCTTCACAAATTTTGTGTATACTTGGAGTTTTGATATATCTAAGTGCAACAGCTTTAAAAAGTAAAATGAATTTCAGTTTACACTTGATTAATTCTCTATACGTTTAGAATTGATTCATTTCTTCTCATAAGGTCTCGAAATCCAAGAGACAGTGCGACTGCGAAGTCTTATAAATTTTTCTTACAACTGATTTCATTTTGGATTTTAATATTGATTTTTTTTTGGTTGTTTAATGGACTTTCTATTTCAGTTTTTTTTTTTTTAATATTTTCGTGAACGTTTCTATTTCAGTATTTAGAACTATAAATTATTTTTATTTTTAGAAATTTCTTATATTGCCTTTTTAAATGTTGCAGTTGGACGTTTTATTTCAGTTTTTAGAAAAAACATTTTACTATAAACGATTCTTTTTTTCATTAATAATTGTTATCACTATTATTAAAATATTGTTTATTTCTCATTTTATGCTCACTAAATCCAACCATACAATTTTAATAATTTTACTTTATTTCACATATTATCTTTCTGAGACACTTTCATAAGGATATCTCTTGTTAGATATATTTTTTAAAATATAAATATGTTAGTTCAAGTCCAACATTATTTGTATTTGGTTAATTTAAATTTACAGAGTTTTTATATCTCCACAAATAATTTAAGTCCAATTTATTTGAAATAATAAGATTGGTCCAATTTATTTTTAAAAGTCCAACTTTATTTGAAATAAGTTAATTTAATTTCACATAATAAGTAATTTAAATCCAATTTATTTGTTTATTTGAAATAAGTTCAGTTCATTTGAAATTAAGTCCAATTTATTCCAAATAACTTTTATAACTCTACACTATTTATAAGTCCAGATTATTTTGAAAAAAAAAATTCTATTATTTTTTTCTATTGCTAGGGCTAAATACTATAGTGCAAAGGAAGCAACTTGTCAACATGTGGCTTCAAACTCTTCTTTGACAGCTTGGATTTTCTCAAACAGTGGTTACCATCACTCATATAGACAATCTGGGTGCAATACAATTGATTTGCAATCCAGTTCCTTATCAACGAATGAAACACATTAAAAGCCATATGTGCCATGTCAAGAAATTGTCTCATGATGGTCAAGTGAATTTTCAATGTGTTTTCTCAGCTAAGCAACTAGCAGATATCTTCATTCATTGGCTTTATACTCACATTAGACTTCAAGGGCCTCCAACGCGGGGAGATGATTCAAAGTAAGGTGACAACAAGAGGGTATTGGTGTACATAATGTTGACTTTGGTCCTAAGGGAAACCTATCTTTAAGTTCTTATTTGGATTCAAAAACATCGTGCATTGTGGAATCTATCATATATTCTAATGACTTGGTTGCTTAGATCATTGTTTGTATCGCATTCCATTTATTAGACTTGAATTAATTAATTTAACTTAAGGGCACCACTATGACATCTTGTCTCTTATTCTTGTGTGCCCTTGCTTGGAGTTATTTCTTTTTGTCCTCAATTTATGTTGTATTCTCTCCTACAATAATCTGCATAATTTCCACAGTAATTTTGAAACCCCAGTTTATAAATGCAGTCATGTTAATTGGTCTAAGGATTCTGGCTATTCCTTGTTTACTTGACACTATTTTGGCATGATGCTTATCCTATATACATGATTCAATGTGAGATATTAATTGCACTATCAATAGTGTTGAGTCGATCGAACATTATGTATAGTCGATGTATACTGTTTTTCTATAGTTTTTTAATGTTGAATCTGAAAAGGTACATCAGTTGCTAAATGCAGGTAAGCATCTAGAACAATGAATGTTTCAATAAAAGACAGGACTATCAAGTGGTATCCATGTCTCACAATAACATCAGAAATAGGGCTCCAAATTCTAAACTACCTATCAAATACAAGTTCTAAGAATATTTCATAAATATTATGTACAAACATAGATCAAATTGAACAGTAATTCACCTTAAGATATACCCAACAATAAAATGTTTATATTGTTACAATGCAAATGGCTTCCCAAACCCATCAATGGAGTGAGACGGGTACGAGCTATAAAATTTCAATACACGTAAACTGATTTCAAAACCTTATGTATAGTCGATGTATACTGTTTTTCTATAGTTTTTTAATGTTGAATCTGGAAAGGTACATCAGTTGCTAAATGCAGGTAAGCATCTAGAACAATGAATGTTTCAATAAAAGACAGGACTATCAAGTGGTATCCATGTCTCACAATAACATCAGAAATAGGGCTCCAAATTCTAAACTACCTATCAAATACAAGTTCTAAGAATATTTCATAAATATGATGTACAAACATAGATCAAATTGAACAGTAATTCACCTTAAGATATACCCAACAATAAAAAGTTTATATTGTTACAATGCAAATGGCTTCCCAAACCCATCAATGGAGTGAGACGGGTACGAGCTATAAAATTTCAATACACGTAAACTGATTTCAAAACCTTACGTTGGTTAAATATAAGTATGGAGTTGACAATTTATGGCTGTACACAGAAACGAGAAAGATGAAACTCGGAAAAAAAAGATTAGTGTCTAATCTCAAATTTCCCTTGTATTTATACTTGATTCTTGAAAAGCTGGCCAATAATTTATTCAGGTATCCAGGAGCTGAAGTATTATATTCAGATAACCAGGATCTAAGGTACTATGACAATGTAATGGATAAATAATCATTTGTGTGAGGAGGGTATGGAGTAAGAATTTCTGTTTTTCCATCTCTCGATCTCCAAGGCCTGCTAGAAATAACTCAAGTAAAACATCAAACTTGGGTTATATAGGAAAAAAAAATTAAATAGTTAGGTTTTCTTGGACAAAGGCTGGTGTCCCAAGTGTCCCAAGGATGTTTCCTCCAATGTCAGGAAAGGTCTCACTTCCAGGCAATGGCTTCACTTTACCACTTGGTTCTACCATCACTGGGTATTTCATGAGATGACCCTTCATTTCAGTCACCTGCTCGGAACTGAATTGCTTCCAGTAGTTTTCAGAGATATCCCTGACTCTCCTGACACATTCTAAGCTTTCTGGATAAAGAAACCAATCCTCAATCATTCCAAGGTGTTCTGCCCAAAGAGACATTCTATAGCCATGTACCTGCAACAGTAAAATGTGAAGAGTGATAAGGAACATTTCTGTTACACAATAACTGGAAAAAACATCTGTTGTTAAAATAAGACCAAACATCTGTGCCATTCATGAGGAAGGCTGTTTTATGTGATTCACTGTGGCACAGGGACAATGTTATAAAAGTCATAGTACCAAAGGAAGGACTTCAGAAATGAAACCCGAAAAAGTAAAGATTAGTGTCTAGTCTCGGAAAAAAAGATCAGTGTCTAATCTCAAATTTGCCTTGTATTTATGAAAGCACAGAGAGGGAAAAAGCTGGAAGCAAAACTGCCTCCATGAAAGAGAAGTTAACTGATTTGAATTTTCTACGATTGACAAGACCAAATGCCTAGGGAAGTGGACTTGTTCTCTACTTCCCAAAAACATCAAAATGTATTGCAGTTCTAGTTTATGACAAGGAACACTAAAGACACTTTAGAGCATGTCAGTAGATATATGATAATAAATGGCAATGCAGCAAATCAAATGACAAAAATAATAAACTCTATTAAAATCGATTACCTGGCCACGTGGATAACCTTGCTTTTTAGCCCATGTATATAGAGGTTGATATGCACCCATAGCAATCTCCGTATCTCTTGAACCATCCATGGAGCGTTGATTAATGTTTGCTGACCCCAGAATGACGTACTCATCATCTACGATCATACCCTTTGAATGGACATAAATCATGAAGCGGCGGTTCTTCTGAGCCCTAGCCTGTAACATAATTCATGTCATTAAATGATTCATGAATGAAAATGCGACATCTAGTTAGAAAAGTAACTTTAAATTTGTGCCAACTCAAAAAAATACTAAAACTAAATTTGAATATAATTTATGCAAACGGGAAAAGAAATGTCATTCTAATACCAGCAGAATCACTATATCACCAGTTAAGACTTTAGTTAAAAAGGTACAAAGTTACTCACCACAAACATATCAACATTAATTCAGCAGTTGCACAACAGAAGGTGACAACATTTAAGTGTAAAATGTATAGAAGGATTAACAACAACATTAAAACAACTTACATGAGGTGTGTTTTCTTGAGGTGTACTTTTAAATGATCCTTCATTGTAGTCCTTCGCTTCGCGATTCCCAAGGCAAAAGAAGTTCAAATAATCTTGTGGATGATGAGTATTTTCAAGACCAACTTCTTTCAAAGCCTTGGCAATTGTCTCATACATCATCTGCATTGTCTGTCCCTGCAATGCCGAAAAATGTCGTGAAGAGATATATCATTAAAACCTTTTAAAAATTATAGGATCCCAGTAAGGATGAGGAATCATTCGAAGCATCTTTTATAGCCTCAAATTATACTTTTCTTCATTTACATACTTTGGTCATTCAAACGGATCAATAATATGAGACAGACACATCTACCAGAATAATCTATGCTAATTTGTTAAGCAGGCAATCTTAGTGTTTGAAATCCATACCAAATACATAACGAAACAACAGATGTACTGAAAATAGTGTACGTCTCAAAATGACTGACACATATCTGGAAATCCATATAAGGATTCATGTATACTCCTTTAGAAGAGAAAATAAATACAAGCTTTCGACTTGATTGTCACAAAACTGGCTGTTGTTAAACAAGTTGACAGACATTTACTACTATAAGGGAAACCGATATTGAAATTGCTTTACAAGTACAGGCAGGCCTTTATTTAAAAAGGTAGATAACATTCAAACATTGTTAGCTCTAGAACGGATCCACTTCATGGGACCTCATTCTGCCTAGATTGTTTAAACAATCTTTCCGTGGTACTAAATTCCATCATACTCATGAAATGCGTCACAAACAAGTATATAGTATATACAACACCTTTCATTCACATTTTCATATATGCTCCTCCTTAGTTGATACTTCTATATAAAATGAAGCCCACAGAATTTACACTTCAGCTCCCTTATCTAGAGCCCACAACGTTCAAACTTAAAAGACAGAAAATGGGAGCTAGAAGAAGAGACTAATGTGATTTTTTTATAACTTATTAACCAAACACTTGTGATTTTTTTATAACTTATTAACCGAACACTTGTGATTTTTTTTGGACTTATTAACCAAACACTTGAGCCTTCTGATGTAATGTCCCTTTTCTGGTCCATTCCAACATTTTGGGAAACTCCAACTTTATTGGAGACTGCCAGTTTTATCAGAAAGGTATTCTGACAGTGGCAGAGAGTTCCTCAAGCCAAGATGAGTACAATGGATCTGACATTCTGGGAGCACTCCACACTTCTTGGAAAAGTTTGTCATCTCGGGAGAGCACCAACCTTCATAATATTCTTTGCACTTAAGATATTGGTGGTGTGGTCAGAATCCATATTTGTAGGGGAAATAATTAAATTATTAAATGGTTAAATATTTAAGTTGTCCAAAAGTGGAAAATTAAAAGACAACTTATATTTAATTATTTAAAAAGATAATTCAGTTTGGAGAGAAAAGGTGAATATTTAAATAAAAGAAATGTTAATTATCTTTTGAGGTTGGATGGAAAGTGATAAAAATGAATTATTAGGAAAAGGAAAAGGAAAATCATTCTATTCATTATCAAATTTTGAAACCTTCAACTTTTTCCCTCACAACGATTCTTGGCTTATCTACAAATCACACGACGAAAACATTCTGGTTCTCAATATTATGCTGAATAAATATTATTTTAATATATTTAATTGAAGATTTCAATTGATTGAAATTGTTTCTGGTTGAAAGAGGATGTTTATTTTATTAATAAAGGCTTGGCAAGAGAAGCCATACCACATAAGGGAGATGCAGAGCCGTACCTTTTTATTATCAGCTAGCCGTACCATTAAGAAGTGAAGCGCATGTCTAATTCATAATACCAAAGAGGAGCCGTTGATAAGTGAATAAGGTGAGATTTAAACTTTGGCTTCAAATTATTCATTATTTCTTTTTTGGAAGCATTCCAAGTTTGACCCAGCCGCTTCCTTTTGAGGAAGTCGAACAATGAATTAGAGGTGGAAGTTTAGAAGGAATAAAACTCGTTAAGGCTTCAAATTAAAGGAAGATGCGATTTCATGTCTTGGAGGCTTAAAAGCCTATCTTCCTTTTAGCCGCAGCGTTGTATGTAGGGGCCATTTCTTGGGGGTATTAATAATATTGAGGTGACCGTACAGCATGTTTATAACTGGCAAAATCGGATTTTTATGGGACTTGTTCAGAGTTCCAATCAGCCAACCTGCTACGAAGGATTATTTATTAAATCAGAAATAATGAGGTTGATATCAGATTTTGAGGGCTTTGTGGGCCCAAACAATTAGCAGCTGAATTTCTTTTCATTTCATTCAAAAAGAAGACCAAATCTGCACGTGGAACCCACTAGGGAGATTGTTTGAAGCTTGAAAAAGGAATTGGGTCTGCTGCAGCCAATAAAGGAGGTTTTGAAGATTTTCTTGTGTTTTTTACCTCAGCTCCACTTTCCTTTGGAGGACTTCATTTGTGGTATACAGCCACTCCAAAAAAAAGTAAATCAGTTCATTGTGATTATTCTAAATTTTATTGAAAACTTTTTCAGCTGTAGTTTTAATATGGGAAATAAACTATTAAATAAAGAGGTTCCTGTGTGCCTACTTTAATAATTTTCAGTATTTTCTTAATCTGATTTTTATAGAATAAATATTGCATGACTATTAGAATTGCATGCTCTTAAAAATTCAAAAAAAAAAATCAGAATATTAGAAAATCAGATTTCCAGGAATAAGAAAACAAATATTTCAATGGATTTTAGCGAATTATAAGAAGGGATATTTCATCTAAATTATTTTCATAGTTTGCCTTTGATGTTATGCATCTCAACTTTGGACATTCTTAAAAAAATTCCAAGGATGTTCTGAGATCATAGGTGATTAAGTTAGACTTCTTTAAGTTTACCTGCCAGTAAAGAATCCGCTGCATTGCCATACTTGTTGGATTACCTTCTGGCCACATTGGCACCAGAATATAAACTGCAAATCTCTGGTCTGCTCTAATTTTTTCTACTATCTTCAGAGAAAGTTCCATTGGAATCATATTGTTGGCACCTTGCATATAAAAATATCTGTCAATCTTTTTATATTACATAATCAACAAAACTAACATAAACTACAAAAGAATATGGTCTGCTCTAAAGGAATCATTTTGATCATAGTAGCATTACACTCAAAAGAGTCATGTAAAAACATCTGTCAATCTTTTTATATTACATAATCAACAAAACTAACATAAACTACAAAAGAATATGGTCTGCTCTAAAGGAATCATTTTGATCATAGTAGCATTACACTCAAAAGAGTCATGTAAAAATATCTGTCAATCTTTTTATATTACATAATCAACAAAACTAACATAAACTACAAAAGAATATGTTCTGCTCTAAAGGAATCATTTTGATCATAGTAGCATTACACTCAAAAGAGTCATGATTAACCCCGATTAATCATGACCTGTCGCATTTCCTTACCGTCTTCCAAGTTTTTCAAAAGATGGTTTTGATTTCTTTATTATATATCTTTTTTGGCTCATTTTTATACTTGAGAGACAAAACTACAGCACAAAGGCAGATTTAACATTCTTGGCATGGAATTAGGGTATTTTAAATTTTCTTTAACTTATAATTTCAATTTTCACTAGATCTCTTTTATAAGTTGAATTTGAAACCAGAAGGAGGGGTTTGCTTTTAATTTATATCCTAATCAGAGGTTAGGTTAAAAAAAACAGGACTGCCCCTAAAATAGTAGGTCATGCTTCATAAGAGAATGGCCTATTGTTTTAGGACCAGACATATGCTTTTTTATAAATCCTCCTAGGTGAAAGTAAAATAGACTTTTTTAAGTACTACGCAAGTTTTTATAATCAACATTTTTTATAATGTATAACATCTGCTTTTATCTATATGCGCTATATTTGACATGAAATAATAAAAAATGTTTTTTTTCTCTACTTTTACAATTAGTACATTGTTCTTTAGTGCCCCATTTTTTGCCAAGTTTTTCCCATTTTCAACCCAAGTAATTGGATTCTATTTAGATTTTTACAAAGCCATATCAATGATGTGTAAATGGAATGCAGCTATGATTTTGACCATGAAGCATTATTGTTTCTTATCAGATAAACGTTTTTGGATGGAAGTATACAACCTAAAAAGTATAGAAAAAGAAAATTTAGGGGACAAGACTAAACAGTTAAATTTCAGATATAAAAAAGTTAACAGTGACAACTAGTCAAGAATTAACTTTGTTCATCAAAATTACATCTGAGATTTGATATCCATTTGATATCAGAAGCAGCATGCCCCTTGGTCTTTTGTAGTTCAGGGCCTAAACTTGCATATGATGTTATAAGCTGCTTTACTAATACATCAAGAAAGTATTTGTTGAATCTCATTTGAGAATATCTTTCTTTGCCATTCCAGTTACTAGAAGCATGTAGCATAAAAAATTGAAGGATATAGAAACAGTTCCATGGGTTATCATCTTGCAGCAAGCTTATGATGAACATGAAACATGAAACATTTTCCGTGCCAGTTCTTTCATGAATCCTTGATTAAAGGAGAAGCAAATAATGAACAAATCTTACCACTTATATGTACATGATATTGTTTTTTTATTAGGTTAAAAACAAGGGTTTTGAAAGGGCCTCATAACTTTTTACAAACAGACAGATAGGAAGAATTAAGTCCAAAAACAAGACATCAGACAAGGCCTTAAAAACAGCAAGGCCAAGCACAGAGAAAAATCAGCAAAAGATCAGTCAAAAGTCAAACAAAACACAACACAGGAGAAGCAGGAGGACATAGAGCTACTGGTCTGCCAGGACATTGAGACATTCGGCAGCTTCCCACTCCTCACACAAAGCCTGAAGTTTGAACCTTGGAGGCAAGAGAATCATCTGTGGTCATCTCAACATTGAGTTTATTTCTTTACTTTTCGCCCCTTGTTCTTTTGCTTGGCCCTTCTTGAGGCTCCGAGCTCTATCTTTTTCCCATGCTGACCATGGTCTCCTTCATGCAGAGGATGTCCTAATTACCAGTCCCAACCAGCTCCTTAGGGGGACTACCCATAGCTTGAACCACTTACTTCAGTTTCTCCATTCTAAAATCTAGGCTTGCAGTATACTCATTGATTTTGTCCTGGACCAAGATAGTGATGTTCTAGCTCCATGCTTCATTATCACTCTTGACTTTATCAATTGTTGCATGTAGGTCGAGGAGGTCGTTGTTCATCTTTTTGTTCTCAACAATAAGGCCTTCAATAATTTCACAATGGGAGAGGAGGGCCTATGTGAAAGAATCCAAATTCCCCAAGGGGGAGTTGGTCAAGGGTCGAGGAGGGGAAATGAGAACCTTAGGAGGAGAGGAGGTAGGGACAAGGGGGGGAGTTGGGAGTGGGAGCAGAGCACACCTTGGCACTTTTAGCGATAGGTTTTTTGGGGCTGTCAGCAAACACGATAGACTTACCTGAGCTTAGAGTTACTAGGGGACAAATCCGGCTGATTCAAAGGGTCCTTTGAGGTAGGGGTTGTGGCCTGGGGTAAGGCTTTAGAGCCATTTGGTGGTATAGGGGGTTTTGGGCCCAAGGGTTTGGGGCTGGCCAATTGGGGTCCCACAACAAGATTTCCAAATTAGAAAATAAGGAAGATAAGGGCCTGGTGGATGGGCAAGTCGATTTTTCCATCTTGGAATTCGAAGACAGCGGATTCAAGGGAAATTAACAAAAAAAATGGAATGCTCTTAATCCTACTATGGTGGAAGTGGTTGACAAAAGAAAAGTGATAGGAGAAGAGCTTCTTGTATCTACCTTAGAGGGTAACATACTTCATGATGGGTAGACGAACCTCCTCCCATGGAGGAGGGAGGGAAGTACATAGGATTCCATCTTAGAGCTTGTGAATGAGCTCATTACCCTTATAGAAGGCATTGAGTTCTTCCTTCTCTCTCCTACAATCCTTGAAGACCTTGAGGCCATCGGTAGGCATTACAAAGACTACAACAATAGTTTCTTCCCAGATTTTGATAATGATGCCTCTCATTGAGACAACCATGTCCTTCCATGCTTTGACGAAATCAATTGAGAGGCCAAAGTCGATACCTTTGATTCTCTCAATGTAATGGTTTAAGCCTCCCCGCTTAAGGATGTTCTAGATGGCAGCATTTTTCTTTAGTGCATCGCAAGAGGATGGTTCAAGGCGAAGATGGTCACCACCCATGGTCAGAGTGAGAGCAAGAAAGTCAAGCTTACCAAAGAGAAACAAGGAGAAGTGGAAAGACTAGAATGAAAAAGCCACAAGCTAGCGGAGATAAAAGAGGCACGAAGGCGGCAAGTGAAATGATGGAAATGAAAGGCCAGAGCAGCACACGCAAGAGAGATTATGGGGTATGAAGAGGATTCTAACAAAATTTGGCGCCCAGGGGAAGAGAGGATGAGAAGTGGGTTGCATCAATGGCCGAAGAGGTAGGAAATCCATACGGGATGATGAAGCCATAATTGGAGATCGGCCGGCAAAAGAGGCAATTAATTCTGTGTAAAAGAGGCATCATTATTGAGGAGAGAAATGATGGGACAAGGGAGCTCAGATGGACTAGTCCACATGGTAAGATATCACTAGTCACACCCACGTTGGAAAACTAATCAACACAACAGTTACCCTCTCGATAAGAATGGGTAACTTTTATATTTTCAAAAAATTTCTTGATAATCTTGGCATCGTCCATAATGTTTTGGATGGTCCAACTAGGTGTCGATAACTCCTTGAGGCGATTGATAATGTTTAGAAAATCTCTCTCAATGATGAGGAATTTGATGTTAAGATCATGGAGGCCAACTAGTTTCCACAAAAAGCAACACAAGCCTCGTCATAATGGTTGGATTGAATTCCCATCAACCCAGCATAAGCCACCACCATGGTACCAGCACTATTCCTTATCACTCTTCCGGCAACTCCAGGATTTCCTTTTGAGGCGCCATCAAAGTTGACCCTTAGCTAGTCATGGGGGGATGGATCCACTTGACCATACCACAATCAAGCTTGACAGTGATTGGACTTTTCACAATGGAGAAACCCAAGTCCCAATTTAGGAAAAGACCTTCCTTCAATTTAGGAACCTGCAGATTGTCATTCCTTGAGGAGCTTAGAAAGTTCTCCTTTATAGATTCAATGATTGTAGCTCGTATTCTTTGAACGTTTCTCTCCTTGTCTTGAAAGATTCTAATATTCCTCTCTTTCCAAATCCCCCGGAGGAGGTAGGGAAGAGAGAACTTCCATAGTTTCTTGAAAGAGGACAGGAAGGGAATCTCCCATTGCAAAATCAAATCAGCAAAGGAAGAAGGCCTAGCCCAAGGAAGGAGGAACTTGGAGAGGATCAAGTCGAGGAGCCTTGAGGAAAAGGGGTGGTCTAGGAAAAGGTAGTGGATAGATTCTTCAACCGATTTGCAAATAACACATCGCATAGGAAGGGGGATACCACATTTCATCAAATTGTCAAAGGTGAGAATTTTGTTCTAGGAGGCAAGCTAGAAGAAAAGGTTGCTGTTTAGGGTAAGTTGTTAAATCCAGATATTACTCCAAGTGAATCCAAAGTCAAGGAGGATCAAGGTCGACAAGATACCCAAACTTGACATTGTAGGAGCCATCAACGAAAGCAAACCAAACAAGCTCATCCTATTTAGGAAGCAAACTGATGTAATTTTTAAGATTTTGATTGAGCGTCAACAAGCTAGAGAGGATTTCAAGGCTCGGGTTTTCCAAGGCTAGGGGCCTCCAAGAGGTGCCACGATCATTAGTAACCCGATAGTCTTTAACTCTGACCCCAAGGGAAGCTTTGAAGAAAGAAGCAATAGAGTGCCAAGGTTCAAAAGAGGTTAAAAGTTAATTGAAAATTCAGGCATCATCCCAGAAGAGAGCTTCATTGCCATCCCCAATTCTCCATCATAGCCTTTGTTCAAAAGTTTTTTTACATTTGGCCATATTGTTCCAAAAGGAGGAACCATCGAAGGGATCATTGAGGGTTTGAGAGAGATCAACATCCCTGTAGTCAAGATATTTGACTTTGATGATGTTAGGCTAGAGATTGTTGATAGTTGTTATGTCATAAAATGTCCCCCTAGGACTTTTCACCACCTAGTTTAGCTCCTAGGTCCCCTTAGTTTAATCATGCATGTTTAAAACTTATCCCGAAGCAAATTCCCCTGAACCCATGACAAATGGGGCTTAGGGGCCCATCCTAAATGATAATCATGACTAAAAATAGCCCTCTAGACTTGGGCGCCCGCACCCTAGTCCAGATCTATTTTGTCGAGACCTAAAATTTGGATGTCAGTTTATAACCGTTAAAAAGGTTTCCTTGTCGGCCTTTTCAATTTGAATTACGAAAGTTTACCGAGAATGCATATATAAACATGTTTAGGACTTCATTTTACTCCTAGTTGATTAAAGGTGAACTTATGATTATCAAGCATAGAGCATTCAAGGCATTCATTGTGTTGCAGAGCAGTATTGTGTTGTGTTTGTTGCAGATTTGGCTTCATCAACTCATCTGCTCATGATTTGAAGGCTCTTCATCTCCGTGAGGGTTTTCACCTCTAAGGTGACATCTTGTTGTGCTTCAATCAATTTATTTCATCATTGGATTTTGCCTCTGTCCACCAAGGACACGCACTCTATCTAACAATGGTGTTGGAAGGCTTGAATGCCATTTCGAGGCTTGACCGAGGCAAGCTCCTAAACACCACAACCCCCAACCCCTCTCTTTGTGATTGCAAGTTATAGGTGCGGGATTGGACAAAGTGAAGTTGCAGGGAAGCAAAACAGAAGATAAAGATTTGGGATCTGAAGAAAAAAGCAGAGAATATTCCCTAGTGGACTAGGGCGCCTGCCCCATAG
Organism: Cunninghamia lanceolata; assembly: GCA_027924645.1. NCBI lineage: Eukaryota > Viridiplantae > Streptophyta > Pinopsida > Cupressales > Cupressaceae > Cunninghamia > Cunninghamia lanceolata. The sequence goes on along the minus strand of BSBN01001152.1, from coordinate 13,804,968 downwards.
TCCTCCAGATTGGCTTTTCTAGAAACTCTGAAGCAAGTTGCAGTTTGATACAGATCATTGTTCCAGATCCACATAAAAGTTGCCCTATTAGACTCGGACACCCGCTACCTTGTCCCCGAAGTTTCCGCTTCCGAAAATCTGAATCTTGGTATGTTTCTAATCTATATTTAGTGCCTTCCTGTGCGATCATTTGTCGTGTTTCGTTCATCAGTATACGATTTCATATAATTAGGGTTTGAGGCTTAAGCGGATTAGGGTTTGACAAATTCATCAATCTATTCTATCTTTCCTTATCATCTCATAGTGACATCAAACCTGTAGCTGAGTCCTCTTGCAACAGTAGTAACTTAACTCAGTTTATGTCCTTGAATGTTAATGTGAAAGGAAGGTTTGGTTGAAACTATCTTAAACACACTTCAACACATAGCTTCTTTTTATATTAAACAATAGTCAAAAGTCTCCAACCCAATTTGGCCAAGAGGGCTCTATTCATGCTCTTGATCTTTCTAAGGCCTAGACCCCCAAAGGATTTGGGGAGAGTAACTTTGTCCCAAACCACCAAAGGAATCCTATTCTTTTCTTCAATACCTAACCAAAGGAATCTTTTATGAATTTGGTCCATTTTTTAATTTGGTCCATTTTTGCAAGCACCTTTCCTAGGACTTTGAAGAGAGACATGAGATAGACTGGGCGGCTTTGGAGGGAACTTTTAAGTAGCTTAAGTTTGCCTACTTGGGAGAGAAGACAACTAATCCAACTAGTCAATTTACATTGAAATGTATCCAAAAGGCCGTTCCAGCTAGTGTTTTTCGTTCCGCCCTTAAAGAGGGGCATGCCTAAATAAGAGAAGAGGAGCTATTGGATTTGACAGCCCAGAATGTAAGAGATTCTATGTTGCCACACCACAAGGGAGTTGATGAAGATGGAGCTTTTTCCCATATTGATGCTTTGGCCAGGGACATCTACGTAGTCCTTGAGAAGGCTTTTAATGATCTTTGCTTCCTGGACCAAGGCCTCACCAAGGATGAGTGTCGTCAATGAATTGTTGATGAGTAAGAGGCCTAATATTGGGGGCAATAAGAAGACCATTTAGGTCACCCCTAGCCTTAGCTACCTCAAAGCTCCTTCCCAAGGCCTCCACCAAAAGAATGAAGAGGTACAAGGAGAGAGAGTCCCCCTATCAAATGCCCCTCTCCGCATGAAAGAAATTGTCGGGGAACCATTGACAAGGACTAAGAAGGTAGGGGTGGAGATACAAGAATTGATTAAAGTCCTGAACTTATGGTGAAACCCCATCCTTCCAAGGATTTTATCCAAAAAACTTCAAGACACCCTATCAAAAGATCTGTTCATGTAAGAGTGGGAAGATCTTGAAGCCTCAAAGCCAAAACCTTGGAGAAGATTTTGTACAGAATGTTGCACAAGCTAATTGACCTAAAATCCTTCAATTTATTAGCACCAACCTTTTTGTGGATGAGTCAAAAAGTAGTTTTGATTTCCTTGAGAATGAGACCTGAATGAAGAAAGTCAAAAACAACAACCTCCACATCGATGTTGATGACATCCCAGACGAGCTGGAAGAAGAGAGGCTAAAAGCCATCGGGCCCCGACGCCTTGTCACCCTCAATAGCAAAGACAACAAATTTTACTTCTTCAATGGTGGAGGGAGCAAGGAGCAACTCATTGTCAACAACGCTGATGGAGGGAGGGAAGACTGCCAAAAGGGCCACTTCTTTGTCAGGATTAGGGAGGGGGTTCCCTGAGATAAGGTCCCTATAGAAGGAGACCCCGTCAACACAGATATCATTTGCCTCGAAACATATAGAACCATCCTCCTTAATCAGCTCTTTTATCTTGTTGGAAGTTCTAGGGATGATAGCAGATTGTTGAAAGAACTTGGTGTTTCTATCCCCTTCAATTAGCCAGAGACACCTGGACTTTTGTCTCCAAGACATTTCCTCTTTCTTCACAAGAGAGTGAAAACAACCAAGCAACTCTCTGTTTGGAAGAGATTTTGATCCATGCCATGCTTTTGAATAGTTTCTTCAATAGTCTAAATAGTTTCTTCAATAGTCTATAATTTGTTAGCAATCATTTTCTTTTGTTCGAAGATGTTGCCAAATGTTTCTCTGTTTCATTTTTTCAACACGAGCTTGACATTCTTCAACTTGTGGATGATTTTGAACATCTTGGATCCTTGGACATCAACATCCCACCACTCCTTAATTTTGGCTTTTAGGTTAGGGTGAAGAAGCCGCATCTTTTCAAAACTAAAAGGGCAGTTGATTTGAGGTTCATTAGCTTGCAAGTGGAGAATAATGGGATTATGATCAAAGCCAATTCTTGGGAGGGAAGAAAGGAAGTTGTTCTAATTGAAAAACCATACATCAAAAAGGAGGAACTTGTCAAGTTTGACCTAGATGAGCTTATCCCCCAACCTTCAATTCATCTAGATGAAACTAGAGCCCTGAGTTTCACATCCAAGAGGCCATTCCCTACCAAAAACTTAGCAAGATCTTCCATGCTATCCGAGAAGTTGAGAGACCGTTCTTTTTTCTTCCAAGGGTGATAGAGGGGTGTTGAAGTCACCTACAACCATCCAATCCCAGTCGCCACATGAGGCTCTCAAAGCCTCCAAACCATCCCAAAGATGTTTTCGCCTTGATCAAGAATTGGGAGCATAAATATTGGATAAAATCTAGGATTTATTGTCATCTTTGTTGCAAAAGAGAATAGCCATATGATTGTTGGATTTTAGCAAAGTTACACCCTCGACCACTTGGGGGTTCCAAAAAGCAGCTATGCCTCTAAAGGCACCAAAAGCAACACAAGCATCACCGGGGGAACCCTAGCAGGTCAGATCATTGGCTATTGGCTAATTTACTTATTGTATATCACTGTCATTTATATATATATCATAAGACTCACCAGTCCAAGAAGAATGGTGAAGGGACTGTGTGGAGGGAACCCTGCCATGCCTCCCTGAGCGCCTGTTTGGAGGAAGGACCGATCAACATCTTGCCATGCCTCCTTGAGGGGACTGTATGGAGGCATTGTCGACAGTCTATACCCTGCCAAGCCCCCCCTAGGGTCTGTTTGGAGGGAGAACTGAGCAACACCCTGCCATGCCTCCACGAGGGGACTGTGAGGCATTGTAGATAGTCTACGCCCTGCCATGTCTCTCAACACCATCCCCTTCTATGATTAAGTTGAGTGAATAAATTGAGTGAACTACATAGTAATAAATAGATGATCTTTCTATATGAATATTGTTTATGAATTTGAATGCAAGGAAAATCTTATCTAACACTAATATTTCAAGTGGTATATTTATATATCTATATTTTGTATATGTGCTTTCCTATGTCATGATTGCAGAATTAGAGCACAAGAATTATATAGTTTGAAGATAATCTAAATGGTAATTCCGAAACCCTAACCCTAAATTTTGGCATTTGAATTTTCTAGGGCAAATTAGCCAAAGGGACATTACATTTCTTCCCTTTGTCTTTTCACTGGTCAACCCCGCTTTAATATTAAATTTCCTCTTGGCTATTTACTTGAGCTACATAGCGCCCGTGGAAACAATAAGCAAATCTCATAAACTCCTTCAGCATCATTCCCTTCCTGAACTTATCTTTTTTTAAACAGTCAATTCTCTTAAGCAGATGTTAAAAATCCAAGATAAAATGGTTCATGAACAACTGATCAATCATTTCTCTTCTAAATCACCTGGATAAACGTCATAAACCTGCTAGCCATTTCACTGCTTAATCTTAGGATCAAGTTCACCACACTTGGCAGATCCCTTTCCTTCCTAAGTTCAGAGATCTTTTCAAATGATAGAAATTGTGGTGAATCTATTGACATTGCAGAAAGTATTTATTGTGTGTACTCCAAGATGGAATTGTTTGTGAACAACTAATCAATCATTTCTCTTCTAAATCTGTCATATCCCTCAATTTCAGCCCATAATAGCTCGAAGTTTTCCAATTAAAGATTGGAAAGAAGACTAGTTTATAATGGCTCAGTGTAATCTTGAAGGTTACATATGTTTATGATAATCAATTCTCTTTATGTTCAAATTCATAACTTAGCCAAATTTCATGGCAAGAGGAAAAGACAAAAGCTGACTTGGCATTAAAAGACAAATCATATTTTAAAGGCAATAAAAAGCAATTATCAAGGGATCGAATAATTCACTAAGGACCCGATCCTCATTAAGAAATAAAATATAATTATAAATAAGTTAATGAAGGGGCACGAAGGCCTAAGGGTCTCAACCGATGACTCCTCAATACAATAAAAGGAGGAGACGAGACCAAGAAGAGCATCATCGATCACAAGAAAGAAAACATATCTAAATAATAAGGTACGGACGTAGCAGCCAAGAAATTTTGATCTCTTCAAAGCATCAATTAAAACAGTAGATATTATCCTTAATTCATCTAAGAACATCTTCCAAGGCTGCAATCCATTTTCCATCAGCAAATAAGCATCTTCAAATCATTCTTATTCTCTTTCCCTGATTAGCGGCCGTACGAGCACAGGTATGAAGGAAATGACATTTCTGTTTCATTCTTGATAGCATTCATTATGTAGACAGTCATATGCATTTGCTTATGACAATGTATTTGCATCAAATATAATAGCACAGTAATGAACAGTCATATGCTTTCTCTCATAAATTGTATCGATTATGATAACTCTGATTTATGAGCAGTGGTCATATGCTTGTGTCATAAATGTATTCATCATGATAACTTTGATTTATGCACAGCCATTCTTAGAAATATAATGTATACATTTCATTATCCATGATGATATAATCATCATGAATAATGGAATATAGACAGTGATATAGAATGATCATTTATAACATGTCTAGTATGCAATAACTCAAATGATATATCTTGTATAATGCTATGTGATTTGCTAACCTCATATGAGAGATAGGAAGGAAAAGTACCAAGAGGCCACATGGGTATTTAGAGGCCTTTGTCACATGAGGTATAAAGTACCCATGATGCAAAGGATGATTATCACATAGAGGCCTTGTCACATGAGGTATAAAGTACCCATAGTGCAAGGATAGTGATGTATAGGCCTTGGTTACTTGATGTAAAGCATCATAAGAGTACCAAGGAGTCTCATAGAGGCCTTGACTCTAAGGTATTAAAGATACCGCATTGAGTCTAAGGATAGAGACATTAGAGCCCCATAGTGAATAGCGGTAACTCTCCTCTAATCTCCCATAAGTTGTTAACAAATGACATATGAATAGATAAATAGATTGCAATGTATATTGACGAAAATCATAGATCATGTAAAATGTCATGATAAGAATATGCAAGGCATATTAATGATGATCATGAGAATAACATGTGAAATGTTAAAGATATGCAAGGTATAGTGATCATAAGAATAGCATGTGAATTATGAATGATAGATAATGTGCTAGGAAGCAATTACAAAATGAATATAGTAATATGCATAGAAAATGATCATAGAATAATAATAGTGAATTACATCTGAAAGTAATCATAGCTTGATCATAGCAATGTGTATTGATAGTAATCCATGATGAACTAAGTTATAAGTTGATATTTGATCATAGAAAGAATAAAGGCAATATTATATGTGGCTTTAAATGAAAATATACTAATGTTCTCTTTTTATGAGTTGAAATTGTGTGCAAGGTAAGGAGAATTTTGACTTGCAAAAAAGGGGACATTACAAAATCACCTAGATAAAAGTGATAAACTCACTAGCTTAATCTCGGGATCAAGTTTACCATACTTAACGAATCTACGTCCTTCCTAGTTCAATGATCTTTTCAAGCAATAGGAGATGTGGTGAATCTATTGACACATTGCAGAAAACATTTGTTGTGTGTATTCCAAGATAGATTGGTTCATGAACAACTAATCAATCATTTCCCTTCTAAATCACCAAGATAAAGATGATACTCTTGCTAGTTTCACTGCTTAACCTTGGGATCGAGTTCACCATACTTGGCAGATTGCTGTCCTTCTAAGTGCATTGATCATTTCAAATGATAGGAATTGTGGTGAATCCATTAACACATTGCAGAAATTATTTATTGTGTGTATAAAAGTTTGTATTCAATGCTCCTTAAGAAGTTTGGCTGATCGCAGTATGCATGTTTCTTATTTTTCTGCACTCCAACGTCAAATAAATACATAGACAAAAATTATAAGACAAACTAGTATAGCCACGTTTCCCACTTTTTTACAACTGGATGGTGCATTACATATTAGTTGGCAGCACAATATTCTCAGTTTCCTGTATTTGGCTACTCAATGTTGATCGGATAGCTGAGATCAAACTGCCATATACCAAATTTCTAGCATTTGATTTATGTATGCATCTTCTTCGTATAAGATAAATTATTCATTTTCTTATATTCTTCCTTTCAGAATTGGTACTGCTCTCCCTATGTTGGTGATTTTGTCTATTCTTCCATGATTGTTTTCCTACATCATTTGCAGTTTCTTTCCAAACACAATTTCACTCTCAAGAGAAAATTTTGCTTGAAGAATGTATGAGTATAAGACTTTTCTGGTTAGATATTTCAAATTTCAGCAATCCATATTTGTAGACAATAAGTTTCTGAATAAAATTCATAAGCTTCCACAGTGTTACCAAGAGACACATCTCCCCCCCCCACGGATGTGTCCCAGAGATTGGTACGCATCTCCCATCTCGGAGACTCAACTAGGTAATCTCCCTTCGCAGGAGACGTCCGATCACATCTCCCGCATGTCTCCAGGGACCTTGCATCAATAAAAAGGCATCTCCACCTTTTTTATTTTTCTACCATTTATTTTTTCCTCTGTTTTCATACAAGCTCAATGGATTCTTACTCCTGCGGACTTCAAACCTCAATACTAGTGTCTACAATAATATATAGACAGTAAGCTATATTAATACTAGTGTAGTATATATATATATATATTTTGTATATATATATATACTTATTACAAAAAATATATATACTTATATTATTAAATTATATTAAAAAATAAATGGTGTCTCCAAGTACCCCGCCTCCTATTTTCAAAAACAGACGTACCGGTGCCGGTACCAGTACTGGTCTCCTAGCAACTATGATCTTCCAATAACTGCCACGATTCTTTTATGCTGTCTCCTCCTAGGAATTTTTCAGATCTTATCTAAGCTTTTCAAACTGAGAGAAATTTTATTTTATTTCAAGTGTTCTACTTTTTAACAAGATTTTGCTGTTAGCAGATCTCAATGTTTGAAAGTCGAAGTCTTGTTTGTGTCTTTTAACATTAAGGATTTCAGTATTTTATAGCGTACGCTAACTTATTAGAAACAATCAAAGTAAAAAACATTTTTTTTTTCATTGGCTAATTTTATAGTAAGCCTTTTTATTCCTTTTAGCTAGCTTCTGCAATTTTTTCTTCTTTACAACTCAGACAAAAAATGAGCAAGATAACTTGATACAAATTATTTGGCATTGTTGCAGTTCAAATTTTAAATTCAAATGGGATATTTCTGTTAAACAATCAACCATATGCTGATCTAATTTTATCACCATTATTAGGAATAAAGACACATGGATACCTAAGGCATTGTGTGAAGCCCAATTGTATGAAGATCCAATAAAGTATTGATTTTCAATATAGATGAAGTGCTGTGCAGATCGGATGGCTTCAACATAAGCTGTATGTATGCTCATGTCTATGACCAGATTTTTCCCACATGTAAGATTCTGTCAATAAAAGGAAGAAAATGCGTATGAGAAAATATCTCGTGGAAGTAACAGCAACAATGATTCTGCTCTAAGAATCTCATAGTAAAACCAAAATAAAAAATACGTAATCAAGTTGTATACTACCACAGCCTTGACTTCCTTCGTGTCCTTTGGAAAGCCTTTGACAGAACTCGAGTCAATTGAACGGAAAATCTGAAGACATAAACAAGACACAAAAATTGTGAATTTTCAATTTAGTGAAAGAAAAAAAAAATTCTTATACAAAATTGTTAGCTAAACAGTGAATTAGTTGTAATTTGAAATTTCAATGATAATAATAGCCTGACTCCTCTACCTGCACGTGCCATGTCTCAGGATCATTTTCATCAAACATGTTTAGCTCTGAGATGCCTATGATATCTGGAAGTCGATCTAATTTCAGAAGTGAATCTTCATTCCATCGTTTCAGTTTACCAAGACCATGACGCTTTGCTGCCTTAGTCCAACGCTGCTCAAAATTTGTCAGAACATCATAAGCTGCAGGCCCATCTATTTTGCAGTGCAAATCATGCCATGGCTCTCTTGGTCCACCAAAATCTATACCTCCCTGCCAAACATTACCAGCAAATAAATGATTTCCAAATTAAACTTGAAAGCCTAAAATTTGTTAGCAAGCATGGAAACACTATGTAAACAACATCACAACAAAACACAAATACAAACACTGCCCCTATTGTCTTATATTGATCATTTCAAGGGTTTTTGTCCCAGCTTCCAGGCCCTATATTCTTTTTACAAATACCTGAATGTCCAACTGTAATGTATCTTATCAATATCTTCCTGTGCTGACTAGGAATTGGGAAACTATAAACAAGGTTTCATAAGTGGAAATACTAGAGAGTAACAGACAAACTTAAATAGACTATATGAATGTAGACAGTTCTACAAAAAGGGCTATTGTGATTACATTTCAATAAAACGCTGTTACTGAGTTCGGTCCAGTCTGGGTTCACCCAGGGTTCTACTTGGGTATGTGGGACAAACACAGGGAGAACCTGTGTAACAAAATTTAGAAGTAAAGTGTTTAATGAAAAAGAAAAAAATAAAGACCCTTACTCTAAAAAGTGACTTCTTTACTAACCCTAAAAAGTGACTTCTTTACTAACCCTAAAAAGTGACTTCTAAATCACTAACAACACAGAAAACAAAAGCTGCTAGTGGGAGTGGCGTCAGCACCAATGAACCAGCTGATGATGTTGATGCTCCCAATGAAGAGAAATACAATGATTTGTACTGGATTTCCATGTGCAGTTGCACTAAAATCTAATATATCCTTTTTTGATTTGACAATTGACGTTCAATTATCAATTACCAGCTGTGTTCTATATATATACGAGTAAAGCTCATCCTTAAGGGGAAAGACACTTCAGTATGTTGCAGGGCCAAAAACTATGCTTATATGACATCAAAATTTGAATATGTTTACATATTCACATTCCTCTCGAAAAGCTATACAATTTCAAAAAAATGGCACCTTGTTTTGAGTGTGTATGCAAAACTTACGGCTTCTAGAAGATAGGTTAAAACTGTCAATAGAGGCAGTTTTGAAAATGTTAGCGGCAATTTTTAAGGTGTCTGCAGAAGTTTCACAGCTGCCAGGGCAGTTTCGAAACCACCTATTGCTGAAAGTGCCGGTTTCACCTAAATTGGAAAATAAGCAGAAATTGAAAGGTCAAGTGACCCTGTCGCTTCGGCTTTTGTGTAGGAGGATTGTACACGCAAGGGAAGTTTTCTAGCACTCTACAAGAACCAATTGGGAGCCCAAAGCAGGGAGGAGGAGAATTGAATGTAGTATCTCTAAGAAGTAGAAGCTGAAGTAGTGATAGGATTGATAAAAGTTGTGAAACTCTTTGTACTTGTCTATTCTGAGTAATGCACTCCAATAGAGAGCAATTGTCTCTTCTAACTGGATTTTTCACCCCTTCGGAGTTTTCCCAGGGCCAATTCCTGCATTGTGTGGCATCTAACATTTCAGTATCTTCATTTCTCTGTGTAGCAGCATTCCAATTCTCCCATTAATGACTCATTTGGATTCCTAGTTGAACAGTAGTCCATAAGTTTAATTCCCTAGTTTCTAAACTAATTTTGGCAGAAATTACAAATCAATTGGTTTCAGAGCCACAAGTTCTTTGAGGCTTGTAAGAAGTTTTTGGGTGACATAGAGGTTTTTGTGTGTATAACCCTTGTTTTACAAACTCTTCTCAAGGTGTGCAGGTTGTAAAGGAGCAGTCATGACCAAGTCTCAGAAGAAGAAGCTTGAAGACATCTAAGAAAGCTTAGAGCAAGCACTGGGAGAGAACCAAGCTCTTTAGAAAAAAGTGCGCCATTTGATTGAGAGAATTGAAGAGTTACAAGTTGAGAAGAAGGACCAACATGATGTCTTTGTTGGAATCCTTGAGCATTTGCAACAAGAGCTGACAGAGAAGGATGCGCAGCTATCCAAGCTCTGAGAAGGGAAAGAGGAGTCTATCAACAAGAGTGGACCAGACCCCTCTCAAGAAGAACAAACCATGGAAAACATATGCAAGAGCATCCGCTAACAAGTTTTCTTCAAAGATTTGAGATCCAATGATTCCACTTGCAAGTTTGAAGCACATATCAAAGGTACAGATTCCAAATTGCTTGCAAGGATGGGATATGATGAAAGATGACTTGGCAAAGATGGTCAAGGAATACTTCAACCCATCATAGTGAAGGAAAAACCACCATTTCAGGGACTTGGCTATGCAAGCATGGAGATTAGAGGAAGCTCTATGGGGTCTTCACTATGCACAAATCAAGGACAGCCTATGGGAGGTAAAAATTCCTCTAACATTGTTTTAGTAAAGCCTCAAGATGATTGTAGGGTGTTCCTAAAGAAACAACAGCAATCTAAGAAAGAAGAGGAGAGTGAAAATCCACTTCAAGAGGACATAGAAGAAAAGAAGAAATGGGGTGATTGCACTCCACCTACTTTACCAATAGCCAAGCCTAAGGAGGAGGTAAAAGAGCGTGTGGGTAAACTAGGTAAAGAGTCCATTTTTGCTTCATTTTTAAGCGAAACAAACATGTTGCACAAGATTGTAGGGTTCTTGTTCCTTCCACTAGTTGTGGAAGAAGTAGCCATTGTAGAATGATGTGCAAAGCTAACACCACTAAGGAGCATATGTTCGTTAGCAAGGATGTGAAAAGAAGCAGCCACTCACCAAGAAAAAGGGAGGAGAAAGGCCATGGCACACTCAAAGAAGGTAACAAACAAATTGATTTAAGTATGTGTAAATTTAACTATTATTGCTCCCATTGCAAGGTTGGAGGAGATTGGGATGGCAAGTGTTGGAGACTCCATCCTAAACTTCACCCAAAGAATGGCAAAAGCAAGAGTTGGACAGCCTCTTGGGAAAGATAAGGATATCAAAACACCAAGTTCAAAAGAGAGAGCAACTCTCACATGATGATACACCACCAATGGATGGTAAGAGTATGTCATTTGATGCTTGGATAGAGCATTTGCTTGGTTTGAATAGGAGATAAGAGTGAGTTTCCTTCGTCTGTATGGGCATTTGATTAGCATCCCAAGCTTTTCCTATGGATTGCATGGTGTTCAAGCTGCTATCTCCACTCATAGAGCAAGCAAGGAGTATGTTGCACTCACTATGAGTAATCATGGTAAGCAACTACTTGTAAAAACAAGCAAGGACAAACAAGAAGAAAATGTATGAGGTAATAAAAAATTTCAGCCTTCACATTTCTTGCAAAATTGATTAAAAACTATATATTGTCACATCCACTTGTTTGAAAGCAAGAAAGGGTAGTGTAAATCTTGTTGTTTGAGGGTTTAGTCCTCTAGCAATATAATAAAAATAAGCAACATGGACAGCTTGTAGAAAGCATTTTTCCACTAGTTTAAACATTTGTTTAGAAAATTTGTTGCAGAAGTGTAGTTTTGTTCCACTTGTATGGGCAAGTAGGGATAAAGCATGGTAAAGCATGAAATTGGCACATATGTGCGTGTTGTAAACATGTATACTTTCTTTGTTTTGAGTATCAACAACACTATGAAGCATTTGGGTGTTGTAGGCATGTAGATTTCCATTGATTGCATATCATGTTCAGTACCACGACAATTTTGTGTTTCATTGTGTTAATCATGGGCAGCACTATGAGCATGCTCTTGAGTGTTGTAAGCATGCACATTTTTCATTCCATAGCAATGTAGACATTATATCATGTAGCATGTAATGTCCCCACCTTGAAAATTAGAATAAGAATAACCCAACACCCCTCACACATTTCCCGTGGGTTTTGGGAGTCTTATATTAAGGCTTGAATTTAATTCAATGGCCTGTATTAGAATTAACTCAAGAAGGAAGAAATACATCTTACGATTACATTGTTGTATCAACCATTACTTAAATCATGAGCGGCTAGATACCCTGCAGGAAAAATTCTATATGCTGCCATTCATATCAGCGGTGTCTACATCCAGAGATTGGCCCCCGACTAAGTGTTTTGGCACCCTCACCCTTGCAGAGCCGTAATACTTCTAGCAATAGGCGATTTCCAAGAATTAAGTAATATTAAGAAGGTTGTCGCTTAAGGAGAATTAAGAGAGTTATGAATCACCCAAGGAAGAATTAAATAAACATACATAAAACTAAACATAATGAAATCGCATGATAAGAAAAGTGATTTAAGGAAATAAAGAGGGCGCTTAAGTACATGGGCGATTAGGGAGTTAAGTGAATTAAATTTTAATTTATCAAAAGGCAGCGGTGGTTTTAGAAAAGTTGTGACTCCTTCAAAGGGCAGCGGTTGTATGAAAAAGGGTGTGAATCTTTCAACAATCAGATATAAAAGGGAGGGCATTCAATAAGATAAAGACATCGATCAATCAAATATATCAGTCATGAAGACATAAATATCTTTCCTTGTGGAATACAAGATAAGGATACAACCAAAGAGGACGAAGCCCCTCCAAGGTTAATTAAGAGATTCAAGGACGAGACCCCTTAACTTCTCTTAGCAAGTTAGTGGACGAAAACCCCTAACTTGGGTAGACATTAGGAACAATCATTCGAGGAGAATAGCTGCAAATTTAAAGGGAAATCATACCAGAAAATAGAGATAAGTTATATTTTCAGAATTATTTCATAAGATATAAATCTGAATATTATAATAAAATTCATAATTTTATTATAATAAAATTCATAATTTTAGATAAAGTAATATTTATAAATATAATACAATTATCATTTTGAGTCAGGAATATTGTTTTAAGGCAAAAATAAGAAATGTTTTAGAAAGGGGCATTACAATGGGTATCAGAGCTTTGATCCTGCCAGCGTACGAGGTAAAGCTAAAATGTCGAATACATTCTAGTCAAAGAGACTTAGAGGTCTACGAAAGGAAGAGGATATGGACCTTATTCAAGAGTTATTGTTAAAGCTTGAGGCTCCCAAAATTATTAACCATTATCAAAGTTTGTCAGATCATGCAAAAGCTTGTGTTCCTTTTGATGAGTACTTGGAGGCACTCGAGTACCAGTGTCCCAACAAAAGAGGTCTATATGAATAAATAAGAAAATTGGCTAAGGAGGAGATCAAGGAACAAGATCCAAGAGAATCATTAGTGACAACAGAAGAAAGGTCAGAATCAAAATCACAAGAAGAGGCTACGGAAGTAATAATAAAACAAGAGGAACCTAAAAAGGATATCAAAGATAAAAATTCTTTGATAGGAAAAGATGTTTATTGGTTTTTAATGATGGCATGCATCACCAAAATATCGATGAAGATATGTCAAAAAGGGTTCCACTTGATGGATGGGGAGAATTCAAGCTGAAGGAAGATGCCTCAAATCATGCTCTATCTTTCGAACTTCAAAATAGTGAGCCATTGATGGATGTACAGAGTAGCATGATGAATGAATATACATTCGAGAAGAACACTTTGGTTAGCCATGATACGGAAATTTTAAGTCACAACAATGAAGATGTTAAGGATATATAAACAAATTCACTTTTTGCAAATGAGGATGTCCGTACTTTAGCCATTGGAAAGGATGGTTCTACTTTTGAAATTCATGGCAATCATTTTGAAGAACAATGGACACATTCACCAAGTTGTCATCTCACCACACTTGAAGATAAAAGGGATATAGTCAGCCCGAGGAGCTTGATGCTAAAAGAAGTATGAGATATGACCTACAATAAAGGACATCTAGATCCCTTTACTCAAATAGGGAATTTTCTTTGCACAAGGAGTGGGATCCTGGTATTCACGACACTCCTGTAATTCATCATAGCAAAGGATGCAACATTTTGTTGTCGTCTTGGATGTCAGCAGTGACAATCAAGAGCTTGTATTCATTACCCAGGATCTTTGGTGAAAATGAAATACGAGAGCAGAAGATCATGACAGCGTATGATCTCATTCAATGTGATCAAGCCAATCTTTCTTATTCTATTTCAAGGCCAAAATCTATTAAGAAGAATACATAATCCTCTTGCTAATATAGGTGTTTCCCAACGGCAGTTGAAAGATACACATAATGCTAGATATATGAATGAGCAGAATTTTTATAACTCTTGGGTTAAGCGGAGTATATTGTTTCCTAATATACATCTAGCACAACCACCAAAGAGAGGATGGCACGTGAGGATAGAATTTTGTAAGCAAGAAGTAACTTGTGAAAGCTCCCTAGCTACTATTGGAAAAGGCAATGATACAGAATTTCCCATCTTATTATGGTATTCAATGGATGGAACCTTTGTAACAGCACCCCACAAAACTCACACTAGTAAGCTCATACAAAAGAGGGGAATTAGTTTATTGAATTGTAAAAAGAACATATTCCTACCTCCTATCTGTTAAAGGACTCTATTGCGGAGTGAAGATCCTTTTGTTATCACTGGTAATGGAGAAGAAATTGTCTTCACCACTATTCCAAGACAGCTAGTACTAGCTATAGTACATAACTATTATGCTCCTATATTTTGCATTTTAGTAAGTGAGGAGGAAGGCAAGTATTGGCAGAAAACATCACATTGGTTCTTACACAGAACAGTCAACCAATAACTGATCCGAAATTCACCTACAAGGTTGTTTGGGCTAATAAAAATCAAATGGAAGCCATACTTCACACTAATCTAATCATAATCAACCAATGTCATGAGGCTGAAATAGAAGGCATAGAGACACCAAGAGGAATTAGGGAAAGTGAATCAAATTTTCTCATACAAAGTAAGGAAACCGTGAAAAGCACCATCACAGCTCTAAAGAATGAGCTTATTCGCATAAGAATATTGAGTGAGAACCATAAGAAGTTATGTATTCAAAAAAAAGATGAAAAGGTGAAGGAATGCAACGATGTGATTGAGGAATTACAACAAAAGATGAATGAAGATAGATGCTCAGGGAATGCTTGTAAGACAGATATGCAAGGAGAAATTGTAATGCTAAAATAAGCTTGATTCTGCAGTTAATGAAAGAAAAGTGTTGAACACGAAACATGAGGAATTATGCGTCAAACATAGAGATGATAAAAATGATCAAGAAAATGCAATAAAAGGGCCAAGAAATTAAAATCAAAGATGGTCGAGGATTAGAGAATATGGGATTCTAGTGGGGTGGATTTAGAAAGAAAAATTGTAGAACTACAAATTGAGCTTAATGAAACAAGAGTATTGAACCAAGGACATGAAGAAATGTGCACAAAGCTAAGACAAGAACAAAAGGATTGGGAAAACACATTGAAAGAGTGTAATGATATAAATAAGGAAGTACAAGAGAAAATGATTGAAAATGATCTTTTGTGTGATGCTTGTAAGGTGGAGTTGGAAGAAAGAGTTCCAGGGCTGCAAGATGTCTTTTTGTTTCTTCTCTCTAAGGATGAGAGAAAACTTGTCTTAAATTATGAACCTTGCCAATTTCCAACTCTTGGTTTTGTTGTTGAGAGTTATCGGGAAATACAAGTACATGAGCCCAAAGAATATTGGACAATAAATTGTCCTCATACTTTAGAAGATGGTATCAACCTTACGACATTAAAGGATTATATTGGCAGTCTAGTTGAGGCAAGTATACTAACAACCACTCTCCAGGGACATCATTGTAGTACAAAGTCGGACATAACCAAGACAATAAGAGAAGTGTCACTTGGTGTAAAATTTTCAATTCCTAATTATTTCATAGTGTCGCAGCAGCAGCTAATTACATCACAAGGAGGATTGAAGTCTAGGAGTTACCAATCTCCAAAGTTGATTTGGGATCCTGGTATTGGCAAATGATTCAATTTGAAAGACTAAGAGTTGAACCAACATTGCTTGAGGACTGAGAGTTGAACCAACCTTGAAATTAGAATAAGAATAACGCAACGCCCCACACATTTCCCGTGGGTTTTGCAAGTCTTATATTAAGGGAATGAATTTGATTCAATGGCCTGTATTAGAATTAACTCAAGAAGGAAGAAATACATCTTACGATTACAATGTTGTATCAACCATTACTTAAATCATGAGCGGCTAGATACCATGCGGGAAAAATTCTATATGTTGCCATTCATATCAGCGGCGTCTACATCCCAACTACGTGTTTTGGCATCCTCGCCCTTGTAGAGCCGTAAAACTTCTAGCAATAGGCGATTTCCAAGAATTAAGTAATATTAAGAAGGCTGTCGCTTAAGGAGAATTAAGAGAGCTATGAATCGCCCAAGGAAGAATTAAATAAACATACATAATACTAAACATAATGAAATTGCATGATATGAAATGTGATTTAAGGAAATAAAGAGGGCGCTTAAGTACATGGGTGATTAGGGAGTTAAGTGAATTAAATTTAAAATTAAATTTTAATTTATCAAAGGGCAGTGGTGGTTTTAGAAAAGTTGTGACTCCTTCAAGGGGCAGCGGTTGTATGAAAAAGGGTGTGACTCTTTCAACAATCAGATATAAAAGGGAGCACATTCAATAAGATAAAGACATCGATCAATCAAATATATCAATCATGAAGACATAAATATCTTTCCTTGTGGAATACAAGATAAGGACACAGCCAAAGAGGATGAAGCCCCTCCAAGGTTAATTAAGAGATTTAAGGATGAGACCCCTTAACTTCTCTTAGCAAGTTAGTGGACAAAAACCCCTAACTTGGGTAGACAATAGGAACAATCATTCGAGGAGAATAGCTGCAAATTTAAAGGGAAATCATAGCAGAAAATAAAGATAAGTTATATTTTCAGAATTATTTCATAAGTTATAAATCTGAATATTATAATAAAATTTATAATTTTAGATAAAGTAATATTTATAAATATAATACAATTATCATTTTGAGTCAGGATTATTGTTTTAAGGCAAAAATAAGAAATGTTCTAGAAAGGGACATTACATAGCATGTCTCACTTGTTGGTTGCTATATAGCCACTTTTATAGACACTTTGTGTATCATAGATGAGCATGAGGACAGCCAAAAGCTTGAAAATGAAGTGCTTCATTATTGTATTGTGCACAAAATCTTGTCACAATTGTAGCGCGTGCATGGTTGTATGATGAGGAGTCATTGTCAAAATTTACTGTAACAATGTAAAAATGTATGGCCTTCATTATAAATAGATGCAATAAGAACCACTTTGTATAACAAGGATCATTCATGGCAGAGGGGTACGTTGTAGCATGGTTCATCAAAAAAGTACCAGGATGCTGCCAGCACAAGTCCAGACAGGTCCAATAGAGCCACACTTCAACGAGAGATCGAACCAATCAAACTAACATAACATCTATATCTATTATTGTAAATTGTTCATAATATCCAACTATATCCATACCCATGACCACCCAAAACTACCAAAAACGGCCAAAGTCGAGGACCCACAAACCCACACCCTGCTACCAAAAAATTAATACAAGTTTGCATAACCATGATAGAGTCTATGAAGCAAACAAGGGCCAAGCCAAATTAGATGGGCCCCAAGCCACCCATATGAAAAGCCTTACATTTATCACAAGGAACATCCATACCAGTAGGAGCATCCATCATTGCACCAGCTTAACTCTCGTTGTCACAACAATCTGAGAATGCAGGAATGGCCTTCTTTGGAAGCACAACCTTCAAACCTTTCGCAAGTTCTTCCACTGCCCTTTGCAAGCATTGTTGGCACCATTTTGAAACATGAAGATGTTCCAAAACACAACTAAAATACACCTCGACCTAGGGAATGACATCCTCAATGTTGTCATGGATTAAGTATGAACTGGCCACCGTTGAAAGCAACAAAGCACATGAAAGAGATTGAGTAGCATCAAACATATTCTAGCATCCTCAGCTATACCCAAGATCCAACAGCATTTTTGCCATGGCAGAGCGTATACCAACACATGGAGCACTATCCATCTCTTTTGCTAAGTCCCAGATTCGAACCACCCAATGCCTAAGTTCAGAGTTTTTCCTTGTCAACATATGCCATGAAGTCCACCATTTCTTCCCCAGACACCCTTTGCTTCCTCTGCTTCGGAGGATTCTCCTCAATTTTTACCTTCCCCTTTATTTCTCCCACCCTTCCTACCAACCCCACACATCATAGAGGACGTTGAAGCCATCACCAAGGAGCCTACACTTGTACAGGAAGAAACATCTAGAAGTGAGAAGAAAATCCCACACCTAACCACAAAAAAGGAGCCTCTAAGTACTTCCAATGCATGGAAATAAACTCCCACATGACACAACAATCATAACAAAAACATTCCCCGCCACCATACCAACCCATTATTGGGTTATATATATATATATATATATATATATGTTGCCGTACCTATACTTGGGCAAAAAAAAAAAATGTCATATCCGTGTACCCGAACCTGCACCCATCCCCGTACCAGGATCGGCAACTTAGCTGAAACATGGGATGAAAATCCATTATATGTACACAATTTCAAAATTGAAATAGGTCCATCAACAATTGTGTTACATGTACACTTTTGACAACCCTACAATTTATCCTTTATTCTAATAGCTTAATAAAACAAATCCAATTTCAATCACAGATTGAAATATATTGAACATGTCCAAAAAGCAGAAAAATAAATCCCCAATTCAGCCATTAAGTCTCAATGAGTTAGAAAGAAATACATGATAATAGAAAAGAGACCTTAAATTCCCAGTCATGGCTAAATGTGGATACCATTCCTCCTAAAAGATTCAAGATTTCAAAATGAACGAAAAGAAAAATGTCCACTCATATGGCATCATCACAGCAGTAGAAAAAACATCTGCGAACTGGATTTATCACCGCTCTTGTCATTAAACCCACTTTTCAATGTGGATTAGAACCGATGGGAAGAACCATTAAAAAAATCTGAATTCCAAAGATGCAACCTTCAACGTAATGATGAAACAAAGTTGTTATTATATAGGATAGATATACAAAGTTAAAAGAAAAGCAAGATTAGCTAGCATAGCAAAATCAATATTTCGAGAAAAAAAATGTTGAACACATCTCTCAAAGAAAGCAATGAACACCATCCTCCATTTCAAAGGCATGTATGATTAAAAAAAATTATCTAATACAAAATTAGGAAAAAAAACTAATGCAGTTAGAAGTATGGTTGATTGTTAAATATAGCCAGATGTTACAGTTTTGTACAAATTTATAAGTAAATAAAAAAAAAACATTGACTGGATGAGGAAGAGGATATCTAAGTCATCTCCAAATTACAAAGAATATTGTACAGTTTAGTGACCATTGCCTCTATATTTTGTCATTAAATTATTCTCGTAATTAGAAGATTTATTATTATTATTTTGTGCAATTTTAAGTTTGTTCAGAACTCCAGAAACTACGCTTCATGCTAGCTTTCTTGATTCTCATTTACGAGCCTGTGTTGCTCATTCATGGGTGTGCCATATCAGCATAATCGCAACATCTAAAATTATGAAATTGTAGGCCTCACAGACCAACCAATTGACTCCAGTGAATGTCAACTGATTCATTCACTATCTAATATTTTGTATACCCTGATGGCAAGTAAACAAGACTTAATGGGAAGAGTATATAAAAGATGATCTCCAAAAGCATAATCACAACATCTAAACTTATGAAATTGTAGGCCTCACAGACCAACCAATTGGCCCAAGTGAATGTTGACTGTGTTTGTACCCTTATGAAACTCAGTTTTTGTACCCCTTTTTGTCAGCCTGTTATCAGTTGATCCTCGAATTTGCATCAATACCAAGTCAATTGTTGTCCTCATAGTCAATCTGCAAGGTTATCTTATCTTTGGTCTTTTCTACTAACATCCTTTGCAAGGTAGAAGGATCGCCTCGAGCTGATCAGGAGTAAATAATGAAGTTGTTCAAAAGCAAAATAATGGCAAATGATGATGATGATAGGGCAGAAGGTCATCAAAGCAGCAAAGTTGCATAATGTTGCACAATTTGAATGACTTTGCACAAGGCATGAATGAGATGGCTCATAAAAGCATGGCACATTTTGTTGATGGCTGAACCATGAAGAAACCCCGCCAAATATCAGCAAAAGATGGCAACCAAGTAAAGCGCACCTAGGTGAAGGACAGCTGGAAGTTGGCACACTTTTTGATCACTTCAGCAATAAAAATTTCCGCCCAAATCCTGGCAGTAAGTTAATGATTCTCTACCCAGCTTGAAAAGGTTTTAAGTTGTTAATGAGGTACAGTTTTGGTATGGCAGAACCCTTATAAAAGTGCACTCAAGACATGGAGGAATGGCAGACGTTTAAGTGAAACAAAGGCATGCCTATTTATGGGTTTAAACACCATAAAGATCCTCCCAGCCCTAAAGGAATAAAAGACCCAACTGTGGCACACTTCTTGGTGGCAAAGACCAGCAAAAACTCCATGCCTAGCACTTGGAAGATGCCAGCTGCTTTAGTGATCAGTGCCTAGCACTTGGAAGTGACAATAATTCAGAACTTTGGCACACTTGTAGATGGCTGTAACCCAGTGAATCAGCACCTAAGGAAGGAGGTGCACCTTAGGAGCGGCCTTGCAACTTAAAAAGCTAAAAGTTCTGTTAGGCAGCAAAAATGTGGCAAAGTCTTAAGTGATCCATGCCAGCCATCACTGAGAAGAAATAACAAGTTATGAGGTGCACAAAAGTGGTGGTTCAGCCACCCAAATGTCCAGCTCATTCAATCAAATACATAACCCTTATAAAAGCACATCTAACATGAGAAAAAACAAAGAAACCTAAATAGAGAGCACCTTTTTGTGGTTAGAACCAATTAATTCTCCACCAAATCATAAGGTAAAAGATGGCAATTGCTATAGTAATGTGCACTCAGCTCCAAAAGTATTATGAACAGTCTTAGGCACAATTTTTAAAGGGCTTTGTGACTCATAATCTCCGCCCAGGTTTGTAAGGGAAATCTAAGTGATATTGGTGCACTTTCAGGCCGGCTTAGCCATCAAATTTTTCCTCCAAGTGCCTAAAAACAGGGCAAAAACCATGTAAAGTTCCCCCCAGCTGTGGGCGGATAATGACCAAGTGTGGTGCACTTTTGTGATGGCAAGCACACATATTTAGTGGTTAAGCACTCGTGATCTGTGCTCAGTCTTTTTAAACATAAAAAACACTTGAAGAGATGGCAACATTCATTATCCTCAATCACCTAAAATCTGTAATGAAATAACTTGCACAAGAGAAGAATATAATAGGAAATATGCTGCAAACACTAAATAATAATTGAGAATAACAAGCCACTTCGAGGGGAGGAACCCCAAATATCTCCAATCAGAACACAATTTGCAATATGATGATAATAAACTTACCACTAGCTCCTATATATACCTAATTATGCCATGGCTGCCACACAGGCGACTTAGATACTTAAATATAACACCTAGGACAACCTAACTACCTATAATTGACTATAATAATGATTATATAACTTAATTAATAGTTAAGGTAGCCACAAGCCGACTACTCATAAGCCTATGCAGATTATAGGATTAAGGGAGTAGCAAAATCCAAAAATAAACATTTCAGTAGTTGCCAGTAAATTCAGCAGGGTTTTGTCTCCAAAAGTCAGATGCATTCAAACCCTAGGTTGCTGTTAATATTGAATTGTTTGCGGTTCAGATATACACCTGTCTGTCATTTGGGTGATCATTTTAGGAAGTCTTCTATCAATTAAAAACAAAGTATCAAGAAACACAGCATCATCATGTGGTATGATTGGAGAGATACTTCCATGCACTCTCTAGTTTCAGTTTCAAGGTAAACAGTTGGGCTGGTGAAGTTGGTGGAAGATTGGCATAGGCTTATGGTCAACGTTTTAAATTTTTAATGTTTGGTGGGAGATCTCCAAATTTTCAGAACATTTCTATTTTTAGAAACTACTATTTTTAGCAGGTTTGTTTTTCAGAGAATCACAAAGATAGATTCAAAAACAAAGACTTTCTAGTTTTAGAAAACTGCTTTTTCAAAAAGTTGTTTTTTCGAGGTGGCATTCCCAGGGACAGTTGCTTCTTCAAGTGCCAGAGCATAAAGGTGTTCTGGAATCCCAAAGATCATTCATGTGCAACATGTGATTTTTAACAACGGCTACATTGGGTAGTTGTCAACTCCAACAATAGCTATTTCTGAGCGATGGATATGATTAATTGTTTTGATCAATTTTCTTCAAAGATCTTTTCTTTCTGCTTTTCCTACACCCACAGATAGGATTGCTTTAGAACAAATCTTTTCGGGATATTTAATTAATAATTTTTAAACCCTTAAAAGCTTTTTATTGTAAGCCTATAAACAAGTGTTTTGGGCACATAAACTCTCAATGATAGTTGAATTGAAGTCAGAATTATGCTGCAAAGATTGTCATTCAAACATTCAAGTTGAGTTATTGTGTTCTTGTGTAAGATTTTGATAAGTGAATTATAGTAAAGGTTGGTGTTGAGCTTTGTATTAGTGCTTGTCTTTTGTCTTGGCAAGTAACTTTGTGTCCTTCTAAGTTATTTACTTTCATTAAATCTTACACTCTGGTTTCATTGTTAGTAGTAGTTTCATTTCATCTTATCCTGTTGATGTGGATCTGTTGGTCTCTACTTTAGCTAGTAGTAAGCATTCATCTTTTAATTAGTATTGTTTTGCTGCATATCTTATATCAAAAACTTCATTGTGAGATAAGTGCCTTCAGGTCTTGTGCTCAACCTCCGAGATCAAAAAGATTAGCCGGGTTTAGCTTTTAGTCATTTCCTTTCATGCAAACCCCAGATGATAATCTTGTACAGTGTGCATAACTGTAAACTTGTTCATAGCTTTAGATTTAGGAGTGGGCTTCCCCTACTAATATGAAGAGAGGATTTTCCTCAAACTATTCCATTTTGTGTTGTCTCACAAGAGACAAATTAAAACTCTAACAGATTGATTCATTCACTAAAATGATCTGATATTATATAAACCCCAATGGCATGTAAAAACCAAATGTTTGTCTTCATAAATGGAGTTCACTCCCTATTTCAAGACTACCAAACTCAAAAATAAATCTATAAATTGATTTTAGTTGGAGTTAGAGGCATATCTAAAAGGAATAAGAAAAAGGAATTAAAGTATTCTGTGTCAGGCATATATTATACTTATGCAGTCTGTTGTTTCTGTGTTTTCCCGAAGTGGTTCTTTCTAGGCTGATCTCTCGTCTCTACTGTTTTATTCCAAACATGCTCTCTTCCAAGCCTCAGGCATGACACTGTGCTTGGTTTTTGTATATAAGTTCACCCCTTTAATATATATACTGAGACAGTTTTTCAAAAAAAGGCATTAACTTAATGGGAAAAGTATATAAAAGATGATCTCCAAAAAGTAAAAAATTTCATCCATCTTTTTTGTAAAATTATTATATTTATCTTCACCTTTCATGCTCCTAATTAATGTGTTTTAAAACTTGTTACTGTTAGGAAACTATGTTTCTCACCATCTTTCCTAATATTATTGCTTATTGTTAATTGTACCACATAAACATAATCACAGCATCTTAAGTTATTAAATCATAGGCCTAATAGACCAATTTGTCAGAATGAATGTCAACCAGTTTATTCATTCACATTATTTGCTATTTTCTATAGCTTGATGGCCAGTGTAGAGTAAATATTTACCTTTATATTCATGGAGCTCACTCCAGACTCGTTTAGTAGAACGAAATTTTAAAAAGCAAAATAACTGTGTTGTTTATCTTTTGAGTTGGTACCCTGTCTATAGAGAATAACAGAGAAGATGCAAAGGCACTGTAACTTATTCAAAATTCAATATTACAACCATCTACTACAAGAAGTAAAAATATACAATAAAAGTTTACAATTTTACCGTAAAAGTTGGATTATGATAATCATCCTTATGGTCAGTTTGCAGAGTTCGAAATAAATGGTGTTCTGGAGTATCATAACGTCCATCACAAAGATCAAGTCCTCCAAGAAAAGCTGTAATCTTTCTTCTCCTGCCTAGAGCCACTGAATCCAGAAGTACTGACTTCTGATGATGTGTGAAGATGGTGCCCACTTCCTGAAAACAAAATAAAAAATATGATTCAATTCACTTCCTAACAGTAAATATCATTAAATTCTAGACCATATAGGCAAACAAGGATGGCTAACAGTGGTAGTGTCTTCCCAAAATTAAAAAAATCCACTAAAATGGCTTGTACATATTTTTTTTAATTATATT
The DNA here is from genome assembly GCA_027924645.1 of Cunninghamia lanceolata. NCBI lineage: Eukaryota > Viridiplantae > Streptophyta > Pinopsida > Cupressales > Cupressaceae > Cunninghamia > Cunninghamia lanceolata. Next base: position 13,780,503 of record BSBN01001152.1, on the reverse strand, counting down.
CTAGATTGCTTGGAAGGTTAGAATATTTTTCATAGGTCGCTTAGGAATTAAATTGACATTTCCATATGATGATTTTGGTATACTACTTTGTGCACACCTTTTATGCCATGTTCGAGTGATTTGTAGTTGAACAAAGCAATGCATCCTTCCTCTTTTCTTGTAAACATCAATTTTACCAACAGGAAAAATCTGGTAATCATAGGACTGTAGGCTCACTTTGTTCATTAAATAACTAAATGTTGGTTATATTTGGATTCAAACATTATTCCAAAGAGTTATCTTGGAAAATAGTGCCTTCTAGAAAGAGTTTTTATTTGTGCACGATACATGTACAATGGAAATTACAGAGTTCTTATATTACCTTAAGTTCGTTATTGCTGAAAGAATGGTTTCACAACTCGACGATGCCCTAAAAATTGGACAAATTGTTTGTACAGTTAAATGGCCAAAAAAAGTGGCATTTAAACCCCTTCGGTCCTTCTTAGCCTTCTTGGCAAATGGATGTGCTTGTGATGAGAGGGTCAACTCTTAAGCCCTTCACCTATGGTAACATGGATGGTAAAATGGGACAGAGACATTTTCTTGAAGAGGATGAATTTAGGGAAAAAAATCAAATTAATTTGGTTTTCCTAAATTCAATAAAGAAGATTTAAAAGGAAAATTTTCACGCTCACAGACATGGAGGCTTCTCCAGCAGATTTTACAGTCCATAAGTGATAATAAAATTCAAATTCACAAGTTTATCAGAATATTCTTGTCACTGGATTCTGCAGATGCCTCTGATCCAGGCTAAACCAACTTGTAGAGGAGGAATTCACAGTTTTTTACTAGGAAAAAAGCACATTGTTTCCAGATGTGAGGTTGCATCTTCATTGTTGGTTCTTCAACTCTGTTTGGGCTAATTTTAGACGGTACTTATATTGGACTACATGAGTATTTGCAAAGCAGGCCTGGACATCATCGGATCTGCTCATCAACAGTAAAAAGCAGATGTCAAATGACACTGCAGGAGTGATGGCTGGAAGATGCAAACTTTAACAGACTGCATTGGCTATTGGTCCTTGATGGAAATAGATGTGAAAAAAGCTTTTATGACATCAAATTAATTATCATGTGAACATGTCTTTTGTATGATGAGGATCGTGATTAATTACAGAAAAATCAGAAAGGTGCTGAAGCTTCTTACCATTAATAAACTGTTAAAATGCAATAATGATATTGGGACTCAATTTATCTTCAACCCTAAGAGGTAATACAATCACCAAACATATCATAGACAATGGAGCAGAGAATTCAACAACTGAGACCAATAGACTTTGCTTTGATACAATTAATAAAGATGCCACCACACTGAAAGTCATGGAAACACCCAAAATGAATAAGGAAATTTAATCTAAAACTATAAGAATTATGTCATTATACACCAATTTCTAGCAACTCTATTTCTACAAAGTAGAAAGATCTTCACACATATACTTCTTGACATTTTCATTGAGTAATACTCTTTAATCTGATCTCCAAACTAAACTCCTTAACACCAATAAATTTAAATTAATTATTTGTCCGTTCACTGGTCCTGAGTGCAGTGGCCGCTAAGAAATACATTATTTTCAAGAAAACGCGAAAAGTTGAAAGATAAAGTGTTGTTAAAAACTTTAAAGTGAAAGGTAAGGTTGCACAAGTTCATGGGGCTGAGGATATAAAAGGTACGGTCATGGAATAAGCAGTTTGGACCTGCAAAACTTGAGAATTGATATGGAAGTGTGGCTTTATACCAAAAAATAAATAAATAAAATCAAAACTTTTCAGCATTTTTGGCAATAATAATGATAACATTAAAAATAATTGATAACAAATAAATATTTAATCATGATTCAGATTTCTTAATGTAAAATAAGATGAAAACTTTCAAACAAACAAATATATCTATGATAAGGCAAGCCCAAAAGATCACTCTTGGCTTGGTCTTCATTATTAGTTTTTGTGATCCTCCTATGCTTGCTTAAACTCTCTACACAAGGTATCAATTTTTCCTTTTGCTCATTGGAGTCATTGGCCAATCTATTTGTTGGCAATATGTGTTGTCATTGATGTCAACATGGTATATGGCAATATAAGGACAAACTTGTAAAGAGGTTGTGTATAGAAGAAAGAGAAGTTGATGGACAATGGAAGATTTGAGAGAGGCGGTTTGACTTAGTTGAAGTCAAGGGGTCAGCATGTCTAAGGCAAGTCAGTCCGGAAGACTTAGCAGATGGAGTGAAACCAGTCCAGAAGAAGAGAAAATTGTCTAAGTATGATGCGGTGATCAGTCTTGTGTCTAAGCATGATGCGAAGGTAAACACTTATGTCCTAACATGTTTCATGTATTCCTACATGTATATCTCATCAACTTGTAGTACTGCACTTAGTAATAAGTAGAAGAAATCTGACTAAGGCATTCACAGTGCATATCCTAAGGCAGAGTCACAATGTTTTGGTCCGCATTTCTCCACAAAGCAAGATTTAGTCTTGCGGTTCAGAAGATAAGTTTATCCTGATATTAACATGATATATTCAAGATTTCAAGTCACTACACCTTCAACAGAAAAAGTACAAGTGACAGAGTACCGGTTACTACTTAGACAAGGCAAAGCAATGGTGGAGACCTATTGGAATGCTCCGCATTCCTCCGGAAGAAATTGTTTGGTCATGCGGTTTTGAGGACAGGCTCAAAGATGTATAAGGTATGCTATATTGAAGCTTCAAGTGGTCCGGTGGTCCGCAAGGTCAGCATTCAAGTAACAGAGATAATACAAACTATTCCAAAAGCCTCAGAACACATGTTTGAGTATTTGCGGAACATGAAATACATACAGATCAGCCATAAAAGATTGTGCGGAGGTTCTACATGCTCCAACATACCTCATGTTTGAACCGCACGCAAATATCTCTTGTTTCCGGTACCACACAAGATATGTAAGTTAATGAAGAATTGTATATCCTTGTTCCCCGGACTCCAGTATACCTTAGTCTAGCTTTTGTTTTCTTTTTCTCCAGAAATGATAGACGAGGATGTGCGGATCTAGGAGTATGCATGTAATGATGTTTAAGTTCATCTCTAAAGGTTTCAGGGTTTTTGATGTACCACAATGCCATAACCTGAATAGTGGAGTATCACAGTTAGTCTAAAATACTTTGTTTCTAGCAATTCATCATATCTCTTGTCTTGCAGATGTCTAGATTGATCTGATACTTCAGTAGAAAGGTGGTTGAATGATGTTGAGGTGGTACAATGTTGAATTCTTGGTCCGCATGATGTTTTTGGCTTCTCCCCGATGGTAGGAAGATAAATAGTTAGCAGTTTTTGTATAGTTTGGGCCGACAGACTAGTTTTTGTTATATGCGATGGATCTTGATCAATTGTTTTGACCTTGGAAGATGTGAAGTGATGTTCCTTGAATCCTTTCATAAAGCCTGAGGTCCGCAACAAGTTTCCTTAACATATTGTATGTATTGAAGCCGACCTTTGCAGAGTTACACGTTTCATCTAAAGATTTTTATGGTGCCAACCTGATCAATGTTTTGAAGTGTTGCGGAGGGTATTTATAGGAGATCAAAGTCATTTGGGAAAGGTAGATGTGAGATGCGAAAGTAATAGAGCAGAATAAGAAGTATGAAGTGTTCAACATCAGTATGATGGAGTAATTGTGTAGAAAAGAGGACTGCAATATCAGCATGAGATAGATGCTTCTTCCATAGCAGTTCATAGTTTTGTTTATCATTATAATTCTTTGGAGCAGTGAGCTTTCTACAAGGAGTAGCAGCTTCCTTGGGTTGTAGCCCTAAAACAAAGTCAACAGAGAGTTGTAGCTTCCATGGGTTGTAGCCCTAAAACAATGTTGTAAACTTTTATATAGCAGTGAGCATTGTTTTGTTAGTTAACACTCACCATGGTTTTTCCCAGTTTTGGGTTTTCCACGTAAAAATCTTGGTGTCATTATGTTGATGAATGTGTTGCATGTTTTACTTTCTGTTCTCTAAGTAAATAAATCTGATCTGCAAATGAAGTATTTAAGTTTTAATATATGTTGATTCACCCCCCCCCTATCAGCATCACTGTGTGTTCAACACTGTTAACTTGAGGTAATGCTTCCTAGTTCTAGAAGATTCTAGCATCCTCTTCCTTCTGAATTTGAGTTCGCCCTCCCAGTTTCTCTTCCATCAAAGATAACTTAATGTTGAGTCTATTAATTTCAACAAAAAACCATTTGGTGAGAGAATGTTGGGCATCAATAGCTTATTAACAATCCCAAGGATATCAGAAAACTCTTGTAAAGATGAGGGGTTAGACACCAATAAAGAGAAGTCCTTTGGCAGAGTTCGACGCGGATCAAGAATGCCAGGAAAGGGTTCACCTACAACAGCTCCAGGGAAGGTCTTAGCTTTCCCTTTGTCCTTCAAATGCTTAGGGCTTTCCTAAAGATTGTCATATTTCTTCTTCACCTTGTCAATAGTAACCCTGGGGACATGGATCTGCCCTTTGACAGGGTCTTCCTTCTTTCTTTTACCCTCCCTTGGACTGTCTAAAATAACCTTGGGGACATGGGATTGCCTTTTAATGGGATCTCCTCTCTTCCTTTTACCATCTTTTGGACTATCAATTTCTCTACCGACTCCTTCCACCACCCTTTCATCCTGTAACCCTGGATTGCTCTCCTTAGATAGGGACTCCTCAATTTCAAAATCTGTTGCAGACTTCTTTTTCATAGCCTCCTAGGTGTCATCGATGGAATCTTCAAAATTCCTAGAAGTAGAATCATAGTACTCAACTACTTTTTTCATTTTTTCATCTTTACTTTTGAACCCCTGAGTGTGAATCTTAGGGTTCTTAGCTCTTATATAGTTCACAATGACTAAGATAAGCCCCTGATGGAGGGGGGCCATCCCCGAGGCACGCTTACACTCTTTTATAGAATTCTCCAAAGATGACAACAGGTAGAAATGAGAGGAGACCAGTTTTTTATGCCTAAAGTGGTTCAACAAGACGAAATGATAGGAATGCATAGACTTGAATCGTCCTTCTCGAGTTACATACCTCATAATGTAGTGTGCAACCTCGTCCCACGAGGGCTTCAAAAAGCTCCTAGCATGCCTCGAATGTAGTTTAATTAGCTCTTCATCAAGTTTCAGAAAAAGGGACATGGCATCGTCCCTTGTACTCCTATCTTTCAAAACTTTAGCCCCCAACAAAGATAGCCCAGTAACTTGAGTCATTAACTCCTCTGTAACTTCAAATTCAAGCCTCAGCACAACTACATTCCTATTGACCCACCCCTTTGCAAACTCAACAAGCAGAAAGGTATCATGCCCATTTAGCCTCTCAAGATAAGGAGTTAACCCTCCATTCATCAAAATTTTCCAAACTCTCTAGTTTTGCCTAATACTATTGCAGCTCAGAGGCTCAACACGATTTATATCACCTTCCATTGTTTGAAATCCTCACTATCTTCTCTGTCCTACAATATCTCAATAGTGCTCTTCTTGCCAAAGATAGCCGAGGTGGTAGATAAAAAAAAGCTGCTAGAAAGAACCTTCACGTATGCCAAACCATCATGATTGAGGTGACCTTCCCTCATGTGGGCAATAAGCCAAATCTTCTCCATCCCAAACAGATCGTAACTGCTAGTGATTTTTAATATCATCATTATTAAGTCTAATGACTTCCAATGGGAATATGTCATTCTTTGCCCAATTGGTGATCCCATAAAGCAAGAACCCCCCAATTAGCAAAAAAATCAGCTATTCTATTAGCTTCCCTTAAAATATGAACAATATTAACATTTCCAATGTTTTCAATAATATCAATAGAATCTTTTATCAAGCCATCAATGGTCCAGCTCAGATGATTTCTCTTTTTCAAACAGTTTATGATATTCATTGAATCCCCTTTGATACTTAAGGAATGAAGGCCAATCTGTTGGGCCATTTTTAAGGCATGAATATGTTGTTATTATATGTAATATATAGCAATGTGAATATATTATTATTTATAATATAACATATCATATATATTATATATAATATATAATATTATTAATGATGCACATATTAATATGTGTAATATAATGCCCTCTAAAGAATAACGATAATATATCAAATTCAATAATATGCTATTATTATTTGGCACATTAAAATGTAAGCAGTAATAAATATATATATGCCTAGCTATTCTTCATAAATGCATTTTTAAATCATCTGATTTTGGAGTTGTTGTCCAAAACAAATTAATCAAAGAGAAATTAAATAAACATTTTAAATCTCTTGTGATTTATAATTAGAACTTGAAACTCAACCCTAAATTGGACCTAGAAGACTAGGCGAACCTCTTGCCTCCGTGAATCAGGTGTGCCACCTTGGGGATGTGAACCACCCACAATCTCATCCTATAGTGGTCTCATAATTGTCTTGAAGCAGTCCTGTCATACTGAAGTAATATGGAAGCAACCCCATGGCAATCCTGCAACTATCTTGTAGCAGACCCATGCATTCCTGTGACAACCCCACAACTATCCTACAACAGACCTGTAGATGTTCAATAGCAGTGCTAATGGAAGTTATGTTAATGTTTCTTGTATCTGATTTTGGTGAATTTGCTTTAGTCTCGAATTTGGCCTATTGCAAGTCATAGTTTAGACACTTTTGTGATCTGTCTCTTCCTTGTTTTGGCCAGCACCAAGGGTTGCTCACACTTGGTAACTACACCTATTGTTCCTCATGTATCTATTTCCTTGATGTTTGCTTTCCAAAAACAATTGTTAGTCCGGCTTTTGTTGGGTTTTGTCAAGGGCATTACAATTTGTCTCTGACAATGCATTATAGCAATTTTAAAATGCCCAAGGTCGAAAGGCCTCTCCAAGAAATGCAACTCGAGGATTGGTTTGTCAGTGCAGCCTCTCAAGTTCAACAATGCACTATTCAAAGTTTATCTCAGCCCATCAAGAATGGAGCAGGAAAGATGCAAAGATCAAGGCACTAAAGGAAAACCTTGAAAAGTAGCTGAGTGTATTCAAGTCACAACCAGAACAGTTCAAGCTCATGTATCGACAAACAAAGGAATCTTGCAACAAGATTAAAAAGTTTAAGCATAAGATTGCATCCTTGACAACCTCATCGAAGGACATCGAGTGAGATCCAAGAGGTGCAAGCCTCTGACAACATGACATGCACCGCGCAAAACTTCCACATTTTATTCTAGAACAAAATCCTTGTCTGCACTGCACAGTTGTCTAAGAGCCATCAATTCATCAGGCTCCTCAACAAGAAAGTGATGGACACACAATTCACAATCACTTTCATTGGCAAGCAGATTCGAATTAAGGCTGAGAAATCTAAAGGGCTCCTGGAGTTGCTTACTTCCCTTCTGAGCATGATTTGACAAGCATCAACATGACTAATCACAATGTGGCAGCCATCCTAGTCACCCAAGTTCTCAATTTCAACTGGCAAATTGAATAGTGTGAAAGCTAGGAGACATCAATGGTTGAAGCAATCTAGGAAATGAGGAAGAAGTTCACCGATCTAATAATAAAGAGTTTTCCATCTCCCTAGACCCTATATGATGAACCAGTTTCAACTAATGCCCTTCAACATATGCTCCAACAGCACGCAGATGACCAATTAGCCGTCCAAAGTCTCCCTACTTCCCTAGCAACAAAGGTTGTTTTCAAAGTGATCTAACCACCTTGCAACGCTAGAAGCAAAGGTTAGTGCATAGCATCCCACTGACAAATATTACCATATGAAGCTTTCGTATCATTGTCTACAGACATAGCTTAAATTATAGGAGGTCAAGTCCCATTAGATGATCAATGTGACAAACTAGTGAAAGCCTTTGCTAAATTCCCACCATGATGACCTATCATTCTTTCAATTTGTCCCTGCAGGCCCAATTCATTTACTCTTTTGTACATTCTTCTCTTAGCCTTTCGGGGTAATGTGTCACCTGGCCCTAGGACTTCATGGCAATAAGTAGTTATCAATAGTCATGATAGAAAGGAAGTGATCTCCATCAAGAAGTTGTGTGAAGCAAGTTATCAAGAAGGAAATGGAAATACCTCCAGCTAATAAGAAAGTCAATGGAAAACATCCAAAGATGAGCTCTGAGGACAAGTGATGTGACAAACTAGCACAATAGTTGAGGAAACCTAGAGAAAATAAGCTTCACACATATAAATGTTGCTACCCTAGCCAATGGCAAATCCCATCTAGTACCAAAGAAAAGATTTCATATGTGCCCTCTAATCCCAAGATTGATGTAGCAAGCGAAATTGTAGATACACCAACATTGTGGCACGTAGGAAATGAAGAGAAACAGTCCCAAGGAACTCATCACTAGCTATAAATTCAAATATTCAAAGCCTCATTTGAGTACTCGCAAGGTGTCATGCAAATCTATGTTCAGAAGAAAGTCTTCGAGAATTGAATAAAAGGTCTTGCGAGCTCGCAAAGCCCCACAGACAAAATGCCACTCAGTTTTTGCTAAGAAAGGACTAAGAAGGAAGAAGGTTTTTAGAAGGGGTTTTGCAAGATCAAGTGCTTGAAATCCCACATCTTAGAAGAGAAATCCAATAATCGGGTTCCCAAAAGACAACAAACAAATGGTTTCATGGAGCCACAATTTCAAGCAAACACTAGTCAATATTGTCATTCACTCTAAATGCACCCATTAATGTTAGTGATCTATAAGGAAAAATAGAATTCTCAAGCACTCAACCCAAGAACCGCTCAACACCAAGCAGAATCTACCCCGTCTATCAATTCCACCAAGCACAAAGCCAAGCTTTGGTCATGTGACAATTCGTCCTAAAGAATGGTCAACCCGATGATCCATTTGGAGGCACCTATTCATCACCACTAGCCAACAATTGAGTGGCAAAAGAGTAGAAACATGAAGGACAACAAAAATACCTTTTGCCATGCAAAGCTATGTGAACAACTTTGCCTTCGAAGAAGTTGTTCCATCTTAGGGAAGTAGCAGTGGCAAGACCCAACAAGGAGCACCACTCCTCTATCATGCACAATCATGCGATCACAAGGAAGACCATGCAGTGCTCCATAACTCCATAGCCTAATGGATCAAGGTCCACGTTCTACCTCTTATGAGTAAGAGTCCCTAAAAATTGCCAAAAATGTTGTGTTTTCAATGCATAGAATTCACCAAGGAAGTCTGCAGCAAATCTCTTCTCTCCCACCTCCATCTTTAACATGGTCGCCTACCAAACTAGCGGATCTGAGAGCCTTTGCTACCATTTGCAGGATAGCGGGTGTGTTTCCCCTCGAGAGCAAAGCTGAAAAGGCGCGAGCAAAACTTTTTAGTAGTTTTGGGCTTTGTATCAAACCAAACATCTTCCTACCATCAATCTTGCATCACATTGCACAAATTTGCTACCTCAACAAGTGTCACCATCACATAAGACCCACTACCAATGTATGTCTGACCAAGCATCTTTCAAATTGTGTGGACATTTGCAAACCAAAAAATCATAGAAGCCTCTCGAGCCTACAACTTCCATATTATTACTTGAAGTCCTTCATGGCACTCGTGCATGTGCATTCACCTTTCTTCTTGACACATGTCACGCCTTGCTGCCAACTGAAGATCTCAACAATTTGGCATGCACAACTAACATATATATTATTTGACAAAGACATCATCACCAAGCAATGGTCACCCACTTGCTCATTCAACAGCCTACACTCACTAGATTTCTTGGGTGCATCCCAGGCAGTTATCAGATTCCTCTTAACCTCACATTGTTCTATCAGAGCAGAGGGTGGAATGTGCCCAATCATCCCTATTGAGCATCCCAACATTCCAATAGGCATCTCTATCCAATCATCAAGAAAATCATCCTCTTTGCTCAACATTTATCTCCCCCTTGTTGGAGTACAGGACCACTGGGGGGGGGCAGTGAATCAGTGGTCGATAAACTTTCAACTATCAAAACTTAACTCACCTGTATTATGCACAGAAACCCGTTGAAAACATAGTCACAGTGATATGCAAATTAGGATATAAAACTTGAACAAAGATGATCAAATGAGAACAATATAACAAACCATTAGGAGGAAATATAACACAAGTTTTATGAGTGGAAAACCCTCATAGGGATAAAAAACCACTCGAGAAAAATTGCCTCACTGGCTTAATAAAATCCCACTGATCACAGAGCCTCACTGTCTACTTTTTGTGCCTCACTAGCTACACAACATGCCTCACTGGCAAATACAACTGCCTCACTAGCAAAATGGTGTCTCACTGACATGATATGATTGCATCAATGGTTTGAATACAAAAAGAAGTTTAGAGGGTTACTTTGATTCACTTTAATGCACTTGTTCACAAAAACCCTTAATGCAGCACCAACATAAAGACCATAAGATACTTATCTCCTCTGCTGACAAAGATATATACATGCAATATATTACACACTACACATCACCTAGTCTGAAACCCCTCACCTAATCTAAAGCCCCTTTCATACACACAAACAATCAGAAACCTTTTTGATGCATTCAAAACATATCATAACTTCAAGATCCCCAAATACATAGTTTTACTTCATCAAATTTCACAATTCACACATGAATATGTAGATGTCTCTGTGAAACACAAAACACCTATTCTTTTTAAATTTTTTCCTAAAACTTCTCTGAGTCCTTTTTATAAATTTCCCTGGCCTTCCTGGTTCGGTGAGAAACTACCAAAAACAGTTAAGGGCTACATATACTCCAACTGCCCGTCAAATTTATCAAAGCAACAAATCCGTTGGCATTTAAACTTCTGCCTTCAATGTCACTTTTCGCACCTTTCAACTTTAAACACGAGCCATCGATTTCCATTTGGGTGCCCATTCCACAAGACTCAACCGGGTCTCTCTGTCTTACTAGGAAAAGGGGCCGATATCCCCATGGAGCCGGTACCCTCAGGTCTTCACTTAAGTTGTTTTAACTTGTGATACTAAGTCAGTGAATAAAAAGACAAAAAGCAACAACGGGCAAGCAATGTCTCACATATACCTTGTATGACCTTTATTAGGGTTTAGAACACACTTAATAAAACCCTAATATGAAGACCTCTTAACATATTTTCAAGGATCCCAATACTATATCTCATTCCATTGAAACTCAGTGTATCATCATCACTCTGAATGACATGATGAACCATCTTTGCCTGTAATGCATGAGATCAGTCCATACATCACTGAAGGCAACTTAATAATGACAAGAAAACATCAAGCCCAAGCTCCAACATACACCAATCACCTTATACAACTCCTGAGAAAATGTATCTCTGTCACACTGGCAGAACCATCATCATGGTAAGGTAATCAGCACTAGAGGCCAATATTCACCATACTCAAAGTGTACCAAACATGCCTTGATAATGCTTCTCAGATTGCTCTTCATCCTGAGGTCATACTATGAACACTAATCTGAGACATCAACTCTCAACACAATTGATATCAACAATGTGCCATCAAAACTCCAAGACACCATCTGTGAAATGAAATGAACAATAACCTTGGAGTGATACTAATCATGAATATTAAACAATGAATTTCATATTGATAGGACTGCACTCCTGTTATGATCAACATGAAGCATGTTGAACTCCTTAACTGATCAACGTCAATGATCAACATAATCAATATCAAATGAACAACACATCACAAAGAACCAACTTTTGACATCAACATCACAACAACAACTCAACTCAAACATGAGCAACCAATCAACCAACTCAACATGATCATGACATGAAAGGCATCCTCCACCTGAGGTACTCACTTTTGACATCAATGACAACCATCATGCCAAAGTCAACACCCCTCTCTCTCTTGCTTTTCTTTTGTACATTGTAATCCTTTTGCGACCCAAATCACTACAGGTGGCATGATCTTAAGGGCTTGCCTTATTGTATAAATATGGGTTAACCTGTACTTGGAGACATATGCCCTGAGCAAAAAGAGACATTCAAACCATATGTCAAAGCACCAGACCACTGCAATTAAAAAGACTTCTGTAAGCAAATGCACAATGGAATGATAAAAGCATTCACTATAAGAACCCATGCACACTGTTCTGAGAACTGCAATAACAAGACATCACTGTAAATGTATGCCCATGCATGATAGGATCCTGCATCTCAAACTCACTGTCCAGAAATACATATGCCTATCCTGTAATTGAAAAGAGAACACTGCCCTCTGTAAATACTGCCCCAAAAGAGAATACTGCCTTGTGAAAGATTATACTGCACTATCAACCATCAATATCCAAGCACTGCTCCAGTCCATCAGCAATTTCACCAAAGCATCACTATCAAGAACCATAAGATATTTGATGTAGGAGTTTGACAACATAGGTAAGAACTTCAGGACTGCAACAAGAAAACACACAACTCTCCCACTGACAGAGATGACACTTCACAAACCACTATCATATGCTGTTGATAGAAGGGCATCAATACCAACAAAGAATTTGTCTAGAAACAACTCATCATAAAAGGACTCATTGTGTCTACTGTACCATGCATGAACTAAACATGAATATAAGACATCACATTCCTATGTAGCATAAACTTCATGTGCTCATACTGCATTTTGCCTACAAGCTTACTAGGGTATTTGCAATTACAACACGTGATGATCACATTGCTCCTTGAAAAATACTATACCCTATTCCAAAGCCTGCCTGCTCTTCATTTGAAATCTTTGAGCATCTCTAAGTTCTGTTCACTCCTGCTGCTTACATCCAAGTCTGCATCATGAAATACCTTTGAAAATCCTGCAAAGACTTTATTCTGACTGATTAGAATATCAGCATTTCCCCTTAAGAACGCACTGTTCATTAACCATAAGGCAAAACACTGTCATCATGAATCAATTCACTGCACCAACATCAAAGAAGTAAACCATGAATGAATGACAACAAAAGTGTTTGACCACTGTCATGCACTGCTCCAACTAAAGAATTATTGTTCTGCACCAAATGACAACAAGATAATCATGATAACTATGGCAAAGAACACAGTCCTATGACAGAAAGCACTGTCCTGTCCTATCCTTGTCAGCAGATATAATTGTTACCTTTGTCCTTGCACTGTCCCTCATGCTGATCTTTCAGGTACTTTGTGATGTCTCTTGTGCAGCATGCACAAGATTAGAGTTTTCTTCCACTTGACCTTGTTTTCTTTTCCAAACCTGCATAGGACCTTTATTCATCTTGCTCAAGGTATTTTCTTTCTTTTGCTTGAACATGTAGCCTCTGGATGGTTTCATCAAACTTCTTCTACACCACTGTGCTTTGTGTCCAAACATATTGCATCTATAACATAAAATTGTCTAGACCAAGGGAAAAATAATTTTTTCTAGGCATTATGTAAGAACTTCTATTGACATTCCTTACATGATCATGTCTTTCATACATCCAACAATTTCTTGCTATATGACCAACTTTATTACAGTTATAACAAACATTGTTATAGTCCTGATTTGACAAGTTATAAAAACTCTTATCCTTATTCCATCAAAAAATCATTTCTTGAGTGAGTTCTACAATCTCTAGCTCTATGACCATAAACATGACAAGAATAGCAATAACCATGAAACTGAGAGTAGTTGTACCTTATTGAATGGTATTGCCTGACAGGTGGAGATTTTGAGGTTCTACTTGTCCTTCTACCTTCATCAACACATTTATCTTCTGTCTTATCTGCAGGAGACGCAGCATGATGACCCAAATCTATCTTCTTCCTTGGTGTATTCCTAACTTTAGAAGTCTACCCTTCTTCATATCTTCATATCCTAGGCCTGTAGTGTCCTTATGATGCTTTTGCTTCCTCAATAAGTCATTTAAGCATTCAGTACTCTTTTCAAACTGCAGATTCTTATGCAACTTAGAAGATGCCTTTTCCAATTCCTTTCTCAAAGAGACAATTTCTGACTCTAGTTTTAGACATTCATTAGTTTTGACTTCTAGATCAGATTTTGTAAAATCAACTACCCTTTTGGCTTCTTCAACTTCAGTTTTTAGAGAAATAATCAGTTTGTCAGATTCATCAACTTGACTCTTTAAGTCCACAATCAGATTTCTTGCCTCTTCAAGTTCTAAAGAAACTTTTGCAAAATCTGAACATACCTTGTCTTTGGAATCTTTTTCTTGTTAAAGTTGGTCTTCTAGTCTCTGATTCTCTTTTCTGAGTTGCTTGATTGTATCCAGAGCACACAAGAGTTCACCTTCTAAATCAACCTCACACGCATGTTCATCATCCTCATGTTCATAGTCATCTTCACCCACAAAGAGATCTCCTTCTTCGTAATCAATCTCAACAACAAAATCATCTTCTCTTTCATTAATTTCTTATCCACCTACACTCACAATGAAGTCTTCCTTTTTATCAAAACTCTCAACTGCAAGACCATTCTCTTTATCACACTTTGTATCAATATTCAGGGATGACTCATGCAACAACTATTGCTTGACTTGACTGGGGCCTGTTTTACAATCTTTTGCTTGGCATCTTTCTTTTCTCTATTTCTTTTACACTTTCCCATGGTACTCCACTATCAGGGCCTACCCAAGCCTATTAGACTTCTACAGTGAACTTTGCTCTGATACCACTTGTTGGAGTACAGGACCACTAAGAGGGGGGGTGAATCAATGGTCTATAAACTTTCAACTTTCAAAACTTAACTCACCAGTATTATGCACAGAAATCCATTGAAAACATAGTCACAATGATATGCAAATTGGGATATAAAACTTGAACAAAGATGATCAAACGAGAACAATATAATAAACCATCAAGAGGAAACATAACACAAGTTTTATGAGTGGAAAACCCTCATAGGGATAAAAAACCACTCGGGAAAAATTGCCTCACTGGCTTAATAAAATCCCACTGATCACAGAGCCTCACTGTCTACTTTTTGTGCCTCACTAGCTACACAACATGCCTCACTGGCAAATACAACATGCCTCACTAGCAAAATGGTGTCTCACTGACATGATATGATTGCATCAATGGTTTGAATACAAAAAGAAGAAGTTCAGAAGGTTACTCTGATTCACTATAATGCACTTGTTCACAAAAACCCTTAATGCAGCACCAACATAAAGACCATAAGATACTTATCTCCTCTGCTGACAAAGATATATACATGCAATATATTACACACTACACATCACCTAGTCTGAAACCCCTCACCTAATCTGAAGCCCCTTTCATACACACAAACAATCAGAAACCTTTTTCATGCATTCAAAACATATCATAACTTCAAGATCCCCAAATACATAGTTTTACTTCATCAAATTTCACAATTCACACATGAATATGTAGATATGTCTCTGTGAAACACAAAACACCCATTCTTTTTTTCTTAAAACTTCTCTGAGTCCTGTTTATAAATTTCCCTGGCCTTCCTGGTTTGGTGAGAAACTGCCAAAAACAATTAAGGGCTACATATATTCCAAATGCCCATCAAATTTATCAAAGCAACAAATCCGTTGGCGTTTAAACTTCTGCCTCCGATGTTACTTTTCGCCCCTTTCATACTTTAAACACAAGCCATAGATTTCCATTTGGGCGCCCATTCCACAAGACTCAACCGGGTCTCTCGGTCTTACTAGGAAAAGGGGCCGGTATCCTCATGGAGCCGGTACCCTCAGGTCTTCACTTAAGTTGTTTTAATCTGCGATACTAAGTCACTGAATAAAAAAACAAAAAGAAACGACGGGCAAGCAATGTCTCACATATACCTTGTATGACTTTGTTAGGGTTTAGAACATAATAAAACCCTAATATGAAGACCTCTTAACATATTTTCAAGGATCCCAATACTATATCTCATTCCATTGAAACTCGGTGTATCATCATCACTCTGAATGACATCATGAACCATCTTTGTCTGCAATGCATGAGATCAGTCCATACATCACTGAAGGCAACTTAATAATGACAAGAAAACATCAAGCCCAAGCTCCAACATACACCAATCACCATATACAACTCCTGAGAAAATGTATCTCTATCACACTGGCAGAACCATCATCATGGTAAGGTAATCAGCACTAGAGGCCAATATTCACCATACTCAAAATGTACCAAACATTCCTTGATAATGCTTCTCAGATTGCTCTTCATCCTGAGGTCATACTATGAACACTAATCTAAGACATCAATCTCAACACAACTGATATCAACAATGTGCCATCAAAACTCCAAGACACCATCTGTGAAATGAAATGAACAATAACCTTGGAGTGATACTAATCATGAATATTAAACAATGAATTTCATATTGATAGGACTGCACTCCTGTTATGATCAACATGAAGCATGTTGAACTGCTTAACTGATCATCAATGATCAACATAATCAATATCAAATGAACAACACAGCACAAAGAACCAACTTTTGACATCAACATCACAACAAAAACTCAACTCAAACATGAGCAACCAATCAACCAACTCAACATGATCATGACATGAGGTACTCACTTTTGACATCAATGACAACCATCATGCCAAAGTCAACACCCCTCTCTCTCTTGCTTTTCTTTTGTACATTGTAATCCTTTTGCGACCCAAATCACTACAAGTGGCATGATCTTAAGGGCTTGCCTTATTGTATAAATATGGGTTAACCCCCTCCTGTAAATATGTTTTGGTTCATTAAGTAAAACATGGTCTCTACTTTGTGTTGCTTAACAACTTACCTCAAAAAGAGTCCTCGGACTTGAAGCTTTGTGTTTATTGCGTTTGCTCATGTTCCTTAGATGGAAGTGTTTCTAACTAACGAACCCTTGAATGTTGCTTTCGCTTTATTGTTTATTTATGCATTATGTTTATTAGTTGAGCCGCAAATGTAGATTAAACCAACTTTAGCCACATAGTAAGCCCAAGGTGGATGAAACGTTGAGCTTTGAAGAGAGGACCAAACTGATCCATTCTTTTGGTGCATCACCTCCTTTTCCTTTTGTTTTCCTAAACCTTAGCCTCCTTCTAACCCTTTTCCTTTCATGGATTAGAGTAGGCTAGTTTAGCTCTAGAAGCAAGTTGTTGGCACCATTGCATTTAGAGTAGCATAGTGTAGCATAGAGTAGATTAAACAGACAACAAACAACTTCACTAAAACAGAACTAGCCTTCTCTAAAGATTCCCACCGCATTTTGGGAAAGACATTTGTGCAAGACAAATTTCCATGTTGCTAGGGTTCTTAGGGCCAGCACAGCAGAGCCACAACACAGGCCCAAAATCATTAACAAACCTACGTTGAGCCTAGTGTTTGGTGCTAGGGACACCCAGTTCCTCAACACCCTCTTTCGTTCCCCAATCAGGGTTGCACATCCCCACACTTCCGTCTGCCCCACCCCCAAGGGCATGGGCCTGAGTCTTCCTTACCACCTAGGGAAGGGTGTGATGTTTGAGGCCATCAACAGGTAGCAATGAGAAGCTCATAGCATGGTGCAAGAGGGAGTTGTCCTCCTAGTTTGATATCAAGGACATCAGCCATATGCACTATTTTCTAAGTCTTGAGGTGTGGCAGGGTACAGGTGAGGTCTTCCTTGATCAAGGGAAGTACACAATAGAGATTCTAAAGAGATTTCAAATGAAGGATTGTAAGCACTTGGCTACTCCCGTGGTTCCAAATCTAAAGTTGACTATGGATTTAGATTCATATTTGGTGGATCCTTCAATGTGAAGGCAATTGATAAGCTCTATCATGTATTTGGCAAATACCCAACCCAATATTTGCTTTGCAGTGACTAAACTAAGTCAATTCAAGGTTGGGCTAAGGCAAATTCAATAGACTACTGCAAAGGATGTGCTCTGATACTTGAAGGGCACAATTCATTATGGGTTGAGGTATGTTGAAGATGGAGAGTTGCTGTTACATGGCTTTGTGGATTCAACCTGGGCAGTGATGCTAGTGCTAGGAAGAAGCAGGTGGCAGTGGCATTGCATTCAGCAGAGGCAAAGTACATGGCAGCCTCTTTTGCTAGTTGCAAGGTTATCTAGCTTCCCAAGTTGATAGCATAAGTAACCAATCAGAATTGTATCAAGCTCTCTGAGAATCCAATGTTTCACCATCGCTCTAAGCATACAGGCATTCGGTACCATTTTCTCAGGGAAAGACTTTAGAAGGGAGCAGTGGTACTTGAGCATGTTCCCTCAGGTTCACAGGTTGCAGATATTTTGACTAAGCCCTTGGCTAAGGGGAAGTTTGAGATACTGAGGGAGAAACTTGGATTGGTGGAAAACACTTTCCTCGCAAAGAGGGAGTGTTAGAATTTTTACCTTGAGCTGTTCAGCTAGTATTCTCACAATGATGGCACAGCAGTGAAAGCAGCAGATCCAGACCTGTGCACAGCAGAGAGATCAGCATGGAGAGGACACAGCCCTAGTCTTCTTTGAGATTAGCACCCAGTTATGTGGGAGAGGGCACATGCATGCCTCCAGCATGCATGTACCAGCCTCGTCCTCTTCCAGAATCAGAATGCATTTCAAATTTAGAAGTCTAAGTTTAGACTTTGCTTTTGCTTTTGTTTTTTGTTTTTTTCCTAGCCTTCTTTGTCTATAAAAGAAAGGCAGGGGCGTGAGTGATTCATTCATTCCAGTTTCGTGCTCAAGCAGTGTACTTCTTTTCAGACTCAATGTGAAAACAGTTGCAGGTTTGGGAGTTCAATACAGTGTATTCGCTGTCCATAGTTTCAGCAGTATGTAATTGTAGATTAGCATATTCAGAGATTATTGTTTTGATTAGAGTTTTCGTGTTTTAAGCTACCTGATTTTAGGGTTAAATTTTCTGAGTGCAGAATCTGCTTACCATGGCCTGAAAATTAACACTTCTCCTTCATATCTGTTCAGCTCCAAATAGCTTTTTATGCTAAGAATTTAAATAAATTGTGGATGGCATCATTATTTGCTCTGACTACGTCCAACATCATTGACCACACAACTTGAGTGTCACTCTTGGCCAACTGAGAGTATGTTCCCACCAATAATGCGTTTGAGGCTAACCAATATATTCTGCATGGTGACAAGATCTGTTGTCTCTATTCCCTCTAAGACCTCAAGATTAAGGAGCAATTTATTTTCAGGAATTATAGCTACTATAAGAGTTAGGGGAGAAACCATTGTCTATACAGATACTTTGGTAGTTCTTAACTCTATTCTGCTATCCTACTTAAAGTTGCCTTGCCCTTTTTCTTGAAAACTTGTCAATCTCAAACATTAGATCCTTACAAGGAAACCTTAGAGACACCATGCTAGTTGTGTCCTCCTTTCAGCTCATCACAGACATTGGAGGCATTAAGCGCCCCTTCGATACTCTCAATTCACACATAAGCATCTTTGTGTAGTACAAATAGAGCACCTCAACCTTGTCAATCTCATTCTATACTTGGCAGAAATTTAGTGTTCCTTGGTCAAGAGTGTCAGCTACCCTCTTCATCTGCATTCTAGGAGATCTAGCCAGATGGGTATCACCAACCTACCTTTCTACTACTTGGGGATCATGTATCAGCCATAGATGTTAGGAGAGTTTAAGGAAGGTGTCTGTTGTCGCCTTCTCCCAGCTCCCCCTCCCTTCTCCACTCCCACCCCAACAAATCACACAGCCAAAACAAGTTAAAACTTAATGTTGGCAGATATCCTCATATCTTGCAGTTCCTCTTTCCCAATGATTGATGATGAGAGGGTCAGTCCATTGTTGAGTGTTTCAGATTAAAAGCAGCCATCCCCAGTCAAGGCCTTCATCAGCCATATCTTCTTTGGCAATAAGTCATTGGAAGGGTAGGTATGGTCATATTTTAAGGATTGTTGATTATAGCCGTATCTATTTTGAATTTTCAAAGCAAATAATTTGTATCCAACTTTCACAAATATTAATTTCAAGGGGAATCAAAAAATACATGTTCCTTTTCATCCTCCCAGTTCTAAGTAAGGGCATAGATGCAAAACTTCCAAAAAAAAGTTCTTTTTCCCACACCAAGTGTGCAAATAGCTCACATGCATAATGCAAACAAAGTTGTCAAGAAGATATCAATTACATCATAACAAGCAAAACAAATTTTGTCCACATATTTTACCATGTCATTCTTGCTACTAATCTCATAATTAATCTCAGAGATTATAGAATTGGTTTGAACTTTGGATAGTTAAGATTCTTGTATTCATGTTCGTTGATTGGAAGATAATCACTAAACAATATTGAGATATTGGATCCAAGAACACGTGAAGCTAGAAAATCTAAGAGAAACTTTTACTTTATTTGAAATCTCAAAAAGCGGATGTTTGTACAATAGTTCTCAATTGCTGATGTTTGATTTTAAAAAGCTGATGTTTGTACAATAGTTCTCAATTGCTCAGAGAGAGAGAGAGAGCTAAAACTGCAGAAGCTCATTGTCCCTTTTATTCAACACAAGCAAAATAAACAAGTTGAACAAGTGTCATGTGCCATGAAGTGAGTTCATGTGACTTCTATTCTCAAAATTCTGATAAAACTATAACTGAAGAAGCTCATTGTCCCTTTTATTCCACACAAGCAAAATAAACAAGTTGAACAAGTGTCATGTGCCATGAAGTCAGTTCATGTGACTTCTATTCTCAAAATTCTGATAGAGCCAGCGTATCCATAAATCTCTAACAATATATGAGAGCGGAAAAGTATGATAAGCTGGATGGTGACCCAACTAAACTAAACCAGCCTATGGTCTGCTAATATTGTTATCCAGTTGAAGATAAATAAAAAGGTTGCAACTGACATTCATAAATTATTCTAGCATATTTCAAAAGATTATGATTTTGTCTGTCGCTTTCTTCAATTTAGTACTTGCATTTCATGAAATATTACCACTTAAACATAGTTATATTTCTTTACATTGAAAGCCAAAATTCTTCGCTAGTTCTGATATAGCTTATGAGTGAACATCCACAGCATTTTTAATCATTTACAAAGAAAAAACTCACAAGAAAATTTGAAGTAAGATAAATAATGTGGCAAAAGATCATTTCACCTGCTGTTTAAACCAACTATGTTTTTTGCCAGCAATTCGAGGACAAAGTAAGACTTGAACAGATGAGTGTTTGAAGAATCTTCGCGTTTCTTCATCATGTGTTCCCATGAGACCTTCCTGTAGGCATTGCACAAAAGGTATTAAAACGATGTGTGATTATGATAACACAAATTCTATATAAATGTTGGGAGATCTCTTCATGAAAAGTACAACTAAATATATGTTGTTTTCCAGATGGCAAGGTTAGCATTTGTATCAATCTTACAGTCTTTAACCCAAAGATCTCCTTTGATGTAGGATCATCCCACACAAGTAACAGCACCCGCAAGCCTTCTTGTGATTTAAACTTGAGAAGATCCCCTAATGTGGAGTCGGAATGAAGTGAATTTGAATTTCCACTTCCATGCTCTAGCTTAATCTTGTGATATACAGACCATCCAGTAATGTATATAAACCGCTGAGCTTGTAGAATAGCCTCACAAATATCCTGCCAACATTTTCCATTTTCATACCGAACTTGATGATCAAGTTCAACAGGAGGAAGAAGATTATCAGGCACATGAGCATCCTGATACAAAGTGATTTTCCCACCTTTTCTGAGAGGAAAGTATGTGTTGGGCACACCAGCATAGTCTGGTCCGGCACCAATTCCAAATCTGTACATCACTTGATTTTCTATTGGGAAAAATTGCATTGAGAGATTAAGTGCAGCTCCCACCTTGCAGGCCTTCCCATTGGCACCTAACACAGGAAACCAACCCTCTATTTTCTGACAAGACATGAGTTTCTCTGCAGGTATTGCAACATCACCAATAAGATCTGCACCAACAAAGTCACTGTCCTTGACATAAAAAAACACCTCAGCAACATTGTGTGCAACAGGAATAGAGAAATGTTGATTCCATGCAGGATTCTGGTTATTGCTAATCACCCGGGTCCTGGCAACTATTGCACTAGAGAGACAAACTGTCACATATGGATCACTCGTTATTATTTTTTGGGACAAATGCTCTTCTATTTTTGCCGAAGTTTTACCAGAAGCTGAAGTTGTAAATATTTTCCGCATATTTTCTGAGAAAAGATCCATGTTGGGCAGGTCTTTTGCTGCATGAACCCAAACATCCAGTGTCCCATGTAACAGGACAAACCTCAGAGATGTACCTGAAGGTTCATATGGAACAATTTGAAGTTTGTCATAATCTTGTGAGCCAAATTGTCCTGGTGAAAAATCAGAAGATAAACTGCTGTCATAAGAATTCATTGAATGCTGTCCATAATGGAATGAATGGCCTGAAACTGATCCATTATTGCTTGCAAAAGATTGACTGGAATAGTCAATGTTCTGTGAATTGTAATGTGGCATTGAAGCAGGCTGGTGAAAGGAGCCTGCAGGAGGTGAGGATTCAGCAAGTTGAGGGCGGTCTGACAAGCGCATTGCTGACATGGAATCAATCAATGGGTACAGTGGTGCAGATGGATAAGTCGTGCTAGGAGCAACTGTCTCCGGATTGGAAGTCTGTGCATGATAGGCTGGGGGGATACTGGTTTGGTGGTCAATCTGGGAATGTGGAATGGAGGATGAAGGTCCATATTGGTTATAAGAATTGGAAGTTTGTTGATGGTGGTATGAGCCATCGGGCTGAAAACTTTCCTGATGGTGGTATGAGCCATCATGAGGAAAGCTTTCCTGACGGTAGTACGAGCTATCAGAGTGTTGCAAACTTCCCTGATGGTGGTATGAGTTATCAGAATGATGAATACTTCCCTGGTGGCTGTAAGGATATGGGTGGTTTTGAGAGAAAGAAGCCGAGGGTGTTGACCATTGCACCGAGGGTGGCTGAGGGGGACCATAATTTGGAGAAGGGGGCTGATAAGGTGGGGGTTGCCAATAAGGATCAGGCCCATATCCCTGATATCCGTATGGATTTGGTGGTGGCGGTCCTAGTGGATAAGCTGAGTGAGGAGGGGGAGGGTATGGAGGATTGGGGTAATGATTGGATCCAGAAGGCCCAAAACCCCCGTTGTCATATTTCCTGTAAGGATCCATTTGAAAATTTTATCTTTTTGTAATTGTATGATGCCCTTGTCCTTCTTGACTCCGTAGCAGGACCTCAAACAATCAAATATGACTATAGGGTCGTATTGATAGGTCGAGAGCATAAACGACCGGAATGAACCTATCTCCGTACTGCTATCTGCATACTCATAAGAGGGGACAAACGAGTTCAGTATTTATATACCTATTATCCTAATACCCAATTATTTGTATAACCAGCATCCTAATTCCCAGTTTTGTTGTATACCCAGTATCCTGATTCCCAGTTTTTTGTTCACCAAATAACTTAATTCACATTTTTTAATATACCTCAAATCCTACTTACCATTTTTGGTAAATCCACAATCCTATCTCCCATTTATTTGAATACCAATTACCTGAATTCCCAATTTTATGCTTACCCAGTATCCCGATCCCCAATCAGATCAGAAAATATTGTTTCTGGACTATACCCAATTCAACGCAGATGAAATTCTAATACTACACCTAATTTTCCAACCCCTGAATCAATGAACTACTTACAGTCGACTTCTGTAAATTGAAATCCCAGCTAAGTGCTTCCGCCTTGATTAAATTCAATGAAAGAAAATGAAAAACTTACAGAATTGTCTGTGAAAAGATCACAGAATTGATCAACATGATTGTTGCGCGATATTAGCCAAGTACAAAGTTGGCCAAATCGAAGGTTCTGCGATGTTTCTGTTGAATTAAGATTCATTTCTTCGAAGCAGAGATGCTACCGGATTCTACTTTCTTGTGTCTTGTTGCGGATTAATTATTTATTTTATCAGGGGCGGTATTTTCAAAAGGGAAAGCATGGGCTAGTGACTTAGTCGGCTAATGAGAATCAACGGAATTGGAACAGTAAACTGACTGGTGGGCGACCTTGGAGCTATTTGAACTAGTCCTGCGCGTGTTCAGTTTATTAGGTAGTGGGTTGAATTAGGACATTCCTATTTTCTGCTTCTTTTTTCTCTTTTTTTCTTTCTTTTTTTTGAGTTGATGATGTTCATGGTTGAAATATTTGTTGGAGAGAGGATCAATGGTTAGTTTTTATTTTCTCCCTATAACTAATATAAATTTATGTCATCATAGAAAAAAAGTTGTCAAAAGTTTAGAGCCATTTAAAAAGATAAAATATTCAAAATAAATGTTGGTATAAAACAAAAATTATAATTTGTGGTTATGAAATTTAGTTGTTAGTATATTTATACTACATATTGTGTTTTAAACATTATATTATATATTGTTAATAATAATTATTTTACATGTAATCAACAAATGATCAAATGTTTGTCAAGATGGACCTTTATATGAACACATGTATAAAAATCATAAATACATTATTTAAAAAATGTAATAAATATTTTTTTGTTATATAAAATTGCATTCTTATTTATAAAATAAGGTGCTTATGGGGACAAATAATATTCTTATGTCAATGTTGGTGTGGCAAGGTACATGTTTTGGAGTACTTCATCTTATATATTTATGGTATGACAAATGTAAAAGGTAAGTACAATATATTTTATGATGAAATGTAAAAGATCATCAAAAAGTTTTATGATCATTTATGTTGAATATAAATTATAATTTAAATAAGATATGGTGTTTTTATAACAATAAATAATATTTTGTGTTCAATTATTGGATCATCGATGTTGAATATAAAGATTGGAGATAACTAGTATTAAATGCATCTATTGAAAGATATCAATTTTATTTTATTTTTACTTAAGAACTATTTTATTTTATTTTATATTTTTTTATTTTAATTACATTGTTTACTTTATTTTTATTTGAAGAGTTAAGTTATCTTTTTACTTAAGAATTATTTTATTTTACTTTACTTTAGAACTATTTAAGAATTATTTTATTTTATTTGTACTGATTATTTTATTTTTAATATTTATTTGAAGAGCCTTTTTATTTACTTAAGAGTTATTTTATTTAGTAAAAATTCATTCTAATTTATTTTATTAAGAGTTATTTTATAGTTATTATTTTTACTTAAGAATTATTTTGTTTTACTTTATTTTTTTACTTAAGAGTTATTTTGTTTTAATTTATTTGAGAGTTACTTTATAGTTTTAGTTTTTACATATATGGGGATTGTGTTTTGGTTTCTCTAACACACTCACCACATGAGGCTCTTTTATGTCATTGTAGAACAAGATTTATAGTTACCAAAAGATATTGAGATCATTTAAGTTGTATTTGTTTAGTTGTAATTTTTTTGTTGATTAACTATTGGTTGTATATAGTATTTGTTTAGTTGTAATTTTTTTGTTGATTAGGTATTGGTTGTATAGACAAAATGCATTCCAATAATTAAAAATTTAATTTTTGAAGAGTGTTGATATATCTTGGGTAAATAAAATTGAAATCTCAAAAATAATCTAATTTGGTAAAAATAAAATAGGACTAAAATATTTCCTTAACTATAAAACTAAACTTTACAAAGCCTATTAAATAACACAAATATTTCCTTAAAATGTAATAATACTAATACTTTTATAATTTAAAGTGCATTAAAATATTGTAAGTTTGAAGAATAAAATAAAAAATGCAATAACATGGCAAAATAGTGATACTGTAGATTTTTAACTTTTGACTAAATAAAATTGAAATCCTAGATTTTTAACTCTTGAGTGAATAAAATTGAAATCCCAAAAATAATGTAATTTCATAAAATAAAATGTGTAGAACCCTAACCCTAGTTGGGTGTGGAGAGATTTGAAATGTCTGTCTAAGATATTAAAATGTAATAATATTAAATACTATTACAATTTAAAATGCATTAAAATATTGTAAGTTTGAAGAATAATTACACAATATAATAACAATAACATATTCATATTTCATATTCAAAATGAGCGTTGAGTAGGATTATGTCCGTTTAGACTACGATGGGCCCGTTCTTTCTTGCTTGTTAGGTGCGGCCACCCTGTGTGTGCCTGTGTCTAGTGATGTGCCTGTAGTGGTTGGGTGTTTGAATGGTGTGGCTGGGGGCGTCAATAGGTGCTTTGAGCGGGATGTGATTGTGGGTGTTGCCTCGGGTGTTAGGGTTGTGGCTGCTACTACCCAGGATTCCCGCTCATTTCTGTCTTCTGCTCCAGGCTCTGGTGGCGTCCCTGCTACTGGCTTAAAGGCCTCCTTAGGATGCCATATGAGGTCTTTCTCTGATGTAGCTCATGCTCAGCCTCTTCCTACTCAGGCTAAGGTTAGGCCTTTGCTCTATGCCTATGCTTCCCCTGTTGTGGTCTGTGGACCTGTGATTGCTAAAAATGAGAGTTTCTATTTGCGTCATGGTGTGGTCTACAGGTTTAATGGCTTGTGGCCCTCCCTCCCTGATCTCCATGGTTGGGTTTCGGCCTCCTAGAAGCCTCTTGTCTCTGGGCAAATTAAACTCTTCCCCTGTGTAAGGGGGTTCTTCATCGCAACCTTTACTTCCTCTAAGGAGCGAGACCGAGTGCTGGGCAAGGGGTGGTTGTGGGGTGATCATTCGTTGTCCATCAAGCCTTGGACTCACTCTTTCAATCCTCTTACAGAGCCGCTGAATACCAAACCAGTTTGGGTTCGACTACCAAATCTCCCTATGTAGTTTTGGGAGGAATCATGTTATGAAGTTATTGGCAACACCATTTGAAGTTTTTTGAAGGTGGACTCTACGAATCGAAATCTAGGGCATACCACAGTTGCTTGCATATTAGTTGATATGGACATCTCCAAACCTCTCCATGGAGATGTGGTCTTGATGGTGGAGGACAGACCATGGATGCAGCTCCTAGACTATAAGGGCCTCCCTTTTCATTGCAGGAGATGTTTCTTCGTTGGTCATATGGCCTCGAGATGCCCTCTTTCTTGCTGCAAGGGTGCGGCAACCCTGTGGAAGGACGCTCTCACTGAACATCTCACGGTGGGCACTCCTTCTGATGATTCCTCTAAGGAGGTTGTTCCTTCCTCAGTTGAATCTTTCCAGGAGACTAAGTCTCCCCAAGATCCTCTTTCGGTTATCCTTGTAGCGGAACCATTATTGCCTCGAGCTGCTATCGATGTTCAGGCAGAGCCTGTTCGACCCTCGTCCATCACCTCTATTGGTCCTGCAATTGCTCTTGACTCCTCTTCTGCGATGTCGGCTCTGCGTGGTGACTCTTTTCCCATGGTGGTTGTTGAGGATCCCCTCCTCTCACCTCACTCGGTGGACTTTGAGCCCGAGTCTTCTTGGTCTATTGTTCAAAGAAAGAAGAAGGGACTCCCCAGGTTTGTCACTACTTCGCGACCTAGGGTTAAGGGAGTCAGATTAGTCCACTCAAGTTCTGGGGTTGTATAGTTCGACAGTTGTCTGTCAGTTGTTCCTGTCTTGTTTTTGTTTTGGGTGTGCCCTGTTTAGGCCTATTTTGTCGAGCCTCGGGGGCTTTTATTTGTTAAGGGCTCTACCCTTGTTTGCTCTGTATTTTGCCTTTGTGGCTGTTGTATCATTGGATCGGCACCCTTTTTTGCCGCTTACTTTATTAAAAAAAAGCATATTCATATTTAGATCACTACATTTTATCTTAGTCACTTAATTTTTTGTTTAAGTAATAATAGTAAGTACTTTTAGAACATGATTTTAATTATTTTAATTAATATAATATTGTGGTTTAGTAATTATTTTTTATAAAGCTAAAGAATTGTTTATCATTTCAAATTTGTAACTCTTATATTTCCAGAACTAAATTTATAAAGAAAAATTTATGTGAACTTGTTTTGAAATGTCTTGAAATCTCAAAAATAATTTAATTTGATAAAAAAATTCTAGAACTAAATTTGTAAGGAAGAATTTATGTGAACTTGTTTTGAAATGTCTTGGCTAAATAAAATTGAAATCTCAAAAATAATTTAATTTATTTTTCGTGATACTGTAGATTTTTAATTTTGACTAAATAAAATTGAAATCCTAGATTTTTAACTCTTGAGTAATAAAATTAAAATCACAAAAAAAAAAATCTAATTTCATAAAATAAAATATGTAGAACCCTAACCCTAGTTGGGTGTGGAAAGATTTGAAATATCTCCTAAGATATTAAAATGTAATAATATTGAATATTATTACAATTTAAAATGCATTAAAATATTGTAAGTTTGAACAATAATTACACAATAGAATAACAATAATATATTCATATTTAGATCAATACATTGTTTTATCTTAGACACTTAATTTTGTGTTTAAATAATAATAGTAAATACTTTTAGAGAACATGATTTTAATTATTTTGATTAATATAATATTGTGGTTTAGTAATAATTTTTTCTAAATAACTATTATATTTCTAGAACTAAATTTATAAAGAAGAATTTATGTGAACTTGTTTTGAAATGTTTTGGGTAAATAAAATTGAAATCTCAAAAATAATTTAATTTGGTAAAAATAAAATAGCACTAAAATATTTACTTAGCTATAAAACTAAACTTTACAAAGCCTATCAAATAACACAAATATTTTCTTTAACTATAAAACTAAACTTTACAAAGCCTGCATATTTGTATTATGCTGGCCCTAGTTGAATGTATAGAGATTTGAAATGCCTGCTTAAGATATTAAAATGTAATAATATTAATACTATGATAATTTACAATGCATTAAAATATTGTATATATTTGAAGAATAAAATAAAAAATGTAATAACATGGCGAAATATTTTTCATGATAATATAGATTTCTAACTTTTAGTAAATAAAATTGAAATACTATATTTTTAACTCTTGAGTAAATAAAATTGAAATCTCGAAAATAATCTAATTTCATAAAATAAAATGTGTAGAACCCTATATTTTTAATAGTATTATTAATATTATAACTTTGTCCCTTTGACAAAAAGTAATTTTTATGTTTAGCTAATGAAGCAAAAAATTAAATTCATAAAAACTGATTCCCTCTCATTATTATCGCCATCCATTTAAGCATGACTTAACTAGTGGGAGACAAAATTTGTGTTCATAATTTGTTTACTAGACACATCCTCCCCTCAAACCAAAATTCTCTCTACATTTATAACTTTTTGTTGCACTCTCGGACAATCTGCAGAGAAGAGGTCATTTTTTTCAACCAATGACAATACAAATAAATCATTTTTCCATAATTTTTTGTTAAAAATTTATCATGTTGACATAGGAAAAGTATAAATTTAAATCAAATTTGCCCGACAAGAAAAATAATCATGTCTTTTGATTGGTTTACAATCAATAGATTAATAACTAGATAAGTGCAAGTACTAATAAATCTATGTAAAAGATATCACAAATTTATTTGAAAATAGGCGCGTCCAAAAGGATATCTTTGTGCATCTTTTATTTAGATTTATCAAAGATAAAAGGAGACATAAAGAATGTTTAAAGAATCATGATAAAGTAGTATTTAGATGATAGAAACTTATTGCATTTCATATTGTTTGAAATAGATTTGAAAGAAGTATACCATATCATATAAGTATTTTAAATAAGAATATGATGTTCTAACAACAAATGATATTTTTTTGTTCAACTACTAGGGATCCATGATAAATTTTTGGGCAAATCTTTAAAAAATCATTTAAGGATACCTCTCACTAGACATGTTGATGTGGCGAGTAGCCCGATGAATTGTACCTCCAAACCTTAGTTGTAGATAGATAATTTTTCATATCACATTTCTACAAAAAAAATGGAGGTCTTATCCATGTAACCGCTACATAGTTAAAATTGATTTTTAATTACATGGATACTTTTTAAGTTAGGAATTATGAAACTTCAAATGAGAGAAAGGAAAATCCAAAATTGTATGGAAAATATATAGGTCAATAAATTAATTAACAAAATAAGCAATTAATTTTAAAATTAAGCATTAAAAATTGAGGTATTAATGAATAGGAAAATAGAATGAAATAATAAAAATAAACGTGTATTTTAATATTGATGAAAAGAAGATAAGTTTGATTATGATAAGTGGTTGTTATCTAGAATTTGATGTGAGAATTGATACAAAAAATTGGGAACATTGTGACATATGAGTTCTATAACCATGCACCAACTTGGATCACTTTTGTGCCATCCAAGTGATCTCTATACCCACATATTTGATCTCTAACTTATTGAAATGACCTTCAACCACAAATTCAACTCTAATGTGTACAAACCTTCAATACTTGCAAAAAAAGATTCACCTCGAGTGTTTAAACCTGTAACAAAAACTGGTGTTAACCAGGATTTCCACTTCTTATGCACTAAGACCAATGGGTCAAGCATTAAAACCATACATATTACCTTGTCAATTCATGAGGAATAGCAACAACCTTGAAGAACAATATCACCTAAAGTGCACAACAAATTTGACAACCTAATGTTAATTCTTGCTATGGAGATGGATACATATAAACTTGCAAATAGCAGCATATATGCAACTAGCGACAAACTTCAAAATTCACACAATGCTTAAATCTTTTTAGTAACATCACAACCATGGTTACATACACATGGTCTTCCTTGTAGGTAAGAGGGCAGTTGAAATTCTTTCATTGCCTTTCTTTACTCACGTAAACCTATTATGAATATAGTCTAATTTCTCACAACTCTTTATATGTATTCATATGTATAGGAGGCATGCTTTTACAAAAGAAAGCTCCTCCTACTTTTAAAATAATTGATTTCATATAAGTAACCATAAAACATGTTGTTTCATGTACAAGCAAGTTGTGCACATGCTTTTTCTTAAACATGGTATGTTACAACGCTTTATGTGCAAGCAATCTATTGCACATAATCCTCCTAATATAGGAAGTTATATTTAACTAGAATTTGTACCATTAGGAGGTGCAATGGGTGCATCAATACAAATATTTGGACATCATCTTGTTAGAAAAAGAGTGCAATTAATTATGTTGAGCAAGGCAACAAGTTCTATTTTCCTTGAGTGGGCATTTGAGATAGTGGTGGATAAAAGACTAAACGAAGTAAGATGAAGGCAATGTAGAGAATGATGAGATAATTTTGAGGTACATAGAGAATATATGGAAGTAAGTGTGAGTGAGGCTGCAATAATGATAAATGTATGAAAAATGGTGCAAATAGGGGTGAAATGGGTGTGAAAATAGGAATCAAGCCAGGAGCCAAGCGTAACACAAGAGTATGCCACTTGTTGA
Source organism: Cunninghamia lanceolata (assembly GCA_027924645.1). Lineage (NCBI taxonomy): Eukaryota > Viridiplantae > Streptophyta > Pinopsida > Cupressales > Cupressaceae > Cunninghamia > Cunninghamia lanceolata. The sequence goes on along the minus strand of BSBN01001152.1, from coordinate 13,749,217 downwards.
TATGTTATTGCATCAAGGCATTCCTATCAAGGTGGGCACAAAACTAAGTTAGAAACGGCATGGGTATATTAATTTCACCATTACAATAACAAATTAAACCCCAAAATTAAAATAATAAATTATAACACATTGTAATCTAGATTAAAAAAAATTAAAAAGATTTAACAATTTAAATTATATACAAATATCCAACACCAAAAATTTAAGATGAAAGATAAAGAATTTAAAAGATCAAATCACCATTTTTAGACCACTTTTCTAAAATCCGTCGACTAATAAAATCACAATAACTTGCATTTTATTCAAACAATACTTATTTACTATCAAGTGAAAATAATCTTGGAAAGTGCATTAAAATATATATTTTTTAAATATAAAAATAAGTGAAAGTTGTCTAATTCCATTATTGACCAATAAATTGATGTAGGAGGGTCATGCATTCAACTCAACGGACCAACAAATCCTTTATCAAGTAATCTAATTGCTATAATGTGTTACACTTAAATATGTCAAACTAAGGAATCGTATTCTTCTTGGATGGCATTGGTACTATATGTACGATTGAGGATTCTTGAGCTTATCCTAGAGGTTGTGTATAGAAAGATTAACTGAAAAGGAATCCTAGATTTATATGGACTTAAATCAAGAGTGATTGCTACAGGTATAAATGATAGGTAAATTTGTTAGGCTGTAAGTAAATGCTACTTCAAATATGCAAGGTTGTTGATGTGAGTAAATGATTATAACAGATGATAATCTAAATCCAATTAATGATCATAATCAATAACAATCTAATTTATCAAGTCATGATAATTGATAAACTTATGGCAACCTAAATTAATAAAGAACTACAATTACCTCAAGTGGCCCTTGCTTGGGTGACTGTAGCCTCACATAATCCAAATCAAATATTCCATGCATTGACTGAATCTGATTAACTTTATTGATTTCTAAAAAAGATAATACAATTGTTGATAACAAAGTGGTGATAATAACAACTATTTTTAGATCTCTGTTACATACAGAATCTAGCACATATATAGACATGATCTAAACTCCTAATTAAATTAGACTCTAAACAACCTTTAACCACACATGTCAACTCTTCCACAATTATAGGAAAAGGACTTGTTCCTATTCTAATTAAAATAGAAGTAGAAAATTGATTCATACAAAGCTTATTTGAATAGTACAGTCCTACTATGACTCTACCTATTCATCACAAAGAGGGTAGAAGTAGATAAGAACACGTAGGCCAAAGCATAATCATGTAATTATTAACCATGATGCTATGAATCCTCCTTATCTTTTGTGGGTGTCTTTTATATTGTTAATTAAATTGTTGGTGAGTGGAATAGTTTATGGCTAAACCAACTCCTTTGGATTCAGGTACTTTCTCCTTCAGTTGCAGGTGCTAGCATCCTTAGTTGTAGGTGACTTCTCCACTTTGGTTGCGAGTGACTGCTTCCTTGTTGCATAAAGGTTAGTTTCATCCTACAATATATTCACATCATAAACTACCACAACTAACATAAATTGCTATTATATTTTGAAAACAATCATTAACACACACACAATCATTCATTAACATATGATATATCATTCTAAGTGCTTTCAAACTTAAAGGTAACATGAAGTCTAACAATATTTAAGGAAATTTCTTTGAGGAATATAAAACTAAAACAAGGAAACTATGATAATTTTGAGACTCATCAAAAGCGTGATTTTATAAAAATTTCATTGAATTCATGGGAATTGAATAAAATCATTCAATTTCATGTAAGAAAAAAGTCTTGTCTTGATTTTTCAATTTGATATTTGAAGGTCAAAGACTTGAGGAAAAATGTATTGATCACCAAATGCACAAATCTCTATCCTTGTTAACAAACACATAAATCCCTATCAACAAAAGATCATTGCAACAGGTTGTAAGCAGCATGAACAAGCGGACACAATCAATCCAAACAATTCAATCTAAATTAGTAGATGGTTACAATTAAATAATTAGGAAAATAAAGCCTAGTATTTAATATATAAATCTAGAATCCAAACCCTTATTCATTTTATATTATCCCCACAAAAATAAATGCAATGCTTACTACAAACAATTATGGTTCAAGATTTAACAAAGATTTACAACTTCTAGTAGGCAAACTACTCAAGTTCCTTGAATCTTTATAATGTCTCTTGAATGTGTAAAAGTATCCAACTACCCGTCATTCGTACTGATCAACTAGTATTTCCTTCAAAATTAGGACATAGCCCACCACATCACATAATTTATCTTTGAATATCTCTTTCCAAAACCCTGTTATATTTAAGCTAGTATTAAAGGTGTGGTAGAGTATTCTACAACTAAAAAAGACCATAGATAAGCCTACATTATTACATGAACCACTAAGCTTTAATCAAAATATTTCTAAGATCCTTTAGAAAAAAATACTTAAAAACTAGGCCATCAATTTAGTTAAAAGATGTGAAACAACAACAAAAACCAAGAGTTGTAGTGTAGCCAAGTTCCTACCAGAGACTGCAATAATGGTTTTCATACTACTCTATTACCTCATGTTGATATATTATCTAAGGTTTTTATCTATGAGAATGTATTGGGGGTGGCCTCACATTCGGTGTGTTAAACATTTGATGTCTAGTGGACCTAGAGTTTTATTTAATCAAGCCTAGTAGTATTTTTAGGTTTGGGGCTTTAAAGTTTTCAAGTCGAGAGGCCTACATGCAATGAACCCCAAATTGTATGTAATAGAGTTGAGTGACATACCTAAGATTTTATTAAGGTAGAATTTAGCCACAACCTCATGTCCAAACTTTAGTCTTTTTTACATCTGACAAACTTGAAATATCTTATGCATTATAGTTCACAAGTGATTTTACGTCTAAGTGCTTAATTATCGAAGCCTAAGGGTCCCACATGTGGTGGAATTGATTTTCTTATGTGCCTAAATTTATGAGGGTTTTTAGTTCTAAGTCTATGTTGCTTTGAATTCAATAATGCCCACAAAATCTTTGTCTAAGTGACAAATGCAAGAAGTCTATTAAATATGATCAATTTGGGTTCCACCAAGGGTTAAGTGTATTTCTTTCATCCATCCATCACCCTTTGTTCTCTTATAGGTTCAAGCTTAACTAGCCCTAACAACGAAATCAAGCAAATGAAGACTAAACCACTTCACTAATGGCACAATCCATCAAGGGTCTAATAGATGAAATGAGGTTAGGAAAGGTCTCTATAAGAATAAAATAGAGGAGCAGTTACACTTAATGATTAGTTGTGTCATAACCACATTTCCCACCTATCCACCCTTTCTATAGTGGGGGGCACACTACGAATGAGTTCAAAGGAAGGTTGGTTGGGTTAGATACCCTCAATCCTAGGTTGGTTTGTACTAAGGATGAGTAGTGCATTATGGATCCATTCAAATGATCCATAAGAGCTAGGCTTAGGATTGGTAGGACTTCAAATAATGCATAACAACTCACTAGCCTAGCTTCATAGTATATTATCATTCAAACTAGTGAGATGCCCTATTATACTATAGATAATTGGGAGATAAATATGATTCATTTACTTGCATCTAGCAATGTAGTGGTTAAGAGTATTATACATGCTCCTACCCACCATCACATATCTATAGTAGGGGAACTACTTGAAGCATTCCTAAACTGACTATAGCCTCTTCAAATGATTCAGATTGGTGATCCCCTCTTTATATAGTGAGTGAGTTTTCCAGAAAAGAAACTTAGAGAAGGTATTGATTAGGATCGAAACGACTAGCAAACTGTTAGAAATTAAGATCTTAGGATACTAATCATTATAAACAAAATATAAAATAAATAGAATGAGAATTATATAAGAATCTATTTAACACATTACACAAGATATACATGGGGAAAACCCTTTCAAGTAAAAAACCCCATAAAGCATCATTTTATTAAAACACTTACAAAACATAGTCTATTAAAGAATAGACTGAACCTGGGGATATACTCCTCTACATACTTCCACATGGTCAATAATACTTTATGTGTATAGTGATATAATTCACTATAAAACTCCAAATTCACACTCTCAAATGAGAGAGAACCTCCTTAAATAAATGACAAGGGGTGGCATAATACCTAAATGGGTATTAGTCACACCCATTAAAAGAAAGCATTTGTAAATAATTAATAATCTAATAGTTATTAGATTATTAATTATTAAATGGTATATGCTTTATAACATAAGGTTGTATAACCTTATATTAGAACATTATATAAATGTTATAAAGGTATGACCCCTAATAACATTATGTTCTAACATTCACCCTTAATGTTAATAGGGGCATCACATGTCAATTTCTATAAAAGAAAAAATGAAGCACCTCAGTAACGTAGATCTTCTTTGACAGTGATAAATAGGGACACAAATATATGTCAAAATGAAGAGCATGTATTCCGGACTACATGAAAGTCATCTTGTCATAATTTATAATCCCATGTTTTAAAAAATGATGTGAGGTCTTACAATGTTTCTATTAGAGCCTGGAACTCCTCAAACCAGCCCCCCTCTAGGTTCATTACATATTGCCCGTAGGTCTTACATAATACAATGCTTTTACAAGTGGAAGATTTACAGAGAAAAGAATTTTTAATATGCCCATAGAGCTTACATATAATGCAAGGAGTTAACCATATATAATGCCTCTAGGTCTTACTTATTGCCTTTTAGGTCTTACATAGAGCTTCCATTGTTAGACATACTCTTTCCCCCTCAATGGCAACTCCTTACATTATGAGGCATTAAAATGTCTAAGGTCTTATTTTATGCCTTAGGTCTTACATATAGAGGTGCTATTGGCATGCACACTCCCCCTCGATGGTTGAGCATTGATTTGAATTTGGATAATTTGGTACTGCACAAAGGTTTGATGCTATATTACATATATATTTTTTTATGATTACTAGGAACCCAACCCAGATCTTCTTGACATGGTATATCTTCCATCTGATAATCACTCTTATAGAATTGAAGAATCATATTAGGATGGAAGGAAATTCTTTTGAAGGTAATACCCATGAACTTCAAATGTGCTTTATTTCTAGAAATAGGAGCCTTGAGTAAGAGTAAATAGCTTTATCATATAATAATGTGGGACCTGTAATAGCACCTAGATGAAAAACATTTCCAATAATATCCTAAGCACATTGATTCTTTTGTAGTGACTTTATAGTCAACTTTTTATTAAAGAGCTATAGAAGATAGCTATTTAAATATTACTCTATCCATGTGATAGCAGAACTGCACCATATTTTGAAGACATAGTGATGTAAAGCCAAACCCAGAATGAAGCATAAAAATAGGTAAAAACACCCTTGAAAGCCCACTAGATAGCCTTTTATAGTGTATGTCGGCAAGACATATCCAATGTCTCACCGAAGTAGTTCTCCTCTTGCCTATCCGCAAGATCTAACCTCACGTCTCCCTGAAATATACTTATCGGGCTAACAATGACTATCAGAAATCAAAATGTAACTTACCCCGATACCAAGGTCACACCGATGAAGTCCTCGCTAGGTTTTTCTATCGGCAAAACATCTAGCTATCGGCGACCTTCCAGATTGTCACCCCGATTCTTGGGTTACTCCGATATCAACCTATCGGCTAGATCCCTCTCCACTTTCACTAATGCCACATTTCCATCACCAAGACATAACCTTTCGGTGAAGATGTTCTCTCTTCCACCAATGCCCTTGGTCACGCCGACATCTTTCATCGACGAAACTCCACAATGATCTCCCTGATCGGTGTGACTCCTACTGTCGGTCCAACATTGCAATCTTTCACCGATGCCTCCTTTCTCACCGATGACCTATCTCTATCGGCGAGACCATCCACCATCAGTGCCACTTTTCTCCCTTCTGCCGATGAGGTGACTCTTGCCGATATATACTACATCAGCCACACTTTCGTGTTGTCTCCCCAATCGGCGAGAGCATGAACTATCGGCTACCACTCAAATCCTTACACCGATATACCTTCTCACGCCGACATCTTCGGTCAAGTCGACCATCGGTTGTCGATCAAGCTAGAAACTCCTGCGTTGATACCTATCTCTCGCCAAAAGGCACACAACATGAACTTCTCCTTCGGCAGGACTCCTGTCTATCAGCGTCACCCTTCTCCTTTTCGCCGATGGTAGTCCTTACGCCGATACCTTCTCCATCGGCAACACAAATGTACCTCGCGCTAATGCCTTCAAAACATGCATTTCTGACTTGTTGGACACCCAAACTAGTCTGTAACACCCATGCAGATAATTAAGTGGGATGCACACTAAATACCCCTCATCCCACTATAGTATTTGCACAAAATACATAATTGCCTTTCTACAATCGTGATGACCGAACAACACACAGGCTTGATTACTTCCTACAGTATATAGAACAAATCTAAGAACACCGATGTCATTCTTGTAGAAACTAATGTATGTACATGCCCTACCCAGAATGAATTTCTATATAGAGTATTTACATAGTCTACAGAATCTAGAAAGAGAACAATTTACAGAAACTACTATTCCTCCTTCTTACTGTTTTCAGTATTACATGTAACTGTTCGACCCAAAACCAAAAAGAAAACACACCACCGTCACTACACTGCTCCATTCCATATTTATCTTTCCCAAAGGTGAGAGAGTGACATCCCCCTCTGTTTCTGGGATTTGAGCTTACCAAGATTATTGGTAGAAGCACCTAATTAATTATATGACAATTGTTTTGCATGGGACAACAAAACTCTTAAGGTTAAGACACATTTATTTACCCTTCCCTTAATCCAACTTGTCTAGAATGTCAAGTTTGGAGTTTACAAACATGAAATGCCCATACAAAATGTTACATTTTGAAAATGCTATGAGGTAGCATGAAATGTCTAAAAACATATTAAAGTCTTATGCATATTTATATTGTCTATGGGGGCCTCCTGCACCATACTCCCCCATTTGAAAAGAACTCATGTCCCATGAGTTAAGGCTTTGATTGAATCCATCTGTAGCTGTTGTCTCATATCTGTCCCCTGATCTCGGTGTTGCAAATCTCTGGGCTGCAACTTGCTGCCAGGGAGGCCAATACTCATGCCTAGCACTACAGGCTCTTCTCACACCTTGCTGATCATTGCTTCCTACCCTCATCTCTGTCTGATCAAGGACAGTGAGAACCTCCTTTACTGTTATGATAGAATGTGTTGGTCTTTCAACTGTTACAGGACAAACAATAGTCCCTATTAAGATTGCATCCTTGCACTCCCAGTCCTGTGGACAAACTTGCTTCTGGATCTTCTGTTGATCCATCTGATTTTTGTCAGTCAGAACTAAAATCTTCTTCAAACTGTGATCTCCTCTCTTTGTGATATCCTCAGCCTTTTGTGACTCTGTTGTAGGTATCTCCACAAATTCTTTCTTACCTACCAAAATAATCTTACTTGCCTTTTCTACTTCAGCATCTTCCTGCAATGGAATCAACATAGTAGTTCTCCCATCCTTCTTGATGGTGTATGTGTTAGTATATCCATCATACAATGCTCTCCTATCAAATTGCCATGGCCTACCCAAAAGTAGGTGACAACATTCCATGGGCAATATGTCACACAAAACTCTATCTTGATAATTTCCAATCTGAAAATCAACATATGCCTGTTCATACACTAGAAGTGATTGACTAGCACTTACCCAAGAAGTTTTGTAAGGATTTTGATGTGGAATTCTTTCCAATTTCAGTTTATCCACCATTTCTTGAGATACCATATTGTCTGTTAAACCAGAATCTACTACTACCTTGCAAATTTTGCCTTTGCTTCTGCAAGTAGTCCGAAAAAGTGCTCTCCTCTGTATCATCTCCTTGGACATCTTCAAGCTGATTCTCCTTAGCATCAATGCTTCGCCCTCCTCAGGATATCCACAATTTTTAGGAGCTCTATCTCCTTGATAAGTGTTTGAACTTTGCACACTTTCCTCTATCTTCTCTTCCTATACAAGTTGTACTCTCTTGTCATTTGTTCTATCATCTCTGGATGATGAACCTTGTCTTTCTGAACATTTGAAAAATGGATGACCAAACTCACCACAAGTGTAACATTTTCTTGAAAATGTATTAGAACCTCTTCCTCCTCCAAATCTGCCTCTTGTACCTTTCCATCCACCTCTGTAATTAGACTGTTCCTGTCCTTTACCAATGTTTTCTTGACTCTCATTGGTTTTCCTTATTGTAGGGGTTGATCCTCTTCCCCTCATGTTGCAGCCTCTTCCTTTGTTATTCTACTCTTGCCCTCTCTTCAGTTTCTCTTCTACTCTCAGCGCCACTTGGAAACACTTGTCCACAGTTTCTGGTGTTAAGATGGTGATCCCATCTTGTATGCTATACTTCAGGCCATTAATATACCTGGCAACTCTTCCTTTCTCATCTTTAGTAAGTCCACATCTTAGGGACAATTTGTGAAATTCCTCTGTATAGGTGGATACATCCATATCCTCCTGTCTGAGATTCTGCATTTTCCTATATACCTGCACTTCATAATCCGCTAGTAGGAACTGAGCCTTGATCCTGTCTACCATCCGACTCTAGGATGAGATCATGCTCTTGCCACTCTTCACCCTTTCCCCCTAGGTGTAGTTCCACCACGTGAGTGTAGCACCTTTCAGTTTCATTTTTGCAAACTTGACTCTCCTATTCTCTGGTACCTCTTTGTACTCGAAGTAATTGTTCAAAGCCTCGATCCATTCGATGACTTCTTCTGCATCCATCTTTCCGCTGAACATCAGAATCTCCATTCTTGATTCAGACAACTCCTTACCGAGCGATTTGATAGCATCCAGAAATTATTTATGATCTGCAGATATGTCTGTCTGTGTTGAGGTCATTTCCTCTTCTCCATCTTCTTCTTCTCCATTAGACTCCTCGTCTAGTTTCTAGCCTTTTCCTAAGGCTTTCAGCTCAGCCTGGAGTGCTTCCTTGACTCCAATCTTGATCAGTTCTTCCATCTCCTTGAATATCTTGGCCACTTCGGTGGTCATCCCCTTTGGAGGCATATCACTAGCCCCTTCTTCACCTTCTGTGTCTGACATAAACACTCATAGACTCTGTCAATACTTCTATCGACCTTTTTCTAGCTATGTCTTCTTAATGACAGAATCAATACACAAATAGCCCAGTTCTTTCGCTGAGCTCTGATACCAATCTGATGCAGAGCCAAACCCAAAATGAAGCATAAAAATAGGTAAAAACACCCTTGAAAGTCCACTAGATAGCCTTTTATAGTGTATGTCGGCAAGACATATCCAATGTCTCACCGAAGTAGTTCTCCTTTTGCCTATCGGCAAGATCTAACCTCATGTCTCCCTGAAATATACTTATCAAGCTAACAATGACTATCAGAAACCAAAATGTAACTTACCCCGATGCCCAGGTCACACCGATGAAGTCCTCGCTAGGTTTGTCTATCGGCAAAACATCTAGCTATCAACGACCTTCCAGATTGTCATCCCGATTCCTGGGTTACTCTGATATTAACCTATCGGCTAGATCCCTCTCCACTTTCACCGACACCACATTTCCATCGCCAAGACATAACCTTTCGGTGAAGATGTTCTCTCTTCCGCCAATGCCCTTGGTCACGTCGACATCTTTCATCGGTGAAACTCCACAATGATCTCCCCGATCGGTGTGACTCCTACTGTCGGTCCAACGTTGCAATCTTTCACCGATGCCTTCTTTCTCACCGATGACCTATCTCTATCGGCGAGACCATCCACCGTCGGTGCCACTTTTCTCCCTTCTGCTGATGAGGTGACTCTTGCTGATATATACTACATCGGCCACACTTCCGTGTTGTCTCCCCGATCGGTGAGAGCATGAACTATCGGCTACCACTGAAATCCTTACACCGATATACCTTCTCATGCTGACGTCTTCGGTCAAGTCAACCATCGGTGAGATCTTCCACATCGGGCCAGCACAGCTCCCCTTCACCGATACCCTTAGTCAGGCCGATAGATCTAGCACCTGCTCCACCGTCGGCAAGAAGAAACCCATCGGTAATCACCCTAATACTCTCACCGATATCAACCTCACACCGATGAGTATCTATCACCCATCTATCCTTCAGCGAGACATCCATTGTCGGTCAAGCTAGAAACTCCTGCGCTGATACCTATCTCTCGCCAAAAGGCACACAACATGAACTTCTCCTTCGGCAGGACTCTTGTCTATCGGCGTCACCCTTCTCCTTTTCGCCGATGGTAGTCCTTACGCCGATACCTTCTCCATCGGCAACACAAATGTACCTGCGTCGATGCCTTCAAAACATGCATTTCTGACTTGTTAGACACCCAAATTGGTCTATAACACCCATGCAGATAATTAAATGGGATGCATAGTAAATACCCCTCATCCCACTATAGTATTTGCACAAAATACACAATTGCCCTTCTACAATCGTGATGACCGAACAACACACAGGCTTGATTACTTCCTACAGTATATAGAACAAATCTAAGAACACCGATGTCATTCTTGTAGAAACTAATTTATGTACATGCCCTACCCAGAATGAATTTCTATATAGAGTATTTACATAGTCTACATAATCTAGAAAGAGAACAATTTACAGAAACTACTATTCCTCCTTCTTACTGTTTTTAGTATTACATGCAACTGTTCGACCCAAAACCAAAAAGAAAACACACCACCGTCACTACACTGCTCCATTCCATATTTATCTTTCCCAAAGGTGAGAGAGCGACATCCCCCTCTGTTTCTAGGATTTGAGCTTACCAAGATTATTGGTAGAAGCTCCTAATTAATTATATGACAACTGTTTTGCATGGGACAACAAAACTCTTAAGGTTAAGACACATTTATTTACCCTTCCCTTAATCCAACTTGTCTAGAATGTCAAGTTTGGAGTTTACAAACATGAAATTCCCATACAAAATGTTACATTTTGAAAATGCTATGAGGTAGCATGAAATGTCTAAAAACATATTAAAGTCTTATGCATATTTATATTGTCTATGGGGGGCTCCTGCACCACATAGATTGAGGTATATGTCCTATCAATAAAGGTTACCAACATAGTTAGTAATATAATAATCAATAAATTTATTTTTGGTGCAAACATAATAAAATCCCATAATTAAATAAGTAAGTCAACATATAATATGCTATGACAATACTTAAAAATGATCTAACAATCTTATTAAGGAGATCATATGGAATTTCATAAGTATAAGTATACATATAATTTGCCATGTTTCTACAAGGAAAATAAATAGTCATTAAACATATAGTAATGATCCATAAAAATTAAAGCAATGGGTGAGCTATCCTTTCCAAGCTTGCTCCCCAAACAGTTTATTAGGGCAACAACCACCCATGTTACAAGTAGGTGCTTTATACCCAAAAAATTTAGAGTGTTTTTAAGAGCAAATACTAACATCCTTAGATAGTTTTGAAAAAGCACTTATGTATTATATCAAAATGTCATCTTCTTAGATGTCTTTACAATTTGGACATACCTTTTTAGCAAGTGTAGTATTGTAGATATGATATTTCCACAGTCCATGATCAAATGTAAAGCTTCTGGAATCACTGTGTCTTGCTTTTTTTACGTCAACGTTTTGGATCATACTCAATGATCCATCATCAAGACAAGAAGAGGAGAATGCAATATGGACCTATCTTCTCCATGACATATAGGATAAAATTACTTCTTGATTATAACAATATTCGAATAACTAATATCAATTATTATTAATCCCCTAGCCATGTAAACTTATCCGAGGCTTTTTTTATCAAATTATTTCATATACAAGATAATTATCTAAGATTAGAGCCTTTGCATATGACAATATATTATATACATGATAATACAAATTATGTGATATCTCTAATATTTAAAGGTGATGATTTTCTTTAACATCCAAAAACATCATCTATGGTTATAACAAAAATAGTAATAAAATTATATTTTTAGGTGTTGCTTACATCTTTTTAAAAAATATTAACAATATCAAGGATTATAATAGTATATATCTCTAAAGTTAGTTTAAATATATTCAAACATAGAGCATGATGGAGTTTGGCCGATGTAGCTTTGGTATCTCATAAGAGATGTTAGGTTTATAATAAGTGAAGTTAGTCATTCAACTTTTATATCTATAGTGATGGAAAGATTTCCATTTATGGGCCATGTGATGTATGTGTCAGGCCTTTCCACTACCATCTTACCATAGTCCTATAATCCTTGGGACCATATGAGTATGATATGATTGTTAGATGAGTTAACCAAAGGGGAGTCGAGAAATAAAAAACACTCCATAGATATTGCTACCAGATCTAAATGACCTAGGAAAGTTGGAAACTCAATCATAAGAATGGCACCATTTTTTAAAGTGGTCGTGCACATAATATTAAGTCAACTCAATCCAATTAAACTGCTAGACATACCAAATTAACTACTTGTTAAGAACACTATTCTTTTTAATTATAATTATAAACAAAAAAAAATATGGTTAGTCAAATATTTAACAAAAATACTTTTGTACATCAGCAAGAAAAACGCCTTCTGGGTTTTGTTCGCAGCACAGAAAAACCATCTCGGTATTTTTTCTTTTTTGCATGTAGTCTGTATATTTTACAAAAATGCACTCAGAAAGCTACAGCTGGACCCCTCTCCATTGGCAGTTGCAGTTTTGAAGACAGTTTTCAAATGCTTCATTCTTGCTCATACGGATTCCTTTTCTCACGATTTTTTTTTGGCTATTTTTTCATGGTCTATGCACTTGTGCAGACATTTTTTTTATTTTGATGCCGAGATTTTTCAGAAATTGCAAATTCTTAGTTGTGATACTACACAGTTCTCATTTTGGGAACTTCAAAGGATCATAACTTTCACATTCGACCTCGTATCGAGGTGATTCTTGTTTTGAAAGTGCATTTTTTTGAGTAGATCACAGTGGTGCTATTTATTTCCTTAGGCATTGTGCTGAAGTTATATTTTTAGCATATGCTCTTTGTGAGGGTTTTGTAATGCGTTGAAATCAAGACCACTTAGTATTTCTTGCTAGTGGCAGCTATAAATGCACTAATACAAAGTGTCAAATCATATTTTCTTGGGGGGGTTCTTTGATTGAGTGAAAAGGGGGGTTGTCTTGGTTGGGTTCTCTTCTTTTTGGCATTTCTTCTCTACATTTCTTCATCATGGATCAAACAAATCTGTCCATCCTAACTCCATACAATTAGTTTGAGTGAAAATCACGCATGATAATTCACTTAAGGAAAGCTAGACTAAATAGGATAACTATGGGACTTGAAACTGAACTTGCTAAAGATGAAGATAAGCTTAAGTGGTTTAACAAATGTGATGAGGCATATGGAACATTGTGTTTGTTAGTTTCTCCTGATTTGCTCTTTCACATTGAGTCTTTGAATACACAAAATGAAATCTGGACAAAGCTAGAAAAACTATTTGGCACACAAGATTCAATGAGGGGTCATATGTTAGAAAATTAACTAATTAGTTTAAGTCCAGGCAATTTCAACACAATCCTAGATTTATTCACTAAATTGAAATCACTAAGGCTACAGTTAAAACAATGTGGAATTGAAAAGAAAGATGAACAACTGAACTTGCTAAAAATGAAGATAAGCCTAAGTGGTTTAACAAATGTGATGAGGCATATGGAACATTGTGTTTGTTAGTTTCTCCCGATTTGCTCTTTCACATTGAGTCTTTGAATACACAAAATGAAATCTGGACAAAGCTAGAAAAACTATTTGGCACACAAGATTCAATGAGGGGTCATATGTTAGAAAATTAACTAATTAGTTTAAGTCCAGGCAATTTCAACACAATCCTAGATTTCTTCACTAAATTGAAATCACTAAGGCTACAGTGAAAACAATGTGGAATTGAAAAGAAAGATGAACAACTGATTCTTAGTATTCTTTCTAAGCTAAGTTCAGAATATTTTGTGTTTGTTTCTACCTTCTATGCTACTAAGGGTGCACTTGGTACTCAATTCACCATGCCATCTTTAAATGATTTTGCTGTCAGTCTCACTCGGGAACAGGAGAAGCTAATCCAGATGGGCACTCTTAAGTCCTCTAAGTCACATGCCTTGGCTACCAACCAAGGCACAAAAGAACATAAAGGACAAAGTAGTAATAACAATAGTAAGGATAAGAAACAGAAGAATAGCAAGGAGAAGAAGGATCAGATATCGGTTGCTTCAAAAGCAACTAATGAGACCCAATCTTCCAAGGGCGACAAGCCTAAGAAAGAAAGGGTCCAATGTGCCTATTGTAAAAGACCCGGTCATGATGAATATAAATGTCTGAAGAAACAAATTGATCACTTGACACACATTCTTGAGAAGAATAATATCAGTGTTCCTGAGTCTATCAAACAGAGTTCTAATGAGGGGTCTAATAAAGTAAAAGAAAACAACAAGGGGAAAGGAAAGGGTGAGGCCCTTGTTGCAGTTGCTTCTTCACCATCCACTTGGGTTCTTGATTCAGGTGCTTCACACCACATGGCTTCATCCAAGGAAGAACTTGCATCTTTGGAGCCGTGTACTATGCCTTCTATTTTGATGGGTGATGACACTCCTATTGAGGTGTGTGGGAAAGGGTCTGTTGATGTGGGGGATGGCACATTCCATGATGTTCTTTGTGTGCCCTCATTATCAACTAATCTCCTATCGGTATACCAGATAACTCACATAGGTTCAGGTAAGCGGGTTGAGTTCACTCCTGATTCAGTGGAGATTCATGAGTTGCACAATGGTTCTACAGTTGCAGTTGGGAGAGCAGATCATCAGTCATGGCTCTATCTATTTTCTCACTTTGTTCCTGATCCTCCTTCGACTGTTTTGCTCACTCATTCTAATGATGTGAGTAGATTATGGCATGAGCGGTTTGGCCATCTTAACTACCGCTACTTGCAGCAGCTCAACCATCAGAGCATGGTCACAAGGTTGCCTTCAGTTCAGTTTTCAGGTGGTGTTTGCCTAGGTTGCATTCTTGGTAAGCATCCTAAGGAAAAGTTTGACAAAGGTAAGGCATGGAGAGCTTCACAGATACTGGAGTTAGTTCATAGTGATTTGGCTGGTCCATTTCAGCATCCTTCTTTCAGCAGGGCTAGATATGTCCTCACATTCATTGATGACTTTTCTTGATATACGTGGGTGTACTTTCTCAAATAGAAGTCAGAGGTATTTGATCATTTTCAGGACTTCAAAACTTTTGTAGAGAAGCAATCCAGGAAATCCATCAAAGTTTTGCGCACTGACAATGGTGGTGAGTACGTCAACCATCAGTTTGAGAGGTTTTACACTTCAGAGGGGATTGATTTGCAGCATTCAGTTCCATACAATCCTTAGCAGAATGGCGTTGCAGAACGGAAGAACAGGTCCTTGAAGGAAATGGCAAACTACACGATTCACTCCAGATCTCTTGCACCACAGTATTGGGTAGAGGCCATTAACTGTGCTTGTTATATCCAGAACCGTGTTCCTCATCGAGCCTTGAAGGAAGTCACTCCTTTTGAAGCTTGGAGCAGTCAAAAACCATCAGTTAAGCACTTTCAAGATTTTGGTTCTCCTGCATGGTCCCACATTCCTACAGAGAAACGCAAGGCCTTGGATCTGTAGAGCAGACCTTGAATATTTGTAGGTTATCCTGATGGTGTAAAGGGTTATCGGTTGCTCCACCCTACTACACATGAGTTGTTCATTGAGAGGAGTGTTCAGTTTGAGGAGGGCTCTTCGAGCTCACTTTCTATCACTTCTCCAACTCCTACTTTGACGTTAGAGTCACTTGGGATACATGATAGATCTTCTGATGAGTCAAATTCACCTAAGCAGTCTTCTACCTCCACTTCTGATGCAGAGAGCGATTCAGAGGACTCACCTCCTTCCTCTCCTAGTCATCATTCAGAGGTTGATGATTCTCCTCCAAATTCTCCATCTTCCGGTCCACTTTGGGCTAGATAGACCTTGTAGTCTGCAGGTGATTAGGTTGGGGATCCATCAGACACCAGGCAGACTCGTTCACAGTTCCAGGATGGTCCACATGTCTTCATTGCTACTGCCTCAGATCCACAGTCTTTTCATGAGGCTTCTGGTATTCCTGAGTGGGATATAGCTATGCAGGAGGAGTATAGTTCCTTGATGAGGAACCACACTTGGGATCTTGTCCCTCTTCCTAAGGGAAGAAAACTTGTTCGATGTAAGTGGATCTATCAGACAAAATTTGCAGCAGATGGGTCGGTTGACAAGCATAAGGCTCGCTTGGTCGCCAAAGAATTCTCCCAGGTTCCTAGGATTGACTACTCTGAGACTTTTGTACTAGTTGCCTGAATGAATTCCATCTGACTTGTTCTTGCCATTGCTGCAGCTAATCGTTGGGAAGTACACTAGATGGATGTGAAGAGTGCTTTTCTTCACGGTGACTTTCAGGAGGAGATCTACATGGAGCAGCCACAGGGGTTCATTTAGGATTCTTCACTTGTGTGCTGACTTTGGAAGTCTCTCTATGGCCTCATATAGGCTCCTCGGGCCTAGTATGCCAAGATGGACTCATTCCTTCTATCAGTTGGGTTCACTCGATGCCATTCTGATCCCAATGTCTACATTCTGCAGCAGGATGATTCACTCCTATTTTTGGTTCTGTATGTTGATGACTTGTTGATCACAAGGAGTTCTTCATCCATCATTGGGGCTGTCAAAATTGCCCTTCATGACAAGTTTTTGATGACTGACTTGGGCTTGTTGCATTACTTTCTTGGGATTGAGATCTTTCAATCTTCTTCTAGGATCACCATCACACAGTCCAAGTATGCTCTAGATTTGTTTTTGAGGTTTCATATGGCTAACTATAAGCCTGCTCCAACTCCCTTTCTTTCTGGAGTCAAACTTGAGGCTCAGTGTTCTTCTCCACTTGTTGATGGCACTTTGTATCGACAGCTTGTTGGGAGTCTCATTTATCTGATTCATATGAGACCTGACATTTCATATGCTGTAGGCATGGTCTCTCGATTCATGTAGGAGCCTCATGAGCTCCACTAGAAAGCAGCCAAGCGGATCCTTCACTCATAGTTTTGGGATTCACTACGCAGTGGGTATTGAGCTTGACTTGGTGGGCTACACAGATTCAGATTGGGCGGGTGATTCTCAAGATCGCAAGTCTACTTCAGGTTACAACTTCTCACTTGGTTCAGGTCTTGTTTGTTGGTCGAGCAAGAAGCAGTCTACTATTGCTCTATCTTCTATTGAGGCCGAGTATTGGGGGGCTGTGAATGCCACCACTGAGGCCATTTGGCTTCAAAATCTTCTCACTAAGTTTGGTATCCAAATCAGATGGCCATCAGTCATATTTTGTGACAACCAGAGTGCCATTCAGATCTCACATAATCCGATCCAGCATCAGTGGACCAAACACATAGAGGTCCACATGCACTACATCTGGGAGCTCATCCATGGCCACGTCATCAACCTTCACTACTCTCTGACTTTCGAGCAGGTTGCTGATATCTTCACCAAACCCTTCACTAAGAGAAAGTTCCTTCATTTGCGAGCTTTGCTGGGGGTGCGGGATGCTTCATCTTCTGGGGGGGCTTCTTCCTCTCACTCGGAGTCCTGACTCTCTCTACTTTGGGTGGGGTTTCTTTTCTCTCTCTTTGGGGGGAATTTTATGTACATGGGTACCTCATCAGGCTTGATTTTTTGGGACCCATTTCTACATCCACCTAAGCTTCGCTTATGGGGGGGTGTTAGTGTAGGTATTTATTTCCTAGTTGGGTTATTTATTTTTCCCTATATTCTTAGGTTTTTCCTACACTTCTATTAATCTCGCTTAGGTTAATAAAGCATGTCTTATTAGGTGAGTGGTTGCGAGGTGTCACCTTCCTACATGTGAGCATCCATTAGCTATCTTGGGAAGATACTTTGCTATCTTTAATCTGATAGATGGTTGCTCTTGATTGGTCGGTGTTGCCACCTCCTCCCTCTTCCTAGTCTATATAAGCATGCTAGCTGGCTTGTATTTTGTATCTTTTACTTTTGCATCCTCTTAATGCTATTTTGCTTCTAGCATTTGCATTACTCTCTTGGAGACTAACTTTATGTTGCTATTTTGATTTCGTATCATTTGCATTCATAGTTTAGATATCTATTCTTTGCACTAGTTTTTTGGGTTAATAATCTTTTCAGATTCTAACAGACACGCCCTCCGGCTCCACGTGAATGGGGGGAGACTGGACCTCGTGACCTCCTTACCTGTAACAGGAATACTTAGCTAATCGAGCCAGAGCCCTTGCCCTTTGTGATAATGTAATCTTGTCTTGTTATAATAGAATTATTTGAATTAATTAGATTATGAAATATAATACTAAAAAATAAACATCATACATTACTTAATAATCAAACATTTGGTCATCACAATCCTATGCTATATCAATATGTTAGTAAAAATATTAGTATGAAAATTCTCTCATATATCACCTATAATAAAAAATGATTATAATTTCCTAACCTACTTGTAATGAAGTGATTTTAAAATAATAGAAAAGGCAAACCAAATGTCTTGCACAAATGGCCTTGCATAGGTGTTGATTAAACATAAAGAGGTTCCCCATTAAGTTCTACACATCTTCTAGTATAACTTGTAAAAATAATTAGTATAACCTAATCTGTTCTGATACCATGTTAGAAATTAGGATCTTAGGATACTAATCATTATAAACAAAATATAAAATAAATAGAATGAGCATTATACAAGAATATATTTAACACATTACACAAGATATACATGGGCAAAACCCTTTCGGGTAAAAAACCACATAAAGGCAAACCAAATGTCTTGCACAAATGGTCTTGTATAGGTGTTGATTAAATATAAAGATGTTTCCCATCAAGTTCTACATGTCTTCTAGTATAACCTGTAAAAATAATTAGTATAACCTAACTTGTTCTGATACCATGTTAGAAATTAGGATCTTAGTATACTAATCATTATAAACAAAATATAAAATAAATAGAATGAGCATTATACAAGAATATATTTAACACATTACACAAGATATACATAGGGAAAACCCTTTCAGGTAAAAAACCCCATAAAGCATCATTTTATTAAAAAACTTATAAAATATAGTCTATTAAAGAATAGACTAAACCTAGGGATATACTCCTCTACATACTTCCATATGACCAATAATACCTCATGTGCATGATGATATAATTCACTGTAAAACTCTAAATTCACACACTCTCAAGTGAGAGAGAACCTCCTTAAATAAAGGACAAGGGGTGGCATAATACCTAAAGGGGTATTAGTGACACCCATTCAAAGCAACCATTTGTAAAGAATTAATAATCTAATAGCTATTAGATTATTAATTATTAAATGATATATGCTTTATAACATAAGGTTTTAAAACCTTATACTAGAACATTATATAAATGTTATAAAGGTATGATCCCTAATAACATTATGTTCTAACACAAACTGATGACTATAGAAAGAATTAATTCTTGAATTATTGTACTATTGTGATCATCAAGTCATGCTATATAGATATATGCTTCACTTGCCAAATAAGATCAAAAGATCTATGTTTGAGTTGCCAATATATAGCCTGATCTATGGTGAGAAGTGAGGACTAGTCAATGAACTATAGCCAGTAGAACCCTATCTATACATACAATGTATTTATTCCCTATCCCCTATGCTAATAGAGGGAATAGTTATATAGAGGTTTTTGATGTCTTATCTCTCGTTTCCTGAGTTGATCTCTCTTTCTTGCTATATATAGTAGGTCATCACCATATAGATATATAGGGGTCACTCTCTGAGCTATATAGAATAGATCATTGGGAGCCAAGGAAGTGTAATAGAGTAGTAGAGTTAGAGTCAGTTGGCTAGCTCAACAAAGGTATTTTCTCTATCATCACCCATTTCCTCCGGAATCCACTCCTAAGCACCTCCTTTTTTTCTTCATTCCCAACTAGGTAGGTGGTACATAAACTAACCATCTTCTTCCAAACTGAAAGCAACTCAGGCTATTCTTCTTTAACATTTAAAATCCACATACAACAACGGTAATGGCCATGAAAGATGTAGGACTCTAGTGAGGTTCCACAACTATCTATAGTAGGGGAACCCTACTTTGTAATGGGGCTCAGGGGGCCTACTTTATAATGGATGGGCTATTTAGAATCACCTAGTATAACATGCGCTTGTGATTGAGGTAAAGAACCTAACATTATAGATCGAGACCCACTAGTTGTTTAAGTAGTTGATCAAGCTAAAACATCCTAGACCACAAAGGCAAAGGCTTTAGTAGTAGTTTATCTAGACCCATCCAAGCCTTATAACTAATAAGCCAAAATAAGCCAAGTTAGCTACCTACCTACCTAAGGAATTATCTTATGCTATTGTGTTCTATGCTAAAGTGTTTTTCATGCTTGAAGTGTTATCTACTTTTGGATGCTATTGAAGTTTGTTTTCAAGATTTAAAGGAAGTTTGAAGCCCTCTTCATCACTCTCCTTTGTTGGTGTAGGATCTTGAGTCATCTTCATCAACTAAGGTCATATTTCTTGCGGTTATCATCATCATCATTCATTATCTATCATATTATTACAGATCTAGCCTCTTCCCTCCTAGGACACAAACTCTTGGATCTAATCATTGTTGTAGTGGAGGTGGAAACACCAACACAAGGTTTGACTGAGACAACCCCTTATACATAGCACAACCTTTTCCTCTTTCCTTGTGTGCAAGTAGGAGAAATAGGTTTCTAGAGCTGATTTCTAGGAAGAAGGTAGAGCAGACATGTACATGTCTAGTTACATCTGAGATTCTGCTAAACCCTAGAAAAGGTCTAGGGTACCCAAGCGTCCTGGTCATGGGTATTTTTGCTATAAAATCTAGGTTCTGAATCCTCCTCTGATCTCTATTGTACTTTTTGTTTCCTGAGATTTGCTTATGACAGTTATAATATGATCTTTATCTTCTAAGGTTTGATCATTTGTCTTAGCTTGTTTGCTTAACTTTGGTTGAACTTTGTTAATCCATATATACAACAAAAGGAAAGAACCCTTGTAGTTTGGCTCTCCTTCTTGGGTAGAAGCCAAGCTCGATTTGTGTCCTAATGTTGTGGAAGAGGGTTTTGACTTAGTTTAACTCTTTAAGCTAGATCACTCTTTTTGTTGTTGTTTTGATGTCTACCTTCATTGCGGTAGCTTGCCTTTCACCTTTTAATCTAGGTCATTCATTTCTCAAGTGACCTTCCCTTGTACAGTATGAGCACCAAATATTAGGTCTTTTCTTCTGTGTATTCTCCTCTTGCTTGGCCAAAATCTCCTATCTTAGCTTTAATTGCTCTAATTCAAATTTTAACTTCTCCATTTCTAGGTTTTCCTTCATCTTGTCTTGTCTGCATCAAGATTGAGATTCTATCCGATAGGTTAGTGTCACTACTTTCATATATGTTGCAAATGTTCTTCCATCCAGGGTGGATATTATTTCAGGGCTTATTCCATAAATGAACCATTCTATCTTTTGCTTCTTAACCAATGGTTCCTCCAACTTCCTAATTGTCTCCTTGAACCTTTTATCAAAATCCTTTATTGATTCTTTGTCTAATTGCATCAAATGTCTCATCTTACTAACCCCTTATGTAGGAATATTTAGAACTCCAAAATTCTCCAAGAATTGTTGCTTGATTTCATCCCATTCCTTATCATTTTTTAGACATGTCTTCTTATACCACTTCAATGCTTCATTCCACAAGGTGCCTATGAAGTTAAACAACTTGATTTCATTGTTTTTTACCCCATTCCAACTCCAAATAGACTCCAAAACAAAAATGTACTATGCTGCTTCAATAGTATCCTTCTCAAATACTGGTAACTTAATAGGAATATCCATGATTGGTCTTCTCAATGTTGTTAGTAATTTACAGTAGGTTTCCTCTGGTATGCTCTTCTGATTAGGCTATCTTCTATCAACTTGGATTGTTCTCTCTCTTCCCTCGTCTCTATGTAGTCAGATATCAAAGTACTCTTCTCCTAAAACTTCTTTGAAATTACTTCAGATCTCTTTTGTTATGTCTACTTCCTTGTTTTCTTAAATATTTTCCTCCTTAGTTAAAATTCTTCATACTTTATATGGCACTCAGGGTGACTCATGGTCTAAGGGGTGTGTCTCTTCGTAGTGTCTCTTCAAATTAGGGGATACTCTTCTATTTGTCAATGACATCATGTCAGCGTCAAGTGATGATTGAAATAACCTTATGAAATCCTTGGAACTCCTCTCAATGTTTACTGCATCTTCTCCTCTTCCTCTTATCTTCTTTATGCTTTGGAAAATTAGCTCCTCTATGTATTCTTCATCCAAATTCAAAATTTTCCATGTTAATTTAGAATTTCTAGTAGTCTACAGCAAGATTAAGGCTCAGTGAAACCCTATTTCACCTCTTTCTTCCTTTTCCCTTCCGCTTTCCTCTTCGACAGCACCCATAGTAGTGCACTCAGAAACATCCTCCATGATGCGCTCTATTTCTTCTCCTTCTAATCTCCTTTCTTCGGCAACACCCACAATGGCATGCACAATGGCATCCTCCATGACGTACTGGTCTTCTTCTTCCCTTTTGGTAGCACCTTCAAAGGCACGCACCATGAATTGTTCCTCTTTTCCTTTCACAACTTCTGTTATCGTATCTTTTCTAATCTCTTGTGCCTTTTCCATCCTTCTACGGTAACGTTCTTGCCATTCCTGAGTTTTCTTCAATATTTCTCCCCTGCTTATCTACATTTCAGTTATGATGTAGGTCTCCTTAAGTTCCTACCTCTGTGAGAAGAGCCACATCATTAGAAAGATCCTTGGCGATCCTACCCCCTTTCCATTTGCCATCCCCTTAAGTGTCTGCCCCTTCTCACAGAGGTAGGAACTTAAGGAGACCCAGATTTCTCTGCAAATTGAAAATTTTCTCTGCCAACCCAGTCTTCTCTTATTCCCGGTTCTCTACACTACTTCTTTGAATATTTTGCCCCTTCAATTTTTAACTACCCTCTTCTAGGGTCTCAGCAATGGAACCTGTAGACTCCTAAAAATGTCCAACACCTTGTCACTAGCACGTTTTGCCCTATGTACCTGTATCATTCCCCTAATTAGTTAAATTAATCTTATTTATTTAACTAATTTTCATTTATTCCCTTTCTATCCATTTATCCTATCTTCTATAATTAAAAAATTCTTAATTATTTATTTAATTATTCATGACCATTAATCCTCTCTAGTTAAATAATTAATTTTAATTATTTAATTAGTTAGTTATCCTTTTCCTATAATTAAATATTTATTTAATTATCTTTCCACAATCCAAAATTAATTAAATATTTATTTAATTAATAAAATCCTAAAAAAAACTCTACTTTCTTTTATCTCGTTCTTTTCAAAGATTTATGAGGATTTAAAACATAAAAATAAATCTTTTTATCTTTTTCCTTACCTTATTTGAAAAATCAAATCCTACATTATCTTATCAAATCTTCTTCCCTTCATCCTCAAAAAGTCTATAAATATGGCCTCTCACAAGCCATTTCATAGATCATGCATTGAGTTCAATATCCTTACTCTGCCGAAATCTTCTTCCAATCCTCTATCTGCCTAACCAACAAATCTGGGTTGCATGAGAAATCATTGTTAACTCTAGAGGGCCTGCCTTCCCATTGTGAGAAGGGATATGACCCAAGTGAAAACAGGTCAAAGCTAGACCATTCTGATCCACTATATAAATAATGCATTTGTGATGAATGTCACAAACGACGGGTGTTGTTCCGCTATACCGACAACCAACCTCCCCCAAAACCCTCCAAGGTGCAACCCTTGAAGGCTGGGAGACTCCATAACAGAGAGTAGCACTGCCACATGTATAGCCACCCAAATGGAAACCCTAACTAAAAAACCTTGTCTTAGTGGCCCAAAACCCCTATCTATTGGTACAGGAGGAAACTCTGATAGCCATCCCACATTTTTGCATCTTATGGCAGAGATAGCAAGGTACCTCAAGATCTGTGCATCTTGAGGACCTGGAACTTGGTGTGCCTGAGAAGTGAGTGCACTGTAAGGGGGAGACCGTGCCCCAAGTTCCTTGAACTATACACCATAAGTAGGCGCGACTGGCTAAAACCAGTGGGAACTCAATAGGTATCGTCTCAGCTAGCCTATATGGTAACTGTTTGTGAATGGCTTGTGCATGAGTGTTTGCTATCTTGTTTTTATTGCCATAAAATTGCCACAAAGCTGTCAAAAACAAACTCCTTGTCGTGAGACAATTTCATCCTAATCACTTCTCAATCAACTTCATCCTTTCATATCCAAATCATATCTTAATCCCTTCACATCAACATCATCCTAAGCATTACGCATCATCCAATCATCAAATCCTCAATCCAAATCATCTCCACATCATCATCAACTGAGTCCTAGTCAACACTTGTCAAGATGGTCGTAATCATTCAAGGGGGTTATCCCTCTAATCGTGAGACAAATCCCAAGCCTAAGGTGACAATTCAAGTGGGTTATCCCTCTAATCATGAGACAAATCCCAAGCCCAAGGTGACAATTCAAGGGGTGTTATCCTTATAATCATGAGACAAGACTTAAGCCTATAATCACAATTCAAGGAGGCTACCCCTCTAATTCAAAAAATGAAATAAAACCAAAGCCCAAGGTCACAATCAAAGGAGCCTCTCCCACACATCAAATCAATTCCACATCAACCTATCCCACATCATCCTATCAATCTAATCCACCCACATATCAAATCCATGCCACATCAAACTCACTTCAAACTCCATCATCACCTAATGCAACACCCACACTTGACCAAGAGGTTATCAATTTCATTCAAGATACTAATCGTATGGATCTAGCGTATAGAGTCCTTGAATTGGATCCTACTAGGTTTATGGATCATCTCATTCGACTTGGGGCCACTCCACCTTCCACTAATCCCACAAACACTAATGTCGCCACATCCATTCCACAAATCACCCTCACTATTCCTAACAAGACCACAAACAAAAGTGCTTCCATAAGCATTCCATCCAATGATCCTAACTCCATTGCCTTCATATCACAATTACTTTCTCAACAAACTTCCAACATCAACCAATCTCCACAACAATCGACCTCACAAAACCTGTCACCTACAAATCCTATCATGCCACCTCTTTATCAAATCCATCTACAAGAAAACCAAGTGTCCTCACAAGAAGCACCCTTGATAGACCTAAATCTACCTATGCAAGACCTAATGATCTTTGACAAGGGAAACACCAATCTATAGCAAGCATCTTATGAGAATTCTCCATCATCATCCACTCAAGTACCACTTCATGAGCCTACTTGTCCTATCTTAACCCCACCATGTGATCCAACATCCACTCATGACCCTATCAATGAACCTCCCAACACCTTGTCTAGTCATCCAAATCCATCATGTGTTCTACAAGCCATCAAGCTTATTGAGGAATCTTCAACTCCAAGTTTAAGTCAAGAACCATCATTCCCTCATGTCAAGCCTATCCATAAGCCTATCAAGCTTATTGAAGAGTCATCCCCTTCCATTCAAGCAACCCAAGAGCTATGTCAAGAGCGTAACCCAACACATGTAGAAACATCAAGCCCTTGTCTAAATCAAGATCAAAGCACCTCTAAGTTCAATTCATCCAAGACCTATGTATGTTCTTTGATCAAGATATTATTTATGATCATAACCCTATTCATGAGAAAATGTATCCCATTCATAGCCAAATTAATATTTTTTATGATCACATTTATGATCAAGATTCTATATATGATCATGAAAACCATGGTGACCATCTTAGCTAAGCTCATGAAAACTATGATGAGCCTTCTAGCCAAAATTTATGCAATTCATGATCAAGAGCTTATCACTCCATCCCTCCATCCTCCATCTAGCCCTAATGTGCAAACATCCACTTGTCATGATGAGACATGTGCCTCCCAAGCACCCATTGAAGATCAAACAAATACCCTGGATCATAATGAACACAAGCAAGCTCTTAATGATCCCCCATCACCCACTATCAACCCTATTCTAAATCCACCATCATATCCTGCGGGTCTATCCACCTTTATCCATGAATGTTCCTCCCTGGGAACACAACCTTTGTCCTCCACTTCACCTTCTCCATCCAATAAGGAACTCATGTCTAGTTTTCCACTTGCACTAAGTCCTATTGTCGATCGCATGCTCCAAAGAATGAAATATAAAGGTAAAGGCTTAGACCCTCTTAAACAAGGAATTTTGGAGCCTATCCATGTCAAAGTCCCTCAACGCTCACATGGCCTTGGATATACACCCCAAGGTCAACAATCTAATGATGTTGATACTTTCTCCATGCCTCCTAAGTCCACCACCTTCCATCGTAAACCCTATCATATACCTAAATCATATGTTGCCATTCCACCTCCATCATCTTACAAATGTCAAAAGCATGTGACCGTTCATCTTCCACCATCCACTTTGCCTCCACTTCTTCCCACTCCTAATATCCTTCCATCGAATCTACCTCCACTACTTCCAACACCTTATCCATCCATCCATAAATCCTCTAAAAATCCCAATCATGGCCAACAAATGCACACATTATCTAAACATAAAGCTTCCACTCATTCCACCCATCCCATGGGATTCCAAAATAAAAATTTGGATGCCTCTACCTATAAAGTCAAAAATCCTAAGGGTCCTCATGCCTTAGGACACAAAAGCAAAGAATCAAAGAAAAACCTATCCCCGAAGCTGCATACACCCACACACTTGAAAAAGGTGTGGGTCACCAAGAAACAAGTAATTGTCTCAAAAGCTGCACAAAAGTTGTATATATCCAAACCCATACATCCACAAACAAAGTCAAAAACTAAAATAGTATGGGTTCCTAAGCAAAAAGCCATCAAGTCAAATGAGGCATCCACCTCTCAAGAATCCCAATCCTCCACTTCCATCTAAAAATCCCATTCCATCCAAAAGTCTCAAATTCCCCCATTCCACATGAAAAGCAAAAATCATAAAAACACTAAGTCTATGTGGGTCCCTAAATGCCTACATCAACCATCTCCTAAGTGAACAACACCATTGCTTCCTACACCACCATCCCATCACAAGCTTAAATGTTTATCACGGTGTGTGCAACTGTTGGTCATGGTTCCCATCCATCCTACAACATTCCCACATACCTCCATCTACCCACCTTCATCAATTATCCTACATATCTTCCTCATCACTTCCCTATGGTCCATGCTTTTGCATAAGCTTTCCATCCATCTTCCATGCATAAATCCATATCATAATCCACTATCGCACCTTCCATAATCTACTATCCTTCCATCCATAATCCATATCATAATCCACCATCTACCTAATGCATCTCACTTTCATGCAATCCCCTACCAACATTTATGAGTACACTTGACATGGCCCATGCAACGACATCCATCTAGCAGGACTTTCACCTTTCATGGAACTAGACACTTGAACCCCTCTTATCCATTTCCACTTGTCATATCCTATCAAAAAGTCAAAAAAAAAGAGAAAAAGAAAAGAAAATGAAAAAAGTAAAGAGAAATCCCTTCATCCAATGGTGAAAACTTGGCAAACAGGGGCCTTAGATAAGGACCATGATGAAAACTTGGCAAACAAGCATCATGTGTAAGTTGATCTTCTATGTCACCTACACTTGGGGGCACCTTGTCTCATCCACCATATCATTTTCAACCTATCTTACCATACCATTTCCTACCATCATTATCCATTCCACATACATATACCTATCCCATTAGATCCACTTATCCACCCTTCTCCTCTTGATCTTGATAACGATTGGGGGCAAAAATGTTGAAACAAGATTTGGAAAAACTCTTGATTTACCCCATCCTTTGCATCCAATCCTATCACTATCCTATTGTCATGAGCCTTGCCATGTAAAATCCTAAGTATTGCACCTAGAATGGGGCATGTTATTCCTATGTGACATAGTCTTTGAGATCACATCCTTGCTCTCTTACGTGTACATCCTTTTCATCCCTTATCACCCAACCTTTCATCCATCCAATCCTACCTACCTACCTCCTTCTACCTAGACTTGGTCTTCCCTTGTCATTGGTATCTAGAACAAGGGCCACCCAAATTATAAACCATTGACATCCCTAATCATTTCAAAATCCAAAAAAATCACAAAATGTCCTGAAAAAAATCCAAAAACATCATAAAATATCCTGAAAAATTTCCAAAACATCATGAAATGTCTTGGAAAAATACCAAAACATCATAAAATGTCCTGAAAAAATACCAAAACATCATAAAATGTCCTAAAAAAATCCAAAAACATAATCAAATATCCATAAAAAATCCAATCAAATCATCAAATCATGTCAATCTATCAATCAAAATCACGTCACTTGAATTCCATAAATAACATCAATCCCATCAATCCAAACCTTCATCATCACCATCAACATCCTCACAAATCAAAACTACATCTCATCTCTATCGTTAAGTGCCTTGATCCCGTGGATACAGGGTATGTAGGCAATCTGGGATATGAAGGAAGTACCTAGATTCAAGCATAAGACGATCTCCCCCTCATAATCCTCATCATTCATCTTATCCTTATCCTCATCATTCATCTTCTCCTTATCCTCATCATTCATCTTACCTTCTTCTATTCATCCATCTCCCACATCATCAATAAACACCCAGAACTACATATTCATCATGTCTCATCATCATCATATGGTGCTTTGATCCTGTGGATATGGGTATGTAGGCAGTTTGAAGTACAAAGGAAGTATCCAGTACCCAAGTACCAGTGATTCATTCTTCCATCCACCTGCCATCTTCTCTTTCTTCCATCATCTATCCTCATCAATCCATCACTTCTTCGAATCAATCTCAATCCAAATTAATAGATCCAAATGCAAGTCATCATTTATCCATACTGTAGATTAGGAAAACAAAATGAAGTGAAACACAAACAAAGTGCAAATAAACACACAAAGTTATACCTTCACATGTAGACCCAATCTCATCAAGGGAGAGGAGGAAACTTGCACCCAAGAGCTCCTAAGACATGATAATCCCTAGATAAGTGATTTAATGTGAAATGCTACTCTAATTATGCAACTCACAATTCTAGCTCAATAGTCATTTGGACATGGTAACATTACTTAAGACTTGGATTGAGTTGGGGGTGATTAATACAAGTGTTGTGAGAAGCTTTTGATTCCCAAGGTCACCAAATGGTGCGAGGGAAGAGCATACACTTCTCACACTACAAACATAAACCATGAAAACACTTCACACAAATTAGATTGATTTTCTTGATTATATGAGTGAAGAATGCAGATTGTTGTTCTTTTAATCTAATGATTTGATTGATGCAATTTGTGGTTCTTTTTAAAGCCCAAAATTGAAGTGTTTTGATAGTTGTTGGCACATAATTTGTGATTTTTAGAACACTAAATTCAAATGTTTGACATACACACACACAAAGATTTGTTTGATTGTTTGTTCAATTTTATAACACCAAATCTAAATGTTGTGTAAACTAGCATGCAAGGGTTTGTTTTAAATTTCCAAATGAAATGTTTTAAACAAAGATGAAAGAACCCTGCAAAAACTTGTTAGTATCCTCAAGATGATGGTAGTGACCTGCAAACAAATTGTCAGTCCCTGCACAAAGAACAAAGTTAGTCTCAGAAAATAGCGCTAATACAGAGATAAAATGGCGCCACTACGGAGAGAAAATGGTAACACTGACAGAAAATAAACCAGAAATCTGACACCCTATACAGATAGCGCTAATTGATCAGATAGCGCTAATTTTAGACCTAGAAGGCACTAGCACAGAATATGGCGCTACAGAATTATACAGAAGGCGCTAATAAAATAAATAGCGCTAATACAATAGATAGAAAGTGCTAAAAGAGGTAATAGCGCTAAAATAGGTCTAAGAAGGCGCCATTGCGCGCTGTCAAGTGGTCTAGTCACAGTTTGAAGATAGCGTCACTCTGGGCTTTGATAGCGCTAATACGTGTCTAAACTCGTCCGTCCTACAAAATGGAGATCTTCTAACCAAAATAGAGGGTTAGGCCACACACATAAGAGGTCCCATTAGCATTGTTAGTCATTGATAAATGAAAAACAAGACAAAATAGAAACTAACATGCATGTTTAGATTTTATGAAAATTTTGGCATAACTTCTC
This sequence comes from Cunninghamia lanceolata, assembly GCA_027924645.1. Lineage (NCBI taxonomy): Eukaryota > Viridiplantae > Streptophyta > Pinopsida > Cupressales > Cupressaceae > Cunninghamia > Cunninghamia lanceolata. The sequence continues at coordinate 13,718,867 of BSBN01001152.1, read as the reverse complement.
CCGCCTTTTAAGATTTTTGTAGAAATAGAGAGCAAATCTCGATAGGAAAAATAACAGAAAGACCCTAAAAAGAAATGAATAGATTTTTGTGAGTGAGAGTTAGAAAGGAGAATGCTCCTGCAAAAATGGCACTAAAACAGTAAATAACGCTAATCCGTGCCACTGATAGCGCTACTACGAGGGGTATATAGCGTTGCACCTTCAAAATCACGTCCTTCACACCAAAACTCACAAACAAGGATTATATTCAGACCTTGTGGGTCCCACCGGGCGTGCCAATGTAGATTAGGAAAATAAAATGAAAGCCAAAACACAAATCAAATGTAAACACAAATGATATATCTTCACAATGACCCACAAATCCAAGATAAGGTGGAAGGAGTTGCACCCAAGCTCCTTAGATTTTACCCAAGTTGATATAGAATTTGGATTGCTCAAATGTATTCAACACAATGTAGATAAGGGATTGGATGATGGATTGATAGATTAGATGGAAAGGCTAGTTTGATTTTTGCATTATGATGTTAGGATAAGAGGACTTGAGAGAAATTTGGGCAGAGTTTGGATGCAAGAAGAAGTTCCTCTCTAATGGCTTAGAGAAGTGTTTCATTTATAGATTTCTGAAAAGAGGATGGAGGGTGAGATCAAGAGTTGAGATCAAAGGCTAGAAATGGTTGAGAGTTAGGGTTTGGATTGAAGTCATAGCCTTGTGACAAGTGCCACAAGGGGAGTGGATGAGAGAGATCAAGGGTTGAAGATTGGTCAATGGATTGGAGGGCTCTCATTATTTGTGAATTTTAAATTCACATGGGGAAAGGTGTGGAGAATAAAAATGAATTAAAGATTCATTTTTGGGAAGAGTGGATATGACAAGTGAATTAAAAATTTACTTTTATGTGGAGATGTGAAGATTGAAGGACATGTACACTTACATGTGTAAGAGAGTGATAAATGAGGTGTAAGGAGGATTTGACCCTTTGAATAAAAAATTGATTTTTATTCAAAGGTGTTTGGGAGGATGGGCTAAGCAAGGTTAATTAAGTGTTTAGCTTAATTAACTTAGATCTAGGGGATAGGTAGGCTAGGGTAGATTAATTAGATAAGAATGATTTATCTAATTAACAAGGATTAAGGAAATGGACAAAATTTACTAAATAAATATTGAGAATATTTATTTAATCAGTGAGGATATAGTCATAAGGTATGGTGATAAATTAAGTGAATTAATTGATCACAAGGGATAGACAAATGGTTAGGGATAAATTTAATTAAATAAAATGAATTTATTTAATTAATAGGAGGGATAAATTAGTGTAGAGGTACGGGAAATTGGTTTGTAGAGCAAGTCAATTTTAGGTGTCTACACATACCAATCAAGTCAATCAATCTTGCCAACTTATCCAATCGCAATCAATGGTCTTGATCCTTATCTTGTTGTAAACTCAACCAATCAATCATCATCATCATCCTTGTGTTGATCTAGGGATATATCGTTCCCCGCCATGACAACACTATCATCATCATCAATCAATCAACAATCAATCATTGGTTTACAACTCGACAGGGGCAATACCTTGTTTGTTTTTGTAACATTTGTGCATCCTTGCTTGTGTGTGTTATTTTTTTATCTTGCATTTGTATCACATCTGTATCATTCCAGCTAATATTCATATCTTGTGCATGTTGGAATAGCTTCTTGCATTATCCTTTGCATCTAAGGTCACATCATACCTTTTGTGCATTAGGACTTTAATGCTCTAAGTTTTCTTCCTCATACATCTAGACAAGGTTGTATTACGCTGGGGCATGAGACACATTGTCACCTTGGTCCTCATACCCTAGTGCATAATGTTTAGTGCTATATTAAACATCATGATTGCTCACTTTCATTGCAGCATAACACATTATCCTTTCTTCTATCCATTTCCTTATCTTCCTTCCTTGACCAACCACTTTCATGTTGAAAGCCTACCCGTGTTTGTCCAACCTGCTTATCCTCTCGAGGGGGCATCCTTATCCTATCTTTCCATTACCATCTTTTTCTTCTATCCATACCTTAGCTTCTTTGAAATGGTGTTACTCGACACAAATTTTATCATCTCAAACATCATCTCAAAGAGGGGCAAAATGCAGACACCTAAAAATGTCCAACACCTTGTCACTAGCATGTTTTGCCCTAGGTACCCGTATCATTCACCTAATTAGTTAAATAAATCTTATTTATTTAACTAATTTTCATTTATTCCCTTTCTATCCATTTATCCTATCTTCTATAATTAAATAAATCTTAATTATTTATTTAATTATTCATGACCATTAATCCTCTCTAGTTAAATAATTAATTTTAATTATTAATTAGTCAGTTATCCTTTTCCTATAATTAAATATTTATTTAATTATCTTTCCACAATCCAAAATTAATTAAATATTTATTTAATTAATTAAATATTTATTTAATTAATTAAATATTTATTTAATTAATAAAATCCTAAAAAAACTCTGCTTTCTTTTATCCCATTCTTTTCGAAGATTTATGAGGATTTAAAACAGAAAAATAAATCTTTTTATCTTTTCCCTACCTTATCTGAAAAATCAAATCCCACCTTATCTTATCAAATCTTCTTCCCTTCATCCTCAAAAAGTCTAAATATGGTCTCTCATAAGTCATTTCATAGATCATGCATTGAGTTCAATATCCTTACTCTGCAGAAATCTTCTTCCAATCCTTTATCTATTTTCTATCTATCTTCTTCTATCCTTTTTCATCGAATCGTCATGCTGCAGAAGTGAGCAAATCAACATCAAATCAATCTACAACCATCTTGCACGCATAATTCATCATTCAAGGTATTTGAAAAGTTTGGTCAAGGTATTGCATTTTAATTTGTTTTATCTTCATATTTTATCCAAATTTCTCATTTATAGAACCAAATGTTGGCAAGAAATGGGGAGGGATACTAGTCAGGAGATCTGGTCCTCAGCCAAGTCTTTGTAGTCAGTTTATACCCTAGTCAAGTAGTTAAAGATTGATAGCAAAATACTAAGAATAACATATGTAGAGTATAACAAGCATATCATAACAATAAGACACCAAATAATTATCAAGTACCAATAGATCTCCATATATATATACACACACACACACACGCAACAACCAAACATCATACATCCATTGTCCGGTAGGTCTAAGTCTCTGCCTCACCATCCTACATGCATGCTTTTTCTGACTTCGGTACCAATAGATCTCCATATATATATATATATACACACACACACACGCAGCAACCAAACATCATACATCCATTGTCCGGTAGGTCTAAGTCTCTGCCTCACCATCCTACATGCATGCTTTTTCTGACTTCTATTTTCTCCTATCTTATCCTATCCTACATATATACTGTATCTATTACATATAGATATGTGTCCTTTAGCATATTAGGTTGGCTCCCAGCCTCCACATGATGTATGTGTCAGCTCCCAGTTGGTTCTGCTCCACGCCTTGTATCTTGCTAACAATGTAGATGATGATAGAAGGTGGTTGTGACCATTTTTAGGTGTCTACATTTTGCCCCTCTTGATGTGGTGTCATAACTGTTAGGTGTTAGTGGTGCATCAAAGAAAATTTGGATTTTGAATTTGCCCCAGTCGATTGACGAGAAAGGAAAATGCGGTGAGGTGATGCCCCCTCAAGAAATCGTAGAAAAATAATTTTTTTCGTTGATGTCTCAAAAGAGGGAGGAATGATGGGATGATAGGTTAGGAAGAAATAGGCTTATGGGTGAGAAATGAACATAATCAGAGGTGGGGGAGAAAAAAATGAGGAAAGGGGGGGAAATAGGTCATGGAAGAAAGATTAGGGAAAACAGGGCTATAAATAGGGATTTGGGGGTGGGGCATACCCCTCATTTATTTATAGCCACGTGGAAATTTTTTATTAGAGGAGAAAAAGGTAATTTGGATGAGATGGCGTGAATTCCACGTGAGGAGCATTAGGGGAGCGCATGCACGAGTACCTGCGGCAACTGGCGAGCCGGTGAGTCATCGATCTATGCTTTGTATTTTTGGGAAAGGGTAGTCTAGGTACAATAAATGTGGGGGTGAAATGAGGTAGGTGGAGGTGCTAAAGGGGGGTTTAGTGCTTAAGGGTTGCAGGTAGCACCAAGGCAGTAGGGTTTAGCACTTACTCTAGTGATTAGCACCCGTTGCAGGCAATTAGTGCCAATAAAGGTGGTTTAGCGCCAAAAGGGTAGAAAAGGGGAGGGGGTGATTAGCACCGAAACATCAGGGTTTAGCGTTGAAAATGTACACTAGTAAAATTTTGTCAAATAAATGACTACGTGATTAAAAATTTTAATCATTCTACTAATTTTTTGCAACACGGCTATAAATGACTAATTTGATCGTCGGGTAAAAAACACAACTAAATAATTAGTGAGACAAATAAAAATGACTAATTGCTTAAAAATAAGTTTAGTTTGTGGAGGTGGGAAAGTATAGATCAAAAGCTTAAAAAAGATGGCCATCCAGATTTTTTCAACAGAGAAAGGCGCGGGAGATCAACGACGGAAGGAAGGTATTTTCGAATCAGATTGGCTAGAAGAATAGATGGCCATTCAGATTTAGACTCATGAATATTTGGCCCCTTCCTTCCCACCCCATCGGATTAGATGCTCAGCGAGTAATATGTGGGTTGGGTCAGGACAAGGCTGGGATGGAATCGATAGATGTTGGATTGTTGGCCATGGGAATGGAAGAATCTCCATTGCTAATTGAATTCATTTTGCACCATGGTTCTTGAGGTATACATCATTCTCACAATTTCAATTTGATATTAAACCATTCAATCCTTGCCCTAGGTAGTTTAATTCAAATCTATTAAGTAATATATATCATGTGTGTTGTGTTAGGCTACTATGATATGCATAGACAATTCAGAGTGGATGAGAAATGGGGATTACAACCCCTCTAGATTTTAGGCATAGTCAGATACAGTCAATCTTATATGTGGGGCAAAAACCCAAGTTTGGTTATTTTTATTACCCCATATGTTTATATTTTTTATTCATCATTTGGGCTTAGTTATAAATTGATTTAGGGAAATAAAAGTTAGATCTGACATATGTTGGTTTATTTGTGCAGTCAAATCCTAAGAACATAGTGGGTGTAATGACTTTGGCTGGGAAGAAATATAGCTTCTTCAGGTCATAGTTTTTATCTCTTTTGAGCTATCAGGTAACTATTATAGAGGATTCTATGTTTGGTATCATGCTCTAGATTTACCTGATATTATTTAATTTTAAAGGCTAGACTTCCACTCTGGGAACTAAATTGCAAATTTTGATGTCATTTATGCAATTTATTAATGCTTTTGTATCATCACTAAGCAAGCATAATGTGGAATAGATTTTTGGTAGGATTTGTGGCGGGATTATCAATGTTAGCATTAGATGATCCTAGCAGGAGGCGTACCTTGGCTTTGTATCTTCTAGCTAGACTTGTACAGGTAGTCAAATATCCTTTAAGTACTAAGTAGTGATTTTGCATCTTTCATGCTTTCTATTGTTGCCTAGGTTTCTCATCTCAAATTTTGTTCAACTTGTTTTACTATTTTTTTTAAAGAGTTTTTGTTGTGAATATTTCATATAGTGTGCTTACAACTTTGCCAAGTCCAAAAATAGATTTTACTTTTGGGGAAGCTACTGGAGACATGGAGATTCTTTGTTGTTTGCCATATCATCTGCTTAGGTGAGGGAACTTCAGGAGTTTGACTGATTATTATCTTTCTTTTTAAAAATTTTAAATTAAGCATTTGTTAGATGATTGGCATTACATATCGAACTTGATCTATCTTCAGAAGAGCACTATTTTGTTCTATATATTTCCATTTGGCATGCTTTTTCTTTGTTAAATAGTGAGGTCCATTTTGGATATATTGAGGCATGGACCCATTTAAAATGAGTAAAAAGTGTTCTATTTTTGAAATAAATGGAATTGAATTAGCTCATACACATTATAGGCTTATGAAAGTTACAAAATAATAGAGAAACTTCATTTGCACAAAGTTCCTCTTCACCCCCTTAGAAAAGTTTTCTCCTAGGCAAATGGATCAAAATGTTAAGGTTAATATCCCTTTGTAATGCTCTTATTGCAGAGGAAAACATTTTAGAAGGAATTGTTGTAAATAATTAGTAGCATTCCTAATACCAAGGGGATAACTAACCAAAGGAAAAAATGTAGTTGTAGCAAGGATAAACCTATCAAGTGATTTCTAAAATAGTAAGCACTAAGCCTCTCAGTGTATTGCAATTGACAATTCTTTTCCATGAAAAGAACAATAGTGTTGAGACTCATACAATAATAGGAATAGGTAGAATGTAATATCCCTTATATAGATGTATATGTATTCTATTTGATAATCCAAAATATACACAACTACAACACTTGAGCAGTAATCAATTTGGAGTATAACAATCTCAATTTATAAGATTACACAACACCCAACTGGAATATAATGATTTGCAAATAATTAATTTCATCAAACAAACTAGATTTGATTACAATATTTATGAATACAATGTAGAGTTATTACAAACCTGGAAATGTCTATGATGTACCACCTACACATACACAAACTCAATTGAGCAGCTGCAAACTAATATGGATAAGATCCTACTCCTCCTTCTTCGACAATAGCCCCAGGTCCAAACCTTTATACCTCGCCTCCTTGCCAAATGTTTCTAATTATTGGATGAGCTGACCATTGATTTAGATAGGTAAATCTAGGTGCAGTGATTCCTTGAAAGGCTATAGAAGATGTTGAATCTTCTTCCACCCATGATTCAATCACCATAAGCATTTGCAAAAACTCTGTTCCAATCCCTTAACACCATCATGAATCTGAGAGTAGATGCTAGATTGGCGATTAGATGATGGGAGGATTTGCTTTGCAAATGGTTGTATGTCAACCACTCTTTTCTTGATAGCAATTGGATGTAGATTGCAATTACACTTCCTTAGCCATGGGTGAGTGTAGATCTTATTGCATTCGGAACGGTGCAACAAGTTGGCATGATGTTGGTCTCACAAGCAAAGATCGTGGTGAGTGTGGATGGCTCAATGCCCAACAATTCATCTACTGCCAATACATGTTCTTCTCTCTCACTCTCTTCTTCCCTCCACTCTCTACCAATATACGTAAATATTATAGTTTTATAAACAATTTTGGTGAATAATAAATGTTTTTCCCCTGCCATGTGTTGTATGCTTCTTTACACCGGATACCAAGGAAATCTTTCAAAAGATGCAGGTAATTTTTAGATGTATTGGTTTGGAGATAAACTCTATTCAGACAATTTTGGTGAATAATAAATGTTTTTCCCCTGCCATGTGTTGTATGCTTCTTTACACCAAATACCAAGGAAATCTTTCAAAAGATGCAAGTAATTTTTAGATGTATTGGCTTGGAGATAAACTTTATTTAAACAATTTTGATTGATCCTATGGGCAGATGACTTGTGCCAGCACTTGTGAAAAAATAGTTATGTATCATTTGAGGCAATGATACTATTCTAGGCTTGGGAAGTATATGTTGGTTTTCCTAGAACATATCTATATAGCATATGGCTTGGCTTCAAGTATTTTTCAGTTATAGAATGTTGCTAGGAATTATGTTCTCAAACCACCATAAAGAGAAGCTTGATGTCATTAACAAACAAGAGAATCTCAATTAATATATGGATACCTCTACTCTACATGGATGGTCTCTCAAATGTGAAGAACTCTTTTTTAATGTAGAGTGTAAGGCTAAGCAATGTTTCTTAGAAGATCTATATTTGAGCTCCCTTAGAAAGATTGCCTAGGCCCAGAAACTGTAAACTTTGTGTCTATTAGTTTGCAATGCTCTTCTTTTCTTGTACAATACTCTGGTACATGCCTCCTTACTTGAACACTCTCTTCTACACCAGCGGTTAATTTACCTGGCAAAAGCTCCAATATGTCCTTGGTGTTTTTCATCAAGTTGGCAGCTTGATTTGTTTCAAATAATTAATCTGTTATCTTGCATACATGAAAATGAAACCAAAATTGTAATTTAGGACAAATATTATAAGAAACCATGAGGCCAAGCCTTGTTTAGTTTGTGTGGGTGTTGAGTCTTCTGATTATTTGTTTTTTGATTGCCCATTTGCTAGGTTGATGTGGAATTATTTTCTTCCTTCTTGAGAAAATACTATGGTAAGAAAAGTATTGTCTGGTATGATATCCTTTTTAGTGCAAAATTTTGTTCTTCTAAATGTGATAAGTCTCTTGCTAATCTATGGTACATTATGTCTTTGGAAATTCTTTGGTTTTTGTGGATAGCAAAAAATAATGAGGTTTTTTAGGATAAAAAGCATGTATGTGCTCAATGACATTTCAAAGAAACGCTCAATGTCTTTGGTGGTCAATAATGATGTTTTATAGGTTCATTAAAAGAAGTAACTAATAAATTTTTTGAAGGAAATATTGAATCTCTTGCTAATCTTGATCCTCAGTGGGGTGTCAGTTCAGATAATTTATTTTCTGGTAATGTTGATTTGATTCATCAAGGTAACATTGTGGTGATTGATAGTGAAGATGTTTGTCCCTTTTGCCCTAGGGCATGAGGATTCAAATACTTAAAGGGTTCAGGCTCCTTTAAGTGATAAAAGTTATTGGGGGTGCTTCTTGACAGTTTTTAGTTGATCCAAAAAAGTGTAATCCTAGGGCTATTGATGTTGTTTCTACTCTTGTTGTTTCTCCACCTAGGGTTGTGGCAAAAGATGTTTCTACCCATACATTTGGATATTCCTATGTTGAGGAGATGGAGTTTCATTATGTTCCCCTGTTGAGGTTGTTGTAGCAGTTCCTTCATCTACTGGTGATGCTGAAGAGTTTCCTCATTTTCTTTTTTTCTGGTAAGGACAAAGGTAAAAAGATTGTGGTTGAAGCATCAATTCCCTCTGTTGATCTTGCTGGTGTAAGATGATGATGATTTTTCTACCCCTTACCCAGCTATTCCAAATAGTGCATATCCAAAAGAATGATTTAAGGATTGTGTTGATTTTAGGTTTAACACTCTAAAGAAGAATGTTGAACATTTGGTTTATAGGCTGGACAAAAAGAAAGGTTCAAAGGATGAATAATGATATTAGTTATTTGGTCTTCTATGTTTTTTTATCTGTCAGAGACTATATTTTGACTTGTTCTCCTTTAGTATACTACAATCAGGTGTTGGCAATGTTGTTTATTTTGGATTCTAGACAATTCTCTCAATCGTTAATGGTTTAGAAGTGGTCTGTTTATTTTGTATATTGTCTAGTGTTTTGTCAATGAATGCTGATGAGGAGCTATTTCTAATTGTCTTTTATTTATGCTCCTATATTAGGCTTTTGATGGTTTATTTCTATTTGTGAACTTTGTGATCTAGTGGTCATTCTGAGCTATATTTGTAAACTAATTTCAATATTAAAATTTTAGAAAAAATTGATGTCAATGCCTTTGTTCATGTACCAACTTAACTTGGACAAAAATTTCAAAACAAGATAAAATATGCATAATGTTTATGTAAATTTCATAAATCATAACATTATTTATGTAAATTTACTGAAGGAGGGATTTTTTCTTTTGCAAGAAAAGTTCTTATGTTGATTCATTGCTTGATCCATCCTATATGTCTTTGACCAAATATCTCGATCAAAGACGTAAAGAGTAGTGGGAGAAGGTTGCACAGGCACAAGCTAGTTGGAGTTGTGCAAAATTGCTTGGGCTAGGTGATCTTGGGGGCCCTCTATTGTCAGCTGCAGAGGAGTATTCACTTAATGCCAGATACCTTGCCAAGGCCAATACTTTGAATTTAGCAGGAATTGTAGAAATGAAAATAATGTAAGCTTTGGAAATTTTTTGTTGCTTCTTATTCCCATGTTTTAGAAAATTGTTGCTTTTCTCGACATTTAGTGCAGGATTTTACATTACCATGTGTCTTGATAATGGATGCCATTTTGTCACTTATGTGTACTAGGCCTAGACAATCTTTCTAAGTTGTTGGTTTGGGTTTTACCTTGCCAGAAACTGCATCATGATGTTGTGCAATTCCCAAAGCATCACCTAGAAGATCTGTATTTGAGCTCCCACTTTTTCTGTGAACTAAGAATTCAATTTGTCACTTGAAACATTTCCCCAACACCCTCACAATCATTGGTTGTGATAATAGGTGTCTGTATATAATTAAACCCATGATTCTGGAAAAAAGTGTGTGTTGCATATTGGCATTATCTTCATAAGGTCTAGAGCCACATACAAGTTATACCACTTGAATTCCATCTGTTATACACTAACAGATTTGAAACTTCCAATAATATAAAACCCCTTAATTACAACACCCTGTTTTTCAGAAGTGTACGCTCATATTTTGGAAAATCAGTTACGAGTTAAAAGTTGAATCCTTGCACTTTCTCCAAGCCTCTTCAAATTGCAAACCTTTACACAATTTAAGTAGTCCCAAGATTTGAACAACTATGTCATGGATATCAGAACCAGATTTTCGTGTCCATGATGCCTTGTGTGTGAGTACCAATTCCTCTACCAGCCTTTCTACATATGGTGTCTTTCGAATCCATGTCAACTTAGTAATGGTAAGAACCCTTTTAAGAACCAGTATCACTATGGCATCATATTTTGCATGCAACCAATGAAAAAGAAGAGGAAAGAAGCACTTGAAAAAAGCTATAATAACAAGTCCCATGGCCTTGAAAAGTGGTTTAATATACTGGAGCCATATAATGTGGCATTCCGTATCTTCACTATGTCGCTCCATCTCCCCAAGCATTGCACCCAAGAGTTCTTTATACCAGTATGCACAAGGATTATTTCCCTCAATGAAAATTATAAGTGTCACAACCATTTCCATTATAGATTTCCAAAATCATTCAGTTACGAGTTAAAAGTTGAATCCCTGCACTTTCTCCAAGCCTCTTCAAATTACAAACCTTTACACAATTTAAGTAGTCCCAAGATTTGAACAACTATGTCATGGATATCAGAACCAGATTTTTGTGTCCATGATGCCTTGTGTGTGAGTACCAATTCCTCTACCAACCTTTCTACATATGGTGTCTTTCGAATCCATGTCAACTTAGTAATGGTAAGAACCCTTTTAAGAACCAGTATCACTATGGCATCATATTTTGCATGCAACCAATGAAAAAGAAGAGGAAATAAGTGCTTGAAAAAAGCTACAATAACAAGTCCCATGGCCTTGAAAAGTGGTTCAATATACTGGAGCCATATAATGTGGCATTCCATATCTTCACTATGTCGCTCCATCTCCCCAAGCATTGCACCCAAGAGTTCTTTATACCAGTATGCACGAGGATTATTTCCCTCAATGAAAATTACAAGTGTCACAACCATTTCCATTATAGATTTCCAAAATCATTCACTACCAGGTATGTTCTGACAAGATGCATCAAGAATTGCATCATTGTGCCATCCAAGCTTAGTTGAATTTAGATTCTTTGCTAAATGTACAAAGGCAGTTATTGGTTGTAGCTTCACTTTAGGAGACCAATGATTTAAGGTCGTTAATGCACAGGAAATAACCAACACATATGATGGTTCAAGATATGGATGTTTAACCTGCTTGATTGAAAGCACCAACGCATTTGATGTGATGCTATAATTGCAAAAGATTTTGATGCACTAGGCAGAGATTCATCCAAGCCATCATCTTTATAGTTACTACAAATATTTTTAACTGCTTCTTTTAACAAGGGCAATGTTATGGGCATTAATTCTAGGATTAATCTCTTATCATAACTTTTTTTTTGTCAAATCTAAACCCTTATCTTGATATGAGATTTGGAAACTAGGAAAAACTTTAATTAGGTTTTGCTCCAAATCAGAATAAATAGTTTTTGATAAATCCAGGATTGCCTTTGCTGGAAAAATAGACAAATCATTTGGTACTCATTTGGAGAATCTTCCAACAAGGTTTAATCTACTTTGCACTATTGAATGGCATTCAAAACTATTACATCATGCTAGAACTAAAGTGTAAGCAACACCTGTGAACCTCACATCCTTTAATCTTGTATTGACTACTAAGTGCTAAAGAATCATGTCTACCATAGGAGCGAAGACCTTGTTAAAAGATCCACCAACATTACTGGAGATTATCTTGTGATCCCTAGAACCTGTATGGGAAAACTTACTAAGAATGGAGATAGATCTGGTCCACTAGTTTTCCAAGTAGAAGAGAAAAAATGGGGGTAGGGGGATTGGCTCTATCTAACTCAAGGTATATAGAGCCATCAAGAGGCACATTTAGGCCTATATAGTCATTTATAAGCTCTATCAAATAGTAGAAGGTCTACACAAGAACTTTAAAGCCTGTATAGTCATTTTAGAGGTCTATATAGCCCTAAGAAGGTCTATCAAAGAGGTTAAAAGCTTGCACGGTCATTTCAAGTTCTTTATTGACTCTAGAAGACTAGATTAAACCATGAGAAATGTCTATTGATCCTAAGAGCTCTATGACAATCCTAAGGAGTATGTCCAATCATTAGAGTCTCTGTCAAACCTTCTACATGCCCATGAAATCATTGAGCAAGTCTATCCTAGGGTGCAAAGTGTGTACAAAGATTTATAAATCAAGGGAAGAGTATAAAGAAGTTTGTATAGCCCTAGAAAGTCTTGTCAAACCTTCTATAGGTCTACATAATCTTTTAGACCCTGTCAAACCATTTAGAAACTTTGAGAAGCATCCTAAAGGTTTGTGAATTATTCTAAGGGTCGGTGAAGGGTCGGTGAAGCATTTTTAAACCTTGTCATGCATTCCTAAGGTGTGTATAAGTATTTGCAAGGTTTTTCAAACTTTGAAGGGTCTGTATATTCTATGTAGAGTCTAGATAACCTTGTGAAGGGTTTGTAGAAACCCTAGAAACCTTATGAAAAGTTAAAACCATTAAAGGGTCTACATAACAGTTTGTAGCACTTCCATAAACCCTGGGAAACTCTCATTCGTAAAGACCTTATATGAAACCCTAAAGAGCTTTGTCAAATCCTAAAGAGCCTATACAAACCTAGTTTATGCAAACAATATGTAATGACACTAAGCAACTATGAAAGTATTTTAAGAAAATATGGGGTTTGAATTTTTGTGCAAAATGAAAAGTGAGATAGAAGAATTATATACAGAGGGAAATTATATTTAAAATATCTGCTATTTCAAATAGACTTTGTTTTTAATTTTGTTTGCTAATGTTCACAATGTGACCTTTTTGCTTGTATTTGAATATGCTTGCTATCACCTCTAGTATAAAGAAGCCAATATGGTGGAATTGTTATAGTTACTTGATTACATAAGTGACATTGATAGTTTTCTTCACAATTATATGTAATTGTTATCTACAATTGATTGGTAAATGTTAGGCAGCAACTGTGATATTAGACACTGAACATTCAAAACCTTTTATAGGTACCGATCCTACAGCAGGTACAGGCCATAACAGGAATGGGCAAGTTGCTCACAATGTAGTGTTTGGGACTTTCAATCTTCAAGACCAAGGTGATGGTGGTTTTCCAGATATTAATAGGGTATGCATTTACATTCTGGTTTTTACTATTATGACATACTTGCCTTGCATTTGAATTGTTAGAACACCACGTTTTTTGAATAGTAGCCTTGCTAAGACAATTGAAAATTTTGTTTGAAGATTCTTGCTACGATGCTTAATTCTATTGGGATTGGCAATCTATCTCCTGCCAATGTTGGTACTCATGCCGGGCCAACTGTGATGGTGGTGAGTAACACTAGTTAGTTTAACCATGTTGCCTTTATTCTAAATTTTATACTAGATATGAATTATTCTTTTGAGAGCATGATGCATTTATCAACCTGTTTTGCCAACTCGTTGTTAACAAGGAACTGCTCCAGATGGCTAAAATCAAGCAATAGTGCTACTAAAGTTTCTCAAACTGTAAGTCAACAACACCGCAAGGTGGTTGTTGAGCCTTCACGGTGATGCAGGGAAACTCCTTGCATCACCACAAAGGCCCAACAACCACCTTGCAGTGTTGCGGTGACCCGGGCACCTTCCTTCATTCCAGCTAGTTAGGGATGTCAACTCGTTACTTCCATCCAAACATCCTCTTCTGCTCGCTCCTTTGGGACCTAACCAATCATTGCCTTTCGGGATAGGAAAGAAAGAACAATCCAATGAAGGAGATGGGCTAACCAGAGGAGGAGATTGTTTTACATTGGCTGGAGGGTCCTCTAAGAAATAGAAGTTGCTATTCTGGAAGTAATGATAACCACTGCAACACCGCAAGGTGGTTGTTGGGACTTTGTGGTGACGTGGGGAGTTCCTCACATCACCGCGAAGGCCCAACAACCACCTTGCAGTGTTGCGGTGATCTTCTGCACAACTGCAATGGTAGACATGTATGCAAAATGAGGAAGCATTGACAAGGCATGTGAATTGTTTGGTAGAATGCCTCAAAGAGATGTCATCTCATGGAATGCAATGGTTGCAAGGTATGCACAAAATGGATTTCTTGAAAAGGCTTTAGAAACTTTCAAGCAAATGAAATTAGCAGGTGTAAAGCCAAATTCGACAACCTTTGCCAGCATACTCCCTGCCAATGCTAAAATGGGAGCTTTAGAATAGGGTATGGACATCCATCAAAGCATGAAGGATAGAGGAATTTTGTCATTTGTTGTAGTTGCATTCTTGTTGAATTCTTTCAATTAGCATAATAAATGGCATTGTTGTCAAGTTCAACATGGACTACAAAATAATGGTAACTTTATATTTTGATTGAAAGTTTATTGAAAATAATGTCTTCTTTGTTACACATCCCCTCAACCTTGACCAATGACAAGGTAGGGTTACAAGAGGTTATGAGCCATGTTTAACAAACCCAATGCAATTGCTAACTTTTCACTATGGTGGCAGATAAATGATTCTTTTTTCTTCTATTCCATAACATTAAGTAAAAGTCTTGGATCTGGAAATACCCTACTGCCTTCATTTGCCAAATTATTTGATAGCTGTTTGACTCTTTACTCAATATAAGAATACTCAACTCCAATTGCTCTAATGGAGGTATTTTTAGCCATTCCACATGTTATACCCTTATAATCTTGGAATAGTAAGCACCGATCACTTGTATGTTATAAGCATATTTGAGCCCCAGGTGATTTGACTTTGGATTATCACTTGTATCATTTTGTCACTGATATTCATTGATCTATTTGAGGAGGTACTTTTGTAGTAGCTTGGGAACCTTGTACTTATATGGTAAACTATATTTTCAATGTCATTGGCAGTGAGGATCCCGACAATCACTTCAAATACATTGAAGCAATAGCCAAAACTAGAAAAATCAAGGAGGTAGAACGTGTAACCAGAGAGTCAAACTTCTATGATGTTGAAAAGACAAAGAACTTTCTTATGGAAGCAAGACTTCTAGATGCTCGTCCACTGATAAATGTTTGTGATCAATTTGGATTTGTCCACTGTCATGTTCAGTAAAGCTTATCAGTCAAGGTAAATGCATAACATAGTTCTCAGTCCATACTGAGTATTCATGGTGTGAATTTTGCAATGGAGTCTTTCATAGGACCCTTAGGATTCATTTTTCAAGTAGTTCTTTCATGTTTTGGAGCTGTATAAGAAAAAAATAGAGCATTGTAACTTAGTTTTCTTAGTCACAACACTAAGAAACACACTTTGTAACACATTTTTCAAAGCAAAGACACATATTTATGTCTTGTATCTGCTGTAAGAACACCTTTTCTTAATAAAATTTCAATATTTTACGTTCTTAATAGTTGTTTCATTATCTGCAAATGAATGATTGATTATGTTTTTCTGTGTTTTATGTTTAAACCTCAAAAGCATTGTCTCATTTCCAACAATTTTAGGTAGAAATCAATGAACAAAAATAATTAAATAAACTACCAATTGACTAAATACACTACCAACTAAGAGAAATCAGTGAATAAATATGACTAAATATACTACTAGTTGACAGAAATCAGTGATTAAATATACCACCAATTGACAGAAATCAGTGAATAAATATGACCAAATCAATGACTAAAAATATACTACCAAGTTGATCAATCAAAACAATCAAATAAATGACTGACAATAAACTACTAATGGTCACGTGACCAACTCAATGAATAATATGACTAAATTAACGACTAAACATACTACCAAATCGATCAATCAAAATGACCAAATAAATGACTAAAACTAGTTTAGTCATAAATTTGGTCATATTATAAATGACTTGCAATAAACTACTAATGGTCACGTGACCAAGTTTAGTCATTTATAAGCAGTTTTTAGTAGTTTTTTAATCACATATTGTTGTTTCTATACTAGTGGTAGGTTGTAAAGTTTAGTCTGGGATCGACACCTACTTTGGTGATTAGCATTGAGAAGGTTGGATTAGCATTGAATAGGGAGGTGGAAGAGGGGGTGATTAGCATCAAAACATCAAGGTTTAGCACTTACGTGCCTTGTAGTATGGAGAGAGATGGGGGTAGCCCTAGTGCATCTTTCAACGCATACAGGAGAGGAAGTAGCACCTACACATGGTGTAGCGCTTAAACAATTGGGATTAGCACCCAACCAAATTGATAGAGGAAAAAGGTGTTAATGGGATTGATTTTGGATGATTACAAGATGATGAGAATTTCTTGCAGTTGAGGGAGTAGTGGCTACTACCCGCGTGTTGTGGGATCAGTTGGATAATACAGACAAGTTCTTTCTACGGATGGTGGGTTTGCAATGGATTGCATAGATGCCTGAGATATGTGCTCATCAGGCGATGATGACAACCCTTGTGGAGAGGTGGAAGAGTGAGTGGTTTGCCTTCTTGTTATCGATAGGAGAGATGACCATCACATTAGAGGATGTGTAGAGGATACTTCATATCCTCATTCATGGAGAGAGAGTGGTGTATGACCACAGACGAGGGGTGAGATATATAGAGGTTGTGTTTGCACTTGCAGTGGTACTGTTTGATGTAGGGAGGATGGAGATGAGATATTACTAGGCTATGGATAGGTTATATGCATTGCCACTATTTGTGGTAGGGGTGATAGTGGGGACTCTTATGCCAGATAGAAGATTGCAGGGGTTTATGGTGGGATGAGGTGTAATGTTGCTACAGATGTTTAGAGATGGAGTGTTATTTGCCTGTGGGCCCTCTATACTAGCCCACCTGTATCATATGGATGCGGTGGTTTATTGGCATGGGGTGAGTTTGGGATGTGGTATGACGCTTCTACATATATGGGCGTGGGGGCATATCGCCATTACCAAGCCCATTATAGTCAGGACATGGGCAAGGAGACAACCATATGTGTTTGATTATGGAGGAGTGAGCTATGTACCATAGGTTGGGGGACCTTGATTATTGGAGGAGAGTGATAGATGACATCTAGGCGATGATATGGAGACCATGCATTGCATGTGAGAGTTGGTCAAGTGATGCAGCATAGCTAGAATATGTGTGACAACCCCGATATCTGATGGGGCCTACCGAGAAAATTATAAATAGATATATGCCTAATCAAATTTTGCGCCAATTTAGTATTGTGTAGGATGCCTCCAAGAGGAGGCCATATTCCCATGGGTATAGTCAGAGGTACCACAGTGGGATGTACCGATCGATCCGTGACCGGTGATTGTAGAGTTTGATGGGTTGCAGTTGAGGGCTTGGGATTTGTGGCCGACTGTCACAAATGTAGAGATGATTTCTCTGTATGATGCACGGTGGGCACGTGAGTGACCTATTTGTCTCACAATGTTAGTAGAATAGGTTGCGGGATAGGGAGGATGTGATGGTGAGGAGGAGGAGGTTGAGGAGGAGGATATGGAGATGGTAGGGGTGGATGTGGAGGTTGACAGTCAGGAGGAGGCATGGGATGATGACCCAAAGGTTGCCCAACTGCAAGCATTGGTAGATCAACTGCAGGCACATGTGGTGTAGTTACAGGGACATGTGGTGTAGTTACAGGGGCAGATGGTGTAGTTGCAGGCTCAACTTGTGTAGGCCTAGGGAGATGCATAGATAGTGCAACTATAGGCACATGGTGTGTAACTACAAGGTTAGGCGGTGTAGTACTAGTGCGAGTAGGATGAGGCTCGTTAGGCTCTGAGGCTAGGGATGGTTGAGGTACTCAGGGGGTACAGGCTCAAGGAGATGAGGCCACCTGAGAGGCACAACACTATAGGACTCTCTATGAGCATCTAGTGCCTATTAGGTAGAGGGAGAGTTATAGGAGTTGATCAAGGTTGTTGCTTCTCGAAGGATAGGGTAGTCAGAGCAGTCTGTGTAGTAGCCATTATAGTAGTAGGCATGGGTACCAGTGCAGAAGGTAGTGTAGCAATCTATGGGGCCACCGCCACCACGAGTAGCAGGGCCATTCCAGTCAGGGACTTCTCAGAGAAACAATTCCACCTAGAGGCCGATGTAGATAGTTTTTTGACATGTACGCCCATGGGCTGATTTTGTATGTTGATGGCTCTGTGGAGCCCATGTATATATATATAGTATCATGATCATTTTTGTATATTTATGTGAGATGGCATTTTGGTGGTGATCTATGGACTTTGATTTATATTTTATAGATGATGTGATGTGATGGTTTATTTATGTTTATGTATCATGAAGTATGGCATTTATTATGATGTGGATGATGTATGACATAGATTATGATGTGAATTATGTATTATTAGGATATGGATATGATGTGGATTATGATGATGTATGGTTAGATGTATGATGATGGATTATGTAGGATGTATGTATTGTTAGGATATGGATTATGATGTGGATTATGATGATGTATGTTTATATGTATGATGATGGATTATGTAGGATGTATGTATTATTAGGATATGGATTATGCATGTTATGGATGTATTGCTATATGTATGGATTGTGGATAATGAGATTAATATGCTTAGATTAATAAACATATATTATGGACACAAATGAAAAATGGATAATGAGATGATGAATAAATGCAATAATGATAATGGGATGGAATAACGAAAAGCAATAATGAAATGGATAATGTTTAGATTAATAAACATATATGATGGGTGTAAATGAAAATGGAGAATGAGAGGATGAATAAATGCAATAATGATAATGGGATGGAATAATGAAATTCAATAATGAAATGGATAATGTTTAGATTAATAAACATACATTATGGGTGTAAATGAAAAATGGATAATGAGAGGATGAATAAATGCAATAATGATAATGGGATGGAATAATGAAATGGATAATGTTTAGATTAATAAACTTATATTATGGGTGTAAATGAAAAATGGATAATGAGATGATGAATAAATGTAATAATGATAATGGGATGGAATGATGAAATGCAAGAATGAAATGGATAATGTTTAGATTAATAAACATATATTATGGGTGTACATGAAAAATGGATAATGAGATTATGAATAAATGCAATAATGATAGTGCGATGGAATGATGAAATACAATAATGGAATGGATAATGATACATAAGTCAGTGTTGTATGTAAGGGACAGGGTATGCAGATGGGTCATGCAAGTGTGGTTTTGTGCCTTTTTGCTGATCATGAGACATGGGTCTTGAAAATGGTCACAAATAATAGTGTAGGTGTTGTGAGAGTGAAGAGAAAAGGAGGATGTACACATGGGATAATTTGGGTAGGATGGAAGGTGGTGTCAAGATATTGATGAAAGGGGTGTGGGATAATTGGGGTATGAAGAGAGGATGTAGGAGAGGATATGATGGGAAGATCTTCATTGATGAAGCTTGGAGCAAAAGGGGGATGGGTGATGGTAATGGAAGAAATGTGTGATGTAGGTATCCATAAAGGATGTGGGTTGTGAATCCAAATCTTGTGGGAGATACCAAACATCGGGATTCTTATAGGAAAGGGGGGTTTTTTAATGTATTTGAAATACTACATAGATTATGAGCACTTATGTTGATATAGCATGAGATGTTATGCACCAGGGTATGAGAAACCAAGGTGACAATGTATCCCATGCATAGGAATTGACTTGGCAAACAAAGGATGACCTTATACATGCCCAAGATAATACAACCTTTTCTAGACGTGTGAGGAAGAAAAACTTAGAGCATAAGGCCCTAGTGCATAAAAGGTATTAAGGAACCTTAGATGCAAATGATGATTGGTATGCAAGAAGCCATTCCACACACACAAGATATGAATATTAAGTTGGAGTAATAAGAACATCCAACAAGGATGACATACAAAAAGGAATGGCTATGCCCCATTCTGAGTCCTTCGTGACACACCAAGATATAGAAAGATCAAGGTGGTATTAAAGTATCAGGGAATGAAACAAAAAAATAAAATTAGAAAACAAAAGACCAACTGACCAAACAAACAACCATCATATCTCTTGCCAAGAGTTGTGTGGATTTATGATTCTACCTATTGTAGGAAGGATGCATCTGTAAGGTAGGGAGTGATGATGATTTGGATGAGTCAAATGATAAGTAGATAGATATGTAAGCAATATGGTATGGTCAAGGATAATCTCAGTGTATGCAATTTTGATGAAAGCACGATGCTTGTGGAGGTATGTGTATTATGCATGTCATGTGAGGGTCAAGTCTAGGTGAGTGTGGAGATGGGATGGGATGGGATGGTGTTTGTTTATTATGAATTGAGTGTGGATGGGTGATGGGATGTGAATGGTGGAGAAAGAAAGCTCAGATAGTAGGGACAACCAAAAAGGTTGGAGAGGTGGCATCATGTGTACCTATGTACTGGATACATCCTTCGTATACTAGGCTTCCTACATACCCTGTATCCATGGGATCACGACACATTAGGATGCGGGTGGTGATGTATCTAGTTCTAGTTTGTTGATGATTGAGATGTTTGGATGGTTTGATGTAGTGGGAGGGGGAATATAGGATGGAATTGTCAGTTTTCAGAGAGTACCATGGTATTAAAACTACAATGGGAGGTTAGAGGGGAGCAAGGGAGACTAGGGCGTTGTGTTAGGCTAGGTGGATGGTGAGGGAGAGTCTAGGTGTAAGGATCGACCATGGGTTTAGTCATGGTAGAGGTTGATTGTTGCTTTTCTATTACTCTTTTGTTGAATGTATTAAAAATGATGAAGGTAAGGTGTTTAGTGGAAAATTGGATTTGTTAATGTTTTAATGTTTAGGTGTTTAAATCCCCCTCTCCACTATACATTGAAGGATCTAGGGTCGAATGGCAAGCACTATCATACCCTAGAGTCACTTTTAGATGTAGGGAAACTTGGATTAGGGAATTAATTATCAATTTTTCCTTCTCCTATGCTCAATTGACCATTAAAACCCTAATTATGCAAATACGACAACAAATTAATGAATTATAGAAAAAGCTCTTGCAGACAGGAGTAAAATACCAAATTACAGAATACTTGTTTTTGGGGTTCTGAAGTAGAACAGTCAGGGACATTGGAGCGGGTGCCCAAGTCCAAGGTACCTGCTTTTTAAGGGAATCTAGACCTCCTTCGGACACTGATCAACCCTGCAACTTTTGTTTTCTAGAATTTATCTGCGGAGGACATTGGAGCGAGCACCCTAGTCCTAGAAGTGCTCCTTTGTTTGTCTTTCCTTTAGATCCTAAATCCATGATGTCTTCCTAGCCTTCTTGCAACTCCACTTTTCCTGGATATGACACCTGTAACCTGCAATCACAAGACTTGGTTTGGGGGTTGTGGTGTTTAGAGGCTTGCTTTAGTCAAACCCTGGAGGACACTTAAGTCTCTGAACATCATTGTCAGATAAAGAGGGTGTGCCCTTGTGAGGCAGAGGCCAAAAACCATAGGAATCAATGATAAAAACATAATATTATGTCACCTTGTATTGAATCTCTCATTGAGGAAGATGCTCTTCATGCCATGAGGAAATTGATGCTCAAATCTACAAATATCAACACACAAAACATACAAGTCTGCTCTTGCAACACAATAGAAAGCCTTGAATCACCTTGAGAATACAATAGCTTGCTAGTAGTCATCTAATGATCCTCTAGTTTACAAATGAATGCCTACACATGCTTATATATGCAACTACAAGCATTCCTGCTAAGATTTTAAAAATTAAACTTTACCATGTCGACAAAAGAACCTCCTAACGGTCATAAACCGACACCCAGAAATTGGGGCTGCCCTAAAATAGGGTAGGACTAGGGCGTGGGCACCCAAGTCCTCCTCCCTATTTTAGGAAGGGTACAGCTCAAGGGGTCCTCCTAGGTCCTATTTGCCATGGGACTTACGTCTCATTCCATCGGGATGCTAAAATATGAACTAAAATATCCTAAATGCACTCTAAAGACCCGAGAGCTAAACCTTATGAGGGAAAAGCCCCCAAGGGGACATTTTTTGACATTACATTTAGCCCCCACTTTAATGTATGTATGAACACGAGGACCATACATGCATTAAAGTAAGGTCACAAACACAACAAACACACCAAGCATGGAGAAGACATGCCAATCATATAGAAAATAGTAACATGCACGCAAAACATGAAGATGACAGTTACAGTCAGGTAGAACACAGAGAAAACAGTTAATGCATATAAGACACATCAATGTATGGAAGATAGAAATGATATCTTTTCTTTTTCTCATATATATGAAATGCAAATGCAAGTACTGGAAAGTAAACAAACCTCCCATAATACACAATGCACCACTTAAGGGCGCAAGTCTCTGTATATGGGGCAACACACACGCAAGACACACAAAACCTCCCAAAATGTATGAAGCACTCCCCAAGAGCGCTGGTCACTGCATATGGGGCAACAAACACACCATACAAAACAAGCATGCCAAAACATACACACTTGAAGACACAGAGAAAACACGACAAACAAGCGATGGTGTGTTCCATATTTCTAGGTTCATCACCGTCTCAGGCACATTACAGACACACATCGATGATTGGGATTTGCCACAACAATCATCGAAGACATGCTTAAGGGTTGAGTTAGTCACAGAACCGCTCCCTGCCTCTGTAGAGGACTTTTGGAAATGACAAGATGATGCAATCTACTCCGAGAAATACACCATCCCCGCCTCAGCAAAGGGCTTAAGAAAAAGGATATGCTTGATATCCCACCTTCATAGAGGGCTTACACATTTGATTGATTGATTGCAAACAAACTCAAGATGCACGATGCACTACTCAAGAGCGCAGGTCACTTCATCTGAGGTCAAACACATTGCTAACATCTATAACAGACAGCTTACCTTATATGCCCCCACCTTAGGGTGGTTGATATCAGTTATCGATATCAAGCACTTTAAGGTAGGAAGAAAACACACAAGGGAACACCGACTTTCAAAAAGTCCATGCCCCTAAGAGGTGACATGTACTTTACGATCGCCAAATGTTCCCACAAACACATCCCTGCAAGAAACATGTTAGTGTCTACAACATCATGATAAACAACAACATCAATGTATATGATTAACCACACAAATAGCCAAGTTTATACAACAAATTCAAAGTTCGAGGATAACTAGGGGCTATATCATGAAGCTCTCCGAATTGAGTACCACCAAGGCCAGATTCAAAGGAAAACAAAGGTGCACGGAGCATCAGTATTGTTAAGGTTTGTGAATGCAATAGAAAACATCATAAAATTCACTACGCGGAAAGCACGAGTGCTTCCACTAGCCAAACGTCAGATAAAATATACAACCCCATCATCATATTAGGAACTATAGTCCATTTTTTGATTGCTCTCAAAAGGGACACTAGGTCCGCATCAGTATAAATGTTTGTCGTCATCCGCCCGCTAGATGGAAACACTAGAGGAAGGGAAACAATAAATAAGAGAGGAGAAAACAAGTGTTTTAGGGACAACCACGTAGGAGGGTGCCCCCAAGTCACCAACCACGACGCTATGTCTGTAAGACACAACACAGAACAATGAAATCAGAGAGAGAGGCAATATAGAAGAATGATGATACAAATAGAAGAAGGTCTCAACAGAGGCGGTCTCCTGGTATCCCGAACCTTACAGGATAATCTAAGGTCATCCTAGGAGGCCTAAACAACACAACACATCACAGGGGAAGCACATCATGAGAGAGATAAAGGGTTAGAGATACTTACCTGTAGGGCCCCTTCTGGGCTAGAAATTATCTATAAGCAAATCATCATCATCATCGTCCCATTCCCTAATGATGGAGGATAGTGGGACATATGGTACCATAGCCAAATTCATATCTTGTTCATCATTAGGATTGTCTTTGTTTGGTTGAATGTTAGGATCGATGTTTTCTTGTTGAGAGGCAAGGTTTATAGCATATTCTTGTCTTCTTCTCCTTCTTTCTCTTGCTTTTCTATTTCATTTTATTTTACCACTTATCTTTTGTAAGATAGGACTATTCTCTTTCATAGGCTTGTGCAAATTAGAAGATGAAGCGCTGAGATCAAACCTCATTTGTCGCAGTGGAACACATTGTTGTTGATAATGATCTTCCGATCCTTGTAAGGATTTTGGGGGAGGAACCTCAGCATATGGACCTTGTCCTTTTGGTCTAAAGTTCTCTTCACATGCGGGTTGTTTCTCTTTTGTCATTTCTTGTGTAGGAGGACTAGGTACTTTAGTTTTATCCCAAAAGTAATTCAATTTGTAATGTTTTTCCTAAACCAAAGGTTTATACTTGTTCTGAGGGACGCTGATTATACGACCATCTAGAGGGAATTTCAGACAATGGTGTATTGTTGAAGGGATAGATTTCATTTCTTTTAGCCACGGATGTCCAAATTTAATGTGAAAGAGGTCAGAAATGGGACAACATTGAACCATTGTTTGACATGTTTTTCGAATAATGTTACTAACAAAGATATCTTTCTCAAAGGCTTGATAAAGGTTCCCTTATGTGTCTTAACCATCAAGTTCGAAGGGCTATAAGGGCCTTGTATTAATTGATTCAAAAAGAGCAATTTTTTAGTGGTAACATTAGTCATGAAATTAGGATTAATTATATTTCCCTCCACATTATTTCCCATTATCTGCACGGTGATGTAAAGAGGTCCTTCGGAATCACCGATTGTTTTATCATGAGGAGTAAATACAATTTCAGGTTCAGGAGCCTTTCTTTTCATGTAAGGTCTAGGAGGGAACCTATTTTTGCTGTTATGATTAGAGGCCATGATTTTATGCTCAAACTAATTCCAAATTAGATTTTGAAAGCTTTTCAAAATTGGTGCAAAAGATAAGAGCAAACGTAGCCCAAAATGCTTGATTTTTCGATGCTTTTCAAATGCAAATGAATGAACCAAAGGGTGCTATGAGGATTTAAGTCAAGGGAAGCAAGTTATATGTCTGATATCAGTCCAAAACAGAAATAAGTTCACTCTCAACACGCTGTTGATGCAAATTTAAGATAATGACAAGTTGATTATAGTGAAAATATGTCCAAATAGGCACTTTTTTCACCAAAATTCAATGCAAGAGAGCATAACAAAGGGTGTTGTGAGGAAAATTATGATGGAAAGAAAATAATATCAGTAATAACAATCATTTTGTGCCAAAATACCCAACACAACATGATTTTAGTGCAATTTAAGGTCAAACCCTAGTGAAAATATAGCAAAAATAGGCTATTTTTCACGGTTTTTCAACTCCAAGACCTAGAAGAAAGGGTTTTGTAAGAAATTTTAGGAGGTAAAGTGAAGAATATCAATAATATCAGTCACCTCAATCCATAATATTGATCACAACACGCTTGGAGTGCAATCTAGGTCACCCTAGGGCCAAAATAGCCAAAATGTGTAGTTTTTTGCAAAGTTTTCACTACAAGAGCCCAGTAAAAGGGTGTTGTGAAGATTTTTATGAGGGAAAGAAAATGATTACCATGATAACAATAGATTAATGTGAAAATATCTTTCACAACACACTTGTAGTGCAAGTTTGGAGAGTCGATAAGACCAATTTTAGTGAAAATTATTGTTTTTTATGCCCTAGGTTTGAAATCTTGGGACAAAAAGTTATTTGAATGGTTTGAAGTCTGATTTTTTATGGAAATTACATATTATCAGATCTAAAAATGATTTTCAAGCTTAATCATGCAAAATTCTCATGCCAATTTAATGAAAATGCACCAAAAGTGCTAGTTTTTGTTGAAATTTTCAATGCAAAAATGCAAATAATTTAAATTTAAATGCAAATTCACACTAACATGCAAGACTACAGCCAAATGTAAATTTGAATTAGCCTCTAAAATTATTATAAAAATCTGATAAAATATTTTGCCTACAAACCCTAGATTTTGGAATTACTAGGTTATAAAATTGACAAAATTTCCAGAAAACCCTAGCAATTAAATGATGAAAATGCAAAGTAAGATTTTGAATTTTTGTATTTTTCTGTAGTTTATATCAGATCTGATGCAAAAATCATGAATTAGGAAAATTTAGGAAGAATTGACACAATTTAGTAAGCCCAACAATGCATTTTTTTTGTATTTTTCCAAATTTTCAATTTTTTTTGAAATTTTCTCAATGCAATAAATTAAATGACCAAATGAATGAATGAAATCACACCAAATCTATAGACAAACACTCAGAAAGTTGCAATTTAAGTTCAAAGACACGGATTCACCAAAATGTTTAGTGGAAAATTGGATTTGTCAATGTTTTAATGTTTAGGTGTTTAAATCTGCCTCTCCACTATACATTGAAGGATCTAGGGTCAAATGGAAAGCACTATAATACCCTAGAGTCACTTTCAAATGTAGGGAAACTTAGATTAGGGAATTAATTATCAATTTTTCCTTCTCCTATGCTCAATTGACCATTAAAGCCCTAATTATGCAAATACGACAACAAATTAATGAATTACGGAAAAAGCTCTTGCAGACGGGAGTAAAATACCAAATTATAGAATACCTATTTTTGGGGTTCTGAAACAAAATAGTCAGGGACACTGGAGCAGGTGCCCAAGTCCAAGGTACCTACTTTTTCAGGGAATCTAGACCTCCTTCAGACACTGAGCAACCCTATAACTTCTGTTTTCTAGAATCTATTTGCGAAGGACACAGGAGCGAGCACCCTAGTCCTGGAAGTGCTCCTTTGTCCTTCTTTCCTTCAAATCCTAAATCTTTGATGTCTTACCAGCCTTCTTGCAACTCCACTTTTTCCGGATGTGACACCTATAACCTACAATCACAAGACTTGGTTTGGGGGTTGTGGTGTTTAGAGGCTTGCTTCAGTTAAGCCCCGGAGGACACTTAAGGCTCCGAACACTATTTTCAGATAAAGAAGGCGTGCCCTTGTGAGGCAGAGGCCAAAAACCAATGGAATCAATGATAAAAACACAATGATATGTCACCTTGTAGTGAAGCTCTCATGGAGGAAGATGCTCTTCATGCCATGAGGAGATTGATGCTCAAATCTACAAATATCAACACACAAAACACACAAGTATGCTCTTGCAACACAATAGAGAGCCTTGAATCACCTTGAGAATACAATAGCTTGCTACTAATCATCTAATGATCCTCTAGTTTACAAATGAATGCCTACACATGCTTATATATGCAACTACAAGTATTCCCGCCAAGATTTTAAAAATCAAACTTTACCGTGTCGGCAAAAGAACCTCTTAATGGTCATAAACCGACACCTAGAAATTGGGGCTGCCCTAAAATAGGGTAGGACTAGGGTGCAAGTGCCCAAGTTCTCCCCCGTTATTTTAGGTAGGGTACAGCTCAAGGGGTCCTCCTAGGTCTTATTTGCCATGGGACTTAGGTCTCATTCTATCGGGATACTAAATATGAAATAAAATGTCCTAAATGCACTCTAAAGACCTTCGGAGCTAAACCTTATGAGGGAAAAGCCCCCAAGGGGACATTTTCTGATGTTACATAAGGTTAGGTGACATAATGTGTGGGTAGGGTTGTGAGGAAGGGGAAACTAGAGAGGTGTGATGCACCGAGTATGGTAGTTGGACTCTGAAAAGGGGAGGGAAGTTTAGACATCAGGGATGTCCTAAGGGCAGGGAAGTTGATGGAGTGGGTGGGGATGATGTATGTAGTAATGATGGAACGTGGATGATATATGTAATAACGATGGAAAATCAAGGAATAGTGGATCTAGTTTGAGACTACACATTACACTTGTAAGCAGGTTTTTGTCATGGTACTTTCCCAAGGCACCACAAGAAGTGGTTTTCACCATAGATCGAATGATTTTTCTTTTCTATTTTTCTTTTCTTTTTGAATTTTTTGATATTTTTGTATTTTTGATAGGGTATTTAGCAACCTAGGCATATAACCTTTTAAGATGGATAATGTTCGTGGGTTATTCAAGTTCTTCACCTTCAAGGGTGGAAAGACAATATGCCCCTAAACTATATTTAGAGACAACCACATAGGGGCCTAACCAATTAGGTTCAAACTTTCCCTTCTTGTCTTGTTTTGAAATATTTTTTTGATTTTTTTTAGGACCAGGTCACGTACTGCAAATTCTCAGGAACATATTTTCTTTTTGTAGGGTTTGTGGAGCCAGTTCTAGTATGCTTAGAGATGGTTCAAGGCATTGATGCATCTTTCATCCAATAACTGTAACTCTTGTAGGCATGCAACATGGTATTCTTCCTTAGTGCTGATATTACTCAAGGAAATGCACAAGGAGGGAAGTTCAATCTCAATTGGCAAGATGGTTTCAACTCTAAAGACAAGCAAGTATGGAGTGGCTCTAGTTGGGGTACCAATGATAGTGTGGTAGGCCCAAAGGATAGGATGGATGTGGAGGTGCCAATCACGACCAGTTTCATTGATAACTTTCTTGAGGATTTTGAGTAGGGTCTTATTAGTTGCCTCGGCTTGGCCATTTCCTTGAGGGTAATATAGGGTGGACCAATGATGTTGAATGTGGAATTGTTCACAAAGAGTACGAACATCATTGTTTTTGAAGGGTTTTCCATTATCTGTGACAAGGGTGGATGGGATGCCATACCGACAGATAATGTGGTAGAGGATGAATTTAGTGATCTATGCTCAACCAGTGATAAAAGTGAGGGGGATAGCTTCAAACTACTTTGTAAAGTACTCAGTGGTGGTGATGATGAATTTATGGCCATTGGAGGAGGGAGGGTGAATCTTGCCAATGAGATCTAGGCCCCATTGAGAAAAGGGCCATGGTGTTGTGATTGGTTACAATGCCTGAGAGAGAGTGTGCATGAGGTCTTCATGCTGCTGAAAAGGCTTACATTTCTTCACATACTCACATGCATCATGTTCCATTGTGGGCCTATAATATCCTTTGTGTAAGATCTTTTTGGCTAGGACAATACCGCTTGTGTGAGCACCATAGATGCCTGTGTGGACTTTGTCTAGTGCAAGTGAAGATTCTTATGTATTTGAACATCACAAGAGAGTGCCATCATAGCTTCGGCAATAAAGGGTGTCGACAAGGATAGTGTAGCGAGAAGCTTGGTGAATAAGGGACCTTTGTTGTTTGTGCGAGAATTCAGATGGGATAGTATGATGTTGGAGATAGGCATAAATGTTATGATACCAAGGGGTTTCAGGACCAATGATATCCCATATGAATTTAGATTTGGTGACCCTATATGTTGGTAGGAGGAGTTGTTCCACAAGGAATTCACATTGATGGCTATCATGGGGCATATCTAAGAGGGATCCAATGGTAGCCATGGCATTGGCTTCTTTGTTATGGAGTTGGGGTACCTGTTCAAATCGTATGTAGGTGAAGTGAAGTTTGTATTCATCCACCATTTTCTTGTAGGGGATCAACTTGTCATCCTTAGTGTGGTATTCATTATTGCCTTGTTTGATGATCAATTGGGAGTCTCTGTAAACTTGTAATTGACGGATATTCCATTAAGCTGTTGTCTTAAGACCGATGATCAAAGCTTCATAATCAACCATGTTATTGGTGTAGGGAAATGCAAGTCTGTATTCTTTAGGGATGTATTCACCTTGGGGAGTGACCAAGAGTATTCTAGCTCCAGATCCATGATTTGTGAATGATCCCTCAAAATATAGTTTCCAGATTGTGGATTCTGTTGTTGCCAGGATGGATTCATTTGGAAAGTCAATAGTAAGTGGTTTATGGTCAATGAGAGGTGCTTCTACTAACTAATATGCCACAACTTGACCCTTGATGGCTTTCTGATCCACATACTCAATGTCAAATTTGTTGAGTAGTATAACCCATTTTGCCATTCATCCTGTGAGTGAAGTTCTGGAGAGTAGGTATTTAAGAGGGTCAACTTTTGAAATGAGATTGATTGATTGAATCAACATGTAGTGTCATAGATTTTGAGAGCTGGAAATGACATCTAAACATGCTCGTTCCATAGGTGTATAATCAAGCTCATAGTCGACAAGAGTCTTGCTAATGTAATATATAGCTCTTTCATGACCAATTTCATCATGTTATGCTAGAAGTGCCCCCAGTGCTACTGAAGTTGTTGATATATACAATAGTAGGGATTTTCCAAGAATGGGTGCGATGAGAATTAGAGGTGATGTCAAATATTCTTTGATGTGATCAAGTGCTTGCTGATAGTTCTAGTCCCATTTGAAATGTGCATCTTTTCATAGCAAATGAGAGAAAGGTTGACACTTGTCTGCAAGTTGAGCTATGAACCTACATATAGCCTGAATCTTGCCTTGTTGGCTATGAAGCCATTTCAAGGTTCTTGGTAGCGACATTTCTATGATGGTAGTGACTTTCTCTAGATCCATTTCAATTCCTCTGCGGGAGACAATGAAGCCCTTTTTTTTTTGATGTGACCCCAAAAATACACTTCGTGGGATTGAGGTATAGTTTGTATACCCTGAGGCGTTCAAATTTTTGTTGTAAAATCTTAGTATCTTCTTCCCTTGTTCTTGATTTCCCAAGGAGGTCATCTACATAGTCTTTCATGATCTTGTGTAGCATGTCATGGAAAATGATGGTCATGGCGCGTTGATAAGTTGCTCCTGCATTTTGAAGTCCAAAGGGCATGACTTTCCAAAAGTAGGTGTCCCATAGACATGTGAAGGTTGTCTTATGTTGATCTTTGGAAGCAATTCTAATTTGGTTATACCTAGAAAAACCATCCATGAGAGAGAGAATTTCATGTCCAACTATTAAATCTATGATGATGTCAATGTTAGGAAGTGCGAAATCATCTTTTGGACATGCTTTGTTTAGATCTCAAAAATTTGTACAAACTCAAATGCCCCCAGGTTTCTTAACAACTGGAACACTATTTGAAACCTGTTCAAGATAATCTATAGGACGAATGAAGCCTACTTAGAATAGTTTTTGTAGTTCTTCTTTGATGAGAAGGACAACTTGAGGATGCATCTTTCAGAGCTTCTATTTGATTGGTTGTGCATTTGGATGTACTATGAGATGATGGACAACCAAGGAGGGATCTAACCCTAGCATATCTGCATAGGACCAAGCAAAGAAATTTGGTGCCTCTTGAAGTATGGTTGAGAGATTGGATTTTTCTTTGATAGCAAGACTTTTTGTAATGTGGGTGATCTTGGGTTGTTCCTTGGTGCCAAGGTTGATTTCTTGTGTGCCTTCAATAAATATGGTGGAGCGTTCTTGCCAATATGAGGGTGTGGGAGGAAGATGGAGTTCCTCATCTTCTAGGGCCTTGAAGAGGTTTTCACCAGGAGATACATCCTTATTTTTTTCTTTTGTGTCAGATAGTGCTTCAAAGAGGTTTTCACTAGGGGACGTTTTTCCATTTTTGATTTTTGATTTGGACTAAGAATCTCCTCTTCCCCAAACTAGGCATTGACATACAAGAATATATCATATTGTGAGGTGTCGTGGAGTTCCGAGAATGTAGTGAGAGCCTCATCATTTTGGAATGTATCGAGAGGTGGTGGTCCCAATTAATGAGGTTGGGATAGATGAGTGAAAGGTTGATGAGGAAAATGGCATTGTCAGGGAAGATGCATGAGAGGTAAGGTCTTCGCATGAAGTTATGATGACAATCAGTGTAATGTTTTCAACATTAGAAGAAGATTCGACCACGTCTACCAAGGTTTTAGCAGGACCTTGGATTTCCACAGTGGGCAGAGCATATCCTAAGCCAAAGTACTTGGCATATTGTTTGGGAGATGTGGGATCAACAAGAATTGGTTCAGTAGGACCTTTCTCATTGATGCCAAGTCCTTTTCCATGGTAGGGCATTTTAGTGCACATTTGATATGGTACAAGATATTTCTCTTTGAAATATTTAAGTTCTGCTTTTGCTGGATCGGCCTCATCACGATATAACCAATCATTTAAGGATTCTTCGATCTCTTCTTCTTCTCGAGAGACCTTTTATGGAACAAAAGGGATCTTGTCATCAATCCTTCATTTTTGTTCTTGGATTTTTTTCTGCAATTGACGACCATGGGAGTGGGGGGACAAAGGTAGTTGTCCCACATGAAAGGTGTTATGAAGCTCATATTCACCAAGCCCTTTATCTATGGTCTTGACTTGGGATACTTGAGGGACTAGAGTGAATTCGTGCAAAGGATTAGACACAACGGATAAAGTGGACAAAGTGTCTTTAAGGTTTTCCCCATAAGTATTGGGACAATGGAATTGCCTATCATAGACAACTTCCAAAGCTTTACAATATTCAAAAGGTTGTTGATTGGCATGAATATTGACTTCGACGTCATTATGAGGAAACTTTATACACTAGTGATAGGTGGAGGGGACAACTTGCATGGCATGTAGCCATGGTTGGTCAAGGATAAGATTGTATGGTAGGTCAAGATCAAGCACGTGACACACGGTGGGTAGTGTTAAAGGATCTGCTTTGATAGGAAGACATATGGTGCCCTTTGATTCTCGTTTTGTGTTGTCATATGCTTTGATGGAGATGACTAAAGGTTCTAGATTCCTTGCTGAATATCCCAATAGTTTTATGAATTTTAATGTACATATATTCAAACCGGATCCATTATCCAGGAGGACTCTTTTGACTTTGTGATTGGTAATTTGAACCTCTATATGGATGGCTTTATTATGAGTAGGGTTGATGGGTGGCATGTTGGATTGGTTAAAAATGAGAAGGTGAGGAGAGGATAATTGGGCTACTAAGTTTTGGAATTGTGCGGGTGGAATGTCAATGGGGACATGGGACTCTTGAAGAGCTTTGTTGAGGATGTCGCGGTGGATGGGGGATGTCTTGAGAAGTTCCAAAATAGCAATTTGGGCTAGCGTCTTCCCAAGGTGATCGAGGAGGTTATATTCAAAAGGGGTTGTGGAGGAGGATGAAGAGGGTCCTTTGATGGTTATATGCCCACAACGTGTGGTGACAATGTATTTGGGGGTATTTCCTTTGATTTTGATGGTGGCAACATGAGTGGAGTCAAAGTCGATCTGGCCCATTGCATTGTCGTAGGGAGGTGGAACGTTGTTGTAGTTGATGTTATTGGTTTGATTGTTGGGGTTGGTGTTGGAGGATTATGGACTAGATGAGGAAGTGTTAGTGCAGTAGGGAAGGGGGTCTTGGTAAACTCCTAAATCATCATTTGGTGAAGTATTGTTGGTTCCTTCCACTTAGATATAGCCTCAATCAACGAGGTTTTGGATATAGTTCTTTAATTTCATACACTTTCTAGTGGAATGTCCTTTGATATGATGATACTCACAATACTCGTTGTCTTTGTACCACATGGGCTTAGGTTGGTTTTCATCAAAAGGTTTGGTTGTGGGAAATTCAACCATATTGGCTTGTACCAGTTTTTGAAACACAACTTCAAGAGGTTCACCTTAAGAAGTGTGTTTACATTTTTGATTGTTGGGTGGATTTTGTTTTGGTTGACTAGATGGTACTAAGACATTATTTGAAACATTTTGCACTACCTGTGTTTCTTTTGGTTTGGGTGTGGCTACTTGAATGTACTTAGAATTAGAGGCATCATCTCCTACAACATTTTTATTCTTGGCCCAAAACCTTGGTCTATCATTTGATGGTTTATCATTGTCATTTTTGTTGTAGATTTTGACTCAACCATTTTCTATGAGGTCTTTTCAATAGTAACCCCCTTTTTCTATGATCTCATTAAAGGTTGATGCACAATGTACTTGCAAGTGGAAAGCCATTTCTTGGTTTAAGTTTTGAATGAAAATATGGACAAGTTATTTTTTGGGTGTGGTCCAAGGTAGCCTACTAGTAAGTGATCTCCATATTTTTAAGTATGTGGAAAAAATTTCACCATTTCATTGTTTGCTATTGCAAAGGTCAAGTATGGTGATCTCATGTTCTACATTGTAAGAGAAATGAGCGATAAATTTTTCTGACAAGTCGGTGAAGGTGGAGATGGTGCCATAAGGAAAGTGCATAAACCATTCTAAATCTTATCCTCCTAGGCTTTGTGGGAAAATATGAAGGAGGAATTGGTCATCATAGGATACTTCTTGTCATGCCATGAAGAATTCCTTGATATGGTCACAGAAGTCTCCTTTTCCTTTGTATTTATTAAATTTAGGGACCTTAAAATGTTGAGGAAAAGGTACGGTTGTCATGTTTCAATCAAAGGCATAGGGACATAAGTTTTTGAACTTATAATGTTTCTTTTGGGTCCCTATTTGAAGGTTCTTGAGGGCATTTTTCATTTCTTGCCATTCTTGATCAAAAGGATTGGCAATAGGAGGTTGCAGCGTGTGTTGGAATGATGATTGTTGTGAGTGTTTCAAGATGGTGTATTGTTGGGGGTTATGTGGTGGTGGATCCATAGCTTGTGAATAGATAGGGGGTCCATATGTTTGATGTTGTGGTTGCATGTGAGAAGAAGAATGATATGTGTGATGTGATTGGAGGGGTGGTTGGTGTTGTTGAGCGACATTTAGGTGTTGCATAGAAGCAATGTTAAGGGGTTGTTGATGAGTGGTGGAATAATATGTTTATTGTGTATGTGTGGGATGTGTATAAATTGTTAATAGATTTTGAGATTGATGTGGTGGTTGTGACGTGGACAAATGTTGTGATTGGAGAGGTGTTTGTGAAGGTACGGTAGGGGGTAATGTTGTTTGGGTCATAGTCATCCTTTATGGGATGACTAAGGGGAGAAGTGTTTGTGGAATGGTGAAGAAATTAGAAGTGTTTTAAGGAACATTGGATGTGTTTGTGTTAATGGGTGGTGCAACAAGAACACTTGGATTAGTGGGTATGTTGGTGGAATTTGGAGGATTGGATGACATCATATGTGGTGGCATGCCATAAGGGAGATTCGATACTTGTGGTTGTGAGGTGGTATTACCCCCTAAATGTTGATCAATGGTATGAACGATGTTAGTGGTTGTAACAAAGTGAGCCCATGGATTATCATAGACCAGATTGTTGGAATTAGGGACATGACCCCATGGGTGATCATGAATAGGTGATGGTGGTTTGTCATGCATGATTGTCTTGAGCTTGTCTTGGTCAAATGAGTGAGGGAGACGTGCCCCATGTTCAATTATTCATTCGAGGAATTCATCCTTGTGATTGTCAAGCAATTGTTCAAATTTGTAATGTTAGTGACAAGGGTCGTTGTACCTTATCATTTAATCATATTTATTTTGTCAAATCCAGGGCTGTGTCCTTGGCTATCTGCAATTCAGAATCCTATAGTTTCCAATCTTATCTAACTAACTCTAATGACTTCTACTAATTTAAAGGAACTGATCTATCTACTATTATGAAATGAATTCCAAGAATATTGAAAACAAAACTAAACAATAAATTACTTAAAGCAAATCTATAAACTAAAACATGCATCTATCTATGAAAATAATAAATATCTTTTAAAGCAAAATCTAAAGCAACAAAACAATAGTACTAGCCTTCTGCCTTGGTGGTGAGAGTGGGCCCTTGCTCCACACCCTTAGGGCTGAAGACTAAAGTAAAGAATCAGCACAAGTGAATGATATCACAACTTAATTCAGTCCAATTCCATCAACTTTGTATTTTGAAAAATATCAAAATGAGATTACAGAAATTAGAAGGAAAATAATTGCTATTCTTTTTCTGCTTCTTCTGTAAGTATATATAAAATTAGTGATGAGATATCACTTATCCTATCTACCAATTCTTCTATGAGATGACATCCATCTCTTTGTTATACTAGCTATCTATCTATGGAAAATAACCATGCAATAAAAATAGATTGAGTGGAACAGAAGTCCACTCTAAATCTAAGTTTTAGTCTTAATACATTTGGGCAGCAAGGCCCTAAAAATATGGATATTAAATCAGTTTTATTAGTAACTCATACAAAAACTAAAAAGAGATAAAAACTCCTAGTAGTTAACTATAGATTGCCCTTAATCACTTAGGTGATGATTTGAGTAATATCAGGGGTATCCCAGTCACTACTGAAAGTGTCTGACCGACAGCTGTGCTAAAAATTTGCTCTGCTCTAAAGAGGCACCAGAGATGTACGTCTCTGTCTGCAGCTCCAGAGATGTAATTGTGGCCTTCTTGCTCAGCTTTGGAAATGCTCTAGACTTTAGTCCAGCTCTTGAGATGCTTTTCCTCTTTACTCCAAAACTTCTGATGCCATGTTATTCTAATATTATCTCTAAAGATCATTAGGACTACCTCCGGAGATGCACAAAATTGCCAACCCAAACATTTGCACCTGTTGATTCAAAAAGAGAAGTTTTTCTGCATATTTCCATCAATTCCATGCACATTAGTCCTTTAATAAGAAATCATGTTCTTAAGTAATTCATCTCCTATTAATCATTATTTAGAACAATCTTGCTAGCCTATTCAAGTGCAAACATCAAGAAGATGGAATCAGAAAGGAGAAAAAGAGAGGTAAAAGATGTATTTCATGGGTGCTACTTGGCACTCATCATCCCCCCCATACCTAAGGTTTAGCAGGTCCTCCTGGTTCTCACAATCTGAACTTATTCTGGTGGAGTAGCCTATCAGTCAAGCTGTAGTCTTGTGCATAGGTAGTCCAAGTGGTGCAGTTGGTATTACTATTTCCCCTATACTGATCAACCTATTTCAACCACTCCTGCAACTTATCATCTTCCATTTGCTAAGCCCAGATAGGTAGTGGCTCAATTATGAGAGGGGGTTTGAAAGGCCCACCTATCCACTCCTATTTATGTTTATCCATCATTTTGGATATTAACCTTGCCTTCCTCATAAATAACCTTAAGTTAGCAGGGGTTACCACTTCTCTCATTTTCTGCTCTAAAGTCAGAATGTTCCACCCTTTCTTTGCTATGCAGATTTTTTAGATACAATGGCAAAATTTTGTTCTGACTTTCAGGGTGATAGACATATGCCCTAAATTGGACCTCAAAAGCATAAGGATTTGGACACTCCTTTCTAATGAAAAGATTTGTTTTTGTATCTTTCTTGAGGTGAGCCTCCATTCGCTCATTCCAAATCTGACGATTCCTCATCATTGACATGAATGCTTTGAGCTGACATTCCCCCACAAAATAATTAAGAATGAAGGTCATATCATCAACATAGAAACCATGCAGATATAATTCACACAAGAAATTTTTGTCTTTAACAGAGCTCCTTGTATATGCTTCCAAGAACCCCTCTGCTGTCTCTATATTCTCAGTCAGATCAGATAGGATTAAAGATAACTTCCTCTGCAGGACTCTTTCCTATAAAAACATAGCATAACTGGCACTTGGAGGCTTGCAAGATAGAATTTTAGAAGAAATGGAGACCATCTGAATGAATTTTTCCTTTAGGGTTTCTACTCTTTTTGTCATGGCAGTAACTGCCCTCTATAATTGTGGCATAGGCTTATAAGCCTCATAGTCTCTACATCTCCTTTCCCAGTGGAATAGGGCCTTAGGAATATCAGTAGGGATTGGACCCACATATGGATCTGTTTGTACCTCTTGTTCACTGGTTGCCCCTAGTCCAGCTAATTCATGAATATATTCTTTTTGATCATCTATTTTGTTGTTGGCCCAAGTCAATTGTTTATCTTGGCTCTGTACTTTCTTAATTAATGCTGCAATTATTATGAGGCCATTATCTCTAGCCTTGGTAAGATCAGAAATACTTTGTACTGCATCTATCTCCTTTCCCTTCATGATTTGAGCTATTTCAGTCTTCTGAGCTTCTAATTCTGCTTCCTTCTCCTGAATTATCTGGTTTTTGCTTTGGAGCTCTGTTTGTAGTTTTTCAATTACCTATTTTTGCTCCATCTCTATCTCCATTCTAACCTTCTTGAGATCAGTGATAATCTATTTTTTCCCCCCTAGTAATCTTTTTAGATTATCAATTTCTTCCAACATTTGCTGCTCTTTTGTAATCTCAATATCCTCTTGATCAGAGGGGTGAGAGAAAGTTCTTGTTTCTTCTTCTGTTTGCTGCACATCAGGATCCTCCATAGCCATCTATCCTGCACTGTCAGCTGCACCCAATTGCTCTGTTTCATCTTTCCCTGCAGCCTCCCTATCCTGAGGTTCTTCTTGGGTTTTCTCTGTTTTTGCTGGCATTGATGAAGGCCCAACTTTCTCCTTAGAAGTTCTAAAACCCAAAAGCACTTCAGCTAGGAGAGCAGTATCTTTCTTAGTTTGGGAGAGCTGCCTTTTCCTTTTGCTTCTCTATAGCATAGGTGGGGCAGGTGCCTCCGAAGTAGGTATCTTATCCTCAAAATCAGAGGAAATAGTAAAAGTCTACCTGTGTTTTGTCTCTAGAGCAAGAGATTGTTCTAAAGTTGGACTTGAACCCAGATGGATAAATGGTTCTAGGGAAACTTCTCTTTGTCTTTTCTTTCTCACTAGAGGGATCTCAACGGAATCATGAGATGCTTCTTCAGCCCAATAGTGTATTCTAGAGTCAACTTTATTTGGGGTTCTCTTTGCTTTCTGCCCTCACCTCTCCCCTATTAGTCTCTTAGGAGAAGACTCCTTAGCCAGAGTCATCTTCCTCCTGGCTGAGTGAGTCATGTATGGAGTTTGCTCAAGAACAGGCTCTTTAACTTCCTTTCCTTTCCTCTTCCTATTAGAAATAGGGGTAGCAGATGAAGTTGCTTCCAGTGAGGACTTTTTACCTTTTTCAATAGATGGAGAGGAGGTTGAAGGTTTTGTGTCTTCTTCTTGCTGGGTAGAGGAACCCTCACCCTCTTCTTGTGCCCTCTCTGGCTCTCTGTCCTGGGGATTTTGTTCAAGAAATATCTGCCATAATTCTTCCCCATCAGCTTGAGATAGAAAGTGATGTTTAACTATCAGAAAAATGAGGATATGATGTTTCATAGGACCTTTGTTTTGTTGATACTTTTCTGCAATTGCCCTAATGGCAGAGTCTAGAAAGTTGGGAATGTTTATGCTGAATTCAGGGTGTCCATTCCCATGCCTTAGAAAAATCAACATTTTCATTATTGGTCTTAGAACTAAGGAAAATTGACCATCACATGTGAAATATTTCATCAACCATGTAACTATAGATTGCCAAGGGTTTGGAAGTGAGGACCTAAGAATTCCTTTAACCTCATTTTTATTTAAATGCAATTATATTGCAGGTTCACCTTCAACAGAGAAATTCCTAATCAAATCAGTATATAAAGTTTTCAGATGATAGAACCTCTCACCTTGTTTAGGAAACCCAGAAATATGACTGATAGTGGTTGCAGAGAGATTGATTTGAACCCCCCTTACAATTGTCTGATTGTCCCTCAGGTTTCTTAGGAACTCATCAACAATATCTTCTTGAAACCCTTCAAACTTTTCCAGAAACTCCAACCATCCTGCATTCCTCAGAATGTTTGCTGCAACATCATCTTGCAAAAGACCTGTAGCACTTTCTGGCTCTGATTTCTTCTTAACCCCCATTTCTAAATTCTTTTCCTATCCTCTGTGCTTACAGTTCTTCCTCACTCCATAGGCTCCGGAGAACTGTATCAGCTAACTTTGTTCTTCAGGGTATTTTATAGTTTTGAATGAGGATTATTATGTCAATTCTATTAATGGCTTAGGCTTATGGAAAAAGAACTTAAAATTGGTTAGAGTGCTTGTGCGGTCATAATTGAAGCAGAGTGATGGGACACTCCGTAGGCATGGTGACAATACAAAGAAGATGGCGGCATGCATGAATTTGGGAAGGAAAATAATGGCAGGAGGACGTGTCATAATGACGGCACCCAAAAATAGAAATGACAAGATAGTTGCTAATTAATGCTTAATTAAGAGAGAATTACCTGAACCATTCTTAATGATGAGGGTGTGATGTACTTGGTTGAGATGTTGTGGTGTTGATGAGACTGGACGCAACGTGGCACCTAAGCAGCTTTTTGTGGCTTGAAATGACATCAATCATCTTCATTGTCACGCAACTTGCAATCATTCCCGCTGAGTGGTTCTAGAATCCATGTATCCAGGTGACGTCAGCATAGTCCTTGTAAGTACCCATGCAAACAAGAGTAATGATTTCTCCTGAGATGCGTGTTGACTTCATCTTTGTTACTGCCATAAAGTGGAGGATGAGTCATGATGACCTCATCGAATGACATCTCTACTTTATTGCCTGGAGAGGTGGGTCCCCTCCCACTTATTATGGTTGTGAATAACTCTTTATTGGTGGAGCACTGGAGGTGCTCCTAGTTTGCGAGCACTGGAGGTGCTCCTAGTCTGTGAAGCGTCGAAGGTGTGTTTGAGTAACTCCCAACACCTGATCACCTTCGTAGCTTGATTATTCTTATCTGGCATGAAGAAGGGAACTACCACTTGCTGGTTTTCAATCCCCTTGGTTGAGAAAGACAGCCATTTACTGGTTTTCCATCTTCCTCTATTTTATTTTTAAGAATGCCGCCATTTGTTGGTTTTCAACCTTCTCTTTTTTTTTTAGTCTAAAATTGTGACAGAGGAAGTATCCCCTGTATCAAAACACAAATCTTTGATGAACTCTTCTTTAGTGGATGGCCTTTTATAGAGTCTGATTCAGTGGCCATTTACTAAAAAGGTGTCTGTGCTTCCATCAATAGGTTGCAACATCATTGTTCCATTTTCAAAAACTTCCTTTATCTGATAAGGACCCATCCAATGGGTTTGTAGTTTTCCTTTGAACTCTTTGAATTTAGAATCATAAAGAAGAACCCAATCACCTTGTTGAAATGTTCTCCTCTTGATGTGTTGGTCATGTCATTGCTTCCTTTGATATTGAACCAGTTCTATTTGCTGAATGGCCTCTGTTCAGATTTCATCCAACTCATTGAGCTGAAGAATTCTATTCTGTTGGGCTATGGACAATGGTAGACCAATATCTAATACAGTTTTAAGTGTCTAGAGTTCAAATTCTATAGACAAAATAGGCTTTTTCCCATAAACTAATTCATATGGTGAGAAGTTTGTTGTGGACTTCCAAGTGGTATTGTAAGCCAAAACTACTTCAGGTAATCTATTAGCCCAATCTTTTCTATTCATTGCCACTGTCCTGGTCAGAATATTCTCAAGTTCCCTATTAGTCACCTCCACCTGCCCATTGGCTTGAGGATGGTAAGGTGAAGATTTTCTGTACTTGATTTGATATAGATTTGTGAATGCTCTGATTACCTGAGAAGTAAACTAAGGTCCTCTGTTTGAAACTATGGATCTTGGTGCTCCAAACTTCAAGAAAATTTTATTATAAAGGAAATCAACATCTTTCTCTTCTCGTGCAAATTGCAATGCTTGAACCTCAACCCATTTAGTCACATAGTTTGTGCATACTAGGATATACTCCTTGTTTGATGATGGTGGAGAATTGGTCCCACAAAGTCTAGACCCCACTGTTCAAATGGCTCCATTATTACTTGAGGATGCAATAACATCGACTGGGTGAAGGTTGGCTATCCCATCCTTTGGCACTAGTCACACTGCTGCACATACTTCTTAGTATCCTTATGAATAGAGGGCGAGTAGTAACTAGCTCCTAGGATCTTGTGGATAGTTTTGTGGGAAGAATAATGCCCACCAGATGGTTCATCATGACATACTATCAACACATCAAAAATTTCATCAGCTTTTAAACACCTGCGTAAAATGAAATCAGGACCACATTTAAATAGCAAACCATTTAACCATTTGTAAGATAAGCTTTCCTTAACTAAGCATTTTTTATGTTTTGGGTTAAAATGGGATAGATACAAGCCTGTAGTTAAAAAATTAGCTATGTCAGCGAACCAAGGTACAGTAGAGGAGATAGCAAAAAGATGTTCATCTAGGAACCTGTCCTCCACTGGCTGGTTTTCTCCTCCTATATGCAATCTTGACAGAAAATCAACAACCAAATTAAACTTGCCTGGATTATCATCTATGGTAATGTCAAATTCCTGCAATAGCAATAACCACCTAATGATCCTTGCACCCACTACTAGCTTATTCATTAGGTACTTGATGGCTGCATGATCAGTATGTACAAATATTTTATATCCAGTGCTATAATGCCTAAATTTGTTTATAGCATAGATGGCTGCCAAGAATTCTTTTTCAGTTGTGGTGTAATTTCTTTCTGCAGAGGTAAGGTTTTTGCTGATGTAATAAATGGCATGCATACTCTCTCCTTCCTCCTTTTGTCCTAAAACTGCCCCAATGGACTCATTTGAAGCATCAATTTGTATTTGAAATGGTAAAGTTTAATTAGGTCCTCTCAAAATAGGTGTGACAGTAAGCTTCTCTTTTAGGGTTTCAAATACTGATTGACAGTCTTCTGTCCATAGAAATTATGTGTCTTTGTTAAGCAGAGTAAACAGGGGGGCAGCTGTTCTGCTGAAATTTTCTATGAATCTCCTATAGTAGCCTGCATGACCTAGAAAACTTCTAACATCTATTTGATTTTTGGGTGAAGGTAATTGTTTGATCACTTCTATCTTGATTTGATCCACTTTGATCCCATTTGTTGAAATGTGGTGTCTCAATACAATTCCTTCCTCCACCTTCATGAAGCACTTTTCATGGCTCAAGCATAATTGATTTTTCTCACAGCATGTCAGTACTTTCTCAATGTTTGTGAGAGTTTCTTCAAAGTTGTCCCCATACATAGTAAAGTCATCCATATAGACCTCCATGCACTCATTAGCTAATTCAACAAAAATGGCTAAAACAAGCCTTTGAAATGTAGCTCGGACATTACATAGTCCAAATGGAAGGACTTTGTAAGAAAAAGTTTCCCAAGAGCAGGTGAAAGTGGTTTTGTCCTGGTCTTCAGGTGCTACTTGGATTTGGTTATACCCACTAAACCCATCTAGGAAAGAAAAATACTTTCTCCCAACAAGGTTGTCCAGCACTTGGTCAATGAATGGTAAGGGAAAGTAGTCCTTTTCTGTAGCTTTGTTTAGCTCCCTATAGTCAATACACACCCTCCATTTCCCATTCTTTTTAGGCACTATGACTAGGGGTGAGACCCATTGACTGTCTGAGATTGGATATATAAACCCTGCTTGCAGTAATTTTTCTATTTCAGTCTTAACAATGTCTTTTAAAGCAGGATTCAATCTCCTCTGGGGTTGTCTGACAAGTTTGCTATCCTTAGTGTATATATGATGGGTACATATCTTAGGGGGGATGCCCTTCATATCT
Organism: Cunninghamia lanceolata; assembly: GCA_027924645.1. Lineage (NCBI taxonomy): Eukaryota > Viridiplantae > Streptophyta > Pinopsida > Cupressales > Cupressaceae > Cunninghamia > Cunninghamia lanceolata. The sequence continues at coordinate 13,675,268 of BSBN01001152.1, read as the reverse complement.
TGGTATTCCCAAGCAAAAGCTGCTGAATGGGAAATCAGAAGTTGGATAAGTTTTTCTTCCTGATTTGTTGTTAACTGAGTATTGATATTAAGTGTTTTCCTTGGTAAAATCATGACCTATTTTGTGATTTGATCCATGGATGTAGTTAATCCATACACTGGAGTCATGGTGTTGAGGGGACAAGAATGTGGAAGCAACATGTGGAATGTGGTTAAGTCTTTGTAAAAGGTCTCCCCACAAGGAATGATATTTGCTAGGCTACAATGAGTAGAAGCGAGAAGTTCTCTCCTAGAATATTGGGCAAGTTCCATCACATCCTTATTAATTAGGATTTGGGTAATGTCTTCTATTGTATCATAGTAGATTTCTTCTTCCAACTCTCACAAATGTTCCTTGATGGTTACCATAGCTATTGGGGCACTGTTGTCCATGTTATCTGGCTTATCCACCCATACTCTTCCTATATAATGTATTGATGGTTTAGCTAGATGATACATAGATATTTTCTTCAAATCTATCCCATTAGAAATGACCATATCCAAGTTCGACAATCGATAGATGCTGCTGCTGTAGCTAGCCATGGTCTTCCTAATATCAGTGGATAAGCATTTCTCTGGTTTCTTGGTTCTAATATCAGGAAGACTGCTAAAAATTCCCATGATTCTATTACAACTAAAACATCAGTAATTACCCCTTTCAGAATAGCTACTGACTGGTCAACAAGTTAAAAGATTGTAGTCATGGATTAGATACCTGTTAGGGCTAATTTGTCCATTGTGTGAACTGTCATCACATTAATTGCTGCTCCCAAATCAACCAAAACATTTGAAATTTCTACCCCTGAGATGAAAATAGTTATGACAGGATTTCCAGGGTCTCCATATTTTGGGAGGAGCATTTCTCCCATCAATAGATCTACTTTCCCTTCCACCTGGATTGTAGAAGGAAAGTTTTTCTTCCTGCCCTGTGTTTTGACACAATGCTATTTAATGAATTGATTCAGTTCTGGCACATCTCTGATTGCTTAGAGGAGTGGAATTTCAATGTTCAGTTGCCTGATTTCTTGTAAAAGTTTTGATTCTAGGTTAGATTAGACTTGTTTTTGTAAGATCTTTTTCTGGGTAACATGTTGTTTGAGCCATTCTGGGTATGGTGCTAGTTTTTCCATCTCCAGAGCATCTCCAGAGCTTTTATCAAAAGTGTGTCCAAGAATGTTCTTTGAAGTTAGCCTTTTAGGAGGAACTCCAGAGTTATCCAAGGATGATTCTTTTAGCACTTTTTCGGTAGTAATCTCCTCTGGGAGTTGAGTGGATGAATCTTTAGGTTCCACATCATTGGTTACTTCAACTATAGTTGGATGAGATGGTCTTGGGAATGCTTTCCTAGAATGTAGCTGGAGATTATTTGGATATATAGCGTTAATACTAGCCATGTTTTCTTGTTTTGTCATGTAAACATCTGGTCCCTGTTTATTTCATGGATTTGGTATAGGTTGAGCTGGTAAGGGTGGTTGGCTAACTGGCTCATTTTGTGACTGACCTTGTGTGTTGGAGGGTCCAGTTAGTAATGCTTGTTATTGAGGTTGGAAACACCTAGGTTGTCCCTGGTATTATTGATTATATCCTTGTTGAGGACCCCATTGAGGTTGCATGTTTTGTGATCCAAACTGTGGTGGTCATTGCTAATTCCCCCAAGGCTGATTTTGCCAATGTTGATTTGGCCAATCTTGCTATCCCCAAGGAGGATTATTCTGAGGCCCATGCCATGTTGGATTCCATTTATTATTTCCCCAATTAGAAGGACCCCTGTAAGAAGGCTAGTTTGGATACTGATTATAAGGGAAATTTCCATCCTATTTTTGTCCCACATAGTTCAATTCTTCTTCTATGACGACATTCTTCTTACTTAACCTTTTTAAGGATGGAAGTTGCTACATTGACTGGTAGGATGTTCCCTGTCACAAATCTGACAAATCTCTGATTTGTCTAAAGGGCATTCTCTCAACAGATGCGTGTTTCTACACCTAGGACAATAGATGGAGAGTGGTTCAGTTATTCTATTTTGATCAGTTGTTGTAGTTTTTGCCTGAATCCCATCCAATGTGGTATTTAGTTGGACCAAAATATATGTTTTCAGATTTGCAATCTCTTCCATTAACTGTCCTATTTCATTCTTCCCTATGAAGGTTTTGGACAATCTCACTCCATCTTGAGTTCTAGAATAGTTCCTGCAGAGTTTTTCTATAGCAGGTATATCCATTTTGTTGATATTTCCTTTTCCCATCAGATCCAGTGCCTATTTTGATTCTTTATCCAATCCTTTTGCAAATAGGGTTCTGGCCAAAGCGTGATTTACTGGGTTGCCATACCTTCTCAAGGCGAAGTTAAACTTGTCCACATAGTCCTCTAAGGACTCTTCCTCTCCTTGTTTAATTTTGAACAATTCCTCATTTTTATTACTGACTCTACAGTAATCTTGGTACTTTCCTAAAAACTCTGTTTCCATTTGATCCCAAGAATGGATAGAGTTCTGGGGTAAACCCATAAACCATCTTATTGTAGAATCTTTCAGGGTTGAAGGGAATAGTTTGAGTTTTTGGTTATTTGATCCATAATCATAAGTTTGGCATACCACTTTAAATTAAAAAAAAACTAATCTGGATCCTTAGAAGAAAGACCTCTGAAATTTGGCAAGTGTGCTAGTGAAATATTTTTCATAGGAGCATTGTCTCCAACAACCAAAACAATGGGATATGAGAAGGTTCTTGGAGCCTGATTTTCCTCATCTTCATGATTATCATCCATGTCTAGTACCGGTTCTTCTCTCTGAGGTTCTAGGAAATTACCTGTTCTATCAAAGGATTTGCCTGGAACTTTTGTTGTAATTCTTGGATATAATCAGTGAGTGGGAGATTTGGAGGATTTAAGGGATTATTGATTTGAGGTGCAGCTTCCAAGGTAGGTTCTAGGTTTCTTTCTTCAACAAGATCTTGTGCCACCCCACTGCTTTTTCCTATAGTTTGTTGATGGGGTGTCTGTTTTATGTATCTTCCTTTTGAATCTCTAGCTTTAACCATACAGATTTATCCTTAAACTGTTTAGCTAAGTTTTCCTAATTAAAACAACATCCTCGGCAACGGCGCCAAAAATGACAAGGGTCATTGTACCTTATCATTTAATCATATTTCTTTTGTCAAATCCAAGGATGTGTCCTTGGCTATCTACAATTAGGAATCCTAGAGTTTCTAGTCTTATCTAACTAACTCTAATTACTTCTACTGATTTAAAGGAACTGCTCTATCTACTATTATGAAATGAATTCCAAGAATATTAAAAATAGAACTAAAAATTACTTAAAGCAAATCTATAAACTGAAACATGCATCTATCTATGAAAATAGAAAATATCTTTTAAAGCAAAATCTGAAGCAACAAAACAACAGTACTAGCCTTCTACCTTGGTGGTGAGAGTGGGCCCTTGCTCCACACCCTTAGGGCTGAAGACTAAAGTAAAGAATCAACACAAGAGAATGGTATCACAACTTAATTTAGTCTAATTCCATCAGCTTTGTATTTTGCAAAATATCAAAATGAGATTACAGAAATCAGAAGGAAAATAATCGTTGTTTTTTTTCTACTTCTTCTGTAAGTATCTATAAAATTAGTGATGAGATATCACTTATCCTATCTACCAGTTCTTCTATAAGATGACATCCATCTCTTTATTATACTAGCTATTTAGCTATGAAAAATAACCAAGCAATAAAAATAGATTGAGTGGAACAAAAGTCCACTCTAAATCTAAGTTTCAGTCTTAATACATTTGGGCAACGAGGCCCTAAAAATATGGATATTAAATCAGTTTTATTAGTAATTCATGTAAAAACTAAAAAGAGATAAAAACTCCCAGTAGTTAACTATAGATTGCCCTTAATCACTCAGGTGATGATTTGAGTAATATCAGGGGTATCCTGATCACTATTGAAAGTGTCTGACTGACAGCTGTGCTGGAAATTTGCTCTGCTCTAAAGAGGCACCGGAGAGGTACATCTCTGTCTGCAGCTCCAGAGATGTAATTGTGGCCTTCTTGCTCAGCTTTGGAGATGCTCCAGACTTTAGTCCAGCTCCTGAGATGCTTTTCCTCTTTACTCCAAAACTTATGATGCTATGGTATTCTGATATTGTCTCTGGAGATCATTAGGACTACCTCCGGAGATGCACAAAATTGCCAACCTGAACATTTGCACCTGTTGATTCAAAAAGAGAAGTTTTTCTGCATATTTCCATCAATTCCATGCACATTAGTCCTTTAATAAGAAATCATGATCTTAAGTAATTCATCTCCTATTAATCATTATTTAGAACAATCTTGCTAACCTATTCGGGTGCAGACATCAAGAAGATGGAATCAAAAAGGAGAAAAAGAGAGGTAAAAAGATGTATTTTATGGGTGCTACCTGACACTCATCAGCAATCCTCTTTCATTAAGGAAGTCAATGGAAGTGGGGGAGTATATGTGTGTGGGTATGGAGGTTTCACCCATTTTGGGTTGGTTGACATATCCCTCCATATTGGCTTGTGATAGAGCCATTTGGAGAGAGGGGTTGATAGTGACAATCCATTTTTCTTCTAGCTTGTGATCGTGTGATGGGAGGCATAAAATGGTGAACATGTAAAGGATTTTTGGTTGAAGTATGATGATGTGAATGAGTGTTTGTAGGATTGTTGATGGTTGATGGATGATGATATCCTTAAGAGGGACCCAAGTTCAAATCTAGATCTTTTTTGTGAGCCTTAATGGGATTTTATCCTTACTTAGGGTGGACAGAGAGCCTAAGCAAAAAGATAATGAGATTACATTACTTGGGGTAGACAAGACACACCAAGCAAAATGAGATTCTTGAAGTCCACCAACTTAGGAGTAGTCTAATCTCCTAAGCTAGCTTATCCAAGTGTGATGCTATCTATTTCACACTAAACTTAAGATAGACGAATTCTTAATCCTAATGCAAACTAGAAAAGGATAAAGAGATCTAGATTCTAACCTTGGTGTGTGATGGATTGGATTTGTTTGATCTTTGGATGATGGTTTTGATTTTGTCAGAATTGGTTGGATTTGGATGATTTGTTTTATTTGACTTAACCAAGGTAGGAGAACTATCTTAGATGGATAAATGGGATGATTTGATCAAGGTTGGTTATGCGTGGAGGTTAAGGTATGATGATGAAGAGAAAATGGTTGATGAATCACAAGCTAAGGTTCAAATGAATGTGGTGGGTGATATCTTCACAAGGTGGAGATACCCTAATTGGGAGTACAAATGTCAAAAATGTAGAAGATTTTATGATTTTGAGGATGTGAGGGATGGTTAGAGGAGATGATGGATTTCAATCAATGTCTAAAATAGTGAATATCCTCATATTTGTGTGCATTCTGAAATAGGTGCTAAGACAGGGGTTATAAGCACTGACAAACTAAACTAGGCATTGACAAATGATGGATAGGCACTGACAAATGATGTATGGTGATGAGTGCCAGGTAGCACTCAAATCAACATACCTTTTTACTCCCTTTTTCTATCCTTTCATTCAGTTTGTCCTGGTATTTGCACCATAAAAATTGTAAAGACCTATTTTAATTATACTAATGAGAGATGAATTACTGAAGATTATTATTTTTCATGAAAGGACTTATGTTGTAGTAAATTAATGAAATTATACAGAAAAGTCTCTTTTTGGGTTCACAAGTATAGATATACATGTGAAAAGCAATTTTGATGATCTCCGGAGTCAGATATGGAGGATACTACACTGACTCCCACGTTTTCCCAAAGTGTTGGAGTTCTGAAGGAGTAGGAGAGAAAAGGAAGTAGGTGATCTTCGAAGCCATGCCTTAGTGGAATCATGGGTGCATCTTCAGAGTTGTTGGCAACAACATGCAGTCTCCGAAGCTACTGGCAATATTGCAGAGTCTCTGGTCCTACTATCAACCTACATCTTCGAGGGCAACTGCAGTTCTATGGAGTCTATCATCCAACATCAAAATGTTTTGGCGAAGAATCCAGTTGTCTACCAGGGATCTATTCCCCCTTTTTTATTTGATTTTGCATGAGTTTCAAGGACTTGTTTAAAACCTATATTTCAGGGCCTCGTTGCCCATTATTATTTAAGTTAAGACTCCGGATTTAGTGGAACTTCTATACCACTAAAGCCTTTTTAGTTTGCATGGTTCTACTTTTCAGTTAGACAATTGTATGTCTTCGTTAGAATAAGAGATTGGTTGTATCTCATAGATGAACTGATGGATAGAACAGTTAGTTCCAAAAGATATCTTGTCACTTGGACTAATATATGTTTAGATAGAAGCACTAGAAAGATACACAGACTTTGCTATTAGAGTTATTGTAATTTTCATTTTTAGAACAGATATATTTTTGAATATAGCATACCTTGATGAAATTGAATTGAAGGAAAGTTTGTGTTATTACATTTACATTCTTATTTCTTGCCTTAGCCTTTGGTCCTGAAGATGTGAAGCAAGGGCCCACTCCCGCCAACAAACAAGAGGCTCGTATCTTTATTGTTATGATTACAGATTTTATTAGGAGTACCATTCTGCTGCTTTCATAAGATAGATCTATTCCTTCTTAATAGTTATTTCCAATAGATGCATGTTTTTAGCTTTGTGTGAACTAGAATAGATTACTTTCAACAATCTACTGCTTTAGCATTTATTTTGGTACTTTCAAAATTTCATTTCACAATAGATAAATTAGCAGCATTGATTCCTTAGATAGTCAAACTAGTAGGAGTAGTTGAAGGACTATTGATTATGGAGTTCCTTATTGTAGACGACTTAGGATACAACCCTGGATTTGACACATGAAAAACATGATTAAATGCCAAGGTATAGCAACCCTTGTCATATGGGCGCTAATAGATGATGGATGCGTGCTGAGACAAAAGGTCTAAGAGCTAACTTTGTGGATATAAGCGCTAACAGATGAATCAAGGTGTTGATAGATGATGGATGGGCGCTAACTGATGACAAATAGGCGCTAAAAGATAGTTTGTTTCAATTATTGATCCAGACACTAATTGAGACTATCAAAGCACTGATACTTAGGTTTTAGGCACTGAGAGATAGGTGAAGGCATTGATGGAGTGTCTTGGTTTTCAAGATGTTTGTTAGGTTTACTTGGCAAGAGACATTCAAACAAATAATCATATGGCTAATTTGACAATTTTGGGAATATGGTTGATATGGCTTTCATGGGTATCACACAAAAAGACACACCAAGCACTTGATCACAATCCTAAATTATTCAAGTGGGAGTGACATACCTTATGGATCTCATGAAATGGTCATGAGTCAATTCCAACTCAAAATAGAGAAGTGATTCCCACCCCCATTAATACCATAATTCTATAACTTGGATAGATAGGGAATATATGGTCATGTACCACCATATACCCCTTACCTTGGAGACATTCGTCTTTCCCAAAGTAGCCCCTATCTCAAGTATAACAGTATGTGTGAGCTTCTTCTCCTCTTATTGCAGCAGTGCACCACAAGGTATGATAGTTGAAGGTCTTAGCTAGGATATACAAGTTGCTAGGGGATGTCCCAATATACACTAGGTATGAGAGATGAATATATGATTAGGGGTGCCCCAATCATCCAACCAAGCGCCAATCAAAACACAAGTCTCAGTGGATTGAGGGTCTCAAGGATGTTACTAATTAGGAGGAAGGGTCCTTCCTTTGAAACGAGTCTTTCAATTCTCATAATATTTGTATACCATGCTAGAACACGCATTTCAAGTCATCCCCTTGGTAATGAAATCCAAGGAAGACCTTCTAAAGGGAAGGAATGTTGATCACTTTTGGTCCCCAAGATTGTGCAAAAAGCAAGGGGAGAGCATACGTGAGCAACACCCTAGGATTAACTATAACGTCAAAAAATGTTCCCTTGGGGGCTTTTCCCTCATAAGGTTTAGCTCCCGGGTCTTTAGCATGCATTTAGGACATTTTAGTTCATATTTTGGCATCCTGATGGAATGAGACCTGGGTTCCATGGAAAATTGGACCTAGAAGAACCCCTTGAGCTGTACCTTGCCCAAAATAGGGGAGAGGACTTAGGCGCCCCTGCCCTAGTCCTACCTTATTTTTGGGCAGCCCCAATTTTTGGGTGTCAGTTTATGACCGTTAGTTAGTTCTTTTGTGGACACAGTAAAGTTTGATTTTTAAAATCTTGGCAAGAATGCTTGTAGGTGCATATATAAGCATGTGTAGGCATTCATTTGTAAACTAGATGATTATTGTGAACTTTAGGCATTCTCAAGGTAATTCAAGGCTTTCTATTATGTTGCAAGAGTAGACTTGTATGTTTTGTGTGTTGATATTTGCAGATTTGAGCATCAATTTCCTCATGGCATGAAGAGCATCTTCCTCCATGAGGGCTTCACTACAAGGTGACATAATATTATGCTTTTATCATTGATTCCTATGGTTTTTGGCCTCTGCCTTACAAGGGCATGCCTCTTTATCTGACAACAATGTTAGGAGACTTAAGTGTCCTCCGGGGCTTAACTGAGGCAAGCCTCTAAACACCACAACCCCCAAACCAAGTCTTGTGATTGCAAGTTATAGGTGTCACATCTAGAAAAAGTGGAGTTGCAGGAAGGCTTGGCAGGCATCATGGGTTCAGGATATGAAGAAAAGTCAGACACAGGAGCACTTTCTGGACTTGAGTGCTCACACTAGTGTCCTCTGCAGACAGATCTCGGGAAACAAAATTTACAAGGCTAATCAGTGTCGAAAGGAGGTCCAGATTCCCTAAAAAAGTAGGTACCTTGGACTTGGGCGACCTCACCTTAGTCCCCAATTGTTCTACCTCAGAACCTCAAAAACAAGTATTCTGTGATTTGTTATTTTACTCCCGTCTGCAAGAGCTTTTTCTGTTATTTGTCAATTTGTTGTCGTATTTGCATAATTAGGGTTTTAATGGTCAATTGGGCTTAGGAGATGGAAAAATTGCTAATTAATTCCCTAATCCAAGTTTAGCTTCATTTGTAAGTGACCTAGGGTATGATAGTGCTCACCACTCAACCTTAGATCCTTCAATGTTTAGTGGAAAGGAGGGTTTTAACATCTAAACAACAAAAGATTAACAAAATCTAATTTTGCCCTAAACATTTTGGTGAACCCATGTTTTTGGAATTAAATTGCAACTTTTTGAGTGTTTGTATTCAGATTTGGTGTGATTTCATTCATTCATTTGGTCATTCATTTTATTGCATTGAGAAAAATTCAAAAAAATTGAAAAATTGGAAAAATACAAAAAAATCGCATTGTTTGGCTTACTAAATTGCATCAGTTCTTCCTAAATTTTCCTAATTCATGATTTTTGTATTAGATCTGATATAAACTATAGAAAAATCCAAAAAATTAGAAATTTACATTACATTTTCATCATTTAAATGCTAGGGTTTTGTGGAAATTTTGACAATTTTATAACCTACTAATTCCAAAATCTAGGGTTAGTAGGAAAAATCTTTTTCTCACATTTTTCTATTGATTTTAGAGGCTCATTAAAATTAAAATTTGTCTTTATTCTTTCATTTTAGTGTGAATTTGCATTTAGATTTAAAATATTTGCATTTTTGCATAGAAAATTTCAACAAAAAACTAGGAATTTTGATGCATTTTCATTAAATTTGCATGGACATTTTGCATGTTAAGGCTTGAAAATCATTTTGAGATCTAAGATTAAGTCAATTTCATCATAAATCAGACTTCAAAGCATTCACATAGAATTTTATCCCAAGATCTCAAACCTAGGGCTTCAAAAACAACGATTTTCACTAAATTTGGCCTTATCAACTTTATAAACTTGCACCATAGGCATACATTGTGAAGAATATTTTCACAATAATTTACTATTATCAGGGTAATAATTTTCTTCTCCTCATAAAAAGCTTCACAACACCCTTTTATTGGGCTCTTGTAGTGAAAATTTTGCAAAAAACCACACATTTTGGCTATTTTGGCCCTAGGGTTTGACCTAGTTTGCACTCCAAGCATGTTGTGATCAATTTTATGGATAGAGGTGACTGATATTATTGATATTATTTGCTTTACCTCCTAAAATTATTTACAACACCCCTTTTTCTAGGTCTTGGAGCTGAAAAACCATGAAAAAATAGCCTATTTTTACTATATTTTCACTAGGGTTTGACCTTAAGTGGCGCTAGAAGCATGTTGTGCTGGGAATTTTAACACCAAGTGGCTATTATTACTGATATTTTTTTTTTCCATCATCATTTTTCCTCACAACACCCTTTGTTATGCTCTTTTGCATTGAATTTTGGTGAAAAAGTGCCTATTTTGACATATTTTTACTATATTTTGACTTGGCATTTGCATCAAGAGTGTGTTGAGAGTGATTATATTGCTATTTTGGACTGATATCAGACATATAACTTTCTTCCCTTGACTGAAATCGTTACAACACCCTTTGATTCATTCATTTGCATTGAAAAGAGTACAAAAAACCAAGCATTTTGGCCATCAATCATATCCTTCTCCTAGGATTTATTCTCTTAGTTTGTGCGTTGTGTGTTGTCTACTTTTATATAAGCTTTATGACATGTACTAAAAACAATATCCTTTTGGGAAGAAGTAAAAGATTAATGGGATCTAGCCGATGATGGCATGGTTCGGTGGTTAAGTTGCTCGGTTGTAGTGGCGGCCACCAGAGTTCAAACCCCTGCTGGGCCAATGAGCTCGCAAGGCTTTACACCTTCGCTGGGCCAATGAGCTCACGGGTTTGAAGTGTTCTTCCTAGGGGATGAGGTCCCCCAGCTGTGGCCTCACCGGTTCATTGCTCCAGGCAAAAGCATTCACATGGAGCCGGAGGGCGTGTCGCACCAACGTCGCCGGTCACATTAAAAAGTTTACCAGGTGCATTATCTTTAAAAAAAAAAGATTAATGGGATCTAGCGCTCTTAAAGAAGTTGGTACTTTGGACACCTTGTTTACAAAGGGAGAAACTCAAATTGTGCAAGATATTATACATCCTCCAACCTCAATGGAAGAACAAACATTTCATGATGTTGATAACACTATTGAGGCAACATGATATGTATCTGATGAGCAAATAGAAAATTTGGATAAAGGCCTAGTTAAATTTCAAACATTTATGGAAAATGAGAGAATAGCTGAAGAAGCCATTCCTACAATTCATAATATAAGAGAATTGATAAAAGAAGGACAAGATGGTGTTAATGCACTTCGTGGTATAGCACATATTGTACAAACCAATATCATGCCGGTAACTGAATGTGCGCAAATGATAAATAACACTTTATCACCATCTCATACTCAAGTTTCCATTCCTATACCAAATACAGGAATATCCACTTTTACATCAACGATCTTAACAACTAACACGAACGCTTGTAGTAATGCTACCACTGGTATTGGAGTATCTAATGACACTAATTACAAAGTTGTGGGATTTAATTATCAGAATTTGATTCCTAAAGGGACATCTTCTATGAATAATTGTTCTCAACCTCTTATCTATTCCACTCATTTCTAGCTACCTATTACATACTCACAACCATCTTCTACCTATCATTATGGCCAACCACCGTTAACATATTCTTAGCCTCTACCTATAGTATCTCAAGCTCAATCACCTCCCCACCTTGGTTCTAATTTCTCACAACAAACTGCATCTCCTAATGATGCCATCCTAAACCAACTTTTATAGGGCATGACTGCTTTGCAACAAAAGGTAACAAATTTGACAAATTCTTTGCAGCCTAGTCTACCAACATATCATGCCTGTAATCCATTATCCTATGCAATCTTGAGAATCCCTATGCATAAGAGGTTTGAGACTCCTCGATTTGAAAAATATGGTGGAAAAGAAGATCCTAATATCCATGTGGCAGCATTCACAACTATGTGTAGTGATTTTTATTTTGAAGAGTATTTTTAGCAAAAATTTTCTCGCGATCTCTCAAAGATACTGCTTTAGAATGGTTTTTGCTCGTTGCCTCCGAATTCAATACACTCTTTTTCACAGTTGATTGATCAATTTTTACAACATTTTCAAGCAAATATCAGACCCCAAGTCACTCTTATTGACTTGGTTCAATGCAAACAAGGTCCCAAAGAAAAGTTGACTGAATTCATTAGTCGATATCAAGGACTATATGTGCAAATTCAATATCAGATGAAAGATGAGGATGTTCAAAAGATATTCATTACAAATCTACAACCTAATATTTGTGATAAAATCCTCTTGATGAAGTACAGCTCTTTTCAACATTTATGCACTACACTTTGTGATTATCAACTTTCATCTAATCAGTATGAAAACCAAAACTCATCGGCTCAAGTTGGTCAATCCATCGGCAGAACATCACAAAACAATTTTAAGAGGAACAATAACAGGAACTTCATCAAGATTAATGGACCAAATATGAATGTGTCTGCTATAAATAATCCAAAGAAAGAATCATATCAACCAAGAAAGTTTACTCCAATATTTGAGTCTTATCATTCTATCATGAATCAAGTTGTGAGTAATAACATCCTGAAGCTTCCCCCGATCAAGCCTGTTGATCCTAGTAAACAAGGACCTTACTTCAATGCTAATGCCTTTTGTCATTATCATTGGATGCAAGGACATGACACTGAATGATGTATGCGCCTTAAACATGAGATACATGACCTTATTGATTCAAATGTCATCCAGGTATCAGGTGTGAATGATAATGGAAATAAGTCAGTTGCTCCGCCGAATCAGAATTTACAAATCTTCACTAATCCTTTTCCTAAGCAAACTAAAAATAATATGGTGGAACAAGATTTAGTCGAAGTAGACAAGGATGATTCCTTGGACTATGATAGTATCGTGGGTATGATTTAAGTCGATAAGAAAAAATGGATAATCCACCTCGTCCACGAAGAAATAGAATTTATGCTGAGGTTCCTCCTCCGTTATCCTTATATGGATTAGGAGATAATCAAAATGCATCTGAAAAGCAAGAATAACAATTGATATAGATGAGTAAGTAGGTACAGGATGACTCCCATTACTATTCTAGAAAGATTCAACAATGAAAACTCGCTAAAAATAAAAAAAGAGCAAGACGACAATCAATAGTTGGAAATAATAGTGGTTCTCCCCCTCACAAGCAACAAAAAGTCTCATTTAAACAAGGATTTAAAGAACAATCATCATATGATAACAAACAAGACTTTCATAAGAACCACTCAAATTTTGCATTAAACATGATCGAATACCTCTCCAAGAGGTTCGAGAGCTCCAAGATATAATATGAAGACCCTACAGGTAAGTATCTCTAACCCTTCATCTCTCTTCTGATGTGCTTCCCCCGTGATGTGTTATATGTTGTTTAGGCCTCCTGGAATGACCTCGGATTCTCCCGTAAGATTTGGGATACCAGGAGACCACCTCTGCTGTGACCTTCTTCTATTTGTATCATCATTCTTCTATATTGCCTCTCTCTGATTTCATTGTTGTGTGTTGTGTCTTGCAAACATAGCATTGTGGTTGGTGACTTGGGGGCACCCTCCTACATGATTGTCCCTAAGACACTTGTTTCTCCTCTCTTATTTATTGTTTCCCTTCCTCTAGTGTTTCCACCTATCGGGTGGATGACAACAAACATTTATACTGATGTGGACCTCGAGAGCAATAAAAAATTAGACTTAGTTCCTAATATGATGATGGGGTTTTATATCTTATCTGACACTTGGCTAGTGGAAGCACTTGTTCTTTCCATGTAGTGAATTTAATGATGTTCTGTTGCATTTACAAACCTTAACAATACTGTTGCTCTATGCACTTTTGTTTGCCTTTGAATCTAGCCTTGGCGGTACTCAATTCAGAGAGCTTCGTGATATAGCACTACGGTTATCCTCGAACTTTGGATTTGTTGTATAACCTTGGCTCTTTGTGTGGTTAATCATATGCATTGATGTTGTTGTTTATCATAATCTTGTAAACACTAACATGTTTCTTGCAGGGATGTGTTTGTGGGAACATTTGACAATTGTGAAGTACATGTCACCTCCGGGGGGGCATGGGCTTTACAAAAGTTGATGTTCCCTTGTGTGTTTTCTTCCTACCTTCACGTGCTTGATATCGATAACTGATCAACCACCTTAAGTTGGGGGCATATATGAGGTAAGCTATTTGTTATAGATGTTAGCAATGTGTTTGACCTCAGATGGAAAGACTTGTGCCCCAGGGTAGTGCATCGTGCATCCTGAGTTTGTTTGCAATCAATCAATCAATCATGTAAGCCCTCTGCAGAGGCATGGATGGTGTATTTCTCAGAGCAGATTGCATTGTCCTGTTATTTTCAAAAGTCCTCTGCGGAGGTAGGGAGCAGTTCTATGACTAACTCAACCCTTAAGCATGTCTTCAACGATTGTTGTGGCAAAAGCCCAATTGTCAGTGTGTGCCTGAGATGGTGTTGGACCTAGAAATAGGTACACTCCATCGCTTGTCTACTGTGTTTTCTCCGTGTCTTCAAGTGTTTGTGTTTTGGCGTGCTTGTTTTATGTGGCATGTTTGTTTCCCCATATGCAAAGACCAACGCCCTCAGGTAGTGCTTCCTGCATTTTTGGGAGCTTTTGCATGTCTTGCATGTGTGTTGCCCCATATATACAGAGACCTGCACCCTCGGATAGTGCATCTTATATTATGGGAGGTTTGTTTACTTTCTAGTACTTGCATTTGCATTTTATATATATGAGAAAAAGAAAAGAAAAGATATCATTTCTATCTTCCATGCATTAATGTGTCTTCTATGCATTGACTGTCTACTCCGTGTTCTGCATGACTGTAATTGTCTTCTCTGTGTTTTGTGTGCCTGTTACTGTTTTCTATGTGATTGGCGTGTCTTCTCCGTGCTTGGTGTGTTTGCTGTGTTTGTGACCTTACTTTAATGCATGTATGGGCCTTGTATTTATACATACATTAAAGTGGGGGCTAAATGTAACATTAGAAAATGTCCCCTTGGGGGCTTTTCCCTCATAAGGTTTAGTTCCCAGGTCTTTAGCATGCATTTAGGACATTTTAGTTCATATTTTGGCATCTCGATGGAATGAGACCTGGGTTCCATGGCAAATTGGACCTAGGAGGACCCCTTTAGCTGTACCTTGCCCAAAATAGGGGGGGAGGACTTGGTCAGCCGTGCCCTAGTCCTGCCCTATTTTGGGGCAACACCAATTTCTAGGTGTATGTTTATGACCGTTAGTTGGTTCTTTTGCCAACAAGGTAAAGTTTCATTTTTAAAATCTTGGCAGGAATGCTTATAGGTGCATATATAAGCATGTGTAAGCATTCATTTGTAAACTAGATGATTATTGTGAACTTTAGGCATTCTCAATGTGATTTAAGGCTTTCTATTGTGTTGCAAGAGCAGACTTGTATGTTTTGTGTGTTGATATTTGCAGATTTGAGCATCAATTTCCTCATGGCATGAAGAGCATCTTCCTCCATGAGAGCTTCACTACAAGGTGAGCTAATATTGTGTTTTTATCATTGATTCCTATGGTTTTTGGCCTCTGCCTCACAAGGGCATGCCCTCTTTATTTGACAACAGTGTTTGGAGACTTAAGTGTCCTCCGGGGCTTGATTGAGGCAAGCCTCTAAACACCACAACCCCCAAACCAAGTCTTATGATTGCAAGTTATAGGTGTCGCATCCAGAAAAATTGGAGTTGCAGGAAGGCTTGGCAGGCATCAGGGAGTTAGGATCTAAAGAAAAGTCAGACACAGGAGCACTTTTGGGACTTGGGCACTCAGCCTAGTGTCCTCTACAGACAGATCTCAGGAAATAGAAGTTATAGGGCTGATCAGTGTCAGAAGGAGGTCCAGATTCCCTAAAAAAGTAGGTACATTGGACTTGGGCACCCTCACCTTGGTCCCTGACTGTTCTGCCTTGGAACCCTGAAAACAAGTATTCTCTGTTTTTTTAATTTTACTCCCGTATGCAAGAGCTTTTTCCATTATTCGTCAATTTGTTGTTGTATTTGCATAAGTAGGGTTTTAATGGTCAATTGGGCTTAGGAGAAGGAAAATTTGATAATTAACTCCCTAATCTAAGTTTCCCTTCATTTGTAAGTGACCTAGGGTATGATAGTGCTTGCCACTCAACCCTAGATCCTTCAATATTTAGTGGAAAGGAGGGTTTTAACATCTAAACAACAAAAGATTAACAAAATCCAATTTTACCCTAAACATTAACAAAATAACAAAAAGAGCTTAAGGAAGGTTTTTGATCCCTAAGATCACCCAAGGGTGCAAGGAGAGAGCATACACCTTCTTATAACTCAACAAGCATGACAAACAAGTTAAATTAACAACTAACTAATTTAGTGCCTAATGCTAGTAGAAAAATAAGCCTTTGGCATGCGGGGCTACAACAATAAATTGTTAGTAGTTTGAAAAGGAGTCTTGGACAATTAGAATATGCTATAAAGACAAATATTAGTCCAATAAAGTGATAACAATTTGTAAATTAACTCAAAACAACAACAGGCACTAAGACAGTCTATTTTAGCGTTGATAGAACTAGTCGCTAAGACAAACCGTGAAAGCGCTACAATAGAGGATATAATGCTAAAACATAGAGTTTAGTTGCTACAAACTAATCTTTAAGTGCTAAATCAAAGAGTATAGGTGCTCAAACAAATAAACATGCACTAAAATATAGAAGGTAGTGGTTTATACTTGATTGGATAGGTGTTGATTCCTCCTGTGCAAGCATTGATCTGATGCCACGATGATAATGGCTTGCAATTTTGACAAAACCTACAAAACAAAATGCTAAAAGCCTATAAAATAGATTGTTAGGCCTATTAAGGTGTAATCACAAATCAATTTAGACAACTAGGCATGAAATGCCATTTTCAACTAATGTTCAAATTGATTTAAAAATGAATGCTAAACCTTGAGGTATGGGCACTAAAGTCTGCTGTCTAGGTGCTAAAGGTTGATGTCTGGGCACTGAACTGGCACTAAGAAGGTGACCACTTGCAAATCCACTTATACCTACAAAATAGAGCATCAAAAGCCTGCAAAACCAAATATTAGGAGGTATAAAGAGCGACCAAAATAATTCTAAGTCAGTTAAACACCAAATTTGTACCCAAAACAGTAAATAAAATTTCACTAGACACGGGTGCTAATTCTTGTAGTGTAGGCGCTAAATCAGGGAACTTCAACACCAATCCCCACAAAACAAGCGCTAAAATATAGAAATGTGACCCAACAGGTAGTAGGACCTAGGTGCTAAAAAATAGGTGTAAGTGCTGACAAGTGAGGTGCAAGTGCTGATCCATGGGTGAAAACATGATTATAACCTACACAAAAAAGTTCAACAAACATTCAAAAGAAATATGGAGTTAGGAAGGTGGAGGTCCCATCGAGCGTGTCAGAAATGTGAACACTAAAGAGATGAACCAAAAAAGGATGGTTAGACAAGCCTAATTCACCCTAATTAACCAATCTAAGTCACCTCAAGACTAGGCTAAAGAGTAATGCATAAACTAACTAAATTGCACCCTATCCACTATGCAATACTCTTGATTTATTCTATGATATGGTAGACTATATGTAAATTGTCAATGTTAATGCTATGTCAAGTGCTTAATGATGCAGAATTTCATCACATTCAAATTGCTTGTTGGAAATGGAGGAGAAGGGCTCAATTTATAAGTTTTTGGAGGTGAAGATGGAGGGCTAGAATCAATTTTAAAGATCAAGGGCTCACAGTGCTTGAGGATTCTCAAGAAAGGATAATTAGACAAATGGCACAAGGAGATTGCATGAGGGAGATGCTCCAAGATTTAAGGACAGATCAAGAGATGAGAATGAATGGTTGAATGAATGGATGCCTAGGATTGGGTAGGTGTATGACATGTAAGGCTTCATTTATGGAAAGACATGGTTTAGATTTTGTTTAAAGAATTTAAAATTGGGAAGAGAGGACAAGTGTAATTTTAAATTTCATGCAATAGCGCCACATATAATTTAAAATTGGGGGAATAGTGGAAAGAAGGACAAGCATGACAAAAGGAAGATTTGCCTATACTTCCAAGGCACCACTTGTCAAGTACATACATGTACTTGAGATGACAAGTGTCCATCTAGAAGCATGGGGGAAAGGGGTAAGCTAGGTTTAAGTTAATTAACCCATGTGCACATACTTAGGTGGAATTAATGATTGATTACAAAAGTAATAAAAAATAGACAAACTAGGTAATTAAATAAATAGGTATATTTATTCAATTTTTGGAGATGAATGTGAACTATAGTCTTTTAAATGGATATCTAAGTTTTGGACTATAGTAGGAGAAACTAATTTTTGTGATAGGAAGAGATAATAAAATATTAATTAAATAATATGAATTATTTAATTAACATATGTGTTGGGTGGAATAGTGGAAATTATTTGATTCAGATTGATTTATTGTGCGAATGATGACAAAAGGTGGTCGTGACCATTTTCAGGTGCTTGCACCTAGTTTTGATAGGGATGTTTCCATCAGGGAGGGAGAGGGATAGTGATTTAGATCAAGGGGATAACTGACGAGGGTCTTGTTGGAATCAGTCTAGATAATTGAGAGGGGGGGTGGTGAATCAGTTGTCCCTAACTTTTAACCTTTTCTGAACCTTTTAAATCTTCTTTATAATCAGATTAATGATGAAGACATTTAAGCATAAATCAACACTTGAACAGAAACAACATGAACACATAACACCAGAATTTTGACGCGGAAAACCCGGTTAAGGGAAAAACCACGACAGGAGTTAACCCACAAAATGCGTACCCTGTTAAAAGTACTTAATAAAATAGAAGGCACATGCCTTTGAGCACATTGCCAAGAGCTCATTGCTCAAGAAGAGGCTCACTACCTATAAGAAATTATGATTTACACATAGATAATGAACTAAGAAATAGCATCTACATTCATGCCTGAATCAGTCCCTTTGAAGGCTCAAAAACTTCTGCTCTTATCTTGAAATTCTTCTTCACTAACTCTTCAATCTATACTCCCTTCGCTCCTCTTCTTCTCTGCTTGCTTTTTGATCCTTTCTTCAGATTTATTCAAGGATGCTTTTCAACAACTCTTCAACAAGTATTTATATGCTTCATCAGCCTTAGAATGATCAATAAGGTTAGCTAAACTTGACGTGGATCACTACACTGTCGGCCAAACATAATTGAGACTTGAATCTTCCTCTACAACCATGCCACACTTCATAAAAACGCTCTTAGATCATCCACAACATGCTAGGATCATTCGGTCGGCCCCAGACTGGGAAGAACATCAACCTCAAAGAATAAATCTTCAATCAATAGGCTCAAACTTCAATGCAGACCTTCAACATAGTAGCCACACGATCCAGAGAACTCCACAAGCACATTGAAATCACCAATAACATTCACTCTAAACCAAATTACCAGAATCATTTGTATCTTCCTCTGGAACCTTAAGAACACTATTTGCCATGACTTTCAAACTAGAAATATAGCTTGCGGACCTCCAAACCACGAACCACTGGAGTTGATGATACACAATGACTTCCCAAACATGCCTTCAGATCCACAGACCATAGTATTTCATTGAGCAATCTAGACCAGCTTACTGTCACACTGTCTCTTCTGAATACTGTAAAATTTGGTTCTACTTAGATGGCCATAACTTCTTCAAATCTTCATGTGGACTTCTCAATTCTTAATTGGAGCAACCTCTAAACATAACCATATGGTCCGCATGCATTGATTGTCATTATTTTCTCAATATCCTCAACAATCCAGTCTTCTATACAGACAAAAAAATAGGATACAGTTGACACCAATGATAACACCACTTAGGCACATATTTGCAACAATCTCCCCCTTTGTCATTGATGGCAACATATGATGTTGTTGTGACCAAATCACACATCGCCCCATTGCAAATGGGGACCCCCTTTTTTTTGAGCTCTGATGCTTTGCATTTAGTTTTGGATGACGTCTTAGGTTTGTTTCTTCTGCCAATCTAACAAGAAGTCTCTCTCCTAGAAGGTTTTGCTTTATAACTAGAGGTCTTAGTCTTGATTAAATTCCATCCAGTTCATGAACACTGAGATCAATCCTGATGTATGTTTGAGATCCTAAAAATGACTAAGTCTGGTAGCCTGAAATCCTGAAAATCCTAAAAAATTGACTAAGTCTGAAATCTGGTGGATCCTCCAAATTCTAGATTCTACATGTTAAATCCGGTGGATTCGAGACCTATCTGAAACATCCTGAAAGGTATATTGAAAAATATTTAAAGTATAAATAAACTGCGTCGCTTTCAAGAAGATCTCAAGTTGATGATCTTTTGCGCCTAATCCCATGCGCCAAGGATAGAAGAAGAGGATTTCAAATCTCTTATCCCATGTGCCAACTAAAGATGATGATCTTGAATTCCTTATCCCATGCGCCAATCACAAGATGATGATCTTGAAGTCCTTATCCAATGTGCCAAGGGGTAATTCATGTAGAAGATGAAGATTCAACAATCTTGGTCTAGTGTGTTCAATACAAGGAGATATCGAAAGTCTTAACCAATGCGACCAAGGTAGAAGTGATTCACCAAGACTGATTTGCAAGAATATGATATGCATTTTAAAGAAGATCTTGAAGGCCTCAATTGATGCGTCACTTTGAGTGGAGAGACAACTTGACTAGGATGTTTCAAGAAGAGGATTCTAAACTCCTCAACCAATGTGCCAGCCCTTAGAGGATGTAAAAGTTTGATCCAAGACATATATTTCAGGAAGAACTTAAAATCCTGATCCAATGCGCCAAAAAGGGGAGATGATAGAGGAGGATTTCAAGATGTCCATCTAATGCGCCACATGTAGAGGGAACTTGCTAGGTGTTTGAAAGTCTATCAAGAAGATTTTAAAACCTTGAACTAGTGTGCCAATCAAAGGGGATTCCAAACTCCTGATCTAATGCGCTGAAAGGTAAAATGAGTTACAAGAAGAATTTGAAATCCTTATCAAATGTGCCAAGATCTAAGAAACTCATTTCATAAGAAGAACTCAATACCTCAGTCCAATGCGCTCAAGATGGGGGTTGTTCTTTTTTTTATTATAATGTAACTTTATGTGAATTAAAGAACACTCAAAGATCCTTATCTGCTGCACTACCTTTAAAAGAGGTTGTAAACTCAAATTCTGATATATTATAAGGAGAACTTAATTCCTTAATCCACTGCGCCAAGATAGGTGAGGTGGAATACAAGTATCAAAATTTAGATTTCATGAAACATTAAGAAGATCTTAGTTTCTAATCTGTTGCGCCAAGATTGAATAAGTCTATTTTGACTATTTAGGTGTAACTCTTGTGAAATTTAAGTGAAGGCTGAAATGCTTATCCAATGTGCTTAGGTTATAAGATGCATGTAATGATTCTTATATGTTATGAAATCAAGTATTTATCAAAAGAATTAATGTTGCTACTTTGTTTGTGTTGTAGGAGTGAAGATGGAGCTGAGGGATTATCAAAGGAGTTAGTAAGCTGTTAGGATTGGAGAAGACATCATCTTCATCAAGACTTCCAAAGGCATCCACTCTACTTCAAGTTCTTTCAACCTTCAAGAGAACATCATGTAGCTACTACCAAGGATCATCTTCATCTTCATCAAGACTTCCAAAGGCATCCACTCTACTTCAAGTTCCTTCGAGCTTCAAGATCATCTTCAAGGAAGTATTTCATCAACTACATCATGATCATCAAGAGCAAGTGCTTGAATCACCTTCAAGTTGTAGAGGAAGCATCATTCCAAGAGACCCACATCAAGTTTCATATGCTCCATCATCAAACATTCCAAGGCTTTCATCTACTCTTCTTCAAGATCTTTCAAGATTCAAGATCATCAACGAGGAAGCATTTCATCATCTACATCAAGTTCAAGTATACATCATCTAGAAGGCATTCGTCCATTCAACTTCAAGACTCTCAAATCTTCAAGTCCAAGAGAGATCCTACTTATAATCATGAATCAAGTATTATCATCATCTACTCTCCTACTGCACTCTTCAAGAAGTTGCATCCAAAGAAGATCATCATGTATCTTACCTGCAAGAGGAGGAGAAGCATTATAAAAGTTAAACCAAATGAAGCAACATGTATCATTCATCCAGTTTACAATTCAAGATCAAGGAAAGATCAACAAGCCTTCCCAAACATTCAAGTATCAAAGCAATCACATCAAAGACATCATACAAGATGATGCAAGTTGGGAATTCATCAGATATGCTAAGGTGGCACCTATGTGGCAAGTACATTTTATCATCCAATCACAAGTCGCCACATTATTTCAATTACATTCAATGTATCATTTAATAAAAGAAGCCAAAGGGATGCCTATGTGGAGGATGTTTTAAATGATTTCATCTTATCCTTATCACATTGGAAAACGTGCCTTCATTGCCTCTCTTTTGTACTAAAAATAGAAAGTTGTTGTAACTACCTACTGAGGTGGCATGATCTGAGCCCTTGGCTATCGAATTGATCTAAGCCATTCATTGTATTCTGGACTACTATATAAAGGCCTTGTTGCCTCATTTGTAACATATAGAGATTAGATTTTAGGAGTAGATTAGAGGAGACTCTCGAAATTCTCTGAGAGGACTTGAAATTGTTGTAAATATTGCTCAAGATTAATGCAAAAACATTAGATTTCATTATTTGGTGTTAAGTGTTATCTTGTGGAATCACATGGTTTCTTGTACTTTGATGAAGTGGAGAGGTGTTTCAAATTAGAAATAAAGTAGATTAGAAGCTCATTGTTGTAATGTATGTTGTATGGAATATTTGATCAACTCCTAGCTCATGATTTTAAACATTCATCACTGATGAAGTGTTGTGTAAAGCTAGTCTAAGCCTTATTTGTATAAGTTTGATTGTGGATGCTTGTTTGAGCTATGCCATTCAATGGGTGCTTGTATAAGCCTTCACGATTTGAAAACCATTCGCATAACCTTAGGAGATTGCACCAACTTCATGTAGTTGTAGGCACCCTTGGCGAAGTGAAGTTAGGTTTATCAAGGAGTTTGTCTATTTATACATCATCATTGCCCCATTGACCTTAGATTAGTTCCTTTAACCTGTATCTTTTACTTTTCTTTATCATTGATGCCTTGTACATACATCATCCGCACTGAAAGGAGAAATAAGCTGACTGAAAGAAGAAGAATCTAATGTAAGTCCCTTTGTGTTTACCAGCAGAATCATATCAAGTGACTAAGCTATCCCTTACAAAATCATAAAAAAGGAACCTTGGAGTCATCTTGTTTGATCACTTTGTTCAGCATTCGAGAGACTTTGCTCAAGAGAGAGTTAGATACTTTGTATTTTACTCTATTGTTGACTTGTCAAAAAATAATCATCAACAGATCTAAAAAACTGAATTCAACCATCAAGACAAGAACTTTTCCCCCTTTCTCTTCTCACTTCTGCAACTGCTCCCCCTTACATCAGCAACTAGTTTTTCACATGACTTCTCTCCCCCTTTGACATCAATGGCAAAGGGCACATATTTGCTATCTTTTCTCTTTTTGCTTTAGACTGATCCCAAAATTTGCATATTGACTACTCCCCGTTTGAGTAGTACCTCCTTAACATCAATCTGGATCACAAGATATGAATGTGAATTCCACCAAATCGATGCACCTTAGTGCATCTTAGTTCTGATTAGGAGGTGTAATAACCCCTAACTTTTCTCTAAGATACTCATAAGTATCTTTGGGAAGAGGCTTAGTGAAGATATCTGCAATCTGATATTTGGAAGACACAAACTCCAACTTGACTTCATTCTCATTAACTTTCTCTCTCAAGAAGTGAAACTTGATAGATATATCCTTTGTCTCAATACTGGATTCTTGGAAATGCTTATAGCACTTGAATTATTACAAAAAGTTGTGACTGGCTCCTCAAACACAATTCTGATGTCCTTCAGCATTTGCTTCATCCATAGAACTTGAGAACAATTAAATGCTGCTATTATATACTTTGCCTCTGCAGTAGACAGAGAAATTGCCTCTTTCTTTTTGCTCATCCAAGAGACCAATCTTCTTCCCAAGAAGAATGCACCACCACCAGTACTTTTTCTGTCATCCACATCTCCTGCCCAATCAGCATCTGTATATGCATGAAGAGTGAAATTATTGTCCTTTGGATACCACAGTCCATAATCAATTGTCCCCTTGAGATATCTAAAAATTCTTTTGATTGCCACAACATGGGATTCTTTTGGATCAACTTGAAATTTGGAAACAAGTCCAACTACATTCATGATGTTAGGTCTGGTCTAAGTCAGATAGAGCAATTCTCCAATCATTGATCTATACCTTTTTTGATTTACCTTTGGGGAGTCATCATCTTTGCTTAGCTTGAATCCAGTTACCATAGGAGTACCTATTGGCTTTGAATCTTCCATTCCAAACTTCTTCAACAATTCTTTCACATACTTGGACTGAGATATGAAGATACCTTTATCTGACTAAACAATTTGTAGACCTAGGAAGAAATTCATCTTACCAAACATTGACATCTCAAACTCACTTTTCATTTGATCAACAAATACTTTGCACATGCATTCATTTCTACCAAAAATGATATCATCAACAAATACCTCAACAATTAGAATGTCCTCATGATTTATCTTGAAGTACAGATTACTACCAGTAGTACCTTTGCTAAATCCTAGCTTAAGCAAATGCTTATCCAATATGGCATACCAGGCTCTTGGAGCTTGCTTGAGTCCATACAAGACTTTTCTTAGTCTACAAACCATATCTCCCTGATCAAACAACTAAAATCCTTCCGGTTGTTCAATGTAGACTTCTTCCTCCAAATCTCAATTTAGAAATGCTGATTTGACATCCATCTGATAAACTTTAAAATCTTTGAAAGTAGCAAAAGCAAGAAATAATTTGACTGCCTCTATCCTTGCGACCGGAGCAAAAGTTTCTTCAAAATCAATTCCTTCCACTTGAGAGTAGCCTTTATATACCAACCTTTCCTCATTCCTTACAACCTCACCATCTTCATTTAGTTTATTCCGGAAGACCCATTTGATTCCAATCACATTATTGTCCTCAGGTCTAGGAACAAGATCCCAAGTGTGATTCTTTTCAATTTGCATCAGTTCTTCTTCCATTGCCTTAACCCAATTTTTATCATTGCAAGCTTCACTTATTGATTTAGGTTTAATGTTTGAAATCAAACAAATCTCTTCTTAATCTTCAACAACTCTGTTCGAACACCTCTATTTTTATCTCCTATGATTTGATCTTCAGGATGATTCATTCTTACATACCTTGGGGTTTTGGGAATTGTTTGAACTTCTATTTCTTGAACTTGTTCCTCATCTTCTACACTAATCTCTTGAGTTACTGGAGTTACCAGATCAATCTGGATCTGAGTCTAAATTTGATCTTGCCTTCCTTTACTTTGACTTTCATCTTGATCATCTGAATCATATCCTCAATACTTGGAATGACCTTCTTTGCTTTCATCAACTTTAACATTAGCACTTTCAACAATCTTTTTCAACCTCTTGTTGAAGCACCGGTATGCCTTACTTTGAGTAGAGTATCCCAAGAATATTCCTTCATCACTTCTTGAATCAAACTTGCCTAAATCCTCATCTCTTTTGATATAGCATTTACTACCAAAAACCCTAAAATATCTCACAGTAGGAGGATGACCAAACCATAGTTCATAAGGAGTTTTACCAGAATTTCCTTTGATCTACACCTGATTAAGAGTGTAGACAACAGTAGTCATAGCTTCCCTCCAATAAACTTGAGGAACATTTATTTCCATCATCACGGTTTTGGCAGCTTCTTGAATGGTCCGATTCTTCCTTTCCACAACTCCATTTTGCTGAGGAGTCCTAGGAGCAAATAATTGTCTTTTTATTCCATGCTTTTCAGAAAAAGTATCAAACTCACTAGAAGTGAATTCTCCACCTCCATCAGATCTCAGACACTTCAATTTTCCACCAATCTCATTTTCAACCATCATCTTGAACACCTTAAACTTATCAAGAGCTTCTGATTTTTCTTTTAGACTCCTAATTCTAGCAGGACCATAGAGATTAGTATGTACTAGTTCCAATCTCCCACTTGAACCTTGTTCCTTACTTTTGAATGAAATTTTGTTCTGTTTACCTAATTGACATTCTCTACATATACTATCAGGTTTCACAAGTCTTGGAAGATCTCTTATAGCTTGAGTGGAACTTATTTTGACAATGTTATCAAAATTCACATGACACATCCTCCTATACCATAACCAACTTTGATCTATTTGAACAATCAAACAACTTTTGCCTACACTACTTAAGTGAAAGATGTTACCTTTAGTTTGAATACCAGATGCAATTTTAGTTTTGGAGCTTTCCAAGATTTTGCATTTTCCATCCTTGAAACAAAGATCATAACCCTCGTCAATCAACTGTCCAACACTGAGAAGATTATGTTTCAGTCCTTCCACATATAGAACATTATTGGTCTTGTTCTTACCATCAAAAGAGATGGATCCTTTGCCACAGATTCTACTAGCTGAGTTGTCTCCAAATTTCACAAGTCCTCCTTCATAATTTTCAAAACTCATAAACTTACTCTTGTCACCAGTCATATGATGAGAACATCCACTATCGATCACCCATTCATCCTTTTTAATAACCTGAGTAGCCAAGGCACTTTCCACATTTGCATAGCTAGTAGAATTGGTAGACATTGGATCTTCTTCTTTAATAGCAATGAACACTCAATCACCTTCTCCATGATCAGATTCATCATTTGTGACTCCTTCTTCTCCAGCTTCTTGGACATAGTAACAATTCTTCTGACCCTTGTACCTGTTAGGGTTTGGTTTTGAAAACCTCTCCAGACACTTTGAGGCAAAATGACCAATCTTATTACAAGAAAAACATTTTAGTGGCAACTTTCCTTCATACTTACTGGATCCTCTTGGCATCCGTTTGGCAATGAGAGCTTCAAGATATGCAGTTTCTATTTCAATATCTTGAAGATCCTTCCTTGTCTTCACAAATCTATTTGATCTTGTAGAAGAGCTTTCACCTAGATCATATCTTTGCTTTCCATACACACTGGCCTTGAATGCAGATTTAGACTTAGGAAGAGAATCACCAAACTTGCTCATTTCAAATGCTGAAATCTTGCCAACTAACTGATCCCTTGTGACTGTTGTTACTGTCCTAATTTATTCAATGGCTATAGCCTTGTGATTGTAAGTTGTAGGTAAGGATTTGAGCACCTTGGCAACAATTTATGATTCATCCAATACTCCACTTGCATTTCTGATACTGGTCACAAGTTCATTTACTTTCTGCATGTAGGAAGTAATGTTTTCATCTTCACTCATTACCAATCTTTCATATTTGCCCTTTAGGCTTTGTAGCTTGGCACATTTAACATATTTGTCACCTTCATATAGATTTTCCAATTTACTCCAGATTTCATGAGCAGTTTGCAAATCTAGGACATTTGCCAATTCGGTATCAGACATGGCACTCAATAATGCTTCTTTGGCTTGAGTGTTGTGTTCAACATCTCTGAGTTCATCTATAATTAAAGGTCCATTCTTCGGAATCTTATACACATTCTTGGTTATTGTCCAAAAGCCATCACCCATACATTCTAGATGACACTGCATGCATACCTTCCAGAGGGAGTAATTTGTTCCATCAAATCTTAGACTTTCCTTCTTGTAGATCGACATCTTGGATCTCCTCAAGTAGTCAAGCTTCTTTTAGAGGAACTTGGCTCTAATACCAATTGTTGGAAATAGTCCAGACAACTAAGAGGGGGGAGTGAATCAGTTGTCCCTAAATTTTAACCTTTTCTGAACCTTTTAAATCGTCTTTATAATCAGATTAATGATGAAGACATTTAAGCATAAATCAACACATGAGCAGAAACAACATGAACACATAACACTAGAATTTTGATGTGAAAAACCTGGTTAAGGGAAAAACCACGGTGGGGGTTAACCCACAAAAATGTGTATCTTATTAAAAGTACTTAAAAAAATAGAAGGCACATGCCTTTAGGCGCACTGACCAGAGCTCACTGCTCAAGAAGAGGCTCACTGCCTATAAGAAATTATGATTTACACAGAGATAATGAACTAAGAAATAGCATCTACATTCATGCCTAAATTAGTCCCTTTGAAGGCTCAAAAACTTTTGCTCTTATCTTGAAATTCTTCTTCACTAACTCTTCACTCTATACTCCCTTCGCTCCTCTTCTTCTCTGCTTTGCTTTTTGATCCTTTCTTCGGATTTAAATATTTTATTTAAGGATGATTTTCAACAACTCTTCAACAAGTATTTATATGCTTCATCAACCTTGGAATGATCAACAAGGTCAGTTAAACTTGATGCCCAGATCACTACACTGTCAGCCAAACATAACTAAGACTTGAATTTTCCTCTACAACCACGCCACGCTTCATAAAAATGCTCTTAGATTATCCGCAACATCCTAGGATCATCCGGTTGGCCAAGACTGGGAAGAACATCAACCTCAAAGAAGAAATCTTCAATCAACAAGCTCAAACTTCAATGTGGACCTTCAACATAGTAGCCACATGATCCAAAGACCTCCACAAGCACATTGAAATCACCAATAACATTCACTCTAAACCAAATTACCAGAATCATTTGTATCTTCCTCCAGAACCTCAAGAACACTATTTGCCATGACTGTCAAACTAGAAAGATAGCTTGTAGACCTCCAAACCACTAACCACTAGAGTTGATGATACACACTGACTTCCCAAACATGCCTTCAGATCCACAGAGCATAGTATTTCACTGCGGAGCAATCCGGACCACCTTACTGTCACACTATCTCTTCTGAATACTGTAAAATCTAGTTCTACTTAGATGGCCATAACATCTTCAAATCTTCATGAAGACTTCTCAATTCTTAATTGGAGCAACCTCTTACAATCCTCTACATAACCATATGGTCTGTATGCATTGATTGTCATTAATTTTCTCAATATCCTCAACAATCCAATCTTCTATACAGATAACAAAATAGGATACAGTTGACACCAATGGAAACAAGGATATGTTGACATCAATGACAACACCACCTAGGCACATATTTGCAACAGGTCATTGTACTCCTCTCCATTTAATTTATCAATTTGGGGTGGTGTCCAAAGGCTGTATGCATTAGGAACCTAAAGATTTTTGACAAACAATTCTTTCTCATGAAAGCAGAAAAACTAAATTAATCTAATAATTGAATTTGAATTTACATAGTGGAAATGAAATTTCCCATGCAAATTTGAAATATACTTGCATCAATTAAAACTACAAAATTAAAACATGTTTTCACATGAATTAAAACTATAGAAACAAAACTAACAGTTGTTGCACTACAAATTTAATTGAACACATTTAAAATAAATAGAAATGGATAAAACTAAAATAATACAAACAAATAAATACCAAATGTTGTCCTCTTCCTCGGGATGAACAACTTGCTCCTCCCTTGGAATTAGACCAAGATCATTCACCCAACTTTGTGCTCAATGCTTCATATTTTATTTGTTTCATAAAATATTACAAATTTTCTTCTAAAAACTATTGTAGCTTTTCTATTCTAAACTTACTAAAAAAATTCTCATTTTCTTTAGAGTTGGGAGGTTTATTTATACATTGAAGATTTTCAACCAACTCCCTAAATTAGTGGAAAGCATATGTACACTTGTCTTTTACATTCCTATGATAAAGGAACAACTCCATTTATTTTCTACACCTATCTCTCCTCCTATGCTAAAGAAAATAAATTCATTTATTCTCTCTATTATTCCTATGCTAAAGGAATAAATTACTTTATTCTCTCTACTACTCCTATGCTAAAGGAACAACATTCTTCATTCTCTCATTACAAAATGACAACTCATCCACATCCTTTTAAGAGAAAAGGTTAGATTTGATTTACTTATTTATTTTGCTACTTTTATTATTTTTCTCTATTTTAAATATAATAACAATTTATCTTCAACATTTTAGGAGAAAATGATGAGAGAATATTAAATAAATGGATTAAACTAATTATGAAGTTGGAACATCTTAGAGTTGGTTGAATTGAAGCTGGAATGCCTTGGAGTTGGCTCCAGAAGTGATTTTGCAATGATTTAGGATACTCTAAAGTTGGCTGAAATAACACTGGAACACTTCGAGGATGATTCTGCATCATTCTAAAAACATATGACATTCTATCTTTCAAGAAATATTAGAAAATGTTAGTAATTAGATTGCAATAGAATTCTAAGAAATAAACCAATATATATCCTATATTCTATTTTAAATAAGCTAATAGTTCTTAAAACTACATTTAAATCCACTTTTAATGTCAATTTTAGGAGAAAACATAGATGAATTTAGATGAAACATTTCTAGTCTCGTCATCTCCCCCACACCTGAATTCTTGCAGGTCCTCCTACAAGTTATTGCTCTCTTTTTATTATTACTGTTCTATCCATAACTGATGTGCCTTGTATTTTTCAATTCCTCTTCTTTTTTTATCATCTTTGAAAGTATTCATTTATTGTTCTATGACATTGATCCATTATTAGACTCATTGAAGCTTATCAATTAGATGTACTTAATTCTTCTCTCATTTTCATATTTAAATTTCTCCAACTATTTTTTTTGAAAAACTTGTCAATAATAAATGACCATAACATTCATGTTTTCTAATGAAATTTTAAACTTTAATATGTTTTGGAAAGATAAGATAGAGAAGAACAAAACCTAGAAACTATTTGATGAGATTCTTTAAGATGTGTGAGCAATTTATTTTTGCAAATAACTTGTACAATCATGACAACTAGCATAGACAGGGTATGAGAACTCTTTTTTTTCACCTTCCTACACGCATTTAGATTTTTTCCATGTTATCATATTCTCACTTCAATTTCTATTGATCAATATTTCTTCATTTTTTTCCTGAAAACAACATCACTAAAATCTCTCATTTGTATCAAGTGAATTGGTGTAGGTAGTTTCAATTTTTAATTAGCTTTCCTAAAAGTGGATTTATTTGTAATTAAAAAAACTAGTGGCTATATTTAAGAATAAAATAAAAGAATATATCTTGGCCATATTTCGAAGTTATCCTTGCTCTCTTCATGTCACATGATTCTAATTCTTTCAATACTGGTGGTACTTGCAGTGGCATTGAAAAGGTACTCTGGAGAAGTTGAAAAAAGGGACTCAAGAAACGTGAATTGTTATTGAAGCAATAAGAGAAGTTTCAGAGTATCATTGTAAAGATGCTTCCGGAGAGGCACGAACATAACTTCTAGAGTAACGTTGCAAGGATGATTTTAGACAAATGAGAATGAAAGTTTTGGAGCATCATTGAAAGGATACTTCCAGAGAACAACAAATAAAGTTCCAGAGCATCATTGAAAGGATGCTTCCAGAGAATAACAAATAGGGTTTCGAAGCATCGTTAAAAGGGTGCTTCCAAAATTAACGAACAAGGTTCTGGAGCATCATTGAAAAAGTGCTTCCAGAGATAAAAACAAGGTTCTAGAGCATTTTTGAAAAAAATCTTTTCAGAGACAATGAACAAGGTTTCAGAGCATCGTTGAAAGGATGCTTCAAGAGACAATGAACAAGGTTCAGGAGCATTATTGAAAGGATGCTTCCAGAGATAATGAACAAGGTTCTTGAGTATTTTTGAAAGGATGCTTTTGGAGATAATGAACAAAGTTCCAGAGCATCATTGAAAGGATGCTTCCAGAGATAGTGAATAATTTTTTAGAGCATTGTTGAAAGGATACTTCTGAAGACAGCGAACAAAGTTCTATAGCATCGTTGTTAAAATGTTGCTTTTAAAGACAATGGACAATGTCCCAAAGAAACATTGAAACGATACTTCTGGAGGACAATGAACAAGATTTTGGAGTATTGTTAAAAGGATGTTTTCAAAGAATAATGAACAAAGTTCTGGAACATCATTGAAAGGATGCTTCTGGAGAATAATGAATAAAGATTTAGAGCATCATTGAAAGGATTCTTTTAGAGACAACGGACAAGGTTCTAGAGTATCGTTGAAATGATGCTTCCAAAAATAATGAATAAATTTTTGAAGCATCATTAGAAGGATGCTTCCAGAGGAAAACTGTAACAATACAAAACAATTTCTAGAGCATTGTTAGAAGAATGCTTCTCGAGAAAAACTAAAACATTCAATTTTTTTTTGAATGCTCTGAAGATAGCTCCCAATATAGCTCTAGAAGGCAACTCTAGAAGAGCTCTAGAAAATAACTCTTGAGAGTAGCTCCAAAAATCAACTATGGAAGGCAACTCCAAAAATTAGCTATAGAAGGAAGCTCCATAAACTATAGAAACGTAGCTCCATAATGCAACTATGAAAACTTGTTTTGAAAACTATGGAAATGTAGCTTCGAAAGACAACTACAAAAGGGAGCTTTAGAAAATATAGAATAAAACTTGAACTCTGGAGGTGCAAAACAAAATTTGAGCTCCAAAGATGTTAGAAGTGGGCTCCAAAGTACTCGAAGAGAGCTCTAGAGTGTTGATTACATCTCTATTAGTATGCATGAATCTAAATTTGATTTCTTTTTGTTAATTCCACAAAAATATTAGTAATTTTGCACTATCCAATATCATAATAGTAACATGTCACAATGAATAAATGTATTGGATGGAAATGGAAACCAACAAGACACATGCAAAAATATATGTTTATTAGAAATATTCAATGTAACATACAATTACTACAAATTTAAAAAACAATAATCATTGGTTTGCCCATTTTTCAATTAATGACTACATGTTATTTTTTAACAGCAAGTTAAACCAACAGATAGTATTTTTTCTCTACATTCCTCATATAGTATTGAAATCAAATGATTAAAAATATTTTAGAAACTAGATTCAGAGGCCTATCATCATTATAAATAATTTTTTTATAAAATTTTATTTACTATGTCAAATTTGGTAGAAAACAGTTAGATTACAATAGTTTATTTACAATTTTGACTAGTAGTCACTATTTTGGGGATAGCTTTTTTGTTTGATGTTGAAATGACATGATTCCACTTGGATTTGAATCTATACTCAAAGAGATATCTCCGATATAAACAAGTTTTAAAAATTCAAAGATTTTATCTTTCAAATATTCAATTAAACAGACTATTTTCTTTTTAAACTTGACATTTTTTATATACAACAAAAATATTTGAGCTTCTTGACTAATGTTTCAAATTCGAAAAGATGAAAGAATTTACAATGATATTTTCATTATTTTTTTAAATGGTGGGGGGGTTTGGTGGATAAAAATATTTTAGATTCCTCTGCTCATACAATTTTTAAATATTTTTTACATAAAAAGAAAAACACCTAAAGAACTATTTGCTTATAATTTTTAGATCAAAGTTGTCTAATATAATAGATCCCATATGGATTCCTTCTACTTTTTATGGCATAAAAAAAAGATTACTTGTTGTCACCAAATAATTTCTTTCAAAATTACAAACACGAACTGAATTAAAATTTACTGGAATTGAAATTAATCTATGAATGAAAGTGCTTATGCTAAATTAAAACTAATCTATGAATTAAAATGCTTATGCTAAATTAAATCTAATCTATGAATTGAAATGCTTATGGTAAATTGAAATTATAGAAAAAGGAAAGTTAAACTATTGCACACTGAATTGAAAATTAACCTACTACTCCTTATACAAAATAAATAAATTATCTACTATCACCAAATAATTTATTTTTAATGCTTTAGGGAATTAAATCTAAGAAACACATTTGAGAATAAAGTTCTTAATAACACCGTGTTCCCAGCAATGATGCTAAATTAAATCTAATCTATGAATTGAAATGCTTATGGTAAATTGAAATTACAGAAAAAGGAAAGTTAAACTATTACACACTGAATTGAAAATTAACCTACTACTCCTTATACAAAATAAATAAATTATCTACTATCACCAAATAATTTATTTTTAATGCTTTAGGGAATTAAATCTAAGAAACACATTTGAGAATAAAGTTCTTAATAACACCGTGTTCCTAGCAATGATGCTAAAAATGATGAGGGTCATGTAATCCTCTCCATTTAATTTATCAATCCAAGGTGGTGTCCAAAGGCTATATGCTTTAGGAACCTAAAGATTTTTGGTAAATAGTTCTTTCTAATGAAAGCAAAAAAATTGAATTAATCTAATAATTGAAATTAAATTTACATACTAGAAATGAAATCACCCATTTAAATTTGAAATGAACTTGCATAAATTAAAACTACAAAAATAAAACATGTTTTCATGAATTAAAACTATAGAAACAAACTAACAACTGTTGCACTACAAATTCAATGCAATAGAAATACATAAAACTAAAATAATACAAATAAATAAATAAATACCAAATGTTGTCCTCTTTCTCGAGATGAGCAACCTACTCCTCCCTTAGAATTAGACCAAGATCATTCACCCAACTTTGTACTCAATGCTCCATATTTTTATTTGCTTCACAAAATATTACAAATTTTCTTCTAAAAATTGTTGTAGCTTTTCTATTCTAAAACTTGCTAAAAAATTTTCATTTTCTTTAGAGTTGGGAGATTTATTCATACATTGAAGATCTTTTCCCAACTCCCTAAATTAGTGGAAAGCATAAGTACACTTATCTTTCACATTCTTATGATAAAGGAACAACTCCATTTATTCTCTACACCTATCTCTCATACTCATATGCTAAAGGAAACAAATTCATTTATTCTCTCTACTACTCCTATGCTAAAGGAACAACATCTTTTATTCTCTTATTAGAAAATAACAACTCATCCACATCCTTTTAAGAGAAAAGGTTGGATAAATTTATTTATTTATTTTTCTAGTATTATTTTTTTCTCTATTTTAAATATAATAACAATTTATCTTCAACTTTTTAGGACAAAATGTTGAGAGAATGTTAAATACATGGATTAAGCCAATTATGAAGTTGGAACATTTTAGAGTTGGTTGAATTAAAGCTAGAATGCTCTAGAGTTGGCTTTGGAAGTGATTTTGTTATTATTTAGGATACTCCAAAGTTGGCTGAAATAAGGCTAGAACACTTCGAGGCTTATTCTATATCATTTAAAAAAATATTTTGCATTCTATTTTTCAAGAAATATTA
Source organism: Cunninghamia lanceolata (assembly GCA_027924645.1). NCBI lineage: Eukaryota > Viridiplantae > Streptophyta > Pinopsida > Cupressales > Cupressaceae > Cunninghamia > Cunninghamia lanceolata. The sequence goes on along the minus strand of BSBN01001152.1, from coordinate 13,639,949 downwards.
TAAAATGTTAGTAATTAGATTGCAATAGAATTCTAATAAATGAACCAATAATATCATATATTCTATTTTAAGTAAGCTAATAGTTCTTAAAACTACATTTATTAATGTTAATTTTAGCAGAAAACAAAGATGAATTTATATGAGACATTTTTGGTCTCATCAATAACCATATAACTAAACCATATAGTCCAAGATAGATTGAATAATTGAGTTTTTATCAACTAAGTCAAAGGGAACCCCTTTACAATTGTTTATGTCGATCGAATAATGAAAATGTGCCAAACAAGTTGATGTGCCAAGTGACCCTAAATGATTAATAAATAGGCCGAAGTGAGTTGAAGATATTATATATGATATAAATGTGTATGTCCCAAACCATAGAGCAAGACTATAGAGATAAAACTAAATGATAGAAGATGTCCCCCCCACCCCTAACTATAGCTTGCATAAGGGTTGGTATTTACTAAACCACTAAAAGAAACATAGTAGGAGAGGTAGACCTTTTATAATATCGGTACTATCTATCAGACATAAGTAGAGCAGGTTGGATTTTCCAAATGGATTGAGATTTGGTCCTTGATGAATGATAGCATTGAGGGTTTCAATTATTAGATGTTAGGACCTTGGCCTTGTTGTTAGCCTAGGAGTGCATATTCAACCACTATTAGAGGAATCTATATCCATGCACAACCCTAAGAATAAGACACATTTTGAAGTGGGTGAGAAATTGTGGGTGCGTAGAGGGAGCACTATGGTACGTGGGAGATCTCTTTCTCAATTGGATACTCATGTTGATAACTGAGAGGGGGGGTGAATCAGTTATCTTAATTACTTCAACTTTCTATCCTTCTTTAACAATTAGTGCAACATCAAATCATATAAGCAAACATAACTATGAAAACAGAGATAACATTAATACACATAACACAATGATTTTGATGTGGAAAACCCTGTTAAGGGAAAAACCACGGGGTAACTAACCTAAGATTGTATTCTCTGGTAAAAGAATAAGATAGTAGAAAAATGACACTTGCCAATTAGGGCTCACTGCTCGAGCACACTACTCACAAGAGGCTCACTGCCTACAAGGGACTCACTATCTAAAGAAAGTAACAAGATACTTGAACTGATGAGAAGCATCCACATATGCTGAGGTTCAATTCTGGTTAGGCTCAATACACTGATCTATTGCACTTGATTCTTCCTCTTCTTGGGTGCTACTGTCCTGTCACATACCGGATCTGTAGTACTACTTCCACACTGCTCTCTTCTTTTCTTTGCTCTTCCTAACACACCACACACACCTTCATACCAAAATTAATCTGGTATATATATCCGCACCAAGGATTTCATCCACTTTCTAGTCACCATCCAGAATACTCAATACTTTCCCAAATTCTGGTCTGTCGGTTGAATCCTTTCTTACCAAGTGATGTGTACCAAAGAGATGCTTATAGAAGTCATCAATCATGTTAGCCAATCAAAATGATACCTCAAGAAACTTAATCACCATCAATATCTCATCTGGATTAAGGTCTGATGCTCTGCCGGTCAAGTCTTCCTCAGTCTACTCTGTCAAACAGGAACCTAACACTTAGGTGCTCATATCTCTTACTCTTTCATCATCAGAGGCTCAATCTCTAGAATATATTAGTCATGGTATTCCTCTTGACTTCCCCAAGTCTACACTTTACTGAGATACTTCCTCTGAGAGATCCGGACCTGATTGTTGGACCTTGCTGCATGCTCTGTTCTTGGTCATTGGACCAAAATACTCTTCAATCTGACTTCTGGTATAGACACACCATGTCTTGCGGATGTGTAAGATGGACTTTGTTGCCATCAATGACAACATTCATGAAGTCACACAGTGTTTCTTGCCAACAATCTCCCCCTTTGCCATTGATGGCAACACTTAGTGAAAAATGACTAAGTATCACACTACACTCCCCCTTTGCTGATGCACTATTCTAATGTACAATTTTTTGAAGCTCCCCCTTAGCTGGATTTCTCATTTTTCACTGCTCCTCACTCGCCCTTTGACATCAATGGCAAATGGTAGAATCCACATACCAAAATTCCCAAAATTCAACTATACTTATCTGCATAAGTATATATACATGTTATACTTAGATATACTGAAGTATATCTACAAAAGTTGTCTTCAACTGGACAAATTCTGCTGCCCAACTCTGCTTCATCCTGTCCAAAATTGAGATGTGACCACTCAACATGAATGCAAAAGTCTCTGCTCTTTTTAGATCTGTTGGATCACTGGTCTGGGCTATGGTCTGAGCATCAGTTAGGGCCTCATGCATGGCCTCTGATTTAGGGATAATTATCCCTCTAAGTTCACTTAACCTGCTTATTCTATTTTTCTTCTTCTCAAGCTTCTTTATTTCATTTATGACTGCAATAGTCTAACACTCTTGATTTATTATGGAAGAAGTGAGAGGATCAAAATTCTGAGATAAACTTGACAGTTTATCCTCTTGCTCTTTCACTTTCTTCTCAATATCCTTTGTCACTTTAGACCAGGATAAGTAAAACTTATATATCTCTCTACCGTCTTTAAGAGCATTTTCTAATCTCTTTATCCCAATATCCATAGTTCTCCTATCATTTGTTATTAGTCCTTGTACTTCAGAGAATCTCTTTCCCAAAAACTCTTTCCAGACTTTATCTTCAGCTGACTTCTCCAAAGAATCAAAATGTGTGCTAATTGAATTAACAAGAGATTTTAAGTTACTGGATGAAGAGGCCGAAAGATCCTTCTGGAAGGATGGCATGATTTTCTCTAATGCATCAGATGCAATCTCTATTAGCTCATAGTCTTCTATGTGAGACTTCAAAAGTTTTTCTTTTGCCTTTGCATGGGCAAAGGATGCTATCTTCATAATCTGAACTGGGGAGAGGGAATCAAAATTGAATGGTCCTTGAAGTAGCTCCAATTCATCTAATTCCATCATTTCTTTTGTCAAGAAGTCTTTGACTACTTCTATAGTGTCTCTTGCTAGAGACAGAGTTTTCTTCCCTTCTGCAACCTCAGCACTATCACTTGTGGTCTTTTCTATTTGACCTTCTTCTCTTCCCTTCACCTCTTCTTCTTGACTGATTTTCTCTTCTGTTCTTTCTTCTCCTTTAGATCCGAAGTCTGCTGGGGAAACCGGAGGAGAGATGTTTACTTCTTTATGAACTTCCTCTTTCGAAGCAGAGGGATCTAGATCCTCAGTTTTCTCCTCACCTTCCTTTGTCTCTTCTACAACTGTCTCAGTAGATTCTCCTTTGTCATCCATGGCAGAGGGTTCATCACTTAAGTCCTCTATAACAGGAATATTGAATCTTTTATAGGCATTTTAGAGGATCTCTTCAGTCTCTTTAGCCACATGATCAGTTTCTCCGAGCATAAGCTTATTCATTCTGGCTTTGCTTCGGAACTCATCCTTGCAGTCCTTGAAGATAATGTTCATTTGTTTAGGGGTAATGGACAGACAGAGCTAAATAGCAATTTGCTCCCAGATTTCTAGGTCTTTTGCTTGGGCATTGTTCTTTCTTATTTCAAGTTCCTTCTCTAAGCTTTTGGGAATCAGAGATATAATTTCAATGAATTCTTTGTTGTAGAGGTTTAGATACTTGACTGTGGCATCTTGCAATATCTTCTGATCAACTTCACTATATTCATCATAAAATTCAACCATTGGTTGGAGGTTCCCATCCACAGTAACTGATTTGGTGATATCATCAATGCGGAGAGTAGGTCTTTCAACGAATTCTTCTGCCTCTTCTTCCTTGTCTTGACCGGTAGAGGATTCACTGGAGACTTTCTTCTTCTTCTTCATTTTCTTGACCTCCTCATCTGACTCAGTCTCTTCATCATCCTTTTGACTGGTGTAAGACCTTGTGGCCTTTGTCTTAGTTCTCTTCTCTGCTTTTTCGGATGTCCTGACTTCCAGTTTTGATGCCTTTTGGCTCTTAGAGGTGGCAGGTGTAGAGCTTTTGGAGGATCTGGTTCGGGAGGGGGCTTGCACTGGAGCACTTTCTTTTTCTATTTCTTGCCTTTCTTTCTCTTCCCTTTCCATCTTCTCTCTATTTGCATCGAGTGCATCTTTTGAAATGCCAAACCTTTTGGCAACATTCTCTACTTCTTTTCTCACTTTTCTTTTCATCTCCGGTTGTCTAAGCTCCACATGAATCTTTACACTCAACTCTTCAAAGGTTCAAAACCTTTCTGCCTCAGGGTCCTTGGGCTGACTCAAAAGGTGTTAAATGTGCAACTCTAGGATTTTCTCATCAGCCTCATACCCCATTGGCATGATCCACACTATTCTTGGTTCCACTGCCTCCATTAGGCATTGATCAGTATCCACCATGAAGCACACTATATCTTTGTATTTTTCAACTAGAGATTGGGGGATTCTCTCTCTGGCCTGCATTATGCTTTGGAAGTTTTTGAAGTAACCCCACAGTGTTGTATTTTGTGCCTTGGCATCACCAAGCCCATATAAATAATCCCTGATTTGTATGGCAATAGGTCGATCATTTTGCCATATCCAGCCTCTAGTTTCGGGTAGCTCATTCATATAGTAGAAGAATAGGCAAAGTATCAGGCCACCATATTTGAAAGAATTCTTTTTATCTTTATTTTTTGCAAATTCTCTAACAGTTGGTTTAGGAGAAGCTCACAAAGATCATAGTCAGCATTTTCTCTTAGCATCTGATAAGCAGTGTAAATTACAGTTCCGGGTACTAAATTTTCCCTGTTGGAGTGATATATCTTGTAACCAATTATCATGGAGGCAAACTTGATATCCAGATCAGTGATATCTTCTATTGTCATGGCTCTCTTGTCAAATTTTGATCTAGTAGCCTCACTCACAGTTTGGTTTTTGACCGATTTGAGAACAAGTAACCCTTCAGATGAGTGCAAACCAGTTACCACTTTAATAGAATCTTTTGTGATCTTAAATGGTCTATTTAACCACATGAAGTTGTCATGCACTCTGCTCAAAACATACCGGACCCACTCATCTTCTGCAAACCAGGGGAAATGGATGCACTATCTGAAATGCTTAACTCGGATAGCCTTGTACTGAGCTTTGAGTTCAAAAGAATTGTCTATTAATTATTTGTGATAGATATCCATTAGTTTGGATTCCCCAAATTCCTCAATGTTTGCATGAATATATGCCCTAACATCTTCTACATGCAAAACCCCATGCGGAATGCTTGAAAAGGCGCCTAGGGGATCAACTTCTAGGGATTTGTATGGATGTTTCTTGAATTTAGGACGCGGCCTATCAGTGATCTTCACAACATTCAGAGTAGCCATCTTTCAAAAGATTCAGAGAGAGATTCAAGAACGGAAAATACCTTTTACGCTTTTAGGGTTTACAAAATGAGCCGGATCGAATTACTAGATAAATTAATTTCTATGGTTGATCTTTGAGAGGCTTGAGATAATTTGTTGCAGAGCTCTTTCTCTTTTCTTCTCAAATGCAAATGTACAAATGACGAACAAAGGAACACTTATATTTTTGTGCAAACCCTAATTTCACATTGTAATAAATGCACAACTTAAGTTGTTCCAGCTGCTTTGTTCTCCTTGTCCTGAGAGATTTTTCAGATTACTGAGATGCACTTAGAGTTATTCTCGGTGAATATTAGCAATCTATCTACCTTTCTCCAATCATTTCATCTATCCGCAGATCAAGATACCTCAAATTTGAATCATACCGGATCTCACTGTGAAAATTCTATTTTTACCAGATGATTGTTAAACTGGATCAATCTTGGAAGATTAACCTCTTCAACATTTCTTGCCGATCTTCCATATCTTTACCAAGGCTTATTTAGATGTTTCTCTGAGAACCCTTTAATCCACAACTTTTCATGTGCCAATTTTAGGCACCAATTGACTGGTTGGGGGAACTAGTTTTCTTTTGTGACTCCCCCTGAGCCAGAGCTCATCTATTTAGTTTCTAAAAGGAATATCAGCACTAGATTCTGGTGCGGATCCATCCTCAGCATTTTCTATACTCCTCTTCACCCAAATCTTGTTCATCTCCCTTTAAATTTTATCCTCATTCACTTTTCCTTTACCTTTGTCTTGGTTTTGATTATAATGCACCGGACCCTTTTTGTCCTGATTCTTACTTCTGCAAAATTTGGTAATATGACCAGATCTATTGTAGTTGTAGCAAACAATATTTCTTTGCATGTTTGACTGGTATCCTCTAGATCTACATTGATTAGCCATATGTCCCATTCTATTGCATGCAAAGCATCTGCCATTGAATGAATTGTTCATTTGTATAATTTTACACTCATGAGATTTGTGACCATACCTTTTGCAGTTAAAACACTGTCCGGAGAAGGATGAATTTGTCTGATTCATTCTTCTTCTGCACTGATTTTCTTTATGACCAAAGTTACTGCAATTGTGGCAGTATCCAGTGAAGGATGGATATCTTTAAGCATTTGGTTGCCTTACCAGAGGTCTTCTAGGCCTGGCCCTTGGATTTCCTGATCCAGAGTTCTTCTGACTGGACCTGGAGCTTTCACCTTTCTTATACCCTAAGCCTTGCTTGTCATCTACCCTCTTTTGGCTTTGAAGAAGAACTTCAAGTTGAGTAGAGCTTATCTTGAATTTCTCTTTGTATTCATTTGCTGTTTGAAGATCCCTTTTAAGAGTGTCAATCTGATTCTCAAGTTGTTCTTCATTATCTCTAGCTTCTTCAAGATCAGATTCTAGATGCCTAATTATTCTATCTATTTTATGCCAGTCTTCTGACTTCTCCTTGAGAGATTGTCTTAGATCATCTTCAATTTTTCTTTTCTCTTCAATTTATTGGATGAATTTCATAACCCCTGATTCCATTTCATGTCTTACCATAATGACCTCTTTTGATAGCTTCTCACGTAACTTGTTCTTCTCATTTAGATCTTCATTAGTATTATTGGCCTCACTTTGACTTGTTAGTTGTCGAAGTAGTTCCTTTCTCTTTTTCATAGAGATACTCAGTTTCTCTTTTAGTTCATTTATGAAATCATCAGCCTGTTTGAGTCTTTCCTTCAAGTTATTGACTTCGGAGTGAGATTGTTCAAGATCATCTAGGGCAGACTGAAGTTGTTCCCTCATACCATACATATCCATTGAGATTCCCAGATCTTCCTCAAGCTGTTAGGCTCTGTTTGGAGGAACTTAGCTCTGATACCAATTGTTGATAATTGAGAGGGGGGGTGAATTAGTTATCTTAATTACTTCAACTTTCTATCCTTCTTTAACAATTAGTGCAACATCAAATCATATAAGCAAACATAACTATGAAAATAGAGATAACATTAATACATATGACACAATGATTTTGACGTGGAAAACCCTGTTAAGGGAAAAACCACAAGGTGACTAGCCCAAGATTGTATTCTCTGGTAAAAGAATAAGATAGTACAAAAATGACACTTGCCAATTAGGGCTCACTGCCCGAGCACACTGCTCACAAGAGGCTCACTACCTATAAGAAACTCATTGTCTAAAGAAAGTAACAAGATACTTGAACTGATGAGAAGCATCCACATATGCTGAGGTTCAGTTCCGGTTTGGCTCAATGCACTGATCTACTACACTTCATTCTTCCTCTTCTTTGGTGCTGCTGTCCTGTCACATACCAGATCTGTATTACTGCTTCCACACCGCTCTCTTCTTTTCTTCACTCTTCCTAAGATACCACACACACCTTCATACCAAAATTAATCTGGTATATATATCCGCACCAAGGATTTCATCCACTTTCTAGTCGGCATCTGGAATACTCAATACTTTCCCAAACTCTGGTCTATTGGCTGAATCCTTTCTTAACAAGTGATGTGTACCAAAGAGATGCTTATAGAAGTCATCAATCATGTCAGCCAATCAAGAATGATACCTCAAAAAACTTGATCACCATCAATATCTCATCCGGATTAAGGTCTGATGCTCTGCCGGTCAGGTCTTCCTTAGTCTACTCTGCCAAATAGGAACCTAACACTTAGGTGCTCATATCTCTTCACTCTTTCATCACCGGAGGCTCAATCTCTGGAATATATTAGTCATGGTATTCCTCTTGACTTCCCCAAGTCCACACTTTACTAAGATACTTCCTCTAAGAGATATGGACCTGATTGTTGGACCTTGCTGCATGCTTTGTTCTTGGTCACCGGACCAAAATACTCTTCAATCTGACTTCCAGTATAGACACACCATGTCCTGCGGATGTGTAAGATAGACTTTGTTGTCATCAATGACAACATTCATGAAGTCACACAGTGTCTCTTGCCAACAACTCAAATGGCCAAATTGAACTCATTTATTTGGTAATAATGAAATGAGAAAGATTAGAGATTTGAGCTGGAGGGAAGAGCTACCTAGCTTAGAAGATGGGGCCCTCTCCTATCATGTGATAGGCTAGTGACCAACTCCCTAGAACCCCAACCACCCACAGCTAAAAGTAGGGAGGTAGGGGACCAATCTTATGTATGAACTCCACTAATCCATCACATACCCACTAGGAAAACAAGTGGGGGACTAAGCAGAAGAAGTAACTCGAGGTTATGCCCTACATATACCTCCCCCACCATGTGAACACATTTTTGAATTCCTCAAATAAATGTGTGGTCTCTATTATGTATCCTTGATTATTCCTGACTTATTTCTAGGACCCAACCAATTTAAACTCTAAGGATCTTCCGGTCAGATCTAGTAACTATCTATCCACTATTTAACTAGCTACACAAATACAAGACAACCTATCTCTATCTAGGCTCAACAATAGTTAGTTATATATATATATATATATATATATATATATATATATATATATATATATATATATAGGGCCATTTGGGCTAGGATCTACCATTCTATATTCTCCTCCCTATCTTTGTAGGAGGTGGAGGGGACCAATCCCCTAGATAGATATAGATGAGCTTAGTGATAGGGCCCTATATATCTATATGAATGATTAGGATCTACTAATTACCCTATATTTCTATTTGATGTATTTTACTAGCGTGAGGAGAGTTTGACCTTCTCCCTCTCTATATTGCATAACACAACATAACATAGCATGAATATTTGGCTAACAAGAGAACCTTATATATATATGGTCACCCTATCTTGTATATTATCAATGGGAGGGCCCTATATATCTATATAGCTAGAGTTTGTAGGGCTTCAATGAGCAACAAGAATCTACCTTCATGTTGGGCTGAGGCACATAATTTGAATTCATGAATTGACACTTTGGCATATTAAGGCTCACCCTTGGACATGTAATACACATAGCTTTCATGTACAAAGGTGTCACTCACATTAGATGGATCATGAAACCCCTATCTATAGTAGTGGGTGTAAGACCTACTGTCTATAGGGCTAGTTTGAGAGATTTGAGTTTGAACAAAGGGTTACTTTGATATACGAGAGCAAACAACCACTTAAGTAACACTTTAGGTTGGGATGTTGAGATGTGGTATCAATCAATATTTAGTCTACCATACCTTACTTCACCTCTACCACTAGTCGTATTTGTTGCTCTCCTAGGATAATGGGGTACCCAGAACCAGCCTCCAGGTGTAAACTAGATGGTTGAGCCGTTGAAAGACAGACAATGGTCACAAGTTCAAAACCTAATTTGCCCATTGTATATGTTAGGGGTAGCATGTACAACCCAAAGGTTATAGGAAGCTCACCTTATGGGTCACTAGGCTACTGATTCCTTCGTAGTTAAAAATAAAAATAAAAATAAATGGGGTACCTAGAACTATATGGTGCTATATTGACAAAATCCAATGGTGAAACTAAAGAGATTTGAGATGAGGATCTCCCTTCTAAAGAGGAAGGTGCTAAAGATAAAAATATTCTTGATGAAGATATTACTTATTATAAAGATTTTTTGTCCATTATAAAAAAATGATGGAATTTAAGGAAAATCCCTTTGTTAATGATTATGAACCTTGAATTTGAGATTTTAATAGATTTATTATGCCTAAATGGCCCACCATAATACTATTAGGTATTTATGATACTATGGCTATCAACAATTGTCTCAAAACTCATACAAAAAGAGCTCAGCATTTAATCATTATAAATCCCTTTGAAAAATCAAGGGACAAGCTAGAAGATGATGAAAAACATAAAGGATTTTTTCAAGAATTCTTAAAATGGTTCAAGGAAGAAAAATAAGGAACGTACCCCTATGAACTGATAGGTGACCGAGAGTCTATATATCTATATGACACATCCCTAGCCTCCCTTTATATATATGGGGGAGAGTGAGATAACATTTTTGAACTTGACCAACAACCCTATCTCCCTATACATCCATATACAATCAATTGACCCTATTTATATATGTCAGCCATAAGCACATTATTTATAGAGCACTAAATCTAAATGGAGAAATAATAAAAGAACTCAAGTGGATGTAGTCATTTTTGGTGGGGTCCGACACTAAAGTTGATCAAAATTTCAAGCACGACAGAGAAGGTCTCTTCTATAGTTGAGAAATAAAACTTGAGAACTATAGGTAGGTAGGAAGGAACTATCTCATGATCTCTTATCATCCTATTCACGATTCTAGCCAACCCAATCATGTTTGTCTACAATGAAGGACTTTTGAACAAAGTGAAGTTTGGGTAGTACTAAGAAAATGAGTAAAAATGAGCAAGTGGAGAAGGATAAAACTACCAATATGATAAATTCTAAGCTATCTTAGTCCACTCACATTTTTTGGAATGTATTGATAATGCTTTCACATGCAGAGTTCCCTAGTTGAGTATCAATCACTTAATCATTTTGTCCCATCTTTTGGAACTATTTGATATCAACAAAATAATAATAGGTCATTAATAAGGCTATGCACCTAAGTCTAAATCTAAATAAGAGCTAACCCCCATAATTCTACAAGAATTAATCAATTAGGCCCACTTGATCATAGTTAGCTAGGGCCTCTATGATCATTTGGTCCCCTTGCCCTATCTCTTTTTAGTCACTTGCGAAATTATATATAAAATAGGGAGACTCGCTATCTTGTTAGTCACTTGCTCGTGTTGTTGTGAGTGTCACCTATTGGGATGCTTGAACAATTTTGAATGATAGTGAACGTTTACTATCATATGAACTATTTGGCCCACCTATATAACTAGGCTGATACACTTGAATTATCTCACTGATAAAACTATTGATATCTATACATATCCCCCAAGGTACCAAATTAGACACCAATGAATAGGAGTAGCTATTGCACCATGTTTTTGTGCAACGATTTTGTCGATAGGTTTTTAAAATACAAGCAAAAAATAATTCAGTATGAAATGAAATAGTATAGACATTCATTTGTGGGTAATGAAATGTGACATGCAAGTAAGTACAATACAATTTGAAAGGATTAAAATATAGATTTAGCTTTCCCATTTTTTTGTAAAATACAAAGTCAATCACCATTACAAATTATGACTCATTTATGAGTAAAAAGACAAGTGAAAAGTAAAAAGGTCATGATATGTGAAACAAAGCAAAAGTCTCTTTAGCCATTTCATGTCACTTAAAAAGAATATTGTTGGTAACCACCAACATCATCTAATGCAATCTTTATAGTTTTGGCTCGTATTCAATTCATAAGTGTATACTAAGAATAAAATGATACTACTATCAAGTAAATACAGAAAAATATTTTATAGTTCACATTACAAAGTTACTTTGAATATAGACAATTTCAAAAATAGTATTTACTAGAATTTCATCAAACATCTATTTAAATATCAAATGCATCACAAATGAGTCATGAAACATGGGTAAGAACTAATGATACTCTATCAAATGAATTCACTAGTTTAACTTTATAAGTTTTATGATAAATTATTTATAATTATATAAGAAATAAAACATTTTATCAAAACAAACATTGTAATATATACATTCCCCTCACCATTCCCAACTCCACCAGGCCACTCTTAGTCTCTCGTTTAATGAGAACGAGTCAACACAATGACACTGTAAATTTATGCTCAGTCCTCCTTCAATTTTGGCGATACTGGTATGACAACTACTAATATAAAATATTATCAAAATTCAATGATGAAATTTACACATAGCATAAAGTTTTCACAGTCCCCCATCCAACTACCAAATTTAGTCACAACATTGAGACAAAATTCATGCACTGTAATGGACAGAGTAAGTTGTTTAACATAATGTATTCAATTCAAACATTAAAAAATGGTGGGGACAAAACCATGTGAGAAACACAAGAATTTATTAACATCCTGTTAGGGTAGGGCCCCATGTGGCTACTTAGCTTAATTTGGCTAACAACCACTGTTCAACACCTTAAGGAGTTATTTGTGGAGGTACTGGCCTCATAAATATTTAGTTTTCTTGCTTATTTTTAAGCAATCATCTTAAATTTTATTTTTTAAGTGTATAGTTGTTTTTAAATTAAAATTTTCAGAAATTAATAAAAATTTGTGCATGTAAAATTTGGAAAAAAAAATTGGAGGGAAATGCTAAAAAGAGGGAAAGAAATGTATGGAGTCAGGTGACATTTTTCCCATTATGCAGTTGTTGTTTATTTTCAGCCCCCCTTTTCTCCACAACCTATTTTCAATTCCTAAATAGTAGCTGCTCCACTAAAATAAGGGAAGATTCTAAATTATCCTTTTCCCATAATTAAAAATTTTCATGGGACCACTCTTGCTTAAATTTAAGCAGAAAATCACTTAAGCAACTGCATGGGGCCATGAGGTTATTGCCACCAAATTCTAAAGTCTAAAGAAAAGTTCACAATCATCACCACTAATGGTTGTTTGATAGTTGTTCTTCGTTAATGTTGGCATGCAAAGCCTTCTTTATAGTGTCTTGATTCTTCTTAACACTCATGACAAAGTAGAACCCACTCCATTGTGTTTTATGAAGAAGATTGAGCTTTGGACACGAGATTAGAGGTACTACAAGTTAACGATTTTTTATTAGGCCCTACGACATTCTATTTTAAGTAAGTTGTTGAAGTATTCAAGTGAAGCTAGGCAAATGCCAGTGAATTTATTTTGTAGTATCATATTTGTAATGTACGGGATTCAAACTAGTGCACTCCAGGGGCAGTATCATCTCTCTATGAAGTTGTATAAGGCTTCTTTCCCTATGGTTGATAGTATTGTATTCAACTCTATGACAAAGTTGGTCAAGTAGTAGAATGTCATGCCTTTTATGCTATGAATATTTTTTCATGACTATTACATTGAGGTATAGATTGATTATTTTGGAAACCAATATTTATATATACATTTCTAATGAATTTTGTTTTTTTGGGTGGGTTTTGACAAGGATGTAATGCTTCCATTATGATTAGTTCTACATCAAATACAAAAGTAGAAAGGGACCTTCCTAAGAACAACATAGCTCAAAACACCTTTGAAGCTATTGTTGAGGTCAAGAAATTTGTGGACTGTGTGCACCTTGGCATTATGTCTTGTGTTGATATCATCGTCATGGTAGCAAGGGATGGTTATAGAAAATTCTTTTTGCAATTGTGAAATTGCAAGTCCTTAAGACCTATCAAAGTGTATTTACTTGCTTATAAGTCTATTTTTGTGGGTGTTTAGTTTTAAATTTATATATTCTCCAAAATATTGCTTGGCTATGCTATGCATGGTTGCTTCTCATATTATTTTATAGCAAGAAATGTCAACAGGGAATGTGATCCGTACCTTACAGTTCTTTGTTCCCAAGGTGTTCTTGTGCTTTTGGTTTTGTAACGATAAGTATTTTATGCAATATTGAATTTTTGAGTTTTTTTCGGATTCAACTATGTAATGAGTATTAGTTATCTCTCATTAATATGAATGGTCTACTTGACCTTCTTTACATCTAAGTGATGCTCACATATGCTCACAATGGTAAGGCATATGAACATCTGGGAAGTTTTTTTTTGAGTGATTACATTAAATAGATAAATGAGATGTTTCTAAACAAGGGTTGATGTATTTCTTCATGATTATAATAGAAGAGAATAGTTAAACAATTGGGATTTTCTAGGACAAAATACCTACTTTGCTTTGCCTTTGGATTACTTAGTTTCCTTTACAAGTCTATTTTTTTTGCAAATTATGATCAAGTTATAGAATAGAGTAAGAGATTCACATTATTTGTATTAACCGAACAACTTCTGGAAAGATAGTAGCAAAATCAATATGTAGTTAAGTTATTTCATTCCTATTGGTAAAGGATAAAGACTATTTTCTTTCCAATTAAATTGGGTTGGGAAAAAATTGGACTTTTGTAAAGCTCAACCTAGGGCTATTTTGCACAATCTAATAAATGAGATTAGATTAAAATAAAACTAGTTTTTCTACTAAAGCTTAACATGATTTCCTAAAGTAGATTGTCAGGTCCTTCAGGCTTTAGAATATTGCTATAACTGTAAGTCTTAGGAAGCGGTCCCATGGGAGGGGGCTTTCTAAATTATCTCAGCGGTGTTGTTGAGATTTTTTAGGAGCATTTTACAACGAGTGGTCCCATGAATTTTGTAGTTGTGGGTATGCTTAAAATTTCAAGCTTGGAATTTTATGGTAGCTGGTGGTCTCATGAAGTTTTTTTAACAATAATTTATGCTAATAATTTAGCAGAGATTTTTTAGGAAGTTGGGAAATAAAAACATAAATTGGAAAAATTCCCTCCAAAATTTCCCCTAAATTAAGTGGTGGGAATGAAAAAATTGGTAGTTAACTCTTTAAGATGGTGGGGGAAAGTTTCAGCCCCGTGCCATCTGCACCTGCTAAAAAATAACCTACTAAACATTAGTTGCTCCTATTTTGGAGGAAAAGATTATGATTTAAGCATTAGCAATTTTTTTTGAGTTTCATGGGACCTTTGCTCTACAAAAATAGATCCTCTAGCAGCTCCATGGGACCGATTCCTTAAAGTAGCTTAGAGGCAGCTGTAAAATAAAATATCCTAGGATTTCTTATGTAATGTGTAAGTACTAAGGGATGCATTTATAAAGATAGTGACCTTGGTTCAAATTGCAGCCCATAACTCAAATGACATGCCATGGAGAATCTGAAGCATTGAAATATGGATAAGCTAGCCTGTGAAGTACTACAAATGCGACACAATTGTTAGTGTGCTTTGTGAGTTCAACCTAACAATGCAATAAGGTAGTCCAGGGGTCTCAACACATAACATCAAGAAAAAAAATGGTTTGTAGAATATTTTAAATTAAAGTAAGGTAAGATTATTTTGTAGCAGTCAAGAAGTTCTTTAGGCAAGTGCTATTAATCAACTTAATATTTATTTGATTTATACTTATATGCTTTCCAAAAGAGAATAATGTGTATAAAATATCTAAATTTAGTTCTAATTTGTTCTTATTTAGCTGTATATGAAAAGAAGCTTAACTTTGCAGGAAGCAACATAAGGCCCTCTAAAATTTATTCCAACTTTATTGTGTATTCTAAGTTTATCTTAGTCAGTGCAACCCCTTCCAATTTCTTGCTTGAAAGTTCTTTTTGAAAACGTCTCTTTGAGGCATTACACAAATAGAAAATATTTTGTATATTGCTTCATTTTGTGTCATTTCTTTCAATATGTTAGATTGATCTAAAGTCTTTTCAACAAATCCATTTTGTGGATATCTTGCAATCATGGCTTTCCATGAGATCTCTTTTCTTTTAGGCATTTTTAAAAAACAATTTATGTGCCTTGTCTATGCTTCCTCATTTTGCACGCATGGCGAACAACGCACCTAAATATCCAACATCAAGCTAAATTCATTTGTCAAATTTTTAGTTTGGTGGTAGAGTAACATTCTCTATCCTCCTCTTCCATATCCTTTAGTAAATGTCTTGGAACCTAGAAATTACCTTGTCGATTGCTTAAAGAATTTAGAACCTATTAAACCAAAAGTTAGGAACCTTAAGTTTTATATATTTTTAGCATTTAGTATTTATTCTACAAACATTACTACCAAGAGAAGACATTATGTCCACTCTACTTAAATATCATCCATTTCAATGGTCAAACAATCAATAGCAATTTTGCGTGCCTCATCCACCATAAAAAGTGGTAAATATTTATCTTACATTTATTGGACAAAATTGACCTTTGATCGTTGAAGTAGATGATGTTTAAGAATAGCCCACTATGTCATCCTGATCACGTGCCTTGACTATGCTCTCACATATTTAGCAATGAACTTATTTCATGAGATGTTCGTGTAAGTCTTTTTTATCTTTTTAGGAAGTTAATGGCTTCTTATTGGAAAATATAACAACCTTAATGAATATAGTGTGACATAATAATATAATTGACTAATTGAATATTTCAGATGAATGTTCTCCTTTGATATTTGAGACTTGTGTAATATGGATCTTGCTTGAATGTACAACATATAAGAATTGTTACATCATATTAGATTACGAGATTTTGTTTGGACTGTTGATTGATCTTCTTGGGAGTTAAAAGTTTGGTTTATATATTGTCAATACCTTTAAGCAATTGATCTTGACTTTGATGTAGTTATGAATATTTGATTTGCTTTTCTTCATAGGGTAAAAGACATCTTTCGTGGCTTCAAGGAAAACCTCTTAGGGTATCTATAGATGTAATGACTTTTTTCTTATATAAACAAGGAACCTTTAGAGGAATAGAGTGATCTTTCTTGATTAGAATATTTATTGTTTGCATTATAGGAACAAATATGTTCAATCCAAAAACATTAACATGTATTTTACCTTGGGATATCCAATGGACTTGTTCCTTGTACTTTTGACCTCCAAACTATTTGTTAATGAAGACAACATGTATGAAGAGGATTTTTATGTTGCAATTTTGTATGAAATAATCTGTAATTTGGATCCTTCTTCACCGTTAGTGTTTCTCCCAAAACACTCCTCTTTTGTTGCAATGGATAACAATTAGTGGGTTTAGATCACTGATCTTTAATGGTTGAAATGTCTTACCATTCACTTGATGCATGTGCAAGGGAGTTAGTGAAATAAGGCAATGTGTTTACTTTGATTCTTATGGTTTATAATAAACTCATCTTATGTATAGAAAATGTGTATAATTGGAAAGTAGAATTGAATATTTGGCAATATGCTTACAAAGCATGGTATTGAATGACGAAATTTATGAGCATGTTTGAGTTACTTGTGAGATCGATCATTCTCCTTATTACAATATGAGGAAACTTGTGAGATCTTTTTCTGAATGATATGAGGTAGTTAGACCTTAGTTTTCTATCTCCTTCTAATATCGGTGAATTTGTGAATTTGAATTTATGAGAACATTATATCTTAGTCTGAAACTATGAAATTGAGTTAATGATTAAGTAGATGTCTAAAAGGGTTCATTGGATTGAAGACTATCATATTGTCTATTTGAGACTTGTCTTTGGAATTAATGTAATTTGCTTTCATTCTACAATCATTGTTGATTACATCATTGTTGGATGTTGAATGGTTGATTGCAATCGTATGATGCATTCTGCTATTTCTATAAGTAGAGCTAGAGAAAGAGCATGGGTAGGTGTGGAATATGGGGTTATAGAGAAGGGTAGGTTACTTTTTCTAACCTATATTTTATCATAAGCTTTTAAAACATGCTTTGGCCAAAGCTTGTGTAATCAAATTTAGTAATTGTACTATTTGATTAATTTACTCTCTGTCATATCATGATATATGTACATTTTTACTTTCATACATGCTTGAAATGTTAGAGATATCATGCTGCACCAAATTCCTTCACACATGTCAGTTTCAATTTGTTAGGACCCTCGTGAAGGGTTAGACTTCTCCAACTCAGGAGGAAGGCTGGGGAGACGCAAGCCTTACGACTAGGTGGTAAATCGCCTTGATGATGCTCTCTCCACTAGGTTCAATATCAAATATATTGTATGGTATGACACTTATGTTATGAGATGTTGTAAAGGATATAGTCCTATTTGTACTTCAAATCTATTGTTGTTTAGCTTCTGTAATATTCTTTTAATTGGATATATTTATTGAGAAATATTTGAGATAATTGTTTCATCATTTGTATTTATTGTGAAGCAATTTTAAATTTCTCCCATTTCCGCATTATTTTATTGGAATAATATTATTTTATTCTGGATAAATAGAGTGGTTCTTACAAAGGATCTATAGGAACTAGTCAAATCAATATGTGAAGAATCCCTCAAGATAGGGGGTAGTCCCATTTGAGGGCTTCATATCCTCCCTATAGGAATTGCTATAAATTTGTTTCACTTGTGAGAAATTCCTAAGCTAAGAATGTTGTCCTCCACCCCATGTGATCTCTACCTATCTATTTCAAGTGATAACCCATAAATTAGTTTATTCTAGGTTCGTAATCCAAATAAATTTATTGAATGCAATAAGAAATTTTCTTCTAAATTGATACTAGAAGGTTTGATAATTTCTTGGAAGTTTCCTTTTCCTCTGATATCTTGGGATCATCACTACTAATGAGTAGACAAGCTAGAGGGACTACATATTCAAGTATAGATTAATAGTTGGAGTCAAAAAATCCATGCTCAAATGAATGATGAAGGTCCAATCGAACAAGGCCTAGGGACTCTTGAAGAGCTACTCGAGGTGGGTATAATTGAGGAATCCTGAGAGATGTTGCTTATCTCTAGTCCATGATTGTGGTCATATGATATTTTATACAACCACATGCTCCATCGCTTACCCATCAATTCCTTTTAGTTCCATTTTTTCTTGTCAAGATTACAAGGGTCAATACAAATAACACCTACTATGTTCATTTATGGCTAGGACCCCTAGCTTTCATCTCTTGCCAGTGTCCACCCAACAAAGTGATTTCCTAATTGGTGTTTTATCTAGCCGTTATTGATATTTAATATATCTCCTCTAGTGCATTGATTGATTCATTGATTCAGATTGATTTGAAAAACTACTCAGAAGAAGCAACTAGGGATAAGGTTTATTTTGGGTTCATGCACAAATGTTATTCTAGTGCAAGTGCTATTAGGCAACTAGATCACTCCTTTTCCATTATTAGTTGGTTGATTGAGATATATTTGTTACCTCTCCTATTAGTGGATATTGAATTGATTAGCTCTCCCCACATATGGAAGTACAATGGGTTGTAACTATAGTTGATCATTAGTTGCAGAAAACATAATGACGTATATGTCTATTTAGTTAGGTAAGATGCATTTTCTATTGTAGTCAATGAATATGAGTTAGTTTTCCTTTGACTATAGTTTAGGTGGGGTAGGAACTATGGTTCACATGAATGATGTGTGGGGATGAAATCATATTTCTACCCTTGCATACCTCAATGACAGTGGGGGACAAGCACTTGAGTGAGTTAGTGATGGGAGGAATGAGTAGGAACCTATAGGTGGGAAGGTAGAATCATTTAGATTGGGTGTGTGAGGTGTAGTCCCCAACTGATGAATCCATGAATGGGAGTTTGATGGTTCAATTCCCTTAGCCTAACATATTGGTGGCCTCTCATATTCCTAGGGTGGTTCCCAAATTCATTGATAGATAGGAAGGTGCAACTTCAATCATTAATATATCCCTATGTTTAGATTATGGATTCTAACTATCAATCCTTATATAGTGTAGGGCGATCCCACAATAGTGTGTGCTAGTTGTGGGATAGGAAAACAATGAGCCCAAGGTACCAAATATTACAAAACACCTTCAAATGAACATATACCTTTCAAATGAAGGACCTTGATTTGTAGGTGATGTCATCATGACCTTTGAATGGAGGTCTTTTATTTTAATTTTTAAATGTTTCATGGTCAAAATGCTCTATGAAAGGGACCTTCATATGAAGAACCTTCGAATGAAGGTATCTTCAAACAAAGGTTCGAACCTTCAAATGAAGATCCTTCATTTAAAGGTCCCTTGATACCATCCCATTATTGCTTGAAGAGTTTTCAGAGAAATTTTCTATTTCAAAGCAATGGTTGGACCATCAAATGGAGTCACCATGACATGAAATTTGTCAAGATTGTAGGCCTCGGAGTAAGCTTTCTAAACAGTATAATTTGTTATATACTTTACTTAATTATGATATTTTTTCATGAACATTGATTTTTTTACCAAACATAAGGGTTTATGTTCAACACAAATGGAAAAATAAAAATAAAAAGAATACAAAAAATTCTAAAAAATATTTGTGCTATATCGATGTCCTTGTTTCAATAAAAAAATCAATATATACAAAAAAAATTATGTGTTATGGAATAAAATCACTTTAAATTATATTAATGTCAATGAAAAAATTAATAATAAATAAAATATATGTTATGGAATAAAATATGCATTATGGAATTAAATTATATCAGTGTTAGTGATATGTGTTAAGAAATTATGATTTTATCTCATTTCTATTAAAAGTTATGCGTTATGGAATAAATGTAACTCATTAAAAATATTATAAAGTATAAAAACAAGTTATTAAAAAATACTTTAAAAATGACACAAATTATTTTAATTTTAAAAAAATATATATTTAGAATCTACACACAAAATCTAAAAAATCACTAGTTCACATCATCTTGAAATTCTTAGTAGTTTGCTTGCTATAAGTGACATAAAGTGAAATTTTGGTTAAAATGCTAATTTCAATGTTGTCCCATTTAGGCCAAAAAGTGGGACACACTATTGTGGAATCACCCTATAATTTTTATCCTCTATCGTTGGGGGCTAAACTAGTAATTTATAGTGTGAGCTAAGCACAACATTCACCACACCTAATCATAGGTCTCTAGTCTAGGTGGGGTTGGAATTGTAAGAGGGCTCTAGAGGAGCAAGTGATGACCGTTAGAACAAATGGGTATGGATGGGACTTGGCTAATCAAATGCAACTCAATTACTTAATAATAAGGCATGGGTTCTATTCTACCTTGGTCAGAGGTATCTGTTGCAAATATGGGCTTAAGCAATGTTGTCATTGATGTCAACATATTCCTATTGTCATTGGTGTCAACTGTATCCTTATTTGCTACCTGTATAGAAGACCAAATTGTTGAGGATATTGAGAAAATTAATCAAGATCAATGTATGCAGACCAGATGGTTATGAAGAGGTTTGTCTGAAGAAGCTCCAGTTAAGATTTGAGAGGTTCGCATTAAGATCTGAAGAAGTTATGACCATCTGAGTAGAACCGGTTCCTACAATATTCAGAAGAGATAGAGTGACAGAAAAGAGGTCCAAATTGTTCCAGATATGTCAAATGATGATCTGGAGATCTGAAGGTAGGTTTGGGAAGTCAGTGTGTATCATTCATTTAAGTAGCTTGTGGTTTGGAGGTCTGCAAGCAATCTTTCTAATGTGACAGTCATGGAAGATAATGTTCTTGAGGTTCTAGAGGAAGATGCAAGTGATTCGGATGATTTGGAGGAGTGCAGATGTTTTTGTTGAATTCAATGTGCTTGTGGAAGTTTCTGGATTGTGTGACTACTATGTTGGAGGTCTGCATTGAAGTTTGAGCTTGTCAATGAAGATTTTCTTCTTGGTGTTGTTGTTCTTCCAGTCTTGGCTGACCGGATGATTCAAGAGTGTTGCGAATGATCTAAGAGCAATTTTATGAAGTGTGGCGTGTTGATCAAGGAAGATTTGAGTCCCAGTTATGTTTGGCTGATAAGTTAGGGATTCACATGTTTGTAATGCCAACCTTGATGTTCATTCCAAGGTTGATGAAGTGTATAAATATTTGTTGATGAGTTGTGGAAAATCACCCTTGTACGAAAATAATATATTTTGAAGAAAGGATCAAAGGTAGAGTAAAGCAGAAGAGAAGCAGAAGAACAAGAACCATTTTTGATGAAGAGTTAGAGAAGAAATGGTTGGGGCAAAGCATAAGTTTTTGTGAGCATTCAATGAAACTAAACCAGGCATGACGTAGATGCTATTTCTCAGTTAAATCTTTCTGTTCCAAAATAAATCCAATAGGCAGTGAGCCTCTCTTTTGAGTTGTGCACTCTGGGCAGTGTGCCTGAAGGCATGTGCCTTCTATTTTTCTAAAGTACTTTTAATAGGGTACAAATCTTTGTGGGTTAACCCCCACCGTGGTTTTCCCTTAACCGGGTTTCCACATAAAAATCTTAGTGTTCTGTGTTCATCTATTTCTTCTCATGTGTTGTTGATTCATGCTTTAGATGTTCATATCTGGTGTAGGAGCACAAACCCCATGGTATGGCTCTAAAGGGTAAATGATAAGATTTAGTTAGTTTGTGTCTATTTATGTTAAATAAGGTCTTCATAGACCATTTTGGATGTAATAAGGCCACTAAAAGTACCAATTTTTGTGTCTTGGGTCAAGTTATGTTTTAAGTTTTCTTGTCAAATAACGTCTAAATGATGTAAGGTCTAATGTTATGAAAGTGGCAAACATAGCATGCCACTTAACAAATCATGTAATTTGGAGTGTAAGCTGACCATTTAGTTGGAAAACTATTGAGAATAGTTGAGAACTAATTCAAATATGTATGAAATCCCTTCACACACATCGAGGAAATATAGATGAAGAAAGTTTTGAAGAGAAAATACAAACAGACTCTATTTGTCCTGTGTTTTTTCCTACAAAATTGATGTTTCCAGTCTTATTTCATACTTGTACGGATTTGTCAGACTCTGCAACCTTTTACATTTGAAGGAGGAATGAGTTAACTCTCTTTTGCAATTCGTTTGAGGTTTTTTTATAGAGATTTGAGAAAGATATCGTCTTTTTTTTGAAACTGCCTGTTTATAGTCTGTTAAGGGTTTTAAGGGAGTAAAAATGAGATTTTAGTCATTCCACTTGCTGTCCAGATCTGTAACTTGGTGGAATGAATTGGTTTATGGTAGGTTAGATGTTCCAATGGTTTGGGAGGCAGAAAAGACATGTTATGTGAGTTTGTGGTGATGCCCTTAAGTTGTTTGTAGTATTTTCCATGTGAGAATGAGTAACCTAGGAGGTGTTTTATTAAAATGTTAATGGAATTGTTCATTTGATGGTTTTGTGAGCATGTACAGGCCATTTGTGAAGTGTTCCAAGTCTTGGTTAGGTGGGAGAGTTGTGGGAGTCCGAGTTTCAATAAACCCCTATGGAAAACCTAGTGAAAATGGCTTAGAGTGAGGGTTTGATGGTTAGGGGATCAAATGAGTGTTCTAATCCTTGAAACTTGTAAAATTAGAGGTTTGGAAACTTGGTGAAAGACTCTTTGTAGTGGTTAGGGGTCAGTGACAAGTTTTGAAGGCACTTTCTTTGTAAATGTGGCCTAATAGGCCTAGTTTCAAGTAGGTCTGTCATAGGTTTTGAATCCTTTGTCCAAAAACAACCTATATCTATCTTTTGATATGTTAACAAACAAGATAATGGGTGCTCAAAAATGTTTTGGTTTCATTGAGCTCCTATCTATAGTAAACGTTATGGTCTAGCAGACCCTTAAGTAGGGCTATAAGGCTAATAGCCTAGTTGTAAAGGAAATACTAAGAGTCATTGGTCCGGGTGAAAGGTAAGTGTTTGGTTTACTTGAGATTGGCTCCCTAAGGAGTAATAAGGCCCTAGATGCCCTTTGTTGAGTTGGGAATACTGAAACCCTTATTGGTGCATTGTGAAGTATGTTTGTGAAACTAGAGAGAGTTGGTGTATGAAGCCCATTGATGTGAAATATGGGGTCTATAAACTAGAGTAATCTCTTGTAGTGCAACAAAGTGGTATCATAGCTTAGGTTTTGATTTGTTTTGGGAAAGGTTGATATTTGTTGTAGGTTGAAGGAGTCAAGATGCCTCCTAAGGGAAGTGCAGTTGCAAGAAAGATTGATAAGCAGGCCGAAGAGTTGGAGGCCTTGAAGAGAGAGATTGTTGCATTCAAGTCTACTGCTGGAGTCAAAAAGGAAGAAAGTGACCAAGAGGAAGAAGCTTCTAGTGAAGAAGAAGAGTTAGATCCAGAGGATTTGAGGGTGGCAAAGCTTTTGAAGGCTATGAAAAGTGATGGACATAGCAAGATGGATTTTCCTATGTAGGGAGGCAAGTTGGATGGTGAAGAGCTATTGGATTGGATAGGAGCCATGTAGAACTACTTTGAAAGTGAAGAGATAGATGATGATCACAAAGTGAAGAAGGATAAAGCCAAGTTGAAAGGACATGCTTTACTATGGTGGAACTTTGTACAAGAGGAAAGGAAAAAAGAGGGAAAGGCCAAGATTACTTCTTGGGAGAGAATGAAGACAAAACTGAAAGGTAAGTTCCTTCCTAGTGATTATAATGTTCAATTGCTTAGAAAACTTCAAAATCTTAAGCAAAAGGACCTAGATGTACATGCATACACTGAAGAGTTTTATAGGCTAAGTATAAGGACAAGGCATGAGAAAGATGAGGAAGGAAAAGTAGCAAGGTATCTTAATGCATTGAGGTATAATATCCACAATGAGATGAGTATGACTACACCCAAAACAGTTGAAGAATGCTTTCAATTGGTTGTTAAGGTAGAAGAGAAAATAAAAAGGACACAAGAGAAATCAATTAGGGGCAGAGGCAGTATTTCAAGAGGTAGAGGGACTTTTCCTATACCAAAACAATTCAATCAAGAACAAGAAGATGCTAGTAAAGGTAAGGAATAGTTGGTTGAATCTAGAGGTGGATGTAGAGGTGGAAGAACAAGTTTTAGGGGCAGATATGCGGATCAAGGAAGAGGTTCTAATATGCTTTCTGGAAGGTGCTATACTTGTGGTGAGTTTGGTCATCCATCCTTCAAGTGCCCTAAAAAGTTTGGTGCTACTTCAAGTGGGGGTGAGAGAAGAAGTGAAAAGAGAGTTCAAATTGTGTAGGAGGATGAGGAGAGTGTGACCTCACCCATGCTGAATGTTACTTTAGAGGTAGGAGAAAGTTTGATGATCAAAAGGACATTGTTGCAAATACCTAAGCAAGAAGACATGAGTCAAAGGAGGAGCTTGTTCAGGACCACATGCAAATGTAGAGGTAAAGTATGCAAAGTTGTTATTGATTCAAGTTCACAAGATAACATGGTATCTAGGGAGATGGCAGAGAAATTGAAACTAGATACAGTGCCTCATGTAACACCATATAAAGCCTCTTGGGTAAATAATAGTCAGTCTCTTTTAGTGAATGAACAAGCGTATGTGGATTTTTAGATTGGTGAATACAAAGACATGGTCCTATATGATGTCTTACCTATGGATTGTTGCCATTTGCTATTGGGAAGACCATGGAAATTTGATAGGAATTCATTGTATGATGGTTGGGAGGACACCTATATTGTCAAGAAAGATGGAAAACCATTTAGACTAAAATCTTTGCAGGAGGATGAGAAAGGGAAAGGTAAATCCAAGATTATTATATTTGGAAAGAAAGAATGTGTGAATGTAGAGGAAGATAAGAGTATGAGTTTAGCAGCCAATGCAAGGCATGTTAGAGTAAAGGTTGTGAATAAAGGAAACCAAAACAATGTATAGTCAGAAGTGAAGGAGAATGTTTCCATGTGGAAAAAGAAAATGGATTAGAAAGTGACTTAGTTTGATACAAAACAAATTAAAGGTGATAAGCCTATGGAAATGCAAGAAGTAAGAGGTGGAATACTTGTTGGTACAGTCAAGAGTAAATGTGAAGTGCAAGAAAAAAGGGAAGGTATATTGGTAGGGACAATTGTGTGTCCATTGGTAGTAGTAAAGGTGAGAGAGCAGTCTTGTTTTGAGGTGCCTAAGTTTGTAAATACAGAGAATTTGAAGGGCAAGGATCTGTTGACAGAGACATGGTGCAGGGACAAGGTGAAAGCAGAAGCATAGTCAGAACAAATGAATAAGTTTGAGAATGTATGAAGGACAGAGAAAGGACAGTCAAAATGGAGGTTGATAGAAGGTTGTGTGCAGACACGAAGGTAAGTTCTTCACAGATTTCAGATGCTAGAGGACAGTATGCAAGGATAGGATAATTCACAAGGAGAAAACATGAAGGTCTACTAGTCCAAGGAACCTATGGAAGACAAAGTGGTGGAGTGGACAAACATGTCTCATGGGGCATGAGAATTTTTTTAGGGGGGTTGTATGGTGCAGGAGCACAAACCCCATGGTATGCCTCTAAAGGGTAAATGATAAGATTTAGTTAGTTTATGTCTATTTATGTTAAATAAGGTCACTAAAAGAACCAATTTGTGTGTCTTGGGTCAAGTTATGTTTTAAGTTTTCTTGTCAAATAAGGTCTAAATGATGTAAGGTCTAATGTTATGAAAGTGGAAAACATAGCATGCCACTTAACGAATCATGTAATTTGGAGTGTAAACCAACCATTCAGTTGGAAAACTACTGAGAACAATTTAGAACTAATTCAAATATGTATGAAATCCCTTCACACACATCGAGGAAATATAGTGAAGAAATTTTTGAAGAGAAAATACAAATAGACTCTATTTTTACTATGTTTTTTCTGCAAAATTGATGTTTCCAGTCTTATTCCGTAGTTGTATAGATCTGTCAGACTCTACAACCTTTTACATTTGAATGAGGAATGAGTTAACTCTCTTTTGCAATTCGTTTGAGGTTTTTTTATAGAGATTTGAGAAAGATATCGTCCTTTTTCTGAAACTGCCTATTTATAGTCTGTTAAGGGTTTTGAGGGAGTAAAAATGAGATTTTAGTCATTCCACTTGTTGTCCAGACCTGTAACTTAGTGGAATGACTTGGTTTATGGTAGGTTAGATGTTCCAATGGTTTGGGAGGTAGAAAAGACATGTTGTGTGAGTTTGTGGTGATGCCCTTAAGTTGTTTGTAGTATTTTCCATGTGAGAATGAGTAACCTAGGAGGTGTTTTGTTAAAATGTCAATGGAATTGTTCATCTAATGGTTTTGTGAGCATGTGTAGGCCATTTTTGAAGTGTTCCAAGTCATGGTCAGGTGTGGAGAGTTGTGGGAGTCTGAGTTTCAATAAATCCCTATGGAAAACCTAGTGAAAATGGCTTAGAGTGAGGGTTTGATGGTTAGGGGATCAAATGAGTGTCTAATCCTTGAGACTTGTAAAATTAGAGGTTTGGCAACTTGGTGAAAGACTGTTTGCAGTGGTTAGGGGTCAATGGCATGTTTTGAAGGCACTTTCTTTGTAAATGTGGCCTAATAGGCCTAGTTTCAAGTAGGTCTGTCATAGGTTTTGAAGCATCTGTCCAAAAACAACCCATACCTATCTTTTGATATGGTAACAAACAAGATAATGGGTGCCCAAAAATGTTTTGGTTTCATTGAGATCCTATCTATAGTAAAATTTATGGTCTAGCAGACCCTTAAATAGGGCTACAAGGCTAATAGCCTAGTTGTAAAGGAAATACTAAGAGTCATTGGTCCAGGTGAAAGGTAAGTGTTTGGTTTACTTGAGATTGGGTCCCTAAGGAGTAATAAGGCCCTAGATGCCCTTTGTTGTGTTGGGAATATTGAAACCCTTATTGGTGCATTGTGAAGTAGGTTTGTGAAACTAAAGAGAGTTGGTGTATGAAGCCCATTGTTGTGAAATATGGGGTCTATAAACTAGAGTCATCTCTTGTAGTGCATTAATATCATTAATCAATCTGTGTGATAAAGAAATAGTTTCAAGTGTTAAAGATTTGGGGCAACTGATTCACCCCCCCTCTCAGTTGTCCAGTCTAAATCCAACAATTAGTATTAGAGCCAAGTTCCCCTAAAAGGAGCTTAATTGCCCAAAGAGCTCCAGGATGTCAACCTACAAAAAGGATAGTCTGAGATTTGATGGAATGAATTACTCTGTTTGGAAGAGTCACATAGAGTGCCATTTCCAATGCATGGGTGATACTTATTAGGTGATAACTAAGGAAGAATATAATCCTCTGGAGAAAGGTCAGTCAACTCCAGATGAACTCAAGGATGTTGAAAATAACCTTCGAGCTAAAGAAGCCTTGTTGAGAACACTGACTGATTCAGAAATGATAAATGTTTTTGGACTGAAAATTGCTCATGAAATCTGGTAGAAGTTGGAGAATCTGTATGAAGGTGATGAATATGTCAAATGTGCCAAACTACAAAGCCTGAGAGGAAAATTTGAAAATCTGAGGATGAGTGAAGATGAAAACATCACAATCTACATGCAAAAGATAAATGAACTTGTGTGTGGTATTAGGTGTGCTGGCAGAACTTTGGGAGAATCAGAGATTATGGAAAAAGTGCTCAGATCTTTGCCTAATTCATACAAACATAAGGTTGTTACTATAGAGGAGATCAGGACTATCTCAGAAGTTACAAGAGATCACCTGGTTGGCAAAATTTTAGCTTTTGAATTAAGTGAATTTAGTGATTCTCTTCCTAAGTCTGAATCTACATTCAAGGCAAATGTATATAGAAAACAAAGATATGATCTAGGTGAAATCTCTTCAGCAAGATCAAACAAATTTGTGAAGGAAAGGAAGGATCTTGAAGATGATGAAATTGAGACTGTAGATCTTGAAGCTCTTATTGCCAAAAGAATACCAAGAGGATCCAGTAAGTATGAAGGCAATTTGCCACTCAAATGTTTTGCTTGTAATAAGATTGGTCATTTTGCCTCAAGATGTCTGCAGAGATTTTCAAAACCAAACCCTAACAGATATAAAGGTCAGAAGAAATGTTACTATGTCCAAGACACTGGAGAAGGAGTCACATATGATGAATCTGATCATGGAGGTTCCACTGAAAATGATTGGGTGTTCATTGCTATTAAAGAAGAAGATCCGGTGTCTACTAAATCTACTAATTGTGAAAATGTGGAAAGTGCCTTAGCTGCTCAGGTTGTTGAAAAGGATGAATGGGTCATTAATAGTGAATGTTTCATCATATGACTGGTGATAAAAGTAAGTTTATAAGCCTTGAAAAATATGAAGGTGGGCTTGTAAAATTTGGAAATAACTTAGCTAGTAGAATTCGTGGCAGAGGATCCATCTCTTTTGATGGTAAGAATAACACCAATGATGTTCTATATGTGGAAAGGCTAAAACATAATCTTCTTAGTGTTGGATAGTTGGTTGACAAGGGCTATGATCTCTGATTCAAGGATGGCAAATGCAGAATTCTGGAAAGCTCTGGAATTGAAATTGCATCTGGTACACAAACTAGATGTAACATCTTTCAATTAAGTAGTTCTAGTAAAAGTTGTTTAATTGCTCAGACAGATCAAAGCTGGTTGTGGCATAGGAGAATGTGTCATATGAATTTTGATAACATTGTTAAGATAAGTTCTACTCAGGCTGTGAGAGATCTTCCAAGACTTATTAAACCTGATAGCTTGTGTAGAGAATGTCAATTGGGTAAACAGAACAAAACATCATTCAAAAGTAAAGAACAACTTTCAAGTGGGTGATTGGAACTTGTGCATACTGATCTATATGGTCCTACTAGAATTAGGAGTGTGCAAGGAGACAAAAACTTTATCCTTCTGATTAATGATTACTCCTGGATGATGTGGGAACTTTCTTAAAGGAAAAATCAGAAGCTCTTGACAAATTCAAGGTGTTCAAAGTTATGGTTGAAAATGAGGTTGGTGTGAAGATAAAGTGTTTGAGATCTAACAGAGGTGGAGAGTTTACATCCGGTGAGTTTGATACGTTCCGTGAAAGGCATGGAATAAAAAGACAATTATCCACTCCTAGGACTCCTCAGTAAAATGGAGTTGTAGAAAGAAAGAACTGGACCATTCAAGAAGTTGCCAGGACCATGATGATGGAAACAAATGTTCCACAAGTTTATTGGAGAGAAGTTGTAAGTATTGCTGTCTACACTCTTAACCAGGTGCAGATCAAAGGCAATTTTGGTAAGACTTCGTATGAACTCTGGTTTGGTCATCCTCCTACTGTAAGATAATTTAGATTTTTTGGCAGTAAGTGCTATATCAAAAGAGATGAGGATCTAGGCAAGTTTGACGCAAGAAGTGATGAAGGAATTTTTCTTGGTTACTCTACTCAAAGCAAAGCTTATCAGTGCTTTAACAAGAGGTTGAAAAAGATTATTGAAAGTGCTAATGTCAGAGTTGATGAGAGAAAAGGAGGAGATTCTAGGTCTTGCGGATATGATTTAGATGATCAAGATGAAAATCCAAGTCAAGGAAGGCAAGTTCAATCCCAGAATCATATCCAAATTGATCGGGAAAATCTAGGAACTCAAGAGGATAGTACAGATGTTGAGGAACAAGCTCAAGAAATAGAAGTTCAAGCAATTCCGAAAAATCCCAAGTGTGTAAGACTGAATCATCCTAAAGATCAGATCATAGGAGATAAGAGTAAAGGTGTTCGAACTAGGAGAAATTTTTTTGAAGATCAAGAGGAGATTTGTTTGATTTCAAAGATTGAACCTAAATCAATAAGTGAAGCTTGCAATGATGAAAACTGGGTAAAAGCAATGGAAGAAGAATTGATGCAAATTGAAAAGAGCCACACTTGGGATCTTGTTCCTAGACCTGAGGACAAAAATGTGATTGGAACCAAATGGGTCTTTCGAAATAAACTAAATGAAGATGGTGAAGTTGTAAGAAACAAAGCAAGGTTGGTATGCAAAGGCTATTCTCAAGTGGAAGGAATTGATTTTGAAGAAACATTTTCTCTCGTGGCAAGAATAGAAGCAATCAGATTATTTCTTACATTTGCTACTTTCAAAGATTTTAAAATTTATCAGATGGATGTCAAATCAGCATTCCTGAATGGAGAGTTGGAGGAAGAAGTCTATATTGAATAATCGGAAGGTTTTTCAGTTGTCTGATCAGAGAAATATGGTTTGCAAACTGAGAAAAGATTTGTATGGACTCAAGCAAGCCCCAAGAGCCTGGTATGCAAGATTGGATAAATATTTGCTTAAGATAGGATTTAGCAAAGGTACTGCTGATAGTAATCTTTACTTCAAGATTAATCATGAGGACATCCTAATTGTTGAAGTCTTTGTTGATGATATCATTTTTGGTGGAAATGAATGTATGTGCAAAGCATTTGTTGATCAGATGAAAAGTGAATTTGAGATGTCAATGTTTGGTGAGATGAATTTCTTCCTAGGTCTGCAAATTGTTCAGATAGATAAAGGTATCTTCATATCTCAGTCCAAGTATGTGAAAGAATTATTGAAGAAGTTTGGAATGGAAGACTCAAAGCTAGTAGGTACACCTATGGTAACCGGATGCAAGTTAAGTAAGGATGATGACTCCCCCAAGGCAAATCAAAAAAGGTATAGATCAATGATTGGAGGATTGCTCTATCTGACTCAGACTAGACCTAACATCATGAATGCAGTTGGACTTGTTGCTAGATTTCAAGCTAATCCAAAAGAATCCCATGTTGTGGCAGTTAAAAGAATTTTCAGCTATCTCAAGGGGATAATTGATTATGGATTGTGGTATCCAAAGGATAATGACTTCACTCTTCATGCATATACAGATGCTGATTGGGCAAGAGATGTGGATGATAGAAAAAGTACTAGTGGCAGTGCATTCTTCTTGGGAAGAAGATTGCTCTCTTGGATGATCAAAAAGCAAGAGGCAATATCTCTGTCTACTGCAGAGGTAGAGTATATAGCAGTAGCAAATAATTGTACTCAAGTTCTGTGGATGAAGAAAATGTTGAAAGACATCAGAATTGTGTTTGAGGAGTCAGTCACAATCTTATGTGATAATTCAAGTGCAATAAGCATCTTAAAGAATCTAGTGTTGCATTCAAAGACAAAGCATATATCTATCAAGTTTCATTTCTTGAGAGAGAAGGTAAATGAGAATGAAGTCAAGTTGGAGTTTATGTCTTCAAAAGATTAAATTATGGATATCTTCACTAAGCCTCTTCCCAAGGATACTTTTGAGTATCTCAGAGAGAAGTTAGGGGTTATTACCCCTCTAGATCATAACTAAGATGCACTAAGGTGCATCAGTCTGGTGGCATTCACAGTCATATCTTATGATCCGAATTGATGTTAAGGAGATATTACTCAGGGGGAGTAGTTAGTATGAAAATTTTGGAGATCAGTCTAAAACAAAAAGGGGGAGAAAAGATTGCAAATATGTGTCCTTTGCCATTGATGTCAAAGGGGGAGAGAAGTTCATGTGGAAAACTAGTTGCTGATGAAAGGGGGAGCAATGAAGAAAGTATTTGCAGAAGTGAGAAGAGAAAGGGGGAGAAATTCTTGTCTTGATGGTTGAATTCAGTTTTTCACATCATATGTTGCCATCAATGACAAAGGGAGAGATTGTTGCAAATATGTGCTTAAGCAGTGTTGTCATTGATGTCAACATATTCCTGTTGTCATTTGTGTCAACTGTATCCTTATTTGTTGCCAGTATAGAAGACCGGATTGTTGAGGATATTGAGAAAATTAATCAAGATCAATGTATGCGGACCAGATGGCTATGAAGAGGTTGGTCTGAAGAAGCTCCAGTTAAGATTTAAGAGGTTCACATTAAGTTCTGAAGAAGTTATGACCATCTAAGTAGAACTAGTTCCTGTAATATTTAGAAGAGACAAAGTGACAAAAAAGAGGTCCGGATTGTTCTGGATATGTCAAATGATGATTTGCGGATTTGAAGGTAGGTTTGGGAAGTCAGTGTGTATCATTCATTCAAGTGTCTCGTGGTTTGGAGGTCCACAAGCAATATTTTTAATGTGACAATCATGGCAGATAGTGTTCTTGAGGTTCTAGAGGAAGATGCAAGTGATTCAGATGATTTGGAGGAGTGCGAATGTTTTTTTGAATTCAATGTGCTTGTGGAAGTCTTTGGATCGTGTGACTGCTATGTTGGAGGTCCGCATTGAAGTTTGATCTTGTCAATGAAGATTTTCTTCTTGTTGTTGCTGTTCTTCCCAGTCTTGGTTGACCGGATGATTCAAGCGTGTTGCGGATGATCTAAGAGCAATTCCATGAAGCGTGGCGTGTTGATCAAGTAAGATTTGAGTCCCAGTTATGTTTGGCTGATAGCTTAGGGATTCACATGTTTGTAGTGCCGAACTTGATGTTCATTCCAAGGTTGATGAAGTGTATAAATATTTGTTGATGAGTTGTGGAAAATCATCCTTGTGTGAAAATAATATATTTTGAAGAAAGGATCAAAGGCAGAGCAGAGCAGAAGAGAAGCAAAAGAACAAGAACAATTTTTGATGAAGAGTTAGAGAAGAAATGGTTGGGGCAAAGCATAAGTTTTTGTGAGCATTTAATGAAACTGAACTAGGCATGAAGTAGATGCTATTTCTAAGTTAATTCTTTTTGTTCCAAAATAAATCTTGTAGGCAGTGAGCCTCTCTTTTGAGCAGTGAGCTCTGGGCAGTGCGCCCGAAGGCATGTGCCTTCTATTTTTCTAAAGTACTTTTAACATGGTACAAATCTTTGTGGGTTAACCCCCACCATGGTTTTCCATTAACCGGGTTTCCACGTAAAAATCCTAGTGTTATGTGTTCATCCATTTCTACTCATGTGTTGTTGATTCATGCTTTAGATGTTCATATCATTAATCAGTTTTATGTGATAAAGAAATAGTTGCAAGTGTTAAAGATTTGGGACAACTAATTCACCCCCTCCCCCCTCTCAATTGTCCAGTCTAAATCCAATAGTGTCAAACTAAGTGTTATTCTATCCAACATAGTAATCACACTTTAGTTGGATATTGTCTACATAGGGGCAAATATACCTTAGAGAGCGATAATTCCTATATCTCAATTGAGGACTAGCTCACATCATCTTCAATGTGAAGCAGGTAGATGGAAAAAGTTTAAAGAAGAATAGGAGAAGATAGTTTGTATCTTTTGCACGACTGACTTGAGCCAAGTATGCAAACCATTAGTATCTACTTCACTACAAGGTTTGTTCGAAGAGGATAAGGTTTGGAAAACAAGGGAGCTCATCGTCAAGCTTCTTAATAGTCGACCAACAAGTCATAAAGCTATTAATGACAAGGTCTATTGTCCCATAGTCTATCTTTGGCCTCATGGATGTTAAAATTTTTCTATTCTATTCTATTCCACTATTGCCATGAACACATAAGAAACAAGCGTGCTTCCAATCCAAAATTTACATTGGTATTTAAATTCACACAAAAAGTTTTCAAGGAATCCTAAACCAAAGGCACATAAAACTATTTCCCACCTCCACTAGAGCAAGAGAGACATAATATACATCGAGTAACACCATTATTGCTAGAATGGGAAGGCATAGCTAAAGCTTTTGCATTGATCAATATCTCCTCCTTGCGCACCCTACGCTCCACCCAAACGCAAAAAAAGTGTCAATATATAATTATGTCGAAGGCATTCCCTTTGTGAGCAGGATGGACTGACTTCATGGATCAACAATCTCCATTACTTGAGAGGCGTGCAAGATGATTGAAGCGTCTTGGGTCTTTTGATTTTGCTTGTTGGGATATTTTTTTATTTTTTCATCATCGGGGTATTTTCTCATTCATGCGTGCAATCTCCTTTTCCTATTCATGCCTACCCTCCTCTGTGTTGATTTGAATGTGCTTTTCCTATTCACGCCTACCCTCCTCTATGTTGAATTGAATGTGTTTAGTTAATGAACCTAGATTTACATTAGGAAATTGCTCACAGTTCTTTGAAATATATTTAATAGATTCATTCATTGTTGAGTTTGAACCTAAAGCGCATCGATTTAAATTTATTTATTGGTTTCTAAATCTAAGGGAACCTCATAAATATGGACATATTAGGGATTTTTGGCACAGTTCATTTGGAGTCTTATGATTGGGTCCAATAAGCTTGATTTCTTGTATTCTGTAGGTGTTAGGGATAAACAAGGTTGTACATGCCATTTGTAGTAATGGGTGTGCATGCCAGTACAAAATATTTTCTTGTGCCTAATAGGGCTTCATTCAAATAGTGAAGTACATTCTCAATTAGTTTTTAATATTGTTAATTGTTCATGTTTTTCGCACACATGGCATCTATTGATAATCTTTTGCATTCTATCTTGAATTTATGCAACATTGTTTGCTCATTTGTTTTTATGGCTAAGAAAGGACATAAATTAGCTAAATAGAAAAGGACAAAAAAATAGTCTAATTGATTTCTACAGAGATTGAAGTAACTAAGTTCATCATGGTATAACCGTGGGCAAGTATAAAGCTATATGAATCTACTTCTTGGTCGCATAGTTAACTTAGTAATACAAATTGAAACAAAATCTTTGATAATTTAGATAGTAATTTAATGTGTATATTTATGTTAATTTCAATAATATTATATAATAGTATACATTACTTATACAATATATTATATTTATATTCTATTTATTATATAATTTATAATAATACATATATTTATAATATAGATTTAAAATATAAAAAAAAATATATAGTTACATAACAAGTATATATAAAAATAAAATAATTTACATCATATGAATTATAACATATTTAATAAATACAATATATTATATTTATATTTTATATTTTATATAATATAATAATACATATATTTATAATATAGATTTAAAATATAAAATAAATATATAGTTATGTTGTGTAATTTTGCACACCATTTCGAAACTTTCAACCACAAAGTTTCAAAGCCCAGATCACTTTCATTGGTGTTGTTTCAACCAACAATGATATACCTCAGAATGGTACAGACCATTTGGTGTATTTCAAGGAAGAAGAGCAGGAATGTATGCACCTATCATCTATCTCTTATCACTGGGCTATTGCAAAGATCCCATACTTTCTAATTACAACTTTTCCTGTTATAGCAACAGACAACAGTGTTGTGGTGACCTACTCTAAAATGAGCAAATTCGTGAAGACATTGTTCTGGTCCAATTCATTTCCGCTGCCATTATCAAAGACACTGCATATCTAAAGGCTCAACCATCTAAAAAGAAGGGGTCATCTTTGTGTGAAGGATGTAGCAAATACAAATATACAGTGTGCATAATATCACAACACCGATCATGACACAATATTTAAAACTCTAGCACGACAATGAAATCATGGCACTCTTAATGGATATAGGCACAATTACATAACATTTGTGAAGGTATCTACCCAACCAAAGTAAAGACACTCAGTCATTCATAGGTATAGCGTGCCTTCTATAGATATGCTACCAGTGTAAGTTGAACACACTGGTTTTATAATGATGATGACAGCCTTTTGTATAAAGTGCAGCCTCTATATCAAAAGTGTCATCTCTCATTTGTATCAGGGTGCCTCTAAATATGTGCAAGTGTTATAATAGTAGTGTAGTCCATATTAATGGTGCATAGACATTCAAGAGGGAGCAGACATAATATAAAGAGCTCGGCCTCTATAGACTCCTCCATATTATTTTTCACACAAGCACAGTTTATATGAAATGCATCACAACATGTATAGCTCAGAGATTTGATGGATCAACCTCTATGAACATGGCCATCCTTTGAGGGACCAGTAATACGGATAAATGTAGCCGTCCATAAAAGACACACACCAACATAGCACAACACAGCCATATAAAAGAGGTGCTCGGCCTATCCTTAATAGGGCACAGGATATCATATAAAGAGCGGCCTATTGTAATGAATGACAACATCAAATGATTGAAGGTACTCCATCAAGACAAATCTTGGCCATATCCATAACAGGCGCAGGGTCTATTAAGAGGCTCGGCCTATCCAAATCAATGGCAGCCATTCTTAAACAAAGGTATAGTGACATAGATTTAGGTTCCCACCAAGTAAAGACACAACAAAATGGCAACTGTGTGATAAGAAGGAGGATTGACGGCTCCCAGGCATCAAGAAACAAAGGCAAGGAGAAGAAATGCTCAGGATGCCACTAGAGACTGCCACTTGGCACACTGGTAGGCATTTGCAAAGCAAAGAGGAAATGCTTCTCCAAAACAAGCGCAGGAGCACCACGTGGAGGTAGCCGAAGACAGATAAATGTTTTGTTTCATTTTTAATAAAATTCATAAGATATAAGTGTCACGTGAAGTAAAGGGTAATAAAGTCTTTCACTAAATAATGTTGAGTCTCTCATACATGGTGGGCCCCCTTCTTTTAATCAAGTTAAATGATTTAAAATAAAAGAGTCATATCTCAGATTTTGAAGAGTCATGGGAAAGATAAGATTCAATTAAATAAATTAGAATATTTATTAATCTTGACTCATTATGTGCGTGGGTCCCTCCAGCTTAAGTAAATCTTTATTGGTAAGAAGACTCATATTTGACTCATATGTTCATGAGAGATGAAACAAACGTAGCCCTAGTTTTTTTTTTACGACATCCACAAAGAGAAGGCAACGGGAAGTTTTTCATGCCACAGGTCATGCATTTGCAACAATGTATTTTCCAGCCATGGAGGAGAAATGACCAGTCAGTTGCTAAGGTAGTTATTCAAGCCAGATTTTGGGGCAAATTTTGTGAGTTTTAGTTGGAGATTTTTTAGAGGCAGTTAGAGATATTTTGCTTTGGCTTTCTGGGTTATAAAAGGATGGATCTAAGCTAGAAGGAGATATACATAGTTCCACAGATCAGAGATCTTACAACAAATAGAGATATATTTTTTGCCTCAGCAGTTGCTCTCAATGAGGGTTGTAGCATTTTATTTTGTGCAAGCTAGTTTTGCCTCTATAAATTTGTTTTGCATTCAAATAAAGAGAGATGGTGTTTTGTGCAGATCCAAATGTGTCTCTGTTTCTTAATTCTTTCTTTCTATTTTTTTGCTTATGATAAATTTGTTTTAAACTTGGTTATTAATCATGCACTTTGCTCTTTAATTTTTCTAGTAAAACATCTAGGGTTTAATCATTGTGCTATTGGGTAAATGTTAAATTCGGTGCTCGCCTTAGGAAGTTAGTTTCATATTGTATCGGTAATCTTTTTTCTCTTTCCCTTTCCAAAAATCCCATGAAAAGGAAGAGCCAACTTCCATAAAATCTGGAGGTTATTCTGAGAAGTAATCCCACATTTTTAGAGTTTCCCATGTTGTTGGATTAGACCCACAAATTTATACATCAACAGTTTTTGGCACGCCCAGTGGGATAGGAATCAAAGACTTGAGTCTTTGTCTCTCACCGAATCTTTGTTTGTATTTTGTGGTTTTGGTGGAAAATCACAAAAATATCTGCTCATGGGAGCATGAATCTTCCACCTGGTTACTCTATTGGAGACTCTTTTTAAGATCTTTTCTTTTGTAGACCATGGAAGCCCCTGGTATCTATGTGCATATGAATATTCAAGCAAGGGATCTGCCTTTTGTGACTTGGGATTCAAGTCCTCTTGTTCTTCAACAACAGGATCAAGTTCTTGACACAGCATGGAAGACACTATCTCATTTTCTTGGGGATGGATATGTTTGTCTTGCAAATCATATTCAGGATGTTAGAAATTTATTCACCATATACAATATCACTACTGAGAATCATGCTCTTCTGTTGCTTGCATCTTCCCTCAAAGGCAAAGCAAAAGAATGGTATAGAAGTTTGTAGCCCGGTTCAATCACTGGATGGGATCAACTAGGAGGACTCATCTACAATTAGTTCAAAGAGAAGACATATGTTAGCTCACTTACCCAGAATCTTGTCACCATCAAGAGACATCCAATGGAGAGCATGTGTGACTTCAATTCAAGATTTGATAAGGTATGGAAGAAATTCTTTGTTGATATCAGGCCTCCTCCAGTCTTTGCATTTCTTTATTATTTAAAGGTTTTAGACCCTGAAATATCTGTCATGATACAAGCCCTAGGAGGTGATACTCTACCTCATTCATATAACCTTACGATTAGAGCTGAAAATAACCTCATAGAGGCTGGTAAATTGCCTCCTTTGACCTTAGCACCACTTATGCCTCATATAAACATTCCATCTTAGGCTCTTTCTTGTAGTCAAATGCATACTTATTCTAAGCCACCCACCATCCCTGTTGATTTGCTAAATCATAAGGAGATGATGGAGGTAAAGGAACTCATAAAATTATTTACCCAAGAGATTAATAAGCTAAGAAACCAAATCCTGTATCATGATGATCTAAGTTTCATGCCTCAAGGTCTGTATGAACAACAATACCAATGTGGTCAGTTTGTAGAAGAAATTCTCCCTCAGGCACAGAAGATACCCAATAATCTTTAGAATTATGCATTGCAAACCTCTGTAGCTACAAACCGGTCCATAGAAGCCATATATCAGGTTCTTTGCTATTTTGACATCAAAGAAGAATCAAGTCTCAAAAATCAAATTACAAGAAGAAAGATAACTCCTATCTATTCAATATGTCCCTTTAGTTCTGAGCATCATGCACCTTTGGTGAGGTTTAATTCAGAAACTCAGTTAATTAATGAAAGAGATTCAGAGGATGCTTATGAATTGCAACTTCTAGAAGCTGAAAAATACTTCAAGAGGGGCTTTGAAGCTGAAAAGTACTGGGTAAACAATGATGCACAACTTGTACCTCATTTTGAGGAAGAAGTTGCAAAGGAAATTTCTGAATCTACAAATACAAAGTGTCTTTATTTCTGCAATGAGTTTTCACAATCTTGAGATAGATAGCACAGATATGCATGAGGGGCAACAAGATGAGGATTTATTCTCACTTTATCAACAAGGGTATCAGCTACTGAATGCAGAAGATCCTACAATTGAGCAAGTGTATGGTTCATTTGCAGAGCCTATTGAAGGTGATCATGGAGAAAATTTTAAAACAGAGATAGATGCAAGAGCTGATTTGTTTTCTATTTTTGAAAATGGATATTCTCTTCTGCTTAATGAAGATTCATAGCTACAAAATGATGAGGTCCAAAGAGACATTTGCAAAATTAAAGAGTCACATTATACCCCCTTTTTCTTGCAAGAAGGAATCCCAATCAGATTCAAAGTTGTAATTGGCAGCTCTGTCACCTGTACACCTAATTTTGATACTATCATGAGTCATGAACCTGTTGAAGAGCTTGCAAAAGAGGTTACTGATGAAGTTCTGTTAACATAAGCTTTTTGAGTGCAAGCAGAGAAGTGAGTTCCAATGCTTGATATTCCCTTCCCATGCTCCACTAAAGCAAGAACATCATGCAAATCAACCTATAAGGTATTTTGATGCAAAGAAAGACTCTCCAGAATGCAGAAAAGCAAAAAGGTACAAGTTCTTGCTTTATTTCTTGGTGCAGTTTGTCTAGTCCATTATCAGTTCATTGTGGATTCATTGGAGTAACATTATCAGATCCGATAATTATTTTTTTGTCCTGATAAATGGGCATATCCCCATCAGTTTTATATGTCAATAATTAATTTCCGTATTTAGAATAAGCTACAACAGTAGCGTTAGTTTTTAGATTCAGTTGTTTTGTTTTCAATAAGTTTCTGCTTTGCCTAAGATTCAGTGGTCAATTTCAATTATGGAATATATTAAGATCAACAGTACTTCAGTTTCATCTTCATGTGTCTTTAGGGTAAGTTGCATCAGTTTTGTTGCATAAGTGTTGGCTACAGGTGTATCTTCAAGAGCTGGTGGTTTCTATGTTAGATATTTGACTCTATGCCCATAGGATAAGGCTCAGTTTTTGAAACCAGAGATTTTGGGGTTCTAAGTGTGTAGGCTCACTTTCTCAGCCAGTCACCAAGAATTGTTGTGCAATTTTGCACACCATTTCGAGAAAATTTCAACCACAAAGTTTCAAAGCCCAGATCACTTTCATTGGTGTTGTTTCGGCCAACAATGATATACCTCAGAATGGTATAGACTATTTGGTGTATTTCAAGGAAGAAGAGTAGGAATGTATGCACCTGTCATCTATCTCTTGGGTCAGTGCAAGAAGTTGGGTCCACTTTTTGGCCAAAAAGTGGAAGTGTTTTTCCTGATTTTCAAAATTTGTCGCATTTGACCTTAAAATTTGAAGCACTTAGAAATGGAATCTTTAAAAAAGTCACTAAATATAAAATGTAGTACTCGGAGTCTAGTTTCTAAATATATAATTTTTTTCAATACCCAGATGATACAAATTAATTTTCAATAGGCATTTCTAAAAACCACTATTTAAAAGTCACTTTTTTTTTACCATACCATGCACATGTACGACCAACATAATTTGACCTAAATAAAATTATTTTTCAAAATCCTTTTGGGAAAACATGTGTAGTACAGTGAAGTTTGATGAGGATATTTTTTTATAATTTTTTTCTAAATAATTTTTTTTTTATTAATTTTTTATTAGGCCTAATTGGTACTTTTGAAAACCCCTCGTGTACGGCCAACATAATTTGAGCAAAAAAAATCATAAAATTAATTTTTTTTTTTATTGTGTAAAGAATGATGTGTAGATTGATGACATATAATTTAAAAAAAAAAAAATTAAAAATTAAAAGTTATTAAAAAAATACAAACACCTGTCATTTCAAGTTTTTGGACTAGTTTTCTTATAAATTAAATAATAAATAGAAGAACATGTCCAATTACAAAAAAAATTATATATTTGAAAACTAGACAATGTCATCTGTAATGGGTTTTCATTTCGTAAAAAAATTCAAAAAAAAAAGCCCTCAGCCATACAGGTAAACTCAATGTTTCTTCTTGTTTTGTACTTAGAAAAAAATTTGCAGGTCCAAGGCTCAAGGTCGGTCAACCATGCCTATCCCGAGCCTAAAACCCAAGCAAAGGTCAGGGAAAAAGCGGCGGAGATTTCTAATTTCAAATAACGGGTACCCGTTATAAAACGAGTACGCGTTACAGAACGGGTACCCGTTATATAACGGATACCCGTTTCTATTATACCCGTTATTTCCCATATTAGGGAAAAAAGTACTTTCCCTGTATCCCTGCAACTTGCAAGTCTGATACGTACGGCGCGACAGCGACAATTTCTGCATTTTTTTACTTACAATTGTTTTGTGGAATCTCTTAACAGGTCATATTCTATTCAGATTTTGAAAGGAGTCAATCATATGAACAATTCTGAAGTGAAATCAAGTGCATGAGCTATTTTCAAGAGGAATAAAGCAAGAGAGTTTTTGTTTTTACATCTACCTTTTACTTCAAAATCTATGGAACAAAGGATCTACATCTAATTCTACTTCAAAAGTTCAAATAAGGACATCAATTATGAAATTGGATTAAGTATCAATTGTTATTTTATCAAGAGGGCTTGGTAATCATGGGATCAAATCAACGTCAAAGAAAAAAACAAAGGAGGGTAATGACACCTCAAGAAATTGAAGCAAATAGAGAGAAGGAAGCCAAAAGGCAAAGAGATAGAAGAGCAAGGATTCAAGAGATGAAGAATATTGAAGCATCTAGTTCCATGAGTATTGAAGAGAAAGACATTCAAGAGAGTAAAAATGATGGGATGAATGTAGATGATGCAAATGCGGAAATGGTGAATTTGGAAGAAAATGTGTCTATAGAAACAAATGCATGTATGTCTTCAAACCCAACTTTTGAAGATATGGAAAATGTGACTATACAAACAAATCCAGGTATGTCTTCACAACCAACTTTCAATGTTATGGAAAACAGGACTATAGAAACAAATCTAGGTGTGTCTTTGGAGCCAACTTTCAATGATATAGAACACACGACTATAGAAACAAATCCAGGTGTGTATTCGGAGCCAACTTTCAATGATATGGAAAACACGACTATAGAAACAAATCCAGGTATGTCTTCAAACCCACCTATTGATGATATGAATGAGAATGATATCCCTTTTAGGAGTGAAAATGAAAATGTTTTATTTGAGATTGAAAGAAATGTCTTAGATAATCTTCCTGGTAAGATTTCTTGGAGGCAAATGAGAACTCATGCAAATAGATTATATAAAGATTTTTTTTATAGAAAAAGTCTTGGATTTCAATGTCAACTTATGATGCAATTGATGAAGATGTGGAAATTGCGAAAAGTAATGAAAAAGTTAGGCATATTTGTAAAACCTAAAAAAAAAGATGAATCAATGAAACAAGTTTTATCTAGTGTTGCTAATGCTATTGATTCTATTGGTAAAAAGAGTCGATCTAAAGATAGCAATGCAGCACGAAGAGCTATAACAACTGCTTTAGTCAATAAATCGTCTTCTAATAAAAGAATGATAAGTAAGACAAGTGAAATTCTAAAGATAAATCTTAAAACTTTGAGAAGAGCAGCAAAGAGAAGAGAATCTATTGAAAAAGATCCAATTAACCAATGTTAGAGTTTTAGTGGTAGACTCCCAAGGTATGACATGAAATTAAATAGTGAAATCAAATTTTTAATTGAAAAATATTGGCATGATAATACAAGGGTATCATCGAATGTTAGAGATGTTTTAAAATTACGAGTGGGGTCTAAAATTCGTGATCCTCATCCAAAACATCTATTAGACATGACTCAAACTGAATTATATAAAAAATTCTTAGATGATTTAGTGTTAGAACCTTTTAATATTACCATAAGCCAAAGATCTTTTGAGAAATGTAAACCTTGGTATGTGAAAATTAATAAACAGCGAATCTCTTGTTGTTGTAAAACTCATGTGCAATTTCGTTATTATTATGATCTTTTTCGATATATACGTTCTACTTTGCATACTAACGAAATTATGCAGGAATGTGGTATTAATATGCCACTTCAAACAATTAAGGAGTTTGTAGCAGGTTTGTTTTGTGAAACATCTACTAGATACTTATTTTATTCAAAAGCATGTATTTCTGGACAATGCAATAGATGTGGCAACTTTTCATTGTTAGGAGAATGTATGCATGAAAATATTTCACATGAATTTGGACAACAATTAGTGGATGTGAAAAGATTCAAGAATGTTGAATATTCTTTAAAAGATGGAAAAATTGGAAAGCGTTGTGAGTTAGTCACTGAGAAAATTTGTGTGATGCATTCATCAAAGATTTTAAGGATAATATTGTATCCAAATATGTCAAACACTCCCAATATGCTCGGTGGCTTGATGGACAATTCCGTTCATGTAAGAACACCTTTCCAATTGGAACTATCCTATCAGTGGTTGACTTTGCAGAAAACTATACTCTTGCTCCACAAGAGGAAATTCAATCTCAGTATTATAATTTAGTGCAGGTGGCCATATTTGTTCATATTGTATACAAACATGCAGATGATAGTACAGAAGATAATAGAAAATTTTTGAGGGAGTATCATTTCTATTTGAGTGATAACCAGTTACACTCTTCAGAGTTTGTGCAATATTGTTTCACAAAATTTTATGAAAGTTTAAAAGAAAGAGGAATCCAGATGACACAACATTTCATATGGTCAAATAATTGTACAGGGCAATTCAAAAATGCAAGAATGTTTTATTGGCTATGTAGGGCTCACAAAGAAATCAATATCCAACATATGTGGAGTTTTTTTGAAGCTGGACATGGTAAAGGAGAACATGATGGAGCTGGAGCATGTGTGAAAAGAGCTCTTGCTAGAGAGCAAATAAAATTTGAGGATACAGCCAAATTTAGAGATGCACGTGCAATTGTGGATTGGTGTAATGAAAAGTTATCTACGGGATCAAGTCAGAACTCTACAATTCAACGATTCTTTTGGTTAGTTGAAGAAGAGAATATTCCTACTCGACTTGATTGTGAGACAATAACTGGATCAACAAAATGGCATTCATTTAAGAGTTCAAATGCAAGCACATGGACTATATGGACTAGGGAGCTTGCATGTTTTTGTCAATTTTGTATTACAGGTGATTGGGGAGCATGTGAAAATACAGAATGGGTTGAAGAATGGAAACAAAGATCCTTGACACCTACAGAAACACAAGATCAACTTGAAACAACAATCGAAGATGATAATCAAATGTTTGCATCAGATGACTATGATCGTGTTTCAGACCTTGTATAAGAAGGTACTTTTGTTTTTAATTTTTTTTATTGTCAATTTTTTGTACATCCTGTATATAATTAATTATATATGTATGCATCCACAAATTTATGTGATTTAGGTACATGTCATGTCACTTTATT
The DNA here is from genome assembly GCA_027924645.1 of Cunninghamia lanceolata. Taxonomy (NCBI): domain Eukaryota; kingdom Viridiplantae; phylum Streptophyta; class Pinopsida; order Cupressales; family Cupressaceae; genus Cunninghamia; species Cunninghamia lanceolata. The sequence goes on along the minus strand of BSBN01001152.1, from coordinate 13,595,054 downwards.
GAATTACATAATTTTTTTGTAGGACATGTCTATGCTGTTATTGCACCTGAGGGCAATGAAGAGGAAACTGAGTATTGGTTGGCTCGATGTGTTGAGACAAAACAAAAGTTGTTACATCCTAGAGTGGATGATGATAACATGGAGTATCCAACAGGTTCTGTGGTTGTTGTTGGCACTTGGCTACGAAAATATCTAATAAGAAGGAATGGTGTGCCTGCATTTGAAGATTATGAAACACATAAGAAGATCATACACTACTCACATTTGGTTGTGGCAACAAATATAAAACTAGTCAGATATCAAGGCAAACCTTCTAATAAACAGTTATGGACACTTTCGATGGAAGAACATGAGTCAATTATAGATGCATTACAAAAAAATGAGGATGCAGATGGTACAATGGAATAAATTTTCAGGTAAGTAAACAATACTCTTACATCCCCAAGTTAAATTCTTTCATTCTCATTTTAGCTTCTATATTATTCCCCTTGTCTTAAATTTTGTATCGACCCATGGAAATATATAGTTAATTTACTTGTACATTTGAACATTACTTTTTGCAGGTGTATCCTAGACAAGTAGTCAAATGTGCATGATTGTCAATAGGAGTTATCACCATACAAGTATGTGAGGTCAATTTTGTAATCTTCAACTAAAAGTGAACGCAAATTAGGTAATTACATATATATACTCAAATATTTATCATCCATCCTCTAAAGACACCCGCTTGTACATCCCCTTAAGCCATCCTCTTCCATCCCCTTAAGCCATCAAGTTTTATTTTATACTTTGTAAATTGACTAGTGTACATCTCTCCAAGTAAGCTATCCTCTTTTGTATTCCCTTAAGACATCCTCTTCTAGCTCCCCTTTGAATTAATCATCTTATACATCCCCTAAATCCATCTTCTTATGTATCCCCTTAAGACATCCTCTTAGCTCCCCTTAAGCCATCGTCAAGTTGTATCCTCTTTTTTGTTATTTAGTACATATTGCATTAATATTTTGTGTTTTTGGTACATATTCTTTCATTCTCATTTACATTCATTATTTCTTGCAGGTGTATCCTACAAGTAGATTTTTCCATGATTGCCACTACAAGATTTGATCATAATGTAAATTGTAGATCAATTTTGTAGTCATGTCAAACTAATGTTAGTCAAGAGGTTTTCACAGTAATTGATGATCAAGTATATTGTGTGGATAAGATTCAAATGAATTTCCTTAGATAGTTTCTTCTTTAAAAGAGTTCTAGTTTCTCTACAAGAATTGTTCATGCTACTTCTTGAATAATTTCAAATTATGATAAATTTATTTGTATCTTATATTGTGTGGATAAGAAAATTGAATTTCTTTGTAGTTTCTTCTTTAAAAAAGTTAGTTTCACTACAAGAATTGAATACTACTTGAATAATTAAATCCAAATGTGATAAAATTTTTTGTAGCTTATATTGTGTGGATAAGATTTAAATGAATTTCCTTAGATAGTTTCTTCTTTAAAAGATTTAGTTTCTCTAGAAGAATTGAATGCTACTTCTTGAATAATTTCAAATTGTGATAATTTTTTTTGTAGCTTATATTGTGTGGATACTTGATTTGAATTGAACCTTTTAGTTTCTTCTTGATTTGAATTGTTTGAGATTTGTGATGGAGGCTTGCAAAGAGCCATTCATGGTTGAACTTTGTTGAACATGCTTGGGCAGAGCTTAGAGACTTAATATAGGTATTGGTTGGTTGTTGCACAGAACTAGCTATGTGATTAGTATAGTGTTGGAGTCATTTAAAGTAGGTTGTATTAGACAGAGCCATACATGGTTGAAGTCCACAAAGAATGATGTCTTTTGGAGACAAAGCTTAGAAAAGTTGGTGGCATCTTGAAAGCAAAAGTGTTGATTGTATGTAGGTCGATACAGTTATTGAGAGTCCTTGATAGAGGTATAGATTGCAAATAGACCGGAGCCATGTTGTAAGTTTACAGTAAAGCTTGTGAAGCCGGTTGGTTGATAAAGATTCAAAGCGTTATGACTAGCTAGATAGTTGATTATGGTTGGAAGAGAGGTTGCATGCAAAGTCAATTTGGATTGTTGCAATAAAATTTTGGACTACTATTTAAGTGGTGTTTGGAACCCATGCATGGAGCTCTCATCCTTCATTCTCCACCATTGCAAGAGGAGTTGTAGGTCATGATCCATTTTAGAGAATTGTGCATTTGGATAATTTAAGTCATGTTAAGGTTATGTAAAAGCCATTATATATTATGAATTAGTGTCATTAGAAGCATTGCTCATTTTTTTGAGAATTTTATGCCTAGTTGAGAGTTTCTCCCAAGTTTGAATTCTTGTGTTGTATACTATTTATTTATGTGTGATGCAAGTTTAAATGTTCCACATTTGAGATGTTGTCTTAGTCTTTTAATACACATTTTAGATAGCCATTAGAGGTGGTTGATTGAAGGTAAAGGAAGTTGGAAGTATCTCATTTTTATATCCATATGTGATGTATCGAAGTGAGGCATCTAGCTACGGTCCCGAGTTTATGGATTAATTGTCATTTGTTCTATACAATGTGTAGAGGTCTAGAAATGTGTCAACTTTCATGGACTAGAGAATGCAAAGTGTCCAAAGGTTCTTTTGGTGGAGCTTGTAAGTGTGTTTGGGAATGGTGTGCACAATAGGGCCTATGACAAATGGAAATCTCTCTATGAGGAGTGGGATGTTCGATGCATTAGGGAGTGCCAAAGCTCTCTCAAGATGTTGATGTGGTTTGGTGTTTTGTTTGTTTTTTAGCTTTCTATTAGTTGTGTTGGAATTTTGTGCTTGCTATATGTATTGGGGTATTGATATATAGTTGCATATGGGTAGTTTAGAAACCTTTATGGGATGTTGTGCTTTCTACTGCTATGCCTAGTCTTGGGTTGTTAGCACACTCATTTATATATGTTTTCTAAACTATTTAGTAAGGATGGGTCCCCTAAGTAGAACACCTATATTATAATTCAAAAAAAGTAAACCAAACAAATATGAAATCCACACTAGGAACTAGGTATGTTGAAGATGTAAAGTAATTTTGAATTGGGAAAATATTCATAGGAATCTCTTCTTTAATTCCTTTCCTTTATGAGAAACTATATGTGATTCAACTTCCAAAGGCCAAGGAAGTTTTGGCTATTATAATGGTTAAGTAAGAAAGATGATAACAAAGTCTCGGTTGCAAATTAATAAAATTTCAAGGACTATACAAATGATATATATCAAGAAGGTTTTGTAATCAAAGGATGACCACAATCATTTAAAGGAACATGTATCTCAATTGAGGCTAACTAGGTGAGTCTAACATCCTTATCATTTTATCGTGATTTTGTAGGTTTATCCTAGGTAAATTACCTTGTTATAAAGTGCCCTAAATTTATCTATTAGATAATTGTAACACCAAATTTATCCATTAGATAATTGTAACACCAAACTTAATTTAGGTTTGTGAGGCAGTTAATAGATTGTTCACTATGCATAATGATTGATACAATGGGAAAGGTGACAAACCTAAAATAGTCCAAAATTTGGGATGCATATTCACATTTAAGGAAGTCTCTGGACAATCATCATGTATTTCTGAAATGTGAATATGCATCCCAAAGTTTGGACTATTTTAAAGAAATATGGTGCATTTAGGAACTTGGTGATTGTTGGGGTAAAGAGGAATATATGATCATACTAGAAGAGGTGGATTAGGCCCATAATTGGCCAAGGTTGCTTTGAATAAGGTTAAAACAAGGAGATACCCATGTTGATATTCACACCCTTTGGTCCACACCTACATTGGGATGGATTAAGCTTGAAATTTTGATGGGTAGCCAAGGGTAATCCTAGTGAAGTAGGAGGAGTATGTTTATTAAGAGATGATAAGGGAAAACCTCTAACTATCTTAGCTTATGATTTTGGTGTCAAGAACAATAATATGGTAGATTCTACGGCCATGATATCCAGGGCCTCAAGATGACTTGGAAACTAAACAAGATATCCCTTAGTGTGGAAGGAGATTCCAAGATCAACATTGATCATATGAAAAAGCATAGATGAAGCTCAAGTGGTTATTGGAAACTATTCTATTGGAATCTAGAAACTTGGTGAATAAGTTTAAATCTATCTCCTTCAAACATATCAAACGAAAAGGTAATTATATTCTAGACTAGGCAGATAATGGAAGAAATCATTAAATTGCTCCTAGACATCTAGCATTTGTTGGGAAGAATAATTTTGTTATGTATTCAACTCAATCCCTAAGTTGTGCCTCCATGCTATCAAATGTTACTTGTATCTACCTTCTATACAATGATATTGAAGGGGTAGAAGGTTAGGCTAAGGATTTCTATATTGCTACTTAGATAAATTCCACAACTTCAATGTGTGGCATGAGCATATGCACAAAGCCTTGGAGGATATTTCTACGATAATGAAGATAAACCTTCATTTGATGCTAAATTGGATGATCCTATTGGTTTATGTTTGATGTCATTGTAGTATGTACCTTTTTAAAGATAGATAGTATATTTTATGGAGTTTGAGATAATAGGGAATATCACAAACTTTTATGGAATAGTTGATGTCATGATATGTGGTGTTTCAATTCACATATTTTAATAGAAACTCTTTAGTAAATTGATGGTAGTATTTTCTTGGCAATGACACATTATTTTAGAAAAGAATCACATCCTTAAGGTTGAATCCATTTTTGGCATTTCTAGTGAGACAAATTTGAGAGGGATAACACATATAACATAGATGGATCTACTAAACACTTTGTTACTAAAATCCAAACTTTTGGCATTCTTTTTGTTCACTATTTCAAGAAAAACTATTGAACCATAATGCATTTAATCACTTCTTAAAAATTTAAAAATGTAGTAGAGAGAAATCTTCTAACATACATCTCAATTAAATAATTTATAATCTAGAAGTGAACAATGAAGCATATTTAACATATTTAACAATGAAGCATATTTAACATACTAAACTACATTCAAGCATATATACTCAATAATATATACATGTAGATCTAGATCTAGATAAGTCCATGAAATACTATAAAATATCTAGGTAGGACCCATGAAATGTGTACTTTAAAACATCTACTCATCATCAGCATATAAATAAATACAAATCACAGTTCATGAAATACTGAAATATATTTAGAAGAACATGTCATAGCAAGTTCGACATAGATAGTCAAAGTCCTGGAATGGCATATATAAAAAATAATGTGCACATCATACAGTTTAGTCTATGAAATAAAACTCTATGTCAGGGATTATCATCACTCAAGTTCAAATCTGAAAGAGGCCTCTTTCTTCCTCGTGAAATGGATGGATCTACCTCATGCTGTACACACAAGAGAAAGAACTTGCAATCAGATTTAAAAATTTTAAAAATGACATATGAAATTAAATATTTAAATGTAGGCTTTAAAGTGTGCATTTAAATTACCGTCTCACTTTCCACATTTTGTTGTGCAGGTGGTATAACTGTTTCATCTTCATGACCAAAAGTTTCACTTGCTAATTGCTAGAATTTCAAATAAAGCAAGTTTGAAATAAGTTACAATTTAAAATTAGCATATAAAGACCTAGAAATTGCACATATAGAAAATTTTAAAGTAAAGTTTAGGACCTGAAAATGTGTAGATGGCTCATGAATTTGTCCCTGAGTACCAACCTGACCAATAGTCTCACTCCTATCATCCTGCACTTACATATATATGGGTGCATATATACATTTATATAAACTCAAAAAAAGAAACTTAGTACAAATTTAGTACAATTTTTTAAAACACACACCGGGGAATACTCAGGCATAGTAGCTGTCGATGGAGGATCAATGGAAGAAACACCTGAGCCAGGTGGTCGATCAGACATGGGAACTGCCACATGACCTGAGCCTTGCTGCAATAGTAGTGTTTCACATACATGTATGTATATAGTTATTTATTTAATTATACACAGTAAATGTTAATTTAAAATATAATATTGATAAGTTTCAAAAGAAAAATGAAACTAGAATTAGATACATATGGTTTTAGGGTTAAGATATATTGGTTTACCCCGTAAGGTGTGCCAACCTCTACAGCTGTCGATGCAAAACTCAATGTATCAAATCGTGATGTGGCCCTAGAGCGACTTGAGATCTGTACAACAAATAGTTTACAATTATATAAATTAATTCATTAAATTATTTATAAAAAATTTGATCTACGTTCGAATTATACACTTGAAATATTTAATAAAATGTGGTCAATGTCCCTGTGTAGGATTATCATCCGAATATAGTAGATCCAAGTATGACTCCACTCCGGCTGTAGCTATATCTGATGTGGATGTAGGAGCAGGACCATAACATGGTTGATTGCAATTTGTACACAAATGTGCCCCTGACAGGCCTGGGGCTCTATGCTGAGATGCATCGACTCCTCCATGATGCTCTCCACCACTGAATTCGGCTGCCATGTGGGCAGCTTGCTCAGTGAGATTGCCTGAGAGTCTACTCAATGCTCCTAATGTCGACAAAACTGACTGCTGCTGAATAGGTGCAGGAATCGTGGGCAAAACAGGAGCAACCATAGGAGCAGGAGGAACAGGTCGATTGGGGTCAACTCGTGCCCCTGGTCTGTGTTGTGGCATGCCACGACCAACACCCTAAAAATCTCTCATATCAAAATAATTGGGTTTTTGACCCAATTGAAACTCCACCCATAATTTTCTCAAAAAATATAGCGGCACCTCACAATTAGCATGTGGTGGGTGATCAAACACCATCCACCACCGATCCCAAAAATGTCTCGAAATCCCCTCATGCGTACACCACTTAATTGATATATTTTTTTTGTTGCAGCTATAGGTTGATTAGTTTTTGAGTGACGAAAAAATGGGGCTAATGTTTGTTTTGTAATGTGGAGGTCATGGATGTCTTTATATGAAAGACCATCTGCATAGAATTGCCTCCTCTCCTCCCGCCAAAGCTGAAATCTATTTAGGTCTGCATCAATAGACCTAACAGAATCAATAATGGTTTGCATCGAAGATGCAAACCGAACCACATGTGGAGGCATCAAGTGAGTTTGATTATTAATCAAATTAATGTTCTCCTCAATTGTATTAATATTTTCATTAATGTTTTGCCGCAATTGGGCCTCATCAAATGGAGGGGGTGGGGGGTTTTGAGGTGGAGGGGATGGGGGGTTTTGAGGTGGAGAGGGTGGGGGGTTTTGAGGTGGATCATGGGGTGGGGGGTTTTGAGGTGGATCACGGGGTGGGGGGGTTCCATAAAGAATGTCATCTATTAAAAATTCATCTAGACTCTGATCATCCATTAGATCTGTCTCCTGCAAATTTTCAAATATGTAAATTCATATAAAAAACTTACAAATGTATAATTTCACAATTTATATATATATATATATATATTGAAAACTTACAAACAAATATCTATAAATTTAAATTTAATCTAGAATAGATCTATAAATGATTTAGTTTAAAATATCCATGAATTCAGAGAGCACGTAATACTTGAAAATTAAACACATGCACAAGTTTATCATATAATATGAACAATCAAATGATGATGCCTCATACCGATGTCTCCTTAAATTAATCCAACATTTCCCTAAAATATTATATTCTCCTTCCTACTTCATTCCTCTTTAACCATTTTTTAGAGGGTTTTTGAACTATAGAATTGGTATTTATAGATAAAATATGGAATAATTAGAAAAAAGATCTCACAAAAATTACCAAGAGGAAGTTATGCAAAAAATTACAACATAAAGCTATGTCTAAACTTTTAGATCATTAAATTCACATAGTGGAACAAGGTTGCAGGTTCTAGGTCCTAGTCATACACCAAGGTGTCACTCTACCTAACAAGGTCTCAAGTCGTATCATCATTTTTCTCAAAATTATAATGGAAGTTACATTTTGACACCTTATATAGTCCAAATTTAAAAGTGCATGCCAAGTGTATTAGATTCCCATTTCTCTATTAATCAGGCTACTTCTAGCTTCTAAGTTAAGCTTAATTGTGATGGTGTGACATGAAGATGTCTACGTGATGCCCTGACATTATAGGTTCCTATTTCTCTTCCTATATTAACTCCAATTTTACTATAGGCTTCTCATGTGTCTCAAAAGAGCGGTACAAATTATGACTTAATTGAACATTGCATGCTACTTTTATACTACATTTATTACCAATACTACATTTATAACAATAGTGACCTTGTTAGAGACTACATTTATACCAATACTACAACATTGTATTCCAACAATATGAGTTACCTTCTGCTGAAGTGTAAAAACCCTAAAATATCATTTTGAAACCTTATTAAATGTTAATTTCCAAACCCTAATATGAGAATTTGAAACCCTAAAATGTCATTTTAAAACTCTATTACGTGAATTTTCAAACCCTAATACATCATTTTGATACCCTAAAAGGTGAAAAGTTCAAAGCCCTAAACATCTAAGTTTTAGAACCCTAAAATTTATATTTGAAACCCTAAATTGTGGATGTCAAGTTCCCTAAATTGTAAATTTGAAACTATAAAATGTGGATGTCAAGGGTAGAAGAATGTTTTCCTCAATATTTTTAAATGAACTAAGGGTAGGCGAAGGATTAAGGAATGATCCCAACTTCATATAAGATTGCACACCGTATGTCGATATGCGACTATATTAATCCATCTACTAGAATGGACCCAAAACTAAATGAGAATTAGCATAGGTCTACAAATGTCACCATTGCACTAGTTAATACATGTTGATGTTATCTAAATCATATTTAATTGTGAAACTAAAACAAGAGGAGAGAAAATTAAATGTTAATTTCCAAACCCTAATATGAGAATTTGAAACCCTAAAATGTCATTTTAAAACTCTATTACGTGAATTTTCAAACCCTAATACATCATTTTGATACCCTAAAAGGTGAAAAGTGAAGCCCTAAACATCTACTTTAGAACCCTAAAATTTATATTTGAAACTCTAAATTGTGGATGTCAAGTTCCCTAAATTGTAAATTTGAAACTATAAAATGTGGATGTCAAGGACCTAGAAGAATGTTTTCCTCAATATTTTTAAATGAACTAAGGGTAGGTGAAGGATCAAGGAATGATCCCAACTTCATATAAGATTGCACACCGTATGTTGATATGCAACTATATATTAATCCATCTACTAGAATCCAGACCCAAAACTAAATGAGAATTAGCATAGGTCTACAAATGTCACCATTGGGTGCTAGTTAATACATTGATGTTGTCTAAATCATATTTAATTGTGAAACTAAAACAAGAGGAGAGAAAATTATTTATTGAAGTAAAATATAGATGCAAATTTGTTATTCCAAGTTTAAAATCTTATGGCCATAGTGCATCAAACGTGTTGGATAAACACTATGGACTCAAGGGAAGCAGGTAAAACAAGTATATAACTAGAACAACACAGGCTATAGAAAACACATCCTCATTGGTCCATCATTTAAATGTATCATGAAGGTATCAAGGATGGAAGGATCACATGTCACAAAAGATTATCCAAGCTTCTAGATAGGTTGAATCAAAAAGGTATATATCACTATTTACATGCTCAAACCCTAATCAAGATATGATAGGAAAAGATAAACAAGGACATGAATGCAAACCGTAGGTTTATCTATTTAAGAAAAAGATAAAAACTTGAGAAATTAGATCTAAGAACTGTAATTAAAAAAAGGCCAAACCAGTACTATAAAATCCTAGGTGATGGAATGTCAAGTTCACTAATAAATATAAAGGAAATCCATTTGACTATTACTGGATACAATTTCAATACATCTAACAGTTGTGTTACACAAAATGAACCACTAGTCAATGATCATAGTGCCTTACACTTGAAGATGATTGGGGTCCATTAGAATTTATATCTTATAGTTTTGGTGAGTATCATGTGGATCTTAAAAGGCTTATGGTATTCCATTATTAAATACATATGACCAAATATCGTTCTATTTTAATATGGACCCTTAAATAATGTGATATTTCATAGAATGGAAAGAGTCTAGGAGTTTAATATGGTTCATATACATTACACTCAAGTGAAAACTATGGTCAGGTTCACAAATAAATGTAAAGGAATATCATTTAACTATTATTAGATACTTGTAATTTCGATATATCTAACAATTAAGTGACACAAAATTAACCCCTAAGATCAATGATCATAATGTTTTACAAGAAGATGATTTGGGTCCATTAGACTTTATGTCTTATATTTTTGGTGATAGCAACCTTACTGGCATATCAGACAAGAACTTCTAATAGCCAACAATGACAGATATCAAAGATAGGGTATAGTCTTATAGCCAACAATGACAAATAAAAAATAGGGTATATAGTTTTATATGATTCCTCAATATTCATCTTGATACATTTAGTGTACCCTAAGTTAATCATCAACACTGAAGCATCTACATGCCTCCTCTTGATACATTTTCATCTTCAAACTTATCCCTTTTATCATTATATTACATCTACTAATTTGGTTTTTTAGGGTTTAGGTTTTTAGGGTTTGTAGGACAACATGGTTTTAGGGTTTATAGTTTGGTTTTTTAGGGTTTATAGTTTACGTTTTTAGAGTTTGCAGTACAACATGGTTTCAGGGTTTATAATTTGGTTTTTTAGGGTTTATAGTTTAGGTTTTTAGGGTTTGTAGTACAACATGGTTTTAGGGTTTATAGTTTCAGTTTTTTAGGGTTTATAGTTTAAGTTTTTTAGGGTTTGCAGTAACATGGTTTTAGGGTTTGCAGTAACCTGGTTTTAGGGTTTGCAGTAACATACAATCACAAAATTCTAATAACAAGTAAAACCCTTAAATAACAAATAAAACCCTAATTTTCATTTTAACCCTACAATTAGGAAAAAAACATTTAAAACACGCTAAAGATAGGTAGAGAACCAACCTAGAAGAGCTCAAGGGTGACGAGGTGGCGGGAGGAGGTGAGAGGGCAAAAAAACTATGTTGTTTCCCTTGTCTGGTGCTTGACAACGCGTACCCGTTTCTTGGTGTTCGCTATCACTGTCGTCCTCCGTGGGTGAAAATGAGCCCGCAGAGCTCTTTTTTTTTAAAATATATAATTTTTCGAAAACGGGTACCCGTTTAATAACGGGTACCCGTTTGTTAACAGGTACCCGTTACTAAACGGGTACCCGTTTAGGCTCGGGTGCCCGTTGCTAAACGGGTACCCGTTTAGGCTCGGGCGCCCGTTCCTAAACGGGTACCCGTTTCTTTGAAAACGGGTACCCGTTACCGGCGGCATTTTTTTTGCCCGCGCGACTTCCCCTATATGTGGACCTAGTTTCTTGCGAGTACCCTCTTATCACCGGGCTGTTGTAGAGATCCCATACTTTCTGATTACAACTTTTTCTATTATAGCAACAAACAACAGTATTGTGGTGACCTACTCTAAAATGAGTAGATTCGTGAAGACATTGTTCTGGTCCAATTCATTTCCGCTGCCATCATCAAAGACACTGCATATCTAAAGGCTCATCCATCTAAAAAGAAGGCATCAACTTTGTGTGAAGGATGTAGCAAATACAAATATACAGTGTGCATAATATCACAACAATATTTCAAACTCTAGCACGGTAATGAAATTGTGGCACTCTAAATAGATATAGGCACAATCACATAACGTTTGTGAAGGTATCTACCCAGCCAAAGTAAAGACACTCAGCCATTCATAGGTATAGCATGACTTCTATAGATATGCTGCCAGCCTAAGTTGAAGACACTGGTTTTATAATGATGATGACATCCTTTTGTATAAAGCGCAACCTCTATATCAAAAGCATCATCTCTCATTTGTATCAGGGTGCCTCTAAATATGTGCAAGCGTTATAATAGTAGTGTAGTCCATATTAATGGTGCACATACATTCAAGAGGGAGCGGCCATAATATAAAGAGATCGGCCTCTATAGACTCCTCCACATCATTTTTCACACAGGCACAGTTTATATGAAATGCATCACAACATGTATAGCTTAGAGATTCGATGGCTCAACCTCTATGAACACAGACATCCTTTGAGGGACTGGTAATACGGATAAACACAACCGTCCATAAAAGACACACATCAACATAGCACATCACATAGCCATATAAAAGAGGTGCTTGGCTTATCCATAATAGGGCACATGATATCATATAAAGAGCGGCCTATTGTAATGAATGACAACATCAAATGATTGAAGGTACTCCATCAAGACAAATCTTGGCCATATCCATAACAGGCGCAGGGTCTATTAAGAGGCTTAGCCTATCCAAATCAATGGCAACCATTCTTAAACAAAGGTATAGTGACACAGATTTAGGGTTCCCACCAAGTAAAGACACAAAAAAATGGAAACCGTGTGATAAGAAGGAAGATCAACGGCTCCCAGGCATCAAGAAATGAAGGCAAGGAGAAGAAATGCTCAGGATGCCACCAGAGATTGCCACTTGGCACACTGGCGGGTATTTGCAAAGGAAAGAGGAAATGCTTCTCCAAAACAAGCGTAGGAGAACCATGTGGAGGCAGCTGAAGACAGATAAATGTTTTGTTTCATTTTTATTAAAACTCATAAAATATGAGTGTCACGTGAAGAAAAGGGTAATAGAGTCTTTCATTAAATAATGTTGAGTCTCTCATACATGGTGGGCCCCCTTCTTTCAATCAAGTTAAATGATTTAAAATAAAAGAGTCTTATATCAGATTTTGAAGAGTCACGGGAAAGATAAGATTCAATTAAATAAATTAGAAGCTTTATTAATCTTGAGTCATTATGTATGTGGGTCCCTCTAGCTTAAGTAAAGCTTTATTGGTAAGAAGACTCATATTTGACTCATATGTTCATGAGAGATGAAACAAACGCAACTCTAGTTTTTTTTTACGACATCCGCAAAGAGAAGGCGGCGGGAAGTTTTTCATGCCACAGGTCATGCATTTGCAGCAATGTATTTTCTAGCCATGGAGGAGAAATGGCTAGTTCAGTTGCTAAGGTAGTTATTCAAGCTAGATTTTGGGGCAGATTTTGTGAGTTTCAGTTGGAGATTTTTTGGAGGCAGTTAGAGATATTTTGCTTTGGCTTCCTGGGTTATAAAAGGATGGATCTGAGCCAGAAGGAGATATACACAGTTCCACAGATAAGAGATTTTGGCAGCAGACAGAGATATATTTTTTTCCTCAGCAGTTGCTCTCAATGAGGGTTGTAGCATTTTATTTTGTGCAAGCTAGTTTTGCCTTTGTAAATTTGTTCTCCATTCAAATAAAGAGAGATGGTGTTTTGTGCAGATCCAAATGTATCTTTGTTTCTTGCTTCTTTGTTTCTGTTTCTTTGCCTTTTATAAATCTGTTTTAAACTGGGTTATTAATCATGCACTCTACTCTTTAATTTTTCTAGTAAATCATCTAGGGTTTAATCATTGTGCTATTGGGTAAATGTTAAATGCGGTGCTCGCCTTGGGAAGTTAGTTTCATATTGTATCTATAATCTTTTTTCTCTTTCCCTTTCCAAAAATCCCTATGAAAAGGAAGAGCCAGCTTCCATAAAATCTAGAGGTTATTTTGAGAAGCAATCCCACATTTTCAAAGTTTCCCATGTTGTTGGATTAGACCCACAAATTTATACATCAAGTTACATAACAAGTATATATAAAAATAAAATATGCATATAATTTACATTGTATCAAATATAATATAACTAATAAATATAGTTACAATAGAGATTTTCTATATAGAATAGATACATAATTATGCAAGGGAGACATAGATGGAGATGAAGGGAGAGAGAGAGAGAGAGAGAGAGAGAGAGAGAGAGAGAGAGAGAGAGAGAGAGAGAGAGAGAGGGGTAGAGAGAGAATTTCCTATATAAAATAGAGATATAATTATGAGAGAGGGGATGGGAGAAAGAGCTAGAGAGAACAAGAATTGAGACAAAGGGGCGAGAAAGATAGAAGTGACAGAGAGACAGGGAAAAATAAAATGAAAGAAAGAGATATAAGGAAAATAATGTATGCATGCATGTGTGTGTAGAGAGAGAGGGGGGATACTTTAAATAAATTGTTGCCCATATACAGTTTTGATTCAATTCTAAAAATGGCAATAATATATGTAATACTATTTAGATTAAACTACAACAAATTTAACAACTTGATTGACCTTCCATGAGAGAGAGAGAGAGAGAGAGAGAGAGAGAGAGAGAGAGAGAGAGAGAGAGGATTATGTCTATGCAATCATGGTCATCCAAATTTCATTTGTTTTTATTTGATTAAATTTTGTTTACATGAATTGATTGTAAGTGCTCTCATTTGACTCAATCTTTTTCTAAATAAAGGCAGAGAGGAAGAAAAAGAAATAGGTTTAGGGGATAACCTCAAAAAAAGTTTGTATTAAAAGAGCATGGACATGCAATGAAAGTATGGTTGCTCCTTCAAATGATGGTTTGTTGATTTAGTTACAACTTGGTCCTTTAATTTTGGTCTTAAATATTTTTGTTGGAAAGAGAGATGGTAAGAGAGAGATGGAGAAAGATAGAGAAACAGAGAGAGAGAGAGAGAGAGCGAGAGAGAGAGAGAGGTTCCCACCCAGATTGAAGATGCTACCAAAAATAAGTATTGAAAATTATGGACATTATTATTATTTTGATTATATGTAGATGATTTGTTTGCACAATCAACATGGGACTAATTGCACATATGGATGTTGCCAATTGTAGATCCGTATGGTATTTTGGTAACAAATTATTTATTTTGTACTTGTCTGCACTTAAATACATTAGTAATTTCTTGTTTTTTCATAGTCATGTTCCCCCAAATTGAAGAGGTTACCAAAAACAAGTATTGAAAATTATGGACATTATTTTGATCATACGGAGCAAATTTGTTTGCACACTCAACATGGGACTAATTGTAGGCTTGATGTTGTCAATTACAATCCTATGGTTATTGGTTTGATTAGTCATGCTAACCATGATTTCCTTTGGCAAGAATTGAATGAAAAGCCTAGAGGATGTGCAGAAAATCAAATTTCATAAAAGAAAGCACTTAGATTTAGAAAATGTTTACTATGAAACCCATCAGAAGAAACCATTTCAGAAGATAAAGCTCAAAGAAATTATATCTTTCAAAGGTTTGTCTGTAGAAAATAAAGATATAAATTTTTATTTACCACACTATGTTAAAGGATTGGTTGGATTTGGAGTTCCAGATTACATTATGGGTCAATAATGGAAGCTTAAAGAGTTTGACTAAGGTCCACCATACTTTTACTTTGAATATGTGTATAGTATACCAAAAGGTGCATGGGCAAACCATATCCTTATTTATGTATGCTGTTGAACTAAAATTTGTGGAATCAAAGTACTTTTTCAATTCAAGTAGAAAACATGGATACATGCAATGGCCATCATGGGATTACAAAACTAAGCTTAACTGCATAAACATAGTGGCAAAAAGTGTTCTATCATGTGATAGATTTGGGGCTATAGTCAAGCATTCCGATGGAAAACCCTACGTTAAAGATTATGCTATGGTACTTGTATAACATAGAAATGTGCATGAGAAACAAGCTAAATAACTAACCTATTTCACTCAAGTCCTAAGCTACCTCGGATTGAGCATAAAGGGAATGCAAAACATACATATGATGCTAAACTTTGAACAACACATGTGCAAACCTTGATTGTGGATGTGCTCCTTTGATGTTGGACATGTGATGGCTCCTCAAATGGGCAGCATGACCTTGCTTCTCATGGAGTTTTGGAGTGAAAATAACAACATTATATTGCATGAAGAAGTTGTGTATTTTGTGAAGGGGTGAGCTCCAATTTATAGATTTTTGGAGGCTCAACTGGATGGTTAGGATTGGATTTGGAGATCAATGGATGAGGATGCTTGAGATCTCTCAAGCAAGGAGAGATTGTCAAGTGTCATGATGAGTTTGGATGGGAGGACATGTCCTTAGATCAAGGAGGAATCAAGGGTTTAGATTTGACATTGGGAAGATGGATGGATGAGATTGGCTTGATAGATGGGAGGTCTGGGTTGGATTATATTGGAATTTTTAATTGGGAAGCATGGGTACATGCCCAATTTAAAATTCGAGGAAAAGGGGATGAGGTGACTTTGATTTGAATTTTAAATTGGAAGCATGAGTACATGCCCAATTTTAAAATTGGAGGAATAGGGGATGGAGGACAAAATGACCTTTGTACATGGGTCCTTGACCATGCCTTTTGTAAGAAGGCCATGTGGACATGTACAAGAGGCCCGTGCCTTTGTACATTTGGGGGAATGGAGAGGATTTGACTAAGATTAGATTAGGGTTTAGATTGTGCAAGTGGGGGATTAGGTTAGTTAAGTAGGTTTAGGAAAACCTAATCAAAAGTGTAGAAAATAGGAATTAAATAAATACAAATATTTATTTAATTCATAGGATGGGGTAAGGGGATTTAAATAAATTAAATTTATCTAATGTTTGGACTATAGATATGGATTAATAAATGATTAATAAATCATTTTGGCTAGGGCTAGGTACTGATGTAGGTACCGATACAGGTACAGATGAATAGTGAATAGTGTGTGAATAGCAATTTTGACAATAAAATATTGTAAAATCACAGTTTGAAGGGGAATTGATCAATTAACTATCTAAACATGTTACTATCTATTATGTTATTATCGTCTTCATGATGATGGATCATTGAGTATGATCCGAAACGTAGAGACAAAAACACACACAGTTGAATCCAAAAGCTCTTATACTCATTGACATGGACTGTAGAAAGCTCATGCCTACTATTGTCTAAACATGTGTTTATTCAGTTAATGTGGTAGGAATAGTGATTTCAGGATGTTTAGAGATGATTAGTGATGGTTTAGAGAAGTTTAAGGATGAATTAGATATGTTTACAGATGAATTAGGGATGTTTAGGAATGACACAAAGAGTGGACAATTTTAGGTGTCTACAATACTCTTACAATGTAAAAAGTGGACCTTGATATGGGTTGGTCCAGATCATCTAGCTCCATTGTAGCCTCATGAAATGCTAATTTTACAAAGAGAGAGAGAGAGAGAGAGAGAGAGAGAGAGAGAGAGAGAGAGAGAGAGATCCTTACGTGGTTTCAATGTTATTCACAACCAAGTTTATTTACCACCATGTATACATGTTTATTCTACTCTATGAGAGAAATATAAGAGACATAGATATATAGAGAGAGGGAGATTGATAGATAGGAATAGAGATAAAGAGATATAAAAGGAAAGAGACACTACCTTTTGATCAACCATTTAATGCCAACAATCCAAAGAATGCAAGACAATAGAAATGATGGGTGCCACTAGATCCATTCCTTTCTTATGTTTATTGACTGAAAACCTAAAGTGAGTGAGAGAGAGAGAGAGAGAGAGAGAGAGAGAGAGAGAGAGAGAGTCATTTCTCATTTATAAGCAACATATTATGCATGGTAGCCCGCTCCTTTCACCCTCAACCTAAAATATGATAATAAATTGGATTGTCTCACGAATGTATCTATGCATGAAGGGAGCAACAATATTGAGTAAAAAGATTTTTTAAGATAATTGCTTGAAGTTCGAAGTAACATACTTCATGATGTGCATTCTATGTCATGTTTCTTTTACAAAAGTTTTGCTAGAGAAAAATTGAACACAACAGTTAATATTTTTAAACAATTAGGAATTCTCAATCTAAAATTATAACATGTGTAAATTTAATTTTAATCCATTTGACCTCCAAATTATGCAAAAAATTATAAAACTAATGAGGTTCACTAAGTCTGATTGATCTTTGTATCATGTGACTAGACTAGATAACAAACAAATAAACATGATGTAGGTGGTGGCCATGCTTATATTTGCAAGACAATGTCTACTAGCACTTGCACCCATAGGAGGTTCAAGGAATATGCCGATAGGAACAATAGATGAGTTTAAAAAAATTTCTGGCGTGAGACAATTTTCCGAGCACTATAATGCTCACTTATAAAAGCCTATCAGCTAATTAAACGTAGGTGTGAAAATGTCAAATATGAGGCTTGTGATAAACAAACATACATGCTTCAAATAATATGCATATGTGACAACTAATGGAATGCAAGTGAACCCAGGTGTAGTGCATGTACAAGAATTTAGAAAGGGGAAGCATACAAATAGAGACTAGACACCGAACATAAAAGCTCACAAATTTGAAATACCTACTAAACAAAACATAAAGATTTTGAAATCCATTAAGATTATACAAATTAATTCATCACACTTGAGAAAACAAAAAAAAAGGAGATAGACCACATAGGTACAAGACAATCATCATTCATTTAAAGACATGGCAATTGAACTTCCACAACTCTTAGGTGTACCCATTGCACACCAAGGTGCGATTGCTAGTATATAATAGCTAAGAGCCTTAAGTGCACCCGAATGTGTCTACACTGGATGATTTGTTCGGAGTGGTCTCCTTGTTGATCCTGAGACAGTCGAGGGACATCCCTCCTTATGCAGTGATGAAGGCAGCGAGATTTTGGAAGGGAACATTTCCCCATAAAACTATAGGTTTGTCGTTACACCAAAACTTGCAAGTGTTAGTGAACTTTCCAAACCCGTACCTTCACCTAGACCCAGAGTGGCAGTTAGTCCACGAGATCAATTCCTGAGGTGTGGTGGTTAGTCCAACACCCCCCTTCCGATGCAACTCAGGGGCATTGAACCTGGGTTGAGGCTCTAATACCATTTATAGGTTTTCCGTTACACCAAAACTTACAAGTGTTAGTGAACTTTCCAAATCCGCACCTTCACCTAGACCCAGAGTGACGGTTAGTCCACAAGATCAATTCCCAAGATGTGGCGGTTAGTCCAACACCTTAGTCTTTATATTCTGTACAAAATTTTACCATAATAGAATGGCTATTTTGTATACACTAAAGTTCTTGGAACAAATGAAACGCACATTCAAGATTTGGACTGCATAGACCTCAAAGATCAATGATCCTTGACAAAATAGACTGCAGAGGTGACTTCGATGAAATGGGCTCCTGTCATAGCCGGCGGATGAAATGGACTCTCAGAAATGGCTTTAACCAAAGACTCTTAAGGCGACTTCCATGAAATGAACTGGGTATGGCGGCCTTGTTGCTGAACAGACAAAAGAAACAATCATAAAAAATAGTATGAAAATATTTTGTTTGTGTTGATTGGTACCTAAACTGACGATCAATTGGGTTCTTTATCACAAAAGATTTTTCCAAAAAAAAAAACCCAATTTAGCCGACCAAAATAGTATACCTTTAAAACAAACTACTTTACTGCTGTCACAGTATTTTGTCTATACAATATACCTTTAAAACCAAATACTTTACTGCTGCCACACAGTATTTTATCTTTAAAGAGCACTCTATACTACTTTGCCCAGCCTATGATGCTCCAGAAGTGTTGCATTTCTCCATCTGGTGCCTTTCCTCACCTTTCTTTCGATTTATACACCTTCACAAATAAATTCCCTTTCCTCTTCACAGAGGATACGTAGATACTATTGGTCATTAACCACCTTTGGCGACTGTATACAAACTTAGGAATGCAAGCGCAACATGACCAAAGTTTAACGCTAATAGATTGAAAGAAGCGGATGGAAATAAATCTTGCATTACAATTATAATCAGTTGGGAGTTTTCCTCAACCCATTGAAGTCAAGTACCTTGGGAAAGATAAGTTCTAATCCCTCTGCTATTATATCATTATTCATTTCCTTGGATTCTGCCCCATAAAATTATGACAGTTATGGACCTAGAAGAACATATCCAACCCAACCTGGGTTTTACCTCATAGAGCCTAGTCAATTTTCATTATTACAGGAAAGGATCATTTTTACTACCTTGCAAGAAGACTTGTTATCTCTTAATCCATTACGAGGGGAATTTCAGGAAAATTTTATAGATAAAAATTAATTTTTCTCTCAAGGTCAGGCTTAGTTAGAAATATAGTTTGAGTGATTTTAATTGTAGAAAAGAATAAAAGGTTTTAGATCTTTTGAAAAAGGAAGATATTTATGAAAAAAATGTTTTATTATTTTTATTATGTAATTTTTGGAAAATGGAGAGTAAATATGGAGTTTTGGAAAAACCCTCTTTTGGAAGAATTGGATTTGCTCATATTGGGAGATCGCTTGGTCAGATCAGATCATGGTAACAATGAAAAAGATTCCCCTCCCCCATACCTTCAGTTTGAGTCAGATATTTCTCATGTTGGTTATGTATTTTATTTTATTTAGTAATTTTTCTTTTGTAGGAAATATTATTTTTGAAAAATTGAATTTCCTACCCAAACCTTGTCAAAATTTTCTAAAACTGAAATGTTTTGTGAAAAGAGTGTTGTTGGGTAGATTAGGCACAAGAGGGTATGCTTAGATTTTCAAATTTCTCATTCCTTGAAAAGTGTGTAAATTAAGTGAATCTTCCTTTTTACCCTATCAGATGTCTTGGAATAATTTATGTTTTTTTGAAAAGTGTGATGTTGGGTGAATTTAGAGCAAGAGGGTAATTTTAGATTTTTAAAATTTTTTGTTTAACGAAAAAGTGAAAATTGGGATTAAATTTGTGGGTTTATCTTTAGAAAAATAATTTATTTTATTTTATTGAAATTTGGAATTTCTCAAAGTTGCATGTTATGTAAAATCATGTTTTATCCCATGGGTTATATTTTGTATGTGCATTGGGAAACATGTTTTTTGGGAAAACTGCTCTTTGCCTATTCTTGGGTTTCTGAAAAGTAGACCCTAGAATTGTATAGGATAGGGAATACTTGTAGGAGGCTAGGGGTGGCCAACTCCCAGGTAAGTGTGTGTTGTTGCTTGAAGAAACGACCCTATACCTGTGGATGAGGAGTACTTTCTTTTGGATAAGTCGGCATGTCTTGCAAGAGATCCCTCTACATTAGGCATGCGTGTGTATCTTGCAATGAATCCCCTTATCCGAGGTAAGCGCTGATGTGTTTTGCAAGATATCCCTCTACAACAGGTATCTGTGTGTATCTTGCAATCGATCCCCATTACCTTTGAGAAGCATTCACTAGGTGAGTACTTACTTGAGACCTTTGTGGCCTTTTTGCTTCTAGCTTGGTTATGGAGAACCAAGGGGAAGCCCACCCCAGTGTCTTCGCTACCCTTCCCTAGTCCTTGTTTGGTTGGATCGAGAGTGTTTGACCTTGAGTTGAGATGAACCATGCTTTCTAGAATAGTTGCACAAATGGAAGATGCTATCCCAGATCTGAGTTTGTGGTCTATTCTAGGATTGTGTAGTTCTGATTGATTCATGTACATGTGATGGTGTTGTTATATGCCTTGTTTAGAGTGCATTGAAGGTGTGAGAATCCCTTTTGCTTGATTTATTGTGATGGTGTATGTTGATTGGCATGAGTGTTGGCTTGTATCCTTGGATGTGAGAGTGTTGGCTTGGATAATGGGTTTGCCATGATATTCTTCTCTATAGCTCGGGGGTTTCCTAGAGTGGCATAGGCATCTATTGCACTCGACGATGGTAATACATTGAAATTTAGTATTTCAGGATTTAATTGTGTGCAATTTTTTTTTCCCAACGTTTCAGATCACACTCCATGATCCATCATCAGGAGAAATAGAAAGAGAAGAAACATCGAATGTTTCTTCTCTTTCTATTTCTCCTGATGATGGATCATGGAGTGTGATCCGAAACGTTGGGAAAAAAAAATTGCACACAATTAAATCCTGAAATACTAAACTTCAAGCATTATGGACTGTGGAAATTTGATGTCTATCGTTGGTAATACGGTTGGGAGGTGGGTAACATTTCTCCATTGGTCCTCGAGATGATCTTGTAGGAGCTGGATGAGTTCTATGTCTATTTTTGGACATATTGACTATTGTTCTATGTGCCTGTTGGGGCATTTTGGTGGCAGTGTATTATGATGTATATTCATGCTTTGTATATTTTATCCATTAGAGTGTGATCCTTTCATGTCTGGGAAGTAGCCTCCGTCATGATGTATTTTTAGGATGTCGTTTGGTTGGAAAACGAATTATGTTTTGGATGGAATTTATCATTTTGGTAACTTTATCTCATGTGTTGAAAATGGTTAATTGAGGATGTTAGAGTCCTCTGATTTATATGTTGTACTTTTATTATGCTATGCTTATGGTTTGGGATGTATTGTTGCCACATTATGCTTAAGATTTCCATTTTTGGTTTTGGCTCAATTTGACGTTGGTGTCGAATGAGCGTGGCATTCCATTTGCAGTTTTTCTTATTTGGCATGTATGTTAATATTTTGGAAAAAAGGTTATAATTCTATATTTGAGTTATTTCATGCCTTTGATGTCAGATAGCATGTTGTTTTCAGTTGTTGAGTGGAGGCCTCCTGGTTTGGATCCTTGTGGTTGTTTCGTTTTGGTGAGGTGTCGTAGTTGACCCTCCTTCGGCTTGTAGGTTGAATGTCGACAGGGCTTGGTGGGTTGGCCACATGTTGACATTGGTTGTCTCTTTTGGAGAACCGTGTCTCTTGCCCCACCTTCTCTCTAGTGTCTTTGTGTGGCATTTGGCTGATTTTTCATGCTTAGGGCACTGCAATTGTGACATGTGGGTGTCACACTTGCGTCATGAAAAATTGGTTCGTCCTGTGTTTGTTCGTTAATGTCCTGGTGTAAAAGTCGGGGCATTATAGGAAGGCATGCATGATACAGTGTAGATGGTGTCAAGTTCCAAGCGAAATTATTTTCTGGGGATTGATACGCTTATAATTAAGCATTTAACTCGTTGCTTGAGAAAATGTTCTAACGAGTTTGCTATCATTGAATTTATAGTATTGCATATCTATATGTTTGCATGTAGCAATAGTTAGAATGCATTTAGCTAAATCTAGGTACACAGTTCATGCATGTCGACCTCGAGGAGCTAGGCTCTTCGTGACAGGTCGGGCTACTCGTGTGGGTAGCATAGGGAAGTCTTCGACTTCACGGTAGGGTGGAAGTCGCCACTATGATGCTCTCTCTACTTCGAATACGAAGGAGGATATGACGAGAGATTGCACCGAGATGCCACGATTACCTAATGAGCTATACTCATTTATTAAAAGACAAGTTATGTATAAAAATATATATTTGAAATGTAATGCAAATTATTATAACAAAGTTGAGTATTTGTCAATTTGAGTAATTGATTTATTTCTCTATGTAACGTTTCCTATGTATAAAAGAAAATGATGGATATGTGAGACCTAATGGACAAATTAGTGATGTATGACACTAATGTATCAGATGGTTGTTGTTATCTATGAAAGAAATGTTATGCAAAGTTGAAAATTTGTGCATTGAATGTGATATATATTGTTATATGTAACATATACATCATTTGTTGTAACAGATTTTATTGTATATCAATTGATAAGCAATTTATATGATGATAACATTTGGAGGTTATGGTGTTTAATGTAACTATACATATTATTTTATTTCCTTGACATGATGTCATTGAGAATTAAATACTGATAAAATGATGCTTAATGTGGTATTATGTCATTATTCTATTGTTTTTACATTTTGATTAGTGGGGATCTTGTTATAGCATCAATGAGTGAGCACTAAGATGTGTAAATGTAGCATGTTTGACTTTTGAACCCTCTCCAAAAGGGTGGTTATTGTAAACATTATATTTTATAATTAATTTAAAAAGTGTGTATTTTAATTTGAAAGAGTCCCCATTTGGACCAACTTGTCTTATATTACAAGTGCACTAACATGTATTTTGTCTACCTTGAATGGTAAACTACACATGTACACCTAGAATGACTATTTTGTATAAACCAAAGTTCCTGAACGAATGAAACACACTTCCAAGATTTGGACTGCATAGACCTCAAAGATCAATGATCCTTGACAAAATAGACCCACGCGGGCCGCGGTGACTTCGATGAAATGGGCTCCTGTCATAGCCGGCGGATGAAATAGCCTCTCAGAAATGGCTTTAACCAAAGACTCTTAAGGTGACTTCCATGAAATGGACTGGGTATCGCGGCCTTGTTTGTGTTGATTGGTACATAAACTGACGATCAATTGGGTTCTGTATCACAAAAGACTTTTCCAAAAAAAACCCAATTTAGTCGACAAAAACAGTATACCTTTAAAACCAACTACTTTACTGCTGCCACAGTATTTTGTCTGTACAATATACCTTAAAAGCCAACTGCTGCCACACAGTATTTTATCTTTAAAATATAATCAGCTGGGAGTCTCCCTCAACCCATTGAAGTCAAGTATCTTGGGAAAGATAAGTTCTAATCCCTCTGCTACTATATCATTATTCGTTTCCTTAGATGCTACCCCATAAAATTATGACAGTTATGGCCCTAGAAGAACACATCCAATCCCAACCTGGGTTTTACCTCATAGAGCCTAGTCAATTTTCATTTTTACACTAAAGGACCAATTTTACTACCTTGCAAGAAGACTTGTTATCTCTTAATCCATTACGAGGGTTCAGGCAAATTTTAATGGATAAAAATTAATTTTGTTCTCAAGGTCAGTCTTATGAAAGAATGTTAAGTTGGAGATACTTCTTGCTGCCACATTCAAATCAGGCCCTAAGCAGAAATTAAAATTGAATAAGAGCATACAAGATGTGATGAAAACTGTATCAATTTTAAAGAGCTTTACACCCTGCTAGACTAACGTCTTTTGTAATGCCTACAAGGTCTGTAATTGGTTCAACAGTTCAATAGCGTATAGCTAAGAGCACGATCGAAGGCAATATTCAACATGGCAAGGAAGTTGTAATAATCCCAAGTAGTCTACTACGAAGAAAATTGGTTGATTTTCGAGTAAGAACATGCTAAGGAAACAGGATAAATCATAAAACTCGACCCTAATCTTAAGGCATTTAAAAAATTTGTTTCTTCAGCCTGACAAAGTCCACTCGCCATTGTTATAGAGGGGCTTTACAAATTAAACTACAAAATACCATAAAATTTAGCATTAAATAATACAACTAGATTACAGATGCAATAAAAAAAGTTAATTCTAAAATATACCCAATAAGCTTTCCTTCTTTCACTTTTATTTCAGATCATCGTAAGACTTATACATTTATCATACAAAATACAAATTAAAAATGCCATGTCATGCAAATTACCTCATTTGGAAAGGTGAAAGGTCACAATCAGGCTAGATGCTAAATTGGTGTATAAGACCAGATCCCTTATCTAAACATTCCACAAGAGAATTGTTTTTCCATTTACCTTATGTATTGTTTATTAAGATGTACAAACACAAGAGTTCCATTTAACCTATGTATTTATTAAGGTGTACAACCTTACACCCCTCCATATTATTACATGTGACCTCCAAAATGAAGTACACAAACCTTCACATCCGGTCCACTCAAGGTAACTAAAATAGTATATGCTCATGGAAATGGTGCAACTTTATATTACTACCTTCGCTTAAAAATAAGCGATTTATGGTTGAGCTGTATATCAAGCAAATGAACGTCACCAAAATACTACCATCAAAAAGTTTTATTTTCCTCATTAAAACAAGTGAAGATATCTTAAAATATCAAAAGATCAAGTTTTACATTGTAGAAGTTCAACCACAATATGGCTCAGCCCCCAAGCTAGATAAATATGAAGTTGTCTTCAATAAATAACCATGAACATAAATATTTACTAAACATGCATGGACTATGCAAAACAATCACCGATTCTATATGAAGCCTTTGGATACACAAGTAGAAACCAAAGTAAAACGAAATTTCTGTTATGATCAATGGTTAATAGTCATTCCATAAACACAACGCAGCAAGTGAAAATCAGTTTATTTATTACATTATAGTTTTCATTCACAAACTTCCCAGAGTAAGCCAAGACCTAATCATCAAATTTGTGGGATGACAAAAAGAGTTCCCATAAATAACATGATAGAAAAACTATCCACAGTCATTGCCAATAGTAGTATGCAGTAATAATTTTTCATCCAATTTTAGAGCCTCTTTGCAGCCTATGAGAGAAAGAGGAGTGGTAAAGGAGAAAGAATAAAAGAAAATTTCAGTCCTTTGCCCCATTGGACTCAACATTCTTTTTATTACAAGGTGTACCATTGTTGAGGTGCCCATTTGATTCAACATTAGTTTTATGACATGGAGCCACGCTGTGGAGGTGCTCTTGACAATATTTCTTCTGCCAGGCTCTCCCTGTATCCACGGTTTTTCCATTCCCATTTTCCTCTCGCAAGTTGAGCCCATTTGGAAGCTGAATTCAAGCATATAAGAAATACCAACAAAAAATATAGCATAAGCGAATAAACTATGTCTTTTTTTTTTCTGTAATTCCAAGATCTCAAGGACAAATCAAAGAGCAGTTACCTGTGAACACTAGACTAAATTTAGAGGCAATGAAATCTCTAAAGCAAAAAGCAGCAGACACAGAGGGAAAAGGCAAAAAGAAAAGAAATTTCACAACAGCTGCAACCAAGCATATACTCATCTAGTTTGGAAAGTAAAAAACATGTGTGTTTACCTCAACTCTTTGCCCCAATAACAGGTATCTTTGGTGGGTTCTTTTTCCACCTATATGGACATCCATATCACATTGGAGGCACAAGGATGATCCATCAATGCTACAATGCAGAAAAGCTGCGGTAGAAGTCCAATATGCACAGTAAATAACTGGTTTTTTATGAACTAAACATGAGTGGCAAACTGAGAAGCTGCACCTCACGGTTCACAAATATACTATATTCATATCTGACTATTTAATTTATGGCACATAAACATATCAGTCTAACATAGAGACCCAGAGTTACATATAACATCCAACAACGCCTGTACAAGTATCAATGAATACTGATTCCACGAGACATAGATGTGAATACCTGGTGCGGTTTCACAAATGTCACAGCGTGGTACCGACCAGGACTCTCGCAGTTGCAGCCTTATATGCCTGCTTGCCAGCTTGTTGCAACTATGGACCTTCACAGCTACATGCACAAAATTAATTCACCATTGGATTTATAAATTTTATTTAAGTAATTATATATATGCAAACATGGCATAACATATGCAATAATTAGTAGAAAATATATGTAATTTAGTTCTGTGCTTCAGGATGTCATAGATAATGACCAGGAGACATGGGGTACAGGTATAAGGACACCATTTGAGATCGGAGATATAAGGGCACATGAAAAAGGTACTGTTTAGCAAATTCATGTACCCAACTTTTATGGAGATTGTAACATCATAGCTTTGGATTTTTTGTGAGAGATTCTATTTTGTCAGTTCGATTTTTCTTTGGATTCAACTATATATGCCTGCCCATGAGGCAGTCCTAAGGGGAATGCTAACCTTGGAGCCCAATCAGATGTTAATTCTATGCAATTATATTTGAGGTGCCATGATTTCATTAACTGCAAGACTTGGGTTTTCTTGTCTTGTTTTCATTTGGACTCTGCCATATATGGCTGCCATCTTGAAGCCAGTACTAATTGAAATCCTTTGCAATTTACTTTACATTCTTAGATTTCAGTTAATGAAATTAGTATTAGTTTTGAAGCAAAAAAAAATATAAATTCTAGTATAGTGGTTATTGTGTTACCAAATCATATTCTATCAAATATCTAACAAAATTAAGTGCAGATAAACAGCGATTTTGCACAACCCTCCTACTATGTCATGGAAGAAAGTATACACGCTATTAATGCGTGCATAGTACAGCCAGCATTTTCTCAAGCTACTTGGGAATCTATAACCACCAGTTTGCTCTTCCCACTGGTTAAACACTTTTGCTCTTTACACTACAGTTGCCTGACATATGATGCCCTAATATATTATATCTAAAATATTATGAACAAACCTGCAAGGATCATCATACCATACTGAAACTAAAAAGGCATATCTAGACTTAATACCCCAGACCCATAAGCATTCAAAGACCAAAGAAAGCTAAGACAGGCAAGGCTTCAAGAGCTTATAAAATACCTAAACAGTCAGGAAACCATGGCCCAGACAAGTTTTATCACAAATTATAGAAGGAGCTGGGATTGAGTTCC
The DNA here is from genome assembly GCA_027924645.1 of Cunninghamia lanceolata. Taxonomy (NCBI): domain Eukaryota; kingdom Viridiplantae; phylum Streptophyta; class Pinopsida; order Cupressales; family Cupressaceae; genus Cunninghamia; species Cunninghamia lanceolata. The sequence goes on along the minus strand of BSBN01001152.1, from coordinate 13,566,914 downwards.
AAAGAAAAATAAACCTACTCAGGAATGGCACCATAAAAACCTGTTAAATCCGGGCAAAAAGAGTTTGAGAAAAAAAATCACAAGATTTGTATTGAGCTGGTTGGTAAACATTTGTTTCATCAGACCCAGGGACTTTACAAGGTTTGGTTGGATAGCTATATCACAAGTAATGAGAATAGCGGGAATTGAATTCCCAAACAGCTTAAAATCAATGCCATAAACCTGCTAAATCCCCATAATGATATGTATAAAACAATAAGGTTTGAAAAAAACAATTTTGAGCTAGTTGATAAACATCATTTGATTAAACTCAATGGCTTTGCAAACATAGCTAGATAGCTTTATCCAACCAAGTTACTAAAGGAGCTGGGATTGAATCGCAAACAAATACACTGACTTCAGATCAACGCCACAGCAATCTGGTATTTTCTTGTGAGTATGTGTGTAAAGAAAAGGTTTGAGAAAAACAATCACAAGTTTTGATTTTGAGCTGGTTGGTAAACATCATTTTATCCCAACAAGTTATGAAAGGAGCTGGGATTGAATCCAACATAAATACTAACTTCACTACAATGCCATAACAAACTGCTAAATCATCAAAACAATATGTATAGGTTTGAGAAAAACATCATTTGATTAGACCCAGGCACTTTACAAACTGGGTTGGACAAACTTTATCAGAAAAAGTTACAAAAGGAGCTGGGAATAAAAGATAAACAAAATACACTTAACACGTTTATCACATCAAGAACTTACAACAGGGGCTGGGACTGAAGTCCAAACAAATACACTGATCAATGTAAGAAAAATGACATAACAACCTGCTAAAGCCTGGAATTGATATGCATTAAAAAAGAATAAAAAAAGGTGTAAGGCAATGAACATCCCATAACTTTATCTTACAACCAGATGCAAGATAATTGATCTTCTTTCTGAGAGCCAAGGATGCTGGCCTAATCTCTTATAGTGTTGGGCTAGTGTACCCAAGAAGAATTCATCCCTGGTGGGCTCTTTGTGAACCAAGCAACTTCAACAGTAGACCAACAGCTTCACAGGACTTGATTTGAAGTTAGTAAACAGATGGCTTTAGAAACTTGACAGGATAGCTTTTTCATAAACAGGGGAACTGAAACCCTGTTAGATCAAACTCCTACCTCATACAAACACATAGAGCTCGAGGCCTGCCAGGGTTGAACCTGAGTAGTTTGACAGAAACAATGGATGTTGGTAAAAAAATTAGGGGATCACACCAAAGCACCAGAAAATCTTTCAATCTAACAGACTACTTTAATTGCTAGTGGTTGCACAGACTGAAGTCCTCCTTTCAACAGTTGGTAAAAAAGAGGACCACAAACCTCGGAGGCTGTGTGTATACAAGCAGGAGCTCGGACTTCTGGAGTTCGAGATATCTCTTTATTAAAAACTAAACTCTCCAACCCACTTTATCACTTCCTCGATATAAAACAAAATATGTATAGTAGCCTTAAAAACAGAGGATTACACCAAACCACTACATTATCACTCCATTTGATAGCAGGTACTTATTACTACAAAAGAACACAGGCTGACCCACGATTACACCAATTTACTCCCAACCAACACGCTGCACTTATTACTAGGACAGGCACAAGCCATTGGCAAAATTGACCATGAGACCTAACCAAATTACTAACAAAATCACCCTATCCACATACAGTAAAAACCAGAAAATCAATCTATCAAAGAACAGTACAAAACCAGATGATCTCCCTATCCAATAAACAGTAAAAACTCCAATAAAATCACAAATAACAGACCAAAGAATTTAAAAAAAAAAAAAAAAAAAAAAAAAATAATGGGTTTGTCAAAGAGCACCTTTTCATCACACTTGGCACACAGAGCAGCCTCATCAGCAGCACAAAAGAACTGGGCAGCTGCAGCCTCACAACTATCACAGAGAGTCCGCATTATCAATGTCCTTTTTGTTGTAATCGTTATTGGTTTTACCACTGCCAACAAATCTCCAACTTTTCTCAGACCCCAACACTGAAAACAGCTCTATCTACAAGTCCACCATTTTCTCTCTCGTTTGCTGGCCTGTATTCCCCACCTTTCAATACAAAGCCCAACAAGCTATCAAAATCAGATCAAACTCCAATATAACATAACACCCAACAAATAAAAATCAGTGTTATGGATCTGTAAATCCAGCATTAGCCCCTTTTTATACTCCAAAAGTATTCTATAAAGGAGTTAGAACTTCCCTCTGGTTTTAAAACAGCAAGAAAAGGAAAAAAATCAGCGACCTAACTGAGCTTTTTAAGGCCTAAGGATAGAGGGATCTGATTTTCCTAATTTCTCTGTTATCAGACAGGAAAAACATCAACAGAATCTGTCTGGCTCAGAATTGTTTGTGGTGATTATAGCGTGAGACTAACTAGTGGCTGAGAACGATTCCATGGTGTGACTAGGATTCAACAGTCCGATTTGCCAAGGATTGAGATATTGATTCTTTTCTAGATCTAGCCAGCAGATCCTGGCCACTGATAAAGGGCAAGTACGGCGCAGATCCACTCTAGGGTAGGCGGCCCCATGGCCTACAGAATCTGGGCCCTGGTATTTAATTTGACTACCTGGGACCCACATAGCTGTTAAAGTTTTAAGTTGGCTATGGTGGGGCCAACATATTATCCCAAGACGGATATCTCAGGGGTAATTATTATCTATATTGAATGGTGGGATGATGCATGAACCTGCCTAGGCTAGATGGGGTTTTCTGACTGGTGGAGAGGCTGAGCGTGACGTAGGCAAATCTTTATGACACAGAGATTGAAGGTAAGGAATTGCTGGATTTCATAATGTGGGGTTTGTTTTGTAGTTGGTGACCACAAATACAAATTACAATTACAGTCCATTAGGAAAGGTGTAAGGCGTAAACCCCACGATTTCTGAAAGCTATTGGCCAACCAAGCACAGCCATTTCTTTGGAAACGAACCTTTGCGAGCACGACAATAGTTGTATAAACCAAAATTTCCTGTACGATAGAATGATAAAGCAATGATATTTGTGCATATATTCTAACAAGTTCAGAAGTAGTGGTGTCATATTTATGAATTCTATATCTAGCGTTTTTCCCTTCTTGTTTTCATTATTTTTTTTTAATGGTGATGTCTGTACTGATGCTGGCTGCTTGGCAGCTTTCTCTTAATTCTATATTTTTTCTTAATCCAATAAAAAAAAAAAATTAAGGGAAAGGGGCCAGTTAAATTTTTAAAATGAACCAATACATATAAAATACCAACCAAATAAATTAACATAATTGCACTAATACATGTTCACAACATTTGTACATGTTTACAAATGCACCAATACATTTGTAAATTAACCAATGAAATTAAGACAAGTGTACAAATGTGATGGCGAGTGGTTACCGACACATCAGTGCGGATGTAGATGTATGGGGCAACATGTTGAAATGACCATTTTTCGACCCATGTGCACATAACGTGTCCAACAGGAAATGTATAAGTGCTCAGAGGCCGAAAGAATAGCTTTAAGCTCTTCAGTCGCATACGGAAAAACCCAAAAAAAATTGTCGAAATTCGATATGTCTAGCTATGTGCTTGACGTGTGCGAAGTTAGGGTGGGCGGCTACTGGCCCCTCTCCCTTAATGGAGGGTTTTATTTTTACGTCATGATTTGAGAGTATGGGTTTAAGATGACATCTCTTTGGCTAAGAGTTACGGATTAAGAGGTATATGATATCTCTTTGGCTTAGAGTAAGGATTAAGGGGTACCCATTCTGTCAAAGTCATTTGGGGCACGATCTCGGCCTCATCCCTTATGGTGTCAGGGGTATTACACTTAGCAAAACTTGATCCCTGGTGACCTCATTCAAAATCATTTAACTTCATGAGCAAACTAAGGGCCCTTTAACTTAGTGCTTTTATTTGATAGATATAACTTTAATCGTTTTTTTATCTTGTGGAGTTCTAATTGTTCTTGAACCCATTTACTTCATCCAAACAAATTCGTTGGCACACTTGAATATTTGATTCTCCTTACTCTCAACTTTTTTTTGCATCTTGGCTACTAGTGAACAATGTGCATGTTCTCTGAACACGACTATGTGCCCTTACATCCTCTAAATTTAGAATTAACTTTTCATACCCAAACACTTGTCTTTTCACACATCAAAGATATAAATTTGTTTCCGATGGTCACAAAAGGTCGCTTATAAAAAAAAAAGATAAAATGAAAGGAATCATAAGAATGAGCAGTTAGGCACATGTTAGGAAAAGGGTGTTGTACACCTTGCACAAGAAAAAATATTTTAATTATATAAAATAAATATGTATTTGTGGTGCATCTAAGAGATGTGTTTAGCCACATTAAATATTTATTTGGGTCCACTTGTAAAGTTGTATGTAACATTGGTTAGATATTTGTGTGGGAAACATAAGACAAATATGTAATATTTGTGGCACATATTTAATTTTCACTGTCATTTTGAGGTTAGTTGTCATTTGTATTGAACTCTCTTGAAGAGTGCATATGTGAAGCATGACGTGGGATGTGTGGATTCCATGGTTACCCATTTTGCTTGGGCACATGGAGGATGCATTGGAGGTGCTTGATGTTTTAGAAGTGCTCATGGAAGCTCTATAAGTGTATTGTAATGTTTCATTGTTAAATAATATATTGAGTGTGGATACTTTTGGAGGCTAGATTTTTCTCTCATGGAGAGTTTTCCTAGGGCATATCTTATGTTATCTTGTGATGGCTTTTTTTCTTTGTATTATGGTTATTTTGTAAGCTTGCATGCATCATTTTCTCTCATAGGGTTATGTAGGAAATGGTTTGATCAACATATAATTTCCTAACAAGTGGTATCAGAGCTATGGTTATAGTTGAGGGAGGTGTGAGCTCCTTGGTTTTGTTTAACCCTTATTTGAACAGATTTAGTGCAAAGTTGAAGCCATGGCAATGTTGGAGAGATTTGAGATGTTTCAACGTATAAAGGTTTTATGTAGGTTGTGAAAATGTAGATTTGAGGTTTTGAGGTTTACAAATGTGTGGTTATTTTTGCAGATCTGGGGGTTTGAAAAAGATTTGAGAAAAAAACTTTTTTGGGTGTTCACCATAAGGATTTTTTAGAGGAAGTTGCATAAATGACTCCCTAGAACAAAACAGACTTCACCATTAGAATTAGGAGGCCAGAGACATGAAAAATGACATAAAACTTGATATATTTTGGTCCCTAGGGCCTGGTGCAAAAAAAAATCCCTGATTTGGCTTTACAACTATCCGATTGTATGGTACAGTCATTATAGAAAATAAATAAAATAATTTTGACCTACATGGAAGTTGGATTTAAAAAAAATAATTTAAATCTAGCTTGATAACATGGTGGTCGGCAATGGACAATCAGGTACTAGAAGGCATGATAAAGGCAGTTGTTAAGACATGAGGCATACAATAGTCATATGGCATAATAGGGTATGAATATAGTATGTTAACCATAATTCAAAGTGCCAATAGCCAGTGGTATTAGGTTAGCAAGGTCCTCGACCCTTGGCTCCAAGCCCCTAATCCTGTGGTCAACCCCCTCATGGGAACAAAACTTAAAATTAAACCATAGTTTGTAAAATCATTATCGGGACATGGGGTGTACAACAGTCATATGACAGAACAAGGTATGAATATAGTATGTTGGTCAAAATTCAAAGTGCCCATAGTTGGTAGTACCAGGTTGGCAAGGCCCTCGACCCCTAGCTTGAAGCCCCCGATCTTGTGGTTAGCCCCTTTGTGGGCACAAAACTTAAAATCAAACCATAGTTTGTAAAATCATCAGGTTTGAAGCCTCTAAATTTGAAAAATGAAAATATTAAACTGGATTTAAATTGCTTGTTAGGTGCACCGTTAGAAATTTGGAATTGAGAAATTTAAATAGAATTTGAAAATAGTTTGAAGTTCACCACCAATTTGCAGCCTTGTGCCACTTGTATGCGCCACTGCCACCAATGCGCCACCACCACCTAGCACCACCACTGACATCGTCAGCCATATGGACATGGCCTCATTTGACCCCCTTTTAGCCCTTAGAGTGTAGTTTTCTTCTACAAGACATAAGTTCCACCCATGGTATCAAATTTTTAACTTTTTATAGGCATCATAAAGCTCTCTCTAAGAAATATGTAGTGGTATAGGCTTGTTCATAAAATTTTGTTGTTTGTGTCATAATTTGGTGCCTGAAGCCAAGCATTGCTCTGACATGATTAATTGGTCATAACTTGAGCATACAAAATTAGATTTTAGATTTTAAATAGGTGATGAAGAGAATTTGCAGTGTACTGCATAGTGGATCAAGTGATTTTTCACTTAGATGATTAAAGAGAGGATTGCATTTGTTTGAACACTTGTAGGAGCCTGAGATTCAAGATGTGATTATGTGAGCATCTGGATGAATTGGTGGGCGAAAACTTGTGGGAGTACATGTTTTTATGAGACTAATATAATGGTATAGTTTATTTTTAGATTTGATACTTCTTGATATAGGTTTATAAGTGTTTTTAGAGTGTTGACTTTGGTGGTGATAGGTACACAAGTTATCTTCTAGTTTGAGGACATGGCTAATACGTGTGTGAGACTAGGAGTCTTAATTTAGTGAGAGTTGAGTATAGGTATAGTGATGGTGATGATTATGGTGTCATGGATATGCATGTATATGTAAGCATTAGCACGACATGATCATGTATGCTATTGATAGGATTGGGTTGTGATGATTTGATTGCTTAATGTTTACATGTGGTGGTGTGGTTTAGTTTTAGGTTATTCGTATCTCCTGGATACTTGATTGATTCCTTGACTATGGTTACTTGTTTGGAAAATTAGATCTAGGGTTGATCTGGTGTTTGATTCTTGAGGTCTAAAGGTTATCTTCTTTGTTATCTCTGCATGCAAGTTATTGATGTGATGACGAGTTTGCATGTTGCATTGCTTTGGAATCTACGAGTTATGCATTTTGTGGGTAGACAACCCATTTTAATTGCAGTGGGATGACTTGAATGTGGACTATCCATATCCAGAAGATTGATTCACTATTGATATAGACTTTGTTAGTTGGCCTCGTCTGTGGTTATGTGTGCATTGGTATGTTTCTTTAGATGAGAGGATGGATGATTCGAGTGCCTGGATAGTTAGTTGTTGGGACTTGTCACATGTTTATCACAATGTCATGGATAGCTTGGTTACCTAATTCAGTGTGAGCTTTTGATAGTGATGGTTTATCTTCTTGGCTTGGAGATCTTGGTTCTACTTTATTCTTTAGAGCTATTGGTATCATAGTTGAGTGTGTGTGGACCATGGGTGATCATTTAGGAGATGGTTATCATGATTCCATGTGTAGCTTGATATCACAGTTTAGTAGGAGCTTTAGCGGTGATGTGTATTCATCACCTAATGATGGATGATCTTTTGCAATGGTTGTGGGTGTCATGGAGAGGCTCTTAGATTATGATTCTTGTATGAAGTGAGAGTGCTTTGACATCCTAAGTTCTATTGTCAGGAGATGGTTATCTTCACATGTTTGGAGATGTTGACATGTTGGTTTACCATGGAGGACTCTTGGAATTTTTGGTTGAGGTGGTAGCTTATGGCTTGTTAGTTTCAATAGGTGATCCTTGGTTTAGATGATGTCTTGGTATTGTGTCTTGGTTGACTCTTGATTCTAGATTAGAGTATTGGCATGATACAAGTGCTCTTAGGAGAAATATATGTTCATTGGAGCATGTGATCTCCTGGGAGGAGATGTTAGATCATGATGTCATGTTGGGTTCTTGATTCTATAGTTGGAGCTTTGAAAATGGTCAGGTTAGTTCTTTTGTTATTGAGTACATTGACATTTTTCTTGGAGCTTCATGATAGTGTGGTGTTGCATTTGGAATTTAGCATGGATTGATTGGTTGAATGTGCTCATGGATACTTGGAGACTGAGGTGAGGTTGGAGTTCTCTTGAGTTAGAGACATTGTTGAGATGGCTACTCTTTCAACATGTTGGGTTCTTGATTCTATAGTTGGAGCTTTGACAATGGTCAAGTTAGTTCTTTTGTTATTGAGTACATTGACATTTTGCTTGGAGCTTCATGATAGTGTGGTGTTGCATTTGGAATTTAGCATGGATTTATTGGTTGAATGTGCTCATGGATACTTGGAGACTAAGGTGAGGTTGGATTTCTCATGAGTTAGAGACATTGTTGAGATGGTTACTCTTTGGAGGTTTTAGCAAGAAGTCTAAGGAGCCTTCACTTGGAAATGGATGTGAGTTCATGATGACCCTAAGAGGAGATTGTTCGTGGAGAGAGTCATTGTGGCTTGGTGTATCCTGGAGGAGTATTTTCATTCCCCAATCAAGGTCTACTAGGTAGATAATCATCTGAAGGTATTTCCCATCTTGTTTTTAGATTCATTGTGTTTTATGCTTGGCTTCTCATGTAGATGGATCTTGAGTTGTGTTAGTTCTAGAGGGTTCATTTGAGGAGTGTTTAGCATGGTTATCTCCTTGTGCATATGAGTTTGATTTATGTTGTCATTTATGAGGATCGAGGAGATGTTTATTGGGTTGATTCCTAGTTTTGGGAATAGATTTAAGTTTGTTCTTCCTTTGTTAGAGAGGCTTACATCCATGTTGGTTATATGAGATACATATGTTTTGTTTCATCTATGGGATTGAATAGTTGTGTGATGTTAAGGCTTTTCACTTGGGGTTGTGAAGCAGATCTTGCTTGGCACAACTTAGCACTTTGAGGTGTTTGTAGGACATATTATGTGATATATTTGCAAATTTTCTCTCTTTGTTCTATGGCTACTTCTTGGAGGTTCATGTTCACATGGTTCGGTGTGGTGAACTTGGGAGAGTTATGGTGATATGTTGTAAGGGAGTATGTGGTGGTTTTTGTTGCTTGCGTGGATCATTGTGATTGTTCTTTGTTACTACATAGTATCATTATTAGCCACACCTTGGTATGAGTGTTGATTGGTATACTTGGTATGCCTTGATCTATTTTTAGATTTGGCATTATCCATGCAGTAGGAGTTTATGGATGTGTATGTTACTCTTTGACAGGTTTTATACAAGGAGCTTGTAATTAAGTTTATGGATTAGATATGTTGTTGGCATGAGTTTATTGATGTTGTTTGATACCTTTTAAGGTATGGATGGTTGGATCTATTAGCATTTGATGTAGATTCTATTTCTACTCATGTGGGAATTTTCATTGACAGTAGCTTGGAGCCTTTGTTATCACTTGGATTTGATGCTTGTGTTCTTTGGATTGGTGCATCTTCACATTGGCTTATTCCTTTTCTTTCATAAAGGGGCATGTTGGAGGATGAGAGGAGTTCTTTCTTGAGATGGTTGTCACTTTGGTTTTATTGCAGGTATCTTGATAGAGCACGAGAGCATGCTAGCAATTCATGTGGTTTCATGGATGGCTATGATGATGTGTTTCATCAGTTTACCCTAATGCAATGTATACAACAAGTGGGAGAATTTTAGGAAAAGGGTGTTGTACACCTTGCACAAGAAATAAATATTTTAATTATGTAAAATAAATATTTATTTGTGGTGCATCTAGGAGATGTATTTATCCATATTAAATACTTATTTGGGTCCATTTGTATTTAGTTGTATGTAACATTGGTTAGATATTTTATGTGTGGGAGACATAGGACATATATTTAATATTTGTGGCAAATAGTAAATTTTGTTTGTTAGTTTGGGGTTGTTTGTCATATGTATTAAGATCTCTTAAAGAGTGCATAGGTGAATCATGGCATGGGATGTGTAGATCACATGGTTACCCATTTTTCTTGGACACATGGAGGATGCATTGGAGGTGCTTGACGTTTTAGACATGCTCATGAAAGCTCTATAAGTGTAGTACAACACAAGGTTTCCAAGTCGTGGTTGTTATGCTTCAAGTTTCATGTGTATTTGCTTAAGGCTGTCCTATTTTCAAATGAGCAGCAGAGTGTGCGGATGTAATTCCTTGATGATTGATGATGTGAAGGATGTTTTGGACCTGTTTAAGAAAGTGTCGATGTCTGCAAAGCACGGATCTTCTACTGGTGTAGTGTGTAGTCTTGTTTAGGATTTGTCCTCTACATGTTTCATGTTGTATGTTGTTTGGCCAACCTATAAATGTATTTTTCGTATTGTCTCTGGTCGAAAAGAAATGTAATCAATGTAATATCATGTATAAATAGTAAATCAAAGTGTGTTAGGCAAAGTGTGATTGCAAAGAGGTTGATAGGGTTCGCATACAAGATAAGGAGCATAATGAATGCATTTTGACGTGGGACTAAAGGAGAAAGAGAAAAAGTTGTTGATGTTGTCCTGATTCATCTTGAAGACATATTTGTGAAAGTGATCAAGTATAGAGTGTGCCTAACTGATCTGATCATCAAAAGGAAAGTGTAAAGAGGTAGGATTGAAATCATCAAAGGTGTGAGTTCCAATGTTAGTTTTTAGACAGTAGGACTATCATACTATAATCTTTTATAAGTGTGTTCTCAATTCAGGGAGTAGTAGCTTCCTTGGGAGTGACCCTAAAACAAAGTATTTAGGGAGTAGTAGTTTCCTTGAGAGTAACCCTAAATCAAAGTTTTTTAGGGAGTAGTAGCTTCCTTGGGTTGTAGCCCTAAAACAAAGTTATTATTTGAGCTTCCTACATTGTGAGTTAATCCTAGCCGTGGTTTTTCCCTTCTAGGGTTTTCCACATATATCTAGTGTTATGTGTTGACGTGCATTGTGTTAATATTTCATGTTCATGTTAATACTGTGATGCTTAAGTTTTAATCTGCTCTGGATAAGTTGAAGTTGTTAAAGTTGAAGATTGTTTAGATATTGATTCATCCCCCCCTCTCAGTATCCTTGTGTGTCCAACACATCCTTTTGGGTAAGGACTACATATATGCTATGATCACCTCCAAAGACATAAATAATGAAATCCTTGGCAAAATCTACATTTCTCAATATTGGAACTATTGCTATGGTCTATTTGATTGATTAAAATACTTCCCTTCCTTCTAGAGTCCAGTTGAATTCTTGATTCTTTCTAAGCATAAGGATAAGAGGCCTTACCATTCTTTCAAAGTCAAAGATAAACTTGCCAACAAAGTTAATCTTTTGAGAAAAGATTGTACTAATTTCTTGTTCATTGGTAAGGAGAGCTCCAAGTTAGCTTGTACTCTATCCAAATTGATAACAATTCATTCCTTAGACACCACATTCCTGAGAATCTTGCCTTGAGGAGCCCCAAAGATACACTTTGTGGGTTGAGATATACTTCAAAATCTTGACATCTCTAGAAAACTTGTTCTAGGTATATGAAATGATCTTCCTTCCTTTTAGAGAAAACTATGAGACCATCTAGATAAATCAAGATGAATCTCATTTAAACAATCCCTTAAAAGCAATGTCCATGGCCTCTAAAAGGTGGATCCCACATTTGATAAACCAAAAGGTATCTTGACATATGTAAATGTTCCCACTTAGTGGTGAATGCTATGTTATGTTGATCTTCTTTCTTCACCTAGACTTGATTGTATCCCAAGAAGTTGTCTAATAACACTAGAACAAATCCTTGTGATTAGCTCCCTTTTTTGCTCCGTTTTTTGCTTCCACCCATTGTTTTAATATATTTTTCATTTTTTGAAAAAGTTGGCTCTATTTATCGGGATGGCGCTATTTTTGGCATTTTTTTACGTTGATTAGAACAAGTAGGTGCTAAATTAGGCACCAATTAGCACCTAATTTAGCGCTTGATTTGGCACCTAATTTAGCACCTAATTTATGGCTACTTGGGTTTAGGAGTATTATATAGGGTTTAGGGTTTATGGTTTTGGGGTTAGGGGTTAAGGTTTAGAGGTTTAGGGTTTAGAGAGAGATAGAGGACCAATAGGGAGATATAGAGGAGACCGAGGGGAGAGATGGGGAGATAGAGAGTGAGGGACATGGCCAGAGACATACAGAGAGAGATTGAGAGGTAGAGGGACAAAGGTGATAGGGAGAGCAGGGAGAGATAGGGAGATAGAGGTTTAGGGTTACTTGGGTTTGGGGTTTAGAGTTTAGGGGTTTAGGGTTTCTCAGGTTAGAGGTTAGGGGCATTATTTAGGGTTTAAGGTTTATTGTTTAGGGGTTAGGGGTTTAGGTTTAGAGGTTTAGGGTTTATAGAGAGAGGAATGATAGGGAGATATAAAGGAGATTGTGGAGGAGAGATAGGGAGATAGAGAGTGAGGCACATGGCCAAGGACATAGGAGACAGATTGAGAGGTAGAAGGATGATAGAGATAGGGAGATAGGGAGAGATAGGGAGATAGAGGTTTAGAGTTGCTTAGATTTAGGGTTTAGGGGTTTGGGGTTGCTCGGGTTTGGAGATAGCTAGAGAGAGAGAGAGGGGGGTTTAGGGTTTAAGGGTTAGGGGTTAAGGTTTAGGAGCACTATTTAGGGTTTAGAGGTTTAGGGTTTAATGTTTAGAGAGAGGACCAATAGGGAGATATAGAGAGTGAGGTACATGGCCAAAGACATAGCCGGAAGAGATAGGGATATGGAGAGTGAGGGATATGGCCAGAGACATAGGGAGAGAGATTGAGAGGTAGAGGAGAGGAACGATATAGATAGCTGGGAGATAGGGAGATAGAGGTTTAGGGGTTGCTTGGGTTTAGTGTTTAGTGTTTAGGGGTTTAGGGTTTAGGATTTAGGGTTTAGGGTTTATGGGCCGGTTACAGGTTAGGGCTTAGGGGCATTATTTAGGGATTATATATATTTTAGGGGCATTATTCAAGGTTTAGAGGTTTAGGGTTGCTCAGGTTTAGGGTTTAGGGGCATTATTCAGGGTTTACAGTTACATGTCAAAAGAAGTCTCTCTCTCTCTGGAAATCCCTCAACCCTAAATAATGCCCCTAATCCCTAACCCCTTAACCCCTAAACCCTAACCTGAGCAACCCTAAATCTCTATCTCCCTATCTCTCCCTTATCTCCCTCTCTCTCCCTATCTCTCTAGACATCTCATTCACTCTCTATCTCCATATCTCTTGCTCTGTCTCCTCTATCTCTCCCAATCTATCTCCTCTCTCTCTACCTATCTATCTCTCCCTATCTCTTGCCTCTCTCCCCTATCATTCCTCTATCTCCCTATCTCTCCCTATCTATCTCCTCTCTATCTCTCTCTACTAGCTCTCTCTCCTATCTCTCTATCTCTTGCTTCTCTCCCCCTATCATTCCTATATCTTCCTATGTCTCCTTCTATTAATTCTCCCTCTCCCTTATCAATGAAGGAAATGAACAAGAAAACTGGGACTCTCTCTCTCTCTATCCGTCTCCCTTATCAACAAAGCAAATGGAAACAAGAAAACTAGGACATGAAAAGAGCGATGAGGATATAAATTGGCAAGATGAAATGTAAACAAGATAAAACTAAAGTTCATTGGGTGGGAAGAATGATGAGAGGAGAGGTGTGAAAATAGTAAGAGAGAGAGAGAGAGAGAGAGAGAGAGAGAGAGGAGAGAGAGAGAGAGAGAGAGAGAGAGAGAGAGAGAGAGAGAGAGAGAGAGAGAGAGAGAGAGAGAGAGAGAGAGAGAGAGAGAGGAGAGAGAGAGAGAGAGAGAGAGAAGAGAGAGAAGAGAGAGAGAGAGAGAGAGAGAGAGAGAGAGAGAGGGAGAGGAGGAGGAGAGAGAAGGAGAGAGAGAGAGAGAGAGAGAGAGAGAGAGAGAGAGAGAGAGAGAGAAGAGAGAGAGAGAGAGAGAGAGAGAGAGAGAGAGAGAGAGAGAGAGAGAGAGAGAGAGAGAGAGAGAGAGAGAGAGAGAGGAGGAGAGAGAGAGAGAGAGAGAGAGAGAGAGAGAGAGAGAGAGAGAGAGAGAGAGAGAGAGAGAGAGAGAGAGATATTTGCATTATTTAGGGTTTAGAGGTTTAGGGTTTAGTGTTTAGAGAGAGAGGACCAATAGGGAGATATAGAGAGTGAGGGACATTGCCAGAGACATAGGGAGAGATATTGAGAGGTAGAGGAATGATAGAGATAGGAGATAGAGGTTTAGGGTTGCTTGGGTTTAGTGTTTAGGGTTTAGGGTTTGCGGTTTAGGATTTAGGGTTTAGGGTTTCTCAAGTTTAGGGTTTATGGGCTAGGGGTTAGGGGCATTATTTAGGGTTTAGGGTTTAGGGGTATTATTTGGGGTTTACAGATCTTCAAGGATCTAGATAGTGTGGCTATACACATTGCTACACATGTTGGTGGCTAGTTAGACACATGCAACATCAACAACCACATCATGTTATGCTTCCATACACGTGTGCCACCTAATGACATTTGTACTGCAAAACATGATCATATAATTGGCATTGTATGCATCTGACACATGGTGATGTCTACATACACCACATGCCACAATGATCTAGTTGGCACCATACAAGTTTGAGTACATTTGTTCTCATCCCATCCATATAAGAAATGCACCATACATGTTGGATACTTGTCAACATCTACATGGAGCATAACTAATGGTATTCTTGAACAAATGCCTACTTTGTGTACATTTTGTAGAGTAGAAGAGGTATAACAAATTTTCATCTTACCTCTCTGTATATTTCCTTTGTTCACTTTGAATAGAAGTGACATATATGTTAGGACCCTTCTATATTTGAATGTGTTTTGGTTTACATATCTATTTTCCTTTATGTATTCTATGATCTTATTACATAATAGATAATATAGGATTGTCCCTCAGTTCATCTTGGGAACTAGATTAAATAACATCTGAAGTTGATTGTAAATTAACATGGTGAGCATTTTGTTGATTTTCACCCTTTTGAAAACTAAATTTTCCTATTGAAAATTTGAAGGATGAGATCCATATTTAAGTGCATTAGACTTAAGAAGTTTCAATTCAATGTTTCTTACATTTGCACACAAATCCATGGAAGAATAATAGTTGTTTAGGTACATTGTCTCAACTTGGATAGTAGGTAATAAGCTCTTAACAAATATTCTTTGCAATTCATCAATAGGAATTGATAATGTATCCTTGTTGATAAAGTTTGAAATCCAATAACATAATCATGATTGCACTCATTTGATCCTTGTTTGATGCTCTCCTATTCCTTCAATCTATCTTAGTGAAGGAAAATAAATAAATGGGAAACCCATAGAGAAATTTGTCATCAATTTTGTTCCTCAAAATTGTCTCATCATATGGTAAAGGAAAAAATTACCAAAGATAAATTGTGATCATTATTCATCGACCCAAAAACAAATGCACTGTTAGAAATGTAGACACCTAAATCTTACCATGGCCTAACATCACACCAGATCTATCCCACATCTCCTCTTACAATGTTAATTAAATAAATCATATTTATTTAATTAACCACTTTGATCATTCCTCCTAATATCAGTTTAATAAGTCACGCTATTTAATTAATAAGTCTAACCGTTCTTCTGACAGTAATTAAATAAATTATGATAATATATTTAATTGATTAACTAATCCAATTAACCCTTCCTCTAAAGTCTCATCCTTAATTAAATAAATCCACATTTATTTAATTAAATCAATCACCCCCAACATTCCCCCACAATTAAATAAATACATAATATTTATTTAATTTATCCTAAAATCCCCCTCAATCATTAGTTGATTAAATAACCTAGTATAATCAACTAACTAATAAGCTCCCTGAATTTGCTTGATCCTATTCGATTTGATGCTCTCCTTTTCCTTCAATCTATCTTGGAACCTATACTTTTGCCAAAATGCTCTAACATCTAGTCTCTGGAATATATATCATGGCCATTGTGAAAACAATCTTGACTATTTTTTACTATATGAGTGTTTTTGTTTATTACCGTTGGTCCCTGGAGGTTATTGAATATCTTTTTACGATTATGTAGGAACAAGAGGAATGAAATATGGCACATAACGTATTCTCGCAGAGCATAAAAGAACATGTTGCGGCTTGGTGGTAGGAAGCAGTTGATATGAAGAAGCTACCGCTACCCTGTGGACGGTTCATCTCACGCTTGCAGCTTGGCGGTGTTCAGGTGTAGATAGTCTCTTCCTGCAATCCCGCAGAGGTTTGAAAAGTAACTGGCAACATTGCGGTAATAACATCAAGAGGTATCACTGACCACTTCCCTGTGGTAGAGTGGCAAGAGGAAAATGTAATGGGTTTTCGCCCCACCATCCCACGACAGTCATTCATAACATTTGCGGGTGGGCGGTAAATAGGACATTAGGTAATAATTTCCTGCGGTCCTACAGGGTCAATCTAAGCATTTGTGGTCTGGCGATAAAGGATGAAATAGAAGTGTAGTGGCTATAAGCCCCTGCTATCCCACAACATGTCTAGGTGAGCCTTGTGACGACGTGGTAAAAGAAATAAATGGCAAGGCACATTCAATGCAGGGTCGCGGTTATCAAGAATTGCTATCAAATCTTGATATGCATACCCAGTTGTCAGATCAAATCAAATCAATGGCCAATATTTGAAAGGAATTGAATGCTGAGATTTCATGATCTCATGGAGTGAACCAGAGTAATGGTGATATGATGAACTCCCTTGGCTAAATAAGATTCAAAGATTTCTTGGCATTTGCTTATTTCAGAGAATTCAGACGTAACTTGGAGAAGGGCACAACTCAGCAGATCAGTGTGTTTCCTGCAAACTACAATTGACCGGGTAAGTTCATTCCTGCACTCTCTGATTAGAAGTTAGTGTATATTTTGCTCTAGTTTTTAGTTGCTGGTACAATAAGTTAAATTTTGAAAAAACCCTAGCCTGTTCAAGTCACACCCTAGGGGTCTTAGTTTGCTAGTAAAGGTAATAAGCCTGTAGTTCCCAAGAAAAGACCACTTCAACAATCTCTGCTAGAAGTATTGCCTTAGTCCATAGACAAGGGTCCAAAGAAGATGTTCAGAGACGCAGCAGAAGGGTGTCAGGATACTACAATCCCTATCTCCGGGTGGGATTTGTTTTGGTATTTTTATGCAAAAAAGGATGGTGAGGGACCAGTGGGAAAATCCATGGAAATTAGATTGGCAAAGTTGGTGGTGCCCGTTGTATTTGTGGATGTGGAATTGATTAGGGCACTAGCACAATATTACCATCCTGCCACTAAAACAGTCAGAATGCCAAATGGATATCCATTGGTGACAGTAGACAGGAATGCAATTGTTGACTGTTTTATGTTGAACAAGAAAGTTCTCACTTAAGTGGATTTGTAGAGATTTGAACGAGATTACACAAGCCTGAGGAAAACACTTAGGAGAGATGAATTGCCAATATATATGAGAAGGGTGGCCAACAACAGAAAAATTAAGATTCCATCAAATCCTATTGAGCCTTTCCCTGTGGAAGAATTTGTTGTATATTTCAAAAGAACCTATTTTGCATTGTGCCAGGTCTTGGGAATTGATGCACAAGGAAGAATTCCAACTAGCTTAATGATGATGGCTATGAAAATACAACATCCATAGGTGAACAGTGAATATGACTTTGCATCTCATATTGAGAAAAAAACTGCATGAAGGATTCTTGTGTGAAGGAGAACAAGCAACCCTTAGATTTCAAATTCTAAATTCTTTATTGTGTCACTTGTTTCTGTATCAGAATAGAGGGAGATGGTCAAGCAAAATGGATTTGAGTATGGTTGATGAGAAAGGACAAAGATTGTCGACTCAGTATTGGTGTTATAAGTGGGATTCCTATTGCCAAAATAGTGACTACATTGTATTTCATGATTTGTTTGTTGTCAAGATATTGAATTCTTTTGGTATCTGGTTTCCTAGGTTGACTAAGGAAGTCATGGTAATGTTGAGGCTGCTTGCACACAAACTAAAGCAAGGCCACAACTGTAATTTTGTTGATTGGTTTTTTATGTCAGATCATACTATAATTAGAGTGTATGGTTGCCCCCAGCCACCTCACATATTGCCAAAATTTGTATCAGACAAAAATTATATTCATGGAGTTTATGTGGCAAATGATGTGGATGGAAAAGGAGGTAATGAAAAGACAAAAGAAAGGTACATTCTCTACATGATGCTACAATTTTTGGTGATTGGTCTATTGGCTTTGACACTCTTGGAATTTTGTAAGCCTTTTTAAAGGTGAAATATTCTTTGAAATTGGGCATCGAGAGGAATTGTGACCCTGAGGGTCATATGAATCTTGTGAGACAATCAATTTTGACTAAAATGGTCGTATCCCATTAGGTCCTATTTGATGAGGATGTGTTTAAGAAATCTTGTCACTTTTGATGAGGTATACAGTAGGAAGAGAAAATGGGATATAGTTGAAAATATTGAAGATGAAAAGAAAAAGTAGAATCCCCTATTTCTTGGATTATTTGTTGAAGAAAAGACCCTTTGAAGAGAATTGATGCAATCATTGATAATTTTGAAAGTATTTATGGTAAATCTGAGAAGCAGTCTCCTAAGGCTACTAAACTTCCAATGAAAAGGTCTGTAGGGATTGAGATTCATGAGTCTGCTCCTGATGTTTTGTCAGTACAAGATCCACAGGGTCCTAGAATCACCACCAGCAAAGAAGCAAAGGACAAAAGAGGTATCTCCACTTGTCCCCTATGAAATGACTGAAGAGGTGGGGTATACTGATGAGGTAGGTAACATCTTGAGGCACATGGGAGATGAGCAAGAGGTTGATCAGCCATTGGTTGGTCAACCCACTGATGCACATAAGCCTAAGGCTAGGAAGGGTGAACAAACCCAAGTTGAACAAGAGTTGGAGGAGGATGAAAGGATTATAGCATCCATGAGGTTCATAGAAGATGACGACTTCATCAAACTCCAGCGTTTAAGGATTTTTGGCTAAAAATGAAAATGAAAGAATATAATGAAAAAGTGGCAATAAATAAAATGGGTGCTGATGAAAGCACAACATGATCAAATCATTACACAAACTTTTAAAGATTTGAAACTAGATGAAATTGATGTGAGTCTAGAGGAGGCAAGACAAATGGTCTTGAAAAGTAATATGCTCATCATCCCTGGCCTTGAATTGAAAAGGTATTTTTGCTTGACCAAGTTGGAAGTCAGGATGATCCACAACTTATTTCAGAATTTGATTATGAAGATGGCATAAGTGGATGTGGTTTTAATCCAAAGACAAAGACCCTTGCAATCTAGACTACTCAGAAGAATACAGGCAAACCAATATTGCTTGATATTGTTCAAGAAATGAGGGGTACAGCTATGGTAAAGACTTTACAAGATACATCAGCAACATAAGCAGTTGCTCTCAATGTTCATACTACTATGTTTACTCATGCTGTTGTGAAGAGGTTAGAACAATGGCTAACAGATTATGAGCAAACTCAAAAAGTAATGAATGATGAAGTAAACAAATTGTATTTTGAAAATGTGAAATTAAAGAAACAATTGCAAGTTGTGAATTTTTCTCAAGGTCAAGCCATTGTACCCTATCGTCCCCCTGTGCCACAAACAACCAGTGATGTCACAGTGTTGACTGAAGAATTTAATGCAACAAGATTAAAATTTGAAAAGGAAATTGAAAGTTTGAATAAACAAAATGAAATGACAAAGAATGAGGCAAAGATGAAATTTTTGAGAAAATTTTGGAGCATAGAGTAAAATTGGTTGTGGATAAGCTTGGGAGTGGGCATGATTGCTACTCTTCTTTATCTCAGGCTATTGAGCAATTGAAGATAAACTTTTTTGTTTTGGATTTGTTGTATAAAAAATGGCAACCCTATCATCACACTTTGGTTACAATGTGCTTAGTAGTGCAAAGGAATCTTGATGCCCCTACAACTTTGAAGCCCACTGAACAAATGGTCAAAATGATCATTAATGAATACGAGTATGTAAATGGGGAAAGCCATAATATGCAAGCAAAGGTTGAATATTTTACTATGCTCAAGCATAAATTTATTCCTTTCATACTGACAGAAGAAGAGAAAATGAAAAGTCTTTACACATGGAAGATGGAATTTGGCCAAACAGTATTCCAAGTTATGGATTTTTTTAAGAAGGATGGAGATGTCAGCATTCTCAGTTTCAACATGATATTGGACCAAGTAATTGCCTTGGATGTTGGGTATGGAAAATTTGTGATGGATGTCAGAGCTTTGCTTGATAAAAGATGGAAAGATCACCAGGAGAACTTGCTTCAGATTCAGGCTTATCAATGGCTTGGTGATTTTACAATATATAAATAGCAGGAGAAATCTCTTAGAGATGAACCATCAGTAGCATAGGTTCAAGTGCAGAGGAGAAATGAGCCATATGCTAGCATTAAATAGCACCACCACATCTTGAATGCTCTCCTTTTGTCTCTTTATGTTTTCTTCATGTTTTCAAAATGTATTCAAATATATTTGAAAATCTAAATTGGACTTATAAAAGGAAAATATTGTAATATCAAGGGTTAGGAATACAAAGATCTGTTTTGAATGTGAAAGGTCTAAAGCTTGTTGCTTCCTTTATAAAAGGAAACCAAGACCTTATGACTCGGAATCTATCTAGGATTTTGATTTGTTGAAAGAGACATTGCACTGCCTGTACTTTGAAGCAAATCAATATAAAAGCTGCTATTCTCTGGTGCTCAACTTTTG
The DNA here is from genome assembly GCA_027924645.1 of Cunninghamia lanceolata. Taxonomy (NCBI): domain Eukaryota; kingdom Viridiplantae; phylum Streptophyta; class Pinopsida; order Cupressales; family Cupressaceae; genus Cunninghamia; species Cunninghamia lanceolata. The sequence continues at coordinate 13,546,286 of BSBN01001152.1, read as the reverse complement.
GTTCTCATTTGTTTATTGAAGTGGATTGCTAATAATTTATCTGGTTGTCTCCAATTTACTTTTTCTTTGTTATTCAAATCAACCTATCAAGTATATTATTGATTTGTCATTTCTTGTGTGGTTTGTTTATTGGGCTTCTTCAATCAAGGATTAAAATCCTATAGGTGAATCATAGTAACTTTGGAAAGTTAAATTGGATTGTTAAAGAAGAACCTGAAAACTTACATATTTGCATGTCTATGCAAGTAATAGACCTAGAATTGCCAAGAAAATTGAGTTGTGGCTAAAAGGGAAGCACATATTCTTCTTAGAGTGAAAACTCTGTAACCCAAAGGCAGGTACCAGTCATTCTCTTTTGAAAATCATTCCCTTGTATATATTTTCAAAATCCAATTTTGTTTTTCTGTTTTAGGAGCAAGGTTTAAAGATTTATAGAAAACATTAATCCAAATCATATACCAGATTGGGTTAAGTGAAATGGATGATTTAATTGACAAAATTACATAAGCTCCTTAATCTGTTCTGAAGTCACCAGCAAACTTGCAAGTAAATTATCATTGGTGAAACAAGGTAACACCCACCTAGACTTGAACAGAGCCTAAAGTGCAGATAATTTTGATTAATCTGATCAATTCTGTTAGTTGGCCAAATTCACATATAAAAGCTAATCATAAGATTTGGCATATCTTTAGGGTTTTATAATTTGTAAATTTGAGTACCAACAAAACCAATATTGACATTAAAGTGATGTACAAAAACATTCGCCAAATCATTGAAGGAATGAATATAACTATGAGGAAGAGAATAAAGCCATTCAATTGCATAATCTTTTTAGTTTCTAGGGAAGAGCTTTGTAAAAAGTTTATCATCATAAACATAATCAAAACAAACTCCCAATTGTGTCATAAGGTCCCCTTTACCACTATACATTATAAAACTAGGGGCCACTAAACAAACTAGAAATGGATAAGAAATAAATCAAATGAAAGTGGATTATGCTTGATTTCTCCTATGATATCCTTTGATTACTGGGGGTAATGCATCAACTTTACTTTGTATCTCATCAATTCTTTTAAGGACGACATCTATGTTGGAAGGATGAACATTAGGAGTTATGATTAAAATGAGAGTGGAAGTGGCAACATGAGATAATACGTGGAGTGTAGGTTGATTGGGGGACAAAGAATGAAGTTGGAATGACAGCACTAGAAGTGGGAACATGAGTAGTGGGTGAGAAGTAAACACAATCAGGGGATGAGTGGAAGGTACAATATGAGAAGTAGGTACAATGAGAGGATCAATGATAGGAGCTATGAAAAATTGATAAGCAATACAAAGAAGAGAATAAATATGTGGCTTGGCTAATGCAGGAGAAGATGTGGAAGGAGGCACACTAGATGAAGAGGCTTGTGAAGGAAGGGGAGGAGACACACTATTTAAGGAACTTGATGAGCTTATCCTTTGACCTATATCACTTAATACTTCCATCACATAAGGATTATCCATTAACAAGTTATGAAGAACATCAATCAAATTTGAATAATTAACATTATTGCTCAAATTCGTAAAGGTCTGATATAAGTATTTGTGTAGAAAGATTCATGTCTTGCCTATCCATATGTGCAACACGTGCATCTGATGAAAAACATCTTCCCCATTAAAATATGTAGCAGTCATCAAATCCTCAATCATAACTTCCTCGCAATGACTTCCTCGCAATGAATCGAGGCCATTGTAGAGTTAAGCCTAAGGTTTCTTCTTAGTGCAAAATGAGGATTAGGTTGAGACCTTGACATTCAAGCAAAATATAAAGCAATGAAAAGGAAATTATATCCAAGTAATCCTAATTTTTTCTACCAACAATTCATACCAAAGATTGAACAATTTAAGGATATTGCAATAGGTATTTTGTATCGACACAAATAATATTATTGAAGCATTTCAAAGTTTAGGCCATAAGAATCATCCTTTTTTAAACATGGATTGCAAATAATTCTAAAAATTTAGAAGTCTTGGTCATTAACATTATTGTCTGCTACAATATCATCCAGTGTATCATTGTCAATATTCATATGTTCTTTCAAGTATTTAATATTATCATCATCCTTATCTTGACCCGCATCATCTTCATCATCATTAAAATTTGACTATAGACCATCTATATTGTTACCATATGTATTTGGATCATCATTTTCTATACCATCCATATTGTTGTCTTGCATAACATCATCTAACTCTGGATTGTTGTCTTCTTGTGACTGAACATAACCATATTCAACATCATCATGGATGTCAATTTCTTTGATGTTCTCTAATCCCCCTCTCTCGTTTTGTTGGCCATCATTGTTTTGCTCAGTATCCACTAATGCATTGTCAAATACATGCCTTAATATTGGATCATGATGTATGGCAAATATCCATTTTGGGTCCAAAATATCTTCATAGAAAAATAACTGCACATGAACGACATACATATATTAGATGTATGGTATAACAATTTTATTGATTAATAAACACATGTATATATTCACAATAAACTATGATTTAATAGATTAATGATCACTACTGCTTCTTGTTTGAGTTAAAGAAATACCTGCTCACAATGAATTGGTAGAACATAAGGCTCCTTATCCTCCGGTAGGAAACATGAGGAATCTATAGAAAACAATCCACTATGGGTATCATGTCTTCATGTCCTCTCAAATGCTTCATACCATCTATACTTAAAAATACAACATTTAAAAGAGTGGTAATCCAACTCAATAATTTCTTGTATTTTCCCAACATGTTGTAGATTCCCTTCAATTATATTCTTATCTATTGAGCTTGATCGACTGGATTGCTTGAAGTCAACCATGATGCCACAATTGAAGGACCATCTCTTTACATCTACACTTGCTACACAATAATTGTTAGAATAATAAAGAAATGGAAAGTCTGTAGGTCTCGAAGTTAGCATTTAGCATATGTGAGTTGTTTAGTAGTTAGTAAATGTGACTATTATTAGAATATTAGATCCTATTTTGTAGGAGCTAAACTGTCCGTGAGTTTCCTAAGTGTGCCTATGTGTGCTTATATATTTGTAATGTATGTCCAAGCATTTATGCAATAAAGTGTGATCTCACATATTGTGAGATACTGTGGGTTGTGCTCATCCTCTGTATTTTATCTCTTCTCTTCAATTATTTTTTCTGAGTTGGTATCAAAGAAGAGGAAAAGAGATCACAGTTTTGTGGTGATCTGTGGAAAGCTTGAGATCACCTCTATGAGAAATTGAGCTTCATTGCCTGCTATGTGAGTGTGAGACCTACTTGCATAAGCCAAAGGACATCACTGAGTTGCCTAGTGGTGACAACAGCTGGAAAAGTGAAGAGCTGAAGGTAATTTGTTTGCAAAATTTTTTTATTATGTCAAATCCTCTAGCTGATTCCTATTTGAATGAATCTACTAAGCTTGATGGTGAAAATTATGTTAACTAGAAATTCAAGTTGATGACAATATTGGAAGCTTATAATTTGTGGTCAATTGTGAGTGGGGGTGAGCCCAAACCCTCTGATCTTGCCACCTATAAGGTATAAAGATTATGCATTAATGACTCATGTAATGAATGTTGTAGAACCTTCAAATTATGAAGAAGCTAAAGAATATAAAGAATGGAGAGATGCAATGAATGAAGAATATAACTCTATAATGAGAAATGAAACATGTGAATTAACAGAACTACCTGAAAATAAAGTTCCCATAGGATGCAAATGGTTGTACAAATCTAAGTTTAATGCAGATGGCAATATTGATAAGTATAAAGCTAGATTGGTTTCTAAAGGCTATTCACAAAAAGAGGGAATTGAATATGAAGATATGTTTGCACCTGTAGCTAAGTTGAATACAATTAGAGTGATGATTGTATTAGCTATAAAACATAATTGGAAAATACATCAGTTAGATGTCAAATCTGCTTTTCTAAATGGTGAGTTGAAAGAAGAAGTTTATTTGGTGCAGCCTAAAGGATTTGTACAGGAAGGTAAGGAGCATCTTGTTTGTAAATTAAAGAAAGCCTTATACGGTTTGAAACAAGCACTAAGGTCATGGTATGAAAAAATTGATTCTTTCTTTTGTCAAGAAAGTTTTGTGAAAAGCAAAAGTGATCCTAATATGTATATTAAGAAAGACGAAAATGGGAATATTGCTTTGATATCCTTGTATGTAGATGATCTCATCATAATTGGAAGTGCATCTAAATTAATTGCAGAAATCAAAAATCAGTAGTCACAGGTATTTGAGATGAAAGATCTTGGTGAACTGCATTATTGTCTGGGTCTTGAAGTTTGGAGGGAGTTTGGCATGACACTGATCACACAAAGCAAATATACAAGAGAAATTCTTAAAAGGTTCAATATGAGTGAATGCAAACTAGTTTCTACTCCTTTAGATCAGAATGCTAAGTTGTATAATTATGATGGAACTAAAGAGGTGGATGGTACTTTGTATCGTCAGTTGGTGGGAAGTTTGAACTACCTCACCACTACCAGACCAGACATTGGATATACAGTCAGCATCCTTAGTTAGTTTATGACCCAGCCTTGTGAAAGTCACTGGAATACAGCAAAGAAGGTTCTACGATATCTAAAAGGAACCATTGATTTTGGTCTTATGTATACTGATGAATGTGATGTTGAGTTGGTAGGTCTTTTTGATTCAGACTAGGCTGGAAATCCTGATGACAGAAAATCAACATCAGGGTATGCATTCAATATAGGATCAGGGGTTGTGTCATGGAGCAACAAAAAACAACCAACTATTTCTTTGTCATCAACAGAAGCTGAATACAAAGCCTTAACCAGTGCAACGTATGAAGCTATCTGGTTGAGACGAATTCTTGAAGATATAGGAGAAGAACAAATAAAGCCAACTATCCTCAAGTGCGATAATCAAAGCTCTATTAAATTGGCACACAACCCAATTTAACATGCTAGAACAAAACATATTGAAATTCAGCATCACTTTGTAAGAGAAAAGATACTGTCAAAGGAAATTGACTTGGTATATTGTAATACAAGTGAAAATGTGGCTGACATCTTTACCAAGCCTCTTGGAAAGATGAACTTTGAAGAATGAAGAAAGCAGTTAGGTGTGGTAGATAATCCATTTCTTCATCAAGGGGGGTGTTAGAATAATGAAGAAATGGAAACTCTGTAGGCCTCGTAGTTAGCATTTAGCATATGTGAGTTGTTTTTTAGTAGTTAGTAAATGTGTCTATTATTAGAATATTAGATCCTATTTTGTAGGAGCTAAACTGTCCATGAGTTTCTTAAGTGTGCCTATGTGTGCTTATATATTTGTAATGTATGTCCAAGCATTTATGCAATAAGTGTGATCTCACATATTGTGAGATACTGTGGGTTGTGCTCATCCTCTGTATTTTATCTCTTCTCTTCAATTATTTTTTCTGAGTTGGTATCAGAGAAGAGGAAAATAGATCATAGTTTTGTGGTGATCTGTGGAAAGCTTGAGATCACCTCTATGAGAAATTGAGCTTCATTGCCTGTTGTGTGAGTGTGAGACCTACTTGCATTAGCCAAAGGAGATCACTGAGCTGCTTGGTGGTGATAGCAGTTGGAAAAGTGAAGACCTGAAGGTAATTTGTTTGCATAAAATTTTTTATTATGTCAAATCCTCTAGCTGATTCCTATTTGAATGAATCTACTAAGCTTGATGGTGAAAATTATGTTAACTGGAAATTCAAGTTGATGACAATATTGGAAGCTTATAATTTGTGGTCAATTGTGAGTGGGGGTGAGCCCAAACCCTCTGATCCTGCCACCTATAAGGTATAAAGATTATGCATTAATGACTCGTGTAATGAATGCTGTAGAACCTTCAAATTATGAAGAAGCTAAAGAATATAAAGAATGGAGAGATACAATGAATGAAGGATATAACTCTATAATGAGAAATGAAACATGTGAATTAACAAAACTGCTTGAAAATAAAGTTCCCATAGGATGCAAATGGTTGTACAAATCTAAGTTTAATGTAGATGGCAGTATTGATAAGTATAAAGCTAGATTGGTTGCTAAAGGCTATTCACAAAAAGAGGGAATTGACTATGAAGATACGTTTGCACTTGTAGCTAAGTTGAATACAATTAGAGTGATGATTGTATTAGCTACAAAACATGATTGGAAAATACATCAGTTAGATGTCAAATCTACTTTTCTAAATGGTGAGTTGAAAGAAGAAGTTTATTTGGTGCAGCCTAAAGGATTTGTACAGGAAGGTAAGGAGCATCTTGTTTGTAAATTAAAGAAAGCCTTATACAGTTTGAAACAGGCACTGAGGTCATGGTATGAAAAAATTGATTCTTTCTTTTGTCAAGAAGGTTTTGTGAAAAGCAAAAGTGATCCTAATATGTATATTAAGAAAGACGAAAATGGGAATATTACTTTGATATCCTTGTATGTAGATGATCTCATCATAACTGGCAGTGCATCTAAATTAATTACAAAAATCAAAAATTAGTTGTCATAGGTATTTGAGATGAAGGATCTTGGTGAACTGCATTATTGTCTGGGTCTTGAAGTTTAGAGGGAGTTTGGTATGACACTGATCACACAAAGCAAATATATAAGAGAAATTCTTAAAAGGTTCAATATGAGTGAATGCAAACTAGTTTCTACTCCTTTAGATCAGAATGCTAAGTTGTATAATTATGATGGAACTAAAGAGGTGGATGGTACTTTGTATTGTCAGTTGGTGGGAAGTTTGAACTACCTCACCACTACCAGACTAGACATTGGATATACAGTCAGCATCCTTAGTCAGTTTATGACCCAGCCTTGTGAAAGTCACTGGAATGTAGCAAAGAAGGTTCTATGATATCTAAAAGGAACCATTGATTTTGGTCTTATGTATACTGATGAATGTGATGTTGAGTTGGCAGGTTTTTTTGATTTAGATTGGGCTGGAAATCCTGATGACAGAAAATCAACATCAGGGTATGCATTCAATATAGGATCAGGGGTCGTGTCATGGAGCAGCAAAAAACAACCAACTATTTCTTTGTCATCAACAGAAGCTGAATACAAAGCCTTGACCAGTACAACCTATGAAGCTATCTGGTTGAGACGAATTCTTGAAGATATAGGAGAAGAACAAATAAAGTCAACTATCCTCAAGTGTGATAATCAAAGCTCTATTAAATTGGCACACAACCCAATTTATCATGCCAGAACAAAACATATTGAAATTCAGCATCACTTTGTAAGAGAAAAGATAATGTCAAAGGAAATTGACTTGGTATATTGTAATACAAGTGAAAATGTGGCTGACATCTTTACCAAGCCTCTTGGAAAGACGAACTTTGAAGAATGTAGAAAGCAGTTAGGTGTGGTAGATAATCCATTTCTTCATCAAGGGGGGATGTTAGAATAATGAAGAAATGGAAAGTCTATAGGTCTCGTAGTTAGCATTTAGCATATGTGAGTTGTTTTTTAGTAGTTAGTAAATGTGTCTATTATTAGAATATTAGATCCTATTTTGTAGGAGCTAAACTATCCGTGAGTTTCCTAAGTGTGCCTATGTGTGCTTATATATTTGTAATGTATGTCCAAGCATTTATGCAATAAAGTGTGATCTCACATATTGTGAGTTATTGTGGGTTGTGCTCATCCTCTGTATTTTATCTCTTCTCTTCAAGTATTTTTTCTAAGTATAATGTCAACCATATGCCCACATTGCTGGATGTTTCCTCGCCTATGAAAGACCATTTATCTCAGTGAAAAAAAATATAATGATGAATATTAAGATAGTTAATAGTGTCAAAACTGTAAGGAAACAACATTTTGTAAAATTCCATCTGTACCTTTCTTTCACATCCTCTAGACATGTTGATTTCATCTTTTGTTATGTTTGAATCTATACATGCATCTACTATTTAATTTTGAATTTGTTCAGTAACCCATTCTAGTGTTCAATCTTTGCCCCATTCCCCAAGTAGATCAGTGGGAAGTGGAGTATTCCTTGGGTTCGGTCTCTTAAACTGTCTCCTCGCTTCTAACACTTCTTCTCTCTTTCTATCATACAAATCAATCCATTTGTTCATAAAGTCCATGTGGTATAGAATGAACTTGTCGAGTATAGCACTTTCATCTACACCTATTACATGTCAACATGTTTATTTCAAACTCCAAATGTCATGCTGTTAATTTGACAAATAAATTATAGAGTAAATTAATGATTGCAAGAAAAATAACCACACTAATCATGAATTTACTTACTAATTTCTACTTGAACACCATTAGATTGTGGTTTTTCTCCATCAATAATATCTGATGCTTGTTCTTCATCCCAGAAGCATGGTCCATCTTCAAAATCCTTACCAAGGAATTCACACAGGAAGAAAAATGCTTCATTCAATACATACCCTTCAGCCTTGCAACCCTCTGGATGTGCCTTTTGTAAGACATATCTTTTTAGAGTTTTCATATACCTCTCAAAGAAAAACATCCACCTCATTGATACAATACCCACCAATTCAATGTCATTGACTAGGTGTATAAGTAAATGGACTTGTAGGTCCATGAAACTTGTAGGGAGCTCCTTCTCAAATACACATACAATTTCTACAATTTCCTTCTTCCATTTTGGCACTTCACATTTGTGGATCTCCTTGGAGGTCACCCACCTAATATAAGAATAGTAAATTAGTATGAACCTTTAGTCAAAAATTAAAATGCAATATAATCTCTATATGTCTCTCACACATGAACATTTCATATAACCACATACCTTGTAAATGCTGACAATCGACTTGTGGCATTCCTTAAGTCAACTGTAAGACATGAATCCCCTCTAATTGCCAATGGCATGATATGCTATCAAACACATTTATGAAAAGGTCATTAGCAATTTTTTCTCACATAATAAAATATCAAAATATATTTAGTACTTAATCAATGTTACCAGTAAATGTTAAATGATGATATATAATACCTTCATAAAATTATGAAAATCATGTGTTTAAAATCCTGTGATATGTAACGGCCCGCTAGGAAACCTCAGAGGACAACACAACTATGCTAAACAACAGGATAATTTTTTTTTTTTTTAGAGAGAAATAACAAAATCCTATCAACACATCAATACATATCACTAAACTAACTTGTCCTCCGAGGTTCCATAGCTGCATTACTTTCTAAACTATTTACAAGGTCAAGAATTAACTAACATCGTCAATAATTCAATTCTAAACTATTGCTTCACATGAATGAGCACAAACATTTTCATGATAAACATTAGATAAGTAATCAACAAGATCATACAATTAGAATTACAAGTACATGTACAATCTCCCTTACATAAGGGTACATCATTACATCATTCCCACTATCTCGTTCCGAATTACATTGGAATACTTACAATATGATAAATCTGATACACAAAACTAGCTCAAGAGAATAAATAGCTGCCTCAATAATCTGGAGCAAAATCTAGGATCTGCATCACAAGATCCATTCTTCTCGCACACGAACATCAGCAAGGAAGAACCAATGGAGAAAATAGCACTACCACCCGACCATGTGGAACCCTAAGGTCCACCCCTCCGTGCTAGGAGATAACATAAGGTTCCACAGCAACAACAGACAAGAAGACAAAAGAATGACAGTTGCAAGGACTACACATGACTCAAATACAACAGGGTCAACAAGACGACACAAACAGCATAAACAACACTTCCTCTCTTAACAGAACTTCCAGAGGCATTCACACAACATAAGAAAGAACAACATAGAGGGAATGCTAAACTACAGTAGGGATGAGTGTCATCGCATGGTCCAAGCATGGGTTACCCTGACCGTCTCTAGCTAGACGCCGGCCCCCATCCATGGGTTACCCTGACAGTCTCTCACTAGGCACTGGCCCCCATCTATGGTTACCCTGACAGTCTCTCACTAGACGCCGGCCCCATAGGGTGACACATGTGGATTCAACATTCCTTTCATGAGGACAAGGAAGTTGATTTTGCCAACCACGGCCTTCCCATCTCATTCTTAGCCTAGACGAGCACTGTAGGCATGAGTGAGGCATCCAATTATCTTGATTAATGTGAAAGCTTTCCCACCCCTCAAATTTAGTATTAAGTTATCACTGGATTAATAACTTCCAATGGGTTACCCTAGCAGCCACTTTGGGCCCCGGCCCCACATTGAAAGCCACTCCCCTACCTGCATCTAGAAGACCCTAACCATCAAGCACCACAACAAGTAACCATAAACCATGCAAGGCATTTACCTTCTTGCATACAAGTCTCAACATAAGATATCAACAGAGCAAGGCATGGGTCCTCTTGCTCCAAAGTTTTCAATCATAAGCAAGGTGTAATCCAGAGCAAGGCATGGGTCCTCTTGCTCGATCGTCACATCTACAAGAACCAAAGATAGTGAAAGGTAAACATTACATAAAACCAAACAAGTTCAATCTTTTACTTAAACCAATACAGTAATTATTACAACTTTCAAGATGGACTTAACAACCTTATCACGACATGATCACAACATAACCACATGAATTAGGTACTCTGAATGAGGTATAATCCATCTTGCACATGTAACCTTTCAACATGAATAAGAAACCATAAATGTAAAGGAGTCAACATCACATAAAGCCAAAACATATACAACCATTACAAAATCACATATTCACAAAAGTCATATACATGGCTACCCTTCTTGGCCTCTGGAATAACTTTCCCGATGGCGCAAAAACTAGACACCACTAAACACAGTGGCCCCACATCGACGTTCTCTCTCAAATGCACAACAACATCAAAAGACCAAACAACACCATCCTCCCATTCAAATCGATACTAACTCAATAAATCCATAAAAGAACTATGACAAATCTCATTATTTAAATAAACTTGAATTTATCTAAAACTCATATTTTCATTACCAATGTATATCAATACAATAATTAATTAATAACATGTTTCAATACAATTGCCAACACAACGCAATTACGATAGCAACTTCCGCTATATTCACTAAGGCAATAGACTAAATTGTCCATAATCTAACTATCAAGCTACTAAACTTATTCGATAATATTAAGTGCAAATTTGGTTAAGATTGAATTTGATAACTAGTGTAGTGTAAAACAATAATACAAAACATTCCTATTTATAAAATACTATTAATATTACTTCTTACCAACAACAATCTACCTTCCAAATGACTATAAAAACACATATTACAACATTACCTTAACCAAATAGTCTAAAATTATTATTTTATTAAAAAAAACCAATTACTACTAATTCTTACTTTATTACACCATAACGTAAATTTCAATAGAAAACTTTATTTTCTAAAAATAAAATCTGATACTAACTTAAGGAATTAATATGACATAAGACGAAAAGAAAAGGTCACTGTAAAGATATAAAGAAAGATATTTCTTGAGTTATCTATGAGGAATTCCATTTTAGTCTTGAAGATCTAAAAACAGAATTAAAGGTAAACATGCCATATGGCACAATGGAATTAGAAGTGACAATTACAATAAGAAAGATGGGCACCATCATAATTATTGAAACATTGGAATGGCTAACAAAATTTCAAGGATATAACACTATTGCAATATATATGTGAAGCTGGAAAAACTAACTGAAACAAATACTAGGTGCCTAAACTTTGACATAGTGCCTCAAAGAAATGTCACTCATGGGACACAACGATGACATGATATGCACAATATGGGTTAGTCAAAAAGACCCTTAGAAACTTTTAAGCAAAAAGCAACGGGTGAGTACTAAGCCCGACTCCACAATTTGCCCGCATCTTCCCTACCTCTGCCAAAAAGTGAGTTTTGCAATAGAGTACGGCCATCTATCAAGCATAAATAGAGGTGGATCTTGTCAAATGTCGCAGATGCAAATGCCTTGATTGACACAGATGTAGAGAAAAGTGGACGCACAGACCAGACATGACAACGCAAGGACCTCCACAACTACATGTGGTCTCAAAGATTGCTACAGTTGTATTATGACTACAGAAATGGATTTAATGAAAATGCTTTGGAATCGACACTCAGAACCTCTAAATTTAAATACTAGAGAGAGCATTTGGCATGGTAATGCAAGAAGGTCAAGTGAAGATAGAGGCTGCAGCTAAGAACAATAACGTGCTAAAAAAATAGCAATCTCAATAATAGCGGCAAGACTGATGGAGCAAACAGCGGCAATATTGACGGAGCAACAGCAGCAATACTAATGAAGCAATCTCAAAAAATAGAAGCAATATCGACAAAGAAATCTCAATAACAGCAGCAATACTGACGGAGCAATCTCAAAAAATAGCAGCAATACCGATGGAGCAATCTCAATAACAACAGCAATACTAACGGAGCAATCTCAAAAAACAACAGCAATACCGACGGAGCAATCTCAATAATAGTAGCAATACTGACGGAGCAATCTAAAAAACAACAGCAATATCGACGGAGCAATCTCAATAACAACAGCAATACCGACGGAGCAATCTCAAAACAACTTGCCATTAATCCATTATCATTGTAATCCTTCAACGAATGAATGACGACCCAGATGCATTCAGAAATTTGAAATCCAAAAAGAAACCAGATGGTAAAGGAACCAACGAAGGTTGGAAAGCAGTTTCGCTACCAAAAGATGTGTATAATTAACCACACAAAAATCCCAGTAAAGAGTGAGAAAGCAGAAAATGAAAAGAGGGCTTCGATAAAAAAGAAACATCAGTTAAATCAAACTATACAGCATGGGTACAAAGCATTGTTGTTTAAAAAGTAAACCACAAGACTTAAAAAAAAGAACCTTTCGAAAACCTCTAAAACAACTAAGACCAAGTCTGCTAAAGCTATCGATAATAAAGCAGAAGTAAATTACAACCAATGGTGACTAATTAAGCCAACCCGCAGTGAAGAAATTGCCCTAATTCCATAATTTTTACAAATCAGATGGATAGAAACTCAAAAATGGGCCAATCTAAACATTGAATTCTGATTTGATAGAACAAAATTGCATTACAACATCAAAATACAACCGGTGGCGATTCCTTCTACGACTTGGTATGTGTTCAGACCATGGCACCTAACTTTGTGGTTTGCTTGCATGTTTCCATACAGGTCTAGAGAATGAAGAATGTTATCACTGCGCTCAACAAGGGGTCCTCAATTGTAAATGGGTGCAAGGTGTGTGTTTAAATAGATCATATACGAATGCAGACTTAAGAGTATTTGCAGCGATTCTGCTTTTTGTTTTGATTTTCCTAAAATGTTACACGCCTGGTGCTCATCTCTCAAACATCTACGTAGAGGTGGGCATGAGTGAAGTGGTTTAATTGGTAGGCAAGCTTGAAGACCGAGATATGGTGCACCAACTGTTAAATCGATGCCTCATAGAGGTAATCTTTTGGAACGCATAAGCAAGGTGTATGCACTATATGACAGTCGTCCCCAAAGAGACATTATTTCAAGAATTTCAAGGATTGCAGGGCATGCACAAGATGGATTCGTTGGAAAGACTCTAGAACAATCAAGCACCGACAATCGGCAAGTAAAAAGCTAGACCCACAACCTTTGCCGACATCCATTCCAACATGCACCAAAATGGGCACTTGGACAAGGTATGGGCATTCGCCTCAGGTAACCATGCAGTCAAGAGGAAGTATGAACAATTGTGCCAGGGGATGCTTTCACAGGTATGAAACTATTGTAGATTAAACTTAAAACTAACTGCATAATCAAACTTACCTAAATTAACAAAACAAGCAAACATAACCCAACTTTCTTCTTTGAATTCTTCTCATTCCTTCTTTGTTTTCCAGCTCTTGCCAGCTCTAGAGAAGCCCTCCCCAGGCATGTGTTGATTTTTCGGTAAGAGACTGGGGTCTAGCCTCTAATTTCTCTTTTTTTCCATCAAAAAGGTAGACCCCCCAAGTATGGATCCTGAACATCCTCCCCCCATGAATAGGTAGCAGAAAACTTATATGCAATGCAGCTCAGCAACAATCACGTGGAAAAGGCAATAAATTCAGGCCTTCATTACTCCCTCACCCCCAAAAGCAATTACTAAAATTAGTCTCTTATTCCAAGGAAGCAATAATTTCTAAGATTCCCCCACAAAATAATAAATTCTCCTGAGACACTATCTTACAACTTGCTATTTAAGCCATTTACAAATAGACAATCATTACTTTCTGATTATGCCTATTTTAGTATTTACTTAATATACATTTTATGACAACTCAAGGATAAATAAATTTATTTATTTATCTTTTTTTGTTGCCACTAAACAAATCATTACTTATCTATATATTATTATTATAACAATGAGCTCACAAGACCCAAAACTTAAGCTACGACTATGATTAAACAAAACATAATTGGACAATCACGACTTACGCTACCCACTGCCAACAAAACTCGACGGCCAAGCCTAAACAACACATGACCATAACAAAGGTGACTGACTATCATGTCCAACTGACCTTACCGACAGGACAAAGGATTGAAAACTCATCCTCTTCGAGGATGGCAACGAGCCGAGGGAAACCTTATGTTAACTCCATTCAACAGTTTTTCCATTGGTTAAGGCACGCTCACATCTGTCGATTCAGGTGGAGTCGATGCCTGATACCTATTCACTCAAACATGCCAATTAGAATACACATAATAGTTGAAGCACTGGAAAGGATCTCTAACATTTGTATCTCATTCCGTATGTCCATACGTTCAATGGTACAATGTCGCCTTTTCCACCTAATCTAACAATATACTACTGCATCATCTAACTATAATATTAACATAACAATCTGTATTTTTACTTACAGAAGCTCATATTCCATTTTCATCTGCAGATTCCTTAGCCAGACTACCTGCTCAACCAAGGTGAAAACGGAGGGGCACTACATGATATGTCCATCAACTATAAAAGCTTTAGCCAATGATGACCCATAGCCAATAGGTGTCCTTATTGAATGGATGACATTTTTTAGTTGGTCTTGCTCTTTTTTTTTTCAAAATCCATGGAGCTTCTACATATGTTTCATTTTCCTTGTTTTGCCACAAATGTTTTCTGTCAATTTTGGTTTGTGAAAGAGCAATATCTCTCCTTGAAGATAAGATTTCCTTCTCTTTTCCTAATATATGTTGAAATATAGAATCTGAGACATTTTTGAAGATGTGCATAGGATCTAATAGGTGAGATATTAATAGATCCTTCCAGTAAGGGAGCTCATAAAATATGGATTTCCTTTTCATTCCTTCTGGCATATTAACTACAACTTGTTATGGTTCTTCAATTAGATCACCCCGATCAAAAAAATCCTCCCAACCTTTCAATTTAGCATCTTCATACTTCTTAAGCCAATCACCTAGACCCATAATCATGGGAGGGCCTCTATTTTTAACTTTTCCATCAAATTGATTCTTCAGGTGATTTCTAAACTTATGATCTAGTTGTAGAAAAACCTTGTTGTTTGCGTAAATAAATTTATGTAGATCTTTAGAATACCGCCCTTGAAATTGTTATGCACATCTTGGACATGCAAATATCCCCTTTGTTTGAATCCCTACAATTCAATAAGTAATGTTAATAACATCAAAAAAATAGTATAAAACTAAGTATGAAAGTTGGGATGAAATTAAATTATGAGTGTAAATATGTAAATATTTTATCTTACTAGAACAAACACCAAGTCTTGGGAAATCATGAATAGTCCAACATAGCACACCATACAACATGAAGGACCTATTTGATGGGGGATGTGATATGTCATACATTCTTATGCCTTTCCATAGCAGTTGCATCTCATCAATAAAAGGCGCAAGATAAACATCCATGTTTTTATTGTGTACATGATATTTCCACAGTCCATGATATTAGTTGTAGAGCTTCTGGTAATACTGTGTATTGCTTTATTTTGCTTTATGATGCAAAATAAAGCAATACACAGTATTACCAGAAGCTCTACAACTAATCCATGTTTTTAACTTGATGTTTTCCTGGAACAATGAGAATCAACATAAGGTGCTCCTTTCTAACAGTCATCCATGGGGGAATATTGTATACTATCAATCTGATTGGCCAAACACTATAATTTGAGCTCAGGAAAGAGAATGGGCACACTCCATCAATTGCAAGACCAAACCTGATACTACGGGGTTCATCTTTGAATTTCCTTGGCCATTTTTCCTCTATGTGTTTCATTGCTTTGGAGTCGACTAGAATTCACATGAATCCATCTTTATTCCTGTTCTTTACATGCCAGTCCATCAATTGTGCAAGTGACTTGCAACAAAACATTCGTTGAAGTCTAGGTATAATTGGCATGTAACATAAAACCTTCTTTGAAATTGTAGGACCTTGTACATCTATATGATATCTCTTCTCTTTGCATACAGGGCATTCTACCTTGTTTTGATATTCATCTCTGTATAAAATGCAATCATTTTTACATGAATGAATTTGCTTATATTCAATCCCCAACTCAACCAATAACAGACGTGCCTCTCTGCAAGTTGATAGCAACACATTCTCTTCAGTGAATATTTAGTTTTTAGTGCCTTGTAAGATTGCCAGAGATTAAATCAATTGAATGTTTGACTTATGATGAACATGTTTGATATGTCAATTTATACTAGGACTATTTATATACAATATATGGTTTTAAAATCCCCTTAAAGAAATATAAACGAAGTTTATGAATGTTTACGAATTATGTACACCAATTGACAATGCAAAGTAAGAAATAGATTTCAACTCACTTTAGTAGGGTAGTGAATCCTTTGTCTGACCAACCAAACAATGACTTGATTTCTAATAATATTAATGTGCATGCTAGTTTTGAGGTTCTACTTGCACCCGATTTGAACACGGGTGTCTTCACTACTTGCTTGATGGAGTCTTTCAAGTTGCTATCATCAACATTACATTGGTGGTAATTGCCCCTGCTATCATCGTTTACTATCAACCATATGATCATTATTGTCGTCATTGTTTCCATCCCCAAAGAAATCATTAAGCATTTCATTCAATCCTTCTTCATGCACTGCATTCTCACTATCATGATCATTATCATTAAGGCTAGGTGGCATGTCATCAGTGTATGCGGATCTCATCAGCTCTTCAAATTTCTCAGCTGGTAGTATTCTCTTCAATGTTGCTCTTTTCACCCTAGTATGGTTTAAAGGATGGTTTGGATCATCCCGTCCAAATCTTAATAACCCAGTTGGATCTTGGGTATTAGTATGTGTTTCATCAACATCTTCTACCTATCAACAAATGCAAGCATTATTTAATGTTTGGCAACAATTGGATAAATCATAAATGTATCAATTTCAAAGAAATATAATCAAATATGGCTTAAAAAAATTTTAAAAAAATTATATGAATATATATACATCAATTGAATAATGGAATATTATTTCATGGACTACCTTTTTTATACAATAATTTAAATAAAACACAATTTCAACAACATAGTTTATAAAACATCAGTCCACACTCATTTATTATTCTTTAGTTTTCTACCCTTAAGACCATCCTTAGGGAGACCTTGTTCTTCCCTCTTCTTTCGCACAAGAGTGCATTTTAAGAAGGGGTAATCAATCAATAACTCATCCCCAATGGTAAGGTCCATAATAGTGTTGGCAAGAGACACTACTAAGCATGTCAGATGTTGTCATTGATGGCAACTAAATCCATCTTACACATCCACATTGTATTATTTGTTCATACCGGAAGTCAAATTACAGATTTGTCTAAGTCCAGATAGACAGGAACATAGCACATGACAGGGTCCAACATTTTGGTCCGCATATCTCCACAGGTAATCATGTTCTGTTGTGGATCTGAGTGGATGTTAAGGGATGTCAAGGCTACCTAAATCCAAAGATTTAGCCTCCGGTGATGAAGGGATTGAAATTTACAAGCATCTGAGTATCAGGTTTTGGTTAGATAGTTCAGTCTGGTGAAGAACAGGCTGACTTGGTGTTTGATCCTTGTACGGATTGAGAGAAGTGATTGGTTGAGTAATGTATGAAATCCAATGGTATGGGCCGACATGTGTGGTGAGTTGAGAACATAGGTTTTGGTCTGTGTTGATGTGCATGGATTCAGCCGACAGAACAATGATCTTGGAAAAGCCTTCTAAGTTTTCTTGTGACTGGCTGTAGTTGATGTAATTACATATTGTGGATATATATAATTGATGGGTGTGAACATTTTGTGGGATGGTTGTGCAAATATGATATAAATGGTGCAAAGTGTGGTAGTATCAAGTGTGAAGCAGAGATCTGAACCTCGAATCATGGCAGAACAGTAAAGCAGAGTAGAGAAAGATGAAGCATGTAAAGTCAGTGTATTGAGCTTAACCAAAACTGTTATTTTGTCTAGTAAGATAATATTCTTTAGTTCAAACATTTTAGTGAACTCTTGTAATCAATTTTGTAGGTAGTGAGCCTCCTTTGAGCAGTGAGTTGTGGGCAGTGTGCTCGAAGGCATGTGCCTTCCCCATTTGTAATACTTTTAATAGAGTATAAATTCTTGTGGGTTAACCCCCACCGTGGTTTTTCCCTGAATTGGGTTTCCACGTAAAAATCTTGGTGTTCATGTGTTATGATCTTGTTGTTTCTGTTATTATGTTCATGCTTCTTTCTTATGGATGTATGTGGTAAATAAAGGGACATAATATTAAGTTTTGTAGAACACTGATTCACCCCCTCTTAGTGTTCCTTAATTTCAACAATGGTATAAGAGCCAAGTTCCTTAGAAGAAGTTTAATAGCTTGAGGAAGATCTGTGAAGGTGTTTTCAATGGGTTCATTCAAGCATTCTAATGGTATCAATCAACAACTTCAAGTAGCCTTAGATGATCTTGATTTGTGCAAAGTAGAAATCAGAGATCTGCAAGAGAACTTTAAAGATGATGAAGATTTCATTAAGACCTTAAAAGGACAACTGAGCAAATCTAATGAAAAGAGGTAAGAGCTACTTCTTCAAATAGCAAATTATAATGAAGACAATGACATGGGTGAGGCCCTAAAGGGAAAGACAAAGGAGTGTGAGAAGCTAGCAAAAGAAGTTGTTGTCCTAAAACATGAGATGGAATCCGGGGTGATGAGGCTAACCAAGGAAATTGAGGAAAGGAAGAAGACCGAGGAAAAACTGAATCAATCTTTGAAAGAAAGAACAGAAGAGTGCTACAGATTGGACATAATAATTGGTCATCTAGAATCTGATCTACAAGCAACTAGGGATAATGAGGATTAACTTGAAAGACAAATTGTCATTCTCAAACATGACCTAGAAGTTGTAGATGAATATAAAGAGAAATTCAAGATAAGATCAGCTAAACTTGAGGTGTTGCTAAATAGTTAGAAGAAGGCGGATGATAAGCATGGTCTGGGTTTTGAGAAAGGTGAAAGCTCTGGATCTGGTCAAAGAAATCCTGAAGCAAGAAATCAAAGAAGGAATCCTAGAAGACCTCTAGTAAGACAACCTAATGCTTAAAGGTATCCATCTTTCAATGGCAATTGTTTCAAATGCAATAAGTATGGTCATAGAGCTACTCAATGCAGAAGTAAAGTGAATCAAAATGCATCTTCTCTGGTCAATGCTTTAATTGCAAAAAGATAGGTCATAAGGCTAAGGAATGCAAAAGTGGATCAAGGAATCCTCCTCAGAACAAACAGGTGTTCAATGGAAGATGTTTTACTTGCAATAAGTTTGGGCATATTGCAATGCAATGCAGATCTAAACCTGCTCCAACATGTAATTGTTAGAAAAATAAGATTGTGTGTTTCAACTGCAATAAATTTGGACATATTGCTAAATTTTGCAGAAGCAAAAAGAACTCACAAGTAGGAAAATGAAAAAATAGAGTAGAAGTTGGACAAAGGCAAGGACAAAGTAGATGTGAATGAGATCCAGAATGAAATGAACAAAACATGGGTGAAGAAAAGTGTAATGAATGACAGTGATGGGACCGCACTAGAATCTGTGCTAATAATTCCTCTAGGAATTGAATCAGGAGCTCTGGCTCAGGGGGAGCTGCATTGAAAATCTATTTCCCCTGCCAATAAGTGGGTGCCTAAATTTGGAATGATGAATAAAGTTAAATAAGCCTATTGCAGATCTGTTGAAGCAAATTCTGGAAGAAAAGAAGCTAATGCGATTGATTGAGAAGCAATTAAAGATTGACTGTATTTAGAAACAGAGTAACAGATGAATTAGGGCAAAGCATTTATTACAAAGAAGAATTGGGTTTTACGGAGGATAAAAGGTCATTCATTCAAACACATGAATCACTTTGCATTCAAAGAGAACTAGGAGAAGAGCGCCTGAGTTGAAATTTTAGAAATTTGAAGTGCGAAGAACGAATTCGACAGCTAACCCTAATTCTGTGAAGAAAAAGGTATTTTTCTGCGAAGATTTAAATTTGTAATCTTTTGAAATGGCTACACCTTTGGTTGTGAATATCACTGAGCGACCTAGGCCAAAGTTTAAGAAATACCCTTTCAAGTCCATTGAAGTCGATCAGGTGGAAGCGTTTCTAGAGTTCCATATGGAGTTCTTCACATAGAGGATATTAGGGGTTACATTCATGCGCCTCTAGAGGAGCATGGCGACTCAAGATTTGTTGATATTTTCATGAATTACTTAAAAGATGAAGATTTTGAGCTCAAACTAGAGTACAAAGCCCTGAAAGACAAGAATTTCATACAATTTGTTGAGTTTCTATGTTTTGCAGAGGATGAGTGGGTCCAGTATGTTTTGAGCCGTATCCATGATGAATTTTTATGGCTGAATCATCCGTTCAAGATCACAAAAGATGCAATAAGGGTAGTTATAGGATTGAATTCAATTAGTACTCTACCTTAGTTAAAGGTTGTGAAGAATCAAGAAGTCACAGAGGCAACCGGATCAATATTTGATAAGAGAGCTATGACTATAAATGATATAGAGGATCATGGGGTCAGATTTGCATCAATGGTGATAGGGTATAAGATATATTTCTCTAGCAGAGAAAATTTAGTGTCTAGAATAGCTATTTATACTACATATTAGATGGTAAAAGAAGGTGCAGACTACGATCTCTGTGAACTGTTGCTGAACCAGCTTATTGAGAACCTAAGCAAGATAAAGAAGGACAAGAAGTACTCATTCAAATATGGTACACTAATCATATGTCTTTTCTTTTATTTCTTGAGTGAGCTCCCTGGGAATAAGAGTATATATTGGTCCAACAACCAACCAGTAGTACTTCAAATTAGAAATCATTTAAGTTGTCTGGGTAATTATGATGCACAAAAAAATGGACTTTGGGGATTCTTAAAAAATTTCCAGAGTATGATGCAGGCTAGGGAGAGAATACCTAGGGTTGTGGTTGAGAAATACAAGGACACCATTTGTTTTATGGTTACTATTGATCAGTACAAAATGGAAGCAGTGGACCCTAGAGTTGTGTGGATCATGCCCATGGGGTATGAAGTGGATGGACAGGTATTGTAGCTGTATGCACAAAATCTGTTGAGCTAGCGTAGGGATCCAGTTGAGGAGAGATTTGGAACATATACAGAGATTTCACTAAAATTGTATATTGAATTCAAGGCTTCTGAAATCAAAAGGACTGTGAGGAAAGAAGTTGAGCAGTTGGCTAAAAATTTTGGCCTTACCAAGGAAGCTGTGAGACAATATAGGGAAAGGACAGAGAAAGCTGAGAAGGAGAAGTAGAATAGGGAATAGGGAAGTGTACCGATAGAAACCCCTTATGAGTCAAGGACTACTAGGAGTTCTAGTTCAACCTTCGGTGCATCACCTTCTCCTACTGTAGAAAAACCTACTGGTAAGGAAAGAAAAAGGACAAAGGTAAATAGAAAAAGAACATGTATGTTAGTGTGAAGGAGGATGAAGAAGAAACTGATTCAGATGATGAGGCTAAAGAGTTGAAGGCCTTAGGCACTAAAGCTGCTAAAGTGTCTAAGGAGAAGCCCTCTGGAAGAAAAAGGTCAAGTAAAAGGCATAAGTCAGAGGCTTATGTTGAGAAGCCTACTCTTTCTATGGAAGACATCATCAAGTCAATCACTATAGATGGAAACTTGAAACCAATGACTGAATTTTATGATCATTATAGTGATGTTGATAAGAGAGTTTTGGAGGAAGCAATAGTCAAATACTTGAATATCTATAACAAGACTTTATTTGAAATAACTGCTAAAATTCTAAAAAGTCTTGCAAAAGTTCTAGAAATAAGAAAAGAAAATGCAAAAGTTAAAGATATTGAGCTTAGGGAGCATGTGCTAATAAAATTATGTCCTCAAATTACTCCAGAGCAAATGAACCTGATATTCAAAGAAGTGAAATAGGACTTCAGGAGTAAGTTCAAAATGAATAATCTCATGTTGGGTGAAATTGATAAGGTAGTCAAAGATACTTAGGAGATTCTTCTAAAGGCATTAAAAAGGCATAATATTCCCACTGTTGAAGAAGAAACTGATGATGTAATTGATTGCTCCATTCCAAATGTTGAAGAATTTGATAAAAATGATGAAAATGTTGCTGCTAAGGATACACAAAATCCTTTGAAAAAGAATGCAGAAGATATTTCTGATAAAAGCAAGGATGCCTCCGATGATGATGCAAAGAAGGCAGAAGCAGAGAAAGAGAATGAAAATGATGAGCAAGACAATTTGGTTGACTCTAAAAAGGGAGATGATGGAGGCCCTAAAGAGCATAAATCTGAAACATCATTTTGGGCAAGAGACACTGCAGAAGTAGTGAAATAAATTCTGGAGAGAGACAAACAAGTTGCAGAAGACTAGGATATAATACAAGGACCAATCAATTTTGATACTTTGTCACTGGTACATAAAATGAAGTTGGCCTCTATTGCACAAGCTAAGGCTAGAGGGGAAATCTTGAAATCCCATATTGAAGATAGTGAGTTGCTTGGTCTTGCATCTGGGATTTTGGAGAAAATCATGCCTACATTTTAGAAAGACTCATCAGTATCCCCCTCCAGTCAGTTGAAGAGTCTGATAAACTCTGTAAGTACTCATTTTGAAACTTTTGAGAAGTCAGTAGAAGTTAAAGTAAAAAATGAATATAATGAGAAGAGATTTGCTAAAAGAAGGAAAATAATTAGCTATGATAGATCTATGCTTGACACTAGTGTAAAGAGTATTCAAAATGCTCTCTCTAAAGGTGTAGAGATTTATAAGTTTTGCCTAAATCAATCCAAAGTTGAAGATATTGAGAAGAAGATTAAGGACTTAGAGCTTAATTCGTCTAACATCTCTCAGTCCTATAGTCCTTTAACTGAGTCTATAACAACTAAAGAATGTCAAGTAGTGAGTTTGCAAAATGAATTGAGTAATTTGGAGAAGGAAAAGGTTAAAGTTTTGGGCAGATTGGATGAGCTCTGGGGACTGATTTCCCCTAAGAGACTATGTATGATATATTGGCAGAATCCCAAGCTGGTGCTGCTACTATTGATCCTACTGATCTTCAAAAGGTAGAATCATAGGCATTTTTTTTCAATGGGCATATATCCATTTTGGGTAGCATAAAGAAGAACTGGGATAGTGAATTGTCACCGTTGAAAAACATTTTGGTGATATCTTTTTGCCGATGAACAAGGCTTAAGGACTATGTGTTCATATGTGGAAGTATATACTTAGAGTTTTGACCCATGAACATAAAATTTTTACATGAATTTTGATATGCGGATCCCAGCCTTTGCCGTTGATGTCAAAGGGGGAGAGGAAAAGTAGTGAAAAATGAGGAATTCATCAAAGGGGGAGTATTGAAAATCACAAGTGCACATAGTAAGGGGGAGTTGTTCTAACTGTAGACACCTAAAATTGACTTGCTATCCAAACCAATTTCCCATATCTCTACACTAATTTATCCCTCATGTTAATTAAATAAAGTCATCTTTATTTAATTAATTTATCCCTAACCATCTGTTTATCCCTTGTGATCAATTAATTCATTTAATTTATCACTATACCTTACAACTATATCCTTATTGATTAAATAAGTATTCTCAATATTTATTTAGTTAATTTTGTCCATTTCCCTAATCCTTGTTAATTAGATAAATCATGCTTATCTGATTAATCTGCCCTATTAATCAACCTATCCCTAGCCTAGTTGATTAAATAGCAATTATTTAATCAATCTACCCTAGCCTACCTATCCCCTAGACCTAAGTTAATTAAGCTAAACACTTAATTAACCTTGCTTAGCCCAGCCTCCCACACACCTTTGAATAAAAATTAATTTTTTATTCAAAGGGTCAAATCCTCCTTACATCTCATTTATCACTCTCTTACACATGTAAGTGTACATGTCCTTCAATCTTCACATCTCAATATAAAAGTGAATTTTTAATTCACTTGTCATATCCACTCTTCCCAAAAATGAATCTTTAATTCATTTTTATCTTCAACACCTTTCCCCATGTGAATTTAAAATTCACAAATAATGAGAGCCCTCCAATCCCATTGACTTAATGTCAAACCTTGATTTCTCTCATCCACTCCCCTTGTGACACTTGTCACAAGGCTATGACTTCAATCCTAACCCTAACTCTCAATCATTTCTAGCCCTTGATCTCAACTTGTGATCCTCACCCTCCATCATGTTTTCAAAAATCTATAAATGAGACCCTTCTATAAGCCATTTAGGAGGAACTTCTTCTTACATCAAAACTATGCCCAAATTTCTCTCAAATCTCTTCATCATAATGCCAAAATCACTCTAGCCTTATCTCTCATCTCTATCCAAATCTAAATCCCTCATCTACATTGTGTTGAGCAAGCATTGAGCAATCCACATTTTAGTCTTGGGTAAATCTAAGGAGTTTGGGTGCAACTCCTTCCACCCTATCAAGGAGAGGGATCACATTTGAAGGTATAACTTGGTGTATTTATGCATTTAGTTTGTATTTCTAACTTCGTTTGTTTTCCTAATCTACACTAACACTTAGTTATTTTTCACTAAGTATTGTCATCAATGCCAAAGGGGGAGATTTTTGGAAAGAGACACTACTAAGCATGTCAGATGTTGTCATTGATGGAAACTAAATCCATCTTACACATCTGCATTGTATCATCTGTTCATACCGGAAGTCAAATTGCAGATTTGTCTAAGTCTGGATAGACAGGAACAGAGCACATGACAGGGCCCAGCATATTGGTCCACATATCTCCACAGGTAATCATGTTGTGCTGCGGATTTGAGGGGATGTTAGGGCTACCTAAATCCAAAGATTTAGCCTCCAGTGATGAAGGGATTGAAAGTTACAAGCATCTGAGTATCAAGTTTTGGTTAGACAGTTCAGTCTAGTGAAGAACAAGCCAACTTGGTGTTTGATCCTTGTGTGGATTGAGAGAAGTGATTAGTTGAGTAATGTATGAAATCCAATGGTATGGGCCAACATGTGTGGTAACTTGAGAACATGGCTTTTGGTCTACATTGATGTTGGTGCATGGATTCAGCTGATAGAATAGTGATCTTAGAAAAGCCTTCTAAGTTTTCTTGTGGCCAACTGTAGTTGATGTAATTACATATTGTAGATATATATAATCGATGGGTGCAAACATTTTGTGGGATGGTTGTGCGAAGATGATATAAATGGTGTGAAGTGTGGCAGTATCAAGTGTGAAGCATAGATCTAAACCCTGAATCACGGCAGAACAATAAAGCAGGGCAAAGAAAGATGAAGCGTGTAAAGTCAGTGTACTGAGCTTAACCAAAACTGTTATTTTGAATAGTAAGATGCTATTCTTTAGTTCAAACATTTTAGTGAACTCTTGTAATCAATTTTGTAGGTAGTGAGCCTCCTTTGAGTAGTGAGCTCTAGGCAGTGTGCTCGAAGGCATGTGCCTTCCCCATTTGTAATACTTTTAACAGAGTATAAATTCTTGTGGGTTAATCCCCACCATGGTTTTTCCCTTAACCGGGTTTCCACATAAAAATCTTGGTGTTCATGTATTATGATCTTGTTGTTTCTATTCTTATGTTCATGCTTCTTTCTTTTGGATGTATGTGGTAAATAAAGGGACATAATATTAAGTTTTACAAAACATTGATTCACCCCCCCTCTCAATGTTCCTTAATTTCAAAAAATAGCCTCAATCATTATCAATCTATCAACCTCTCTTTCTATATCTCCATCTTTATCATTTATAACCTCAACAAATTGACAATTCGGTCTTACAGTAGGGTCCCTTCCCTTACTACTATTTATAAATCCTATAATATTTTTGTGTGTGTGTGCACATCCATCTATATACATAAGATGACCTCTATTCATTTATTTTCCACTTTCCAATTGGAGACAATGTGTATACATATTCAAATTTAGACCATATGTTGACATGCTAGGCTTATATTCTGCTAGCCTTCTCCATTCACCACTGTAATATGATGGACCATAATATGGCATTAATCTTCTAGTGGTTTGTTCTAAATTGTTTCTATGTTTAGACCCCACATGTATATTTTGGACAATAAAGAGGCCTAGATTTGCTCCACGAATATTGGAGGGTCATATCATGTAGCTGTATCCCCAAAACTGAAACACCTCGTACACTCTAGGTAGTTGTTGATCACTAGGCCGAGCGCAATATAGTTGACGATCAAATGTCTCTTTGTAAATTTGATAGCAAACTCAGGGGCAAGTCATCATGTCCATCACATTCATTATTATAGGGTATGTAGTCAACCTTCCCCTTGTCTTTAAGTAAATTATGCATCTTTAAACCGGTTCTTGTTTTGTTGCTTGTTTTCATCAATTCCTTATCTTCCGAGCTAGTATATTGGCACATATTTTTGTGAGATGTATCATCTGATAAATGATCATTACCCTCTAGGCTAGAAGTCAGCGATCCAGGAAACTTTAAACCAAGAACTTTATCCTGCAAGTATCCATTAAGCAAAAAATGAGTTATTTAAATAATATAAAACAATGTTTAAACGAAGTATGCATGTTATTTATATCAAATTGGAAAATTCCTTACCACAATTCCTATTAGATTTGAATCGATTATAGGAGGCATACTACCAATGGGAAGCTCATCATATATGTAATGTCTTTGTACAATCGCTCATTTGAATTATTTATTTCCACGACATACAGAACATCCACAAATAATAATTTTCTCAAAGTATTCATCCCATGTACTATAGTCCTGACCAACCTCTTGTTCAATGCAATGATTTGTTGTGTCTGCAGGATCCATTGTCATATCCTCTTCCACCCACTATCCTCTACATGATTTAACAATTTTAGGTCCACGTCCATGTACATATCTTTTTCTTTTGCTAGTTGAACACTTAGGCTCTGCATTTGCTCTAATCTCCATCTAAAATAATCAACAACATGCATTAATTTATGTCAAGATTAGATAATACATTATACATTTCAATAATATTGTGAAAAAAGATGGACGTATCAAAAAATGCCATCAGATCATTTTTTCCTAAGTTAAGTCAAAATTTGAGTACTTGATGTGCCGCTTCATCCGTTGTGTCCTCATTTGATATGACACGATCTGTTGCCATAGCCTCATTTGGCCCCTATAATACACAACATAGTAAATATTGTTTAGTACACCAATTATATCATTTCAAGGAATATGCTATCCAACACAAAACCTCACTTTAGTTGTATATTTGACATATTGATATCATGTTTTGGCCATCCTAATTTTCAAACTTTTCCCTTGACCATATAATCACATTTAATCACCATTCCTATGCATTTTCAACCAATAAGTTTGACCTTAGAGGCCTCATGGACATAAAAATGACTTTATCTCCTCTATGTTGTAGCATTTGTGAATTCATAACCACCCTCCTCCTTTGGTTGAGGTTTCTTTCTCTTCATACCTCTATTGTATCTGAAGATTCCGTTGTCATATCTATTTCCACCCACTTTCCTCTATGCAATTTAGTAGTTCTATGCCGTCCATATCCTCTCTCCATGGCCTCCTCTGGATCCTGTAATACACAACAATGACAATAGTCACATAACAACTGTGCACCAAGAGAATATTGTTGAAATTATCTTGTTAATACACTTGCTTTTCATTAAGACGCACTATGAAAAACAAACTAGGACATTGCAACATTTTGCTCTTCACAAAAAGTTTACACGTGGAATCTTGACAACTAGAGCTCAAATCTTATGACTACAAGATGACTACAAATTCACATCAAAAAGACATTTATTTCATATTTGACTCACCTTTTTCTTTTATGGGTCATTTTAAGGCTATCTATATCTCTCCAAGTGGCCATAAAACCCTCAAAACTATCATAGAATCCTCAAAACAGTCTCAAAGAGTCTTTGGCACCCAAATTTTAAATTCTTGATGGAGGGAAGGATGATTTGGATGTTAATTTTGAAATCACGTCGTTATATCTTTGTTAGGTTAATCCTAGCCATTGGATATTCTTTAATTATAGGGACTTTATGTTATATTTCACCATTACCTTTCACTCCAAAATTAATGGTTTCCTTTGAAAAGAAAACCCTCCATTAGCTATCATAACCCCAACCATTTGTTGAAGTGAACTTAAATATTATGTGCAATTGTCATTTCTCATATTAAGAACCTACCTCCCTTCTTGTGGTCCCACATGTGTGATGTATCTGAATGAGTCATATGGTACCTGTGCTACATGTTTAAAGTTTGTTTTTTGCTCATATTGTTGGAAAAAGGCCCAAAAAGACCTTTGATTTTTGAGTTTTATACTCTATAACATGCATCTCCTTGATCTTTTCATCTAATCTATGCTAGTTTCTATTCTTTCAAACCATATATGCAATAAGTCATTAGTTTGAGAGAGGGAAATTTTGAGTTACCATGAAATCCAACATTTATTCTAGTTTTTTTCCCTTAAATGTGAGAGTTTTGTCACCTAGGGTTTGATATTTTGGAGTTTTAGTATAGGGTTTGATGTTATAATTTATGTATAGATATATTGAAAGACTTAATGATCCTTTTTTTTGGCTTGTAGGGTTTGTAACAATTAAGAAGATAAAGGGCATGGTGTAAGAGAGAGGAAAAGATCCTTTGAGTACCAAGCTTTGATTGCCTAATGGGCAATCCATCAAATCTTGGTAACATGCTTTCCTAGGTGATGAAATTATGAGCCCTTGACATTGATGTAACAAGCCTATGATCTATGTCACAAAGTATGAAGGAGGAGTATGTAGTCATGGTAGGAAAGTGAAATTACAATGAAATTTTGATATGATTGAGATGTAGTTGGGGTATTTAGGGATGTTGTTATCATGCCTTAAGGATTGACAAGTTCTAAGGAATAACTAGATGTATAAATAGGACTATCACAGGTATGTGAGGAAGTGGAAGGTTGTTAGATAGTGAAGGAGATAGTTCATGGCCTCTTAAACCGAGCCTCAATATTATAGTGAAGTCACATAATATAAACAAAGATTGTCATGACTTAGCTAAAATGTTGTCAATCTCCTATCACATATCTTAAGGCTATCCTTAATCCCAAATCCAACTCTAAAATATTAGATGGAAGGTCATGGCTTCAACTACAATAATTGGTGTCAAAATAATAAGTCAGGGAACCATCATAGTGTTGATCTACTATTGTAGTGGGATCTTGAGGATTCAAAGGTTGTCATATCATTGCTATCGTCTAAATACCACCTAATGTTGTACTAACAATGATTTAGAATCTTTATTAGCAAGTCAATGGACTGATATGGGAATAAAGGGCAGCCACCATATGATATCAAGGACCATCATTATGCCTTGTTATAGCTAATGGTCAATTGTCCTAATTATTGTTACAACCCAAAAGGTCTATCACAACCCCAAAGGACTATCACAAATGTTATTAGGTCATCCAAACCATAGCTCCAATATTCACCATCATATGAATATCATAATTAACATTGTAGAGGTTGTCATACCATGAGGCATGGGTAACAACCATAGGAGGTTTAAAAGCAACACTAGCAACATTAAATTATTGTCATAGTACACCTAGGATAGCTAGGTATGCATCCATAGAGTTATTACTATAAAATTGTCTCATTAATCTTGTGACCAGGTTAAGTCACTATCATAGTAACAATGTAGTTAGTCATCAATCAACATGTTGTCTTTGCATTTCAATGAGATCAGTTCTTGAAAAATGACAATCCAGAGGTTAAAGAGACAAGTTTATACCTTACCCAAGTTGTCATGTTCTTGAAACCTTGTCACTATAAAGAGGAGATATCTAGAGAGTAATGTCACAAGGACATAACCAAGGCATGCACTATCATGAGCCATAGAGACAACTTACTACACCATCCAAAACTCCATATGAACTAGCTACTATTAATAATTCACATTATTGGGGACTGTCATGAAGAAAACACCATGCATAGGACTGTCATAGTCATTTTATGACTGTCATAATAGCTAGTGGGTTAGTTACCATGCTTCAACCTAAAATAGGTTAATGAGAACATAGAAATGAAAATCACAATACCATAAGCATTACCATAAGCTGCCAATATAGTCCCAATATCATGTCATGATAGTAAGAGAAGAGTTGTTTGGTTTTTCCAAAGCCATATCACTTGCATAAGGATTGTCACCAACCATCTGTGTAAGGTTGTGAAAGAGTGAGTCATTATTGAGCTAATCATAAGAGAAGCATGAAGTCAAAATGCTATCATGGAAACAAGATATAGTTACTTATTATAAGGACAATCCAAATTTGGTGAGGTTGCTACAAGCAACCAAATTTGACATTCCATTAGATAGTGATATCAACTTCCAAGCAAAATACATCATTTTGCACTGATAGGCACTAAATTAGGTGCAATTTGCACCACTTTTTGTGCCCCAAAAAGATTACATTTAGGCCTAAAAGTTGATGCTAAAGTCATCGTTAACTACTCTAACTATAGCGCCGACTAATGGATCAAAAAAATTAAAATATTCCCGCCTGCACATACCCCAAAACAAAAAAACACAAAACAAAACTTTATTGATTTTTGGTGTTTATTTTGTGTTTGGAGATAGAGCGTTTGGCATGCAGAGATCGAGCGTTTGGGTTTTTTATGTTCGCCCTTCTTTTGGGCAGATCCTTGGCAATGGTGGGACCTGTATTCAAACCCCAATTTCCTTTCCATTCCTAAAGCGTATACTCACTTTCTTACATCTCAAAAGTCCCAAGTTTGAGCCACAACAACCTTTGCTTCCAAATATCTCATCCTTTCAATTCATGCTACTCTTCTTCTATTTGTGCCAGGTAAGGGCATCGCCTCTTTCATCTACTCATTTTTTCCTGTCAAATGTCAGATTCGTTTGGACAAATGTAGGTCTTGTAATATTCATAGGGCATTTGTTGAAGATAATTCCAAGAAAGGATTTTCATAATAGATGGCAAATTTCCACATTCCATAATATTATAAATATGTGCTTCAGGATTAAACTGTGTGAATTAGATATCTCAGCCTTTGCTTAAAGGAAATTGTTGTCTATCTTGATATGGATGAAATCACATTTTGCCACTAGTTGATAAAATTTCTCTCTGGCTTTATTTTAATTAATGTATAAGCTTACTTTCTTGCAGAAAACTTACAGAGGAAAATAGATTCATGATTTGCTCTACAAAGTAAAGGTCAAAAACCTTGAGGAATACAGAAAAACTGGATGAAAACTTTCATACCTGGCAGTGTGTACTTCGTTTGCCTCCACAGATTGGACAAAAATAATTTGCCCTAGGTCACCTCAAAATGTCAAGCAATAGAGGGAAGAGAGCAAAGGGAGTAGACTCTGGCCAGAATGAGGTAATTCATTGTCAATTTATAGATTTGTAAATGTTTCCATTGTTTCTTTGATTTTTATTTTTTTGTTTCTAAATTTAAAAGAAGAATTTTATTATATATATATAGGGACATGAGACTGACAAATATAAAGAGGCATTGGATTCCATATTGGGTGTAGAGGCAGTGAACAAATTGGATGGTGTGGACTTGACAATGCTTACCAGATACATAGAAAAATGATATAGTAAAGGCCTTAAAACATTGCAACCAAATCAATAGTGTCAAAGGGAATCAATTGATTCCCTTTGACGATTCCCCAACCAGTCTTGGGTCGGGCAAAAGATCTAGGAGGAAATCAATAATAGTAACCTCTAAGAATGTGGAACAAGGAGTAGAGGCTTCCAATGTCCCATCCACTCCTGGGACATAGACTTCTTCGACCACCACGCCATATTTTGCATCTTGCATTGGTACCTATGATACCAAGATAGAATATGATGTGGTTTTAGGGGAAGTCCAAATGACAGATGCTGGAAAAACATTTGTGAATAGGTTGAAGGAATCATGCCTTCAACAGTTCAAAGACCATCTATATTTACCATTCTCAAAGATACCCATGCACCTGCAAAAAGTAGTTATCCATGACATGGAGACTGAATTTGGCACAGGTTGGTCTGTAAAGAATATAAAGCTATAAATGTCTTAAAACTGCAAGAGATTTCGGTGCAACCAAACAAAGAAGATAAAAAACTCCCTCCCGAGCTAAGGCTCAAAAAAAGGCCAATTGATGTAAGTTTGAAAGTATGGAAAGAGCTTGTAAAAGCATATGAGAAGTCTAATGGACAGAGGAAGTTCAGTGAGGAGAGTACGCAGGTATTTGAATTTGCTCATAAGATTATATCAAATTTATTAAACGATTTTTAAATTTTATTTGTGCATAGTTAAATTGAATTAGTATATGTTTCAGGACAAGGCCTCCAAGGCTAGGCTTGACAAACTTCGTGCCACGCATCACAATGGCCAGAAAGGTTTATAGGACTTGATCTATACATTTGTAAGTATATTTAATAAGTTAAATTATATTTTTTTATTTCCTAGGAAAAAGTAAATGATTGCATATTAATTAGTTTAACTAGTCCATGTGCCATGTTTTGACAGGAGGAGAAATATGGCCGACATCCAAGCCAATTTGAAAAGGAAATGTTACAAAGCAAAAAGTGGACCGATTTTGTAATCTGGATGGAGAATGAGGTATCAATAATTGACTTTCAATAACTTAGTTGGATATTGTTGTGTTAATATGTCAATTTTCATTTCTTGTGTTGAGTTGTTTATTGATGCGTAGGATGAGTTCTAAAGTGCTTCTCTATTTGCCCTAGATCCCACTTAATTGTCCCATTATTTGCAGTCCTGGACATAAGTACATGTCCTCCTAGTTACCTTATTGCAGTGTTGAGATTTAAACTTCAATCACTCTCATTATGAATGCACCTTTTTACCTTTACAGAAAAATCCTTGGACATTTTTCACAGTAATTTTAATCCACAAAGCTTGACAACTATAAGGGCAATCACTTATATACAAACATGAGTTATGTGAACAGGCCACTGAATTATCCACACATTTGTTTATATTGAATTAATGTATAGACAACAGATCCTTTATTGAATCATTAGGTGGTGATATAACTTATGAAAATGATAAGTCCCTTATCAAAGGCACATCATTGATATCTTTATCAAAGGTACATCATTGAATATTCCAATAGTTGTAACAATGTAGTGCAATCCTCTATGTTGTGATCAACATCATAATAAGTATACATTGGAAACTTTGTGCAACTACGTGAGGTATGCCCAGGTTCTCCACACTAGTAGCAATAGATTCCTCTATTGCATACTCTACCATGGCCTCCTTGATTTCCTCCATGTTCCATATATTATGGCTCCTAATAGCACAACACCATCTATTGTGGTTGTGAATGGAGTTGCATGGTTGTGTTTAATTTTATTATCCTCTTGCCTTGTGGAGGACTTGTACTACTTTGTAGGTGGTAATGTCATGGGTGGATGTGTGACAAACCTTGCACTAGTAATTGATAGAGACATCCTTTCACTTTTCTAGTAGTGGACAATTTCATGAGTCTCATGACATATGGTGCAATTAGGTATGTGCTGAGCAAGAGGGAACTATGTGGCATTAATAGCTTGAGCTCCCACCACTAGATAGTTTGTAGTTGTATTCCCCTTAGTGTGGCACTTTGTTCATCATAAACCACATTGATTAAGAGTTTCACTTGCAAGTTGTGCTATTTTCATGACCATTTTTCTGTTTGTTCTTTTAGGCATGTAGTAGAATCATATGTTGGGGGCTCCCCTAATTCTTATAATCTCAACACAACTTTTAAGGAAACTTTTTGATTAGGTAGAGTGAGCTAAACTAGTTCATGTTGGATATGTGCAATTAGCCTACCAATAAATCATTCCTTCTAAATTTCAACATTTTATAGTTGGGTCAATCTTTAACACCAATTCCTTAGAGTGTTGATCATACCTACACACAATCTCTCCCGATTGTTGCCTTATTTCATTTAATGCCACAATATTATGATGCACCATCTTAGGGCAATTGAAATTGGGAAGGAAATCTATTAGCAATTTACCAAGATCATTCTTGGTGCCATTAGAATCATAATGAGTATACTAGTCTTGTGCTTGCTTACAAAAAGTGGTTGCAATTAACCTAATCTTGTGGTCATTATCCATAATATTTTGTGTGTGCCATGCTATCTCATATGCTTAAGTTTGACGGGCTAATAATGAATAGCAAACCCTTGTCTGCCTGCCTCCTTCTTATGACTGATCCCATTTTGGAATCCTTATGAAGTCAGGGTGATTTGAAGGAAGATCAAAGGTTCACTCCAAGTAGATGTGTGGATAAAGAAGGGCTTAGCGGAATATGGAAACCTTTAGATTTTGTGATTTTTGTTTTTTCCATTTCAAAACTATTTGTTTTCTTTCTTTTCTAATGAACATTTATTCAGAAGCCCTTTCCTACACCCAAATCTTCAGTTTTAAACTCACTTGCATGGAAAATGCATTAAAGGTATCAATTATATATGTTCCATGATTTAAATCCATTATTTTGTGGTTCTCAGTATGACAGAAAGAAGGATGTTGTTGCTTCTTAGACTTGTTGCACACCTTGCACTAGGTCCACAGGCTGGTGGAATGGTATTTGAGGACACAATGGCTCTCATATCAATTTTTTTTGCAAGGAATCAATTTAAAATGGTCTGAGGCCTAGCTTTCATTCCAACCTAGGATTCCATCACAATAATGTCATATTATAGTCTTCAGATATGTGTATAGTTTATGTGCATGGTAGCAACCATTTAGTAATAATTCCTCACACACCACACTGTAACTGAGATGTGTGAATGCCCTAAAACTATACAGGTTCAGTCCAAACATTATCATAAGATCATGCTTGATAAGATCACAGATACATCATAGTTAAGGTGTGGGTAGGACTTCCTTAGTGTAGCCCTAACTATGCATTGTAGTAGAATCATTATATTGACCATTCCAAGTTCGGACTAGTAGTGACAATGGAGTTTCAAGACCCTTGCCAGCCAAGAGAAGGTTGATCTAAGAATTTTGAGGGACCTAGGGTAGTGACAGTCATATAGGACTGGGTTTGTGTTATGTTTGGTGTGAGGGTAAAAATGGGAATAATCAAATGAATAATAAAAACCCAAACATCAATGAAATATGAAGATAAAAGGAGATTTAAAGTAAAGATGAGAGATACTCACAACCTTTTACCTTACGCCTTCCATTTCTCGCCTATTCTTTCTTGATCTTTTAGAGATGAATATGGCCCTCAAGAAGCTTGCTTCCTCGCTTTCGATTCCTCAAGATGACAAGGAGAATTGGCTGCGATACTTGTTGTGTTGAAGATGAGCTTCAACACAATATGGATGGATGATATGATGAAGTGATGGTAGGGGTGCCAATGGCGTGCTCTGGTTTCTGTAGCATAAGTTTACTCGAAAGTTGGATATATGAAATAGAAGAAGAGAGTTGTATTTATAGAGTTGTGTGAGAGAAGATTAATGGTGGAAAAGAAATAAGAAGATCAATGTAGGAGAATGTTCGAGAGAACGTGCGTGAATAGAAGAAGGACATGTGTCATTCAAAAAGATGCTTTGTTGAGTTAACTATTTTCTTGATGAGGATGAGTTTTTATTTCTTATACTAGAATATATTTGTCTAATTTAAGAGTTTGTTGATAAAAATAAAGTTGTTTTAAATCAGTTAACTCGGATTTTGCTTTTGCATGACAAGGAAGATTTATTTTTAGAAGATTTGGAAGATAAGAAAGCAAATTAAATAAATAAATTTAATTAATTGAGGAATTAGAAGATAAGAAAGCAAATTAAATAAATAAATTTATTTAATTACTTGCAAATGATTTTGGAAGAATAAATAAAATATTTAATTATATTTTATTTTTGGAGAGTGAGAGGAAAATAAATTTAAATGATTTATTTAAATTTGGAGGAATATACTTGACTTAATTAAATAATTTAGAATTATTTAATTGTTTGGAAGAATTTAATTAAATAAAGGATTTTATTTAATTTTGACTTTAGAAGAGATAATTAAATATTTTGATATTTAATTAACTTAGAGGAATATGAATCGAATAAATAAATTTAATTATTTATTTATTGATAGAGGAAGGTAGACTTCAATAAACATTAAAAATATTTATTTAGATAGGGTCGTGTCATTTTTAGGTGTATACATTTTGCCCCTCTTTGATGCAATGTGTTTTATCATGTTGTTTCAAAGAATAAGATTGTTTGAAAATGATACATGCCCCAGTTTGCCCCTGGTACAAGTTTAACGACGATAGGATGCCCCCTCGGGAGATTGGACAGGAAGAAGGTAGAAGACATAAGACAGACAATCTCACGAAGAAGGTGGAAGATAGGCTAGGATGAAGGAAAAAAATAGTTTGAAGAAAGAGCCAAATGATACACGATGCAAGATAAAATGATAACACACACAAGCAAGTAAGCAAGTATGCACAAATGATACAAGAACAAACAAGTTATTGCCCCTGTCAAGCGGTAAACCAATGATATACTGATAACGATATACAACAATGTTGTCATGGCGGGGAATGATAGATCCCTAGAGCAACACGAAGGATAGTGTCTGGTTTTAGGAAATGAAGTATGTCATGTAAGACGCATGTATTGGTCTGATTTCAACAATGTTACATCCTGTATAAGACAAATGTTTGATT
Source organism: Cunninghamia lanceolata (assembly GCA_027924645.1). Lineage (NCBI taxonomy): Eukaryota > Viridiplantae > Streptophyta > Pinopsida > Cupressales > Cupressaceae > Cunninghamia > Cunninghamia lanceolata. Next base: position 13,509,115 of record BSBN01001152.1, on the reverse strand, counting down.
ACAATTGATCGAGTTGGTTTACGACTAGACAAGGATCAAGACCACTGATTGTGATTGGATCATTTGACAATATTGACTTGACTTGATTGGTATGGATTTAAGGATAGACTTGCATTTTGATCACTACTTGGATTGATAGCTAGAACTGTTGACAAGAGAAGGACTCACAAGCTTTTGCAAACATTAATACTCTGCATAGAATCTTTATTGCATGGATAGTATGTGAAATGCAATTGGATATGGATACAGATACGGATACGGATATGGAAACAGATATGGATATGGAATACAATTGGATATGGAATGGATATGGATATGGATATTTGTCATCTTGATATTGCAAGTATTTTGAAGTGCTTATTTCATCATTGGGCTTTTATTATGTTGTATGAAAATACAAGCATCTAGGTATAATTAAACCAAGATGACCTGAGTATTACTTACATGGATTTTGATATAGCAAGTTAATACAACATCTAGTCAAAATTGAATCTAGACGACCTGAGTATTTCTTGTGTTTCAACAGACAAGGATTGCCCCTTTTCATGTTTAGACCTTTGAAAGTCCTCAATGATCTTTTGTTGATCATGTCGTTAGACAAAAGTCGTCACATTACTAAAGTTTGATCCACAAACAACAAACAAAGAAAATGATTATGCCCCCATCATAGCATCTCTAGCTTTTGGCATCGTTGAGTAGCATAGGAAGACATAATGACAAAAATTCAAGACCTTGTAAGTTAACTGATACAAAAACACAAAGCATTCTTGCATTAGATGTGTCTTCTTGCCATAAATGATATAGACTCAGTTTGAGTGTTTTGGTATGGTTGGATAGGTTGATGTTCTATGCCAAGATTTTTGTTGTTTTGGGAAGCTTGCTTTGCATGTGCTTGTCTAGTGAAAGGTATCACAACCCTTTATTGGTATCCTCTTAGAACATGTGGCATTCAAGAATTTGAATCTACAACCAGGTTGAGGAGTTGCTCCCAGTTTAGACAAAGGATTGACTTATTATGGGTGATACGACAAACAGATATGGAGAGACGGACCCTAAGGGACTGACCTAGTGCCTCGGGGGCACATTTCTAAATGGCCTTGCCTACGTGACGACGCATAGGTAACATAGTTCAGGAAGAACCCTGATGGATCTAAGAATGGATCGAATGAGACACAATATGGAACAGATATGGATCAGATATGGAATAGATATGGATCAGATATGGAACAGATATGGATTAGATATGGAACAACTATGGATCAAATATGGAACATATAACACTGATGATAGAGGCTATGCTAGGCTGACACTGTGGACATGATACTAGATAAGAATTTTGGATAGCCTTAATGCTAGATACTGATGACAAGGGAAACACCATAGATAGGTAGATGTATGGGTGATAAAGAATGGAACGGGTATGTATGGGGATGGGCAATAGTGGATAGAAGGAAACAAAGATGTGATCTCCAAGGACTATGTCGCATGGGAATAACTCAAAGCTTACGGCGAAGGATGATGAGAGGTTAATGAAGGATTTGTGTGGTTTTGGAGGGATAAGGTATGTCAAAAGACATCTAAAACATTTGTCAACATTGTGCCCCCAATCTTTATCAAGATCAAGAAAAATAGAGGAATGGAAGATTAGGATGGATGGACTGGATAGTATAGGTATGTAATGGATAGGGGAATATGATAGGAAATGGTATGAAATGAAACTGGTAGGAAAAAAAAGTGATATGCTGATGAGACAAGGTGCCCCCAAGTGTAGGTGATGTAGGAGATCAACTTACACATGACACCTATTTGCAAGGTTTTCAGCATGGTACTTATCCAAGGCACCTGTTTGCCAAGTTTTCACCATTGGATGAAAGGATTTTTCTTTACTTTTTTTTTTAAATTTTTTTAAGGACTCCCTTGCATTAGGGTTTAGGAGTAGAACTTGTGAAGATGTATGCTGTTGATAGGGTCATCAAATAGTTCACCTTCAGATGTAGCCAATTGATACGCTCTTGACCCATAAGCTGTAATGATGACATAGGGACCTAACCAGTTGGGTTCAAACTTTCCTTTCTTCTCTCGATCTTGTTGATTTCTAGGGTTTTCTCTGAGGACTAGATCACCAACTTGGAATACTTGGGGTTTGACCCTATGATTGTAGATTTTGGACATTCGTTGTTGATAAGCTTTTAGGTGGTTAAAGGCCTGTTGCCTTCTCTCTTCGAGCAGCTCTAACACTTGAAGTCTGGACACTCTGTATTCTTCATCAGATATGAGGCCTTTTAATGAAACTTGCAAGGATTGGATCTCGACTTCAATGGGCAAGATAGCTTCAGATCCGTAGACCAAGGAGTATGGTGTTGTACCTGTGGGTGTGCGGATGCTTGTGCGATAAGCCCACAACACAGGATTTAATTAGACGTGCTAGTCACGGCCAGCATCATTGATAGTCTTCTTTAGGATATTTAGAATGGTTTTATTTGATGCCTCCCCCTGGTCGTTGCCTTGAGGGTAGTAAGGTGTTGAAAAGCGATGCTGGATATGGAATTTGTTGCACAATTCCCTGACATCTTAATTTTTGAAGGGTCGTCCATTATCCATGACAATGGACAAAGGGATACCATAGCGACAAATGATATAGTTCAAGATAAAAGAGGCAATCTGCTTGCCACTGATATTGGTTAAGGGTATGGCTTCAATCCACTTCATAAAGTACTTAGTGACAATGATTATGAATTTATGACCGCTAGATGAAGAAGGGTGGATCTTGCTAATTAAGTCGAGTCCCCACTGACAGAAAGGCTAAGGAGTCATTAATGGCTATAGTTCATGTGCAGGTGGATGTATCAAGTTCCCATGGATTTGGCACTTTTTGTACTTCTTTACAAAATCATAGGAATCTTGTTCCATGGTTGGCCAGTAGTATCCCATGCGTATGAGTTTCTTGGCTAGGGTAGGGCCACGAGAGTGGGTCCCACATATACCGTCGTGCACTCCGCTCAGGGTGGTTTGATATTCCTCACTATTGAGACATCTAAGGAGAGTACCATCGAGACCTCTGCGATATAGGGTATTGGAAACAATGGCATACCAGGATGCCTGATGGATGAAGGTTCATTTTTGGTTACTAGAGAGATTCGGTGGGAGGGTATTCTCTTTAAGATAGGCAAATATTTTTCCATAGAGGGGAGAATCAACTCCAACAATGTGGCAAATGATATGGGATTTAGGGGTGTCATATGCAGGATGGGACACTGGCTCTACCAAGAACTTGTAATGTGATTGATTATCTGGAATATCGAGGAGAGATGCGATCATTGCCATGGCGTCTGCAGCTTTGTTCTCAATCCTTGGTATTTGCTCAAAAGAGATCTTCACGAAGTATTCTTTGAAGTCATCTACCATCCATTTGTAGGGGATTAATTTCTCATCTTTTGTTTAGTAGTCGTCATTTACTTGATTTATGACCAGTTGTGAGTCACCATACACCTGAAGTTCTTGGATATTCCATTCAATTGCTAGCTTGATGCCAATGACTAGTGCCTCATACTCTGCCACATTGTTAGTGCAGGGGAAGAGTAATCTGTATGATTTAGGGATGGTGTCGCCACTAGGTGTGATCAACAAGATACCTGCTCCCGAACCATGCTGAGTATACGATCCATCGAAGTACATTTTCCAGGTTGTTGTAGTTATGTGAAAGATAGATTCATCTGGAAATTCAAATTTCAAAGGGTTGTTGTCTGTTAGAGGTGCATCTACCAGTTGATCTGCAAGTACTTGGCCTTTTATTGCTTTCCTGTCTATATATTCAATGTCAAATTTGCTAAGAAGCACGATCCATTTGGACAATCTACCAATGAGGGCTGCCTTGTTGAGTAAGTAATTGAGTGGATCAATCTTTGTTATCAGTTTGACAGAATGTGATAACATGTAATGTCTCCACTTTTGTGAGGCAAAGACCACAATGAGACATGCTCTTTCAATTGGTGTGTATTGTAGTTCATACCCAACAAGTGTTCGACTAATATAGTATATTGCTTGTTCTTTCCCATCATAATTTTGCTGTGCAAGGAGAGCTCCCAGAGATGTTGGTGTAGCTGAGACGTACAGTAGCAGAGGTTTACCCTGAATTGGTGGCATCAATACATGTGGCTTCATTAGGTATTCTTTTAACTGCTAAAAAGCTTGCTCACAGGAATCATTCCATTTGAAAGGGACATTCTTATGTAGAAGGTGAGAAAATGGGCGGCACTTGTCTACCAATTGAGAAATGAACCATCTGATGGATTATAGTTTTCCTTGTAGGGACCTTAGCTGAGTTAGATTCATAGGATGTGGCATTTTCATGATGACCTTCACTTTAGCTGGGTCAACTTCAATTCCATTGACGGACACTATGTATCCAAGTAGTTTACCTAAGGTAACTCCAAACATGCACTTCTTTGGATTGAGGCACACATTAAACTTTTCCAGTCTATTGAAGATTTTGTCCATCACTGCTAGGTGTCCTTCTCTTGTGAGTGATTTTGCTAGAATGTCATCAACATAATCTTCCATTATAGTGTGCATCATGTCGTGGAAGATTGTGGTCATAGCTCTCTGATATGTTGCGCCTGCATTTTTCAAACCAAATGGCATGACACACCAATAATAGGTGCCCCAAGGACATGTGAATGTAGTCTTGTGTTGGTCTTTAGGTGCAATTTTTATTTGGTTGTATTTGGAAAAACCATCCATTAGTGACAACATGGTGTGTCCTGCCGTGAGATCTACAATCATGTCAATGTTTGGCAAGGGAAATAATCTTTCAGACAAGCTTTGTTTAGGTCTCTGAAGTCATTACATATTCAGACTCTACCATCTGGTTTGGCAACTAGTACTATGTTTGAACCCCACTTAGGATAGTGTATTGGTTTGATGAATCCGACATCTAACAGTTTCTTCAGCTCTTCTTTCACCATTGGGGCCACATGTGGATGCATCTTTCTCAGTTTTTGCTTTACTGGCTTAGCTCTTGGACCTAAAGATAAGTGATGCATTATGAGATTTGGATCTAGCCCTGGCATGTCTGCATATGTCCAAGAAAAGTTGATTTGTTTCTCTTGAAGAAGTCAGTGAATGTTGGCTTTTCTTGTTCTGTTAAAGACTGTGCCATGTGAATCATTCTGGGATTATCACCTATGCTGACATTGATCAGCTCTGCTAGTTCTATCAAGATCGGGTAAAGGGTCAAGCCTTCCATCCTTTGGCACCTCAGAGAGGTTTTCACCATTGGATACGTCTATATTTTTACTTTTTTCATGATCTAACACTAGCGCAAAATGGTTTTCACCATTAGATCTTTCTTTCATTTTGACATTTTTGAGAGTGAAAGGCTTGGTACTCTCTCCCAAATAGGCCTTCTCATTGAGTTCTATGGCATAGCCAGCTCTGTGGTCCCCTGCGGGTATATGATCTCTAAGCTCAAGATAGTCTATGATGGCTTCATCATTCTCAAAGGTATTGAGCTCAAGGGTAGTGCCTTGCAGGTCCCAATCTATGACTTTGGGGTGCACCAACGGTAAGGGGTCATTGGGTTGGTCTGGTTCGATGGTGTTGATGGTTAAGACAGAGTTGTTAAAAGCACAGACAAAGTCTACGATGGTACTCTCTATTAGTGGATCTGTCAAAGGGGTATCATTCTTTCCTCACAACTTTCACTATTGTTATTATGCAGGTCAGACTCTACTGGTCTAGCCCTTGGACCTTGTTTCTCATTTGCATGGGTTGGGTCATACTTGTGGACAACATTGATACCTTTTTTGTCACAAGATAGCTCAGAGAGGCTATCCCATTCATATTCATTGGAATTAGTCTCACTCCCCAGTTGAAGTTGCTAAATTTGATCAACCAGATTACTAGCAGATGTTTCTGGTCATTTGCCTTTATTTTTATTTGCTCTGTTGGTTCTAGATGTGCTAGTGTGTCCTAGCCCTGTAGTGTCTCGAGCTGTCAAAGTATGAGGTTGGATGGGTTCAATGATACCATCTTTTCTTGAGTCGAGTGGACCGTGTCCTTCATACCCCATTCTTTGTAGCATTTGGAATCCTTGACCATATTGTTTAGTTTGTATAGTGGTATGATGGTCTTGTTGTGTTGATGAACTGCCTTCATCCTTGTATAACCATTGTAGGATATCTTTCTCATCACTCTCATCTTCGAGGCTTCCCCATTTTACAAATGGACCTTTGGTAGTTTTATTTGCTTTAGGTTTGCTCAAGGTAGGTTTCCCATACGATCTGGGAGATAGGGAGAGTTGTGCTAAACATAGGGATTGGGAGATTGTGTACTCACCCAAGCCTTTATCTTTGAGTCTGAGGTTAGGTTGAGGTGCTTTTGAAGAGGAAGCAAGTGAAGCTAGGTCAACACAAGACGAGGATGAAGCAGAGGCACGACTATTTGGAATCACAACTTCAGGTTTAGATTGAATGGAGTTGCAATATTGAAATGGATTGGGATCACCTTGGATGGTGATCTCTTGAACTTTATAGGGGAATTTGATATACTAGTGGTATGTCGACGGTACTGCTTTTAGGGCATGTATCCATGGTCTTCCAAGAAGAATGTTATACGCTATTTCCATATCAAAGACTTGGCAAGCCACATCTTTTACTATAGGTCCCACTCTGATTGGTAAAGTAATAATTCCTTTGGAAGTTCTCTCCTCCTCATCATAGGCTTTGATAGTAATTTTCTTTTTTGGATCAATAGCTTTCTCTCCAAACCCCAATGCAAGGATTAGCTTTAAGGTGCAAATATTCAAACCAGCTCTGTTACATCCCTCTTTTTGGAATCAATAACACTATTTACTTTTCTTGCATATTTCAATTATGTAATATGTTGACGACGTCATGGAAACTGGTGATGTGGATAGAGAAAGTTAGTTCTATGAAATTTTGGAATCTATTGATTATGATCAATGTGATATTATAAACTAAAATGTCATTTTGTTATGAGAATGTAATGATTGCATATATTATGCTTTGATTTGGAATATAGGTGCTTTGACCACAAAAATTGTATGTGAGACTGTCGTTGCAGGAACATGTGGACCATGTTCGACAGGAAGAGAACGTATCTTTGAGAAAGAGAATAGAATATGGAAATTAACCATAGGTGTTTGTTACTGAAAACGCCAATCAGGTAGATAGACCTTGATGCCTTGAATTTAGTCATGTTTGCGGCTAAGATAATTTAAGACAAGATGTCGACGTATGAAGTAAAGGTTTAGCACCTTTCGTACGTCGTCATATAGAATTTTGGAAATCGACGTTGTTGTCGCAAGTCCGCTTAATCAAGTCGTCTAATAAAGATGACTAATATTCTGATTATAGGTAAATAAATGAACTTTTTTTGTGACAGATTTGTGAGTCGCGTCTCAAAGTCAAATCATGCGAGAAGTCGTAATTGTGCGTTAAACGATCTAGAAAACTTGTTTTACGTTACGCCCAATCCGTTGTGATTGTTGTAAAAACACTTTGAACATATGATTGTGAACTCATTCCTTTTTGGAAATCGACGGATGTCGAATTTGAAGCCAAGGTGAGCTATAACCTGTTTTGGTCGTTATTTGGAAGAATATGCCAAAATCGCCTTAGTTATATTTTGGTAAACATGAGGTATTTCCTTTAGTTTGATTGATGTTGGTATTCTTGTCGAAGCTTGAGTAGGGACACGTTCAAGTTTTGTTTGTTTTTGATGTCTTCCTTTTTGAATGCATCTTCTTCCGTTGAGCTTAAGACTTTGAGTTATCATTAATCTAACCTTTATTTTTCTTTATTAAGTTGGCCTTTATTCATTCTCTTATTCAAATTTGGAGATACTTTATGCATTTATTATCTACCACCTTGCAAGAGCTTAACTCCACAATTCGGTGATTAGTTGCAAATTTAGAGGTTTAGAAGCCTTCATGTTCGAGTAAGTGGACGGGGTTGTTGTACCCACCAGCTGCTACGTCGCCAAAAGGAACCTCCATTATGTAAGTGGTCGCTGAAGGTTAGGGATCGGGTAGCATGCAAAAATAGATCTCCATTTGTTTAGGCATGGTCGGCAGAGGAAAATGCCATTATTCCCTCGCTGTGTAGAGTGTTGGGGGGTATTTTCTTTTGAGAGAGGTTTGGAATAGCGGGAGAAAAGAAAAAATGGTGGTTAGACTCTAAGGAGAAATGAGGAAGGACGCCGCTGATAGGTCAGTGAGGTTGAGCTTGCTGGAGCAAAGTCCTTAGAACAACAACAGGTTCTCATTTCTCCTCTCTGCGTAGATTTTACGCACTGTTTGCATCTTATTTCTGGCTGTGTTTGTGTTGTATCTTTCAATGTAAAGGACAATGAAAATAATGTTATTTTTCTGTAAGCTGAGTGAGGTGTGTCTTCTTTGAAAACGTTAGTTTCTTAGTGAGGAGCCACCCTGCACCACGTACTTACTATGAAGGAGTTTAAACCTCAGTTTTAATTCATGATTTCGACGTAGTTTTAGATTGTTTAGACAGCCTGTGGTGTTATATTAACTGGCTGTGGTGTCAGAAGATAAAACCAGTGTAGGAGAAGGTTACAAAACGTCTCTCTGTCCAAGCACAATAGAATCCCGAAAACATGATTAGGCAGAATGGTTTCACACTGTGTTATTTGTTTGTTTATGTCTCTAGAAAGTGTAAGTACGTGGTGCACTTTTGTCAGTTAGTGATTAGTCGAAGTTCTAACTAAATTTTGGTTCCAAAACCCTCTAAGGTTCAACTTCGACGACGTAAGATATAAGCTTAGTTGGCTTGATGTTTATTTCAATAACCTATCCCATAGAGTTTAAAAGGTGTGACAAACCTTTGCAGATAAGAAATTTAGATCGGATTGAATGCCAACAAATGTATTTAACTAGTTTCTTATCCGGTATTAGATCTTAAGTTGGAGGTCAATAATGAGAGTGATCATCTCTAGATTCTTAAGATAGATTCCAAGCCTTTTAATATCTTTATTATACAACTCTTACCGCATAGAACCATTTAAAACTGTTTGTTTTGGAAGGAGGGTGTAGAGTTTTGTAGTATAAGTAATTATCTTTAGTCAAAAACTGTCATGCTTATAAAGTGAAAAGATAAGGGTGGGGAACCCACATATTGTGTTTTAGTTAATTAATTTGCATGCAATGTTCCTTGTGTCACTATTACCTAGTACATTGAAGACCTTTATGAGTCTAAAACTTAAAACTCTGGGCCTCCGGGTATTTGTATTTTATACTTGGGGTAAATTGTATAAACTTTTGAAAACCGTATAGTCAAGAGAGAGACACTTATGAGTGGATAATTTTAAACAATGGTTTAGACTGTTTAGGGATTATTATTGCATTACAAAATGTTATCCGTTTAAACAATGAACTAGAAAACCCTTTATACATTGTGAAAACAAAGATGATTCCATAAGCTCAGGAATAGAGTAAAACTATGCGCCAAGCGCTATTGCATGAAGAATTTCTAATACCTTGAGGTCATCGAGGTTAACATATATATATAAACCTTACAAATAGGAAAACTGTAGGATTGTGATTGATTCAAGTCGAGTAGGGTGGGTGAACTTAATCTATGCATTGATGCAACATTAAAATAAAATTTAAATCCTTTGGCCAAGGTGATGCATGATCCTCAAGTGCATTGAATGTTCACTATGACTGGATGGCGTAGCTTGTGGAAAGGTCATGCAAGACTAGAGGGAATCTACGGGGATTGCATGATAAGAAGTCTCGTAGGTCACAACACCAGAGCTCAGATGGCAAACACCGATGGTTATCCTAAGTTTATCCTTTTGAGTAGGGTAGGGCCACTTCCAGTTAGGAAGGAGTGCGGGAGACCGATGGTCTGTGGTTGGAGGTTAAGCTCCTTGAAGATACTTTCTCTTCCAAATAGTGAGGATTGCCGAGTCTTGAATGTGAATGGTCGACAATCGAGATGCGGTGATAATGGTATGTTTCTAATGTTGGATTTGCTTTAAGTATTTTCAAATTAGTAAGATAACTAAATGTTTAGGGTTTATCATTTCTTTCAGTTTTACAAATAATGAAATCATGATTATTGTTAAATCAAAAAATGTTATATTCATTAGTAGTGAAATCTTTTATGTTTGATCACAAAGAAAAAAAAATATACCCATGGATAAACCTAGTTTTCAAGTTAATTCAGATTTGGTTGTTACAAGCTCCTCCATCAATTAGGACCCTTTTTATCTTGTGTTTGTGGATGAAGGTTTCGATATGAAGAGAGGCGTTATGAGGTTGGGTTATTGACATATCATCCTTTTCAGTGAATGATAGGGAGTGAGGTGAGGTAATGTGACCTACCATGGTTTGAAACTGTTGCTCGGTGAGGTTTGTTGGGATGGAGGCTTTCGCTAAAGCTTTGTCAAGTATGGCCCTATGAGACGGGGATAGATGGAGAAGTTCTAGAATGGAGATATGCGTAGGTGTCTTATGTAGTTGAACTAGGATACTGTACTGATTAGCCAGAGGGGTGGAGGCTCCTTTAAGAGTGACTCTATTACTACGGGTGGTAACATTGCAATCTGGATCTTTGTTTATAGTGATCACATTGATGCGTGAATCACTTTTCGAGATGTGGTTAACAACATAGTCAAAGGCAACGTTCGTGTAATTGGCATTGTTATTTCCACTGTTGTTTCAGTTGGAAGGTCCTCCTTGTTCATAGTTGGGAAGAGGATCTTTGAATGCCTGGTGATCATTATTAGAGGTATGTCCATCAAGTGACACTTTGTTTTGCTTGATCAAATCTTGGATAGTGTTCTTGAGTGCAATGCAATCATTAGTTTTGTGCCCCCTATTTCAGTGGTACTCACAGAAATCGTTGTCGTTCCACCAAGGAAGTTTGAATTTTGGTTCATATTCTGGAGTATGCAATGGACAGTGGGATTATGTATAGGTGGAACACTAGACACGAGTTCCTTATTGGATGGAGAAGGTGAAGAGGTAGATAATAGCTGTTGTTCTCCTAAGGAAGAATATTCCTGCATGAAGGTAGTGAGACCAAGGATATACGGTGGGGGATTTGTAGCTTGGTCAATAATGGAAGGTGAAGGATCACTAGAATCTTGATCATCATTATGCTCTTTAGGATCTAAGTTATTGGGTTGATCCTTCATGTACACTTGGGAGGCAAGTGTCTCATCAGAGGAAGTGGAAGTTGTTGGATCATGGATAGGATTAGATGGAAGATGGATAGAAGTAATTAAGGTTTCTTTCTCACGTATAGGTATGGGATCAAGTTGTTCATGAACATCTTCTTCGTAAAAGGTAGTATCTTGATCATAGAGAAGGTATAGATTATGGATGGGTTGGAATTGGATCTCTTTCCCATGTATAGGATAAAGTTGCTCATGGATAGATTCTTCATAGGTATTATCTTGATCATGGAAGAGATACATGTTATGGACGGTTTGAAATTGGATGGGGGTGTTTTGATCTTGATTTAGACAAAGGGTGGATGTTTCCACATGCTCTAAGGTGTGCTCTTGACATAGCTCTTGGTCTTCTTGAATGGAAGTGGATAACTCTTGGATAGCTTCTTGGTTGACAACATGGATGTTCGATGGACCTTGACTTTGGTTCATAGTAGGAGGTTCTTCGAGAAGCTCAAGGGGTTGCGGATGACATGAAGGGGTTGTAGGATTTGACATGGCATTGGAAGAATCTTTAGTATGGTCAAGGACCAGAATTTGAGGACATGTTTGGCTCTCTGCTGGTAGTCCTTGGATCACATCCTTTGTAGGTGTATGGGGTAATGGATGAGTGTATTTGGCTTTCTCCATAGATTTTCTTTTACTGTATAAATTTGGAAAACATTTTTCCCAAAACTCATCTAAGGTTTTTTTGGTTGTCCATGTAGAGCTTGAGGAACTAGATGGTGGTGTTGGTGTAGAACCGGTATGCTTTGGGATATGTGTCTTAGAAGATAGCGAAGGAGGACTAGTAGAATGGGTGGCATATGATTTCTGACTTGAGGTGGTGCTTGCCTTGTCAATAGTATCATTAAGATGGGAAAAGAAGGTATGATGTTGGTGTGATGTGTAGCTTGTACTGGTACATTCAGCTTGCAAGATTGCCATTTCTTGTTGTAAGACTTGGATTTGTTGAGCAATTGTTATACAATCTTGGGGTGAGGGTCCTAAGTTTATTTGGAATTGTAGATATTGGAGTGTTTGAGCAATATACTCTAATTGGTTTGCCATCTCTACAGAAATTGACACAAAACTAGAAAAGCTTACTGTGATAGATGCGCAGCTACAAATGCACAGAAACAAAGGATAAAAGTGCAACAGGTCAAAGCATATGCGTAGATCTGGCAAAGTTTGTATGCGCAGCAACAGTAGGTAAATGCGCAATAAGTCGCAATGAATGCGCAACAAGTCATGATGGATGCGCCGTTCTGGTTTTTAGTTTTATTTTTGCAGAGTTTTCAGAATGTTTTTTAAAAAAAATGTTTTTCTGGTTGAAAACTTGGTCTTTTCTTGAATTCTAATTTTCAATTATGGCAAAAGACACAGCAAGCGCATAGAAGTTTTCATGATTTTTATCTTTTGTTATTTTTTTGTATTTTTGGACTTTTTGACACAGGAACAATTACAACCTAGGCTGGAAAGGACAATATTTGTTAAGTCCCTTAGTTGTGCATATTCAAAGCGTGTAGCTCTAGGATCTGGTAGCACCGGCTTCTCTCCATGGCACTCACTTCTCATGCATACTAGATCTAGGATTGTCCTTGCTACCTCTACTATGAATCACATGAATCAGGGTCGCTTCAAAGGTTCCACCTTTTGCGCCAACAAATAGGGGTTTTTGGTATACTAAACAAATGGCTAGGTAGTCAAGGCAACCATTTGAGTGGTTACACGTGCGGCAATGCTACTCTCCGTTATGGAGTTTCCCAGCCTCCAAGGGTCATGCCTTGGAGGGTTTGGGGGAGGTTGGTTGTCGGTGTAACACAACGGCACTCGTTGCAGGAAGCTTTCGCCTCAAGCATAATTTATTTAAAGTGGATTGGTAGGGCTTGGATTTAGCTTGTTTACACTCAGGGTCGTTCCCACTTGGACAGGCGAGCATTCAAGGGTAGGCCCCTCTAAAGGTACATAAGGAATAACAAGTCTAGCATTCTGTTCACCCAGTAAAGGGGAGAGCATAAGCCTATTGTCATTCAACAGACATAGAAGACAGTGGTTTATCCAATCCTATTTAAAAGAAAAAAAACTATATGTGTTACACTACATGGGCACTCACACATTTGTTAACTTTGAAGTGGTTAAAGATAGCAATGTTCTAAACTAAGAGAGATAGTAATAATGCAAAGATAGCAGCGATGTTTGTTACTATCCTCCTAGTTAAGGACTATGTGAGATTTGCATGTGTGCATTTTTTTTTTTACTTTTTTCCCCTAATTAATCTAAGATGATTTAATTAATGCAGCTAAATGATCTATCCAGCCTCTAATCCTACAAAACAAGTGTTAGCATTAATCCAAAAATTGCGAGAAAATCCAAAAACCACAGTGAAGAACAAATGGGCCGCTTGACAGTTTATATGCGTAGAAATAGAGAATCCAAGCATCATTTTATAGATGCGCTAAGACAGATGTCAAAAGTGTAGGAAGAATAGACAGAAGTGTCATTTTAATAGATGCGCCGTAAAAATGTATGTAAGCGCCATGTATTAGGGTGTATGCGCCGAGATGATCCAGGTGCTGGAACAAGAAGTGTATGTGTCGTCTCAGAGGATGGATGCACCGTAGTACCGCAGGCACCAAAACAGAAGGTGAAAGCACCGACTCAGAGGATGTATGCACCAGAAGTTTGTATGCGTCGTAACAGGTTGTATATGTGCCTCAAGATCGATCAGATGCATCGCTTGAACCTGTTTGAAGCCTATATAGAAACTTTACGGAACCTGTCACTAAGAAACTTAGATTTTTGGTTAGATTAGGGGCAAGAGCCCAATGGTGGGCGCTAGAAATGTGAGGGTAAAAATGGGAATAATCAAATGAATAATAAAAACCCAAACATCAATGAAATATGAAGATAAAAGGAGATTTAAAGTAAAGAAGAGAGATACTCACAACCTTTTACCTTATGCCTTCCATTGCTCACCTATTCTTTCTTGATCTTGCAGAGATGAATATGGCTCTCAAGAAGCTTGCTTCCTCGCTTTCAATTCCTCAAGATGACAAGGAGAAATGGCTATGATACTTGTTGTGTTGAAGATGAGTTTCAACACAATATGGATGGATGATATGATGAAGTGATGGTAGGGGTGCCAATGGAGCGCTATGGTTTCTGCAGCATAAGTTTACTCGAAAGTTGGATATATGAAATAGAAGAAGAGGGTTATATTTATAGAGTTGTGTGAGAGAAGATCAATGGTGGAAAAGAAATAAGAAGATCAACGGAGGAGAATGTTCGAGAGAACGTGCGCGAATAGAAGGACATGTGTTATTCAAAAAGATGCTTTGTTGAGTTAACTACTTTCTTGATGAGGATGAGTTTTTATTTCTTAAATTAGAATATATTTTTCTAATTTAAGAGTTTGTTGATAAAAATAAAGTTGTTTTAAATCAGTTAACTCAGCTTTTGCTTTTGCATGACAAGAAAGATCTATTTTTAGAAGATTTGGAAGATAAGAAAGCAAATTAAATAAATAAATTTATTTAATTGAGGAATTAGAAGATAAGAAAGCAAATTAAATAAATAAATTTATTTAATTACTTGCACATGATTTTGGAAGAATAAATAAAATATTTAATTATATTTTATTTTTGGAGAGTGAGAGGAAAATAAATTTAAATGATTTATTTAAATTTGGAGGAATAGACTTGACTTAATTAAATAATTTAGAATTATTTAATTGTTTGGAAGAATTTAATTAAATAAAGCATTTTATTTAATTTTGACTTTAGAAGAGATAATTAAATATTTTGATATTTAATTAACTTATAGGAATATGAATCGAATAAATAAATTTAATTATTTATTTATTGATCGAGGAAGGTAGACTTAAATAAATATTAAAAATATTTATTTAGTAGAGTCATGTCATTTTTAGGTGTATACATTTGGAACCCATAAAGTCTTGAGGTCTTCTTAGAGGGGTGATATGTGACTAGGGTATGAAGGCTGGGACTTTGTATGTAATCTTAAGCCCTCCTTTTGGATTTGTTGGAAGCCTTCTTCACTGATACATAAGGACTATCAAGAATCCTATGATAGTGCATTAGAGAGGCATTTAAATCACAAAGGAGATAAATGTTATTAGGCCATCATCCATTGAAGAAGGGATTGTCATAAAGAGCATGACAGTGTTACCTTGTCATAATCACAAAGGGGATAGTCTTTGTGGTGGTAATTATAGTCATTAAGTTTACATCCACCTTCCTAGGGTCTGCAAAAATGCCTGAAGTTGAATATGCTTATTTTAAAGATCTTGCCATGAGTATTTTCCATGCTTTTACCCCTCTAATAATCTGAAGATTGAATATAAAGGTGTGGAAATTATTGACTAACCTTACTACTGTCACAGTCAATTTGCTAACATGCAAGACAGTCATGAGGTTTTTCTTGTTTTATTCAAGATTTATATAATCTTCCTTATTGATAAGATGGGGGTCTACTATTCCCAAATTGTCTACAACAAAATACCAATGGAGACCTCCCCAATCCTCATCTCAAGTTTCAAATGCACAATGAAATGATGGAGGACAATCATAACTGTCATAATAGTACATAAGCATTTTTTTGTCTCAAGGTGGCCCTTGAGACTACCAAGGGGATGGATATAGAGTTGGGATTATGGTTTTTGTTTAAAAGCCTTGTGTCATTGACCTAATATTTATTTGTGGGAAGGATCCCAATAGTCTAAAGATTACAAATTGTTGTCAAGAAGGGACTGTCACAGTTAAGTGTGGTACGGTGATACAATTTCATCTTGGTTGAGTATTGTATAAATCTCAAGCTATTTAGAATTCATGAGGGTATTAGGGTGTGGTATCACTATATAGGTAACCATCAAGTGATTTCTTCAACCCAGTCTTGGCCTATATAGTACCCAGTGTGAAGAGAAAGATAGTGTTTTCCAAGAACCTTGTTACAGTCACAAAATGAGGGCAGTCTTAGCTATTGTAACCATAGTTTGAATCCCTTGTTGTTACCATAACATATGTGACCTAAAACCATGACTCTATGAGTATGAGTTGTTTGAAACTCCTCTGAGAAGATCCCACTATGGGAATGAATCATAATTTAGTGTTAAATAGGATTGTTGTCATTACAAAAAATCTAGGGCAATCATTGTATCCTCTCATTGCCATCATAGAATTAATGCAACTATAGTTTTCAATACCAAAGAGATGGAATTGATGGTAACCATAAGGTCTGTGTTGACTAGTCTCAATCATCCATCCCTCGATGGTAACAAATAATGTCCCAAAGGAGACAGTAATGATGATACAAATGCAGACACAAAATAAGACCACTTTATATTCTTCTATTTTAGAGGACTGTATCTACATTGCTGGTCCAGATTAAGGAATACATGATTTAAGAGTTCATTGGATTTGATGGCTACAAGCCATTCATCAAATCCACACAAGGTGGCATGGTCAGGTTTTTGAATGCTTAAGTCTTCCTTTGTCAGATGTTGTAGTTGCAACTGCTCTATTAGACATGTATGCAAAATGTGGAAGCATAGACAAGGCACATGAACTATTTGACAAAATGCCTCAAAGAAATGTGGTCTCATAGACTGCAATGACTGCAAGAAATGCACAAAATGGATTTGTTGAAAAGGATTTAGAAATTTTAAAGTGAATGCAATTGGCTGGTGTAAAGCCAAATTCCACAACCTTTGCCAGCATCCTCCTTGTCTGTGGCAAAATAGGAGCTTTGGAATAGGGTATCGACATCCATCAATACATAAAGGATGGAGGAATTTTGTCAGATGTTGTAGTTGCAACTACCCTGTTAGACATGTATGCAAAATGTGGAACCATAGACAAGGCACATGAACTGTTTGATAGAATGCCTCAAAGAAATGTGGTCTCATGGACTGCAATGATTGCAGGATATGCACAAAATATGGAATCATAGAGAAAAAATGTGAATTGTTTGACATAATTCCTCAAAGATTTGTAATCTCATGGAATGCAATGATTGCAGGATATGTACAAAATGGATTTTGCAAGGATGCTCTCAAAATCTTTGAATTAATTAAGCACTCTAGCACATATCCTAACATTGTAAGCTTTTCTTGTATTCTGGGTGCATGCAGCCATGCAGGTTTAGTGGATGAGAGTTGTACATACTTCAATCACATTTGTAACCCTTATTGCATTACACCTACAGTTGATCATTATGTGTGCATGGTTGACCCCCTTGCCCATGCTGGCTATCTTGAAGACACCCTAAACTTTATCCTTCTTTCTCAATCCCCAAATTTGCCCTATTCCTGCTCACGTTGAAGACCTATGAGCAGGAATAGGGCTAACATTTTTTCTTTCTAATATCGGCCGAATAACATATTGCTAACTTCATTTTTTTTTTCAAACAAAATAGACCTTTATCTTAAGGTTACTCATGAACCTTAAGATAAGTACTTATTGAAACAAAATTGTGCATTCCTTAATGATATGTAAGAGAATTTAATCAACTGCTACTTAAAAACTCTTTAATATTTCTATCTAATGCAGGTTATTAGATTAATAGTGAAAAAGAACATACACGGACCAAGCAATTTGTGGCACGTAAGGTTATGTAATAGAATTTATAGTTGACAGTTAAATTGTATAACAATTTTTTTATGATCTTTACTAACATTTATTAGAATTGTTGCATGTTTTACACCATTGGAATGACATATTAGCTGTAACTTTTTTGAAATTTTATTATGGTATGTGCACTTTGATATGATGTAATATGGTTATGGTTTTATTTCATATGTTGTAATATTAGATATATAATAGAAAAATAAATTATTGCATGAAATAAATAATAACTTTTCATTTTAAATATTTTTTTTGCAGAACACGGGTCTTCCAAAAGATCAAGATAATCCTCATGCTATAGATCTAGATTATGTTGGTTCTAGTATAGATCACATGGCAGAGGATGATGATGATGTAGATATAGAAGACACCGATGCTGATGACGATGATGATGATGACGATGATGATGATGATCATGATCATGATGGTGATGATGATGAGGCAGTTGTTGGTAGTAGCCAGTGACATTCATGATCATATAGACTATATCATGGATCATTGTTGATATATCGTTATGATGCCTCTTTTCATGGTTATTATCATATGTATCATTTTCACTACCTACAGTACCTTATTAATGAGTTGTATCATAAATTTATGTATCATTTTGACTCATATCATTTGGACATGTATCATCTTGACTTGTATCATTTTGAGTTACATAATTTATCATTTTTACTTATATCATTTGTACATGTATCATTTTGACTTATGTTGATTGTTGGACATGTATCATTTTGACATGTTATTGATCTACTGGCATATTTGACTTTCACTTGTTTTAGTTATATATGATGATGATCTTATCAGTATTGACTTGTCAATTTATATATATTGAAAGTGGTCGATAATTTTTGGATGGATATTTATTACGTATGATGATTTTAATTTACTGCTCAGGATGGATGTTGTCAAATTCAATTAAATTATAGATATTTGACTCACTTGTTTTAATTATAGATGATGATCATATTATAATAATTATCTTGTTATTTAATCATGAGTTAAATAATTAAATTACTTACTCTATAATCATATGAGTTATTTAAGAGGCATGATATATTTAACTAATTAAATTGAAATAAAACATATTAAATTAATAAATGTAAGCAAAACAAGAAGCATTTTAGAAGCAAAAAAGGAAGCAACAATGGAAGCCAAACTAGAAGCAAACCAGAAGTAAAACTTGGCATTATCTAGGAAGCAAAAACAAAAGCAATTTAGGTAGCAAATAAAGAAGTAATAATGGAAGCAATTTTAGAAGCAACAAAAGATGCAAAATTGGAAGCAACAAGCAATGTTATATCGGAAGCAAAATTGGAAGCAAAATTGGAAGCAAAATTGGAATCAAAACTGGAAGCAAAACTGGAAGCAAAACTGGAAGCAAAATTGGGAGCAAAACTAGAAGCAAAATTGGAAGCAAAACTGGAAGCAAACCTGGAAGCAAAACTAAATGCAAAATTGGAAGCAAAACTGGAAGTAAAACTAGAAGCAAAATTGGAAGCAAAATCAGAAGCAAACCTGGAAGCAAAATCGGAAGCAAAATTGGAAGCAAAATCGGAAGCAAAATTGGAAGCAAAATTGGAAGCAAAATTGGAAGCAAAACCAGAAGCAAACCTAGAAGCAAAACCAGAAGCAAAACTGAAAGTAAAACTAGAAGCAAAACTGGAAGCAAAATTGGAAGAAAAATTGGAAGCAAACTTGGAGGCAAAATCAGAAGAAAACTTGGAAGCAAACCTAGAAGCAACACAAGAAGTAAAACTAGAAAGAAAATCGGAAGCCAAACTGGAAGCAACAAAATTTGGCACTAAACCCGACGTAAACCTGACGCTAAACCCGGTGCTAAATCCGGTGCCAAAGTGAACACGCATTTTGGTGCCGAGTTTTGCACCAGCAGAAGTGTCCAATTCATGAACTCAAATGCACTAAATTTTGATGCTATTTTAGGCGCTACTTGTCTATTTTGTTTTAGTGTAACAAGAAGTGTCTAGAACCAACCACCCTTTAGAGTATCAACTCCATGGAAGGTAGCAGATAGTGATCTTTGAGGGAGGCTTTGTTCAAATCCCTAAAATCAACATAGAGCCTTATTTCTCCAAAGTCATCACTAGTATCAAATTAGACACCAATGAGGATTGTTTAATTAGAAAGATGATCTTAGTATCAACCATCTTTTTCAGCTCTTGCTTCATTAAGGGCTCTATTTTGGGGTTGATGGGATTCTATTTTTGTCTCATTGGCTTGGCATGAGTAGAGAGCTCTATTGTGTGTTGAATCACCTCCTTGTTATAGCCTTTCATTTATTTGTAATTCCATGCTATAACATGATCATACTTGGCACATATATGTGCTAACATGTCTACGCATTTTATGTACAAAACTTTCCAATGTCCAACCTCTTGCCTGACACCACTTATACTAATACATAATCTCATTTTTCAGTTATGAATTTTCTCTTATCTTGTTCACATCATCTGGGTGAAAAAGGTTCTCAAGAGTGATCAGGCCTTCCAAAATCTTATTTGTCTTCAATTGAGGAATTTGATCTCTATATGCTTCTTTTATTTTTGATTGCAGCTAGTCAAAAATTCACTAGATTGATAAAGGAACAACACTATTTGGACATCACTTTGAATACTTTCCGATTATCTTTATTATCTAGAATTGTAGGATGAATAATCAATTTGACATGATCTTTGTTACATAGGAGATCTTTCATCAGATCAAATTGGGACTCAATGGTAACCATTTGGTCTGCTTTTGTATTCTAGGCTCTTAGAACTAACTAGAAATTCAAAGCTTCAAAGCTCTTTAAGAGGTCTAATACTCTACACTTGTAAGACCTCATCTAGATATTTTTGACAGTAGAAACTCTCTTGATTTGGTTGGTGATAAGTTTGAAGTCTCCAAACACTTGCAATCACTTTATATTTATCTTTTCCACAAGAGTGAGTCCATGTACTTGTGGCTCATATTCAACTTCATTATTGGTACAACTAAACTAGAAGCAAAATGCTTGGAGAAATTTCTCTCCTTCAGGTGAGATCAAATACACACCAGTCCCTGATCCATTTCTACACATAGCACCATCAAAATACAACTTCCAAAACTTTGAGGTGTCTTCTCCTTCTTTGTGACTATTGTCTCTAAGGTATCAACCTCAGGGATAATCTGGTCTTCCTCAAATATGATGCAATTCCCGAGGCCAATTGAATCATAGTTTTCATAGGGGTCCCATTTGGCACTTTCTATTGTCCAATAATTTATTTGATCTAGGGCACAAGTAGGCTAAGTTTATTCATCTTCTATAAGATTGAGGTTTGACCTCTCTTCCTTGGAGAACATAGTGTGTGCAAGATCAAAGTTGGACATCACCTCATGAGTGATATGTTATTTGGATATGGACTCTAAAAATAATTTCATTTTTGAGCCATACTTGGTCCTTAAAACTAGGTGAGACCATTCTAGGGATTAATATCCTCATATTTTAGTTGAAAAATCTTTGGATAAACATAGGCCAAAGGTTGGAGGGATATCAATTACAATTACACCTTGGGGAACGGTGATACTTAGACAAGCATATAGATTGAGAGATAGACCCTTAAGGATACCTATGGTTTGATTCTTTTCCCATCTAATTCCATTATCCCCTTCTCGATTGGATAATAAGTCAATCCCAATGCATCAATAATGCTTTTGGACATGACTATGGTGCTCACACTAGAGTCTAGATCATGGATTTATGTAACAACCTTTTTCCAATTATTAAAGTCAAATAAAATGGCATTGAATTTAGTTTACTTACCTCTACACTAGCATTTTGAAAGGTAGTGAGTTG
This sequence comes from Cunninghamia lanceolata, assembly GCA_027924645.1. NCBI lineage: Eukaryota > Viridiplantae > Streptophyta > Pinopsida > Cupressales > Cupressaceae > Cunninghamia > Cunninghamia lanceolata. The sequence goes on along the minus strand of BSBN01001152.1, from coordinate 13,487,437 downwards.
ATCAATCAAAGTGGCTTTAAGTCAATCTACTACATTCCTTCTAGTATTAACATCTTGAGTTATCATTTTGACTAGATTTTCTTACATATTTAGAGCTTCCTATATAAAAAATTTTGCTCAGGGATGGACAAAACATCCCATAAGGAGACTTTTATAACTATTTTCTTTGGTTGTTCCACCACATTGAGCGGTCTAGAAGGTTGATCTCTTATTGGGTAATCCTGGTTCACCTAATATATTGGTCTTTCGACCATAAAATTAATTGCTCTTCATAGAACCTACTCCTTAGTTACTTTGAACTGCATATTTATTATTGTTGTGTCATGCCTTTGTATCATGGAATGTTGAGGTTTAGAGCACTTGTAATCTTTTAGATCATAGGTTGCAACTTTTGGTTCAAACTCTCCACCATCCTCCTTTTGGATTTGGTAAAGGAATCAAAATGCACCAGAGGAGTTGCAAATGTAGAATCAACATTCACAAAGACTACTTCTTCCATCAATGAGAATAACGCATGTTCTAAGGTGATCACTTCCTCTTATTCTAGAGATATTCCTTACATTTGGGTTTTGAGGACTGCATTTTGCACTCTCGCAAACTAAACCAAGGTTTCTAGTGGTGGAACACCTTGGATAGTAGTAGCTTGTCTTTGCATGAAAATATTTTTCTATAAGTTTTCCTATGAGCAAGTTTTGGAAGCATGGGTAGCATTGCAAGGGAAACACCACATATTAGCATCCTCCATAAATTTGTTTTGTTCTAGGACAAGATATCTTACTGGGTTATGCAATATTTGTTGCAATGGCATGTCCACAAGAATAATTTAATATTGTGGCTACATATAGGACTAATTTTGTGCTTGGCCTTGATTATGGTAATGAGGTTTGTCTTGATATCTATTTGGTTGGTACTCAGGTCTCAGGATTTGATTATTCTAATATGTAGGCCTAGGATATGTAGCTTGTAACCTTTTCAAATTGATAATTTCATTTAAAAAGCTCATTAATATGTTCGTAATGTCATTTATTTTTGTAGTAGCTTGAGATGTAGATGCATGATTAGGTGAGTAAACTACATGGATGGAGGAGCTTGGAGAGTACTTGGAAAAGAAATACTTGTTCTTGAAGCATCAACTTGTATTGGGAGTGATAATTTAGGGAACATAGGCATACATGGTTTGAGAGGGGGCATTCCTACATCTATTATATTTTTCTCTACTCTAACCACCATCTCATACACCATCATAGGAGTTTTCCCTCCTAGTGATTGGATCATCACTTAGATATTCAAGTTCAAGGCCTTGAGATAGAACACAAATGCCATTTCAACTAGAGGCCATGCATAAGCAAATATTCTCTCCCATGTGTTATTCAATACAATGTTGAAGTCGGTTATATCTTCTTATCATGCTCTTTTTATAGTAATCAACTACTGCAACAATGAAGACATATCTCCTTTCTTGAATCTTAAAAAGAAAGTGTCTCCTAGCTAATCCCATGAAGCTATAGAGTTAGGGGCAAGTGGCAGGTACTAGTCTAGAGCCTTTCCTTTGAATGAGGCTACAAGTAGCCTTAGAGCAATGTTTTGCTTTGTAATAAAGTGTACCATTCATATATCTACAAAATCTTGAAGATGTTTCGTTGGTGTTTTAATATCTTATCACATAAAATTCAAAAGAGATTTGAGGACATTTACAAGAATGGGGTCCCAAGTATCCAGACCAATTGGGGGGGTTAATAAACTACTACTTTAATTCACAATTTTGTGGGAGATTTGTTGTTGGGCTTCCATCAAAGGGGAGGTGGTGGGATTGGTTGAATAATTTTCCTCCTAATAGTGATAACCAAAGTTTGAACTATGATATATGTGGGTTGGTATTTGTAATGGATCTATTTGCAAGCCTCCTACTCATATAATGAGAGCCAAATCTAGCTATGATAGTCCTTCAGGTCTCACTAAGTGTACCAAAATTATTAATGTTCAATTTCACACTTTCACATAAACCTACGTCAACATGGGAAGCCAAGAAATGTGGGACACATTTTTAAGGATGACCTCCATGATTTTACAAGCAAGCTCTTCCTTAGATTTTCAATGAGCTCTTTCTGACTGAATTTGAAAGGAAAAGGAGAGAAAGAAACTACACAAAATGTTAAACTTAAGTTAATCTAAATGAATAGTAAAAAACTATTCACTGGATAAGATTTATCATTTGATAACATGTAAATTGTACAACATAAATAAATGGAAATATAGTTAGCATCCCCTAAACAAGAAAAAAGCTATCAAATAACAAAAGTAAGGGGAATAAAATGATCACGACTTCTTATATTATCATTCAACAATGCACAATTACAAATTATAGGATACTTAGAATAAATTTGAAGATATGGAGGCTATTGTAATTATCAAATGATTGAGAAAATAACAAGTTTATAGAGTTCTTATGACAGGAGCATACCTAGTACATTCTACCCCCAACAAATGAGTGCAAATCTCTTATTTATACAAAAATAAGCCCAGAAAAGTTAGAACCAATACACTGGAAACTAGAGAACATTCACTATTATTGCATGCATGAAAGTATGACATGGTCACACCTTAATCCAAATTTGAAACCATGATCTCTTACAAATCATCTTAGAACTAATGGCCACAATGCTAGAAGCTCGACATGATATCCTTTTACTATCATTCAATTGATTTGAAGTTTTGCATCAAGAACATTCTTATAATTGAAAGCAAAAATACTAGACCAATGGCTCACTTCTATCCTTTGACAAGATTGATTTTACTTTTGGATTGATGGTCATTAGATGAGGATATGTTTGGACAACACAAACGACTACTAACAAGCTTGTCCTTTGTATTTCCTCCACCAATGGCATAATGCCTTTTTGTTGTCCACCCTGAAACTTCTAAAAGGAGAAAAATTTCATCATGTGGCCCAAGTACACTTCTCTACTTTCCTTTCATTGGCTCATATACTATGCGGAGGACAAAGTAATGGACCCACCCAAATGATAGCTTGGATATATAAACCAATGGTACACCAATTAAAAGTTATTAGACTGACAACTCTTTAGGAATGCATTGGGCTACCATGTGTCCTACTATAGAATTAGTCTAGCTTTTGATTTTATATATGTCAAGCTAGTTGTGGGGGTCACCTTCATTACTTATGTGGATTTATACACCAATGGCACAACAATATGAAGTTGTCAGACTGACAAATCCTATATCATGTGTGGTTTATTGGTCTTGAAGAAGGTCAAACAATTTGAAACTCCTCTTGTTATGTACCTTTGTTAAATGGAGCCATACAGTGGAGGGACCCACCAGTGGCAATGTGGATGTTCCAACCATTGGCACCAATATCTTGTTGTCAGACTGATAACCTTTTGGAGATGCAAAACTAGGCCATGGGGTTGGGTTGATAGGTCATTGTGCTTTGGATTTTATTAGTACAAACAAATCATCCCACCTTGCTAATGTGAATGCTCCAAGAAATTGTGCATCAATTTTAAGTTACACGTAAAACATTGATCTTGAAAAAGATCAAATGGCTCCAAAATTTTTTATCTTATATCTTTGATATGTGAACAACGAACCCTAGAAATCTCAAAATATGTGTGTTGATAACCAAAATTCTTGAAGGGGAAGCATTGGATACTAATGATCAATAGGACCATGCAAGAACAATTGATCATGTCACTTACACAAAATTTGAAAAGTAAACTATGCCAAAGAGAAACTAGACATACATATTCTATTGAAGTGAAGCTAGCTATATGCAAAGTACAAAATAAAATCTACCCATGAAGGAGAATCCAATTGGCTGAACCAAGCACAAAGAGTGAACACTCTACAAATTCACTTTAAAACTAATATTAGGAAATTTCATTTTCTATTTCACAAATAGGATAAATATTAAAATTTATTTCCTAGTTTCTTAGAATAAACTTGCACATTCAATAAATAAATTAAATAAAATATTTAAAATATTTAAACTTATTTCTTTTCCCAACTAGAAATTAATTTTCAAAACAAATAAACAAAAGAAGTAATACTATGCACTCATAAACAACACTAATTTTTTATTTTTATTTATTTTAAATTAAATTAGTTTATCTTATTTTGATTAATTAATTTATCTTTTCACACACACTTGGACCAAAGGATGAAACATTTCATCCCCAAGACTTGGTTTTCCTTCACCATTACATGTACTTGTTGTACAACACATCTTGCCACACAAACCCTTAGTAGCATTTGTAACTAGTTACAACACAGATATAATAAACCAAAATTAGAATTCAATAATTACCTATGCCATCAACATGTATAATGCAAACAAACACAATAAAAAATTGAAAACCATAATTCTCACAGCATTAACCAACAAAGTCAACAATCCTCATACAAACACTGGTGGAATGAAAACATTAGCACATCATATAAAACATCTAAAAAGAGGTCAAGTGAGGGATGTTATAACAACACAAGATAACTAAAGAAACCCTCAAATGGATAGAAAACTCTATGAAGAGCGAGATATGTTCTTTGTTCCACTAATACATAGTCATACATGTTTTACAATGTCTCAATGAGACTTACAATGCATTTGTAGAATGTCTTAAATTGAACATGACCAACTGCTTCTCACATTTGTGTAGATAGAGGACTAATACCTCTATAGATGAGAGAAGATGGACTACCTTTGCCTAAAGGATTTTACCACTAAACTCCCTAAACATAGATCTAATGTCCACACCTATAGTAGTGCAACAACTCTTATATCAACCCCATTGCTCAACATTCAAACTCTATCAAAATGAGATGTCTAAAGGGAATGCCTTACCTCACTTGTAGAAATGTGTTTTACCTCATATCAACACCCTCAATGTTAAGCAGACTCAACTAATTCATCAAGATGGACAATGGCTTCAACTCTAATTATTGACCAACCAACTCTACACATGTAATAGCTTAGCTCCTCTAGCACATGATTGCTCAACCAAGTGATGGCTTGGAGGAAGATGTAGCTAACTATGTCCTCCAACCAACCTATGGACTCCTACACCATATAACAATACAGTTTCTTCTTTCCTCTAATATTCATCTCACTTTTGTCCCTTCAAATTCTTTGCTCTTATGAATGCAAATTGTCTCTAACCTAACCCAATCCTACCTAATAATGCATGAACAAATTCAAGCCCTAGGAAAAAGAACCAATGCTACTAGCAGGAAGATGGTTATAGGTAGGTCTACAAAATGTGGTGTTTCTTGTAATAATAACCACCCAACAAAGATAACCCATGCCCACCAAGGGTGGAAAATGGGTGCCCACTGAAGATGTAATTACCTACCCAAAACAAACATGCACAAGAACATTATCAAGTTGCCACAAATGGTGGTAACATGCATCTAGGAAAATCTGAATAGTTTGTCATCTAGAAGAGAAACTAATAGTCACACTCAAAAGGAATACCCACAATGTTAACAAAGAATAGTTGGTGCCTATCAAGAGATAACCATTGTTGTCCAAGGAGAGAGGAATTATCACTGTCAGGAAAAACATGCCAAAATATTCATTCCTTTGACTTCCTCTTTGTTGCCTCAAAAATTTTGTTTCCATCAACCACACACTCTAAATGGCATTTTTTCCTACTCAACAACACCAATTTACTTAATCACATACCCTTTACTATTCAACCAAACCTATAGCATTGTTACAAGATTTAATAAGCCTAGAATCATACCTACAACATTGTTGCAAGCAATACTATCATTCCACATGGGAACGATGTGAGCTACTACATGTATTTTGTTGGTAACTAAAAGAAAAGATGACTATAGCGTGAAACCTATCACTCTTAATGTTGGTATAGGTGACTTGGTAATAACCTAGAAAACTTGTGGCATCTACTACAAGTGAATGTGTAGCCCCACAAAGCCTTTGCAAATTGTTGTAAGTGACTTGCAACGTTAATGGGGTAAAAGTTCAAAGTTGTGTCACACTTTGGGCCAATTTATCAGCATAAATGAATTTAAGCATTTCCAACTAAAAGTCAATTTTGGTAAAACTTATGTTTTATTTGGATTCATTCTAGCTAAATTAGATCTAGGCAACAACTTTTCCAATTGGAACCATCCACTAAAACATATGTAGCATCACTTTGGGGCTCATTTACCAAAAAAATAAAATTATTTGAAAAACTTGATGTTCTAACAACTCCTATTTGTGCAAATAATCATTTTAAAAGAATCTAAAAATACCCTTTTGTAGATATATAAGTCTACTTTGTAAAAATATAATTTTTTAAACATTTCAATTAGTGTTTATATTTTGTTTTTTTATTTCTACTAAAAGTAGGTCATCAGTACCAAAATATGGTGTTGATTGTCCTCTCAAGAAAAAATAGTAAAGTTTATAAAAAAATTTAAAAAAATATGATGCACTAGAGGAGAGATTCATTATCAAGATGTTATAATTTTTTGCCTATTTTGGATAAATAATCAAGACAAAAGTTGAAGTCCCATCAAAAAAGTTGTGTTTTCATTATACGCAACTTTCAAGATTTATTTAAAAATATATATATTTATCAAATTGGGGAAAAAAATAATCTATGCACTAAAGTTTTGAGTTATGAATACACAAAAAAATATAAAAAGAAAATAAATGGAATTTACTAGATAAAGTGCTACGTCCCATTCAACCTTATTTTTCAACATTTTATAAACAACTAAATTATAGTGTCAAATTTATAAAATACTACATTTAAATAATTTTTAATTTTGTTTCAAAAAATACAAACATAAAATACACTAAAAAATATACATTTTATTAGGTTACATCATTTTAAAATTCAAAACATATACATCACTTTGTAGTGATTCAAGTTAAAAAGTTAGATCAGTGTTGGTCATTTCCTTTATAAAAAGGTGACACATCTTTGAACTTTCACCCATTGTGATTGTCAATTAGCTTGATACATTTGTCTTTCCACCTTGTCGTGGGTGTCCTACAACCTTGACCCTACTTTTCCACCTAAACTTGATACACTTACAAATCATCTTGTTTCTAAATTGAGTCATTTTACTATGGATACATATATGAAGACCGGGCTAAGGAATCTCCTTATAAGCTCTAGGACAAAATTCATAATTTGCATAATATACAATTAGATGAAAAGCAATGAATCAAAGAAAGAATCACAAGAGAATAACAAAGGAATAAATGAAGCCCTCTTTGTTTCCTCCATTACCTCAAAAGGTATCAAAAGAATAACAATGAAAATTTCCTTCTCATTCTCCATATGAAGAAAAGACAGTGAGATCTCATCATTATTTTCCACAAGCAGTAGAGAAATTAAGATTTAGTAGTGATGCAGGAGCATCCGGTGGTGTAAGGGCAATCTTGCATCACCCAAAAAAAGATGTGTTTCAAAATTATTGATGTTCTTTCCATTTCTTTTCAAAATTTGTGGTTCTTGTTCCATAATTGCTTGAATAATGATGTAGGACTTTCAGTTTTTCTAAACTGCTAAAAATAGTAACCTGCTATTTTTAGAAAGTTTGCATTTGGGCACGGATTGAAGTGAAAATTTACAAGAAGTTACATACCAGAAATATAAGACCTTTGGCGAAGGAATCACACAAAGATCATTTGCGAGCTGAAAGATATTAAAGTTTTCGTTTCTTGAAAAATGCCTGAAAATTATTCAAACTCAGGTTTGAGGCACTAAACGGCCCCGTACAGGCCCGAAAATGGCAAGAATCGACAGAGATGGTTCTTAGCGCATAGAGCACTCCACGATCTTTTTGACGCATAAAACGGTTTGTCAATCAGACACCTGGGTCAAAATTTATGGCTCCTCGAAGTTGACTTATTTTTGGAGGGAGATGTAAATTTTGAATTTAGGTTGTTGGCCGCCAAAAAGGCTATTAATAACCATTTTTGGGAAGCCTGTGCAGTAGTAGAGTTAAGGTGGAAGTGTACAGTCAAGAATAGGTAGGAAAACAGAAACCCTAGTTGATTTGGGGTTACAGAAGGCTGAAGGTTCTAGAGTCTGGAGGTTGGGAAAGCTGTAATGTGTTGCAGCTAGTAGGGGATTCATCCTCTGATTGTAATTGAGCTTCTATAATGCAATAAGTTGCCCAGATCAATAAAAGAAAGTTCTATTTTCTGTGTTTAATTTCCATTGTTGTGTTTTTTTTTGTGATTTACCCCCTTCATCAAGTAGTCTTATCGCTTCATCTTATAAAGGTCCTACGACATGGGTTCTAAATTAAAACTCCAATGCTAAGAAAGTGAAAATTACATTTATGGAGCCACCTCCAAAAACACACAAATAAAAGGTAAAGAAATGCAAATAACCCATTGCAACTCTTTCAATAATTTTAACTAAGGGAACTATTTCATATCATGATGAAGTCCACTTACTTGAGGGTACTTACAAGAAACATAATTAGGATAAGAATTATCTTATGGATATGACCATATCATTGGTTGAGACACTGAGCTCTTGTGCTCTATCTATATACATTAACCTTATTTTTATATGTTGTGCCTCCAACTTGGGGGTGTATCCTTTATGAAATTTGACATATTTCCACTTTGATGATGGTATAATTAAATACTTAAAATAAGATCCATATGATTCTCATGACTACATCTAATAATTACCATACTTGATTACATGTTTACACTCTCATGATCTTTTCTTCTAATTATCATAGGTTTCTTGACATTCACAATGCTTATATCTTATGACTCCCCCATTTTTATGCTAAACATGATTATATCTTATGCTAACATGTTTATGATGAGTACATTTCCTCAATGATTATCATGATGACATCTCACACTTGTTTATGCTTACAAGGTTCCTTATCTAGCATTCATGGCTATTCTCATTTGATTTGCAACCTTTATTGGGGGTGGCATTAGGGGCTCCTATAATTACCTCTTATTATGTTATCACATGATGATATCTGTATATTCTTACATGGTTATTGGGCTTTCTAAGCTTACAACATTTTACATATCTTTTCTTATTTCCTCTAAATTTATTGCATTCTTTGCATGCAATGAATTGAAGGGAGTATGTAAGGTAACTAACATTCTTTGCATGATTATGGTCATGATGACTATCTTATGATCACTTCCATTTCAGATGGTAACACATTATGTTCTACTATTCCAAAGCAATACCTATTACTTATACCCCAAACAATAACCTAATTTAGTTCACAATGAAAACTTCATACTCTTTTTCATTTAATTTTTGTTGTAAACAACCCATTTATTTTAAATTATTATTAGATTCGACTCATTGATTTATTTTCATTTTTTAGGTTTCAAAACACTACACTCATTACAAGGCAAATGTACCAAATTGATGCCACATTTGTACCCTTTTCATGAGTGTAAATATTTATGTTCATGTTGGTTTCTTGTTTTTATTTTGACATATATTTTCATAGTAGTTCACATGCAAGTCAAAGTGGAGGCAAAATTTAATGGTGAAAATTGCATGCCTTGAATGCCTCCCCTTTGTTTTGGACTTGCTTTGACATGGTTTTCCTTTATGTAATGACTAGTGTACAAGTGGCATGATTTTTGTGTAAAATATGGCACATAACTCGAACCTTACTTGATTCCATCTGCACTCATTCCTAAGGACTGGTTATGATCCTCAATTTATGCATCCACCACCTAGGTTCACATATGTAGTCACAAAATTCAACTTTTATAATATGTGGAAATTACCCTATCTATTGAAAAAATTCAAATTCAAAATTGGGCCCAAACCAACCCCTTCCTAAGAAACTATTGTGAGACAACTAAAATTTGAAGACATTTCATTTGCATTCTTTGGAGTTTTATTTAAGGACTAGCCCTACTTCATTTGAACATCTAGCATATAGACATCTAAAATATCTCTTTCTTCCTTCCATCATCACTAAAGGAGAATTATCAAAGAATCAATATCGCATTATCTACTTGCATCAACATCTAGGTATCTACGCATGATTAATACTTATTTTTTATCATGTCCAAAGATCGCTAAATTGGTATCCACGGGTTTGACCAAAGGAGAATAATCGTTGCCTAGAAAACTCTTCTTTAGTGTCCTTAGACACCACCTCTCTACAAGAATAAATTCAAAATATCAAGATGAACAAGTACAAACATCAAAAATCATTGAAGTTCCAATCCACAAGCTAGGATCATATCACAAAAGTGAACTAGATGAACAAACAATCATTTACCATATTCCAAGGCATTTGCCTGACAAGGCTTGATTTTTTGCATACTATTGAATCAATCCCAAACATTTTGCACTATATATTCTATTATCTGAATTCCAACTAAATACATTTATTTTATTATTTAAATTTAATATTTATTTAGGTGGATTTTTCCAAATAGTTTTAGTCCCAACTATATATCCTAGGGTATTTACTAATTATTAATTTAATTATTTATTTACCTTAGGACTTGTTGGTGCTCAAACATGTAGCTCCACAAATCTTATAGACCAACACCAAAACCTAAGGCTAGGGATATGTCGTCAAAAGTGATGGGTAAGACTTATGCTTAGATAGGGCATGACTGGACCAACTGTAATGAGTGGATAAACTCACCTTCATCTTTAGGCTCTACAAGGCCAAGGGGATATTCCCTAAGGTCTCAATATTAGGATAGTTAAAAATAAATGATAATTTAAACAATAGGTCCTTAAGTAGCCATACTCAATATGCTATGAACCCCAAGATTTGTCACTAAGTTCATGTTAGCAATAGCTACAAATAGACCTACAAGACCTCTAATTAACATATGATAATCCACTCTTACCATGCACCAAAGGATGACATCTACATTATACTATTCCACAGCAGATGAATCCATTTAACATTGCATACACACTGGTAAGAGGGAGAAACATACCAGCACAATTCTCTAATGATATTTAGTTATATAAGGTTGCACAATTTATAATAATGAATCATGCAAGTATGGTGGAACCTATTCTACTCCTATAGCTAACAAGAGGGAGAGATTATGAAATTAAAATGTGTTTGGCTCCTCACTAATCAGACTAGTGCCTACTCCATTGGGCGACAAAGTCATGGATTGCAAGGATGAAGGAGTTGTACACTCATAAAACATGTAAGGCCACCTAAACCCTCTCTAATAACTCCAAAGTTAGATATATTTATGTTTTTATGTTAGGAAGTTTTTTCCAAGAATATTTTGGAGAAGGATAAAAAAAATGATTTAGTTAGAAATATGAGTATATATTTTATTCATGTTAATGAATCACATATTAGATTTCATAATATGGTTGACATGATGACCACAAACTCTGAATGAGATTTTTATGTTATTGGATTAGTGGCTCTAGATTTACTTGTATTGTGCAATTGTATGAAATTAAATGATTATCTAATGAAAACATCCAAGATGTTTATTTGTTTGATTTTGAAACCTAGTGACTTGTGTTTAAAGATATGCAAATTATTACCATGTCACTAGGAGAATTCTAACTTAGTGGTTTGTTGAGGTAAGCTAAATACTCTTTAGATGTTAAGTTTTATTTAGTTATTCATGCACAACATTTAAGTTAGTTTTTTTAAATAAATTAATTAAGATTTTTAAATGATAGGATGGATTTATTTATGATTTAAGATTTTACTATAAAATAAAATAGATTAATGCTAACAAAGATAAAAGAGCTTTTATGCTTTATTTTGTTTTAAAATATTAAATAGACTAAAATATACATATAATTATAAATAAATAATTTATTGAGATTTAGTGTTTTTATTTTTGCTTTATTATGTGCTAACCCTGGTTAAAAATTGGCTTTGATGCATTTACTTGGGGGGTTTGCGTTAGAATCTGTAAATCATATTATAACCCAGAATCAATTGAAAGAGTTGGAAACATAAATTGTAAATGCAAAAAGTAATTGAACTAGCATAACAATGATACCAAGAGATTGATGTGAAATGTTTGAATGAAAAAATAGCATCAGAATATTATTTTTAATATTGAATGAAAATACAAGCTAGGTAGTGAGTTTATATAGAAAAGGGAGAGGGTGTAGGTGGCAACACTGACAAATAGGAAGCAACCATCTATCGGTCTAAAGATAGCAAAGTATCTTCACAAGGTAGCCAATGGGTGCTCCCTTGTAGCATTGTGACACCTCATAACCTACTCACTTAATTAACCCACTTGATTAACCTAAGCAAGCTAAATAAAAGGTGTGGGAAAAACCTTATAATAAGGAATAAAAAACCTACACTAACACCCCCCTTAAGCGCAACTTAGGTGGGTGAAAAATATGGGTCCCAGGAAATCAAGCCTGATGAGGTGCCCATGTACATAAAATCCTCCCAAAGAGAAGAAGTCCCCCCCCAAAAAAGTAGAGAGAATATTCCCCCCAGAATAGAGAGAGAAAAAAAAATACGAAACACCCCCCCATAATAAAGTAGCTCCTATTCCAAAAGAGGATGCCCATATATGAATGTTGAAGATGATATATTTGTGGCAAATGACATTTCTCCCCTTAGGAAGAAATAACTCCAATGGTGAATGCCGAAGTAACTTCCACTCAAAGCAGCAAGGTGAGGAAGGAAGTCTCATGATGTATCCTATCTCAAAACTCTGCTCAAGTGTCGCCATGTGAATATCAAAAGATGCCTCAATGCACAAAGGTAGAAGCAATACAATCCTATGTGTAGAACCAGGAGGTACAAGATTCAAAGACAAGGAAGATGTGATAACACTAGTGATGAAATGACTATCATCAAAGAGGAGTTGAATGTCTTTAAGAGTGTCATCTAGATATGAAATGAGGGACTCTACAACTAAACAAGAGATGTGTTGTCACATAGATTTGCACCCAGTGTTGAAGGCTTTTAGGGATCCAACAATCTAGTGAAACATTGAGATGACCTCCAAGTGTGGGACCCTATAGGGAGGTCAAATCTCCAAAGAGAGGCTGGTTCCTTTGCTGAACAAGAAGTTCAGTGATCCTAAGACTAAACCTAATCTATCCACCTGTTCATGAAAAGAGGTAAAAGGGGGTAAACTAAAAATAAAGGGAGGTGATACACTAGGTTTGAATATGAGAAGGCCCTCTAAACAACCATTTATGCATAGACTAACAATATCCAACAGACCAACATACACAAATCATGAACTACTTGCAGAGGTAAGAGAAACCAAATGATATCCAAGAGGAAAGATGCATTCCCAGATGGAGATCAAACAAAAATAATACACAAAGCAAAGAGCAATTCATGAGAAGGAAAAAATCTGATTTCTATTATCAAAGAGGCATGGTTACAATTGTAAGAGATATGGTTTGTAAAACTAAAAATCCAACTAGAATACATTACATTTCATGATTTATATAGTATTTACAAATGGAGTGCCATTAACTACTGTAATAAATGCACCCATGGGCAATTCAGATATATTTTCTTTCCAGAAGGGATGTCTACCTACAAGAATTCATTGTAAAAAATATCTGGATCCATCGAGCACTTGGAAGATATTTTGTGTCTTCAATATGAGAAGCTGATTCACCATCTACAACAATGAACGTAACAAATATCTAGAAGAGGCAGCTGAGAGATATTTGGGTCTGCATTGATGGCGTATGAGACAAAATTTCTTTAACTTCCCTGAGAAAAGCCTTTACAACACTTTAAATCTTTAGATTTTTGAGTCTCTATGTCTTCATTGGCTTCTAATCCTTTGAAATTTTGATCTCTAAAATTCTCTGTCAGCTGAGTTCGTTTGCTTCCTTGATCGGCAAGATTTCCTGCCTTCGGGATGCCTAAGAGACCCTTTTGAATCTCAGCCGTGGATGGATCTACCTTTAGAATCAACGACCATCGCTTCCCCTTTTGATTTGGCGCTGAGGCTCTAAAATTCTGCGTTATGCAAGCCTTATTCTCCTTTTAGGGAATCAGCTACGTGTCAACATCTCACAATAGCACATAGAATCTTCCCTCTAGACAAGATTCTCCCATGACAATGCACTACCATCTGATCTTCAATTGTTGTGGCCCCACTGTTTCATTCCCTCAAAACCTAGCGCCATCTCCTTCATTCAACTGAATCATCGATATTATGGCCATTGGCCATGATATGCTTTACACTCGTCTTCATCTCGCAGCCATGTAGTGCAAATATGACATCATCTTTAGCAGTCCACAAAGGAAGGAAGTCCAGCGCCAGCAGCAGCAACTCCAGCTTTTGGAAAGAGAACCAGTGGCCAAAGCTAAATCAAGTTGCCACCAATGGCGCTAAATCAAGCCTTGGGGTCTCGAGTTCAAAAGGATGGATGGCCCGATGGAGACTTTCTCTCTGCTAGCTAGCAAACTAGATATCTATCTGGTCCGACGAGGTGAGAAATAGATCTCACCATCTCTGTGCTTGCTTTCCTTCCATGGAGCTAAATGCCATTGTTTCCACCCATAGGGGTTCAACCAGAAGTAAATGAGGAGCCTACCTACTCAATGGCCGGCCTACCTGATCTTTCATTTTATTTCTTTCTTGTTTTGCCCTCAACCGTCCTTTCAATAGCCTTAACCGAAGGCCAACCACCCTTTGCCCGATCGAGAAGTAATGCTTTTTCTCCATCCATCCTTGCCAGGACTAATCAAACTATTGCCTATCAGGCCTACTGTGTAGAGGCAGTTGGGCTCCTACTAATAGATATAGATGCCCACCCTTATGAAAGGAACTACTCGAACGTGTCAAGACTACCCTGACTAAGCCCTAGCTACCGAGGGTTCAGGATGGCCAACCATACAGGATTGTAGTTTCAGGGAAGGGAAGCTTGTCCAGGGTATCAATGAATAACAAGTATGGAGGGTATTAGTTATTGTGCCTGGAGGTGGGGCTTTCTCTGTTCTTATTATTGGGCCTATGCTTTCTAGACCATCCAAAGTTTCTTTCCATCGATCCACTAGCCGGAAGTAATGAGTTAACAACGCACCCCCAGGATGGATTCTAGCCCTCAACGGTATCTGCATCAGGGCCCGAAAAGGAGTTCAACCGACCCTACTTAATGGAAAATGAAATAGCATTCGTGTTTTAGCAAGGAGTCCACTAATAGCTTCATCATGCATGCAGGGGTGTAGGGCAGCCCAAGAAAATGAGGCCAGACTCGCCCACTTCCCCACCCCACCCCATTTTAATCCCAAGAAAATGAGGAGAACCCGAGGAACATTAGCGGGTGGGTGTGAAATAGTAGTTCAAGGTGGGTGGAAAGTAAGCGGTAAACCCTTGGTCGGCTGGATAGGACCCTCTGACTAATGTAGTTTTGATAGGGATAGCTAGATTTCTGGGTATTGGTAGGCCTAACATAGTTAGAAGGAAGGCTTTACTTCACCTCAAATTTGATAGCAGCTGGACCTTGGGATAGTTCTATAAGCCCATAACTCCCTTCCTCCTCATTTTACTATATTCCACTCCCTGAACATCAATCTGTATTCCACTCCCAAGCTAGTTCAAGAAAATCAAATGTGGGAACCCTCCCTCATTAATGAAGTATGGTTTTGAGCTCGAGGGAAACAATCGCTTTCTTCATAGCTCCCCAAGCTGAAATTCCTCCCTAACTAGTTCATTACCACTAACTGGGGGTGGAGAGCCTTCTGAGAATAGGCAAGAGAGAAATTAGTTGCATCCGATAGCTGGCCCTACCCTCCCATCGACATCCATTTCCCCTACCCTCCCATCCATAGTAGGATATAATTCAATAACTAAAATAAGAAGGGCAACCAAAAGGAATTCAACAACTAGAATAAGGAGGGCAACCAGAAGGAATTCTACTAGTTCATTGGGACTCAGCCGAGCAATATATATTTTTATTGGCCCGAGCCTTCTATTAGACTAGCTTCCGAACTGTCGGAGGAGGAGATTGTTGATGGTGCTTTCTGGAGAGAGAGAGTAGTTGGCATTAAACTTTAGATAACTGGGGGGCCCATAGAGAAAGAGTGAGATCGAAAGGCCAAAGAATGTTAGCAGGAGAGGAGGGGTTGGGTAGGTGGCCAAAGCTTTCATACTTTCTTGTTCTCAAGGTGCCACCACCTTCCTTCCAAAGGACCTTCCTTCTGCCCATCCTTCCCCCCGTTGTTGAATTGTTAACTCGTAACGGCTCGGCTGAGTCCCTATCTTCCTCTCCAACTAGTAGATCGGTCACCTTCTTTCCAACTGGTAGATCCAACTGGGAAGGACAGGTAATGAGTTAGGCGGCTATCACATATATAATCTAGTTGGCCCCTACTTACGTAACATTGTTCAATGCCTTCACCCCTGCAGCAAGGTGGGTGGGAGGCATTAGTTGTTGGGTGGGCTTCTACTGACTAATCAGAATTCCCTAATGAAGGTAGGCTTGAGTGCCTGGTTAAGTGGAGGAAGTTAGCTACATGAAATGAAAGCATTCTTCCGTGTAGGATAGTTGGATGGATGGAACTGGAACTCTATTTTTTATTATAGTTGGAAAATTCACAAGGGAGTTAACTACCTTGATCTTCCTGGGCTGAGCTAGGGAATAGAACCCCCAGGGGTGGAGAGCCTAATGAAATGAGTTGCCTTCCATCCAGTGCTGCTTTTGTTCTGGTCGGAGGATCTGGATTTCTTTTCTACTTCAACTGTAATCCGCCCGGGGGTGAGCTTCTATATCCATCCTTCGTTGCTCCTTCCTTCACCCCCTGTTGGTTTGAGCGTGCTGGTAGTTGATTAGTTTAATCAGACCATCCATCCGGAAGGAATTCAACTAGACCGGTCCTTCATTCACCCTCGGTTACCCACTCAGGTTCATTGGATTGGCCTAACAGGCCTGTTAACATTGTTTCCTATCACCATCCATCCTTTGTTGTTTCAATTTGTTGTCCAGTTCAACGACATCTAGCTCCGAAAGGAAGGGCCTATACTCTAAAGGAAGGAAAACTACTATGGCTACACGGGCTCCTACTGACTAATCGGAATTCCCCTAGTTCTAATTTCTAATCCGTTCAACTGGTTATCTAACATTAGGTCCCTCGTCCACGGAGCAAATACAGAGAGGGGAGGTAGGGAGTTCAACCTGGCCAACATAGTATTTGAGCTAGACAGTACTCAACATAGTGTTACTTGGCTTTCATCACCATCCCTTGTTTCTATTTTCAATATTGTCCCTTCACCTCTAGGCAATAAAGTTTCTATCTGGTTACCTGGCACAACATTGTTCGGCTCCCTCGTTCATTAAGTAGGATGGGAGGACAAGCTTCCCAACTATCTCCTCCCACCCACCCCCAGACAAGCCTTCCTTTCCCTGTTCGAGCAAGGACTACCGAACTATCACTCCCACCCACCCGTGTAAAGGATGGCCTCCTAACTAGTTCAGATAATCAAAATTCAACTCATCTCGGCCAAAAGGATTATTAGTAGTTAACATTGCCCACATCATTTCCCTTGGTAGACTAGAAGGATTGGCTCCCTAAATTCAAATAGTTTCTTTCCTGCCGATTTCTGGCCAAAAGTTGAATTCTCTAGTTTACCCGGCTGGTAGTTGATTCTTCCCTCACCCCCTCCCTGTTGGGTTAACTGTGGGAGTGCCTGCCCGGTTAAGTTTATAAAGTTAGGTCAGCCAGACAGTTTAGTTGAAGGGAGGGAGGCAGGGAGTTATAGCCCTTTGTCCTTCATTGCCACCGAGCTAGATTATATACATGATAGCCTAACTAGACTCAACCAGAGCTCTTCCATTCTCTCAACAACAAGAACTCGGGTGGATCCAGAAACAAAGGATGGGAGTTAAGTAGCAATAGCTAGTCAGAGGATCGATGGAAAGAAACAAACAACTGTGGGTGGGGACTGACAATAAAGCTTTTATTCCCATCTGCTAGCACCTCTCCTTAGCAACTAATCGTGGGTGAAGGACGTCCATCCATACCGGAGGGAGGATCCAAAGATTGAAGTGTTGGACAGCTAACCGGCCGGGAGAGTTGCTTGATGGGTTAGCAGAAAGACTACTGGAGATGGGTTAGCATCGCTAGTCGTTGGTTGAGGTCACCTTCACTATAGATAGTTTACTGAGGCACCGGGGGAGACATAAGACTAGAGCCATATGGCTTAACAGGTTATAGACACCACCTTAGATCCTTCATAGTCTTGTTGAAGCCATTTGGAAAGTCCCATGAAGGATGGAGTCTCAACGAAGAGCCTACGTGGAAGACATGTAGGACTCCACAAAAGCTTGCAGCATCGCTAAAACATAAAATGAGGCCCACCGAAGAAGGAAGTCTCAGTGAAGGAAGAAAAGCACTTGCTGATTGGGTGTCAAGCCACACAACTTGAAGGTCCCTTTAAGCACATGCAATAAAAGTTGTTTTAAAAAGGGGGCCGCACAAGGCTCAAAGAGCATAAGGGGCTCAACATCTTTAGATAATGATAGTTTGCGCTAGGCTGCCATGCATCCCATAGGGTCTTTGTGGAGATTGGGCCTCAGGCCTACATCATTTGGCCTTCCAAGAGGGAAGAAAGAAGAAAGAAAGCCCACCTCCTGAAAGTCTGAAACACCTAGCTAATTTACTTTGTCAGGCCTCGACACGTGGCAAGCCACCACAAAGTTTTGAAGGCATTGTCTTTGCACTATGTAGAACTTGCGTCGCACTGACACGTGGCACACTTCAGAAGCTGCCCGCTGCTGCCTTCGAAAGGAAGAAAAGGGGAAGAATGAACCCCTAATCTCTAGAGAAAATAACACTTAGCTACATTTGCAAGGGATAGGGTCAAAGTTTGAGACTTTGGGCTTAACAACGGTGAAAAGGTGAAGCCTGAACTCCGACATCCCAACAAGGAAGAAAAACACAAGGAAAACTTTGAATTTTCTGGGACTTAACCATTTTTTGATGTTTTTCCTTGTATCCTCAAGGGGAAAACACCTAGAGATTTTATGGATTTGGGATATTTTCCTGGGAAACAAAATAGGACAACATTTTGGTGACTTCTCAGGGTTGTTTGCCTACTAAACAAAATAGACTAGTGGCCTTAAGCATCCTTTGGGCATGGAGTCCGAAAGAGGAACTTCAATAGGTCAAAACAACTAAAACTTGCCTCCCAAAACACAAAAGAAGAAGGCCTACATTATCCTAATGATAGTATGGCCTGTGCAAAAGTACTTAGGGAAAGTGAACCTAAAACTGAAAGAAAACCTACTCTAATCCTAAGCTAACAATAAGGAAATGACCTCAAAAAAAGCCATTGATAGGTTCTTGAAAGTAACTGCCCTTTCTTAACAATTTGCAATGTTTCTCATGCATGTGGGTAGTTAAAAAAAGGTGAGGAAGGGATGGGCATATAACCAAATAATGATAAACTTCCCCAAGGACAAAGAAAAACTCACCTATCCACTTGCATTGATCAGAAATGTAGCTACTTGGAAGTGGATAAGTAGGCTAATCTAGCCCTCTTTGATGCTCAACTTCATGCTTTGAAGTAAGCATGACAGGTAGGGTCTCCTTCTGATATTTCTCCAGTTGGACCAAATGCCTGATAGGGCATCCCACTGAAATGGTATGCAAGCCATCATTGTTGCATCTATGTTCATGCTCTGATCCTAGAACCTTTTGCTAGCTTGAATGCTCTATCTCTTGTATATCAACTAGAAATAAGGTTGGCTCCACCTTTTGATCATGATGCTCATGATTTTATAAATTAGGCTAAAAAAATGAGCCATGCACATGCTCAATAGAGAGATCTTCCCCACCAAGAAGTTGATACCCCTGTTAGATAATTAAGAATAAATATTCAATTTGTTCTTGTCTATGTTCAATCTCCGCATCATCATTTTCAATAAAATATGGGAGCTCCTCAAACAAGTTTGTAATATCAGCCTCTACACCTTCTATTGTAGGAATGCCTACTTGTATCTTCTCACATGCCAGCAACTCACCATCATGTTCACTGCCTCCATGTTGTTCTAGGTCAATTGGCACTTGTCTGTCCTCATCCTCATTTTCAATGTGGTTGGGCAGTTCATGAAACAAGGCAACAGCATCAACCTCTAGAGTGATCTCTGTAACAGCTTCATCCTTAATACCCTCATCACTTGACTACAATTCCACTAGATTTTGTTCAAATTATCTCTGCAGCTAAAGGTTTTCCCCATGCACTCTTTGCATTTCAACTTTGTTTGCTTGATCTGATGCATGAGAAAAAGCTTCAAAAGAACCAAAGTCTAGAGGATTCAACCCTTTATTTGAATTAATAGTACTCATAGGTACAATAGGTTTAAGCAATTCCACCACTATGAGCATAGGAACATGAAACTGTTCCTCATTAGTATCCTTTTTATCCACCTCCACCTTTGGCTTATTCTCCCGATTAGACTGGTAGACAACAGGTCCACCCTTAAAAATTTAAATAGTGTCAGGGAAAGAGGCCTAAATTTTTTTTTGAATTTCTTGGAGGGGAGAGGGTTCGGGGCAAATTTGTTCCTGGGGAGTGATAAACTAAGTTTGCATAGGAATAGAGTCTTGTGGAGGGAGAGAGCCTTTAAAACCTTAGAACTTGTGAAGTTAAGGCTACTCTGCTACAGGCTGAATTGTAGTGATAAATGAGGGGGTTTTGAAACTAGAAAGAGAGGATACAGAGAAACTCTCTTGCCTGAAGCTAGGAAGGGATGGAACTGATTGGGTTGTTTGCCTCAACTATTTCTCTTGAGCCGCAATCCTCATAGCAAGGTTTTTTTGAAAAACCCTTTCTTGTGCTTCTTGCTACTACTGGGCTTGATAAGCAAGCTCCTCTTGTTGCTGGTTATACTCTACTGCTCTCTAAATCTCCTCCATTCTCTTTTGTAGGTCCATCGTTATGTCCATGTGACTCATGTTATCAAAATCATAATCCACTTACAATGGGTTAGGAGGGCAATCATATTGATTAGGTATGAAGAGGTCTTCTTCGGGTTAAAAATATGTATGATTAGGCTGCCAAGAACACTGAGCAGGGGCAGGTGGGAGGTAAGCATCATTAGAATACTGATATTCTGCTACAGTAGGGGCATATGGTATGAAACCAGAGGTGACATTTTGGGCCTAAAAAGGCTGATATGGAGGCATATCATTTGCATTCTGGCTATATGGAAGGGAGTAGCCATAGTTTCCATAAAAAATTGACATTTCAAAGCATTAAGAACCAGGAAACATTCAAACAATCATGAAAAGTAAAAGCAAATAGGTCTGCCCTTCAAAGAAATACGTTCATACTAGGGAGTTAGAGAGACTGCCCTGAATAGCAAGATGCAATAAAGAGCACACCATAACTCTTCAATGGATGATAAGGATCATCAAGTTGGTCCCACCAGATGTTCCAGAAACTTTTCACATAGATTTGCACCCAGCGTTGAAGGCTTTTAGGGCTCCAACAATCTAGTGAAACATTGAGATGACCTCTAGGTGTGGGACCCTACACAGAGGTCAAATCTCCAGAGAGAGGTTGGTTCCTTTGCTGAACAAGAAGTTTAGCGATCCTAAGACTAAACCTAATCTATCCACCTAATCATGAAAAGAGGAAAAGGGGGTAAACTAAAATTAAAGGGAGGTGATACACCAAGTTTGAATATGCGAAGGCCCTCTAAACAACCATTTATGCACAGACTAACAATATCCAATAGACCAACATACACAAATCATGAACTACTTGCAGAGGTAAGAGAGACCAAATGATATCCAAGAGGAAAGATGCATTCATAGATGGAGATCAAATAGAAAGAATACACAAAGCAAAGAGCAATTCATGAGAAGGCAAAATTTTGATTTCTATTATCAAAGAGGCACGGTTACAATTATAAGAGATATGGTTTGTAAAACTAAAAAGCCAACTAGAATACATTACATTTCATGCTTTATATAACATTTACAAATGGAGCGCCATTAACTACTATAATTAATGCACCCATGAGCCTGTCAGAGATATTTTCTTGCCAGAAGGGACATCTACCTGCAAGAATTCATTGTAGAAAATATCTGGATCCATCGAGTAGTTGGAAGATATTTTAAGTCTTCAATGCGAGCAGCTGATTCACCATCTACAATAATGAATGTAACAAATATTCGGAAGGGGCAACTGAGAGATATTTGGGTCCGCATTGATGGCGTATGAGACAAAATTTCTTTAATCTCCTCGAGCAAAGCCTTTACAACACTTTAAATCTTTAGATTTGAGTCTCTGTGTCTTCATCGACTTCTAATCCTTTGAAATTTTGATCTCTAAAATGCTCTATCAGCTAAGTTTGTTTGCTTCCTTGATCGGCAAGATTTCCCACCTTTGGGATGCCTAAGAGACCCTTTTAATCTCAGTTGTGGATGGATCTGCCTTTAGAATCAATGACCATCGCTTCCCCTTTTGATTTGGCGTTGAGGCTCTGAAATTTTGTGTTACGAAAGCTTTATTCTCCTTTTAGGGAATCAGCTACGTGTCAACATCTCGTAGTAGCGTAGAGAATCTTCCCTGTAGACAAGATTCTCTTGCGACAATGCGCTACTGTCTGATCTTCAATTGCTGCGGCCCCATTGTTTCAATCCCTTAACACTTGGCGCCATCTCCTTCATTCAACTGAATCATCGATATTATGGCCATAGGCCATGATATGCTTTACACTTGTCTTCATCTTGTAGCCATGCAATGCAAATATGAAGTCATCTTCAGCAGTCCGCGAGCTTGTGATAGCTTGCCAAATGACACTTATGGACCTTTAGAAAGACATAAGACTAGAACCATACAGCTTAATAGGTTATAAACACCACCTTAGATCCTTCGTAGACTCGCTGAACCCATTTGGAAAGTCCCACGAAGGATGGAGTCTCAGTGAAGAGCCTACGTGGAAGACACATAGGACTCTACAGAAGCTCGCAATGTCGCTGAAACATAAAAGGAGGCCTGTCGAAGAAGGAAGTCTCAGTGAAGGAAGAAAAATGCTTGCTGACTAGGTGTCAAGCTGCACAATTTGAAGGTCCCTTTAAGCACGTGCAATAAAAGTTGTTTTAAAAAGGGGGTCGTGCTAGGCTCAACGAGCATAAGGGGCTAAACTTCTTTAGATATTGATAGTTTGTGTTGGGCCACCACGCATCCCATAGGGTCTCTGCAGAGATTAAGCCTCAGGCCTACATCATTCGGCCTACTAGGAGGGAAGAAAGAAGAAAGAAAGCCCACCTCTTGAAAGTTTGAAACACTTAGTTGATTTAGTTTGTCAGGCTTAGACACGTGGTGAGCCGCCGCAAAGTTTTGAAGGCATTGTCTTTGTGCTATGTAGAACTTGCGCCGCGTCAACACGTGGTACACTTTGGAAGCTGCCCGCCGTTGCCTTTGAAAGGAAGAAAAGGGGAAGAATGAACCCCCGATCTCTGGTGAAAATAACACTTAGCTGCATTTGCAAGGGACATGGTCAGAGTTCGGGACTTTGGGCTTGACAATGGTGAAGAGGTGAAGCCCGAACTCTGACATCTCGACAAGGTAGAAAACACAAGGAAAACTTTGAATTTTTTGGGACTTAACCATTTTTTGAAGTTTTTACTTGTATCCTCAGGGGGAAAACATCTAGAGATTTTATGGATTTGGGCTATTTAGCTGGGAAGGAAAATACAACTTTGGAACAATACCAAGTGAAATAAACAACACCACTGCAAAGTAAACCAATAAAATGCACTTTCAAAAAAAGAATCACCTCGATCCAAGGTTGTATGCAAAAGTTATGCTTCTTTGAAGTTCCCAAAATGAGAACTGTGGTGTCGTGAGTGAGAATCTGCAATTTCTAGAAATTCTATGCATTAAAATAAAAAAATGTCTGCACTAGTGCAAAGAGCACGAAAAAAATAGCCTAAATCAAAAAAATTTCTCGAGAAATGGAGCCAATATGAGCTAGAAAGGAACCTTTGAAAACTTCCTTCAAATCTGCAATTGTCAACGGAGAGGGGGTCTGCTGAAACTTTCTTATTTAGTTTTTTACAAAATATGTAAGATGTATGCAAAAACTAATAGATATCCAGATGGTTTTTTGATGCTCCGAACAAAACCCAGAAGATGTTTTTCTTTCTGATGTATAGAAGATATGAGTCTAATGTAAAAAATGCCTTTAATAACAAAAACAATCCCAACAACAGAAAAATAGCATGTAAAGGTTGACTCAGCCACCTAAGACAAACAAAGGCATGCTGCAACATGCAAAATTGATAAAAAAAACTGAATATGCAAGCCGATTGTCAGATTTGAGCTTCAAAACCCTTGTTTGCAGGTATGGGCAACGATCTCCAAAATGAGTGAAACGAAAGACAAAAATGACTTTCAAGAGCCTCCCGGATGCAATGGAATGTAGTCAAAAATGTTTCAGACTACCTGAAGATGTTGCAATCACCCAGATCTAATACATGCAAAAATAAGATTACTAGATCTTCATAAATCCTTTTTGATTCTCCAGATCATTCAAAAACACAAGAGAAGCGCATACAAGATTTTGCAAAATCTCTACAAAGATCTAACCTTACAAGATGTGCTCTGATACCACATGTTAGAATCTGTAAATTAGATTATAACCCAGAATCAATTGAAAGAGTTAGAAACATAAACTATAAATGCAAAAAGCAATTGAACCAGCATAACAATGATACCAAGAGATTGATGTGAAATGCTCGAATGACAAAATAACATTAGAATATTATCTCCAATATCAAATGAAAATACAAGCTAGGTAGTGAGTTTATATAGAAAAGAGAGAGGGTGTAGGTGGCAACACTGACAAATAGGAAGCAACCATCTATCGGTCTAAAGATAACAAAGTATCTTCCCAAGATAGCTAATGTGTGCTCCCTTGTAGTGTTGTGACACCTCATAACCTACTCACTTAATTAACCCAATTTATTAACCTAAGCAAGCTAAATAAAAGGTGTAGGAAAAACCTTATAATAAGGAATAAAAAACCTACACTAACAGTTTGGAACTTATAAAAAAAAATTGTTGACATAAGAGGAGACTAGGATGGCTCTTCTGCAACATTCTTGATCAGTTGTGTCAAGTACCAACCCCTTCAAATAATTTTTATTACATCAAAAACAACAAAATCTTGGAAAGAAGGTGGCAACTAGACCCTTCGTGCCTTTTCAAATTATCAAAGGAACAAGAGATAAATATCCATTTCTTTAGTAAAATAGTTTGGAAGACAACTTCAACACTTGCAAATTATGGCCGCATCCAAAGACTTGATCATTCAGAGTCTGCCTAGGTATATGGTTTCCATTTGGACTTGTTCAAAGATTGCATTGGCAAGCTTTGCTCTTGGTATTATTGCTAGATTTGCATTAAAGGGTAGCATTCGAAGGTTGGCAGAGCACTTGCTAGATAAAATGAAAAATGATAAATCTTCTTAAATATGTCCTCTTGGAGCATACTTTTCTAAGGGTTGATGTACATATAACTGATGCATGTTATCACAGTCATCATCTTGTTGGGTTCACCATTAAGAGACTGAAGTTTTGTCCACACCTGAATTGTCATGTTCTCCACCAGCTTTACTGGAACCAAGCAACAATAGAGCAACATTTTCCTTAGCCTGCGAAGTGCTACAATCAGTTTTGAAGCGCAGCAGTGGGATTATCTAAGATACCCAGTCACAAAGAGGGCTGGTATCTCAGTGCTAAGAGGACCCCATCATGCAAAAGGGAGGCTTCAAGTTTGAGTCCTAATTGATCCATGGAAAAATAATAGTTTCCAATTTAGGAATGGCATCCTATCAAGGGCATTCACTCAAAAAGACCTAATTTGATATAGTATCAAAACAAGATATTGTATGGCTATATTTGATTTTAGTGGAGGAGAATGCGACATAAAAATCAACTTCTGAATTACAGACAATGTAAGTGGCAAATTATTATTCCTTTTACTATCTATAAAGTGCAAGAGAGTTTTTTTTATAAGAATGCTATATTGCAGATGTAACTTAAATTTATGCCTCTACTAGTAATGCCTTGCTAACAACTTTTAGGCTGGGCTTAACCAACACACTCTAAGATTTGACTTAGACATGTGTTGTGGGCCCTGTCCCCCTCCGTTTCTATCTAAAAACATTCTGTTAAACATTAACTGCAAACCGTGATTGCCTTACCTGCTCCCGCCAGCGGTTAGTTTTAAATCAAACTCAAACTGAGTTTGAGTTATGCGCGGGAACTATGACTGAGTTTGATTTAAAACTAACCGCTGGCGGGAGCAGGTAAGGCAGTCACGGTTTGCAGTTAATGTTTAACGGAATGTTTTTAGACAGAAATGGAGGGGGACAGGGCCCACCAGCACATGTCTAAGTCAAAGCTTAGAGTGTGCTGGTTAAGCCCAGCCCAACTTTTATGAAAACTATGCTTTTGGAACTCACATTAGTTAGGATGAATATCTTCATGCATAAGTGGTGGTGGCACATTTGGATAGCGCATAGGTTTCATATTTGAGTTGATTATTCCTGAGATTTAGAGCTCGACCCTCTCTCACTTCACAATTGTGCTTATATGATATTCTTCACTCCCACAATTCTAATGTATAATCTACCATGTTTTTAGATTTTACATCCTGAAATTTTTTAAGAAAGAACACTTTTTATTGATCAATCCTTCTGGTTTGTGTCACACAAAAATTGTTGACTTTGCAGAATGCAAGATATATTGTAGTTATCTGCATGTATAATAGGAAGACAGATGAAGTGTTTGTTGTGTTGTTATTCCAAGTTATCTCGTTCATTCTCAATACAAATCTTGTTAGCTAAGGCTTGCCTTGCCTGATATTAGAGGACAAAGGCTCTCAGATTGTAGTAGAATGTAAGAAGACCAAATTCGTCAAAAAGTGAACCATAGATCTCAATAACTATGAACACACAATCACCAAGCAATCTGTTATACTTTTGTCATATATTTATGTCATTCATCTTTGGAGCTACCTTGTTTTATTTAACATTTTGAAAAGGATAGGACTTGTGAAGAGTAAACTAGCCTTATATGTGTTTGGTGAAAATACTCTTTCTGTTTCTAGAAAGCATTGCAAGATGGAATCTATCTTTAGGTACAGGTAATTCTGTAGAAGCCTATAATCCCTTATAGAACTTTGGATATTGAGAATCGTCTCCTCCTGCTTTTGGTAGTTGGTACTTAGACTATTATGTTGACCATATTAAAAGAGTTGGGTAAGCTTCGTATAGATTTATGGCGACCACCAACCTTATGTCATGAACATCATGCATACTTTGACTCAAGTAATCATGATTTTTATCTATTATTGATAGTTCTTCCATCAAGTAATTTATTTTTGTATTCATAAAAATCTCTAGCTTTTAATAGAATGTACTCTTTATATATCTAGAAGGACATTTATCATTTATAAGCATCTAGATCTTATAACACTTTTTCTCTTTTTATCATGCACATTACTTAGCTTTGCTCTTGGTCCTATATTTAGGAAATCACACATTTTTGTGTTATAGGAAATTGGTTCTCATGCAAATACTATAGTTTTTATTTCCTTTACTATAGTAGTTACAATGTTTAAAACATGTACTTTTTGATGATCTTGGCAAAGTTGTTAAATCTTACATAGTACTTGTTTGACACAATAATTGCATAATGTCAGTTAGTTGACCTTAATACAGTTTATCTTATGTTAACTATCTCCTTTCCCACTGATGTTGTATCCATCTTTGGCTTAGATAAGAGAGCTTAGTTCTTGTTCTGAATCTGGTATGTACTTTTTATTGTACCTTTATTCAAGCATATTGTTTAAAGTTTAACTAACCTATTAAGTTTAAAGTCCAGGCGAACTATGAAGCCTTTGCGCATATGTAGGCAAGGCCATCGTGAATGAGCCCCCAAGGCATAGTTCTGGCCCCTAGGTCATGTCACCTTGACTGTTTCGTAGTTTTATTCATAATTATTTATCTATCTAGAGAGATTGATCCTTGATCAAGTGTGCAAAAAATGTGATATTACAAAGACGTGGGATATTGGAGAAAGGAAAGTTATTCGGTTATGGAGCAAGGTAAAGCAAAAGGATCCAAAGGTACAAATGAATCATTTTATTCCTATGTTTACACTTAAGTTAATATTCTTGATTTAGGTTATGATATATCTAATCTTTTAATAATTACCTTTCCAGTTTATTGAGTTAATAATAGGGTGATGTTAATTAGAATTACATTGTTATGGTATGAGATCTAAATGATTAATCATAATTGCCTATCGCTCCATGGATTATTGATGGATAATAAGAGGGTAGTTGAATGTTTAAATTATATCTGTAAGATGTATGATGACATCCTCCTCTACAACTGAAATGTTATCTTAAATTAATTCATAGAACTTATGTTAAAGAATTTGTGTAATGAGTTCTTACTTAGTGTCAATCAAATGTGAAGTGCGTCAAATAGATTCATTGTCATTCTCTCTTGATAAAATAGATCTTGCATGATCAATGTCACAACTGTGATTGGTTTGTAATATGCACAAGTAAACTTAGCTATTCTACTCTAATGATGTACATGCTATGATTAAATCTATTTTATGTATTCATATTGAAATTATGCCATGATGTATCAAAGCATTTACCTTAATTAACTAAAGTTCTGAGATAAAATAATGATCGTAGGTTTAGTCGATGTTACCTTTAGCAAAGTACATATTTTTCACAATTAATATATGTGAGTTGGTTTAATCAATTATAGTTGAAAGTGTGTATATGTATTCAATGCTCTAGTGTAACCGATGGGGCATTATAAAACATAAATGGAACCAAATGTGCATCATCATACAATGCATATATCACACTTCATGCAATGGACATACTTAATAATTCAGAATAGAACTATAAGAACCCACATGAAATTGAAGGAAAGAGCACCACAAAATATTTGCAATGAATTAAAATATTGGACCACACATATATTTGACCTATGTTACACTCACACCAGAAAGTGTGGCAAAAGAAGATGAACAACAAGGTTTGAGCACCCTCCTGAATAATTACAAACTACCATGGAGACATTACCATTACATGAATTGTGTCACTAAAAACCTTTCCAATGGATTACAAGATGTATTTTTGTTTGATGTAGTGGCTCAGCTTTCATAGACAAATTCCATGATTATTTTTAAACACATAGCTAATGATAAAATAGAACACAAATAACATCATAAAATAACTATTTTTGCTTTGCATGCACTAAAATATCTTATATATACAATTACACAACCTTCACATCATTCGGTCTGTAGGAACCAACAAACTCGATCACAAACCATCAACCCCTCACTATCAGCAATCCCCCATTATTAGATCCCTTCAACTACTTTTCTACCTAGATTCATATCCATCTAGAACTATCTCCTCGTAACCAAATAGGACTGTCAACAAATCTCTCCTTCCCCTCTAGGTCCCTGTAACTGTAAGTCTAACTCTCCAAATATTGGCACATACACACAATTGTCCCTAAATGTCAGGGCAGTTACAAGCAATCCTATAAGAAAAGGAAGAACAATCAATTTGCCTCGTGGTTTTGAGGAATTTGTTTGCATCATTCTCCCATTCATTTTAAAAAATTTGAACCTCCTGGTTCAAAGATAATTTATATGGATACAAACTTCAAAAAAAAGTTAACATACTAAGAAATCTAAGGACTTCACTATTACATTTTTTTTCAAATGCAAGATTGCTTTTACCCCAGGATGTTACTGCATCAAACATCCAAGTAAGTGTTGAGGCTAGATGGTAGAACCATCCTTTTGACCCAAAGAATAAGGACACTGCTTGCCCTTCCACCAAATTAGATACCTCTGCAAATCATCACATTTTTCTTCTTTCTCTTCCAACCTCTTGTTGGATTAGAGGTCATCCTCCTTTGCTAATTGGTACTTTTTCTCTTTTTCTAGCTCCTTGTAGGCTTAGTGGCCCTCCTCCATTGAAAAACATCATGACTCTTTGTATCACTCATATCATCTTTTGTTGCACCTTCTATTGCATCTGCACATAAATCATTAAAAATAGAAATAGAGTTAAGGGAATAAAAATTTCCCACAAGTGCTTCCTCCTTTGTATTATGCCATTTATGCATGCTTTTCAATTCATCTTTTGTCAAGTGGTCTTCGTTTCCTAGCTCCCTATGATGTTGTTCACAAGACAACTCCTTTGTATTGTCCTCCTTTATACCACAAATGAACATGTCTCTGCTCTCTCTCTCTCAATCATCTTCAATTATTCTCCAAGAATGTGATGATCATCTACTCTCTTTTCATCAATGATGGGATTCTCTAGATGTTCCTCTAGCTACTTTTGGTTGGTTGTCTTCTCTAAAACCAATAGGACTTCATCACATATGGGGTTCCCAAAGATCTCCATCTTTGTTGTAGCTTCCTCTCTAATATGGACTACTTCGACTACTACAACATTTTGGCCCTCCTCTTATGATAGGTTGCATTCCTCTTCATTGCAGTCTTCAAACTCTTCTCTTATATTGTAATCTTCAATACTCTCCCCTTCTTCGAGGTAACACAACTCAACAGCTCCGTCAAACTCATCCTCTTGATCTTCATCCCATTCATCCTCTATCTCAGACTCTTTACAAATCACATTTATTGGTCTTTCATCTGATAATAATTTTGCTAGCTCATCTAGGGATTTAAGTTTTCCTAGTTCTAAGAGTTCTATCCCTTGGCTAGTCCTTGTCTCTATGGTCTTCCTCTGAAAATAACTCTTTCTCACAAGGTGAGTATTTATCCTTACCATTATTTTTCACCTTCTTGGAACTCTTAAATGCCTTGGTTGTAGATTTCTTCTTCTTTGTCTTCTTATTGCTGTAAGTTTCACATTCCTCCAACATCCACCATAACTCCTCCAACTCAAACTTTGATTTTGTAGCTCCTTTTGTTGGTCTTCAGTTTACTTCTGTCTTTGTCTCTTCCTTATTCTTTCTTCTAGGTTGGTTATCCTCTTTCTCACATCATGATAAAAATCCATATTAGAATTTATAGCCAAAACCCAAATAGACAACTGCAACTTCTTGTTTTCTCACAACTTCCACCTTTTTCACACAACGGTTCACCACGAATAGCACTCCACCAATCTTCTAGACTGGTGATACACATTTTTACACAAATATCCCATCTCCACAGTTCTTCTTAGACATTGAACTTTTATTTTCTCTTAGCATAGGATGCCTTCCAAACCGTGACAGCCACTTCTGCACCTAGGGATCTCCTCTAAATCTGTATGTAGCCCTTCTACCCTTACTAAGAACTAGAACCATAACCAATTCAGTAGAACATCAATGGATAAATCATAAATAACCATTTAACTCACAGGAAATACAACTCAAAATTTGGGGTAAGTTGAATGCCAACAATATACTGCTATCTTATTAGCGAACTGATGCAATAACAAATAATCATCAAATCATAAACAACAATTAGAAATCACAATGACTAGATCCTTCTTATTCAGAATTATAAACCATTACAAATGTTGAACTCTTCCATTCCTCATGAATACCACCTCTTCTCTCCATAAACTAATGTTGGACACTTTAAGCACCTTAAATTGGTCATCACTTTGAATATTGATGCTGACAACCGGGTAAAAACACATAGCTGTATCACACTTTTATAAAGGAAACGACCAACGCTGATCCAACTTTTAAACTTGAATCACTAAAAAGTGACATATATGTTTTGAATTTTGAAATGATGTAAACTAATAAAATATTTATTTTTTAACATATTTTATGTTTGTATTTTTTGAAAAAATTTAAAAAATTATTTGAATATAGTTTTTAATAAATTGACACTATAATTTAGTTGCTGATAAAATTCTAAAAAATGAAGTTACATGAGACATCGATCTTTATATAGTAAATTTTATTTTTCTTCAATTTTTTTGTGTGTATTTATAACTTGAAACTTTAGTGCATGGATATATTTTTTTCCAATTTTGATAAATATATATTTTTAAATAAATAATAAAATGTGCGTGTATCAAAAACATAGTTGTTTCCATTCGACGTCAACTTTCATATTAACTATTTATCTAAAATAGAAAAAAAATTATATCATCTTGATATAGATTCTTTTATCTAGTGCATCATAGTTTTTTCATTTTTTTTTAATAAGTTTTACTATTTTTCCTTGACATGGTAATCAACCTAATGTTTTGTGATGATAACCTACTTTTAGTAAAAATAGAAAGGAAAATATAAATAATAATTAAACTATTAAAATATATATATATATATATATATATATATATATATTTGAAAACTAAACTTAAAGATCTACAAAAGGGTATTTTATATTTTTTTAAATATGTTATTTACACGAGTAGAAATTGTTGAAATATCAAGTTTTTCAAATAATTTTATTTTTTTGGTAAATTGGCCTCATAGTGGTGCTACATATGCATTTAGACAACAATTTTAGTTGGAAAAGTTGTGGACATATCTAACTTAGCTAGAATGAATCTTACAAGATCATATGTTTGACCAAAATTGATTTTTAGTTAGAAATACTTAAATTCACTTGTGCTGATAAGATGGTTGAAAGTGTGACATAGCTTGCAAATTAACACTCTAATCTAGATGTTCTAATCTTACAACTCATACTCAAACTAAGAACTATAAAGCAAGTAAGCAGAGTTTGAAATAGGCAAATATTAATCACCACACAATCAATGGAAGGTTACAACCTTATATTCTTAGAACATAAGAAGAACATATTACATATAGTCTATTCCATCACCAACAAACTCAACCAAATCTCCTTTTATAATGAATCAATCATGTCAATCAAGAGTAGATTTATAATAGCCCCACATACAGAGAATAATAGTCCATTCATCTTCCACAACAGAAACATAACGAATCTATTCAGAAAAATATTAAACACTTACAAATTGTCTTAACTCTTTCCCCACTGTTTGCTCTACAACTCATAACAATAGAATCTCCCACACTAAGCCTGATATCACCTCCCTCAACAACTCTACTAGGAAGCTTGCTCACTAGCCATAGAAATTATCAGGATATTTATCTCTGATACCAAACTGATGCATCGACTTAGCTCTCATAAACAAATTCCATGATTATTTTTTAAACACACAGCTAATGATAAAATGGAACACAGATAGCATCATAGAATAACTATTTTTTTCTTTACATACACTAAAATATCTTATATATACAATTACATAGCCTTCACATCATTCATTCTGCAGGAACCAACAAACTCAATTGCAGACCATCAACCCCTCACTATCGAGAATCCCCCATTATTAGATCCCTTCAACTACTTTTCTACCTAGTTTCCTATCCGTCTAGAACTATCTCCTCGTAACCAAATAGGAATGTCAACAGATCTCTTTGTCTTCCCCTCTAGGTGCCTGCAACTGTAAGTCTAACTCTCCAAATATTGACATATATGTACAATTGTCACTAAATGTCAGGGCCGTTATAAGCAATCCCATAAGAAAAGGAAGAACAATCAATTCACCTCTTGGTTCTGAGGAATTTGTTTGCATCATTGTCCCTTACAAACTAGATTTGCATCATTTGATGTGCTAGAAACAACTCGAGGCACATACATTCAAAATATTAGTTTAATGACCAACCCTTATTACATATTTTTTCATGTATATATAGCATTTCATTTCAATCTTGTTTCCTAGACATGTGTATGGAGTGAAAAACATGTTTGTAGGTTTCCCATACCCATTGCATCATCTTTATGGATATTTACAGTTGGAGCCATGCCAAATCGGACCACTCACCCATGCTTGTGTACAAAAATATTATCCATGTGGGCTCCACTAGTGTCAAGAGGCATATGGGGGCCATCCTTCATCTCATCGCATTCAAATGAGGTCATTAATGGCAATCTGAAGCATGCAAGGGAGTAGCTAGAATAATAGATGCCTTTTGAAGAAAACATGAAAATTTGACCTGGAATAGGGTGTGAAGCAGAGGAAATGTTGCAGAAAAACCATGGAGAACTGTACACGAAGTGGATGAGAGGAAGAGGAAAAATAAAGGAAGTGACATCCTAAAGGTTGTATTTTTGTAAACAAAAGGAAGTGAGTAATTTGGACATTTGGAAGAAATGTGGAAGAAGGAGACAGTACTAGATGTGGGAACACATGAAAGAAATCCATAAACCCATCAGGTTTTTTCAAAGGATGAAAAGAGTGTTTTTGAAGGTGTGGAGAGAATGTATGAAAAGTTGTGGAGTTGGAAATCAAGATGAGATGAAGCAACCGTGTAGGAAAGTTATGCAAAACTAGAGGATGGAAGAGGATGTAGGAAGTGAAGGTGAAGAAATCATATCCAGGAGGGAAGTTTTGTAGAATGCAAAAGAAGGTAAAATGGAGAAATGTTGGATTTAGATGGGGGCCAGGATGCAAAAATGGATGTCATGGCAGGGTGTGGGGAGAGAGAAATGATGTCATGAGGTTTGGTTAAAGTACACAAAGAAGATGAACTGAGGGAATCAAAGATGCAAAAAAATAATGCGAGACCGGATGCAAGAACTAGATATAAACATATATGGTTCAAGAGGGGAACTCCACCAAGGAAAAGAGAGTAAATTAAAGGAGACAAGAGGGAGAAAGTGGAATAGGATTTGGAATTCTACAGAACTTTCACACGGAACTAGATATGGATGTCAAATGTGATGCAAGAGGAATAGATCTAGTAGGAGGATGAATCACCACAAAAGGGGACAATGACATAAAATGGAAGGAATGAAGGACGCAATAAAACTTATCAAATTTTGGTGCGGGAATGGAGGAAGGAACTGAATATGGGATGAGGGGAAGAAGGTCTAGCATCCAGTTGAGATTTCATAAAAGTGCAAAATGGATAAATATGAAAAGAATGAATGGAGATGGTAGAATTTTGGACCCTTTAACAACTTCAACATATGATAGAAGCATGAGGCAATACATAACTTTTAGCACAAATTTGACCAAGGATAGCCCATTTAAGATCTCTCATATTGGTAATTAGTGATGAGAAAGATGCTTCTAATGCAACAATGAGGCATAATACTTAGAATTTTTGTAGAGTTTTGGGCAGGTGCCAACATTATCTCTAACTGGGGACATGTGCCTTATTCAAGCATAGCAAGAGTCCAACTATCTTTGGAAGCAAACCAAAAAGGAAAAAATGGATGAGGAGGGAGGGGAAATCATGAAGAGGGTAAAACTCACCTCTGCCAAACCATCACAATTCACAAACTCTAGACAAACATACACAATCACTTTCAAAACAAAGATAATCTGCCCCAATTTGAATACTCAAAGATAACAACTAACACTTATTTGTTTAAATTTAACACAACATCTATTGAAATTTGCATAATGTTACAACTCTACTCAATACACAATCTATTGCAACTCAAATTCAATGGATTTATTCATTTCACAACAAAATACACCTGCAATAGTATTTACACATGTCCATCATGGCTTCTCAGCTACCTACACACATTCATACTCTGCACAATGTCATTCTTTTACCATTGTCTTTCCTCCTGGACCGACCCAATCTTCCCTTGCAACAGAAAATCAATACCCTCTCATTGAGGCGTCCCCTTCTCCTCTAGATTGGCATCCAAATTCAATCTCAAATACCTTCTTTCTAGGTGCTTCACCTCCTCTTCCTTAGAGTTTAAATCCCATGCATAAATTTATTGAAAACCTAGTGTTTCATATTTTACCGTCATACTTGGTGTTAGGTCTCAAAAATGCAAGTTACTAATCCTAAGAGGATGCCAGGCTCTATATTTGGATTTGCAACGTTTTTGAACTAACTTGACGAAATCAACCTTCAAGGTTTGATGATTTCCTACACTTTAGGTCCTGCTACACCTAGGTGGGTGAACCTTGAAATATTAAAGCAGTCTGAGTGTGGATGAATGGACTAACTAGGTCTATCTACAATGGCATAGGATGTAAGATAGATGACAAAGCTGACTAATTAATTCTATGTGTAATGTTTAATAAGTGATTGGCAGAAATTGTATAAGCAATATCAAAAAAGGTTTTAATTAATGAGTTGAATGAGACCAGTGCCTTGTTGGGTAACAGAGTCAATTTGAAGGACTAAGAACAGTAGTTTCTAAATGGTAATAATTCTAGATATTTGGCACAGTTCTGGTTTATAGCTTGTATAAACATGCAAGTAAATGACTGACAGACTCTTCTTGATAATCCAACCAAATAAAATCAGATATCTTATAATTCACCAGAAGGTACTTTAATCCTTACTTGAAGGAACCAAATGAAATGAAAAGACAAGATTAACAGATAATATTTTACTGGAGACAGTGTGTCAATCCTAATTATATGGCTCTACTTAGTAATCCCAACTTACTACTTCCAGGCTACTGTGAATAAATCAGAAGGGTTTAATTCCTTAGGATGGACACCAACCGAATTAAGCACACAGATACAGCGAATGTGTATTGACAGATTAAATATATACTTGATATCTTAATCTGAATAACAGGGAAATGCAGAAATGGAGACAGCCACACGATTGAATAATTTCAACAAATAACTGATACCAAAGTAGAAATACTGAATCAGAGAACTTCAAATTTCTTCCTCAAAATAAAATATGCAACACGGTCATTTTGGAATATTATGTATATGTATATATGAATACTTCTACTGCTGATGATTTTTCAGCATAGATTGTTTGAACTTATATAGATATTTTCATGAAGAGATACAACTCTTCAATAAGTCTCTTGGGATTTTAACCAATACAAACAATAATTACATAATCTTAATTAGGCTCTGTTTAGCCATAAATAGACTTTTGTTAGATGATCCAAGTACTCCTGCGCACGGTGAGAATCAGTAAGCTCGACTGCACTCCTGGTGATTATATCGAGGGTGACCATTTCCTCCAGTTGCTTGCAAACTTCTGTAGATACAGAGGCTTTATCTTTTAGAGCTCCTGTGGCTTTGTGCAATATAACTTGACAATCAACAGTCCACTCTTCTTTGCTCTTTACCTCTCCATTATCTTTGAATATCCTGGGCACCCCTGCGTCTGATGCATCAGTCCCTTCCTTAGCATCAGCTTTGAGTTTATCATAATAATTCTGGTGCCTTTTGAGCAATGCTCTTGCATCAGAGATATCTGTGCTATCAGTGGTACCTCTGTTTTGCAACTCGATCACCTTTTCTTGTATCCTCTGATCAAGCCTCTCATGTTCTTTGACTGCTTTATGATTTTCCGAGTAGTTATCCCAAAACTGGTTTAACCACCGTACCATGTTTGCATACCTGCTCTGCAGTATTGTAACAAATGCATCTATTTGAATTTGTTTGGCTTGATCATGGGATATCTCTTGACTACTTTGTGAGCTCTCACCTTGAGTTATTCTCTTCGTAGATTGCCCAAAGGTGCTCTTAACAGCGTCCTTCAAGTAGTCATTCTCCTTTGTTAATCTTTCACAATTCAGCTTATAAGCATCCCTTTCCTTGATTAACATCTGAGCTTGTGCTTTATTCAATTTTGCAACATTGATACCAATGTCTGCAGTAATTATGGGGTCAGTCTCACCTGCTCTAAAAGTCATAACATGGCCAAAAGTTTTTTCAGTGTCTATGATGGCCGTCTTCTTATGGGGAGGATACAATGCCCATATCATTAAAGAATTTTTATCATTATTGTATCTCGTTCCCATATAGACTTCATTAACTCCTTCTGGAGTAAGCTTATACTTATCATCAGCATTATTCAAAAAACTATCAAAAACCAGAGCAGAATTTAAATCCAAGCCGGGAAAAATCATAACCCCTGCATCTTTAAGCAGCTGTCTGCCTCTGCTTGGTGTCATGTCCTGCATTTCCTTGTCCACTGTCTCCTTTAACATTTCTAATAACTGTTTTTCATTGTCAGCAGAAACATTATCTACTGACTCTCTAATTTCCTTTCCCTTGTATTTATACAGGAATGATTTAAATTCCTTCGAATGAATGAATGTATCATCTGACACAAAAGAATCATAAGCCTTTTGGCGTGGATCTTCATCAGCAGACCCCTCCTCATCATGTATCACAACTGGAGGCTGATATTGTTGCATTTTTCTTTTAGACATTTCTATTGTCTTATCTTGTGGCTGTTCAGTCAATTCTTCCTCTTCAGAGGATACCACTTCAACTTGTGCCAACTGCTTTTTCTTTTCATTTAAATCTCTGTTATATTTCTCCACCACCAAGTCGACTTCAGCCTCTTCCAAATTTCTAATGACATCATCATGTGGATAATGTATGTGCATGTATCCACTGAGATTTTGTTTTCTTCTTGCATAGTCAATGAAACCCTCAGGGTCAAACCCTTTCCTCACCTCAGCAGTCACCATGTTATAATGCATTAGTTTATCCAAAATGAGATTGTATCCTTCTTTTGAAACCACAGTAAAATCTCCAAAACACAAAGTACTAGGCATGAATGATTGTTTATCATGCGAACTCAGATGCATGACATTTGAACAATGCATTTGCCTAATTATTTCCAAATATGCAATTCTGTCAGGGACAGTTTTAGGCAATATAAATGGATCATCCTCAAAACCATACACTCTGATCATAGTAGCATCCTCAAAACAATACCAGTCTCCCCAATTATGAGTGACAGTAGGGGGGCCACCAAAATCTTTTGGTCTGAGGAATCTTTTTATTTCATCTGAAATTGAATATTCACAGGGGTGGTTGAAATACCTATATAGCACTTTAACACAATGCTCTTCAAATCGAGCATAGCTGGAGTTAGCATACCTGCTATCCCAGATTCTGGTCCACATTTGTACAGGTATCTTCTCCCCTTTCTTACCCGCAGCAACAACTTGAAGCTCATTTGGCCACAATCCTACTTCCTGGCCGTAGTATAAGACCATATGCATGAGCATCGAGTGATGCTCAAAAGAGCATGCTGGAGCATTGTTTTTTATTGCAGATAGACCAGAGTCTATTCTAGTAGCAACATAGGAGGCATAATCAAATTGTCTGGCATTGTGACATTGAATATCAGAGGTTATGACCATTAGAGGAATAGCCATGAACTCAGGGACCTCTGAGCCAAGGACTTGGCCTACAGAATAGTAAGTATATTGAATGTATGGTTCAAAAATGGATACATGAAAGGGAGGGCCATCATTCTCAGTCAAGGGTATCACTTCTCCTTCAATCCTGGGTCTATGAATGGGTAACCTCCATCCATTGTAGGTTGTATCCATTCTCCAGTATTCTTTATCCAAATCTTCATAAACAACAGGGACAGTGCACAAATCATCCAAATCATACACCTCACAAATAGCATTTTTTGATAGGTGTACAATTGGTTCTCCTTGAGGGTTGCAGATAGCTTTCAGGCCTGAATTGTAATGCCTGGCTAACAGTTGCAGGAGTTCTACATTCAAGAATACATTAGGTACAACCAGTTTGCCTAAATTCATGTGCCATGGGTTTGACACAGGGGCATTTCTAAATCTTCTGTTGTAGTGGAATCTGAAGAGTTCATATCCCCTAATTGGGGTCCAAATATCTCCCAGGCGCTTATGTTTGTCTTCCAATTTTTCTACTTCTGCCCTGAGTTGGGCAGACCTCCTGGCCTTGGGAGCTGACCCAGGCAACTGATCAATCAAGTCCTGATTTAGTTTTCTGTCTTTCACTTTTTCTTCAGGGGTTTGATCAGTTTTTTGCTTCTTTGGTTTACTGGTTTCCCCTTGTGATTTTCTTCCTTTTCCTTTCCCCGAAGTTTCCATTTTTGAAAATTTTGGCAGGAAATTCAAATACAGGTAATATAGTGGTTTGTGTATGTGTACCTGTCGCTCGACGGCTGGAATTGGAAGCCTTTGCTTTTGCCCTGAGAATTCTTCTGTATTCTGCTCTCGGACAATTTTTTTGCAATTATAATGATCGTATGGACTTTGTAGCCGTTTTGTATTAATTATCTGATCAATTCAATGTTCATCGCTGTGAAGTGTCACATCGCCATAACTCTTCCTATCGGCGTGCTTTTTGAAATGTCTGGGCGACCTC
This sequence comes from Cunninghamia lanceolata, assembly GCA_027924645.1. NCBI lineage: Eukaryota > Viridiplantae > Streptophyta > Pinopsida > Cupressales > Cupressaceae > Cunninghamia > Cunninghamia lanceolata. Next base: position 13,447,311 of record BSBN01001152.1, on the reverse strand, counting down.
AACCCCTTTTTTATGGCGCGGACGGTCAATCGGCGTGACCCCTCAATTGTATCCCCGACGCCATGTAGTATCACATTTCAAGTGGGTGCGACCATCGGCGTGATTTCCTTCATCGCCAAGGGTTTTAGATCTCTCCGCGATATGGCAAGTCCCACCGATATGCTTTGCTTATCGGGAAGATTGAGACCATCGGGATACTAAAATTATGTCTCCCCGATCTTTATTGTCTTACCGATAGTCTCTTCATGTATGAACTTTTATCTTTATCGGAATGACACTCTCTATCGGGATAGCTTTCTTAAGATATCCCGATCCCAATCATCTCCCCGATACCCTTTATCACATCCTTCATCGGGCAAAGTTTAGTAAAGTGTCACCGATATTTTTTGATCGCCGTGACTTATGAATCGGCAAGACTTGTTTCTTTTGTTCCGATATGTCAAGCTATCCCGATGAAGATGCATCGCTGTGAGTCTTGCCGATAACTTTCTTATCGCCAGGACTCTTGATCGTTGGAGACTTACTTGTTTTCTATTCCGATGGTTCATTTCTCACCGATGACTATTGCTTTGTTACCCTCGCATGCTGTTCGGTGAAACTCTTGCCGAAAGTGCTTCATCGGTATGATATATACCGTCGGGGCAACTTCTAAAAGATCATCCGATAGATATTTGTCATACCGATCGGCATGACCACTTGCCTTTCTTGCCGATGTAAAGTCATCGGTGTTGCTTACTCCATCGGTGAGCTCCATAATTCTTCTTCCGATCTCTATTTTCACGCCGATGGTTGTTTTCAAACAATTCCTTGTGTATCGGTGTAAGCCACACGAACTCTTGCCGATGGATTGATTTTGACGATATTTGACACTGTTCATCCCTAGACATTTTATGAGATACAAAAAATTTTATATTGTGGTCCTTTTGGGATATTCCTTAGGGTTTATTCAAATATGATGGAGTAAGGAAATAGTAAAATTTTGAAAATTTTACTGTGCTAACAGTGGCTCTGTCTGGGATGTATACTCCCTGTGAGTATACAAGGATCCAGATCTCCTGGGGAAGTAGACCACATCTTTTATTATTTTGGGGTGAGGTTTTATGGAACTGGAAAAAGGAAAGGAACAAATGATGGGGAGCGGGAATGATTCCTAGACTACTGTGCATGGAATAAGATATTTTTGAGAATTATTTGAATGTTGTCCATGCACTGGCAACACTCAATTCTCTTTGTACATGTTTATGAAAAGAACTGCTTCAAGTATTGCCCATGTACTGGCAATTCCTGCTCCTCTCCTGACATATTCTGTACATAGTAAGAATCATCACCTCCCTTGCCAGTGATAACAAAAGGACCCAACCACAGGGCTTCAAATTTTCCATGTTTTCCTTTGTCTTGACATCTTGCATTCCACATTAGTACCAGATCATTTATTTCAAACTTTCTTTCTTTGGCCTTTTTGTCAAAGAGATATTTTACCTGTGATTGTAATTTGATATTCTGTTTCTGAGCCATTCTTCTTGTTTCATCAAGCTCTGCCAATTGTTCCAACCTTTCCTCCATTGGTTCAGGGATATTCAAGTCTTCCTGGAGAATGAATTTGTATACTGGTATAAGATTTTCTAATGGTAATCTTGCTTGGGTTCCATATACCAATTCATAAGGGGATCTCCCAATTGCCCTTTTTATAGTAATCTTGTCAGCCCATACTGCTATTCTTAATTTTGAATCCCAAGCCTTCTTATTTCTATCCAACATTCTTTTTATGATTTTCAACAGACTCTTATTACTTGATTCAGCTTGTCCATTGGCCTGTGGATGGTAAGGAGCAGCATAAGAAACAGTGATACCATATGTGCTGCAGAAACCTTTGAATTCATCAGATCTAAAGCACATCCCATTATCAGTAATCAGTCTTACAGGAGTACCAAATCTGCATATAATGTTATCCATTAGAAAATTTATCACAACTTTACTAGTAGCCTGTCTGGTTGGGATTGCTTCCACCCATTTTGTAAAGTAATCAGTAGCTACTAAAATCCATCGGTGCCCCCCACTTGATTTCTCTAAAATTTCACCTATAAAATCAATACCCCACTGATAAAATGGAGCCTCAACTTGCATAGGTTTTAAAGGTAGTGCTCCATGATACTTTAACTTCCCTGAGAACTTTTGGCATGCTTCACATTTTCTAGTGTACTGGTACGAATCGTTAAAGACTTTAGGCCAATAGTACCCTGCCCTCAAAATTTTGTGGGCCGTGGTTTTTGATGAGAAATGTCCTCCGCACATGCCTTCATGCAATTCCTTCATAATATGTTTTGATTGATATTCATCCAAACATAATAGTAGAACCCCATCTCTATTTTTCCAATAGAGATCTCCACCAATGAGTACATATTTTGAAGCTTGTAGTTTGAGTGTCCTTCTTTTGTTATCATCATATCCTTCAGGACTCTTCATATGTGTTAGATAATATACTATATCAGTATACCATGGAGTACGTTCAATACTGGTACTTGCATCAACATTACATACATGGGAAGCTTCTAGATTATTTTCAGTCATCAATTTGGCAAGACCCTGTCCTCTTACTAATTTAGTGATTTGGATTTCAATGTTGAATTCCTGAATCCTATTGATCCACCTACATCTCCTACCGGTGACCTCAGTTTGGATCAGTACATCCTTGACTGCAGCATTAGGAACATATGCTATGATTTTAGCCCCTACCAAATATGGTCTAAAGTTTTTTACTGCTTTTACCAATGCATATGGCTGTTTTTCAATAATGTCATACTTCAACTCTGCATTCTGAAGGGACTTGCTAAAGAAAGAGATTGGCTGTTCATATCCATCATTGTTTTTCTGTAACAACACTGCTGCCACTGTATGATAGGAAGCAAATGAAAAAAGTTGGAAAGGTTTGCCGAAGTCAGGGGATATTAAGACTGGAGCTTGTTTGATGGCCTCCTTAATGTTACCAAATGCTTCCATTGCTTATGTTGTCCATTTCATATCTGAGTTCTTCTTCAGCATTCTTGATATAGGACAAACAATCTCTGCGAAATTTGGTATAAATCTTCTGACAAAATTTATCTAACCAAAAAATGATTGTATAGCTTTTACATTTTTTGGAATAGGGACCTGATCAATTGCTTCCACCCTTTCAGGATCTATTTTAACTCCTTCCTTCGAGACTATATGGCCAAGCAATTTTCCTTCTGTTACTGCAAATTGGCATTTTTTAGGATTCAATGATATTCCATATTCTAGGGCTTTGACAAATATCTGTTCTAGATGTGTGCAATGATCTTCAGCCTTTTTTGAATATGCTGTTAAGTCGTCTTGATAGACTATCATAATCTTATTTATTAATTCAGCAAAAGCTACATCCATCGCTCTTTGAAATGTTGCCCCAGCATTAGTTAATCCAAATGGCATTCTCAAGTATACATATGTTCCCCACGGAGTGGTGAATGCGGTCTTGAATTGTTCAGACTCCTTAACCTTTACCTGATTGTAGCCGGAGAAACCATCCATCATGGATAGTAATTCACATCCAGTAACTTTCTGTAATATCGCCTCCATATTGGGAAGAGGATAATTATCTTTGAGAGAAGATTTATTCAGGTTTCTGAAATCCACACACAGTCTAATGTCACCATTCTTTTTCCTGACAGGTACTAAGTTTGAGACCCAGGAAGAATGTCTAATAGGCTTGATTATAGCTCCATCCCTTAACTTTGTAAGTTCCTCCAGCATTTTCGGAGCCAATGTAGGATTAATCGGCCTTTGTTTCTGTCTGAATGGTTTTACATCTGGTTTGAGTGGTATCTCATGTTGAAATAGATCCTCTCTATATGCCTTTAAGTCATCATATGACCAAGCAAACACATGCCTATACTTCCTAAGTAGATTGATAATTCTACTTCTGATTTTCTGGTCAAGATTCCTCCCAATATATACATTTTTTGGGGTTGTCTGAGTCCCCAAGTTCACTTCCTTAAGATTCTCAGGTATCACTGGTGTTTCTTTCTTCTTGTATCTATCATGCCCATCAAATGCTTTTTCTAATGCAATAAGCCCTTTGGGTATCTTATTTGTCTTCAGTTGAACTACTTCTTGACCAAATAGGGTTTCTTTCCCATCGTGTTTCTCCACAAATGCACTGAAATCAATTTCTTGATTTTCATAATAATCAGCACAATGTAAGAAATTGATTATATCAGCATCGCTGTCAAACACCTGCCAGTTCTGTATGTTATCAGGGATGGTAGGTCTAGTTTTAAATTCTACTTCTGTGATCCCTCCTAATGTTAGATCATCTCTCTTTAATGCAATGTTTGCTAAAAAGTCTGCCATGATGTTTTTAGACCTATCAACCCAGCTGATTGAAAAAGCATCAAATAATTCAACACTATCCCAAACTGCATTTCTATACTGTCTTAATCTTTTATTCTTAGATAAATATTTTTCTCTTACTTGGGAGATGACCAATTCAGAATCAGCATAGACAGCCAACTTTTTTATTTTGTATTTGATGGCTATGTCTAGGCCAATGAGTAGGGCTTCATACTCAGCTACGTTATTGGTGCATTCAAATGTCAGTAAGAAAGAGTATTTGAATGTTTTCCCTCCTGGTGAGATAAAAACTACTCCGGCCCCATTTCCTATCTTGCTGCATGCACCATCGAAATACATTTTCCACAAATCATTTTCTTTTTTCATAGATTCAGTGTGTATTGGGTCAGTGTTATGCAATTCTGGGGTAGTTTCTCCAACTTTGAAAACCCCTAAATCTGTGTCACAAAAAAAATTCACCTGATGCCGGTCCATTCTTTCTATAATATTATCATACCTTGGTTCTCTGCACAGCTTGATTTCTTTGTCACCTACTGGTATGGTGGCATATGATAGATCTAATTGAACATTGCCTCCTGCCATTGCAGCCCACTGCCTTGATAACAGCATTCCATAATACAGTGGGATATCAACCACAGTGATGTCAATGTTATATGTTGCCTCAGGATATGAAGCAAGTTTTATTTCTACATCTTTCATAATACCAACTACTGGAATAGATCTGTTATCCATTGCATAACATTGGCCATACGTAGTATCAACCCACATCCCTAATTCTTTCATCACTGCTATAGGCATGATATTCATAGCAGCACCTGAATCAATCATACAATTCCTGACTATTCTGTTCTTGATTACTAGTGTAGTATAGAATGGATCTACCTGTGAGGGATTTTTTGTAAGTGTCACCAAGGTATACCTCAGGCATCTTAAAATTTTCTTGATGCACATTATTTGTTGTTTTTTCAAACCCTTTATGTTTTGGATTAGGTGTATCAGAAATCATCTTGACGACTGTACTCCTATATTTATCTATTTTCATCATCTCTAAGAGTGGGACTGATATCTTCACCTGAGACACTGCCTGTGCAATGTCAAAAGAAGGGGTTATGATTGGTCATTCTTTTCTGTTTTTGTATTCTCTTTTTCTATATTTTCTTTCATTTTATTTTTATCCCCCTTTTCTAGTTCTTTAGGTGATGATTTTGTATTATTCCCCTTGTTATTCTGGTCTTTTATGAATACACTCCCAGGAGTTCCTTGCCCAGCATTTATTGTTCTATTCCTTAAGTTATAAGTGTTTCGAGCTTGAGCCACTGTAGCTACTGTGAGAGCTTCTTTTTCATCCTCAGTAGGTTTTCTCCATTGACCATATGGTTTATTGTCATAAATATCTTCCTGGTCTGAGAATACTTGCTGTTCTCCCATGTTAACATGATATTTTCGGTTCCCTACATCATACTCATACCCTTCTTCCTCTGAAGAAGAATAATCTTCTGTTACCACACATGGTGTATCCTGCATCATATTGATGGTGTGATTATCCCTATTATAGTTGTATAGCATTTCCTCTTGTTGTATTGATTTAGCTACCTCACAGTATTCAGGTGAATGTGGCAAGTTACATACAGAACACCAAGGTTTATTTTCTGCCATATGTGCCATGTTTCTCTTCAATGGATCAGGAGTATCCTTTCCATATGGCTGCTTTCTGTTGTTGTCAATAGGTCTTCCATCCTTCCAATTTGTATTGTAAGGCATATCATGTAACCTAGGTCTATCCTGCCTATGCTGACCCTCTGGTTTAATCTGTTGAGCATTTGGATTCTGAAGACTTCTATGATTTTCCCTTTTACTGACCATTCCTGCAGCTTTTCTATTATTTTCAATAGTTATGGCTATTTTCTGTGCTTCAGCCAACGTTGCAGGACACCGGTTTCTGAGTTCATATCCTATTTTGGGGTCAAATGCCTTCATATAGATACTCAGTGCTGCTTGGTCAGATAACTTGGCTCCATGTGGTACCTTATTATGTAACTTGGAAAACTTCAGGTTGAAATCAAATACTGATTCATTTTGATACTTCTGTATACTTATTAGTTCATGTAGTGCAAACTCAGGAGCGTATTGGTTACCATACTGATCCTTAAACTGGTTATGGAAATCAGTTATTGAATTGATTGATGCATCGGGCAAGCTATTAAACCAATCTCTGGCATCTTCAGTGAGGGACATCATAAATAACCTCATTCTAATGTCTTCCCAGTCCATACCTATATCCTGTACAAAAGCATTAAAACTTCTGATATGATCTTCTGCAGATACTGCATTGTTTCCAGTAAACTTGGGAACCATGTTTCTCCAAGTACTATCCATAGGATATGGATATAACTGATATCCAGTCAAATCAAATTGACTGCATATATTAGCAAGGTTTTGGGGAGGAAAATTGAGATGTGGTGGATTGGGATAGTAATTATATCCACCTGGTGGCTGATGATATGCATATTGTTGATGTTGGTTCATATGGGGATTTATGTGTTGATTTTGTGGCCTATAATATTGTTGACCAGGGGGTGGGTAATTATTTGCCATATGTAGGGATGCATTACGTATGGGAGGTGGTCTGGGGATTTGGGAAATAGTGTTCTGATGACTTCCAGAAGCATGTGAGTTTTGAGCACTATTTGTATTTTGTTGTGTATTTCTTGAAATATTCCCTCTATGCGGGGGTACATATTTGGGGGGAGCTGTTTTGGCTTTATTCCTCCTCTGTTGAATTTCTTGCTGCAATAACTCCTTCTCCTCTTGTATTTTGTACCTTTCGAGTTCTTTCCTGAGCATGAGTATTTCCTGTTTCTCATCACTCATGTCTTGATTATTTATTTCCTGATATTCTGGATTGTCATTCATTCCCTGATTTGACAATTCATATCCTATCTCTTCTCCCTGGTTAAACGAGACCTTGAAATCATGTTCAGCTTGGTTCCTATCAATATCCCTCATGACCTTTGCATCATGATCCCGCTGTTCTTGAGGAGTGGGTCTGTACCTTGCCAAAATATCATCAGTTGCTCCACTGAGGTTCTCGTTTGAATCATGTAGAGGTGTGAATTTATTGTGAATTGCAATATTTTGTTCTGAATCATTCTCCTGGATGTCTAGATTATTATCTTGGTGGGAATATTTTGGATTCACATTTCTTTTGGAAATGTTTCTAAGTGGTGGAGATGACTGCAAGTTTCTGCCTTCCATCTTGGATCTCCTACCATCCATTTGAAATTTTTGTTATGATTGTAACTAGAGTCGCCACCTATTGAATAGGAAAAGTTTATATTTTTATCTGTAAGGTTCTGTGTCACCAGCAGAGTTACCAAAAAGAAATTTTAAATGACTCTATGGAAGAAAGGATTAAATTCTAAGGTCTTTTTACTAGTTCCCCAGTAGAGTCGCCAATTTGTTAGGTCTCAAAAATGCAAGTTACTAATCCTAAGAGGATGCCAGGCTCTATATTTGGATTTGCAACGTTTTTGAACTAACTTGACGAAATCAACCTTCAAGGTTTGATGATTTCCTACACTTTAGGTCCTGCTACACCTAGGTGGGTGAACCTTGAAATATTAAAGCAGTCTGAGTGTGGATGAATGGACTAACTAGGTCTATCTACAATGGCATAGGATGTAAGATAGATGACAAAGCTGACTAATTAATTCTATGTGTAATGTTTAATAAGTGATTGGCAGAAATTGTATAAGCAATATCAAAAAAGGTTTTAATTAATGAGTTGAATGAGACCAGTGCCTTGTTGGGTAACAGAGTCAATTTGAAGGACTAAGAACAGTAGTTTCTAAATGGTAATAATTCTAGATATTTGGCACAGTTCTGGTTTATAGCTTGTATAAACGTGCAAGTAAATGACTGACAGACTCTTCTTGATAATCCAACCAAATAAAATCAGATATCTTATAATTCACCAGAAGGTACTTTAATCCTTACTTGAAGGAACCAAATGAAATGAAAAGACAAGATTAACAGATAATATTTTACTGGAGACAGTGTGTCAATCCTAATTATATGGCTCTACTTAGTAATCCCAACTTACTACTTCCAGGCTACTGTGAATAAATCAGAAGGGTTTAATTCCTTAGGATGGACACCAACCGAATTAAGCACACAGATACAGCGAATGTGTATTGACAGATTAAATATATACTTGATATCTTAATCTGAATAACAGGGAAATGCAGAAATGGAGACAGCCACACGATTGAATAATTTCAACAAATAACTGATACCAAAGTAGAAATACTGAATCAGAGAACTTCAAATTTCTTCCTCAAAATAAAATATGCAACACGGTCATTTTGGAATATTATGTATATGTATATATGAATACTTCTACTGCTGATGATTTTTCAGCATAGATTGTTTGAACTTATATAGATATTTTCATGAAGAGATACAACTCTTCAATAAGTCTCTTGGGATTTTAACCAATACAAACAATAATTACATAATCTTAATTAGGCTCTGTTTAGCCATAAATAGACTTTTGTTAGATGATCCAAGTACTCCTGCGCACGGTGAGAATCAGTAAGCTCGACTGCACTCCTGGTGATTATATCGAGGGTGACCATTTCCTCCAGTTGCTTGCAAACTTCTGTAGATACAGAGGCTTTATCTTTTAGAGCTCCTGTGGCTTTGTGCAATATAACTTGACAATCAACAGTCCACTCTTCTTTGCTCTTTACCTCTCCATTATCTTTGAATATCCTGGGCACCCCTGCGTCTGATGCATCAGTCCCTTCCTTAGCATCAGCTTTGAGTTTATCATAATAATTCTGGTGCCTTTTGAGCAATGCTCTTGCATCAGAGATATCTGTGCTATCAGTGGTACCTCTGTTTTGCAACTCGATCACCTTTTCTTGTATCCTCTGATCAAGCCTCTCATGTTCTTTGACTGCTTTATGATTTTCCGAGTAGTTATCCCAAAACTGGTTTAACCACCGTACCATGTTTGCATACCTGCTCTGCAGTATTGTAACAAATGCATCTATTTGAATTTGTTTGGCTTGATCATGGGATATCTCTTGACTACTTTGTGAGCTCTCACCTTGAGTTATTCTCTTCGTAGATTGCCCAAAGGTGCTCTTAACAGCGTCCTTCAAGTAGTCATTCTCCTTTGTTAATCTTTCACAATTCAGCTTATAAGCATCCCTTTCCTTGATTAACATCTGAGCTTGTGCTTTATTCAATTTTGCAACATTGATACCAATGTCTGCAGTAATTATGGGGTCAGTCTCACCTGCTCTAAAAGTCATAACATGGCCAAAAGTTTTTTCAGTGTCTATGATGGCCGTCTTCTTATGGGGAGGATACAATGCCCATATCATTAAAGAATTTTTATCATTATTGTATCTCGTTCCCATATAGACTTCATTAACTCCTTCTGGAGTAAGCTTATACTTATCATCAGCATTATTCAAAAAACTATCAAAAACCAGAGCAGAATTTAAATCCAAGCCGGGAAAAATCATAACCCCTGCATCTTTAAGCAGCTGTCTGCCTCTGCTTGGTGTCATGTCCTGCATTTCCTTGTCCACTGTCTCCTTTAACATTTCTAATAACTGTTTTTCATTGTCAGCAGAAACATTATCTACTGACTCTCTAATTTCCTTTCCCTTGTATTTATACAGGAATGATTTAAATTCCTTCGAATGAATGAATGTATCATCTGACACAAAAGAATCATAAGCCTTTTGGCGTGGATCTTCATCAGCAGACCCCTCCTCATCATGTATCACAACTGGAGGCTGATATTGTTGCATTTTTCTTTTAGACATTTCTATTGTCTTATCTTGTGGCTGTTCAGTCAATTCTTCCTCTTCAGAGGATACCACTTCAACTTGTGCCAACTGCTTTTTCTTTTCATTTAAATCTCTGTTATATTTCTCCACCACCAAGTCGACTTCAGCCTCTTCCAAATTTCTAATGACATCATCATGTGGATAATGTATGTGCATGTATCCACTGAGATTTTGTTTTCTTCTTGCATAGTCAATGAAACCCTCAGGGTCAAACCCTTTCCTCACCTCAGCAGTCACCATGTTATAATGCATTAGTTTATCCAAAATGAGATTGTATCCTTCTTTTGAAACCACAGTAAAATCTCCAAAACACAAAGTACTAGGCATGAATGATTGTTTATCATGCGAACTCAGATGCATGACATTTGAACAATGCATTTGCCTAATTATTTCCAAATATGCAATTCTGTCAGGGACAGTTTTAGGCAATATAAATGGATCATCCTCAAAACCATACACTCTGATCATAGTAGCATCCTCAAAACAATACCAGTCTCCCCAATTATGAGTGACAGTAGGGGGGCCACCAAAATCTTTTGGTCTGAGGAATCTTTTTATTTCATCTGAAATTGAATATTCACAGGGGTGGTTGAAATACCTATATAGCACTTTAACACAATGCTCTTCAAATCGAGCATAGCTGGAGTTAGCATACCTGCTATCCCAGATTCTGGTCCACATTTGTACAGGTATCTTCTCCCCTTTCTTACCCGCAGCAACAACTTGAAGCTCATTTGGCCACAATCCTACTTCCTGGCCGTAGTATAAGACCATATGCATGAGCATCGAGTGATGCTCAAAAGAGCATGCTGGAGCATTGTTTTTTATTGCAGATAGACCAGAGTCTATTCTAGTAGCAACATAGGAGGCATAATCAAATTGTCTGGCATTGTGACATTGAATATCAGAGGTTATGACCATTAGAGGAATAGCCATGAACTCAGGGACCTCTGAGCCAAGGACTTGGCCTACAGAATAGTAAGTATATTGAATGTATGGTTCAAAAATGGATACATGAAAGGGAGGGCCATCATTCTCAGTCAAGGGTATCACTTCTCCTTCAATCCTGGGTCTATGAATGGGTAACCTCCATCCATTGTAGGTTGTATCCATTCTCCAGTATTCTTTATCCAAATCTTCATAAACAACAGGGACAGTGCACAAATCATCCAAATCATACACCTCACAAATAGCATTTTTTGATAGGTGTACAATTGGTTCTCCTTGAGGGTTGCAGATAGCTTTCAGGCCTGAATTGTAATGCCTGGCTAACAGTTGCAGGAGTTCTACATTCAAGAATACATTAGGTACAACCAGTTTGCCTAAATTCATGTGCCATGGGTTTGACACAGGGGCATTTCTAAATCTTCTGTTGTAGTGGAATCTGAAGAGTTCATATCCCCTAATTGGGGTCCAAATATCTCCCAGGCGCTTATGTTTGTCTTCCAATTTTTCTACTTCTGCCCTGAGTTGGGCAGACCTCCTGGCCTTGGGAGCTGACCCAGGCAACTGATCAATCAAGTCCTGATTTAGTTTTCTGTCTTTCACTTTTTCTTCAGGGGTTTGATCAGTTTTTTGCTTCTTTGGTTTACTGGTTTCCCCTTGTGATTTTCTTCCTTTTCCTTTCCCCGAAGTTTCCATTTTTGAAAATTTTGGCAGGAAATTCAAATACAGGTAATATAGTGGTTTGTGTATGTGTACCTGTCGCTCGACGGCTGGAATTGGAAGCCTTTGCTTTTGCCCTGAGAATTCTTCTGTATTCTGCTCTCGGACGGTTTTTTTGCAATTATAATGATCGTATGGACTTTGTAGCCGTTTTGTATTAATTATCTGATCAATTCAATGTTCATCGCTGTGAAGTGTCACATCGCCATAACTCTTCCTATCGACGTGCTTTTTGAAATGTCTGGGCGACCTCAACCCCTTTTTTATGGCGCGGACAGTCAATCGGCGTGACCCCTCAATTGTATCCCCGACGCCATGTAGTATCACATTTCAAGTGGGTGCGACCATCGGCGTGATTTCCTTCATCGCCAAGGGTTTTAGATCTCTCCGCGATATGGCAAGTCCCACCGATATGCTTTGCTTATCGGGAAGATTGAGACCATCGGGATACTAAAATTATGTCTCCCCGATCTTTATTGTCTTACCGATAGTCTCTTCATGTATGAACTTTTATCTTTATCGGAATGACACTCTCTATCGGGATAGCTTTCTTAAGATATCCCGATCCCAATCATCTCCCTGATACCCTTTATCACATCCTTCATCGGGCAAAGTTTAGTAAAGTGTCACCGATATTTTTTGATCGCCGTGACTTATGAATCGGCAAGACTTGTTTCTTTTGTTCCGATATGTCAAGCTATCCCGATGAAGATGCATCGCTGTGAGTCTTGCCGATAACTTTCTTATCGCCAGGACTCTTGATCGTTGGAGACTTACTTGTTTTCTATTCCGATGGTTCATTTCTCACCGATGACTATTGCTTTGTTACCCTCGCATGCTGTTTGGTGAAACTCTTGCCGAAAGTGCTTCATCGGTATGATATATACCGTCGGGGCAACTTCTAAAAGATCATCCGATAGATATTTGTCATACCGATCGGCATGACCACTTGCCTTTCTTGCCGATGTAAAGTCATCGGTGTTGCTTACTCCATCGGTGAGCTCCATAATTCTTCTTCCGATCTCTATTTTCACGCCGATGGTTGTTTTCAAACAATTCCTTGTGTATCGGTGTAAGCCACACGAACTCTTGCCGATGGATTGATTTTGACGATATTTGACACTGTTCATCCCTAGACATTTTATGAGATACAAAAAATTTTATATTGTGGTCCTTTTGGGATATTCCTTAGGGTTTATTCAAATATGATGGAGTAAGGAAATAGTAAAATTTTGAAAATTTTACTGTGCTAACACTTGGTTTTTTTAATCTTCTACTATCTATATCTATTGTAGAGTATGTTATGAAATATGATTATACATAATGATACATAATTGTGATGGGTAAAGAATTTCTATGGAAATCAAAATAATTACGCTTATCCATGACTCTTCGCATTTGAAAGTTAAGTTGAATGGTGTCAAATATAGTGGTCAAATTTAGCTGGCAATGCATTGCCCCTTGACCCTGCAAGGGAATCCCTTGAGTCACATGATGGGTCTCCACCCTTCAAATATGAATAAGTCAACACTGTCGGCACTTGACAATCCCACATGTGGTCAACCTTAGTGGTTTGGTTTATAGGTATATGGAACCTTGACAAAGTTGATAATGAATGCCACATAAGATTTGTCTGCTTGGATGGAACCATGTCCGGTCTGTCTAGATTGTCTCTCATTGGAAAAGTGGACACTTACTATCACAACCACTAAGTCATTTGAGTCACTGACTACATCTCTTGTTTCAAGGCACTGACTGATAATGTTTCTTTCATTGGATCTATGTTATCCCAACTAAATTCTTGCTTGAGGTGTCAATTGCCTTCAATCCTGTTGATGCCTGAGGAGGTATGAGTGGGATTAGCTACTTTAGTCCCTTGATGAATGTCTTTGCATACATGGAATGGTAGCAAAGGCTTGTATCTTGAATGGCTAATATGTCCTAGGAGAATCAAATATTATCTCAGCATTATCTTTCTCTATTGCTTAATTCTGAGCCTTGTGCTTCATGTTGCTCAACTTGATTCTTGACACATTACAATAGATCACTCAGGTGTGTAGCTGCAATCTGTAACTCCTTTTTCTCTGTCTACAACTTCTTCGACCTTAGCTCTTCTTCATGGGAACTCTGTCCAAATATTGGAGAAAGCTCACTGATGCAGTTGCGATTGGACGGTCATGAAGTTAAAAATTGACTTTGGCCATAACTTTTTGCCAGAAGCTTGAAACCTTTCCAAAACTTTTAGAGATGAATATGTTGACAACCCTAATCTCTTTTCCAAGCTATTCTTCTTCAAACCTCATGGAGTTCAAAATTTTAAAGTTTTGCCAAATTATCAACAAAAGTCACAAAATGATTAAATATCTTAGAAACCAGGAAGGATCTGATCACGAAATCTTTGGCATCAATTCCAGAATGGAGTCAACAATCTTCTCATAAGAGGATTCTTCATGAAACCTCACTAATCCACCTAAACAATTGTTTTTGTGAAGTCAGCCTTTTGTGCATTGAAACCCAATTGTGGAAAACTAGTTTCCTGCCAATCTAACCACACCATGTGTCACCAACGCTGAGATAGGCCAAAACTAAACCTAAGCAAACCAAAACTGAAATAAATAGCTGCAAATTATATTTTGGGTGATGTTGATTGCATGTACGCCTGAGTGCTCCTACATCAGGATATAAAACAAACCAATATGTACAACACAAAGACACAACTAGGGGACTATATACAAGACGACCACTACAATCAATGACATGGAAGCACAAAAAAATTTAAGTCTGGTTGTAAACAAAATTTTAGAACACTTATAGGTCAAACCCCACAAAGAACATCCATGGTACTAGGCCATGGACAAATTGTTGCACATCACTTACCTCTATCAAAGACAAACTTGAAGAAGGAACTGAGCATCCTCAAGATAAAATTGCATTGATCACCTAGCAACAACAAATGGTGTTTCTCCCAAGCATGCACATCTAGACTGCCAATGTTGAGGTCATCATGCTAGAAGTGGAAATGATAAACATCTAGGCATGGAAACCATAAGTAGTATGGGACATCATCACGCTCATCAGTATTATATCGTGTATCTTCAAGCTCCATGGTAGCATGATGCACATCCAAATCTGCATACAAATTGGCATGAAGGAAAAATTTACCTTGAACCTCACACTAAAATGCATCCTATTTAGGCGGTGCCTCAAACTGGGCTATGTCATGTGACTGCTCAAGTTGTTTCCACCCAACTACACCACAAATGTTGATGTATTCCATGATTTAATCAAAGACTTGATTCAAATCTATCTCTACATTATCAGCACATATGTTAGAAATTTGAGGCACTTCATGTGAAAACTCACAATCTTCAAATTGCCTCTATTTTGCATCCTTCATTGCAACCTGATGTAAAAATATTGTTGTTAAGACATTGATCTATGACTTGATATTCTTCTCCTTCCTATAGGTAAGCAACTTGACTCTCATGAGAACACTACAAATCCAACATCTGAATACTCAACCAATGAGCTTAGAAATGTGTCCTTAATGCAATCCTTATCAGCAAAAGATAACTACTCCAATCCGAGGCCTAAAAATTTTCCAAGTTGAAATCCTCATGACTGGAAGAAATTGGGTCATGCACACCTTCACATTCCTCTTTCTCATTTGCAACAAGGAAGGTGTGAGTATCATCATCTTTAAGATCAATAAAGAAAGGAATCACATCAAATTAATAACAAAGCCTTTGCACTTCAATTTCCTTACATCCACAACAATAACACTATTGTCTATAGCAAGGCCTTCAAACTATAAATCAATGTTTGCACCATCATCTATCTGAATTGTCACATCACTAGGTGTAGGAACAATTTTTTCATCCTTGAACATCATCGTCATCCCCAAAGGATGGTCGTTCCAATTGAAGATAAGTGGCTACACTTTATTCACTTTCTACACAACTATCATATGATATTGTACTACACAATTTGACCCTTTTGACTACACTCAACATTGTATTACTGTCCACATCAACTGGTTCATCTATTACAATACCTTCCTTTGAGGATATTAGTTTTTCAATATAATCATTCTTCAATCTTTCAAGGGAGTCAAGGCATTGGTAGGCTCGTTAACTTCAAATCCTTCTACACTAAACTGAAACCATCTTCATATGCTTCAAAAACCATGTCAATGTAGACAAGGGAAATAGATTTGCAAGAATTTGGCATTCCAAAAAGAGCAACAACAAACTTGTGATTGAAGTCCATACTAGACTCTCCTTCTTACCTTCCGATATTTGCCAATTCCTGGACAAGAGTAGTAGGGTATAGACTATTTGCATAATTCTCATCAAATGTAGCCATAAGGTCATTCCAACAAGTGAAGTAATATTCTAGAAAACCTTCAAGCCATCTCCTTGCCATCTGACATGGATATCTAAGAAAAAATTGCATCCACATGTCTTCATCTTTAAACTAAAAATTCTCCATAAATTCTAAAAATGCAACAACATGTGCATCCCCTTCATAAAGATCACACCCATTAAAGATAAGCATCTAATTGTAGACCTTGGCCATCATGGTTTGCATTTCATAATTGACCCAAGACAAGTCTAGCTATTTGTAAGTGGGGTTAAGGGGAATAGAAGGAGACTGAACAACTAGGCTATTTATGGCAGTAGGATGAGAATTAGATTGCACTTTGGACTCAATCAACTTGATTTATTTTTTAATTCCATTTTTTTGCAATTGTGACTTAAGCAACCTAATTTGGTTTCTGTTAAGTGTGAAAAAGATGAATGATGTCAACTAGCATGCACACTAGATCAAACCCTCTTTCACAATAAAATTCAAGGACAAGACCAAGCCAAATCACTACCAAATAGAGGTGGACTTAGCTATAGATCTTGTACTCAGGAGTGCTACGGAAAGATCTAATTTAATCAAGCCTTTTTATCAAACCCTAGGCCAATAATGCACAAAACCCTAATTCTATGATGATCTAATTATAACAGAAGATGTACAGTAAATCTCCAGAAATCAATTGTATAGGGAGGATCAGGAAGATGTCAGAACCTATGTCTCGGAAGAAGAGATGTCAGAGGACTATTTTAGGAGCCCCCAAGTCCTAAAAGGTGGAATCTTCATAAGCTATAAACTAGGGAAATGCTACAAAGGCTTCCTTGATGCCAGATCTGAAGTTTGTTAAGGAAGAAAGACTAGGGTGCCAACAACAAATGCCTACACAGAGGAATATTCTTGAAATGTTCTTAGATCTTGAAACCCTGATCTTTGCTTAGTCTTCATGTATCTTCATATTCCCTGTATCTCGCACCTATAACCTGCACACAAGAAGAACAGAAGGGGTTTGGGGGTTATGGTATGTAAGGAATTACCTCAGTCAAATCTCGGGATAGCATTCAAGCTTCCCAACACTGTTGATAGATAAAGAGAGCATGCCCTTACAGGGCAAAGGCTAAACACAAAATCAATATGATGAATCAAATGATGATGAACAATAATGATATCACCTATGTGATGAAATCCTTAGGAGGATTAATGCTCTTCAACTCATAAGGAGAGATAGATGACAACTTCGAACCTGTAACAACACACGCAATAACAAAATAAATCTACTCTTGAATCACAATGAATGCTTTGAATGCTCTTTTATCCAATGCTTTAAGTTGGCTATCTCTATCTAGGTTCATAATGAATTCAAAAACATACTTATATATGCTTTCCCACTAACATTCGTGAAATTAAACCCAAAGAGCCAACAAAGAGAAACTTTTTTAGAGGTCCTAAGACGACATACAATTAAATTTTCCCCAGCCAATCAGGGAAGACTTGGGCACTGGCGCCTAAGTCTTGAGGCTTCTTTTTGGTCTAGGGTAAGATAAAATATGGGCCCCTTGTTCCCAATTTACGTTGGTTTTAGGGAATTTTGCATCGAGATGAATATTAAGAATGTATAATGTATTCATCGGGACCTAGGAGCTAAAAAAGGAGGTAAAAAGATATGTGGCCACTTTTTACTCTAGAACATTTAGCACCCACTTTAATGTGTGTATGATCTTACAATCAGTACATGCATTAAAGTATGGTCAAAGCACATCAAACACATCAGACACTAGAGAGAAGACACACCCTAAGTTTGGAGAACCATTTCTAGCCCCCAAGCTTAGGAAAACATAAGAAAACACTTGACAGTCAAGCAAAACACAGAGAATACGGTGAAGAAGCACGTAATACACGAAGAAGATAGTAAAAAGGCACATAATACATAGAGAAGGCATGAATGCAGTCATGCAGTACACAAGGCATACATGAAGAGAAGACATGATTAAATAATTATATAATCGTAACTAGGCAATGGGGGAGCTCATCGCTACGCGTTGCCGTCAAAAGCACACAAAACATACAGCGTGGGGGAGCTCATCGCTACGCGCTGCCACAAAACATGCAAAACACATGGCATGGGGGGAGCTCATCTCTACGCGCCACCACTAAAACATGCAAGGAAGACACATGGAAAACACGAGCACCGTAGAGTATGTCGTCGACACACTATACGTCTTAAATACATAAAACATGGATGATGGGGGGAGCTCATCACTGCGTGCTGCCATCTAAAACATGCCAAACACACCCAACGGTTGAGCTATGCTACCACAACCACCAAAGACATGCTTAAGGGTGAATAACTCAAGATCCAACCCCGCCTCTGTAGAGGACTTTTTAATAGGATGTGCAACCACTCAAGGGAATACACAATCTCGCCTTCCCTAGAAGGGCTTTCAGAAAACACACACAACCCCACCTACATCATAGAGATGCCTTATGGTGAAAAGGAAGAATGTGCACAAAGTATACAACCCCACCTGCATCACAGAGATGCCTTACAGTGAAAATGAAGTATACGCAACACACAAAACAAAGTATACAACCCTACCTGCATCACTGAGACACCGTACAGTGAAAACGAAGCATACACAAACACACTTTATCACAATATCTAAGATATCCAAGCATTTACCACAATATATGTCCCTGCCTTAAAGTGGTTGATCCCACTTGTCAGTAGCAATCACGTTTAAGGTAAGGTTGAAAACATGTGAGGGAACAAGAGCTTTCGCAAAGCCCATGCCCCAAAGTGACATGTGTTTGTGATCGTTGATTGTTCCCAACAATCACGATAGAAACACATTAGTATTATATGCTAACAATTAACAAACTTTGGTTAGAAAATCTTAGCTAAGATAACAACCAAATCATCTTGTGAACAATTGATACATAAATAAGTCAACATACCACATAAACAAACCAAGACTATATTTGCAAGTTCGGATCCAAGTATAGCCATGAGGTTATACTTTAGGTATCTCAGAACCAATTATAGCTACAAGGTGAAATACAAAAACATTCCAAAGTGCCTAGAAGCATATTTAGAGTATTGCAAAGGTTTGTTACAAAACTTTCAAAATATGACTATAGAGTTCTAAAAACTCTACATGTTTATAAATATTTCTTAAATTGGCTAAGGTTTAATAGTTGGGAGTAATATAATGCAGATGAAGAGCTTCGGAGCCTCGGGACCTGCCACGTGGCATAACCATGGGCATTTGAAGGCTTGTAGAAGGAAGTTTTCTTTCAAGGAGTGCAAAGGTGCCACATGTCTTGACGTTGGGTCGTTGGGCCGAAGGAAGTAAAGTCTATATGGTCTTTTTAAGTCCTTGCAAAGAGCGACAGATGTCCCCACCATATGCAATTCAATGACCACAACAGGATGAAGTGGAACCTACCAGGTGTCAGCATTCGCATTAGTTTTTAGTTTCTTTCAAAAGGTTTCTAAGTCCTTGTGGGTTGTGCCAAGTGTCTGCACCATGGGTATTTGGGAGGTCTTTTTGGAAACACCTTTGTAGAGGAGCGCAGGGATGCCATGTGTCCCTTTTGTAGAAGTCATGGAGCTTACCACGTGTCCATTGTGACGTCAAGGTGGGGTCTCCTCTTTTAAGAGATAAATGCTACGAAGTTTATCGTGTGGGACTCGATACTATTAAGGATTGAAGAGTTTGCAAATAATGCCAAGTGTCAACACTGTAGACATTTGAAGAGAGTTTTGGAAGTCTTTCTTCATTGAGCACAGAGCCATCACGTACCCTATTTTGGAGCTTTAAAGAGACCCTCAAAAGTTGCCATCTGTCCTGATGTTTTGCAAGATGAAACCCTACCTGAATGACCATCTATTGTCTAGAGTTATAGCGTTCAACCCAGGGAGAAGGCGGGAGAATTTTTAGGCATACAAAATCAGTTGCAATGGCATGGATAAACTGAGGTTGAAGATTTTGCAAAGATTGTGGGCATGTGGGTTGAAGATATGATCACAAGTTAACTGGACTTGCAGGTTGCGAGGTGGTTAGGATCCCAACGGCCCTGTAGAGGTTTTGAACTTCATGGTTACAATATAAATAGAGGAGTCTGGCTGGAAAGAAGGAGATAGATATAGAGATAGAAAATAGAAGATATCAGAGAGTTTTGAATACTGGATCTGAAAGATATTTTTTCCTTAATAAGTGCCTCTTGGGGAGATTGAATATTGTAGATCTGTGCATTTTTTGCCTTATGTACTATGTTCTCTTGATCATTAATGAAAAGAGGGTGGTGTTCTATGCATTTTATAATGTCTTTCTGAATCTTGTTCTTTTCTTTCTGTATTTTGCCTTTGATAAATCAGATATAATATTCTGCTATGGTTAATCATGCTTAATTCTCTTTAACTTCATAAAAATCTTACAAGTTAAATCACTGTGTTGTTGATCTAGGTCTTAAAATAAATCTGGCGCATCACCTTAGCAGATTAGAATATTTCATTTGCAATCTTGTTTTTTCTTCCCTTTACAACAAACCCCATAAAGAAGAACAATCTTCTTTAAAATCTAGAGGTTGTCTTAAGAGTCAAGTCTCACATTCTTAAGATTTCCCATGTTGGTGTTTGACCTACAAATTTAAGCATCAACAGTTTTTGGCATGCCCGGTGGGACCTTTTCTAAGTTCTTGATTAGAATCGTATGAGCTACTCTCCTGCAAGAAGTCAAAGTTGTGGACCAACTACAAGAGCCAAAGCTGCTGCTAATCTGGGACTCTTATTACCACCACTGATAACTACTCCAAGAAGAAGAGATAATCAACAGAATATCCCAACGATACAAATGGGTGCCCAAGCTCTGCCTCAAAATTATGCTAACTGGAATAATAGTAGCCCACTCATATTTCCAGTGCCTCCAGATACATGGGACCCAATTCTTGCAAACGCCCTAAAAGCATTGCCCAAGTTCTTAGGAGAGGATTTCAAGCCCTCGGCTGAGCACCTATAGGATGTGGCAGATGTATGTGCATTGCACTATGTTACAGAACAAAATATATCCATGAGTCTTTTAGCTACATCTTTCAAGGGGAGAGCCCTTGATTGGTATAGATCTTTATGAGCTAATTCTATCGAAACTTGGGATCAACTAGGAGATGCATTTTTTTGAAAGATTTAGTGAAAAGGGAGACAAATCTTCTCTCTTACAACAATTGATCACCATAAAGAGGAATCCCCAAGAATCCATTACTAATTTCAACACCAGATTCCAAAAGACTTGGCAAAGGATTCCAGTCGCTGCAAGACCCCCTGTAGGTATGGTAATTATTTTCTATCTTAAAGCCTTCAACTCTGATATTTCGGTTATGATTTAGTCCTTAGGAGGACAGACCCTGTCTGAAGCATATGAGTTAGCCATTAGAGCTGAGAATAGTCTCATAGATGTTGGGAAGTTACCTCGAAGACCCCCCATGCCCATGTTTCCTGAATTATCAATCCCCATTCAAGAAGAGGCCCCTAGTGCTTCATCAACTCCTGTTTCTATGTATACTTTTCCTGCATCCTAGAAACCCACTGCCCTAGCACCCTCTACTTCCCCATCTAAAACGGATGATGTTAAGAGTATTCCTAGAACCTTTTCTAATGAAATTATCAACCTTAAGAAGTAGCAAACCTCATATCAAAAACCTCCTTACCCCATATGAGTCAAATCAGTACCAAGGGCCACAAAGACCAAACTACCAACAACCATCTAATCAGCTTGTCCTTGTACCTACACCATTACAAACTGTCCCAACTAACCCAAGGAGAGAAATGGTTCCCAGACAAAATAAAATGGCTAAGGAAGTAAATGCATGGTGCTTTCCCTGATATAATGCACATATGCCCAAAGACTGCCCTAGAGGTAATTTACAATAGATAGTGGCGGAGTAAAGAAGAATGGAAGGCCATGTTGCCTCATCTTCTGAATCTTTCCAGTACCAATCACCTGGTGTTCAAAATGCAGCAATAGTAGCACAAATGCAGGGGATGTCTATTACGCAAGAAGGAGAAATAGCCCCAGAACATGCACTATTCTCGTGAATTGAGGAGGAAGAATCAATGTTTGTAAATGAAGCATCTACCTCCAAGAAACCTCTAGTGCAGTCAGACTATTACACTTGGTCGAAGAGGAGAATGGTGGATCTACCTGAAGTCAATCCTGTTGAAATAACTAAAGGGTCCTCAGTTCAAGCCCCCTATATACCTACACCAAGACAAGAGGTGTCAATGACAACTCAGAATCAGGAAGTCTCTAATCCAGTGGTGGAGAAGACAAGGTATCTCTATTACTATAAGGCACAATCATTAGGACCCATTAATGTGGTCAAGCAGTTGAAGAAGGCTCCTACTAATGTATCCTTATGGGATATGTTAGCCATTCTCGAACATAAACTATTATTACAAGAAGCTCTACAATCTCAAGGAGAGCCTAAAGTTGCCAACACTAAAGAAGGGGAAGCTGATAAAAGAAGAGTTCATTTCAAGGAACCCCAATCTCAAGGAACATCCACTCTGGTGAATACTAAGGAAGAGGTGAGTAAGGCTAAACCAAATCCCTTTTATTTGACCCTAATAGTAGGGAAGAAGTTGTTGCATAATTCCATGATAGATTCAGGTGCCAGCACCACAGTCATGCCCAAGCAAATAACAGATGCCTTGAGGATAAAATATGAGCCACTAGCCAAAGGAGTCATGCAGTTAGATGGAAAGTCAATCCAGACCATAGGCATTATCAAACAACTCCCATTGCAGTTGTATACTTGCCCAACCATAACTATCCTGCAAGATGTAGTAATCGTTAATATTCCCTCTATCTTTGGTTTATGTCTATCTAGAGATTTCACTGCCAAGATTGGAGGGTATATGTCATTAGATTGCTCACATGTAATCTTAAGAAATAAATATGGTACAAAGATGAAGGTGTTGTCTAAACCTTTGTCTAAGGAGCATATTACCGAGGAACCAACATCAAAGTTTGAAGCATCTCATGCTATGATCAATAGAGAGGAAAGAGTCTTTATAGAGAAAATAGGAGAATGGACCAAACATGATGAAAAGGAAGAAGAGGATAATCGGCTGATATCTATGATGCAGAGTGACCCTTATGGAAATTATGACTCTACTAGTTTGGGAACATATGTCATTTTTTATGAAGGCCAAGAAATACCCAAGGTGATGAGTCAACCAAAAGAAAAGGAAGAGGATCATGAACAAGACTCTGAAATTTGGACACTAAATTTTGATGGAGCTAGAAGCAAGAATGGTGTTGGAGCAGGCATTTGCCCTACTTCACCAAAAGGGGAAAAGTTTCTTAAAGCTCTGTGCTTCCATTCTTTCTGCACTAATAATGAAGTTAAATATGAATCCCTAGTACATGGCCTGATTCTTGCCAAAAAGAAAGGGATAAAGAACCTAAGGGTCTTGGGTGATTCTGAGTTGGTGGTAAAATAGATAAGAGAAACAACTACTATAGAAAATGTAAGAATGAGGTCATAAAATCATCGAATATTAGACCTAATTGAAGATTTTGATGCCTTCAATATACAAGTCATACCAAGATCCCAAAATACTGAAGCAGAAAGGATGGCTTAGATTGGATCTTAGTTTAACCCAACTAAAGACTTGCTGATCAATGAACAAATAGTCAAGGTTATCATCCGCCCTACCATTCCTGATAATGGAGACAAGTGGAAAGTTTTTGATAGTGACCTATAGATCCTTTTATTCCTACAGCAATCTGGGAAATTTACAAATTAGTTGCAGCCTAAAATTGAAGAGGCATATGGTGACCAAATAATGCAGTTGAAATCAAATAAGCTTCCAAGAGGATTAATAACTTTGGAGAATCTTTTTGATCTTGATGATGCAAGCCTAGACAAGAGGAAGTTTTTAGCCAATAAAGATGATTACTCAGAGATTGAGGTCAGTAATGGAAGAAAGCTAAAGGTAGGCAACGTCACTACAAGGTAAGAAAGAGATAGACTAATATCTCTCTGTAATAAATATGACAAGGTAATCGCATGGACCTACGAGGATCTTCATGGTTATAATAGAGATATAGTCCAGCATACTATTGAGCTCACTGAAGGATCAAAACCTGTACGTCAGAAACAGAGACCAATAAACCCTAAGATTGAGTCTCTCATGGTGGAGGAACTCCAGAAGTTGTTAGAATCTAAGATAATTTTCCCAATTAAACACTCAACATGGGTGTCTAATCTAGTACCTGTGAGGAAGAAAAATAGAGAAATTAGGCTCTGCGTAGACTTCAGAGACCTGAAAAAAGCTTTGTTAAAGGACCACTATCCACTCCCTCCAATGGAGCAGATTTTACAAACTGTGGCTGGTGCCAAAAGGTTTTCTCTGTTGGATGGTTTTTTAGGTTACAATCAAATCTAGTTGGCAAATGAAGACTAGTATAAGACTGCTTTCACCACTAAGTGGGGGAGATTTGCATATGCTGAGATGCCTTTTGGACTTTCAAATGCCAAAGCAACTTTTCAACGTGCTATGGACATAGCATTCAATGGTTTGATAAATAAGATCATTCTGATTTATTTGGATGATTTAACTGTATTCACAAAATTGACTAAAGATCACTTTGATCATTTAGAGGCCATTTTCCAAAGATGTCAAGAATTTGGGATATCTCTGAACCCTAAGAAGTGTGAGTTTGGAGTACCTCAAGGAAAGTTACTAGGACACATAGTTTCTAAAGATGGAATCTCTATTGACCTAGATAGAGTTAAGGCAATCATGGATTTATCTTTACCTGTCAACAAGAAGGTAGTGCAATCCTTTTTGGGGAAGATCAACTTCGTCGGTAGATTTATATTTGATTTTGTAGGGTTAATTAAACCCATCAGTCTGATGTTGAAGATCTAAATTTTAAGTGGACAGCAGAGGGCAGACATTCTTTTGAAAATATAAAGAAGGCAATCTCTACTGCCCCAGTACTGCATAATCCAGACTTTTCTAAAGACTTCATAATGTATGTATATGGGGGAGAATATAGCATAGCAGCTGTCTTAACCCAAAAAGATCAAGAAAAAGGAGAACATCCTATTGCATTCTTTTCTAGAACATTGAGGGATTATGAATCCAAGTACAATTTTGTTGAAAAGAGAGCATATGCCATAGTTAAAGGACTGAAAAAGTTGACACTTAGTGACAGGAAATAAGATTTTGATATTGGTATCCCATTCAAGTGTCAGAGAATACATTATGGAAGGGGAAATCATTGAGAAAAGAGCCAATTGGATAACTAAGATTCTAGAATATGATGTGGATGTAAAGCCCACTAAACTAGTAAGAGGAAGAGGGCTCTGCCAATACATTGCTCAGGATTTAGAAGTGTCAACAATAAATGAAGAGGAAGAAGAGACTGTACTAAAAGTACAATAAAATGATCTAGATTCTTGGGTTAGTGACAGGATACAATTTATGCAGACCGGTCGACTCCCTAAGACACTTTCTCCTGAAAAGGGAAGATACTACAAACAACAAGGATCTAATTTCATCTTGATTAATCATGTCCTTTTTAGAAAGAATTTTGATAGAATCTTGCACAAGTGTGTGGAAAAGGATGAGGCTCAAAGGATATTGCATGAATTACATCATGGGATATCAGGAGGACATTTTTCTGCGAAGACTACTGCCATTAAAATTACTCAAGCAGGATACTATTGGCCTTCAATATTTTATGATTTCCATAAAATGGTTAAGGAATGTCAGGCATGTCAGTTTTATGTTGGTAAAAAGAGAAATGCAGCTCTACCTTTGAGTCCAATTATTGTAGATGAACCTTTTGCTCAGTGGGGATTGGATTTCATAAGAATGATTAATCCAATTTCAAGCTCAAGACACAAGTGGATCCTTACTGCAACAGACTATTTTACTAGGTGGAGTGAAGCTATCCCATTGAAAGAAGCCACTGAGAAGGTTATTCTAGATTTTATTGAAGGAATAACTACCAGGTTTGGACCCCCTCGCACTATTATATCTGATAATGCTAAGGCATTCTTAGGATCAAGATTATCTGATTTTTCTTTAAAAAATGGCATCTATTTGAAGACTTCATCTAATTATTATCCATAAGGGAATGGTCTAGCGGAGTCTACAAATAAGAATCTGATCAGGCTCAAAAAAGAATGGGAACAGATCATCAAAGGGAATGGCATAAGCACCTCAATGCAGCATTATGGGTTGACAGAATCATGCCAAAACAAGTGATTAAAGTGTCTCCTTACGAACTTGTGTATGGGAAAAGTGCACTAATTCCATTGTCAATAGAGATTCCCACCTTGTAGTTAATCAAGCAGATGGAAATTGAAGAAAATGACCTGATGCATGTGAGGCTTATAGAACTATTGGAATTGCAAGAGAAGAGGGAACTAGCCCATGAATCTCTAATGAATCATCAACAAACTGTGAAGAGTTGGTATGATCAAAAGACTTTAGAGATAGATTTTGAGGTTGGTTCTTGGGTTTTAAAGTGGGATGAAAGAGCCTCAAAACTAGGACGTCATGGCAAGTTTGATTCACTATGGACAAGTCCCTTTAAGATCACTACTTGTAAGCAACACAACACATATGAATTAGAGACTATGGAAGGAGAACCGTTAGATATTCATGTCAATGGGATCTTCCTCAAACATTTCACATAAGGCTAATCATGTTCCTTATATTATATTTATGTTAGTTTCCCTTCTGTACATTCTCTTTTAATATTTTCCCTGCTTCTTTGAAATAAGTGCTCTTTAGAACATGTGTCTGTGACTAAGACTCTCTAAGATCTTCTAAGTGTCCTTTCCAATGACACCATTGATAAAGACTCAAAAATCTAAGTTGATGGCCAATGATATTGAAGAGTATGACATTAATGACAGGTCATCATGAGATTTGTTATAGATTTAGAGGATCTCACTAACCGTCTTTTGGGCGCGTCCTCCAAAGTCATTAATATGAAATGATGGCCCAATTAATGTGGTCTCATTAATTCTTTCTATTGGAGATGAGAATTTTAAAGAAGAGTTCTATTCTTCATAGCTACAGTGTTGAGACAAAATTTACTACAAATACCTATCCTCTTCAACTTCTTGAGCAAGTGTATACCTTGAGCAGAAAATTACAGAGACGACTGAGGAAGGACAATCCTCAAAGGGTGGCAAGCAAAAGGGTTTGTTCAAATTTCCAGAAAAATGGAAGAAGACCAAGCCATACGCCACAACAAAGGCACTGCCTAGGGTCAACATACCAAGAACCAGAGTCCTCAAAAAGGGTAAGGTCGTGAACGCTTCTCAAGTTAAAGACTTTGTGGATGGTATTTTTTATCCCAAAATTTCTAAGAATCTGAAAACCCTAAGTGAAGGAGCCCATGTGAGACTCATCCTCCAAGAAAAATAGGGGAAAATGAATCTTTTGGTATGAGGATTTGGAGTTCTAATCTAGCCCAGTTCATGGTTCCATTAGTACATTCATACCTTGAGTTAGTTCAATTATGTGCAATTAATTATGATGCCTCTACTGGAACAATCCAGAACAAAAATGTTAACTTTCATATCAATGCAAAGGCCATCTGTGACATGTTGGAGTTAACATATGACTCCAACGCTAGCTTCTACGATATACCCAAAATGCATAATGTTTGGCGACAGGTGGATACCAAACAACATTTCTTGAACATAGACCTTCGTCTAGATGAGGATAACGTCAAGATGTCATCCATTCCCCTTGCTCGTCATTTGTTGACCACAGATGTGCAAGATGCGTGCTCAATGTTGTCTTTCATTTTTGGTCAAGAGGAAGACGCCACTGTACATGATTGGCAATTTGGGGCCATTTTTCACATGAAGAAAGTATCATGGCAGAAGGAATACAAGTTTGATTTCACAGAGCACATTGTTGCGCAATGCGTGATCAATTGGCTAATTTTACGAATACACAAGTTTTCAAGTATTCTTCCTACCTTTTCCATTTGATTTTATATCAAAACTACCAGCTATTTCTTCCATATATGCATCTGGACCTGTATGACCTAGAAATTGACCCTCAAAGAGTAATCACTGTGTCCAGATGGACCCATATCTTGTCTGAAACCTTTGATCCCTATGAGTTTGCTGAATATTTTGTGGCTCCTCTGGTTGAGCAATTAAAAAAGGAAGAGATCAAAGACAAGATGACTAACAGGCTCAGTGGGGTTATAATAAACTCACGGGTCCCTTGTGATTAGTTTTTCAAGGCACATTATACCATGATCAGGGTTCACAATTTTGGGGCAGAAGCTTTTATGCTCGCAAAGGTTTTTATAGCTAGGGTCTTGGCCCTAGAATTGGCTCGTCAGCTATCTATAATTGACAATGAATTCTGAGCAAAAAGGAGGAAAAAATATTTGTATGTTGTTCCTTGGAGTAAGGGTGGTATTTCAATAGTAAGAAGAGAATCAAAGTATATGTTGCAGAAAAAGCTAGCAAATTATGGGTTGGTAATGATTCAAGATAAGTGGAAGTACAACCCTAATGGCTTCATGGCTTCCTGGCTCCATCATAATAAGGTCTATACTACTTTCATTCACGAGAGTTTACCATTCTTCAAACAAAGGAAGTCACCACAAACTAACACTCCTGAAGTCTATGTTGAAATAAGTGATATACCTAGTGAGCCACCTAAGAAATGGGAGACCTTTTATACTCCAATCAAGGGTTATGATCCAAAAATAAAGATGACTTATGGTTTGAAATAGACTCTAATTAAGAAAGATTGGAGCAATGACAAAATATCTGCATACTGGAAGTATAGACAAGAAATCTCTGAGCCTGAGAGGACCTTTGGGCAGGTAGAGTCAGATGAAACATGGGAGAAGTTGTGGGACGATGACCATATGACTCCAATATCAAGCCTGGATACAAGCAATATCCAAAGAACTGAGCAGTCAGAGGAAGAAGTGGTTGAACAAGGCCCTAAGTCAACCACATGGCCACAATCTCTCAGTGTTATTGAACAACAAAAGGCTATACAAGTCATCTCATGAGGGCCAAATAGCTTCGGCATCTGGGGCCCTTGGAGTGGTAGTTTCACAAGGAATTGGACTTTCAGAATCATTGGTTTCCCCACACACAGAGGATACAAAAGAGACAGAGGAGGAAATTGCAAGTAGACTTGTAAGGAGGAAGAGAAAACTTGTTTTACAAAAGGAAGACAACAAAGAAGAAGCTATGAATATTGGGCAAATGCATAATCTGAAGGTTATAGCATCCCCTCAGGTAAGTCTCCCTTTACCTTCTTCTGTTGCTCAATCTTCTTCTACCTTAGGAGTGGCTAGTCAATTGCCCCAGGTTTCCATGTCTCCTACTACTTCATCTATTCCTTTACAATATTTTTCACCTATATCTAGTGCTACAACATTTGCCACGACCCAAACATTGAGTTTGCTAGTCTTTTCCCCATCAGTGCCTAGGAGACCCATGCAATTGTAAGACCCAAGTCAGCAGATGATGACCATTCCTTATGGTCTAACTTAAGGTTTCCCTTTTGCATGTGGTCTAATTGCTTCTCCCCCTGCTTTTCAAAGCTAATCTGAGGCTGCTAGAAAGGCTAGAGAGTCAAGAAGAGAAAAGAAAAGAGTCAAGGAGGGAAAGGCCCCTGCTATTCCACACATGAAATCCCTTTTTGATCCAGTTCAACAATCTTTAACCATTTCCCACATGAGCCCCAATGTAGTGAAACCTATTGAAGAAATGTAGCCAGAAGACTATACTATGAGTGTTGTGGCAATGGACTTGACTTGGTTCAGGCCACAAGATAAAGTAGAATTAATGAATGAAATGTCAATGGCAGTGACCATAGGCTATCTTAAGGTTTCTAAGAGGTTGCAAAAGGTAGAGGTGAATCTGACTCAAACAAAATCCACAGTTACCCAACTCCATGTAGAAATCAAGGCCAAAGACCTAGAGATTGATAGATTGAACAAGGACGTTAGGGCTGCAGTATCAAAGGAGGTTTTCCAAGCTTCATAGTCTAACATAACTGAATTGCAGTCTCAGTTGTCTTAGGTTAAAACTGCAATGGATAATCTAGAATAAGAAAAGATTCTTTTGGAGAAGAAACATAATGATCAAACTGAAGAAGTTACCCAATTGCAACAGGACTTTAAAGCTGAGAAGGACCAAAGTATTGTTTTACAGACCTAAATTTTGGTTGAACAAGAGAAGGTAAAACAATTGAATTTGGAGCTTACTCAAAAGCCACATAATGTTGGGGTATTAGAGATGGTAAAGGAGCTTTACATCTCTTCATGGCAAAGAATTTTAAATGATGTGTCTCAGCTTAAGCTAGCTCTAAAGTTTCTTTTGAATGCACATCAATTATGTGAGAAGGTAAAGTCTTTAGTTAAGGAAGTTTTATCTTTAGTATCAATTAAAGTTTCAGATTCCCAATTGTTGCTCCAAAGGGTTTATGATGCCCCTGATGAGGTCTTGCAAGCAGACATAATAAGCAATAGAATGGTAGCTGTAGAGAAGGTAAATGAGATTTTAAGTTGTAACAAAGCTACTGCTAAATGTAAATCTTTGCTAAATTTGTTGAAAGAAGGGGTCAAGGGAATGAAGGGACACATTGAAAACCTGGTCTAATTAGGACTCCCCTTGCAATTCCCATATAGCAGCATGGTCTTAATGGAAGACCAGATAAAAGCTCTGCTGCTAGTAAAGCAAAATGACCAGACAATTTTTCACTCTCACTAAATCATCTAGTGTCATCGAGGTGGAATTAGGGTTGCTCCTCACCTAGTTGGAATTTCAATTACATGTCATGGTCCAGAGTTTGCAAAACTTTTCTCATAAAGAGATTATTGAATTAGATCATACTTTTTAGGCCCTTTAGAAGAGAAAATGTCTGACGGATATAGAATGGTCTGATTATTAGGCCACTTTACAAAAGCTTTAAAATTCCCAGCGAGATATAAAATTTTGGTTTTGTTGCTTCTTTTTACAGATATTTTGGGTTCTCTCTATGCAGGCACATAGTCCCTTTTTGTTAGCCAATAACTGTACAGTTCTAAAAACTCTACATGTTTATAAATATTTCTTAAATCGGCTAAGGTTTAATAGTCAGGAGTAATATAATGTAGATGAAGAGCTTTGGAGCCTCAGGACCTGCCACATGGCATAACTGTGGGCATTTGAAGGCTTATGGAAGGAAGTTTTCTTTCAAGGAGCACGAAGGCGCCACGTGTCTTGATGTCGAGTCATTGAGCCGAGGGAAGTAAAGTATAAATGGATTTTTTAAGTCCTTGTAAAGAGCGATAGATATCCCCGCCATATGTAATTCAATGACCACAACAGGATGAAGTGGAACCTGCCATGTGTCAACATCTACGTTGGTTTTCAGTTTCTTCAAAAGGTTTCTAAGTCTCTGCGGGTTGTGCCAAGTGTCCACACCGCGGGTGTTTGGGAGGTCTTTTTGGAAATGCCTTTATAGAGGAGTGCGGGGATGCCATGTGTCCTTTTTGTAGAAGTCATAGAGCTTGCCACATGTCCATTGTGATGTCAGGGTGGGGTCTCCTTTTTTAAGAGATAAATGCTACAAAGTCTGTCATGTGGGACCCGATACTATTAAGGATTGAAGAGTTCACGGATAATGCCAATTGTCAACACTGCAGACATTTGAAGAGTTTTGGAAAAGTCTTTCTGCGTTGAGCGCGGAGCTGCCATGTACCCTATTTTGAAGCTTTAAAGAGACCCGCAAAAAGTTGCCATCTGTCCTGACATTTTGTAAGATGAAACGCTACTTGAATGACCATCTATTGGCCAGAGTTATGGTGTTCAACCTGTTGGTTTTTCTTCTGAATCAACATTAGGGTTTACCAGTTCTAATGCAAAGGCAGATTCAGCCAATTAAATACAGGAGGTTGCGTGAGCTCCTCCCCTTCGCTTCTGGTTCTGCCGCACCAAGGGGGGTGTCCCTATTTGATAAAAGTATGACCTTGACTAGCTCAATGACAGAAAGATATAACTTGACAGCAACAGGCAGAATACTCTCACGTAAGGACCAAGATTTGTATAACAAATCACAAGTTGGCAACATTCTTAGACATATATGTCTGGTTGGGTATGAGAGTACGCAGAGATCCTAATCCTACTCCTACAACTAACAGGTGGAAGGATGAAATGGTTTGATTTGATTTTTGGATGCAAAGCTGGACATGGTATATAACCTCAACATAGAGCTAGATTGGTGCCTATCCAGGGCTTGGAGTCGATAGACATACACTTGTGAATGATCAGCATGAACAACTAAAACTGGATTTCAGGGGGATATACATGATATCTGCCTTACAGATATCTCCCAATATAGAGTGTTAAGCTGTCTATACTTATGGCATCCCTATTGCAGTATACCCTTCCTAATATTCAATCTGAAAATAGTTTAATCTACCCCTTGAGCAGAAGTTAAAAGATTAAACATTCAACACAGGAATTCTATGTTCTAGAATCTCAGACATTCCTTGAATGCCTGGACTCAAAAGAAAGATACATGCAAAACTGGAGACAGAATCAGCATAACACATGCAAACATAGCATTATTCATATAAAATTGACCATGAAATCAGTGGATTCATGCACAAACATACAACAGGAGATACATAAACTCACAAGTTTTGCTGCACAGAGCAACCAAAACCAGTTGTATCTTATTACAGAGCCAAAATGTCCAGTTTTTAACAACCTCAAAAATGGTAACACAGTCTGCCTATATTGGCCAGAAAGTGTACCTCATAGCAATTAATTACATGGTCAAAAATCAAAAATCCGCCAGATACAGACTCCACAAAGGAATGGCGCTCAGAAGTTATTGCAGCAACAGACAAGAGAAGCCTCGAGCCCTGCGCCGCCATCTGGGAGTCTTCATCCATAAATCGGGCCACCTGATCATGTGTACCATTTCTCTTACCCCTGCTACAGTCGCCATTGATGGCTCAACCACCCGCGGCCGCGTGAAAATTGTCGCTGCATTCAAAAAGAAAATTCCTGCCAAAATGCATTTTCTAAAGCTTCAAATGTGCAGGGAAATTAATCCCACATGCATGGTGCGGAGACCCTCCAATAGTTTAAAAACATGGCCACAAGCATTAAAGGTGTCGAGCATTTTGCCGCGCTCGACACACAACCCTTCGCCAAAACCCATCGGCCAAACCTATACCATCGGCCCGCTCCAAAAAACTCCTTGCGATCTCAACGGTCTCGCCGACCGCTACCTTTGCTTCCCCATCGGCCAGAGATGCATCATCGGGCCAACCATCCAAACCTTCGCCGATCTCATTAGTTACACCGATGAAGCCACCGCAATCCCCTGTCGGCCAGACCAATACCGTCGGCCAAGCAAAAGATCCCTTTGCCGATAGACCACACTCTCACCGATGCACCAATGAATTATACTCTGCTCCTTCATCGGCGAGACCTCCCACTGTCGGCCCACCACAATCCATCCTCGCCAACAACACAAGTCATGCCGAAGACCATACACAACACTTCCTTTCATCGGCCAGAGATTAGTCTATCGGCCAACCATTTCACCGTTCACCCGACAATACAACCCATGCCGATAGACCCTGGCTCTTCCCCTTCCGTCGGTGTAACACACACCATCGGAGCATCCAAAAAGCTTCCTACCGATCTCAAAGGTCATGCCGATGACATCTTCACCAGCCACACACTGCTCCTCTATCGGCCAAACTCCTTACATCGGCGGGCCACAAATTTGCTTCGCCGACAGCCAAACACACGCCGATGGACATCCATCGGCCAGACCAAAACAATCGGAGCACTCAAGAAATCTTTCCCCGATGAAGCCAATCACTCCGATAAGACCAAAAACATAAAGCTTTGAACCATTGAACTGGTTCAAGAAGATGGTTCAAAGGAGAGGTTCAACCGAGAAGTTCAACGCTGAAACCAACTCAGTCAGCAACAAAAAAGCAACCCCGCGAACCCATTGAAACCAGTTCAATGGCGAGGTTCAATATTGAGGTACGCCGGCGAGGTTCAAACCTCCACAACAATACTCCATCGGCAAAACACTTCGGCCGAGACCAAAAAACTCGAAGCATCGAACTATTGAACCTTGAACCGGTTCAAAGGGTTCAAGCGGGAGGTTCAACGATACAAGATTTGCGCAAGGCAAATGCATAATATGATCCGTTAGAAGAAAAATGAACCCCGAACCGCTGAACCATTGAACTTAGAGAAAAAGGGTTCAAGTTCAAACCAAAATGTCGAAGACACAAAAATGAACACATGCCGATGGAGAAAACATGAAGACCACCTCCTCAAGAACTGTGATGTAGATGCTGAAAAACACTGAGGGGCCCCTAAACTTAGAACTTTTTTGGATTTTTTGGGAAGGTGCCTACATGAAAAATTGCTCTAAAACTGGGAGTCAATTCAGGCACCAACAGTGGCTCTGTCTGAGGACGTGCAGGTGCAAGACTGCAGCGAGAACCCTAGATCTCTGGGATGCAGACCAGTCCCCTATCCATTGGGCACAGAGTCAAACTTGCACCAATCTGCATCACCAAACACATTATTTTAAAATAAACATGGTGGCCCAGGGCCACCAAAAAGGGAAAACCAGACTTTTCCTTTGTCAAACACCTGATTTTCTTTTGATTTCTTCAAATGAAGCCTAAAAGCATTTAACTGTCTGCAGCAAGCCCCTTGGCAATTATTTGTGCTGCTGCTCATTTCTTTTTCTTCAACAAATCTACAGCTAGCTTCATCAGCATATATAATTATCAGTTGTAGAATGTCATCATCATATGAGTCACTGATGTTGCTTGGAAAAATAACAGACTCACATGAAACAAATGAATCCACATCAGAATTTTGCCCTTCCTCAAAAAATAAGAGCTCCTCTATATCAAACATGCAATATTCAGGCACAAGCAACATCTCATAATCAAATTTATCTTGATGAACATACAGATATCCATCATCATCATGCACGGCAGTTTTGTCATTAATGTCCACCTGAAATGTCTCAAGAGAAGGCAGAAATAACTCAGAATGTAGCCCTACACTGAAAGCTTCATAGTCACCCCTGCAATCAACACTATCCCCAACTGTATGAGCACACACATCTGCAATTTTCCCATCCACCTCTGAATAGTGACCTTGTTTTTTATCTTCACCAGTGCCCTGATAATCAAAAGCAAAGTTTTCAACCTCTGCACTATGAAGGTGGCCAAAATCTTCAAGGAAACATTCATAATCAGCATCCAAATATATTTCATCATCTGAAAGGCTCACATATGCATCTGAATGGTGGCAATCACTAGCATATTCACTGCCATCCCTTGAATCAATGTTTTCTATATTCAGAGTGAAGCTCTGCATATCCACTTCATATAAATAATCAGGCATAACTAGGATATGCACAATGCTGCAAGACACAACTTCATGTATGTCTCTCATTTGATCAATTGGAGGGCACCTTGTGTCTGCAGGCTTGTCTTCTAAAGGCTGATAACAATTTTTGTTTTCATTATTACGAGATGTGCTTACATTTTCTACAACATTTTCTTCATGCATCACATCATGGCTGCACACATTATTCTGAAATATATTTCCCTCCATACAATCATTTCTCAATGCACATACTGGGAGAGCTGAAATATATTCACTTTGATAACTGCTTTGACAACTTGCAGCCATGAAACCTACTGGCATTCCATATTTCTCATTGTTTTCTATGTCCATAGCAAATTGGAAAGCCTGGTGAAGTGTGACTGGTTCTTTATCTCTCAACAGATAACTCATTTCTTCATCAAATGCAGCCAAATAAATTGTCAAGCACAATGCATTATTAGGTCTCATATATTCAAGGATCTGCCTGAGCAATTTAATAAACCTAAGATTAAAGGCTGGAACCAGCTCCTCATCTTCCCTTTCGATATTCATAAAATGAATGATTAATGAGGCCACATCAAACCTTTCACCAAACTGCCCTAGGAATGCAACTTCTAAATCTATCCATGAAGAAATTGAACAAACAGGCAGGTCTGAAAACCATATCCTAGCATCATCTTCCAATGACTGAACAAAGAGTCTCATTACTACATCTTCATCCTCTACCTCATAATCTTCTATTAAATTACAAAATCTTTACAGATGTTTGTTTGCCGATTCAGAATCTGATCCACTATATTTTGGCAAACATATTCTAATTTTATTGGGAATAATATTTGGGTAACCATATATCCCTGTGAAATTTAGGGCTTTATATCTTTCAATAAAGAATGGTCTTCTCTGAGAGCACGACCAGGCTTGATGTTCTAAACTCAACATTTTGAATCAAAGATGAATACCTGGATATATGTTGCAGCATTGATAGGTTCTTTCAACAGAGTCGCCACCTCTCAGAGAGAGGACAGAATGTCAGCAAGGCACTTTTGTTTTCTAGATTCATCACCCCAGCAAAGCACCACATGGTTCCTTTTTGCTGCAACAACTTCACTGGAAACTAGATTTTCCAACCCTCAAGTTACTTGACTCTCTCTCTCCCCAGTAGAGTCGCCAATTTCTGTTGGTGACTCGGATGGGCACACCGATATTTCACCAGGGAGGACAAAAATAACAATTTTCAAATCACCATCCCCAGCGGAGTCGCCATTTTTGTTAGTTTTTCTTCTGAATCAGCATTAGGGTTTGCCAGTTCTAATGCATAGGCAGATTCAGCCAACTGAATACATGAGGTTGCGTGAGCTCCTCCCCTTCACTTCTGGTTCTGCCGCACCAAGGGGGTGTCCCTATTTGATAAAAGTATGACCTTGACTAGCTCAATGACAGAAAGATATAACTTGACAGCAACAGGCAGAATACTCTCACGTAAGGACCAAGATTTGTATAACAAATCACAAGGCTGGCAACATTCTTGGACATATATGTCTGGTTGGGTATGAGAGTACGCAGAGATCCTAATCCTACTCCTACAACTAACAGGTGGAAGGATGAAATGGTTTGATTTGATTTTTGGATGCAAAGCTGGACATGGTATATAACCTCAACACAGAGCTAGATTGGTGCCTATCCAGGGCTTGGAGTCGATAGACATACACCTGTGAATGATCAGCATGAACAACTAAAACTGGATTTCAGGGGGATATACATGATATCAGCCTTACAGATATCTCCCAATACAGAGTGTTAAGTTGTCTATACTTATGGCATCCCTATTGCAGTATACCCTTCCCAATATTCAATCTGAAAACAGTTTAATCTACCCCTTGAGCAAAAGTTAAAAGATTAAACATTCAACACAGGAATTCTATGTTCTAGAATCTCAGACATTCCTTGAATGCCTGGACTCAGAAGAAAGATACATGCAAAACTGGAGACAGAATCAGCATAACACATGCAAACATAGCATTATTCATATAAAATTGACCATGAAATCAGTGGATTCATGCACAAACGTACAACAGGAGATATATAAACTCGCAAGTTTTGCTGCACAGAGCAACCAAAACTAGTTGTATCTTATTACAGAGCCAAAATGTCCAGTTTTCAACAACCTCAAAAATGGTAACACAGTCTGCCTATATTGGCCAGAAAGTGTACCTCATAGCAATTAATTACATGGTCAAAAATCAAAAATCTGCCAGATACAGACTCCACAAAGGAATGGCGCTCAGAAGTTATTGCAGCAACAGACAAGAGAAGCCTCGAGCCCTGTGCCGCCATCTGGGAGTCTTCATCCATAAATCGGGCCACCTGATCATGTGTACCATTTCTCTTACCCCTGCTACAGTCGCCATTGATGGCTCAACCACCCATGGCCGTGTGAAAACTATCGCTGCGTTCAAAAAGAAAATTCCTGCCAAAATGCATTTTCTGAAGCTTCAAATGTGCAGGGAAATTAATCCCACATGCATGGTGTGGAGACCCTCCAATAGTTTAAAAACATGGCCACAAGCATAAAAGGTGTCGAGCGTTTTGTCGTGCTTGACACACAACCCTTCGCCAAAACCCATCGGCCAAACCTATACCATCGGCTCGCTCCAAAAAACTCCTTCCGATCTCAACGGTCTCGCCGACCGCTACCTTCGCTTCCCCATCGGCCAGAGATGCATCATCGGGCCAACCATCCAAACCTTCGCCGATCTCATCAGTTACACCGATGAAGCCACCGCAATCCCCTGTTGGCCAAACCAATACCGTCGGCCAAGCAAAAGATCCCTCTGCCGATAGACCACACTCTCACCGATGCACCAACGAATTATACTCTGCTCCTTTATCAGCGAGACCTCCCACTGTCGGCCCACCACAATCCATCCTCGCCGACAACACAAGTCATGCCGAAGACCATACACAACACTTCCTTTCATCGGCCAGAGATTAGTCTATCGGCCAACCATTTCACCGTTCACCCGACAATACAACCCATGCCGATAGACCCTGGCTCTTCCCCTTTCGTCGGTGTAACACACACCATCGGAGCATCCAAAAAGCTTCCTGTCGATCTCAAAGGTCACGCCGATGACATCTTCGCCAGCCACACACTGCTCCTCCATCGGCCAAACTCCTTACATCGGTGGGCCACAAATTTGCTTCGCCGACAGCCAAACACACGCCGATGGACATCCATCGGCCAGACCAAAACAATCGGAGCACTCAAGAAATCTTTCACTGATGAAGCCAATCACTCTGATAAGACCAAAAACATAAAGCTTTGAACCATTGAACCGGTTCATTCAAGCAGATGGTTCAAAGGAGAGGTTCAACCGAGAAGTTCAACGCTGAAACCAACTCAATCAGCAACAAAAAAGCAACCCCGCGAACCCATTGAAACCGGTTCAATGGCAAGGTTCAATATTGAGGTACGCCGGCGAGGTTCAAACCTCCACAACAATACTCCATCGGCAAAACACTTCGGCCGAGACCAAAAAACTCGAAGCATCGAACTATTGAACCTTGAACCGGTTCAAAGGGTTCAAGCGGGAGGTTCAACGATACAAGATTTGCGCAAGGCAAATGCATAATATGATCCGTTAGAAGAAAAATGAACCCCGAACCACTGAACCATTGAACTTAGAGAAAAAGGGTTCAAGTTCAAACCAAAATGTCAAAGACACAAAAACGAACACATGCCGATGGAGAAAACATGAAGACCACCTCCTCAAGAACTGTGATGCAGATGTTGAAAAACACTGAGGGGCCCCTAAACTTAGAACTTTTTTGGATTTTTTGGGAAGGTGCCTGCATGAAAAATTGCTCCAAAACTGGGAGTCAATTCAGGCACCAACACAACCCAGGGAGAAGGCGGGAGAATTTTTAGGCATACAGAATCAGTTGCAGCGGCATGGACAAACTGAGGTTGAAGATTCTGCAAAGATTGTGGGCATGTGGGTCGAAGATATGATCACAACAGTTAACTAGACTTGTAGGTTGCGAGGTGGTTAGGATCCCAATGGCCCCAGAAAGGCTTTGAACTTCATGGTTACGATATAAATAGAGGAGTTTGGCTGGAAAGAAGGAGATAGATACAGAGATAGAAAATAGAAGATATCAGAGAGTTTTGGATATTAGATCTTAAAGATATTTTTGCCTTAATAAGTGCCTCTTGGGAGATTAAATATTGTAGATCTGTGCATTTTTTGTCTTATGTACTATGTTCTCTTGATCATTAATGAAAAGAGGGTGGTGTTCTGTGCATTTTATAATGTCTTTCTGAATCTTGTTTTTTGCTTTATGTATTTTGCCTTTCATAAATCAGCTATAATATTCTGCTATGGTTAATCATGCTTAATTCTCTTTAACTTCATCAAAAATCTTACAAGTTAAATCATTGTGCTGTTGATCAAGGTCTTAACATAAATCTCGCACCATTGCCTTAGCAGATTAGAATATTTCATTTGTAATCTTATTTTTTCTTCCCTTTACAACAAACCCCATAGAGAAGAACCAGCTTCTTTAAAATCTGGAGGTTGTCTTAAGAGTCAAGTCTCACATTCTTAAGATTTCCCATGTTGGTGTTTAACCTACAAATTTAAGCATCAACAATGACACATGATCACATCACGACATAAAGTGATTCTACTAGTCAAGAGTCAATAACATATTAACCTCATCTTCATATATGGACTGGGTCCATTTTTATTCTTGTTTAGGGACACATGGTCCTT
This sequence comes from Cunninghamia lanceolata, assembly GCA_027924645.1. Classification (NCBI taxonomy): domain Eukaryota; kingdom Viridiplantae; phylum Streptophyta; class Pinopsida; order Cupressales; family Cupressaceae; genus Cunninghamia; species Cunninghamia lanceolata. The sequence goes on along the minus strand of BSBN01001152.1, from coordinate 13,406,828 downwards.
ATCAGTAGTTTATTTGTTATTTTCATCCATCGACTAGTAGAGCCACGGAAGAAAGAAATTGTGAAAAATGAGAGAGGAAACAAAAGTGACTTAGGCTTACAATGTGGGAAGATGCCCCCAAGACACCACACACAACAATTTCAATAAGGGAGAGGAGAATAGATGAATAGAGAAACAAATAGAAGAAGTGTCACGATGGAGGCGGTCTCCTTGTATTCTTAACCTTACAAGAGTATCAAGGGTCATCCAAGGAGACCTAAAAAAACATTTAACACTACATGGGGGAACACAACACATACATATATACTTATATTTATCTAAGAGGAGGCCAAACGTGTGAGCATCTTGGAAAGGTGCTCCATCAAGTGTGGTGGAATAGAGGAGAGATTTATACCTATTTGCTTTTTATTATCTAAGTAGTTGCAAGATGCTTGTTTCACAAGATTGTTTTTCTGATGCTTACGGGGAGGTGAATCATTACCTTTTTCAATAGATGACTCATGCCTTGCTCTTTTCCTTTCTTTTGCTTTCTTATTATGCTTTGTATGATGAATGAACCACTCATGATGAAATGTGATGCTTTTCATTGTTACAACTTTCTCTTGCTTCAAGTGATTACTTGTAGGCTGCTCCATTTGCGTATCTTGTGCATTTTGGTTATCTACCAATCCGTTAAGGGATAAAGGAGGAGGAACCTCAGTGTAGATATGAGCAAGAGGAAGCTTCAAAAGATTGTTGTTTACTTCTTGAGTCATTGTCGAATGGAGAGAATCTGATAATGGAGTGAATTGTCTCTGTTGTTGCCTGAATTGAAATGGAGTCCGAATAGGTTTTGTAATGGCGGACACTTGTGATTGAAAGTTATTTTAATGTTGCCCATTGATCTTGATGAAATTCTTGTTGTGCTTCTTAAATGAATTTTGAGATGTTCCAGCTACGGATTGACCAATAGGAGCCGATGAGTTATGATTCTCATACTAACTAGCCGAAAGTTAATAATCTCATAGAACTGTGCATAGATGTTGGAAAGAACTATACTTCATTAACAATATTTTATCGTGTATGTTCAGTTGTAGATTTGTAATGAATACTTTTTGAACATCCTCATCTATAATCAGATATTGTATTTACATAAAGAGAGCTTGATATCTAATGATGAATTTTGTTAATTTTTCTTTCAGACCTTATTTACAGTGGACCAAATCAATCAATGAGATAGGAGGTCCAATGTTTTCTTGAAAATGTTGCAAGAATTGATCAACTAGCTATGAGAATGAATGCATTGAATTAGGAGGTAGAGAGCAAAACCATTCCAAAGTGGTATCTTGAGAGAACACGGAAAGAGTTTTGCTAGCAATGATTCGTCAAAGAAGAAATCACTACACATTGTTGTGAATGTTGCCACATGAGTATTAGGATCACCTTTACCATTGTACTTTTCAAAGTGAGGAGTCTTAAATTTGTCAGGCATTTGAGCTCTTAGGATTGTATAAGATAAAGGACCGCGAGCATGATATGTTGGTATATTAGGTTGAGAGGAAGCATTAGTCAAATTTGTTACTTTTTGCTGCAAGAATGTCATACTTTGCAAAAGTTGGTTTAGGAGTGCATCATTAGGTGATGTGGTTTGTGTATTTGAGACAAAATTATTTGATGTTGCAGTCATGAAATTTAGGGGTGGTTGGGAATAAGCGGAAGTGATGCATGGTTGAGAATAGTTATTCATGGGTATGGATACAGGAAGTGCTAAGTTTTGATCATTAAATGCTACAACTTTGTAATTGTTTCGAGTAGATGTTCCCATGGTAGTGGTAGCATTACTACAAGTAGATATTCCAGTATTTGGTATGGATGTTGATACTTGTGAGCTTATATACGTTAGTGGTGACACATTTTCTATGATATTCGTGCGGCTAGTTGCTGACATAATGTTGTGATCCAATATGTGGACTATTCCATGGAGCATGTCAACACCTTCGTGTCCTTGTAATAATCCTCTTATTCCATCAACAAGAGGTATCTCTTCTTGAGCTAGATGTGCACCTCCTACAATTTGTTGGAAATCAACTAGTTGTTTGTCTAGTTTCTTGAGTTGATCTTTAGGCACATGTGTAACTATGTCAATCACATCTTCAGAATCATGAAATGTTTGTTCTTTCAACATGTTGGTGTTTATGATATCTTGCAAAGATGTTGATTCACCTTTTGTAAAGTAGTTGTGTAATGGGTTTTCTGATGTTTGCATATCGTCGCTATTGAAAGCACTAGAACCCATTAGTCTACAACTTCTTACCAAGGTGTTGGTGTTAGGGTAGTAGGTTATACAACTCATGCAAAGTCTTATAACACTCAATGCACTAACCAAGGAGATTATTAATATTAAAGTAGTTATACTTGCTGAAATATACAATGTGTAATTGCAAAACTATGAATTTTCAAATCAATGATATGGAATAATGAAAGATTTTCAAATGAATAATGAAAAATATGCTATAAACCAATGCAAGATCTAATTTGAACTATCAGCAAGATGAAAATGCTTGAAACTACGGGTTCACCAAAATATTAAGTGTGAAAAAAATGAATGATGTCAACTAGCATGCACACTAGATCAAACCCTCTTTCACAATAACATTCAAGGACAAGACCGAGCCAAATCACTACCAAATGGAGGTGCACTTAGCTATAGATCTTGTACTCATGATTGCTATGGAAATATCTAATTTAATGAAACTGTAGGTCAATAATGCACAAAACCCTAATTCTATGATGATCTGATTATAACAAAATATGTACAATAAATCTCCAAAAACCAATTATACAGGGAGGATCGGTAAGATGTTAGAATCTGTGTCCCAGAAGAAGAGATGTCAAAGGACTATTTCAGGAGCACCCAAGTCCTAAAAGGTGGAATATTTAGAAGCTGTAAATTGGAGAAATGCTACAGAGACTGTCCTGATGCCAGATCTGAAGTCTGTTGAGGCAGAAAGACTAGGGCACCAAAGCCCAAGTCCTGCACAGAAGAATATTCCTGAAATGTTGTCAAATCCTGAAACCCTGATCTTTGTTGAGTCTTCATGTATCTTCATATTTCCTAGATCTCACACATGTAACTCGCACACAAGAAGAAGAGAAGGGGTTTGGGGGTTATGGTGTTTAGGGATTTACCTCAGTCAAATCTCAGGATAGCATTCAAGCTTCCCAACACCATTGATAGATAAAGAGAGTGTGCCCTTACAGGGTAGAGGCTTTAAACACAAAATCAATATGATAAATCAAATGATGATGAACAACAATGATATCACCGATATTATTAAATAATTAGGAGGATGAATGCTCTTCAACTCATAAGGAGAGATAGATGATAACTTTGAATCTGCACCAACACACACAATAACAACACAAATCTACTCTAGAATCACAATGAATGCTTTGAATGCTCTTTTCTCCAATGCTTCAAGTTGGATATGTCTATCTAGGTTCATAATGAATTCAAAAACACACTTATATATGATTTCCCACTAACATTCATGAAATTAAACCCAAAGAGCCGACAAAAAGAAACCTTTTTAAAGGTCCTAAGTCGACATACAATTAAATTTTTCCCAACCAATCAGGGAAGACTTGGGTGTTGGTGCCCAAGTCTTGAGGCTCCTTTTTGGTCTGGGGTGAGATAAAATATGGGCCCCTTATTCCTAATTTACATTAGTTTTGAGGAATTTTGCATTGGGATGAATATTTAAAGAATATATAATGTATTCACGGGGACCTATGAGCTAAACAAGGAGGTAAAAAGACATGTGGCCACTTTTTACTCCATAACAATTTCAATTTTGTTATACTACCTAATAATCTCATCATGATTGGGATAGTATATGGGTGCTTAGCCTTTCTAAGAGTACATTGGAGATGGAGTATGATTATATGAGTCAGAATAGGATGTACCACTATAATATTATGAGTCATACTCATCTACACAATGCCTAGGTCTTGAATCATAGGAATATGTATATGGGGGAACTTCCCTAGAACACCTCTCAGACCTAAAGGACGTGACTACAAAGAATATACCATGCTGAAATAGAACTACATTCCCTTTCCAAAGAAATCTCTTTGCACAACAAATATTTCTTTAGAAGAGAAAAAGACAAAACCCTTATGTACCTTTAACTTGATGTTGCACGGGAATAGAAGAAGATTTTTTTGCACCACCAACAAGCATGTGTTAGTAGTAGAAACTTTGAATTATATCAGTAGAGTCACCACCTCATAAAATGAGGAAATCCTTGGAGCTTATAGAACCACCAACGTTAAAATACTTTTGGGTCCATTCACCAACAAAGTCTTCAAATTCTTCAACCCTACAATTTTCTTCCTTGATAGTAGTGCCATTTTGTTGGTGCTTAAAAATTCAACTCCACAAATCCTAAAGACCAACACCAAAACCTAAGTACACGAATATGTCATCAAAGGTGATAGGCAGGACTTATGCTCAGACAATGGCATGAATGGGCCAATTATTGTGAGTGGGTAAACTCACTTTCAACTTTAGGCTAAGGGGGGTATTCCCTAAGGTCTCAATATTAGGACAATTAAAAAGAAATGACAATTTAAACATTAGGTCATTAAGAAGCTACACCTAATATGCTGTGAACCCCAAGATTTGTCACTAAGTTCATGTCAGCATTAGCTACATACAGACCTACAAGACCTCTAATTAACAAATGACAATCCACTCTTACCATACACCAAAGGATGACAGCTACACTATATTATTTCCCATCAAATGAATCTACTTAACATTGCATACACACTAGTAAGAGGGAGAAACATGCCAACATAATTCTCTAATGATAGTCAATTTTAAGGTTGCACAAGATATGACAGTTTATAATATTGAATCATGTAGGTATAGTGGAACCTAATATACTCTTACAACTAACAAAAGAGAGAGAGATAGAGATGATGAAATTAAAATGTGTTTGTCCTCACACCAAGTAGACCAGTGCCTACTCTATTGGGCAATAGATTCATGGATTGCAAGGAAGAAGGAGATACACCATTAAAACATAAATGGAACCAAATGTGCATCATCATACAATGCATATATCACACTTCATGCAATTGAAATACTTAATAATCTAAAATAGAATTGTATGAACCCACATGAAATAGAAGGAAAGAGCACCACAAAATCTTTACAATGAATTAAAATGTCATCACACATTTATTTGGCCTCTGTTACACTCACACCAGCAAGTGTGGCAAGAGAGTACGAATAACTAGGTTCGAGCACCCTCCTGAATAATTACAAACTACCATGGAGACATACCATAACATGTATTGTGTCACTGAAAACTCTTCCAATTAGATTACAAGATGTATTTCCATCCATTACAAACCATATTTGCATCACTTGATGCCCTATAAACAACTTGAAGCACATAGAGTTAAGAAATTGGTTCAATGACCAATCCTTATTACATCTTTTTTCATGTAAATTGCATTGCATTTCAATCTTGTTGCTTGGATGTGAATATGGAGTGGGAAACATGTTTTTAGGTCACCCATACCCATTGCATCGTCTTCATGTGTGTTTCTAGTTGGATCCATACCAAATCGGACCACTCGCCCATGCATGCATACAAAAATATTATCCACGTGAGGTCCAGTGTCAAGAGGCGTATGGGGGCCATCCTCCATCTCATCACATGTAAAGGAGGTCATTAATGGCAATCTAAAGCATGAAGGGGAGTAGCTCGAATAGTAGACACTTTCTAAAGAAAACACAAAAATTGACCTAGAATAAGATGTGAAGCAAATGAAATATTACGAAAAAAGTATGTGGAACTGCAAGCAGGAAGTGGATGAAAGGAAGAGGAGAAAGGGAGAGACATCCTAAAGGCTATCAAGTTTCCAAAATAAAACGAAGTGAGTAATTTAGATGTTTGGAAAAAATGCAAAAGGAGACCGGATTGGATGTGGGAATGAATAAAAGATATTTGGAAACCCATCGGGTTTTTGCAAAAGAGGAAATAAGTGTTTTTGAAGGTGTAGAGGGAATGCAGGAAAAAGATGCAGAACTAAACATCAGGATGGGATGAAGCAACCTTGTGGGAAAGTTATGCAAAATTTAAGGATGGAAGTGGATATGGGAAGTGAAGGTGAAGAAATCCTATCCAGGAGGGAAGTTTCACAAAATGCAAAGGAAAGTGAAATGGAGAAATGTGGGATTTCGATGGGGGTCAAGATGCAGAAATTGAATGTGGAAACAAATATCAAGAAGAGATGTGGGGAAAGAGAAATGATGTCCTGAGATTTGGAAAAAGTTTGCAAAGAAGATGAATTGAGGGAATCAAAGTTGCAGGAAAACAATGTGGGATGGGATGCAAGAACTAGATATAGACATATCCAGCTGGAGAGGAGAACTCTACCAAGGGGAAAGGGAGCGGACTGAAGGAGGGCAGAAGGAGGAAGTGGAACATGATTTGGAACTATAGGAAACTTTCACGTAGAACTAGATATAGATGTTGGATGTGATGCAAGAGGAACAAATCCAATAGGAGGTCCAATCACCACAAAAGGGGACAATGATGTGAAATGGAAGGAATGAAGGGTATAATAGAGTTTTAAAAAAATTGGTGTGGGAATGGAGGAAGGAACCGAATATGGGATGAGGGGAAGAAAATCCAACATCCAGTTGGGATTCTACAAAAGTGGAAAATAGATGAATATGAAAAAAATGAAGGGAGATGAAAGATGTGAGGAATCCATGTAGAAAAGGATGTGGGTACCGGACATGGAGAAGACGAAAAATTCACAAAACACCAAAATGCTAGAAAAAGACCTATAACTCCCAACACTTGGAATCTTTTGGACCCTTTGACAACTTCAACATATGATAGACGTCTAGGGAGGCAATAAACAACTTTGAGCACAAGTGACCAAGGAGATCCCATTTAAGATCTCTCAAATCGGTTGATGCGCAAGATGCCTCCAAGACAACAATGAGGTACAATACTTAAGATTTTTCCAAATTTTTGGGCAAGTGCCAATAGAACCTTAGTAATGATTGATTTATTTCTTCATGCTTAATTAACTAGCCTAGATTATATTAGCTATTTGAATCTAGATTAAATCCTACTTAATTTTTATAGAGGTTATATTAATTAATTTGAAATGTCATAAAAGATTATAAGAATGATTTTGATTAATTAATGTTGTGCTAATTGATTAAAAGTTAGAATAAATCAATTGCTATAATATCTACCTTCACATGAGTTAATTACATTTATAATTATAAATTAGAGAATATCAATATCCAACATAAACTATTGTTATATATATATAGGATGTTTAAATATTTAAATTATATTTTACTTCATATATATATATATAACTATAATTTATATAAGTATGGTTGGCAAAGCACTCGGTAGTAATGATAAGCTCGGTGGTATAGAAGTAGTTGGCAATCGTTGATCAGCTCATGGCATGCAAGATGAAGTTCAATGTTAAGTATAGGAAGTGAATTTTGGCATTTCAACAATGTTGTTTGATGCTTATTTAATGGTAATGTGGCACTCATTAATATGATGAATCTACTTCACGTTGATATGATTTCATGATTCCCCCAAAGTCACCTAGGTCATTTTGTTTGACATGTGCTACTATTGGTCCCTATACTCTCATAGATTATTCTTCAAGTAGTAGAAAGGCAAAGAGGCGGGGGCAAACACTCAAGGAAGATACTTTGTTGGAGAAGGGAAAGGGTAGGAAGGCAGATGTTTATGGAGAAATGATGTTGGAAACTTTTGCAAAGTATTTGGATAGACATATTGCAAATTTGGATCTATGTTATTGGGTGCGTAGGATATGGGTGTTGGCAGAGGAAGTCAACATGTGTGTGGGGAATAGAGATGCCATGACCAAGATCCTACTTGATCTAAGTGAGTCACTTGGAGGCAGAACGTATTTGACATAGCCCAATCCTTGAGTTGTACCTCTATGTTGTCCACAATGATTGGTACTCACCTTCTCCATGATGATGTTATGGACGTGATGAATCAATCAAAATCTTTCTTTGACTATTATTTGGAGCACTTTGACATTTTGAAGGTTAGGCAAGAATGTATGCATAAAGACCTAGAGGAGATTGATAAGGTACTTAATATTAAACTCTCTAGTGATGCTAAGGTTGATGTCTCAAAATGTTGTGATATTAAGGAAGAGAATGACTTTTTTGAGATTCCTCCCCCTCCAAAATTTAAAAGATGAGAAAAATGTAAGGAAGTCCTCAGGGTAAAAGAAAGCCCTGAATAAGTTGCCTCACTCTCCTCTGGTTCATACACTTTTTTGGACTAACAGTTAGGTGTTACTCTTAAGACTGGTAAGGTGGGAGAGTTTATGTAATTTTCCCTCCCTTCAAATATATATAATGATACTAATATTTTCATGCATGTATGGATAGTTATTGGATGAATGGTAGTTTATATAGCATCTGTAGATAGCCTAGATTTTGTTATGGCCTACATAGTCAAAGATAATTTTGGATAAAGTTGATTGGTGATGGTAACTTCATTTTGGGTTAAAATGTTACTTGGTACTCATAATGAACAATCACGGGTTCTCAATCTAATTCTAGCATGATCTCTCTATGTATGTCTAGTCTGCTTTCTCCTTACCTATTTATGATTGTCAAGTGGAGTTGCATGATGTGGGACATTATAGTTTGGATCTCCAAAAGATGGTAAAGTCTAAGTTAATAATTTTTTTACAAATGGACCAAGTAAGCTCATTGTCACCCAATCTAGACTTCAATGCTCATTTTTTGTGGCTCCTAAATGCCTAACGTATATATATATATATATATGTGTGCGCTGTGTATATGTATATATATATATATTGGAGAGGAAATTTTTGGGATGGAGAAGGGCCCGCGCCCACTAATTGACTTATCACAAGAATGCGAAGAAGAAACAAAGATGCTAATGAAGACCACTATGACCTGTTGTTTCATAGGACCTAAATTAAGCAGGAGCCAAATTACGAACTGGGTCGAAAGCTCCTCGTGCTCCCCCTGTGTATTGAAATTCCTACCGAGGGGGGGTTTTTAACGCCATCTTTCTTTCCAAAGCAGACATGGATTCAATCATCAAAGGCAACTCTTGGAGATTTGGCGATATTCTGCTCTACATCCGACATTGGACTCCCCTGTTTAACAATACTGTCTATGAGCCATATGATGGTCCCAAATGGCTCCGTCTCTACAACCTGCCTCTCAAATTTTGGACAGAAAGTTGCTTAAGAAAGATCGGTCGCTCCTTAGGCACTCTGATCAATATGGATTTGGAAAGGTTGGATCAGGACTCATACTTATATTCACGCATTCAAGTTGCAGCCATCCAGAGATTCCCTTTGGACATTACCTTATGCACTGATCAAAAGACATGGGTTTAACCCCTAGAGATCGAGGAAAACAGAGTCTTTTACCTTTCCTATGGCAGCCGCAGACACTGAGGCAATAACTGTCCCTGGGTTCTCCCAGCAAACAACGCAAACCAACTCCACTTTACTGCCTCTTCTCCCCCGTGCCAACCTCATGGCAATCGATCAGAAGATCATCCCTCCCACACTTACGGTACCATCCTCTTCTCAAGCGAATTAACAGAATAAGAATTCCTGACATATTTAGAATTTTGAACTGGACGCGCACATTCATCATTCGACCCAGCAAACACGCTCGGACGGGACTTTGCATTCAATGGTGAATTTATTTCCATTTCAAGGTACGATTATAAAATCCCTTGTCTCTCTAAGTTTGACACTGATGGTTACAGTGAGCCTCAAATCCTCTGTTCCCCATGGCATTTGCACCGATTCATGGTTACAAATGCCCATGTGACACCAATGATATCTTGGTACAGATTTGACGTATGTTTACAGTCCAGAATGAGGACATTATGTGGGCTCTAGTACAAGTGATAGACCCAAGAGCACCAGCGGATCTCCATCTCCATGATCATTTCTTTCTTGGGAGATTTTTGGCCCAATTTACTCTTGCCCATGGCCACAAAGACCTGACGTGAATCATCGTGAAGAGGTTGGTGAGCCCTCACCTACAGTCAATTGCTCCGGATGCAGTCTCCTTCAACAAGAGACCATCCTTTGGAAGGTGGGGTGGCATGTTCGAGCTAAGATATCTATAGACGAATGCAGATATGAGGTAGGTGATGAATCTGTTACGAGAAGGTGTTATTCGAGACAATATGGAGACCTGCGAATTTGTGGTCGGCTTTTTGGACCCCCCACTTACAGAGGATCGCCGAAGGCGGCTAGAGAAGTTTCTCGATGGCACCCGACTCCTTCACCGAACTCCAAAATGACAGTACTGTGGTTCCTTTAGTGTCTTTCTCTTTCTACTGTAACTAGCACCCTTGTGACAACAAGGCATGCATTTTGTATGGGAGTGGTTCTTTTAACCATATATATATTTGATAAGGGCACACTGTAGTGGTCAAGTCACAATGTTGTTGTTGTGGCCATCAAGGTTCAAATCCCCACTAGGACACTGAGCTCACAGGCCTTGTGCTTCCAATGGGCTAATGTGCTCGTAGGATATGTGCCTTTGATGGGCTATCATGCTCGTAGGTTATAATCCTTCGTTGGGCTATTGAGCTAGTAGGTTTAAACAAGGTGATAATACCTTGGGGACTCAAGCCCTCCAATAGTGGTCTCAGTGATAAAGCCAATGAGAAGAAATCCCTCGTAAGCGGTTTCTATGGACTCCAACCAAGCTAAAAGCATGAGTTTCCCATCAAATATATATAATTTATATAACTATTAGAATGGTGTTTGTAGTATTTGTAACCCACGCAGGACATAATTATTGTATATATACACTTACACCTACTATCATTATGTATAAATAATATTATTATTGTTAAAGGGTGTTAATTTTTATATTAACTTTTGCAATGTCAACAACAAAGGAATTTTTGTGAAACACTTCTACCATTACAACCTAGACTTCGACCAAGCTAAAACCTTGAGTTTACCATCAAGTGTGTGTGTGTGAGAGAGAGTTTTTGTGAAACACTTATGCCATTACAACCACTTAGCAATAATTATATGGAATAGCTCTTTAACCTAAATTAAAGAACATAATATTAAAAGAGGAGAATGTTTATTCAACAATGTTAAGAGAGTTAGGAGAGCAGACATGAATCTATGTGAAGTTTTTTATGTCAATCTTGTATTTCTCTACATAATTCTAATGTAACACAATTTATGTCAAGGCACTCTAGTTTAGTGAAAAAGTTAAAGTAGTAACTATAAGCCTAATAAGGTGTTGGATCTTTAATATATTAGAATTCAATAGGTGGATATTGTGGTTTTTTAAATCAATAGAGGTATCACAGAAATGAATTATTTTTTAAATATTTTTAATTATTAATTTTTAAATATAATATTGGGGTTAGCAAAAATACCCACCAATGTTTTGTTAAGTAAAGGAGGAATCTCATGAATTTGTTTCTAATTATTTATTGATTTACTTTGATATATAGTTAAAATTTGTGGTTTATGGAATTTGTAAGTGGAAGTGTCTCATTGAATACATAGTTTTGGATTCCTAATAAGATATCTACTATAGATTGTCAAGGGCCTCATTATATTTTATTATTTATTGATTTGTTTATTTATATTGTTTACTGTTTTAATTAAAAAATATAAGGCTTTCATTTTTTAGGTTTAGTCACTTCGTAAGAGGTATTCGAATATTCATCTTTTGAGAGCATCTTACATCCTTATTGAACCACATTCGTGAGAGTGTATCTTGGAAGGGATAATGAACATTAATACCTAAATGCTATTAAATGTTTTAATTTGTTATCTATGATTGGTTTAGTAGTCTAAGGCCATGCCTTACTTAAAAATCCGATAGTTGTTAGAGCACATGTTAGATAGGGGAAATGAACTAGTAGTTGTGGACCCATGCCAAAGAGAGCCTAAACCCAAGGCTCCAACAAGTGCTAGGTGAAACTCTCATCCTAGTGAAGTCCTAAAGCCTTGAGGTAGCCTTAAACAATGCAAAAATGAATGGAAACCATGTGTTTGTGACAATAACATTAAATTTGTATTTTATTAAGGTACGAATTTTCCCCTCACTACATCTTATATTTAGAACATGACTCCTATAAGTGTTATTTCACCACTAAAAAAATACCATTCACTCTTTGTATGTTGATATTACTCCTTCACCTTTACATAATTATATGTATTTTATTTAAAAAGTATGTAATGCATTTTTATCGTTTACTATGCTTATTATCCATCTTTTAACATTTAACTATCGACATTTTGAATCTTTTGGAGTAAATAGTAAAGGTAATTATGTGCTTCACTAAAGAGGTATAGCATATAGCAAGGGTAGAACATGAAGAGAAAGAGGTATGAGTTGGGGATGCACAAGTCCAATAGTAAAATGTGGCAGACCACTCATTAAATCATTCATTGATCAAAATATGATTATCATTAATGTCTATCATTCATATCTACATTATGTAATTGATTATTGAAATTTGGATCATCTAATGATTATAAAAGACTCGGTGACTAAGAAGCCACAATTATGAAGAGATTTACAATAAATTTAGAGAAAGTATTCATTACATGCAATTGTGTGAATGGTATTCAGAAGTTTGTGTCTATAGTTTATCAAGCTCAACAAGTGGACACATTGCAAAGCATAGCAAAGTTGGTGTTTGGGAGCCTGTCGCATGGGACCAATTTAAGGATGCTAATAAGATAGCTGAAATGAGGCTTATAGGTGTGGGGTAATCATTGGTGATTCCACTTGTAGTTGTTTCAATGGGACTGATAATGGCCTCATTGTTTACATGACCTATGTTATACAAGATGGGGATAGTTTGATTAGTATTGGGAGGGTATTTGGCACTATTCACAAATCTAATGGGTGTGAATTCTCTAGAGAATTCCTTGATTACAACAAGGGATATAATAGTAGTACCATTGAGTTTAGAAATGTATCCATCAAAGATCAAGGGATGGTAAATTACATTCCTTTTAAAAACAAGTTTGAGTGTGATTGCACTCTCCTTATTGTTTGAAAGGCAAATACCAAGATTTTGTAGCATGGACAATGGATATCAAGTTGATCTTGATGCTTATGACATACTTTTTATGAGAATTAAAATAAGCTTAGAGAAAGTTGGACATCAATTTTTGGTAATGGATCCATCAAATATTAAGGTATGGTACATTATATTCCATTTAAAAATGAGATTGACCATGACCACTCTCACCCTTATTGTTTGAAAGGCAAATACCAAGATCTAGTAGCATGAACAATGGATAATGAAGTCAATCTCGATGTATATGACACATACTCTTTGAGAGTGGAGATAGATAATACACCAACTATAAATCAAACAAATTTGGGACCTATCATTTTCATCCATGCCCATATGGAATTAAATAAAAATAATATTTTGAAGGAAAATATTAAAATCATCGATTCAAAAATGGGTTGATGATAAAGAAGATTCATTGCCCATAACTTTTATGGTTGAACCAATTAAACATACACACAGTAAGAATTGTTTGCTAAACAACCTTTGAAAAGGTGCACTCCTCTTTTAGGCATTCTTTTAATAAAAATAGAGATAGACATTATATAGTTATGTTCACACATTTAGGACATTTGATCTAATCAATAATTTATATGGATTGGACATTAACATTAGATCATGAGAAATATTATTGGTTAATATTTGTAACTTCTTATATCTAACTTTATTTGCTCATTTATGTCCATTCTAAACTACACTAATTTGTTCGTGTATCCTGAAAAGATGTCAAATACATGTTACTTATGAAGTTAAGATTGATAAATGTCAATTTTTCAAACATAATGGTCAATCTTTGTACATAATTATGTATGCGTTCTTAAGAGAATTTGTAAGCATATTTTCGTAACATATGAACTAGCATTCTATATTTCTGTTTTATGTTTGATTTATACATTTCTTTCATAATGTTTTATTGGTTGATTTTGGCAATCATAGGATTCCATGATGATGGCAAAGCCACTATTTGAAATGAATAAAACCATCCTATTATGTATAGGCATTGTGCCATCAAACTCCTTAAATCCTAAGAACATTAAATTGAGTGACAAGGAAATTGAAGGGAGATAAGAAAAAAGATATATACAAAATTTAGAGGAAATAAATGTGTTTACTCAATGTGACAACTCCTCAAGCTCTCAAAGCATATGAATCAAAGGAATATCTCAAGGGTGGATATGATCCAAACTGGATCATGAATGTTGTAAATACAATTGATTGGTGTAATTAGACTTACTTCCTATTTTGTATGACCAATGAAGGGACTTAAAATTTGCCCACTCACTCTATTAGGAAGAATCAAACAAAACAAGGATGCATGGAAAAAATGTAAAAGGCTTTCAAGTTTGGTCAGATGTGGAACAACTATACTTGACAAGTTTGGCCATGTAGGAGCCTATGTAACATTTTTTGACTAGGTAAGACTTGCATGAGAAGTTTGACCATGTAGAACATTGCATTCAAGTCCCTACATGTAAAAACAAGTAACATGTTTCAGGGTTAACCTAATAAGTTTGATCATAGTTAATGATGATGCCCCATATAAGAGAAAATCACCAAATCAAGTATCCAAAAGATAGAATAAACATTTATGCTTCTCTCTCAATTTCTTTGGAATTTTGAGCATCTTCAAGCTTTTTCTTTATAAGTATTATACCCCTTTTAGGGTCATGTATTTGAAAATTTTGCAGTTGTAGGACGTATGTATAACAAAGTAGAATAGTGAAGCAAATTTTAGGGTAAGACCAACATAGGAGAGAATTGTAGTAGTGCTGCAAATTTGGTTATATATTTGGCTAAGTTACACTAGGCAAAGTGTTAGGGGACCTAGAGGAGAATGCCCATCTTTAGTGTATCTTTGGATGAGTTATCTTAAGTGACTAAACATTTCTAAACAACAAAGCAAATAATAGAGGAAAGATGTGGAGTATGAATAGAAGATAATTAGACAATAAGAGTTTGCCGCAATGGTCCACAAGCAAATAGAAGAGATGTACCTAAGTCAAAAGGTTAAGATACAAAGATTATAGGGAGAGGTTCTGAGTTAACACAAAAGAAAAACAATATAGTAAATTTAGACACAAGTTGGAACTGGAATAGCTGATATAAGGTGTTGAGAGAGCCAACACGTAGCTTGATAAGGCCTCTTGCAAGACCTCCATGCTTGAGAAATAGCTCACCCAATGGGAGAGAGGGTGAAAGAAAAGCCCTAGGATGCAAGGAGTATGGTTGCCTAGGGTCTTAAGTTGCAAGAGGAACTAATGATGGTTGGAGGAAGGGATTCCTAACCCTCCCACCAAACTTTGATGACTCCCATTACCCCACCATCCACCATGACTTTAGTCTTAGCAATGCTTCAAGGAAGCAAAATCCAAAGAAACTAATAGTTGTCAAGGATGACTACCTTTTATTCAGATGAATAGACATAGACTCTTGAATTGTGTACTTGAAGTTTATTAATTAATATGAAGTCCTTTCAATCTAATTACGCCGATAGGCGTTCTACAATGGTAGCAAGAAGTGGAGTGTAATAGCATGAGTGTGTTAACAAAACCAAAAATATAGCTGACATGTATTTTAAAAAACTAAAACCATAAAATAATTCTTTTAATAGTTCTAATGTAAAATAACATAAATATAGTCGTCATTAAGGATGTGGTTCGGTGGTCAAGTCACTCAATTGTAGTGGCAGGCACCAGGGTTCAAACCCCTGCTAGGCCAAAGAGCTTGCAAGTTTGTGCCTTTGCTAGGCTAATGTGCTCGCAGGTCTTGCACCTTCGTTGGGTTGTTGTGCTCGCAAGCTATGGGCCAACGAGCTCATATGTTTGAACCTCTAATGTTGATTCAGGCGTTCATGCTAAGTGTTAATGCCAGGGGATGAGGTCCCCCGTGTTGTGGCCTCACCGATTCATAGCTTCAGTCAAAAATGTTCACAGACCAAAAAAAATAACATAAATATACTCGACATATATTTTAAGAAACTAAAACTATAAAATAATTCTTAAATAGTTCTAAAGTAAAATAACAAAGTAAATACGATAAAATAAAATAATTCTCTGTAAATAAAATAAGTCTTAATAAGTAAAATTAGCTCTTATTTTTTATGATTTTATTAATTATATTTGTATATTTTGCTCTGCGCCAGGGTCTGAATGTAGGCACCATCACAGAGCATGCCCAGGAAACTGGCAGCAAAGAAACTAGTGCCTCATCTGCAATAGGCAACAATCAAAGGGATATCCTCCTTCAACAAGAAGCCCAAGACTGGAAGTTGGGGCAGTGTGTTCGATATTGCAGCTGCTTGTAAGAGTGAGGAAACTAAACAACCAATATCCCTTTTAAGGGATGGTGTTTCCCATGATAACATGGAAATATTCTCATTCTTTGTGGGGCATATGGCACCTCCTCTTGCTCCTGAGAAAGTTGAAAGGATCAATGAGTTTGCAACTGGGGTGAAGTTTAATCTACATAAGCTCCTCAAGTAACATATGTTGCCCCCGTGGCCCATGTATTGTCACCCTTGAGGCTTATGTATTTCTCTTTTTATCAATGACAAAGGAAGCTACCCCACAAGGTAGCATTTTACGTGTGTGTGTGTATATATATATATATATATATATATATATATATATATATATAGTTTGATTTAATTATATATTTTATAAAGGATGAAAAAAATATAATTGTGTTTAAAAAAAAGTTGTTATGAGTAAAATGATAGTATTTTCTGTCACAATTAAAAGTTAGGGTTTAAATTGAAATATTATGTTTTTTACAATAGTTTTACAAGTGTGTTACATTAAATTAGTTTAGTTTAAATTAATAAATCTCTTAAGTAAAAATAGTTAAACATATGAAATAAATAACTTGTTTTGTTTTCATTTAGGAATTTATTTTATTTTATTTTATTTTTTCATCTCTACTACATTTTTTTAAGGTTATAATACATTTGAATCTTCTTCTTGCTATTTAAAATAAAGGATAAAATTTTAAAATTGCTTGGAGAATAAAAATAAAGTAAACAATGTAGATAAAATAAAATAATTCTTGACTAAAAATTAAAATTTATGTGTCCATGTATGTATGTAGTAAATAAAATAGTTCTTAACTAAAATAAACTAACATACCTATCTTTAAAAAAATCTATGTAAAAAACATGGAGGGATATTATCATTCTAGAGGTGCCTATTTTTTAATAGATTTGTGATTAAAGTGGGAATAGGTGCCTCTTGTTATCTTTTACATAGATTTTTCTAAACATAGGTATGCTAGTTATGTGTGTTGTTGTCAAGCAATAAGTTGTGTTTACTTGCATAAGGCAAGATTAAATTGTCATCATGTACATAGTCACCACTGTACCAATCCATTCATCCTAGAGTCCAATCTTATGGACATTGCTCCTAGTCATTATAACATAATTACTACATAAGATCATTGGCTGTTACCGTGTGATTTGTTGTGAGATCTTGTGACTGCATTTAGAGATATATCAATGCAATGGACTTCCTTTCAATATTGTTTGTCCCATATCATCTCAATCTCATTGTTCCATGCCATGTGATGTGTTTTACTACAATGTGAACTGTGTGCCTTCTTGTGTAGAGGAAAAAAATATGCATAGTAAGAATTTCCTCCTCCAACTACAATATCAAGGTCAGGCAGAGATGTACAATTGCTCTTAACAACACCCAAACCAAATGGGCAGCAGATATTACATTGAAGATTTAACCAAATGCCATAACCTTGTGATGGTTATCTAAAGCAAATTAATGGTTGATCAAATTGAACAATGGAAATGAAACTTGACAAAGAATATCCCCAGCTTGATAAATACTACTTTTGAAAAGATATGTTCATACTTCAGAGACATACTATACAACCACAAAGCATATTAAACCTGGATAATATTTATATTTATGCATTATGGAAGTCATTGGCCAAAGCTAAGAATATTCAAGTATCAAGTACAAGCAAAGACAGTTTTTTCTTAACTGAGCATGCAAGTTATCTCCAACAAACATGGATGTTTTTCCAGGAGAGGATATCTCCACATAATTTAGTCCAGATACCAAATAGAAAAAGAAATCAACTCCAAACTTGTCGAGCTCAAAACAAAATTGCCGTGTCCTTCTAGGATAGGAAGGGGAGGGTTTTCTGCCTTGCACTATCCTGATTAGTTCTATTTATGATCATTAATCAATAATGAGATTTTATTTTTTTGAAAATAGAGGGACATTTTCTTGCTCATGGCACGGGGTAGAAGTGGACTTTAATACCTAGGATTAATAATCCCGAGTTTTCTAGTAATTGTTCTGCTAAAAATAATTCTGCCATAATAATTTCGTATGTTCATAATGATTAGTAATATTGAACAGATGGAAACAAAAAAGAACAGCCTGTTAAGCGGCTACCTGAAAGTTGGAATCTGCATATTCTTTATTTTCCTTCTAATAATCGATATTCGGAATATAGTTTGCCATATGTCTGTAGTCCTCTTACATTAATTCTCACCCTTTTTAAAAGGGAATGATACAAGAATAACAATTTCGATGAATATATGAAGGTTTCAAATGAAGAACGCTTGTGATTAAATAATGCTAATTCAGAATCATTAAATGAAGAGGCAAAGGCAATGCACATTGAATCTACTGGATCATATGCCATAAAGCAATAAATTAACACTGCCTATGAAAAAAGCCCAATACATTTGTATGCATATATAGTTTTACCGTCGAATTCACCACCACTATAAGAAATTATATTGCAGTACCTAAAAAATATACAAATCTTACCAAAACTTTTGTAAAGCACATCATCAAGCTAGGTGCACTACTACTCATGTTCTTGGTTTCTTCTTTTTTGTCCAAGACTCTCCTCTTGCATTTCCTTCCCTCCTACCTTGTTTCTTTTTTTCTTTGTCTTTCCCTTTATCTCTCTTCTTGACTCCTGCCTTCACACTAATCAGACCACTCTTGGATAGTTTTCCATCACCGTTCTGTAGAGCTGCTTCAAAATCAGCCTCTCTGCCTTCAATAGCATAATTCTGAAGATCCTCGGGATTCAACATATTTTGCAAACTCTCATTCATTTTTTCCTGCACAACCAACAATAAAAAGAACAATTTTTTTACCTATCCTCTAATGTTTAACCTTCATAAACTTGCAAATTTTGATCAAAAGATGACCTAAATTTCAATATAGGAAAGAAATAATCAATGTAGTAAATATAATTTTAAAATAGACAAAAAGTAGTCATCCAGTTTTGATTTTGAAATTGTGGCATTCAAGAATAATCAACATAGAAGATATGCACTACTCACTGTTACTTCCTTAGCAGCATTTTCAAGGTCGTCCTCAACTGATGTACTGTGAGGCTGCATAGAAATCTGACATAAAACAGTATGTTTTCTCAAGATTTCTTGTGCTTTAAGATTTGTAATATATGGCTAGAAAACTTATTTCAAATCTATATTGTTATGAATTATTTTTACCTGCTTTAAGCGTGGTAAGGTAGATTCAATCTCTTTAGCAGCAGCTTTATGCAATTGTCCATGTAGCTTTCTCACAATTTTGCTGAATAATGCTAAGATTTGTTGTCTTTTCAACTGCTTCAGCTCTGCCTGTAGATATTAAAATTTCTGATGAGTTGAGAAAAGTCTTCCAGCACTTTTAACATACAATGTTTTAACTACATATGTGAAACCAAACAAACCTCCACATAATCAATGTCATGATTTTGCAATCCCATACACAGCAAAATTGCTGCTTGACTGTAGGACAATGAAGCTGGTATCTTCTCCTCAAAATATAAATGAGCAAGACAAGGTACAAGATCTAGTATCTGCAACACAACCCAAAAAAAAAAATCCAATGAGCCAGAAGTTCTGAGAACTAGGGGCTATAAATGCAGCAATAACAAAAATGTCATCTGATTAGATTCAAGACTCTTTATGCCCATGCGTGTGCTCACAACTACAAAAAGAAAGCAATGAGTGAAAGAGGAGCCAAGAAGCAAGAAAATGCATGAGAGAGAGAGAGAGAGAGAGTATATACTTCCATCACATAATTCAATATGTACACACCCAAGATTAAAGCAAAAGTAAAGCCATCTAAAGCTTTTTAAACCATTCAGCTATGAGTTTTCTTTATTCACCCATCAAATGCTGCAAGCTGCAAAATAACTACAAAGTGCAGTGAACATTAAAATGGTGAAGAGACAGAGCTTACTTTATAATGGAAGTAAGAAGAATCTAATCATCCATGAAAATAACATGATGAAAAATTATGAGAATAGGAAGGGGAGGCTAGGATGTGGGTCATGCTGGTTTGAACTGGCTGGCCCGTTTTTTTCTTTTGACCAGGTTTTTCAGTCAAATACTCATGGTCTTTTTTTTCATTTTTGCATCATTTTTTCAACTTCACTCTAGGAACAAAATTTTTCAGACTTTCAAAGCAAAGGTGAACAAGTGAATCAGCAACCAACAAATTAGGGCATGCCTCCAAGATTTGCTAGTTTTCAACCTTTCCACATTCCTTTCACTTATTTTCAAATAACAGAACACCCTAAAGGTGCATTTTGAAGAATTTGGAACTTGGTTAAAAGTGGTCAAATTCTGAAAAATGGTATGTGCCATGAAGATTCTTGTAGCCTCGAAGGTCTTAATTTGGGCTTGGTTTTTTAAAAAAAAAAATTGTTTTGGTATGTGCTGGATGGAAAAGCAGAATTTTTTTAACTCTAAGACTTAAGTTGTAGTGGGTATGTCATAATTGATTGACGATTGGATACTTATCACAAATTTCAGAGTAATTGGTAACACTGAATCTTTATTTGTCTTATGTTTGAACTTTATTTATCTTTCTGAGCACTATACTTGGTATAAAATAACAATGGCAGTTTTTTTTTTTCACATTTTTATTAGTATTTTGGTGTTTTTTTAATTTGTTTGGTTTTTCCCATCTTTTTCTGTTTTAATTCCAATTAACTGAATTCCATTTACATTTTCAGTTTCCCATGTAAATGGAATGCTACTATACTTTACACAATCAAAATATGCGATACTTGACATATCTGTAGATTGTCAAGGTGACACAATGCTCACCTTAGATTCTAGACGATCCATATGGGTAATCCTATAGGGCAAGCCTCACCTTGATTAGAGAATGACCCTCCTTGTTCTTCCATGTTGAGCTTCTCTTTTGTAGAACAGTTGGGAGGAGCTTTTTGTATATTGGTTTCCGTGCATGCTGTCATGTCCCCATTTTCGGAATGATCACCTAGTAGAGTTGGCTAGCCTATTTCCATTCATGTAGGCTAAGTCGGAGGGCTTAGGGAATGACCTAATTGGCGAGTTTTCACACTTAGCCAATTTTGTAGAGCAAAACGATTGTGGAAGATGACTTGGCATAATTTTGTGGTATTTTTGATGTAGTCATCACTAATAAAATAATTTGCCCTAAAGTGGAGCGACCCAATTGGAGGATGAAAATAGAAGAAAATATGGAAAACAACCTTGGGAAAAATAAGAATAATTTATAATGATTTTCCTTGTGGAGGACGACTTCATTTGAGGTCAAAAATATGTTTTATCATGTGCCTAAGTGGTTCGCCCTTGGAGGATGGAAAGTTGAAAACATAATATAAAAATGAAGGTTATTTCCTTGTGTTGGTCGGCCAAGAAGGAGATAAGAAGGTTAAATGAAATTGCCTTATGATATTTTGGGCGCCTAGCATTAGGTCAACCCTATAAAACGGAGACAAGGTAAAATAAAATATTCTTATGCACTTGGGTGCCTAGAGAGAGGTTGGCCCTAGAAGAAGAAAATAATAAAATGAAATAAAAGAAATTATCATAAGGAGGTCGGCCTTGAGAGGATACTTGTGGAAGGCTATAAATAAGAAATGTTTTGAGCACATTTCATATCATTCTTTCACATCACAACTTTGCATTTGGAGTTCTACTCTTGACTGCACTTTAGGGCAGCATATTCCAAGGACGAAAACCCTTGAGAATAATAGGTGGATTGGAAGAAAACCCAATCTCATCTTGGAGGTGAATTCACACGGAGTTCACACTTGCACTTCATTGGAATTTGAGGATTTCAAGCATATTCAAGACACATCATTTTGGAGCAGCATTTGAAGATCATTTTTGGAGCAGATTTGAGAGCCACCTTTGGAGGAGTTTTTGGACAAAGATTGACTAAGGTTTATGCCCTAGGTTGAGCGCCACTTCCCTAGGAGGGCGGCTTCATTATTTTGATGTCTTTTTGCTATTCCACGGTATGTATAACCTAATTTAGGTTGAACATTATAGGAGCAGGAATCTGGGCTATATTTATCATGTTTGAGCCCATAGATTTGATGTAATTATAAATCAGCATATTCAGATTTGGAGCAGCAGACCTATTTAATCAGAAATCTGATTTGTTTTGCACATGTTTGGCCTTTGGATGATTGATTTTCATGGTTGATATCTTTGCTGATGATTATACATATTTGGCATACATTTTATGGATGTTTGGAGCATGTTTATTGCCTGCCTATGAATGTTTATGCTTCTGAAAATAAAATCAGAATTCAATCCTAGGGTTTAGGGCAGAAAACTAAATCAGAAAGTGCAGAAAAATAAATCAGAATTTAGGGTTTTGAGCAGAAATCTAAAGTGCGGAAATCTAAGGCAGAATTCAGAAATTTAAATACAAAATTTTAGGGCAGACCCCATTGGGAATATTACAGTGGCATCAAAGCTATGATCTTGCCAGCCTGAAAGGTTTGATCATACATGAATTCCGAAGATTGAAGAAGACATTTTCAGCGCCTTATTTTGTGGAGTTGCCAAGGATTTTTTACCCAAAGGTGAGCGCCACCTTTTTGAGAAGGTGTCTTGCATATATGGTTGACTTATGAATCATGGAAGATAGAGAAACAATGAAGTCTTTGCTTGAAGCTCTTAGACAAGGTCAGGCTGATTTGAAAAGAATGTTTGATCAATGGAGATATGAACCCGAGGCCACAAGAATCATTGATGAATACCAAGGTATCATAGATGGTTTCAAGATAGATATGTCCTTTGATGATTTTTGAGAATGCATGAAATTGGGAATCTAGAAAAGAAAGATATTTATAACTACATAAGAAAATTGAAAAGAGAAAAAGAAAAATCATAAGTTGTCACTAAGAAAAAAGAAAAGAAGATAGAAAAGAAAGAAGAATTGCTTCCTTGTGATTTGCGGCCTACAAGTGAGCATAAGAAGAGCAAAAATCAGTTAAGGAGAGAACAACTTTACTTCACATGCCTTGAAGTTTGGACACCTAGCCATGCATGTGGAAGCCCTAAAGAAGATGAAGCCATGTTCACAAGTTCATTTCAGCGGGATGGTAATATGGACAAGGAAGGGTCACCTCTTGCTTCTACAAATGAAGAACACATGAATCTTCATGATGACCACATGGTTGGAGGGTATACTATAATGTCCCCTTTTTGGTGCATAGGCTTTTTGTGTGCATTATGCTTGTTCCTAGTCTTCCGAAGGCTATTCAATATGTCTGGGAGAACTCCAATGTTCATGGAGTGATTGTGGATCAGTTTTACAGAACAATTGATTATGGCATTGAGCTCGGTTGGTGTTTAGGGTCACGATGGTGCTTTTAGAAGCATTTTTGACTTCTTGGTTTGCTCTCCAAACTTTTTGGAGAAGCCGTCTATTTTTAGAATGTCACTCGATGGGTGTTATCCTTGATCCCAATCTTCATGGAGGATGATGGTATAGTTTATTTTGCAGTTTGATGATGTTTGGGATTTTCCGTAAAGTGGGTGATTTAATAAGCTATTTGTTAATTATTTTCGCAATTATTTCTATAAGATTGGAAATAATTATTAAGTGCATTTGTGTTATAGCTCATTGGAATGGGGAAAAGATACTCTTTTTTATAGGAACTTTAAAGTGAACACTTAGGTTGGAGAAAAAGTAAAATATTTGAGTTGGATTGAAAAAGATTATTTTTCCCAAGAAATAATTATTTTTGTGTGTAACTCCAAAAATGCCTATATAAAGGAGTTGAGAGCTCATTTGTTTATTTTATGCTATTGATTTGATATTGTTATGCTACCGGATTGAACCTGTGAGTTCTTTCATTCCTTCTTACGAATGAAAACCCTCTAGAAGAAGATCAGTTTTTGGTGGTGAGAGATCCACCCTAGCTGGTTCAAGGCGATTTCAACCAGGAATCACACAGAGCTTCATGGAATTCGATGTATTTTGAGTTGTTTAGAGATTTTTTGTAATATCATCTAATGATGAATATTTTGGGAGTGATCTGAGTTGTTTTGGTTGAAGATTTCTGAAGTCTGTTGATGTCTATGTGCTGGCCGTACAGTTTTGGGCCGTACCAGGGTTGGAGCGATTCATATATGGCATGAAACTTCTTGTGATTCTGCAGATATTGCTGATCCATTGTATAGAACAGGTTTAGGCGTCCCCTCTTCAGATTTATTGAGATCAAAAGCTATAGTTTTGGGGATTTTGAACGAGCCATACCATACAGCAGGCCGTACCAATAGGTGCAAGGTCGAGCTGATACAGCAGTGAATTCGTCTCAGTTTGAATAGAGAAATCTCATTGTTTGAGGCGCCTAAGATGGTAGATGATATCTTTGAGGTTTTGACGAAGAAATGAGGAGTAATGAAGCTGTTATAAAACCCTGCACATGACTGCAATAGGGTGTTTCAGACCTGCGATCAGTCACAGCAGTCCATCAATCCATCAACCAAATTCTCTTTCATATCTCTCTTGCATGGTACCTTCATGGTAATCATATGGTTAAGTTTGTATGCTTCTTTTTTATCTTCACAGAGTTATCTGTGCTGTAGCTATTTGCAGCTGTGATTTCGATC
The DNA here is from genome assembly GCA_027924645.1 of Cunninghamia lanceolata. NCBI lineage: Eukaryota > Viridiplantae > Streptophyta > Pinopsida > Cupressales > Cupressaceae > Cunninghamia > Cunninghamia lanceolata. The sequence goes on along the minus strand of BSBN01001152.1, from coordinate 13,381,787 downwards.
ATATCAAGGCTATTGTTATTCAGTATTGCAGATTGATATCTTGATGATATACCATTCATTCTTTGGGGTGTTTATCATATCATAGATTAATCCATTTGGGTGCAGCATACTCATTCTTTGTAATTATTCTTTAATGTTGCAAACATCTGATGTAACCCCTGGATGGTACAACTGCCAGTGTGGATAGTAATACTTTGTTGTTCCTTTGGCTTTCCCGCTGAATAAGCAGGATGTGCTTTGCTCTTCTTTTTCATTCACCCACTGAATAAGTGGATGCCTGATGAAATAAGTGGAAGATTGTATTTGGGTTTATTTGCAAGGCATTTGATTGATCAGTTGAATGTTCTCACCTCGCCCATCTTGGGAACTTGGTGATCAGAAAGTGCGGAAGTGTTTTCTTCGTTGCAATGTTAGTGCTAACATTGTGATATCATTGTACAAACTTGAAAATATTTGGGGCAGCACATTACAGTGGTATCAGAGCTGGTGAAAGATGGATGGAGAACCACCTGAATCTCTATACAAACAATACTGCCTCTCATGAATTTCATAGTAGACCAGACACCAAAAATTAAAACGCTCCTCAAACTCCATCTTCTGAAGAGAAAAGAGGCACCAATTTTTGATGATGATTTTCAATCATATGAGTATCATATCTTATTAACAGTTGTTGTATTCACATGTTCATGCGACATTGCACTCTTTCTTAATCCAAATCTAATAGAAACGCTTCCCCAATGTTCTATAGACTCATTTCATATGTTTTGTAACTTTGGAATGAAATTTATGTTTTCTTTAAAGAATTTAAATATATTTTAGTTTTCAGAGTTTTGCCAAGTCGCGGAGTAAGAGTCAAAATTGGGTATGTCGCGTCTTGCAGAGCCACAAGTTTACAAACTTTGCTTCAAGAAATTATAATCATCTAAACTAAACAACTATAGATATGAATGATCATATCTTCCCAAGTTCTATAATAATGGTTCAACAAAAACAGAAACTTAAGAATGTTAAGGTAATTAGAGAGACAGAGAGAAAGAAAATACATCAGATTCCTCATACAGAAAAGCCCTCCACTAACCAGATGGTAATCTGCAAGATTGTTTGTGTAGGATTCCAGGCGCTGCATGTCATATGGACTTAGCAGAATTTTTTGCCCAGATATACTTTCTGGTGATGCTCCCTCCTGTATATCTTGTTCTGAAAAGCTTATCTTTGGATCCAGAACACTGAAACAAAGATCCCATTCAGGAACTGAAGTGCAACCAGTATCACCATAGAAAACCTATCTATACTAAGAATAGTGTCCTATTACAAAGTACGTATTTACCTCAAAGCAAGGGCAGGTGAAAATGACCGAAAAGCAGAGCATAGAAGTCGAATGAACCTATGCCGAAAGTCTGCATATTACAAATCATTCTAGAAGTTAACATATAAACTCTTGAGGAAACTCATAACAATGTCCCACTGAGAGTAAATTTAATAAGGTGAGTTCCCTTGCCTTGATGAAATGGCTCAAAGAATCCACCCGGACCTTTCCCTTTGTATTCAATTTCATCATTTTCTAGAGGCTTCAACATCATACAAGTGTGCTCCCCAGTTATGGCACTCTGTACAGCAAACAGAAAGTTAACAAGTTACATATCCAGCATGTTTCAAAAAACTTAACGCACCACAGAAGTTAATTTAAGAGTGTATAAACTACAGAAACAAAATACATTTTTTCCTAGAAATTCATTGTTCAAGCTTCAAGTAGTCCTCAAAAAACAAGTCATTAATTTGGTTCAAATTGGGCATATTACCGGGATCTGACAAATATAAAAAGGAACAAACTTGTGCTTTCTCCAGAAATTGTACAAGTGCTGAGTAAGCCCAAAAGAAACTCCAATATAATGCAGCTTTTCAGGGCGTCGTTCATGAAGACCAACAAGTAAAGGTGGAAGATTAGCTCGTGGCTTGATTTTTTCTTCCATTAATGAAACCTGTAAGGTAAAATAAAAAGGCCAATTAATTGATTAGATTGACTGATTATTTATATTAAACTCTAGACCACACAAACATGCAACATCATTATAAATCACCATCAGAATTTCAATGTGGCACAAGGAAGAAGATATCATACGAACCTACAGTACATTTAAGAATTTAAGTGCATGCATGGACAGTATCTATGGACATAGAGTAGACAAGGAACAAAGTATCATGCCAAAATCATGTGACAAGACAATTATGACATTGTCATTAATAAATTTAAACTTTTTGTTAAGAAAAAGAATTGAAGGATAAATCTGACTAAACAGTATTAACTAATCAATTTTGACTGGGTAAAGATAGGATTGATATCCTTATTTATAAACCGATGTAAGACTGTTGACTATAAGCTGTCCAAACTAGTTGATGCACATTGCATAGCATATATGATTTAAAAAGAGAGAGAGGGAGAGATCAAAGAGGTCTATAAGAGAAATGATTTTTGGTGAATATCAACTCCAGCTCGACATACAAGAAGGCTATCAAAGAGCCAATTGACATCATGTTTGTTAAATTCCTTTATAAGTCCATAAATTGTCATCCACAATTTATTTTCCAATCTCAATGTAGGACATGATAAATTAACAAGCCATTTACAAACCCATTCGGACATCAAACAAAGAGATACATCTGTAATGAGAAAAGGCTCATTTAATTATTACACTATATCTTTTGATTTAGCATTCTAATTGGTAATTAGCAGTCATGGCCAATCAAATTAATGGACATAATAGGTAATGAGTGATAGATGCACTTAAGCTTTCCAAATTCAAAGCTGTCCTTTGGAATCTACTTTGGTAAATTATGAGTTTTATACAATGTGATTTGTCTTTACCACGTTTTGTCCTCTGTGAAGCACAGAGTGTTATAAATCAATATTGCTTTTAACCAGTACTACGGTGTACACATCTTCCCTAAAAAGACTGGGCACAAAGGCATCTATGGAGTATACAACCAGGCTGCACACCCAAAGTTCAGGGTGCAGCCAGGCCATGCACCCCAAGTTTGAGGCAAGTCCTAGCCATTGCACCCATGCATCCACCCCTCGTCAAAGCAAAATCTCCTCAAGGCCCCAGCTTGGAGAGATGATTTAGTGATTCTCCAAAAAAGCAAATACGAGAGTGGGGCTAGGAGCTGTAAATCCTCACAATTGACACGAGGGTATATTATGTAAAAAATTACCCAATTGATACTATGCACCCTAGTTAGCATAGTCGGACTCAACTTGGTCTTGGCAGACCAAAAATTTCCAACTCGGCCAAACTCTTCAACTTAAAAAAAATACTTAAATTTCTTTAAAAAACACAATTTTATGCAATATTCAATTACAAAATGTATCAAATAAGTATATAAAACATTGGCAAAGTGATTTCTATTAGATTTGAATACAAATAGAGCATAAAATCGCATCATCATGCGGATACAATAGCCAGCTAATAACTATTATGAATTTATGACAATTGTCTTTCAAAATCATCATAAATTGCATATCTAAGCAAGTTACAAATTACAAGATTTTACAATTTCTTCCTCCCCATTCTAGCGAAAATTTGAGGAGAGGATCTTGTCCTCGCACTCAGTTGTGGCTCCTCACTCAGCCTAGAAGGTTGTGCCTATGGCTCCACCCTACTACTAGATGGCAATGAATCCTCTACCACAGCCACATCTTCCATAGCTTGCCTCTCAAAATCAGCAGACTCCTCTATAAACAAGGAAGGTTTCTCATCCTATGCGGTCCAATCAGTAAAAGTGATGAGCACATGATTATACTGAAGGTGGGGGGGGGTGTAAATCAGTATAATACAATCTTTTTACTTTTTCACAACTTAACAACCATAACAATATTAATCACACAAGATCTACCAACTATGCAATATAGGATGAACACATGATTTACATGCAAACCCTTACGGGAGAAAACCACGGCAAAATATTGGATATATATATCTTACAAACTTCGTAGGCACCAACCTATAGGAGACACCAATCCCCTTCTGTAGAATATGTGAGCACCAACCCACTAAAGACACCAATCCCCACTTGTAGAATTTGTAGGCACCAACCCATTGGAGACACCAATCCCCACAACTGAGCATGAACTCAGCAAGAGACACCAATCTCTTCAATTTGTAGGCACCAACCTACTAGAGACACCAATCCCCACAATTTGTAGGCACCAACCCCCACTACCAGGCACCAACTTAGCGAGAGACACCAATCTCTCCTTTAGGAAGCACCAACTTCCACAACAAAGTTCCACCTTCAAGCTGTTGCTTCCAGATGATGGACATCAGATTTCCTTTCACATCTGCATGTACTCTTCTTTTAAATCTGCATAAACTCCTCTTTTAATTCTGCTTATACTTTCCTCTATAGATCTGCCATAAATTCCTCTTCTATATCTTCACACACTTCTCTTCTAGATCTGCATTAATTTATCTTCTAGATCTGCATTAATCCTTCTTCTAATATGCAGATCTGTATGTGTCTATCTGATATAACTTTAATTCCACACACATCTTCACACATTCCACAACTATCTCTTATACCTTCTTGAATAGGAGCGATTCCATGAATGGATGCAACTATTTGCAAAGGAGACAACTCTTATTAACACACACCTCTTCATTATATCTTTTGAAAGAGTCGATTTGTCTTATCATATTGGAGTGGTGCCATGTAGGGAGTCGGCCACATAAACAAAATTTGTTTATTAAATTTAAACTCAGCTTTGGCGCCAATATAGGAAGTCGACCCTCTATAATAATCAACTTAATTTATTTTACAAATGGCGCTTGAACTAAAACAAGATCGGCCAGTATTAGAATATAACATATTATTTAATCTTCAATGTAAGGCGCTAACACAAGGAGGTCAGCCTTGATCAAACCTTATCATTTTGTCTTTTAGCAGCGATTTCTTATGACCGGCATGCATTCTTATAATGAAATTCTAATAGTAATTCAATTAACGAATGTCTTTCACATAGTCGGCCTCCTTCATGAGGATCAGCCACCATTATGAGGATTGACCACCAAGATTTAATCTTCTCATCTTCATCGCTGCAATGGCTATGAATACATCTAATTTGCATTCTTAATTCTAGGGACACGATCAACATATATTGATAACGAGTGTGCTGAGTGTTACATTATTGTCCACATCTTATTATCTTGTAGCGTGTATAGCCAACTCCACAAGTCTCTTCTCACATGATTTTGCTGATATTATCTTATCTGTTATGTGGCATCTTTGGAAGCCTTGTGTCTTTAGAGAACATAACTTCTTGTAAGTTTAAGAACTGCCATGTAAACGATTAGTGGTCTTTGGCCATTACAACCTTCATAAGATTGCAACCTTTGACCCCAATGACAATCTTCTAAAAATCTTGTCCATACATCAATGATAATATGCTTGCCATCAATCTTGGACAACGAATTCCTTCTTGACATCAATGACTACAAACTTAGACAGTGAATCCATTCTTGACATCAATGACAACATTTGCAACAAAAGGGATCAATCTCATCCAAATCAATAAGCTCATGTGATTTGTCTTCCAACTTTCTTATGTGAAGTTGAAGGTTGTATTGCACAAAAACTAGGTCATTGAGACATTGTTGAGTCAACCCATTGTGCTTCTTCATGTGAGTGGTGTCAAACAAACTCCAATTGCACTCACAACCAAAAGTGCTACAAAGTTGAGATAAACTTCGGAGGCCTAGCTTTTGGAGATTTGGAGTATTTCCACCCCAATCTTCCCACCAAGAACTTGCAAATAAAATATTCAAGGGTTTGTAAGCAAGCAATATTTTGTTAGGAATTGTAATTTGTAACTTGTAATATACAAGACTTCTATTTTTGTTACTTAGTGTCTAGGTGGATCTTCCTCAGATAGCTAGTAGCAAACAAAAGAGCTTCCACCCAGCTTGTGCAACTCTGAAATAATGAGGTCTCTTACCTCAACCTCAAGTGTCATCCTCTCAATGCATGTTGAGAGGCCCTCCATAACTAGCATTTGTGAAGTTATCAGAGAAGAAAAACTTGGGGTTGAGGTAGTACCATGTTGCATGAATGGGTTGGAGTTTATTGTTCCACGTCTGATCAATTATCTTCCAAATGGGGGCAAATCTACTTGTATCCCTCCTGTAATAGTTTTGGATGGCCTCTTTGGCCCTATCCATGGCCTCATAAATGTATCCCATTGGGTTTTGCTCCCCATCCACCAAGCACAAAACCTTCACCAAAGGCTTCGACACCTACAAAGTACAAACAAATTGAAGTTACAAACTTACAAGTTACAGTTAAAATAAATGCTTTTAAAAATTGAAAATAAAGAATTTAAATTGAAGTTTGAAGTTAATTTGATGATCTCTATAGCTCTCTTCCCAAAAGTATCATAAAAAACTGTCATTGCGGTCCTCTCTCCATCAACGTTCTTTGAATATGTTGAGTCTAGCCATGATTGACTCACAAACATCTACTTCAAGGATGCCAATGAACTAGAAATGTTTTACAATGTTAGAAAGTTAGTTGCAAACCTTGTGACACCCAGTCACACAAGCTCTTTCCGCTTGATATGATCTCTCATCAAGTTGAGAACCCAAGGGTGATTATAAATATATTTGTGACACTCCTTGCATCTTCTACAACCAGTCTCACCCAATCACTTTTGGTTATGTCCTCCAAAAGAAGGTCAAAGCAATCGGTCGCAGAATGGGTCCAAAAGAGTGTCGGATGCCACTCTCAAAGCAATCTTCCATCCACCATGTATATCGTTGCATTGTCACTGACAACTTGCACAATACTTTGTATGCCCACCTCTAAAGCAACTTCCTCCAACATAAAAAAATCAACTGACTTCAAGAAAATCAACTCACCATTTGAAGCCACCAAAAAATTGATGAGTGTAGTTCCTTCCATCCATCCACCCATCTAAAAGAATTGCATATCTAAACTTTCGCCACTACTTCTTTTGATCTTCCACAATTGTTTTTGCGTCTACAATAGCATCTTGGAGCAACCTCCCACTTATCTCTTTTTAAGAAGGCACCTTGTACCCTTTCCCTGCAACTGTCAATGATGTCACCAAATAATCTCAATATGGACTCTTTGCCACATTGAAGGGAAGGTTGTTGTAATACCACAAAATTGTGCATGCCTTATCTACTTCTTTGTGTGCCTCCTTGTTCCACCATGTACCTTGCAATGAAGATTGTGCTCCAGTTATGTTTCTAGGCACAAAAAAGCCTTGTGGCTAGGCTCTACTTGAGTTGAATGACGTGGATGTGCCACATATGCGTGGACCACGACTAGAGCCCACAATGTATCTACCTTAGTTTCTGCTAGCAAATCAAGAGCAACAACTGCTTCTATGGTTGTTTGTGCCCTCGCTCTCTCCAATTTCTTCTCATCCAACAATGCAAGAAGTGTTTGCATCTCTAGCTTTGCCTCTTTTGGAGATTTTGGACACGACTTGGCGACTTAGTTAGGAATGCCTGCAATATAGTATTTGAGGCGATTTATGCCTCCATTAAGCTTCTTCAAAAACAAGATACAAATCACACTCCCTACTACCGGTCCCATTACGACATATTTCCAAGCAAGGTCACAACTTCCACGAGGTTAACTTCCAATGGGACGGCTTCCACTTGTTGAGTCTGAACCTGATGAAGAGTTGGATGCCATTGTTTACTAGCTTGCAACTTTAATAAAAAAAAAAAAAAGTGTTTAAAAAAATACAGCAATTTGAACACAATTTTTTTTTTAATCATGTAAATGCATTCGAAAAATTGAAATGTAATATGATAATATGGTATCTGAATAGCAATCAAATTAATGAATTTGACAAAAATAACATGTTTTTACCCTAAAACATAAACCCTATATTCATTCAAAAATTAAAATAAACAATTTGATTCACATAAACTTGAGTAAAACAGCAAAAAAAATTACATAAATTGAAATCAATGCAATTAAATTTGTAAATTTTACATGTTATAAAAAATTTGTTGGCCTCCTTTTGACCCCTAAAGTTTTAAACTTTTCACGTCAAATCGATAGCGTTACCATGTGTTGAACACCTCTGTCAAGTCAGTCTTAGTCCCCAATGCCACAATCGCCCTCAAGCGTTAAGTCACTTGCCAAATTGAAGTCCTCAATTTGCATGTGTAGTCGCAAGACGTTGGTGTCACATGTTTTCTGCACCAAGCTGCCATGATTGCCTATGTTGAAAATGTTGTGTTTGATCATGTTCATGTAAGCTGATGTATCAAGCTTTGAAGAAGTGCGCCAGTTTGAAAGAGGAGTGTCCATCTTTTCAATTGAAACCCTAGAAGCAGTGCTTGATTGGGATTTATGAAAATAATTAAATTAAGAAATCTGTTTGAGCTAGAATAAAATCATTTTACAGGGATGTTTCTGACTCCATTTAACACAACGTGGCAAATCTTTAGGGCACGACTCTTTTCCGTTTGGGAGATATTAAATTTACATGATTTTGCCCAACAAGTTTCGGAAACAGTTAAATCATGAGCTTCAATGAGGTTGGAGCAAAACAAACTTACGAAGGACTTTGGGGGTTATCCGATGCAATGTGGCCTATTTCCAAGCGAAAATATGCCTCCAGTCAAAAGATATCCTCTCTCGCACTTGCTTAGCATACTGCATTAATGGTTCGAGGTTATCATAAGGTATGATAAATGCGAAGTGTACGTGGTTTGTCCACTCTTTCATTGCTCAACACCATTTGCATTTGCTACATGCACAACTTTTCACAGTAAGCTTATTCCCATGCATGTCAAATGCGGAGGTTTGGTTGATACCCGTAAAGTGTTTGATCACATGAAAGAACAAGACAATATCTCATAGAATAGGATTATCAGAACGAACAGAAGGCATGGATTTCTTCCTGAAATCCCAAAGAGCTTTTGATGGATGAGTTATAAAGTTTCACAATTTGTCGAATCCCAGAAATCCCAGAAATCACTTTTGGTGGAAAAGTTATTAAGTTAGAGGTTTGCCTAAAATCCCAAAATTAACTTTTAAGGAATAAGTTAGAAAGTTGGAGGTTTTTCCAAATTTCCGAAATGTTCTTTTTCAGCAGTTTTAAAGGTTAGGAAACCTTCTAAAGGGCCGAAATATTCTTAATTGGCAAGTTTTAAAGTTTAGAAACCACCCGAATCCCCAAAAGTGTTTTTTTTTGGGAAAATTTCAAGTTTCCTAACCTCCTGAATCACCGAAAAAGCTTTATTTCAAGGATTTTTAGGGTTAAGAAACTCTTCAAACTTGCAAGACAATGAAATGCCATGGTTGCAGGAAATATGCAAATGGATTTGATGAAGTTTTAGAAACTTTCAGGCAAATGTTGTTTGCAAGTGTAAGGCCAAAGTGCTAGTATGGGAACTTTGGGACAGTGCAGGGGCTTCCATCGAAGCATAACAAAAGAGGATTTTTTGCAGATGTTGTAGTTGCAACTGTTCTGGTAGACATGAATGCAATATGTGGAAACATAAACAAGGCACACAAACTGTTTTAACAGAATACTTCAAAGAGATGTCATAAAATGTCATTACTATCCATTATTCATCTTAATCTCATAGATGTATGTTGAGAGGGTCATTTGAAGCAGGCGCCACACATTCTGCTTATTACACACAATCTCCTAAAGATTCCTCTACATATCTTCAATTATTGTAAACCTGCATTCTCAGGAATGTGCCTACATGGGATCTTTGGAACAAGATATGCACAAAATAGATTTGTTTAAAAGGTGTTAGATATTTTCAAGCAAATGCAATCGATAGTTGGGAAGCCAAACTCCATAACTTCCACGGTATCATCCCTGCCCGTGCCATATTTGGGAATGTTGGAACAGAGTATGAATATCAATCAAAGAATACTGGAAGGGAAAGTTTTGTCAGATATTATAGTTTGAAATGGCCTGGCTTCCTACCAGAGAACCCTAAGAATTTGAATAAAGAAGATCCTTCTTTAGTGAATGAACTATGCGGGTTTAAAAAACTCAGTCACTGATATAGAGAACTTTAGCTGTAACTCTGTCTTCATCTTCAGAACTAGTTTGCCAGTCAAAGCCTTCATTTCAAAATCATTTGTGTTGATTAGATGAAATTTACAATTTTTACACAATATTCCTACTAGGGTGCTAGCAGTTGTTCAAGCACTTTGACACCTAAAAGAAAGTTTATCAGCAACAAATTCTCCAATAGATGAAAATGAGGCTCTCAATTCAACCAACCCAGACTGCTTTGGAGAATAATTCCCAGATAAGTTTGTTTGAAACCACCAAAAACCTGACTTCCATCCTAGAAGAGAACCATCCCGTTCAATGAATTTTAGGAAAATATGGGATAAATTGAATACTATATCTCTCATGTTAGGCCTCACAAAAGAATTTTCTTCTGGACATCTCCGTGTAATCTCATCAGTGTTAAAGAAGATGCTTTTTGGATAAGTAGTCAAGAGATTTGAATCTACCCAATATCTTATTTGGTTAATCTTCAATGGTCTTAGGGTCTTATTAAGTGTTCTCAAAGTCACTGCAGTTGCAGCTGAATTTGGAAGTGATTCTTGACCACTATCATTTTGGCTATCTACAACAGCTCTCTGGCCAGTAAGAATTTCAAATAGAACCACCCCAAAAGAGGATGGTTGACAACAAAGTTAGGGAACTTACCAAAGGCGAGCTGGGTAGAAACAATGATAGCTATTGATTGTGAGATGGTTCAATGTGAAGATGGGACAAAGAAAATTGTGAAATTTTGTGTAGTAAATCATAATTTAGAGAAATTTGTTGATACTCTTGTGAAACCTTCAAAGCATGTAGTGATTATAAGACATCAATAATTGGAGTTATGCTAAAGATCTTGAGGATGTGAGTTGCAATTTACAAGATATACAGAAAACACTTAAGAGATTAATCAAGAATGGCACGATATTGGTTGGTCACAGTTTATATAACAACCTACAAGCATTGAGAGCAGACCATGCCAAAGTTATAGACCCAACCACAGTTGAAAGGCTCGCCAAAAACTCGGCGAGTTTCCAAATGCTCGCGAGTTTTTCTTGGTGACGAGTTTTCCAGGCAAAATCTCGCCAGAAAAAAAGCGCCGAGTTTTTTGGAAAAACTCGACGAGTCCGCAGGAAAAACTCGGCCGTGGAAAAAAGTGCATTTCGTGGCATTTTAAAGGCATTTTCGATTCATTTTTTGGCATTTCACTTGCTCTGCTTCACAAAAAACACCCTCCCAACCTTTTTTCACGTATTTGCAATGATTTGGCGTCAAGTAAACAAGATTTGAAGCGGATTTCAATCAAATTTCAAAGGCAAATCGGATTTCCAGGTAGGTTTTCTGATTTTTCTTTTTCTTTCTTTTTTTGAAATTTCTTCTTCATTTTTGAAGCATCTAAGTTTAAAAAAGATCATGAATGTAGTATAAATAGATTTATATTGATAAAAACAAAATTTATATTCCTCAAAACAAGATTCATCACCCTTTTTTTGCATTTTTTTCTGATTTTTTTCACATTTTTTCAAACCCTAGTTATTTTTCTTATTTGAATCCTTTTTTTTTGAAGAAAATGTTTAGTCTTAGATTAGTTTGCATTTTTAGTAATTCAAAGTAATTTTCTAATTTCTTCATTGTTTTCATATTTTTTCCAAACCCTAGTTAATTTTTTTTTGTTGAATCCATTTTTTTTGGAACAAAATGTTTAGAATTTTACATTAGTTTAAATTTTTACTAATTTAAAGTAATTTATATTAATTTAATCTAATTTAGGTTGTTTTTAATTTTCTATTAAAAAACTAACAAGTTGTGCTTTCACTTTGTATGTGTAGGTTAATTTATAATGGCAAATAGAGAAGCTTCTGCATCCAGTTCAACCTCGGGCCCTGCCCCATTATCACCATTTGTAGGCACACGTCCTCCAAGAGCTAGAGATCCTGCTTGGAAATATGGCTATCTAGGACCGTACCCTGGCTCAGTTTATTGCATCTGATGCAAAAACGTATACCGTGGAGGCATAAACCACCTCAAATACCATCTTGCAGGCATCAATCATCATGATGCCAAGGCTTGTCCTAACACCACAGAAGAAATAAAAAGACAAATAAACACCATACTTGCAGCCGCAAAAGAAAGAAAAGTACAAAAGGAGAGGGCAAAGGCAGCCATGCAAGCATCCCTAGCTTCTTCATTTGGAGACTTTGCGCTCCTGATTTTAATCTAATCTAATTTTCCCTTTTCCTTCTTTCCTTCAAGAAATCTCTATTGTGTTTCTTATGTTTGCAGTTGGATTTCTTTTTCTTTTCTCTTGCTTTTCCCTTTCCTACCTTTTTGTACTTTATGGTTAAATGTACTCAAAAATCCTAAAATTCCATCATACAAGGGAGCTGCCCCTCTCAAACGCAATGGAAAAATGTTGGCCTCGCAACAATTTCTCCAATTGTTGGTGAATTTTGTTGCTGCCCATTGGCGAGTCAATTATTGTTCACAGCGACAAACTATTTAACAACAGTTTTTTGGCAACTCCACTAGAGAGCAAAGTGCTAGTGTATTTCTTTTCTTAGAAATCTAAGGATACCTCCCCTGGAATGGAGTTGGCGACTTTATCTGAAGAACAAACCTTGAATGATGGATTGGTATCAAGAAATTCAGAGACGTAACTTACAATTGCCTAAATTGATAACCAACAGTGATAGTGACAATGAGGAGGAAAATTATTCTTCTTATATCTACTGCTCAAGAAAATCAGATTCTTGATGACCCTAAGCAAGTTCAATTTTTGAGAAGCTTCTGTGGTGGCATGCAACTTGCTTCTAACAAGATACGTCCTTCTTGTTTACCGCAATATGGTGTGTTTCACAGAATATGAAGTAAACAGAAATAAAGTAGTAGTATAGTGCATCATACGAACATAATAGAATTACTCAAAATAGACCATTGTATTCATCATTGATTCACAGGAAACATTACAATGTTCATGACAGCAACATACATATTTCATTATGACTCCATTGTTTGCATATCAACTATTGTCAAATCACCGATGCCCCGACTACGATGTATTGACGCTCTAAATACTCATCGCCAAGGTTGGTTGTGATGCCAACCGTTGGTACCGACTCCAAACTGCCCGACCCGTCGGTTGGTACCGACAACTAATTACATCTTATTACGTTATTTATTCACTTAACCAATTTGCTGTCTACATCTATCCCCCCGTCAAAATTGGTCGTCTTCCAGACGATATTTACATCAAAACAACAAAATTATGATAGAAACTCAAAAATATCCTACTGAAAGTGGGGAGGTTGGAAGGACATCCTTGGATGTACTGAGGAGGTTGGGGTGGCTAATCGCTGCTGTGCCTGTAGCTTCCTTGCTTCCTCCGTCCTTTGCCGCAGCTAGTGTTGGGCCACTAGCTCTCGCTCTTTTGCTGCTTTCACCATTGTTTGCACTCATTTTCCGTCAAAGTTTCCCGGGCTTCCATACCTATATCAACACTTGGTGTTTTTTTTTTTTCCACCTCACTGAACAATCTTCACAGTAACAATAGTGTGGTGTACGGCAACCTCCTTGACGGCCTTATGCAATCCCTGAAGTCTTGTGTACGGCTTCCCTTCGTTCGGCTCTTCCCTGTACGGCCTTCTCTGAATTTGTACGGCAGCCTCTGTGAAATCTGTACTTGGCGGCCTAATGTCCTTTTCTCTTCTTTTTCTGACTCCCTCCTCTTCTTGTACGGCGTTTGGACAGTTTTGTGTTTAATTTGCAAGGGACGGGGGATTTTTAATTTGTCAGGGGTGGGGGAACACCGTACGCCGTACGGCCCAGGTCGTACGTCGTACGGATTTTTTTTATTTTTATTTTTTTTGGCCAGGCCGTACGTCATACGGTCTGTCCGTACGTCATACGGACTGGTTGTACATCGTACGGAATTTTTTTTTTTTTGAATTTTTTTTTTGAATTTTTTTAGCCCAGGCCGTACGTCGGCCTAGTCGTACGTTGTACCTTTTTTTCCCTTCTCCCGACATTTTATTTTTTTCGTCTTTTCCATGTCAAACTGAATCTGATTTGTCTATTTTTCTCCGATGGGTTCCACATTCGATCTGCAACTCCGACTGGAATTGTTGTCTTAAAAAAAAAATAAACTGTCTGACTTTTGAACATTATTTTTTCTCTGTTGATTGTCACCGATCGCCAAAACATTGCCAGTCGACGGAAATACTCTATAGTCCTTATTCTTTCTATATGGTCTCTTTTTGGCCGGTGTTTTCAATGTTGTGTTCCCGTCGTTGGTTTCATCACCCCGATTTACCTTGCTTGTCAATGACTCTTCATACCTGATCACCTCGTCTGGTTCAAATGTAGGTGCAAGTGTATCCTCTATCTTGGCTTCACCCTCTGTATATTCTTTTTGTGCCTCTCCTAGTCGACTTGTCTGTTCTGGTCGACTTGTCTCTACCACTATTTGCTCTGTTACTTCCGACTGATTATTACCTTCCTCCCCTTTGTCACTCATTACTGGTTCCCTCTTGCCAAGTGGTCGAGTGTTTGTCAATCCATCAAGTGCTTCATTCATGAACAATGTTTCACTCGTCGGCCTAGAGTTGCCCAGACTTTCACTCATCGGCCTAGAGTTGCCCAGACTTTCATTCGTCGACCGAGAGTTGCCGAGAGTTTCACAGTTGCCGAGTGTTTCACTCTTCGACCGAGTTTTGCCAAGAATTGCGCTACCATGACTTGCATTGCCAGGACTTGCACTATGAGGACTTGCATTGTTCATCGGAGAGCTCTCGCCGACTTCTTTTATTGAAATCATATTACATTCCGGTTGAAAGAATTCGTAATCTTCCATCTACCAGTGGAAGAGCCCACTAAAGGAATTAGTTTCATCCTCAGAACATTCTTGCAATTTTAATACTCCTTCCTCATCAGGTTCTATTGGTCCTCTGCCAATTGACTCCCCTCCATCTGAATCGGAATCCGATGCTAGTTCCTCACTTATAGCCTGTGTTCTCAGATCTATGACAATCTTCTTACCTTTGTTCTCTATTGACAATGTGTTCTTTTTCCAGTTATGGTTGGCCTTGGCGGCTATCAGCCACCCTCGGTCGAGTAATGCATCATAAGACGCATTTTGTGCTGTTATGACTACAAAGTTTAATCGAAAGAGTTGGGTGCCAATCCTTACTTTCTGAGCCATTAGCACTCCCAGCGCTTTAATTCCGTGCTGGTCTGCTCCCAATAACTGGAAATTTTGTGGCCATAGTGTAGGTTTCCCTAAGCACTTCCACGTATCTTCTGTCAACACATTCATTCCCGATCCACCGTCGATTATTGTGTTTGTTAGATGACATCCACCGATTTCCATGTGTACGACGGCTGGATTCTTGCCATTGTTTACTGCCAACAGTCTCGGGTCGATGACTTGTTCTCCCTCGAGCGGTGGCTCCACTATGATGTCTTCCTCCTTTGTTTGCCTGTTTGGTTCCCCTTCCATCACCTTCGAGATTGTCATTCTCAATTGCGGCATGCTCTGTAAAATATCCGCTATCTTAACCGATACCGTGGTTTGTAGCACCTGATTCACGATGCTCTTGTCTGACTCTGGTCGTGTGGTAGTTGTTTTTTTGTTCTTCCCTTCTGTTTCCATTGCCATCTCTACTTCCTTCCTAGCCTCCCGAAGTCTCTCCTTCTCGGTTCGGGGATCTAGATATATCGATTTTTTCCCTTGTGCTCGGGTGACCGCTAGGATCTCTTCATCATTCTCCTTGAAACTGATCATGTTCACCCCTTTTTGCTTCAGGCAATCTTTTTCTTCATGATCTCCAGGCCCACACCACTTGCATAATGCATTTATTGTGTTCTAATTGTTGTTCGAGCATTCTCTTGCAAAGTGTCCCCACTCGTTGCACTGCCGACACTGTATCATAGGTCGCCCTTTGCTGTCGTACTGCAGTCTGTTTCTGGGGCTATTGTTATTAATCCTTCTGTTATTCCGATATCCTCCAGGGGATGCATTCGGACTGTTCTGAGGCTTCGGGGGTGTCGTCGGCGGAGTTGATGATTCTCCCTGTGTGAACAACACTTGGGTACTTCTTGCTTTCAGGTTAAATGGGCATTCCTTGATTGAATGTCCCATTACTTGACAGATATCACAAAATAACTTTCTTGGGCAGTTTGCTTTTACGTGACCTTCCCCGTTGCACTCGGTGCACCATAATTCTCAGCCTTCTTTAATTGTCTCTTTATCAGTTTTCAGTTCTTTCATCATGCAGATCATGTCTCTTCTCAGTGCCTGAATGGTTTTTGACTCACCTTCACTGCTGTCATCCCCCGTACTGTCATCCTCTTCGGTTTTTCTCTTACTTCTGGAGGATGTTTTGTTCTCACTTTCTATATCCATCGCCCGGTTGTACGCTTCAGCGTACGATGATGGGGGTACGACTTTCATCTTTTTCCTCAACAACGAGACTAACCCTTCGATGAACCATCTCTTTTTCAGTCCATCGGTTGGCTGAGTTTCTAGTTTCCTGAGTAATTCTTTGAGCCTTCTGTTATATGCCCTTACATTTTCATTCTTTCCTTGTTTGGTATTGTAGATTTCCGCTACGATCTCATTGTCATCTCTTAGCAGTTTAAACTCATTCTCGAAGGCTTTTCTCAATTCATCCCATGAGGTTTTCTGTGCTGCCCCTAGGTCTGTATACCAGTCAATGGCGATACCTCTTAGCGTCGCTGGGAACGCTTTTACCCAATAGTCTTCGTCCTCTTGTCCGTTTGCCACCCATATGGTTTCACAAATTTTGCAGTGCCGAACAGGATCCTCTGATCCGTTCCCCATGAACTTCGGCAACTTCTGCCTTTCACTTGCTGGTGGAGTCACCATCTTTTTCTCGGGGTACCCTCTCTGTCTTTGACCCGATTGGACTGGTTCTACCGTGTTGTTCCGGTGTCCTCCCGACACTGTCGGCCACGTACGGTTCCTTCCCACGTCCGTTCCCGGCGTCCTCTACACTTCGAGTTACCTCTGGTTCTTTCTGGTTCTCCCTCTACGCAAGGGTCTTGGGCTCAAGTCCTCTGTTCCTCGGCCTTTCGTCTGAAATGGACAATGCCACAATACGACGTATACTGTCCTCTAGTTCTTCTGTCAGTTTCTTCTCATTTTCTTTTTCTCTATTCGTTATTGGTGTTCTAAAATTCTGTTCATCAACCCCATCAACCCCTTGGTCTACTTCTTCATGTCGTTCATTTTCTTTTTCAAAAATCTGTTTTAATCTTTTTCTGCGTTCTTCTTGTTCTTTTAGTCTTAATGATCTTCTCACTATTTCTTCTGGTGTTGCTTGCCCCACTGGTATTTTATTCTTGTCCTTATTAAGCTGTATGGGCATTAATTATGCTTACCCTTCTTAGTTGTATGGCGTGCGACGGCGATCGGCGTCACGTTCCTCCTCTTGTTTCAGACGTTCTTCATACCTCCTGAGTATTTGTTGCTGTCGTACTTCCCTCTCTCCTTCTTCTCGAAGGTCTTGGAAGGTTATCAGGTTCCTTGCCAGAAGTCGAGGAATGCGGTTCAAAAGGTTATCCACTTCGCTATTGACACGTAGGTTTTCAAAAATAACTTCCTCTGGAACCTCTCTGCGGATAGATTCGTCTCGCACGTATTGTCCGACTGATAATAACCACAGTTTGACCAATTCCTGAGTTACTTCATCTTCTCAGCTTCTGGGTTCATTCTCTTCTCTGTCGCTTCCCTCGCGTTCTTCTTGAATTTCTTGTACTATCTCTTCTATGTACTTTCTATCTTGTACTTCCTCGTCGATGTCAATTGGTTGCCCCATTACGCTGCCATTTCCTCCCCGATAGTTTGCTTGTTCCTAACGATGTCACTTGCCCGATGTTCTCCGACAACTTAACTTGTCATCAACAGCCAACTTGTCATCCGATGGCCTCGAACGACTCAACTTGTCATCGACTTGTCACCCTCGACCCATTTCCGAACTGGCAACGGCGCCAAATGTTTACCACAATATGGTGTGTTTCACAGAATATGAAGTAAACAAAAATAAAGTAGTAGTATAGTACATCATACGAACATAATAGAATTACTCAGAATAGACCATTGTATTCATCATTGATTCACAGGAAACATTACAATGTTCATGACAGCAACATACATATTTCATTATGACTCCAATGTTTGCATATCAACTATTGTCAAATCATCGATGCCCCGACTACGATGTATTGACGCTCTAAATACTCATCGCCAAGGTTGGTTGTGATGCCAACCGTTGGTATCGACTCCAAACTACCCGACCCGCCGGTTGGTACCGACGACTAATTACATCTTATTACGTTATTTATTCACTTAACTAATTTGCTGTCTACACTTCTTTGCTTCAGACATTACATAAGATCGAACAAAAAAATGGGAAAGAGATTCTTTTTCTTGCTTGTGACCATGAGTCCCTACCAGAAAAAAGTCAGACATTGAAAGATGAAGAAAATTGTGTTCAGATGTATCATTTGCATAATGAGGACAGCAATTAGGAGGCAGAAATTTTTCCTGCACATGAACCAGTATTTGATGAAATGTATTGGAGTCAAAGGGCTAAAAGAGATTCATCAAAACATGCATGTACCAAAGAAGATGAAGTTATTACGTCTACCTGTGATAGCACGTCCAAGGCAAGGTCAAAAAGAGGAAATGGTCAAGATGAAAAGAAAAGATCATATTGAAGCATATCAGCAACATGGTGAAGATCATAATAATGAAGAAGAAATCTTCCTAGATAACACCATTGAAGCACATTCAATTCGTGACAAAGCTGCAGAAGAAATCCTAGATCAGATTGAAGATAAAAGGCATAAAGATGAGCCACCAAACATTCTTCTAAGATGCATGCAGCCCAAGCTTGAAGAGAATGATGAAGAAAGAATGCTTCAAGTAGAGTCCCAAGTTGGTGTCTCAATGCTTCTGATGATGACTTTCATTGTGGAGAAGATGTTTTTATTCATCCATCATCAATCATCAAAGAGGAAATTAAATGTATGAATTTGTCTCTTCTTCTTCACAATCATTGAATAATGATTTTTTTGAGTCTGTGGTCTCAAAAAAAGATGAGGACTCTTTGGTGGGAAATGATCATATACTTTTTGAAAAAGTTGTCCATGAAGTAACTTTGCAACCTGAACTAGTAGAAGTTTTGGATCATCTTTCACCAATTAGGGAAGAGACTTCCCTATCTGAAGCCAAACTCAAACAAAAAGGGCTTAAAAATAGATTTATTCCTAAAACTCCTCGTTTTGAAAACCCTATCATGTTTTCATCACAACATTCCAGTCCTTTGAATGTTGATTTATTGAATGGGATACGAAAAGTGGACAATGATGTTGAAGAATGCAGTTTGCATGATGTTTATGATAAAATTTCTGATTTTAGGAAGGATACAACTAGGATTACAAACAATCAAGTGGTTGATGAGAAGCTATGTATTCCATCCTCTTTCTCTTCATCATCTTCAAGGTATGTTGAACAAATGACTCTTGATTTTAATTGTTATTCATCACATTTTGATCAGACTATAGAGGACAAATTTGATCACTTTTTCTTCACCACTGCCGATAGAAGATTCTTTGATTGATAAAACTAATGATATGGATTTGCTACCTACAACTCCTATTATATCTGAGCCTTTTGATGTAATTGCAATTAAGAAGGAAGAAGTTTCATGTAGCCATGATGATCTTACACTTCTAAAGTTGATATTCATAAGGCAGATTTACAAGCTAGATCAGGTGATGGTTTCTTTTATGGTGAAGATATCTTTCCCATCTCTCTGATACGTATAGATGAAAGCACTTCTGTAGGTCAATCACAGATTACAGATTTGTTATCCTCTTCACTCTTTTTATTGTCCTTGGATAAAGCATTGTCTAAGTTTCTTGCAGCAAAAGAAGAGAGGGATTTTATAATCAAAGATAATCATATGCTAATGCAAGTCAATATTCAAAACCCAAATTCATCATTCACACATGCAGGGGTCTCCTCATTTCATAATTCATATTAGGGATGTACAGTTCACAACTTGAATTCCTCTGATCTAGACAATCCAAAGTATATTCAAATAGAGAATATTGGTATGCTCAATATGATGCAAGAGGACCTAACCAACACTACACAGGGCAATGCCAATATGATTCAAGAGAACTCAGAAATTTATGACGAGAAATGCTTGTTTGGCCCATTCTTCGGAGAATTCTCGCATCTCATATATTTCAATTTTCTCATTTCAAAATGGCTACTAAGTTCATAGGTACTTCATGGGAGTGCATCTCTTTTCCACACAAGTTGATATTTTTCTCAATTTGTCAATGGGTTTACATGACCATCCTGAATCAATTTGGGGTAGGGAGTTTTCCTACCATGTACATAGGTTAATTAGGTGTTTTGGCATGTTTGTTTTGTTTAGGTTTTTGCGTGCCCTTTGTTGTTCATCCCGTTTTTGTTTTGCACAGTTCTCTTTGCTTTTCTCGTCTATTGTGTTGTTTTCCCTTGACTCTATTTCCCAATGGATAAAGCACTAGTGTTTGACCAAAGATTCTAGGTCCCTACTGCGTCCTTTACAATCCTTGTCCCCAGTTAGAGCCAGTTGTTGACCTCGTTTTGACCCCTCAAATTTTAACTTTTTGCATCAAATCAACAACATTACCTTGTGTTGAACACCTTTGTTGAGTCAGTCTTAGTTGCCAATGCCCCAGTCACCCTCAAGCATCGAGTCGCTCGCCAAATTGAAGTCTTCAATCTGCATGTGTAGTCGCAAGACGTTGGTGTTGCATGTTTTCCACAGCAAGCTATCGTAATTGCCTATTTGGAAATGTTGTGTTTGATCATGTTCATGTAAGCTAATGTATCAAGCTTTGAAGAAGTTGCACGTTGTTTACTGCCGAATGAGTCTATTGGTTTCATACAAAGTAAACAAGAAAGATAATTGAACTATCACATTGTACGAGAATGAAAATATAATTGATACTCAGAAACTCAACTGCATATATATTAATTTTCAAACAGCAAGTACAATAGAAACCCAAAAACTCCATGTCCGATACAATGAAGTGACAATACATATATAGGTTGTGGACGGTTGTCAACCGTCGCCAATGACACACCCATCGGGAGTAACTACTCGCCGATACCAACTAACAAACATACTTGCCGATACAAACTAATCAAACATACTTGCCGATGCAAACTAAAACTAACAAATATAAAGTACGCCTAACACACGCTAGTTCAAAAGAGGATCGTCCATCTTTTCAGTTGAAACCCTAGAAGCAGTAGCGCAATTTGATTGGGATTTACGAAAACAATTAAATCAAGAAATTCGTTTGAGTTAGAATAAAATCATCCAAAAAGCATCCAAAACCATAATCATTTTGTGCCTTGTAAATATCAAAGAACCCTCAAAGTTGCACATGATTTTTGATGTAGATATGTAGATGAGGAAAGAAAGGTTGGCCAGCAAGCATAGCATGGAGCATCCAAATGTATGCTATAACTAGCCTATCTCAACTACAACAGTATTAAAGACAACATATAGAAATATGTTACCTTTAGAGGGCTTTTAAGGATCTCCTACTAGAATCATGAAGAGGAATTATCAAGTCTCCCTCTAGATTCAAATAGGAATAGTTCCTTAATGTTAACCTTTGGTATCATTTTCAATTAATAACTCCCTCAATATATTCCTTCTAGTTATGCGAGGTGTGCATTGAAATAACAAGCAAGTCTATTATTTGTCATTCCCATTATAGGTGATTTCTTCACAATTTTTCGCTCTTCAATTTGTAACTCTTTCAATAGATACTTTTTTAGTTATGTGTGCTTATTTAGTTATGTAAGGTGGCAAGTAACTAAGAGAACAACTTACCTATAAGGACTCCATTCCTTCTCATATACATATACATTATTGTGTCATGGAGCAACACAAAAAAACCTATCATTGCTCTTACATCAACTGAGCTAGAAATAATGAAATCGTATTAATTCCCAGTGTTCCACGGGGACCCGTCCCCTTCCAAAATCCAGCCGTCCCCCCGACCCCGAAACCCTTTGTCCCCCCGTCCCCAAAACCCGTCCCCGAGTCCCTGTCAGGAAACTCCATGGAATACTGTTAATTCCCACTGATAGAAAAGTAGTAGGGTAAGAATACCCAAGGTTATGCAAAATAACCATGTATTGGCACTAAAGAAATGTGCACATAACAAGAGAGGTAAACTTAAAGCAGTAAAACTTTGAGACATAGAGCTAAGTACAAGTACAAATGGTCTTGTAAGAGAAAGACAACTTAGTGAAGCATGGAACTACTAAAGGTGAATGTCAAAGACCATGATAAGAGAATCATGATGTGATGCCACCTTTGTAGTAAGGCTTGGGTCGGAAGAACCATCATTATTTATCACCACGAAATAGCAAATGCAAGATCTGATAATAATTAAATGTGAATGTCCATGAATGAGGCAAGCAAGCTAGAAAAAGTTAGGAGGAAGTCAAGAGCTCTTGCTAGAATCTAACCTATAATATCCATGGCCAACAAAACTTTGGTAATAAAGAAAAACCCTGCTAATGATCACTCGCTTGCAAACAAGGGTGATGAGCACACAGTGATACTGAGAGGAGGGGGGGTGAATCAGTATCTAACAATCTTTTACTTTTCAAAACTCAATTAATTACATCAACTACACATATACAACATCTAGCAATTAAGTACACAATGAGAACACATGATTTACATGGAAACCCTTTCCAGAGAAAACTACGGCACAATATTGCTTTTATATATATATATATATATATATATATATTTTCTTTCTTGTAGGCTCAAACCTACTAGAGACTCCAATCTCCACTTGACAGAATTATAGGCTCCAACCCAGCAAGAGGCTCCAACCTATTGATCCTTCAATGGCTGATATAATATGCTTCTTCACAAAATCTTCCTCTCACAAATCTGATTACAACTCACACAATATCCTTCTTCCAAATCTGATCACTATCCACACAATAATCTTCTTCCAAATCTGATCACAATCCACACAATAACCTTCTCTCACAAATCTGATCACTATTTCTAATTCTATATGATGTAAGTCTTTCCCTTTCAAATCAGGTTCACACACTTCCTTCCCTTACAAATCTGATCTCACACTTATGCACAATCTTCTTTCATAAGACTGATCATAAACATGGAAGTTTCTTCCTTCAAAATTTGCTCTTAATTTTCACATATATTCTTTATACAAATTTGCACTTATCCTTCACACATGGCTGCATATATTCTTCAATATGAATCTAAAGCACACTTCATTTTTTCTGCTCTTATCTCTTTTCAATCTGCTCTTTTACTCAGAAATATTTCATTTAATTCTTGCTTTCAAATCACTCCTCCACCAAGATTTTATATCATCTTCAAATGAGATGTCTCTATGAACAAATGTGTCTTTTAATAATAAACACAACTCTTGAATATATCATACCTCTTCGTCTTTACTTGTGAATAAAACAAAGTATATGTCAAGCGCTGCCTTCTTGATAACTAATTGCTATCCTTCCTTTATGCAGATCGCAGCCTTTCACTAATACTAATCATACTTCTTTCTCTTTGATCGCACCACATCACATGTTATTGATCAGTCAACTTTTCCATGAGACATTTTAAATGCATCTCTTCATTATTAAATAAGACTTGATCGCACCTTTTTCTCTTTCATTTTAATTGCTTTCTATCATTTGTCTTTTATCTTGTGCTGCTTGCAATAAGACTTTTGTCTTATATATGAATCGCACCTATTCTCTTCGTTTCATAACAGCTTTTGTCTTATATGCTAATCGTACCATATTTCTTGCATCACACTTCATCATATTTTATCGCACTTCTTGTATATATGTTAAATAAGACACTTGTGTATTATTCAAAGCTTGCATCTTCTTAACGTGTACGCATCACTTCATATGTCTTTTTCATGTATTTCGAATAATTAGATCTCTTAATATATTCACATATCATGTAGTAGAGTCGAACAAGTTAGATTATGTAAACCACTCCCTTAAATTATTTGCTGCCTCATCAAAATCATTTTCTCATTTCTGTTTATCACCATTTAAATATGAATTCCATACTTTGGCATATGGGTCGGCCTCATTAGACAAACTCAGATTTATATATTAAATATCTTCTTATATTCGCTGCTGTCTCATTCATACTTATCTCAGACTGATCCCCTTATATCTTAGTCAGTCATAATTTAAACTCCAATAACGTCAAGCAGCATGGACATCTAATGTTAAATCTTTAATTTAACATTAAAAATCTTCAATCGTTCTTAGAAAAGAGTCAGCCAATATACAACCCAAAAATCAAAGACTCCTCAAGGTAAGTTGGCTTCTGTAACTATAATATACTTGCTTCATTTCCATTCAACTTCACAATGATGATGACAGTGCTTTGTCCTTGATGATGACAAATAACTTCATGTATTGTACGGCATCAATCTCATTCATATACTTCTTTGACAACACCAATGACAATCTTCAACAATCTTGTCCATATATCTTGTACAATCAATCCAATCAATCTCCATAACAACATCTCTTAGACGTTAATCTTGCCAACAATCTTGGTCTTATGTCTTTGACATTAGTGACACCACTTCTTGTTCATGCACCTTCTTGACATCAATGATAACATGTTCTTATACTCTCGTCTGTTCATGACTATCTTTTTAATCTCAATGACAACATGTGTATGCACCTTTGACATCAATGACAACATTTCCAACAATCTCCCCCTTTGTCATTGATGGCAACACAAACATAATTCTCTCCTTTTGCATTGCTCTCCCTATCTTTATCTCTCCCCCTTTGACATCAATGGCAAAGGGACACTTAGTATACTTCTTTCCTTCATGATATGACTCTACCTCTTTTCTGTGATGCTCCCACTGTTTGTAAGGCTCCCCCTTTCTCGGGCTTTCCCTTGCTCTAATTCTCCCCCTTTGTCTCTTTGTCATTTGGGTGATATGTTTCCTCTATAGCTGTCCAAATAAATAATTTGGATGATCTTCTCAAGTTTAACACTTCAGGAACTTGTTTTGCTATCCATCATTCACTATGCATCTTACAAAATGGAACATGCTTTCAACTCTTCACAAAGAATCTTCTCCTATCCGTCATGCTTCCACTTCACAAAGAATCTTCTCATGTCCATCATGCTTCTATCTATATGAGAATCAAAGAGCATAGTGCAGATATTAGACATGAAAGGATCACAAAATCGGCCCTCATTGAACACTCTTCTAGCACTAAGCACCACATTCGCCTAGAGGACACCCATGTCCTTGCCAAGGAAGATAATTACTTCATGAGAAAACTTAGAAGGCGATTTTCATCAGAAGCAACCCCACCAACCTTAATAGAGATGACAGGTGGAACTTAAGCCACACTTGGAATCCTCAATTAAATTCCTTCAAATATCACCATCCACCCCCCTGATCTCCCTTTGCCTCCTCTTGCCTTCCCTCTCTCTGAGTTTCTGTCTTATTCCCCCCCCCCCCCCTTTCCTTGTCTAACCTCCCTTCCGCTCTCTTTCCTTCTTCCTCCTATCTTGCTCCGCACCTCTCCTCACACCTCTCCTGGAGGCCTCACTCTTGCACCTGGCCATCCCTTTCTCCCCCATCCTTCCCCTTGCCCATACATCCTATCCTTCCCTTCCCCTTGTCCCTTATTTCTCTCCCTTTCCCGCATTCTATGCCTCCCTTTTCTCCTTCGCTTTTCTTTTCTCCATTGGCCCTACACTGTATTTCATCTCCTCTCAGTTATTGGCTCTCTATTTTATGAGCCTCTCTTTTTACTATTGTCAGTTGTTTTGGTTTTTTCTTTCTTTTGATGGTTTTATCATTCTTCCTTTTATTTATTCTTTTCTTTTTTCTTTTTTGTGCTTTCTTTCACTTTTAGCTAATTTATTACCTCTTTTAGTTTCACATATATGTGGATATATGCATATATAGGTACACTTAAATAACTTTTAAATTTTTATATATATATTTACTTTTCGATTCTCTTTTCGCATATGCTTCCATTGGTTCTTTTTATCTCCTTCTCCCTGTAGATTGATCTTTATACTTTTTCACGTTAAGATTTTACTCTTTTATATATATATATATATATATATGGACTTGTTCTTTTCTTTTCTTCTTACTCGTTTGCTTTCATTTATTTCTCTTTCCTTGGTGATTTATTTGCTTTGTTTATTCCTTGCTGTATTTATTCCTCTCTTTGTATTTCTTGCTTTCTTCTCCTTTTAGTTTTTTTGATTCATTTTTTGGGTTCTCATATTATATATATATATATATATATATTTCCACTTGTCTTGTCTTCTCTTTATCCCTGCTGATTGATCTCTACACTCTTTTACTTAAAATTCTTTTATTTATTTGACTTTCTCTTTTCCTTTCTTTTTACTCATTTGTTGTCATTTATTCCTTTTACCTCTCTATCCTGATTGATAGATCCTTTTACCCATTGCTTTTATTTTTTCTCCCTTTACTCCACCCGTGTTTGTCCACCTCTCTTTGACATTGGCCCCTCCTTTTTCTCTTGATGCCTCTTTGCTCTCTTACTTCAGTGTCGTCGTCTTCACTCGTTTTTCTTTCTCTTGTTTTTCACATCTCCACTACCCCTGTTTTTCTTTTATTATTTTATTGTTTATTTTTAGTCTTTCATATTTGTATTAATATATATGTATATATATATATATATATATATATATATATGTATATATATTTCGTTATTTTCCTTTCTAGTTTTACATTTCTCTAGTATTTGTATGTTCTTATATACATAAACTAATCGTGTTATCCGTGCCTACCCTCTCTCTCTTTTTAAGGAACTATCTCTGCAATTCTAACTCATTTGTATTCTCTAACTTTCCTCCTGATGATGGATCATGGAGTGTGATCCAAAACGTTGAGAAAAAAAAAGCAACACAGTTTTTTCCCAGAAGCACTACAATTCTATCATTATGGACTGTGGAAATATCATGTCTACAATTAATGTCATCATTCTTCCATTCTATAATTCTCTCTTTCTGAACTTTCCTTTTGACATCAATGGTAAGAAATCTTCATCTATCTCTGATTTTTCTCTTCCACGGGGCTGTAGCTTTCAACCTTTCTATAATTCTTCCCCCTTTTCATTAATGGTAAAGGGATATTCATTATACCTCTATCCACTCTTTTCTATGGCATCATTACATCCAATCAACGTTCTTCTGTAATTGATTCTACATGATTGGTTCAAGGCCAACACCTACACAATTCACATTTCTAGTGATCTGTACGGTCAAGTTGGAGCACGGTCTTAATGTACTATTGTTAAAACTGTAATGATGCGGATTGACTAAGTTATTTGTGTGCCTACAGGGATGTTGTTGCTTAGGTCGCTTAACCCCACACAAGGATATCAGTTATTTATTCTCAATCTCAAATCCCTACTACTTTGAAAATTACAATAATATGCTGATGTTAAGCTTGTTTGCAAAGATCAATCCGGTAAGGTAAATGCAACAAAATTTATATATATCATATATGGAAACATCTATATCCAATTTAATTGGTTATGATTCAATAGAAGCTATATAAAATTAAAAAATTAATACTTTTTTGCTATTATTGGCATCGAAATCCTACCATTCTTTTCAAAATGTGGACCAAATTAAGCCAGTACAAACTATAACACAAATTTCTAAAAGATTAGATAACTAACCCAGTGACTGTTGAAGAAAACCAAAAGGGCAGAGTTACCATCAAAAAAAGTTAAAATATTAAATACACTAAAATTGATCAAATCTGTACACGTAATAAATAAGACTTGGTACAATACCTTCTCTACAGCCTGTATTATCTTCTCATGCTCCTCCTCCACCTCTCCATCATCGACTTCAGTAAGTACTGTCAATTGCCCTTCATAATACCTACAAATGAAACGAAAATTTTCAGAATACTACCAATCACTAAGTGGCATGTTAACAGCAGAGCATCAAATGTATTAGAAAATAAAGTTACCAACAGGCATCTAATATCTCATATAGCTATTATATACATTTTAACCCATTTTTCTAAATAACAAAGCATCATAGTGATTCTTTGATCACTTAAAAAACATTTCTATGTCCATAGCGCACCTTTTTCTTTAACAGTATAACACCACACCAACCGTTCATTCTTAAGGACCATTTAACAAATGTATTTCCACCAGGAGATCTCAGGTTGGCAACAATCACAATGGTAAATCCTGTTACCACCAGAACCATTCTGGAGGTACTTTCCCATTTTAAAAGTTGGTATACTTAGTAATATCCAAGTTTCATAGTAGCATGTCTTCTTAATACTGTCAAGTGTAATTCATATCTTTTGATCATGGTGTACCAGGTAGAGTATTAGAGTAAATTATTAATTGTCATATAATAGTATTTATTTTGGATAAATTTAAAAACTTTTATTCATGATTCAAAGTCGGCCAAGGGCCAAATACAAAGAGGCTAAGATCAGTGACAGAAAAACAAAAAAGCCTAAAGATCGTGATTGGGATCTTTATTGGGCTTTACATCCAAATTATGATCAGTAGTTATAGGGCAATGACCTTCATGGTAGAGACAAAGATGCACCTGATGCATGAGGTTTCTAATATCTCACGCCAAAGTCACCAGCGTCTCCGCTTGATCGTCCATGATTCTTCTTCTATGATCTCCTTCCATTCTCAACATAGAGAGCTGATAATCAGAAATTCCAAAAGCATCTGCCCCCCATTATTAGAGCAGCCTAGCATAAGACCATGATAGAACTCATAATCCAAAAAAAGGCAACATAATGTAACCAGGAATATTACTTCTCCATGCCAGGAAAAACAGATCAGACAGAAAAATGATGAGAATAGAACAGCAATAAGACTACAAAAGAAGCACCATCTTGAAAGAAAGACGCTTCCTACACATGGCAAGGGGCTTGCACAGCCAAGCTGGTGCAAAACGTACAGGAAACACAAGAAGAGAATGGAGATGGAGAGAAGGAGCCGATAGCAGCAAAAATAAAAGCAGGAAAAAGAAAGGAAACCCCAGCAAACCAGCAAGGCAAGGGCGTTGGAAGGAGAGAAAAGGGCAGATAGTAGGATAGATAAGAATCTTAAGAACCCACATGGCACCATGCCAGCAGAAAAAAGGTTGAAAAGCAGACACCAAGCTGTCAAAGAGGCAATACAACCACAAGGGGGGAGAAAAGCACAAGGAAATGAGATCTGCTAGCATTAAAAAAGCCATGAAACCAAGAGATTTCCAAACAAGAGGCAGCTTCAGAAGTAAAAAGCTGAAAAGCCAAGGTGAACGGGGCTTTATCCAGCCAAAAAGAAACATCCTTGCAATCATAACCGCAATCAAGGCTGAAAATAACTAGAAGAGCCAAATTAAGAGAAAGTTTCCGCTATTTTATCATAGTTTAAAAACCCGGCAAGTACTCACCGGAAATTCTGCCCCGCAAGTAATTGTGGCAATAACTTGACCATGACTTTTACCAATAAATCCCAGCAATTTTTCTCAAAAAAACATGTCGAAAATCACAAAACTCGCCAAAAAATCAGGGAAACACTCGTCCAAAGTTTTATATATTATATGGGTTGTCATTTTTTTTTATTTTTTTTTTTTTTTGGGGGGGGGGGGGGTGGCAGTTTTTCTAGACTGGAGCAAGTGAACGAGTATGCAGCGGCTAGGGCACAATTTTATAGTATATTACTATATTATAATATTTATAGATTATATTAATGTTGTGTCGTTTGTCTGAATTTGAAATATTAATAATCTATAAATATTAATAATTGATTTCTAATATTAATAATCTATAAATATTATAATATTAATGGTAATGCTGCATTGTTTGTCTGAAATTGCTCAGCTATAGTATATTATTATATATTATAATATTTTTTTGATTAAAAAACCTGGTTTAGGTCCAGGAACCATATCAAAAACGGGCACATACCAAGAGTCCAACTGTGCATATAGCAGAGACTGTTAATGGGAGATCAATAGAGCAAAACTATATTGACAAGTCCATCACTCAATCTACATAACAACCCATATCGAACACTTCTTGACATATCCCCATTTCCGACATGATCACCTAACAGAAGACTGAGTTAGCCTATCCTTATTCCCATAGGCTAACCCATCAGAACAAGGGAATATTTTGGCTGAGCGATGGCTAGGAGAAGATAGCGTTGTTCTGGCAAAGATGGAAAATGAGTTAATGCAACTTTGCATTAATTATCAAATAAAGACAATTAAATAATAATATTTTATTATTATTTAATTATAGCACCAAGAAGGAAAATATAAAAATTAAATTAAATAATATTATTTAATTTTGGGCGCTCATTGTGGGAGATTGGGAAAAAATAAAATAAAATAATAAAATGATTCTTGGTCTAGGCGTCACATGGAGGAGAGTGAAATATTCAAAAAAATAATAAAATATTGACTTGCCTAGTGGAGCGCTCACCTTGGAGGAATAAATTCAAAGAATAATAATAAAATAATATGATTATTTTGGGCACCCTTCTTAGAGAAAGAAATAATAAAATATTGGTTTGTCGGCCGACATTGGAGGGAAAAGTAATTCAAATCTTTAATTTGAATTTGTTGGCTACAACGAAAAGAAAAGAAGATCCAAGTATAAAAGAAGGTTCAAGGAGCTCATTTCGACATCTCAAATCTTTTGACAACTTTCGCATTCATGCTTTGCAATTGATTTGCTTGTTCTTCCAAGGACGGAAACCCTTGTGGAGTTTAGTGTGTTGGACGAAAACCCAATCACATCTTGGAGGCGGATTTATACGGAATTTGCATATGCACTTCATTGTAGATTTGTTGAGCTTCATAGATCCATCATTCGATATTTGGTCGGAGACCTTTGTTATTGATTGGAGATTTCATTGAAGATCTTTCATTGCATTGTTGAAGACTTGTTTGAAGTGAAGACATTGGAGATTGTTGAATATCATTGAAGGCTTATTTGCTTGAGCGTCGTAGTTAGAGGTTGATTTGCTTGTGGGAGTGCCATTTTGGAGGTAGTGGATTGGCTGTTTGACGACATATATATTGCAGATCTGAAGCACAGCAGGCCTCATTCCCTAGCAGCCGTCGCCTCGTGCCTTAGACCATCCATTTGCATCATTCAAAGAAGGTGGAGAACATTAGACATCAGCGATTTGCACCAATTGGAGGATCGACCAGCATCTTGCATTCATTGTTCATCATAAATTGCAGCGATCAGCATTAGAGGAGTTTGCCCAGCATTTGGAAAGGAGGGCGACCAGCATTTTGAAGGATATTTGTATTGCTTTGTCATCACTAAAGATAGCAGATCTGAATATTAAAGGTTCGCCCATCTTTGGAGGTTGTTTGCCTTGCCATTCATCAACCTAAGTGGGTCGAATTGATACAGCAGGCTTGCCATCATTTGCGTTGTATTTGACATCATAAATTGGTATGTGGGAATTTGTTATTTCATCTCAATTTGTAACAGCAGTCTATGACTGTCATATAATTGTGAAGTTGTAACAGCCAGATAATTGTGAAGTTGTAACAGCCAGATCTGAATCTATCCTATGCTCATTATTGTCATTGAGTCCATATTATAATTGCAAGGTTGTCACAATCTATTGTTTCTATTGCCAAATTGTATTTGTCAATTCATATGTTTGGTATAGCTATAAGGTAAATGTGCAAGTAGAAATCAAATTTACAGTCGTAAAGCTCATTGTGAAATTGGCAAAATTCAAATTTTAGTTCAAACCCTACTTCAGCACATGTCACTTCTCCTATCACATTACCCCATTCACAGGCCAGCAGTATCAGTCTTGACAAAAAATTAAAGTCTGCAGAGAAATAGGGGACGGGAAAATTACGCAGGCCAGAGCCCCATGTCATGAACACAATTACAATTTTGACATACCCTATTGACCTTCAAGACAACATCCACGGCCTTCTTGGCCAAGTCGTCCTCCGAATCACAACAGCAGGAAAGTGTATGGAGAGCCCTCACTAGTAAACACACCTCCAACTTCTAGGCAATACATTCTAGTGCCAATTGCGTGTCAAAATGCCTACGCAAGATGGCATGAATGTGCCCCATTATGATATCCAAATGAGCTTTCGGCTGCTGGAAAACTTCACCCAGGTCGTCATGTAACAAGAAGGAGCTTGCTGCCACCGAGAGCATGGAGGCTGAAGAGACTGTGCAGCTTCATATACATTCCATCTCCCATGGGTATTATCCGGATCAAAAAGTAAATTAACCATGGTTGGGCGGATATTAACACATGGCGAGCCATCCACCAATTTAGAGAGCTCCCAAATCCGTACCAACTAGTTTC
Source organism: Cunninghamia lanceolata (assembly GCA_027924645.1). Classification (NCBI taxonomy): domain Eukaryota; kingdom Viridiplantae; phylum Streptophyta; class Pinopsida; order Cupressales; family Cupressaceae; genus Cunninghamia; species Cunninghamia lanceolata. Next base: position 13,349,253 of record BSBN01001152.1, on the reverse strand, counting down.
TCAGAGCTGGGTTCGTAATCTTTCTATTCACAGTCGCCATAAAACCAGCGGTCGCCTCCTTGCCAGAGATCCATCTCATCTTCCTCCTCGACCCCTCTAGTCTTTCCTTCTTCTCCTTGTCTTCCACTCCCCCCACCATTTTACCACCTACAATTTTTTTGCCAAAAACCCACTGCACCTGTCACCGTGACCCCTCTGAAACAACATTCTTCCCCTTGTCCTTCGCTTCCTCCACCATTTTACCACACTCAGCCCCCCTACCAGCAACGAAAGCCATGACACACGCAAGCCTCGCACCAAGGAGCCAAACAAGCTGCCAATGCAGGGAATGAATTTGGCGGAATCAATATACTAAAATGATATAAGGATCACACAAACAAGAGCTAAGCACAACTGCCAAACGTCTTATTTCTCCCTCGTCCGTACCACTCCCTACCTCATAATTGCTAATTTCTCCTCGCACACGTTCTTATCCTGGCCCATTATCAGGGGGATTATAATATTATATTTATATAATATTAATATTTTTAGATTATTAATTTTATAGTAAAATATTAATATTTATATATTATAATATTATATTAATATATATATCATTTAATATTTATATATAATATTTATATTTTATAATATTATATTATTACATATTTTTTGTACAGATGAACCAAACCACCAAAAAAATTTGCCAGATCCACAAACCCAAACCAAAATGGCAACATAGTGTTTTCTTGAACAAACCAAGTTATTTGCACATTCTCCAAGTGAGATTACTAATCAACATGTTATCTGTCTTCATTGTATTTACCTAATGAAGCATTCATCAAATGCTCACTTTGGAAGTGGTGCAACCAAGGGATAAAAATAAGTGATCCCATATTCACTGTGGAATGATATAATTTAGTGTTTAAAGTTTAAACATTGGTATTTAACTCTCATTTTGATCTATACATATGAAGAAAATCAGTAATATGTTTCATAAATTCACTAATAAGCATGTTTTTAAAGAATATTTTTTAAAATTAATATATTTTTTAATGTTTGATAAATTTGTCGAGTTATTGCCAAGTTTTTCCCCGAGCTTTTGCCGAGTCCCAAGTTTTAAAAAAAATTTGGTCAGCCAAGTAATTGTCGAGTCCAAGTTTTAAAACTATGTATTTTATCATCATTGATAATTATCTGGAGAGGAGAGAAACTTCTATCTTCTGAAAAGTCTTTGCCAACCTACATGAAGAGGGATAGCCTTCCTAAAGACTTAGATTGGCCAACCAATCAGCAACTTTATTGCCTTCCCACCGCACATGCTTTAAACGGACCTCGTCAAATTAGTCAATTAACCTCTTGGCTTCCTTGATAAAGTGGTGGATCCTCCAATGAGTGATTTTCTCATTTTGCAGACCGTTGATATTGGGATTTCAGTCACCTTCCACGATTAATTTCTGAGCTCCAACCTGAATCCCCAACCTAAGACTCGGGGTCAGTCCTTTGGCTTCAGCTATGTTATTACTTATTCATATAAATACCCACAAAGCAAGCTCCCAAGGCCACCATTGTAATGCCATCATGATTCATGATGAGAGCACCAACCCCTAACAATGCCAGGTTATTCTTAGAAGCCCCGTCAACGTTAAGTTTAACATGCCCAGTCATCAAAGGACACCAATGCTCAATAGCATTCTTTTTCCAAACTTTGGGAAGAGAGCAATCAAAAAGAATTCTAATCTTGAACCAGTTCCTCAAAATAGCAATCTCACATGGATTAGCTTCTTTTGATTTAGAGTTATTAAGTGAAACAATGCTTCGAGAGCATGCCTCCATGATCTCCTCCCTGATTTTGTCTTGAGTCTATTCCTTGGCACTGAAAATTTTGTTATTCCTTTCCAACCAAACTTTCCAAACTATGAAGCTTAGAACCATGTCCCATAGATATTGAAGGATATTAAGAGCCACCGAACATCTCCAACTTTTCAAATTGTTCTTAAAAGAGTACCGAAACACCCACTTAAGATTAAAACTATCAAGAAATCTATTCCAAATACCCTTAACAAAATCATAGTGCAGAGTTAAGTGTGAGCAAACCTCCTCATGTGATAGGCAAGGAGAACAACAACTAGGACAAGAAAAGCCAAAAGAAAAGAATTTGCTTTTAGATAAGCCTTAGAATGCTAAATCTTATCCCAAACAAAAGAAGAAGGAACCACTGGGGGAAGGCTTATAGTAACCATCCTTGACAAATTAGGACCCTATCCCTTCCTAATTCCAACCAAAGAGATTGTCATCTCTACTCCAATAGGACCAAAGCTTTAAAGAAGATATATAAGGTGCACCCTAGAATCCTCTATATATCATGGAACTTAGGAATAGATTTCCACTTTCCTGATAGACCCCTCATCTCTATTTCCTCCTCCCAATAGTCACTAACCTTAGTGCCCTAGGAGTTCTAAAGGATATTCACAAAGGGTGAAGATCCAGAAACTTTTTGAGGGATTTGTCAAAGATCCAATTATCATCCCAAAAGGAAGTACTCATGCCATTCTGAATAATCTTGAAGCCAAATCGACTAATCAAATTCATGACTTCCTTCATTCCTTTCCTAATAACCGATCCTTTAGAGACATCATCCATATAAAGGAAGTCAAGCAAGTTGTCCCTGACTAGATACTTGTCCCTAATAATATTGATCCAGGAAGCTTCTTTGCCAAAGATAAATCTCCAAACTAACTTAGCCAAGAGGGCTTGATTAAAGAGATTATGTCCTTGATGCCAAGACCACCTTTGTTCTTACCTTTACATATTTCCATGGGTCTAGGGGGGTATGTAAAATGCTCCACAGTGTCCCCCTACAGAAAGTTCTGCACAGCAAAGGTAACTTTGAAAATGATGCTTTTGGGATCAATCATAAGGGAGAATTTGTAAATAGGAATGGCCTAGAAAACTACTTTTAGAAGCCTTACTTGGACAACAAAGTCATCTCCCATTCCAACCATCAAAGATTTGATTCATTCTTTCATAGACAAGAGACCAAAGTTGCTTTTTATTTCTCCCTAAGAACATAAGGAAACCCACGTAGGTATTGGGAAGGCATCCTCTTCTAGAAGGCATGCATCTACAGAGAAAATCTCATTCCTAATTGTTGATATTAAAGTCGATGATAGTAGATTTTTCTCTATTAACCTTTTGACATGAAGCTTGCTCATAATCACTAAGAAAATCCCTAATAACTCAGCATTCCTTGATAGAGGGTTTATCAAAGAACATACTGTTATCAACAAATTGTTGATGAGTAAAATGAAAAATCTTTTCTAGTAGAAGAAGCTTGTAGACCTTTTAGCGATCCTCTATCTTTTAGACATCCAATATGCCTGCCAACAGAGTAATATCAAAAAGATACGGGGGATAGCAGATCACCTTGCCTCAAACCCCAAGAAGTCGAGCAGAAGCCTTCTGCTAAGGTATTGACCATCACCAAGAAAATAGCCGAAGAGAAGCAATTTTTGACCCAAGGTCTCAAGTCAAAACTAAACTCAAACTTCACTAACACCCGATCTAGGAAGTTCCAATTAACTCTATCATAGGCCTTAGAGATATCTAGTTTGAGAAGCATTCATTTCCTCTTGCTAGTCTATAGGGAATGAATCAACTCAAGTACCATAATAATACCATTACTAATTTGTCTCCCTTGCACAAAACCCCCTTGCACCTCTGAGATAATAGTAGGAAGGAGAATTTTTAATCTGTTGGCTATAACTTTGGAGATGATTTTGTAGAGTGTATTGCACAAGGTAATTGGTCTAAAGTTTTTAATCTTAATCACTTCCTTCTTCTTGGGGATGAGAGTGAGCAACATGGAATTGAGGCATTTCAAAATAGATTTGGAGAATTAAGATTCTTCAAGAACTTCCTAGAGTTCATCCCCAAAAGGTCCCAAAATCTTTGAAAGAAGAGGGCCAGAACACGGACTAGGATCCCTATCCCCAGCCATACCAAAAAGAGCAATCTAAACTTCTTTTGAGATAGCTTGTGTGAGCATCTCTTACTCTTTTTGACTAACCAAGGAGGGGATCTGGCCAATGAAGAGATCATGTTTGTCTGTACTATCCTCATTATCCGCAAAAAGCATTTTCTCTTAGAAAGAAACCAAGGAAGACTTGAGGATATGTGTATCCTCAGTGAGTCTTTTGTTTTCCAACTACAGCTTGGCGATGTGATTCCTTTTATCTCTGGATTTTACAAGCTAGATAAAAGAATTCAGTATTCTTGTCTCCCTCTTGAAGCCATCTGATTCTAGATTTTTGCTTCCAACAAATCTCTTCTCATTTGCAAATATCATCAAGCTTAGAAGAGACTTAATTTTCTTCTTCAATGACATATTCTAGATTGTTGTTATCAAAGAGCAAAGAGTGAATCTCTATCATTTTTTTCTCCAGCGTAGCCTTTTCTTTAAACAAATTTTTGAAGTCCTAGTGGTTCCATTCTTTGAGTCTAAGCTTGAGAGCTTTTAGCTTTTTATTGAAAACATGCATTCTCGTCCCACACGAGTAATTCTGACATTTCCAAAAAGAGGAAACCAACTAGACAAAATTAGAATAAGTTAACAATATTTTATCCATTCTGAAAGGAGAGCGTCTAGTGAAAACATTAGGGTCAATGGTCAAGGAAATTGGCTAATGATCTAAGCCTCCCTCCGTCAAGACCTCAGAATATTGAAGTTGTTATCTAACCATGAGGTAGAAGCCAAGAAACAATCAATCCTGACCAAGATTTGATCTCTTCACTTTCTTCTATTAGTCCACGTAAACTAACCTTTTTAGGATGAATATCCAACAAGGCAGAGTCTCTGAAGAAAACAGGAAGCCCCTCCTGATTAGGAGATGAATAACATCCACCCTACTTTTCTGAAGGACCAAGTCTAGTATGGAAATCTCTAGCAATAATCCACTCAGCTTCTTCACCTATTCTCAACATATCTTTGATTTGGCCCCAACTTTGAATCTTGTCTTGGGTGGATTACAAACCATAGACATTAATGAGGGAAAACACAAATTAGAGGCCAGAACACAAACTGATCTAGCAAGCCAACAATCAATAGAAGGTATTTCCTAAACATTGATTTCCTACCTATTCCAAATAATGACTAAGCCACTAGCCAAATCCCAAGCACTTTTATGCAAAATTCCCATTGTCCTTGAAAGAGGGACATACTTTGGAGATTTTGATCGGAGTTGATCTTGGTTTCCTGAATTAATATGATATTCGTATTAAATTTCTCCAAGAATCTCAAGAAGCGTCTTCTTGGAGAGGGGTTCAATCCCTAAATGTTCCAAGAGATCATCAGCATTGGGTAACCTTTGATCTCTTGGTGTTGACCAAGCCATTCTCTAGCTACGATTGATTCCCAGCAATCACATCCGTCAAAGCTGCAGCTTGTAAGGCAGTGTATCTATTGGGTCTTCCTACCTTAGATTGTCTAAAGTCTCCATTTCTTTTTTCAGATTGCCTATGGATAGAAGCCTTACTTGAACCCTCATGTTCTAAACTGAACACAAGATTTTCTTGATCCTAACTTTTAAAAGTATACTTAGGGGAACTAAGCCTAATATTTATACTCTTCAAATCCAAATGGCCTTTTCCAACATCTTGTTTATCAACTAACTTTTCCAAATCACCTTTAAATTTGTAGGCCTATAACCAATGTTCCACAGGGACACGTCCCCCCAAAATCCCTATGTTTTCAGGAAGGGAACATTTACGGGACGCAAGGACATGGGGGAAACGTCCCACCACTGCCGCCCACGCCCTGAGGACGTTTCCGAGATGTTACCCTCAAAGAGGGGACTTTTCCGAGACGTTGCCTACTTATTTGCAGTTCTTGGGGACATTGGGATGTCCCCGAGACGCCCAGGGGACTCCCAGACATCCCCTGACCATCCCAGAGACCTCTGCATGTCCCTCACAGAAACTAGGCAAAAAGTAATTTTTGTAAATCTTTGTGCCTCCAGCCCTAACCCTAATGCTCCATGGGCCCCACCCACACACTAAACACACAAAAACTTATAAATAGGCATCTACGCCTCATTCCAAATCACTCTGAAGTTTCAACAAGGTTGAAAGTTGCAACAGCAAGTTGCAAGCCTGCGAGAGTAATGTTGTGATGTTCACAACACGCCCCATTATGCTCCTTGGCATATCTTTCAAGTATAGTTTCAGTTCATTATATGTGAATTTTAACTTATTGTTATGATTGCATCAAAACAATCATCAACAAGTAAGAGATTGCGAGTGAGAGCACTAAGAAGAGTAAGAGCAAGAGTGTTATGGGACTTTTTCCCCAAAATGGAAAACAAAGTTGTATTATGAAAACCCTTTAAAATTATAAGGGGATAAAGGTTATTTGGCCCTTTATTTAAAAAGGGAGATAGAAAATAAAAGTTATTATGACCTTTTAGTTAAAATTGGGAATAATAATGGATATTTCAAAAGACCCCTTTGAATGGGGAGGAATTATTATATTTATTAAATAACTATTAAAGACAACTTTGTGAAAGGGTGTGATGGTTTAGAACCACCCCTTAAAAGGTTATATAAAGCATTCATGTGAGACTTGGAAAAGGCATGGAGATCACTCAAGGAAGAAGGTGGTCTGGTGAGCTATGGGCATTGGAGGAGCACACAGAGTATGTCCAACTCGGGGTACAAAGTACGCTCGGGATTGTCTTGGTTAGGGCTTGTGTTAAGCGTTTCCTCTGTTGAGCATGACTCTGGAGCACTTGTGTTGAGCGTTTGCTCTATTGAGCAGTTGTGTTGAGCATGGCTCTGGAACACTTGTGTTAAGCATGTCACGCTATGTTCTGAATAAGAACTATTCCTCCTGGAGTGTTCCATAGCTATGTGAGCCACGACCACTAAAATCTTCCTAGGGTGTGAGTGGCTGATCCAAGTGCTCAGTTTTCAAATAAGTATTGAACTTATTATTTTTTATTACGGTAAGCAAGGATTTTGAAAGGGCCCAAACCCTTGTACAAAAGAAGAGATAAAGCAATGAGGTCCAACCAACTACAAAGAACAAGCATGAGACAGCATCAGCACAACAGTCGCACTACAACAAAAGACTAACAAAAGAGCATAAAAACCCGAAAAACAACCAGCCCAAACTCAGGGTGGTTTGAAACCAAATTGTTCCAAAGAACTTTGAATAAACCCACCCAACTTGTCCAGAATGTTGAAATCCTTCCACTCAAATCTCCCTTTTTCGAAAGTCCCTTTTTAGCTTTACACCACCATCAAAGGAGTCACAGGGTCCTCGCAATCCTTCTCCCTACTCTCTTTTTGGATATACTCATAAGAGGGCTTGCAAGAATTATCAGATGCTTGTTCCTTCCTCCACACAGAATGATTTATTTTGAGGCTTGGACAAACAGCTTCCGCGTGACCCACTTTGAGGCAACAATCGCATACAAAAGAATTCTCGAATTCAATTTGCTGCACCCAATTTCCCATCCTGGAAGATAGAGTAATCTGAGAAGGGAGCACCCTATCAGCCTCCACATAAACACAAAATCTAGTAGACAATAGCCATCTCTTGAATTTCGTAACAGCATCAGCAACAATATACTGCCCAAAAGTATTAGCAATGCTAATAAAAATCTCCTCATCCCAGTACTCTAATGGCAGCCCTGGCAGCCTAATCCAGATTGGAAACATGTTGAAGCAATAGATTGAACTTATTGTTAATAAAAGATATTGGGAATATTATATATATGGTATTTGATGTTAATCTAATCAAAGTATTTGGTTATGTTATCCAATTTACTATATTAATTACTTACTTTAAAGTCCATACTAAATTATCACATGTTGTAATTTACATTGGAATTGATAACCTTGCATATTTAAATTGTTTAACTCTAATAATAACTATATTTAAATCCGTTGCAAATAATTAAATAACTATGGAGAGAAGTAGTGTCACAAAGAGGAAGAGCAAATGCGAAGTCTTCATCAATCAACCACTGAATCAATGCATTCTTCAAGCTTCAAGGTAAGCTTTGGCCCTTCATGACAAATTTTTTTAATTACTTTTCTTTTGTTTTTTTTCAATTTAGTAATTTAAATTTACTACTTTCATTGTTCAATTTACTAATTAAGTTACTAATTTTTACGGGTTTACTGTTTAGTTTACATTGTTACAAATTTTGATATTTATGATTTAAATTTTAGTTTTACAAATAAAATTTTAGATTTTTTAATTTTATAACAGCAACATTTAGGTGTTTAAATTTATTTATTAAATTATTAATATTTTTTTTTTTCAAAATCGTATTAAATATTTAATTTACAAGTCAAATTACGATTTTGTCTTTTGTGTATTTTCTACTTCTGCACTGTGTGACCTAACATAAGAAAAACAAAAGCGGAATTCTTGTTTGATGAAGGTTGAAGAACAAGGATTCATATTTTTGTGTATCCTCTACTTCTGCGCTCGTGTGACCTAAAGTAAGAAAAACAAAAAGAAAATCCTTGTCTTGAGCCTATGCATAATTTAATGATATTATGACATGTATCGTAACCATAAATTTTGTTTCTTGCAGTGTCACCTACTTCTCATGTCATGAGTGATGAAAAGAGAAAAAGAAAAGGCAGAGCCTATGGGAATTGAATCTGTAACTTTGAGTATAGAAGTTGGGGGGGGGAGGGGGGGCAAGGGGGAGGGGGGGCAACTAGTTCTATTGGCAATGCACATTTTAGTTGCCCTTCCAAATTATTAGAGGATTTTGCCAAGGGTCACTTTGATAAGAAGTCGCCACTAAGACAATTTGCAACTAGATTGCCCACAAAACCTGGGACAAGTGGGGGCACTAGTCAATGGAGATGTCATTTCTTTCAACTATACTTTTTTGGCAGCATTACGAGAGTTTATGCACACCTTTATGTCACAGGAAAAGGTGTAAGAGTATGTAAGGGGTTGTGACTTGGAAAAATAATTGAAATAAATAAATTGTGGGATTATGTTGATGACCAAAGTCTTGTACCTGTTGCTTTGCCATTGAGGACCCCTACTCCTACTAGTACTAGGGCTGTCCCAGATCCACAAGTTTCAGCTCATCCTAGATCTACTACTTTGCCATCTAGTTCAGGGACAACAAAGCCTATGGAGAAACACAAAATGACCAGTACTACTAGTGATGTTGCAAACACGATGGCAGATTTAGTTAATGTGTAGAATAAGGATGAGGCAAATGATGCCATTAACAAATTCTTCTTTGCCAATGGCATTCCATTCCATGTGGCTCACTCTCCTTATTATAAGGAGGTTGTGGCAAAAATAATAAGAGCAAGACCATCATATGTGCCACCAGGAGAGGCCAAATTGAGGACAATAATCTTGGATAAGAACTATTCCAAGATTAATATTCTCATGGAGAAAATGAAAGCTACATGGGTCATTAGTGGATGCAACATAATCATGGATGGGTGGATGCATATCAGCAATCGTCCACTCATCAACATTATTGTCACATGTACAGAGAGCCCTTACTTCCTTAGGGTTGTTGATTGTTCAGGGCACTGCAAGAATGCTAATATTCAGTTCCAAATCCTTAGAGATGCTCCTTGTTGTGTGCATGTCATAAATAATGCACTCAAGGGCATGGGAAAAATCAGATGTATCAAGGAGGTAGTGAATGATACTAGACATGTGTAGATGTTTATTTGCAACCACCATACTTCACATGCACTCTTCGGGACCTTCTCTACGGAGTTTTAAAACCTATAGAGACTATATATGCCTCATATTTCATTCTTTTGGAGAGGATGCTTGAGTTGCAAGAGGCATTGCAACTAATGGTCATGACAACAGAGTGTAATCGATGGCCCGATTCTAAGTTAGAGCAGGGGAGGAGGGTGAAGGAGGTAGTGAAGAGTGACACTTTTTGGGCTGATGCAAAATACATTGTTGCCATCATCACTCCAATCCTCAACATAATTAGATATGGGGACGCAAATGCATCTAGCCTTGGAGAAGTGTACGAGTGTATTGATGGTATGCTTAGCCAAATGAAGGCCATTGTACAAGAGAAGGACCCCACATTAGAGTTCTTCAATGAACACATTCAACCAATCATTCATCACTGATGGGAGAAGCTCAACACTCCCTTGCACATGGTTGCCTATGCATAAACCCAAAGTGGTATGTGCAAAGGCCTAGCAAAGTTACCCCTATACAAGATGCTGAGGTGAAGGCAAGGTTCATGAAGGCCATTCAGAAGATGTATGATTCTATACAAGCTAGCAAAATTTCTACTATGTGGACAAAATTTGTCACTCTTAGGGGACATTTAGAGGAGGCCAAGATGGATAGAGAGACTATGGCACGAGAGTATCCAATTCTATGGTGGACTATGCATGGGTCTAATTCTTTGACCACCACACTAGCCATTCATCTGCTATCCCAAGTTCCTAGTTCTTCTGTTGCTAAAAGGAGTTGGTCTACTTATAGTTTCATCCACTCTGTTAAGAGGAACACACTTACCTCTAGGAGGGCAGAGAAGCTTGTATTTATACATAGCACCTTGCGTCTCATTGACTACAACACACTTATGTACAAGGAGAGTCCAGCGGCCCGATGAGATGTAGAACCAGATGAGTCAGCACAAGTGGATTAAAATGCAACACAAACATGGTTGGTTGGTATTGCTTTGGAGGAGCTTGACCTTGAGGAGTCCAACAGTTCGAGTGATGAGGAATTTAGAGCAGACTTTGGGGATGAATGATGATTTGAAGCATTGAGTCATTGGCCAATTGTATTTGGATTTTGAATGTAATCATCATTTTGAAATGTTGAATATAATATAAATATATTGATATTCGGCATTTTCATTATTCAATGCAATATGTTTGAGTATTTCAGAGTTTCATATGTTATTCCTTGTATATTTTATTATATTTTTTTTGTAAGTACTACATATATTTGCATCACCGCTCCGTTGTCCCCCTGCCGTCCCCAACTCTAGGCCCTTGGTCCCCTCGTCCCTGAGACCTATCCCTGCATCCCCCCATCTCGAGACTCGGAGGAACACTATCTATAACAGGTCCTTCGAGCCTTCAAATCCACTCTCTTGAAATTGTCTCTCCTTGACTACAATCATTCCATTTTGTGAAGACTTCAGATCAATGGCCTTTTTTATGTTATTGTCAAGATTCTTGTTCCTGACAGTATTCTGCTTTTGGGGTTTAATAAAACCCTACTGATCTTTCTCAAAATCTTCTTTTATCTTTTGTGTTTGCATTTTACCTTGAAGATTGGGACACTTTTTGATAAGATGTCCATATTCATGACACCCATGGCATCTCAATGGAAAGCTTCATAGTCTAGAGCTTGGATCCACTCCACCTCTCCAACCTTCTGAGTAACACTTTTTGGAAGAGGAACGGTGAGATCCACCTTCACATAAATGTTGCAATTAACTGAAAGACCCTTACCATGGAATGGCCAAGAAATGTGAATAGCTAACCCCAATGATTTGGCAATCATTTTGAAAACATATAGGACCAAAACTCCTAAGGGAGGGCATATATCTGAATCCAGACTGGTGCCGTCATGGGCATTTCCTCAGAGATTTGAAACCAACATGCCAGTGTTTCATGAAGAGTCTGGTATTTCAGAAAAATAGGAACTTCACCAAAAACCATATCTCTGTCAGATTTATTAACAACTATGGCAATGAAATTCCCTTTGGCATAAACGCACAGCTCATAATCTCCATTTCATTTCCAATTCTTTTGAGCCCACAAATACAGATTTTTGAGAGATAACTACATTCCAAGGAATCTACAAATTGGGCTTCTACCATGCAAGGTAGATACTTTCTTTCGGAATTCTTGGACATCAATGTTAATGATTGGAGAGTCCTTCTGAGCTGGTATGCATTGATTCAAACTATTTCTGGGTTGATCAATCTTACGCTTGCCACTAGCCGCCAGCAACGCATCTATTTCCTTATCACAGACCTAGGATCCAGATCCAGTAAGCACATTTCTAAAAGAACAAGGGAGGATAGATCCCCCCCTACCTAGACCCATTGAGGGTAAACCAAAAGAAGGCAGGAGCAAGAATCAAGGGCACTGAAGAGAGAAATCAGAAACAAAAACTTTTAAAAACCTAGCAAAGCTCATTTCCATGAAATCTTGAATCTTTTTTTGGGTTTTTCTTCATGTGATAGTATTTTCACCTCATGCATCAATTGCAGTTTTTAAAATCAAGGCTATAATGTTCAATGTCATCTACATAAAATTGATTAATATTTGTTATTCATCTCAATGAACCTGCAAATTTATGACTTGATCCTTCATCCTTACCGAGCTCAATAATCTGAGCATTATAATATATCCAAGTGTTCCTTGTGGATTACAGATTTATGAAAACATGCTCCAAGATGTTTATATTCATGGCCCGCATCCCTTAGTTCCAAAACTCTAAATCCCAAGGTCCATTGTTCTTCTATATGTCCATCACAGAATACAAGATACAAAGTATTCTTTCAACCTATGTTGCTAGGTATCCGGTCCACAATTTAGAGGCTTGCATTGTATTCCTAGTTATTAATTTCACTAAGTCGGTATTCTTCAATGTGAAGAGTGCAATGGCATACTGATTAAAAGAATCAAGCCTTTCGTTAAAGATCAAGGATTTTTTCTGTTTGTTCTCCACAATAGCTGAAATTCTTCAAGTGCTAGCTCAAAAGAAAATTCCTCTTCCATGTGCAAAGAACAAGAAACATTATACAACAGCAGAGTCCTTAGACTTAGAATACAAGGACAGTAGTGTCACTTTGATAGAATCACTTGGAGACATGGGATAGGACACCAGGTTCATTTTGATATAGGGTGCAAGAGAATATGATTAAGGGTACGGCTATAATGCATTTAAATATAGTCACCAAGAGATGTGGGTACAGGTATGGTGCCGCCATCCTTGAACCCTAGTTTCCTTGTCACTAGGAGATGCGCATACTCCGAACCCAGCACCAATCAGCACATGAATCATCACTTACTGGTACAACTCGTTGTCACAAGCAAAAAAATTACCATTGTTGGAGCATTTAAAATAGCAATCAAGTGCATATTCACTTCATTGGAGGAAAACTCATGAAAAAGGAAGAATTAAGAGCAATCATACAGCCAAACCAATGCATTCACTTTGAAAATGAGGATAATATATAGTATAGATAATTGGTTTCACATAAGAGAGATTTACTCAGAGTATGCAAGCCTAACACCAAAGAAGAGAAATGGAGAATCATCATGTAGCATTGGTTTAATTTCTGCCACTGCAATTCCAAAAATAATGCCATGCCCAGTATTGTAGTAAATTGCTGAACATTGCTAGGCAAAACCAACAGTCCATTACAATCCTTGCTGCAATAGTTATTGCTAACTGAATCCATATGTTTTCTCCATGTTTCAAGTACCTGATACCAATGTTACTTAGTTGAATTCTGCATCCTCCCAGGCTTTTTTATGTGCTCAATCGGTAGTGGCTTCATCTACAAGACCAGTCACTAATAGGTTTTGTGTACATATTATCTTACAATAGTTTACTATATTCATGGTAGCATAACACTTAAAAGTTAAAACAGCAAAAACACAGCATCACCTGAGAGTAAGTGTTTTTTCCAATTAGTCAAATTTAAAAGGGGAAAAAAACAATAAAACTATGATTTGGAGAGAGGAAAATCCTGGGAAAGCTATGGAAACAAAGAGAGATTATGTCTCAAAAACTTGCAAAATAAAAGTCTTTTTCCTAGTGTATCCCCTTCTTCAGTTATTTGCTTAAAATCCTTCATTTTTTCATTTACACAGCATTTTCTGAATTGCATGCAGATTTGAGAAATTGATTGTGAAGTCTCGGCCAGCATCTCTTACCAGCACAGTTTACGAGTTGGATAAGTTTAAAACACATGTTATATAGTTTTCCACTGCTGTGATAGTCAGATATTCTCATTATCATAATTCAAACTTGCTATACCTGCCCCTGTTAGAGGGGCCACAATTTGTGTGCAAGCAATATGCAGCTCTATAAATTCAGAAGAATACTACCCTAAAATTATCATAAAGGGGCATCACATAGCATGCCTCTCTAGTACTAGATTCAACATAAACATCCCCATCTCCAGATTTTTATTCATAAAAATTTTAACTTTGAGCCAAATCATTAGGAATCTAGATACTCAATTAACATTGTTAGGAACTTAGGATCATGCAAGCATGTCGATTGTCATTTATTAATCGTATTATAGGTATGTCCATACCAAATTAAATATTTGTTTGAAAGACTAAAAAAATACCCAGGAAAGGAATAATGTTTAGTTAGTGTTCTCTCTGTCACAAACCCATACATGGAGAAGAAGAGCTAATACTTGTCTTTGCATAATATTGTCTTTTGTAAAAACAAGATCAAGAGTAATTAAAAGGTAAATGTCAAGTCACTGTTATGAGCATTTTAGAACACCTCTCTTAGATATACCTTGTAAGGAGCTCCACTGCAACTGATCCATACCCGGCCTTTCAAAACAAGAAACAATTATAGAGGAAAGTTAGGGCATGGTGAAGTTAATGTCAAAATAAAAATAAAAAATCCAAATAGAAGGATGCTTTTGACAATACCCTGATAACATTTGGGTGAACAGCTATTCGAACAATTCGGGCACCAGAAAGACTTGGGAAATCTGAATTCTGAAATTGTTCTGAAACCTTCCAGGGTATTTGATCTCCAGAGGGCTGGTAGCCATCACTCAAACTCTTTAACACTGAATCTTTTGTTATCTGTCCCTCCAAGCAAACCTTAACCACAGCAACATTTAAGACTCAGCAATTTTTAGTAGAATTTTTTTTTTCAATTAAAGAAAGCCCATATAACTGATAAGTTTTAAATTCAAACATATACTAATGTAAAGATGTGCTAGACAAGTTATAATGTTAAACAATACACACTAAACAAAGTCGAATACAAGGTAATATCACTAACAAGTCTAGGGACAATGTTATAAAGTATCTAAACTATAAAGAATATAAAAGCCAAAATGATAGCCTTTAACGTGGGAATTCTTCAAAAGAAATGATTTGAAGTAGTGTCCTTTATTAGTTAAAGTTTGATATGATTAGATAATGTTAGATTGTTGTTAGGAGCAGTGTTCTAAAACTTGGTGAATACTTATGAGACGTCCAGACTGGTGAGTAAATCACACAGCTCGTGACCCAAGTCAGCTGGAAAATCTCAGCAGTTACTCAGTAAGATAACAAGAGAAGCTCACCCAGACTTGGCAAGTCTGACAAAGAAACTTGGAGATGGAAAAACAGACATAAAACCCCCTAAAATGACTTTTCTTGACCTTTCTACCTTCAGAAATTTGAATCTCAGCTGCGTGAAGTGATTGACAAAGACTGAAAAGATTTTTCAATGGTTGGAGCATAATTTCATAGGCATTTGTTTGGTTTTTTGTTCTCTTTTTTCTTATTTCAAAACCCTACAACTTAGTATGTTTTTATAATTTTATTAGTCTGCAAGAATATTCCACTCAGTAAGAATAAAGAATAGCCTCTGAAATTAATCTGCAACTGACTGTTTGCTGTTTCCCAAGCTAGGCGATCAAGTATAGAAGCTAAATCAGCCTTGAAACTCCACAAAACTCCTCATATGAATGGTACGACTGGGGCTGAATGGTACAGCCTGTAGCAGCAAGGACTAACAGTCCCAAATCTCATGAAATCTGCATTATATTTGCTGGTAAACTGAACTCCATGGCTGTGAATGAAGAACTAAAAGAAATATGCAATAAAATATCCCACGTTCCCCTTCAATCCTTCAACAATAGACTCCAATAAAGCACAAATGTGAATGTTGGATACATCCACCAACAACAGCACCTTTGTGTGGTATTGCACACCTGTGGAATGCCATCACTAATGGAGGTTTTCGTCTCCAAAAGCCTAGTTCGAATGAACAAACCCTCAAAACCCTAGCAAAGCTCAAGAAGAAGAAATATCATAACAAGAATAATACAAATGAGCTCCAATTTCATCTTTTATTCCTCCTGCAAGATGGGCGTTGGGTTTAGGAGGGAACTTTGTCATTTTAAAACATCTTTTATTTTTCCTAGGGATGGACGCCCAAGGTCATATCTTACTTTATGTCTTCATTTTTCATTAAGTCATTTTTCCCTCAATATATTATAAAGTCCAAATTAAATATAACATTAATAATCTTCGGACTTTAAAATAAATATGAAGACAGTGTCAGAATGCAATGATCTATAGCTTGTCAGAAAGCTCTCGACGAGACGAATCTGACCTCACTCTAAAAATCCTGAACCGACACTGAACCCGAACTTACTAAAAATGGTAAGTAATGACCAAGAGCCAACAGAGCCAACTCTGAGGGTGCCAACTGGATCCACTGAATATGAACCACATCTCCTTCACCGACAAATACCTCCAAGGCCAATCTAACCACAGTTCCCTAACCAAACTGCTAGTCCACGGGAACTCAATGATGGGCTAACCACATAACACGAAGGGGACATTACAGTCCGCCCTCCCTAAGATTGCTTGCCTCAAGCAATCTCAGATCAAGATGCTTCAATATCTGCTCATTCTCCCAAGTAGCATCCTCCATTGGCAGGATCTTCCACTTAACCAAGTACTCCCTGATAATTCTCCTCCTCAAATTACGTTCCCTAGTGTCAATTATTGCTTTGGGTACCAAGATCAACTTCCCCTATTCATCAAGAGGAGGCAACTCAACTGATGGTATCACATTATGCCCCAACGCCTTCTTGAGGCGAAATACATGAAACACATTATGTACCCTGCTACCTGCTAGAAGTTCTAACTTATAAGCCACTTCTCCAATCCTCTTGGAGATCCTGAAAGGTCCATAATAACAGGGCTTAAGCTTTTCTATCCCACTCTTCTTGAGAATGGACTACCTATAGGGCTGTAGCATGAGGTATACCATGTCACCAACCTCAAATGATCGCTCAGTCCTCTGCTGATCTGCATACTGCTTCTGCTAATTCTGAGCCCTCTGTATATTCTCCTTCAAAGACCTCATGATGTTCTGACTCTCCTGAAGGTCTTTAGCCTTCGGCACTCTGCTATCACCAAACAACAAAATCAACAAAGCTCGGTGCCTCATATCCATACAAGGCCATAAATGGTGACATCTGAATAGACATGTGGTAAGTGGAATTGTAATAGTACTCTCCCATGTGAAGCCACTTAACCCATGCCTTCTGCTGCCCTGAAACATAATTGCGGAGGTATCCTTCCACCCATTTATTAACTATCTTTGTCTGACCATCTGTCTGGGGGTGGTAACTCGTGCTGGGGGTGAGCTCTGTCCCTGTCAACCTGAAGAGCTCCTGCCAAAAATTACTGAGGAACCTGCTGTCCCTATCACTGACAATGTTCCTTGGCAACCCATGAAGTCGGAATACCTAACGAAAGAACAAAGAAATGTGCATACTTTGTCAATCTATCCACTTCCACGAAAATGCAATCCCTGCCTTGGACTTTCGGTAACCTTGTGATAAAGTCCATAGAGATACTATCCCACTTCCACTCAGGAATGGGCTGGTACAGTAATCCTCCTGGAAACGAGTGCTCTTGTTTATTCTGCTGACATACTGGGTACTCTCTCACATACTGCATCACTTCTGTCTTGAGGCCCTTCCAGGTGAACCTCTCCCTAACCTACCTGTAGGTTTTGAAGTATCCTGGATGCCCTGCCATAGGCAAATCATGGAATGTCCTCAAAACTTCCTGCTTCATTTGTGAATCCGGCACCAAGATCCTGCCCTTGTAAATGATCAAATTATTTACCATTGTGTACCTGTCATCCTTGATGGTGCCATCAATTATTCCAATAGCCCATACATTCTTAGCATATTCAGTAGATATCATCTCCCTCCAATCATCTACAATGGCACCTAACGCACACAAATGGGGCCTCCTGGATAAAGCATCGGCAACAATGTTTTTCTTACCTTTGACATAAACAATGTCAAAGTCGTAGGCCTGTAACTTGCTGACCCACTTCTGTTGCCTCTCATTCAAATCTTTTTGTCCAAGGAAATGCTTCAGACTGTTATGATCTGTCTTAACTACAAACTTGTTGCCCACCAGATACTGTCTGAATTTAGCCAATGCATGCATTATGGCTAACATCTCCTTGTCATAAATACTATAACTTCGTTCCACACCCCTCAACTTCCTACTCTCAAATGCTATGGGGTGCTTATCCTGCATAATTACCACACCGATGCCTTCTCATGAGGCATCACACTGCAACTCGAAAGGTTTGCTGAAATCGAGTATTGCCAACACAGGGCATGTACTGATAATCTGCTTGAATCTGTCAAAGCACTCCTGGTACTCCCTGTCCAACTAAAAGCATCCTTACGAGTCAAATCTGTGAGGGGTGCATCTGACTGAGAAAATCCCTTCATGAACCTGCAGTAATATCCACAAAAACCAAGGAATCCCTTCAGCTGAGTGACATTCTTTGGTGGTGGCCAATCCACTATTGCCCGAATCTTCTCCGGGTCTACCTTCACACTGCCAGCACTGATAATATGACCCAAGTAAAGCAACTCGGTCATACCAAATTCACACTTTGACATTTTTGCATAAAGTGACTCTCTCTCCAGAATGCTCAACACAATGTCAATGTGTTTCAAGTGTCTTCCCATGTCTTGTTGTAAATCAAAATATCATCAAAAAATATCAAAACAAGCCGTCTCAGCTGCTCACGAAAAACTCTGTTCATGCAAGACTAGAAGGTGGCTAGTGCATTTGTCAAGCCGAATGGCATGACCAGGAACTCAAAGTGCCCATAGTGACACTTGAATGTTGTCTTCTCCACATCCTCAACCCTGACCCAAATTTGATGATACCCGGATCTCAAGTCTATCTTGGAGAAGTAACAAGTCCCATGCAACTCATCAATCAATTCACCTATCCTGGGAATAGGGTACCTGTTCTTAATTGTTTTCTTGTTGAGTTCTCTGTAATCGATGCACATTCTAAGAGTCCCATCCTTTTTCTTCACTAACACCACTGATGAAGCAAATGGACTCTTACTCGCTCTGATATGCCCCATCTCAAGAAGCTCTTTGATAGCTTTCTCGATTTCATCCTTATACCTTTTCGGGTACCTGTATGGGGTAGTAATTACTGGCTTTGCACCTCCTCCAACTCGATCACATGCTCAATACCCTGTCAGGGGGTCTACCTGGTGGAATATCACTAAACAGTTTGGTGTGTTTAGTTAAGAGAGCCTGTATGTCAGGTGGGTACTCTTGCTTCTGCTGCTCTGAAACTGCAAGCATCACCATCACCTCTACTGCCCATTGCACCTGATCATGGCGAATCAATCTCTTCATCCACTTGAGAGAAACACTTCTCAACCCACCATCTGAAATGCCCCTAAGCACATGACGAACTCCGTTCACCTCAAACTTCATTTCCATCGTCCTCAAGTTGAGAGTGAACTCACCTATCTCATGTAACCATTTCATACCTAGCACTACATCCATGTCACCCATGCTAACAACATAGAACTTTGACTTGCAAGTGTAATTGTTTAGCTGGATGGTCAAATGGGGTATCCTCCTCGTGCCCATCGGCTACCTTCACCTTGAACCCCTCGAACTCCTCTATCTTCAGTCCCCTCTCTGCAACCAAGCCCTCATCTATGAAGTTATGAGTGGCACCTATACCCAGAAGTGTAATGCATCTCTGTCCACCCAACGCTCGGATCCTAAATGACCCTTCTCTCTGAATGCTCGAGATATGGGCTGTAGGTAGAGAGGTCTCCTCATCCTTATCTGATACTTCAGATGCAACATCAAACCCTGAATCATTGTCTTCCGTATGTTGCATTGAATGTGTCTCCGACTCCACCAACTCATCTATTGAAAAGTATTCAATTTGTTTTGCCTTTCCTTGGGCAGCACACCTGTGCTTAGGATCCCAAGGCTCTCTGCAGTGAAAACAGAGTTTCTTTCTCCTAAGATCATTCAACTGGTCACTGTCTAATCTGGAAGAACTCTTATGTGGATGGTGTCCTGAGTCCTTGGGAAAAGGTCTCCTGTCTCTCTCCTTATCCCTCCTATGCTAGAAGTTCTTATTCTGAAATTTGCTCCTCCACACAGAAGACTCCATATCACAGGCCTTCTTCATGGCCTCCTGCAATGTCATAGGGTCCAATCGCTTGACCCAACCTTGTAGAGGATCAGACAAACCATCAACAAAGAGCATGATCAACCTCCTCTCTGATATATCTGAAACCATGACTGAAAGGTCCTGGAACTCTGAAATATGAGTCCACTGATCCACTCTGTCATAACTGTGCCAGCTCCTTGAACTACAACTCTGGGTCCTTCCTGTCGAACCTATCTATGAGTCTGGTTGTGAACTCAACATATGATGTAATCTGGTCATGTCCCAGAGTTACCTTCCCATTGCTCCACCATTTGTGTGCGCTACCCTCCAGGTGTAAGGCTACATATGTGATGGCATCTGTCTCTGGCATGGGGCTGATCTGGAGATAACTGTCCAACTTTTGGACCCACGCTCTGGCTGAAGTCTGTCCAGAACCATCAAAGTATGGTAAAGTCATCTTACTAACTTTCTTCTGTAGCTCATTACTCTGCTAGCTGTTACCTCCTCTCGGTCTATGTCTCATCCTGAGATCAGAGTAATCCCTGAAAGTCATCTCAGCCTGAAACTCCACACTAGAAGCCTACCAATCTCTGAAAATCTCATCCTGGAATTCCACCTGTGTAGCATCCCGTTCAGGCATCTCATCTCTCGGTATAAAAATAGGAATGCCAAGCCTATCTGCGGCTGTAAGCTGTGTAGCACCCCGGTTATTCACCGAAGCCTCTCCATCCAAATCCCTGTATCTGTTCCTGTCAACATTGTTTCTATCCCCATTGTTCCTGTCTCCAATCCGTTCTCCATCACCTCGGTCTCCATTACCTCGATCTCCATTACCTTGATCTCTGTGTCTGTCTCTGTCATTTCTATCTCTGTTCCGGTCCCCGTTATTCCTGTCCTCATCTAACTCTGGTCATTTCTATCTCTATTCTGGTCCCCGTTATTCCTGTCCTCATCTGACTCTGGAAACAAACGGGTGAGAAGCCGTGTGAGTGCATCCTGTGACCTGTCCATCCTATTCATTGTTGATGATGTTTTCTTGACAACAACAACATTAGAATAAAACACCAAGTGCTCTATCCTCTCTTGAACAAAGCGTCTCGAATGCTAAACTAAGTGATCAAACAAGTACGCTCCAAGGTTCCTTATACGCGATTTGCAATGGATAGCCTCGGTGGTATGATGTGATAATGTTGTTTACACAAAGGGACCTAAGCAGAATTTAATCATCACTCCATTCAAATATGTATTCCTCCTTATTATGAAATGGAACTTTTCTAATCAGCTATAAAAAGAAAATGAAAAAGGAGAAGGGGTTAAGAAAGCTATTCTAAGGACAATGACGTGATGAACGATGCTATGGTAGACAAATTCCCTTAAAAACCAAATTTCACTTCACCATGACAAGCAACAACTACATGAAACAGGTGTAATCTCCAAAGGATAAACCAAGGATTTTCATATTGTTAACACACTCCAAAGTAACCACAGCTGGCGCAACTCGAAGGAGCATCAACAATCGAACTATTTGCAAGATGTGGTTCAGGGTAACTTTACATGATGACTTACCATCGACAAGTCATCAAAAGTATGAACCAACGGGAATTTATCAAATATCATTGCATATATTCATTACATCAATGAACTCTATCTACTTTATCATCTAAGCTACTTGGAACCACATCTCAACCATCTTGGAGAATAAGAAACCATGCGAACATTCCTTGATCGTACAAGATCACCATGCGAACAACAACAATGAGCTTGTATTGATTTAGGAAGTGTTTTGTTTACAACAATCTCATATATCTCTTCAATGACTTTGAAGAGCTCTTTCTACTCTACTCCTATTGTCATAGTGTCTACTCCTACTCTATCTTCCTCTAATGATTCCTTCTTTTTAATCTCTAATCTCCTCTCTATTGTCCCTTACAAATGAGAAGAATGAGCCTTTTATAGACTCCAGAAATTACATGAAGGGCCAGGATGGATTCAGCAATCAACGGCCGAGATTGAGACAAAAAGGCAGTTTGTTACAAAATTTGCTATTTTTAGAACATGAAAGAGGCAATGAAGGCACGTTTCCCAATGTGATAAGCATCTTTGGAGCATCTTTATGGTGGGCCCTCTTGAATGAATGACATGGCAGAATGCGATTGGCTTGATGATGTGTACGTGCCACCTCAGCATCTTCACACGAACTAGTCCGGTTCACCTCATGTTCACTTTACTTAGAATATTTTCTTCTTGTTGTCTTTGATGTAACTCATGGATCGCTTTGATGATCATGCTCATATCTCATCTTGTAATGTTGTTCTTGCAAGATCATGCCTCTGGACAGTTGCATTGACTCATGGAATGTTGAGGTGGAAGATGTCTTGTGCGTGACTTCTTGTAGTAGACTTGCATCGGATGGATGCACATGAAATAGACAACTCTGGATGATGACTCCTTCTCATGCGTGGCGTTGATGTCTACGAAGTCTTCAAAGTAAGATGAACTTGATGTAGGAGCTCTCCTCCATGTGGTGACAATGACAAACTTGAGAAACTTTCCTCCACCTTCCAAACTTCTCATGTATGAGCTCTCGCCATTCACCTCCTTGGATCCTCCATCACCTACAAAAAGAAACACATCAAATTAAGACTTGATATGAAGAATTTTCAATAACAAATTACATTCATCTTATGCATGTGGGATTAAAAAAATGACATTTCAAAACATATCCTTTTGTGTGAAATCCATGCCTAAGTGCTTAGGCGGGTTTAGAAGGGCAGTGAGGAATGTGTGATGTGAATTCCAAGGGTCTTGGTCTAGGCCGCCCCAGCCAAGCGGGTTTGAAGGACCTGTGAGGAATTTTAGACTTAGACAATTTTTGGCTTCACCTGAATGACTCCTCCTTCTCTCTTGACATGACTTAGTATCTTGGAGTACTTGTGCAAAGTTAGCAGGCAAGTTTGGAATGCGAATGAAGGACAATCCTTATTACATAGTGAAATCCGCCCAAGCTAGGCGGCCTAGAGGGTGTTGTGTGGAATGATCTTCATAACATTTTGAAACTTGTCTCATTTCCCTTAATCAACTTCCACCTTCCTTCATTGATTGTTCTTGCAACTTACCCCAGTGGATGGGCGGATTTGGAGTTATGTGGAGTAATCACTACCTAATCCAAGCTCACACCAAAAGGCCACCTAGGAAGGGCGGATTTGAGAGGGAGTCTTGGATTTTTCTCAGTCTTGTTCTTTTTTTGCCTCTAAATGAACTCCCTACTTCTCCTAACTTGCAACTTTTCATAAGGGTTTTCCTGGGCGGGTTTGAGGTCTTTGTCTGGAGAGACTCATGTGAATGACGTGGAATCCATGCTCAGGTGAAATTTCCGCCCAAGTTGGGCGGGTTTAGAAGGTCTGCTTGGAATGCAAGTCCTGTCGCCATATTGGAAATGTCCTGAATGGAAATATATTGAAAATATGTTTAAGTATAAGTCAGATATACTTTAAATATTTATCAATATACTTCCAGGATGTTTGAGATGGGTCTCGGATCCATAGGATTTAACATGCAAATTCTAGATTTTGGAGGATCCACCAGATTTCAGACTTAGCCAATTTTCAGGATTTCAGGACATCAGGCTTAGTGATTTTTTATCATTCTTTCCAATTAATTCATTCTTGTTGGGAGGAGTTTAAGTAATGCTTGGTGTCATCTTCATCATTCTCATCAAGTAAACTTGCAACTTATGCCTCCTTCATCCCTGGGCGGTTCTGGAAGCAATGGATGGAGAGTTTGATGTGGGACATGACAGAGTCCATGAGCACCTCTTGAGGCCGCCCAGGTAGGGCGGGTTTGGAGGTGACCCTTGGATTCTTCTATGAAATGCATTTGATTGCTTTAATTTTATAAACTTTGCTTAGAATTTCATCATATCCTTGTCTTTGTGCTTAGAACATATTGTAAACTTGACCACTTTCCTCCTTGGTCAGGTTTAGAGGGAGTGTCTAGAGAGAGTCTCCTGATGATGACATTGTCCATCACTGCCTTGTGAGGCCGCCTAGGCTGGGCGGGTTTAGAGGTGATAGGCGGAGTGTGTCTTGTGAATGACATGACCTTGTCCAAACAAAGTGCTCAAGGCCGCCTAGCATGGGCGGGATTGGAGGAGGTATAAGGAATTTTCATCACTTAAGCATTTTTTGGCTTGGTTTTGACAACTTAAGAGCTCTTCACTTGTTTCATTGAGAGTTTATCCTCCTTTGAATGCTATGTAACTCTTGAAGCATGGGCGGATTTAGAGTGAGTGCATGGAGTGAATCATGTGGAAGACATGCATGATGGTGGGAGTCACTTGACAAGGCGGTCTTGAAGGGTATGCATGGATAAAGAGTTGTGAAGAAGGTAATGTTGTCCAAGCATGATGTTGAAAGCCGCCTAGCATGGGCGGGTTGGAGGATGATACATGGATTTCTTCCCTTAAACTTCACTTATTGCTCATTCCTCTCCTTGTGAAGACCTTTCCCTCCAACTTCCTTAAGACTTAGCTAATTTTGAGGTGTTTTTTGAAGTGAGAAGGCAAATGTTGAGATGTTAGGTGATGATCTTGTCCACTTGTCATGGTGAAAATCGCCTAGGAAGGGCGGGATTAAAGGTGACCTTTGGACTTTGCCTTAAAATACCTTCAAACTTATGAACTTTCATCAAATCTTCATGATTTCTTTGCACTTCAACTCAGAATATTGCAAACTTGGTGGGTTTTCTCCTTGAGTTGGTTTAAGGGTGGTGTCTGGAGAGTGTCATGTGCAGGAGCTGAAGTTGTCTAAGCATAGAGCTCAAGGCCGCCTAGCATGGGCGGCTTGGGAGGTGGGGTGTGGATTCTTTCACTTAAGGTTCATTCCTCTCCTCATGAAGATGTCTCTCTCCTTCTTCCTTAAGACTTAGTCAATTTTTCAAACTTCCCTCTCTTTGAATGATCCTCTCAAGGATGTGAAGCATCATGATGAGTTAGAGAGTCAAGATAGGGTAGATGCATTGCTTAGACATCAAAATTCCAAGCTGACCTCTCTAGGCCGCCCAAGTAGGGCGGGTTTGAGAGTAGGTCTTGGATTTTGACACTTAGAAACTTCTCATTCCTTGAACTTGACTATCTCCTCTCCTTGTGGTGTCATCTTGATCTACTTATCAAACAAACCTTGCAAATTGCATTGTTCTTCACCCTGGGCGGTTTTGAAGGTAATGTTTAGAGTGTTTGATGTAGGAGGTGATACAATCCACAAAGTCCTCTTGAGGCCGCCCAGGTAGGGTGGCTTTAGAGGTGACCTTTGGATTTCATCTTAAAGCTCACTTAATTCTTTCAAACCTTGAAGTCTCCCTTGGAATTTCATCACCTTCTAATGCTTTGTGTTTGAAACACTTCTAAACTTGATCACTCTCTCCTAAGTCAGGATTGTAAGTGTTGGTTGGAGAGTGTCATGAGGTGGTGAAGGCATTGTCCATGTCTACATGCCAAAGCCGCTCAGATAGGGCGGGTTGAGGAGTGTTGGTTGGAATGTAACTTTGACTTCACTCAAACTCATAGACCTTACTTGCCAATCATCATATCTCAGTGCTCTGTGCATGAAAACCTCAATACTTAACCATTTTTCTTCTAGGGCGGATTTGAGAGTACTGTCTGGACAATGTCACCTAGAACAAGACAAAGTCCATGAATGCATCTTAAGGCCGCCCTGGTAGGGCGGGTTTGGAGGTGACCCATGGAACTTTTGCTTGAAATGCCCTTGATTCTATCTAAATTGCAAACTTTCATTGGAATTTCATCATATCCTAGTGTCTTGTGCAAGAAAACCATGAAAACTTAAACCATTTTTGCTTGGGTGGATTTGTGGGTGTCATCTGGACTGACTCTCCTAGAGGTGAAGACAATGTCCAAGAGGACCTTGTGAGGCCGCCCATGCTGGGTGGGCTAGGAAGGAGTGCTTGGATAGTGTCATGTGAAGCCTTAGAATCACTCAGACTTATGAAATTTTTTTGAATTTTATCATCTCTGTCCTCAAAACCTTGTAAATTTGACAACTTTTCCCTTGGGCGGATTTGAGGGTAGTGTCTGGATAAATGCATGTGCAGGACATCAAATCCATGAGCTCATGCCAAGGCCGCCTAGGTAGGGCGGGTTTAGACATGGAGTGAGGAATTTCTTGCCTTAGTCAAATTTTGGATTTTCTGAATGGAAGTATATTGAAAATATGATAAAGTATAAGTCAGATATACTTTAAATATTTATCAAAATACTTCCAGGATGTTTGAGATAGGTCCTAGATCCATAGGATTTAGCATGCAGATTCTAGATTTCTGAGGATCCACCAGATTTCAGACTGTCATTTTTTCAGGATTTTCAGGATATCAAACTTAATCATTTTCAAGGTCTCAGTGACATGCATCAGGATGAAGGCATATAGACCTCTTGGCAAGAAACTCTCGAGACATGGGCAAAACAACACTACCAAAACCCTACAAGCTCAAAGCAAAACTAAACTTTAAAGCAAAACGAAGCAAGAAAGCAAAAAAAAGAGGGGGTCCCCATTTGCAATGGGGCGATGTGTGATTACATCACAACATTAATCAACTGTTGTCCTCTTGCCAAATCATTGAGAATATCTCGTGTACTAGGCTCTTCGATTTCCCTGTCTCCCATTTCCAAGAGATGTTCTGGAAGTACACTGGAAAAGGGATTTGTTCTTGGAACTTTGAGATCTTCCTCACTATAAAACACCACGGGTTGCTCCTCAATAGCTACAATCTCTGAATCAGTCTGAAATGGATCTGTCTGTGGCACTGGATTCTTTGGTTCTACTAACTGTGGATTCTGTGTTCCCCGTCTTGGTTTGAAATTGTATCTATCTGTAGGCCGCATGTCTCATTAACATCTTCTGCATGTCATGTTTAACCACACAGGATGGCAAGATACACTGCTCTGATACCACTGTAATGTGCCGTACCTATTTGTATATTTTTAAGATCTTTTTATGTGTGATTTTTATTAACTTTTTTGTGATCTTTCAGACTAGAGAGAAGAATGCAGAAGGGGTTTTCAGTTTTCCTACAGATGTGTTGCCGGAGCATACAAAATACAGCATATATTGCAAACCCAAAAAAAATACAAGGAATATGAAGAAACTAATAGATACCCAGATAGCAAAATGGCGAATAAACAATTACTAACACATACCCATGTTGAGATTTGAAACTTCATACAACAACTGTAGCCGAACCCGCAATGGATATGGTTGGTAATCACTCCAATCTCCCAAGAAATACAAGGATGTGCAAACAAAGAGATATTAGCTAGATATGAGGCCTTAAATGCCTCCAACAATGCAGATTTCAAAGTACCCACACAGAGAAAATTTGGCCCAAATGCCCCCACATCCTCCTAGAGATGTATGGCCTGTGCTAGAGGTGAAAGACAGGAGTAAGAATAAAGAATGGCCTCTGAAATTAATCTGCAACTGACTGTTTGCTATTTCCCAAGCTAGGCAACCAGGTATAGAAGCTAAATTAGCCTTGAAACTCCACAAAACTCCTCATATGAATGGTACAACTGGGGCTGAATGGTACAGCCTGTAGCAGCAAGGACTAACAGTCCCAAATCTCATGAAATCTGCCTTATATTTGCTGGTAAACTGAACTCCATGGCTGTGAATGAAGAACTAGAAGAAATATGCAATGAAATATCCCACGTTCCCCTTCAATCCTTCAACAATAGGACTCCAATGAAGCACAAATGTGAATGCTGGATACATCCACCAACAATGGCACCTTTGGGTGGTATTGCACCCCTGTGGAATGCCATCACTAATCGAGGTTTTCATCTCCAAAAGCCTGGTTCGAATAAACAAACCCTCAAAACCCTAGCAGAGCTAAGAAATATCATAACAAGCATAATACAAATGAGCTCCAATTTCATCTTTTAGTCCTCCTCCAAGATGGGCGTTGGGTTTAGGAGGGAACTTTGTCATTTTGAAACATCTTTTATTTTCCCTAGGGATGGGCACCCAAGGTCATAACTTGGTTTATGTCTTCATTTTTCATTAAGTCACTTTTCCCTCAATATATTATAAAGTCCAAATTAAATATAACATTAATAATCTTCGGACTTTAAAATAAATATGAAGACGGTGTCGGAATGCAATGATCTATAGCTCGTCGGAAAGCTCTCGACGAGACGAATCTGACCCCACTCTAAAAATCCCGAACCGACACTAAACCCGAACTTACTAAAAATAGTAAGTAATGACCAAGAGCCAACAAAGCCAACTCTGAGGATGCCAACTGGATCCACTGAATATGAACCACATCTCCCTTACCAACAAATACCTCCAAGGCCAATCTAACCACAGTTCCCTAACCAAACTGCTAGTCCATGGGAACTCAATGATGGACTAACCACATAACATGAAGGGGACATTACACTCTGCATGATTTTAGTGGGCCAACTAATGGTAGAAGACCAAAAGAGATTCCGGCAAAAAAAGGGTTGCAACATTTTGCCTATGGTTGGATAGATGGCAAGAACATGAACTTGAATAACTTTCTAGTGGTTTCCAGTGGCACAATGGTGTTCTTTAAGTTCACAGATGCCTCACACAAAGTCAAGAATATAGAGACTTTGCACAAATTGTCAGAGGCAGTGTTCCAAGAGGTGGGGAGGAGAATGACATTCAACTTTCAAGTTATCACCAACCACATATCCACATATGTAGCTGCAAGGAGACTTCTTCAAGAGAGGCATCCAGCCATTCTTTTGGAGCCCTAATGTGGCCCATTGTATTGATTTAAAGCATGTAGATGACAGAAAAAATTGGGTAGGTCAAAAGTGTGGTTGAAGATGCAAGAAACATCACAAAATTTATCTACAACCACACTTGGGTGCTTACCTTGATGAAAGAGCACGCTAAAGAAAAGGATCTTACATGATGGGGGGTCACATGATTCATCAATAAACCCATCACATTCCAAAGCATTGTAGGGACACTACCTTCTCTTAAGTAAGGCATGGGTGAAGACACAAGAAACATCACAAAATCTATCTACAACCACACTTGAGTGCCTAGCTTGATGACAAAGCACACCAAAGGAAAGCAGTTTGTGTGGTTGGGGGTCGCATGATTTGCCAAAATCTTCATCACATTGCAATAATTGTAGGGACCACTACCTTCTCTCAAGTAGATGTTTGTGAGTCACAGGTGATTGGAGTCTCCACATTGCAAGAGGGTGGAAGGGGATAAGGTCGTGAGGACAGTTTTTGATGACATGTTCGCCAAGAGTGCAGAAGAGATACTCAATGTAACTTAAAAACTCATAATTTATGAACTTTTATTTAGTTTGTGTTTAATTTTGATTAATTTAAGTCCATTTTTTTCAATTTTGTAAAAGATTGGAGCATTTGGTCAAGGTTTTGCATTTGATTGATGGGGAAAAATGTTGATGGGTTGCCTCTATGCGGCCATAGGCAAGGCCAAGGAGGCCATATTAAAATATTATGGTGGAAACAAGGGAAAATATGAAGTCATTTACCAAATAATTGATCAAAATGGGTCAACCCACTCCATCCAATCCATTCCTTGGGATACTTCACCCCATATTTTTCTTATCCAATTCCTTCAAGGCTAATGAGGAGATCATGATGAGCCTCACCACACGCATAGAGAGAATGACCCCTAACAAAAGCCTTAGAAACAAAATTCCAAATGAGTTGAAGGTTTACGAGCATTGTTCCATAAAATCTCTAGGATGGTGGGAAGTGGGGACAAGTATTGGGGATGGCAAATGTTTTCCCCAAATTTGGGAATGGCAAGGAGATAAATTAAAATAATATGTCCAAAATTATTTTTAAAAAATAGTAAAAGAAATTACAATTTATCATTTATATAAACACTTTGACAATCAATTGATCCAAAATTCCAAATATATACTATGATATTTAATTTGATCAAGTTCAATACAAAGTACAATGGGCCAATGCCCAATCGAACTCATTGTTCAAAGCAAATTATGTGGCATACTCTTCATCACTAACATTGCTAGACTTATCTAGCTCCTACATGTGGACATTGACCAACCCTATGTGTGCAAGTTAATACTCATCAATCTATATTGACTCCTCTTGGTCTGCATCCCACCTACTACTAAACTCATTGTATTCAATTGTCTTGAGATCCACGGGATGCAAGGCACGATATACAATGCAAGCTTCTCCACTCTTCAAGAGGCAAGTCTATTTATCTTGATAGAGTGGATGAAATTGTATGTAGACCAATTCTTGTCAACAACGGAGGAACTACAAACCTGTGTTAAGAAGCAAATGGCTAGTGTGCTTATCAGTCATGAAGACCCATACAACTACCACCAACTCACTAGGTCATCTTGCAACAAAGTCTCCCTATCTATCTTTGCCAAAATCAAGTAGCCCCTTACACAAATTTGATCCACTCATTTCGAATCAATGAGGCCTCCTTTGCACTATACATCTTCTCGATGGTCTTCATGAAGCCTCTCTTTGACAATGTTTCATTGATGGGGAGAACTCTACAAGACCCTACACACACCACTTTGGGTTCAATGGATAGGTGGCCATGTGCAAAGCAATGTTGAACTTCTCCAACCTCCATTGAATGATAGGTTAAATGTATGTCATCTCCCATTTTTCTAATTAAGCTAAGGAAATAATTAAATAATATTTGAAGTTGTCCAGATGACTTTATTTTATAACATTGTTTAAAAGGGGCAACTTATTATTATTTTAAAAGAAGAATCCAATGTAATAAAGTGTTTTTAAAAGAGGACCTAAACTTATGATATAAAGTGTCGCTAGGACCGAGGTCCAAACGTGAAGGAGCTTTCTAGACACTTTATGAAATTAGTTTTGGAGGGATAAGGGAAAAAAGAAAAATAATATTATATTTCCTCAAAAGCCTATATAAGGAGTTGTGCATAGAGGAAAGCATTCCAAATTATTACCAAACCCCAAATTCTCAAGATTGAACGTATGTTCTTTTTTTCTGTCTTAGGATGAAAACCCTCCTATTCATTTGAGCAATTCCACTTAGGGATTACCAGTGTGTTGAACCAGTGTTTAAAAATCGGTGAGTACTCGTCGAAAAAACCAGACCGCGAGTATTCCGGAACAAAACTTGTGGACGATTTTATAACAAAAATAACGGCAAAACTTTTACAAAAACTCGTTTTTACTCCAAAAAATCATGTGGTGCCGGAAAAACTCGGCCAAATCAACTTTCTTCTGCGCAAGATTATCCAAGGCTTCTTCTGGGGGATTATACGGGTTTCTTTTGCGTGTTTTCTTCCACCATTTTCTAAGTTTCCTCCATCCATGACTAGGTATTTCAAAGCTTGTCATTTTGTTGTGAAGAATATCCCAAAGATTATACATTATCATTATAAATTATATTGATTTCATCCGCCACCAGGACTCTTTTTAATAGTCTATTTAATTTTTACATTATGATTATAAATTATATTATATTATATTATTTACAGATTATATATTATATTATATTATATTAATATATTGTATTGTATTATATAGATAAGGGAATGCCCACAAGGATCAACAGAGAAAGGAAGCACCGGGAACCGGAGTCCTACTTGTTATGCCCAGTCCTAGGAGCGGGCAAGTGACTCCTCACTTCTAATTGGGAGATTTCCAACCGCCATAACCAAACAGAAACTGGAGGAGGCCACTCATCTGGTTTTGGCAGTGCCAAAAATCCAGCTAGGAAGGAAGTAGCAACCATTTTGATTCCCTCCTCCGTTTCCACTTGTTTCATATAGGGGGACAAGCCCACATCTAGACGAAAACAAGGGGTGATGAAGGGTTTACAACGGCTCAATGGATGTTGTTGAACTTCCCCAATCTTACCAGATCCTCCCATCCCTTAGAAAAACACCTCTAATCCCTTAATCTTGTAAGGACATATCATTAACCATGAGAATAGAGAAGAAAATCCTAAGGAACAGGACAGTGGAAAAAGCATACAAGAAAGATGAAGATCTATAATGTCTGCACAGGAAAGATGATCATGAAGTAACATTGGAGGCCCCTACTTATAGCCAAATTGCAAAAGTTCCCACGCTAATGATAATTACTCCCTACTGATTTGCCATATCAATTCAATTCAGTTAGTACCACGACGGGCCAGTCATAAATGGAAAGACTTCAGCAATTCGCCAACATTGCGAGAAAAGGGAAAAAAAAAGGTGGCACTCTGCAAGATGTTGATCTCCCACAACACAGAACTATCAATTCCCACAATGAAGCCACCAAACTTGGTTCCTCAATCACAGCATACTAACCATTTTAAACAGCAAAATCCATTTCAAGTCCTGTCGTGATGCGAGTGAAAGATCCCCTCAGGCCTGGACGCAGATCCCCAAAGGTCAGTCTACATGTTACCAATCCTCTCACAAGCATACCCCTTCTGCAGTGGTGGCGAAGCAAACTTGTCGCACGTTTGAAAAAGCCCTTCGCTACACGGGCCCATCGATCCCTACACGCCATTACTCTTTTTCCCTTTTATCAAATTTCAAATTGAGCCGTTGATGAACAAGATCGACGGCAATCGCACATCGCCCCTCAGTCTAGAGATCTTTCACCACAAAATGCGATGCAAAGGATCCCCGCGACGTGCCCAAATGCTGCCATCTTCCCACCGTTTACAAATCTCACCACCTGCTTGATTCTCGCAGCCAGCGCATACCGCAAATAGCTTTAACTCCGGCGATCTCAAATTATGATGTGAAGAGACACTGCGATGAACCACCCCCATTTGACACCTGACAGGGGATAAAGCACATCAAAAAACCTTTGCCCGTGAAGTCCATCAAACATCACGTTTTACCATATTTCTCTCTTGAGTAACTTGTGATGCAAAGACACGGCGCGATGAATCATGGAGCAGACACCTGTCCAAAGGAATGCTCCATCGCACATCACATTTCATAATGAAGCACTAAAAGAACAAATGTGATGTGAAGGATATACGTGATGGAGGACTTAAGTTGTAACATAAGGCACATGCGCAAAAGTTGTTTTAAAAGGGGGTCGCTCTAGGTTGGATGAAAAAAGGGGACATAACTTCAAAAGTGCAATCACAATCCAACCTAGGGATAAAACATTATTTTCAATGAATTGGATACATGATAAAGATTTTAAGCCACAGGACTAAACGGTAACCCTAGGTGCGAGGGCCAGTTGAAAACATGAAGGTGTAGGCATAAGTCATCACTAACCAACCGGGAAACAGGCTCTACTGGTCAACGAGGGAAAAGAAAAGACCACCCAGCGACCAAAGACCAAGGTTTTTTGATGGTTTTACATGTCATGATAAACCCTAAACACTATTTCACATGAACCCTCACCCACAAAGACCAAGCAGAGACTCAGAGATGGGAAATTCACAAAAGACCACAAGATTTTCATAAGTCCTACCAAGCTCTACTACCAATGAGTGCTAAGTCTTCCAAACACAAAACACTATACAAAACCAAGGCCTCGAAGAATGTAATGCTCAACAAGTGATGTATGATAGGATCTCTAAAACACGACCGCCTGTACCAAGTCTTTCACTGCTCCACTCTAATATACACATCACCAAGCCAAGAGTTGTGAAGCAACTCACCAAGATCCCTATGACAAAGTGTACCAATCAAACCGATACCTAGATCCCAAATCTTTATACCATCACATCCATCAAAAATGAGAAGATAAGTGTCTCTCATAGTGTCACCAACACCAAATATCCATCTAACTCTGAAGAATATCCTATGGATGTGCAAGATACCCATCATAGGTGCATAGAAATATATATCAACCCATCCTAGGCTGCTGATGTAAATCAGAAC
Organism: Cunninghamia lanceolata; assembly: GCA_027924645.1. Lineage (NCBI taxonomy): Eukaryota > Viridiplantae > Streptophyta > Pinopsida > Cupressales > Cupressaceae > Cunninghamia > Cunninghamia lanceolata. The sequence goes on along the minus strand of BSBN01001152.1, from coordinate 13,315,134 downwards.
AGCACCCAACAAACTAAGAATCAGACTTGTGATCATCCCAAAAATGCTCCTGCTGTCATAAGATGACAAGGCCTCATTACTATGCAACCCATAAGTGCTGCGGGGACAATCCCATGTTCCCAAATCCATCCAAACAGCTCCAAACATGAATACATAAACTGGAAACTTCATGATCAGAGATGTAGAACAGCAGCTGAACAATAATGTGTGAGATGAAAGCCAATGTACCAAGTCTGAAACTCCTCTCTCCACTAGCTGCCCTAGGAGATATGCTTGTTCATCAACATGTGCAAGGTTGGAAATCTTGATGTTGGCATTTGAGAACCAACCAAACCAAACACAATCAAAATCTGAAAGCAACCTTATAATCAGCTCCTTAGGTGGATGTTTCCCGTGTAACCTCAAGAGACTCATGATATCAAGTTCTTCACATACCATATGTCTTCCCATAGTATAATCAAGAAATGGTGTTGTCATGAAACCAAGATAAGTAATTTCATTATGAAGTGACACACCTTGTATGTAACTTGGTCCTTCAAACATTAGTCTATGCATATCAACAAGATTAAGCCACTTACCAAGGTCATCCACAAAGATCCCTTTTGTCACCCTATGATTTATGAAATCATATGAAGATGGAGGATTGTTGTTCACAAAAATGAAATGTTGTCTCCATAGATATCATCATTATTTGCTGTCCCAAAGGGTGTATCATCATTATAACTCATAGCATTACCTGTCATAGCATCTTCCCCAAGGCTGCCAGCTGTACCAAATAATGAACTGCTCTCTAGAATCATAAGATCAATATTCTCTTCAAATAACTCATGTTCTGAAACTAGGTCAGCCTTATGCTCAATCAAGGACTCATTCAAATCTGAATCAAGTATACTCTTATCCACCCATGCACAAATATCATTCTTTGTTAGTCCAGAAGGTGTATGCACAACTTTCCCTTCCTCGATCATGACTTGAGCCTTCAATGGGCTCTCCCAAAGAAGTGACTCGTGATCCTCATGATGCAAACTACGTGTACAAACAAAAGTTTCTGAATCATACCTCTCACAGTTTGGATCCACAACACGTGGCTCATGTTCATCAAGAATAGAAGAAGCCTTCCCACTATCGTCTTCATGTGTAAGGGCCGTCATAGAAGACTGGATTTCTGCTATAGATGATGAAGAATGTGCCAAGCTCAACTCCCAACAAAGCTCATCCACTTGGTCTTCCGATTCTTGAAGGGCCATTTGAGTGTTCTTCAAAGAATACATAGTAACCTTAAGCTCAAAGGTGAGCTTATCAACTTCATCTTCCTTTCTTCTCAATGCATCATAATATATCTCATCAAGCTTGAGGGGATGATCTCTATCTGAAAGTAGGTGTAGGTAATTTAACTTCATTACAACCAAAGCCTCTTTGATGACTTGTAAGTCGGCGAGAGATAGTTCTCCTTCAAAGCCTTCGTGTCTCCCTTGAGCCTTCCAACAATAATCTGTCTATCATCTTATGAGCATTATCAAAATGAGTTAGGGCTGCAATAATCATGTCTTCATTTACCTTCAATTGACCTCCTAAATGATGTGACTCATGGGGCCTATTATCTTCATACAACTTTTCTGATTTGTCTTCACTCATGCCTCTCCAAATCAGCTTCCTCCATGACATCTTCTCCATAATATCCATGTTTGAAAACTAGGTCATCATCATGCTCAATCAAGGGATCACCATCATAATAGTAAGTAGAATCATTTACCTCATGCTCCTTCTCAATGGCTGGTCTAAAAAGCGCATGCACCGCTACAACTTCCTTAACCACCAAGTGATCTTTCAACTCTAAATCAATCTTATCAAAAGTTCTTTGTTCACTACATAATGAAATTTCTGAATTGCCTTCACATGTATGAACAACCTCTTTTTCATAGTCACCCAATGTACAAATTGAATTCTTGCCATTATGATGTAGAGATGGTGAAGCAATGCTATGTTCAAGTAATGAATTATTAGGAGAATTCATACCTTCAAGTGGCTGACCCATCATGGCTTGTTTGGCAAACTCCGGGACAGCATACTGTTCAACCTCGTGTTCATCATGCAGACTTAGGTGTTCTCTATTTGTGGATACAATATGTGATTCTTTTTTGTCCAAGCCCTCGTATCGCTGAAGTGAACCTGTGAACATAGCTTCATCCTCTTTAGGGCTTCCACATGCGCGGCTAGGAGTACAAACTTCTAGGCATGTTGACTGATTTTTGCCTTCCTCATGATCATTTATAGGCTACAAATCACACGGAAGCAAATCTTCTTTCCTTTCTTCCATGGTAACTTCTGATTTTTCAAGAGTGCAATTCCCTTTGATTTTCGTGGCTTCTTCTTTATACTTCCATCAATCCAACTTCCTTTTCAAATCAACTTGAGTTTGCCAAAAAGATTCAAGCAAAGAATCCATCACTCTATCTTCCATGCTTCATAAGTCAAAATAAGGCGCTGAAAATACCTTCTTCAATGATGTATGATCAAACCCTCCAGGCTGGCAAGATCATAGCTCTGATACCATTGTAATATCCCCAATAGGATATTCCCTAAAATTCTGATTTTTAAATTCAAATATCTACCCTAAATTTCTTCACTTTTAGTTTTCTGCTGAAACCCTAATTTCTGATCTGATTTTCTGCTCTTAAACAATTAATTCCAGCGAACATAAAACTCATCCAAACATGGCAAAAATGATGGCAAACGATACTACACATTGATATTCATCATAAGCATAAATTACACAATGTAGGGCAATCAGATGGACAATACAAATCTGATTTTCTGAACTGAAACTCTGCTGCTACAAAATCAGAATTCTAAATATGCAAATTACATCGAAATATCTAGGGCAAACATGCCCATCAACAAATCAGATCTCTGCTGTTACAAATCAGACCTCTAAAAAGGTTAATACATACCAAATTATAATGAATGAGATGCTCCAAAACAAGCCCTAGCTGGGTGAATTACATCACCTAGGTTATGATGACTAAACAAATGCAAATGGTGATGTTTGAAGCTTCAAAACCCTCTCCATGGTGGCGCTTATGTCTGCTGCAATAAATCAGAGCTTATGAAACCCTAATCAGAGTTGAAATCTGCCCTCTAGCTCCCAATTCGCCCTTCACAATCAAATCGCCTTTCTCCTCAAAGTGGCACTCAACTCTAGGGTGGAAAACTAGGTCGAAGGATGAACAAAACCACCAAATCTGCTGCTCCAAATGATGCGATCAGGTCTGATCCAAAGCTGCTAGGAATTAGGGTTTAAAAAACCCTAGACAATGAAGAAGTAGCCTCCAAAAAACCAAAATTGCCCTTCACAAGATGGCACTCCAAATTAGGGCAATGCCCAATACAAAGTAAACAACCATGCCACCAACAAATGTTGCTCCAATTCTGATCTACAAATCTGAATATGAATTTTCTGCTCTTCTCCTTCGCGAATCTCCAATGAAGTGCAATTAGGCTTCCGTCATGAAACCTCCACAAGATGAATTAGGTTTTTGTCCATTTCACCTAGAATCACAAGGGTTTTCATCCTTGGATTCAAGCCCAACAAAAGTTGCAGCTATATGAAATGAACTCAAGATGAAAATAAGAATGAATGATATGTTTGAAATGCCACAAAAGATCTTCTATATATACACAACCTTGTCTCCTTCCTCAAGGCAGACCTAGGCAATAAATACCTTTTATTTTTATTATTTTCCGCTCTCAAGTTGGTCGACCCTTCCAAGGGAAGATAGGCGTTCAGAAGACCAAATTAAAGATTTCTTTGGTGTTATTTTCTCCTTCCTCCTAGGCTGACCCTCTCCTAGCGCTCACTTATTAACTTTTGTCTTTTTTTCTCCATATCTTGGCCGACCCATAAAGGATATATTTTATTCTTTTCTTCTCCTCTTCTTGGGCGCCCACACCATAAGGAAACACTTGTTTATTTTTATATTATTTTCTCCCTCTTTCCAACCTCCAAGGGCGAACTCATTAGGCCTACAAGATAACATGTTTTTGACCTCCAAGAAGTCATCCTTTCCATCACAAAATTATTCTTTATTTTTCCTTCCAAGGCATCATCCATATTTTCCTTTATTTTCTCAATCCTCCACTCTCCAAGTGGTTCGCTCCCCATTAGGGCAGTTTATTTCATCAATGGTGATTATATCAAAACTACCACAAAAATATGTCAAATCAACTCTCACACTCAAATTGTCTTACAAAATTAGCCAAGTGTGAAAATTGGCCCATTAGGTCATCCTTAGGTGATCACTCCGAAAATGGGGACATAACAATCTCTTTGCGCGAGAGTGTAATATCCCTTGCTCAAACTGACCTTAACTTGCTGATTTATAGCTCAAGGAATATTGTCAAACACTTTGTATGCAAGGTCTGATTTTGCTGATATTAATTTTTGTTCGTTTGGCTATGAGTTTTGATGCTGCAAATGGGGTCTTAGAATACTCCTAATGTTGTAAGATGGATTGACAATGCAATAGGAATAATATACTAACTGATTTTGACCTTTTACATACATATAAGTGACTGAAATTAACTTGTACAGCCAATTGGCATTTTGTCAAACACTTTCATTGCATCCTAAGATGGCTGATGTGCACCTACAGCAATAAGACATTAATGCAAACACTTGGCATGCATATATTCCTTCTCTAATGAAAGTTACATATAAATCTCTATGCAAATGTATACTTACAGCCAATAGGCATTTCGTCAAACATAAGGCATGCATAGTATAATGCTATCAAAATAATCATTACATTCAATATATGACTCCCAACTTATTACTCCTTATTAAAATGCAATCCTCAGATACAATGCTAGCATGAATTCGCCAAGACTCTTGGCTTGCAATGAGATGCAATTACAACATCAAATCTGATATGGATATTCTCCTACCGCAGCAACCTTACAATGACAAATATTATCATGCAATGACATGTAAATTATAATGGAACCTGATTATAAAGTCTGGAATGATCAGCAGAAGCAATGGTATCTATCTCTGATTTTTATTCGATTTTATTGAGCCTCCTTGCATGAAATCGCACCTCCTAGAAGTAGCCGCCCCTGCCCTTGCCTGGCAATCTTTACTAAAAATAAATGCAGCCATTCAACTCCACTTTATGGCCCCTGAAATGATCAGTAGGATCAAAGGATCAAAATGCAACAATGCCCAGAACCATAGGATGCTTCAATGATGAGATATGAACAAAAAAGTCTTGCCAATGGCACCCTTGCTGTAGTATATCAGTCCTCAGAATTAATTAATTGCAGCCTTGAAACACCTCCAAACTGGTATAGAAATGATTGTCTTCACAAGAAGAATTGATCCCTCAAATACCCAGAATAAAAGGGTGTCTACATAAGCCTCCAACAATGAAAATCTAATAACTCCATGGCTGGTTACTGTAGCGGGTACTGTAGCAGCCAGCAATAAATATGTTCCACAATGAATCCTCAATACCCTTATATTCTACAAGTAGATATGCATCAAACCCTTGTATTTTTTGTATTTCTTCTCCAATTTAAGCACAGATTGGACTCCTGGATGAAGCCCACACTTTGGCAATAATCTCAGCTGATAGTTTCACAGCCTCAAAATTGCACAACCAATGAGAGTTTTCGTTCCCAAAGGCTCAATAATGGCAGAAACCCTAGCTGGGTCCTTCTCCAATCAAACACTTCAAACAAATATCAATTCTTGGATGATATGAAGCTTGGCTTGAGCTTCTTTTATACTTTTTCAATCCATCTCCAAGAAGCTTCTAGAAAAATAATAATATTATTTTAAAATGATATAATATTTGCACTTTAGAAATATTAAATAATCTCCTTGATATTGGCGCCCCAACAATTAATTATAAAATGGCCCCCTTTTAATGACTAAAGACCCCTCAAGTCATAAAGTGCAAATATAACGTTAAGATATAATATTAAAATATTAATTATTATTAAAGTCACCTTTAATAATAATTAAACGTTATAACTTAGGCAAACTTCTTATTTCACCAAACCAACAGAATACCGGAATCGACACTGCCCACATTTCACATTCAGGGGCCCTGCTATAAATAGTAACCCCATCTGAATGACTTACTATAAATAGTAAGTATGAGAAACCGAGTTCTGAAACCTCTACAAAGGCCAAGCTTGAACCTCATTAAACCCTGGAGAAGAAACCACACTGATATCCGCCCAATAGGGCCCTCTAACCACCTGCGTTAGCCTACGAGGGCCAGGAATAGGCTAAACCACCCAAAAACCACAACTGCCTAAAATGGGGACATTACAGAGAGATATGCAAGGCCACTAGGACATCATTACAACCAGGAAAAATCTATTAAGGGCATAATTTAAGTTTAAAAATTGAATGTTTCCCTTTATTTAACTTGGACAATGAGATTGATTTTTTCTTCTCATTTCAAATGCATGGTGGGAAAGGTTTAGTGCTAAGATGCCAAATCTTCAGAGGATTGCAATTCGTGTCTTGAGCCAACCATGCAGCGCTTCAAGATGCGACTACAATTGGAGTATGTTTGAGCACATACACTCCAAGAAGCACAATAGATTGTTACTGCAAAGGTTGAATGATCTTGTTTATGTTCATTACAACCTTTGTCTTTGACACAAACAAATTTTGGGCACTGACTTATCTCCCATTACACTAGAGGAGGTTGATCCACAGTCAGATTGGATCACTGAGGTTAAGGATCTCGTCTTCAGCGATGAGGACCTTGCATGGGTTGACTAGGTGGATTGAGAGGCAAAGGCAGTAGCCATGGTAGAGGAGGATAGAGCACGAATAGACACCTTGGATGTTGGTGTCACTGAGACATGCGCATATATCATGGTTGTTGCAGCATCATCCAGGACCTATCTTAGACGCCCACGCAAGACTTGCCATGATGTTGGGCTAACTGATGCAAGCCCCTTTGAGCCATAGACTTATAGTTTTTGTTTTGATATTTGTTTTGAACTTTTGATGCCATGCATTTCATAATCCATGAGTTTTGAATACATTTGACAATATTTACATATCTAATGTGTTATTTCCTTCAGCTAAAATTTGCGTTTATACTCATGTGATTGATGTATACTTGTGTATGTGATCAAAGTAGCTTCTATTTGATTAGTTTATTGTGTCTTTAGGCTTCTTTATTAAAGGGTGCATGAAACAAGTTTTAAATCCTTGAAAATCTCTATATTTCATGGGTTTTTCAATTTGTCAAGTCTAGGCACAGAGTCCGAGTCCAGGTCAAAAATCAGCTTGCCGAGTCCGAGGCAAGTCCACGTCTTGTAACACTGATCCACGTACACAAACCCATACCGGTATCTTAGAAAAAAAGATATATTTTCTTAAAACTTGGGGCCTTCATAGTGGAGTCCCAGGTTCAGATCTTGGTAGACATGATGAAGCATTGGAATTGGGTAAGTTACTGCATCCAACTCACTGGATGCAGCATTGCCCAATAAACAAGGCCAGGTGCAAGTCCCATATCCATTTGACAGTAGAATACCCCTCAGTCAGCACACCTAAGCAGAAGTTTACTCCAAAAAGGGGTGTTTACCATGCTTAAAAAAGAGAAATTGGGGAAATTTTTGTATATTGTTGGAGATTTTGAAACACCCCAGAGCAAACTGCATTTTAATAAACCAAATTTCACTCAAGATCTGCTCACAGATCTCCCTACAGAATCAGACATGACAACCTGAGACTAAAACCCCAAAATACCAAGTGGAGGTGGTAATAAAATAGTAATATCTGTTAAAATAGTCCCAAATCCCCAAAAATCCCCCCAGGGAGAACAAAATGATTATGGTGATTTTGAATAATCCTTGTTAATCGTATACTCAATACTTTATAACAACAATTATGTTGACAGTAGAACTTCAAAGATCATCCTTGTAAGATCCCACAAACGGTTGAGTATAATATTTCCATGTCAATGTAAGTTAAAATAAGCCTGATTTCCATTCTTGCAAGACCACTGCCAATTAAATTATTTATACTAATTTATATGCCAGTATTATTCTTCGTAGTGTGTGACATGCTGCCACTTTGAAATATACACTACTTTCTAGGCTTCATCTACTGGTAGGCCACAGAACCAACTTGATAAAAAGTTTGGTAAGTGAATATTCAAAATGCTAACAGAACCATCTTCGTAAAGCATTTGTCCACCAACTGAAGATAGTTAAAAATTTATATCGCTGCTTTCTCCCACTATGGTAAACGATATTGCAGTGACCTATACCTCACTCCAATTGGCTTGAAACCCTAAAAGTTGTGTCAAAATACTATTCCACAGTGCATGGGAGATTAAGGTATGCTTGTTAAAGTAATCATTCAGCTATCTACCAAACTAGTTAACAGTTAACACTTAGGATATAGCAAAAATAGGCAACCTACAATGATTGAAAACATAAATACAGAGTCCATAGGCTTAATAGCATAAACAGCAAGCTCTTTGTAGATGAAAGGAATCAAATAGTTTAAATTCATAAAATTTGAACAAAGTTGGATATACAGCCCAAACCTGAATAACACACAGTATATCTGGCAAGCGATTTTCTGTCTCATCCACAGGGCCTGCAAACAAAGTATGATGAGGTAATAGAACAAAAAATTATTACAGGGAAAAAAAGCAAGCGGAATAGTAAGTGCTACTTACCAAGCAACACAAAAAGGTGATGTGCAGGAGCATCTGACATTAGCTGTAAATCATTTGGAGAATTCTTATAATGAGAAGCCACATACAGTGCCATCATGCGCTGCATCAATCCAACAAGACGTGACATGAATGGAACCACAAGTCTCAGAAACAGTTGTTCCAAAAGACAAAAAAATTCATTTAAAGAACTTACACAAATCAATCAGACCTCTCACCTGCAAAAAGACTTCGCTGGCTTTGTGATATGAAAAAAGAGTGTCACGGTTGACATAGTAAAGCTGACACTCACTTGGGTGCGGAAGTCTATGAACCAAAAACAAATGAGCACAGGAACAAACATATTCTATAGTATGCTTCCATGGCATTTAATAAAACTTATAATACTACAAATATAAAATAATTAATGCACACCTTCCATCAATATTGGGAATATAGTTTGCAGCATCTAAACACAGCAACTTGTGAAGCCAAGATTCAATAGGGTCACCCACAGCATATCTTATAGGCTCATCCAGATCCACTTTTCTGAATACTCTACCTACCAAAATGTAAATATGTTTACATAGAATACCATTAAAAAAAACAATACCAAATTTAGTTTAAAACATAAGAATTTACAGCTCTAAGTTCTTAGAATTAAATATTTTTTGATAGGATAAAGCAATATTATAGAGACTGACAACAGCTGCTGCATCAACTTGCCTTCCAAATGCATCCTGCAAATGTCTCCATTAACCCATGTAGAAAAAGAACAGGCTACAAACTAAGTATTCTCAACAGACACCAAAAACATTCTATCTATGACACTTCTTACCTAGAATTCAAGACTTGACATAAATACAAATGATGGAAGCATGGTTGCATTCAATTTACACAGTGTTGCCAAAGTGTATGGAGTTCAATTACCCAGATTTTAAAAGGGAAAAAACTCAGAAAAAACTCAGGAAACTCAAAATAAATACAATATTCATAGAAATGGAGAAAAATACTGATTTCACATCAAATGTAGTGCACACAGATAAAAAATAAGCATTGTACATAAAAAAAAAAAAGTCAATCATTAAAAAAAATGAGATTTGATGTTATAACAAAGGGCTGCTCCTAAATAGTAGGCTAGACCATAATGGAATAGGGCCTAGTCTTACTATTATATGGGCAGACCTGTTATTTTTACCTAAATCCCCATTAAGATCTAATTTAAAAGAAAAACTCCTCGTTATTGTTTAAAATTTTAATTCTAAAATAAATCTATTCAAAGTAAAACATCGAAGAAAATTTAAAATTCCCTAACCTTGACCCTAAACTAAAAACTTTCAGTCTGCTCAAGTGTAAATTGAGCAAAAAGAAACGATAGATATATATAAAAAAAAAAATCAGAACCACTTTTCAAAAACTTGGGAAAAACTTGAGAAAATGGCATGGCTTTCTCAGCTGAATTGGTTGGGCTATGCATGGGATTGATTGACTCAAATTAGGGTAGGGATGAACCCCTTTTGATCCAGCCCCACTCAAAATGGAAAAGTGTGGGACAGAAGACATTTTGAAAGGTACTCGTCCAATACTTAGGATAGGAGTTCCCTCTTAAGACAGCAATGGTTTTCATTTTTGGATAAGGCTACTGCACTTGTCCATGGTAAGCAACTTGAAATAAATAAATTCAATATCAGATAGGACATACTGCTTATAGTAGCCATATTCCATTTGGGCCAGCCAGGATTCAACAAACGACAAACAAATAAAAATACCAAGGTTATATTCCAGGAATTATTGGACAGCAGGGTCACAGATTGAAACAACCCTCCAACATCACAAAAATGTAAATGAACATACCTGATACAGATCCATTGTCAGTATTCCCTGGTTGCTGACTTTGCTCCTGCAACTGTTGAATAAGCTTCAGCGAAAGTGAGCGTCCAGTGCCTTCATAGCTGTTATGATATAAATCCAACTTGATATCAGAGTCCAACTGATTTTTTTCTATGCCCTACAAGTCCTCCAGTGAAACCAAATAAGACCCAGAACTTTGTATTTTATCAAAATATGTTTTTAAATTGTCTCCACAGGTGACATATGATAAATGGGACCATAGAAAGATTTATCATGAGAATAACAAGGAGTACCTAATGTATCTCAAATACAATAATGATAATAGAAAATGCAAAAATGAGTAAGAAGAGCACGTGTTATGTCAACCCCTATTTTACAGGTTTGATTCTCAACCACTTGATTCTTCTTCTGTACATGCTGCCTGTATCTCTCAAAATTAAAACTAACATAAAAGCCTAGTATCAATATTTAACCCAGAATATGTCGAACCATAACATACTCAAATAACAACTTGGTTGTAAATCACACGTCAACAACAAGGACAAAATGCAATGTATTTCACAGAATAATGCAATTATAAAATAAAGGCAGTTCAAAAATTACCCATTCACAGTTGAACACAGAAATACAAGATACGGGCCAAGTAGAGATTTTACTACTGGCAATGGAATTGCAGCAGCTTCATCAATGACCAGTAATTCCACTTGAGAAAGCTTTTGATAATCTTGTGGCTGGATGTACTGCATATCATATGATTACAATGATCAACCATGCTTCAATAAATCAAAATAATGGTTACAGTAAACTGAAAAAGGAAAACAACAAATGTAATCAACATGTGTTGATTTCACACAGTTGTCTGTAGTGACCTGTACATTAAGGGTAAAATATTTCAGGATAAAATTGTCTAATCGGCTAACAAATGTAAATCTACTCAGTTTAAGCACAAGCCTCCAGTTCACAAATACATGTCTTACAGTTGCTAAAAATAAAGATAACATATTTATGTTGATTAGGCATCCCAAAATAAACTCCAAACAAGTCTAGGCATGTGTTCTTTACAAAAAAATAGTGCTAATATTCTGGGCAATGATTGATGTAAACTAGAATGTCAGGCTACACAGCCATCACTTAATAGTAATTAAGTAAAGCAGAAGAATTTCAGCTGGAAGGCAATAAAAAGAAGCAAATGCCTCAATATTCATCATTTCTCTTGGGTCAGTTTGGAAACAAAGAGAGATGCACAGCCAAGCCCTCTGTTTGACCATTGTCACAAGTGACACAATCTTTAAGGTTGCCAAGGGAGGCAAGGGTAAAGTGCTAAGAGGTTTCTCTACAATGACTTCTGTAAAGTCTTCAAAGAGTAGGGCAAATAATGAGTAAGAAATAAAAGGAATATTATGTTTGTTTCCAGATGACAAGGTGGTTAAGAAAAATAGCTTTCAAAATGGTTGGCTGGTTAACCAAGTATGGAACAACAAAGATGACACCACCCCAAAGAAGCCAACACTAGATAAGCCCAGGAAGACGCCAACAGCATAGAATCCGAGGAAAGAGCCACTAACAATTAGGAACATACCATAATCAAATTCAGCAGTGATAATAAATTTGGTATGGGACAAGGGCTACTCAGAAATTAACACAACCAAAAAAAAAAAATTCTGAAAAAAATGACTTCCTTGAGTCTGAATACAATTTGAATTGTCTGTCTAAATCTTTAACAAAACTTCTTTCTCTGCTTACTTACAAACTGAAAAACAATGCTTCTAATATAGAGCTACACACTCCTAAAAATAGCTGATGGAAAACAATTAAAACACTTTAAAATTAAGTCACCTACTTGCAGTCTTTCAACTGGGCAATTGAATCTAAAAATAAAACTAAAAAACAGGGCAAAGAAATCAACAAATTGTGCCCTCTAAAAATAGTGTTTAACTTTCTTCTAAAACAACTAATTTATAAATAAAAAACTAAATTTAGCTTCCTAAAAACTAATCTGAGACTGCTGGTAAAGTCTAGCCTAAAACAAAATCGCCTATTATTAGTTGTGCCCAAAATTCCAACAAACTAAACGTCTTCAACAACAACTGCCTTTATCTTCGTCAGCAACTAACTATCATTTTCAATTGTAACTGTCAGTCATTTTCAGTAACAATTGAAATATCTTCAACAGCATCAATAATTCAACTTCATCAACTTCTCCTAACTTCGTCGGCATCAGTCAACTTCATCAACATTCTGTTGTTTGACATCAAAATTTCCTACATTCTCTCCCTTATGTCAAATCTTTGTATTTGCAATTTTGTCTTCAAACCTGAGTGTATATCTTTCCTAGCCCTTCAGTCATTATATCTGCCAGTCATTCCTTTGACCTACCAAACTGAATTTCAGCTTTCTTCTCTTGTGCCCACTCTCTCACATAATGGTGTTTCAATTCTATGTGTTTTGTCCTTGCATGAAATACTAGATTTTTACTCAATTGTATTGCTCCACCATTGTCACAAAATATCACTATAGGATTTCTTTGTTCTTCTCCTTGATCTTCCAAAACTCTTCTCAACCAAACTACTTGTGTACATGTTGTTAATGCAACATATTTTGTTTCTATACTTGATAATGTAGCATACCTTGTGGAACCGATAGCTCAAATCCACATAAATTTTTGCAATCACTCTAAATCAAACCACACTAAACCAAAATCTAAGAACATAATCAAACCTCCAAAACTGAAGCACTCTTAAAACTCTAGCTGATAAACCCCAAACTGAAACTAAAATGCAAATGAAGCTCCATGTAATTCCAGAATTGGAATCACCTCCAAGAGTTCGAGAGTTTTCGTTCCCAAATCCCAAAGACCTCAAGGGTTTTCGTCCTTGGATCTGCAACCACAAGGGGTTCGTCCTTGGATTGAATTTCAAACACAAGTACTCTAAAATTGAGAGAAATTGGTAATATCAAATATGGATATCTACTTCAAATTTTTCCCTTCTTTTATAGATTTATTTCTTTCTTTCCTCTTTTCCCTTCCACTACCATCATTTAATATCCAGAATATATTTAGCTTGTAACTCCTTCAAAGATTCTCTCCTGATTTAGAGTGTAACTCTCACTCCTCGAGAAATAATTAAAATATTCCTAGGAGTTATAAATGGCCATAATTGCCCCATTTAGGCAGCCCACTATCTACTTAAAATAATAGTAAATAAGTTGTTCTTAACAATATTTAAAAAGAATATGAGGACCAAATTAAAAATATTATTTTAGTACAATTATTTCCCTACAGAAAAATAAAATAATACATCAAGGGAAAAAGGGACATCACAGATAATGCCACTGTATTTTGCTTCTTTGAACTCCATGTTATCAACCCACTTCCGAGCGTAAAACAATGTCTTGATGTGGTCTTCTTAGCATTCCATGATCCTGCCCAATTTGCATCTAAATAACCAAACAACTTTGAATCTTCAACTGAATATTAATGGATTCCATGATCTTTTGTTCCTTTCACATTCGCGAGTATCCTTTTTGCTACTTGTAAATGTTTTTCTTTCAGTTCACTCATATACCTTGAAACCAATGATATTGCAAACATAATATCCAACCTTGTAGTTGTCAAATAAATTAAGCTCCCAACAATACTTTTGTATTCCCTTTCATCTACCTTTGGTGATCCATCTTCTTTCATCATTTTGTCTGCATGTGCAATTGGTGCATCAACTCCTATACAATCTAGCATATTAAACTTCTTCAACATATCTTGCACATACTTAGCTTGACAAATAAAGATCTTACAATGAGATTGGCATACCTCCATGCCAAGAAAATATTGCATCAGTCCTAACTCAATCATTTCAAACTCTCTCATCATTGCCTCTTTGAATTCTTTCTTCATCCTATTTGAGCTTCCTGTATAGATTAGATCATCAACATATAGACAAACATACATGTTTCATTGCCTTCCTTCTTGAAACATGGTGTGGGCTCATTCTTGCTTCTCACATATCCATTTGCTAAGAACCATGTGTCAATTCTTGAATATCATGTGCTCAGTGCTTGTTTCAAACCATAGAGTGCTTCTTCAATTTGTAAACACATCCTTCTTTGCCTTCTTCAAATCCTTGTGGCTAACCCACATACACTTCCTCTTCAATGTATCCATTCAAAAATTAACTTTTGACATCTAGCTGATGTACTTTTCATCCTTTTTGTGCTACCAATGCTAATATCAATCTTATAGTGTCATGCCTTGCAACAAGTACATAGGTCTCTTCATAGTCTATACCTTAACTTTGAGCATACGCTTTTGCAACCAATCGAGCTTTGTATCTTTAAACTATTCCATCACTTCTGTACTTTACCTTGTAAACCCATTTACTTCCTATCACATCTTTGTCTTTTGGTGGCTTTACAAGCTCCCAAGTTTTGTTTCTTTCAATAGCATCAATCTCTTCTTCCATTGCTGTAATCCATTCTTTCTTTTCAACCACTTCCTCAAACTTAGTACGTTCCACCTCAATATTTGAGTAAAATACATAATTAACCAATTCATCATTTTCATTGCTTTCTCTAGCTTGTCTTCTTGTTAACCTTCTTTCAAAATTCTGATCTAACATTTGATTTGAAGGATGAGTTTGCACTACCTTCTTAGTTTTTGTAACAACATTGCTTGAAATTGATGTAGATTTTGAACTTCCAACTTTGTCTTCTTGATCCCAAATTATTCCTTGACTCATTGTTTCTTTCTCTTTCTTCAAGTGATCTTCATAGACTCCAACAAATATTGCATCTCGTGAAATGATGATTTTCCCTCCTTAAGGGGAATAAAACTTGTATACCTTGCTTTCTACATTGTAACCTATAAGTATGCATGCTTCACTCTTTGCATCCAATTTTTGTCTTTTCTCATCACCTATGTGAACACAAACCAAACGCTTTAAGGTGTGTGACCATAGGCTTTCTTCCATACCATGCTTCATGCAATGTCCTATCTCTTACTGCAATAGTTGGGCTTCTAGTCATGATGTAAACAACAGTATTAACTGCTTCAGCCCAAAATATCTTTACCATACTCTTTGCTTCCATCATGCTTCTTGTTGATTCTATTAGTGTTATGTTCTTTCTTTCTACCACACCATTTTGTTATGGTGTATAAGGTGTTGTTAATGTTCTTTGATTCCATTCCTTGCACAAAATTCATTAAATTATGTAGAACAAAATTCACCTCCTCTATTTGTTCCTAGACACTTTATGTATCTTCCACTTTCTTTTTCTACCATAGCCTTAAACATTTTGAAGGCTCCAAAAGCATCATTCTTATTCTTCAAAAAATGAACCCATGCTTATCTAGTAAAATCATCAATGAATGTAATCATGTAACGTTCCATACCTATGCTTGGCTTTGACATGGGACCAGTTCACACCAGCTCAGGTGTGAAACCAGTAGGTGGACAAGGCCGAAAGAGGAATGGGCAGAAAGGATATGTTGTTTTTGTACTTTGGGGCGCATGGAAATGGAATGGCACTATATCATGGACTGCCCGGCCTACAAGGATATCCACACCATTTATACCAATACTTTGAATGTGGTCTCCTTGAATAACCTGTTCGAAGAAGAAAGGATAACAAATACTGCAATTTATTTGACTAAGATTCACAGCAGGAGATCGAGGATTCTGAAAGAAAAAGAGGGCAACAAGAAGACACAGTTTGGGCAGCAGTCCCATATAGAGCTTTCGTGATTGACAGTGTTGTTGTTTATTCGTGGGTCCCATAGACTGTTTGGCCTCGTGGACGTTATTAAAAATCTTCATTCATTCACAGCTAACTTACTATCCATGTACTACCGAGAGACTTGTCCCTATGGTGTTTTCCAAGTACACAAACCTTACATACTTCCTTTCCTCTTGCTTGAATTTTTGGTAACCCATGTACCATATTTCTTTGATACAACATATGCAGTCCCTGAAAATTAATATGCCCGTACCTTTGATGGCATAACCAACTTGCATCCTCAAACATTTAATTCACTTACTTTGATTCTCAATGTGAACATTTGGTTCTTTGTCATCTCTATTGTAGCAATCAGCTTTCATCCTTGTCTCTTATCATAGATAGTACAAACTTTATCATCAAATTCCAATTTAAACCCTTTTTCAACAAGTTGTTCAACACTCATTAGATTATGCCATAGTCATGGTGAGTGGTATATATCAGCAGTTTCTGTTTTTCCTTGTCTAGTGTCAATATGCATTTTTTCCTTTTCCACAAACTTCTACTACTTTATTATCACCCAACCTTACTTCACTTCTAAGATTTTCATCAATCTTTGAAAATGCTTCTCGATAACCTGACATATGATTAGAACAACCTGAATCTAGAAACCATACCTCATTATTTGTGTTTTCAACTTTGTTGCATGAAAGGGGAAAGTGCAGTGGATCTTTATCTTTATCTAACAATCTTTTACTTTTCAAACTCAATTAATTACATCAACTACACATATGCAAGATTAGCAATTAAGTACACATTGAGAACACACGATTTACGTGGAAACCCTTTCGGGAGAAAACCACGGCACACCCTACTAGAGACTCCAATCTCCCCTTGACAGAATTATAGGCTCCAACCTATTAGAGGCTTCAACCCAGCAAGAAGTTCCAACCTATTGGAGGCTCCAACCCCCACACAAACTGAGCTCCAACCCAACAAGAGGCTCCAACCTCTATTTGATAGCCTTCAACATTTTAATCCTTCAATGGCTGATATAGTATGCTTCTTCACAGAATCTTCCTCTCACAAATCTGATTAGAACACACACAATATCCTTCTTCCAAATCTGATCACTATCCACACAATAACCTTCTTACAAATTTGATCCAAACACAATTCTGTATGACGTAAGTCTTTTCTTTTCAAATCAAGTTCACACACACAAATACTTTCTTCTCTCACAATTCTGATCACACACTTTCTTTCCTTACAAAACTGATCTAACTCATACACAGCTTATAAAATTGATCATAACATGGCAATATCTTTCTCTTAATTCTTACACATATCCTTCATATAATTCTGCATTTATAGTTCATGTAATTTCTTTCAAGCAGTAAATCAGATTCAACTTCCATATGCTATAGTTTTGAAGACTTAACAGAAAAGCATCCCCTATTCATGCAATTAAACAAACTAATAACACATATGGGCGTTGGCAAGATCATGGCATCTTAACAGGTAAGCAATGTTTTAAGTAACATGAACGATATAAATATGGACCAATGTCTGCTTAAACAGATAGGAAATATCTAAAATCTATCTAGAAAAAGTGTAGCATAGTGGATTCAAACTTGTTTTCATGTAACAGGATACTATGTCAGCTCTTAGGATCAGGTTTGACGACATTTCATGTATCACTTTACCACCTTCACATCCTTAATTAATGCAAAGCCAGATTATAATTAATTTAACAATGAAAATATCCAGAAGTTGCAGCAAATGAAGCATCAGCTAGAGCTGTTGAAAAGCAAATACGCCCATCTTATTTCATTATCAATGCAGATATACTGCCGATGACCTCTGCAGCTCATCATTGTGGAGTTTCTTATATGCATCTGATTTTTGTTTTACCTTTGCTTAAAATTGGTTGCGACATGTCAGTTCAGTTTATAAATGTTTTGTTATGTAAAAGAAGTAATCTTATATGTGTCTCACACGTAGAACAGTATAGATTTGCAATGTGTTGTCCTCATTTTCAACTTGCCGATTTTTAAACTTTTTGTGTCAAAATCCCTACATTGAATCAATCCTAGTCACAAGTGCTAAATTGTCAAGTCATTCCCCAGTTTGAAGAAGGATCTCCATCATTCCAGTTGAAACCTTGAAAGCAATTGCGTAGGGTGTCTGATTTATGAAAACAATTAAATCTTGAAATTCGTGATAACGGGTGTAAAATTATTTTTATGGTTGTGTTCACAACTCCATTTCGCCTAATCTGGCAAGTTTCCATATTAGGACGTCGAATGGTTTGGGAGATTTCAAGCTTCTCATTTTTTTTTTACGGCAATTTCCGAAAACAATCAAAACATGAGTTCTATGCGCATTGGAGCAAAATTGTCTGACCAGAGGTTTTATGTTGACATTTTAGACAATGTGCCAAGATTTCATAAGAAAATGTTAATCCAGTCAAATGTTATGCCTATATCTTTGTTTGCCAGGTTAGGAGGATTTATCGAACAAGTTTTATGAAGATTTGGCGAGATGAAGTTAGATATCTTTCACGTTTGGAGACTCGCATTGGCACACGTTAAGATTCTCAATGCTCACTATCATTCTCTATCAATGAAGGCATACGAGAGCAACTTGTATCGATGATTTGGCCAAGTTCACAACTCCTCTTAAAACTTCGATGATTCATGATTAAAAGCAATTCCCAGAGGTAAAACATGGTTTTCAACTCATATCGGCTTTCAATGGAGTTTTGAAAACTTCTTAGAACATCGCCAATGTCCCACTTACGAAAGAGGATCTCACGATTGCTCATAACAAAGCCACTTCATCAGAGATGTTTTGGATAATTTTGGAACTATTTCAAAGGAAGAACAAGTTATATCGTATTATAAAGATACCGATAGAAGTCGATCTTTTCTTTTATCGAGGAAAACCTTAGTTTTGAAAACTATTTAAAGAGCCGAAAGGTTGTGAATGCCACCCTAAGTGCCGACAAAGACTTTCAAAAAAGTGATCTATTCCTATATCGGGTATACAACTTAGTTTTAAAACTTTCAACGGCTCTTCATAAAAGTTTCAAAAGTGCCATCAACCATCAGCCGAAGGGAAGTTTTGAAAGTTTCAAAGTAGCGGACAAAGAAAGTTGTACCATCGGTGAAAGTACATAGTTTTAAAAGTTCCTAATATCTCTGATGAGTTTTAAAGGATGCTCAAAACGCCGACGAAAATTCACTCTCTTGCTATCGGAGGTAATTCCTAGTTATGAAAGTATTTCTTATCTCCGATGAAGTTGTCAAAACTTCTAAAAATGCCGAAGAAGGAGAAGTCGTTGAAGTTAGAAACCTATCCTCACGCTTTTTCGGTGATTGTGGTTAGTTTTGCAACTATCACTTACCTCCGATGAAGCTTTCAAAAGTCTTCCAAATCACCAATAAAGAGCCAACTAAGTAGTTAAGATAACTACCAAAGCAAACCGGGTAATTGTTTGAAACTGTTTTCAGAGAAGTTGAAAGGTTTTAAAACAAATCCAAACTTCTGACAGAGGTTGTGAAAGGTGATCAAAATACCGATGAAAAGCCATATTATTGCTATCGGGGATTATTCATAGTTATGAAAGTATCTTTTATTTGCAATGTGGTTATTGAAACTTCTAAAAATCCCGAAGAGAGGAGCAAGTAGTTATCATAACTACTCAAAGCCGTTACAAAGGAAAACCGTCCTTGGATATTTGAATTGAAACATAATGAAAAGAAGATTTTTGTTAAAGTGTACAGGCTGTGCAAGCTCGAGCAAGGCATTTGGATTGACGATATGGAGCTTCAAAGGAAAACCGTCCTTGGATATTTGAATTGAAACATAATGAAAAGAAGATTTTTGTTAAAGTGTACAGGCTGTGCAAGCTCGAGCAAGGCATTTGGATTGACGATATGAATAGCAACCAACACAAAAATGAATCTGTTGAAATGAATACAGTTCTCCCTGCCGATGCCATAGAAGCGTAAATGTTAGTAATTTTTGTCAGATACTTTAGTTCGAAATGTTCTGATAAACATTTGGATACAAATTCTGGAAGCAAAAGCACGTGAACTGTTTGATAAAATCCCTCAAAGAAATGCGGTTTCGTGGAATGCAATTAAACATTTAAGCAAATACAACTGGCGGTTGTAAAGCTAAATTCCACAATCTTTGCCAACAAACTCCTTGCTTGCATACCAAAATAGAGCTTTCCAACATGTAATGGCCATCCATCAAAGCATAATTGAAGGCAGGTTTTTGTCAAATATTGCTTTTGCAACCACCGTGGCTGACATGTATGTAAAATATGGAAGCATATGTATAAAGCACTCAGATGTTTTAACAAAATGCCTTACAGAAATTTGGTCTCATGGAACACCATTTTCACGAAGGAGTTATCTGTACAAAATTAATTTTGGTAGATATGTATCCAAAATGTGGAAACATATACGCAACAGCTAAATTGTTTGACAACCGCCTCCAAAGATGTCATCAACTGGAATGCAATGATTGAAGGGTATGGACGAAACGGTTTCGTTGAAGACTTCAGAAACTTTGAAGCAAATGCACTTGACGGGTGCAAGGCTGCAATCCATGACGTTTATCAGCATCCTCATGGCCATTTCCAACATTTTCCTCATGTATATATCAAATGGGGAGCCGTAGAACAATTTATAGACATCTTTCTGCAACCAGTAGACATACATGTAGAATGTGGGAGCATTAACAAGGCAAGTGAACTGTTTCGACCACCACAAAATGTCGTTTCCATCCACTACTCATCTCAAATCTCACAACATTATTTAGAGAGATCCAGTAGAAGGAGGCGCTACACATTCAACTTTCCACACTATGTATCTTAGATTATTGCAGACCTGCATTCTCAATAATGCACTTTCAAGGTATATGAACTATGAAATGAAATGGCTCAAAGAAATGACTCTCATGGACTGCCGCGACAGCAAGATGTGCACAAAATGATTTTGTTAAAAAGGCTTTAAAATCTTTCAAAGCAAATGCAATTGGCTGGTGTAAAGCCATTTTTCCATAACCTACACCAGCATCCTCTCAGCCGACGCATATGAGAGATTTTGAAACAAAAGTTTTACATCCATCAAAGCATAATGAACAATATGGATTCTATAATTGCAGATATCTTGGCAAGTAAGTATGTGAACTGTGGAATCACAGACGAAGCGCATGAGCTGTTTGACAAAATGAATCAAAGAAATCTAGTCAGCTAGTGTACAATGGCGTTGTGCATGAACAAAATGGATTTGTTTATACGGTACCGAGAGCCTTCAAGAATATACGTTTGGTAAGTGTATTTTGAGACGACCTTCAAGGCTTGCGCCAAAGGGAGCATCCAGGTCATTTGATACCATTGGTAGATCATTTGATGGGGGGGTCACCCTGGTGTTGTTAAAATTGAAGGAAAGAGGAATAGTCGAGATGAAATTTTGCACATGCAATAGCCAATGTAATTATCCACACAAGTTTCAAGTGTTGGTGTTTGGATGGATTATCCTTGTACTATGAGAGGACAAAAATTGCCCATCAAAGGGATTTCTCTCCATTCTAGACGTTGATGAAGTTATTAGAAAATGGAATCTTGTTATTGCAATAGATAATGAAGACACGGAAAATGAAGGGAATCTTATCATGGTAGCATCCTCAGTAACTCCGAAGGCCGGGTCATATATCCTTGTTTAGAAACAAAGAAGGTAGAGTACTAAAGAGAGTGGGCTATGATTGAAAATTTTATGAATCTTACAATATTAGAAAGATTGTGAATCATTGCAGTCCTTTATGAGATAGTTGGTGATTATAGTTCAATGGTAAGTTTACCAAGATTATAAAAGTCTGCCAAGGAGCATAACCTACCTGTCATAACTATTGCAGACCTTGTTAGATATAAGAAAGGAATGAGAGAAGTTGGCTGAACTAAATGTCATTATTAGGTTGCCTACAATGTGGAGAACATTTCAGGCATACTGTTGTCGGTCAAAGTTAGATGGCATTGAACATGTTGCTATGGTTAAGGGCGACATTGGTAAAGGACTCATTCTAAGTGTCTTCCTAAGGATATCTCGGGATTAGAAAGATGTGATTGTGGAAAGCAACTTGGATAAGCCATGCATCAAATTGAGCAAGGTAGTTGAGGAGTTTTGGTTTACTTCTGTGGTCATGAAGGATACGTCATAAAATGGTGACATTTGGTTTGGTTCCTAATGAAATCACCTATAACTTACTCATCCATGGAGCTTGTCGAGAAGTATTTAAGGAATGCTGAGATGACCAAGAATACTATTCATAAGATAAAAATTCTAAAAGTGCAACAATTGTTATGAAGTTTCTTCAATGGAAAGCAATTGTGTAGAAGTACCAAACCCTAAGGAAGTTATTACCTATGGTGTTGCTTTTCAAGTTGTAACTTAAGTGAAGGAGACATGGTGCCCACCTCAACAAGATCAATAACTTGGTCTTTCTTTCAAAGTTACAAGTTTTTAGTAACCTTTTTGTAAAAGTGACTTTTGTCACTTATTGTAATTCACAAGTTAGAAAATGAACCTTATTTCCGGAAAAGTGATGAAAAACATAACCAAAAATAAGGTTTATTATTTTATTATTTTTCAAAAAGGTAGTTATGAAGTAGTTATCAGGGGGTTACTAGGTAGTTATTGGGAGCAAGCCTATAAATACAAGGCTATTTCGAATGTAAAAGGGACCTTTTGGGAAAGGGGACTTTTTCAGAAGAGACTTTTGAGGGGGACTTATGGAGAAGCTTTTTCAGAGACCTTTGGTCTAACACTAAATGTACATGAAGGCTTTTGAAATTGTATAACTTCACAAAGATAATGAAGAGTGCTTTGGTTCGTATGTTCCAATGGTATTTCTGAGTTATTGTTACTAATTTCTCGTATGTTAGATTGGTAATACTTTTGTGTCACTGTGTAAATCATAGGTCATTCATTAAAACATTTTAACTATGCAATTGGTATAAAGAAATGCAATCTTATCTTGGTATCTAGATTCGAATGTTGTTGATGTAACCTGTCTTATAGTGTGTGGGATTAGTACATCATCCTTTCATCATTGTTATAGTATCATATACATTGTTTTCCAATCTATCATATAGATTCAGGAACGTAGCTTCTAACTCTTATGGTGAAACCCCCCTTTAACCTGTTAATAAGTTTATGAAATCTTAGTTGGTATTCGTGTGTCTGCGACTAGGTTTTCTATAATTCACATTCCTTTAGTTTTCCTTTTTCTCCTTTTTGTACTTTCAGGTTAAAAGTACACAAAAACTATAAAACCCCGATCATACGAGGGAGCTGCCCCTCTCAAACGTAGAGGAAGATCGTTGCTTTGTGACGATCTCTCTAACTGTTGGTCAGTTCGTCGCTGCTTTCCGGGCAAAACAGAGTCATTCCTGAGAAATCATTCGCAACGACCAATCTGTTTACCAACAGACTTTTGGCAACTCCACTGGGGAAGATTGAAGCATTGGTGCCTTTCATTCCTAAAAAAAAAAATTCTACAGTTATCTCCCCCAAAAAAAGAAGTCGGCAACTCTATCTGAAAGAATCCTAGAAAATAGTTTGGTATCAAAGAACCCAAAGACATAACATGTAGTTTCCTGAATCGGACAGTAATAGTGATGATGAAGATTATCCTTTTTCTAAATCCTCTTCTCAACAAAATCAAGTTCTTGATGAACCTAAGCAAGTTGAGTTCCTAAAGAGTTTCTACAGTGGCATGCAATTTGCTTCAAATCAGGTTCATCCTTCTTTGCTTCAAATGTTGCAAAAGATTGAACAAAAAGATGGGAAGGCGACTCATTTTCTTGCTTGTGATTGCAATTCCCTATCAGAGGAGATTCATGCACCAGAAGATAAAAGAAATTGTGCTGAGATATATCATTCACATGATAAGGACAGCAATGAAAAAGCAAAAGTTTTTCCTGCAAATGAACCGGTATTGAATGAAACATCTTCTAATCAAAGGTCTGAAAGAGACTCATTGGAACATGCATGTACTAGAGAAGAAGTTATTACATTTTCTCATGATAGAACATGTCCACTTAAGCAAGATGAAAAAGAAGTAATGGAGATGGAAAAAGAAGATTGTATGGAAACATGCAATAATGAAGAAGAAATCTTTCCAGATGATGGCACGTTCTCAGTTTCTTTGGACAATGTCACTCCTCTTGTGACAACTTGCTCTAGTTCCACAACTATAACCTCCAAGAAAGATTTTCGTGACATGATTTATATTCATGGGAGTGAAAAAGAAATTTTGGACCAAAGTGTGAAAGAGCATGAAGACGAGTCACAAAATGTTTTCCTTACATGCATGCAATCTGAGAAAGAGTGAGAATGATGATGAAATAATAGCGCAAGATCTCCCTCATGAGGTTTCCATCATAGATTTGTGTCTAAAGACTCCTAATGACGATTTTCTTTGTGAAAAAGATGTCCTTTCTCCTTTATCCTTTGTTGAAGAAGAGTACTCAGCTATTGAAACTAAAGATATTACTCAAGACAAAGCGTTGAGTACTTCCACTCCAAATGTGCAATAAGACAATAAAGATATTGGGTGTGAATCTGCACAAAGGGAGGTTAGAAATGAATTTATTCCTGAAAATCCTTGTTTGAATGATTTCATTGTATGCTCCAATCCTTTATCTACTGATAATAATGTTGAAGAAGGGAGTGACAGTAATGTTTATAGTAGTGATAAAGGAGGTCAGATTTCTAATGTTTGTCAGAACAAGGATGAAATTGGATGAAATTGGAAGTGTTCAAAAGATTGATGTAAAGCTACGTGTTATTTCTTCATCAACTGTAGAAGAGACTTTTCAAGGTGGAAAGGTGCATAATGCATATTCATTGTTTTCTCTTCCTCATATGCAATCCTCCGATAAAGCATATCCTGAGTTAGTAATGGTAAAGAGAGAAATTTTCTTTTGCTAGTGATGATTCAATGATAAAGGAGGACATTATTCATAAGAAAGATCAGTAACTAAATACTAAGGTTTCCTCACTTATTGGTTCACATGAAGAATGTCCAGTTCGTGGTTCAATTTTCTTTGATTCAAACTATCAAAATAGTTTTCAGATAGAGAAAATTGGTATGCTCGACATGATGCCAAAAGATATGATCAACACTACACGGGTCAATACCAATATGAATCAAGAGGCTTCAAAAGTTTACGATGAGAAGTGGTTGTTTGGTGCACTATTCAAGGAATCTTCACATTTGACACATTACAATTCTCTCATCCTTGTCGGGTGGTGTTTTGATTCACAAATACTACATGGATGTCACCCACTCTTCCATAGAGGCACCTACTTCTCACAGCGCGTTAATGGTTTCACATGATCATCCTGAAGCGGTTTTCAGGTAGGAGTCACCTGACCATGTACATAGGTTAATTAGGAGTTTTTGTTGTGTCTATCTTGTTTCAGTTTCTGTTGGTTTTCGTTGTTTGCCTCGTCTCTGAGTGTCTTTGCCGTTTGTCCTTTTGTCTTGTTTCAATCACCTTGTTCTACTCGAACATCATACTGGCTCCTGACTCTATAACCCAATGGATTTAAGGTACTGGTCATTTCTAAAATTTTGGGTTCATCCTGTGTCCACAGGGTCCTTGTCCCCAATTAGAGCCAACTGTTGTCCTCATTTTCAACTTGCCGATTTTTAAACTTTTTGTGTCAAAATCCCTACATTGAATCAATCCTAGTCACAAGTGCTAAATTGTCACGTCATTCACCAGTTTGAAGAAGGATCTCCATCATTCCAGTTGAAACCTTGAAAGCAATTGCGTAGGGTGGCTGATTTATGAAAACAATTAAATCTTGAAATTCGTGATAACTGGTGTAAAATTATTTTTATGGTTGTGTTCACAACTCCATTTCGCCTAATCTGGCAAGTTTCCATATCAGGACGTCTCATGGTTTGGGAGATTTCAAGCTTCTCATTTTTTTTAACAGCAATTTCCGAAAACAATCAAAACATGAGTTCTATGCGCATTGGAGCAAAATTGTCTGACCAGAGGTTTTATGTTGACATTTCAGACAATGTGTCAAGATTTCATAAGAAAATGTTGATCTGGTCAAAAGTTATGCCTATATCTTCGTTTGCCAGGTTAGGAGGATTTATCAAACAAGTTTTATAAAGATTTGGCGAGATGAAGTTAGATATATTTCACGTTTGGAGACTCGCATTGGCACACGTTAAGATTCTCAATGCTCACTATCATTCTCTATCAATGAAGGCATACGGGAGCAACTTGTATCGATGATTTGGCCAAGTTCACAACTCCTCTTAAAACTTTGATGAATCATGATTAAAAGCAATTCCCAGAGGTAAAACATGGTTTTCAACTCATATCGGCTTTCAATGGAGTTTTGAAAACTTCTTAGAACATCGCCAATGTCGCACTTACAGAAGAGGATCTCACAATTGCTCATAACAAAGCCACTTCATCAGATGTTTTGGATAATTTTGTAACTATTTCAAAGGAAGAATAAGTTATATCGTATTATAAAGATACCGATAGAAGTCGATCTTTTCTTTTATCGGGGAAAACTTTAGTTTTGAAAACTATTTAAAGAGCCGAAAGGTTGTGAATGCCACCGTAAGTGCCGACAAAGACTTTCAAAAAAGTGATCTATTCCTATATTGAGTATTCCAAACTTCTGACAGAGGTTGTGAAAGGTGATCAAAATACCAATGAAAAGCCATATTCTTGCTATCGGGGATTATTCATAGTTATGAAAGTATCTTTTATTTGCAATGTGGTTATTGAAACTTCTAAAAATCCCAAAGAGAGGAGCAAGTAGTTATCATAAGTGATTCATAACTACTCAAAGCCATTACAAAGGAAAACAGTCCTTGGAAATTTGAATTGAAACATAATGAAAAGAAGATTTTTGTTAAAGTGTACAGGCTGTGCAAGCTCGGGCAAGGCATTTGGGTTGACGATATGAAGCTTCAAAGAAATGACATCTCGTGGAATGCTATGAATAGCAACCAACACAAAAATGAATCTGTTGAAATGAATATGGTTCTCCCTGCCAGCTATTAGATTAATTACTTATTCTATTTTTAGTTAATGGTCAGTCTTGTAATTTATCTGTAATTGATCTTCTGCAGTTTCTATTTCAGAAACTTGCTTTCTTTGTAAATCTTGTAAACTATTTGTTGAGCATTGCTCTTTAATAATATTCATTCATGTTTTTACCAAATTACCACCGTAATATGGTATCAGAGCCTGGAAGATTAAAATCGGTCTTCTAAAATTTTCGAAAGAATTTTTTTAGTTTTTTGAAGATCATTTTCCTCTGTGTGTGTTGGGTTCCTGGTTTAGTTTTGTTTGCAGAGACGTCGGCCGCCAAGGATCTTCTGTTTTTTGATCCTTCAATTTGCAGAGATTCCCGTGATTCGCCTTCACGTTTTGTTTGTGTATTCTTCGCGACTGGTTTTTCATCAGTTTTTTGGTCGCGTTTCGTGTTTTCGCCGGCGTTTCGTCTAGAATATCTTCGCATCTCTTAGTCGTGTTTTTTTATAAATTTTCTGGCAAGTTCTATAACCCTTCCTCTGGCACGAAGGCGTCATTTTCCTAACCCACGTTTTTTCTGCAAAATCGACAGGTTTCCCCCTATTTCTGCAACAAATTTCCCAAATCGCGGAAATTTTTATCTCTTTTGTGCGGGATTCTGTGTTGAGGACCGCATTTTTACTAGTTTTCTGGGCACATTTTGTGTAAAACCTCTGTGTTCAAGCTACGGTCTCTTGATCTGTCTGTTTCTGTGCTTCCATGGCCGCCTAGGGTTCCTATTTTTTTCGACTAGGGTTTTGACCCTCCAGTTCTGGTCGAAATTTTTTTCTGATCACAAATTCTAGGTGGGTTTTTCAAGACTATTTCTGGGTACCTGTCGAATTTTTCTGGGTGCCTCGAAATCCGTGCCTTGAAATTTGTGCCGACGGATTTGTCTCGAAGTTTGTGCCTTTAAACTGCCTCAACATCCTGTGCATTGGAATTTGTGCTTCAGGTTCCATGTATTTCGCCTCTTCTCAGTACCTCGTTTTTCGTGCCTCGAAAAGCGTGCAAGATGGCGAGTTTGACCAACATCATGTTGGAAGGCAGTTAGCGATTTAATGGCAAAAATTATAATACTTGGAAGCAGCGAATGATGACCATCTTTGAATATCGCTGCCTCGCTCAGATCATTCTAGGCACTACTACTCGTCCAGCAACGGCGGGTAAAGACCAGGGTAAGTTTGACGAACAAACTCGTGAAGCAGTCATGCTCATTAAGCTGTCAGTCACAGATGATCAGCTACCTCAGATTCCAGCTGGAAAGACAGCAAAGGAGATTTGGGACCATCTGAAGGGTTTGCATGAAACCTCTGACAAGAGCCGTGCGTTCTTCTTGAAAAATATACTGTTTTCTATCATGATGGATGAGAAGACATCTTTGCAGACGCACTTGAACAAAATCTAGGAGATTAAAGATCAGCTGGAGGCTATTGGTCGAAAAATGGAGGAAGAAGACATGGTTGTGATCACTTTGAAAAGTCTACCTAAGTCCTATGAACATTTCATTGAAACTCTCAACATTACATCAGCTAATGTTGATCTGAAGTTTCCAGAACTCTATACTATCCTCTTGCAGCAGGATCGCTGGAAACAACAGTTTGGGAGTAATGCTTCTTCGTCCTCTTTAGAGCAGGCTTTTGCAGCCAAGTTTCAGGCTCAGAATAAAGGCAAAGGTCAGCCTCCACAGCAGAAAGGCTCAGGTCACCCTCAAGACAACAACAAGAAAAAGAATATTCAGTGTAATTACTGTCATAAATATGGTCACATCAAAAGGATTGTCGTCAGCGTTTGGCTTCTGAACAGAAGAAGCAAGGAGGTTTTCAGCAGAAAGCAAATATTGCCGAGCACACTAAGCAGAAGGAATCTGCCTTTTAAACTTTTATGGCTAAAAGACCTGCAGATCATGTGAAGTCCTCTACCTGGTACATTGATTCAGGTGCTTCGCGTCACTTCAATCATCGACGTGATTGGTTTATAGACTTTACTCCCTTCAGTGACTCAGTTATTTTTGGTGGAGGAGAAGAATATACAGTTGTCGGTAAGGGCACTGTTTAGATTCAGTCTGGTGGGAGGAATCTCATATTCCTCAATGTCTACTATGTTCCTGGCATGGAACTTAATCTTCTCTCTGTCAGTCAGATCATGCGGCACTCTCCTCAGTTAGATATGGTTTTCAGTAAACACAAATGTTCTATTGTTGATCGGGAGACTCGTAGCACTGTGGCTGTTGGTATTGAGGATCATGGTCTTACAGACTTGTGGATACAGGTGATTCTCCAGAGTTAGCCATGGCAGCCCTCAATTCTTCCATCACCAGTCTTTGGCATCAGCGTTATGGGCACTTAAATGTGCACTATCTTTCTCAGCTATCTCGGGAGGGCTTTGTAGCCGGTTTACCTGAGATCCAGACCCAGCATCATGGTGTTTGTGGAGCTTGTCAGGCTGGGAAGCAGCATCGGACACCATTCCAAACTGGTGACTCATGGCGAGCCTCCAAGGTACTACAATTGGTTCACGCTGATGTATGTGGGCCAATGAATACGCCTTCTGTTACTAGTTGCAGGTATTTCTTACTTTTTGTTGATGATTTCAGTCGTAAAATGTGGGTGTACTTTCTCAAACAGAAATCAGGTGTGTTTACTGTATTTCAGAAGTTTAAGGCCTTAGTAGAAAAAGAGTCTGGTTGTTCCATAGTCACTCTTAGGTCAGATAATGGGGGGGAATTTTGTTCTACTTACTTCTCCAACTTCTGTGACATACACGACATCAAACGCCAGTTAACCACACCCTATACTCCTCAGCAGAACAGTGTTGTAGAGCGGCGCAACCGCATAATCACTGAGATGGCCCGTTCCATGTTAGAACACAGGAGTGTTCCTAAGAAATACTGGGCAGAAGCAGTCTACACTGCCGTCTATCTCCTTAATCGGTCTCCGACTTATGCTGTTAAGGAGAAGACTCCTGAAGAAGCTTGGACTGGCCGCAAACCTCAGATCAGTCATTTGAAAATATTTGGCTCTTTAGCTTATGTATGGATTCCAAATGCCAAGCGCTCCAAGTTGGATTCCAAGAGTCAAAAGCTTATGTTCACAGGGTACAGTGACAACCATAAGGCTTACCGGTTGATTGATATTGATACTGATCGTCTTACCTTTAGCCGGGATGTTGTCTTTGATGAAGAACGAGGACCTTTTTCTTCCTCGTCCCTGCAGCATTCTGAGGATCAGCCTTTGCAGGCTGCTGATTTGGGTGTTCATCTTCCGTTAGGTCCACCTGATGGGAGGGATGATGATGCAAATTCTGATTTTGATGATGCTCAACCCGAATTTCCTCCAGATGATGCTGATCTTCCACCTGTTGCACCTGTTTCAGCTCCTCCTGTTACATCCAATGTTGGCACTTTTACTCTCTGGCCTAAATGGTGGGCTAAGACTATAGGAGATCTTCATGACGATGAGCTCATTAAGGGTAGATCATCCAGAAACAAGAGCAAAAAGCAGCATACAGTTAACTTTGCTCTCATGGCTAACATTCAAAGTGTCTATGAGCCTCAGACACATTCAGAGGCTAAAGGAATTCCAGAGTGCGAAAAGGCTATGGAGTCTGAATACCAGAGTCTTCAGAAAAATCACACTTGGGTCCTTTCTGATCTTCCTCCAGGGAAGAAGCCCATTAGCTGCAAATGGGTGTACAAGGTGAAATACAAAGCTGACGGAACCCTTGACAAGTACAAAGCTCGTCTCGTTGCTAGGGAGTTCTCACAGCAGGAAGGCATTGACTACGAGGAGACTTTTGCTCCTACAACCAAGATGAGTACAATTCGGCTTGTCCTTGCCTTAGCAGCCCAATTTGGTTGGAAAGTCCATCAGATGGACGTTAAGAGTGCCTTCCTCAACGGTGAGTTGAAGGAAGAAGTCTACATGACGCAGCCTCCAAGGTTCAAGGTTACTGGTTAAGAACATAAGGTGTGTAGATTGGTCAAAGCACTCTATGGCCTGAAACAGGCTCCTCGAGCTTGGTACATCAAGATTGATAAGTACCTCACAGATCATGGCTTTCAAAGGAGTCCATCTGACTCTAATTTGTATGTCAAACGCACTGGTAGTGATATTCTGATTCTTGTTGTCTATGTGGATGACCTGATCATTACTGGTAGCTCGGCACATTTGATCGCTGAGATCAAACAGGATTTGTGCAGCACATTTGACATGACAAATTTGGGCCTCTTGCATTATTGTTTAGGTGTTGAGGTTTGGTAGACTGAGAGCAGTATCTTCATTTCACAGTCCAAGTATGCTCATAGTCTTCTGGATAAGTTCCGTATGCAGGATTGCAAACCTGCCTCCACACCCATGGAAAAAGGGCTTAAGTTGTCAGCCAAGTCAGACTCATCTGTAGTAGATGAACCATTGTTCAGGCAACTAGTGGGCAGCCTCATCTATCTCACTGCCACTAGAC
Source organism: Cunninghamia lanceolata (assembly GCA_027924645.1). Classification (NCBI taxonomy): domain Eukaryota; kingdom Viridiplantae; phylum Streptophyta; class Pinopsida; order Cupressales; family Cupressaceae; genus Cunninghamia; species Cunninghamia lanceolata. The sequence goes on along the minus strand of BSBN01001152.1, from coordinate 13,283,283 downwards.
CTGACCTCAGTTTTGCAGTGAGCTACATTTCATGCTTCATGACAGCCCCCAAGGCTGATCATTGGGTAGCAGGGAAGCGTGTGCTGCGTTATGTGAAAGGCACTTCTGATTATGGACTTCTTTACTCAAGGAGTCACGATCCTAGACTCAGTGGTTTCACAGACTCAGATTGGGCAGGTTCAGTTGATGACAGGAAATCCACCTCTGCATATGTGTTCAGTTTGGGATCCGATGCAGTCACATGGACTAGTAAGAAGCAGCAAGCGGTGGCTCTCTCCTCGACAGAAGCAGAGTATCGGGGAGCCGTTAAGGCAGCTTGTGAGGCAGTTTGGCTTCGCCGGATGCTTGCTGATATGCAAATATCTCAAGCAGGTCCGACTCCCTTGTTCTGTGATAATCAGGGAGTTCTCAAACTTGCCAAAAATCCAATCTTCCATGAAAGAACCAAGCATGTAGAGACTCATTGTCATTTCATTAGAAAGCTTGTTGAAGACGGATCAGTTCAATTGCTGTATGTTCCGATAGAGGATCAGACAGCGGATATCCTCACCAAGTCCCTTGGTCCAGATAAGTTTGTAAAATTCAGGGGGTCTCTTGGTGTAGTTGATAGATTGACCATTAAGGGAGGGTATTAGATTAATTACTTATTCTATTTTTAGTTAATGGTCAGTCTTGTAATTTATCTGTAATTGATCTTCTGCAGTTTCTATTTCAGAAACTTGCTTTCTTTGTAAATCTTGTAAACTATTTGTTGAGCATTGCTCTTTAATAATATTCATTCATGTTTTTACCAAATTACCACCGTAATACCAGCGCCATAGAAACGTAAATGTTAGTAATTTTTGTCAGATACTTTAGTTCGAAATGTTCTGATAAACATTTGCATACAAATTCTGGAAGCAAAAGCACATGAACTGTTTGATAAAATCCCTCAAAGAAATGTGGTTTCGTGGAATGCAATGAAACTTTTAAGCAAATACAACTGGCGGTCGTAAAGATAATTTGGAAAGGAACATGCAAATAAACCACTGAAAAGTGGAAACACCAAATCTGAAGCAGCACCAGGAGACATAGCTGTAGAAGAAGGATCCATATAACCTTCAAGAATGGCAACAGAAGGCAGAGGATGCGCTACCGCACAAGGTTGTCCCACTGAGCCAAACAAAGGAAGTTCCAACGAAGAATGTAGCAAAAGAGAAACATGGACCATATCTAATAGGAGAGTGTGCAGAAGATGGCGGTACCACTACCAATGAGGTATTCACTAGAGGAGCAGAAGATAGATCATGAAAGGCCTCAGCTGATGCACCACGAACCGATAAATGATGGGGTTTAGCATCTTTCCACCAAGACGCTTGACCAAACACTTTATGCTTAACTCTAGTGCATGATTTCGCCAAGTGACCAAGGTCGTAGCAGTTACAACATCTGAAGGCCAACTGCTCGTAGTCCAAAAATACAAATGGAAGTATGCAAACGGAACCAAACAGGGAGAACCAAGAAGGTTTCAGAAAGAGGGTTGAATGCAGCAAACCATGGCTTCATAAAAAAAATTGCCTTCCCCCAAAATCTCAAGTCCTTGAGAATAGACAACCTATCAATCAAGGATTCACATACAATCACAAATAATCCACGTGCATAGGAGTAAATGTTTATAGATTCCACCAGGAATGGCATCCAATTCTGAGACACCTAAGAATGAAGTTCAGATAGACTTGGCCAAAACTGATTAAATTTGCAAAATAAACGCTTTTCCAAAAAAATGAGCTTCTTCATCCAATAACTCAAATCCAAAAACAATCATAGGGATCATCTCTAAGCTCAAGACCACACACAACTGTTTAGCACCATTCTCCTTCCCTGTAGCCCCAAGTCAAGCAAGACGGACAACTTCCATGGGCACAGCCTTTCCCACAACAAAAGCAAACGAGTGTCGGAGGATAGCAAGTGCATCATTTGAGCCCTCAACTATACACATGGGGACATTGCCATCAACCTTTCCTACTTCAAGTAACACAGCCTTTTCCTGGGCCTCCGCTATCATCAACCAAGGTATTGGGATTTAGCAAGACAAACTCAATGAGAGTTTCAAAATCCCTAAATCAGCAAAATGTTCTCTATCAGGGTAACTATGTGTTGCATTGGGATGGAAAGACACCCACGACCAAGCATAACAAGGGTTGCGGAATTCCACCCAAAAAAAGGTGACAAGTGCAAGAATACGCCATCATTCGAAGAAGCAAGCGTAGGGTTAGCATGAAGGGAGCCGATGCAAGAAACAAAAGCCATCAAGAAGCAAAACCCCAAATATCTTTATTTGCTATATAACCTAGGTTAGACACCCAGGAGCTGTAAAAAAAATCTAAGTGCAGATTCTGGCAACCTAATGTTCACCAAATCCAATCAAAATAGTAATTTATCCATCTCCATTATATTAGCTTCACGAGCAAAAAGAACCATTTATTTTGCTTACTAAGAATGGCTCTCACAATCTGGTGTTAGGGCAAATTACCACGGCCCTAACACCCACAAGACATAGTATCACTCAAGCCCCTCCCCATCGAATACACATACAATTATCCCTTTCTAGACTTGGTGACTAAGCAAAAGACTCCTCACAACAATTGACCCTTGCCACGTTTCAATCCTCAAACATCTTGGCATTTAAAATGCTAGCTAATTCCTCAAGTCTTCAACTAAGTTTACCTTGGTTCCTCACAATGGCGTGCAAGTGCTCCAAGCAACTTTCCAAATTGACCTTTTCTTTCTTAACTACCCCACAAACATCCTCATGCAACAGAAAAGTGCTCCCAACAATGGATAGCATGATAGCGGAACTTAGGACTTGGGCGACATCAAACACATTATGGCATCTAATAGATTGCCCAAGATCAAATAGCATTTTAGCCATAGCTTCACAAATTGATACACATTGATCCCCGTCAATCTCCTTTTCCATTCCCCATATTCCAACATCCAAATTCTGAGTTTTGGGTTCGTGAGCTCCCTAGAAATTAATCCACAAAGTTCTCTGCTACTTGAGACGTACCCAACCTCCCTTCATCCACCAAATTTGAAATTATTCGCTTCTTTGTCCAATGTTGCCTTCATCTTTCTCTTGCCCTTCCCACTACCACCTCCAAAACCTAAGGCCATGGAATGCCATAGGTCGGTTGCTTAGAGTGCTACCACCTTCATTGTCAAGACATCATCAAGCACAACCAAACACTCAGTAAAATAATGTATTGACTTTCCTTTGATTGAATACATTCTGCCAAGAGACCTACACCTAACGCCAATATTCCTTGTCCCATCCTTTGCCATAGCACAAGCCAAATGAATGACAACAAGATGCAGCTTCATCTTACTAAAGAGTCATCATTTCTTACAATCATGCCTTGCAATTATTACCAAGAATGGGGCTTTTGATCTATCTTTAACACTTGCCTCGAATGGGCTTTTGATCTATCATTCAATTGCCTTCAACGTAGGCATTCACCCTGTCAATCAAGAAGCTCCTACTTGAATGTACACCCCATTTGTTAAAAAACATGCCTTTCGTTCCATATGCACAATGTAGACTATATCAAAGCATACTATAGCCAGCCCCTTCCTAGGCACAGAACCCCTAATATCTTAATTATATATTATTGTATTATCTTCTAATGTTGAGTTCTAAATGTTTTTTATTAATGTTATCACTTGCATTTTGAATAATTTTTATTTTGTTGTTGCATCCAAATTTTTAATTGTTCATGTTTTTAGTTTTTAGTTTAACATTTTAATTTTTATAAATAAACTTAAATTTTAACTTCTAGGTTACAATTTCATTCTTAGTTTTACTTTTTAGTCTTACTTTTTAAGTTATTCATTTTTACTTTATGTGCTTAAAGTTTAATGTTTGAATGTTTCTAATTTACTATTTTAGGTTTTGCCTTATAATTTGTGCACTAAGGTTTTTAAAGATTTATTATTTTAGCATTTGTATTTCTTCTTTATTTTTTTATTTTTTAGGTTTTTAAACTTTTTTTCATTGGTGAATGAGGGAATAATGGCTCCATAGCCCCCTAGAACTATTAGGGTTTTAATTTGCACTTTTCAATGCAACACAAAACAAAATAAATGTGCAATAGAGTTGCTCTTCAAATTATAAGGGGAGGCTCCCTATAAAATAAAAATTAACCTATGAACAATATGTACTTGTAATTTACAATCTTTACAATGTTTTTTGGGGGATTTTAAGTTCATGCTAAATAAACTTTAAATGTGTATCTTTTTGGGTTTGCCTAGTGTAAAAGGTTGAGGTGCTCTTTCAACACAAGGCAGAGGATTTATGCTTTTTGTCTACAAATATATCTAAAATCCTAAGACTAGACGCTTGCACCATTCAATTAAACAGAGACTAAACAATACAAGTACATACAGATTGGATAGATTAACACAAACACAACTGTTGTGGTAAATTAAAACAAGACTTGGTACAAAGCCACAATCTGCATCTTTGAGCTAACCTACAATACATGTTATTAAAAAACCTAATGATATATTATTCAATGAGATGATTTACAAGATAAAGCACGACTCTATATAAAGGTTTTACAAGATGTTTCTATATAGAGAATACAGCTAATAAAGCAAAGTATATAGAAACATTCTAAGCAAACTAAACTAAAGCAGAAAATAGAAATATCTAATAAGATGACCATTAAACTAATAACTAATATTTTAATACCCTCCCTTGATGGTCATCGTACAAACAAAAACCCATAACCCTATGGAGTGCTAGTCCTCAAAATGCATATAATGCAAACTCCTTCTCAGTATGCTCCGCCACCTGAGCACTTTGCTAAGACTTTTCCTGGTTGGACTTCTCATCAACCAACCGCTTTCTGCAAAACCTCTTGATATGACCGGTCTTCCCACAGTAATGGCAAGTAAAAGACTTCTTGGAGTCCTCCAAATCGCCTCGTCCTTTCTGCTAAGTGGACTTGCCTTTGCCAACTTCCTTGGCAGTAAAAGCTTGCTCAACACTAGGAGACTCGTTGCTGCTCCCAAACTGCTTCCTCCACCTATCCTGCTGCAAAAGCTTGTTGCACAACTCATCAAACTTCAAGTCAACATTGGTGGATGTAATGTTGAGCGTTTCGATGAAGTGCTCGTAGGAACATGGCAAACTTTTCAAAGTGATTACCACCATATCCTCTTCAGCCATCTTACAACCAATGGCCTCCAGTTGGTCACGAATATCCTTGATTTTCGTCAAGTGCCCCGGCAAAGACACTTGGTCATCCATCATAATAGAGAATAGCATATTCTTTAGGAAGAATACCCTTACCTTGTCTAAGGTCTCATGAAGATCTTTTAGATGCTTCTAGATCTCCGCAGTAGATTTACCAGATGGTATTTCTGGTAACATCTCATCGATGATAGATAATTTTAGAAGCATAACTACCTCCCTATTACCTTCATCATACTTGTCCTGATCCTTCCCAGCAGTAGCGGGACGAGCTTCTGTACCTAGAACAAGCGAATTCAGACACCGGTACTCAACGATGGTAAGCATCCTCTACTTCCACGTGTTGTAATTCTTTCCATTGAACCTCTGCATATTTTCCAACATAACACTAGACAAAGACGCCATCCCTCCCATTTTCCAAAGCGCGAAAATCGAGGTATCTCCGTGATCAGCTGGCACAAACCCTGGACAATCAGCTATCACAACTCATGATTTGTCAAAAATGTCTAAAAAGAGGCTCAGAAATTGTAAGATTTTTCAGAAAAACCTTCAAAATCTCTGAAAAAGTAAGATTTTTGTAGAAAAACCTTCAAAAACTCTTTGCAGAAATTTTTATTCTCTCCAGAAAATTTCTGTCAAAACTGGCTGAAAAGACAACCCTTTAGGCTTCCATGAAATCACGAGTTTGCAAAAAAAAATAACCCTAGGTCAGAAAAGACAATCCAGAACCCAAACTAGCGCGATTTGCAACAAAAAGACCCGAGAGTAGTCACCGCCGAACCAAAAAAAGATAAATCCCACCAAAGATTTTCAGTAACTCATACTTTAACGAGTCTGCAAACAAAAACGCCACCAAAAAAGGGTGAGAGACGATCAAAACACTAGAACCGGCAACCTTCAGTCACAAAAACACACCCTAGAACACACGATCTGGCACCGCCACTTGCACAAATGCTTCTAGCAGACAAAAGACGTGATTAGAGGAACAACAAACTCCATAGATGATAAAGGAGACATTTCAAACACCAAAAATGGTGTATTTGCCGCCCACTTCAGCAGATATAACCAGAAAATTAGAAAACGTTGATTAAAAAGCAAATCGAGATCATGCACGACCCCACGATGCAAAACTCACGACCAGAGGAATGGAATTGCGCCCAAAGTCTTTGAGCAAAAACCACTCGATGAACTCTGCAAAAAGGCGACTGGATCTTAGTAGGAGAAATCACGAAAAGAGAAATACCCACAGAAATCTTCAGAACGCGGTCTTCGAACTTGCGACCTCCACAAACAGAAACGGCAAACAGATGAGAGAAAAAGCCGATCAAAAAACTACGAGTTTTATGGGTGCCAAAACGAACTTCGACCCAGAATGGCCGGCAGAAAACCCATGAACCCCAAAAAAACAACCACGAACTGTGAAGGTCGCGTTCGGGAAAAAAAAGCGAAAAAGCAAGGCCGTAGAAAATCGCGATTTGCAGAGATTTCTACGTTGAAACCCTTTAATGCAGAACGTAGGAACCGGTTAAAAAGACTGCCGAAGAACAGATCTCCGTTGAGGGTTTTAAACGGCAGGAACAAAACAAACGTGGCTTCACAAAACAGAGTCGCGTCCAAGAACAGAGCGCCAAAAACGAAGACTTTTAAATCGCGTCAGGAAAGAACACATCCCAACCTCCAAGGAAAAATGTGAAGGAGAAAACTTGACGTCGGACGCCACACAGGAAGCAAAAAATCGCGCGTGATTTTCCTTCAAAGTGGCTGACAAATTCTTTTAAAAATTTCTTCGATTTTTTATTTTAAAAAAATCGGCTTAAAAAAAAAAAATTTAAGAAATTTCAAAAAAATTCCTTAAGGAAATGAATCCATGACCGAGCCTAAGCTCTGATACCATGTTATTAAAAAACATAATGATATATTATTCAATGAGATGATTTACAAGATAGAGTACAGCTCTATATAAAGGTTTTACAAGATGTTTCTATATAGAGAATACAGTTAATAAAGCAAAGTATATAGAAACATTCTAAGCAAACTAAACTAAAGCAGAAAATAGAAATATCTAATAAGATGACCATTAAACTAATAACTAATATTTTAATATTACAAAGCTTACAAATTCGCCAAAGCAATTTAACCCTCAACACACACAACGAGACATCTCAATAAAAATTCATAAACAAGATAGGCATAATAAATGTCATTGAATGAATAACAAATTTTGGATAACAATAACATTGAATACTCAATGAATAGCAACTCCAGCAATATGCAAGTGTGAGAATTACCATTAGAAATTAAGTGCAAAATAGCACTTATTTATACTATTTACAAAGAATTGCATGAAAATAAATGAAATAAATTGACTGAACTTCAACTCTAGCTATGACTACTTGCATGACGTGCAAGTTTTATTACAAATTATCTCATCCACGAATTCTAATATTGCAACATGTGACTGCCATTTCAACTGACGATACAAATTATTGCAAAATATCCTTTAATGCTCACATCTCTCACATGATGAGACAGACGATCTAACAATAGCCAACTCCAGGCTATAAATAGAGGATGCAAAAATTAGCAAAAAACTATAAACAACAAGCTTTGACTAAAAATAGCAAACTCAGAATATGCTCTTCTCTTTGAAAAATGAAGACGAGCTATTTTTAGCATGGGCAAAAAATAGACTTTTCTAGAAGGTGGCTCTACATGATTTTGATGATGCTCTCATGAAGAATCTTTTGAGATCTTGACAATCACTTAACACTTTGAATCCAAACATCTTCCCTGTTGACTTGCACATTATGTATCCTTTGTGTCGTCTCAAGATCTGATTTCATGCCTAGGGCACAGAACATAATTATAACTAGAATGGTAATCGACAAGAAATTAACGATAATCACTTCTCTTCCAACACACAATTTGTCATCTTTTGTTGTCTTGATGACTTTGACAAAACCTCCTCCTTATAAGTGAGAAATCCAGTTGTATGAGGTGTGTATATTACCATCCAACTTGGAGTATTTGATGCCAACATCTGGTTTGTGCATCATCCTTCTTGTGCCACAAAATCCTTTACAATCTCTTTTATAATGAAAAAGCTCCAATTACTGAATGAACACACTCCCTCTTTAAGTAACTCTTTACAAATTAGACTACTTGAGATATCCCTTTTTCAAAATCAAAGTCCTCTAGGGTATTATCTACGAAAAATACTTGTAATAAAATAATATTAATAAGTTGGTACTCATTATTTTAAAATATTGTTAACAACTTAATTATTATTATTTTAAGTAGATAAGTGGGGCCACCTAAATGGGGTAAATAAGGCCATTTGTAATTCCTAGGAATATTTAATTATTTCTCTATCTCTAGGAGTGGGAGTTACAATCTAAATTAAAAGGAATCTCATGAGGGGAGTTACAAGCTAAATATAGTCTAGAATGTCTGAAGAAAGAAAAAGATATTAAATAACGGTAGTGGAGAGGGAATAAGGAAAAAAAGAAATTATTCCCTCAACAAACCTACAAAGGAAGAGAAAAAAGCTCGAGAAATTATCCAGCTTGAAATTATCAATTTCTCATATTTTTTCCAGAACACCTATATTAGAACCAATCCAAGCATGAAACCCCTTGAGGTTGCAGGATCCGAGGACGAAAACCCTTGAGGTCTTTGGGATTCGGGAAGGAAAACTCTAGGACTGTAGTGGGTGGTTCCAATTCAGAGATTGCATAGAACTTCAACATCTCCAATTTCAATGATTTTGAGGATTTTCCAGTTTGGAGGTTTGATATCATAATATTTTCAGATTTTGGATTTGGTGTGGTTTGTTACAGAGCAGTTGCTTCAATTTTTAGTTTGTGTAATTTTCTGGGTGATTCCATCTTTAAGTGTAGTGTGGAGAATTGATATTAGCTGTACTAGGCAATGCCCCTTTCTCATTCTGCAATATCAATCCAGTGCTGCTAATCTGAATCTTAATTTGTGTTTGAATTTGTTCATTCCTTCCGTGCAATCTGTATTTGACTCATCGAGAATTTGCCATATGAAATTAAGGTCATCTTTAGAGGAGATGATATGAATATTGCATGAGTTCAAGGACGAATTCATTGTAGTGATTTTGACTGTGTTATCATCTGGAGACTCCGTAAAATCTAGCGGCATATCAATTATACTTGAGGGGCATTAAAGTTTAAGACTACAATTTAATTGCAATTTATTATTATATGGCACAGCATCTATTGGCACGGCCAATATTCGTCTCTATTTAATATTGATAATACTAATCATTCAGTGGATTGTGGTGCAGCCTTGTCAAGTTGCCTATCTGTTGAACATGAATCGCTGGGTAATGCTAATTTCTGCCATATCATTTCAAGACCGATGCCAACTAAAATGGACCCCATACATCCTCTAAGGAAATCACCAAAGTTGTAAAGAGGTTTGGATTGAATTTAAGAAGCTGAGTCGCCAAAATCTACCGCAACTTCTCATTGTCCTATTCGTAGCAAATAGTTTAATTTCTCCTGCCATTCTTTGCAAAACTATTGTATAATATTAAAGAAGGGTTTGTTTGATAATAGCCACCACTTGGGTTGACTTCGGTGACTACCGTTCCATCGCAACAAGCACATAGTGTTCATAGCATATGCATTTCATCGTAGCATTAAGAAGACCATAGCAATCGTTGAGTCTGCCGACCATTTCCTACCTATGTTGACCAATTTATCATAAGCAAGTCGTTGAAATTATTCTTAAGACTGCCATACACCTCCAGCAGAGGTGATTGGAGCTACAGCAACATACAGAGTCTCCAAGTCAGCTGCACCCTATAAGGATAAGTATCAGATTACTCAATGAAGCTGCAGTATTGAGTATATATTAGCTACAAGTTTGGTCATTAATCTGGGTATTCTGTAAGTATTGTTTCATGTAGCTTGTGTTGTAAGAATTTTCTACTGCTGGAAAGAGTTTGGAATTGTGTTTATTTTAAAAATTCTGGATAAATTCTGCTAGCAGTCCGGTTAGGGACATTACACTGCTCAAGTATTAAAAATACAAATTGTCACCTTCCTTGTGTTGACTCATTGATGACAATCATTCCTTTGTCTTGATAAAGTCTAGCAACCCTCTGATGAAGCTTTGAAAACATACTTTGATGCTTTCATGGCAAACCTTCTGAGATCCTGACAATCACTTGATGCTCTGATATTCGAAAATCTTCTCCTATTGATTTGAATTAAACCTTTACAATTTTGAATATCTTGCCTTGGTAATCTATCTTCACTCAAACGTTTGTTTACAAATATACTTACTTAAAGGTGTGTAAATCCTCTTTGAACTACTTCTACTTAGACTGATCTAATTTTGTGAAGATTTTAAAGGAGTTGTTATGTTTGATTTCAGCTTGAACATATCGCCTTATAGCATGTCAAAACCATGGAGAAACAAACACTGCTATTTGTTGTACCTGCTCTGCATCTACTTGGCGACAATTTGACAAACTGTTAACGCCAATAACCTTCAAATGAGGCGCCATCTCTTGGCCAAATTAAAACAATTCCCTTGGGAATGATTTCTATTTGACTGTAGTTTATATGCTAACAGGGCTTTTGTCTTTCTGTTGATGATGTAGATGCCGATTAGATTCATTTTGTTTTGTCTTCAATGACCTCTCTCTATGCTAGCGGACTTTTCCTCCCTTGTTTCCAGCTTTTTTTTATTTTTATATTGACAGATCTTTACAAATCATGCACTTTATTCCAAGCGCAATTCCCTTACAATGCCTGACTTTTCAGAAAATGACAATACTTGACAAAAAGCACGCCTAACCCAACTTTTGACTTAGGCGCAGTTTTCCTGCTTGATCTGCACTCTTAAAAGGAACAAATGATGCTAAAAGTTGCCCCACCTTCATCTTGTCTTCAGGCACAATTTTTCTTTTCTTACTGGAGTTTATCTTTTGTGATTTGATTCACCTTTCCACAAATCTGTTTGTCTTTTTCTGTGCTGATGGGGCAAAAAAAAATTGTCTTTTCTATCTCCTTCCTCACAAACTGCTGAAAAGATATGTTAGCCACTGCTTTTCTTAAAAGGAATAAATCCTTTATAAAAAGGATGCTACCCTCTTTAACATTTTTTATATATTTTTTTATTTTTTTAATTCTAATAATAATTATTAATTAGAAATTGATAATTAAAATTAAAAACGACAGACAAGCTACAATCATTTGACAATTTGAAATTTTGGTCTCCGAAACGACAATTTGTGACTTGGTCGGAAACGACCATCACAAATTTGTTTTGACACAAATGATTAATTTATTGATGGCAAAGGAGTTTCATGTAACACAATCAAGTTTCGGATTGGATACAACAAGAGCTAAACAAGCTCTTGATCCCCAAGCATGCATTACATGCACTTTTAATCAAACGTATAACTGAAATGCCCAAACTCCACTTTAGTAGCAAGCCTAGTTGTTTCCAGGGGATTCGAACTCAAGTCTTCATTGTGGTAATACTTCGACTTTACAACTCAGTCATGCCTACTAGAAAAGTTTTTCAACTTCTATTACTTTAGCAATTTTTAAGTTTATATTTTTGCTTTGTTGATTATCATATATAAATAAAATTAATTGTTACTTTTGTTGACTTCAATTTAACATTTATGTAATTTAACATTTATGCCTTTTATTATTTTAAAGTTGCATAGACATTGTATAGTATTTTTACTACATTTAAGTATATATATAAAAAAAATTTGACATCTCAAATTTACCCATTTCCCATTTTTTCAAAAAAATGGCATACCAATGGCACTACCCATCCCCATCTACCGTACCAATAGAGTTATGACTTTTCTCACTGGTTCAGTGACTATGCAATGGTCTACCCAGATCAAGCTAACAAACACATATGCAAACAGTAATATCTTTTAAACAGATTTAATAACAGAATTTCATGGAACATAGTTATATTTCATACCCAAAATGAATGATGTCTGCTGTAGAATTTCAGTCTTCTTTTCATCCTCATAACAGCTGCAACTGTAACTCTACTTACAAGACCCAAAACTATCAAAAAACATCATGCTCCATAGTGCTCCGCATATCCCTTATTGTTTCCAAGTGATTCTCAGCTAGGGACAATCTCTCACATCCAAATCTGAGAGGATTTGAGACTAAACAGTCCCTGCGCCAAACAGCAAGACTACTAGTAACGTAGCATATTCAAACTTAGCCAAAAGATCCTTCAGAATGAGCAATTCCCCTACTCAAAAAGACCCACACCCAGCCCAGAATAGGTAAGGGATGTGGATAGACCCACCACTGGCGCTAGACGGAGAAACAGGAACTAAAAATAGAAAAGCAGTGGTCTAGACACACTGCCACCCACTTAGCCAACGTTGGTCTAAAAAAAGATAATGAATTAATTTAGATTCTTCTGTCACAGAGGAGCGCTCCCACCAAACCACCATGCTAAGCCAGAAATAGGAGAATAAGAATGAGAGGGGTCCACCAACTCAACACCCACTCACACAGCAAACCACAATCTTTTAAATAGAAATAACAGTTGTATACAGCATGGTGGAGCCAGAATTAAATTTATTTAACTGTTATTTGACTTTTTAGAACTCACATTTCCCTCACAAGAACATTAGCCTCCGGGAAATAGAAAAAGGCTAACACATCTTCAGTGTTTTTAGTGCTGAGGAAAAGGGGACATTACAATCCTCCCTCCCTGAACTTGCTTGTCCTCAAGCAACTGCAACTCCAGATGTAGAAGAATCTGTTCATTTTCCCATGTGGCATCTTCCAACGGTAGATTCTTCCATTTGATCAAATACTCACTAATGGTCCTCTTCCTCGCTCTCGTTTCTCTGAACTCCAATATCCTCTCCGGAATAAAAATCAGTTTGCCTTCCTCATCCAATGGAGGCAACTCAAAAGAAGCTGTCACATTGTGTCCAAGAGCCTTCTTGAGACGAGACACATGAAATACATTATGAACCTTACAACTCTCCAAAAGTTCCAACTCATATGCAACTGCACCCACTCTCCTCTTCACCCTGAAAGGACCATAAAATCGAGGTTTCAACTTCTCTGCTCCACTCTTCTTGAGAGTGGAGCCTGTAGGGTTGCAACCTTAAGTAAACCATGTCTCCCACCTCGAAGGAGTGTTCAACACAATGCTGATCAGCATAAAATTTCTGCTAGTTCTGAGCATGCAGCAGGTTATCTTTCAATGCCCTCAAGAGATCTTGACTTTGTTGTAGAAAATCTTTAGCCTAGGGTGCTCTGCATTCATCAAATATTAGATCTACGAAGCTTGGTGCATTATATCGATAAAGTGTCATGAAAGGAGACATTTTGATTGACATGTGATAAGAAGAGTTATAGCAATACTCTCCTAGATGAAGCCATCAGACCCAAGCCATCTGTTGGTCTGAAACATAGTTCCTCAGGTAACCCTCTAGCCACTTATTCACTACCTCAGTTTGCCCGTCAGTCTGAGGGTGATAACTAGTACTCGGAGTGAGCTCAATCCCACTCAAACGGAACAACTCCTGCCAAAACAAACTCAGAAACTTACTGTCCCGATCACTGACTATGTTTCGAGGTAACCCATGCAATTTGAACACCTCTCTGAAAAATAGTTCAGCCACTTGGGCTGCTCTGAAATCTGAACTGATTGCATGAAAATGAGCATATTTAGTCAATCTATCAACAACAACATAAATAGAGTCCTTACCTTGCACCTTAGGTAGCTCTGTAATGAAGTCCATTGAAATACTTTCCCATTTCTGAGGGGGAATAGGCAATGGTTGCAGCAAACCAGCTGGGTAAGAATGCTCATTTTTATTTTGTTGACATACCAAACACTCCCTAACATAGTTCATGATGTCATTCTTTAATCCCTTCCAGGTGAACCTTTCACGAATCTGCTTGTATGTCTTGTAAAATCCTTAGTGACCAGCCAAGGGCTCATCATGAAGTGTTCTCATAATCTTTTCCTTCACCTTAGAATTAGCCACAAGAAATATTCGATCTTTATAAAAAATCAGCTCATTGTTTACCTTGTACTTACCTCCAAAAGTGTCTCCATCAATGATGCTAACAGCCAACGGATCTTTGGCATATTCAACCAAAATCTGATCTCTCCAATCAGCTGTTATACCCACAATAGAAGTGAGATGAGGTCTCCTTGAAAATGCATCAGCCACAACATTTTTCTTACCCTTCACATAGACTATATCAAAGTGAAAAGCCTGAAGTTTGCTTACCCAATGTTGCTGCCTTTCACTCAAATCCTTTTGATTTAAGAAGTATTTAAGACTATTATGATCAGTCTTAACAATAAACTTACCTCCCACCAAGTATTGCCTGAACTTGGTTAATGCATGCATGATTGTGAGCATTTCCTTGTCATAGATTAACTTTATTTTGCACCCCGCAATTTCCTACTTTCAAAGGCAATAGGATGTTTTTGCTGCATTAGGACAGCCCCTGCTCCTTCCCCCGAAGCATCACATTCAAGCTCAAAAGGCTTGGAAAAATCTGGGAGAGCCAACACTGGAACATTGCTCATGATTTCCTTGAACTTTTCAAAAGACATCTGCGCTGATTCAGACCAAGAGAAGGCTCCCTTTTTAGTTAAATCAGTAAGAGGAGCTGCCATTTGGGAAAACCCCTTCACAAACCACCTGTATTAACAACATAGGCCAAAAAAACCCTTAAGATGAGTGAGGGTTTTGGGTCATGGCCACTCAATGATAGCACGGATTTTTTCTTGGTCCATTCTGACACCATCTGCACTGATTACATGTCCCAAATACAAGATTTCAATCATGCCAAACTCACACTTTGATTCCTTGGCAAACAAAGAGTCAGCTTCAAGTATTCCCAGAACCTCATCAAGATGATGCAAGTGCTCTTCCCAAGTTTTACTATAAATGAGGATATCATTAAAAAAAACCAATAAAAACTTACGGAGCTGCTTGCTGAAAATCATATTCATGCATGACTAGAATGTTGCTGGTGCATTGGTTAGGCCAAAAGGAATAACCAGGAACTCAAAATGCCTAAAGTGGCATCTAAACGCCGTCTTCTCCACGTCAGATTCACGCATGCGAATCTGGTGATATCCTGATCTCAAGTCTATTTTTGAAAAATAGACTGCTCCATGTAATTCATCAATAAGCTCGTCAATCCTGGGTATTGGATACCTGTTCTTGATGGTGCGTTTGTTGAACTCGCGGTAGTCTATGCACAACCGCATAGTTCCATCCTTCTTAACTAAAACCACTGTAGATGTAAAGGGACTTTTGCTTGGACGGATGAAACCCATGTCAAGCAATTCCTTTCTCTATCTCATCTTTGAACCGTTTTGGATGTCGATAAGGAGTGGTCATTACTGGTTTGGCTCCATCCTCTAATTCGATCACATGCTTGATTCCTCTCTCAGGTGGTCTCCCAGGAGGTAATCCACTGAAGACCTTAGTGTGCTTGGTCAAAATTTTTTGCACATCAGGATGATGCTCTCTCTTCCTCTCATGATCATGAGCAGGAAGGACAACACATTCAACAATCCATTCAGCCTGTCCTTGCCTCAGAATCTGCTCCATCCTCTTAGCAGTCACCACTCTAAGTCCTCCATTTGACATTCCACAAAGCACAACTCTCTTGCCTTCTAATTCAAATTTCAGCTCCATGGTCTGAAAATTCAAGTTAATCTCTCCAAGAGATTTCAGCCACTATATTTCCCAAAACCACATTTGTATCACCTATTCCAACCACATAAAATTCATCTTTGACCTCATAATTTCCCAACTGGATGTTTAGTTTGGATATCTTCCTGGTGCATGTAAGAGTAAATCCATCAGCCACCATGACTTTGAAGCCATCAAACTCTTCTATCTTCAATCCACGCTTGACTACCAAGCCTTCATCTATAAAATTGTGTGTGGCACCAGTGTCAATCAAAGCCACCATTCGCTGCCCTCCTATAACTCCCCTCACACGAAATGGATTGTTTCTTTGTGTGCTGGACAGCTGGGCAAAAGTACCACTTTCTTCCTTTACTTCTTCAACCTCCTCAATGTCTTCAAACTCCTCACAGTCCACAAATTCCCCTTGCTGTTCTGATATTTCAGAACCTGTTTCAACCTCCACATAGACCTCCAAATGCTTTGCATGTCCCTTTTCGTAACATTTATGACCTGGGGCCCAAGGCTCCTTGCATGTAAAGCACAGTTTTTTCCTTTTGAGTTCATTTTTTGCCTCATCACTCAATTTTTGCAAGGGTTGCTGCTGCTAATTGGGAAACTTTGTGAAGTTCTTGTCATTGTTGAATGCAAAAGGTTTTGTCATCAACTTTCGTTTTGGAGCTGAAAACTCCATACTTCTAGCCTTTTTAATGGCCTCTTGTAAGGACTAAGAATCCAAAGATTTTACCCATCCTCCGATTGGTTCAGCCAAACCTCCAACAAACAGAAAAATCAGCCTCCTTTCAGAAATATCAGGAACCATGACACTAAGCCTTTGAAACTCAGTGATATATGAATCAATGTTACCCGTTTGCTTCAGTTGTGCTAGGTCTTTGAAGCTTTGCTCTAGATCTTGTTTGTTAAACCTCTCGATGAATCTATTTGTGAACTCATCATAGGTTGTAATCAGGTTATGACCCTGTGTCACAAGGCCATGATACCACCACTCATAGGCAGCCCCTTCCAAATGTAAAGTTGCAAAGTTTAAGGCTGTCTCTTCAAGCATAGGCTTCAGAGTAATATAAGTGTCGAGCTTTTGAACCCAAGCTCTTGCAGTGCATTTTCCGCTACCATCAAATTTGTCCATAGACACTTTACTCAGAGCATGCTTGTAATCCTTGTTCTCCTTGTTGTCCGGGCTTCCACCATTCCTTTTTTTCTGATTCAGAAATTGATCAAATGTTAGACTTCTACGAACAACAGCAGGAAGGGTCATATATTCATCATGTTTCACCATAATATCATCAGTGAACGTAGTCCTCTCCTCATGTTCAGGTGGTGTTTCTTCCCTTCTATTTGCCAAAGGTTGAAGGGGTCTTGTAGCTGATCCCACTGAGGTCCTGGTAGGTGTTCTCACATGATCATTTCAGGCTCCATTATTTTGCGAGCTGCTGGCTTCAGTATTGTTTCCTGTGCCCGGAACTAAATTCTGATCCAATTTGTCCACTAATCTTGCTATCATCTCATACATATGATCAAACTTCCTCTCCATTATTTTACCTGGGCTTTCAGGTGGACAATTTTCTTTGTCCCCATCCGTCGTGACTGATTCTTCCTCGACTGTATGTGAAATAACTGTGGTTTTCAACCTTCTTTCCTCTCTCTGCTTATATCTCCTTTCCCTGTCACTGGATTGCTGCATCCAGAGTCAAAAAGAACTTCATAGGCTGGCAGGATACCAGCTCTGATACCACTGCAATGGTCTACCCAGATCAAGCTAACAAACACTTATGCAAACAGTAATATCTTTGAAACAGATTTAATAACAGAATTTCATGGAACATAGTTATATTTCATACCCAAAATGAATGATGTCTGCTATAGAATTTCAGTCTTCTTTTCATCCTCATAACAGCTGCAATTGTAACTCTACTTACAAGACCCAAAACTATCAAAAAACATCATGCTCCATAGTGCTTCATATATCCCTTATTGTTTCCAAGTGATTCTTAGCTAGGGATGATCTCTCACATCCGAATCTGAGAGGATTTGAGACTAAACAGTCCTTGCACCAAACAGCAAGACTACTAGTAACGTAGCATATTCAAACTTAGCCAAAAGATCCTTCAGAATGAGCGATTCCCCTGCTCAAAAAGACCCACACCCAGCCCAGAATAGGTAAGGGATGTGGACAGACCCACCACTGGCGCCAGACAGAGAAACAGGAACTAAAAATAGAAAAGCAGTGGTCAGAACACTCATTGCCCCCCACTCAGCGAACGTCAGTCTAAAAAAAGATAATGAATTAATTTAGATTCTTCTGTCACAGAGGAGCGCTCCCACCAAACTGCCATGCTAAGCCAGAAATAGGAGAATAAGAATGAGAGGGGTCCACCAACTCAACGCCCACTCACACAGCAAACCACAATCTTTTAAAAAGAAATAACAGTTGTATACAGCACGGTGGAGCCAGAATTAAATTTATTTAACTGTTATTTGACTTTTTAGAAGTCACATTTCCCTCACAAAAACATTAGCCTCCAAGAAATAGAAAAAGGCTAACACATCTTCAGTGTTTTTAATGCTGAGGAAAAGGGGACATTACAAACTAATAGAAAGAAATCCAACTTAACTTATTTATATAGGTTATCACAAGATTTTATAGATTTTTACCCTTCTAAAAAGTATCATTCTCCTTTTAGCATATGGAGACGTGTATTTTTTCCCGGTAACTTGTGACTTGGTTCCATTTTACATTATGCCCAGTTATAACATACTTAAGCCCCCAATAACATCCAGATTCCATATAATTCTAAGCTAATGCCTGGTTTTATACATTTGAGGATTTCCATTTTAATCGAAATCTTAAGATTGATCACAACAACATTACAATAGACCTGGCATAATCTAATATTAGCCTAACCTACCAATAATAGATATATGATGTACAAGGCATTGTAACAAGAAACATGACTGAGGAGGCTTCTAAAACCAAATTGTTAAACTTGTGTTCATGTAAATAGATATGTTTTCAAATATATATTCATCGTCCCTTCGGCTAAAACGGCCCAGGAACAGCACAAAATGGCTGGCAAAAACACAACCATCTCCTGGGTTCCCCAGAATGCGTATCTATCATGGGACAAAAAATTAAAGGCCTAGAAACGCCCCATCTAGATGGAAATGCATTTCTGACCATTAGAAACAGAAACGAGACTTTACGTTGCATTTCCAACAACATAGAGATAAACAATGTAAGAGTTGGCTATGATGGTGGCCACCCAAGATCTAGGACTTCATGAAAGCACAAGAGAGACCAAATGAGAGAATAATTCTATTCTATCAATGAATGCAAAAAGATTGTTGTTACAATGTACATGAGATGCCTTGCTTATAAAGACAAGAATGAAATGTAGGATGTTCTAGTCATGTGACAAGTGTCTTAATCCTATGACATGAGACAACTAGAGGATAAGATGCCAACTAAAGACAACTATCAACATCTAGAAACGACTAAAATGCTTCTTTAGTCAACTTAACATGTAAACATGTGTGAATAGCGCTAACTAATGACTAGTTAGATAATATGTCTAGTTCACACTACAAGGGGTAAACCGGATAGGTAATAACCCTGTTCACACCAACAGCCCCTCTTAAATGCAACTTAGGGAGAAGTAGACAAATGCAAAGATGCAAAGATGGATGAAGATGATGGGTCCCGGCTACTAAGCCATATTAGGTACCCATATACAAACTATTCTCTCACAAACAAAGTAAAAAAGAAAAACCCATAGGAAAATAGCCCTCTCCAAAAGAGAGAAAAACATGAAAGTGAAAGAAGTAATAGTAGGAGGACTCAACATGAGCCCCCAAGGACTACTTCTATCACATATATACAATCAAATACCCCCCCCCCCATAGGAGAGAGAGTGATATGATAGATCCCCCCCCACAAAGAAGTAGCTCTTGAGCGAAAGAATGCTTGAAGACAAAATACAATCCACTGCCTACAAACAAGATTTCTCCCCCTGGGAAGAAACGAGTCTAATGGTCAATGTAGAAGCAACTCCCAAAACATGGATGAAAAAATCCAAATCAATATATGTTCCTCAGAATACAACTCAAGTGTCCTCATGCTGGAAAATGATGTCTTCTCCAAATCAGGAATGGAATGCCCAATCAAAGAAGTAGAACCAGGAGAGGAAGGATAGTGAACTGTATCTGAAAACACTAAAGATGTGATGATATCATAGTCATCAAAGAGGAGAGATAACCCCTCAAATGTGTCCTCCAAATCATCAATGTGAGACTCCACAAACAAGGATGCAATGTCTGAAAGATAAGAATCCCAATGAGATGGATCAAGAAGACTGATGCAATCCTGCTGCAAAGAATCACTAGAAGCTCTCAAAGAAGCATCTCTGAACTCTAATGTAGCAACAGGTAATGGAGATGAGATCTCAATAGGAGGAGAAGAGATCTCAACAAGGAATTGAAAAAGATGATGTGAGAAATGAGGACACATCTCTTTCTCATGTTGATTACTTCCACAATATCTACAGTTTGATTTATGTTGATGATAGAAACCCATCTCCTTAAATGATTACAGATCAAAACTCACAAGATTACCCTCAAATTTTACTCAATCAAGATATCACCCCCCAACAAAAAATAATTTTGGGACTTTATATTTAGTCCAATTACAATTTCCACAAGCCAAAATAGCAAAGTAGTCTTTGATTTTGGTACAATGCAAAAGCTAAGAATGGGCTAAAACTTAAAGTACAATTTTTGAGCAAAACTAGATCAAACTGATTATAGATCTGGAAAGTACTCGAAAAATTATGCACTTTCAAAAAAAATTCACCAAAAAATTTTACCATATGAGCCCGAACGAAACCTTTGAAGTTCTAAAAACAGAAACTACTTAACAACAACGATGAAAAACTACAATTTCTAGAAAATCCAGGCACCAAAATCAAAATCTGATTCCACCCCTATGAACCCTGTGAAATTCTAGCCCAAATAAAAAAAATACTCGAAAAAAGGAACAAAAATGAACAAGATATGAGCCTTCAAAGTTGGACTATCAAAACCAAAATGCCAACAGAGAGGGAGTCTGCCGAAAATTTCTGATTAAATTTACAGACGATCTGTTTGTTGCATGAAAAAACTAACAGATACCCAGATAGTTTTTCGATGCAATGAACAAAACTCAGAAAGCATTTTTCTTTTCGACCTGCATAAGATGTGGATCTAATGCAAAAAAACGCCTCTAGCAACAAAAAACGGCATGTAGAAGCTGAATTGGCCACCTAAGTCAAGCGAAGGCATGCTGCAACTTGCAATACAAGGCCACAAAGAGGAAAATCCTCCAAATCTAGTTTTTCCGTCAAGTTTTTCTGATTCTCCAGGTCATCATTCGATGCAAGAGAAGAGTATACTCAACTATCAAGATCCACCATGATTTGCACTAGAGATCTCTCAAAAAATTACTAACAAGAAGTGATCCTTCCTAGCTCTGATACCATGTAAGAGCCGATTGATGTGCTATGATACCATGTAAGAGTTGGCTATGATGGTAACCACCCAAAATCTAGGACTTCAAAAAAGCACAAGAGAGATCAAATGAGAGAATATTTCTATTCTATCAATGAATGCAAAAAGATTGTTGTTACAATGTACATGATATGCCTTGCTTATAAAGACAAGGATGAAATGTAGGATGTTGTAGTCATGTGACAAGTGTCTTAATCCTATGACATGATACAACTAAAGTAAGATGCCAACTATAGACAACTATCAAAATATAGAAACAATTAGAAAAAACTAGAATGTTTCCTAAGTCAACTTAACATGTGAATATCTGTGAATAGCACTAACTAATGACTAGTTAGATAATATGCCTAGTTCACAATACAAGGGGTAAACCGGATAGGTAATAACCCTATTCACACCAGCAAACAATACTATTACCATTATGAATTCACTTTATATATTATCTACCAAGTATACTAAACATTGTAAACAATAACCCTGCCAAGTGACAACTAAAAAGGCTAATAATCATAGAAGCAATCTTTGTAAGAAAACAAGAAACAAGATGTTCAAAAAGGTAAAAAATACACACAACCAAAAAAAAATGGAAAAAATTAAAAATGAGGAAAAATGAAATAGATTTTGGTAAAGGCCTCCCATCGTGTATTATAATAACTTATTATTGATTTTACCATATATTAATTTTCTTTTTACAAATGCAATTTTGATACTCACAGTAAATTTAGTGAAGTGCAAAAAAATGCATGTTTTATTTGAACAGCCGGGGAAAATAAATAACAACTTCATTCTTCGTCATTCGCCTATTTTATGCTACTATACTGGAACTATGGCTTATAAGGCATCAAATTCGTAGGACATTTTGATTGCTTTCATTGAGATGTAATCTGGAAAGTTAGAAACTTTGCTGTGTTCAACTTTCCACTAAACCATCTCTCTTAGAGGCATTTTGCCTGCATTCAAAAAGATATACCCTTATTTCTAGACAATTATTTGCAGTGATTTCATAAATACTGGGTGAATTGTAAACTATTCATTGTTTCAATTCTCAGATTAATTAAACAGTTAAAAATATCCATGGTATTTACTGATAGGCTTTCCCAATTAAATGTGTACCAAAGCCACATCAATAAACAAACTATTTTAGGCCAACTGTTATACCATAAGTAAATACAATTAAGATTTATATGCAATAACACAGACATTTACAAATTATAACAAATAAGATCATAAGAAAATGTCAAATCTAGTGAAAGAGAGTGGAAAACAGCAGGAAACAAAGGCAAAGCTAAAAGGAAGACAATAGCAATTACAGAAGCTCCATGTTTTGTGCTGAAACACAATCCTTGGATATGGACATATATATAATAACACCATTGATAAAACAGTAAACATCATCATAAAGAGCCGTCATGCCATGCCACAATCATTTAGATGGGCAAACAAAACAGCGCATGTGTACCTGTATTGTTTGTCGATGCTGCTTATAAACATTTACCCGAATAATAGCCTTATTAAATGCTGGATTTGTGCTCTGTACCAAGTCATAGTGTATATGCTCCTTACAAAGAGAAAATGTAGCTTTTTTTCAGTATGGACATAAAGAAACAGAATTTCATATAGCAATTATGAAACCAAAAAGAAAAACTGCAATCAAATCTTTCTTAGATAGAAATTCATAACTAATCCATAGAAACTGTAGTTGCCACAAAACATATACTATATGTTTATATTTCCAAACTTTTGTATTGTGAATATATCTAGGATAAGAAAAAAGGTAAAGTTAAATAAGAAATTTTCCTTGTAGAATTTCATCTAGCACAAGTCTAACGAACCTTATATTCTAATGCATCAAAACCCTTGAAAACAAACTGAAATAATGTCTTCAAATTTTCAGGACTCGGTGCTGTAACAAAAATATTTGAGTACCTGCAAAAACGACAACTTATCTAATTTATCAACCAATCTTTTACTCATAAAATGATGAATTTGACATTAAAACTCAGTGACATAACACTAACCCTGCAGCAATTGCCCCAGCAATAGCAAGGCCTAAAGCAGCAGACTTGCCCCGTCCACGAGAAGCAGTTAAGGCAACGGTGCTTCTCAATGTCTTCTCGAGTATTGAATCAAGAAACGTAATCACAGATTTTGCCTTAATACTCCAAAAAATAAATTACATCAGTCATCGACCATAATAAGAATGATCATATCAAATTCTCCTCTCCAATTTTTGAGTAACAGATATAATCTGAGACAAATAAAAAAGAGTATAGGAAAAGAAAATCAGGTGTGTTTTCAAGGAGAAGATATTCATTACCTGATCCAATGTGAGGCATTTGCCAATCAATGGCCCCACTGGCAGATCATCACGAAGTTGCTCTTTTAAATTTTTTAGGTCCTTCTCGGCCTCTGATAAGCCATCATCACCCTTCAGATAAACATAGCAAACAAAGAAAATTAAAGAAGATCTTATATATTCAATGCCGTACAACCATATAAAATCAAATCCACCATTCTTCTAAAAATGATAAGGATGGAAAAGAGGGCTTAGCACCCTCAAAATCATATAACCAACCTCTGGCACTGATACTGATGCAATGGAACGCATGTGTGATGATACAGGCAAAATATTAAGTTCATCATCCATAACTACACATGCTTTGCACGTTGCCAGAGATAAAATGAAGCGTTCATTAAATCGGGCTACCGTGTCACCATGAGATTCTGTCCGGAATCTTGCATGGACATCCTGAAATCATAAAGTGTTAATAATATGAATACTATCATAATAAAAGGTACAAGGGCCAACATTTTGCATTATAAATACACAGAAAAAGCCTAACCAGGCAAAAGCAAAGGCAGGTGATGCTTTGCACCACATCAGATGTAGAAACCATATACAAATAAGTATATTTCATGCATTTCTAACAGTTAAAAAAGCAGCATTTCACTTAAAGCAATAATTGCAACAAAATCACAATTAATTGTGAATCACTGAAACTGCTGATTTTTCATCCACAAAATCACAATTTTTTTATTAAATCGTGGTCAAACTTAAAAAGTTAAAAAAATCGCTAAACCCGGCAGTTGTACATGATTTTGACTTTGACCCAAAATTTCTTCATCAAACTACGGTTTTCCCTGCATTGTTTTTGTTTGTTGTAAGGCATTTTAGATTGTTCGGAAGAAGCGGAGGGATATTTCACATTTGGAAGTGGTGACTGCATTTGAATCTTGCCATTTTTCTCTCCTCGTGCTCATGATAATAGCAGGTGCAGCACAGAGATCTAAGACGCATTTTTATGCTTTTCATCCATAGATATTTGTTTCACGGTGTTTTGATTAGCATGCCTGCATTGGTGGGAAACTTTCGATGGGTGTCATAGGAGGTTAGGTTACGTGGCAATTTAAGGTTTTAATTTTAAAATTAAAAATGTTTGTTAATATTTATAACTTGATAAACAGTTATAATATTTATTATTTTAGGTTAGATTTTAAATTTAATATTTTTAAATTTTAATATTTTGAATTTAATATAATAATAATATATTTAAATAAAAATAGAAATTGCAGATTTATATCATTCAAATTTATCCAAATTTTATTAGTTAAGGAACTTATTCCGAATTTTTTCTTGGCCAAACTTGAACATGAACATGTGGTTGAACAACTCAAGAGAGGCTCTGACCTAGGAGCTTCATCATCAAGACCTACAGCCCTCTAGTGTAGCTCTCTTTGTAGCAGCAAGAGTCATTGGTTACATCTGATTTTTTGGAACTTTGTACTTAGTTTGTAGGTTGACTTTGTACAAAGTAGATTGTAATTGGAAGTTTGAAAACTATTAGTATCTAGTTATCATTTATACACTATGCAATATGTATTATGCAATACAACGTAATCAGGGATATGAACATAAATGAGACAAGCTATATTTCACAATTCATGGGCTAAACTCTTATTTATATTTGCTCTCTATATCTCTACGCTATTAAAATGCCTTTAAATTTAAAAACAGCAAGTTTTTTTCTTTGTTTTTGCATTCTATATTTTTTGGAAATCTGATTTTTTCCCAATTAAATCCCAATTTTTGAAAAAATCTTAATCTTTTGGTTTGTGTTTTTCCCAAAAAAAATTGCTTCTATGGTATTGACCATAGTTTGCTGACTCGGCGAGTACTCGGCAGACTCGGCGAGCCAAGTCTAGGCGAGTCTCGCCGAGTACTCGGCTGAGTCTTCGCCCAAAACTCATCGAGTCTCAGGCTCTGACTCGCGAGTCCCAAGCTCACACTCTCCAGGCATCCCAACATAAGAAAACTGGGCCATTTCTCAGTCATTGTTGGGGTTTTTTAATCATTTCTTGTGTTCACTCACCTATTTCGCCCAGCCAAGCAAGGATTTAGCATTGACATAGGAAGAAGAAGATTTGAGGAGAGATTTATAGGATTCAAAGTGATTCAAAATCATCAAACAAGTAAGTTTTTTATTTTCTTTTTTTGATTTGGAAATCAAAAAACTTGAAAAAATAGAGGTAATGCTATCCAAATGTTGTCTGTCCATTTCCCCTCACCCCTTATATACTAATATTTTTAGCTTCTATCTACATTCTATTTTTTTTTATAAATGCTTGTTGCTGATTTTTTTTCTATGTTAAAACAGCAATGTCAACTTCAAATTCAACACAAATGAGTGGTAGAAAAGACCCTGCATTGAAGTCATTTGTAATGAATGCAAGCATCCTATGATAAGAGGAATTAATAGATTAAAATATCACCTTGCTAAAATACCTGGACATGATGTGAAGGCACGCCCTAAGGCATCCAAAGAGATTACAAGACAGATGGATGCCCTACTTGCTAGCTATGAAATGAAAAAAGTGGAAAAACAAAAGACAAAGGAAGTAGTGGCAGCAGTGATGAATCAAAATGTTTCTATGGATTCCTTAAATGCCCAAAACATTTGTCATCAGCATTCCTCTATTGGTGAGACTCCTAAGGGTTCTATTTCTAGCCACATTCCTTCTTCATCATCACCAAATTTCTTTATTCCACGCTTCCAAGAGCACAACCCTCACTTGAAGGTACTGCTTGGAATAAAAAAAAACAACATGAGGCTAGGATGGCAGCAGCAAACTTTTGGTACTATAATAATTTACCCTTCAATGTGGCGAACAGCCCATATTGGGAAGGGTTAGTGAATGCATTAACAATTGTGGGTAAGGGGTTTAAGACTCCAACAACTAAAGAAATGAGTGGGCTATTGCTTGATGATCAAAAAAATATGGCAAAAAAAGGGTTGCAGCATCTTATCTGATGGATGGACAGATGGGCGAAATAGGACCCTCCTTAATTTTTTAGCGGCTTCTAATGGCACATTGGTGTTCTTGAAGTCTATAGATGCCTCGCACGAACTCAAAAATGTTGAGACTTTGTGCAATCTATTGGACGACGTGATCCAAGAGGTTGGGGCTGAGAATTTTGTCCAAATTATCACGGACAATGCAGCGGCATATGTAGCCGCAGGGAGACTTATTTAATAATTTCCATATCTAATTCTTTCAACCTATCGCCATCACCCATTCTATTTTCAATGGCTATTATCAAGCTCAACACTATCTATTCCATTAGAATTGTTGCTTCCTACCCATACATTAACTAGAAGTAGGTATGGCCAATTATGACCTTGTATGATGATTTGTATGCCCATAGGACTATCGTATGTCGTTCCTCCCAGTTTGCTCCTCTAATGCCACAAGATTTTTGAATGACTGCAATCAATGCATTATTAGTGGCTTTGGCTTGCCCGCTAGCCCTTGGGTAGTACGGGCTTGATAATAAGTGAAAGATGTGAAACTTCGTTGTCATTAATCTGATCACATGGTTGACAAAGTGTCCCCCACTATCGCCCATTATCTATATCGAAACCCCAAATCTTGTAATAACTTGTTTGTATATGAACTTTGTCGTACTCTGGGCACTATTGCTAGGAAGTTCACTCACATCTGCCCATTTGGTTAGGTATTTGATAGCGATCATGATATACATGCACTGTCTTGCTTTACTAGTTTTCAAAGGTCTAATGAAATCCAAACCCCAACATTTGGACCAACTCTTGGAGTTGAGAAGAGCAAAGGGGCATAAAGTCCCTTTTTAGTGGCTTCCCAAATCTCTAGCAGGTATCACAAGCTACCACCTATTCTTTGGCATCCTAATACAATGATGGCCACCAAACTCCTACTTGGACTATTTTTCTTGCTATTGCATCCGATCCCATATGCCTGCCAACCATTCCTTCATGAGCATCCTCAAGTATACTTGGAATTTCATCTTCCATTACACACCTTTATAGCACTTGATCGACCCCATCTTGTATGAGAGGCCATTGATCATTTGAAATATTCATGCCTTGAGTGCTAGCTTCCTCCATTTTGTCAATTGCATGTCCTTCATAAAGGTTGTTGTCAACAAATACTCTCCAAACTTTTCGTACCAAGCTGGAAAGATTGCTATTTGAGATAGTTGTGCATCTAGAAAATCCTCTTTCACCCCTTCAACCAATTCCACTAACTTGATTCGAGATAGTAAGTGAGCTATCACATGACTTTTTCCTAGCCTGAAGACAATCTTTAAAGTGAATTCTTGAAACACTAACCATTTACTTATCCCGCCTTGAATGATGGGCTTGTTCACCAAATAAAACAACATCTGGTGGTCCACAAAAAATGTGAATGATGTGGCTAGCAGATAATGTCGAAACTTCTAGATGGAACAGATCATGCCCAGAGCCTCTCTTTCAATTTCAATTATACAATAGTTCCTCTCTGCCTTCAAGAGCAATTGACTTGCAAAGAAAATTGGGTGATCTAGTCCCTGGGCTCCTACTTGAGCTAAGGTAGCTCCAATTACAAAGTTAGGCGCATCAACATGCACATGAGCCTCTTTATCCTAATCGGGTTATACCAAGATAGCAAAACTGATTAAACATACCTTTAACTCTTTGAAGGCTTGCTCCTATTTTTCAAACCAGGCGAACAAGGTCCCTTTCCATGTCAACACATCTTGCTGAGTTTTTTAGCTCAAATAGGAATTTTCGCACAGGTTCAATGTAAACGTGTCAGAAGTGGTTCAAGTTATTCTATTTTGCATTTCACTTTTAGTAAAAAGGTGAAAGTCTTTTATTTAGTTAAATAAGCCTAATAGAGTGTAGATATACATTAATGATTTAGACTTATTTTCCAAGTCATCTCCTGCAAGAGATAAAGAGCTTTTTGGCAGATAAGATTTAAAGCTATTAGTATAAAGACAGAGCGCAAGATAGAGAAAAACAAAATAGTGATCAAAAAACGAAAACAGTTTTAAGCAGAGTGAAACAAGAAGAAATAGTACAGCGCGCAAGGATAGTATGGCGTACAAGGATTGTATGGCCAACAATACAGTATCCATATAGTCGTACAGATTTGTACTAAAGGCCTGTTTTCTTTCTTATTTTTTTGCAGATCTGTTCATTAGATTGTGCAGCTGTCATTTTGGCAATTTGTAGAGGTTTCCTTGTAAGTTTTTCAAAGGAATGAGAAGCTGATTTTATTAAGATATTCTTTACTTAGAATCTCCTATTTTTAGTTAATGGTCAGTTTCTTGTAACGGTATGTAATTATGACAAGATCATGTGTCGGTCTCTAGCAGTCTTTGGCAGTTTCTAAATATAGAAACTTGCTTTCTTTGTAATTACTTGTAACCTATTTAAGAGCCTTTGCTCTATGTGAATATCATCCAAATTTTTACCAATTACCTATGTAATATGGTATCAGAGCCGGAATTTGTCTTGAGGCATTTTTTCCAAATAAAATTCGTGAGGAATTTTCTTGAGTATTGGAAAAATTCGTAAGAGTTCCTGGTCGCGACCCTATCTATGTAGGGTTCTTGTTCTTTCTGCATGTCATTTTAGGGCTTCTGTTCGTGATTTCACCTCCTTCCGCTCTCATTTTTTCTTCCAAAAATCGCGATTTTCTGAGTTTTTTGGGGGACGCGATTCTTCCCAAATCGCGATTTTCTGAGGACGAGATTCATTGTTTAAGGCCGGCGTCTGTATCTGCTCGTGAAGAGCCTCGCGACTGGGTTTTTTTTTGGTGATCGCGTGTTGGTTCGACGCTTGTGGTTAGAAGTTCGCATTCCGTTTTCTGGCTGTGTTTTCCAGATTCGTGTCTTACGTGCCCTTGCTTCTATGATTATCTAATACGCGGTTTCTACTTGGAATCACGATTTTGTGTTTAAATAACAAAACCGACGTCTTCTGGTTTCTTCATTTTGGTTTTTTTCTGCAAATTACTGTGCTTCCATGGCTGCCTAGGGTTCTGCGATTTTTCGACTAGGGTTTTGACCCTCTGGGTCAAGTCGGAAAATTTTTTCGTTTGCAGATTCTTGGTGGGTTTTTCAAGATCTTTTCTGGGTACCTATCGGATTTTTCTGGGTGCCTCAAAATCCGTGCCTTGAAATTTGTACTGACAGATTTGTCTCGAAGTTTGTGCCTATAAACTGCCTCCGCCTATTGTGCATTGGAATTAGTACTTGGGTTCCGTGCATTGCAGCCTCTTCTCAGTACCTTGTTTTTCGTGCCTCGACAAACGTGCAAGATGGCGAGTTTGAACATCATGTTGGAAGGCAGTCAGCGATTTAATGGCAAAAATTATAATACTTGGAAGCAACGAATGATGACCATCTTTGAATATTGCTGCCTCGCTCAGATCATAGACGGCACTACCACTCGTCCCGCAACAGTGGGTAAAGACCAGGATAAGTTTGACGAACAAACTCGTGAAGCAGTCATGCTCATTAAGCTATCAGTCACAGATGATCAGCTACCTCAGATTCCGGCTGGAAAGACAGCAAAGGAGATTTGGGACCATCTGAAGGGTTTGCATGAAACCTCCGACAAGAGCCATGCGTTCTTCCTGAAAAATATACTGTTTTCTATCATGATGGATGAGAAGACATCTTTGCAGACGCACTTGAACAAGATCCAGGAGATCAAAGATCAGCTGGTGGCTATTGGTCGAAAAATGGAGGAAGAAGACCTGGTTGTGATCACTTTGAAAAGTCTACCTAAGTCCTATGAACATTTCATTGAGACTCTCAACATTACATCAGCTAATGTTGATCTGAAGTTTCCAGAACTCTGTACTATCCTCTTGCAGCAGGATCGCTAGAAACAACAGTTTGGTAGTAGTGCTTCTTCGTCCTCTTCAGAGCAGGCTTTTGCAGCCAAGTTTCAGGCTCAGAATAAAAGCAAAAGTCAGCCTCCACAGCAGAATCAGTCAGCGCCATCTCAGGACAGCGGTAAGAAGAAAAACATTTAGTGTAACTACTGTCACAAGTTTGGCCACATCAAGAAAGATTGTCGCGCACGTATCGCTTCTGAACAGAAGAAGCAGGGAGGGTCTCAGCAGAAGGCCAACAGTGCGGAGCACATTGAGCAGAAGGAGTCTGCGTTTTACGCCTTCATGGCTAAACGACCCGCAGACCATGCAAAATCCTCTGCCTGGTACATTGATTCAAGTGCTTCGCATCACTTCACTCATTGTCGTGACTGATTTACAGAACTCTCCCCTTTCAATGATTCAGTGGTCTTCGGTGGTGGAGAAGTGTACACAGTTGCCGGGAAGGGCACTGTTCAGCTTCAGTCTGGTGGGAGGAAAATCATATTCCTCAACGTATATTATGTTCCTGGTATGGAACTTAACTTGCTTTCAGTCAGCCAGATCATGTAACATTCTCCACACCTTGATGTGGTGTTCAACGCTCACCAGTGCTTGATCCTCAATCGGGAAACCAATTGCACTGTAGCTATTGGCATTGAGGACCATGGTCTTTATCGACTTGTGGATTCGGATGGTCCTCCTAAATCAGCCCTAGCAACTCGACACTCGTCAGTTACCAGTCTCTGGCATCAGCGGTATGGGCACCTGAATGTGCACTACCTGTCTCAGCTCTCCCGACAACACCTAGTAGATGGGCTCCCTGAGATTCAGGCTCAGAACTTCGGTGTCTGCGGCTCATGTCAAGCTGGGAAACAACACCGCATGCCATTCCCGACTGACAACTCCTAGCGCGCAACCAAGGTACTTTAGTTGGTTCATGTTGATGTTTGTGGCCCTATGAATACTCTTTCAGTTACTGGATGCAAATATTTTTTGCTGTTTGTTGATGATTTCAGTAGGAAAATGTGGGTTTACTTTCTTAGACAGAAATCAAATGTGTTTCAGTTTTTCAGAAGTTTAAGGCCTTAGTAGAAAAAGAGTCTGGTTGTTCCATTGTAACTCTTAGGTCAGATAAGGGGGGGAAATTTTGTTCCAATGCGTTCTCCAACTTCTGTGATACACATGGCATCAAACGCCAATTGACCACACCCTACACTCCTCAGCAGAACAGTGTTGTAGAGCAGCGCAACCGCACTATAACTGAGTTAGCTCGTTCCATGATGGAGCACAGATGTGTTCCCAAGAAATTTTGGGCAGAAGCAGTTTTCACTGCAGTTTATCTTCTTAACCGGTCTCCGACCTATGCTGTTAAGGGGAAGACTCCTGAAGAAGCCTGGATTGGTCGCAAGCCGCGGGTCAGTCACTTGAAGGTTTTTGGCTCTCTTGCTTATGTTTGGATTCCAGATGCCAAGCGCTCCAAACTGGATTCCAAGAGTCAGAAACTCATGTTCACAGGATACAGCGAGAACCATAAAGCCTACAGGCTAATTGCCATTGAGACAGACCGTCTCATCTTCAGTCGTGATGTGGTTTTTGATGAAGAGTGGGGACCTTTCTTCTCTCCCTCCTCTATGCAGCAATCCGAAGACCAGCCTTTGAAGGCTCCTGACTTGGGTGTCCGTATTCCCTTAAGTCCCCCTTGTGGGAGGGATGCTGATAATTCTTTAGATTCTGATGATTCTCAGTTTGACATCCCTGAGGATGATCCTGAGTATCCTCCTGATGCACCTGTTCTCCATGATGCACCTGTTCCAGAACCTCCTGTTGAACCTAACGTTGTCTCATCTACCCGTCGCCCCAAATGGTGGTCTCAGACGATTGCCAATCTTCATGATGATGAACTTGTTGAGGGTAGATCCTCCCGGAATAAGAGCAAACAGCAGCATACAGTAAACTTTGCTCTCATGGCCAATCTGCACAGTGTCTATGAGCCTCAGACGTATTCAGAGGCTAAAGATATTCCAGAGTGGGATATGGCAATGGAATCAGAACTCCAGAGTCTTCAGAAGAACCACCCCTGGGTCCTTTCAAACCTTCCTCCAAGGAAGAAACCCATTAGCTGCAAATGGGTGTATAAAGTTAAGTACAAGGCTGACGGAAGCCTAGACAAGTACAAAGCATGGCTTGTTGCTCGGGGTTTCTCACAGAAAGAAGGCATTGACTATGAGCAGACTTTTGCCCCTACAACCAAGATGAGTACCATACGGCTCGTCCTTGCCTTAGCAGCCCAGTTTGGATGGAAAGTCCATCAAATGGACGTCAAAAGTGCCTTTCTCAATGGTGAGTTGCAGGAAGAAGTCTATATGACGCAGCCTCCTGGTTTCAAGGTTGCCGGACAAGAACAAAAAGTCTGTAGACTAATCAAAGCACTTTATGGTTTGAAGCAGGCTCCAAGAGCATGGTACATCAAAATCGACCAGTACCTCACAAAACATGGATTTACGTGAAGTCCATCTGACCCAAATTTGTACATCAAACATACTGGTAATGATATATTGTTGCTCGTTGTCTATGTGGATGACTTGCTCATTACTGTTAGCTCGGCACACCTAATCGATAAGATCAAACAGGACCTGTGCAAATCCTTTGATATGACAGATTTGGGACTTTCACACTATTGTCTCGGTGTTGAGGTTTGGCAAACTTCGAACAACATCTTCATCTCTCAGTCAAAGTATGCTCGCAGTCTTCTGGATAGGTTCCGAATGCAGGACTGCAAACCTGCCTCCACTCCGATGGAAAAAGGCCTTAAGCTATTCGCTAAGTCTGACTCACCAGCGGTGGATGAGTTTCTGTTTCGACAGCTAGTAGGCAGTCTTATCTAACTGCTACTAGACCCGACATCAGTTTTGCAGTCAGCTACATTTCACGATTTTTGACAGCTCCTAAGGCTGTTCATTGGGTAGCGGCTAAGCATGTGCTGCGGTACGTGAAAGGCACTTCTGACTTTGGAATTCTTTACACAAGGAATTCTGATCCCAGCCTTAGAGGCTTCACCGATTCAAATTGGGTAGGTTCAGTTGATTACAGAAAATCAACTTCTGGGTATGTGTTCAGTATGGGATCTGGTGCCGTCACATGGACCAGTAAGAAGCAATAGGCTGTAGCACTCTCCTCCACAGAAGCTGAGTATTAAGGTGTCGTGAAGGCAGCTTGTGAGGCAATTTGGCTTCGCCGTATGCTTGTCGATATGCAACTATCTCAAGCAGGTCCGACTCCTCTATTCTGTGACAATCAGGGAGTTCTCAAACTTGCCAAGAATCCAGTCTTCCATGAAAGAACCAAGCATGTCAAGACACATTGTCATTTGATCAGATCGTTGGTTGAAGACGGATCAGTTCAGTTGCTGTATGTTCCGACTGCGAATCAGACAGCTGATATTCTCACCAAGTCCCTTAGTCCTGACAAGTTTGTTAAATTCAGGGGGTCTCTTGGTGTAGTGAATCGGTTGACCATTAAGGGAGGGTATTAAGATATTCTTTACTTAGAATCTCCTATTTTTAGTTAATGGTCAGTTTCTTGTAACGATATGTAATTATGACAAGATCGTGTGTCGATCTCTGGCAATCTTTGGCAGTTTCTAAATATAGAAACTTGCTTTCTTTGTAATTACTTGTAACCTATTTAAGAGCCTTTGCTCTATGTGAATATCATCCAATTTTTTACCAATTACCTGTGTAATAGATTTATAGGTGTAATTATTTGTATAATTTATGCTTTCCCTGTTTGAAATTTCAACTGCCATGTGATTGATGCGATGTTAATTAATTAAATTTTCTGCTGTTAAGAATTAATTAATTGAGGACATTAGGACAGCAGTCACCTGGGGTTGAAATTTTACACATCCAAGGGATAGGATACGTGTGCGAAGTTATGAATGAATTGTCTATGGTATTCTACATGGCCTAAAAAAGATTTTACTCCATTTACATCAGCCAGTGAGTTCATCTCCATGGTGACCCTGATTTTGTCTAGGTTTGTCTTCGATCTCACTTTCCAAACATTCCTTCGAAATCAAGGCTAATTTGGT
Source organism: Cunninghamia lanceolata (assembly GCA_027924645.1). NCBI lineage: Eukaryota > Viridiplantae > Streptophyta > Pinopsida > Cupressales > Cupressaceae > Cunninghamia > Cunninghamia lanceolata. The sequence continues at coordinate 13,248,501 of BSBN01001152.1, read as the reverse complement.
TGCTCTACAATATCGAATACATTCTATGAGAGCATGTAGATTTATCTCCTCCATGTTGTAACTGGACCAATCATCTACGAAGGCTTTGAAATTCCCAGCTACCATCTTGTTAAAGATATGCAATATGATCCACTAAAAGGTGACTAGAGCATTGTAGAGTCCAAACTCCAAATGACATTCGATTATATGCATACACCCTATCTTCTACCACAAAAGTAGTCTTCATTTTGTCCTCATAACTATACTAATCTAGTTATAGCCAAAAAAAAAATCCATGGAGAAGATCTCATGCCCAGCCACTTCTTCCAATACGGAGTTTGTAAACAGAGTGGGGAATAGATCGTTGATGGTAACTACTTTCAAGCTTCTAAAATCAACACAAATTATTATCTATCCAGATTCTCTCTTCAAACTTATGACTATCAAAGACACCCATTCCCTTGTCTATACTTTAAAAGTTATACTTGCGTACAACATTTTGTCGATTTCTTCCTAGACTTTCGCAATGTAGTTTCAGTTCATGCAATATGCTCTCCTTTCGTCTATCCTTGCTTCGAGTATTAGAGGAATTTTATAGATGCATATCTCCAATGGTAGGTCTTTTAAATTGTTATATGTCCAAACAAATAGATCTTTATAATCCATGAAAATTTTGAAGGCGGTTGCTCTCAACACTAGATCCCACTCACCTCCAACCATAATCATTTTGTTTTCATCTTCTGATCCCAAATTTACATTTACCAATGGAGACTTTTTATACTTCATGTCCTCCTTACATTCAATTGATGTGTCAAGTCCACATCTAACTCGACGTCACCAACTTTATATTCAATAAACCATGGAAGATAAGTTCAATTATCAAAGCCTTTGCAATCAGCTTGTTCTTTTCCTTTCCTTTCTTTGACTTCCATGATTTCCACGAAGTTACAATCAATCTGAAAAACTTCATAATCTTCCATTTGCCAATGGAAGAGACCCCTAAGGGAGCTAATTTCATGTTTTGAACAAGATTGCAACTCCAGAACACCTTAATCATTCGGCTCCATTGTACCTCGGTCTCTAAATCCCAACAGTTCTTCATCAAAGTCAGAATATGACGATCCCTTAACTGAGGCTACTTCCCCACTCACTGACTGGTCCTTCAAATATGCAACATATTTCTGGTCTTTATTCATGATGGACAATAGGTTCTTGTTCTAGTTGTGATCGGCCTTGACTGCTATTAGCCAACTTCAGCCCAATAATGCATTATAAGCCTTCTTTTTTAGAGATATGACTACAAAATTTAGGTGGGTCCCAGATTGCCTTTTGTGCCATTAGTACTTCAAGCACCTTTTATGTTGTATTGGTATGCTCCCACCAATTGGAACTTTGGTGGCCAAATCATTGGTTTTCCAATGTTCCTCCAAGTTTCCTCTAAAAGCACATTCACACCAAATCTACCATCGTGGTACTTCCCACCATCTCCATATGTACGACTACTAACCGTTGAGCTACTTGCCTCCCCAATAGAGGAGGCTCCACAATCAGTTGCTTTTGTTTCATCTAGTTTCCCTTGCTGAACATTGCATCATCTATCACAAGGGGTGTGTGTGTATAGTCCATGTCGCAATTACAATGAGCATTTATATTTATAACTTCCTTCAATTATGGAATACTATGCAATAAATCTATTACCTTTACATGTACTATAGTTTGCAATATTTGCCTTGCGATAGTCTTGTCCAAACTGAATTGCTCGTCGTTGCTTCCACATGGGATTGTTGCCTTTCTTCATTCATTTGCTTCCCAACCTCTACTTCTCTGTTGATGGGTCCAAATAGTCCACCTTCCTTGTTTGTGATCTTGATATCGCCATTACTTCGTCCTCACCAGCTACATCAATCATATTGATGTTGGCTTGCTTAGGACAATCAGCATCTCTGTGATTGCCCAATCTACACCATTGGTAGAGCAGTCCAGGGGTATTTTCATTGGAGGGGCAATCTCTTCCAAAATAGCCCCACTTATTGAAGTTCTGACACATTATTATTGGTCAACCCTGGCCATCGTATTCTATTCATCCTTTAACTCCACCTACATTTTGGTGTCTGTTATCTCTCTCGTTTCGGTACTCATCAAGTGATGCACTTGTTGATGCATTAGAAGGTGCATCTTTATTCTTTTGTTGCCTTCTCAAGGTGGTATTTGGTGTTGATGGCTTGCTTTGAGCAAAGGGTGCTTGGGCACTCTTATTGTTTAGTTTGTAGGAGTAACCCTTGATTGAATGACCCACAACTTGGCATATTTCACAAAACATCCTTTTGGGACAATTAGTTCTAGTGTGACCTTCTATTTTACAATCAATAAGCCAAAGTTCTTTACCTTCTTTTGTTTCCTCCTTCATCATTCTCAACATGTCTCTACAAAGACCCTGCACTGATCCTAATTCATTATCACTTGAAACAAACTCATCTTTGCTTTTCCTCAAACAGGAGGGTGTCTTGTTTTTGCTTTCTACGTCCATGGTTCGATTGTACACATCCTCCCTTCAATGAACCATTGTTTCTTTCGCCCATTCATTGGTTCCTTCTCCAATCTACTCAATAATTCCTTAAGCCTCCTATTAATAGGCTCATACATTTTTGTGCTTACCCTGTTAGGTATTGTAAATTTCAGCAACAATCTCATTATCATCCCTCAATAGTCTAAAATCTTGCTCAAATGCCTTATTTAGTCTCTCCCATGTTGCTTTCTCAATATCAAAAATATCTTTATACCAATCTATCACCACTCCTTGCATTAGGAAACATCTCAACCAATATCTCTATTTTGTTTGCCCATTTGTGGTCCATATGGTAATACATGTTCTCCAGAGCCTCACAAGGTCTTCAGATCCATTTCCATTAAACTTTGGTAGCTTTTGCCTCTCGACATTCAAACTTGCTAGAGTGGTCACCATCACTTGATGTGACTACAATGTCTGAAACCTTCTCCTCAAGAAGTTTTGATCAAGACATTCCTTTGCTCCTTGAGCACTTTTGAACACATCCAAACACTTGACTCTTCTGAGGACCTCAGTAATCCGAACACCACTAGTAACACCTTCAAGTTCTCTTCTTCCCACTCCAAGGGTTTGTCCAAGTGTCTTAGGCTCAGTTTCCTCTTCGATAAGCAATTCTTCAATGCCCCAAAGATTGCTCTCATACGCTTCCCGGTCTTCATTTGTCAAGAATAAATCCTCGAACTCCATTTCACCATGAAAACTTCTCTCATCTAGAGGAGGCTATTCTAGAGATTCAATTGTGTTTTCCTTGTACCAAAGTTGACCTGCAAGATCAACACATGCTTCTTCAAGAAGGGGGAAACCAACTCTTTCTTAGTATGCTCTTAGGCATTTGTAGTCGATTGGATGCTTTCATGTATCCATTCTCAACTGCGACTTTGGCTCGCACTTCAGCTTCTTTTCCAACCTCCGCTTCAGCTTCGACTTCAATTCCAACGATGCAATTGCACTAATGAATTTTCTTTAGCTACTTGGCGTCATCTTCTTCTTCATTCTCTTTGTTCCACCAACCTCAAAGATCACCTAATCTCTTGGTGAGTCCCCTACCCACGTTGTGGTCTCTTCCCACCTTTGTTCAGGTTTAAGGACATTAATTTCATGAAGTATGGCACCAGTCAACATTTCAGTCTTCTTCTTCACAACAGCTTCTCTTCTTGTACCTTTGATTTATTTGTTGCATGTATGCCTCAAAGTCTCGTTCAACACAAAAGTCTTGCAAATTATGTAATGTCTAGCGAGGAGTTGGGGCAGATAATCAAGTAGTGCGTCCATGTCTTTGATCACAACTAAGTTATTCCAAATAGTTTCTTGTGATATTTGTTTCCTTCCGACTTCTTTGCAAACATGCTCTCATACAAATATATCCCACAAATATCGAAGATCCCTTGCAAGATTGACTTCTCTTTCTTAATTAGATTCCACTACTTCCTCAATAGGTCATCCCATATATATCACCATCTTCAAGGATTTTACAAACAAATGCTAGCACTTATTTAAATTCAACCCAACTTCTTAAATGCAGCAATACCAATCTTTTCGCCTTTATCTGAAAAGACAAATACTTGCATACTAAATTGAGTAATAGATGTATAGCTTTATTCATATGAAGTTCTTTACATAGAAGTAGACCAGGGATGATCAGCCAAGGATCAGATAGGTCCCTATCTATGAGAGATCATCTTCAAAAAGGGGGGAGCCAACAATTGTCAATTACGACAAATCTGTTCGAACTGCTTACAACTAACCAAAGCCGACAAGTACTAACAAAATAGTTGGCTAATAATAAAACACAACAATTGCATTTATTCTAATTACAGCCCTAACCCTTGTTTTTGTGATTCTTTTCTAGGACGCAATTTTTTCTGAAAACCTTAACCCTAACCCAATTTTTTTCCAATTAAATTGCAATTTTTTGAAAAAAAAAAACTTTATCTTTTGGTTTGCCAATTTATTTCCAAGAACAATTTTTGCTGCTATGGTCACCTTACTAATTCCATTACAAGTAGTGATCTTTTGTCTATGTATATATACTTCAATGATCTTATGACTATCTAATTTGTGAAGGAAAAATAGCTAATCTCTGGTTGCTGTATTTTGGATGGAATAACTCCCGCTTTTTTAACTTTTTCAGTTGGTGCTTGGTAAGATTATGATGATAAATGATCACACAATGTACTTTTCAAAATCTGGTTTTCTACTTTGTAAGCTTGGTGATGGCTTCACAAAATTGGCGACCTTTTTAAAACCATCAATCATTTTATATAAATATTAACTTAATTTTTTCCAAAAAAAAATAGCTTCAGCCTCTGAAAAGTGGAGAAGATAGTGGGGCTGGGAGGCAAATCTGTTTAAAGTATTTGATTCTGCCTTGGTGTTCTTGGATCTCAAGTACCCACACTGGATTGATGTATCTGATTTTGCAATGTGTTCATTACCGATTTTTTAATTCAAAAAAAACTTTTCAATTTAGTCAACTCCTATTAATAGCTCTAAGTTCCAATGAGCAGCAAGTCAGCAAAAGCAATCTGAATAAATTAGTAATAATTCCCCATGCAAATGATAATCTCATGAGCATTAATCAATACAAATTCAAAACAGGCTACCCATATGAAGTTTAAATTTGAACACGAATTCAATAATCTGGACGGAAAAAATTAAATGCATTAACATGAAAGAAACATAAGATATTTAAAATTTGGTCAAATACCAGAATAAACAAGGAATTAATATACTAACCATAGCCATGGTGTAGAGACTACTCAGGGAGGAAAGAGAACTGAGAAGCAACACCACCAAACCACCCCCTTCAACTGTCTCTATGGTCCGTGCCAGCAAGTTTGGAGTCAACGCTTCAAAATCCTAGGAAAAATGTGGAGAAAGAATCAGGATATAAAACTCCAATTTTAAATGTCACTTACAGAATGGCATCTTAATCTTTCTATTTCTCTGTCTTCAACAAACAAAGCAAATACAGCTAGCATATAACCTGAAGCACACACATGCCATATGTATTTCCCAAAATCTTTTCAGTGTCTGTGTAAAGACAATAGCGAATTTCTGTGCTTGTCATAAACAATAAGTAGGGATCCACTTTTTCTGGATCCACAAATCCTCTCTGCGCCATCTTCTTCACCTGCTTATCGCGCTTTTTTCGATGACTGCATATAGCCCAATATATGCATGTTATTCGCAAACGAAAACAGTAACCTTTCTTAAAGAAAGAGCATTTTTTGACATGGTTAGAAATTACAGTTTTGGAACACAAATAAAGTTAGCTCAGGATACAAATTATGCATCCAATTCAAATTGACGATGCAAATAGTTACTCATGATAATAAAAAAGGTTAAAACATGAATACAACCATACAAAATTGTCTTTCACAATCAATGATGGGTTAAACATCTTGAATCTGTGGGAAAGACTGTTCGGTCTTTTTCAAGTAATATACCTAAAGAAAAAATCACCCTAGAATAAGTAGTCACTAAAATGACAACTTGCAATGACGACCTTAAAGCATTCTCCATAAATATAGTGGAGCGAAGTACAAAATGTCCTCAGCAACAGTGTAACTGCATACTGGCAAGCATGTAAAAGTAGCCCAAAACAATATATAGTCACCATACAAATAAAACTATAACCCTATAATCAAATAATTCATTAACATATAACTTCTGAGAATAACCAAGTACAAACATATTTGGTCAGCAATTGCAAAGACCTTTTAGAGATACTGGGCAACAGTCAAGCTTACAATACTAAGTTCAACCAGAATTAAAGAATTTCAACAAAAGAAGGCTAGCTTCAGGGAAGTTGAAGAATGACGAGCAAATCAGTAATGTATTCTTTGTTCCTAAAGTGATATTCTAACAACCTAACATAAAATTCAAGTCACATGCATGCAAATAGACACAAATACATGTGCAAAAAATAATCTGATACTCTCGGAATTGTGCTGTGCAATACAATATTAAGGAAAAGTAGTCTGTACCTGCTGAGGAAAAGCTCTTTCTTATAACACCATAATACAGACGGCCGCGCCTTGACAGCTGCCTTGGTTAACATATAATGAAGATTGACAACCTGCAATTATTGGACCTATCATAAATACTTCAAATAAGGAGACACTATTCAGTTAAGATATTTAGTTTTAACTTTTACCTGGTCACGACCCTTGTCTCCAATAATGACAAAAATAGAGCGATGTCTATCTTTAACTCCATTTTCCACCAAGGTGCGGATGCGTTCATCCACCTTCTTCCTCATGCTGATGCTAAACTAGCATATATTCTGCCAATACACAGGCAGAAATTCTGAAATACCTTTAACCTATGTCACAGGGTTCGCCGACTTTGATCTATGAAGTTCGAAATTAGGTGAACATAAAGAAAACTCAAAAGAATTGCTTTAGTTCGCCCTAAAATTCGTACGAAAAATGCTGAGGGTTTGTCAATGTTTATTCTGCGAGTCTCTGTCCTGAGAGATTTTACAGGCCGCGGGTGTTTACAGTCTGCGCCTGCGGTTCAAAGACGAAATGTCCACTGTTATCGCAGACGTGGTGGCCACTCACTGTTGCAGAGTCCAGAAGCAGAGACGAGTGACGAGCAAGACTATCGTGCATCAGTTCAGTCTAAACGCTGCAAAAGACCTTTGCGGGAAGCAGAGCTAGGCCTCAAACCGCATTGCTGTTTTAGGTTTTGTGTTTGTTTTTTGTTTTCGCGGCGTAGTCTCTGTCTTTATTTTTGTTTCCTTAAGGTTTATTATTATTATTATTTTTTTTAAAAAACTTTAAGACATTAAATTTTGTATATATATGTGTACGATGTTTTCATAGTCTATATTAAACTCTGTATTTTTTTATCTTGTTTTTTTAAATTAAAATTTTAATATATTAAAATTTTATATTTAAAAATTTTAATTTAGTTTTTTTTATTTTTAATATATAAGAATAAAGAAGAAATTGTTTTTGGATTGACTTGGTGATACAAAAGAATACACCAGTCGAATCCAAAAGCAATTTCTTCTTCATTCTATAGACTATGGAAAGCTCATGCCTACTATATAAGAATATTTAAACTAAATTTTTAATTTATTTATACGGTACGATTTTTAAATTTATTACCTAACAAGGGGGGTGGAGTGTAATGGCCTTAGCATGTTAAGAACAAAATGGATGTCCAACAAAAAGTAAAAATAAAATATAAATATAATTTAAAATAACTCCTAAACATTGTTTAGAAAGATATTAAAAATGGTAGTGGTATAAAAAATAAAATAATTTGTGAAGTAAAAATTTAAGTAATTGTTTTTATTCATTTCTCTTTTTAAAACTTAGGAACATTTTTTATGATTTAGTGTATATTTATTGAAAAATAAAATAGCTCTTCAATAAAATATAAAGTAAAACTTAGGAATATTTTTTATGATTTATTATATTATTATTGAAAAATAAAATAGCTCTTCAATAAAATATAAAATGAATATCATCATATATTTGCTTTAATGAGAAATCCAATCTTTAGACATTCCAAGAGTATTGTAGAAATGTTATAATTATATTATCAATGGCTATAATAGTTGCTCAAACCTTCACAAGAGATCATACAAATCAATATAGTGCTAGAGATATTTAGGCAACATAATGGTACCTACAAAACCTTATCATCGAACCTCGAACACGAGCACTCAATATGTAGGCATGTATAGAACCACAAACCATGAATGGTTTCTAAAATGATGCAACACACAACATACACTCAATAGAATTGTGCCATTAAACATATGAGAGCCAAAGATTTGGACGCTGGAACATAAAAAAACTTATATTCATCAACTATGCTACTACAATGAGAGAAAACTCTCTTATATCCAGGAAAACAAAAAAAAACAAAAAATTATTTTTTTTTCACAGATTTCGACAATTGTCAGATTTTGTCATTTTAGGTAATTTTATAATCATATCTTGAGAATCCAGTTTTTTTTCAAAAGCTTCCTAAAACTAAGGTAGGACGGAAGGCCAACTAATATTCTAAATTCGAAACATGGGTTTTGAGTTATTACAAAAGCAACTTTTCAAAAATCTAGAAAAAAATGCTAAATTGCCATTTTGAGGACCAAGATGAAAGTTTCAAGCCTCGAAAAAGTGCCAAGACGAAATCCAACCCGCTAGGATGGGTTGGAAAACCACTGGCCACCTCATAACGCATCCACCTGTAAAATTTCGTAGAAAACTCACATCCGAGTCAAAAGTTATGACCTTCAGAAGTCCCTACATCATAAAACCATGTGCTGGAAACTACTAGCTAATTTAGAAACCCATATCCATACACAAAATTCAACATCCAAATCAAGTTGACTTAACTAACAATAAATTAGAAATTACCATTACCAAACTTAAGTGATCAAGTAGTCTTATCCCACCTTTTCCATAAGCAATCCATGATTTTCTCCAAGTTTATGATTAACTCCCTCTCGTCGTGTTTTTTTCATTTTCAACAACCATTACACACCTTACAAGTTGTCATAATTCAATTAGCAACGTCCATGACAGTGAATGAATCTCACGCTTGCCAAAATATAAACTACAAGTGACACATAGTGTCACTCTTAGGGCAGCGCCCCATGCAGCTGCTTAGCTTATTTTGGCTAGCAACCACTGCTCAACATTTTAAGGAGTTATTTGTGGACCTAGTGGCCCCATGAATATTTAATATTTTTGCTTATTTTTAAGCAACCATATTAAAAAAAAATTAACTTTATAATAAAAATTTGTGCAAGTAAAATTTGGAGGGAAAAATTAGAGGGAAATGTTAAAAAGGAGGGAAAGAAATTTATGGAGCCACGTGGCATTTTTCTCATTATGCAATTGCTGCTTATTTTCATCCCCCCCTTTTTTCTACAACTTATTTTCAATTCTTAAATAGTAGTTGATCCACTAAAATGGGGAAAGATTCCAATTATCCTTTTCCAATAATTAAAAATTTGCATGAGAACACTTGAGCTTCTCAATAGGAGAAAAATAACTTAAGAGTCACAAGGGGCCATGGGGTTAGTGGGTGCAACAATAAATAAATATAATTAATTAATTACTTACTTTGAACATTAGGATTGCAAGGTGTATGACACTTATCCCAACATTCTCCCTCTTGTCTATACCTTGTAAGAGCATAAGGAAACTATATCAAACTATGAACTAACTAGCAAGGGAGCTAAGAGGTCCATAAACTCAATACACCACCTAAACTTCTTTGTGCTCATTGACTTCATCAATTTATCTACAAAATTCTTCAAAGTATCAACTTTGTCCAACAACGCCCTCCCACCATCCACCATGTCACGAACAAAATGATACTAAACATCAATGTGCTTTATATGTGGACACTTAAAATCAACACATTCTAACATTGCATCTAACACCACTTTTGACACTTTCCTAAGCATGTTTTAATCACACTCGTCTAAACATTAATTATCCTTTAACATTTTCACCCCCACTAATTAATTAAATAATTCATATTATTTAGTTAAATAGGCTAATACTAATTCCATTTATTCCAAAATAGATAAATAAATATATTTTCCACTTATTCTCCAAATTAATAAATCTAATTATCCACTCATATTCTATCATAATTCCCTCCAGGATTCCCCTCTATTTTTAGACCATGTACAACCAATTAGTCAAAATTATAAAATAAAAACAACTAATTTCACTCACCCATTTTAGAGCCCACTAAAATGGCATCATAGCCCTCATTACTTCTTTTGACTATTCTTAGCCAAGGAAGATTCCCTACTCTCTCGTAGTCAATCTCCACCAATCATCTACTATCAAATATGGATCATTCATATCCTCAATTAGACATGTATAAATTCCTCCCATCGATCAAGCTTTAGCCTAGATGCCTAAACTTTTTGAATATCTATCATATTTATCCTTTATCCTATCCACATGTACATGTTGTAGAAATCTTGCACGAATCATTAAGCATCCAATCCAGAATCCATAGAGCAAATCCACCTATCATAGAGTCTAAATTGGGTAACTTCACGTTTTAATTTTGTTATTTGCACTCTATCATTTTATGTATTGGAGGTTTACATGAATTTAGAATAGGAAGCATTTCATTTAAATTTGTTTTCTATTTTGAGTTATGAATTCCTGCTTACAATATGTGTGAAAATTTAAGTTATTTGTCAAGCTAATTGCACTCTAAACTACTCCCTAACTTAGACCAACATTTGAACATAATCTCTAAAGCCAGATGGCCTCCTTCCAAGCATAAGTAGTTGTCATATACTCTACCATGGTTATGGATAAAGTGACCATAGCTTGTTGCTTATTCATCCAACTAATCACACCACCAAACAAGTTAAAAACATAACCACTACTAGATCTCGTGTTGTCCACATCTCCTACCCAATCCAAGTCAACAAACCCTTAATCTTGAAGTGTTGCAAGTACTCGTCAATTTTGTTGTAAGTGCCACTATCATTTCTATATTACAAGTGACCTCTACCCCTTGGCTACAAGTGACCGGCACTATGCTGAAAGTGACCTTCTCTATGATGTAAGTGAGCTTGGTAGCAAATTGAATACTTTGTGGTGCCTTGCAAATACCCAAAGACTCTCTTCATTATTGCATAGTGATTTCTACCAAGATTATCCATTGATCAACTCAATACTCCCGATACTTGGGCAATGTCTAGTTTGGTATAGACCATAGCACACTTGAAACTACCAACTACACTAGCACAAGGAACATGATACATATTCTCCATCTCCATAGGTGAAGAGAGTCATCACTCAATTGATAACTTAGTCCCCACTAAAATAGGAACTCATTGTTCTATAGTTTGCCATGCTAAACACTATAACATAGACTCAACACACTTATTCTATCCCAACCAGAGCTTTATGTTAGCTCTATCTCTTATAATCTCCATACTTAAGATGAACTTACTAGCCTCTAAGTTCTTCTTATCAAACTATGATGAAAGTTGAGAATTTAGATCCTCAGTCATCCCATTACTATTATCTAATATTATCATATCACCACATACAAAGTGATAACAAGGAAATGATCACCAACATGCTTAAATGCACATGGTGGTCTAATTTGAACCTTACAAATCCCAACTTTAAAATATCACAAATTAAATTTATGGTACCACATTTTGGGTGACTATTTGAGACCATAGAAATATTTCTTCAATCTACAAACCAATGAATCCTTACCTTTTATCAAGCAATGCTTGGACCATGCCATGTAGATTTCTTCCTCTATGTCACCATATATGAAAATTCTCTTCACATCCATCTTCTCAATCTCAAGATCAAAATTTGCTGCAATTGTATACACCTAAAAATGGCTAAGTCGAATTAAGTAAATATTTTAATATTTATTTTAATTCTCATTCCTCTGTCAATTAAATAAATATCCTAATTTATTTAAATGATTTCAATGCAAGAGAGTCAAAATAGCAAAAAAATCAAAAAAATGGAAAACCAACAAAAAAATTGTCCTCTGGTAAAAACCTGGTAAATAGGCACCTTGGATAGATACCATGATGAAAACCTAGCAAATAGGCATCATGTGTATTTTAGCTTTCGTGCAAATAAAAGCAAGTGGCGAAAACCTGGTAAACATGCGCTACTTGTGATAAACTGCCTCCTCCATCTTTTCAGACCTTGTTCCTCATCCATCCCTTCTAACTGCATCCACCCAATCACATCGAGATACCTACCATGGCTTGTTGTTCGCTAGTCCTTATCGCCTTCTTCCACCAGGCTGCCAATCTAGGCATGCATCCATCTTGTCATCCATCCTCAATCAATTGATTGAACTGTTGTCGAACTACGTCACCTCTAAGCTATCACGTAGGTAAGGCCATCATTGATGCACCCTTGAGGCTCCTTTCCTATCCATTCCATCCCATGTCACCCATCCTTTTGTCCTTCCAATCCCACTTTTCCCATCGCCTAGGTCCTAGGTCCACAAAGTCCACACCCCGAACTACATTGCCTCTGCATCATCACGTAGGCAAGGCCAATTATCATTGAGCCCTCGAGGCACTAGGTCAGTCCCTTAGGGCCCGTTTCTTCGTGTCTATTGTCAATTCATCCACAATAAATCAATCCTTTACTTGACTGGGGGCAAATCCTTGACCTAGTTGGAGAGTTGGATTCATGAATGTCCCGCACCATAGAAGATAACAATAAGGATCGTGATACTATCACCAGACAGCAGACAACATTACAAACGCACTTTTTCAACAAAAATGCTTGACGCAAGAACTAGACCTATAAACAAGACACAATGGACCTCAACCACCATAATGATTGTATCTATTTTTGTTGCAAGAAAACATAACTATGGCAAGAAAATTTGTGCTTATTAAAAAGGTTTAAGTCACAGAGTCTTGTTTTTTGTTATTATGTCTTTTTATGCTACTCGAGGATGTCAAAAACTAGAGGAGCTATGATGGGGGCATAATTATCTTATTTGTTTGCTATTTGTGGATCAATCTTTAGTAATGTGAAGACTTTGTCTAACGACATGATCGACAAAAGATCACCGAGGACGTTCTAGGTCTAAACATGAAACCGGCCAATCCTTGTTTGTTGATACGCAAGCAATACTCAAGTATCTTGGTTCAATTATACCTAGATGCTTATATTAACTTGCTAAATCAAAATCCATGTAAGAGATACTCGGGTCATCTCAGTTCAATTATACCTAGATGCTTATATTTTCTTACAACATTATAAACGCTCAATGATGAAACAAAGTACTTCAAATACTTGCATGTACAAAGATGACAATCCAAAAATCCATACATATCACTTTGCATATCATTCCATTGTAAGCGTTGCATCCTTGACCAACTTCCAAGTGTCAAAAGATCCATTTATTCAAGTTATTTCTTCTCAATGATCCATTTATCCCAGTTCTTAAAACCATTTCTTCTAAGTGTTCTTTTATTTTATGATTGAGTATACTTGGATAGCAAAAACAAATCATATCACATATTGCATATCATAAATAGGTACATACATCTTTAGTTCATTATCATTTAGGTGCATTAGTGACCTTAAAACATTAAGATCATGATAGTTATGTCATTTATCCACATAGATTGCATAACATTTCACATCCAAAATCTACAAAAACATAGATATCACAGTGTTTGCATATCAGATCATCATCCATACATAAAGTAATTAAACCATCATGTGTTACATCTTACAATATCACCACAGTGTGCATTAGATCATAATAACCTATCAGCATATAGGATCATAAACATACATAAAAGTCATCATGTCCATCATGTATCGCATAAAAACATCATGTCACATAGATATCAAGTGCATCATAGAGTCACATAAGCATGTCAGAAGCATCACATAAGTGCATAATCATAACATCATCATATAGATAGCATCAAATATAAAACATCCATCATGAATAAAAAGCAACATCGATAAGAAGCACATGCATATAGTCCATCGAACTCAGGTAGATCATCAACATATATCAAAATAATAATAATGTCCAAGTGTACTGTGATATTAAATAACATAAAAAGTATATATCAAAATGTCCATAATGGGTGTATACATAATCCCACTGTCCAAATGATACATGTCTCAGAAAAATCTAGGAGGCACTGCCTCCTGAAGGCGCTGGCTATGGTGGCTGTTGAGGCTGCTGTGTCTGACCATCCCCACCAACTCCTGATGTCCCTACCACTGATATTGCCTTGTGTTGCCCCATCACCCCTTTGCTCTCTGTATAAGTCCTCTCTGACCTACTGCGATAGCTAGGTCGAAAACTACCTGCTCGCCGCTCTGGGGGCATGGCATGCTCATATAACCCTCGCCAGTAGAATATCTCCTGGTCGGCCCAGACCATCTCTGCCACTGTCTGTCCTATCAGCCCCTGTGCTACAGTCTATTGCACCTGCTCCAGTAACCCCTTTGCCCTAGTATACTGCTGAATCACAATATCTCTCTCTAACCTAGCTGTCTGCAGCTCACCCTGCAGCTGGGTGATCTGTACTTGCATCTGGCCCATCTGAGCCTGCATCTGACCCAACTGGGCCTGCTGTTGTGCCATCTGTGTCTACTACTAAACCACCTGGGCTCATAGGGCTGCCATCTCCCCATCATCCTATCCCTGTCCCTGTCCCTATCCTTGTGGCTGCATAGGAGGCTGCATCTGACCTAATTGTACCTGCTCGGTGGGATCCACGTCAACCCGCTTTCTAACCCTCTTGTCATCTCTGTCATCTCCATCATCATCATCATCATCACCACCACCCCCTCCACCACCTCCGCCATGATCACCACCTTCTCCTCCACCACCTCTGCCATCACCACCATCACCCCTGCCACCTCATCCACCCCGTCGTCGTCGCGGACCCTCCTCATCCTCCTCCCAATTATCTAGTCTCGAGGCTCTCTCTCCAAGTTTGGAGTAGTGAGGGAATGGATGTGCTGCAAACGACGCTGCATAATCCTGTGTCATACCCGCGTCTGCAACTGTCCTCCTCATAGACCATGGCTGATATGGAAGTTATAGAAACTCTGCCCGAGCCTGCTTATCTGCAACTGTCCTCCTCATAGACCATGGCTGATATGGAAGTTATAGAAACTATGCCCGAGCCTGCTTAAATGAAGCACTAAGACCCCATCGTGGATGCTCTTTGTGCATCCTAGCAAAGATGGCATTCCCCTAGGGCATCCACTGGATCCTGCCAAACTACCGGTACACACGAGAAATGATATGCCTCTCCAGAATGTAGGGAGTCCTCCCTATAAGCCACCTGGTCTGAAAACAAAATGGTAACTATGATGCATCGTCATCCCATGCCTCACAATCTAAGTAGGGGCACCAAATGACCTGGTCCACATTGTCGAATGCATGCCTCCAATACTCTAGCTTCCCTAACTTGGGCTGGGAAAGACTCTCCTGGAACATATATGAATACGGTTGATCTTTGCCTCGAGGAGCCATACCTATAGGTCGTGTGATAACAATGTGGCACCAGGCCCATATCTGGAGCAAAGACACTCCACAGGATAAACTGTTGCACCATCGTATACAAACTGATGCAAGTCATGTTAGAGGTGTGCAAGTAAGCAAGGACCCCAAGCAAACTGAGTCCCCTCTATAACAATCTGCTCCAGAGTCCTCCCCCATCCAATCGCAAACCCGTGTGATCTCCTATCGGGGCACACTATCCCTCTGATCAACCTAGCAACCACCAATGGAAAAGGCTCATAGTAGGCAAGCATGTCTGCCCATCTGATCTCTATCCCCTCAATGGTGTCATCGTCAAACAACTCGCGGCACTCATCTAATCCAGCCCCTGTTTGAGACTCGTACTCAATGAGCTCTCCATCTATCAGAATGTGCAGAATTTGATGGACATCCTCCAGTGTCACTGTAATCTCCCCAGTAGGAAGATGAAACATCCCATCCTCACTGTGGTAAAGCTCCGACAGTGCAGTTAGCATGTCGAGATTCGCCCGAATCTCTAGCATAAAGCAAACATATGACAAACCCGCTGATCCCAGTACCAAACGGTCAAGCTCGGTCAAGTACGACCTCAGAAGCTGTGTCATCAGAAACTGCTCCCATGACATGAGTACATCATTCAACTCCTCTTGTAAGAAGCCAAATGTGTATTAACCAAACAAGATCAGCTACACTGCAAATCTATCAATCAAGTATCAAATACTTTGCTATTTTATTAGGATATCTATCTTATCATCGGTCTTGAGACTCTATCAATCTCAGCGATGAATTATCAATTGGCGAACATCAACTTCGATGCCGACTTTATGAAATTGCCTAAGTATTTTTGCTTTCTAAATCAGATGCAAAGTTCTATTGTTTATTTGCACAGATTCACGGCTTATGCACAGAACCCCTTTGCATTTACGCAGCAACATTCAAATGCACAGATTCTGGCCGCGTATGCACAGATTTAAAATGAATGTGCATGTTTATTGTGTTTGTACAGTTTCATATCATTTGCACAAATTCCCCTAGTGCTTGCATAAATCTGACTTTCATTTGCAAAAATTGCGCATTTGCGCAGATTCCTCTGGCATTTGTGTAAAATCAGGGCATTTGCGCTGAAACAAGGAGCATTTGTGCAGAACCAATCCTACTGTACATTCAAACTACCTAAATTTGACCTAGACTTTTGACCATCATAAATGCACCAAAACTAAAATTGAAAGCTTACTTACCGACAAACTGTATGCTGCTAGACGGTTGAACTGTCAGATCCTCTCGAAGCAGTGTAGCTCAACTGGACCCTGCTGCATTGTCGTTGTCTCTCCTTAGAACCTCATCTCTGATATCCTCTAATCTCTCCAACAATGACAAGTGTGCAAATGACAAGGAATGTGACCCGACACTCTTATTTATAGCACATTTAACCCTAATTGGAGGTGTTTCACCTTGTGCGTGCTGGGGCACATTTTTCATCCCATTTTTCTTCCGCGTCGACCAATTTCTTCTCTAGTCCATCCTGTCAACCTATCTCATCATGAGATTGTCTGTCATCATGTCGTCACCTCTTCCTGTCCAATCCCTCGAGGGGGCATCCTATCATCGTAAACCTGTACCAAGGGCAAACTAGGGCATGTATCATAACCAAAAAAAATTTCTATTCTTTGAAACAACGTGATAAACCACATTACATCGAAGAGGGGCAAAATGTATATACCTAAAAATGGCTAAGTCAAATTAAATAAATATTTTAATATTTATTTTAATTCTCATTCCTCTATCAATTAAATAAATATCCTAATTTATTTAAATGATTCACATCCCTCCAGTAATTAAATAAAATCAATTCAATTAATTAAGTTCCCTAATTCTTCTAATGTCTCATATAATTAAATAATTCTAATTTATTTAATTAATCCTAAATTCCTCTATTCCAAAGTCATAATTTCATAAATCCACCTCATTCTTCCACCTCACCATGTTGCACACATAATTAAATATTTTAAATATTTAATTAGCTAATATCCCCTCACCCACATTGTTAGGGTTAGGGCAGATCAAAGCAATAAACACTAACAATTATATGTAGATTAAATAACCCAAATATAACAATGAGGAATAACACAAAAGAGATCAACACAGGAATTTAATGTGGTTCACCCAATATGGGCTACATCCACAGAAACTCAGCCATCCAATAATTTTATTATCAAGTGTAAAATAACCCTACTTCTTGGGCGCTATTGCCCCCAAACCCCAGGGAGGATACATAACTTGTGTTCAGTACTTTCATGATTAGTCACCACATACCAACAATCTCCCACTTGGAGACTGATCAGGATCCACACCAAACAATCTCCCACTTGGAGACTGATCCTGGACGACACCGCTGCGCTTGCAGCTCCCACTAGATTACAGGCATGGTTGGTTTCTTAAGTCCACCATTATCAGTTATGAAGGCCAACAGAAACTGATGAGGAAATCAATTTCTCCCGTGTAACTGCCTTTGTGAACATATCTAAAGGATTCTCACTTGTGTGAATTTTCTCCAGCTTCAGCTGCCTATCCTCCAAAACTGACCGAATGAAGTGGTATCTGAGTTGTATGTGCTTAGTTTTTTAATGCAAAGCTAAGTTCTTAGCAAGATGAATGGCACTCTGGCTATTAGTGTACAAAGGGCTATCTTCTTGTCGTTGCCCCAATTCCTCTAGAAAATACTGTAACCAAATCATCTCCTTGCTAGCTTCTGTAGCAGCAACATACTCAGCTTCAATGGTTGAAAGCACAACAACCTTTTACAGTCTTAAAATCCAACTTACTGCAGTACCTCCTATAGTAAAAAATACCCTATAGTACTCCTCCTACTATCAATATCACATGCCAGATCAGAGTCAACATATCCTTTTAGAGCCGAATTTGTTCCTCGAAAACACAGTTTCTTTGAAGTAGTACCTCTCAAATATCGAAGAACCCATTTTATAGTATTCCAATGTTCCATTCCCGGATTGCTCATATACCTGCTCACAACTCCCACTGCATGTGCAATATATGGCCTTGTACATACCATTGCATACATCAAGCTGCCAACTGCTGATGCATATAGTATCTTAGACATTTATTCTTCTTTCTCTTGTGTCTTTGGACACATCTCCTTAGTCAACTTAAAATGACTAGGCAAAGGTGTACTAACTGCTTTTGCATTCTGCATGTTAAACCTTTTCAACACCTTCTCTACATACTCACTTATTTTCTGTTTGTCCTGTCCCGTGTGATCCTCATACCAAGGATTTGTTTTGCTGCACCCAAATCCTTCATAGCAAATGAATTTGTTAATTTATGCTTAAGTTCATTAATATGTTGCATGTTAGACCCGACAACAAGCATGTCATCAACATAAAGCAACATGATAATATAGTTGCCATTACCCAATTTCTTGAAATAAACACAATAATCAGAATGACATCTTTTGTAACTTTGTTCAGCCATAAAACTATCAAATTTCAAATACCATTGCTAAGGTGCTTGCTTCAGGCCATACACACTCTTCTTTAACCTGCACACAAAATCCTCCTTACCCTTGACCTCATATCCCTGTGGTTGTTGCATGTATATTTCCTCTTCCAAATCCCCATGCAGAAAAGTTGTTTTCACATTTAGCTGTTCAAGATGCAAGTCTTCCGCAGCCACAAGACTTAGAATTGTTCTAATAGAAGTCATCTTTACAACCGGAGAAAATATTTCATCAAAATCTATACCTTTTTTTTATGCAAAACCTTTTACCACGAGTCTGGGCTTATATCTTTTCTTGCCTCCATCTTTTTCCTTCAACCTGTAAAGCCATTTATTTGGCAATGCTCTTTTTCCTGCAGGCAATTTGACTAAGTCCCAAGTATGATTATGTAGCAAGGAATCCATTTCCTCTTTCATGCCTAGCTCCCACTGCTTTCTGATATATGTCTGCATTGCTTCTTCATAACTTCCAGGTTCACCAAAATCAGTTAATAATATAGAATATAATGATGGAGAAAATCTTTCTGGAGGTCTACTTATCCTTGTAGAATGTCTAACACTTGCAGGAGTCTGTGGGATAACTTGTTGTTGAGCATCAGGTACCACTAGTATTTTGTTTTCTAGAATCTCATCCAGCACCACATATTCCTTTTTGGCCTGTTCATGCTTCTTTTCCTGCAGCTGATCCTTATACATGACCTTCTCATTGAATATAGTATCTCTGCTCCTAATGATTTTATGATTTTTAAAATCCCATAACTGATAACCAAATTCATCTACTCCATATCCAATGAAGGTACATTTTTTAGACTTAGCCTCAAGCTTGGTTCTATTTTCAATATCAACATGGACAAAAGCTTCACAACCAAAGGTTTTCAGAAATGAATAGTTTACCTTTTTGCCCGTCCATGCCTCCTCTGGAATGCCACCATCCAAAGGATTTGAAGGTCCCCTATTTATTAAATAAACAGCGGTATGTACAGCATCTACCCAAAAGTGTAAGGGTAGTCCAGCATGCAATCTCATGCTCGTTACACGCTCCATAATGGTCTGATTCATCCTCTGAGACACACCATTTTCTTGTGGGGTTCCAAGAACTATTTTCTGCCTACAGATCCATTATATGAACAGTAATTCTCTGCTGCAATACTTGCCTCCATTATCAGATCTGAGACACTTCAACTTTTTTTTTGTCTCATTCTCAACCAAAGCTTTCCACTTTTTAAAAGTTTCAAATACTTCTGATTTTTGTTTTAGGAAATACACTCATGTTTTCCTAGTTACATCATCAATAAAAGTAACATAATAGCAAGAGCCTCCAATAGAAGATACCTGAGCTGGTCCCCATACATCTGAATGCACAAGCTCTAATTTGTCACTCTTCTTCTCTTTCCCAACTTTGAGAAATTAGACTCTTTTCTGTTTTCCAGAAACACAATTTTCACAGAACTCCAAGTCAATCTTCTTCAGACCTGGTAGCAACTTTCTGGAGTGAAGGATCTTCATCCCTTTCTCATTCATGTGCCCAAGTCTATGGTGCCACAATTATGTTTCTGTCCCTACAGCAAGTGTTATAACTGTCTTAGTAGCAACTATTTCTGTAGCAGCTAAGGTAGAATAAGTATTACCAGTACACAAATACAATGTGCCTACCTTTTCACCTTTAGCTACTATTAATGCACCTTTAGTGACCTTCAGACTTTGTCTGAAAAGGTAACTATGCAACCTTCACTACCCAATTGTCCTGCAGAGATTAAATTCCTTCTCAAATTTAGAACATGCCTTACCTTCTGTAGCAACCATTCATTTCCATTCTGCAACTTGATTTTTATTTTTTCTTTTCCAACAATCTGACAGGGTTCATCATCACCCAAATATACCTGTATAAAATCACCTTGAACATAATCTAGAAAATATTTCCTATGGGTTGTGGCATGAAATGAAGCCCCTGAATCTATTACCCAGGAATCATTAGAATTATCTAAACACAAAATTAAAGCATCCTGTAATTTAGTACTTGCAACATTAGCTTCCTTACTGTCATCATGTTGTCCGTCCTCCTTGTGTGCCCTTTCGAGACCAACAATCCTTCTTCAAGTGTCCTGGCTTTCCATAGTGCCAGTAATCCATTCTTCCTCTGGATTTAGATATGTCTTTCTTCAACTTCCCTTGTGACTTCCCACGATTTGTAGGGCTTTTTCCTCTTTCCTTTGTTCTTCCCCTGTTCTCTACAGTCAAAGCATTACCAGATGTTGAAGTCTCACCTGTGCTTTTCCATCGCATTTCCTCGCTAAGGATAACACCAACAACATCATCAAATTTCAAAGTTTTTGAACCAGAGACAGAGTTACAACCATTACCAAGCTATTCCAGCTTTCTGGCAAAGAACATAAAACCAAGAGAGCCCTTACCTCTTCATCAAATTTTACTTTTACAGAAGTTAACTGACTAGTAATCGTATTAAACTTATTTAAATGATCTGACACAGATCCACCTTCAATCATTTTTAGATTAAACAAACACTTCATGAGAAATACTTTATTAGAGGCTGAGGGTTTTTCATACAATTTGGCCAAAGCTTTCATCAGTTCACTTGTTGTCTTTGCTTCTGTTATATTGAATGCCACAAATGGTGCTAGGCACAGCTGAATGGTTCCCAGTGCCTTTCTATCCAGAAGTTCCCAATCCTCATCAATCATTGTTGCCAGTTTCTTGGCTACTCCTTCCAACGGCCTCCATAAATCCTTCTGATAGAGATAATCCTCCATCTGCATCTTTAATAATTGATAGTTCTACCCATTGAATTTATCTACCTTCAATTTACGCTCGTCTGCCATTGCTCCCACTTAACCGTGAGACTCCCACTCAATCGTGAGACCTTCCTATAGACAATAATCAAACACAACCCGCTCTGATACTAATTGTTAGGGTTAGGGCATATCAAAGCAATAAACACTAACAATTATATGCAGATTAAATAACCCAAATATAACAATGAGGAATAACACAAAAGAGATCAACACAGAAATTTAATGTGGTTCACCCAATATGGGCTACATCCACAGAAACTCAGCCATCCAATGATTTTATTATCCAGTGCAAAATAGCCTTGCTTCTCGAGGGTTGCCGCCCCCGAACCCCAGCGAGGATACATATCTTGTGTACAGTACTTGCATGATCAATAACCACATACCAACACACATGCCCTGTTTATCCTCCAGTCAAATTAGTTAACTCATCAATCAAATCAGTTAACTAATTAGTCATTTGAGTTCACTGGTCAATCAATTCAGTCAACTCTCCAATCAACCTAGTTAACTGATCAATCATCTTAGTTAACTCCTCAATCTATTCTGTTAACTCCCATAACTTATGAAAGGAGCTTGGACACTTGTCCTCTTTTTATTTGCGCACATTCTCTCAAGTCTTCTCAACCGTATACCTCACAGGTAATTCCTCGAGTCATGGATCTATTGACACTTGGATTTGGTCTTCCCTCAGCCTATATAAGCAAGGTCTTCACACCCATTTAGATACACTCAAGCATTCATAATCTTACTCTGCAAGAATCATACTAGCATGCCTTTGGCAAAGTCATCTCCATTTGCATTTACACAACCTCATTATCATAATCATCATTCAAACATGTCTCCATCTCCATTAGTATTGCATTGTAGTGTGATCTCCATTGCATTGTCCACCTACAACCATTCTACTCTTGTCATCTTCAACAGCAAGGAAGTACACACTTCTGAGAGCTCCATTACCATCAAGATCAAGAGGAGATATGCGAACAATGGAAGCATAGAGGTAAAACGGTCTTCGAAGGTATAATCTTTGTTTACTTGTATTTACATCAATTTCCATTGAGTTATTGGATGATTAGTTGTTTAATGATATTGTTCACATTTTCCACTAACAACAACAAATAATAAGAATTGAATGGATGTCAATTCAACAATTGGAGAAAAATCTCACCAAAGTCAATCCCATCAAACTAGAAATATCCTTTTGTAACAAGTCTCACCTTGTACTTTTGAACACTGCCATCTAAACCAAACTTCTTCTTGAAGACCCATTTACAACCAATAGGATTCCTTCCATTCAATAACTGAACGAAGTCCCAAGCATCATTCTTTTTCAATGTAGCCATTTCCTCATCCATGGCTAATCTTCGGGCCTTCCCATCATTCATCTCCACTGCTTCTTTTATAGTTCAAGGTTCATTAGTGTTAGTAATCAAAGTAAAATTACATCTAAAATCAGGTAGGCCAGACCTCTTTGGTTGTCTCCTCTTCTAAGTGGAGCTCCTTGAAAGATTAGGTGGAGGTTCTTCCTCCTCCAAGATCGATGCACTCTCAGTACTATCATCCTCATCTAGTCCATCTTGAACCTCTAGTTTAGTCTCAAGTGTAGTTGTCTTGAATTTTGGTTGTAACTGCACTATAGACTTCACACTTCCATCTAGTTGCTCAACTATAGGGGAAAGTCTAATCTCCTTTAAGATCACATTCTAATTGTTTAGAACTTTCCCAACCATAAGATCCTAAAGCTTATACCCTTTTACACCAACCCCATAACTAATGAAGATACATTTCATTACATTATAATCCCACTTTGACCACTTCTCCTTATGTACATGAGCATATCCTTGCAACCAAAAACTTGAAGATGCTAAAGCGAGGAATGTTTTCCTATCCAAACCTCCATAAGGATTTTCTTGACAAGTGTTGATGTAGGAGACCTATTTGTTAGGTAACATGTAGTGTTAACTACATTTAGCTAGAATTTATGTTCTAATCCAACCCTGCTAGGCATACACTTAGCCCTCTCCATCAACATCATGTTCATTTTCTCAGCAACTCCATTTTGTTGAGGAGTGTATGGAGTTGTCTTGTATCATTCAATGTTGTTCTCTTTGTAGAACCTATCAAACTGTATTGAACAAAATTCTCCACCATTATCAATTCTCAACATCTTGATGTTTTTTACTAGTTTGGTTCTCCATAAGAGCCTTAAACTCCCTAAATTGACTAAAGACCATAGATTTTCTCTTGAGAAAGTATACCCAAGTCCTAGAAAATCAAAATAAATAAGAGCCAAAATCCCATAAGATTTATGAGAACTAAATACAAGTAAAACTAAAGACAATTATGTTTTCTATAACTACAATGTTCACTAAAGTCAAATTCAAGAGAATAATCAACAAGCCCCTCTATAAGATTTTTATTTTTCAAGGCTCCAAGGCCTTTCTCACCAATGTGGCCCATGTGCTTATGCCACAACATAATCTTCTCAACAGATAGATTACTCTTTGAGGTGAGAGAATGTTTAGGCACCCAAACTACATCTTTGGGTGTTGCAAGTCCATTTGCTATAAGTCTCCTTGTTGCAAGTGTTGATCCTATAGGTTTAGATGTTGTAGCTCAAATGTTGCAAGTCCCTTTGTTGCAGGTACTACTAAACTATTACATTGAATGTAGGTGTTGGCATTAAGATGAAAAATAGTCCCAATCTAAACTCCCTTTGCAAGCATCATAGCTCCATGAACCATTTTACACCCACACTATTGAAGACTACCTACAAACCCATGTTGCTCATCTTGCTAACAAATCATAGGTTTTGTGCCAAACTTAAGATGTGCAAAACTCCTAAAATACCCGTGATCCTCCTATTAGAGAATTGTATCTTAACTCTCCCATGGCCAACAATACTAAGGTAAGAGTTATCGCTAAGATATACCTTCCCACCATCAAAACTCCTATAGTCTGAAAACTAGACTCATGTGGAAATATTATTCAAAGTTGATCATCCATGCATCCTCACATGCATGCATGGTCAAGTTTGCAAAAAAAACATCATTCACATCCTCTTGACTCACCTTTCTTTTTCTTCTCCTTGTAGTCTCTTATAAAATGACTGGTGTTGCCATAGTTCCAACATTTTACCTTGGACTTTAAATACCATGATACTTATATCTTCCATGAGAAAGTGTACAACTCCTTCAATGGAAAAATCTTACTAACCAAACATTTTGCTTGGTATAGGTTCCACAAATTTTTTTAAAGGATTTCTGTGTTGGATTCTTCATAAACATTCAAAAACACTAAATCAACCAAGCAAAGTCTAATAAGACTCCTCGCCTTCATGTCCAACATAACCCAATGTTTTGGTGACATATACATGGGTCTATTTCCGAATATTACAACCCATAGATCTTGATCTATGAGTGGATCCTTCATCTCAAGCTTACATAGCTCAAAACTAGTGTTGTTAAATCTTTCTATCTCTAGTCTTGATGTGCTCACCATCTTCCCTAAAGCAAAGATCTCCTCCATTCACAACTTCCACTCAAACCAAGATTAGTTCGAAAAATATTTTTTCCTAACACTTAGGACCTAAGTTGATCACACTCTACTACCAAATGAAAGGAAGTTGAGATGTCAAAATGCTTCCTACACTAATTTATAAGGAGAGGTAATGTAGAGAAATTCAAATCTAATAATTTTTTATAAGAAAACAACATGTGCATAAACATGCAAGTGACATGAAAAACATGCAACTCACAAGAACATATTTGACATAATATTACCCTTGGAAAACCCTTTTAGGAAAAAACCCAGCCTCCAAACTCAAACCAATTGTATTATTAGCAACTGTAATTGTTATAATACAACTATAGGCTCAAGCCTTCACAAGAAACCATACAAATCAATTTATAGTGCTAGAGAAATTTTGGTAGCATAACAATAACTACAAAACCTTATCATTAAACCTCTAACATGAGCACTCGATATATAGGCATGTACAAAACCATAAACCAAGTATTTAAAACTACTTGTTAATTTAGGTGCTCATATCCATGCACAAAATTTAATGCCCAAATTGAACCATGTTAACTACCAACAAGCTAGAAACTGCCACTGCCAAATTTGGGTAGTCAAGTAGTCTTGTCTTGCCTTTTTCCATAACTACTCCATGATTTTCTCCAAGTCCACAATTAACTCTCTCGTCATGCTTATTCTTTTTCTACAACTCTTTTACACTTTATAAGTTGTTATAGTCACAATTAGCAACTTCTATGACACTAAGTGAGTGTTATACTTGCCAGGATACAAACTACAAGTGACACATAGTGCCACTTCAAGTGGATGCAATAATGAATAAATAAATACAATTAATTAAAAAATTCAAACATTAGGATTCCAAGGTGTATAAAACCTATCCCAACAACCATAAGATCCATCATCTTTAGTATGGCCCATACACTATTACTAAAGAGGTTTGAGATAATAGCTTCAAGTTTAGTACTCCAACTTACCTTGGTCTTCATCTAGTGCAGAACTCTTATACCATCACTTTCTACCTTTACTACAACCATCAGATGTAATTGAGGAGCTCCAAACAATAAAAATCAACCCCAACTGTAATTTGCAACAAAAGTGGATCAAGTCATTAATGCAAGGGTCAAACACACAAAGAATTAGAAAATTCCCATCTACGACATTGTCATGATGGGTCAAGTTCTTTGTCAAGGGAAAAGGTACACTAGCACTCAAGTTGTAAAAATGCTTTCCACATCTTATCTCTCAGTTGGTTACAACAGGGACCATTGCTTCTCAAGGAGACACAATGATCTAAGAGTATATGGAATTTTAATTAGTTCATTTTATCACATTGGCAATTGAAATCACATATTGTCTTCATCGCTAGCTTAAAATCATCCCAAGCACATACGATGAACATTAAATACCAAACTCACTATATTCAATGCCACATAGTTCCAACAACATCAATCTCATTCAACTCACTTGTTAAGCGATGTCTATAGAAAACAAGATAATAAAAAATATAAGCTAGCAAAAGGCAAGCAATTATGTTTCTTCTAAATATAGTAGAATTACTCAGAAGTGGGATTGACTAGGCAACCCAAAAGCATAAATGGAATTCAATTACTCAAGATTTAATTAGACATAAAAACACTACTTTTTAATCTAGTGCTATCCAAAACATTTTTTTCTTTTTAAGCCAAAAGTAGAGATTTAAGGGCAACAATCCTTAATAGGGTTCAGGGACAATGCCCCTCATGAGGTCACTAGGCACATCCCCTGTATGTATGTTGATATTGATCGACAATGAAGAAATTGGAATGAGAGAATAATGAGACACTAGACAATGTATGCAAGCTCATTTATTTATTTACTATATCACAGGGGTTACATATGAATTATAACTTAAAGTTATAACGAGATGTTTATAAAAACAAACATTCGTGTTGTCTATAAAAATATACACTTATCAACTAAAATTTGACATAGCCATATAGCTTCACAATTGCCACTGATAGCTTCTTTGTACTCTACTTCAATGGAAGGTAAAACATAGTGTGTTGAAGCTTACTCTGCCATGAAATAAATTTTGAATCCAAGGAAAAGATGTACCTGATAGTAGACCATTAAGTATCCATTAATCCCACCTAATTAGATTTTGTATATCTTGTTAGTCCAAAATATGTTGTCCTTTAATATAGTATGTGAAAGTCAAGATTACCTTTAACATATCACAAAACTTGCTTTGGCGCTATCCAACGAGTGAGCTTCAATTTTGACAAAAAGTGTGAAAGGTATCTGACAACAAAGTGAAGATTTTGTTAAGTGAATATAAGATATACTAGGTTGCCCACCAACTATCTATATTGATATTCATCAAGTGGGGATAAAGCATCATTGGTTCACAACTTTGGTTGAACTTCCATAGGTGTGGAAAAGGGATTGCAATCTACCAACCCAAAACTCTCCAATATTCTCTTGATATATTTGATTTGAACCATGAACATGAGATGGCCATGTTGCCAAAATTCTATAACTAGGCAATAGTGTAGGAGGCCTAGATTAGTCATGTCAAAAGATGCACATAAATCTAATTTCACCCACTAAAGAGCAAGGGCCCCACTACCTGTAATGGCAAGGCCATCAACCTATACAATAATAATCTCAATATCATCGCCATCACTTTTGACATAAAGATTCATATCAAAAGACTAATTATGAATCTAAAATCTTGGAGATCTACTAATTGATTTTTATATCCCAGGCTCATGGAACCTACTTAAGCCCATACATAAACTTAATCAAACTATAGACTAGATGATCACGACTAGTACCTGAAAAATCTCAAGTTGCACCATGTAAATCTCCTCATCTAAATCTCCATTCAATAAAGTGCTCTTGACATCCATTTGATACACCTTCCAACCAAACTAAGCCATTATGGAGAAAATTAACTAAAATGCATGACCATCTCTTTTGGAGAAGCAAAAGTCTCCTCATATTCTATTCCCTATATCACCTTGTATTGTGAATATCCTTTACACCAAGACAAGCCTTGAACTTATTAAAATTACCATCAACATTGCTCTCAAACTTATATACCTATTGTGTATGCAGAAACATGGAATCATAAATAAGAAACAATGCATAAATGAAAGCTCCTATTCCATACTCAACATCACTTCCAATAGAGCATAAGGACTAAAGAAATCAAATGAAACAATAAGAAAAGGTTACCACCATAATAGCCTTTGTTTCTCCATTAATGAATGCTTGACATACTTCAATGATATGTTGATAATGATTTTGATATGTTGGTTTCTCATTTTGACATCACAACTTTATCTTCAAAGCTCTTAATGAAAATGACCTAGTTGAGGCTTGATTTATAGATTCTTGGATGATAGGATGGAGGGATAGGATTAAGAGGTGTTGTAGACACCTAAAATTGTCCACTGTTCAATTCATCCCAAATTCATCCCTAACCATCACTAAACATCCCTAATTCAACCCTAATTCATCCCTAAACATCCCTATTCATCACTAACTATCCCCATTCATCCCTAAACATCTCCAAACCATATCTAGACACCCCTAAACCACCATTTCTCTACAATTAATTGAATAAACA
The DNA here is from genome assembly GCA_027924645.1 of Cunninghamia lanceolata. Lineage (NCBI taxonomy): Eukaryota > Viridiplantae > Streptophyta > Pinopsida > Cupressales > Cupressaceae > Cunninghamia > Cunninghamia lanceolata. The sequence goes on along the minus strand of BSBN01001152.1, from coordinate 13,219,457 downwards.
CATGTTTAGATGGTTAATTGATCAAATCCCCTTCAATCCATGATTTTATAATATTTTATTGTTTAAATCACTATTCATGTACTATTCACTATTCATATGTACCAGTATCGGTACCTACATTAGTACTTATCGCTAGCCAAAATGATTTATTAATCATTTATCCTCTTCCTCTATATTCCAAACATTAGATAATTTTAATTTATCTAATATCCCCTTACCCCATCCTATGAATTAAACAAATACTTATATTTATTTAATTCCTTATTTTCTACACTTCTGTTTAGGTTTTCCTAAACCTAATTAACTAACTATTAAAAGGGAAAAAATGATTGATGGAGACTAGCATGCACACCAAAATCAAACCATCTTGCACAATAACATTCAAGGACAAGACTGAGCTGAAATCACAACCCAAGAGAGGTGGACTCAACTACAGATCTTGTGCTCTTGTTTCCTATGGAAAGATAAGATTTAACCAAGCCTTTTTATCAAACCCTAGGACAAATATGCATAAAACCCTAGTTATAAGATAATCAACTTGTAACGGATAGAAGATGACTGAAACTTAGATTTTGAATGCACAAAGATGATCAGAGAGATATCATAACCTGTACTCTGGAAGTTGAAAAGTCGGAGGACTACGGGGAGGGCACCCAAGTCCAGAAAGTCAGAATCTTCAAAAACTCAGAACTAGAGAAATGTCAGAGAATATCCTGATGCCAGATCCAATACCTATTTGAGCAGGAGGACTTTGGGGTGGGTGTCCAAGTCTTTCGTAGAGGAATTTCTACAAACTACTTTCGGATCCTGAAACTCTTTCCCTTACACAACCTTCTTGTACCTTCACTTCTTCAGACTTAGAAGTTGTAACTTGCACACGAGAAGAAAAGGGGTTTGGGGGTTGTGGTGTTTAGGGATTTGCCCCAGTCAAATCTTGGGATAACATTCAAGCTTCCCAACATTGTTGTTAGAGAGAGTGCATGCCCTAGTAGGGTAGAGGCTAAACAAATCAATGATAGAATGATTCAAACAACAATGCTATCACCTTAGAGGTGAAGCCCTTAGGAGAATGAAGATCCTTCAACTCATAAGGTGATGGATGATGATTCCAAATATGCAACAACACACAATACAAATACAAATCTGCAAACAATAACACAATGAATGCTTTGAATGTTCTTTGCTCCAAGATCGTATGTTTGCAATATCCATTTAGGTTACAAATGAATTCAAAAACACACTTATATATGCTTTCTTGCTAACATTCATGAAATTAATTGAAAGAGCTGACAAGGAAAGACCCTTTTAAAGGTCCTATGCTGACATGTTTTGAAATTAGCCCTGACCAACTAGGGAGGACTTGGGTGCAGATGCTTAAGTCCCGTGGTGCCTTTTTGGTCCAGGGTAAGGCATAAAATGGGCCCCTAGTTCCCAATTGTCATGGGTTTCAGGGGATTTTGCATCGGGATGAATATTTAGCTTGTATAATGTTAACACAGGGACCTAGGAGCTAAACTAGGAGGTAAAAAGGCACGTGTCCACTTTTTACTCCATAACATTTAGCCCCCACTTTAATGTGTGTACGATCTTATGATTCAGTACATGCATTAAAGTACGGTCAAAACATATCAAACACAAGAATGAAGACACACCCTAAGTCTGAAGGACCATTTCTAGCCCCCAAGCTAAGGCAAACATAAGAAAACACTTGACAATCATGCAAGACACAATGAATACAGTAAAGAAGCACGCAATACACAGAGAAGATAGTGAAGCATGCAATACATGAAGAAGACATGAATACAGTCACACAATACGTGCAGAGAAGACATGATTAAACAATTATATAAATAATTCTAATACTAAACACACTGCGTGGAGGGAGCTCATCGCTATGCACCTTTAGACCACACAAAAACATGCAAAACACACAGCATGGAGGGAGCTCATAGCTACGTGCCTTTAGACCACGCAAAAAACATGCAAGACACGCAAGGAAGACACATAAAGCACACGAAAAATACATGGAATACATGAGCATTGTATAATATGTCATCAACACACCATACATCTTATACACGACAAACATGGGTGATAAGGACGATCTCATCATTAGGCTCCACTATCTAAGACATGCCAAACACACCCGACGGTTGAGCTACACTACCACAACCACCAAAGACATGCTTAAGGGTGAATAACTCAATATCCAGCCCCACCTCGCACTAAGGACTTTATTTAAAAGGATGTGTAATCACTCAAGGGAAGACACAATCCTGCCTTCCACATAAGGACTTTCAAAAAGCAACCCCACTCGCATCCGTATATGCCTTACAGTGAAAAGGAAACATGTGCTCAAAGTATACAACCCCACCTGCATCATGGAGATGCCTTACAATGAAAAAGAAGTATATGCAACAAGACAAAGTACACAACCCCACCCACATCACAGAGATGCCTTACGGTGAAAAGGAAGTGTACGCAAACACGCTTTATCAATGTCTAAAATAATCAAGTAGTTACCATTATATATGCCACCACCTTAAAGTGGTTGATCTCGCTTGTCGATATTAAGCACATTTAAGGTAGAGTGAAAACACACAAGGTAACAAGAGCTTTTGCAAAGCCCATGCCCCAAAGGTGACATGTGCCACAATCGCCAAATGTTCCCACAAACACATCATGATCATTTGCTAACATAATCAACAACATATAAGCTTTGGTTTGAAAATATAAGCTAAGATAACAACCAAATCAATTCATGAAAGTAATACAGAAATCATTTAGCATATCACATCATAGATCAAGGCTACACCTACGGGTTCAGAACTAAGTATAGTCGTGAGGTTATACTTCAGGTATCTCAAAACTGAGTGTAGCTACAAGGTGAGATACAAAACAATCCAAAGTGAATAGAAGTAGATTTAGAGTATTGCAAAGGTTTATTACAACAAATTTCACAATAGGAATCACAACACAGAGTGATTTTACTAGTCAAGCATCAGTAATATATCAACCCCATCTTCATATATGTACTGGGTCCATTTTTGCTTTCTTGTTGTAGGGACGCACGGTCCTTATCAATATTTAATATTTATTTTTGTCATCCGCCGCCTAGTAGAGCCACTGAAGAATGTAAACATTAAAATGAGAGAGGACAAAAGTGACTTAGGGTCACAACGTGGGAAAATGCCCCCAAGACATCCTCCACAATGTTATGCCCCCAAGGCACCACACCCAATAATTAAAATAAGAGAGAGGAAAGTAGAAGAATAGAGACGCAAATAGAAATGTCACAACAGAGGTGGTCTCCTTGTATCTTTGACCTTACAAGAGTATAAAGGGTCCTCCAAGGAGACCTAAACAACATTTAACACAACACGGGGAACACCACACAATACATAAGAGGAGGCCATCCATGAGAGCAACTCAAAGAGGTGCTACATCAAAGGTGGCTAAAATGAGTGAGAAATACTTACCCGTGAGAAGATGCAACCATGCTAGCGGTCATCTTTGAGTAAATCATCTTCCTCCCAATCTCGAATGGAAGAGGAAATAGGTATATAAGGTACAATAGACCAATTTGAAACTTCATCTTTTAATTCTTCATCCTTTAGCTTTTCTTTTGTTTCAATTTCTTTTGGTGGAATGTTTTCTTGTTGAGGTGGTACTTGTCGAGCTAAAGATTGTCATTTTCTCTTCCTTTCTCTTGTATTTCGATTCCTTCTTGTCTTGTTAGTGATATTTGTAAAAGGAGTTTCATGAGTTCCTACTTTCTTTGACATTTCAGAAGAGGAAGCTGATACAAAATCGATCTTTTTGTGATGAAATGCTTCGCTCTTTACGATTATCTCCCAACCCTTGTAAGGATGGCAAAGGAGGAACCTCGGCAAAAATTGCTTTACCTTGTGGGCAAGGGGATTTCTTCAGCTCGGGCTACTTTTCACTCTATTTGTTCAGTAGGAGGAATTGTAGCCTCAGAGTACTGAGAGGGTCCAGGAGCATCCTTGCCATGTGATAGTTGTGCTATTAACTTTGCCTTATATTTTTGATATGCCAGGAAAAATTGATCTTCTCTTGGTTGATTTGGTTCAGTAGGCTACGGCCAAAAGTAGTACAAGTTAAATTTTCCACGATTAACCAAAGGTTTCCATCTTCTATGATGTACAACATGCACCCATCCTTGATGAGGAAATTTTAAGCATTTATGAATGGTAGAAGGGACCGCTTTCATGGACTTGAGCCAAGGGTGGCCTAGTTTCACATGGAATAGGTCTGAGGTAGGAATGATGACGAATGGTTGTTCCAAGGCTTTTTCCACCACCTTAATCAAGAGTTTAATCCTCCCAATAGCTGGGAGGAAATATCCATTGTGTGCCTTGAGCATTATATGTGTAGGATCATAAGTGTCTTGTACCAAATCATGCATGTATAAAAACTCTTGAGTTATCACATTCACCATACAATTAGGATCGATAAGGACACTTCTTGTAGGATTCCCACTTATACATGTTGTAATGTAAAGAGGGCCATCAATATCTCTAATTGTGACCTCATGTGGAGTGAATGAGATTACGGGTTCAGGAGCCATCCTTTTCTTATTAGCTCGAGGAGGAATCATACCACCCTTGTTTTGATTAGAGGCCATGTATGTGAGACTATTGCACACCAAGGCACTAGTTTGAGGAAATCAGGTTTTTGAAAATAAAAAACACACTAATTTCACTATAAACAAGGCAATGCAAATGATCTTGAGAGTTTGTACAAAGAAGTGTGAAAAAGCCCTTAATATTGAAATACACAATGTGTAATTGCAAACATTGAAATTTTGAAAGTAAGGATGTCAAATGATACAACACTACCATGCAAAATCAGATTTGCATGAATGTTTATGATGGCAGCAAAATCTAAAATGAGATTTTAACTACAAACCCTAGCTTTACAAATGACTAGGTTATAAGAAAAAATGCAAGTTTTCAACAAAACCCTAGCAAATGAGATCTTCAAATGCAAGATGTAATGTCATGAAAAGATTAATTACTATTATATGGATCAGATCTAATGTATAAATTAGAAAATCAAATGTTTTCAATGATATGCAATGTAAATAATGCAAAACTATGCCTTTATGTAAGCCTAGAATGCTTTTTTTCCACTTTTTTCAAATTTATGCAAGATTTTTCAATGAAGAGTGATAAGTATGATATGAAATAATGCAAGATCTGAATGAAATTGCTTGATGCTATGTGTTCACCAAAATGTTAAAGGGGAAAAGATGATTGATGGAGACTGGCATGCACACCAAAATCAAACCCTCTTCCACAATAACATTAAAGGACAAGATCGAGATAAAATCACAACCAAAGAAAGGTGGACTCAGCTATAGATCTTGTGCTCTTGTTTTCTGTGGAAAGATAATATTTAACCAAGCCTTTTTATCAAACCCTATGTCAAATATGCATAAAACCCTAGTTATAAGATAATTAACTTGTAACAGACGGGTAAAAGCAAAAAGCTATGTCACACTTTTATAAAGGAAACGACCAATGTTGATCCAACTTTTAAACTTGAATCACTAAAAAGTGACATATATGTTTGAATTTGAAATGATGTAAACTAATAAAATATTCATTTCTTAGTATATTTTATGATTGTATTTTTTAAAAAAAATTAAAAAATTATTTGAATATAGTTTGTAATAAATTGACACTATAATTTAGTTGTTGATAAAATGCTGAAAAATGAAGTTACATGAGACGTCAATCTTTATATAGTAAATTTTATTTTTTTTCTTTAATTTTTTTGTGTGTATTTATAACTTGAAACTTTAGTGCATGGATATATTTTTTCCAATTTTGATAAATATATATTTTTAAATAAATAATAAAATGTGGTGTATTAAAACGTAGTTGTTTCCATTCGACGTCAACTTTCATATTAACTATTTATCTAAAATAGAAAAAAAATTATACCATCTTGATATAGATTTTTTTATCTAGTGCATCATATTTTTTCATTTTTTTTAATAACTTTTACTATTTTTCCTTGACATGGTAATTGAGCTAATGTCTTGTGCTGATAACCTACTTTTAGTAAAAATGGAAAGGAAAATATAAATAATAATTAAACTATCAAAAAATATATATATATTTTAAAACTAAACTTATAGGTCTACAAAAGGGTATTTTTATATTTTTTAAAAAATGTTATTTACACGAGTAGAAGTTTTTTCAAATTTTTTTTTTTTTGGTAAATTGGCCTCATAGTGGTGCTACATATGCATTTAGCCAACAATTTTAGTTGGAAAAGTTATGGACATATCTAACTTAGCTAGAATGAATCTTACAAGATCATATGTTTGACAAAAATTAATTTTTAGTTAGAAATACTTAAATTCACTTGTGCTGATAAATCGACTAAAAGTGTAACACAGCTTTGTGCTTTTACCTAGACAGAAGATGACTAAAACTAATAATCTGAATGCATAAAGATGATCAGAGAGATATCAGAACATGTACTCTAGAAGCTAAAAGGTCAGAGGACTATAGGGCAGGTGCCCAAGTTTAGAAAGTCCAAATCTTTAGAAACTCAAAACTAGAGAAATGTCACAGAGAGCATCTTGATGCCGAATCTAGTACCTGTTTGAGCAGGAGAACATCGAGGCGGGCGCCCATCTTCCATAGAGGAATTTTTGCAAACTGCTTTCGGATCTCAAAACTCTTTCCCTTACACAACCTTCTTGTACCTTCACTTCTTCAGATTTCATACCTGTAACCTGCACATAAGAAGAAAAGGGGTTTGGGGTTGTGGTGTTTAGGGATTTGCCTCAGTCAAATCTTGGGATAACATTCAAGCTTCCCAACACCGTTGTTAGAGAGAGTGCATGCCCTAGCAGGGTAGAGGCTAAACAAATCAATGAAAGAATGATTCAAACAACAATGATATCACCTCAGAGGTGAAGCCCTTAGGAGAATGAAGATCCTTCAACTCACAAGGAGATGGATGATGATTCCAAATCTGCAAAAACATACAATACAAATACAAATCTGCAACAATAACACAATGAACGCTTTGAATGCTCTTTGCTACAAGATCAGAAGTTTGCAATATCCATCTAGGTTACAAATGAATTCAAAAACACACTTATATATGCTTTCTCGCTAACATTCGTGAAATTAATTGAAAGAGTCGACAAGGAGAGACCCTTTTAAAGGTCCTATGCTGACATACTTTGAAATTAGCCTCGACCAATCAAGGAGGACTTGGGTGTGTGTGCCCAAGTCCTGAGGACCCTTTTTGGTCCAGGGTAAGGCATAAAATGGGCCCCTAGTTCCCAATTGTCATGGGTTTCAAGGGATTTTGCATCGGGATGAATATTTAGCTTGTATAATGTTAACACGGGGACCTAGGAGCTAAACTAGGAGGTAAAAAGGCATGTGTCCACTTTTTAATCTATAACACTAACCTAATCCCCCACTTGCACAAACTAAAACCTAATCTAATCCTAGTCAAATTCTCTCCATTCCCCCAAATGTACAAAGGTATGGGCCTCTTTAACATGTCCACACGACCTTCCTACAAAAGGCATGGTCAAGGACCCATGTACAAAGGCCTTTTTGTCCTCCATCTCTTATTCCTCCAATTTTAAATTAGGCATGTACCCATGCTTCCAATTTAAAATTCAAATCTAACCCAACTCATCCTTTTTCCTTCAATTTTAAATTAGGCATGTACCATGCTCCCCAATTTAAAATTCAAATCAAATCCAACCCATACCTCCCATCTACCAAGACAATCTCATCCCTCCAATCTTCCCAAAGCCCAATCTTGACCATCCATTCCTCCTTGATCCAAGGACATCTCCCATCCACCAATCCTCTCATGACACTTGGAAAGCTCTCCTTGATTGGGATCTCTCAAGAATCCTCATCCATTGATCTTTCAATTCAATCCTAACCATCCAATTGAGTCTCCAAAAATATATAAATTGGAGTTCACCCCTTCACAAATCACACAACTTCTTCATGCAACACAATGCTGCTATTTTCACTCAAACACTCCATGAGAAGCAAGGTTATGTTGCCCATTTGAGGACCCATCCACATCAACACCATCAAAGAACAAATCCAAGTATCAAGGCTTGCATCTGGGGTTAATAGCTTAGATTCATTTCTTATTTTGCATTCATTTTGCTCAATCTGAGGTAGCTTAGATTTTGGGTGAAATAGATTAATGTTTTAACTTGTTTCTCATGCTCAATTTATATGTTATATAGGTGCAATGGATGGTTGAGATTAAGAAGTGAAATTAGATGGCTAATATTAAGAGGTGCAATATAAAATGGATAGCGGAGATTAAGAGGTGAAAGATAGGAGTTTCCAGGGCATCCTTATGTGAATGGCTAGGATTAAGAGATGTAGTATGAAATGAGTGGTGAATATGAAACTTAGTTTGACTTTTGAGACTCTCATTTATTATTTGTGGTAAGAGGATGAGGATGAGGACAAGTAGAAATTAATCAAATAATAAAATTATTTATTTAATTATTGGAGAGGAATGATGTGAGAAGATAAATTAATCAAATAAATAAGATCTATTTAATTAATTTGGGTGACGGAGGAAATGAACTAATTAAATAAATACAATTTATTTAATTAACTTGAGAATTATGGTAAATAGGTTAATTAATTAAATATAATTTATTTAATTAACTAGATGATGGAAAGGGACATCAAATGGTCCTAGGACAAATGTGTCACAAGGTGTCAAAATGGGATTAGGAGGTGTCATAATTGATGTTAGAAGTGATGTAAGGACATGTTCAATTTTAGATGTCTACATTTTGTTAGAATGTACAGGACAACTAAGAGGAGGGGAGGTGAATCAGTTGTGTATTAAAACCTTAAACATTCTAAGCAATTCTAATCATAGACCTCTTAACATGCATTAGCAGAATGTAAACATATGGAGCATCAATGCAAACACATCTAAACACATAAGAACACCATATTTATATGGAAAACCCAATAAGGGAAAAACCACGATGAGGATTAGCTCACATATATATGAATAATAACACCGAAAATTATTAGGCTCACTGCCAAGGGCTCACTACCCAAAAGAGAGAAGAAAGAAGAAGACTGTTATAGAGAGATTCACTATCTCAAAGCAACAAGAGAGATCCACCACTTCCACTCCTTGCCATTCACAACCTTTGGCTCACTGCCTCCAACAACTTCTGGCGCATTGAAATGTAGACACCTTCTACTCACTGCATTATGGAGTCATAATCATTTAAGCTTGCACACAACTCACTACCCTTGATTGACATTCACATTCTCTTCTCTACATTGCTCCACTCAACTTCATCTTGCATTTATACTATTTACAACCAAGACCTATCTCAATTAGGTCGGTCCTAATGAGGTTTGTGTACCTCAAACATCCAACACCAATTAGGTCAGCACTAAACACTTCTGCGGTGGAAAGAAGTGTAAGTGGACCATGTCAAAGGTTAACTAGGACTCAAATTTGTATCACCAAGATGCTCATCATATCCACAATCCACGAGGTACCTCCACAAATGGCGCTAGTAAGCCAGGCCAACCAAACCTGAGATAATGACCATATCCATGCTTCTCCAAGTCCAAAAACATCATGCAGACTAGAGAGAGAGACTCCAAAGCATTCACACACCTTTCCTGAATACTCACCATCATCATAAACTTCTACAACATTGCCGCAATCATCTGAATCAAAGAATGTCTTCATTATGCACATTAGGACACACTACTAATGATCACCAACACAAGAACTAAACTTGCGGAGCATCCCAACACTGGAAACTTCATAGGAAGGTAGATACATATAATATAAGCACTCTCCTAGATCTGCAAGACATGAAAGATCAATGCAGAGAAATGTGGAGCATTCTCATTTCTCCCGGACAACCTCCTTCACAGTCAAATATTCTGTCAAACACATCTTCTAATTCTACATGATCCAAAACCTAAAACTTTGGATATAACACCTCTGATCAACACTTCCAAACTGCACAAGCATATCTTCAATTAGGAATAAATGCAGAGCATAACACTAAGAGTACCTCTGTCACACTACACACCTTTTTATAAAATTTTCTCAAAAGCACTTGGAAACCAAGTGAACCATTTGCTGGGAGTTGACATCAATGCCCACCAACAAGTTTCCAACATATTTTTCCCCTCTTTGAGATGATGTTGTGACTAAGAAAAGTAGCATCATTTTAAAGAAGATAAGGTATGTGAAAGGAAGCAAGGTATGCAGAAACAACTTCCTACACTAATCTAATGAGGAAAGGTTTATGCAAATTTTAATATTTTCAGTTATAGTTTAAGATGCACATTAATAGAAAGGTAATAACAACATCCAAATGCAAATACATAGCTCACAACACAAGATATATGTGGGAAAATAATTTTGGGTGAAAAACCCCACACTCCAAAACCTGCACAATGTATTATCAAATCAAAGGATGATTAGAACATGCTTGCAATGCAAGTTCTTCTAGGAGTACACAAATGTCAAATACTGGAGTAACTTCGGTAGCATAACGGTACCTACAAATAAACCATACCACTCAAACTCTAAGCACCTATATTTATAGCGAGATACAAGCATGAAGGAAGCTTCTAGAGCAAGCAACAAGATATGGGTGTCCAAATCCATGTGGCACACTTTGAAAACACATGTTTGACTCTTGTGACACTTGTACAATATTCCCTTACACCTCTTACAACCCTCCATACTTGGGTGCTCCAAATTTGCCCAAAATAGGTATGACAAATGCTCTTACATCATCATAAAATCTATCATATATGACAACACTTATAGTTGTAAGAGAATCTATCATAACTGACTATTAATAAATGATTCTCTTATAACTTGTCATATCCAAAACTTGGGTGCCCCAAAAATAGGCTACGTCAAAGACACCTCATACAGTGTCATACATGCAAATGGCACTTGTCTCATCCCTTCTATTTCCAACTCTTACAATGTCATAGAATCTATCATAGTTCTTACACTTATAAACCTCTTACAACACCCAAAAGATGCTGACACGTTGTAAAATACCTCTACCACAAAATGGAATTCCTACCTCCTCATACGAGGACAAAAAAATACATCTAGTCACCTTCCATGTAGGATGACAGATCACTATGCCAACTACCACAAAGTGACGAAATATAATTTACATAGAAAATTACAATAGTAGGAAAAAACAAATAAATACAACATTAGGATCTTGCAAAGGATGAGAGACCTTAATTGCCAACATTCTCCCACTTGTCGAACACCTTTCAAGAGCCAATAGAATGACAAGATTTAAATGCTAGGGTTCGAGAGGCCCATAGACTCTGAATTCCATCTGAACTTCTTCATGCTTGTTGTTTTGTCAAGGAATCTGCAACATTCATTAAAGTGTCAACTTTCTCCAAGTTTACCTTTCCATCCTCTACCATGTCATGGACAAAAAGGTACTTGACATCAATATGCGTAGTCCTCATGTGGAAAGTAGGATTCTTGGCCAAAAATATGGCACTCTGACTGTCACAACAAATAGTAATCTTCTCTGCATCAAGCCCAACATCAGAACACGGTCTCTTAAGCCACATGGCTTCTTTACAAGGATGAGTTGCTGCCATGTACTCTACTTCAGTAGTGAACAAAGCGACCACAAGTTGTCACTTACTCATCCAACTAATAGCACCATCGAACATAATGAATACATAAGCACTGGTGGATCTCTTGTTGTCAATGTCACCTACCCAATCTGAATCCACAAATCCTCAAATACAGAGTGAATGTCGAGGTCCTGTAGGATAACCATGATAACATAGGGAATACTCAGAAGTACCTCACAAATATCTAAACACTCTTTTCATCGCATTCCAATGTACTTGTCCAAGATTAGCCATAAACCAACTAAGGACTCCCACTGCTTGGGCAATGTCTGGTCTTTTACAAACCATAACATGTACATCAAGCTGCCAACTGCACTAGCATAAGGAACTCTGCTCATACCCTCCATCTCTAAAGGAGACTTCATATAATCTACAATATATAACTTTGTCCGCATCAATAATAAGAACAATCAACGGTCTACAAGCTACCATGTTGAATCTCTCCAACACGGTGTTCACATACTTAATCTGGCCTAGCCAAAGTTTTTTTTAGCTCCATTTCTTCTAATTTCCATTCTAAGAATGCACCTAGCTGCCCCTAGATCTTTCATTTCAAACTATGCTGACAACTGAGACTTTAAATCAGAAATTAAGCTTTTACCATTCTCAATAAACAATATATCATCAACATATAATGCAATAATGAGAATGCAATCATTATCCATTTTATAATAAATACAATGATCTAATTTTGATCGTAGAAATCCCAAATTTTTGGTACCACATCCTAGGAGATTGCTTCAAACCATACAAAGACTTTTTCAACTTGTAGACCAAATTATCTTTACCTTTTACCACATAGTGCTCTGGTAGTGATATATAGATTTATTCCTCCAAGTCACCATGAAGGAAAGTTATCTTCACATCCATCTGTTCAACTTCTAACTCATATGTTACAACAAGTGATAACAAGAATATGATAGATGTCAACTTCACAATGGGAGAGAAAATCTCACCATAATTTATTCCCTAAACTTGGGAATAACCCTTCGTGATTGACCTTGCCTTAAACTTCTCAACACTACCATATGAACCAAACTTCTTGAACACCCATTTGCATCCAACAGGTTTACGTTCATCAGGCAAGGGCACCAGATCCCAAGTATTGTTTTTCTTCAAGGAATCCATCTCTTCTTCCATGGCCTCTTTCCAGGAATCTACATCACTCATACCCATAACCTTCCTTATGGTCCTAGGCTCATCAGTGTTATAAATCAAAGCAAAAATACAATTGGAATCATGCAATGAATAACCAAACCTATTAGGTTGTCACCTTATCCGCATGGAGCTCCTCAAAAGTTGAGGTTGAGGTTCTTCTTCTTCTGAACTTTCAGAGCTACTAGAGCTCTCTTCATCATTAGGCCCAACAGATGTCTTTGGTTCAACCTTCTCAGGGATGGAAGGAAGTTGAACAATATCCTCTTTCTTCTCTTCTTTCTCTAGTTGTAGAGCAACAGAAGAAGGATTGAGCTCTTTGAAGATCACACTTTTTCTATACAAAACTCTCTCGGCCACTAGATCCCAAATCTTGTACCCTTTCACACCAATGCCATAACTAATGAAGATACACTTCATTGCCTTGTTCTCCTACTTAGACCTCTTATCCTTAGGCACATGTGCATATGCCTCACAACTAAATACTCAAATCTCTCTCAATGAAGGATTTTTACCAGACCACACCTCCATAAGTGTCTTATCAATGAGTGTTGATATAGGATACTTGCTAACCAGATAACAAGTAGTAGCAACATCTTCATCCCAAAATTTTTGTTTAAGGCTAGCTCCACTTAGCATACTCCTAGCCCTCTCCATCAACGTTCTATTCATCCTCTCTGTAACTCCATTCTGTTGAGTGTTATATGGAGTTGTCTTGTGTCTCTTAATACCATGTTCTTTACATAACTTGTCAAAATCTGTTGAACAAAACTCACCGCTATTATCAGTCCTCAAACACTTAATCCTTCTATCCTTTTAATTCTTTACAAGAGCTTTGAACTATTTGAATCTACTAAAGACTTTATATTTGCTTCTAAGGAAATACACCCATGTCCTTCTACTGTAATCATCAATGAATGAAACAAAGTAAACAGATTTTGAAATCGAAAAAACATTAACCAGACCAAATACATCAGAGTGAATCAAGTCCAACACGGTTTTATTTTCCATAAATTTAATGTTCACAAAAATTAAACTCAAGGTTACAACCATTCATACCCTCAACAAGGTTTTTATTTTTTAGGGTCTTCAAACGCTTTTCACCAATGTGACCAAGCCTTTTTCAGGGTCCTCAAACTCATTCATCAAGATGAAACAGAGTGCCAATCCAAACACCCTTAGCTAGCACCATAGCTCCTCTAGTCATCTTATATCCTCCATTCGAGAAAAAAACTTGCAAACCCACATCACTCAACTTACAAATTATAGGTTCTGTGCCAAACCAGGGATATGTAGAACACCATTGATCCCCCTTACTTGTCTATCAGGGAATTGAATCAAGACTCTTCCACAACCAACAATCTTTAGGTGAGAGTTGTCACCCAAGTACACCTTCCCACTGTCATATTCTTCATACTTTAAAAACCAACACCGATGAGAGGTCATGTGAAAAGATGGACCATAGTCAATAAGCCACATATCCTTAGATGCATGAGTTGCCAAGGTAGCGACAAACACTTCTCCATCATCCTGAGAGGATTTATTAGAATCTAAATCATAGTTCTTCTTTTTCTTCTTCTCCTCCTTGCACTCCTTGCAAAAATTACCAAGTTTTATGCAGTTCCAACATAAATCCTTGGACTTTCCAAGAGACTTAGATCTCCCACAGGATCCAGATCTTCCTTTTTCTTCCTTCTTCTTATCCTTTTTCTTTCCCCTCTCTTTAGATCTACCATGAACTGCAAGAGCCTCCTTAGCTGACTCAAAAGACTTTCTCCACATTTCTTTAGGCAACAAAGAAGAAACCACGTCATCCATCTTGAAGGTGGTAGTGGTACTCCCAATGGCCATAACAAAGTGGTCCCACAAATTTGGTAAGGAACACAGTAATGTCGTACATCAATTCTCCTCCATGTTCACACCAACAAAGGTCAACTGGGCAACAAGCATATTAAATGTATTCAGGTGATCAGTGACAAATCCTCCATCTTCCATCCTCAGGGAATACAATTTCTTTCTAATGAATAACTTGTTCACCAGGGATTTATCCTGATAAGCATCTCCAAGTTTCTTCCAAAGATCTTTCGCAGTCTTCTCTTCATGGATATTCAGGAGCACTAAATCAATCAAACAAAGTCTTATTAGACACTTAGCCTTCCGATCCATCAGATCCCAATCTTCTTGTTTTATGACCAATGGCATGGATCTAGATACTGCGAGCTATAGATCTCTGTCCACCAATAAGTTCTCCATCTTGAGTTTCCACAACTCAAAGTTTTCTCCATTAAACTTCTCTATATCAAACCTCTGAGATGTGCTTGCCATCTCTTTCCAGCAACAAAGATTTCAAAATCCTCTGCACAAGCTTCTACTCAAATGAAGATCAGCTAAAAAACCCTCCACCCAACAACTAGAACCAAAGATAATCAAGCTTTGATACCAACTGAAAGGAAGCAAGGTACGCAGAAACATCTTCCTACATTGATCTAATGAGGAAAGGTTTATGCAAATTTTAATCTTTTTTAGTTACAATTTAAGATGCACATTAATAGAAAGGTAATAACAACATCCAAATGCAAATACAAAGCTCACAACACAAGATATACGTGGGTAAAACCCTTTCGGGTGAAAAAATCCACACTCCAAAACCTGCACAATGTATTATCAAATCAAAAGATGATTACAACACACTTGCAATGCAAGTTATTCTAGGAGTACACAAATGTCGAATACTGGAGTAACTCCGACATCATAACGATACCTGTAAATGAACCATACCACTCCAACTCCAAGCACCTATATTTATAGTGGGATACAAGCATGAAGGAAGCTTCTAGAGCAAGAAACAAGAGATGGGCATCCAAATCCATGTGGCACACTTTTCAAACACATGTTTGACTCCTTTGACACTTGTACAATATTCCCTTACACCTCTTACAACCCTCCATACTTGGGTACCCCAAATTTACCCAAAATAGGTATGACAAATACTCGTACATCCTCATAAAATCTGTCATATACGAAAACACTTACAGTTGTAAGAGAATCTATCATAACTGAGTATTAATAAATGATTCTCTTAAAACTTGTCATATCTTAAACTTGGGCACCCTAAAAATAGGTTACATCAAAGATGCCTCTTACAATGTCATACATGCAAATGACAGTTGTCTCCTCCCTTCTATTTCTGCCTCTTACAATGTCATAGAATCTGTCATAGTTCTTAAATGTCATAAACCTAATACAACATTAGGAACTTCTAAAGATTCAGACATCTCAATTCCCAACAGTATGGATGAAAGAAAGGGATGCCCCAAGCACTCAAAGGAGTGACTAGGAGGAATGATGTAGAGGTGGGATACCCCCTCGAGAGGTTAGGTAGGTCAGAAGAACATGGGTATGCTCTCAAAATAGATGAAAGGAATCGATTGAGGGAATGGAGGAAAGATAGGTAATTGATGAAATGGATGAATAATATGTTATGCTGAATTAGGTGAGAAAACATATTGTAGACACCTAAAATTGTACATCTCTTTCATCTAGACACAATTCAACCCTAATCACACCATCATTTAACCCCCTAATTGGATAAATTACCATTTACTCAATTAGCCATCGAAATCCTTCTTTTTTGACACTATTCATCCCTAAATATCCATAAATTGCATCTTCTCCACAATTAATTGAATAAACACATGTTTAGATAGTTAATTGATCAATTCCCCTTCAAACTGTGATTTACAATATTTTATTATCAAAATCACTATTCACATCCTTTTCACTATTCATCCATATCTGCATCAGTACCTACATCCATACCATCTCCCTAGCATAAATGATTTATTAATCATTTATTAACCCTTGCCTATAGTTCTAACATCAGACACATTTCTATTTATCTAAACCCCCTTTTCCCATCCCATGAATTAAATAAATATATCTATTATTCAATTCCCTATTTTCTACACTTTTGATTAGGTGACCTAAACCTAATTAATTAACTAACCCCTCACTTGCACATTCCATTATCCTAAACTAATCCTAGTCAAATCCTCCACATCCTCCTATGTGTACAAAGGCATGGTCTCTTGTACAAGACCACATGGGTCTCTTACAAAGGTATTGTGAAAGTCCTTTGTACAAGAGTCCTTTTGTCCTCATTCAATCCCATCCCTTCACTTTATCTAAATTAGTTTCCCACCCTTGATTTCCTCCTAATCCAAGGACATCCCTTCTCATCCAACCAATGCTTTCCACTTGGCAAGTTCTCATGCATCCAATCCTCTCAACAAATCTCATCCATTGATCTCCAAAATCAATCCTAGCCCTTCATCCAACATCCAAAAAACTATAAATTGAGCCTCGTCACAAGCCATTTTCAAGACTCCATGAAGTGTAATGTTATGCTGCTATTTTGAGGAGCCACCTACATCAAACAACATCAAAGAACATATCCACTTGACTAAGGTTTGCATTGGTAACTAGTTTAGAGTATTTTCCTTTCTTGTATGCATGCCTTATTTGCTCTATCGAAGGTATATTAGGACTTGCATGAAATAGGTCAACATTGCTTTGATTTGTTTCTTATGTGCATTTTCTATTGTATACATTTTGGGACGTCCGGTGGGACACCTCACTTTGCGCAAACACTAAGCCAAGACCATCCTCAAGTAATCCTATCTACATGCATTTGTCACATCCTTTTGGCCTTTATCTATCTCACCCAACAGCCTTTACGAGATATATCATTCCCCATATCAGGCATCATCCATCCATCCCTTGGAAAAATGATTGATTATGATTGTGCTATGGTTGTTTACTTTTATCTTGGTTATCTTATCTTTTTGGAATCCCTTGTTCTACCCCCAATGTTTCCATGATCATTCATATATTGGTGTGCTTCTATTGGTTTGTAATGGGGTCAAGATCTTTTTGTTTTATGAGTGCTTTGTCTTCATGGTTACCCTAGTGTCAGGACTACCAAGGACATCACATGCCTTTCTTGGTGCTAGGATATCCTTCTATCTACTGGTTGTTTCATCACAGTATGTACAATAACAATCACATGCCTTGTCTCGTGGTGAACCAACCTCTTATTTGTTTCTTTTTTAAGTCAGTCCTATGCATGTTATACATTGTCACCTTGGTTCCTTATACCCTGGTGCATAAAATCTCATGCTATATCAAAATAAGTGCTCAATACATTATAGTTTATTTAATGCATTCAAAGATATCCCTCATTATCCTCATCGGCCTAAAGTCTCTTCTGAGAATTTATGTACAAGATATTTTCAAGAAGATTTGGATTGAAGCCCTACATCCCTAGTCGAGAGTTCCCATTGAGTATCTTTGCCAAAGTTCTGGTTACCATCCTTTATCATTTCTCCCCTTTTGACTCCATGACTCAAGCATTCACCCCATCCTAGTCACCTTGTTTAGAGAAGTAGTACTTGTACTGAGGGCGATCAACTGGCGCTTATGGCCCCACATCAATTGTTGAAGGTACATGTCGATGGACTTCTCTCTTTCTCTATATAACCATTAGCTGTCCTCCTTGACTGGAATACTTTCTTGTGGGTTTGGGTTGAAACTCTACATCCCCATCGCAAGTTTTTTGGCAAGGTTTGGGTTGAACCTCTCGGTCTCTTTTACCCCTTTCATATCCTGTTATCCTTCTTTCATCCTAAATTAATCCATGTCTAAAACCTGTTCCCCCTTCTTCTTCATCCATGTTCACCTTCCTCTCTTGATATGGTTGTGCCTTGACACTTGCATCCATCCCACACATGTTAGTATTATCCATCATAGTGCATATCATATGGTATTTCATTCATCCATTATCTTTATACAGTTATTAATCTAATCATTTCATCCATATATCAACCATACATCAGAACATATCCATAAACCACAAACACATTTATCCATATATCTAATCCATAAATATCCATCTATACTATGCCATGCATTTCATAACATCCATATGCCTATACATATAACATCCTCACATATGTCTGCATAATCCTAAACATACATCTAAGCCATACATCCATATGCATAGAAATCAAACATACATACAAGCCGTAAAACATCATTGCATCCATCACATACATACATATAAATCATACCCGCACATATAGGCATCCATACACATATGCTTGTCATAAACACAATAAAATAAGTCCATAATCATCCATATATATATATATATATATATATATATATATATATAATGTCTGGGTACAACAATATCAATGTTTCCATCAAAATACATTGTGGCTCTAAGGCATACATCAAAAACCCCACAAAACATCCTCGCTAGCTCTTTTTAATGGTCCCAGTGGTGGTGGAACAACTAGTGGTTGTGCCTTACACTTTGGTCCCATGGTTATTGAAGCCTATGATCTAGCTAATCTCAACTGTCCTGATCGTGATGGCTCTACAAAGTATGGTACTATCTGGTCTATAGGCACCACCCGATCATAATGTGACCTCTAATAGGTCACCTCTCTTAATGCATGTGTCAACTCCCTTTCCACACTGGTGACCTCCTCAAATGCTCCTGCCATGCCTTGGGGCCCTAACATCCTGGCCGCATCCCTCTCCTACCGTATCCTCACCAAGCCTTCATGTGTTCTCTCTAACTGAGCCTCCACCCCCTACAGTCTACTCTATTGTCCATTTCTCTTCATGATCAAACTATCCCGCTCCCCCTACAAAGTATCCCTCTCCTCCTGCAAGTGATCCCTCTCTATGATCACTGCATCCTAAGCACTGAGAGTTGTAGCCAACTGGGTCTCCAAGACCCCTATCCTATCATCTATGTCTCCGCCCACCTATCCCTATCTTTAAGGAGAACCCTCCTCTCTCTCCTCTCCCCCATGTTGTACCTCTAGCGAGCTCTGCACTGATGAATCCCTCCCCGCGTCCTCCACCCTCTCCTCAACATCCTCCTTAGCCTCCTCCTCCACTACCTCCTCCACAACCACCTCCTCTTCTCGACCTCCTCTACCTTATCCTCTCCTCTCCTGTCATCCTGCATCAACTCCCCCTCCCGATGTTATGGGTATCCTAACTCCTCTACCTATTGTTGCTCCCATCCCTCTCCCTCATTGCCACACCTCCTCTACTGCTGCCTGAATCTTGTCCACCATATCTCTTCGATGAGGTGGCATGAGACACATCGACGTGTGATCTCTCCACCATGTCTGATATGCCACTGTAGTCCCTACATCATCATCTCCACTATGTCGATTTGATACCACTACCTCAAAGTCCCTCCATCCTTGAGCAACATCATCCCTGTCTATCTGAGGTTCCCATGTCCTGATCTCTCGTTCCATACGTGCAAACATGTGTGGACCCTTTGCAACATCTTGCCTCCATCCAAACTATCATATGACTCAATCTGACCTGTACCACTCTATGAAGTAGGCATATCACCCTATCAAATAATAAGGTGTCAACATATATGACATCATCCTCAGATCATCCTGCCAACCCATTGCATCTCTGTATGGCCTCCATGTGATATCTCCCAGCTGCAATGCATCCAAGACTCTCCACTAATACTCCATATCCCCCACTACTTAGTGGTGTATCGCCTAAT
This sequence comes from Cunninghamia lanceolata, assembly GCA_027924645.1. Lineage (NCBI taxonomy): Eukaryota > Viridiplantae > Streptophyta > Pinopsida > Cupressales > Cupressaceae > Cunninghamia > Cunninghamia lanceolata. The sequence goes on along the minus strand of BSBN01001152.1, from coordinate 13,198,967 downwards.
CCTAGCTATATACATAAGGCTCCTTTGCATCTTCATCAAGCCTCTCTCCCACTAGCCTACACACTGTAATACGCTCCTAGGCCCATACCTATAACAAGGTCACATGTCCCAGGCTCACCCCCTCTCCATATACCACCACATGTAAGTCTCTGTACAGATGCACTAGCATAGATGCACCCCACATAAATCGTCACCCATGCTCTACCATGTCTGCTATGCAATCTGCCAAGCTAATAGAGAATGTCTTGCCACTCTTGTCAGGCATCACTATGCCATTGACAGGAGCTACCATTTACAATGCCATCATCGTAACCTATCCTTGACATCTATCCACATGCAACTGCTACCCCTCATGCGGTACATTTTCTCTCCTGAATAGCCAAGTTAGGAGCTCATCCATGGTCCTCATAGAGGTATACACCAACTGACTCCTAATCAATAGCCATAAAATCTACCATACATCCTCTAAAGTCACTATAATCTCCCTTGTAGGGAGATGAAATGTGTTCATCTCCAATCGCCATCTCTCTGCCAATGTAGTCAACATCATCCTATGTGCTTGAATAACTGGAATTTGGGCCACGTAGTACAACTCGCATCTCTACAACAAATCCCAATCTACTGGCTGAAAAGTGCTAAACACTGATAGAGCCACCAATCGTTGCTCCCATATCATTAATGGCTTTGGTCACATCTACACATCACATCTATTCATCAACCTCTCTCACAAAATCAAATTCTTCTAACTACCCTCAATCTCATTTTCCTTCCCTTCAACAGATTCATTGAAACCCATAGCATATCTGCCATTTGCTAGTATTTCCTAGCTCGTTTAGCATATCCGTCAATTTCCCCTATGGATCCGTTGATTTTTGACGCATTCACCAAAAATTGATGAAATCGTTTCTTTTTCTATGCTTCTACCTCTTTTCCTATGCCTATGCTTCTTTCTCCTGTATCTACCAAATTCTTCATGAATCTATCGAACTTTGTCTGCGTCCGTGCTTTTTTTGGCACTTTCATCGATTCCGAATGCTTCCGCAAAATCACGATTGACAGATGTGTCCCACGTTTTCTTTCCCCCCTAATAAATGCCCTAAACTAACCCTGGGGACTTAGTTTGAAATACGTAACCATCCAACAACTGTCCATGGTCATCCATATCTCCTAATCCAATCCCCGTAGTTCTCCACGTCTGGTACCTGGGCCTCCATCTCTCTGGTACTCTTCTTTTCTTTCCACAAATTTGCTATAGCCAAGGGTGAAAGTGAATAGTTTTTACCCTCTAGACCCATTTATAACCCCTTTTACACCATTTTCCCTCCCATTTCCTCATACTAGCCCTGTATTACCCCATTTTCTTCCACCCTTCCTATTTTTTGGTGTAGGAGCATCTAATGGACTTTATGCCTCCATGAGGCCATTTTGTAAATATTTGATTTATGTTGCAATTTGAGTCTTTTGGTCATATAAATAAGGTCATCATAGACCATAACTTATGTAATGAAGAGTAATTAGAGGTGATTTAGAGGTCAATTGCAAAAGGTTGTCAAGTTGCTTAAATGTTGTCAAAGCAACTTTTGCAAGTTTTGGCATAATAAGGGTCTAATGATGATTAGTTAAGTTTCTTCATTTGAAAATTAGTTGGAGCAGTTAGTAAATGGTTGTGGATGCTTTAAAAATGCCTTGGAAGGTCTGGGCAAGAGAGAAGTTTTGTGGTTGTGTGTTTGTGTTTGTGCAGGTTGAAGAGAGAACCTGGTTGCCAAAAGACTAGGTAGAGAAGAAGAGAAGAGACCTAGGTGAGGCAAAGACAAGAGGAAGCAAGGTTAAAGGGGCTTGCTTGAAGAGAAGATGGATTTGTTTAAAAGGTATTTGCAAGCTGGGGGTTCACAAAAGAAGAAGCAAGAGAAGAGGAAACAAGAGGAAAAAGAGATGAAAAAGAAGGAAAAGGAAAGGGCAAGACAAATGGAGTTTGAACAAGAGATAAGAGAGATAAGGCAAGCCTTGGAAGGAATGAACAAAAGTATGGAACTTGACATGCAAAGAATAATGGAACTTGAAGAGAGAGCACAACAAGAGCAAAGTTGTCATTATTCACCAAAAAAGAAGGTTAGGTGGCCTATTAAGAGGATTGTTCAAAGAAGAAAAAGACAAGCAAGGACATCAACAATAGAAGAGGTAAGCAATGAAATGGTAAGTACTCCTATGATTGTTTTGACATCTAGCATTGAGAAAGCTCAAGAGGACAAGGTAGACATAGTTGTGGATGAGTCTTTATACCATATACAGTAGTTTGAATGAAATGAGCGAGATGAACAAGTAGAGAAGGTTGTTGATAAATTTGGTATTGATACTCAAGTTGCTGATGATAAGGTTGTTGATAATGTTGGTGTTGATATTCATGATCAAGTTGTTGTTGATAATGAAATTGCTAATAAGGATGTTTTAGATTTGTTTGCTAATGAGGTATATGAAGGTTTGCAAGAGTATGATGCAGGTTACACTAATGGTGAATATGTTGTCATGTGGTGTTCCAATGATGAGGATAAAGACATGGATGATACTATTGAGGTATATACACAAGAAATGGAATTTTGGAACCTAAAAGCTGAGAGAATGCTGGATGAGAGATGGTATAAGAAAAAGAAGAGGAAGAAGTACCTAGGAACAATTGCCAAGATGAAGGACAAATTGCAAAAGAATTGGAAGACCAGGAAGAAGGAGCAGACCAGCATTCGATGGGATTTGAATTTTCTTTCCTCTGGGAGTATGGTGTAGGAGCACCTAATGGACTTTATGCCTCCATGAGGCAGTTTTGTAAATATTTGATTTATGTTGCAATTTGAGTCTTTTGTTCATATAAATAAGGTCACAATAGACCATAACTTATGTAATGAAGAGTCATTAGAGGTGATTTAGAGGTCAATTGCAAAAGGTTGTCAAGTTGCTTAAATGTTGTCAAAACAACTTTTGTAAGTTTTGGCATAATAAGGGTCTAATGATGATTAGTTGAGTTTATTCATTTGAAAATTAGTTGGAGCAGTTAGTAAATGGTTGTGGATGCTTTAATAATGCCTTGGGAGGTCTAGGCAAGGAGGAGAAGTTGAAATATGAAGAGAAATCAATAAAACTATCTTTGTTTTTCTGCATTTTTTAAAACATTTTTCTCTGTTATGATGAATGGTGTGGACTTGTACGGTTGTTTCATGGCATGAGACCAATTGTAAATGAACAATATTGGAATCTAATTTCTGATTCTTTTTGTTTCACACAATTTCATTGTGTTTTGAGGGAGTTATGCCTATTTTACTACAAACAGGTTTGAAATTTACCTAGGGTAGCAATGAGCAAAGAAGTCAAGTTTTAAGGGTTTCTGTCCAAAACAACCCTAACCCATTTCAAGGTATGTTATAGAATGGCCAAAAGGGTATTTAAAAATAGTTTTAGTTTTCTGATATGGAGTTTATATGAAAAGTTATTCCCAAGAAACCCCCATTTTTTGCTCTTTTCTTCATATTTTAAGCAAGGAGTGATGCCTACAAGTTAGGGTTTGGTGAAAAAACATTTGTAAAGGTATGGAGATGGTTTATTATGCTTGTGTAGACATATCCTAAGTTGTTTGAGGCTGTGGTAAGGTATTTTGATAGTTGGAAAGCACTGAACTAATAAACCCTCACTATTTGTGCATTGTTTCAAGCATTTGAGCAAGGGTTTTAAGTTTTACTATCTTAGTGAGTGTTTCTTTGATGAAGATTGAAGCTTTGGTAGTTTTGTAACCTAATGCAATACTGTCCAGGGTTATTTGATGTTTTGAAGTTGATTTGATGGTACATGCTTTGGAAAAGAGGCCTAATTAGCCCTTTTAAGACAACGAAAAGGTCATTTTTGAGGCACACAGTCCAAAGAAGTCAAGGTTGAGTTTGAAATATGTCATGTAACTTCAAAATGGGTATCTAAATATCTAATTGGTTTCTAAAGTGTTTTGGAGGTTCTGTGACAAAAAGCCTAAAAACAGGGTCAACAGATCTACTAGCCTAGCCTTGATTGGAATGTGAAATATGAGAAGATTAATACTTGGAGGTTTGAAAGTTGTTTGATTTACACCAAATTAAGTTTGTTGAATGGTCTAACAACCCCTTATTGCATCATTTTTTCACTCTTTATCCATTTTTAACCCTGTTTTCTTCTTTTGAGAGGTCTCTCGAGCCCCTTTTTACCTGCGCGACCTCTTGAGGGGGCATCATCCTGCTATCACATTCTCCCAATTTCTTCTAGTTGTCAATCGATTCGGGCATATTACTTGCCCGTCGTAAAGTGCTATATTTTATTTTTCTTTGAAATAATGTTATTTAACACCATTTCAAAGAGGGGAAAAATGTAGACACCTAAAAATGTCACGCCATTCCTTACCCATTTTCGCTATAATTGATCAACATAATTTGAGCAATTATGCTATTATTTGACATATATATTACTTAATTAATATTTTATTATTTAATTAATATTTTTCCGTACCTTTCCATCATCTAAAATTGTCTTATACCATAATTTTTCCAATAAATCCTTTGATAGATATTTATTTACCTAAGACTATAGTTCCCCTTCCTCCAAAAATTAAATAAACATAACTATTTATTTAATTCATCCTTTTGTCTATTTTTTATTACTTTTTGTAATCATCATTAAATCCTCCCAAAAGTTTGCACATGTGTTAATTTAGTCTAACAAAGGATTACATCCCCCCATGCTTCTAGAGGATACACTTGTCATAAATTGTACATGCAAAGTGCATGCATGTACATGACAAGTGGTACTTGTAAGCATGGACAAATCTTCCATGCACTTTTCCTCCAATTTAAAATTATCCATTTGTCCTCTCCCATGCACTTTAAAATTTGAAAAAAAAAACTTACAGTTACATTTAATACCCCACACCTTCCATCTACCCACTCAATCTCAACCATCCATTAATCCCAAGACTAAGTCTCCACCTTTAGATCCTAGTTGAATCATGGAGTCTCCATCTCATCAAATCTCCATTTGACACTTATCATCCTCTCCTTGCTTGAGATTTATCAAGCAACGAGAACCATTGATCTTGATTTTCAATCCTAGCCTTCCATCCACGCTCTCAAAAATATATAACTAGATACATTCTCATGTCATTTTCATCAAGTCTTTGAATGCAAGTATATGCTGCTAGCTCAAACACTTGACATACGAACTATTTTCATCATAATCTAGGACATATCAAGGAGAATTCAAGGTTTATATGGGTGCAATCACTTTAGTTTGAATTCCTCCTTCTTGTCTTATCTTGAGGTTGTAATTATGATTGAAGTGAATAGGTTAATCATGTTTTAGCTTGCTCTTTATGGTTCATTTTCATTTGCATACACATATAGTTTGATATAGTACTAGATATTATGCACCAAGGTATAAAGACCAGGGTGACGATGTGTCTCGTGTGTAAAGGATTGACTCAAAAAGATAAAAGGCCACAAGCAAACATATGCCTTAGGGAACCATGATATGGAAGACCATGATGTCATTTGTAGCAATATGTTGTAAGGACTTGATGCAAATGCAAGATAAAATGATAAGCACACACAAGCAATAAAGCAAGTATGCACACATGATTCAAAAACAAACAAGGTGATTGCCCTTGCCAAACAGAAAACTGAGGATTGATTGATTGATGGATTGAGTGATTTGATGATAAGGATAGTGTTGTTAATGTGGGAACAATGTATCCCTAGAATAACATGAGGATTGGGCAATGATTATCCCAACGATGATGATTGGATAAGTGATTGATTGATTGGGTTGACAACAAGGTTGGAAACAAAACTAAGGTATGCTTTTGGATGACTTGGCTAGATTGATTGATTGATTGAGATGGATTAAGGCTTGGCTTGCATTTGGTTTATTGCTTGGATTTTTAGTATGGTTTGATTTTTTTGTTTTGTTTTGTGTTATTGGGTTTTCTGTGGGTAGAATGGGATTGGATGGAGGGGTGGTGATAGCAATGGGGATAGAGGTTGGGGATGTGATGGGTAATGCTAATGGTGCTAATGCCATAGGTGTAAGATAGGATAGGTGATATCATTAGATGTGGAAGAGCATGAAACACCCAAGTGTATGAAGCTCAACAAGAAGAAAGACAATGAGATGTACCCAACATAAGGAAGATTTACTAAGGAACTAATACCAAAGCAAAGTACAATCTATTTCCCCCAGTATAGAAGAAGGGTGGAGATACAAGATGGGTGTGATGGAAGACTAAGACATGTTGTGGGATGGGATGATATGGAAAGGACCTAGAGGATAATAAGATTCGGCTCAAACACATGGTGCCTGCCAGTAGGTTTTCACCATAGTACTTATCCAAGGTGTCATAAAATGGTTTTCACCATTAGACGAAAGATTTCTCTTTACTATTTTGATGTTTTTTTAATAAATTGGGATATTTTGGTAGACTAAACATGGAAGCATTGGAGATGTGTGATGTTGCAAGGTTCATCCAATTCTTGATCAGCTGGAGCACCATATTGAAGACTTTTTGTTGGAAGGACAAGACCACTAGTGTGGGCACTATAGATACTATCATGCACCTGGACTTAAGTGCAAGACTAGCCTCTTCTGTGTTTAGGCAATGCAAATGGGAACCATCGTAGCCTCGTCAACTAGGGGTATGAGCACGGAAGATGGATCAGGGTGTATGTGGGATAAAGGACTAATGTTGATTGTGAACTAAGTGTGATGGAAGGATTTGATAATATATGGTAGTGGAAGTGTCCTAGAATGAAGGTGACGGGGGACCAATAATCTCACTAGTAAACATAGGTTCATGGAGTTTCTGTGGATTTTCTTTTATGCACACATTTAGTTGCTTTTCTTCATGTACATATGCTTATGATGCTAGGATTTTTCTTTTGCTTTGAATACCCTAGAGACAGGTACAGTAGGATTTTTTTCTTTTAAGTCCAATGCTTTGTGATTTTTTCGCTTCTTTGCTTTTGGATTTGTACGCTTATGGAACTCAAGATTTTCTCCAACATTTTGGCAAGTATTATGAGATAGTGGATTTTGTTGGTCCTAGGGAATAGAATGAGGATATGGCGACGAGGATTCAATGGCATGGTCATGAAATAGATATGAAATGTTGAGGTATTCAAAAGAGGCAAGGATGGTCCCATCGACGGTACTTTCAACGATATTAGTGGGTTCATCTTGACTTGTAGAGGGAGCATGAGGATCCTTGGTTTTCAAACCAAGAGTTGTGTATCCTAGCACATAATGAGCATCACCGACCTTTACTTGTTGTATCATCTCAATAACACCTTGTTCATAAAGGCCAAGGCCTTAACCTTTATACCTCATGTTCTCACACATATGCGAAGGAATTAGATAATTCCGCTTAAGGTAGGAAAGTGTAGATGTCTCACCATCAAGTTCATCTTTGTAGAGCTGAGTCAAAAGAGTCTTCAAGTTGTTCCTTAGCTAAAGTGTTTGGAGCTAAAAAGGTAGTAGACCCAAACTGTTTGGTGCTTGGTGTTCTTGGATGAGAACATTGTTGAGGACAACCATAAGACTGTGGAGCTAAAGGTAGTTGATCCACAGGAAAGGCATTGTGTAGCTCATATTCTCTAAAACCTTTATTGATGATCTTGACCTTTGTGACTTTAAGATCTTGGGAAGGTGATTAAGTGGAAGAGAGATCATCAAGATGGATGTATGATGCTGAAGAGGTGACCTTAGTGGCAATATCATTATTAGGGCAAATATTACCTTTATGATAAATGACTTCCATAGCATGACAATATGCAAAAGGTCGGGGATCCACATGGATAGTGACTTCTACACCATTATGGGGGAATTATATGCATTGATGATAGGTGGAAGGGACAACTTTCATAGCATGGATCCATGGATGACCAAGTAGAGTGTTGTATAGAAGGTTAAGATCAACGTGGCATTTGGTGTGATGTAGGACATGTCCCACTTGTATGGGACGACATATGGTTCCTTCAGAATCTCTCTTTGCATTGTCAGATGCTTTAATGGTAATAATACATGGCTCCAAGTTAGCTACTGAATATCCCAATTATTTTATTAATCTCAAGGTACATAAATTCAAGCCAGACCCATTATTCAATAGTACACACTTAACTTTGTATTTAGAAATTAGGACCTCTATGTGAAGGGCGTTATTATGAGATGGATCTATGGGAGACATATAATTCTTGATAAAAGCAAGTTAATAAGTGGATTAAATATGAAATCCACAAGATCTTGGAATTGTTTAGTATCAATATTATGTGGGACTTGAGATTCTTGTATATAGCTTTGTGTATAGGGGAATCCTTGAGGAGGTCCAAGATGGATATTTGTGCAGGAGTCATCCCAAGGTGGTCTAGGCTGATGTAATGGGAAGGTTGGGAAGATGAGGAAGATGGAGGTCTTGGTATAGTAACTGTTCCACATCATGTTGTAACAACACATTTAAGGGATGTTGCTTTTATGGTTACGGTTGCAACTTGTGAGGGATCATAGTCAATACGCCCTACAACAGAGCATAGGTGTAAGGGACTTTATTATAGCGAACATTATTGGTATGATTATTTTGGGATTGGTTTGGATTGGATATGGAAGATGAAGTGGATTGTCCGTGCTTTGGAAAAAGATCTTGATAAGTACCCAATTGCATATTAGGCGAGGAATTGTTGGTTACCTCTAATTTTTCTTGATTAAGAAGATCTTGGATATAATGGTTAAGCCTCATACACTTGTTTGTGGGGTGCCCTTGAACATGATGATAGTCACAATACTCCTTATCATTGTACCATACAAGCTTAGGGTGATTGTCATCAAAAGGTCTAGTGACAGGGAATATGATCATGCTTGCTTGCATCAATTTTTGAAGCACCATCTCAATAGGTTCCCCTAGATCAGTAAACTAACGTCTTGGATTAGAGGGTGGTCTAAATTGTCTCTTAGGAAGTGAAATGGTAGTAGTCTTAAGGACATTTTGCACATTGTTTTGGGAAGATTGCATTGTTTGTATATGCTTTGCATCAGTGACCCTATCACTAGCCACATGTTTATTCTTGACCCAAGGTTTAAATCTATCATTTGCATGATTATTGTCCTTGGTATGGGTCTTAAGAAAACCTTTGGCAATAAGGGCTTTTCCAATATTGACACGTTTCCAATGATCTCATCAAAGATGGAAAGGCAATGGACTTGGAGATGAAAGGCCATTTCTTGATTAAGGTTTTGGATGAAAATGTTAACTAATTATTTTTCAGGAATTGACCATGGGATTTGACTTGCAAGCCCCATCCACCATTGTAGGTAGGAAGAAAAGATTTCTCCATTATGTTGCTTGGAATTGTAAAGATCTAACATTGTAAATTAATGTTCGATGTTGTAGGAGAAATGGGAAATTTTTTTTTGATAGGTCAAAGAATGTTTTGATGGTACCGAGAGTGAGATAATGAAACCAATCTAAGGCCTGTCCTGCCAAACTTAGTGGAAAGAGTTTTAATAAATAGAAATTGTAATGGGAAACCTATTGACAAGCCATGAAAAATTGTTTGATGTGATCCTGAGGATCCGCTTTTCCCTTGTATTTGTCAAACTTAGGAACTTAAAAGTTTGGGGGAAAAGAAGTCGTCAGAAAAGATTGATCAAGAGGATAGGGAAAAAATCTTCAAATTTAAAATGTTTGTGTTGGGTCCCAACCTCTAATCTTTTGAGGACATCCTTTAGTTCACCTTGTAATGTTTGGACCATTTGCTCAAGAGAAGTCCCAAGAGGCAGCGTAGGTGAAGGTACATGGGAGGTTGGTATGAAGTCATGGATGAGTGGTCAAAGGATTGGATTGGTAGGTGGTATGTGAGAAAATAAGTGGAGATGTAGTGGGTTGGGGTGAAGTGTTTGAATGGATGGGTTGTGGGTGATCTTGAGGTATTGATGGGTTGGATTGATATGATTGATGAGTTGGAGTTGATAACATGACCACATGATGGGATGAAGGTTGACAAGAGTTTGGTTGGGATGGAATATGAGGTGGCAATGTGGATGGGATTGCAAGTTTGTGTTGAGGAACAGAAAGAGGTGGAAGTGAGGTTTGTAGGGAAGGAGAAAGTGTAGGAATGTATTGATGAGATATCCTAGAGGGATTGGAAATTTGTGGCATAAGTGATGAAGATTGACCTAGTTGATAGTAATGAGTTGAATTAGGATCATGGGGAGGTGGAGGTAGGATAACCATGTCACCTTTTTATCGATGGTCTTGAGAGTTTTCCATGATGGGTTGTGATGAAGGGCTAGGATGAATGAGATCTTTGAGTTTCACTACAAGGTGAGGAGGAAGCTTCCCCCTTCCTCCACGATAAGTTGTATGAAAAAATCCTTATGCTGCACGTTTTTGATGAAATCTACGAATTTAGGGGAACAATTAGGTTGATCAAGATCATGTTCATGCACACTTGAGTCATTGGGACAATCATGAAGGGAAATGGATTGAGTTTCTATATGAGGCTCCATGATTTTCTTGACTTGTGACCTAGTTATAGGGGGCATAAATGATGATGTTAGAGGTCTTGATGATGTGACTAAAGGTTGATTTGTTGGAGATATTGGGTTTGATAATGAATGGATATGGATTGAAAGGATTTGGTTTTTTGATCGGTTTAGGATGAGACTCTAGGGATGATGTGGATTGGTAGATGTGCTTGGAAATGATTAGTTTTGATAGATGATAATGATTTAGATTGTATTTAGGATTAATATCAAGATGCAAGACCCTATTAGATTCAAGTTGATGGATGGGGATAGATTTGATTTGATCTCTATTCTTAAGTTAAACGGTCCTTAAGAAAGAGGGTTGATTGGATTTGATGATGGATAAAAAGATGATTGGTGTTGACCAAGGGCTTAATCTCAATTTCAAGGACTATGGATGAAAAAGGATTATTTAAAGGACAATTTGACTTGGAGGATAAAGTAGATGATGGGGTTGAATAAGATAGGCCAAGGTATGAGGTTTTGGAATTATGGGGTGATTAGGATAGGAGGGACTTTGATGATGACTTGGATTCAGTGGGATGGATAAATGGATGATGGATATGGCTTGGAATATAGATTGGGATCTAAAATGAATCAAATTTTGGCAAAAGAGGCTTTGGTGTCTAAGATTCTCTCATGATTGGACTGGACCCTAAGATGGATAAATGCATGCAAAGTTTTGGATGTTTTGGATAAAGGGGGTAACCACAGGTTTAGCACAAAGAAAACATACCAAACACATGAACAAACCTAATTTATTCAAGTAGGAGTGACTTCTAATGTGGCCCACCAATGGAAATTAATCCATTAATACCATTCCTAGGAGCATATAGCTAGGACGTGTCTTGCGTACACAGGAGATCCCTTTCCTTGGAGGCCTTGACGCCTTCCCCAAGGAGCCTCTATCTTGACTCAAGGGTGTACATGGTGAGTAACTTCAGGGGACAATTTGTGTCCCTTGCACCACACTAAAAGAAGGCTAAAAGGTCTTAAACTAGGCTTGTACAAGTTCTCTAAGGGTGCCCCCTATATACACAAGGTAGGTGGGTCCAATCCATGAACACTAGTCCATCTACAAGCATGAGACAGGAGAAAAGACTTGGATGATCTCTTCACCTTGTGTCCTGAATCACCAGGGGCCCCAAGGCTATGCTAGACACAATGATGACTAGATTTAGGTACAAATTTCATTCTTCCCTTTTGATATACCAAGCTAAAACACATGGTTGAGGTTGTCCTTTGGGGGTGATGAAATCCCTAAGCAGGCCTCCTAATGGGAAAGATTAATGCTAGGTATTTTTGATCTCTAAGCTCACATGAAATGCAAGGAGAGAGCATACACACACTAACACAAATTAGGTGACAAAAGTGAACCAAAAAGTGTTTTTGATCCTCATGATCATCTAGCAGTGCAAGAGGAGAGCATACACACACACTTGATCCACACAAACAAGATTAATTAACCCTTAGAAATCAAAGTGTGGTGTGGAAATTAATGTACTCAAAGGGTGTTTTTGATTCCCAATATCATTTTTCAATGTGAGGGAAGAGCATACACTCCTAAGAACACACTAATTGTTAGGGTTAGCCGGCATAAGATATCAATTAAATGCAAATACAGATTAAATAGAGAAATGGAAATACACAGAATTAATAATAGCGAGAGACAAGTTTTAACGTGGTTCACCCAAACTCGGGCTACATCCACCAAACAGAGAGTCCAATATTATTATCCAGTAAATCAAACCGATTACAACCAGCAATCCCTGCAACTCAATACCGTTGCAAATGCTACAATACAATATATCAAAACCCTAACCCTTAGCCACTTTTTATCAAGCCTTTTTGTCGGTTACAAAAAATAGGGTTTTCTTATGTCGGTCACAAAAAATAGGACTTTTTATGTTGGCTCTAAATTTTTTTTTCTCGGGGCGAGAATACATGGATAGTGTACAGTACTTTCTTGATCAGTCACCACCTACCAACAATCTCCCACTTGGAGACTGATCAGGCTCCACATCAAACAATCTCCCACTTGGAGACTGATCCTGGACAACACCGTTGTGCGTGCAGCTCCCACTAGAAATAAGCACCCTGGACTCTACTGTTCTATTTTATTGTTTCAGTCTTGAAGACCAACCGAAGCTGAAGAGGAGCTCAGCTTCTCCCTTCTCACTACCTTTGTAAACATATCCGCTGGATTTTCATCTGTATGTATCTTTTCCAGCCTTAACTGTCCATTATACAACACCAACCGAATAAAGTGATGCCTCAACTGTATGCATTTGGTCTTTGAATGCAAAGCAGAATTCTTGGCAAGATGTATGGCACTCTGACTGTCAGTATACAGAGAACTGTTAGCCTGTTGTTTGCCCAATTCTTCTATAAAAGATTGCATCCATATCATCTCCTTGCTTGCCTCTGTTGCAGCTACATACTCTGCCTCTGTGGTGGATAAAGCAACCACCTTTTGCAATTGTGAGATCCAACTCACTGCTGTCCCACCTACAGTAAAGACATAACCTGAAGTACTCCGTCTAGTATCAATATCCCCTGCCAAATCTGAGTCTACATAGCCTGCTAAATCAGTATTAGAGCCCCCAAAACATAAATGTGTATTGGATGTACCTCTCAAATATCAGAGAATCCATTTTACTGCATTCTAATGCTTCAAATCAGGATGACTCATATACCTACTAACAACTCTTACAGCATGTGCAATATCCGGTCTCGTGCATACCATGGCATACATTAAACTTCCTACAACTGAAGCATATGGTACCTAGACATTTTCTCTTCCTCCTCTTGTGTCTTAGGACACATCTCCTTAGTCATTTTCAAATGACTACGCAAAGGTGTGCTGACAGCTTTTGCATCCTCCATGTGGAATCTCTGCAACACCTTTTCAACATAAGCAGCCTGAGATAGAGTCAATTTTCTATTCATCCTATCTCTACAAATTTTCATACCAAAGATTTGTTTTGATGCCCCCAAATCCTTCATATCAAATGACTGTGCTAACTGTTGTTTTAACTCTCTTATGTGATCCATGTTAGACCCAGCTACAAGCCTGTCATCAACATATAAACATAAAATAATGTAGCTGTCATTATCCAACCTCTTAAAAGAAACACAATGGTCAGAATTACACCTGCTGTAGCCTTGCTCAGCCATAAAACTATCAAATTTCAAATATCATTGCCGAGGTGCTTGTTTCAGGCCATACAAACTCTTCTTCAATCTGCACACCTGTTTCTTCTTACCTTTGACCTCAAAACCTTAGGGATGTTCCATATATATCTCCTCCTCCAAATCACCATGGAGAAAGGCAGTTTTTACATCTAGCTGTTCCAAATGCAAATCTTCAGCAGCCGCAATACTTAAAACAGTACGAATAGAAGTCATCTTGACAACCGGAGAAAATGTCTCATCAAAATCAATGCCCTGTTTCTATGCAAATCCTTTTACAACTAACCTGGCCTTAAATCTTTTCTTACCTCCATCTTCCTCTTTCAGTCGGTAAACCCATTTGTTTGGTAAAGCCTTTTTACCTGCAGGTAACTTACATAATTGCCAAGTCTGATTTTTCAGCAAGGAGTCCATTTCTTCTTTCATAGCAAGCTCCCACTGAACCTGTGTATCCACCTACATAGCTTCATCATACCCTTCTGGTTCACCAGCATCTGTTAACAAAATAGAATACAAAGAGGGAGAAAACCTTTCAGGAGGTCTACTTAGCCTTGTTGACCGTCTAACATTTACTGGAGTTTGTGGTATTTCTGGTTGCTGTTGCAGAGCATGAGGAACCACTGGAACATCACTATTTGGAGTATCATCCAGCACCACATAATCTTTTGCTTTCTTCTCATGCTACTGCAACTGATCTTTGTACAACACCTTCTCATTGAATATGACATCCCTGCTTCTCACAATTTTCTAATTTTCAAAATCCCAAAGCCTATAACCAAATTCATCAATGCCATATCCAACGAAGGTACATTTTTTTGATTTTGCATCCAGCTTGATTCTATTTTCAGAATCTATATGTGCAAATGCTTCACAACCGAAGGTTTTCAGAAAAGAATAACTCACCTTCTTACCTGTCCATGCTTCCTCTGGAATACCACAGCCCAAAGGAACTGAAGGACCTCTGTTAATTAAATATACAATAGTGTTGACAGCCTCTGCCCACATGTTTAAAGGCAGCCCAGCATGCAATCTCATGGTCCTTGCATGCTCCATTATTGTCCTATTCATGCGTTCAGTCACTCCATTTTCCTGTGGAGTCCCTAGAACCATTTTCTGCCTATGAATTCCATTAAAGGAACAATAATCTTCAAATTCTTTGCTGCAATACTCACCGCCATTATTAGATCTGAGACATTTTAATCTTTTACCCGTCTCATTCTAAACCAAGCTTCTCCATTTCTTAAATGTTTCAAATACATCAGATTTCTGTCTAAGGAAATAAATCCAGACCTTCCTAGTTGCATCATCTATGAATGTAACATAATATCGAGAGCCACCGAGAGAAGATACCTGAGCTAGTCCCCATACATCTGTATGCACAAGCTCCAACTTTTTATTTTTCTTTTGCTTCCCATCTCTGAGAAAACTGACTCTCTTTTGTTTTCCATACACACAACTTTCACAGAAATCCATATTAATACATTTCAGACCTGGTAAAACTTTCTTAGAATGAAGTACCTTCATACCTTTTTCACTCATATGCCCAAGTCTGTTATGCCACAGTGTTGTCTCAGAACCTGCAGCAACTTTTCCAGTCTCGTCCTACAAACCTGCAGCAACTGTTCCTGAACCTGTTTGTTTTTTCTTTGTAACAGCTAAAGTAGAAGGAACAGTATGACCTATACAAAGATATAAGGTGCCTACTTTCACACCTTTTGCTACTACTAAGGCACCTTTTGAAACCTTCCAATTTTTATCAGTAAATGTTACAGTGCAACCTTGTTCAGTTAGCTGCCCTGCTGAAATTAAATTCCTACCGAGCCTTGGAACATGCCTTACCTCTTGTAGTAACCAATGATTCCCATTCTGCAACTTAATCTTGATTCTTCCCTTTCCAACAATCTGACAGGGTTCGTTATCTCCCAAATAAACCAGCCCAAAATCCCCTTGGACATAATCAAGAAAATAACGTCTATGGGGTGTAGCATGAAATGAGGCCCCTGAATCTAAAACCCATGAATCATCAGCATTATCTAGGGAAAGAATCAAAGCATCATCTTCAGATTTATTGCTTACCACATTTGCCTCCTTATTGCCTTCTTGTTTGTCTCCTTTATTTTTTTGAGACCAGCAATCTTTCTTCAGATGACCTAGTTTCCCACAGTACCAGCAATCTTTTTGTCTTCTGGTTTGGGATCTTTTGTCCTTCAATTTTCCTCGTGACTTCCCATGACCTCCAGAACCTTTTCCTCTCTCCTTTGATCTGCCCCTACTCTCTGCATTCAAAACACTGCCTGATGTGGATCCACCTGAGCTTTTCTTACGAATTTCCTCACTCAGAATAACACCAATAACATCATCAAATTTTAGGGTATTTGAACCAGAAACAGAGTTACTAACTGCCATTACCAAACTATCCCGGCTTTCAGGCAATGAACATAATATCAAGAGAGCTCTAACTTCTTCATCAAATTTTACATTTAAAGAAGTCAATTGACTGACAATCATATTAAATTCATTTAAATGATTTGTCACAGATCCACCTTCAACCATTTTTAAATTAAACAAACGCTTCATGAGAAATACCTTATTTGAGGCTGAGGGTTTTTCATACAATTTAGCCAAAGCTTTCATCAGACCATCTGTTCTCTTCACTTCCGTTATATTGAATGCCACTGATGGTGCCAAGCACAACCGAATGGTTCCCAGTGCCTTTCTGTCAAGAAGATTCCAATCCTCATAAGACATTGTTGCCGGGTTCTTGGATACTCCTTCCAACGGCATCCATAAATCCTTTTGATAGAGGTAATCCTCCATCTGCATCTTCCATAACTGATAGTTCTGCCCATTGAATTTATCGACCTTCAATTTACCCTCGTCTGCCATTGCTCCCATTGAACCGTGAGACCTTCCTGCAGACGATAATCGAACACAACCCGCTCTGATACCACTTGTTAGGGTTAGCTGGCAGAAGATATCAATTAAATGCAAATAAAGATTAAACAGAGAAATAGAAATACACAGAATTAATAACAGCGAGAGACAAGTTTTAACGTGGTTCACCCAAACTCGGGCTACATCCACCAAACAGAGAGTCCAATATTATTATCTAGTAAATCAAACCGATTACAACCAGCAATCCCTACAACTCAATACCGTTGCAAATGCTACAATACAATATATCAAAACCCTAACCCTTAGCCACTTTTTATCAAGCCTTTTTTTCGGTTACAAAAAATAGGGTTTTCTTATGTCGGTCACAAAAAATAGGATTTTTTATGTCGGCTCTAAAAAATAGTACTTTCCTGATCAGTCGCCACCTACCAACACCAATTTCACCAAACAAAGCAAACACAAAGTTTCAAATGATAATCTTTGACAAGTGAAAACCTACACCACACTTGTTAGTAGTTTGATAGATTTAAGCCTTTGACAAGTGAACCTACAAACAAGTGTTAGCTTAAAAAAGGATAAATCTGCGAAAAAAAGAAATAGATGTTAAGATATAGTAGATTAGATGGAACCGATAGATTCCTTATGATTTTCTATGCAATTTCAAAAAAATCATTGAATTTTGATTCCGTATGCAAAAGTTATGAGTAATTGAAATTTGATGGGCTATTTCACAAGCAAAAGCACCCTTTTACAGGCAAAAGTGCCTTTTATGAGCAAAAGTGCCATTTTATAGGCAAAAGCACCAAGATACAACAAAAGCATGGTGATACATAACAAAAGTGCCAAATTGAAGCAAAAATGTGGCTTTACACAACAAAAGCGCCAAAACAAAATCAAAATCTCAAAACTACAGAAAAAGATTTATACCTGAAGCAAAAGCACGATTTTACACAAAAAAGTATTGAAATGAAATCAAACGCACCAAACTGAAGCAAAAGTGCAGCTTTATAGGATAAAGCGCGGATTTGGAAGCAAAAGCGCTGAGTCGTAAACAAAAGTGCCGACCTAGAACAAAAGTGTTGAAACACAACCGAAAGTGCCAACCTGGAAATTTGACTATAAAACTCATGAAATTTCACCAAAATTTCGTTAGTAACAAGGACATGAGTCCCACTGGGCATGCCAAAATGTGTATGCAGAAATATGGAATCATAAATAAGAAACAATGCATAAATGAAAGCTCCTATTCTATAGTCAACATCACTTCCAATAGAGCATAAGGAGTAAAGAAATCAAATGAAACAATACAAAAATGTTACCACCATAATAGCCTTTGTTTCTCCATTGATGAATGTTTGATGTACTTCAATGATATGTTGATAATGATTTTGATACGTTGGTTTCTCACTTTGACAGCATAATTTTATCTTCAAAGCGCTTAATGAAAATGACTTGGTTGAGACTTGATTTATAGATTATTGGATGATAGAATGGAGAGATAGGATTAAGAGGTGCAATGGATGGTTGAGATTAAGAGGTTGAAATAGATGGCTAAGATTAAGAGGTGAAAGATAGAAGTTTCTAGGGCATCCTTATGTGAATGGTTAGGATTGAGAGATGAGGTATGAAATGAGTGGTGGAGATGAAAACTTAGTTTGACTTTTGAGACTCTCATTTATTATTTGTGGTAAGAGGATGAGGATGAGGACAAGTGGAAATTAATCAAATAATAAAATTATTTAATTAATTATTAGAGAGGAATGATGTGAGATGATAAATAAATAAGATTTATTTAATTAATTTGGCTAGAGGAAAATGGATTAAATTAGTTAAATAAATATGATTTATTTAATTAATTTGGGTGATGGAGGAAATGAATTAACTAAATAAATACAATTTATTTAATTAATTTGGGAATAATGGTAAATAGGTTAATTAAATAAATATAATTTATTTAATTAACTAGATGATGGAAAGGGACATGAAAGGGTCCTAGGACAAATGTGTCACAAGGTGTCATTTAGGAGGTGTCGTAAGTGATTGAAGGACATGGTCAATTTTAGATGTCTACACCTATCACATGTATGTTAGGATTATCCATAAGTTGATTGATGGACAATAGATTGTGTTCATTCCAAGAACATACCTAATATTATGAACTATGAAATTGACAGCACCACTTAGTACACTTATGACATCACCTATCCAATCAAGTGCATGTGATCTTCCATTACCTAGTGAAACAAAATCCACGTGGCTAGAATCAACAATAAATTTGACATACCAATCCTTTTGACACATGAAGTGTCTAGATGCACTTGGGTCAATGAATTAGTAATTGATATCAACATTGTCCCAAAAAGATGCCATGAATGCATATTCTTCCTACAAAACATGCTCTACCTCGATATCCACAACATTAGCCTCAACTCATAGCATCTTATTATGAGATATCTCATATTGCATTTCTTGGCATTCCTTCTTTACATGCCAAAATTTATGACAATAATAGTACTTCACTTTTCTTTGTGGTTATGAAGTGGAAGGAGAAGAAGTAGGAGAAAATTTCTTGGGTTTTCCCTTGTATTGTGTAACAAATGCGCTCTTTGAATTTCCAAAAATGGATTAACCCATTTGTGTTTGCCTATGTTCTTTTTTGTGACAAGTATGTGTTGATTTTATCAAAAGTCAAAGACTGACTTTCAACCAACAAATTTAAAGGCTCTACAAATGAATCAAAGAAGGGTAGCACACTGTTGATGATCAAAGCCACAATATAATCCTTATCCACCTTTTTGTTTACAACAATGAGTTGATCCCTTAGATCCTCCAATTTAAGAAGATGCTCTAATAGAAACCCACCCTTATCGATTTTGGTAGAAAACAACAAATTTTGCAAGTCTAAAATTTAGCCTCTATCTAACATTTGGTATTTATTTTTTAAACTATCCCACAATGCACTTGTAGGCATAGCGTTAAGGACCTCAGGAGTAAGGTCATCAGCCACAAAAAAATTAAAAAAAGGCTTCCTTATAATGATTGTCATAATCCTTAGGGTTTGATGCAAGTCTAGTTTTAGTGTTTAAAATTATCTGATTGCATATCTAATACGCAACAATTGTAAGTATCTTGTGACTCAATATATTGAAAATTTGCCTAGTTATCTGTTGTGCATCTTGTTAAACTAAAATTTGGATATTGGCCATTGTAAGGCTAACATAAAGTACCTTTATTTTTCAAGCCCGAACAAGTTTTAAATTTATTCTATAGACTCAACAAGACTTAGGATTTATTTGCACAATTTTTTCATAGTCTAGAAGATATTTCACACACATAAGTAGGATTTATTGTGTTTATTTACAAAGAAATATGCAAAAATCTTATAATAGAAAATACCCTTTATTTAGATATGATACTAGCACAAAAGATATTAGGGAAACTTTGTAACATTTGTGAACCACTACCTTAATGCAACTGTTACAACATTCTCAACCTTGCCCCTATCTACTATATAAGTGGCTTATATTCTGGTGTATTTTGGAGTTTATTTGCAATGTTCACATGGTGCTCTCATGACTAGTATTTAACATGACTAGGATTTCCTTTGCACATCTAGAAAAAAAATTTGTTCCTTCAATGCCCTTCCATTGTTATATGCTCACAATTGCAAAAACATGATTGTAAATGTACTGTTTTGGTCGTGACTGCAATGGCAATGGTCCCTTAACATGAAAATGAGTTTCTTTCACACAGTGACTTTCAACACTTTATGCTCCCTTCACACAAGGGTTTGCATTGTTTTTGTTTGAATTGTAATATATCTTCTTGATTTTTCTTCAATTTAAAATTTCCCAACTTTTTTCAAATTCTAATGACCGGTGTTGTACCCTTTTTAGACTTCTCCAACATTGTCAACCTACCCCAACACCAATGTTGAGATTGATCAACAATGAAGAAATAAGAATGAGGCAAGTGAAAGGAAGCAAGGTATGCAAAAATGCTTCCTACACTGATGTAATGAGGAAAGGTTTATGCAAATTTTTATCTTTTACAATTACAGATATGAGATGCACACTAACAGAGAGATTATAACAAACATCCAAATGCAAGAACATTGCTCACAACACAAGATATACGTGGGGAAAACCCTTTCAAGTGAAAAACCCCACACTCTAAAACCTACACAATGTATTATCAAATCAAATTCTGATTACACCACACTTGCAATGCAAGTTCTTCTAGGAGTACACAAATGTCGAACACTGGAGTAATTCTAGCAGCATAATGGTACCTACAAATGAACCATACAACTCCAACTCCAAGAACCTGTATATATAGAGAAATACTAAGGATGAAGGTAGCTTCTAGAGCAAGCCACAAAAGAAATACTAAGGATGAAGGTAGCTTCTAGAGCAAGCCAAATTCCAAGGCCATAAAACATGCAGAAGACACTTGTCAAAGATTCCCTTACAACCCCCATAATTGGGCGCCCTGGAAATTTGCCCAAAATAGGTATGACAAATGCTCTTACACCGTCATAAATCTATCATATATGACACCACTTACAATTGTAAGAGAATCTATCATAATTGACTATTAATAAATGATCCTCTTACAATTTGTCATAGTCAAACTTGGGTTCCTACCTTCTCCATGCAAAGATGCTTTGTGACACTTGTCACGTCTAGAATCTCTATTTCCGGCTCTTACATGTCATAAAATCCATCATATGTCATAACCTCTTACACAAACCACAAGATGCCGACACATGGCAATTAATGCCACCTCAAAATGGGATGCCTATATTTTTAAATGTTGACTTGACCATCCAAGTCACCTTCTAAGTGTGATGACATGTCAACATGCCACCTCACACTAAATGACAAAACCGGATGACCAATATTAAATACAATATATGCAATTAAATAAATATACAATCAAATAATAAATGGTAGGAAATTGCAAAGGTTGAGACACCTTAATTCTCAACATTCTCCCACTTGTCGAATACCTTGCAAGAACTAATAGAATGACATGATTTAACTGCTAGGGGCCAAGATGCCCATAGACTCCGAACACCATCTAAACTTCTCTGTGCTCATAGGTTTTGTCAAGGAATCTACAACATTCATCAAAGTGTCAACTTTCTCCAAGTTTACCTTCCCATCCTCTACCATGTCACAAACAAAATGGTACTGACATCAATATGCTTAGTCCTCACGTGGAAAGTAGGATTCTTCACCAAACATATGGCACTCTGACTGTCACAACAAATGGTAATCTTCCCTGCATCAAACCCAACTTTAGAACACAATCTATTAAGCCAAATGGCTTCCTTACAAGCATGAGTTGCTACCATGTACTCTGCTTTAATAGTGGACAAAGAGACCACAGGTTGCCGCTTACTCATCCAACTAATAGCACCATCGAACATAGTGAACACATAAGCACTGGTGGATCTCTTATTGTAAATGCCACATGCCCAATCTGAATCCACAAATCCTTGAATACAAAGTGAATGCCGAGGTCTTGTAGGATAACCATGAAAACATAGGGAATACTCAGAAGTACCCCACAAATATCTGAACACATTCTTCACAACATCCCAATGTACTCGTCCAGGATTAGCCATAAAACGACTAAGGACTCCCATTGCTTGGGCAATGTCTTATCTTGTACAGGCCATAGAATACATCAAGCTACCAACCACACTAGCATAAGGAACTCTACTCATATCCTCCATCTCAGAAGGAGACTTTAGACAATCTTCAATAGATAACTTTGTCCCCATCATAACAGGGCAATCAAAGGCCTACAATCTACCATGCTGAATCTCTCCAACATAGTATTCACATACTTACTTTTGCCTAACCAAAGTTTTTGTTAGATCTATCTCTTTTGATTTCCATTCCAAGAATGTACTTGGCTACCCCTAGAACTTTCATCTCAAATTATGTTGACAACTAAGACTTAAAATCAGAAATCAAATTTTTACCATTCCCAATGAACAACATATCATCAACATTCAATGCAATAATGAGAATGTGATCATTATTAAACTTGTAATAAACACAATGATAGATTTTGACCTCAGAAATCCCAAACTCAACACAAAGGCATCAAATTTTTGGTACCACATCCTAGGATATTGCTTTAAACCATACAAAGACTTTTTCAACTTGCAAACTAGATTTTCTTTACCTTTTACCACGTACTGCTCTGGCTGTGGCATATAGATTTCTTCCTCCAAATCACCATGAAGGAAAGATGTCTTCACATCCATTTATTCAACTTCTAAATTGTATGTTGCAATAAGTGATAATAAGAATCTAATAGATGTTAGCTTTGCAACGGGAGAGAAAATCTCACCATAATCTATTCCCTCAACCTGGGAATAACCCTTCGCGACCAACCTTGCCTTAAACTTCTCAACACTTCCATTTGAACCAAAGTTCTTCTTGAACACCCATTTGCGTCCAATAGATTTATGTCCATCAAGCAAGGGCACCAAATCCCAAGTATTATTTTTCTTCAAGGAAGCCATCTCTTCTTCCATGGCCTCTTTCTAGGAATTTGCATCACTCATATCCATAGCCTCCCTCATAGTCCTAGGCTCATCAATGTTAGAAATCAAAGCAAAAATACAACTGGAATCATGTAATGAATAACCAAACCTATCAGGTTTCCGCTTTATCTGCATGGACCTCCTCAAAAGTTGAGGTTGAAGTTCTTCTTCTTCTTTTGAACTTTCAGAGCTAGTAGAGCTCTCCTCATCATCAGGTCCAACAAATGTCTTCAATTAAACTTTCTCAGGGGTGGAAGGAAGCTGAAACACATCCTCTTTGTTCTCTTCTTTCTCTGGTTGTAGGTCAACAGAAGTGTTAGGATTAAGATGCCATCCGTAAATCCTATGTAATTTATTATTCCTATTATTGTTTGTAAATCACCCATAAGGGATGAGAGGTTTCACCAGTAGCGATCTTGTTTCAGCCGCATGTTTATATCCAGAACATGATGCTAATTCGTTTGTGACGGGGGGTCATAGGGGGGTTTCCCCCTTCGAGGGGTTTGGGGGGATCATTCCCCCGGCGGGGGGTCCAAGGGCTGCACACCCCGATGGGGGTTTGGGGGCAACACCCCCGAAACCACATTTTATTTATATTTTATCATTGTAAATCTAGACCATTCGTCATTAGGTCACATATCTGATGATTGATATTATGTCAGTTTTCTTGCCCTAGAAGGAAACCCCCTTTTATAAGGATATTTGTACTACATTTTTAGCAGAGTTGAGAGTAACATGCGCATCTGGATTGAAGACTGAAGAAGAAGAGGAAGTGCATGCATTGTAATCTCATATTTGAAGATAATACAACTTGGAGCCTCTTTTCTTGGAGTTTTTTTACTTAAAAGGGTTTTCTCCATGTTACATACTGTGTTATGTGTTCAATTCTTAATGCATGTTATTTATGTGAAATGTGTTTTATTTCTGTTGCAATCTCCATTGATTCTACATTATTTAGAGGATATTAATAAGGTTTGAATCAAATTTCCATTGTGTGGTTTTCACCTTCATTTCTAACAAAAAGTATTGATCTCTCTTAAGATCACACTTTTGCTATATAGAACTCTCTCGGCCACTAGATCCCAAAGCTTGTAACCTTTCACACTGGTGCCATAACTAATGAAGATGCACTTCACTGCCTTGTTCTCCAACTTAGATCACTTCTCTTTAGGCACATGTGCATATGCCTCACAACCAAATACTCGAATGTGTCTCAATGAAGGCTTTTTACCAGACCATACCTTCATAGGTGTCTTATCAATGAGCGTTGATGTAGGAGAGCTGTTAACTAGGTAAAAAGCGGTAGCAACAACTTCAGCCTAGAAATTTTGTTCAAGGCTAGCTCCACTTAGCATACTCCTAGCCCTCTCCATCAATGTTCTGTTCATCCTCTCTGCAACTCCATTCTGTTGAGGGGTATACAGAGTTGTCTTATGCCTCTCAATCCCATGTTCTTTATAAAACTTATTGAAATCTGCTAAAGAAAACTCACCACCATTGTTAGTCCTCAAACACTTAATCTTTCTATCCTTTTGATTCTCTACAAGAGCTTTGAACTCTTTGAATCTTGCAAAGAATTCAGATTTAGTTCTAAGGAAATACACTCATGTCCTTCTACTCTAGTCATCAATGAATGAAACAAAGTACATAGATTTTGAAGTCAAAGGAACATTAACATGACCAAATACATCAGAATGAATCAATTTCAACACCTCAAAAGATTTGTGAGAACTAGAGTAAAACTAAACATGGTTTTGGTTTCCATAAATGCAATGTTCGCAAAAATCAAACTCGAGGTTACAATTGCTCATACCCTCAACAAGATTTTTATTTTTCAGGGTCCTCAAACCCTTTTCACCAATGTGAACAAGCCTTTGGTGCCATATCATTGCCTTCTCAGCTGGAAGTTTCATCTCCATAGAATGAGCACCCTTAGGTACCCAAAAAGCACAACCATCAAAAGTAGATGTAATAGCCCTCTTCGCTACTGGTTCCAATGGTGAGGATGAAGACTTTGAAGTTCTCTTCTTTGAAATAGAGGCACTATTGCACTGAATCGTGCATGCATTAAGTTGAAATAGAGTGCCAATCTGAACACCCTCAGCTAGCACCATAGCTCCTCTCATCATCTTGCATTCTCCATTTGAGAAAACAACCTCTGCACCCACATCATTCAATTTACTTACAGATAATAGGTTCTATGCCAAACCAGGGATATGAAGAACACCATTGATCTCCTTCACTCGTCCATCAGGGAACCAAATCAAGACTCTTCCATGGCCAACAATCTTTAGGTGAGAGTCATCACCCAGGTACACCTTCCCACTGTCATATTCTTTGTACTTTGAAAACCAACCTTGACGAGAGGTCATGTGAAAAGATGCACCAAGGTCAATAAGCCACACATCTTTCGATGCATGTGTTTCCAAGGCAGTGACAAATGCTTCTCCATCATCATAGTTCTTATTTTTCTTCTTCTCTTGCAATCCTTGCAGAAGTGACCGGGTTTGCCGCAGTTACAACACAGAGCCTTGGAATTTCCAGGAGACTTGGATCTCCCATGGGATTTGATCTTCTTTTTTCTTCCTTCTTCTTATCCTTTTTCTTTCCCTTCTCTTTAGATCTACCATGAACCACAAGAGCCTCCTTAGCCAATTCAGAATACTTTCTTCGCATCTCTTTAGACAACAACAAAGAAACTACTTCATCCATCTTGAAGGCGGTAGTGGTACTCCCAATGGCCATAACAAGGTGGTCCCACAAATCTGGTAAGGAACATAGTAATGTCATACATTGATCCTCCTCCTCCATCTTCACACCAACAGAGGTCAACTTGGCAAAAAGCATATTGAATGTGTTCAGGTGATCAACGACAGATCCTCCATCTTCCATCCTCAGAGAATACAATCTCTTTCATAGGAAGAACTTGTTCACTAGGGATTTAGCCTGATAAACATCTCCAAGTTTCTTCCAAAGATCTTTTGCAGTCTTCTCTTCATGGATATTTAGGAGCATTGAATCAACCAAACAGAGCCTTATTAGGCCCTTGGCTTTCCGATCCATCATATCCTAATCTTCTTGTTTCATGCTTGATGGCATGGTTCTGGATACCGTGAGCCATAGATCTCTATCCTCTAATAATTCTTCCATCTTGAGTTTCCACAACTCAAAGTTGCCTGCATTAGACTTCTCTATATCAAACCTCCCAGATGTGCTTGCCATCTCTTTCTTGCAACAAAGATTTCAAAATCCTCTACACAAGCTCCCACTCAAATGAAGATCATCTCAAAAAACCCTCTACCCAACAACTAGAACCAAAGGTGATCAAGCTCTGATACCAACTAAAAGGAAGCAAGGTATGTGGAAATGCTTCTACATTGATCTAATGAGGAAAAGATTATGCAAATTTTTATCTTTTATAATTATAGATATGAGATGCACATTAACAGAGAGATTATAACAAACATCCAAATGCAAGAACAATGCTCACAACACAAGATATATGTGGGGAAAACCCTTTTGAGTGAAAAACCCCACACTCCAAAATCTGTACAATGTATTATCAAATCAAATGTTGATTACAACACACTTGCAATGCAAGTTCTTCTAGGAGTACACAAATGTCAAACACTGGAGTAATTCTGGCAACATAACGGTACTTGGAAATGAACCATACAACTCCAACTCTAAGCACTTGTATATAGAGAGAAATACTAAGGATGGAGGTAGATTCTAGAGCAAACCACAAAAGAATCTCATCCAAATCCATATGGCCCAAATTCCAAGGCCATAAAACATGCAAAAGACACTTGTCAAAGATTCCCTTACATCTCTTACAACCCCCATACTTGGGCACCCTAAATTTTCCCAAAATAGGTATGATAGATTCTCTTACACCGTCATAAAATCTGTCATATATGACACCACTTACAACTATAAGAGAATATTTCATAACTGACTATTAATAAACAGTTCTCTTACAACTTGTCATAGTCAAACTTGGGCACCTACCTTCTCCATGCAAAGATGCTTCGTGACACTTGTCACACCTATCATAAAATATCTATTTCCAGCTCTTACATGTCATAGAATCCGTCATATGTCATAAACTCTTACACAAACCACAAGATGCCGACAATGGCAATTAATGCCACCTCAAAATGGGACGCCCACATTTTCAAATGTTGACTTGACCATCCAAGTCACCTTCCAAGTGGGATGACATGTCAACATGCCACCTCACACTAAATGACAAAATTGGATGACCAATATTAAATACAATCTAGACATTTAAATAAATATACAATCAAATAATAAATGTTAGGAAATTGCAAAGGTTGAGACACCATAATTCCCAACAAGAAGAATGAGGCAAGTCTTGCACAATGTATGTGAACCTATTTATTTATTTACTACATGTCATGAGGGTTACAAATCAATTATAACTTAAAGTTATAGCATGATGTTTATATAAACAAACATTCTTATTATGTTTATATAAACATACACATTCATTTAGTTATATATTTAATATGTTCCTTGTCGCAATACAAGGTGGGCTAGAGGGTTAGATCCTTCACCACCAAGCCCAAATTAAGACCTTTAAGACCATAGGGACCTTAATAGAAACCACCCTTTTAATAATTTTATAGGTTTTAACTAGTCTTCAAATCCTTGAAAAAATACTTAAATATTAAATAAGGGTTTCATTAGGGGTGTGGGAGAGCTTGTGGGCTCCCATGTTCTTTTCTTAATATTTTTATGGTAATTTTTTTAATTAAAAATCTTGGGGATGATTAGGACAGTCAAGGGACATCAAGCCCCAGGGGTTGGCATTTCTAGGAAAAATCCTTAATTTCCCTATGGACAGGAGATGAACTAGGGACATCCCCTACCATCCCTTTGTCTCAGGGACATTTGGGGGATAGGAACATAGGGTGGAGGGGTGGGGATGCATTTTTGCATAACACAATTTTTAACAAAATGTACTAGCCCATGTGGCTATGTCTCATCACCATTCTTACTACTAGACCAAAACTCAACAAACACATAGATCATGTAATAATATTGTAACATGCATTGGAATAACAATATAAGTTATGAGTTCCAATAAAATTGTATAAGGAGTCCTCATATTTAGTGGCCCTATTGCAAGCACCACTTATGTCTTTGGTATCCTATTTTGTTCTAGCAATGGTGTCAACTCCCTTTCTTGCCCTTATTTCATCTTGTGATTTAAATTGTGTATACCATGCCTCTTGACCACTTTATTAGATCTTTTATGTTTATTTAAAAATTTTACAATAGTTTGTGGTTTGTGAAAAATATTTAAATTTTTAAAAAATAAAAATTAAAAAATTGCTCACACACACACAAAGACATAAACATAAAATGGCAAAATAAATATAATATTTTAAAACATATGTTTTATACCCTTAGATGTATAAATAATTTAATATATGTATTATTTTATAAATGTTGTATTTAGCCATATCTAAGGATCTAGAAAATTTGTTGTATCCAATATCTATTACTATATCCATCTACATGCAACCATGCATTGTGATGATCTTTACAACCCTTATCATTTCAAAATATTTGAGGCCCTTTTGAATTAGGATGAGGTTTGTAATTGTTTCTCCTTTCCCTAAAGGTTGTTTACAATTAATTCCACACATTACCTTATCATTGATCATGACTTTATTCCAAGTATCATTCTCAAAATAGTTTCACACAATTCTAGTTTCCATCCACCACTACACTTGTTGCTTTTGTACAACAACAATAGGGCTTATTTCAGGCATCAAGAGCCAAATCCATTTGTTCATTTTTTAGCAATTTATTTTGAAATTACTTTTTTGACTTCATTGCGTAGAAGTTCCAAAGATAAATTATGAATACACTCCAACATCACTACCACCTTCTCTCCTTCATCCGATGCTTAACTAGATTCAAACTCCAAGATTTAGATACATGGTCTAAAAACAACCCTTGGGACTTTAGAGGGTCATTTACAGTAGAATCAAACATGAAAGGAGGTGTCCTCTGACTATTTAGCAGAATTACTTCATTTTCAACTTTGTATTTTGTATGGATAATTGGTTGTGGTTCACTTAGTTTACATCTAGGGTTTCCTTATTTTTCATCATAGGATTAATATAACTTGTGATTGTCTGGTATTTGGGAATAAGAATGGTGCAATCACTAACCCATGTCTTATAATACCATGGAAGAATCATGCCATTGAATTGATTTTCATGAAGCATGTACACATATGGATAGAAAAGTCATAAAGCTAATTTTCTCCCATAGTTATTTAATTATTTGTAGGTAATTTATCATAGTTAATACTAGAGTTAAGATAATTTAGAATATGCAATGATGTTAAAATAGATGTAAATAGCAAATGTAAATTTCAACATGTGATAATTTAATAAGCACTCTAAAGCATATAATTAACACAATAATTTGAATAACACAATCACAAAATTCAATTAGATTAACATCAAATACCATATATATAATATTCCCAATATCTTTTATTAACAATAAGTTTAGTACTTATCCAAAAACTGAGCACTTGGATCAACCACTCTCACCCTAGGAAGATTTCAATGGTGCTAGCCCTCACAACTATGGAACACTCTAGGGGGAATAATTATTATTTAGAAAACTATTGGCAAGAGACATTGCAAGGCATGTCATGTGTTGTCATTAATGCAAACTAAGTCCATTCCACACATTCGCAGTATAATATCAGATCATATCGGAAGTTAGTTCCAAGATTTGTCTAGTCCAGATAGACAGGAACAGGGTATATGGCAGAGTTCAGTATTTTGGTCAGTGGATCTCTCCAGTTAATCATTGTGTGTTGCGAATCTGAGGGAGTGTAGAGGAATGTCAGGAAAATCTAAATCCAAGATTTTAGCCTCCGGTGACAAAGGGATTAAAAGTTATGAGCATCTGAGTACCGAGTCCTAATATGACAAGAACATTTCAGTGAAGAATAGGCCGACTTGTGTTAGATCCTTGTGCGGATCTAGTAGAAGTATTTTGGTGAGTTGCGTATGGGATATAATGTTAGTGACTGACATGTATGGTGATCTGCAAGTGTTATTTTTGGTATGCATCAATATTGATGTATGGATTCAGCCGACAGAACAGAGTACTTGTATTGTTTGTTAAGTTCTTCATAAAGCCGACAAAAAAGTGATTGAATTTCTTGAAGCGGATATATATAGCCAATGGATTTGAGTGTATTGAGGAATGAAGTGGTGTGAATATGAAGTAAGTGCGAAAAGGACAGATAGAAGTACGAAAAAGAAGAGATCTAAGGTCCAGATTATGGTAAAGCATTAAACAGGGCAGAGTAAAGATGAAATATGTAAGATCAGTATTTTGTGCTTAACCAGAACTGAATTCTTGCATTGGCAGATGCTACTCATCAGTTCAAACAATCTGTAATCCTTTTGTAATCACTCTTGTAGGCAGTGAGCCTCTTTTGAGCAGTGAGCCTGAAGGCATGTGCCTTCCCCTTTTGTAATACTTTTAATAGAGTATAATCTTTGTGGGTTAACCCCCACCGTGGTTTTTCCCTTAACCAGGTTTCCACGTTAAAAATCTTGGTGTCAAGTGTGTTATTTGTGTTTCTGCTCATGTCTTATTGATTCATGCTTTTCATGATTATATCATTAATATGTTAAGAAGTGGTAAAGAAGAATTAACTGTAGTCAGCATTAAAATTTTATGACAACTGATTCACCCCCCCTCTCAGTTGTCAGCCCTAATTCCAACAAAAACAACATGACATGCTCAACACAAGTGCTCCAGAGCCATGCTCAATAGAGAAAATACTCAACACAAGCCCCGTATAAGACAATATTGAGTGTACTCTATACCTTGAGTTGGATACACTTTATGTGTCCCTTCTCTAATGCTCATAGCCCGCTAGACCAGCTTCTTCTTCCTTGACTGATCTCCATGCCCATCCCAAGTCTCACATATAAGGGGTGGTTTCCAAACCATCATGCCCTTTCACAAAGGTTACCTTTTAATAATTATTTAAATAAATACATTTATTCCTCCCCTTTTTAAAAGAGTTTATATTAATACTCTTTATTAATGCCCATTTTAACCAAAGGAGCATAATATTCTTTAATTTTCTATCTCCCTTTCTAAGAAAAGGGTCAAATAACCTTTATCCCCTTATAATTTAAAAGGGTTATTCATAAAATAACTTTCTTTTCCATTTTGGGGAAAAGTCCCATAACATTTCTCCCCCTGTAAATTAGTTGTTGTCCTCAGTAACTCAAGTTGAGTCTACAACATAATTTACCAAAATAATCAGTCAAGGATGTAACGCTATCAATATCACAATGAATCTATTTTACTTTAACTTCATCTATAATTAGATCTTTTCAATAATTCCTTCTAGTTTAACTGAAATTGCAATTAAATCCCATAGAAATACTTTGCTAATCAATAACATGATTAGAACTATAAGTACATTTTCACATGAAATAGAGCAAATGCAAGTGTATATACTAAAGCTCCTATCATATTTTTTTTCAATTTGGTCATTCATGTAAACCCTTATCCTTAATATAGGTGTTTTAATATTTTAGGTGTATCTTCAACATAAAATTTACAAATGTATTACCATGTGATCACATAGCACTTACCTAGTGAATGCCATGCATATCCCATACTATGTAGTCACTCATCATTGAGTACCATATATACTATATACTCAAAATACCTTCCAAGATGATAGTCATGCATTCCAGACTACATGAACATCCTCTTTTCCTACATCAAGAAATATCCAAAGCATTTGTCAACATTTTTCCCCTATGTCTTTGTTAAGATCAAAAGGAGGAAGGGTGGATGGAAGGATTCAATAGGATAGGTATGTGGTTATAATGGATAAGGATGGTAAAATGAGATGGAAAATGATAGGATAGGAAATAATAGGTTGGATGAGACAACGTTCCCCAAGTGTAAGACTCATAGATAATCAACCTACACATGATGCCTGTTTGCCAGGTTTTCATCATGGTACTTATCCAAGGCACCACCAAGGTGGTTTTCACCATTGGACAAAGGGATTTATCTTTACTATTTTGATTTTTTTCTCTTTTCTCTTTTTTCTTTTCTACTTATGAGATATTTGGATGGGATAGGTGGATATGGATAAGAGGGACTCAAGCATCTAGTTCCATGAAAGGTGATAGTCCCATTAGAGATGGATGTCACACATGGACCATGTCAAGTGTCATTATGCTCATAGATGTTGGTAGAGGATTGCATGAGATGGAGATGGAGTAGGTAGATAGTGGATTATGGATGGATTATGTATGGAAGGGTAGTGGATTATGATGTGAATTATGGATGGAAGGATAATGGATTATGATGTGGATTAGGCCACCAAGATGCCCTAAAATGTAACACAGATGCTAATATATGAACCAAACGCATGTTGTTACAGACCAAAGGTGCTAAAGTAGAAAACATATATACAGAATCAACACACAGGTGCAAATTGACAGTCAGAAGTGCATATCTACAACCTACAAGGCAAAATGATGAAAATTCTCCCAAAAAGGGGTTAAATCAAGGATGTGTGTCCCACTGGGCATGCCAAAAATGTATGCAGAAAAATGGATCAAAGGAAAATGGAAGATAAATGACAAATACCCAATACCTTTACCTTCAAACCAAGTCCTCCACACTTGATAGAACAAAGCAGATGCACCCTAATCTACTAGCTATGTTCTCTATGATATGATGTATAGAATGAGGTGTTGATTGCTCATGATTTTTGCAGCATAACACTAGTATGAGGATGATAGATAAGAGGATCTAGAATGATTTCAATATCATGATGTTTTATGAAGATGTCCTCCCCCAAATGGCTTGGTTGAGGTTTAATTTATAGGAGATAAGGGATATGAATAGATGGCTAGGATTAGATTAGTGATGGATGGCTAGGATTAAGTGAGACATAGTGTTGTAGTCATGTGACAAGTGTCTCATGAGGGTTGAATGAGATGAATAAAGTCAAGAGGTTTCCTTGTAATAAGGATTTCTAGAAGCTTTTAGTCATGTGAGGATAAAGACAAATAAATAATTAAATAATTAAATTATTTAATTTTTGGAGAGGGATGATGTGGAAAACATTAATTAAATAAATCTTTAATTTATTTAATTAATTTGGATGAGGGAAGAAAAATGGGAATTAAATAAATATAATTTATTTAACTAATTAGGTGATGAAAAGGGTTATATAAAGGTCCTAGGACAAAATGTCTCATAAAGTGTCTCAAATGATGTCGACAGATGATGTCACAAGACGTGCCAATTTTAGGTGTCTACACATCCTACCATATGAATCCTCTTAAGGATTGGTTCTCAACATACAAGCATATAATGGTGGAGATGTCTTCCTAAGGATAAGAATACATATAAGATAGTGGGTTGGAGAGAGGTAAAACAAATTTTTAGTGATGGGAGAGTGATAACTCTCATCGATATATTGCATAGCCCAAGTTTAGCAAGAAATTTAATTTTTATTTCTACAATGATTGATTCTAGGGTGCATGTAACCTATAAAAAGAGTGATTGTGGGTTGACCAGAGGAAACTTAGTGATATCTAGGGGCACATGATGTGGAACCTTGTTTATGATGGAAGCATCAAAATTTTGTAACTCTGTAAATGTAACTGAAAATTCTTATTCTTGTAAACTATGGCACCATAGACTGGGTCACATTGGTGAAAACGGTCTTAAGACCCTCATTACTAAAAATATGGTAGATGGTTTGTTTGGATATACTACTAATTTTAACTTTTGTGAACATTGTGTGTTTAGTAAACAACATAGAGTATCTTTTAAATTTGGTAGTTTTAGAGCAAAGAAAGTTCTGGAAGTGATTCATAGCGATGTGTTTGGTCCTGTGGACGTTCTTTCCATTGGGAAATCTCACTACTATGTTAATTTTATTGATGACTTCTCCAAGTTCACTTGGATTCATTTTATAAAGCATAAATATGTTGTGTTCTATAAGTTTAAAGAATTTAAGGCACTTGTAGAGAAATAAACAAACAGGAAAGTAAAGTATCGAGGTTAAATAATAGTGTTGGGTACAACAAAGGGAGAATTTGATGATTATTATAGACATTTAGGTATTGTAGATGGAAGACTACTCTATACACTCCACAACAAAATGGAGTCGCAGAACAAGTGAACAAAATCTTGATGGATAGAGCTAGAAGCATGCTAAATAGTGCCAAACTCGAACAACATTTTTGGGTTGAGGCTATAAGCACTACTTGTTATCTTGTAAATAGATTTCACATTTGCTCTAGTTGACAAGACAACATTCAAGGTATGCACAAGTAAAAGACCATGAATTTCTCATTTTAGAGTTTTTAGCAGTGAGGCTTATGTTCATGTTTCAAAAGATAAATGATCTAAGCTAGATTTCAACACTAACAATTGTGTTTTCATGGGTTATGGCAAGAATATAAAAGCTTATAAGTGTTGGAATCCTATTGCACAAAAAATGGTACATTCTATAGATGTGATTTTTAGAGAGCTTAGAGTATTCTCAGATGTTGAACAACCTTAAGAAAAAACAAAGAAGAAAGGGCATTTTGAAACTAAGAATTAAGAGAAGGAAGATGCATGTGTGGAACAACAACAAGATGGATAGGTAGATGAAGAAGAAGGTTTAGAGGAGAGTTCTAATGAGGAGAAACAAGATCCTCTTATTACACCTTTGAGAAGGTCCACAAGACAATGAAGACCTATTCAAAGATATAGCCCATCTAGTTTTTGTTGTGTATTTGCATTATCATGCATTGACAATGAACTTAGGTTCATGAAGGAAGCCCTTTCTTTAGAAAACTATGAGTCTTGGTTGGAGGCCATGAAAGATGAAATGAAGACCTTGGATAGATGCAATATTTGAGACCTAGTTGATATACCTAAAGGGAGGAAACCCATTGGTTTCAAGTGGGTATTCAAAAATAAATTTGGAACAAATGGTAAGTTGGAGTAGTATAAGGCTCAATTGTGGCTAAAGGTTACTCCTAGGTAGAGGGAGTGGATTTTGTTGAGATATTTTATCCTTTGGCTAAGTTAACATCTATTAGATTCCTATGAACTATTCCTACTTCTTCTGACTTCGAGATAGAGCAAATATATGTCAAAACTACATTTTTGCATGGGGATTTTAAACAGGAGATATATATGAAACAACATAAAAAATTTATGGTGAAGGGAAAGGAGCATTTGGTTTGTAGGTTATAATGGTCCTTATATGGATTGAAGAGGTTTCCACATATATGGTATAAAAAATTTGACCCATTTGCATTAGAGCTTGTTTTATTAGAAGTGAAGCAAATCATTGTGTGTATTTTAAATTAATTGATGATCAGTTACTAATCATCATCTTCTATGTAGATGATATGTTATTTATTGGGAACAACATGGGGATGATTAGGGAGCTTAAAAATTATCTATTTGGTACTTTTTATATGAAAGTTTTAGGGGCTTCTAAATAAATTTTGGCCATAGAAATCTATAAGGATCAGGTTAACAAAAATCTTTGGTTAAATCAGTGGTACAATATTTTGCAATGTTTTGTAATGCATGGTTATAAACCAATAAGTATTCCCTTGCTTTTAAGATTTCTTTGGAAAATGTCCCAAATCAGATGATGACCTTGAAAAGATGTATAATCTTCCTTACTCTAGTGTTATTGGAAGTCTTATGTATGCAATGGTATGCACAAGATCATATATTGCCCAAGTAGTGGGAGTTCAAAGAAAGTTTGTCTATCCCTAGTAAGGAACATTAGACTTACTTTAAGAGAGTGTTCGGCTATTTGTGAAGAACTTCATATTATTGTATTTGTTATCATGGGACTATTGATGTGGGAAAGGTACTTGTTTTATAGGGTTGTGTTGATTTTGATTGGGTTAGAGATCTAGATAGTAGGAGGTCTACAAGCGGCTATGTGTTCACTTTGTTTAGCAATGTAGTTAGTTGGATGAGCAAGAGATAACCTACAATTGCTCTTTCAACTATAGAAGTAAAGTATACAACTACAACACATGCTTGAAAAAAGAGAATGTGGGTATATAGATTATTCTTAGGTATTGGTTTTATTTATAAAAAGGTGAGTATTGGATGCAATAGTTAGAGTGCAATTTATTTGACTAAGAACCCTATGTATCATGCTCATACTAAGCATATTGGTGTGTAGTATCATTTCCTCCATGAGACGGTAGGGGTGGATAAGTCATGATTCAAAAGGTGGACACTTTGGAGAATATTACAAATTAACTCACTAAGCTAGTGAGTATAGAGAAATTATGTTGGCGTAGGGAGGCTATGGACTTTCCATCTCCTAGCACTTAATTCTTTTTCTTATGTTCCATATTGGGCCATGTTGTAATGTAAATATCATGTGGAAGAATGTTAGGACTAGGGGTGATATTCACCTTCCAATCCTTTTAGACTATTGTAATCTATTTATTTAATAGTCATTTGATTATGTGGTCAGATTCATGGAGAGGGATAACTTGGATGTCCACATTGTTAGGATAAGGTGACATTAACCTTGCAATTCTAAGTCAATTTCATGTGTCTCCATGATCCTTGGAATGTGTTCTTGGACACATAGAGATATATGAAACTAAATATTTATTATTTATTTCACTATGACTAATTGTAGTTCCTTTCATAGAGGTGGGACCCACTTAGATTTGCTTTAATCTTTCATGAGTCCATTGTGGGCACCCACTTTGGAGGTGGGGCCCATTTAGACTTGCATAAACCATCTGGATTCACATGAGTTGCATATTGTTGGATGTTGCTTGCATGAGCTTGCATGTTCTTGCATGTGAGTTGCATGGACTTGCATGTTTCTTGCATGAGCTTGTATGAGTTTGCATGTTCTTGCATGTACTTGCATGTTGTTACATGTGTCTTGCATGTTGAATCCAAACTGAGCTTCCAAGGCTTGCATGTGTCTTGCATGTCATTACATGTTGTTGCATGTGTCTTGCATGACATCCTTTTTGGGGCGCCAAGGATTGCATGAGTTTTGCATGACATTGGTAAGTGATTGAGCACTCGTTGTTATCAACATTTGATTAGTTATGGGTTGGGTGCATGGTTTTTGCATGTGGTTTTGGACACTTGTTTTGAGAAACCACAATGGTATCCTCACATCCATAGTTTCTATGTATTGGTGCCTTTGGTTGGCGGTATTATGAGAGTTTTTGCAAGTTGAAGGAGTAACAAAGTGCTGTCAAAATTTAGAGAGAAGTATTGCATTGATGTAAATTTATTCAAAAGATTAATGCAATCATTGGATCTCTTTGGGTGTGGAGTTTTTTCCTACAAGAATTTCTCCACATTAAAAAAAAAAAATTTGTCACTTGTTATGCAAATATTCCTTAATTCTTTCATTGATTGAATGTGCTAATCACATAAACACAAAAATTTATAATCTAAAATCTAATTTTCAAATTTTCACACCAAAGAGGATAATCTTTAATGTAATTTTCAGATTTACAATAATTAATTTTAGATTTGAAAACAATAGTAAAGTTAAAATTGTAGCAATTTCACCTTGTTTTTCCAACATTTGGTACCAGAGCTAACGGTTCTGTTGAGAGAGGGACGCATTTCTTTTAAGTGTCGAAGGTTTTTTTGTTGTAGTGGGAGCTTTTGCATTGTGGGTTTTGTAGATTTGTGAAGAAGATTGTATACCATGGCTTTTACCTCCCGTCTAGATATTGAGAAATTCAATGGATCTAGGTATGAGATGGGGAAGTTGAAGATGGAATATCTCCTAGAAGAAAGAGATTAGTGGTTGGAAGTTTCCAATGAAAAGAAGCCATCCGAAGTGTCTGATGAAGATTGGTTAAAACTTGACAAGAAGGAATGAGGAACCATATGGTTGTGTCTTGCAGATTCTGTCCTTTTGAATGTTTTTGAGGAAGCTACCACATACAAGTTGTGGAAGAGGATAGGTGATATTTGCCAAACTAAAAGTATTACTAATAATTTGTATATCAAAAGATGGTTATATTCATTAAAAATGAAGGATAGTGATTTTGTTGCAAATCATTTAAATACTTTTAATCTGGTTTTAAGTCATTTTGTATTTGTAGATGTTAAGTTAGAAGATGAAGATAAATGCATCTTTACTTTGTTCTTTACCTGAATCTTGGGAAAATCTAAATGTCGCTATCAGGAGTAGTGGTGCAAACCCAAAGATGGATAATATCATCGCTACTCTTCTTGTAGAAGAAATGAGAAGAAAGTCCATGAATGGTGGTTCCCAAGATGCCTTGCATGTGCGAGGAAGGTCCAAAGAAAAGGGGCCTAAAGGGGATAAGAAGAAGGATACGTCAAAAGGATGTTCTAAAACCCTTGGGAAGAGCAGAGTAAAGTATTGGAATTGTGGGAAACAAAGACATGTGAAGGAATGCAGAAATAAGAAAAAGAATGTAAATTCCTCCACAGAAAAATCCTCTGATGACAGTGATCATGATGCTTTGTTTATTTCAGCTAACACTATAAGTAATGATGCTTGACTTATTGATTCAGGTTACTCCTACCATATGACTCCTCACAAGGAGTGGTTTTCTAAATATTCAACATATGATGGAGGAAAAGTTTTCTTTGGTGATAACATCACTATGCAAATAATTCGTAAGAGAAAGGTAAAGTTGTGTTTCAGTAATGATGTTTTAGATATTCCATGACTTGTAAGAAACTTACTTTATGTATCCAAGTTGAATGATTTTAGAATACATGTGACATTTGCGGGTTGGTAAGAGGGAATCGAGTGGTTGCTAAAGGATCTTAGATTGGGACTTTGTTTAGACTTACTGCCTCCACTTTTTGTAACTCTACCAATGTAACTGGCACTAAAAATGCATGTATGTTGTGGAACCATAGATTGGGTCACATAAGTGAAAAAGATCTTAGGACCATTATTAATAAAAAGTTGGTTGACGATCTTTCTGATTATTCTATTGGTAAAATTGATTTATGTGAGCATTGTGTGTTTGGAAAATAGAATAGATCATCATTTCTTGTTGGAACTAATAAAGCCAAGAGATTATTAGAGATCATTCATTCAGATGTGTTTGGACTAGTGGATGTTGAATCTTTTGGAAAATCTTGATATTATGTTACATTCATTGATGATGTCTCAAGATACACTTGGATTTATTTTATGCATGCAAAATGTGAGGTTTTCACTAAGTTTAAGGAATTTAAAGCCTTAGTTAAGAAACAAACATATTATAACATAAGGGTGTTGAGATCTGACAATGGTGGTGAATATTTTTCTAAAAAATTTGATGAATTCTGTACGCATGCATGTATTGTTTGACAGAAGAGTACTCCTTATACTCCCCAACAAAATGGGATAGCTAAAAGAATGAACCGAACCTTAATGGAAAGAACTAGGAGCATGTTGAGTAGTGCAAAGCTAGATCGATGTTTTTGGGTTGAAGCTATAAGTATTGCTTGTTATTTAATTAATAGATCTCCTTGTTCAGCTCTTTTGGATAAAACTCCTTATGAAGTGTGGATAGGTAGAAAGCCTTCTATTTCACATTTAAGGGTCTTTAGTTGTGAGGCTTTTGTTCATGTGCCTCAAGAAAAGTTCACGATCTAAATTGGATCCAAAAGCTCAGAAATGCATCTTCGTAGGTTATGGTGAGAATGAAAAAGGTTACAAGATTTGGAATCCTCTAACCCGAAAAATGATTTTATCTAGAGATGTGATTTTTAAGGAGTTTAGAACTTATTCAGGTGAAGAACAACCAAAGGAAAAAGAAAAGACTAAATTGGTGCACTTTGAGATAAATACAGAAAAGCAGGAAGATGTAGATATGGAAGAACAATTAGATGGATCAGAGGATGGAGAAGAAGAAGAGGGTTCAAAGAGTTCAAATGATGTTGTGCAGGATGGGCATACAAAAGAACAT
Organism: Cunninghamia lanceolata; assembly: GCA_027924645.1. Classification (NCBI taxonomy): domain Eukaryota; kingdom Viridiplantae; phylum Streptophyta; class Pinopsida; order Cupressales; family Cupressaceae; genus Cunninghamia; species Cunninghamia lanceolata. The sequence continues at coordinate 13,158,722 of BSBN01001152.1, read as the reverse complement.
GCAGAGCTCATTACTCCTATCTTGAGAAGGTCCACAAGACAATGGGATCCCGTTAACAGGTATAGCCCACCAAATTTATGTTGTGTATTTGCTTTGTTAAGTACTAACAATGAGCCTAGATCTTTCAGGGAGGTTCTCTCTTCAGAGGATAGCGAGTCTTAGATGTAGGCTATGTAGGAGGAGATGATGTCATTAGATAGTTGTGATACCTAGGATCTTTTTAGTTTTCCCAAAGAAAGAAAGCCCATTGGTTGCAAGTGGGTATATAAAAATAAATTTGGTGTAGACAGTAAGTTAGAGCAATACAAGGCTAGATTGGTGGCCAAGGGCTACTCCTAGACAGAGGGAGTTGATTTTGGTGAAATTTTCTCTTTTGTTGCTAAGTTAACTTCTATTAGATTCCTTTTATCTATTACTACTGCTTGTGATTTTGAGATAGAGCAAATGGATGTTAAAACTGCTTTCTTGCATGGGGATCTTGAGGAGGAGATTTATATGCTACAACTTGATGGTTTTGTTGTGAAAGGAAAAGAACACTTGGTTTGCAGGTTAAAATGATCATTGTATGGTCTAAAATAGTCACCCAGGATGTGGTATCAAAAGTTTGATGCTTTTTCATTGAAGTTGGGTTTTGTTAGGAGCGAGGAGGATCATTGTGTTTATATTAAATCTATTGATGATCAGATCTTGATTATTGTCTTGTATGTGGATGACATGTTTATGGGTAACGACAAGGTGATGATTAAGGAGCTCAAGACTCATCTTTCTAGCACATTTGATATGAAGGACTTGGGGGCTACTAAATATATTCTTGGGATGGAGATCAACAAGGATCAAGTACACAGAAAGCTTTGGTTAAGTTAGAGTAAGTATGTTGATACCATTTTGCAAAGATTTATTATGCAAGATTGTAAGCCAGTAAGTATTCAATTTCTAGTTGGTACTAAGCTTAGTTAAGACATGTGTCCTAATTATGATGATGATTTTGAAGAAATGTCTAAGGTTCCTAATGCTAGTGTTGTTGGTAGTTTGATGTATGCAATGGTTTGCACTAGACCAAATATTGTCGAAGCAGTGGGAGTTTTAAGCAGGTTTATGTCTAGCCTTGATAAAGAGCAATGGACTTTTGTTAAAAGGGTGTTTAGATATTTGTGAGGAACTTCTTATTACTATTTGGTTTATCATGGTACTGATGATGTGGTGAATTCATTGGACATATGGGGTTTTGTTAATGCATATTGGGCAAGTGACTTGGATCGTTGAAGGTCCACTAGTGGCTATGGTTTCTCTCTGTTCGGAGGTGCAGTGAGTTGGATGAGTAAAAGATGGCCTATGATTGCTTTGTCCACCATAGAAGTAGAGTATATGACTACTACACATGCCTCTAAAGAGGCGGTATGGTTATAGAGACTTGGTACAAGTATTGGTTTTGATTGCGGGATAGTGAGGATCAGATGTGACAATTAGAGTGCCATATGTTTGGCCAAAAATCCAATGTATCATGCTCGTACTAAGCACGTTGATGTTCAAGATCACTTTATGTGAGAAATGGTTGAAAATGGTAAGGTTTTGATAGAAAAAGTTGACACTTTGGATAATGTTACAGATTCTCTCACGAAGCCAGTAACCACAGATAAGTTCTCTTGGTGCAAGAAGGCCATGGGCCTTGATCACTATAGTTGTTAATTATTTTAAAGTTGCCTCATGGATGTAATTGTAATGTATAATGTCAAGTGGGAGAATGTTGGGATAAGGTGACATTAACCTTGCAATCCTAAGTCAATTTCATGTGTCTCCATGATCTTTGGAATGTGTTCTTGGACACAAAGATATGTGAAATTAAATATTTATTATTTATTTCACTATGACTAATTGTACTTACTTTCATAGAGGCAGACCCACTTGGATTTGCTTTAATCTTGCATGATTCCATTGTGGGAACCCACTTTGGAGGTGGGGCCCATTTGGACTTGCATGAACCATTTGGATTTCTATGAGTTGCATATTGTTGCATGTTGCTTGCATGAGCTTGCATGTTCTTGCATGTGAGTTGCATGGACTTGCATGTTGCTTGCATGAGCTTGTATGAGCTTGCATGTTCTTGCATGTGAGTTGCATGTACTTGCATGTCATTGCATGTTGTTGCATGTGTCTTGCATGTCATCCAAACTGAGCTTCCAAGGCTTGCATGTGTCTTGCATGTCATTACATGTTGTTGCATGTGTCTTTCATGACATCTAAATTGGGGTGCCAAGAATTGCATGAGTTTTGCATGACATTGGTAAGTGATTGAGCACTCGTTATCAACATTTGATTGGCTATGGGTTGGATGCCCATGAGAAGACTTGTTGTAATTCACTAAGTTAATTGTTTGTTCACAAAGAGGGGCACATAGTTTTTGCATGTGGTTTTGGACACTTGTTTTGAGAAACCACAATGGTATTCTCACATCTAGAGTTTCTATATATTGGTGCCTTTGGTTGGTGATATTATGAGAGTTTTTACAGGTTGAAGCAATAACGAAGTGCTGCCGAAATTCAGAGAGAAATATTGTATTGATGTAAACTTATTCAAAAGATTAATACAATCATTGGAACTCTTTGGGTGTGGAGCTTTTTCTTGCAAGGGTTTCTCCACGTAAAAAATAAATATGTCACTTGTTATGCAATATTCCTTCATTCTTTCATTGATTGAATCTACTAATCACGTAAACACAAAAGTGGATAATCTAAAATCTAATTTTCAGATTTGCACACCAAAGAGGATAATCTTTAATGTAATTTTCAGATTTGCAAGCATTAATTTCATATTTGAAAACAATAGTAAAGTTAAAATTGCAACAGTTTCACCTTGTTTTTTTAATACACATGAGATTGGGTGTTGTTTATAATTAATTAGTATTCTCTATGTGACTTGGAATATGTGTGCAAAGGACATAATGTGGGAGGAAGCATTGTAAGGCATCATTGGACACTTGACATGAAGTGGAAGGGAATATTTGACAATTTATAATGTAAGATGTGTAAAAACATCTATGACATTGTAAGAGGTGTAAGAAATAATCTATGACAATGTGTAAGAAGTTGGTTGTCTTTTTTGGACTTGGGTGGTTGTTATCTTGTCCTCTAATTAAGTTGGATGACCAAGTTCATGGGAAAGGTCTTGAAGCTTCTAGAAAGATTCTTGTAACTCCTGAACACATGTCATGAGCTCTCTTTTGCATACTAACTACTTGGCTCATGGTTTGAGTCTATTTATTGGAAACTATTTATGGTTTCCTAGATTACATTTTCCTATATATTGAGACCTTGGGGTGGTGGATTGTATGGTTTTATAGGTTATGTTGTTATGTTGTTAGAATGTTGCTAGACTAAAGTGGAAAGCTATGTTAATGTACTCCACATTTGAGATTAATACAAGATTGTACTCTCTTTGGTGGTGGGTATTTTTATCTAAAAGGGTTTTCCCCAAGTATATTGATGTTCTTATGGTATTGAATGTTTTACAGCTGCACTATTATCTCCATTTCCACACATGTTCTATTGTTGTTAATGAATTTTTAAACACTAAGGATCAATAACTTAAACTATATTTTTACTCATATTATCAACAACTATCCCTACCCCCTCCCATAAAGACATTTTCATGGACCTTTATCACAACTGTCTTTCCTATGAAATCCTTTCCTCTTCTTTTCCCTCAAGTTTTTTGTCTCCCCATTTTAAAATGTATAATGGTAAGGGCAAATTAATTACCCACATCAACTCTTTCAATGTTACCTACCTTGAATTTCTCTATAATGATTGCTTGCTAGCTAAAATTTCCCCCCACATCTTAAAATATTATGCCTTGAAACTCAATCCACTCTTAGATCGAATTAGCCAACTCTTTCATTCAACACTTTTAGTTCAACATTGGTATGAAATTTACTTTCTCAAAATTGGTTTAGAGTCAACAAGGCACTACCAAATGTGTTAATAACTAGGTCATTTGCTTCTAGTCCTTGCTTGCTAATATACACTATCAACTCCTCAATGATGAGATCCAATGTCTTTTAATCAACAACCTACTACCACAAATCAATAACAAGGTCTTGCTTAATTATTGTGCTATCTTTTTTGATTCGTGTGCTAGTCTTTGTGATTATGATCTTAAAATCCTAAATACCAACCTTCTTAGATACAACTCCTCGCAACCATCTTCTTCGTCTTCCATGTACCCCTTTAAGTTCTAATTGAAATCTCCATTCAAAAAGGGTACTAAACCTCCCTCTTTCTTGAAAACCAACAAGAAACAATGTGGACCACTCTCATGTATTTATTAATGTTATCTCTATCAAACATCAAACCTTATGAAAATTCACTTTCCTAGATGATAATGTACACATTATTATGAAATAAATCCTAGGTGTCAAAATGACCACCCTACGCCCCATTTGACTCCTAGAATTATTTATTTTTGTTCCCCATGGCTATGATGTTAATGCCTTTTATAGGCATCATGGTGTTAATCACAATGACACTAAAAGGAGCACGAGCCTCAAACACAACATCCAAGACCTAATCGATAATAACATGATCCATGTGGAAGGTCTTAATGATAGTGGTAATAAATATGTCACCCCTCTTAACCAAAACCTCTAAATTTACACCACCTCTTTTCCTCAACACACTCAATCCAATCACACAAATTCTATGTTTAGGAGCCTAAACTCAATACTTCTCCCACACCTTCTACTTCTTTTATTGATTTTGTTGTTGCTCTAAAGACCCAACCTTCCCCTTCCAAAACCCAATCTATTACTTTCTCCTTTGATGATATCCCAAATAGTGGATAGCAAGGGCCTTTCTACATCCTCATCATTGTTTCAAAAACACACCAAGGTATTTTTGTTGACCCTAATTCTTAATTTAATATTTGCAAGAGAAATATCTCTATACAACAAATCCAAAAATTAAATATTGTTGAAAATCAAATGGTTAGTTATATCTTCATTTAGCCAAGGCAAGAGTAGTTCAAGGGTTCCTTCTTGATATAATTTATTTCATTTTTTGAGCATCAAGGACTGGTATGTAGGATTGTTAAAAATGAGATGATGTGGAGCATCCTGAGAAACAAGACAAGATTATGTGAGAGGCTAAAAATATGTGTTTTCCCAATTTTGACATGTTCATTTCTTGTTATAGGAGGTGAAAACACTAGTCACCATGACAAACATGTGTCCACTCCTAGTAGAATTGATGAATGCATCTTTGTGCATTTAATTCTTACAATTTGAAGGGTTTTGTCTATTTGTTTCACCTTCCGAGTATTGGTTTATGTGTCCAAACTCTAGGGGATGTGAGGAAGATTATATTTTTAAATATTTAGTAGCACAATAAGGTTGGCACTCATGTTTACCTCTTGCAATGAGTGGTTTGCACACCATTGCCACATTTGGAGTAGGAATTTTGGAATTAAGCAACTAATTGAAGGTTGTACAAGCTCTTATTGATTGTTTTTATTAAGATAAGTAGGAAACAAGGGTCCTGATCCCTTTACAGGCCAAAAACAATAGAACAACACATGCATAGCAACCCAACTGAAAAACAACAAAACTAATAAAAGGACCTACATGACACCAGATCCTGATCTAGCAAACCTAATTTCCTTGACCCTAGGGTGCAAAGTAGCAACAAAGTTGGGGAGTACTTTCTTCTTACGCTGAACCACTGTCCAAGAAAACTCTGAGCCAAAATCCTCAGAGCGAGGTGAGAGGGGGATCCTCACCCGATGTTGCGACTAAAGAGGTCTCATGCAAAGAAGCCGCCCTAGAAGTCGAGGGCACAACAAGATTCGACGAAGGGTCTGACTAGGCACGTTCAAAGGAATTAGAATTCAGAGAAGTTGTGGGGTTCGTTGTAGACTCATCCACCAACTCCCCTTCAGGCACCACTGGTGGAATGAGCAAAGTATCCTGGGATGGCCTGTCCTCCAGGGAGGATCCATCATCTGAGGAAACGTTGATAGTCAAGTGATCGTCATGGGCATTCTTCCACCAAGTTGGCATACTCTTGCGGCAAGAGTGAGAACAATTGGAGGCCAAGTGATCAATAGAGAAACATTGCTTGCATCTAAAGGGAAGGCCCTCATAATCTAACTATTGCGTCCAAGGCCTATCCCTACCATCAAATCATCTCCAAAAAGGGGTTTGGAGATGTCAATATCCAGCAAGATGCGAGCAACCATAGAGTGTCCCATAAAAGAGGTAGTGGAGTCTACCTTCAAGAAGCGACCAATAGCATTGTCGATGCCCTCGTAGCATGAATCCTCCCAATACTAGAGAGGGAGATTCAAAAGCCTCACCCAAATTGGTCTATTATTAAGCAACTCAGTGAGAGGATTGAAGGAAAGAGCCCATGGTTTGATGGAGAGAGAATGCTCACCCCACATCCAAACCCTACCATCCAACACTAAATCGCGTTCCTCCAAGGATGAAAAGGTCACAATGAAGAAACCCCTTGCACAGGTAAGAGCTCAATCTGTAGGGATTCCTATTTTCAAGCCAAGTATCTACAAAATCTTGCCAAGTTTCCCAAACATGCTAATCTTGTTCAATCCATCAAAATTCCTACCTTGTCCCTTTTGAAATGCAAGGAAGAAAACCACAAAATGGCTTAGTCCAAAAATTCTAAGTGTTTTCCTCGTGTTTTTGCTTTTTTTGGAGTTCCAGAGTTTCAGGTTCCTGTCTCCCATCGTGCCATGTCTATCGGCTCCAAAATCCGCAGTGGTTTCTTGCAGAATCGCCTAAATATTTTGGGCATCAGAGGTCGGGCTTGAGGCCTTTTATCTTCTTTCGGGCATGCGTCAGTGGGAAGGCTCGATCACCAAAGAGCGCTAAGGCTCCAAGTTTTTCTAAGTATTGTGGATCGTTGGAGATCGGAGTTGCAGTCTGCCTTCTTCTTTTGGGTAGGCGAAAGGAAGAGGGCCTGACGGTTGAAGTCCGACAAGGCTTTAATATTTCTAAGTGTTGTGGGTGGCAAAAAGCAGGAGTTCTCTTTTCTTCTTTCTTCCTTTTGGAAGGCAAAAGGCTGAAGGCTTGTTTGCTAAAGCCCGTCGATTTTTTAAAAGCTTCTATGTATTTCGGGAGGCAGCAAGCGGAAAGTTCCTTTTCTTCCTTCTTTCTTTTGAATGGTAGAAGGAAGAAGGCCCGAGGCCTGACCCCCGACAATTTTCAAAGATTTTCTAAGTATTTCGAGTCGAGTGGTTCTTTTCTTCCTTTTCAAAGTGCATGGTGTAGGGTGGAGGCCCGACCTCCGAAGCTTGATTTGTCAGGGTAAGATTGACTGGCCTTCCATACTCTTCCCACCGCCTAGGAACGTGCCAACAACCCCTGGGATTGCCATTAATGTGAAGTGGGTAGTTGAAATTAATGTTTTTATTGCAGTTGGTGGGGTTGTTGAGGGTTTTCTTGCCTGTTTCATTCTTAGATCTATGTGTGAAGGCTATAAAGGTAGGATTGAAACTCTTTTCAAGAGTTGGTCTTTCGACAGTTCTTCAGGCGATAAAGTGTAGAGCTCTCTAGGGTTTCAAAGAACAAAAGGTTCCAGTTCTCCAGCAGGCAAGATACAGGTTATGAAAGGTTTCATATTGATTTCAAGAATCAGTGTATGAACTTTTTTTTTTCATGTATTTTTTCAAGGAAATCCTAAGTTTCAGCGAGGGTTTCCTCTTGCCACACTTTGTGGTATGACTGTGACCATTGATCAGATGAATATGACATATTCTTAAAACATTACATGCTATGTGATGATCTCTTCTATGGTTGTAGATGAATGATTGTGTTTTGATGAAGGATTACTAAGCATATTTTTTATTGGTTATTTTCTTTTCTGCATTTGGGTATCCAAAAAGTGCTTGTTTCATTTCTATGTTATCTACCTTCTGATGAATTGTGGACTCTGTAACCCATCCTAATAGGCACCAGTCTAAGAAGCTTGTGATCACCCACACCCATCAAAATCTAAAATGAACTTATCAAGTGCGAAATAAATAGTTAGTAATGCATGCGTTGTTGTGGTTCTGTGTTGAAATCAGGAAATATTGTTAAGGAGTCTTCAAAGTGTCAATTCGAGCAAACCAAACAAGCATACCTACACCTTCCATTATTACATGAATTGCCTTTCATCAGCTTAAACAGAGGTTTTAGTGCAACAAGCTTGTCTTAATATAGTGACTGAGTTTATGGATTAGGACAACATTTGGGTATTGTTGCAATAATATGACCTTGAGAACATCTTCCATTACTCTTAATCCTTGTTAAGGGATACCTCTAGGAACACCCTCCTTAGTTTAGTTAAGCTAGAAGCGAAGGGGAGATTACCCATTCCCAACCATTGGCCCTTAATCATCCTTATCATGTTGATGAACCCCTTCTCTATCTCCTTGATGACAATCTTGGCCTCAAAGATTGAAGAATGTTGTAGGGATTAGGATAAGCTATTTTGGGACCCAACACAATCTTTCCCTCCACAGTAGGCTTCCATGATTCCTAGACCCAATGGTAGGAGAATCTCTTATTGATTGTTGAAGAGATTTTTTAGGTTGTATTTAATCCATATTTCAATGTACTTGGTTGTACTTGATTGTTGCATAGTGGAGATGAGGAGTATTTGTCCCTCATGTTGGAGTTTTGCCCTTTTTAAGGTTTCTCTATGTCAAATATTGTGTCTTCGTCATTGTTTACTTTTTTGTTACTATCATTTCATGTTTTCCATTGCTTAGTGATGATGCTTGGTTGAAAACATATGGTTGTGAACATGTATTTGGAACTGTTAATAGTAACATTTGCTTTCTTGGAGGTGTTGTTTAGTAGTCACATAGTGAATATCCATCATTGGTGAATTCTTTGATACTATCCCAACTAGTTTATTGATTAGAATGATATCAAGGAAAGTTAAAAACACCTATAACTTGATATTTTTCTAGTCATTTGGTGGGTTTCATATGTTATACCCACTACTTGGTTTAGTGGAAGCAGAGATTTGAGCAATTTTGAGCTTGAAATAGGTACCCAGAGGTGGAATCAAGTGCAATGGAGGATGGAACATGAAGGTAAAAATATAAGGATGAGGTTGAGGTGAGATTTTAGAAATTAGAAGTAGATGTTTCCATGATTTCTCATTACATGTGAAAAATAAACATGTTTGAGATTGTGTTGCTTGCTATTACACAAAAATTGGGTATAAAAGAGAGCCCTAAGTAGGAAGAATAACACAATAGCACTTATAAGCATGGAGAAACATCAAATAATGGAAAAAATATTTTGTTTAAAGTTGAGGTAAATATTGAGATACAAAATTTTCATGGGGAAGTTAATACAAAAAAGTTAGACCAATGGATCTCACAAATGGAGGTCTATTTTAGCTTGCATAAACTAAATCCTTAACAAAATATTTCCTTCAGTCATTTAAAGCTATATGGAAATGATTTGAAATGGTATGCAGTACACACTACTTCATTGAAAATGAGAAAGGGTTCTCTAATTTACAAATGGGAAAAATTCAAAGACTTGTTTAAAAAGAAATTGTACTCTATATGTTATGAAGATAGAGCAATCCAATTGCATTGTTTTTAAAGGCAAGGCCAAGTGTCCAAGAATACATGAATGAGTTCCAAAAAAGGAAGGTACAACTTGGTAGGGATGTCATGGACAAAGTTCTTATGAAGTACATTGGTGGATTGTTTGGGTATCTTCAAAGAGCTATCCTAATAGCTAAATCTCAAAATTTGGATGAGGCTAGTGCATAGGTCCATTATTTAGAGATGGACAAGAAGAAATCAAGATCATTCAAGAACAAGTAGTAGGATAAAAAGAAGAAACAAAGGAATGATTCCAATAAGGGTAAGAACAAGTGGAAGGGCAAGAAACACACTAACACTACTATGAAGACCAACGATGAGGGAAAAGATAACATATTTTGGAAACATTGTGACAAGGAGGGTTATAACAAAGAGAGTTGTTGGAAGTTGCACTCGAGGCTACATCCCTTCAAGAAACTCAAAAATAACAATAACGCTTCATGTTCCAAGAAAGTGAAGGAGATTGAATGTAATTCAAATATAGATGAGCAAATATATTATGCAACTATGCAGAAATGAACAAATGTGGTTAAGGACAATGCTCAAGATGAGGACAAGGTTACTAAATTGCTTCATATCAAAGTGTAGATTAAAGGTAGAAAACTGGATGCACTCTTGATACATGTTCTCAATTGAACTTAATTTCACAAAGTTTGGTGTAAGATCTTGGGTTGGAGACTAAGAAACACCCAAAACCATATTCATTGGGTTGGTTGAAATAAGGTCTGGAGATTTTAGTCAAGATACAATGCATTAATAAATTCGCATATTCCATAGACTTCAAGGATGATGTATTCGTAGATGTTATTCCTTTGGATGTTTGTGGAATATGGTTTGGAAGCCCCTACCTCTATGAGAGGGATAGTATATTCTATAGGAGGGATAAGTACCATTGGTCAAAGATGGAGAAGATAAGATGATCTAATCATATAGGGGGAATTCCAAAGTCTAAATAGTAAGTGCCTACCAAGCAAGAAGTTTCATAAATGCAAGTGGCAAGTTCACATTGTTGATGTTGATGAGTAAGAGAGAAGAAGAGATTGGGGTGAAGGTACAAACAATGCATAAACACAATGAAAATAAAGGTGTAGAACAAATCATACACAAATTTAATAACCTTTTTAAGGAGCATTAGGGGTTTCACCCTCTCATATCCATAGAGCATGAAATACAATTTTTGCTTGATTGCTTACTTCCCAACATAGGTATCTAATGGACAAGCATATTGGAGATGAATGAAATGAAATAAAATCTAGGTGAATTGTTAGAATGCGGTGTAGTAAATCCAAACATGTCACCAAGTGGTTCTATTGTAGTGGTGCTGAAAAAGATGGTACATGGCACATATGTATTGAATATAGGGCATTAAGCATGCTTAATATAAAGAATTGGTACCCTCTATCATACATAGATGATTTTATCAAATAATTGTAGCATGATAGGTTCTTCACCAGGTTGAATTTAAGGTCTAGTTATTTTCAAGTTAGAATAAAAGGAGACGATTTATGGAAAATGACATTCAAGTCTAGACAAGGGTTGTTTGAGTGGTTAGTATTTCCATTTGGGTTGTGTAATGCACCAAAAACAATCAGGAGGCTAATAAAAAAAGTGCTTTGACATCTCATTGATGAGTGCATGATTGTATACTTAGATGACATTCTTGTTTTCAGCTAGACATATGAGGAACATGTTGCACATATATAAAAAGTGTTGCAAATTTTGAAGGAGAACAAGCTTCAATTGAATGACAAGAATTGTGAATTTTGTTAAATAAAGTTTAGTTTACCTTGGACATGTTTGAGGAGATTGTGTGGTTTGTATAGACTTGGAAAAAGTAGAATCCATAGTGAATTAAGCCAAGACCACAAGCATAATTGAAGCTTAGTAGGGGTAACCCAATATCCAAGAAAATTTGTTTAATCATTTTCTTCAATAGCAGCACCTTTGCATGTGGTAGTAAGTCATATAAAGAGACTCAAGTGGGGTAATATGAAACAAAAATCCTTTGAGGAGTTGAAGGAGAAAATTAGCGATGTACCTATATTGGTTCTTCTGAATTCAAAACAATCATCTAAGGTGGAAATAGATGCTATCCATTATGCTTGTGAGTTATCCTAATTCAAGGAGGTAGGTTAGTATGTTATCATTTAGAGTTGTTTCATGGATCCATCCTTAGTCATTGCACCTATGACAAAGAACTCTATGTGTTGGTGCAAGCAATTAAAAATGGAAACATTATTTGGTGGGAAAAGAGACCATAATACATACAAACCATCAACCATTAGAATATTTACAACCAAAATCAAAGCTCTAGCAAGCATGCCATTACAAGTGGATAGGTTTCCTTCAACAATTCTACTTGGTTATAAGGTATAAAAGATTCATAACTAATAAAGTTTTTGATTTGTTGTCTAGGCCACCATTGTTAACAAAAATATCTACATTACATCTTCTTGAATCCTTTGAAAAAGAGGCGTATGAAAAATATTTTGTACATGATAAAGACTTTGGAGAGTTATATTAGTAGCTCAAAAAGGTCAAGCAATATGATTTTTGTAAATTCAAATCGAACTTATGATCTCTAACTTGTATAACTTCTGTATATTGGATATTTGTATTGGAGACTTAATTTATTACTATCTTTTGTTTTTGCAGAATGCAATTTCCACTTCTCATACACTTCCGATTTTTGTGTCTTGTCCGTGGTATTGCAGGGCAAAGACGATATATATATCTGAGTGACGGTAGGAGTCACATCTGTGATAGACGTGATGACTTCGTCACCTTTTCATCAGCTTTAACAATTACTAACCACCGTTAGAATGTAGTCAGTTTCATCGGCTTTAACAATTACTAATCACCGTTAGAATGTAATCGGTGTTTATACTTTAGTAATTCATTCAATCATGCTATATTATGTTTATGTTATCTGATTGAAGCTACAAATAACTCAACACTCCCTCTTAGCTCGGGAAGATAACAATATCAAAATAATCTCTGTGAATATCAATTATCTGATCTGTAATGAGTTACTCAAAGTAATTTAATATCACATAACTCATGATATATAGTATCACCTATCTTGTGATACGTAGCATCACCTACCTCGTGATACTAAAGGATATACTATACTCGAGAACATTACATTCTCCTTATATATCCTAGTTATGGTATGTGCACTGACATTAAGTCACATAATGTCTACCATAACTTAATCATGATAACTCCATGATTCATACAAATATCAAGTCACATGATATCAGTCTAATGAACATTATAAGATCGTCACCTTATAATGTTAGGTACAAGTGTAGATTATCCAAAAGATCGTCACCTTTTGGAAATAAACACAGAATGGGTAGGCCCATAATGTCATAGTCACACATATGACACAAGATGTTTACACATTAAACATCGTTAATATATTAGTACAAATCAATTAGAATTTTACATTTCAATCATACCAAGATTTTTTCTGAAGTATTCAACTTTCACCTTGAAGAGTGGTTTAGTAAGAATATTTGCAGTTTGATCTCCTGTACTGATATACTCCAACTGAATCACATTCCTTTCCACCATATCATGCACATAGTGATGACGAATCTCAATATGTTTAGATCTATCATGGAATACTGGATTCACGGATAGCTTAATACAACTTTGATTGTCGCAATGAATGATAGTTGGTTTCAGAGGTTTACCAAATAATCCCACAAGCAGTTTTCTAAGCCATACTGCCTCTTTAGCAGCCATAGAAGCTGCAATATATTCGGCTTCTGTAGAACTCTGAGCAACTGAAGACTGTTTTCTGTTGATCCATGATATCATTGCTGACCCTAAACTGAAACAACATCCAGAGGTGCTCTTCCGGTCAGTTACACTTCCAGCCCAATCTGAATATGTGAATCCATGTAGATCTAAGTCAACCTTTTCATATTTTAAGCCATAATTTAGAGTACCTTGAAGGTATCTCATTATATGTTTCACAGCCACAAGATGTATCTCCTTGGGCTCACACATAAACTAACTTAAGGCATTTACAGCATAACAGATATCAGGTCTGGTATTGACCAAATACATCAAGGATCCAATTATCTGTCTGTACAGAGTGGGATCTGCCAACGGAGAATCTGTTGCTGCTTCCTTCAATTTATGAAGATTTGTTTCCATGGGGGAAGACATAGGTCTACATTCCATCATACCAAACCTTTTTAATATATCAATTGTGTACTTCCCTTGGTTTAGAATAATACAGTCTGATTTTTGCCATACTTCCAGTCCAAGGAAGTAGTGTAATAGACCTAAGTCCTTCATGTCAAATTCTGAAGCTAGATCTTTCTTACACTGATCAATAAGGTGATCTTCCCCTATAATCAGTTGATCATCAACATATAATATCAGTATTAACATATCATCTTTGCTTTGTTTGAAGTAGAGATTTGGATTTGCATCATTCTTTGAGAAGCCTAATCTCAAGAGGTAATTGTCAATTCTTTCATACCAGGCTCTGGGGGCCTGTTTAAGTCCATATAGGGCTTTCTTTAATTATCATACGTGGGATCCTGCATTGTGAATCTCAAATCCTTCTGGTTGCTCTAAGTAAACCTCTTCTTCAATGGTTCCATTTAAGAAAGCAATTTTTACGTCCATTTGATGGACTTTCCACCCTTTGGCTACTGCAATAGCTAGAACTGCCTTGACTGATGTATATCGAGCAACTGGAGCGAAGGTTTCGTCGTAATCAATTCCTTCCTTTTGTGAAAATCCTCTGGCTACAAATCTTGCTTTGTATTTCCCTATACTGCCATCTGCAGCATGTTTGATTTTAAATAGCCATTTTGAAGAAACAACAGATTTCCCTTTTGGTCTAGGTACTATATCCCACACATCATTCTTCAGGATGGATTGATACTCCTTTGTCATGGCATCCTTCCATACTTGGTGCTTGAGAGCTTCTATAGCACTAGAAGGTTCTGATTTAATGAATTCACTCATTAAAGCTACATAACTAGAGAATCTCTTCGGTCTTGTGCTTTCCCTGAAAGTCCCAGATGGAGCAGCATAATTTTTAGCTTCTTCCATTGTTTTGGTGGCCCAGAGTGGTCTTTTCTTGGGATTTTCTAGTGATGTGATTTGTTCATGGTTTACATCTTCCTCAGGATACTCCCTCTGAAACTCAGGTGTAGGATCCCCTTCTATACCTGAGTTGGAAGTTTGGATTTCTAACTCAATATAATTTTTGGCTCTTTTGAAAGCTATGTCTTCCTCAAAAATCACATCTCTGCTTAGTTCAATCTGTCTTTGACCAGGTATATATATTCTATAAGCTTTTGATGTTTCACTATAGCCTACAAAGATGCCCTTTCTCCTAGAAGGTTCTAGCTTAGTTCTTTTCTCTTTGGGCACATGAATGTAAACAGGACAACCAAATATTCTTAAATGACTAATGTTTGGTTTTGTGCCAGTGAAGGCTTCTTCAGGGGTTTTGTCATCAATATGAGAGTGAGGACATTTGTTCTGTATATAGACATCAGTACTAGATGCTTCTGCCCAAAGTGAAGTATCTATATTCTGATCAAGTAACATAGCCCTAGCAGCTTCTACAATGGTTCTATTTTTCCTTTCTGCATCTCCATTTTGTTGAGGATTATAAGGTACAGTGAACTCCCTCTTAATCCCAGTGTTTTTACAAAAGTCTTTAAAAATGTCTAAAGTGTATTCACTCCCATTATCTGTTCTTAAGGTTTTGATTTTTCTCCCAGAAGAGTTTTCAGTAATGGATTTGAATTCCTTAAATCTTTTAAGGATTTCCTGTGATTCTTTACATTTAAGAAAATAGATCCATGTCTTTCTGGAGAAGTCATCAACGAAGATTACATAGTATAGAAACCCACCTAAGGAGGGTACAGACATGGGTCCACATAAATCTGAGTGGACTAGTTCTAAAACTTTATTTGTTTTGCTATGACTATTTTGAAAGGACCCCTTTGTATTTTTCCCTAAGGCACACCCCTTGCATACCCCTGAATTACATTGTTTGAGTTTAGGTAACCCTATAACTAGTCTTTCCATGGAAGATAGGGCACGGAAATTTAGGTGTCCTAGTCTTCTATGCCATATTTCATTAGAGTCTGCAATTTCATGAATTAGGGCTAGATTTAGTTCCGTACATAACTCGTACAAGTACCCTTGTCTATGACCTATGGTTTTGGCGTTCTTAATAGTAGAATTCTTTGGCCATGCCACTACTTTGCTATCCATAAAGGTCACCCTATATCCATTATCTTCAAGTGCAGATATGGAGACTAGATTTCTTTTGATGCCTGGGACAAACAATACTCCAATAAGTTGGATGGAGATGCCAGTCTTTAATTTGAGGGTGCATGTGCCAACACCCTTGACTGGATGTACAGAGTTATCTCCAATTGTTACTTTTTCGTTAGTCTCTTCTACCATGGTGTCTAGTAGTTCCCTGAACCCTGTGATGTGTCTTGATGAACCACTATCTATAACCCAGGTGTGGGATTTATTTGTTACTTGGTTTGAAAGTGCAGAGTAGAATACATATTTCTCGGATTCATGCTCCTTTATTTTGGCATAAGATGCTTGTTGCTTGGTTCTGTCAGGACATCTAATTGCGTAGTGTCCATATTGGTTGCATCTGAAACATTGGATGCGAGAAATGTCTTTCTTGAATGAACCTTTCCCGTAATGATTTTTCCTCTTCTTGAAGTGTTTCTTCTTCTCTTTCTTGTGAGAGTTTGTATTTAGAACATGAAGATCTTCATCTATATTTTTATGTTTTGACCCTTTCTTTGTCTATCTAGATTCTTCTTGAAGACAGTATGATCTTAGGCAGTCAAATTTTGGAAATTTAGACCTTGCACTAATGCCTTGAACAAATGTCTCCCAGGAATTTGGGAGACCATCTAGGGCAATAAGTGTTAGTTCCTTGCTTTCAATTTGGTACCCAAGTGTTGATAGTTGATCCCTTAGTGCAGATATTCTCATAAAGTATGCATTGATAGATTCTCCTTTGTTCATACTTATATGATTTATTTCTCTCTTTAGGGCTAAGGTTCTGCTGGAGTTATTAATTTCATAATTGCTTTCAAGTGACTTCAACATATGATATGCAATCTCATGTTTTGTCAGAATCGGCACGATATGATCTCTAACTCCATCAACTATGATTTTCATGGCTTTGTCATTTCCTTCAATCCATGTCGTTTTATCAGGATCATTCTCTGGTTGCGTTTTGTTTTCTCTCACAAATGAATCAACTTTATTTTCTTTTAGTATCATCATAATTTTGAATTTCCATGATGAGAAGTTATTCCCCCCTTCCAATCTGTCTTCGAATCGAATTGCTGTTGCCATTTGAGAAATGAGATCTATTAAATCTGAATTTCTCAAGTTCGATTTTCTACCCGGATTCTGCTTAACTTGGCTTTGATACCATGTAAATTCAAATCGAACTTATGATCTCTAACTTGTATAACTTCTGTATATTGGATATTTGTATTGGAGACTTAATTTATTACTATCTTTTGTTTTTGCAGAATGCAATTTCCACTTCTCATACACTTCCGATTTCTCTGTCTTGTCCATGGTATTGCAGGGCAAAGACGTTGATATATATATCTGAGTGACGGTAGGAGTCACATCTGTGATAGACGTGATGACTTCGTCACCTTTTCATCGGCTTTAACAATTACTAACCATCGTTAGAATGTAGTCAGTTTCATCGGCTTTAACAATTACTAATCACCGTTAGAATGTAGTCGGTGTTTATACTTTAGTAATTCATTCGATCATGCTATATTATGTTTATGTTATCTGATCGAAGCTACAAACAACTCAACAATTTTCTTCCTAAAACTAATTTTTATGTGAAAGATGAGCTACTCTTTAAGTTGGATTGTCATGCATTCCAAAAGATAAAAGTTTAGTGTTTTTGAGATTAGCTCATACTTCAAAAGTGGCTGGGCACTCTGGGGTTACAAAAATTATCAAATTTGCAACTTTGTGTTCATTGGCCATATATGCAAATTGATGTTGCCAAGTTTGTTTGAAGTTGCAAGCTATGTAGTCTAAGCAAGCCAAATAATTGGAAACAAGGTTTGTATTAGCCACTTCTGCTTCCATCATGCTCATGGGAGAGTATTTCAATGAATTTCATAGGTAATTTGCACATTGCAAGGAAAAAGCATGACTATCTCTTTATGGTGGTTGATAGATTTAGCAAGATGTGCTTCTTAATCCCATGTAGGAAGACCTTAACAAGTAAGGATGTGTAGCTAAACTTTTCTTTGCAAATATCTAGGTACACTTTGGTTTGCCTCAAAGTATCATTTGAGACTAGGATTCTAGATATATTGGTATGTTTTGGTACAAATTATGGAAAAATATGGATACCTAAGAGAAGCATGACCTTCCATCCTCAAATGGATGGAAAAGCTGAAGTAGTTAATAGAACATTGGTTTAGTTTCTAAGGCTACATACAATATGAGGCATCCTAAGATGTGGGATGAGAGTCTTGCATACATTCAATATTCCTACAATTGGTCTATTTGTTCTTTGATAAAGCTTTTTCCATTTGAGAAATGTTATGGCTTCCCACTTCTACATTCACTTGATATAGGTGTGGGACAATCACAAAAGAAGAATAGATACATTGACTTAGAGGTTGAAAAGTCATAGAACACACCTAGAAAGTACATATTTATGTGTAAAACCTAAAATCAAGCCAAGAAAGGTACAAATGGAGACATGATCAACACCACATTGAGCACAGTTTAAGGAGGGTGATAAAGTTTGTTTGTACGTGAGAAAATACAGGTTTCAAGGAGCATAGAAGGTGAAACCCCTAAGGTATTCTTTGTTTACAATTTTTGCGCACGATGGTAAGAACACTTTTTAGCTTGATTTTCCACCATACATGAAAGTTTCTTTGATGATTAATGTAGAAAACTTAATATTGTTTGAGCCTTTAATGATAGGTGAAGAAAAAGAATTAATTCTACCATCAATAGAAGATCTCACTCTAGGTCCTTTAGAAGAGTTGGAATAGGATGTGGTTCTTTAGAAGAAAAAAAGGTAGACTTGTAGGGGTTTGCTTGAAACATGGTTGGTTGGGTTGAAAAAGAAATTACTAAACAAAGAAAAATGGTAACCTAAAGATGAAATTGGAGAGAAATTTCCACATCTTATGAGTCCTTAATATTTTGGACCAAAACCTCTTAATAGGGGAGTTGTGATTCAAAAATTTGATGTTTGTGATCAAATGGTCAATTGTATCTCCATTCAATCAATGGAAGACTAGTTTAAGAGTTCAAACATGAGAGAAATTTGATTCCTATCAATTTTGAAGCATCAAGGACTTGTATGTAGGGTTTTTTTAAGATTGGGGATGATCTAGAACATCTAGAGAAAGAAGATGGGCTTGTAATGGTATAGGTGTTAAAATACTAATTTGCTTGCATAGAAGCAAAGGTAGCAAAATTAACTTCCTATGCTAATCTATTGAAGATTTGTGTACATACAACTTTAAAATCTAATCTAAAACTATTAGATAAATTATGTAGAAACAAATATGAAAGCATAAATATTGGTACCAAACCTAGAGAGCGGCCGCAATGTTGGTACCGGGATGGTTTTGTGGATGTCGAGGGTAATGATATGTCCTAACATTCATAATGTCCGGTTTGTGAGCGGCTTTAGATGCGATGGTCCTCACTCTTGCGAAGTCTGCCTCAGGCATCACATGATAGTGATATTATGATATGAATAAAATATTATAATTTATCAAATAAAAAATACTAAGCTAGTGAGCCAGTATAATAAATATAATAAATGAAAAGTGGGAGAAGCTTAAGGAAAGTTCAATTCAGATTTTGATCGTTGCAGCAGAACTACTATCAGAAAGAAGGCAACTGTGGAAACCACCCGTAGAGAGGACTGCTATATATTTATTTGGAGGTGTCAACTAACTTTACTCCACTAGCTTCCCTGGCATTAATGCTTCCCATCATAGGCAGAACTTTTTAACTTACTGAGATTTATTTTTATCCTTTAAAATCACACGGATCTTACTTGTATAGATTTTGTCAAAGGTTGCCCTAATGCAGGGCAGTTACAAGCCATAGCTTGTGGCTGCCTACATTTTCTGTGCCTCTCCAAAAATTGAAATGTATTATTAGCAATTCAGATTAAGAATGTCTGTATAACTCTCCAACATTCAGGATTAATGAAACTCTTGACTTTTCTACCCATCGTCATCCACCTATGGCCTATAATACATTAATTACTCAAAGGTGAAAATTTTCAATTCTCAGCTTTAATTCTAAATTGACAAGAAGTACAACAAATTAATACAAATTAAATTTTTTGTCCCCAAACTCTAATTCTTCCTATATAATTATATGCTGGGAAAGCATTAATGCTTCCTGTTGATGTTTGTTTTTCGACAAGTCAACAATTAGAGTGAAATACAGAGTATCTGACTCCCTCTTGAGCAAAGTCTCTCGAATGCTGAACTAGGTGATCAAACGAGATGACTCCAAGGATCCTTCTGAAGATTTTGGTTAGAGACAGCTCAGCGACTAAGTATGATTTTGCTGTTAACACACAAAGGGACTTACACAATTGTTCAAGTGACTTGTTGTTTCAAGGACTATGGAAGTAGATACTAGAGGATCTAAGTACTGCGACTGATTTTAGCAATGAATGTTCTTGATCCTAATTCTAACTAAATGATAAAAAAGGACAAAAGGTGTAAAGTTTAGGAACACTAATCTAATCCTAAATGCAAGGATGATTACCGCTCAAGGTGAAATCAAACCTGATCCTGCTTCGCCAAGATAGACAACTACACAAGATAGGTGCAATCTTCTAGGGGTACAAGATGTTTAAATCAGTTATGCTCATGAAAGATTCAACAAGCATAAAGATCAAATTGATGTCCAATTGTTCAGACTAACCATGCACTGCAATCTACGAGCCGCAAACTACAAATGGTATGAACTTACTGATTTCACCACAAAGCAATAAAGAAACCTTTCATTAACTAAAACTTAAACTTAAAGAGAAACTTAATCTAACTTAATGTTCGCTTGAAAATTGAAACCATGCAACACTCGGAAACACAAATAGAATCACCAAGGCAATGAATCTTTTATTATCTCAGAGAGCTCTTGAAACAATTTCAGAAATTTCAACCGTACAAATGAGAGCAACAAGAGCTCTTTTATAGACCTCAAAGGAAAGAAGGGTCAAGATCGATCGGCCGAGTCAGCGGACCAGATCAAGCCACATCACAAGTAGTTGTAAGAAACTTCTCTTTATTAAATGAAAGAGAACAACTTTATTAAATGAAGGAGACTAACAAGAAGTTATCTTTATTAAATGAGGGAGGCCATGAAGAAAGAAACAAAGGCACGCCTCGCAAGAAGATAAGAATGATATATCATTATCCTATGAAGAATCCCCATGTGAATATCCATCACTAGAAGCTTGGCATTCAATGAATTTGGACACTATTTGCTTTACTTCCTCCACAGGTACACTTGGCGCATTCTGAATGGTTCCTTCTGCTTCAAGTACATCAACTGAATAAAGGCCAAGTGTCCTTTCCCAATCAGTTATCCTTGCTTTGTTGTCGCCAAGGTGGACAGCAAGTGAGAATATACTATCAAGTCTGTCATCTATAACATCATTTTCCTGAAAATAGAAGACTTGAACTTGTTCTTTCAAATTCTCAAAGGTCATCTCCCCAAAAGGATTGCAGATCCTCATCAAAGAAGCATGAATTCCATCCTGAATCCTCTGAAGCACACTTCTAATTCTTGACATGTCTATTTCTATCTTTTCCAGCAATTGTCCTTTAATGCAAAGACTAAAATACCAGGAGGAAAAGTTGTATGTTCTACCTTCTTCAATAACTTCAGCATGTAACAAATCATCAACTGATGTTTCCATCAAGCTCTTTAAGTGTGGCAGATGTTGATCCTTGAGGTCTTTGAATTCAACACAAGTGGTCATCAACGCAAGTACCCTCTCCTTAAGGCTAGTAATCTTATCATTTACCTGCATAATGTCTCTCAGATGTTTGAATGTAGTCTCCTTTGATCTTTTCATCCAATCCTTCATTCTGTGAGATGAAGACTTCAATTCTTCTAAGTGTCCAACTGTTTCGGGAGGAAGGAGAGATGGAGGTGTAGCAACCTTTTCCTGCTGATGAATAGGATGCACTAAATGCTGAATATACTGCTCTAAGGCACGACATCTTTGCTTAGCCTTGATTCTGCCTTTTGTTTCTTGTCTTATGATAGCTCGAGCATTATCAATCGAATCTTGAAGCTCTTCTTCAACTTGCATTCCAGTCAAAGGACCTAGATTGATTGTATTGATGTCATAATCATTAGGAGTTACATCCTCTATGTTCTTTTCAAGCCTAGGGACGGCTACATGTACTTTCCTTACTCCTGTTTCATCCTTAGTGATCTTGGAAAGGATATTTGCCTTCTTCTTCGGTTTCTCCTTCGACATATCTAAAAGCAACTCATCAACTGGAAGGGGAGGACAACTTTCAAGTTCACAATTCTCTCTAATTCTTTCTTGTAACCATTCTGGCAGTGATGAAAGATCCTGTTGCTGTTGTAATTGTCTTCCTTGTGCAGGTAATGACTCCTCTTCAGCATCATCTTTATCCTCAGTATTAGCTTCATCGATGATTTCAGTATCATGTGGGCTGGAAGGTACTTCTTCTATTGGAGCTTCTGGAACTACACTCTCAGCAGGAATCACTAAGTCTTGATTCGGTGGGATATCGCCTGGTTGTCTAGAAGAAGCAGTCTCAATACTTATCCTTTTCTTCTTTCTACTAGATTCTCCTTGAACAATCTCAAGCTATTTCCTTTTCTTCCCCTGTCCCGAATCTCTCACTTCCTTTGCTTCGCGAATCCTTACTAGGTGCTTTATGTTGTTCTTGCGGATCCACTTCTCCCATCTTAATATAAGTGAGTTTCTTACCTTCATCCAGCAAAGCTTGTACTTGTTTGTCTATTTGCTCTTCAGTGATAGCAATAACAGGCCTTATCAAACCTTCATCATCGACCTTTTCTCTATCTGCCCAATTAACTTCATAAGGCAAATTGCGGATTTTATCATATTCATCACCAAGAAGAGCTCGATCACCTTCTAACTGATCAGGAATTCTCAATACCTTTGTAGCTTTTATCAGGTCCCATTTCAATCGTGAACACTTCTGCATCCTGATGTTGTCATCATCTATAGCATCAGCCCAGTGATCTTCTAGTTGTTCTTTATCCCTGTAAGAAGAGTAAGACTGCTTGATGGCTCCATGTGGATCAAAGTTTTCCCTCCTCGAATCATGGGGATGCAGATGATAAGCCTGAAGCTCAATTTCTGAATGCTCGGCTGCTTGTAAAGATGCACAAGAATAGTATCTACCCAGTTGCAGAGGGAACTGAACTCCTGCTTTCTTCCTTGCTTTCTGCATCTTATGAAATTCCAACAGTTGTCTGGAAACCTCTAGCAACACCATCCTGTTTGAAGGATATCTAGGCAGTCTGTATGGGAATGATGTAAATCCTTGAATCCTGATGTAGGTGAACTTATCATACTGAATGTAATACCTTCCATACTGCTTGATGAAGTTCTTGGCTGCACTTGTTAGTCTCCGATGTAGTTCACCTCTCAACTTCCTCACTATGAACATAGCGAAGGCATCATTGAATCTCTTATAGTGATTGATGTTTTTCAGGTGGAGCTGGGGATAACATTGATGAGAGAGAATCTGTCCCGGCTTCGTACCTACTTGCCCTTTAGCTGTTAGTCCTTTATAGACTACATTTCTTGCCAAGATATACACAAGGTGTGAAGTCATGAAGAAAGACTTCGTTTCATCGAAGTTTTCAAATTGTTCATCTAGACAATGGCTTATAAGGCCAGCCCAGTCAATCATCTTGTTCTTTGTAAACATGTGATCAAAATAGGTATACATCCATCCTTCGAAAGTAGATGATTGTGGCCTACCTGTTACTCGATTCAAAAACATGATCAAGTAACTTATCTCCTGCTTGAAGTCAGCCTTGTGATATTTGGGATCTTCTGAATTGTATATCTTCATCAAAGAATCATTCATCCACTTCTCCCTGATTTCTTGCATGTAGACCTTTGAGTTGCCTTCGAATGTCATCTGAGCTGTTGTAGGGTAGATGAAGACTCCTTTCGCCTTCGGGATGTTGAAGATCTCTTGGATAGCTTCCCTCTGCAGGTAAGCGAGAACAGTTCCATCTTTTGCTATGATTTGTCTTTTCTCTTTGTTATAATGTTGAACACACTCCAACACTAGCTCGGCGCTTGGCAAGGCAGGTGGAAAGCAAGCCGCTTGTACAATCCCGCTCTTCGCGATGGCTTTAACGTCCTCATTCCTGGTGATCGCAAGCAAGAAGTCTTTCACTTCCTCCAAGTTAACATGGCCCATGTTGGTGTCGCCGACATCTTTCCATTGCGTTTCCAGCTTGGACTCCGGTATGCTGGACTTGGCATCCATCTTGATAAGTACTTGTCTTTCTTTGGCCGTCATTCCCATCTATCTGCAAGAATAGACTCGAATAAGTAGATTGAAACGATAAATTCTATGAGTCTTCTATATTACCACTATCATGTTTCATGTTTTAATTCAATTTTGCAAGTACAAAGAGGTGTCCTAAGTCATTTTTCATTGAAGCATTATCTGATTTCTGAATATAAACTTGCAAAATTAAACAAATACAAGGAAACTTGATAAAATAGAAGTGACAAAAACATACCTTGTGTACAAATTTCCGGAATCTAATGCAAAAAATCAGTATAAAATGGCAGAATTTAGAAGTAAAATCAATTTTTTCCAACTCAGATCTGCTTTTCTTTTCACAAATACAATATTCCTTTGTTACACTAAGCTGCTCCTAGACAAAACTGCTGCTCCTCTTTGGATTTCGCTGCTCCTTGATAAATTTCGCTGCCCCAAGTTTAGAATTTGCAAATGAATGAATGAAAAAGGAGGAGCGCTCTCCTTAAATAGGTGATTTCCTTCATTAAATGAGGTCGGCCAAACTTAAGGTCGGCCTTATTTTATATTAAATATTGACAACTTAAAAAACATAAGGGGAATTTTGGGCGCAAAAAAGGGTAATTCAAGTCTTAATGGGCGCCAAAATGGACTGCCACCTACATGATGTGCGCCTAGCTTCATCTCGCAGATAGGTTAATATGAAAATGACCTCATGTGATGAAAACTTGGAGTAGAGTCACTGATGATGCTCTTAGATTCAAAGTTGCATGATACCAGTGATGAAGTATACTTGAACTTAATGGGATCTAACATGATGTCATTGATCGAAGGCTACTCAGGTAGATGATGACCCCTCCCTTAAGAATGATGTCAAGCTCTTGAAGGCGCTCGAAATACTTCCTCCTAGGGCGCTAAAAGGAACCAAGGCACTCTAGACCATACCAAGACATCCAAACTTGTGGCATAAGGCGCTTTCTTCCAATCCCTCCGGACTCAAACTCTCCAAGACAATACAATCTCCTTCATCAAGTCAATTCACATCTTCCGAGGCCCAAAATGGGAAATGTGATTTCAAAGTGATATACTTCATCAAAGGCGCCTTCTTCCTGAACATCCTAAGGCGCCAAAACCTCACCTAGGCGCAATCTGACCTTGCTCCTAAGGCGCCAAAAGGGGATCTCTTTCACCAAGGGCGCTCACCTAGATGGTTTTAAACTCCCCAAGATGCTCAACATAGCATCCATCATCAATCACTACTCCTAGGTGATCAAGGAGTCCTCTTAAGGTTCCAAACTCACTAGCTTCCACTCAAAGCGCTACTTCTTTGTTCAACCTCCTTCATCATCCTATGAAGGCGCTCTATCTCTTCTCCTTCAAATCTTCTTCTTACAGACCACCCTTACAAGCGCTCATAGCCTCACAAAGGCGCTAAACTCTCCTAGCGGCTCAAAGCACATCTTATGATCTTCTGTGTCTAAGTGCTAGAACCTCAAGGAGGCGCATCATCTAGACTCTGGGTAAAAGGCGCATATCCTAGCTTGGGCACTATATCTTGGCTTTGTCTTTCATTTCAAGGCTCTCAATGCACTCATTGAGGCACTCCAAGGCGCTTAATTATCCTTCCTTCTACTATGGGCACTAAAACCTCTTCACTTCCTTCTTTAAGTGCCAAAACCATGATGTTTCACTTAAGGCGCATTTTGGGAATTCATCCTCCTTGGCGCCTAGAGCTGGTCTCCAAACCTCTTCATCTGTAAGCTCAAAGATCAACACCTCCCTTGGACATTGACTCCACATCAAGGCATTGAAACCTTAGTTATACAATTCATTCTTTCATGCCTAGGCGCTCATGTTCACGATATCATCAAAGCACTCTTTGTCATAGGCGCTCAAACATATATGAGCCAGTTTTCAAGAGTGAAAGCTCCTTATCATCATTCAAGACGCAATTGACTTGTTCAAGGCACAACCCTAGGTGCATTCTCACCTTTTTGACAAGGTTAAAGGCGCTAGATGGTAAGCACTCCATCATTCTTCTTTCCAAGGCGCACTACTGCACTCTAGGCGCCAAACTCTTAAAGTACTAAGATCAAAACTTCAACCCAGGCGCCAGAAGTGCCAATTCTCCTCCACCTAGGCGCTCATACTAGACAAAGCCTCTGTCAGTCATCACAAACTAAGGCGCATCGAGACACTCTTAAACTCTAAGGCGCTCATACTAGACAACCTCCCACATGAAGGCGCCAGAAGGTAGATCTCTTCATGATAATGCGCCTAATTGAACTCTTATCCTTGCCCAATCCATTTATCTTTACTAGGCGCAAAACATGAAGATCACTCTAGGACACTCTGAAGGCGCCAATTCCTCCTTATTTCTCACTTTAAATTCTTCCTTTTGTCCTTCTCTAAGGCGCATTTACACCTAGGCGCACAAAACATGCCTAGAACACTCAAACTACTCTCCATGAAGGCGCTCTCCTCCAGATATTTCTCAAGGCGCTGGATTCACTCAGAGCGCTCAATTTCAAACCCACAATCTTCAAGGTATTTTACTCTCCTAAGGTGGTAGAATGGATCATCTTCCAAGTAAGGTTTTAGGCGCTTGATTGAAGACACTCAGTCCACTTGTGCAAGGCGGATGTTCACCTAGGCACACAAACTGCTTCAAGGCGCACATTCAGGGCGCTCCCACTCAGGGCGCTCTAATCATGACCTTAGGGGCAAAAAGAAGACCTTTGGGTGCTCATCTACTCTGGGCGCATATATCATAGTTCATCCTCCAAGAATTCTCTTCAAAGGCGCTAGATGGTAGGTTGGCATCAAGGGCGCGAACAAGGGAACTCTCCAACTTGGCGCTCTACTTTCACTTAAACTTTCAACTTAAACTCTCACATGAAGATACATCCAAGGCACTCTAAGTGATGTCACCCTACACAAGGAATCTTCTCCTCAAAGGCGCTCAAAGATGTCAAGGCGCAAAAACTTACTTCAAGGCACTAAAACATCTATCCAAGGCGCCCATTCCTCACTTAAGGTGATCATATCTTGTTTCTAGACGCCAATTCAACACTCCAGGCGCTCATCTATCTCTACTCCTTGTGAAGGCACTCACTCCTCAGTCTAGGCGCACTCTCATCCACTGCTCGCTCAAACTGCTTCAAGATCTCCTTAAAGACATCCCAAGCATTCTGAGGGCGCTCCTCATTATCCAGGGTGCTAAAACAAGACGTTACCATGCATTTCTTACTAGTCAGGGCGCATTTGATGATCAACAAGGTATCAAGGCGCTTCATCTAGACTAAGGCGCCCATTTGAAATCCAAACCTTTCTGCATCGAGACACTCTTAAACTCTAAGGCGCATCGAGACACTCTTCCTTAAAGACCTAGGCGCCAGAAGAGAGCTAGATCATCAAGGTGCAAGAATAGCTTGGGCGCAAATCTTCAAGGTGCAAGCAACACTTCAAGGCACCCACTGGAGGACCTACTCAAAGGCGCTCCATTGGACTTACCCGCACACTAGGCGCCAGATTACACTAGGTGCCCTCTCAAAACTCTTCTCAAAAGGCGGTCATCTTCCTAATGGCCTCGGAAACACTGATTGACGTGATACTTAGTTGAACAAGGAGAGATAAAGCATTCAAAACCATCGAAACGATCATCTTCTTCCTAACGTCTTCACTGCCCCGGAATACCTGCCAAAATGACATATAACAACTTCCTGTGCAAAACACCTCAGCTCAAAAAAAAAAAAGGGGGTCCCCAGTTTGATGGGGTGATGTGTGATTTGGTCACAACACTTCCCACAATGACCAAAAATATATCTCAGCTTGCTGACATTAATCTAGATTCTTTTAGACCTCTACAGATATTGCAAAATTAACGCATCTGTCTCATTTGATTTTTGTTGGTACTCTATTGAACTGGTCCTCATGCAGCAAACAATTGTAAGTCCAGCTTGTGACTGCCTGCATTCTCCATGCCTCTCAAAATTTTAAAATGTAAAATCAGGTAATATGTAATTTAATATTAAGAATGCCCATATTAACTTCATAACATACTAAAATTTGACCCAAAAAGAACACAACCATTTTTCAGAGGACACAACTTCCACACTATCTCCGCCACTGGGACCACTTCTACACCGTTTTCAAGAGGCTATGCCTCCCACACTTTCTCTGCCAACAGGACCACTTCCAAAGCATTTTCAAAACAAAACATAAATTTTGAGACCTCAAATCAACAGAAGCAAAGGAAAATGAAAACATCTAATACAAAGAAACCTTGCTTGAAAACTCAAAGTGGAGGAGAATGAGAACATAAAAAACAAGCAGCCCTGGTTGAAAACTTAAGATTTAGGGAGCGAGTCAGGATCAATCAATCAGCTTCAACCTATAATTCAACAGACATGCCAAAATCACATCTGAGAGCTGCAATACTGTCGAATTTTTTTTTTATCAAACTATATAATATTTTATTAAATCATCAAATTGAAGATCAATAAATTAATTAAAATTTTGAAATTTAAATGCCTCCTATGAATTGCCTTAAGCAAAAAAATTACAAGCATCTATATTGAACTCAATTCCTGGCTTGTAGGGATTACATGTATTTGCTTTTGAAAATGCCTATAAAAATGTACTTTCAATCTATTATTTTAACATAATAAGTTGCCTCATGGTGTATTTTACTTAATTTCCAGCTTGTAAGGCTAACATGTAATTGTTTTTGAAATTGCCTATTGAAATGTGCTCTCAACCTATTATTTTAACATAATAAGTTCTCTCGTGGTGCAGAGCATGGCAAATAGCAATGATGAAAACCATAAAAGGTGTTGCGCACAAAGCCTTGAAACCATTTCTCTCTGTTCTTGGTATCAAAATTCATTAGGAATACTTACCAGTTAATTAATAAGATGATAAAAGTTTTGTTTCCAATCTTTGCGAAAATGAATAAGCTACAGATGCACTTTATGCTAGAGGTAAATGGTTGAAAGATCATAGAGTCCACGAGACATTTGTGAAATTCTTCTTGTTCCTATCTATTTGTACACTTTTCAGATTAATAAATTGTCTTTGGAAGATATATTTGGAAACAATGTAGCAAAACTCAGCAAAAAATCACTATTACTCGCAAGTAATCTGCACACCACACATTCAGCAATCTGATTCAGATCAGATCGCCAATTTTTTCTCCATACTTGGGCACAAATCCTGGGGCACCAACAACTCGACCTAAAATTGCAATTTGGCATTAAATTTTAGAAAACAGCATTTTTTCTTTACTTTTATGGATTTTACAGTGATTTTTAATTTCACAATTAAAATTTATATCCCAATTGATTGAAAAACTCTTTATCATTTTGTTTGCCAAGTCAACCCCAGGAAAGATTTTTTCTGCTATGCCTGGAAATACTTCTTAGGTCACAGCAAGAGTTAGATGAGTATGGTATATTTTATTTAATATCTAAACTTTTTTTTGGTTCTCCTAAAATTTCAAGGATAACTTTCAGACTGCTCGATTAAATTATTTGCTTTTATAATGCATTTCAAAGTCAAGTAACTGAATTGAATTGGTGATGGAAAGATGGCAGAAACAATTTAATTGATTAATATCAGATATTTACAAAAAAAGTCAAGTTCTCCACCCTAAACTATCCTTTTCGATGTGACCCAATAACTTCTTTAGCGCTTCAATATCAGCAAGAACAAAATGTTTACGAGCATAGTTTTTGCACCATCGTATCTTAAAGCAGGAATCCCATCCCAATAAAGATAGAGGACGCATGAAGAAGCTATCATTTGGCATATCTCCAAGAAGTGAATAAACATGCAACTGTGCTGCATGTGTGTAGTTCTTCAAAGCAGATGTGTAATATAAATAAGGGAAAATCTGCAATTGAAATGACGATTAGATACATCCAAACTAGCCAAACAAAAAAGACTATAGTATCTGCAAGTTTGAATACATGAAGAAGTGCCAAATTATGCTAACTTGTACATTTGAATAAAATAAATAATTTAATAACATGTAGTTAGTTCTTTCAAAAGAAGATATGGACAGAGGAAAAGTGATTTTAATTAAAGAAATTAATTAACATATCATAAAGAGATCTATTATAAATGTCTGAAGAAAATAATGTCTTCCTACCTCGATCACTACAGCCCCTTTACGAGCAAAAAGAAGATTGACATTTTGAGAGCCATGAGGGACAATTATAAGGTCCTCTTCTGCAACTTCACGGACCTGGTATGAATGCATGAGTACACATTTAATTATTGTTGATTGCATAAGTTTATTTTTGAAGTTTATTTGCCAAATGATGGTATCCAAAATATCAATATGAGCTCAAAAGGAAATATATCATTTTTGACATACTAAAATAAAGGTATAGTCAATTTTTTTTCAATAAATATTCATTATGCAACACATGAAAACCAGGTGCCAAAAATTAAAGTAAAGAATTCTAGATTGACAATCTAAATACATTAGCAAAGACCCATTTAATTTACCATTGGAACACTGTTGATTTTCTCTACCTCTAATCCTCATGTACTTGCAGAGACACATTTTGGCTACCACAGTACTTGTTAAGCAGATCTTGTGGAGATCAGACAAATATCCCTGTAGAGATATCCTGAACAATATAATCTTTATATCCTTTTGTAGAGTTGTTTCCTTCCTAATCCTCATGTACTTACAGAGTTGCTTTTCGCTACCTTACCGCTCATTGAGCAAATCTTCTGAAGAAAGATAAATATTCCTATGAAGAAATCTTGAACAGCATAAATTTGGTTCCTTCCCTAGTGATGTCTCCTTCCTTTATTTCTAACTCAGGCAAAATATATTTGAAAAAAGTGAAAAATTACAAAATATGCTCAAGATACAGCCAGCAAAGGGCTGTATATGGGCTGTATATGAGGATATTGCAAAGATAGTTAAAGCAGTCAGAAACAGATCTGAAATAAAAAAATTCAAGATACTTAGAGCATATTGATTTTTTCTAATCATTCCAGTAAAGAAAGAGAGACAGTATTTAGCAAACTTCTAAAACACAAAGTTTAATCAGTATGCAGAGTGCAGCAAAGATAGCAGGAAAAACACAAGATACAATAAGAGCTTAGACAACATTAATATTCCATATTTAATGATCAGACTAAGTAGAGGGCCCCCCAGAGCTGCTGCAGAAGGTAGTAGCAGGTTCTTTTCTGGATATATCCATCCACTCGGAGGTGGGAGAATCTGGATGAGGTGATCGATCTGATGCAGGGTGTCGTCTGCAGTCTGGTTGACTGGATTGAGCATGTTTTCTTGTTTGTTGGGTGGTATGTAATATCCACATCCCTGAACAAACTCAGCATGCCAGTATTTTGCTAGGTCTTTGTATGAAATCCCTCTGATCACCCAGATGAAGTGTTGCTGATATTGATTGCAGGTTATGTTACCGGTTCTGTGCTCAGCTGCCCATGATCCAGGTCCATTCCACACCCATTTGGGATCCAGTTCAGCCCAGCCGAGTCATCCAAGGGGCGTGTTTTCCTCTATGGGTCTGTCCCAGGCAAACCCACATTGAACCCAACAGAATCAGCAGGAATCTGCAGCGAACCAACCCCAGTTTGGCCCTTTCGGTTTTTTCAAATTGCTTTTATTAATTGTTTTTGGCATTTGACTGTGACTTGGATGATAAAAAGTTAAAACAAATCCCTAACCATACAAGATGACTTCTAAAGCATTTGAAAGACTAAAACAAACCAGTTTACCTCATTGTGAATGCAAAACACAAGAACCATTCATTCTTACTGAACTTCCATTCTTGCTTGTCATTGCATGAATGGAGTTGAAGATTGATCAATGAAGTGGTTGGTTTACTATTCCTATGTGTGTGCAAGAGCCCATTCGCTGCCAAGAAGATTGTAGAGGAATTTTTTTGCAAAAGAGATAAGTTTTTTTTTTTTTGCATTTTTGCATCTTTGTTTTACAAACGAACTCTCTTGTTTCGTTTTCATTCTTCTATGAATCTATGGCATATGCTTAAAAAATTTAACGAATCAGGTTATATATATGTTTGTTTGTTTGTTTTCGTTTGTTTCAAATGTGTTGTTAATCAAACTTGTTGCCATAGGGAATGCAATGGCAGCCAGTTCTAGCTTTTTGGGCCAACCCCACTACAAAACAGACCCAAAATCTCCCCTTTGCAAGTATGTTGAAATGGTACAATTGGTTCCAAGTGGTGGGGTTTATATTTGATTTTGCAATGGGGGTGGTGTCAAGTATTCAAGCTCATATAGTTGACTAAAAGCCTATTTGTATGGCATTCTTAGACAAGGCATCAAAGCTTGCCCAGAAAAGAATGGTGTATCAATTCCATCAAAGCAAGTCATAGAATATATTACTAAGCAAGAGAAAGCAGATGAAACAATAGGCTATAGATTAAATCGTCCTTTGGCAAAGAAAGGATCTTGAGGAATGAGGCCCCCTCCCCCATCTAATCTTGAACTTGTGGTAGAGAGCCACCCATTTTTTGCCACGCTTGAAGAACACCCATGGTTGTTACACATAAGGGAGCAAAGGGACTATTGGAAATGGCATTTCACAATAAGTCTCAAGAGATTGCCAATCAACACATTGCGAGATGTATCTATACAAATGAATTGGCTTTCAATGTTGTTTGCTCACCACATTGGCAACAAATGGTGAGAAACATTGATGAGATTTTGAAAGGGTACTAGGGTCTGAGTTTTGAAGAGGTGCATAGCACCTTATTGGAAAACGAGGTGAAGCTTGTGGAGGATTCGTGGGTCGAGACAGAGATGTCCATCATTTCCAATAGATTGAAGGATGCAAAAAATGGTCATTGATCAATGTCATTGTATTGTTCCCTAAAGGGGCAATGTTTTTGAGAGCAATGGATTGTGAGGGGGAGATGAAGGATGGTACATTTATTGCTAACATCCTCATGATGGCCATTGAGAAAGTGGGGCCTTGAAATGTTGTTCAAGTCATAACGGACAATACAAAAAAAGTTAGAGCAGTTGTTTTATTGGTTGAGAAATAGGTGTATGCAAAGGCCGAAGAGATCTGAATGTTCATCACCAACCACCACATGTCGCAGGGCATATTCAGATCATTCTCGATATTGGAGCTGCTGAAGCTAAGTGAAACATCCAGATTTATTTTAATATTTATGTTTCACTTTAGTAACTTTTAAAACTTAATTATGTTTTCTTTTTTGTTTTTAATTTTTTTTAAATTTTGATTGTCGAATAGGTTGCTAAGACCCATTTTGCCTCCAACAAGATCATCTTTAGACAACTTGTGAAAGTTTGAAAGGCACTTTCTAACATAGTCAACAACCAAAATTGGTCCATATAGAGGCAATCTAGCATTGAGAGGGCAACAAATATTAGGCAAATGATCCTAGATGACATTTTGTGCGATTGTGTCGAGTCAAATATCTCCTTCGTTTCACCAAGCTCATTTTGAGTATGATCCGTCATACTGACATGGATAAGTCTTGTTTGGAAGAAATATATGATGGCATCGACCCATGATAGAGAAGATGAACATTAAAGACCATCATAAATGAGAAAGAGCAAGATCCTAGAGAAACTTTCTTCAAACAGGTGCACAAAATTATTGAAGAGAGATGGAACACAATGACCACCCCGCTACATCTTCTTGCCTTCGCATTGAGTCCAAAATATTACAGTGTCGAGATCCTTTATGTGCCCACGAGGGTTGCCCCATATAGAGATTTTGAAGTCAGAGAAGGGTACAAGATAGCAATTCGTAGACTCTTCTCTAATCTTGATTTACAAGATGTAGTTAGTATTGAGTTCATGGATTTTGTACACTCCAATGGTCAAAGTATTGAAGCTCTTCATGACAAGTTTAAGGTTGATGCTCACAGTTGGTGGTACTTTCATGGCCAAGCATTTGTTTTTTAATCTTTAAAGTTTCTAACTCTCTAACTTTGTCTTAATAGGTTGCTAGTTCATCTGCATCTAAGAAGAATTGGAGCACATACTCCTACTTTGTAAAGCACAACCGACTGCACTCAAGAATGGCAAAGGACTTAGTAAATGTGCATTCCAACTTGTCTCCTTTTGCACAAACAAACTAGCTACAAGGAAGGGGACACAAGGATTTGGGATATCAAGCCAGAGCATACTAACTTGGATGCTGCCACTTCCCAACTTGTTGCACTTGAAGTTGAGGATGAGCCAGCTAGCGGGCATGCAAGTGTCAGTGGCACTGCTTGTGGTTCTTCTAACATACGAGTACCTACATTGATATTTTTGAAGACCCATAGGATGTTGAAGCCAAATGGCTGATTGTTGACATTATTAATTTTAATTTTAGTAATGAAGTTTGAACGATCAATAAATATCATGACATTCAAGTTTGACTAATTGACATTGTAGTATTTTTAATTCTTATGATGGTTTTGTTGATTATATGATGCTATGTGGTATTCTAAACTTAATTACTGCTGCAAATATGTATATATTTATGATTTTTACATGTTTTTGCATGGATGAATCCAAAAAGAACCCAACCACAAAATTGTTTTTGACCAAATCTGTGAACATAACCTCTAAACCCAAAAACCCGAACCAAGATTGATAACGTAGATTGCAAGCAAAAAAAATTCATTGCTTGAAACCAGGTGCAAAATACAATTCTATAGCAAGGGGTGATAAGCCCAATTTCCTTCAACTGTATTTGTCAAATTGGAATCAAGAGGATGTTCTATGTGTTGTGCAACAATTGTTTCTTATTGATTTGTCCCCTCCATTGCTCAGATTTGGGCCTAGTTCTTAACCAATCCAGATTCCAAGCTAATTCACCAGAGGATTCTGCCAGGGCACATGCAAAAGTTGTGGGTTCATCCTGGACAAACCCATGATGAACCTAGAAGAATTTGACAGTACCCATAGCAAACCTGCTAAGAAATACGCCTTTTAAAAAAATTATCATTTTTAGACTTTGACTTTGACTAGGAAAGACAAAAATGGGAGCCCTAATCCCAAAAGTGACATTAGAAGAATGTGAAACACTAAAACAAACTCATTTTAGATCATTGTGAATTCAAAAGACAAAAAGCATTCATCTCGCTTGCCATTACACAAATAGAGTTGAAAATTGATCATTGAAGGTTCCAAAGTAGTAGGATTGTTATTCCTAAGTGTGTGCAAGAGCCCATTTGCTGCCAAGGAAATTGTAGGGGAAGATTTTTGGAAAAGACAAGTTTTTTTATTTTTTTCCTTCATTTTTGTTTTACAAATGAACTCTCTTAGTTTGTTTTCATTCTTTTATGAATCTCTGTTTAAAATAGTAAATGAGTTAGCATCTACAATATCAAATATATATATTGTTTTCATTTATTTGGAATGTGTTGTTTACCAAACTTGTTGCTATAAATATTACAATGACAACTAGTTCTAGCTCCATGGGCTGACCCCACTTCAAAATAGACCCAAATTCTCTGCTTTTGAAATATGTTGAAACAATAAAGTAGATTTCAAGTGATGGGGTATATGTTTGGGATTGCAGTGGGTGTGATGTTATGTATACAAGCTCATACAATCAAGTGCAATCCTATTTGTGTGGCATTCTTGGAATGGGCATCAACGCTTGCTTAGGAAAGATAGTGTACCCGTGCCACCATCTCAAGTAGTACAATATATTACAAAGTAGGAGAAAGTAGACGAAGCATTAGGTCGTAGAACAAATCATCCTTTGGCAAAGAAAGGATCT
The DNA here is from genome assembly GCA_027924645.1 of Cunninghamia lanceolata. Taxonomy (NCBI): domain Eukaryota; kingdom Viridiplantae; phylum Streptophyta; class Pinopsida; order Cupressales; family Cupressaceae; genus Cunninghamia; species Cunninghamia lanceolata. The sequence continues at coordinate 13,122,761 of BSBN01001152.1, read as the reverse complement.
TGAGAAATGGAAGCCCCTCTTCCCCCCATCTAATCTTTAAGTTATGGTAGAGAGCCACTCATTTTTGGTCATGCATCAAGAAGAGCCTGTTTTACATAAGAAACCAAAGGGACTATTGGAAATGGTATTTCAAAATGAATACCAAAAGATTGTCGATCAACGCATTGCAAGATGCGTCTATGTAAATGGTTTGACTTTCAATGTTGTTCTCTCACCACATTAGCAAGACATGGTGAGAAAAATTAATAAGGGTACAAGGGCCCAAGTTAATTAGAAAAAGCAATGAAACCTGTAGAAGATTTGTTGAAGCCCACTAGGAATTCTAGGAAAAAAGACGATTGTCCATTGTTTCCAATGGATGGAAGGATGCCAAAAATTGGCCCTTGATCAATGTAATTGCATTGTCGCCTAAAGGGACAAAGTTTTTGCAAGCCATGGATTGTGAGGGGCAATTAAAGGATGTACAATGTATCGCTAACACCTTCATACGGGCCACTGAAGAAGTGGGGCCTCATACCATTGTCCAAGTAATAACTATTCACACATCTTTTCGACACCTTCTAGTGTCCACTCCCTCAAAGTTATGCTACAAAAGATTGGCAACAAAATTGATTGGATCAAACAAATGTATGTCAAGGTCAAAGAGATCTAAATGTTCATCACCAACCACTACATGTCATAGGGCATATTCAAAACATTCTTGAAATCAGAGTTGTTGAAGGCAAGTAAAACAATATAAAATTTTATGTTTTGTTTTAGTATTTTTTTTTTAATCTTAAGTATGTTTTTTTATTTTTTATTTTTTTATTTTCAAATAGGTTTATAAGACTTGATTTCCCTCTAACACAATAATCTTGAGACAACTTGTAAAGGTTTGAGATGCACTTTCTAACATGGTCATCAACCAAGTAATCCAACACTAAGAGGGCAGCAAATATTAAGCGGATGTCTTAGATGACACTTGATGGGATTGCGTAAAAAAACTTTTTAGTTTCATTGAGCCCATTTTGAATATGATTTTATATTGAAATGGACAAGCCTTGTTTGAGAGAAATATATGATAGCATCAACTCAATGATTGAAAAGATGAAGACCATCATAAATGAGAAAGAGCAAGATCCTGAAAAAACTTTCTTCAAACGTGTGCACACAATTATTATTGAGTGATGGAACAAAATGACCACCCCACTACATCTTGCCTTTGCATTGACTCCAAAATATTAGTGCTAAGATCCTTTTTGTGCCAATGAGGATTGAACCATACAAAGATTTGGAAGTCAAAGTATCTCTGCTCTTGGTGACAAGTTTAAGAAAGATGCTCATAGTTGGTGGTATTTCCAAGGTCAAGCATTCCAACACCTACAACCTCGTGCAATTAAAGTTTTATCACAAGTTTTTATTTTGTATCTAAAATAAAAAGACAAAAACATTTTCAAGTTTGAAACTTCATTTATAATTTTAAATTTTATCTCTAACTCTATAACTTTGCCTCCATAGGTTGCCAATTCGTCTACATCTGATCAGAATTGGAGCACATACTCCTTCCTCCACTCAATACAGTGCAACCAATTACACTCAAGAAAGGCAAGAGGACTTAGTGTATGTGCATTCCAACTTGTGCCTTGTTTTGCAAAAAGAAAAATGACTACAAGGGGACACGAAACTATGAGACATAGGTCCAGAGCATACTAACTTGGATACTTCCACTTCTCAACAAGCTACATTTGTGGAAGAGTCAAATAGAGAGCATACTTTTAGTGAAAGTACCAATGGCATTGCTTGTGATTCTTCTAATCTACCTACATCATCTAATGTCAATGATGATGATGATCTTTTTGCAGACCCATATGAGGCTGGTTGATATTATTATTTTAATATTAAACAATGAATATCTATCATGACATGCAAGTTTGACTAATTGACATACAGGCACGGCAGGCAATACTGCAAAACCCGGTAACACAGCATAATACCAAATTACTTCACCCCTAGGCCTTGTGAAATTGTGTAATGTAAAATTGTTCTAGTTGAAGTATGCATGTTTTCCCTGTCTAAATTTCTTTATTCCTCTTTTTGCAAAGTAATAAAAAGGAATTTTGATTCCTTCCTAGGGTAAGGCAGCATCAGATTACAACATTTGGTTCTTGTGTGTGTGTACTGCCATGTAGATTGTTTGGGTATTAACTGTGCAAGGTACTTAGATTTGAATTGCTAGGAGAGGATGATAACACGTAGTTGGATCAGCTGTGTTATCCAAGTCTAGATAAAATCTAATTTTTGCATTTAATGTTGATGAGAATAGACATAAAATCCAATTTTCTCACTTTGGGAAGAAAGGGCACCTATGTTGGTGTGCAAGCCTATAGGGGTGAATTTATTTTTGATGAGAAGAGAGTTCAGTGAGTTAGGTGGACAGGGGGAGAGCACTGAGTGATGTGAGCACCACATAGGTCACTCCCAATGAGTGGGATGAGTGGTAGCATTCTCTATTTATGTAGGAAATTGAGTCTTAGTATGGCTTGTTGGAAAAACATTAGAAAAAATCCTTCTTTTGTGTAGTTATTATGGTATTACAATGTGTTAGTACCCATTCAAAACTCATCTTTTGTAAGCCTTGTTTATCGATTTGTCATCTTTTGATCCCTGATCTTGTGTCAATTCAATAAATTCTGGTCTTCCTTGGTCAAGTTGCAATGCCATCTTGTCAAAATTTATATATTTCAACTAATGACTTTTGTAGGGTAAAAGTGATCTCCTCAAGTTGATAAGTGGTAAACCATGTCAATGTTCAAAGGCAATGGGAGAAGTAGGGAACAATGCACTCATTAGCAATTGTAGCATGGAAAGAAGAGAATGAAGTGGCTAAGACTTGGGGTTGAAAGTAATGAAATTGGCGAATGACTAAGTGTATTCTTCCAAGCAAATATTCTCCCTAGTGGCAATGGTGGGCCCAGAATCTTTGTTTATCCATCAAATTCCAAATGTGGTGAATTAGGAATTAAAGAGATTAGTCGTCCAAATTTTGATCACATGATTTTGTTTTGTCGAGAAGGCTTTTGCCTCCAATATAGATGTGGAGTCAACATTGGATTTCAATCTAGTTAAGACTGCAATCAGGTCCAAAAGCCCCTCGCAAGTAACTTTTGCAATGACATCACCTTTAGACATGAATACTTGATTAACTTGAATCATTAAACAAGATTAAGTTATAACCTAGAATTCTCTTGAGGTTAATATGCCTTAAGGTTAGACTAGTGATAGAATCAAAATTTTATAGGAAATTGGGTGCAAGATATACATCAGATTGCAATGGGATACCACATCCGGATGTTCCTTGCAACCAGATTTGGCTCCAATAATGGAAAAGCTCGGAGTGAGGTATAAACCTAGGTTATTGAATCAAATTAATCGACAACTAGATTATTAGACTTAACTCTTGTGCTAAGTATGTAAATCCAATTACGAGATTTACCTGCACTTTAAACCTAAGATGAGTTTGCAAACTAGAATCCATCACCTAATCAAGTGATTAGACAAATTAAGTTGAACCTAATGTTGATAAGCAATCAATCAAAGTATGGTTACTTTGGATTAAAATAACCCTATATATCGGTTACTCAGAATAAACGTATCAATAAATTGTTAAAGTGCCTATAATATGATAATATCCTACAAGATCAATTATTTTATGATTTTAAAAAGAAAAAACAGTATGGAAAATAAAAAATTCATTTACAATCATGTACCACAACTGGCTAGTTCGCACCATTAAACTAGTAAACTATCCCATATAAAATAGAGGTCAGTTCAAAGAAGCCTAAACAAGTTGGTCATTTGATACAATTGACTGATTATTTTTGGCATCCCCAGGTGCCACAGATACATTGCTAGTAGCGCAAAGAAAGTTATGGTTCATTTTTTCAAAACTATTTCTGTAGCTGGGTTATTCCTATACTTGCACCATGAGGCGATCTCAATCAAATATAATAAAACCTTCACTGGACTCCTATAAATCCATTAATCTTGTAAAGAACCATGACCCCTCTGTTTTCCTTTTTGGTAAGTAAATAATTTGATCAGTGAAGATTGAACCTCCAATTATAAACAAATAATTGTAAACCAACCTTGTTTTGGAGATAGAAATAGTCCATAGAGTACTGAATTTGAAACAAGGTAAGTCTTATTCAGAAACATGCAAAACTATGAAGAAAGAATTAACACCAAAGGAAACCACCATCACCACAGGCAACTACCAATCTAAGCTTGTGAAATGCATCATTTATACCAAGATCACATCATTGATATTTAGTATCTTGACGAGGAGTAAATGACTGAATTTGCATCTTTGGTGTTTACTTTTTGTTCCTTATGATCCTTAGCAAGATCATCGAAACTTTTCAAAACTCCTAGCAAGACTCGAATTTTCCTATGCAACTGCCAAGCTCCATTAACTCTGCAGTTATGTTCTTGCCAGAGTCATCCTTCAAATTCGTTTTGTTGTTAAACTTCCCACGGTGACAACTTTTAGTACCTTCATCTTGGCAATTGGTCCCTCCTCTTGCAGTGTTATGTATCAGAAATTACCAGATGAATGTTCTATATTTTTTGGTATACATTCTCTCAATGAAATTTAAAGTCTTTTTCCCTTGATCAAACATTGCTATCTTCTATCTGTGATGTTGAATTGCTGACCTCAACTTAACACTAGTTGAAGGAATCGGCATAATGTTCTCGATGTGAGGATTGCCATTAACATTAATGGTATCATGTAATCTCTGAAGCATCCTCTATTACTGTATCCTTTCTACGCTTTTTTCTAACAGAATGTTCCCATTTAAAAAATATATGAAAAGAAGAAAAGCACAAAACAGAGAATACTTTGGCTTTCCAAGAGTCACAAAAGTTAAAAAAAAAAATGATTCCTCCACACTCTCCCCTTCAGCATAAGAGAAAAAGGGATATGAGAAAGCAGGAAACTGAGATAGGTAATTATAAATGTGTTTATTTTTTTTATTTGGATTTATCACTAGTTTCTAATTTAGTAAAGGAACTACAGTACAAAATCCACAACACATGGCAGTATCTAGGCAACTATGAGAATAAAGTCGAACTTACCTGATCGCAAAATGAACCATTGCCACTGACGCCTTGCTTTACATCTATTCTTAGCTCCTGGGACAATATTTGTGCAACCTAACATAAACGTAGAAAAGAAAACAAAAGACATTAGAAAGTATAACCTTTCTGCTCTCATAAGTAAACCTCTATGAGATAAATAAATGTAACCTTTCTGCTCTCATAAGTAAACCTCTATGAGATAAATAAATGAATAAGTGTCAGGGAATCACTTCTTTACAGTAAAACAAGACAGGGACATGCTAGGCATACCTTAAAGAAACAATCATTCATCTTAATGTTTAATTGAAACAAATGAATTATAAAATTAATGATCAAGAATAGAAACTTTCAAATTTCAAATTTACATATGTTCAGAGAACTGGATTCTACGTTTACTTTTACGACTTACTAGTGAAAAGTTGCAACTTGTTATGACTTGTGTTAACCTTCCTATGTCAGATTCATTGTTATCCACTTGATAAAAAGAAAACTTTAAGCAACACATTGTCACATTGAAGCAAGGTCTAAATGACAGTGATGCTTGTGAACATATGATATGTAGACTAAACCTTCTAGAGGTAGTGTTCATACACATGATTGGAAACACAAGAGCTCTAACTAGGTAGAACTTGAACACATTGAAGTATCTAAAACAGCCAAATCAGAAGCCATCCAACAGAGTAAATCCAAAGGCATAAATATGTTTTGCATGCCATTCACCATGAAAACAGATTCAATAATAACAATACAATAGGGCAAACCCAGACCTAAAAAGATAAAACTGCATTTGATAGACACAATGATCATTGGAGGACTAACCTTCAAACAGACAACTCATACTCCAAAGACAGGTTTCTTGAGCTTTGATGGTTTGGGAACCCCTTAAACAACTAAATAGTTCACAAATAAACAGTTGTTGTTGTACAAAAAAGGATACACTATAGCATTAAACTTGAAAAATAACATAACAAGTAAATTGTTGAACCTGAAAACAGTGCACGCACAGCTCTGCTGAGTTCAATATTTTTTTTCAATTTCTTAAGTATAGAAGTACTCAAAAAAACCTCAAATAGACTATACTAGACTGTGAAATGCAACATTACTAAGAACCAGTTTTACTGACTTAACTAATTTGATAACTGGGTGCTAACTACTATTAGTTACACTTTTATTGCCATGCATGGTGTCAACAACTAAAAGTAACTAACAAGCCAACTGATTTATCAACACAGCTGTTCATACACCTCGTTTACTTAACTAAAACAAACTGAACTCATAACTCAACAACGGTTCTACTATTAACTCAACAACTAGATCTGACAGTTGGAATATTCAAAGCTGTACACAATTATTGGAAAAACTCCTAATCACACAAATGAGCATTGTTTATTTTTTTAATTTGTGTCTTCATTCTCCCCCTTGATGCTCATTGCGATAACTCCCATAAATTCTTATAACCTCTGAAATTTTTCTTTAGCTATCGGCTTGGTGAAAATGACTGCCACTTGACCACCACTGCTGCAAAAGCTCAATTCACTGTCACTATTACCAACTAAATCTCTGATAAAATGATGACAAATATCCATATGTTTGGTTCTACCATGAAATACCAGATTCTTAGTCATTGCAATGGTCTAGACTTGTTATCATAATAAATCATTGTAGCTGAAACTTGTTCCAAACCCAAATCAAACAATACTTGCCTCAACCATACTGCTTGGCATGCTAACAATAACTGCTACATATTCAGCCTCTGCTAAAGACAAAGAAACTTTTGCTTGCTTTTTTGAACACCGTGATATTGCACTACTTACCAAGCTAACATATAACCTGTAGTGCTCTGTGATCATCCATGGATCCTGCCCAATAGCTGTTATTAAAGCCAACTGTTGATGATGTTTTTGTGACAACAACAACAATAGAATAAAACACCAAGTGCTCTATCGTCCCATGAACAAAGCCTCTCGAATGCTGAACTGTGTGATCAAACAAGAGTGCTCCAAGGTTCCTTATGCGTGATTTGCAACGGATAGACTCAGTGATTTGATGTGACCTTGCTGGTAATCACAAAGGGACTTACGTTGAATTTCTCCTTCACGAACATGGATGAAATTCCCTACTCCTTAGATGTGTATGAATGAAACTTCTTCAATCAAACTTAAAAGAAAATGAAAAAGGTAAAGGTTTAAGAGAAATCTAATCTAAGGACAATGAAATGATGGATGGTGCTTCAATAGACAAACTCCTTAAACCAAGCCTCACTTCACCATGAGAGCAACAACTACACGAAACTAGTGCAATCTTCAAAGGGAAATAAAAGATTTTCAAACTGTAAACTTACATCCAAATACCCACTGCTGGCACAATTTGAATGAACATCCACAATCGAACTAAAGCACATGAAGGTTCAAACTAACTTTGCATTGTGAATTGCAAGCCACAAGTCACAAAAGTATGAACATAAAGGAATTCATCAAATATCTCAACATAAATCCATCATATCAATGAACTTCTAATCTACTATCTAAGCTTCTTGGAAACATTTCTCAATCATCTGCAAGAATTTGAAACCATGCGAACATTCCATGATCACACAAAATCACCATGAAAAATCAACAATGAGCTTGTATTGATCCAGGAAGTATTTTTACAACAATTTCACAATATCTCTTCCATGACTTCAAAGAGTCTCCTCTAATCTACTTGCTATCCTTCCTACTTGTAATCCTTACAGCAACTCTACTTCTTATTTTCTTTTATTGAACTTTGAGTTATTCCTTCATCAAATTTCTCAAGTAACTTCTCTTAGCCCTTCGAATCATCTTCAAGTTTGTTGATTGAGCAGGATATGATAGGATTGGGAGAGCGCTTTTTCCTCATTGGTGAGGAATCTCCTTCATTTTGCATACGAGCTTATGTTGTTCATTTTCAGATTTCTTCTTCCCTTAGTGAATTCTTCAAGATTTTAAAATGGATTTTGCCTTAAATCGTCCTGAAATTGAAGGTGATTTTGAAACTCATTGATAGTACTTCCTTGACTTAAGTGGATTTTTCATTTGTAGGAGGACACATCATGTTCATTGAAGAACATTTTCCACCTTTTATCTTTCAAACTTCCATTCTTCCTTGGTGGATTTCAAAACTTCTTGCATTGGATTTTGATTGAACCTTGATAAAAATGAAATCATTTTCTTCAAAGTTATTGAATTTTGCTCAAAACAAGAGATTTAGAAATGGCGCATTTTCCTTATTGGTGAACATTTTCCTTGGTATCCTTGTCTCATTCATTTTTTGAATGTTTGCTTGCTCACATTCCTTAATCTTTCCCTTAGAATCATGTCAAAGTTCTTTGTAGTGCTCTACGAAACCAAATCATCTTCAAGGTTGTCAAATTGGACTAGAGGGAAGAGCGGATTTTCCTTCTTAATGAGCATTATGCGACCTTGCCATACTTAAGACATTTTTTACTTTCAAAACTTTTCAAGACTTTGCCTAAATTGCAAATGACTTACAATGGAAGTGATTTCTTAAAGGATTTGTTTTGAGGTTCATGATGAAATCTAAGTGCACTTCACATATTGATGAGATTTCCTCCTGGAGTGCATAATCCTCATTGGTGAACAATTTGCAATCAAACCTTAGTGTGGATCTTTAATTCAGACTTTCCAATTTCCTTAGTGAATTTCTTCCAAATCTTTTACACTAAATCCTCATAAAATGGCATCAACTTGCAAGAATTGGATGTTTTCCTCATGTGTAAGATTTCTCCTCTAGATGAGCGCATAATGCTCATTGATGAGAATTTTGCGACCTTGCTATAAAGTGTTCTTTCACTTTCAAAACTTTTTCATGACTGTCTAATTTTGCAAATGATTCACAGTGGAAAGGATTTCTTGAAAGTTTTGATTTGAAGTTCATGATAAAGTCTACGTGCACTCTCCACATGATTGTGAAATTTCCTCCTTTTGAGCGCATTCTCCTCCTTGATGAGGATTCTTCACTTCCCTGGAGCGCATTTTGCTCATTGGTGAGAATTTTTTCCATTTTTTGCAACTTTCACTTAGGCAAATTTGTCAAGGTCTTCTCATGGATTTTCAAGAATTTACCTAGGAAAATATTGTTTTGACTCCCAAAATTTCAACCTACACTAAGGCGCATTGTCCTCATAGGCAAGGATTCTCCGCTCATCCTGGGCACATTGTCCTCATAAGCATGGAATTTCCACTCATGGTCAAAGACTTAAATTTTTTCCGCCCGATTTCGAAGTGTTCTCTATACTTTAAATATTTTGAAATATACTTCCAAGATGTTTGAGATAGGTCCCGGATCCATAGGATTTAACATGCAGATTCTAGAATTCTGAGGATCTACCAGATTTCAGACTTAGTCAATTTTCAGGATCTCAGAACATCAGACTTAGTCAATTTCGGGGCTTCAATTTCCACAAAGACCTTGCGCAAGAACTCGACGAGACATGGGCAAATCTATACTTCCAAACCTATAGAATCAGAGAAATCTAAACCCTAAAGCAAACCTATGACAGAAAGCGAGAAAAAGAGGGGGTCCCCATTTGCAATGGGGCAATGTGTGATTACATCACAACACCAACCAATCCAAAACCATCAGTAGGAGAGTACCGAACACCAAAATCTTAGTGCCTTTCACATACCTCATAATCCCTTTAACTGTTCTGAAATGAATTTCACTTGGTTCTTGAATAAATCTTGATTCCAAACTTAATATCAGACCTAGTAGCTGTTGAATACAGCAAACATAATATCAGGCCTAGTAGCTGTTAAATACAGCAAACTACCTACTAGCCTTCTATAGAAAGTTGCGTCCACTTTTGCACTTCCATAATCTTTCAACAACTTTTTTTCTAAACTCAAAGGTGTAGAAACACATTTGCAGTTAGACATGTTAAATTTCTTAAGTAAATCATTTACAAACTTGACTTGAGATATGAAAATCCCTCCTTCATTTGCTTAATATCCATGCCCAAAAAACAATGCATGAGGCCAAGATCACAACCCACCACCAATGTCTTGGTCACAGGATTATACAACCTGCAGTCTTTTTTTCTTGCTTTTCTATAGCCCAGAAATACACACTTCTCACTTTCGTCATCCAACTTTTTGCATTTTTATTGGGGTACAAAGGCATATGCAACACAACCAAATACCCTTGGATGATCAACACTAGGCTTCCACTAACAAGCTTCAAAGGAAATGTGTGGTTGTTAGTCATATACACTGTTGCTATAACATTATTGTTTCCACTCTTATTAAAGATTATAAATTTATTGTTATCAAAACTACTTGTTAATCTTTTTCTGAAATCTGCCCAACACTACAAAGATTATGAATTTAAGACAGCAATATATAGCACAACATGGATCAGCTTGACTTCACCTAGCTTAGTTCTAACTGAAATTGTACCTTTACCTTCTACTTAGATTTCTTTATTGTCTTGAAACTTTACACTAGATTTGACTGATTCATTCAACTGGTAAAGCATCTTCCCCTTTCTTGTCATGTGGTTACTGCAAACACTATCTAAAATCTAAGTTACCGGTTCACGTTAGGGTGCAGGTACAGGGGTTCAGGCATGCTGGTATGGCATAAAAAAATATTGCGGTTGGGTTCATTTTGGATACAGCCATACAAAAACATATAAAAAAATCATAAATATATACATATTTGAAGCCTAAAAACAGAAATTAAGTTAAGAATACCACATAATATGCATATAATAAACAAAACCACCATAAAAATTAAAAGTACTACTTCAATGTCAATTTGCAAAATTCAAATGTCATGATAGATATTCATTGTTCAATATTAAAATAATAAAATCAGCAATCAGCATCATATGGGTCTTCATAAAGATCATCATCATTGCGTTAGATGATGTAGGTAGGTTAGAAGAACCACAGGGTTCATTGAGAGGATCCATGAGATCCAACTCAAGGTAAAAATATAGGTGGAAAAAACTCAATTGCGGAACAAGGACAGGCACGAACAACATTGCATGGAGCATGGTCTCAAAGGTGGAGACAAGGTATTGCTATATGTAGGCAAAGAAAGGATGCAAGGATAGGCCAAAAAAACTAAACCTCTAAGGTGCGGGCCATTTACCATCTTAGAGGCAGTTGGGGAGAATGCATTTAGGTTGGATCTCCATCCTTACATGGCAATCAACTTAGTTGTCAATTGTGAACATCTCCATCTATACAAACCATCCACTTTGGATGAAAGAGAAGAAGAGCTAGTGCTACCTTTGATGGAAGACCTAGTATATGACAAGTGGGCAATACTCCTCGAGCATGTGGTACTTCAATAGAAGCAAAGTGTCATGTCCCAATATTAAGGCATTGTTTAAATTAAAGATTTAAACATCATGATAAGACAGTGAAGTCGCCTTCATAAAATATGGTGTTTAATCATATTTAAATAAACATATATAATATAATATTTAATGAATAATATTAAATTATATTTTAATATAACATATTTATATTATTATATTTATAAATAACCGATATAATTATAAATATATTATTATTATATTATATAATAATAATAAATATAAATAAAAATATATTAATAATATAAATTCGATATTATTATCAATGCAATTATTAATATAATATAGATATTATATATTATTATTTAATATTATTATATAATTAAATACAAATATTATTATTATTATATAATATAATAGATAATATATATTTGATATATATAATATAATATATTATAAATAATATGATTATTAATATAAAGATAAATATTAATAATTAAATATTATAGTAATTATAAATACAAAGCTGAATATTATTATTATTATTTAATAATATAATACTAAATAAGGATATTATAAGTGACTTCATATAAGAAGCCCGATTATTAGAGGAATGCTAATAAAACAAAAGACAAGTATTAAAAACATATAGGGAGCGATCAAAATAAAGACAAGGTCAGCAATTATGATAATAAGTAAATTAGTTTAAAGAACAACGATTAAAGGAAGGTTGCAACCGTTGGGAAAATAAAGTATAAAAGGATCGCTGGGTATTAGGAGGAAGGCAGAAAAATATCATCATCGAAGCAAGGAAAGGAGAGAACGGGGAAAGTCAGAAATACATCAGCGAATCAAGGAAAAATCAAGTGCAGAAGATAATATTAGCAGCAAAGGGCAGAGATCAGGTAAGTGGAATTATGTATAATTTATGATCAAACAACAAGAGTATTATATGTATAGAAATCAATGTATTTGTATATGTGTAAGATTAATCTCAGTTACAATAGAAACCTGTATGCATAAAATTCAGATATTGGTTAAGTAAGGTAAATAAATTTATATGTAAAAATAGTGAAAATCCACTATGTATCCATTTAGTGAAATGGAACTATGCTATGTGTACAATATGAGTAAAAGTTGAAATGAAAAATACCTTCTATATAAATGTTATTATATAAAGAAACATGATTGGGTCATAAATGGACACCACATTCTAATCATAAGAACATACCGACCATAATCTATGCCTATGAAGTCTACATATCTCCTTAGTTACTATTTCTTACGGAATAATGGATATGGCGGGGAATGGCAGAGTAATTCCTACATGGAATTGGTAACTTGGGGCCTTACATATCATGGATTTGGATATAATAAGGAAGTGCGGGTGTAATTCCTTCCATGTATTGGTATCTTAGCGCCACGCCATGTTAATCCTACCTTCCAAAGAAGTAACGAGGGAAGATATAGATCTCAACCTATACTCAATCATATAGTTGATTCTCTATCACTCCAACTATACAAAAATAGCATATGGAGGTGCGGTGTAATTCCGGCACGTGAATTGGTATCCATGCGCCCTATGAGGTATCATAGGGAGGGGTGGTGTAATTCCTTCCATGCAAGGGTATCCAAGCACCTTATAGCTAATTTTCCCGATGGAGGTTAAGAGAAAAGGGATATGAACATTAGAATATGTATCATGATCACTTTGCGTCACTTATAGATTATGAAGTCAAAGATGTTAATTAAAATGATAAGCAGGGAATAATAATCATTTAACAAGTAAATGATGTTTTTACATTATCATCAACTTTATCTAATCTTATCATCAACATTTAATGATTTCTAATGTTACTAATGTTCTCTTTTACAAGTTGAAATTCTGTAAAGCCTCGTTATGAATGAAGGTAAGATCCGAAAGGATCAAGGAGGTATGGGGGCTTCAAAAAAATGATTGGTTCAAAAATTGGACTTTGGAAATACACAATGTTTTGACACAGTCAAATTCGCCCAGGGTTATCAAGAGGTGATTTCATAATTGATGGTGGACGAAAACGATTCCTCTAGTATGATTATGTAACTGCCAGGGTGGTGTTGTGTACAAGAGGCAATAATGGAATCAACAAAGGTGGTAATGGAACTGACCCAACGGTTTCAAAAATGACACATGGCAATTTCACTCGATTAGCGGTGATTTCATCATGTGGTCAAAAATAAAAGACATAAAATCCAACCAACTCTTTAGATCATTAGACGGTTGGGCTACTACAATGCACGAGAGTAAAGCCTAGCAATGCACAAAGTGAAAGAGAAGGAAGAAAGGGGTTGCTGAACAAGTTGCGAACACATAGCACTTGGCAAGGTGAAGAAATGGACATACAATCTGTCTCAAATGGTAGACAAGGAAGATAGTTGCAATATTTGCAGTGTAACCCTCTTCTTGTACTATACAATTAATAATACAAGTGAACGGATTGCTATTGGCACCTATCAACTGGGTTTTTCCTCCCAAAGTGGGAGTTTCCCAAGTGAAAAATCTGTGCAGTGTTTAATTATGTGTGATTGCATTTTCCAGTGGTTTAAGCATAGTTTTCATTATCTAAATCTTCATTGGAAGTTATTTGAAATGTAGAACAGTAATTTGAATGACTTCATAACCACAGTTTTCAACATTTGTAGCAATTATGTATCAAGTACAAACCCATTTTGCAAATTTACCAGCAACATCCTTAGACGATGCAAGAGCCGACTAAACATAGTCATAACCCTTTCTATTTGCAGCCAAACCAACAACATTAGCAAACGAATGATGCTTGGGAGGCAGCTCCAAACCCAAAGGTGCTTTCTCAAGCACACCCCCACCAGCAAAAATTGCCAAAGGTCCTTATTCAAAAGCAAGAAGCCACCAGAAGCAAGGGCACTAGGAGCGCATTGATCCAACCAAGGAAACAACGTTGCTTGGGTGCAATGGGCCGTCCTAGGTGAAGCATTGCCCCCTTTACATGGAGTAGCTAGAGCAGCAACACCCAACCCATCAACACCACACACCTTAGATGCTAGATCCGACCCTGGCGACACCAAAAAAACCCATTGCAGTGGCAAAGGAAACCTTAGGGTTCATAGCAAAAGTGGCCTCCATTGTTGATCGTTCAAGTAAATATTATTAATATTTTTTTTTAATTATAAATATCAATGAATGTTTTTAAATATTTTATTTAAAAATTAAAACCTAAAAATAAAACTAATACGTATTTTTTTATAAACGAAAGTTTTTCTTTAATAGAAATGTGTTCAAAATTCATTCCCATTACTTCTTTACATGGAGCTCAAACTTCACCCATCTACTTTCTACACCAATTCCCCTATATATAACATGCAACACACTTCCTCTTGCTACTCAAAACCTATTGGTCATGACTTTGTCTATTATTGTCTTCAAGAACACCACATTGTATTGCACTCCTTCAAATTTCAGAAATGCCAACCTACTCCTACCAATTGCAGTCTTCATAGATCCATCTGTATTATTCTCTCCAGGTTCAATTCGGTTGGCAATAAAGGAGGTATTGGTCCCATAATGTTTGGATGATGGAATCACGACTGCTTTTGAGCACTTGTTTGCAATCAATGAACGAGTTGCTCACTCGTGGATCAAGACTCGACGAAAGAAAGAAACAAATGGCTCAAGTCTCCCATGGAAGAATGCTTAGGAGAACCACAATTTCTAGTTACAAGTCCCCATTGTAGTTAATGGCTTTTGATGGCTTTTTATTATTCACAAAACACAAGCTACAGAGTCATTATGTATTACATAAAATTACTAAATGACAATAATTTTTCAATCATATGAATGAAGATGTTATATTTTAGCAAAACAAGTTCATTTTCAACATCTACAATAGCCTACCCTTTATCGAACCTCCCTAACATTTGTTATGCATGTACAGATAGCAGCCCTAGGCCCTATAAGCAAACCAAATGTGCTAGACCTCATTAAAGAGAACATAAGCTTACCTAAAATTGTGAAATTATACTTTTTGAATTAAGGTGCAACACTAGGGTGAAGAAAATGAATAATCATAGATCACAAACTTGTCATGAACTCACAAGGAAAAACCCAAAATGAGAATCTCGCAATCAAACTCATGTCTCAACTAGAGACATTTTTGGTGAGTCCACGATGCAGACTCATCACAAGTACTCAGCGAGTCTATCACGCAAACTTGCTTAACACAGTTTGTTGGTATATGCAACAGAAAAACACAGAAAATATGCAAGAAATGCACTACAAACCCATGGATTTTTTATCTTTATAAGCAAATATACCCTCACCATTTCCTCACACAACATTTGCAAATTTATTTGAGTGAATTCGAGCAAGCATGAAGCAGATTTGAGGAGTAAATGTGTGCAATTTCGGGATTCCAAGTCAAAATTACTTTCCTTTTTTTCCAAGTACTGCAAGAATGTAATATCTTTCCAAAATGTTCAATTTAGGTTTTCAAACATGTTTTGAATGATGCATTGAATTCAATTTGCATAAATTTTAATGTTGATTTTAGCTATTGTTAATGAACGAAACTGTTGATTCTTTTTCTAAGTAGGGTTTAGAGTTTAGTGTATAAAAAATGATATTTTGCTTAAATTATTCCAAGTTATTGCTATTCAATTACGTTTGAACTGCATTTTATGTTAATTTTATTCAACTTCAGCCCTTTCAAGTTCAAATTGCTATTTTTTAATATTAAAATTTAAATGTTATTTTTTTGTATTTATACATGGTGCATTATAAATTATTTTTCTGATTTCATGAATGTTATGTTAGAATACAATGGTGTCATGTCCCCTTTTTCCCGCCAGTGTTTTTATTATTATTATTAACTAAAATAGTGTTTTTTAGCACTAATATATATATATATATATAAAGTAAAAATTCAAACTTCAAAAGTGGCACTCAATTTGGGCCCATGAGACCTATTCATGGAAAGGTATATTTACAAGTTTCATTCTTCCATTTGAGCATTTGATTTTGATGGAATTTCTCTGCTCTTCGAGATTATTAGCAACATCAAGGACGAAAGCCCTTGATTTCTGATTCATAGAGGTGAGGACGAAACCCCAATCCTCTTTCTGAGCATTTCCACTTCCAGAATTGCATGTGAGCTTAACCGGAGTTATTTGATTTCAGGAAAGGAGTGCCATTGGAGATATCTACTCAGATCATTGGATCCTGTGCCTAAATCATACCTAGTGGATGTCCTTGTGGAGTAATTGGAAGCAGACTGAGAGGGGATTCTGCTGTTTTAACCCTGCCGCCAGAAAGACCCAACGCCATTGCAGGTGGTTCGCCACTTACAGGAGGCTGCAAGTCAAGTGTAGTTCAGATTTCCCTGGATTTCATAAAGGTGCATTTATGAATACAGTAGCAGCAACCATACTTTCCATCGCCGCCCCTATCCTGGAATAATCCGAGTCAATTTACCACAGAAAAATTAAGTCGAGTTCAAGCTAGGCACAATCCTAATTGGTAAACTGAAATCTGAAAGTGTTTCATCTGCAGCAAGTTATGTGATTTGTTGTGCCAAGGCAGCCTAGTAGCATCTGCACCTCATGTCATTATATATATACATCTACAACTGCGTCTAATTCATGATGTTATTGTGAAATCTGAATTGTACTGGATATTATTCTGCATATGTTGATTTATCCTTTGGCAGTAAATGATGATTCAGATTTACAGAAATGATATTCTAATCTGTTCTTTACATTGAGTTCAAATAGTGTTTTCAGTTGTTACAGTTTGTGCCATGCATATCGAGGAATTTAGTAATTAATAACACTCATCCAGTTCATAAACCTTAGATCAGAGTTCAGCAGCCCTGGGACATCACAAATGGCATCAGCATTAGCAACTGGAAGCTGACCAATGGACACCACTTGGTAACGTGGCACACCTGGACCAATCTTGGGGAGTGTTAATTGCAACTTTTATGGGAAGAAGGTTCATGAAGGCATCAATTGCCTCCAATATCATCTCGCACACATTCCTTGTCACAACTTTGAAGTGTGTAACAATGCCACAAATAAGGCACAACAAGAGATGCAGGCAACACTTGCATTGTTGGATCAAAAGAATTTAGAGAGGGCAAGGGCAAACATAGCCATAGCAACAGCCATTAATCCAAACTTGCTAGTACAAACAAAGGTGGATATGACAAAGATTGTGGGCTGTAGTCATAGTCCATGCATACATGGCACGTCCATCTCAACTAGCTCAAGCAAAACCCAATCAAATGGCACCTAGAGCGTAACCTTCACTTCAAGATACAACGTGGAACAAGAATATGCATGAGAAAGCAGATGAAACTTGTGCTAATTTTTGGTATCACAACAACCTTTCTTTCAATGTGGTGAAGAGCCCATACTAGGAGTGTACGGTCACAATGTTGACAGTTGCAGGGAAAGTGTACAAGGCATCCTCTCCACATGACTTAAGTGGGTGGTTGCTTCAAAATGATGTCATAGATGCAAAATCAATTTTTGGAAGAATAGAGAAAGCAATGATGCAAGTTTAAATGTGCCATACTTTCAAATTGGTGGAAAGATGGAAGGAACTGAACCCTCATCTACTTTTTAGTGGCTTCCAATTGTGAGATGGTGTTTTTCAAGGACATTGATGCCTCTAATAAAGTAAAGAATGCAGAAAATTTGAGTTTGATATTGTAGGAGATTGTGTTAAAAGTGGGCATTGAAATTGATGCTCAAGTTGCAATTGATAATGTAGCAGCATACATGGTAGCAAGGAAACTACTTCATGAGAGGCATACATCACTTTTTTGGATCCCTTGTGCTGCCCATTGCCTTGACCTTCTTTGAGAGGGCATAGGCAAAATTGATTAGGTGAGACCGGTTGTGGAAGAAGCCAGAAACATCACAAAGTACATTTAAAATCACCATTGGGTTCTTAGCTTGATGAGAGATCACACCAAGGGGAAAGAGCTTGTGCAAGCGAGTGTGACAAGGTATACAACTAACTTCCTCACATTGCAAAGCATTTGTAGTTTGTTGACACCTTTGAAGCAAATGTTTGTGAGTCAAGCATGGCTAGATTTATCATATTCAACAAAAGCTAATGGAGAGAGGGTCGCAAAGATAGCTTATGATGATGTCTTTGTGAAGAGAGCTACAAAGATCATCAAGGTAACTTCAAACTTCAATTTAAATTTCAAATTGAATCCTTATTTCAATTTTTTTTAATATTTACTTTATATTGTAACTTCAATTTGTTTGTAGGCGTCGAAGCCTTTGGTGAGGGTTTTGCACTTTGTGGATGGGGAGCAAAACCCAATGGGATACATTTATGAGGCCATGGACAAGGCTATGAAGACCATCCAAAACTACTCCAGGGGAGATAGAGACAAATTTGATCCCATTTGGGAGACCATTGATTGGAGGTGGAATAATCAACTTAATCAACCCATTCATGCAATGAGGTACTACCTCAACCCCAAGTTTTTCTTCTTCAATGACTTCATAAATATTAATGGAAAGGTTATGGAGGGACTCTCAATGTGCATTGAAAGGATGACACCTGACATTGAGGTAAGGGACCTAATTATTTCAAAGTTGCAAATTACAAGCAAGCGAAGGGGAGGCACTTTTCTTCAGCACTAACTATCTGAGAGAATCCACCCAAACACCAGGTAACAAAAAATTGGCGTCTTTACTTATATCTTACAATTATTGCTTACTTGCAAACTTTTAAATATATTATTTGCAAGTGCTTGATTGGAACATTGGGGTGTAAATACCCCAAATCTTCAAAAGTTAGTCCTTCGTGTTTTGTCTCAACCTTGTAGCGTTTTTGGATGTGAGCGCAACTAGAGTTTGTTTGAGGCCATTCACATGAAGAAGCACAATAAGTTGTCTCAAAAATGCCTCAATGACCTATTTTTTGTACAACACAACATTTGCCTTCACACAAGAAAGAGGGAGGACATAGCTATTTAGGAGCCTATAGACTTGGATGAGATTGATCCATACAAAGACTGGAATATGCAAGATGAGGACACCCCCTTGTTTACAAAAGACAAGATTGTTGATTTCGAGAGGCAAGGTATGGACAATGTAGCTACAACAGAACAAGAGACACTGGATTGGATGACATCATTGCAGATGATGTTGAATATGAGGCAGACAAGGAGTAATTGCCATCTAGTACAAAGGTGAAGTTGGAGCCTTCTAGAACAAAAGGGGAGCTGCAACTGACTACAAGGAGTAAGCCCTCGTCCCAATTTTCAACTAGAACGAGGAAGAAGAAATTGTAATTTGTTGTAACTTGCATGCATATGCAACTTATGATGATGATTTCCAATGACATTCATCATAAATTCATTATACATATCATAGTAATCAATTCGTTGTTGTATTTACATGATGATGTAATATTACACTCTTTTGTATTCAAATCTAATATAAAACACTTCCACAACGTTTTATAGACTCATTTCATACATTTTGTAACTGTATTTGCCAATAAATTTGTTTTTTTAGGAAATTTAAGTATTTTTTAAGTTGTCAAGTCACCAAGTCCATGTCAAATTCAAGTCTACTGAGTTTTTGTCAGGTCGTCGAGTCCGAGTCAAATTTGGGTCTACCAAGTTTTTCTTGAGTTCGAGTTTGCAAACTATGTGAATAATAATGCTTCCCAAAGTGAGTTGTTGCCTCTAGACTAATTTGCCCAAATTGATATAATTTAAAAAATTTAAATTAATAAAATAAAAAATAAAAATAAAAACTTGTAATAATCCTAGGATGACCACAATATGTATAATATCAAGAATGTAGTTAAAAATCTGATATGATGCATTTATATCATTATGTCATCGAAATATCCATCATAAATAGGCATCAAAGTCATCAAACTTGAAGTCAACTTCATTTTTTTTGTTTAAAAATGTCGTAGCCCCTAGGCTATCAAGGGACATCTAATTGTCCTTGGAGCAGTCAAGAGATGTCATAGATGTCCCTAGCCACCCTAGAGACAGCCAAGAATCCCTTGTTGTCCCCCTTAGAAAGGGTATGTTTCTAGAACATTTCTGAGGTGTTCCCCCAACCCTAAAATGTGACGAGGACATCAGAAAAACCATGGCGATGCATCCCATGTAATGCTAAAGATTATCAAAAACCCAACATTTTTGTTAACTGTAAGTAATCAAGGCTTTCTAGTGTAATAATATTATTTAGATATTTTTATTTACATTTTTGCTAGTGTGCTCTATAGGCCCCTTTGTCTTGTGATTACACACCAATGTACATGAGTTAAAGGTCATAGAGAAATTACCACCCCTGGAGCATAGTCATCATGGTGATCAATATGAAAATATGTTGCATGGTGAAACTCCTATGATAACTAAAACCATCTAAATGATACTACACCACAAAAGCCCCATTACTTACAAAAATGTTGGGTTGTGATTATCCCACATTCACAATAACTGTGAGATAAGAAAGATCAAAGGCATGCACTCACCGAAAGCTTTGACAATCGAGAAAGGGGCTAGAGAGTGTTTCTAAGAATCACAATTCCTTCCCCATAATAAAAATTCTTAGAGGTGACTGTGTGCTTTATGGACTCCCTTATCTTTTGCTCATTCATCAACATACATGAGTTGAAGGTTACTGAGAAATGACTACTTGTGGAAAATAATTGTAGTGGGGATGATTTTTAGAATGAAAATACTCACACAATGAGAAACTCCACAAAAATAAAAAAATCTCAATATTACTAATTTACTCCCACTAGGAAAGTCCCAATTATTTATAATTAACAAAACTTGTTGAGTTAAAGGTGTTTTTGTGCTTTGTGAGCTACTTTCCTATTGATTAGCCATCAATGTACATCAGTTAAAAGGTGCTTTTGTGCTTTGTAGGCCCCTTTCCTATGATTATTCATCAATGTACATGAGTTAAAAGGTCATAGATAAATGACCGCTCATAGAAAATTGATTCCTAAACCAGTGTGGATATTCCACTACATAATTCATTAAAACAGATCCTATACTTCCCTAATATAATTTGATTGCATTAGTTTCTGTTCTTGGTGCAGAAATATGGAAAAATCGTCCCTATAATTTAATCTTAAAAGTTGTGAAAAGCAAATTACGAAGTAATGGAGTATACACCTACAAGCATAAAGCAACACTAAGAATGAGAAGTAACAGCAATATGACCTTGAGAAACCCATAAATAGAAGAAAAACTCCATAAGAGAGAGATCTTGTTCCCCCTCAAGCTACTATCTCATGAGCTGTTACAATGGTTTTCTTGCCTAAAAAAAGGCATGCAAGGATGACTCCTTTCCTACAACAGCAATGTCCCACACCATGCCAGCTCCCAATGCTCTAACACTCCCAAAATCAATGCTACAACTCCCTCAGACTGATAGACTGCCAGCAACAAGCCTTACAACCAACTCTCATGAACATTAAGGAAAAGTACCCATACAATGACCTCTCTTGGAAGCTTATAACGAGATAAATTACAAAAAAGAGTCAAAGAAGGAAGCCTAGGCCTCCTTGTAACTGAAAGGAATCACTGTGACACATTTTGGAGTTCTCAGACTCTGCAGGCCCTGTCTCTGTCATCTTCTGCAAAATGTTCAAACTTCAACCACAACTGAGCCCACTCTGCACATCCAGTTCTGATAGGAGCAGTTTGACTGATGTTGAACTAGAAAGACGTG
Organism: Cunninghamia lanceolata; assembly: GCA_027924645.1. NCBI lineage: Eukaryota > Viridiplantae > Streptophyta > Pinopsida > Cupressales > Cupressaceae > Cunninghamia > Cunninghamia lanceolata. The sequence continues at coordinate 13,100,591 of BSBN01001152.1, read as the reverse complement.
TTCGACCACAGTTGGACCCATCACTATTTTTTTTTCTTTTCAGGTCTAGTTAATTTGTGCCGTCAATTCCTTCAGTTTCTTATTCCTCTATTCTCTTTGACAGATAGCCTCTATAACTCAACTTATATGTCATTTTTCTAAAATTAGCCTTCAAGTTGTGTTAAGCATAATAAGGAGGTTAGCTTCAATAAGAACATTAAGTGGCTAAGCTAGCCCCACTTACTAACTTGACTGATCCAATTTGAACAAAAAATAGTCATCATGGTGAGGACTTGTGTATGAAAACGGTCCATGTAGTGAAAAATCCCACAAAAATAAAAATAGCTTCAGCTTATAGGTTCAGCTCTCTGCTTGAGACCTACCTCTGGGTCAAGAAGTTGTAAGTGATATGCTTCACTCATTATTTTCAAGCATCATTGCTTTGAGATACATTGCTAGTATATCACTTCAAAGGTTCATGTCTTCTATACAAAATTAGATCAATTGTTCTATATGAGTTGCAGGTTTGGGGCCCCTATTTATAAAGCTAGTTGATTGTGCAAGGATTGAAGAGTGCAAACTGATATGCTCCAACGTATGATCCATTGCAAGTGGATGGTCCCTCAAAGCAACATCCAATTTGAATTTGATGCCGAACTTCTTTGCCTTAAGAGCCTCTTCAAGCTTATTTTCTATCTTAACAGAGTAAGATTTCTTAGTGATTCCTCTGAGTAGGTTGCATCTTTGGGTATCCTTGAAAGAAACAGTATGGCATTTTATGACTGCTTTGTTTCCTCAATCTATTGACATCTGCACATACTGGGCCTTCACTTCAAATAAACCTTAGACACCAACTCTCACCACCTTTCCACGAAAGGGATAATTAATAGAAATGTTGGAGAGGGCATCTAGCTAATAGCAGCAATAGATTCAAGTGAATTAGCTCAGATTCTTCAATCTCACTGGTTACATGACCTTAGCATCTGCCTCTGCCAACTAATAGTATACACTTGCCAGCTATGGTTGAGACATGGTGCCATGTCCAGTGAGGCAATGGACTTGTGGTCTTTGATCTCTCCAAGAGGTAAAGATGACTTCATTTTCATGGATCCATTCTATTAAGAGATCCGAAAATGAAAAAAATCATTATACATATGGAGACTCAGAGAAGATCAACCACCACCCTTTTTCATTATCCAGACAAAAAGTGTTTTGGAAGTTTAATTCACACTGAAAACACCTCTAGTTTCTAGATATTCTTTGTTTGAACCTGCAGTTAATTTGTCATGCCAATATTAATGAAGTTATACCTGTTGCTAGGAGCTATTGGCACAAGAATGCTCTCCTTCTGAGTATTACTTTTTTCCTGTAACATTAAAGCTTCTTTGGTTGGGAAATAAACCTTTGGACCTCTTTTGTCCTCATGGGATACTTCATTCAAGGATATGGTTCATTATCTTCTTCTTCATAATGCTCATACTTCACTTCATTTTTTTAAGACAATTTTTAAGTTCAGTTTCTTAAATCTTTTCCAGCCTAGCTAAAAAATACTTCAACTACTCCTCAGATAAAATAATGCTGCAATGCACAAAACATGGAAACACCTTTGGAAATGCAAAACCCCCAACACCCCAGAAATGGGAAATGAAACAAGAAACAGCCAACAGAAAAAATATAGAAACTTTTATACAATAATAGCCTCTATGTGGATCATACACTTTTGACTGTCACGCCATTGTCTAAATATGAAATAGAAATCTATCATATGCAAGTTTTAGTGGGAAATGCTTTGAAATGCCTTTTGAGAAAAAAAAGATTTTAGTGTCCATAGGTAAATACATTATTTCTCAACAACATTACAAACTTTTTATGGTTAGAATGTAGAAATGGCTACCAAATTTATGATTCTTAAATTCAATTGATTATTTAGTGAACTAACAAAATTTCACAAACCTGACACAAGTAGGTTATTGTATTTAACAAATATTTTGCTTCATTGTATTTATTTAATGACATTGGCATAATACAATTTTTTGAAACAAAACCGTTTGCGCAAATGATTTTGTATCCTAATTTTGTTCATTATTCATGAGAATTATAGATTCCTTTTTGCTTCTAATGGGTATTGATATTGTTAAAATTGTGACTTCAAGAGGTACTTGAGATGCATTGCAATACATAGATGAGCCTGTCAAACATTGTTGAAGGCTAGCTGTAACAGGCAGTGCCTTTTATATCCCAAAAGCAGAGATTTGATCAATTTTATTGAGCCTGAAACTACCCTTATTTACTACTTTGAACAATCTTGACAGTGACTACTCCTAAAAAGAAACCTGTTCCACAGATTCATAAAACTCTTCTGCAGGCTCCATTAGCACATCTGAATATTTAACCAATATTCCCATCAAGGGCAGGTTCCAGTGTAAATACTTTTCCATGATAAACCACACCATCTATGTGTCAAAAATAAACAATGCATTTTCCTAAATACACAAATTCAGAAAAGCAAAACTGTAATATACAAGAAAACATCACATATAAATGTTGAAGTGCAGATGAATCATGAAGCACATCCAGAGCAACTAAGGAGATAAATACCATATTTATATTTTGAAGTCGGCGTGAACCACTCATTCGATCTAATATCGCCACCTTTTGGGGGGGCCAAGACGCATTAACCTGGATAAAACAGAGATTAAAATTCATCCATTTCAACAAGCATAGCAAAATGTCCATGTTAATGCTTCAAATGAGTTTAGGACCTGCTCTACCTAATAAATTGTGCTAAACATCATTCAATATGGTTTTAATTGGCCTACACAAGAGGTTCTAAATAGCCTTAAATTCTATAGTAGCCAAAACTTCCTGAGAATCTGATATTATTAGTTAATATTTAACATCATTACCAAAGAAATCAGATCAGTTAGTACTAAAATATACCAATAGAATAGATTTCATTCCATATATTAACAATTTTGTAAACCGTGCTAAGGATGTACAAAGGGAACAAGAGTTTCCATAAAAGGTCATAGAAAGTAAGCTTCAGGAAAAGAAGCCTAGATGAGGAAAGCTAAGTGACTCTAATTTAGTCTGACAATGCCACAGAATCACAACACATGGCTTGATTGATTTTATTTTTGGCATTGGCAGATAGGGAACATCAAAAGGGAATTTGTATGGTGTCAAACTAAGTTGCAATGAAATGGATATGAGTAGGGATATAGGTATGGTAACAGATAAAACCTGAAATGCTATACAGCTGGGATATGGAACAGGATTCTGTTAATACAGCATACTCAAAACCATCAATGAAACAGGATTCCTTCCCACGTATTTATACTCTTTGTAAGTTATGTTCAGGTTGTATAGAGGGGACAAGGATTCCATATAAAGTAATAGGAATCAGGCATGGAGCAATGTGTTCCTTATGGGAAAAGCCAACTAGCTCAATTTTTGTCCCACAATGTCACGTCTCACAACACATTGCTTCACTGATCTCAGTTTTGTTCATTTGCAGATAGGGAGCATCCGAATAGAATTTGTATGTCAACAATCTAAGTTACAAAAAATGGATGAGTATGGAAACAAGTATGGTACCTGATAAGGTTGGTATATGGCATATATATCTGTCATTGTGTGTGTGCACACAAAAATACCACAATCATAGAAAATACAAGACAAAACAGAAAATGAATGTGTATGAGGCATTCTGCCTGTATTTAGAAGTCATGTGATTTTATATTATGGTTTGTTCAATTGAACATTTTTTTCCATTTTGTGTTCTTTTCCTCTTTGCTTTTACAACATGCTAAATCTGAGATACAGTACCAGATACAGCTCGTGACCATACCTAGACCATATCAAGATCTGGATTGTTCTAAGGTCATGTTCAGGATGTGGAGCTGTATCCACATCTGATATATGGAGAATTCATATAGAAAAATACTCGACTAATTTTTGGCCTCCTTGTGCGGCACACAGCAGGGATTTAATAGTAGAAAACATTGAAAAAATTTGGCGGGTCAGCCAAGTTGTGGATGAGGCCAATTTCATAACTAGGTAAATCAACCATCCATGTGTTATCAACTTGACAATGAAACCCTGAAGAAATAAGCTTGACTAAACTGTCATCCCACAATTGACCACAAATTTCATTTCCTTGTAGGTTGTTCATGACCAAAAGGCAAATCTCAAAAGGATGTTTGGTAACAATGAAAAGGCATCTTCCACTTATGCTAAGAAATGTTAAAACAAATGGTATTGATGTTATCAAGCATATTTTTTATGAGATACTTTCTAGAAAAGCTTATGAGGTGAATCAGAGCCTGCAATTAAAGTTCTTCGCTTTGTGGACAGAGACTACACATGCATGAGCTACATTTATGAGGCCATGGATAAGGCCATTAGAGCTACATATCGAGGCAAGGAGGGCAGATACCATCTTTAAATTACCTACACAGTTTGATCCAAAAGACTCTCAGAAATTGATATATTCTGAACAAGCTATCACAAATAAAAGAATAACATCCTATTGACAGCACATGCCAAAGAGAGCTTCATAGGACTGGGTAATACTCTAACCCAACATTCACTTATGATCCTTTGTTGGTGATGAGACATTATAAGGCACTATCATGGTATAGAGAAGATGCATTTGAATAACAAGATCTAAAACATAATCGAAATCTAGCTGCAACAATAAAAATGAGCAGAGGGCCTTTCTAGATTTAGAATGGCAGGTCAACAAAGCACACTCATATTACAAGGTAAATTTATTTAAAAAATCTAGCCTTCCAAGTTTGAATATTATTGTATCCCAAATTAAATTTGAAATATTGTCCTCTTATTATTTTTATTAATAGAAATGATTAATTGCATAGATACTTTAAACTTCTGGCTGCACCGCGGCAAATTTTAGGAGACCTGGTCCGTAAACTTCAAAAGTTTGCAATTAGAGTTTTTGTCAGTCATTGACTGCTTCTAGGTGTGAGAACTGAAGTATATTCAAACACATACACTCCAAGAAATGCCAAGAATTATCTCGAAAAAGGATGGATGACTTGGTTGTTGTTCACTGCACCATCAAACTCTACCACAGATTTTTGCAGGGAGTCGATGTAGAGGCCATTAAGTTGGACTAGGTTGATCCACCCTTAAATATGATCATTAAGTATATGGAGCCCACATTATAAAAGAGAACTTTAGCTGCTTCAATACAATAGAAGAAGAGGCAGAGGTAATGGAATGAGGAAAGCCAAAAGTGCACACCATGAGAGAGCCATGCACCTACAAGGCTACAACCATGCCCTAAAACATATTTGAGGTTGAAAGGGGCCAACCAAGTTGCGCCACACTGCCTCTCCTGCATGTTGATTTTATCTTTCATGTTTTTCATGACATGGAAATCTTCATCACTGGATTTCAGAATCCAAACCTTGTTGTTTCTAATTACTGAGAAATAAAAAGGTATTTTCTGCTTCATTGAGATTTATAAAATTGAATTGCAATTGGATATTTAGTACATGTGTTAAGGTTGCAGAATTCATCATATCAGGCCTGTATAGTTGCCACTATTTGCAGTATACCTTGAGATTTATGTCAATGTAGTAGGCTCAAGTATTAACATGCCTTATACATTATTGGGATTGGATGTATAAATTGATGGTTTTGCTCCACCTATATCCATCATGTATCACATTCATTCTTTCTAATTTTTTATTGAGTATATTGTGTTCTGGAGTGCCTTAGGGGCATCCACCTATATCTTTGGTGTTTTTGTGTATGATATAATTAAAGTATGGGTTTTTCTTTTCAGTAGCATGAGATTTTTCATTTTTGTCTATGATCCATAGTGTTAGTTTATAATGTAATAACTTTTATTAACGTTATGTAATAGATGATTAGGTCATTGGTTGCAATAGGGTAGTTAGTAAGTTGTCAACTAATGGTCGACCAATGAGAAGCTTTTAAAGCCATATTGTAAATTTCAACAATATGACACTAAAGCCTCAATAAAAATTGTTTTCCTGTTTGCAAACAACAAGAGTTCAATCTGTGTTGTGTCAATACATAATTTGTAATCCTTTGCAGCCCTCGTTTCTAATGGTTGTTATAAGAGCCACGGAATTGCAAAGCAGTTGAGGCAGTCTGCCTCTGCAAACCCATGTAAGCCTCTGTGGCACCAAACAGTGTACAGCATTTTCTAGTTATGGCACTTTTTGACAAATCATTTGGACAAGTTTGAAGAATGACAGATTTTCTCTGAGAAGTTGCTGATTTGTACAGCCTATGACAGATTTGAGACTAAAAAAACCATATGAATGCAATTTTTTGGCTGGAGGCATTGCATTTTTTGTGCTAATATTTTTGCCTGCTATACAAACTGTAGTGTAAGGCATTTTTAAGGCGATTTTTTTTATGGATGCTAACAGGTGTGCAAATGCAGCCACTTGGTCTACTGTTCATCTAAGGGCCATTTTATCTGCTATTTTCCTCTCCCTATGGCAGGGTTGCTTCAGGGAAAACAGAAAAAAAATTGAAATTTTCTGAGCATGTTTAGAGTTTTTATAGCATTGATTTCTGGTATTTGCTGAGGGGCATAAAACTTCCATAGGAATTTTCTCCATGTAACACTCTTCACCTGTGTTTCCTCCATCTTGTAAGCCAATTTCCTAGAGGAAATTCCTCTGCCTTTTTGTAATGTTATGCGGCCTGCATTTTTGACTTAGGGTTGGATTTTTTATTTGTTTTATTACTTCCTATTTCCAAAAGTCAGGTTAAAACCATGTTTGATGCTTATATGTTCAAGCAAAATGTAAAGTGAAGTTGGCAGGAAGGCCTTTACTAAAGCATTCAAATTGTCTTCCCAAATGCTCAAAATTCAAATTTCAAACCTATCACTTTGTTGGTGAAGTATTGTATTTTGTTGAATCTTTGATTATTTGGTATGATAAGGCTTACTATAAACTTTTAAAAGACATAAGTATCATTTTCTGGAGTGGAAAATTACTGTTTTTAGTAGCTGTTATTTTGGAGTAATAAGGGTAAATTATTATTGTAATGAAAATTAAAGTTTTAAAGAAATAAGGAGTATTTCAGTGCACATTTTATTGTTATATGGATGCATAATTGATGGTACCTTATACCTGCATTAGTGCACAGCTATGTACCCCGGGGATGCATCCCTTGCATTTGCAGGCCCCATCTCCTATAGGGGACATTTCAGGGACGCCTCTAGGACAACTTTTTATTGTCCAGGGGACGGCAGGGGTGGCAGGGGATGTCTAGGACATCCCCTACATCCCAGTCAAAAAAAAAAGCATATTTCTTTTAAAAACACAAAAATTTGGGAAAAAAAAAGGCTGTGGCATTGGCTTTGTTTTAACCCTATAGTCTGAGGATAAAACAATAATGTCACCTTACCAGTAGCTTATGATATAGATGACACTTCTTTATAGTACTCAGAATTTTGCCCAAACTTAACAAAACTTTGCTATCAACATATCCAATACCCAATATTTGGCAACCACAAGCCATGCCAAAAATTTCTATGTAAGGTTTTGTCAATCAGCCTTCCACAATTCTCAAGTCAAGTAAACCTTGGCTTCAATGAGAACACCAGTTGCTTCAGCCAGAGAGAGTTATCAGCAATTGATTTTCAAATCATTAGATGTGCACCCTGTAACTGGGAAATTTCAGTACTCTATTAAAATATAATCCATATGCTCGAAACCTATGCGTTGCTTATGATAAGTGTGTAAATCATTTTGAAGTGCCATTTATATAAACTTGAAATTTGAGGCCAGTACTGTGGACGAAACATTTTCCAGTTCCAGTATATTTTCGAATTAAATTCACCCCAAGTCTAGCTGAAGTCAGACAAGATGATTGCAAAGGCAGAAGGCATCCAATCAAACTATCATATCAGTTGTGCAAACAATTAAACTACAAGAGCACTGCAAAATCTTGAGGTACTTATATAATATTATAAAGCTACTACTTGAATATGAAGGAACGAACGTTTAGCTGTTCCAAGTGGTAAGCACATTCAATTTAATATATATAGATGCCAGTTATTGACAATGAAAGTAATCAAATTTTGTTAATTTGTGTGTTGACTCGTGAAATCTGAAACCTTAATTCAGTTCTAAATTTATGTATTAAGGTTCTACAATGTAAATGATGAATGCCTTATCAATGTTATCATATGAATATTTGAAATTTCCTATATTTTTAAATTTTCCCTATTTTTTAATAGCCATCCCCTGCCATCCCCTAAAAAATGGCCTCCCAAAAATAGGTCCTAGAAACACATCCCCCCACCCCTGCCATCCCCCAAAAAATGGCCTCCCAAAAATAGGTCCTAGAAACACGTCCCCCCACCCCTACCATCCCCGTCCCAAAAACTCGGCGTAACATAGGTGCACAATCAATAGTCAAAGTGAAATTGTTTCATAATCTTGCAAAATGGATTGTTTGAGCACATTGAAGTACTCTGGTTTCCAAAGGGCAAATATGCCCTATTGCTATTGTTGCAACGTTACAAATGCCATGACTTAGTATTTGCTGCATTCTATGGTCCAAAGGGCCATGAGGATCAAGTTTTTTGAGCAAGTTGAGAGACCACTTGTCATAAGTTCACTACTAGCTCTAAGATCGAGTTATTAATCTAGTGGCAATTGACATTTTGAAAAGAAGTTAGTGCCTCTTCTCTGTAGCTTTTTGTTGTTGTTGAATGTTGGTTTTGGTTCATTGAGTTTGATGGTGTGGAGCAAACCAGTAATTTGGTGATGTCATTCTGTTGTTATATGGAGCCTAATCAGACTCGAAGGTTACATTTTCCCCACTTTTATCGGCGCGGTTTCCCCCCAAATTCCTACGGGGTCCAGGGGCAGCGCCCCCCAAACCTCACACGGTTTTTATTATTTTATAAAGGCACCAGGAGTTATTTTTCATTGACTGACATAAGAAAACCCTATTTTTGTAACCGACAAAAAGCTTGATAAAAGCGGCTAAGGGTTAGGGTTTTGATATATTGTATTGTAGCATTTTGCAGCGGTATTGAGTTGCAGGGATTGCTGATTGTAATCGGTTTGATTTACTGGATAATAATATTGGACTCTCTGTTTGGTGGATGTAGCCCGAGTTTGGGTGAACCACGTTAAAACTTGTCTCTCGCTGTTATTAATTCTGTGTATTTCCATTTCTCTGTTTAATCTTTATTTGCATTTAATCGATATCTTCTGCCGGCTAACCCTAACACATTCTATGTGGACTTTCCGTCTCATCAGATGGGGGAAGTGAGTTAGATCAAACTTCAAGTGATGTACAACATGACAATGGAGTTGCAAGCAATCAACTATTTGCAAAGTAAGGTCTGCATAATTGAGCATCAAAGAATAGTTCCATTCAACAAGTATAGGTTTCATAGGAAGCAATGATTGGCATGGTTGGGCACTATGCAGATGTTCATGGTGCATGTACAAGGATAGAGATCAAAGGTTGAAATTGAGTGAGGTACATTCACATTAAAATGGTTGTGTTAGGAGATTGCAGAAAGAAAGAAAGAAAATATATCAACATCCACAAATGACCAGAAGTAGGTCAATGGGACTCAAGAGCACACCAATTTACAATAGAAAGTTTTAGGAAGAGAAAATCCTAGAGAAGCCCACAAAGGGGAAGAACCAAAACAAAAATACAATAGAGTTGTCGACCAACAAAACGCAGTCAAGAAACCAATACAAATAGCCAAGTAGGGGATACAAGAACCCCAAAGAGCATAAGTTGCAGGGTACTGGAGAGATAGGAGACAAGTCTCATCGAGTATCTTTGACTAGGCCTGAAATGGAGGAGCCATCGGTGTAACCGTCGATCATGTGAAAGGCCTAAGGCTAGAAGGGCCATGCTGGGGGATTCTAAGAGGAAGCAAGGCACTCTCTCTAGAATCACGCCTAGCGTCCAAGGTTAATGTAAATCCCGTAGTAGTGAAGAAGCTCATAACATGCATTTGTCCCTATGGCTAGTGGGGTAGTTGAACAGGAGTAGATCATCAAGGAGGAGCCAAACCACACTGCCAAGAAGAAGTAGAACCACATTGTCAAGGGGGAATGTGTTGGGGTATAAGTTGTGAGAAACGCCGTCTCCCAGGTCTATCCACGTCTATGTGTGAAGTAATAGTATCCAAACGTTGTTTAGAGCTTCCAATCTCTTGGATGGGTTGGAAGGAGGTAATCAACCTAGGTGTTCTAGGATCCCTAGAGATCCCCTACAAGGATCTGCATCGAAGGGTGATAGCCTCCTATAGATAAAGGGCCATGCACAGCTAGTTTAGATATCTAAAGAAAATAGAGTGTTGCTTGAGCCCCTATAGAGGCAGTGATATCTCCCCTCGATCTCATAGTAAATGGGGCATCTAAAGATGAAGTGCTCCTCAATCTCCACCTTCTAGAGGGAGCAACAACGTTAGATCTAGCCTGGTGAAGAATATGATGATTCGTCTCAACTCATAACTGGTGGGAACACACCCTCAATTGGACAAGGGGAAACCTCAAGCCATGTGACGAATGATGCTGGTGATAGTGAGGATAGCAGAAGATACCATCTTCCATTTGTAAGAAATGCTTTGCATAAAAAGCAAGCTTTGGGTTGAGTCCAGGTGACCTAGATGTACTATCTGTAAATGCCCTTTTTGGCAACTCTAGTGATGGTCTCCTTCAAACCTATGTTACCGGGTCCCTCAAGAACCCACCCCCCCCCCTCGTATTGATATGGGTCCAATCCGAGTATGGGTCTTGGGCCGGTTCATTGTTGGGTTCGCCCAGGGTAATGTCGAGGCACCCCGAGTTCCCTATGGGTCCTTCTGAGAAGGGCCCGCAGGGAACCTGGGTGCTCGGACAAAACCCGGGCAAACCCATAGTGCCTAGGCGCTAAAAACTAGAAAAAAAACAACTTTTTTGACATTTTTTAAAACCAAAAAAACATCTAAAAGCACAATTTTGTGCCCTAAAGTGAGTCAATAACAATTTTTTCACTCATTTCACAAACACAAAAGACCAAAACAACATTTTTTTCCTCCAACCTGCCATTGTTGGGTTTTGAAGGTTTCTTCATTTTTCTTCAAAGGTGAGGGCTACAGGAGAGTTAAACCTACATCAACAGGAAAGAAATAGCTGCACAAATAAGATTTAACCATCAAAGTTGAGTGAATCTTCCATTTTCTTCAAGTTTTGAATAATTTTTTTGAAGATTTTTCAATACTTTTCAAGTTTTTTTTCCAAGTTTTGAATATTTTTTGAACTTTTCATGCATAATAAGGGGTTATAATGCCAATTTTTTTTAAGTTGTAGGGTTGTAAATTTGCAATGTTTTTCTGTTGTGGGTTCATATAGAATGGCTGGTAGTTCCAATTCAGTTGCCCACAATAGCCAATGTAAAACTAAGTATAAGGGCTCAAACAGTAGAATGAAAGCTCACTTTTGCGCTATTCCCAACTTGGGAATAAAAGCTTGTTCTGGGCCGAATAAAAAGGGTTGCCAAAGCAACAAATAATGGGGTACATTAAAGAACAAGAAGATGCTGACATAGTAAGTAGTAGATCAAAGGAAAAAGCACATCCTTTTGCTAAGAAAAGCTTGCAAAAGCCTCCTAGTAGCTTATCACAACCGGCTGGCCCACATCCTTTCATGTCATTGCCACCATTTTCTCGAGAAGAGAATGTTTCATGTAAAAGAGGCCCATTGGAAAAGACCTTCAAGAATGAAGCAAAGGAGGTTGTAGATGAGAGCATTGCTCATTGCATTTATGGCAATGGGCTTCCTTTCAACCTTGTTAGACCACCATATTGGCGGGATATGGTGACAGCCATTGTCAATGCACTTGCTAATTATGTTAGTCCCAGGTATGAAAAGGAGTGAACCACCTTATTGGCGAAGGAGAAAGCTTCAATAGAGGCATCATTGAGAGCAATCAAGGATACATGACCCAAAACAGGGGTGTCCATTTCTGATGGATGGAAAGATTGCCAAAATAGACCACTAATCAATGTCATTGCAGTGTCCCCTAAAGGGGCGATGTTTTTGAAGGCAGTGGATTGTGAAGGGCAAGTGAAGGATGCAACTTTCATTTCCAACATCCTCATAGAATCCATTGAAATGGTGGGCCCCAAAAATGTTGTCCAAGTCATAACGGACAATGCTAAAAATTGTAGGGCAGCTGGTACTATAGTGGAGGGTAGGTATGGGCATATTTTTTGGCATGTCGCTTCTGTAAGGGGTCAAACCCTTTCACCCACCCAAGGTGTTTTTCAACACCCTATATATATATATATATATAAGTTTATTAATTATAATAAATAATAATATTAATCTTATAGTAAATAATAATGATATTAATATTTTAATAATAATAATATTTTTGATAAGAGCCGACCCCATGGACTTGTGAGCACCATTTTGATATTCAAATTCTATTAGCCAACTCATCTTGTTTTCCAAGCCGACTTGCACACTTGGTTAAGCTTAGAACAGGTATAAAGGAAGGCACTTGCACGCTGGGTAAGCATCAAATACACTCACTCGGGATTTTGTTAAGCTTAAATACAACTAGTTCTGAGATGAAAACCTCAACACGGAAGACAGTAAGTAGGACGGAAACCCTTCTTATTGCAGAACATTTGAGAGCAAGCTCTACACTCAGGAGTTTGTAAGCACTCATATTATGATTTGTCCATTCTCAAGGAACATCAGTTGTTAGGAACTTTACATCATCAGGAAGAGAACACTACTGGAGCTCAAATCAGAGAATTACCTTCCGCCACTCCCTCAGCAGTTCGCTGGACCAGGCCATAGGAGAAGGCTGAGCTGTGAAGAAGAGCCACATTTCTGGGTAATCACACTCAAATCTAGGCGCAGCCACGGGAAATCCATTTACAGGGCGATAAGGGTATATCTGACACATTTTTGGGGGCGCTATACCCAAGCACATCCGCAGAAAGAAGGCGCAAATCTACAGGAGGTCTCTTGTTACTCAAGTAGCGCCATATTGGGAACAACACAAAGGTTCAAACTGATTGTCTACCTGTGGTTTGGCGTTCTTCTGAATAAGATATCAATCAAGCATAAAACCTTGTAAGTCAATGAATGTAACATGGGAATGAGCTAGCATCCTCGCATTCTGGACTGATTTACATATAAAATTCTGAGCTTAAATATTGTATTCAGAAATTCAGTGTGTCATCTAGTTGGATCTATATTTAATTTATGAGTTTCTATGGTGACTGCTTATATAAACTTGCATTGAATGATATGGGATTTAAGCACCCAGAATATACATGTCTTGTGAATGTGATAGAGTGACCTAGGACATCACATTAGTATCAGAGCAGGCTGTCCTACCAGCATGGGGGAAAATTGGTGTATGCAGGATATGAGTCAATGAGATCAGCGTGCTTTAGAGAGGGAAAGGAAGAGGCAAGAGGCAAAGGTAAGACAGAGATAGCAGATCGGGATGAATGGAGGATATTTATGCAGCAGATGGCAGAAAGACATGAACAAATGATGAGACAGCAAGAGCAAACGATGAGACAACAAGAGCAAACGAATCAATTACTCATGCAAATGATACAGAACATGAATAATTCCAACAGACCTGCACATAATAATGGGACAGAATGCAGTAATACAAATCAGAATGGAGCTGCAATACACATGAACAACAACAGGGTTCAAATGGGATCAGCACCACGACTTACTCAGCCCACAGTTTTGCCCAGAACTGAACCACTCCAAGAAGAAGAAGAACCAAATCAAGCAGCATATGACGCCATGGACTGTGTAGCTGAATATTCAAGCATTGATCCAAATGTCAGACGTGATATTCCTTTCATGCAATTTTACAATGTCAGGAAGGGATCTAGAAGAAGTCAAACCATGCAGCCAGGCAGGAAAGATCTTTAGCACAAGTTAAGTAAGATGTCACTTCCAACCTTTGATGGCTTTGGGAAGGTCACAGTCAGAGCTTGGGTTCAAAAATTGGACACATATCTCAAACTCAACCCTATGATAGAAGATGAAGCAATCCAGTCTGCTATTCTCCATTTTGATGGCATTGCACATGAGTGGTGGCATCACAGAATTATCACACAAGGGCATCAAAACATCGTGTCCTATGCTGATTTTACACAAAGGCTCATAGACTGATTTGATCAAAAGCACCCAGAAAGGTATTTTAGAGAATTGACACGGCTAAAACAACGTGGTCCGGTAGAGGAGTATATTGCTGAGTTCCAAAGGATGTCAATCATGGTGCCGGACATTGCTGAAAATAGACTCTTGTTCTTGTTCGTTGAGGGAGTGACAGAGTCACTTAGGGGCGTGGTTGGTGCTTTGGAGCCTACATCTTTACAAGATACAATCAAAAAGGCATTGAGATTGGAGGTTGCTACAACTAGGAGCAAGTCCTACCTAAGAATGCACCCACGGAGCAGCGTAAAGAAGACATCCCTTCACCGATGGCCCTACCTCCTAAACCAAACAAGAGTTAAGAAACTAAGAATGAGCTTTGGAGAAAGAAGTTCTGTTTTTCTTGTAGAGAGCAGTGGGAGCCCAGACATAGATGCTCGGGAAAAGGGAAAATACATTACATAGCAAGCAATCCCGAAGAAGATTCAGAGACGGAGGAAACCATGCCAAAGTCAATGAAGGATGAGTTGGAATTTGAAAGCACTACGGGAAGTACTCTTGCTACTCTTTCTGAAGCACCCAAGTACCATGATTTTATAATCCAAGGAGTTTTGCAAGGCCATGAAGTGACAATATTGATTGATGGTGGGGCCACTCATAATTTCATAGATGCAAAATTAGTTTCAAAAAAAGGTTTGCTCGCGGAAAAAATTGATGGTTTAATGTGATGCTTGGGGACGGCCAAACTATCATGCCTTGTAGGGGACGAATATGTCAGCCGAACCTGTCTTTGGGAGGGTATCAAATTAAGGATGATTTTTATGTTGTGGGATTGGGCGATACAGATGTTGTCTTGGGCGTGCAATGGTTGCGCTCACTTGGAAGATTTTGGCAAGACTACCAAACAATGGAGTTCCACTTCAAAGCGGATGGGAAGGACGTGACACTATGAGGTATCACGAATGGAATCCCAAGCACGGCCAAGGTGAAAATAATGGAAGCAATTGAGGGTGACACAAAGAAATTTTTAGGTGTTGCCTCGGACAAGGGAGGGCTTGTAGGCAAGCACGACAGTCTCTTTCAGCTGATCAAATCTTTGCTTGTGGGCAAGCAAATATGGGCCGGAGGGACTATCATGTCCCTTACATAAGGTGTCAAACCCTCTCCCACCCATGGTGTTTTTCAACACCCTATATATATATATATATATATATGTATATTAATTATAATAAATAATAATATTAATCTTATAATAAATAATAATGATATTAATATTTTAATAATAATAATATTTTTGATAAGAGCCGACCCCATGGACTTGTAAGCGCCATTTTGATATTCAAATTCTATTAGCCAACTCATCTTGTTTTCCAGGCCGACTTGCGCACTTGGTTAAGCTTAGAACGGGTATAAAGGAAGGAATTTGCATGCTGGGTAAGCACCGAATACACTCACTTGGGATTTTGTTAAGCTTAAATACAACCGGTTCTGAGATGAAAACCTCAGCACGGAAGACAGTAAGTAGGACGGAAAGCCTTCTTATTGCAGAACATTTGAGAGCAAGCTCTACACTCAAGCGTTTGTAAGCGCTCATATTATGATTTGTCCATTCTCAGGGAACATCAGCTGTTAGGAACTTTACATCATCAGGAAGAGAACGCTACTGGAGCTGAAATCAGAGAATTACCTTCTGCCCCTCCCTCAGCAGTTCGCTGGAGCAGGCCATAGGAGAAGACTGAGCCGTGAAGAAGAGACACATTCCTGGGTAATCACACTGAGATCTGGGCGCAGCCACAAGAAATCCAATTTACAGGGCGATAAGGATGTCTTTGACACATTTTTTTGGGGCGCTATACCCAGGCACATCCGCAGCAAGAAGGCGCGAATCTACAGGAGGTCTCTTGTTACTCAAGTAGCGCCATACTGGGAACAGCACAAAGGTTCGAACTGATTGTCTACCTGGAGTTTAGCGCTCTTCTGAATAAGATATCAGTCAAACATAAAACCTTGTAACTCAATGAACGTAACATGGGAATGAGCTAGCATCCTCTCATTCTGGACTGATTTCCATATAAAATTCTGAGCTTAAATATTGTATTCAGAAATTCAATGTGTCATCTGGTTAGATCTGCATTTAATTTCTGAGTTTATAAGGTGACTGCTTATATAAAATTGCATTGAATAATATTGGATTTAAGCACCCAGAATATACTTGTCTTGTGAATGTGATAGAGTGACCTAGGACATCACACCATGTGCTGTCCACTCACTCAATTTGATATTGCAAAAGATTGGCACAGAGATTGAGTGGATCAAAGAAATTTACAGGGAGGTTGAGGAGATTCAAATGTTTGTGACTAATCATCATATGTCACAAGGCATCTTTGAGACCTTCTCCAACTTGGAGGTTGAAGGTAATTTAAATTTTATTTTTTAGTATATTTTTTAATTTTTTAATTGTTGATATGTGACATGTCATCTACCTTTTAATATTTTAATTTGTATTCTTTTACACCATGTTAGATTGCTGAAACTCATCTTAAGAGGACTTGTGAAGATGAGAGATGCATTGAGTAATATGGTCATCAATAGTCTTTGGACTGTATGGAGGCAATCAAGTACAGAGAGAGATGCTACAGTTGCACAGCTTGCCGAAGTCTCTATAGATGAGGCAGCTTTTGCACATGACACGACTAGTGGGAGTGCCATTGCAGCTGATTGTGGTTCAAATGAAATTGAAGCAAATGTTGACATTGATGCTCTAGATGAAGAGCAATATGAAGAATATTGAATATTGATAATAATTGTAATTTTGAATTTTCATTATGTATTGACATTTGACAAATCACTAAATTATGAATTTATGAGTATTTTCATTTTTGCAAGTTATGAGGTATTTAAATATTTTGTTTATTGGCAATTATGAGTATCAATGTTTTTATATTTTATAAATTTATAATTTTAAATTTTTTAATACATATATATAGCCGAACCCATCCCTGTACTCAAGGGAAAAAAAATTGGCGTACCACTATACCCGATACTTGTACCCGTACCGGCAACTTAGCTTCAAACGAACGAGCCAAGTGGGAGTGTCCAAGGAATACATGAAAGGAGATAGTCTATAATAGAGATGTCAATAGAAAGGAGCGAGTTGGTCTCAGAGCACCAACAATGTTAGCATCTAATAGAGCCCAATGAAGCAATCTACCCAGAGGAACAAAGAGCTAAGTATGGATAACTCTCACGACCAGAAGTTGAATCCCCCGTGGATCTGAGTCTATGGATGTAGATAGTAAGCCAGAAGATAGTCTCGAGACATAGCGGCTAGTCAACAAACTCAACCGAAACGATGCTCTGAGGAACAGTCCCCTTGCAATAGATCATGCACTGCAGCATGAGAATCTAGACCCTATCACGTGATTTACATTGCCTTGGCTGACATCTATGACGAAACTGCACAATTTTGATCATTTAGTCATCCCAATGCCCTCCGACACATGATGTAATGACCTAAAATAGTGACAAGCAGCTATTCATGTGATTCCATCCACTTTACCGCTAACTTAACATGCTAATGTCTTTAAAGTTGATTTGTTGAAGGGTGCTTAATATGATTTTTGCAATTTGCCAAGTCTCTGTCGACTCTGAGTCCAAGTCAAAAAATAGCCTACTGAGTCCGAGTCTTGAGACTATGGTTTCAAAATTGCTTCAACACTTTAAGAGGTGACATATCCGCACCATAAATTTATTTCCATTAATAATTAAAAAAAGAATAAGAACTCCTATAAACACACTAAACAACATCAAGCACAACATTTCATTCAATCAAGTAAAATGTTTCAAAGGTACAATATGAATGCATATTACTGAATTAATCTGCTGATTAAAAGAACTATTACCTACAATTGGTATGGAGCAGTGTTGCAGTACTTGATGTCGTAGCCAGTCATTTGTGTCTTGGTCAGGTACATAGTAGAGGGTCGTTCCAGCTGAGAAAACTATGGCATCTTCAAAGCAAATAGTGCTGGTTTTCCCTTCAGGAAAATTCATGTACTTTACTTTTTTATCCATGTTGAAGGCTTCTAAAAAACCCTTTCCCCATTTAGAGACTTCACTTTGAGAGGAGAACCAATAAAAAGTGTGATTGTGCTCTTGATGACTTTGTGTAAATAAAAGAGCAGGGATGATTTTTTCTGCTTCATGATGAGGATTTGGCTTACGGGATGGAAGATATCTTTGATCTGCTACCAAAGATAAGCCAGGAATTCCCTTTTTTTCTTGATCACAAGACGAATTTTCTACAGGTACAGTCAAAGTTTCTCCGTGAAAACGCATGATACTTGGCATTCTGGAATGTTTAGGTGGAAGCAAGTCCTTTTCATCTGCATATGGGTGCATTAATTGTGTCGATGCAATCTCTTCCTTTTCTTCCACCATCTTACAGTAAGCCACCTACAAAAGAAAGCTTGATTAGTTATGTTTTTGTGGATATATTCACCATGCTATGCCTTAAACCACATGTCTATAGATATTAGCAGAAGTAGCAAAATATCTATGCACAAAGTGAGAGAAACGTTTGAAGAAAGAAATGAACAAGAACACATAAAGATGGGAGGCATGACCAATGACAAGAGATGAGAAGATTAATTTTGAAATTTTTATTGCTCTAAATGAAACGGAGACAACAAGAATTCGAGGTGCTGACTTTTTTCTTAATTTTACTTCTTAAGAACTTTAATAGATCCATGGTTCGTGGATAAGAATTAGATTTAATTTGTAGATATCTTGGCTTTGTAAACCTATAAAATCTTTTGGAAATACAAAAAGTTAACAAGGATAATATCCAAGGCAAGAATCATGAAATGAATCTGTTTAAAACCAGAAATGTGTGTATATTATCAACTTCACAAGCTAATGCGAGTACTTAGGGATAGAAACATCATTAACAAATGCTGGAGATGAATTCTTAATGCTGTGCTTTTTATATGACAGATTTTAATAAGACAAAAATACATAGCTATCTTAGCGTTGAAATTAAGCTGTAGCTATTTAGCACTGCAGAGCTAGCTGTAATTCTTGGGAAAGATGAGGAGTTCCTGCAGAACAAATGCAAGGGAAATATCATAATATCGTTGTTGATTAAGCTTGCTAAGAACTAGAAACTGGAGTATATCAGAAGTTAGGTAGTTATTGCTGTCCTTTTAGGGCTGAGTAAGGTGAAAACAAATACTACAGATGGATAATTTAACTATTTCACCCATGTATAGCATTATAAGGATGGACAGATAGGCTCAGACAAGCACACCATTAAGAAGCATAAGGGGCAACAAAGCTAGTCTAAAGTTATAGTCTTATGTTGCGAGGACAAAGTTAGGCCTCCAATACAACACAAACAAAAAAAAAAGAAATATGTGAAATCCGAAAGTGCCAAATTCGAGACCACAATAATTATTTATCATTGATTATTTGGCTAAATGAGTAGTGATTGACTGTAAGTGATTTTAATTAATAGATTCACCTTATACAAGGATTATCAAGTCAAAAGTGATTTTCTAAACAACTGCAGAAACAAGAAACACGAGAGATTATATTCTTACAAATTATGTAGGATAATATATAGCTGGACCACTAACACCCAATAGAAAACACATATTCTAAGCAGGCTAAATTCAATAGTTAAAAACTTAAAAACAGAATGAGTGCAAAGCTGCAAATAAATCTATGAGCTTTGTCTAATTTACCATCCCTTGGATAAACTATACTCCATTGATATTAAGCCTAATCCAGAAAAACAAATTCAATATCTACTATAGTAAAATCAATTCTTGGTATCTAAAATCAAAATTTTCTGGTTCAAAATATTCAGTAAAAGTCAAATCAATAAGGTTTTTACAGAAAAACTTTGGGGAAAAATAGCAGTTACCATTATAAGCAGGGTGAATATAATAGAATTCGTGGATGAGATGCAGGTGCAAGGTTGCCTTCCAAACAAAACAACTAAGATTTTGTATATTTCTCCCATTTGCAAAAGTTATATCTCAGCATACAGAGCAGCAATTCCTTCAATACTTAAATCCATTCCGTGCAATGAACTTAAATTCTACCATAAAAAGTTAATAACCCCAAGTTTTGGTGTCAAAACAATGAATTTCTCCAGTTGAAAAATCCATTAATAACATATTTGAAACCTGACCAATATCATGCTTATATCCAAACTGATAAGGTTTGCATCAGTGAAAAATTCAGAAAATAAATGCTTACCATTTTAAGTAGCCTCAATTTAATGGGATTCGCAAGCAGATGCAAGAGCTAAGTCACAAACAAATCCATAAGATTTGTCTATTTTACCTTCCCTCAAACTAAGTACATATCAGTATATAGGACAGTAAGCCCTTCAAAATGAACTCAATATTTACCATAATAATAATCATAAATTTGATCTCTAAACAGAGAATTTCATACATTCAAAACTCCCTCAAAAACGTTTATGAGATTAAAAAAATTATGCAAAATTTTCAAGAAACAGAAAAATGTTAACTAATTTAAATAGGTCAAGTTTATTAAAATTCCTGAACAAAATGCAATTGGAAATATGAAAATAAGTCTTTAAGATTTATCTGTTTTCCATTCACTCAGACAAACTACTTCTCAGTATATAGCACAGTAATTCCTTTGACATTTAATTCCATTTGGCAAAATGAGCTCAATTTCTACCAGTCCAATCCCAAATATTGGTTTCTAAACAGTGAATTTATGAAATATGCAAGTGTGCACATATGCCGGAAACAGGACAAGTGTAATGAAACAACTTGCACAATAGCTGAATATAATAGTAAATATGCTGCAAATACTTGATAATAATATGCCACTTCGAGGGGGCAACCTCCTAATCCACTTCGAGGGGGATACCTCCAACAGTCTTCAATGAGAACACAATACTGAATATGATGATCTAATAAGACTCACTACCCCTATATGTACCTATTTATGCCTAGGATATCACCCAGGCCGACTTAGATAGCCCTATAGAAGCCTTAGGCTGACCTAAACAACTAAATAACAATATAATAATGATAATATGACTTAATTAAGAGTTAAGATAGCCACAAGCCGACTATTCATAACCATATACACTATAGAAGTAAGGGCATAACATGCCCCCCACCTTTACAAAAGCGTTGTCCTCAACGCTGATCAATTGTGGTAGTTTCTTCATATAATCTTCATCATCCCATGTGGCAACTTCAACTAGAAGATATTTCCTTGATGTCCTTAGCTTATTCAGGTGTGTTTGGAAAATTAACTTCAGCTCCAAGATGTGTCTTCCCTTTGCATCTAGCTCTTGATGGTGATGAATGTGTTCTTCCTTTACTTGAACCTTTTGATGTGCCATAGAGGAAAAGGTGAGGAATAGTACATGGTACCCTTGCATTGGTTGAATAGCTTGACTAGGAAGTTCTTCTTCTTCTTTCACTTCTTCCTCTTCATTGCCTTTTTCTTCTTCTTCTTCATCTTCTTCTTCTTCTTCTTCTTCTTCCACTTCTTCTTTTTGTTCTTCTTCTTCTTCTTCTTCTTCTGGTTCTTCTTCTTTTTCTTCTTCTACTTCTTCTGGTTCTTCTTCTTTTTCTTCTTCTTCTAGTTCTTCTTCTTCTTTGTCTTTTTCTTCTTTTTCTTCTTCTATTTCTTCTTCTTCTGGTTCTTCTTCTTTTTCTTCTTCTTCTTGTTCTTCTTCTTTTTTGTCTGCTGCTTCTTCTTCTTTTTCTTCTTCTTCTTCTTCTATTTCTTCTTCTTCTTCTTCTTCTTCTTCTTCTTCTGGTTCTTCTTCTTTTTCTTCTTCTTCTTTGTCTGCTACTTCTTCTTCTTCTTCTTCTTCTTCTTCTATTTCTTCTGGTTCTTCTTCTTCTTCTAGTTCTTGGTTGCTTGAGACCTCCTTTCTTGTTTCATTCATTAAGGTGCTTAACATGCTTCGTATGTCTGATATATCTCCTCTTAGGCCACACATCACCAACTTGAACTTACTTATTTCCTCATCCTTATCAGAGGATTTCTCCAGTGTGACAGCATTCTTTTTGCCTCTTGTTGCAGGCCCCGTCATGATGGAAACCAATATTTTTGAAATAAATCACACAAATGAAATGCAAATTCTCTGAAATTTTTACTGTAACTTACTAAGGCCAAGATACCACTTACCCAGAAAAAAATCCAAGAAATTAGCAAATTTACTACCTTGAGAGCGAATTTGTTGGAAACCCTAATTTTGCAATAACTCGCTTATTTTTGCTCCAATTCCTCTGAAATCTAGACTGTATCTTCTTTAATATTGTCTTCAAAAACCCTTTAAAAATCTTTAAAAAATTCGCTAAAATCTGAAAGTTATGCTCTTCCCAAAATCGCCTCCAATGATAAGAAAAAATTTTGCCTCTACGGTGCCAAGATCATGCTCTGATACCACTTGTAATGAAACAACTTGCACAATATCTGAATATAATAGTAAATATGCTGCAAATACTTGATAATAATATGCCACTTCGAGGGGGCAACCTCTTAATCCACTTCGAGGGGGATACCTCCAACAGTCTTCAATGAGAACACAATACTGAATATGATGATCTAATAAGACTCACTACCCCTATATATACCTATTTATGCCTAGGATATCACCCAGGCCGACTTAGATAGCCCTATAGAAGCCTTAGGCTGACCTAAACAACTAAATAACAATATAATAATGATAATATGACTTAATTAAGAGTTAAGATAGCCACAAGCCGACTATTCATAACCATATACACTATAGAAGTAAGGGCATAACAACAAGTAAGGCTTATTCAGTAAAATTTTCAAAAAATATAAAGGCACTCACTAATTTATATAGGTCAATTTTGTTGAGTACTAGTGACTCAGATTACAGGTTCAATAGCTCAAAGGTTCCTTAGTTCAACGGTTCCTTGGTTCAATGGTTCGACGGCATTGGTTCCTTGGTTCAACAGCATAGGTTCAATGGTTCATCAGTTCAGTGGTCCATTGGCTTGACTCTAGCTATCGGACTTAGCTGAAGATATCACTCCGACGATAGTGTCTCCCCGATGAAAGGCTTGAACCTCACGTCAAGGTTCAATGGTTCTATAGGTTCAACGATATGCGAAGTTGGCATCGGTGTGAGAATAACTATCGGCCCAACCTAGGGATGTTGCTCCGATATGAACTGTCTTACCGATGGGAGTTGGCGAAAGTTTGGCATCGGCGAGAGGAACGTGGTCGGCGAAGAAGAATGAAGTTACACCGAAGGTCGATGTCTTTCCAACGGTTCTGTTACTCTGATGAAGGCACGAAATCTTGGGCATTGGTGGGACAAGGACTCGTTGCTGTGAATACTGAGTGGTTGGCCGATGGTTTTGGATTACACCGATGAGGTTAGACTGGGGTCATCGGCAGCAAAAGTGCCAACAATAGTCTTACTAAGTGGTTGAGTCTATAAACTGGAAAGTCGCCTGATGACGGATGCATGTGGGACTAAAGTTTCTCACGAATATGCAAACGGTTAGAAGCGGCGGTTTGGACGGTTGGAAGACAGCGATGCTGGGCACTTGGAATGAATGGTCAGTTGCATGAGTTTCTTGATTAGATTGCTAAAAGCAATTGGGAATAGATAGAGTGAGAGAGAGTTGGATGGTGCGATCAATCTGGTGAGCTCTGGTTTTCTCCTTCTGTAAAGTCCTATGTTGTATGTTGTACGTAGCATGTTAACAGTATGTAAAAGGACTGAGGAGAGAGTGTAAACAGAGTTCAGGTGAAAGGGTTCTGGCCGAGAAGGTGAAGTTCTGTACTGTGTGCTATTTGTGGCACGATAACAGTATGAAGAAACAACCGAGTGCTGGAGAACTTTGTGCAGGGTTATACTGTCAGATATTCTTCAGAAGGAACAAGATGTTAATCTCCTATAAAGGCTATGAGCCTGTAAATGTATTGTAACTGTTTGGTTGCTGAATAATACAATGGCTCTGTGATTTGGAGTGTGGGGTTTTTTACCCGTAAGGGTTTTCCCCACGTAAATCTGTGTTCTTGTTCTGTCTTTCATGTTTAATGTCTCTGCTGTTGAAACTGGTTAATGTTCGCTTGTGTTTTCCTCTAAGGGTCAATGTTGGAAATGTTCTATGTCAGTTTCCGCTTTAATGGCATAGTTGTGCATGTTTTTGAAGTAATTGAAAAGAATTTAAATCTGTCGAAGACACCACTGTTCTTAGAAATACGTTCTGAGATGCTCACATTTCCTTACAAGTGGTATCAGAGCCTTCTTCTGGGATCTGCTTTGTTGCTCACATATGTACATTTGTGTGCTGCATGTGTTTGCATGTAAGAGTTCCTGGTGTATAAGGTCTGGGTATTCCTTCTGTAATGATTTCTTAGTGTGACAGGCTTGAGGAAATCTGAAGGAAACGTCTGTTTGTTTCATCTTTGTTTGAGTGGAAGTCTTGCAGTTAATCTTGTCTTCATGTTACAGCAAGCGCTTGAAGGATGGTGAAGATGAAGAGACTGGAGCTGGTCATGATGTGCCCTGAGGCTCTTAGTTGACAGTATTTAATCCTGTTGCATGGGGTTTGGTTTGTGGTTGTGTTGCTACAGTAACTTTCATATTGGATGTCTGTGTGAGAGGCTCTCTGATGATATGAAGAAGTTTGTGTTACTGCTCAGCCATGGAGTATTGTGCTTATGCTGGGTGTTTTGTTCCTGGTATTGGAAGGCATAATTTTTTGTTACCCTGATTGCATGTAGGCTATGGAGTTGATCATTGGATGGTCTGAGAGCTTCTGTAATACCCTGATTCTCTCGGATGCATGTGCATGTTGGTGGTTGAGGGATTGGTCTACAAGTGGGCCTGAAGCTCTTGAACTGTTGTTTCCTTAATTGGATATTTTGTACTTGCATGACTCAGATTCATGTTTACTGGATTTGAGGGGTTTTATAGTTTTTCCTTAAAATCTATGATTATGCATATTCATGATGATCTATTATTCTAGTTTAACTATTATGGAGTTTATGTTGCAGACTTTTGGGTCTTCCAGATGTGCAGTGGGTATGGATGTGCATGGGTGTTTTTCAAACACAGTGGTTTTGCAGGTTTTACACGGTCAAAAGAAAAACTTGTGGTTTTCTGAAGCTGCAGTTAAGCTATTTCTAGACCCTGGCTTTTGGGGTGTTGCTAGATGATATAGTTGCAGTTTTGCATGCATGCTCTGTGCATGGTGTGAGGAGATGAAATGCTTTCTCTGCATGGGAGTACTAGTCAGTGATAGGTCACTCAGCATTTCTGTGGTAATGCTTCTGGTTTCTTGACTATGGTGCTCAAGTTGTGGACATGTTTGGCTAATCAGATTTCTAAGTAATCTGGTGCTTGAGTCATGTTGTCTACATTGTTATCTATTCCTTGAAGATCTCAGTTTTGCAGTTTCTAGTGCAATAGTGGGTTTGCATGTTTCAGTGTAAGGATCTACGAGTTATGCAGGTTTTTAGGTGTGTACAGCCTATTGGTTGCAGTGGGATAACTCGGAAGTGGACGGTCTATATCCACAAGATTGATTATGTGATTATGCAGACTTGTTAGCTGGCCTTGTGTGTGGTCACTTGTGCATTGGTGTGACTGTTTTGGGATGAGAGAATGGATGTTGTAGAGTATCTAAATAGTTGGTTATGGAGACCTGTAGTATGTGTATCATGATGTCATGTATAGCTTGAATACACAGGTTTGTGTAAGCTATTGACAGTGATAGTTTATTTCCTTGGTTTGGAGGTCTTGGTATCACTTGGTTTTATTGTCAAATGGACATGTTAATGTGTGGACCTAGAGGATTTTCAGATTAGGAGATGGTTGGTCATGATGCTTGGAAAGCTCAGTTGTTACAGTTCAGTGGGAGCTTTAGCATTGACTGTGCATTCATCACTTAGTGGTGAATGATCTTCTTTAGTGTTGCAGATGTTACTAGGAGGAGCTCTTAGATCCTGTTGCTGCAGAAGGGTTCTTTCGCATTTGCAGGGACACTATTTGAGGATGTGTAACATCTTGGAGTCATGGAGGATTCATGAAGTCTTTGGTTGAGGTGTTGGTGATGCTTGACACATGATGTTGGTTTAGAGTTTGTTTGGTTCATGTCATGATATACTCTTGTTTAAGCATTTGAGTTTTGGCATGATACATTGCTCTTGAGACCATGGTTATGTTCACCTGGAGCATGGTATCTCCTAAGGGAGATGGTAAGATCATGATGTCATGATAAGTTCCTGATTCAAATGATTGAAGCTTTGAGAGTGGTTTGGTTACTTCTCTATGTTTGGGTACATTTATCATTTGCTTGATTACTTCATAGTGTTGTAGTGATGCAGTTGGAGTTCAACATGAGGTGATTGTTCGAAGGTACTCATGGATACATAGAGAATAAGGTGAGACTGTATATGCTGTGCTTATTCAGATTTTGCAGCAGGAAGTCCGAGGAGTCTTTACCTTGGTTGGATGTGAGTTCAACAGAGACCAATGAGGAGATTGCTCTTGGAGAAGTCATATAGACTCGATTACCCTGGAGGAGCATTCTCATTCCCACTCTTGGTCTTCTCGGCAGTTTATAACTTGAGAGGTATTGCCCATTGTTTCTTTCAGGTGTTTTATGCTTTCTTTCATAGACATGGATCTTGAACTGCTCTAGAGGATTCATTGTGAGAGATGGATAGCATGATTAATCTCCTTGTGCATTTGATATCATTCATTGATGAGAATTGTTAGGAGATGGTTTTATGGGTTGATTTCCTGAAACGGGAAATGGATTAGTTTGATCTTCTTTGGTTTGAGAGGCTTACATCCATGTTTAGTTGCATGATTACATATGTTGAATTTGATCTCTATGAGCTTGAACAACTTTGGGTGTTGTTATGATGTTCTCTTTGGGTTTTTTAAGAAGGAGATCATACTTGACACAGTTAGCATTCAAAGGTGTATGTAGAAGGATTGTCTACAAGTATATGATGTGCAGTGTTTCTCTTGGTCTCAGTTATTTTCTCTAATGGTGTGTTTCACATTACATTGTTTTGAGGTTTTGTTCGGAGCTGAAGTGATCACTAGTTTGTGATCATGTGTTTCACTTATGCTTTTGGGTGATGACATGGAGGTTCTGTTATCTCTTTCATTGTTGGGTGTGAAGAACTTGAGAGATTTCTGGACTGGTGGTGAGATGTACAGGTTATTGATTTACAGATTTTTGCATATCATGGTGGATGTTTCCTTGGTACCACATGATGTTCACGCTTTCTGTGTTATGTTATTGGTAGACTTCGTATGTCTTGATCTTTTTCAGATCTGCATTATCCATGCAGTGGGAGTTCTTGATGTGTTTGGTCTTCTTCGACTGGTTGACACATGGAGCTTGTATTTGCAGTTAATGGGTGTATGTGTAGGTAGCATGAGTCTACTGATGTTCATACCTTCAAGGTATGAGTGATTGGATGTTTTCGCACTGGCTGTGTGTGCTATTTTCAATCAAGTGGGTTTTTTGGTTCAGTTGGATGGGAGCAGTCAGCTTTCTGATTGTTGTTCTAGCTGATGGTCTATCTTGTTTCTGGAGGCAGTATCAACTTTGATTCTGTGACTTGGAGCATTGATGGTTTCTTGTAATTCCTTCGTCAAGTGGGACAATGTTGAGTACTAGTGACTCAGATTATAGGTTCAATAGCTCAAAGGTTCCTTAGTTCAACGGCATTGGTTCAACGGTTCCTTGGTTCAATGGCATTGGTTCCTTGGTTCAACAGCATAGGTTCAATGGTTCATCAGTTCAGTGGTCCATCGGCTTGACTCTAGCTATTGGACTTAGCTGAAGATATCACTCCGACGATAGTGTCTCCCCGATGAAAGGCTTGAACCTCGCGTCAAGGTTCAATGGTTCAACAGGTTCAACGATATGCGAAGTTGGCATCGGCGTGAGAATAACTATCGGCCCAACCTAGGGATGTTGCTCCGATATGAACTGTCTTACTGATGGGAGTTGGCGAAAGTTTGGCATCAGCGAGAGGAACGTGGTCGGCGAAGAAGGATGAAGTTACACCGAAGGTCGATGTCTTTCCGACAGTTATGTTACTCTGATGAAGGCACGAAATCTTGGGCATCGGTGGGACAAGGACTCGTTGCTGTGAATACTGAGTGGTTGGCCGATGGTTTTGGATTACACCGATGAGGTTAGACTGGGGTCGTCGGCAGCAAAAGTGCCAACAATAGTCTTACTAAGTGGTTTGAGTCTATAAACTGGAAAGTCGCCTGATGACGGATGCATGTGGGACTAAAGTTTCTCACGAATATGCAAACGGTTAGAAGCGGCGGTTTGGACGATTGGAAGACAGCGATGTTGGGCACTTGGAATGAACGGTCAGTTGCATGAGTTTCTTGATTAGATTGCTAAAAGCAATTGGGAATAGATAGAGTGAGAGAGAGTTGGACGATGCGATCAATCTGGTGAGCTCTGGTTTTCTCCTTCCGTGAAGTCCTATGTTGTATGTTGTACGTAGCATGTTAACAGTATGTAAAAGGACTGAGGAGAGAGTGTAAACAGAGTTCAGGTGAAAGGGTTCTGGCCGAGAAGGTGAAGTTCTGTACTGTGTGCTATTTGTGGCACGATAACAGTATGAAGAACCAACCGAGTGCTGGAGAACTTTGTGCAGGGTTATACTGTCAGATATTCTTCAAAAGGAACAAGATGTTAATCTCCTGTAAAGGCTATGAGCCTGTAAATGTATTGTATCTGTTTGGTTGCTGAATAATACAATGGCTTTGTGATTTGGAGTGTGGAGTTTTTTACCCGTAAGGGTTTTCCCCACTTAAATCTGTGTTCTTGTTCTATCTTTCATGTTTATTGTCTCTGCTGTTGAAACTGGTTAATGTTCGCTTGTGCTTTCCTCTAAGGGTCAATGTTGGAAATGTTCTATGTCAGTTTCCACTTTAATGGCATAGTTGTGCATGTTTTTGAAGTAATTGAAAAGAATTTAAATCTGTCGAAGACACCACTGTTCTTAGAAATACGTTCTGAGATGCTCACATTTCCTTACAAATTTTAATAGAGACTCCGAACAAAATGTGCCTTCCTCAGACAAACTTGATCCCACCATAAGAGCAGCAGCTCTGTTGATATTTAATTCTATTCTACAGAATAAAACTGATTTCTACAATAACAATCTCCTATTTTGGTCTTTCAACAATGAAATTTCTCCACTTCAAAACTCCTTCCGTAACATGTGATCTGTCCTGCAATGTTCCCTGAAGATGCAACACAGGCAGAAGGTTGCACTTGCAATAGGGAAAACTGTTAGGGTAGTTAAAATATAGGATTAGGGATTTTGTTAGTTTGTATGCTTTATTAAATAAAATTTATAGAAAGAGAAACTAGGAAAAGGTATAGAAAGAGAAGTTGTTGTGAAAGACATAAACAAGAGCCAAGGGCTGCAATCGGAGGATGCAAGACAATGAGGACAGCTGTCAAGAACATATGCCAGTGAGAGGGCTGTTGTCACAATACGTGCCAAAACAAATTTTGTAATCAATTGTGTTTCAAGAAGTTCTTTTGGAGGAAGATAATGAAAAATGTTTGCTATCATATTTGCTCTATTCTCCTTCTGAACTGTTCCAGAAATGTATGCTCTTGATATCTAAGATTTCTTTTTGTGAGGACAAATATGGTTAAACAGGTTTGAGATCTCAGAGCAAGAATTTTGTTTCTGTTTATTAAAAATACTTTGCCCTGTTCTCTAAACATAATATAAAGTAGCAATTTTTGGACAGTCATTTAGGATAATATGGTAACCACTTGGAAATTCATGTTTATAAATATATAATACTATATGAGGCAGAATCGGAACGAACAGAAGATTGGTAGCAGAACTTATGTCATTGTAAGTATTGCTGGCAAAGAAAATGCGACCACTCTTATGCTTCAAATTCAGGGAAAAAAAAAGATTTTCATCAGTTAGCCTTTTAAAAAAATGCTCACTGTTTTTAATTGACTGATTTTTACAGAATTCACAGAAAAAATTCAAATGCAAAGGCGCAAATAGATCTGTAAGCTTTGTCTAGTTTACCTTCACTCAAAGATATATATCAGTGTATATAATAGAAATTCCTTTATATCTAAGTCTATTTCTGAAAGTTAACTCAATTTCTAACATAACGATCTCAACTTTTGGTCTGTAGAGAAAGAGAGTCACCTCACCTGCTCAATACTCTTTCAAAAACATTTGTGAAATGCGACTAAACAATGGCCAGATAAGATTTTTAGTTACTTTATCTGGAGTCTATTTATCCTGTTCAAATTGCGAAATGTATCAGGGAAATAAAGATTCTAGTCACTTTATCTCGGGTCATCTGTGTTACTAAAGAATATAACATAACTGATTCCAGATAAAATAACTAAAGCATATTACCTGGGGAAATATAAGGGAAATAAAGTTTTTTCTGGTATATTTTCAAGGGAAAATAGAACCTAGTCAATATTTTTAATAGGCTGAACTTACTACAATTCATCTTACAAACTTCGAGTTTGAAGTCACAAGAAATCTATAAACTTGGTCTAACGTCCCTTACCTCCTACAAACGATATATCAGCATATGAACAGTAATTCCACCTTTATTCAAGTCTACTCCACGCAGTTAACTTAATTTCAACCTTAATAATCTCAGTCCTGCTCTCTAAAGAATGAATATCTCCAATTCAAAACTCCGAAAACAATTGTGAAATTTAACCAATAAAAACGCCAAAAATTGGGACAAGTAATTTGTTTTCCAGTAACATTAATAAAAAAAGACTCAAACCTGAGAACGAGAAATGCAAAGGTTCTTAACGCGAGGAAAACACTCGGATCTGCAAGCCCCAATGCAAAAGCCCGAGTTTTCAACAGCAAAGCGCGGCCCAGGGTTCTCACAACTCGGCTCTTTTGCAGGA
Source organism: Cunninghamia lanceolata (assembly GCA_027924645.1). Lineage (NCBI taxonomy): Eukaryota > Viridiplantae > Streptophyta > Pinopsida > Cupressales > Cupressaceae > Cunninghamia > Cunninghamia lanceolata. The sequence goes on along the minus strand of BSBN01001152.1, from coordinate 13,069,465 downwards.
TTTAACCAACCAATCGGCAGAGACGGCGTTAGGTGAATTATTAACAATGGAGTCACAAAGCATAAAACTAAGAGCGGAACCACGGATCTGCTGAAACAGTGTTTTACATTGAATTGCAATTTCTGCATCTTCTTCCTGCACTTCACCATGACAAATCTCGGGTTCCTATCATCTGACAACATCAAATTTCTGTGCATTGAATTTCATATAATCTGCTGAAACTTTGCTCGATTTTTCCTTTCAACTTTGAAGAATTTCCACTGCCCTGTAATCAATTGATCCGCACAGACTTTCCCTTATTGAGGAATTTCATCTGTTCTGCAATCAATCGATTCTGAATATATTCCGTGTTTATATATCAAAGGGTTTGTACTTGCCGGCAGGGGCCAACCGGGGTGGATTCGATTGGGAAAATATTTTGTGTATATATCCCAGGGTTTGAATATGCCTGCAGGGTCCAACTGGAACGGACTCGACCAGGGGAATATATTTCCTGTGTATATGTTAGGGTTTGATCTCTCGGTCGCAGAGATAACAATTGACGATTGGACTGTGAATATATTTATGTGTATATATTTTTCTTGTGGACGATAAGACATGCCACTTCGTGATATATGTATTGTTACAACAATTTTAATCAGAATATTGGATTATCTAACTAAACCTTTTCTCTTCGGGAAGGGCAATGTTGACCGGTTGTAACTAAAAAAAAATACTTTTGTTTTTAAGTTCTTCTGGACGACTTGACATGCCTTTCACTGATATAATCTAAGAATTTGAGTAGAATATTGGAGTAACTAACCAACTTTTTCTCCAGGGTTGTAATTAAAAAGGTATATGTTCGTTTTCAATGAAAATAACGCAAGTTCTTTTATAATGTTTGATATTTATGTAATTTAATTGCTTTTATTAAAATAATTAATTTTAATTTGGAAATTTTGTTCAACAAATTTGTTAAAGAGATTATAGAAATAAAAATATTTTAGGACTAATAATTATTGATGTTAATCTTATGGGTGATAGTCAAGTTGAAGGAGATTTGTGAATAAGTGTATGCTTGCTCAGTATTTTGTAATTAGTCGATAGGCTTTTATATGTGAGCATTACAGTTTGTCTCACGTCGTAAAAAAAATTCACACCGGAAAATTTTCTAGCCTTGTCGGTTGTTCCTATCAGCATATTACTTGAACCTCCTATGGGTGCAAGTGTTAGTTAATTATTTTAAGGGTAGAGATGTCTACATATGTATATACTCAATTGTATCCATCAAAAAAAGGTAAAAATGACAATTGTGGAAGAAAATAGCACACCCTTTACATAAATACTTGTTGAGTAGAAAAAGTGCATATTTAGGGCTTTCCTCTTTTGTCTTGCACTCGCTCTAGCTCTGTTGATAACTATGTCGTCCTAATGTTTAATGTGAGAGCTACAAATCAAAAGTTGACTGAACACATTCTTAAACTTGTCCTTTAGCTAGTCTATCCTTAGTGACCAAGATCAAATTCCTATCCTACTCCTTTTTCCTACCTTGAACACAATCGTTGCCATGATTCTGCTACCTTAATCAACAACTAATTTTACATTTCTCAAGCCAACCCCATTTCAAAAATTGATCATTGTTGATGGACCTGAATGTGAAACTTTCAAATTAAACACTTGGATCAATTATTTAAAGACAACTCTTAAGGCATTATAATATCATCATGAACATCTCATCCTATAATTATCATACAAATCTAAGAGCATTGAGAGCATTCAAATAATAACTTTAGATCAAAAACATCCTTGCATTCAATATCCTCCATTTCAACATCCATTTATTTTGTCATTACTCGCTGTGAACAATAATTACAAGGGAGCTTGACTAAGGCTAAAAGAAGTGAAGTACTTCAATCTTAGCACAATAAGCTCTTAAAGGTGTTCCTAAACACTACCTTGACCAAGCATAAATATTGAAGCATAGGAAAGAAATTCAAAGTAGGCAATAGGCGCAAACAAGTTCATAGATTTGGGATAGGATTGCAACTTTTAGAAGACGACTCACGGTGGTGATTCTACCCAATTGGTTTGTAAGACTGAATGACACATCTATTCAACAAGATCTAAAGTGTGCAAGTATAATCTAGTTTCAAAGGTGCCATAGAAGGTAAAACACAATATAACATACCAACTCCATTAGAAGAGCTAAGTTATCCTTAACCCTAATAGTTTCAATAACATAATTATTTGTCTTATACATGGCTCAACTCATTTATGTTGGTCTAGGATCTAATTTACTTAAAAGTCATTTATTTATCTTATATTAGCATAAAATTTAGAAGAGATGTTTATAACTATTTAGGGTTCTCCTTTTTATTCATCTTCATTTAGTGAAACTAATCTCTTAAACCACTTCATTTCCCCATAGGGTTTTACTTTCTAATTTCTTATTTTCATATTAGATTTGAATCTTATATTGGTTTGCATTGCTTTACCTTTTGACTTATGCTAAAGTCTCAACCTATTGTCCACTTTACACTAGCAGAAGGCCAAGTTAATCCTACAATTTTGAATCAAAATGAGGAAACTATTATTGAGGATCTTAACACCATTGCTTGCCTCAATCAAAGGGATCCTTTTGATCATGACTTTCATGTATCAAACATGGATAGGAAAGACATGGCTCTCACTACACAAATGCTTACACTAGATCTTTGCTAATTTGGATAATAATGCCAATCCTTTGGATTTAGTAGATGTCCTTCATAATTTGTTAATGATGAAACCATATGACAGTAGTAAGGGGTGTAGGTTAAAGGATCATCTTGTCAACCTCTCTCGATGATGTGTCTCTTCCCCCACCCTCACAAACACCTTTTTCTATTGTGCACCCTCTTATCTCTTCTCTCATATTGGTCATGCCACATGTACATTCTCCTCCTTCCACCTCGCATCCATTTTTATAGCCCTCATTCTATACAATCCTCTTGTTGCTCCCACATCTCACCTCCTATCTCCCACTATTGTTCTTTCCCGTATCTCTCGTGTTATCATTCCACATTCCTCTACCATATCCCAACCAACATATATTCAACTTATCATCTCCCATGTTGCTACATCTACTACTATTCTCACCATTACTTCTAATGTCCATCCTTCCACCATTAACAATATCATTAAAAGACTTGATGAGATACAAATCAAGGTTAACACCTTACCTCTTATTAATAAGGAGGACATTACAAGTGAAAATAGGCATTATTTATTTCCTTGTGAAATCCTTGGTCATCCAATTCTAATGGGTTTTATGGCCCCTCATTTTGAAATGTATAATGGTACAAGGGACCCAATGACTCATTTGAGGTCATTTAATGTTACTTGCTTAGACTATGGACCTATGATATTAAACTTCTTGTTAAGCTCTTCCCACAAACCTTAAAGGACTATGTTTGAATGGCTTAATTCTTTAACCCATAATTCTATCTATATGTACACCAGGTTGGATAATGCTTTTTGTGCATCACTTTAATGTTAATATTGGTTGAAAATTCACCATTTCTAATTTACTAGATTGTAAACAAGGATGAAATGAGAAAATACATGATTATGTCATTCAATTTCAATCCTTGTCGACTAAAATGCAATATCAAATCCTAGATGATGAACTTCAAAAGTTATTTATTAAAAAGCTTATTGCCTACTATTCAAAAGAAGGCATATTTGAATAAGTATACGTCATTTGTGGATCTATGTACAAGTGTGTTGAATATTTTAGATTTAAACTATTAGAAGCTAGTGCACACTTAAGCATGAATCTTCTCATCCTCCTTCATGACCATCTCATCCTTCTAGGTTTCCACCAAAGAATTGCTTCAAGAAGGGTGGTGATGTGGCATATAAGAATAATAGTAGGTCATCCACTAATAATGTTTCTATATCATCTATGGCCTCTAATATTATTTTTATTAGACCTAGAATGCCTAGGAAGTTTTAAAAATTGCATAATCCCCTACACATTATATTGCAAAATTTGTTGGGAGCAAACATATACACTTTGCCATTAATTCATCTAATAGATACAACTCTTTATATGTCAAAGAGTTAAGATGCTAAAGCATATTACATGTATCATAGAATTAATGGTCATGATATGGAAAAAAGTTTTGTATTGAAATATAAAATTCAAGATCTCATAGATAATAGCATGATTCATGTTAATGGTATCGATGATGGGAGAAATCGTTCTATGGTTCGCCCTAATTAAAACTTTAGATTTACACCAATCCTTTTCCTTGTCATACTTTAGCAAATAATGTAGATGTGATTGAGGAAGATACATCAATTGAGGAAGAGCCACCTAATCATCCTTCTTGTAAGTTTCATCATTTTATGGGTAATATTGATGAGCAAGATAAGCAAACCACTGTGTGTGTGGCTTTAATTAAATTTTCTCATGATCAAATCCCTCATAGTGAGTACCACATATCACTTTACATTACAACCAATATTGTACCTAATCACAATAAAGGAATAATGGTTGATTTTGGGTCACACTTCAATGTTTGTACAAATTAATACTTACTAATTACTTTCATCAATAGATCTATGCACATTCAAGTGTTTCTCTCAAACATTCTAATGGTATAATGCAAGACACCCTTTGTTGCATCATCATGTGCGCTTGTGAACTATGCAAATAGATGAGCCCATCTTGTTTTATAACATTCCCACCTTTGATCACTTTAGTCTTCTTATTGGTAGGCCTTGAATAAAGCAATTTCAAGTTGTTCCTTCTATCTTGCATCAATGTGTTAAATTCATTCATCAAGAAAGGTAGTAAAGGTACCAAGGGATAAGTATCAACCTCTATTAGAACATGCAAATTTCACTATTGACACATTTATTTGTACTCTGAAAGAGCCTCCACATGAGAGAGATGTCATTTTATATAGTGTTTATTAATGTTGTAGAATATAGAAAGAACTAATGATGAAACGTGCAAATGGGAAGCTAAAATTAAGTATGGAAAACATTGAACCAAATATAGATCTTCCTAGATCTTGCATCCCACCAAGGATTAGAAAATATTATGACCACGGAGAAGACCAACACTGTGAAAGCATAACAATTGAATATCCACCATGTTAGGAATTTACAGGTAGATCAAACCAATTCCACATAACCCAATGGAGATAATGATGCATACAATCTTACATATTTACCATAATGCAAAGATCAATAGACAATCAACAAGATAACACAAGATATACCCTGGGAAAACCCTCTTTGAGAAAAAAAATCTAGCCTCCAAAAGCATTCATACTCAATGTATTATTCAGCAATAAGAATTTACAATGCACACACAGAGTCTCCATGAACACTTCTGAAACATCAAGCTCATCTACTGCAACCTCCATGTATCCAAGCATGAATCCACACATCCCATGCCATGCTTTGCAATGTGCACTCTCAAGAGAAAACTCAATACAATGATAGCCTTTCACACAACCTGTAAAAATAAGAGCCAACCCTAACCACTAACCTTGTGCTTGCTTTTATAGATTCAAGCTCACACAAATACAACTTGTGGTATTGGATAAAAACAATGCGACTCAAAACCATGAGCACAAAACCATTGACCCCAAAATAATAAATATTTTTTATTTTGCACAAATAATAAATATCTGCCTTATGTCTCCCAATGTTAAATACAACTTTTACAAGTGATAAGAAATAAATAGTTAATGTGGCTAAACACATCACTTAAGATGCACCACAAAAGAATATTATTTTACATAATTAAATGAATTAATGTTATGCAAGGTGAACAACACCTTTTTTCCCAACACACCAATCCTGCAAAATATCTTATACACAATATGGTAATTAAAGATGATAAGAGCATTGAAAAGTAAGTGTAATCACAAACCAAACCTGATGCTCCAATGAAAGATCAAACAAATAAAGTGGTACAAAAGAATGAAAATTTGAGGGAAGTTTGGGCACCTAAGCAAAAGTTAGATATTGTTGCGCTTACCCAAACTTTTGTGTGAAAGTTCCTGCTTTATATAGTGATTCAGGTCCATCTTATTCCCACATGGTTTCCAAAGATGATTTTTATTGATGATTGGGATAAGGATGATCTCCTTAAGTGGAAGAAGAATATTCATATCTAATAGGTTGAGATCTTTTGTCTTTCTTCTATGCTTTTGCTTTTTTTTTTCTCTTATGTTTTTCCATGTTCTTAGTTAGCATGTGGGTAATGCAAAGCCACCTTTAATGGTGCATTTTGGCACAAGTGGCTATGAACATTATTTTTGGTTGATGTCACTTCTTTTGTTTTCAATGTGCCATTTGTGTGTTCTCCTTATGGACTTGGGATGATGCAAAGTTATGGACTACCTTACAAACACTCTTTATCATGTTAGCCAAAAATATAGATTTATTATACTTTTTGGTTTTATGCCCTTACCTTTTTTATGGAGTCATGCTTATTGGGCTCCTCCTATATCACCTCTCTCAACTCTGTTTTATCATTTCCTCATTTGGCCTTTTACTTGAGCCTTGTTTATCGTTCATTCCTTTCTTATTGTCTGCTTTGTCTTGGCCTTTTTATTACCCCTTGTTTACCATGCATCTTCTTTATTTCTCATTCCATGCTTTCATTTATGGTAGTTTCTACTCTCTCCCCCACTTGGGGGACATTATCCTTATGCTAATTTCCTTCTCCTCTTTGGAGTATACATTGACATATCATTGCACTTTTATTATCTTATCTTTCTATGGTATTCTTTCCCACACTCTTACATCATGATATATTCATAACATTACTAGTATGCACTTCACATGATGTATCCATTCTCCATTACACTTATGTCTTGATTGCATGCTTAGTTTATATTGATATACTCCATAGTACTCTCATGTTATATCTCTTGTACATGCCTTGTCTTCATGTTCATAAGGAAAAAGTTGGGAGCAACACATTTGTCCCTCATATTTGTACATGTTTCATGTCTATCCTCACACATACTTGGGCCAACTCATTTGCTATACGTGGTCATCTTTTAGAACTTTTTTTACAATGCATTCATAGAATTTGAAGGGGGTATATTATACTCGTTACCATGCTTTCACCAAGTCTTTCATGCATAGATTGAGGTGGCCATAGTGGTTCCAACTCCTTTCCAACCCAATGCATAGGGAAATCACTTTTTAGATTCTACATGATTTCATGTTTTATAGATTAAGGGGGCCACATTAACCCCAATTCCTTGACAACCCTAGCAACATGTTATCATCTTCTCTTGGATTAACTTGTATAGATGGGGGAAGCCAACTTAGTTACAACCCCTTGAAAACCCTAGCAATTTGATGTCTTTCTTTGTGCTTCTCTTCACATAGTACCATGAGGGCCAACATTGTCACAACTCCATGACTACACTTTTTTTTTGTAGTGTTCATAATGCAATGATAATGATTTTTTGATTCATATACATGAAAGATGTCAAGATTTATTTTTATGATCATGCTAGTGTGGATGTTACTAATGCCTTTTTCTACTCATGTGTGTAGGTTTGGAGAGGCAGTCTCATGGAAGAATGTGGAGAAAAGTGAGGACCGTCCTCTAAGTTGTATCATTTTGAAAAATGTTTTATATATTACTCATCATCACATTCTACATTAACAAGTATGTTTTGTGATAGATTTACATGGACACTAAAGTAGGGGTAAAATGTAGAGAAGAAAAGTGCATACTTAGCACCTTTTCCCTCTTGTCTTGCACTCACTTTAACCTTGTTGAGAAATATATCATCCTAGTATCTACTTTGAGAGTGACAACATGCATGTTTATATAACCTAGTCTTAAACATGTTCTATAGCAAGTCTATCCCTAGTGGTACTGTAAGCACTGAAAAAACATACGAGCCTACATGGTAGTCTGATGATGAGCTATAGTCCTAAACAAGTACATGTAAGCATGTAAATATGACATCTTTGTAGTATTCTTCTTGGTGACATGTGGATCAAAGTTCTTCACTTTGTTTGTACCTCCCCTATCTCCTAACCAACCTTCCAAGGTCCTGCATCTTCATCAATTGCCCTATGTCGACAATTCATTTTTGTCACTTTCTAACCTTGTCGACATGACCTACCAACATCAAAAGATAGGAAATTCACTTTTTCCAAGCCCCTTTCAACTATTTCAACCCTCTAGATGCCTCCAATTGACCTCTCAGATCATCTCCAACCATCAATTTCAATACCCATTTCCTCAATTCTAGGTCGCCCCCTTTGGTTTCTAGATGTCTCAGAGGAGATACAACGAATGAAGTGGATCTCCCAAGGGTGATTTACCATAGTGAACTGGGTTACCTACCCTCTTTCAACCCAATAATTTGTTTTCGAGTCTTGAAGTCATCTTTAGCCCCTAGGTCCAATCTCAACCCCTAAAACCACTTGTAGAACCCATTCCTTGTGGGTCACTTAGTTTGACTTTTGAATCTCCCTTGGGTGACCCTGCCATTTAAGTGAATCTCCCCTAGGTGACCCGCCCTGGCAAACTAGGCAATCCAGTCGTGTTTTAACATTCATGTTTCTCTTCAGTTTGAGCCCAAATTATCTCAATTTTTTATCCAATTTGCATGGCTCTTCAACCTTAATTGAGCCTAGTCTATTTCTAACTCATTCTCCAGTCCCAATCACTCTATTCTTAGCTCCAACTGATCTATTCTTATATCTCCATCTATCTCATGCTAACTCCATCCCTCTTCTAGTGATAAGCTTTCAAGACCTATTCACTCCCTAATCAACCCAGATCACTCTTCAATCAATTATGTTAACTCTCTAATCAAGGGAGTTATCTCACCAATCAACTCCACCATTCATGAGCCTCTTCAATCTATAAATAGCCCCTCCTATATGCATTATGATAGGCAAATTCATTGTTGCATACTCATTCCAACCTTGCTTTTGTGGCCAGAAACCACATGGTACAAGAAGATGAAGAGAGTGTGGCATCAATGAAAGTGGAAGAGCTTGAAGAAGGAGAGTCTCTTATGTTTACTGTGATATTTTAGGTAGAGGGTTTCTATCTCATAATGTATAATACATTCTACTATAGGCCTACACCTACAACCTTACAAAACCACCATTATCACAGTAATCAATATACAAAAATTAGTAACATTCTAGCATATAAACAACACTTGGAAAGGAAATAAGAATGGAGAAGAAAGAAAAATAAAGAAGAATAGAAACCATAGAACAAGAGTGACACATATATACCCTCGGCAAACCCTTTTGAGAAAAACCCAACCTCCAAAGCAGTGAGTCCAATGTATTCCTAGAAAAAGTGTAGTTGTAATACAATATTAGGCTTGATGCCTTCCATGGAGATTAATACTCTGCAATCCTAGAGGAAAACTAACAACATAACCCTACGAAAAATAATGCATAATTCCTTCACCTCAAGCCCTCAATATATAGAATCATGAAAGCCTAGAAAATCATCAAAAGGAAATACCATGGGCCTAGACAAGGTACCAAAATACCATGGTAAGAATTATCATGACCCACTAAGAGTGTCCTCCAAAGTATAATGTAACTCCCCACACAATCATATTTGACTTTGAATTATAAAATTTTGCATATGTAACTCCCAAGCATTCCCCTATGAAGAAATAATGGCATCTCATGCCCAACTAATAATAAAATATGCTCATACAAGTCTACTATGTAACCTCTATTCAATTCCTCATTACAAACATTATTTTTAAGTCTCCAACGAATAATAAAATAACTACATATGTCCCCACCCTCACATGGAAATCCATTTTACCCACTCCATTAACTTTGAAGATGTAAACACAATTAATCATATATGAACAATTAAGTTACATTAGACCTTAAGATATGCAAGGTGAATAGCACACCTAATCCTAACATTCTTCCACTTGATAAATTACATTATAAAAGCATAAAAGGTTCCAACAAAATGAACTATACCACTTGGGGTAAAATGTTCATAGCCTCAATTGACTCTATGCTTATGGACTCAACAAAGCAACTTGCAACATTCATTAAGTGACCACCATCTCAACCACAACACTCTCATCCTCTATCATGAATGAAAGATAATTAACCCAAGCTATGATCATGCTTTGAATGTCTCACAAAAACCATTGTATCATGCCTCAACCTAAACACAAACACCAAAGTTAGTCTCATCCATAAAAAGACCAAGTATCTACCAAATACGTGACTCAATAACTAGAATAGAAACCACATCTAGTTGCTAATACATCCAACTAAATATACACCAAAACATGGTAGACATGTCATAGGCAGACCCTTTTTCTTTCAACATATCCAACCCAATCCATAATCACAAGTCCCTATATATTCACTATCTTGCACAAAGTCTATCTCTAGTAATAATGAACACATAGACATGCAAAAAACTTAAAGACCCTTTGTACTATAGTCCAATGACACATATGCCTCCCTAGGACTCCCACTGCATGGGTAATTCTAAGTTTGAAATCAACTAGAGAATCTAAAAGTCCATCGACAATAATCACATAGAGGATGTGGCTAAACCTATGTCACATAGCATCAATGATCATACATCAATCTGTAAATTTGTAAACTAAACCACTAAAAATTCTCTTTTCTGAATACCTCAACTCTCCCACATTCTTCACATCACATAGAAAATAGAGATTAAATAGACCTAATAATCTATACTATTCCTAAAAACAAAGAAGTGCAATAATAGCAAATGATCAACTCTACACAAAATTCAATTCTACCATGAAATGAAGTGAATCTCCATGATACACAATAGACCATAGAAAGAAAACCTACAAATCAAACCATGTCCTTTTCCAACACCATCATGTGCTCTAGTTGTGACAAGTAAGATCTCCTCTAGAACCCCAAACTAAAATTTTGTCAACATCCAATAGTTCAACCCTAAGGTCAAACATAGTAGAAATAGATGTAGGCCTCTCAAACTGAAGGAGTATGCCCAACAACAAGGGAATATGCCCAAATCCACTAACCATTTATTGTACTCCTCCAAATTATCCTCAAAATTAATACATAGTTCAAGACCTAAAAATAAGGAAGCAACAGAGAAATAATAACCATGTATCTACTCAATCAAGTCCTTAGAACTGACACCCATAGCTCAAGACTCCAACACAAGAGAAGATAAGACGCAAAGAAAAGAATGCATCTAAAAACAAGGTGGACAATACCTATCATATGATTTACTACCAAGTGGACCAAGAGTGGGGTATGATATTTTATACCCATGAAACACCAAGTAAAACTAGTTCTTAAAATGAACAATCTCCTCAATAGGCCCATGTTAAACTTACACCCAACTTTAGGTGTAGACTCCTTAGAATTTCTATTGAAACCAAGTCAAGAGACACACCATTCCAACACATGATCTCTAAAATCTAAGAGATCTCCAATCTCACCTAAATCTAATATAGGTTCACAACCAATCATCTCATGCCAATCAAATTCCAATTGTAACACTATAATAACTAGAAGCTCACGAGGCAAAATGATCATAACACTCATCTAGTAAATTTACCTCCCAAACCATGACTTATGCTCCCGTTGCAATTGAGAAAGCACATAGACTCCAAGAACTCCTATTGGCCCCATGATTTACATCCACCAAGGAAGATCATTTGTCCCTAATTGATAGATGTGCTCTAAAGAATTCTCATCATGCCACAATAACACCCATTCTCTAAATCAATGATCATTTATCAAAACTAATAGATCATAATTGAAAACTCAACCAAAGGTTCCAAGAGCCTCAATGACAATAAGCTATCTACTTATTTAAAAACATGAAGATCACCTCCTCTCTTGAAAGAACAAGGAACTATCAAAAACTTCTTACTATGCATATGTAGTAGGAACCAAGATCTCCTCGTGACACCAACATCCACCATAGAAGATCATCCATCATAAACTGATAGATCCACATCATTACCAAAGCCCCCACTAAAAGTTATGAACTATCATAAACATCTCCTAATGGAAGATCATCCATGCCCCCCACACAATCAAATAAGTCAATTTTAATACCAGGAGCTCCCAAAAGGCAAAGTAAAACCATGATCTCTAAACCAATAAAATACCATTGACTATGCAACTACATAAAACTCCTACTAAACCACGATCTAAAACCTTTCATTACACCATACTCAATTGCTATAGATTCAAAAGTGTAATTTTCTCAAGTACTTCAAACATCCATCTCTCTGTCTCTTTGCAACAAGCATACCAATGCACTAGGATGTCTGAGAGGCCAACCAAATAGAATCTACAACTCCATGGTGTCTAATAGAAAAAACTTGCTACAAGGCACCAATAACACACCAAAGTTCCACAATTGAGTTCTCCATGCAACATGCATGTACAAACAACCCACAAAATATACACACCCGTGACATCTCAAAGGTGACAAAAGCTCCAGCTAAAACCAAAGAAACCATAAAAACTCATAGATCTCGAATAGTGCAATAAATAGATTCAAAACCACATTAATAATATGTAAAATACAAACAACTAGAGATAACATGTAGATTCTCCATGACTCCAATATCAAATTAGATCTAGATCCAACCTCCCACAAATCCACAATAGAGTAACCATAATTTAGGAAATTAACAAATAGCCACCACAAAAATATTAAGTGACAACACACATACCAACACTTCTGCAATGAGAAGGATGCAACCAACCTCCTCAAACCATGCATACAAATCTACAACTATCATCATCTAGAAAACTCTAAACAATAGTCTTTTCGCAAATCTACAAAACCGCAGATTTGGATTAACATATAAAACCTGTAAAACCATATGTACATATCTAAATACAATTAAACATCTAGAAACCCATAGATCTAAAAGCACCAAATCTATAAATTGAAACAATGGAATATTATAGATGCATAAACATAAATTTTGAAAAAAAACATACAAAACCCACATCCACAAATGTTGAATGTCTTGAATGTAGCAACAAGCTACACACAACCTTTATGTAAATACAAATTTGTTACATGTCTAGAATACCACAAAATTTGAAACCTCCAAATCTATAATTCAAACAATGAAATATCATAGCATCACATCATGCATGTACATGAAGACCCAAATCTCTATGAATCCTTAACATGCATCAACATGTCATGACATACAAGTGAAGATTCCACCCAAACAAGTCAAGAACATCATAGATCTATAACATGCAAGCACATGTAAGTACATACAACCCACATGCAACCCATAGATCATCCATAAGATCATAAAGGCCAATCATCTAGAGTTTTTCCATGTAACAAGGGACTAAAACCATGGATCCACTATAAGCACTCCAAACCCCATGAGGCTAAAGGGTAAGCACATACTACCAAACATGAGCTCTAGGTCACCACCATGCAACATGCAAACACATGACCAACTCTAAGATCCTCCACCTTCTCTACACTACAAGTGCTTTCCATGACTATTTTCCCCAAAAAGTAAGATCAATTACAAAAATCCCACTTGGATATGAATTGAAATCACAAGGAAGGAAAACCCTTCTATAGCCAAAATCATGGCTCTAAATTACCAAATATTAGGAAAAGTGTCCACAAACCCATTATCAATTAAGCTTAAAACAAATGTTAACAACTGAAGAGTGGGTATCTTCACATTAATCCTACGAAGAGAATACTATAGTAATCGATCTACAAAAAATCAACAACATTCTAGCATATAAATGTAGTTGTTGAAAATTTGATTTAACTATGAATATTCTATGTTTTCCAAGTCAAATATTTTCAAGGCACCACACTAGGATAAATCTAGCTCTTTGATTTGGCAATTTTCTAACTAGAAAGAACAAATTTAGATTGTAATATCCTACTATGTTTTAAACTTGTAAAATAACATTTTTCACTAAGCCAAGACATAAATTCAAATGGAGAAGATGCAATTTAAAGAATCTATTTAAATGAAAATTTAACAAGATAAGTTTATAATTGGAAATGATAAATAGAGAAGAACTTGGTACCGAAAGATGAGGCTGACTGTTAGAGACACTAGTGCGACACATGAACATCTATGCGATGTGTTGTTATTCATAAACTATCTACAAATTGGAAATTGATAAAAAGTTACTTTTCTCCTAGATCTTGAGATCAACTGCACAATAGGATTTAAATAAAGACAAAAGGAAGTAGAAATCCAAGTGATAAAGCGATGAAGAAAAGAGATTTAGTATATATATTTTTGAAATGAAACAAAAAAGACAAGGAAGAGGAAGCTACAACAAACCTTCGTGAGGTTGAATATCTTCCAAAAACCTATAGTTAAAACAAAGAGAAAGATTGGGGCTGCTTAGGAGATTTCCATGAATGGTCAAGCCCCTATTTTTATCTTTTGACCTCCACAGGTAGCTAAGATAAAGATATTAAAATTGAAGTTTGTGCTCTTATCCTAATTGTTTTAGGAGCTAAGAAAAATGATAAATGCTATTAATATTATTCTTAGGTCTACAAAGAATAACAAACTAGTGTGTGTGTGGGATTAGACAAGAGGAACTAAAAATCCAAGAGGTGCTAGAAGCATAGCTATGGATTTTATAAATAATAACAAAAATAAAGAAGAAGGTTGAAATAGTATCAACTCATGCAAGGTAAAAATGCCAAGGACAAACCCCAACAGGATTTAAAGTGCTAAAAAGCTTTGAAGAGTGCTTGTAGATGTTGTTATTCAAGTTCACATGAAAGATTTGAATGCCAATAGCCAAAGAGTTTGCTAGAAATTTGAGTGCAAGAGAGCTTGAAAAATTGATAGATTAATAAGATGGATTTAAAAATGAGCTTAGGAGGGAATAGAAGGTCCAACGCTTGGAATAGTTGTTCAAATTCAAGTCAGAGCCATTACCAAAGACTTGGACATGCAACAAGGTGGGAAAATGGTCTAGAAATGACCATTGTATGACAAGATGTTAGAGGACACTAGTATGTTGCATAAACATTCGCGTGTTGCATTGGCATCTAGTTAGCTATGACTCCTAAAAACTTTGATCACTAGGAAAAGGCAAGGTTAATGCAACAAAATAATATTTTTGTACAAAATGGGTTTAGGAATGCATGGACACAAGTGTGATCTTGGTACCAAAGGTGAAAAAAGGCTAAGGGGACATAAACACCAAAGCAGGTCCAAAACATAGCACGAAATTATATGGGTATGCAATTTTCTACATTACAATAAATAACACTTAGAAATTAGAAAATAATAAGAAAAGAAGAAGAATATAAATCATAGAACAAGAGTGACACATATATACCCTAGGAAAAACCTTTCATGAAGGAAAAACCTACCCTCTAAAGTAGTGAATCCAATGTATTTCTAACAATAATATAGTTACAATACAATATCAAAATTCATGGCTTCCATGGAGATGAACACGCTTAATCCTAGAGGAAAATTGACAACATAACCTACAAAAAATGCATAATGCCTCCATCTAAAGCCCTTAATATATAGACTTGTGGAGCCCCAAAAACTACAATAAGACAATACCATGGTAAGAATTCTTGTGACCCATTCAAGGGAATGTCCTCCAAAATATAATGTGACTCCCCACACAAGCATTTTTGGCTTCCATTATGCAAGTTGGCATATGTAACTCTCATGCACTCCTCTATGAAGCACTAATTGCATCCCATGCCCAACTAATAATATAAAATGATCTTACAAGTCCACTATGTAACCATATGCCCCCACCTCTCCTTAGATAGTTTAGTGGGATAGGTGGATAATGCCTCTCTTGAACCACTATAAATGAGTGGAGGGTAAGGTCCATTATTTTGCATTGTCTAATGATTACTCATTCCTCATTCTGGGGAGGACAAGTGGGGAGGGCCCCTATCCAAACTATCTATAGCCACTATAAAATAAAGGTAGGGGCCTTGCTACTATAGACATAGTAGGGTGAGTTTATCCTAGTCTTGAGTCACAACTTGCCCCTAATCATGATTGATAGCTTCGTATTCAATGCCTCATTACAAATGATATTTCAAGTCTCTAAAGAATAATAAAATAATTACATATGTCCCCACCCTCACATGGGCATCCCATTTTCCCACTCCATGAACTTTGAAGATGCATACATAATTAATCATCTAAAAATAATTAAGTTACATTAGACCTTAGGATATGCAAGGTGAATTGCGCACCTAATCCTAACATTGGTTGCATAGAACTATTAGAATCTATGCTTGCATAAATGTGCGTGAAACTGTTTTGCCAAAATCCTTCATGCTTGTGTCATGCATCTTAGCGCAAAATGGTGCATAAGGGAATATTGCAGCACAGAAGGTGTTGATGTTGTTCAATCAATGTGTAGAAGCGTGAGTTATGAGAACTTGCACATGGATCAAGAGTCTCCATTGATCATCTTCAAAGAAAATAGCTTCGTCTATAGAAAAACTTATCTACTAGAGATTTGACTTGGTACAAGTTTCCCAACTTCTTCTAGAGCTTCTCCATGGTGGTCTCCCCCAAAACATTCAGGAGAATCTGACAAACAAAGCTTAATTAGGCTTTTCATCTTTTGATCCAACACTACCCATTCTTCATGCTTCACGCTTGAAGGTTTCTTACCAAATATTGTATCTCATAGATTTTTGTCTATGAGTAGATCCCCCATTTTGAGCTTCCATAGCTCGAAGTTAATGTCATTAAATTTATCAATTTCCATTTTTGACGTGTTCACCATCTTTAACCTAAAATAAGATCACCTATCTAGAGCTCCCACTCAAGCTAGGTTTAATAGCAAAAAACCCTTTTCTTAACATAGATCAAATAAAATCCAATCTTTGATATCAAATGAAAATGATCTAGGTAAAACTACAAAACTTCCTACTTAACTTGAAGTGGAGAAAAATGTTGAATAGATACAGATCTAACAATGTTAACAAGAATAAATGACATGCAACAACATGTAATGTAGAATAGAACACATAACATAAGGTATACCCTAGTAAAACCTTTTTGGAAAAAAATCCAACAACAAATAAGTATTCGATGTATTATCACAAACACTGAGATTACAATACACTATTAAAGTATCAACTCCTTCACTCATAAACTTCAACCTTGTCTAGAAAATCTTCGGTAGCATAATCCTCTAGAAATAAAGTGCATACAAAAACCTCCATTCCAAACATCTATTATATAAGCAAGTTAAAAATTAGAAGCCAGAGATATTTTTAATACAAGACCCAAATTCCAACACCTAAATCATGAGTCAACATTCTACGCATAGAAGGTAACTCCCTATATCAGATATTCCTTAGTCAAAATTTAATTTTATCTAAATTATAATAAATAAGTTTTTTTCTATTTTATTTCTCTTATGTATGGTATTCCAAATTTATAGTCCATAAGAAAGTGTAATCTTATTACTCTAAATAGAGAAGTAACTTTAAACGGGGAATTAAATATAAATTTATACTACCCCAAAACACCTTTCTTGGAGCCGACATTGTGAAGGTGCCTTTTGGGTACCCATTCATATGATCTCTATATATAAAGGAAGAATTTCTTATCAGCCTTAAGAAAACATAAATTGAGAGCATAAGTTATGGTCAGTAAAGGAAGAATTTCTTATCAACCTTAAGAAATCTCAGGAAATTCATTTGCTCCTGGAATCCATATTCTTTATCAACCTTCAGAAATCTCAAGAAATTCATTTGCTAAAATCCATATTAAACATAAAGAATATAACATGTCTGCTGCCGAGGTAATCCAGAGGATCACTCCTCCCACCCGTGGTCAATGTCTTAGTAGAGCAGATGATGAGCGGTTGAAGGTACGAGTTGTGGCAAAAATTCGTCCATTCCTTCGTAAAGAAATCAAGGCAGCCAAAGGGGAGCCCAAGTCTTGTTTAACTGTAACAAAACCCAATGGAGATTCAGAAATGGAACATGTACTTAATGTTGAGGAAAACAAAACCAATATTAAAGCATCTTATAAATTAAATTTTTGTTATGATCAAGAAGATGAGGTGGCACAAATTTTCAGCAGAGAAGTTGAAGGCATATTAGCAGGGTTATTCAAGGGTTATAATGCCACTGTATTTGCCTATGGTGCCAGTGGTAGTGGCAAAACACACACAATGCAGGGAAACAAAAACACACCTGGTCTTATGCCTCTAGCAATTAGCAGCCTTCTATCAGAAGCCCATAACTCAAAGATTAGACTAGATGTTTCCTACTATGAAGTTTATATGGACAAGTGCTATGATCTATTGGGGCCCAAGAGCAAATCACAGGTTCCCATTTCAATGTTTGAAGACTGTGATGGTCATCTACAACTGTTGGGCCTTAACAAACTTCAGGTTTCTTCTGTGCAGGAATTTCAGCAGATGCTGAGTTATGGGTGTCTGGGTAGAAAGGTGGGTCACACAGCCTTAAATCATGTGTCCAGTCGCAGCCATGGGGTGCTTGTTATTTGGGTAACATGTGGAAATGTTGTTGGCAAGCTTAATCTTATTGATCTTGCAGGCAATGAGGACAACAGAAGAAGTAAAAATGAGGGAATTAGCCTCAAGGAAAGCTCCACAATTAACCAGTCACTCTTTGCCCTGTCAAATGTTATCCATGCTTTGAATTCCAATGAGAAGAGAGTGCCATACAGAGACAGCAAGTTAACTCGTATATTGCAGGACTCATTGGGAGGAACTAGCCGTACTTTGATGATTGCATGCTTGAATCCAACTTCCTTCCCTGAAGCCATACACACACTCAGTCTTGCTGCCCGCTCTACCCAAATAGTAAATCATGTTGTCAAAGCCAAGGTAGACTGCAAGCTAAGTAGACCAAAACAGAGTTTGAATGGAAAAAGAAAATCCTGTCCTGAGATTGAAGGGTCCAAAAGTGGTGGTCAGGGCAAAGTGAGTAGAAGAGATGATGTTTGGGAAATATTTGCAGCAATTCACAATATGCACCGCCTTTCTGAGATCAACACCTGTTCAGCATCTATGAATTCAGGACAAGACAATAGACAGAATCATTCAAAAACTTATTCTTACTGAACTTAAGTATGTAAAAACTATGTCTAAGGATGAGAAGAGCTCCTCAGACCCACTTTGCACAAAATCTTCTCAGAGGTTGCTTCAAAATTCTAGTTCCTTCTCTTCTGTAACCCCTCAAAATTTCTTCCTAATATAAGGGTTCCCATCCTACAGAGAATAAGTAGGAGCTGCATCACCTATATAGAATTGCCTCCTTGAAAATAGCTTACAAACAGATGGTTGCCCACAAAAACATACTCTGCAAAAAAAATTCTTTCTTTTCGTGGGATCTGGAGTTTAAACAGTAGTTATTGCAAAAATAAATTTTGTTGTTCACAATAAAGCATTTGATACTTCAATTTGGAAGTAATTTATGAAAGGGGCATATGAATGTTATTCTGTTCTAACATCAACTCTCTTTCTCTGTTGGACAATATATGTCATCTTCAATAATAAAATGAATAAACAATATATCTTCCATTATAATTAAAATTTGTTTTTAATATCAAATTTAAATATAAAAAGTAACCATAAAAACTTGTATTAGTATGTTTTTATAACCACTTCAAGTAAAAGAGTCCACCTTATCAAAGAATTTATAATAATAACCTACAAACTACATGTACAGATATTTTAAATAGTTTCTAGAGAGATATCAATAAGTTATTTTTTTAATATAAGAGTTATAATTTTATTTTACTTTAGAATTATTTTATTTTATTTACATTGTTTATTTTTATTTTTATTTGAAGAGTTATTTTTATTTACTTAAAGAGTTATTTTATAGTTATTTATTTATTTAAGAATTATTTTATTTTATTTTAAAACTATTTAAGAATTGTTTTAAGAAGAGTTATTTTATAGTTCTAGTTTTTTAAATATATGACAGTTCTTTAATAACTCTTGTTAATATGCTTAGGCCATTATATTCCACCCCTTGTTGCCATTATAGTTATGCAATAATGGGATGATATGTAAGATAGTAACTCTCATATTTTAGTTAGTTTTGGTAATTAAGTCATACATTAATAATAATAGAGGATGTAGATGATATTTAAAAGGAATTCAATTTTGGTGAGCGTGACAAATAAGACATGCTATATGTAGTAGAGGCAATGCTTCATGGGCATATGAGCTATGGTTGGGGTGGAGATACAAATATGCCTCGTGTAGTTTCAACATCTTTTCCACAAGTGCCATTGCTTTTAAATGGTCACATGGTTTATCATTTGTGTGTTCATTTATTATTGGTATTAACTACATTTCTTGAAAATGCAACAACAAAAAATTCCTAAATTGATTTGGATTTTTCATGATTTGATTCGTATGTTTTTAATGTATAAGATGCTCTCATTCTTCTCCCATTTAATTTGTTTCTTCTGTAGGACCAAGGTATTCCTCTAGAACATCATGCTCTAGCCCCTTCATTTATGGGAGGGAGAAAGAACTCATCCACTTCTGTATGTAGATCCTAATCTTCTAGGTAGGAGAAATTTAGTTTATCAAAAGACAAATTTAGTTTATTATGATGGATTTCCATGTTTACTTATGCACCTAAATGGATCTTGATATTAACTTGGACACCACTTCTATAATTTCTTCCTTGAAATTCAAAAATTCAAACTAGATTAATGGATCCAAGGAAGGACTTAACAACTTATGGATATGAAAGTGTCACATGGAAGGAAAGAGTGGAAAATTAAAAAATGTATGTTATGAGGAATGAAGATGGAGTGGAGCATTAGGAGTGATGAATTGGGATCCTAATGGTAATGTCTTAGATGGACTAGATCTTCCTTTGTATTCTATATCAATGGACGTGCTTATGGTGCTCTAATATACTAATGTAGGCATCACTCAAGTATTCATTGAAATTATGGATGTCCATTGCTTTAACATTAAAATGTGAAATATTTTGGTTCAAATAAATGTTTTATAATAACATACATAGTGTTTTGATTATAGGTTTAATTGAATATAATAGATGAAGCAAGACAACCTTTGTCAAGAAAGTTACCATTTCCTCTAAAACAAAATAAACCATATCCAATGATCTTGTACTTCTTTACTTCTTTTTTCACTCTTGTTATAATGGGCATAATTTTTTATTTGAATCTACTTCAATTTTATTAATTCAAATAAAAAGTTCTACCCATTATAATGCAAATTATAGTAGATAATGTGTGTTTTGGATATGAGGACAAATGTATATATTTACAAATGTTCAAAATGTTCTCTTGAATTTGTAATTGAAGATTTGTATTGTGATTTTAGTTAGTTTTGGAAATGTTTTAATTTTTTGGATTTTTTGAAAATGTTTTGAGTTTTTTGAAAATGTTTTGATTGTTTGGATTTTTGGAAATGTTTTGATTTTTTTGGATTTTTTGAAAATGTTTTGAAAGGAAATACATGAGACTTAGAGATTTACTTTCCAAAGGTCTTATGGAAATTGGGAGAATAATCCAAACCCTAACCAAGTATTGGTAAGGTTTTATTTATGGCATGAATGGGCATGGTTCGAGGTGACAATAAATGATACAAAGTGAATAATTCCAAGCCATGATATGATAATGAAATGGTAGATGGATGATAGTATGTAAGCTAGATTAGAGAGATTGAAAGTACAAATGGATAACTAATAGATGGTGGATGCAGGGCTACTACACATGGCACCTATAAATAGGTTTTCACCATGGTACTTATCCAACGTGCCACCAAGGTGGTTTTCACCATAGGACGAATTATTTCTCTTTACTATTTTGATTTTTTTCTTTTTCTTTCTTTTTTTGTATTTTTCTATCATTCTTTGATTTTTTTGTATATTTTTGAATAATTGGGATACCCCATGGGTTAGACATAGAACCTCTTGAGGTGAATTATGTTGATAGGTTCATCAAGGGCATGACCCTCAAGTGTAGAAATTTGATATGCACCGGACCCATAACGACTAGTAATGATGAAGGGGCCCAACCAATTAGGGTCAAATTTTCCTTTTATGTCCCAATCTTGGAGGTTCCTTTGATTTTCCTTGAAAACAAGATCACCAACTTCAAATTTGTGCTCTTTGAGCCTCTTGTTGTAGTTCTAATGAAGATGATTTTGGTAGGCCTTGAGATGGTTAAGAGCATTGAGACATCTTTCATCTAGTGTTTCCAATTCTTGTAAGTGAGCAACTCTATACTCCTCCTCATCAATAAGATGTTGTAATGACACCTGTAAGGAGGGGAGCTCAACCTCGATTCGTAGGATAGCTTTGGATCCAAAGACAAGGGAATATGGTGTGTCTCCAGTAGGTGTACGGATGCTAGTGCAATATGCCCACAAAGCAGGATTGAGTTGCAAGTGCCAATCCTGACCAACTTCATTGACTATTTTCTTCAATATTTTAAGGATAGTTTTGTTAGAAGCTTTAGCTTGACCATTGCTTTGGGGATAGTATGGAGTGGAAAAGCAATGCTGGATATGGAATTGATTGCAAAGGTGGCAGACTTCATAATTTTTGAATGGCTTGCCATTGTCAGTAACAATTGCTTGGGGTATACCATACCAGCAAATGATATCATGAAGGATGAACTTGGAAATTTGTTTTCCAATTATATACGTAAGAGGAATAGCTTTGGCCCACTTCGTAAAATACTTAGTGGTGGTGGTAATGAATGAATGGCCATTGGATGAAGGTGGATGGATTTTACCAATTAGATTGAGCCCCCACTATGAAAAAGGCCATGGTGTAGTAATTGTTTGTAACTCTTGTGCAGGTGCATGAATCAAATCACTATGTTGTTGAAAAGGAAGACATTTCTTAACAAACGAATGTGCATCATTCTCCATAGTCGGCCAATAGTACCCAGTCCTTAACAAATTTTTGACCAAGGTAGGACCACCAAAGTGTGCACCGCATATACCCTTATGTATCTCATGTAAGGTAGATTGGGCATATTCCAATTTAAGACTTCTAAGGAGAATCCCATCGAGTGACCTCTAATAAAGTGTATCACCAAAATTGGTATAATGGGATGAACATGTTGAAAGAACACCAATACACTAAGAGGGGAGGTGAATAAGTGTATGTTAATTTTTAACAATATTAAACCAAGAGACACAATTCAAGAGTACACATAAATCGCATAACACCAGATGTACGTGGAAAACCTTAAAAGGGAAAAGCCATGGTGAGAATGTTGCTTGAGTCTGCTACTCAAATCCAACTTCACAATAGAAAATGATTACATGTGTTTTGCAGGCACCAACCCACAAGTACATCAACACCCAAGATACTGTTTTGAGGCACCAACCTACAGGTACATCACACACCTTAATTGAGCTCCAACTCAATACAATGAGACACCAACCCCAATCTGGAATAAAGAGGCACCAACCCCTAAAATCTTACAAATTCATGTATGCAAATAATGGTTCTTCTCTAACCTGAAATGCACCTTTTCAATTCATGAACTATGCTATCCTTCTCTACTTGGTGTTCTCATGAACACAATCTTCTTCTCTCTCTCAACTCACCTTGCACTCTACAATATCCCTTTTTACTCAATACATACGCCTTTGAACATTTGTATATTTGTACAAATTCTTCACACTCTACCTGTGAAAGAAAATGTTTAGTTGAGTAACCATTCTACAGTTGGATTCATCATGTATATATCCCCTATACATGTAGAATTTTGTCTTCAGCAACGACCAACTGAAATGACAGATCCAAGATCGTAACTATTTCCATAGTTACAATTAAACCTAATTGCTTCGCATTCCATTGAAACTATTGAATGAAGGATCTTGAAACATTTTACAAAAATACAGTTGAATCGGGTAACTACCCGTCAAAGTTTAGCTCTAGAAATAGTTGTTTGCCAACTTTAAAAGTTGACCTTCAATCTCACCTTTCCCGCCATCTTGAGTGGACACATGTCATCATGTCACACTATTGCAATTGATGATCAAAAGAATGTATCATTATGCGTTGCTATGATCTCCTCTTTCTTTACATGTTGGCCCATTGAATAGTCTTTAGTCAATGAGAAGTTGCCATGCTAACTGCTTGCATCCAGAGCTTGCCACTTGTCAGCATAGCGCAAGCACATGGAGTGGTGGAGAAACTTTCTTTCTTCTTTGCAGGCTTGTGAAAGCCCGACATGTGGAATGATTTCTCACCTGCACAGACATCGAAAGTCTTCACTATCTTCCTTTGCGCTTATGCGCTAGCCATTGATCTCGTAGGATCAACGCGCACCATTGGATCAACATTGAGGTGCTTGCACTTTAGTCTCCTTCACATGCCATAGGAAGGAATACCGCCTGAACTGGTAAGCATTAGGAAATGGGGCCGGTAAGATAATGACGATGATGGATAAAGTTGTCACTTAAGTGACTTCTCACCGAGGATAGCAGGTCAACATCAAAATAGAACATCTAAGGAAATAAACCTTGCCACAAGGTTTAAATGGAGTTAAAACCCTAACCTGCAGACCAGAGAGTTCTTGGCTTCAATTGCACATCACTTGCAAGGCTTGACCAATAGAGACATCAATCCTTGACATCAATGGCTTTCATAGAGATTGATGCAAGCAAGATAAGGGGGTTTTATCAAACTGCCCAATCTTGCAGCCAAAGAATCAAAACCCACACTTTTGTACACAAATCAATAAAACTCTTGATAATGAAAATCTGAAAACACATCTAATTTAAAAGCCTCACATGTATTTACATTTAACAAATCCTTCGGGAATCAATTACATGCATTCCAAATTTAAATGAACAATAAAATTCAGAAATTTCAAGGGTTTTCAGACACTTCATGCCTTCAAGTCTTCAAACCCTCATGCCTTCCCACTTTCTTGGATTCATTCTTCTTTTCAAATCTGATTTTTCTCTTCATCCTACAGATCTCTTGGATGCCTTGTGTTGGTTCCCAAAAATCCAGGTTGCTAACCCTAAGAGGATGCCAGACTCTATGTTTGGATTTGCAACGTTTTTGGACCAATTGACAGAGCTATTAGCTCCCTACACTTCAGGTCCTGCAAACCTAGGTGGGTGTACCTTTGTAACTAAAGCAGACTTAACACTATATGACTTGATTGGATTAGTAAATCTATCACAATGGCATAAAATGTAATAGATACAAGCTTCTAAATTCCTCCTACTCCTAATACTAAGATCTGAGATGTAATTGTTTGAATGAGATTTTATGGAATCCTAAAATGGAATTGGTATGACCAGTGCCTGTTTCTATTGGGCTAATGGAGTCAAGGTGTATGTGATATATGATTTACTTATTGGTTACAATCCTAATTGTTTGGCACTTGTTTTTGTTTATAGCTTGTATAAACGTGCAAGAATGTGATTGACAGACTCTACTTAGTGATCCACTCGAATCTTACCAGGTTACTGTGACTTATTGAAAGGATTTTTTAATCCTTGCTTGAAGGAACCGATCAAAAGAATCACACAATGACAGCAAATGTGTATTGACAAATGGAGTTGATGCTCAATTTGAATAACAAGACAATATCGAGTTGGAGACAGTATGGCAATCTTGACAATTATAGGGCTGTTCTTACCTATCCAAATGCTACCTCCAGGTTACTATAATCAATCAAAAGGATTTTATATCTGTAATGGAAACCAATTAATTTGATTACACGAAAATAGCAAGTGTGTTTCGATGAAACTGAAATATCAACTTGGAAACTCATGTTCAAATAACAAAGAAATAACAGTATGGAGACAACCAAATAATTGCTCAGCTCAACAAACAATAGACACCAATATTAAATCATTAATTTGTGCATTTTCTCCACTATATAGTTTCGAAAGATTTTACAATGTATAACATAATATTTTATTTTGACAACTGGTCAATCCATCCAGTTATCTAACTGATGTTTTTCCTAATCTACTGATGATTTTTTTTATTCCTGATTTTTCTTCTCTGGTAAATATCCTTTGGACTCCAGGGTTACAACCCTTTATTTCTTCCATTGCAACCTTTGGTATACCTTTTCATTTACTTAATTGTGTTTGGCAATGATTAAATATTTAATCTGGCTTTTTTGATCTTCCCATAATACTTTAATCTCTATTTGATTCTATCTCCCGGCGTGTTTTTTCACAAATTATCATTTGCTTCCCATTTTGTAAATATTTATTTTAACTTTCTTTTGCCTTGAGATCTCGTGAAAATAATTCTTCAAGTAACTATTGTTATTTCCTTTAATATATATTTTCACTCAGTTGGTAAGAAATAACTACTCGCTTGTGAGTTGCTCGGTGAAAACGTTTTCTCTCCTTTCCTCAAAAATATTTTTTAGGTAAAATAATTACCCATTGGGTGAAGTCCTTGAAAAATATTTTGCCTCTATCTTTATAACTCCTTTGACAAGATATTCGGGTGAACAATATTTATTTTATATTTAAAGATGATCTTGTAAAATCTTCAACATATCTCCTCGTGAATATATTTACCCATAAATATATTTATGCTACATATTTTTTTAATATTTCATACTTTTCAGCTACACTTATTCACCTTTTATTTTCCATAATGTAATTATATCATTTTCCATATTCGGTGAAAGCAGGTATGTTACTCGAAAAAGGTATCTATCGGCAAGACACATGATCTCGGTGTGATTTAAAAATCTCACACTGATTAGTTTGGTTTTGCCAATGCTCAATGTGACTTAAATAATCTCTCCCGATATTTAATATTTCCCCGAATCTATCTTTAGTTTGATTAGATTAATTTCAACCTTGCTAAGCTTTGTATTCCTGTGAAAGATAATTTAATAATAATTATTTCCATCTTTGGCTCGCAATCTTTACGCTTTCATTTATTCGTGTGCTTTTTCACCTTCACTGGGCTAGAATAATCATTTGTGTGAAAATAATTACTCCTTATGGTTTTACTGGCCATCTTATGCATTCTCACATAAAAATATTATTTAGGTAAAATAATTACCTATTTGATTAACTCTTCAGAAAGCTTTTCTCTTCCAGAACAAAAACATTTAATAATTTTTTTACCTTATAACCCCTTCCACAGAATATGATATTTGATTCACTATAACCTCATGTTATTTAATTTTTTATTCACACCCTCTGCCGATATTCATTTCCCTTTTGAAATAAATTCTCACTTTTAATAATTCTTTTACCTCACACTTTCCAGCATACAGTATTGGCAAGATGTATAATATCGGTGTGATTTAAATAATCTCCGCCGAAAGCAATTGTCTCCCCGAAAAGGTGTCCATCGGTAAGAAACCTAAGATCGGTGTGAATTAAAATTTTTGCTCCAACTTCAAATGTCACGCCGATACGTGAGTTTAGGGTTTCTAACATGTCTTTATTTTTCCCTATTCACTTGGCTTGAGCACGGAGGATGCTGGCAACCATCATGGAACCTGGTTTTATACTTGTAATTTTGGCATTCTGCAAGATCACATACGGTTGTTTTGTTTAGGCTTTCACATTCTGCAGGCATGTCTATTAGAATAAAACAATAATATCTACCAAAAATTCTCATTTTGCTCAGCAGTGTCATCTGAGTGCAGTGAATGTTCTCCCAGCCCTCGCCATATTAATATTCACTCATCTACATTCCCTTCGGCAACAATTGTATCAGATGGATGAAAAGCTTGTGTAGAACACATTTGTGTATGGTGTAGCCGGATCTTCTTCACCTCTTTTTCATTTGTAATTTCTTCATCTTCTGGAGCTTGTCCTGCAATTTTAATTTCTCTCTGAGCTTACTGTTCTCTCCTTCGCCCCACAAACCCATAAAACTACAAAATATTCTTCTTAAAAAGATAAGCCTTTCCACGCCTTCCATAAAGAAGAGTGTGAATGGTTTCCAACATTTCTTCACCTCTTGTGAGCTTGGATAATTTATATGCCACATTGCGAATATCTTTAAGCTATGTGCCTTATCCATGTTCAATGATGAATTCTCTGGGGCTATCCCTTATGACAGAAGGGTCAAAGGCTTTTACAACCTTCCTTTCTCTCACAGGCCGATCAAGTAGAGTAGTAGGTGTTGAGGGTAAATCCTTGGTTTTCTCTTTCCTGAATTCTTCGGCCATATCAAGATTCGAACTGGTGACTGAAACCTGTGACTCATATCCCAGCTGCACGTCTATATGCTGATCCATATTAAATAGTGAAAGATCGTGTTGATGTTTCTCTATGTTTGATTGATAACCATCCTTCTCTACTAGTTGACAATCTTTATCAGTAAACTCATAATGAATTTGTTGGAGTCTCATAATTTGGTGGCAATGTATAAATGGATGAAGCCACATCAACAATGGATCTTTGTTCAGCCAGTCTTTGAATAGAGTGTAGAATGGATGCTGAGGTTGCACTATTCCCCATCAACAATAATCATGTGACACAAGTCGGGTCCCCTTGTGGGCCTGACTAAAATTTTTTCGTTTTGAAACAAGTTTCATCTTGAATTGTCTTTGACACTACCTCTAAATGCTCCTGAGGTGAAAAAATGAACTGAGTAGATAGCAAAATCCATTTTCAGGCACCTTGCATAGTAGTCAAAACAGGCCAAGTAGCCTTCGGAATCAGTCTAGAAAACTGATCAAAAACTTCTCTCGGAGCCACGAAAATGCACAAACTTGTAGAATTTTGACCCGAGAATTCAATGCAACAAATGGTTTGGCATGAAATTATTAGGATTAAAAGCTGCTCGCAATCAAAGTAGCCCATTCTGCATGTTTTTGTGCCTGTTAAAACTCAATTGAAACCTGTCATTTTGCCTCTTTGGAAAAATATCAAATCTGATATTGAGAAGCTGCCATCCTGGGGATTAGTTCATTTAGGTCACGTGAACATGTAGGCAAAAGGGTTTTTCATCATTCCTCTTCCTTCATAAGATATCGGGTGTCAAAGTTGACCTTTCTGAAGCTGCCTGGGAATGCAGTCACAGAACTGTGTAAAATCCATTTGGATTTGCTTTTGAAAAAATATCAAACGAAGTGCTGGGACCTTGAGAATTGGCATGTGAGCACATTAACATGGGAAGAATTTGATACATCAATTGGTTTTTTATTAACACGACCCGATTGCTAGATATTACCTTCCAAATTAACCTCCTTGAAAACTGCCTCCTGTCAAAACCTGATTCGAACTTACCAACTTGCAATTTTAAAAACCCATTAAATCTCTTCCTGGTAAGTTGTAACTGGAAAGTTGATTTCATTAGGCTTGATGAGTGCGTGTGTAAGAGGATTCTTCGCCATCCATCTTCTGTCATGAAATGTTAAGGGCCAAAGTTGACCTCTCCGCAACTTTCTGGAAACGCAGATATGGCAACTAAACTTTTTACATTTACTTTTGATTTTGAAAAAATAGAAAACGAGATGTTGGGGTCCCAAAAACTGGTATGAAGGTACATTATTATGAGGGGAATATGGAACACTGATTAGTTTGTCAGGATCATTATTTAGCTGCTAGATATCAACCTCCAAAGTTGGCCTCTCGGGCTGATTTCACATTATGCAAGTAGCAAATTTTACCAGAACCCTCCAACTTGGTTCTTCAAAACCTAGTCAAAACTGATCGTAGGAAGCTGAAATCAGGTGTGCTCACTTACATATGGCAGACAAACATGTTTGTGAAATGATTTTGCATGAAGACAAACCGACTCCGAATTACAATGCTTCAAAGTAGGCCACTTGAGCATATTGTGCAAGTGTATCTATGAGTATTGAAATTGAATTTCGCATACGGGAACCTAAAAATTTTGCAAAAATTGGTATGAAATTTTATGTCCCAACACCTTGAACACCTGCAAATCTCTTCTTCTCTTCTTATTTCATTCCTCTCTTTCAGCAAGCTAATTTGTGCATCTCTTCATGCCATTGTCTTGAGCAACCTGCAATTTTCTTTCCTCAACCTTGCTACTATTGATTGCTGCCCCATAACACAATTAATGGCTGCCTTTTATTCAATACAAAACCCTCATGAAGCACCAAAATGTGGCACCCAAATCTGTTCTTTTATTTTCCCCAAAGTGTCCTTTGAGATTCCTATAGAAAAATGAAGAAAATCTTAATTTATTCTTCCAAAATGTGGCATTCAAAGTTGCTGCTCCCTCTTCAACATTTTTCTGCTGTAGATGCCTTTGAAAAATAAATAAAATCAGAAATAAATCCATCCTTATCCACCCAAAATTGGAAATTGAAGAGTCATTAATTGTTTGCCCAAAAATCACTAGCTTTTTCCTCCATTTTAGCCACTCAATGAATAAATGCAATATTAAATTGCAAGTGAGGGAATACCAACAATAGAATATTTTTTTCACACTTCGTAAGATGTCCAAGTTGAGTAAATAAAATAAATTTATTTTATTTTTTTTCACAAGCCCCTTCTATCATGTTAAATGAACCCCTTCAATGCCTCAGACCTTGAATTTGTGAAATATAATAATTTTAAAAATCACATTGAATATATTGGTTGCCTTTGATATTTTAAATTAAAGCCAAGTCCTCACAAATGAATATTTTATCCTCCCAACATTTCACAAGTTACTCCTGAAGCTCAAACCTTCACAAAAAAATGTTGAAATCTGAACATAAAAATAAAATATTTTTTTGGTGATGCAAGATTGCCTATGAGCCCGGATGCTCCTACATCAGAGATACTCCCTTGACATTAGTGACAATAATTGCAACAATCTCCCCCTTTGTCATTGATGGCACATGAATATGCATGAAAACACCTAAATGATCTACCCTGAACTCCATTATCTGATCTACCTTGAACTCCATTATCTCCAGCTATCATTCTTCAACAACATTATTGTCCCCCATGTCTCCCCCATGCTGCATTAGCACTCTTAACGCACACTATACTCCCCCTTTGACATCAATTACAAAGGGATTCACAAAAATCTCCCCCTAAGGACTAGCATCCTCCAAAGCAACTGTATTACTAGGGATAGAAGAATACTTGGACATGCTCCCCCTAGAAGAATACTTCTGTATTCAATTGGAGATAGGAGAAGGAAAAACTCCTAACTTCTGCCTGAGCTATTCAAATGTTTCCTTTGGAAGGGGTTTTGTAAATATATCTACCATCTATTCTTTTGTAGCAACATATTCCAACTTGACTTCTTGTTCAACAAATTTCTCCCTGAGAAAATGAAACTTAATGGATATGTGCTTGGTCCTTGAATGCATGACTAGATTCTTTGAGATGTTTATAGCACTTGTATTATCACAAAGAATGTTAATTAGCCCACCAAGCTAAACCTTGATATCTTGTAGTGTTTGCTTCATCCATAACACTTGAGTACAACAATATACAACAACAATATATTTAGCTTCAGCTGTTGACAAAGAAACTGAATCTTGTTTCTTACTCAACCATGCTACCAATCTATCTCCTAGAAAGAATGCACCGCCACTAGTGCTCTTTCTATCATCCACACAACCAGTCCAATCAACATTTGTGTATGGAGTCAAAGTGAATTCATCACCAATAGGATACCATAGACCATAATCTAATGTACTCTTCAAGTATCTGAATATCCTCTTCACATCTTTGACATGTGTCTCCTTAGGAGCATCTTGAAATCTAGCGACCATGCAAACAACTTGCATGATATCAGGCCTTGTTGCTATGAGATATAAGAGACTTCCAATCATGGATATGTACAAAGTTTGATCTGCTAAAATAGATTCATCATCTTTGTTGAGATTACATCCAATGACCATAGGTGTACTGATTGGCTTGCAATCTTCCATCTTGAATTTCTTCAGCATTTCATTTACATACTTAGAGAAATGAAAATCCCTATATCTAATTGATTCACTTGTAAACCAAGAAAAAATGCTAATTCTCCTAGTATTGATATCTCAAACTCTTTCTGCATAGCATGAGCAAACTCTCTACACATTTTGTCACTACCTCCACCAAATATTAAATCATCAGTTCATAAACAATAACAATCAGCATATAATTAGCTTCAGTTTTAAAATATAGATCTCTAGCAGCTGTACCTTTCTTATAGCCTTGCTATTG
Source organism: Cunninghamia lanceolata (assembly GCA_027924645.1). Classification (NCBI taxonomy): domain Eukaryota; kingdom Viridiplantae; phylum Streptophyta; class Pinopsida; order Cupressales; family Cupressaceae; genus Cunninghamia; species Cunninghamia lanceolata. Next base: position 13,037,326 of record BSBN01001152.1, on the reverse strand, counting down.
AAGATATTTGTCCAGCCTAGAGTACCAAGCCCTAGGGGCCTATTTTAGACCATACAGTGCCTTTTGCAGTCTGCACACATAATCTTTGTTTTTAGTCACCTTGAATCCTTCAAGTTTCTCTATATAAACTTCCTCATTTAGATAGCCATTGAGAAATGCAAACTTTACATCCATCTGGTACACCTTGAAGTTTTTATAAACTAAATATGCAAGAAACATTCTAATGGCTTCAAGCCTGGCCATAGGTGCAAATGTCTCATCAAAATCTATGCCCTCAACTTGAGCATAGCCCTTGCAAACTAATATAGCTTTGTTTCTAGTTATTTTCCCATCTTCATTCAGTTTATTTCTAAACACCCATTTTGTGCCTATGACATTCTTATCAGCAGGCCTTGGAATAAGTTCCCAAGTCTAATTTTTCTCTTTTTGACTAAGTTCTTCCTTCATGGCCTCAATTCAACTCTCATCTTTACTGGCTTCTTCATAAGATTTAGGTTCTATTTCAGATAGTAGAGAATAGTTTACATGTTCTTGTTGTGCAAGCTTTCTCCTTGTCATGACATCATCAATTTTGTTTCCAAGAATTTGATTCTTAGAATGATCTCTTTTAACATACTTGGGTGGAGCCTTTGGAGTAAATTTTAGTTGTTCTTCTTCATCTGCATCATTCTCCTCTTGTGACTCTTCTTTTGTAACTTATTCATCTTCTTCTTCATGAGAAGGGACCTTTGAATACATGTCACTTTTATGTGACAACTGAGAGCAGTCTTCATCCACTCTAACATTCACACTTTAAACTGTCTTCTACAACCTTTTATTGCAGCACTTATAGGTCTTGCTTATAGTTGAATAACCAAGAAAAATACCTTCATTTATGTAAGGAAGCTAAGGTAGTGGAACAATTTCCTACACTAATCTTGAGAGGACGATAATGAAAACATTTACATAGATTTAACAGCTATAGAAAATTAAACAGAAATAAACATAGATATCATGCATACCACAACATAGTGATTTACGTGGGGAAAACCCTTTCGAGAGAAAAAACCCACACTCCAAAAGCCACCCAATATATTATTCAGAAATCACGAAGATTACAATATACTTGCAAAGAAAGCTTCTCACAGGAGTATCACCACTAAAGATCTAGAGACAACACGACTACTATTAGACTCTCAGAATACATCATGATACCGCAGTCGTAATACAATGCCCTCATAAAATAAAGTTACCTTCTAGGGTAAGACATGCCAACAAAATATCTACCATCAGATCTAAAACCTAATAATGAATGGTCCAAATTTACAATATATCATTAATTTAATGTATGTCGGCCATTTAATAGTTTTTGTTAACAAAAAATGTTAACATGCATCCCACTCCACCCCATGCTCCCATTGTATATTACACCTATCGGTGTAACTAGGAAATATATATAAATATATATCCTATCAACAATAAGCCTTATATAATTGCAAGGTTGAGACACTTTTTCCCAACAAATCTCCCACTTGTCAAACACCTTGTAAGAGCAACGGGAGGGAGTAAACATCGTCTCTTAATTACTAGGGGCTAAAGGCCCATAGTCTCTGAACACCATCTGAACTTTTCGGTGCTCACAGGCTTAGTTAGAGAATCAACAATATTCATCAAAGTCTCTACCTTAACTAGCTTCATCCTGCCATATTCGACCATATCTCTAACAAAATTATATTGTACATCAATGTGCTTGGTCCTAGCATGAAATGTTCGGTTCTTAGCTAGACATATCACACTTTGACTGTCACAATAAATTGTTACTGCACCTTGTTTTATTCCAATATCTGAACACAGTATCTTAAGCCAAATGGCTTCTTTGAAAGCATGAGTAATTTCCATATACTCAGCTTCAGTAGTGGACAAAGCAACCACAACCTGTCGCTTACTCATCCAACTAAACACATAAGCACTGGTGGATCGTCTACTATCAATATCACCTGCCCAGTCTGAATCCACATGACCATGAATATTAAGGGAAATATCTTCTTTAGTAAAATTACTATGATAACGCAAGGAATTCTTTGAGGTACCACACAAATATCTAAAGACTCTTTTAACTGCATCCCAATGAACTCTACCAAGATTAGACATATATCTGGAAAGAACTCCCACTACTTGGGCAATGTCTGGTCTAGTACAAACCATAGCATACATCAAACTTCCAACTGCACTCTAGTAAGGCACTCTGCTCATCTCTTCCATCTCTGATGGAGATATTGGACAATCTGAATAGATAACTTTGTTCCAATTGAAAAGGGAACACACAATGGTCTAAAGTCCTGCATGTTAAACCTTTATAAATTTGAATTAACATACTTACTTTGGCCTAGCCATAGCTTTTAGTTCACTCTATCTCTTCTAATTTCCATCCCAAGAATGTATCTAGTTGTACCAAGGTCTTTCATTTCAAATTTAGTAGCAAGTTGAGATTTCAGTTCTGAAATCATACCTTTCCCTTTACCAATAAATAACATATCATCAACATATAATGTAATAAACATGAAACAATCACCATCAGTTTTATAATAAACACAATGATATGATTTAGTATGCTCAAATCCCAAACTCAATACATATGTATCAAATTTCTAGTACCACATCTTAGGACTCTGTTTTAGGCCATACAAAGATTTCTTCAATTTGCAAACCAAATTACCTTTTGTTGGCAAATGGTCAGCGCTCCCCATGGGATTCGTGACATTGACTAACCACCTCCCATGGATTCATTAACTTTGGTGCTTGTATTAGAAATTAATAGGTCGACCTTTTGGTTTAATGACAATCGTGGGCCAACAATTGGTATCAGAGCAAATGGTCATGGGTTTGAATCCCCCGGTAACACTGGGGGGAGATTGTTGGCAAATGGTCAGTGCTCCCTATGGGATTCGTGACATGGACTAATTGCCTCCCACGGATTCATTAACTCTGACGCTTGTATCAGAAATTAACAGGTTGAGCTTTTGGTTTAACGATAATCGTGGGCCAACACCTTTACCTTTCACCACATAGTGCTTTGGCTATGTCATATAAATATCCTCCTCCAAGTCACCATGAAGGAAAGTAGTTTTCACATCCATTTGCTCAACCTCTAAATCATAAGCAACAGTAATAGAAAGCAAAAATCTAATGGATGTCATTTTTGTAACAGGAGAAAATATCTCACCATAATCAACACCCTCAACTAAAACCAAAGGTGATCAGGCTCTGATACCACTTGTAAGGAAGCTAAGGTAGTGGAATAACTTCCTACACTAATCTTGAGAGTAGGATAATGCAAAACTTTATAGATCTTTAACAATTATAGAAACTTAAACATAAATAAACATAGATATCACGCATACCACAACACAGTGATTTACATGGGGAAAACCCTTTTGGGAGAAAAACCCCACACTCCAAAAGCTGCCCAATATATTATTCATAAATCACAAAGATTACAACATACTTACAGAGAAAGCTTCTCACAAGAGTATCACCACCAGAGATCCAGAGACAACACATCTGCTATTAGACTCTCAGAATACATCTCGATACCACAGTTGTAATACAACGCCCTCATAAAATAGGGTTACCTTCTAGGGTAAGATAAGCCAACAAAATATCTACCATCAAATCTAAAACCTAATAATGAACGGTCCAGATTTATAATATATCATTAATTTAATGTATGTCAGACATTTAATAGTTTTTGTTAACAAAAAAATGTTAACATGCATCCCACTCCACCTCGTGCTCCCATTGTATATTACACCTATCAGTGTAACTAGGAAATATATATAAATATATATATCCTATCAATAATAAGGCTTATATAATTGCAAGGTTGAGACACATTTTACCAATAATATGCTCTTGAATCAAACTTATTCAAGGTATCTTCATCCTTTTTTATAAAACATCTGCTTCCAAATATTCAAAAATACTTCACAGATGCATGTCCGCCTTTCCATAATTCATATGGAGTCTTATCATGGTTTACTCTTAACTGACCTCTATTAAGAATGTAAACAATAGTATGAACTACTTCCTTCCAATATCTATCAGACAGTTTGGCTTTATTTAACATTGTTCTAGCCATTTTCTGGATAGTTCTGTTCTCTCTCTCAACAAGTCCATTTTGTTGAGGTGTCCTAGATGTAGAAAAATGTCTTTTAATCCCATGCTTTTCACAATACTGATCAAATTCATTAGAAGTGAATTCTCCACCTCTGACAGACCTTAAGCATTTTATCCTTGAACCAATCTCATTCTCAACCATAGCTCTAAATCTTTTAAATCATTCTAAATCTTGAGATTTATCTTTAAGAAAAGTTACCCATGTCATTCTTCAATAATCATCTATTAGCAACATGAAATACCTTTCTCCATTGATGCTTTTGGTTTTGGTTGGTCCACACAGGTCTGTATGTATCAACTCTAGGGGTTTTGAAGTTGAATATTCCTTTGTCTAGAAACTGACCCTTGTTTGCTTTCCTTCTTGGCATTCTTTACAGAAGGTACTTTCTGGCTTGCCAATACTAGGCATATGTCTGACTGCATTCTTCTTGCTGACCTTCACTAGATGGTCAAAGTTGATGTGGCCCATCCTTTTGTGCCATAACCAACTTTCATTAGTTTTCTCTAACAGACATCTTCCATTGTTCATCTCTTTTAGATGGTACATGTTGTTGTTTGTTCTACTTGCCTCAACAATAAGTCTACCATAGTTAGCATTTCTTATTTCACATCCACTAGCATGAAATAACAAATTATACCCCTTGTCACACATCTGGCTGATACTGAGCAAGTTATGTTGTAATCCCTCCACATACAACACATCTTGAGCATTAGTTTTACCGTCTATGCATAATCTACCTTTTCCAGCTATCTTATCAGTGGTATTATCACCGAACTTGACAAAACCACCATTCCATTTCTCCAAAATGGTGAACTTTCTCTTATTTCTAGTCATATGACTAGAGCATCCACTATCTATTACCCAAGGACTGCCTTGTCCTTTGGCATGAAAAGCTATTTGGACTAACATGGATTGTTCATTCTTCTTTTCTATCCAATGCCTTTTTGAACTTTTCTTCTTTTCGTCAGAAGGCTTTGTAGGTTCTTTCTCCTGAGCAGGAGGTGCAGGTTCTTTCTTTTGAGTTGCAAAGAATTGTGCAGGTCTTTTCTATTTTCTTGCAGGAGCATGTGCAGGTCTGTCTTGCCTTGGAGGAGTAAATCTCCTATTCTCATGTCTAGAAGGCTGTATAAACACACTTCTACAAAAATTGGCAATATGCCCATAATTGTTACAATTATAGCAAACATCATTCATATCAACTAAAGGGGCAAAATGATTTTTGCTTACAAAATCATGCCTATACATTCTCCTAGGTCTAATTCTACAACTTATTGCTTTATGTCCAAACTAATTACATGAAAAATAGTAATCATAAAAAGCATAATTAAACTTGGTTTGTCTTGTACATTGGTCCTTGAATCTCCTCTTTGGATTGTGGACTTTGATGAATCCATCATCCATCTCTCTGAGATCTTCATTCTTCTTAATCTTCCTGGACCCTTTAGACTTCCTAGAAGCAACAAAACTCTTTTTAGGCTCTTTTGTCTTTTTAGGCATAGTAGAACTTGATTCGCCTTTTTCTTCAACTACTTTTTGAAAAAGAGTAGCAACTTTGATAGTCTTCTCTTCAGCATTCCTCTTAGAGACAACATCCTTGAAACTCTTGTCTTCCACATATCCTAACCCAAGCATGTTGGAGAAGGACCTTTGACAACCAATTATTTCATCAAGAATTGCAAAGCTCTTCACAAACTTAAGGCTTCTAGTTAATTGTATATTTACCTTTTATAACTCCTTCATTAGAGAGACAACTTCAGCCTCTAGTTTTTTACATTCTTCTAGTGTGGTTTTCAAACTCAAACTAGTAACTTCCTCTATTCTCTTAGATTTTGCTAACTGCAACTTCAAGCCTACTAGAAGCTTTTCATCTTCTTCAATCCTTAACTAGTATTTTTCATTTTGTTTTATCTCATCTTTCAAGTCTTCTAAAGTAGAGAATAGTTCACCTTCCAAATCAACTTCACCCTCTTCTTCCTCATCAGAGTCTTCACATCAATCTTCTATAGGAGTATCTTTATTCTTTGATTTCAACAGTCATAAATGCAGTTTCATAATTTTCACTTGTAGAAGAACAGTCATTTGAAGAACTAATTTCTTTGTCGACATATAGACTCTTTTTCTTTTTATATTTGGAAACATTTTGACTCCTAGAACTATCTCCCTTTTCATTTTCACCTAAGGGACATTTAGATGCAAAATGATCAATTTTTTCGCAATTGAAACACTTAAATGGTACTTACCTTTATATTTGCGAGAGCCCTTCTTCAATTTTATGACAAAATTTGCTTCTACTTCACTTGAACTGGTACTCAGTTGTGAATCTTCTTCAATCTTCTTGACTTTGGAAGTCTTGAATGTTGCTTCTTTCTTTGTTGAACTAGAATTCTCACTTTTCATCTCATATGTTGTTAGTGACCCAAATTATTCATCCATAGAAAGCTTATCTAGATCTTTTGCTTCCTTAATTGCAGAAAATTTGGAGTCATACCTCTATGGGAGAGACCTCAGAACCTTCTTTAGAACCACCTTATCTTTTATCTTCTCTCCAAGACCTCTGATAGAATTCACTACCTCATCTACTCTGAGCATGTATGTTGCAATATTCTCACCATCTTTCATCTTTAGAGCCTCAAATTTTCCTCTATGAGTTTGCAGTTTCACTTGCTTGACTTTATCATCACCTTCATAGATGTTGTGCAACTTTTCCCATACATCTTTGGCAGATTTACAATGCATGACTTTCACAAATTCTGTATTGGTTAGACCACACAGTATAGCATTCTTTTCTTTGGCATTGTTTTCACAATCTTTCTTACCAGCTACAGTGGGAGTAGTTGTTGGTGGTCATGTGTAACCATATATAACAGATTTTCATACATCAAATCCAAGAGAGGTCAGATAAGTCTCCATTTTGATGCTCCAGAAAGCATAATTGAATCCATCAAATAACGGTGCTTTATTTGAAGATGAACCCTCATGTCTTGCCATAGTGTTCTTGTGATCAAATCTTCCTTAAGTGGTTAAACTTTCTTCAAGGAATCCTAAGCTCTGATACCAATTGTTGAAAGAACACCAATACACTGAGAAGGGGGTGAGTCAGTGTATGCTAAATTTTTAACAATATTAAACCAAGAGACACAATTCAAGAGCACACATAAATCACATAACACTAGATGTACATGGAAAACCTTAAAAGGGAAAAACCACTGTGAGAATGTTGCTTGAGTCTATTGCTCAAATCCAACCTCACAATAGAAAATGATTACATGTGTTTTACAGGCACCAACCCATAGGTACACCAACACCCAAGATAATGTTTTGGGGCACCAACCTATAGGTACATCACACACCTTAATTGAGCTCCAACTCAATACAACGAGGCACCAACCCTTGAAATCTTACAAATTCCTATATGCAGATAATGGTTCTTCTCTAACCTAAAATGCACCTTTTCAATTCATGAACTATGCTCTCCTTCTCTGCCTGGTGTTCTCATGAACACAATCTTCTTCTCTCTCTCAACTCACCCTGCACTCTACAATCTCCCTTTTTACTCAATACACATGCCTTTGAACATTTGTATGTTTGTGCAAATTCTTCACACTCTAGTTGTGAGAGAAAATGTTCAGTTGAGTAACCATTCTACAATTGGATTCATCGTGTATATATCCCATATACACATAGAATTCTATCTTCAACAACAACCAACTGAAATGACATATCCAAGATCGTAACTATTTCCATAGTTACAATTAACCCTAACTGCTTCGCATTCCATCGAAATTGTTGCATGAAAGATCTTGAAACATTTTGCAAAAATACAGTTGAATTAGGTAACTGCCTGTCAAAGTTTAGCTCTAGAAATAGTCATTTGCCAACTTTAAAATTTGACCATCGATCTCACCTTTCCCACCATCTTGAGTGGACACGTGTCATCATGTCGCACCGTCAGAGTCGATGATTAAAAATAATGTATCACTATGCGCTGTTGTGACTCTTTCTTTAGATGCTGGCCCATTGAATAGTCTTCAGTCAATGAGAAGTTTCCATGCTAACTGCTTGCATCCAAAGCTTGCCACTTGTTGGTATAGCATAAGCGTGCAGAGTGGTGGAGCAAATTTCTTTCTTCCTTGCAGGATTTCAAAATCCTAACACATGGTATGATTTTGCACCTGCATAGACATCAAAAGTCTTCACTATCTTCCTTTGCGCTTATGCACTAGCTGTTGATCTTGTAGGATCAATGTGCACCGTTGGATCAGCATTGAGGTGCTTGCACTTTAGTCCTTTGCAGGAAATAGGAAGGAAATAAACCCTAACCTATAGACCAAAGAGTTCTTGGCTTCAATTGCACATCACTTGCAGGGCTCAACCAACAGAGACATCAATTCTTGACATCAATGACTTTCACAAAGATACTCCCTTGACATCAATGACAATAATGCCAATAGAACGATGGATGAAGGTTCGGTGTTGGGAATTTGAAAGGTTAAGTGGTAACATGTTGTCATGAAGGTAGGTATAGATCTCATTGTACCAAGGTGTATCAAGACCAACAAATTCACATACAAGTTTAGCTTCTAGGACATCAAATGCAGGAATGTAAAGTTGTTGAATAAATAATTCTAAATGTGGAATATTTGATGGAATATCAATTAATAAACTTATGGTTTCCGTAGAATCAATAAATTTATTCTTTATCCTTGGAATTTGTTCAAACCGGATCCATGAAAAGGATTTCTTAAATGTGTTGACCAATTGCTTATATGGGATTAACTTGTCATCTTTTGTTTGATATTCATCACTGACTTGACGTATGACAAGTTGGGAATCGCCATAGACTTCAAGTACTTTGATATTCCATTGGATAGAAATTCTTAGACCTTTGATAAGTGCTTCATATTCTACAATGTTATTTGTGCAAGGGAACAAGATACTATAAGCTTTTGGTATAAGATCTCCTTGTGGTGTGACAAAAAGGATCCCTGCTTTCGAACCATGATGTGTAAAAGATCCATCAAAGTATAATTTCCAATTTGTAGGGAAGTCAATGACAAGGATTGATTGATTTGGAAATTCTAAAATAAGTGGATGATCAGCTTCAATAGGTGTATCTACTAATTGGTCAGCAATGACTTGTCCTTTTATAGCTTTCCTATCAACATATTCAATGTCAAATTCACTCAACATCATAATCCATTTTGCCATGCATCCTGTCAATGTAGCTTTGGATAGAAGATAATTTAGTGGGTCAACCTTTGAGATGAGCTTAGTTTGATGATTAAGCATATAATGTCTAAGTTTCTATGAAGCGAAGACAACTGCAAGACATGTCTTTTCAATAGGTGTGTAATTTAGCTCATAGCCCACAAGAGTTTGATTGATATAATATATAGTTCTTTCCCTTCCAATGTCATCATTTTGTGCTAACAAGGCTCCTAATGCTATTGATGTGGTTGATATGTATAGAAGGAGTGGTTTTCCTTGAACAAGAGGTACCAAAATCAGTGGTGTTGCAAGATATTCTTTCAATTCATCAAATGCCTGTTGACACTTCTCATCCCATTGAAATGTATAAATTCTACATTTTTCTCAATAGATGCGCAAAGGGTTGACATTTATCTGCAAGTTGTGCTATGAATCTCCTGATAGATTGAGGTTTTCCCTAAAGGCGAAGCAATTGCTTCAAATTCTATGGTGATTTCCTCTCAACTATAGCTTTGACTTTAGCAAGATCTACTTTGATACCTCTTCGGGAGACAATGTACCCTAGGAGTTTGCCAGATGTCACACCAAAGATGCACTTTTTTGGATTAAACCAAACCTTGTATTACTCTAAGCATTCAAAGATGTTTGCAAGGACATACAAATAACCCTCTCTTGTGTGTGATTTACCTAGGATATCATCCACATAGTCTTCCATTGTCTTATGAAGCATATCATGAAACATTGTGGTCATTGCTCTTTGATATGTTGCTTTGATATTTTCAAGACCAAAAGGCATTACTTCCTAGCAATAAACTCCCCAAGTACATATGAATGCAGTCTTATGTTGATCCTCTTCAGCAATCTTGATTTGGTTATATCTAGAAAACCCATCCATTAAAGATAACATCTCATGTCCTGCTGTTAGGTTGACTATGATGTCAATGTCTGGCAATGGAAAATCATCTTTAGGACATGCCTTGTTCAAGTCTTGAAAATTTGTACAAACACGGATGCCTCTAGTATCCTTAGAAATTGGAACAATGTTTGACACCCATTCTGGATAATCTAGAGGTTTGATGAATCTGACTGCAAGTAGTTTTTCTAATTCTTCTTTGACCAAGAGAGCAATTTTGGGATGCATCTTTCTCAACTTTTGTTTGACCAATTTTGCTCTAGGATATACTGTCAAGTGATGTACTATCAAGGAATGATCTAAACTAGGCATATCTGCATAAGACCGTGCAAAATTCTTTGATTTTTCTTTGAAGAAGATGATGAACTCTTGTAATTCAAACTCTGTCAGGGATTTGGCTACAAATATGATATTTGATTCTTCAGTTGTTCCCAAATTCATCTCTTATGTTTGTTTAATAAGAGATTTCTATTTATATGCCTTACTTTCAGGGAGGTAATTCCTCATCCTTAGGCTCCTCAGGGAGGTTTTCACCTTTGGATACATCCTTTATTTTTACTTTTTTGTTGTCCGAAAGTGCCACAAAGTGGTTTTCACTAGGGGACGCGATTTTTATATTTTCACTTTTGTGACTAAGGAATTTGATCATCTCTCCAAAGTAGGCATTAGTGTTGAGCTCTATAGTGTATCCAATCTTGTGATCTCCAAGTTGTATTTCTGATCTTAATCCCAAGAATTCAATGATAGCCTCTCCATTTTGGAAGACATCTAGAATAGGAGGCCCTTGTTGGTACCAATCAATGAGTAAGGGGTAAATGAGTTGGAGGTTCTATGATTGTGATGAAGGCAATGACATAGTAAGGGTGAAGATGGATGAATCATATAGCTCAATGATACACTCAAGGGAGTCATTGTAGGTATCCTCATTAGTACTCTCAACTGCAGGAAATGATTTAGCTACCTCACCTAAGATAAATTAAAGCTCTAGTGATGCTGGCTCTTGTGTTCCAAACCCTAGTCCCAAGTGTTTAGGTCTACAAGTAGCTCTAATGGGTTCAATAGTTCCTTGTTTGTGCAATCCATGACCACGTTTTCCTTAGTAACCCATAGTTTGTGCCATGTGAAAACCTTTAGGATATTTTTCAAGAGGGAAATTATCTTTTTCATCCTCTTCCTTATAAAGCCACTCTGAAATATCTGCATCAATGATTTCTTTGTCTAGTACACCCCATCTAGAAAATTGAGTTGGATTATAGTTGATTGTAGTAGTTGAAATAGGTCACTCCGGACGAGGTCTCCCAAGGCTCTTAGGAGAAAGTGGGATCTACCCCACACAAAAGGCTCCTTGTAGAGTGTATTATCCTAATCTTTTGTCAATAATCTTAGCCTTGATCTTAGGGCAAGTAGTGGATGAAGAGGCAAGTGTGGATGGATCAATATATGATGAAGATGATTTAACAACATCATTGGTTGGGCAATAATTGGCTTTGCGATATGGGCCTTCCAATAGGCAACAATACTCAAAGGGATGTGGATTACTGTATATGGTGACTTCTTGATTATTGTATGGAAATTTGATGCATTGGTGGTATGTGGAAGGAATGACCTTCATGGCATGAATCCATGGGCATCCTAAGAGGATGTTATATGGGAGATCAAGGTCTAAGACTTGACAAGTAATTTCCATGAATGTAGGACCTAGTTGAACATGCAGCTTAACTATCCATTTTGATTTTCTCTTAGCTTCATCATAGGCCTTGATTGTGATAGAATTCTTTTGATTAATAACCTCGGTGGAGTATCCCAATTGTCTTATTAATCTTAAGGTACATAGGTTTAAGCCTGATCCACCATCTACTAGGACCCTTTTGACCTTGTTTGTGGATGACTACTTCTAAATGAAGAGGTTCATTATGAAATGAATTCATGGTAAGCATGTATTTTTCAATGAAAATTAGGCGATGAGTGGATGTGAGGTGTCCTACCATGGCTTGAAATTAGTCCACATTAATATCATTAGGGACATAAGATTTTGTCAAGGCTTTATCTAATATCTCTATGTATAGAGGATGTACGAAGGAGCTCAAATATTGAGATTTGTGTGGGGTCTTCCCTAGATGGTCAAGAATGTTATACTTAGGGGGGGTTATTGATTATGGCAACATGTATGAAGATGGGGCTCCTTGAATAGTGATGCGGCCACGACGGGTAGTAACGACACAGTTGGGGTTGCGAGCTCTTATGGTGATGGTAGCTACTTGTGAAGACAAGCTTCAATACAACCCACAATGGAATCATATGAAGGGGATGAATTGACCTTGTTGGTATGGTTGTTGTTAGATGAGAAACTACCTTGACCATGTTGTGGGAATGGATCTTGATATGCTCTCAATTTCTCATTAGATGACTTTGGAGTAGGTTCATCTATGGTGACATCTCCTCGATCTATAAGATCTTGGATATAGTTCTTAAGTGTCATGAAATTATTTATTCTATGGTCCTTAACCCTATTGAATTCACAATATTCATTTTCATTGTACCAATGGGGTTTAACAGTATTCTAGTCATAAGGTTTAATCTCGAGAAGTTTAATAAGGCCATGGTTGAAGAGTTTTCAAAAGATGGATTCCGTAGGTTCTCCCAAGTTTGTGAATTTATGTCTAGGTCTTAATCCTTGTATAGGATTATTCTTGGGGAGAGGAACATTGTTTTTTGATGAGTGGAGGGAAAATGGAGGGTTTTGAATATTTTGAACAAGATTAGAATCTGTGACACCATCATTGACAATGTTTTTATTCTTAGCCCAAAATCATGGTTTATCATTGGATTGATTATTGTTGGAGTCTTTATTTTCTTTGAAGATTTTAACAAGTCCTTTTGCTATTAGGGATTTTTCTATAATTGTACCTATATCAGTGATTTCCTCAATAGAGTTGGCACGTTGGACTTGTAAGTGAAAGACTATTTCCTGGTTTAAGTTTTGAATGAAGAGAGTAACAAGTTGTTTCTTAGGAATATTCCAAGGTACTTTTCTAGCAAGATTTCTCCAACGTTGTAGGAAGGCCGTGAGTGTTTCCCCATTTATTTGTTTGGTATTACAAAGGTTGGTCATGGATATATCATGATCAATGTTGAATGAAAAATGGGCGAGGAAATTATTGGCAAGCTCTCTGAAAGTTTTGACACCATGAGGGAGATGGGAGAACCATTCAATGGCTTGGCCTCCAAGACTATGAGGGAAAAGTTTCAAGTAAGTATCATCATATGCTATGTCCATTCATGCTATGGAGAATTCTCTTAGATGGTCTCTAGGATCACCCTTTCCTTTGTATTTATCAAATTTTGGAACTTCATAGTTTGGAGGAAAAGGGGTCATGACTATAGATTTGTCATATGGGTATGGACAAATTTATTCAAAGTTGTATTTCTTCTTTTGTTTCCATTTTTGCATGTTGTCAAACATTTGTTTCATGAGTGTTTGCATGTCGGTTGTCAGATTAGGTGATGTGGTAAATGGGTTAGACGATAGGGTAAAAGCACAAATCTGTGTTACACTTTATAAAGGAATCGACCAACAAAAAAAAAATTTCTGAACTTCGACCTCATAAAAGTGGCATTTATGTTTTGAATTTCAAAATGATGTAAACTAATAAAATGTAGATCTCTTGATGAAGTTTATGTTTATAATTTTTCAAAAATTAAAAAAAAATATTTTGACAATGTTTTTATAAATTTAAGAGCAAATTTTGAATTGCTAAAAATTTCAGGAAAAAGTGACTTTGAGTCCACGTCACAAAAAAAGAGCAAACAATCTTAGTTTTCCTTAATTTCTTTTTCCCAAATAGAGGAGTTCAATATCTAGTGCATGGAGAAAAAAAATCAGTTTTCAATGCATATTTTCTTCGTAATATCGTTTTAAAGTCAAACTTTACAGAATTTGATAGTTTTCATTCCACGTCAACTTTTGTATAATTTTTTTTTTTATCATTTTCACAAAACCAATTATACCCTTTTGGAGAGGACTCTTTCCTCTAGTGTACCATATAATTTTGAAAAAAATTGGACGCATTTTGATATTTTTTAAAAATTTCTAATTAGTGTCATCTCTGATTTTAACAACCTACTTGCAATTATTTAAAAAAAACATATTAAAACTAATCAAAATATTAAAAAAAATCATATTTGGATTCTCGACTCTGAGATCTACAAAAGGGTATTTTTTTAATTTTTGAAATAATCCATTTTGATTGAAGAAATATTCAGTTTAAGTTGAGAATTTAAAAAAACCAGAGAAAATGAGGAGGTGGCTGCCATGTAAGATGCCACATAGATGATTTCAGGCAAATCAATTTGGGGGTGAAATAATTTGGGGGCGAAATTGACTCGCTTGAAATTAAATAATTCCAGCCACCTTCGCCGGTCGACGGTTTGTTTTTTGTTTTTTTTAAACTTATATATATACATATATATGTACATATATACATATATATGTACATATATACATATATATGTACATATATACATATATATGTACATATATACATATATATGTACATATATACACATATATATATATATATATATATATATATATATATATATATATATATATATATATATATATATATATATATATATATATATATATATATATATATATATATATATATATATATGTGGCTTCAATTTTTATGATTTTTCTCAATTCAAGCATTAAGGATAAAATAGAAGAAGCAAAATTTTTCACAATAGAAGTTCAAAATTATTTTTTAAATTTTTTTCAATTCAAGCATTTGGAGAAACCACATAAAAGAAATTTTTTTGGCAAGAGAGGCTACAAATTTTCAAGGTATGCAACATGATTCTCAACTTATTTACTCATTTTACCATGTAGAAATTAAACTTCATGAGTTATTTATTAGGATGCATATGTGTGTGTAGGTGAATTAAAACAAATAATTTGTGATGGGGAATAAAAGAACTAGATTAAGGGTGTATGACCAAAAAAGAGATGAAAAAACCCTAGGAACATCTAGTCGAGAACAACCCATTGAAATTATTGATGAACAAGTTGAAGGGTGTGTTATTGAACAAGTACAAGATGAAATTGGTATTAGTGATAGAATTTTTTTTCATGGAATGAAAAATCTTATGGAGATGGATGAGGATGCTCTTTTAAAAAATATTTCACCTGAACATATGTTACTTGAAAGCACAATAAAATTGCACTCTAAAAGAATTTGGGATGAATTTTTTGAAGATAAATCTCTAATTGGAAGAGCACAATTATGTGCAAAGTTATTTAGGCAAAAATAAATGACCCCTATTTTGGAGTTGTTAGGAGTTGATAACAAGAAAAAATCTTCAAATAACATAAATCAGACAGTAATTGAAAACTTGCAAACAACATTGGATTCTATTCAAACCAAGAGTTAAAGTTCTGATTTAAGTGCTACACGTAGAGCATTGATGACTGTAATTTCTAGTAAGAAATTATCACATAGAAGACAAGTTAAAGCAATTGCTCAATTAGTAAATGTATCTAGGAGAACTGTTCAAAGATATATCAAGAAGAGAAACAGATTAGATGAAAACATTGAAAATAATTGGGTAAATATTTGTCGAGTCCCTCGGAGAGATAGAATTTTAGAAGATATAAAACAAAAAGTAATTGGATATTGGACTGATCACTCCCATGTTTCTTCCAATAGAAGGGACACTATACAGATAAAAGATGAAGATGGTAAAAAAATTGCTCATCCAAAGCATTTTATAGATACAACACAAAGTGAATTTTTTGAAGCATTTAAACAAGAATTTTCACAGGTGAAGATTTCTCAAAGGATGTTTGAGATATTACTACCAAGTTTTGTACGTATAAATAAAGTACGTGAAACTTGTTGCTGTCGAAATCATGTTGAATTTCATCTACACCTACAGTCATATAAAAATATTATGGCAATAGTTAATCCAAATGTAGCCATCTCTGGAAGTACAACACAAGTTGTGAAGTCTATCTTATGTGAAAAATTAGAAGATTCAGATGAATTCAATGTACAGTGTATAAAAAATATATGTGTAGATTGTAGAAATTTGACAAAATGTTTACCATTTGAGAATATTGATCATTCAATGTTAGTTGTTTGGAAGAGACTTGAATATGAGAAATACTCAACGAAGTCAGGAGCTGAATTCAGAAAATTATTTTGAGAGAGAGCGAATTGCCCTGCAACGAGTTTATGAATAAATTTTGTAACATTGTATACCCACATATCCAACATTGTCATGGTGCAAGATGGCAGGCTAAGCAATTTTGTGACTCAAAGGATTGTTTTCCACTGGGTTGTATTCTCTCTATTGTAGATTTTTCTAAAAATTATATATTTAGTCCTCAAACTGAGATTCAAAGTCAATATTATCATTCAGAGCTCGCAATCTTTGTACAAGTTTTCTATAGACATGCTGAGTTATTTGTAGATGAGGTAGGGAGTACTGAAGATGATTGAATTATCATCAAGGAGGTTTACTTTTATATTAGTGATGATACGAGTCATGATAAAAGCTATGTAACACATTGCTTTCAAATGTTTTTTGAAGATTTGAGAGAACATGGCATTAATGCATCACAACACTAGATTTGGTCTGATGGATGTGCTGGTAAGTGATGATGTTATTATTATTTTTTAATTTTTAATTTTTAATTTTTAATTTAAAAAATTTAAATTTTTTTAAGACTTGAATTTTTAACTAATTTTTGGTTTTCAAATCGTTGTTTATATATAACTATTTATATAGGACAATTTAAGTCTGCAAAAGCATTTAATTGGTTAACGCTACAACATGCTAAATCTAGCATAAATTTTTTGTGGAATTTTTTTGAGAGTGGACATGGAAAAGGAGAGCGTGATGGAGCAGGAGCATGTGTAAAGCGTGCACTTCGCCAATATGAACTTGCAGGTAATGTACTAGATACGAAATTTACAAAATTTAAAATTGTTGAATACAAGTCTACAATGATTTATGTAATTGATCTACAATGATTTTTAAATTCTTACCTCTTATCTGGGCACTTCACCAACATGAAATTGTAGGTAACACCATACAAAATGCAAATCAAATTGTTGAATGGTGCAAAAGCCATTTTCGTGCCCGTGACTCAATATACAACAAACGCTATTTTTGGGAAGTTAAAGGTATGTTAATTTTAAATTTATGTTATTTGAAAACTTTAATATTTAAATTTAAACTTACACGTGATTTAATTGCATTTTAGTTTTAACTGATCTATGCTCAAGAATTTGTTCATACGTGTAGATATTGATCGGTCGAATCCATATAATTGTCAAGTAATTAATGGTGTTAGAAGATTGCATCAAGTCCTGACTACAGGACATAACAAGCCTCTTACTATTCAAGTGAGAGAAAAATCTTGTTTCTGTGTTGATTGCATTGAGAACAACACAAAAATTCTACAATGTCCAAATGTAAGAGATGGATATGTTTCACAATGGGAAATAAAACAAATAGTATCAATGCCTCCCTTTGAAGATAGTGACATTGTAGATGTATATGATCCTATATATTCAGCTGATTACGAACGTGTATCAAATTTAGTTGTTATAGGTAAGTTGTACAGAATTGATTTATATTACATAGATTGTAATAAAGTTTTGAACATTTTATTTACTTTGTTCAACTCAAATGTATAAACATGTTTACTTGTGGCACGTGTACATGAGATATTTTTGTTGTGGTTGCAGATCCTGACAATACAGAAGGTGTAGATTACTATCTACTAAGATGCACACAAGCAAAATCAAAATTGTTAGAATCAATGATAGATAGTGATGGACAATCATATCCCATTGGATTAGTTGTTGTTGAAGGCACCTATTATCAACAAGTAAAGATAGATAAAAATGGTATTATATTTATTGATTATATGTCAAGACAAAAGGTTCTACAGTACAATCACTTAGTTATAGCAACAAGATTAAGTTTGGAAACTTTACGAAAAAGAGGATGTGGCCAACAAAAGTGGAGGTTTCCTATTGAAGATCATGAAAAGATTTTAGAGATAATAAAAAATAGAGAAGATCTAAATTATATGTACCAAGAGCTCTAACTACATTATTGAAGAGCGAGTTGAACCAATCGATACATGGTATGAAGGTATATGCACACTTGAATTATCTATTGATTATTAATTTATTTTAAAACATGTACATGTGATTCTTGATAGTTCTTTCCTTTCAAATTTTAATTTCAATGGTTCTTAGTTCAAATTTTATTATAATCAAACATGATCAAGCTACAAACGAGCTATAAATTTATTTACATAGATTTTTGTTTTTGCAATTATGTCTAGGTCTATGCCTATAAGGATTTCAAGTTAAATAAAATTGAACTTCATGTTGTGCAGGTATGATTTCTATTTTAAACTATATATAGATCTAGTCTTAGATGTCTTAGGTGCCTAGAGGTGTCTTATAGGTCTTACAGTTTCTTAGGTGTTTCTAGTCTTAGGTGTCTAGGTGTCTTAAATGTGTCTTAAATATGTAGATTCTAGACCTATCTTAGGTCTTACGCGTATTAGATATATGTTTTAAGTGTCTTTAAGGTAGATTAGGCATCTTAGACCTTTCTTAGGTGTTTTAGGTGTCTTAGGTGTCTAGGTGTCTTAAATGTGTCTTGAGTAGATATGTCAAGTACGTGTCTTAAAGGTCTTAGGTGTCTTGGTACTGTATGTCTTGAGTTCCTTAGGTGTCTTCTAGATATGTCTTAATTCTTAGGTGTTTTAGAGGTGTACTATGGTGTCAAGTATAGTTCTTAGGTTTCTTAGGTGTTTTAAGACTTAAAGGTGTCTAGGTGTCTTAAATGTGTCGAGTAGGTATGTCTTCTAAGTGTCTTAAAGGTCTTAGGTGTCTTAGAGTATGTCTTCAAAGTGTCTTAAAGGTCTTAGGTGTCTTAATGCATGTCTTAAGTGTCTTAAAGGTGTCTTCTAGGTGTCTTAAATGTGTCAAGTAGGTATGTCTTCTAAGTGTCTTAAAGGTCTTAGGTGTCTTAGTGTATGTCTTAAAAGTGTCTTAAAGGTCTTAGGTGTCTTAATGTATGTCTTAAGTGTCTTAAAGGTGACTTCTAGGTGTCTTAAATGTGTCAAGTAGGTATGTCTTCTAAGTGTCTTAAAGGTGTCTTCTAGGTCTTAGTTGTGTTCTAGGTCTTAGGTGTTAGGTTTTAGGTGTCTTAGGTCTTAGGTGTCTTAGGTCTTAGGTGAGGCCACTGAGCTTCCACCTTCACGTGGTTGGCCTTGTTAGTACAGAATAAATATTTCTCGAAGCTAAGGGACGCTCTTTTTTTGTATCCTTATCATGTAGGGACCTCTCAAACTTAACAAACACGTACATGTATTTCAATCATTTTTCAATCATACTATTTACTCTCTTTAAGTTGGTAAAGGCAAATGTATGGAAAAGCAAATATATTTAAGTATGTTTACAAAAGGAACAATTATTTTTATGTTATTAATTTCTTTTAAATGAAAGGTGGCTTGATAATGTTATTTAAATTTCATATAATCAATGGCCACTTTACTTCAAATTTACTACATGTAGAGGAGGTAAAACTTAATTTTGATTGGTTAAGAGTTGGGTATGTGTTATGTAGCAATAAATGTGATTTTATGTTTGGTGGGTCTATCTTTCTAGGTGAAAACCAATAAGTATGCATAATAGGAAGTGTTACTTTTTGCTTTGAAAGTAACTTGTGGAGTAGAATATAGGAAGGTGAAGTAGAAGAGGACTCTTAAGTTGTCATTAATGTGGTTAAAAATGGTTAGTGTTCAAATTGGAAATTGAGATCGATCAAGTAGAACAAGTGTTATTGTTGCAATCGAAATTTGTTCTTTCCAAACATTTCATTACTATAGATTGCAAAACAAATTGGAAATTGAGATTGATCTTAGAATTAGTGTTATTGTCACAATCAAAATCTCATTCTTTCCAAATATCTCATTGCTATAGATTGCAAAAGAAAGAGGCTGATTTTATGGCCAATCAAGGAGCCATTCAAGAGGATTTTACCTTGTTAGAAAACAAGGAGATTAAGAATTGTGATAATTTAGCCACTATCATTGATTTGGATAGGCTAACCAAGGAGGTTATTTATTGTGGTTTAATGTTATTATGAATGAATGGGTATGCCTTACGAATTGAAGGATGTTATTAAGGGAGAAGGCAGCTTGCATGATGAAGTACATTCAATTATAGATATGAAAGGTGATAGGTAATAATGTTTGGTGGTGTCATGCTACGTATAGGTGCTTATTGTAGTGTAATTCTGATATGTGTGGCTAGATTTTATGGATTGGCTTGGGTGGTAGGCACAAGGCTTCGGTTGTTAGTTTGTTAGATTTTACATTTATCCATGGTGAAGGGCTAGTTGTCACGTGGGACTTTTAAGGCAAGGCTCAGTCTCAAACCATTATCTTAACTAGATTGTTAATTATGATGAGGTGATTCTTTTGTGGCTTGTGAAGGCTATTTTAGGTGAAGAGGGTTTTACTGATAATGATCATTTTAGAATATGAGCTATGATTCTAGCAAAGTTTAAGGAGAAATTTGAAAAGGTTTGGTGGTAAATGTAGAAATTAGAGTAGATAACAAGATATTAGAGTTTTCTTGGGACTTGAAATAAATCCTTGCTACTACTATACTTTTTATTTATTGAGTTGTAATTTAAAGGAGGCAGTCAAAATGTTTACCTTCATTAGCCAATTTGAATTTTTTTGAGATATATACAACAACACTATCATTCTCAAAATGAAGATCATTAATGGAAAAACAACCTTGACTGAAGCCATATTGCCCACTTTTATAATTTAATAAATGAGATAGTGGACTTTATATTTATTAATAGATATGTTTTGTTGGATTTACGGTTTTTAAAAATAATTTAAGTTTGTTAAATCTAGCAACTTTAGCTAAATTCTAGGTAGTTTCTAATTTTACTAGGTTTAAATATGTACTACTTCATTTGCTTAGATATCTTCCTATATTCATTTTCTATTTCCCAACTTAATCTTATTTTAGATTAGGAATATAGCCTATTTAGGACACATTTAGAAATTTAGATAAACGGAAAAATAACACTAACTTATAAAGCATGTAAGTCATATTATAAATTTTGAAATGTAAATAGAAAGCATGTGACTCATAATAAGAACTTCTCTAAGATATAAAACATAAGAACATACATATAATGCCTAAATATAAAACATGTGACTCATAATAACAACATCTCTAGATATAAAAGTTCACGTGAATCATAAAAATGTCTCTAAGATAAAATATAATAACATGTAAGTCATAATGTCCAAATGTACTGTAAATATAAAACATCTGAATCATAATAACAACTCATGAATGTCTCTCTCTATGAGTGGATTGAGCCTCGCTTTGTCTTGGGTTGTGTCTCGAGTTGTGACATCTTGATCCCTGATTGGAGCCCTCGACTGATCCATGACCCGAGCACTGTGCTGAGTTGTGGGCCGGGGTTTGCACATGAAACACCATAAAATTTTCAAATTATATATATATATATATATATATATATATATATACATGTACAAATATAATTTTTTTGATTTTAAATAAATAAATAATATTTGACAAATCTAAATTACCTGACATACATGGTCTGCATCATGTAGAGTCTCAATAGAAGCATGACCTGATCTTGCAACCTATAAATGACATGTGTTCATACAATATATAAGCATATGTGTATTTAGTTAGAAAACTGACATACACTTGATGTTTGTATGTAGAAAGTTAACATGATATATATATGTGTACAGTTAAATCAAACTTATATGTACATGTGATATATAGACTTGGTTTTTAAATACCTCATGATGATGACTAGGATCGCCAGCATGATGCAAATCTCCATATCCAAGTTGTAAAATAGTAGCTTGTGTCTAATACACATGTACATTTAAGATTGCAATCAAGAGTTAGAGCTTCAATGTATGCAATTTTATTTAAAATTGAACTTATAATTTTTAAATATATAAGTTATGAATTTAGATTATAAATTTTAAATAAATTGTACCTCAACTACACCAGCAAAGGTCCTCCCAATCCCACTGAGGTCAGAATCATGGAGAGACAATGATACACGTGTAGATGGTGTAGTATCACTTCTGAAAAGAAGCCTATTATACTCACCTCCCATAACATTATGTGCAGTAACCTCAACCTCAAGACCAACTGGAACATGTGGAGGGGCGGAGCCTGTAGGACCAACTGGAACATCCTGATGTCCCCCCAAACCCTGTGAACCTGACTCACCATGGCTCCTCCATCTACCAAAATGTCGCTCAAGGTGTGAGGATACAACATCAAGTGGGATCCCATACTGATTGTTGATGAACTAGTATGAATCTAATAAATCACTGGCCAGGCATCAGGTCATATTCCACAAAGCACTCTCTCCACTAATCTGTGCCACATCATGTGGTGATGGTATATCAACACGAATGTAACGATCTGAATAGCTGGTCGATGTGGCCTTAGTGGGTGGAATGTTAATCCTCGGGTGTACCAAATATCTGCCAACACGATCAGATGACAACTGATCAACCTCAGTAGCAATAGTCGCCATGCTCTCAAAAAACTTGCATCTCAAGGGGGTCAATGCTGGTTGGGTCACATTTGCTAGTTCTATATATTTTGGAAGAACCAAAAGATTTGGGCCAACTAAGGACCTCTTGTTCTGAAGAGGTGGCGCATCTACTCTTCTATACTCAGGTCTCTCTGTAAACCTCCCTTTCCCCTGACAAACATATTTAGGGAAAGATGTATAATCAACAGATAAATCTAAATGGAACTCTGCATATAATTATTTGCAAAAATACAATGGCAACTCATCATTGTTTGGCCATTGGTGATGAGCTTCCAAAAACCTAGGATAGATGAAAGGACCAACAACTGCGTCCACACACTTAGTGGGAGAATAGACTCTCACTCTCTCTTTTCCCCTATAAGAAGGGAACATGTTGAGAACATTATCTACTAAAATCAACCTAGAAATAGCTAACCATTTCTCTTGGCCAACAACACTTTGAGAAAACGATGCATAGAACTTGTGAACACTAATTTCATCATAGGGATTGTATGATCGAACAACTTGGATCATACGTGTGATCTCATCCGTAATCCTAACCAACCTGTCTCCACCTGACAGGTTTGGTGTATTGTGAATAGAACTATTTAGTTCATCCAAAGCACTTTCAAACCTTTGAATGGTGTTAGCATATAATGTAGAATTATCACTATTGCCAGGTTGACCTAACTGATTTGATTGATGTGATGATTGATCATCCATGTGGACCTAAATTTATCTGCAGTATGATAATTAATTTTCTATCAAACATATTGTATGTCACGATGTAAATAAACCTACATATAAATTTTCCAACTACTACATACATCTTTAAAAAATCCATGATATAAATGCACATGTGCTTCTCAAATAAACCTGTACCTTAGATGCTTGCAAATACATAAATAATAGGCCTATAAACCAAATTTGAATCAACCATAAAACACATAACTAGGAATGCATAGAAAATCCAAATTTAAAGTCATGTGTAGCATGTAGCTCATATTGACATGACAACCAATATATATATATATATATATATATATATATAGTGTATGTTGTTTCCTTCTTTAACCATGTTATTCCCTAGCATTTGATGGGCAAATTTGAATGGATAACCTTACAAGGGATAAAAGTGCACATCCTGCATTGTTGTAGCACTTGATTTGACCTGTAAATTATGTATGAACTGACTTCCACCCAGCAGCCATCAGCCACTTGCTACTTCTGATCACCACAACCTTTCCAATAACTTATGAACAAATTCTTTCTTGAATGGTTTCAAATTGTGAATAATTTTCCATCACCACAACCTTGATAAAAACTTATGCACAAAATTCAATAAAAAAGAATTTATGCACAAATTCTCTTTGTCCAATGATTTCAAATTTTGATATATTTTTTTTATGATAGTTATCTATTCAATGTTGCCTTTAAAATACCATGACATGCCTTAGTATAAATAGATTATATAAAAATCAGGTATATATATATATATATCACCATAATCCTATGTAAATTTTGATAGTTTGTCAAAAATCCTTCCTTTCATATGATACAGTCTTTTTAAAATTTTGATTATATTTTACAGCAAAAATGGCTAAATACAGCTATATACAACTATCAAATAATTTTTACTATAAAATACAATCAAAATTTTAAAAGATTGTGTCAGTATTTAAGCCATGTTCCCTAGCATTTGATGGGCAAATTTGAATGGATAACCTTACAAGGGATAAAAGTTCACATCCTACATTGCTGTGGCACTTGATTTGACCTATTTTTATGTGTGAATTGACTCCCACCCAACAACCATCAGCCACTTGCTACTTCTGATCATGCCACAACCTTTCCAATAACTTATGCAGAAATTCTTTCTTGAATGGTTTCAAATTTTAACTGTAAAATACAATTAAAATTTTAAAAAGACTATATCATATATATATTTGGTTTGGTTATTTATATAATTTATTTATACTAAGGTATGCCATAGTATTTTGAAGGCTTTAGCCCATCCAGTACGAGGATAAGTTACAATGGTGAGGATTAGTGTTTTGAATGATGCTCTTAGGAGCATGTACAATGTAGAAAAACATGGGAAGCGCCAGGTGATGATTAGGCCATCATCAAAAGTCATCATTAAGTTTCTCCAAGTCATGCAAAAACATGGCTATATTGGAGAATAAATGAACTTGTTGATGATCTTCGATCCAGAAAGATTGTTGTAGAGCTCAATGGAAGGCTCAATAAATGTGGTGTTATAAGTCCTTGATTTGATGTTGGGGTGAAAGAAATTGAATCATGGACTACTAGATTGCTTCCATCTCGGTAGTTTAGTTTCATTGTCTTGACCACATCTGCTGGCATCATGGACCATGATGAGGCTAGGAGAAAGAATGTTGGTGGGAAAGTGTTGGGATTTTTTTACTAGATTTAACTCATATTGTTGACTTTGAGCCCGAGGTTGAGGACAGGGTGATTCTGGTAGTGAACTAGACCCTATCCAACACTAGAAGAAATTTGAGTTTGGTGTGTTTAAGCCATGTTCCCTAGCATTTGATGGGAAAATTTGAATGGATAACCTTACAAGGGATAAAAGTGCACATCTTGCATTGCTGTAGCACTTGATTTGACCTATTTTAAGTGTGAACTGACTCCCACCCAACATCCATCAACCACTTGCAAAAGACTGTATCATTTTAAAGGCAATATTGAAATTTTTACTGTATCAGGCATTTTTACTGTAAAATACAATCAAAATTGTAAAAAGACTGTATCATATGAAAGGAGAGATTTTGGAAAAACTATCAAAATTCATATGAAAGGAGAGATTTTGGACAAACTGTCAAAATTTATATGGGATTATGTTGATATATAAATTTGGTTATTTATATAGATAACTGTCATAGTATTTTAAAGGCAGTATTGAATAGATAACTGTCATATAGTATTTAAGCCATGTTCCCTAGCATTTGATGGGCAAATTTGAATGGATAACCTTACAAGGGATAAAAGTGCATGTACTGCATTATTGTAGCACTTGATTTGACCTATTTTATGTGTGAACTGACTCCAACCCAGCAACCATCAGCCACTTGCTACTTCTGATCGTGCCACAACCTTTCCAATAACTTATGCACAAATTCTTTCTTGAATGGTTTCAAATTGTGATTAATTTTCCATCACCAAAACCTTGATAAAAAATTATGCACAAAATTCAATAAAGAAGAATTTATGCACAAATTCTCTCTGGAATGATTTCAAATTTTGATATATATTTTTTAATGAAATTTTACAAACCCATTTTACTTGCACATACAATCATATAAGGTGCAGGTTTATTTCAAACATTGAACTATACATCGTGCCATAAAAAATGTTTGATAGAACTATACATCGTGCCATTAAAAATATTTGAAAGAAAATGCCAAGGCGAAGATCTAGATACATCGTGGCATGCAAAATGTTTGACAGAATTTATGCATGCCAAGGTGAAGATGGCATACTTGGTTGATGAGACTGTTGCAAAAGGTGGCACCCAAACGTCCTTTGCACGAAAGTGTTTCAAACCCTAGGTCACTGTCAGTGTCAGAAAAAGGCTGCTCTGAAATGTGGCAATTTCATTTTTTTTGTTTTTAACAGCATGATTTCGGGTGAAACTATCTCGCCCCCAAATTGACTTGCCCAAAAATAGCTTGCCACAATGTGCCACACAGCGGCTACGTGTATCCAAGCGAAACTATCTCGCCTCCAAATTGACTCGCCTGAAAATGACTCGCTCTAAATTGTTTCGTTGGCCGAAAGTGTGACACAACTTTGTGCTTTTACCCGATAATTGTTGTTGATGTTGTGGTTGTGTTTGAGATTGTTGGATGCTTTGAAGTTGTTGTAAAAGGGCCTATTGTTGTTGTTGTTGGAGAAGGGTTTGTTGTTGGAATTGTTATTGTATGCCTTTTTGTTGTTGGATAAGTTGTTAAAATTGTGAGGTGATGGGATTTTGGACATGGGATGTGGAAGATTGAGGTTGGACTTGTGAGGTTTGAGGCATGGACACATTAGCTTGGGTATGAACATGAGGTGGGGGAATAGCTATGCCAC
Source organism: Cunninghamia lanceolata (assembly GCA_027924645.1). Classification (NCBI taxonomy): domain Eukaryota; kingdom Viridiplantae; phylum Streptophyta; class Pinopsida; order Cupressales; family Cupressaceae; genus Cunninghamia; species Cunninghamia lanceolata. The sequence continues at coordinate 13,010,288 of BSBN01001152.1, read as the reverse complement.
TAGTAGTTGGGATGATGACATTAACTCTAGAACTTGGCATAGATGATGTAGGGATGTGTTATGTCGTAAAATGTCCCCTAGGACTTTTTACCTCCTAGTGTAGCTCCTAGGTCCCCTTTAATTCATCATGCATGTTTAAAACTTATCTAGGAGCAATTTATCCTGAAACCCATGTTGAACGGGGCTTAGGGGCCTATCTTAATGCTTAATCATGACTAAAAATAACCCTTTGGATGTGGGCACTCATGCCCTAGTCCAGACCTATTTTGCTAGGACCTAAAATTTGGATGTCAGTTTATGACTGTTAAAAAGGTTTCCTTGTCGGACTTTTCAATTTGAATTATGAAAGTTTAGTGGGAATGCATATATAAACATGTTTATAACTTCATTTTACTTCTAGTTGAAAAAGGCTAACTTATGATTATCAAGCAAAGAGCATTCAAGACATTCATTGTGTTGCAGAGTAATATTATGTTGTGTTTGTATATGTTTGTTGCAGATTTGGCTTCATCAACTCATCTCCTCATGATTTGAAGGCTCTTCATCTTCGTGAGGGTTTTCCCCTCTAAGGTGACATCTTATTGCACTTCAATCAATTTATTTCATCATTGGATTTTGCCTCTGTCTACCAAGGACACACACTCTATCTAACAATAGTGTTGAAAGGATTGAATGCCATTTTGGGGCTTGATCGAGGCAAGCTTCTCAACACCATAACTCCTAACCCCTCTCTTTGTGATTACAGGTTATAGGTGTGGGATTAGACGGAGTGAAGTTGTAGTGAAGAAAAGCAGAAGATAAAGATTCAGGATCTGAAGAAAAGAGCAGAGAATATTTCATATTAGACTAGGGCACCCACCCCATAGTCCTCTAGATTGGCTTTTTTGGAAATTCTGAAGTAGGTTGTAGTCCTAATCACCTCACTATTCCAGATCTACAGAAAAAGTGGCTTGTTGGACTAGGGCACCCGCCCCAGTGTCCCTGAAGTTTTTGCCTTTGGAAATCTGAATCCTGGTATGTTTCTAATTTGTATTTAGTGCCTCCCCATGCGATCATTTGTCATGTTTCATTTGTCTGTATACGATTTCATATAATTAGGGTTTGAGGCTTAATTAGATTAAGGTTTGACAAATTCAACAATCTATTCTATCTTTCCTTATAATCTCATAGTGACACCAAACCTATAGCTGAGTCCTCTTGCAACAGTAGTGAATTAACTCACTTTATGCCCTTGAATGTTAATGTGAAAGGAGGGTTTGATTGAAACTATCTTATACACACTTCAACACCTACCTTCTTTTTATATTAAACATTTTAGTGAACCTGTGTTTTTATTGAACTTGCATCTTGTGATTGTTGTAAATCAGTTTTGCATTCATTCATATCATATTCATCCTCATAGATTCAATAATTTTGCATACATTTGAAAAAATAAAAAAAAAGCATCCTAGGCTTGCATTAAGGCATAGTTTGCACTATTTTCCTTGCATACCATTGAAAACATTTAATTTTCTGATATTTACATCAGATCTAAGATAAATTACAGCATTTCATCATTTCATGAGCATTTACCTTGCATTTGCATATCTCATTTGCTAGGATTTTACTTGAAATTTTCATTTTTTTCATATAACCTAGTAATTTCAAAAGCTAGGGTTTGTGGTTAAAATCTTGTTTCAGATTTTACTACTCATTTAAACACTCTTTCAAATCTTATTTTGGACTGTAGTGTTTCTGCATTATGTGTTTTTGCATTTACATTTGCATCATTGGCACATTTGCATTGAAAAAGGCAAAAAATTTAAGTAGTTTTAGTTAATAAACAAGCATAGATTTGTGTTGCTTCATTGCATTTGTCATAAATATCTTTCATTTCAGATATTGCATCCATTTTCAAACACATATTCATTTATCATTTGAAAATTGTGCATTATTTAATGCCTTAGATTGAAAATTTGTGTATCTTTAATTACACAGTGTGTGTATTTGAACACTAAGTGTTTATACACCTCATTCACATGTCCTTGATCAAAACCTTTAAAATCACTTGCTTTGCCTTGTTGTGTAGTACTTTTTTTTCCTACCCACTTTGTTTGTTGTGAACTTCATGTGTTTTTAATAACCTATTTTCCTCAAACAAGTGCGTTAGTGCGAAACAGTCTCACATCTATAGATTTTCATCATAAAAACAATGCTATGGTCTCTCCTTGACTTTATAAGAAAAGGAAGACCCCTGAACCAGAAATAACATTTACATTACATGATAAAACACATGGAGACATTGAAGGTCCCCTTTACATTATCATTAACATAATGGAGACTCATGTAATAAGAGCCATTGTTGATCCAAATTGCATGACTAACATCGCTACGGAAGAGTTCCTTTATTCACATAAATTGGTACAAGAAACCTATGAGCCTACAAACATGATGATCAAAACACACACTGGAGCTTTCCTCCCAGCAATAGGGAAGATTACTTTAATGCTTATGAGAGGATAATTTTTATTAAAAATGAATGGGGTTCAAACATGAATAAACATAATTAAGGTTTAAGCTGTATCTAGTATTGAACATCTTATTAAGGGTTCATGGAACAATTATGTAGGACATGATTGTTAAGAAAAGTGTCTCAACCTTGCAACTTCGAAAGATTACTATTTTTCCTAGTTTTAGTCTTTTTGAATACCCTTTATCTTGGATAATGGTATGGAACTTTCAAAGTTTCCAAAAGTTTCTAAACAAGCTAAAAATAACAAGACTTACTATTTTTAGTAAGTCCTTCGATTGAGCTCAGATTGACCTAAAATTTTTCCCAGAAGGTGTGAAACATAGTGAACATCTCAGGTGAGTTTCGTCTCAAGATCATATCTGGATCGTGAGATATTAAAGTTTCTATTTTTTGAAACTGTCAGAAAAAAAGTTTTGAACTCAATTACTAGAATTGAAACTTCTCTAAATGTCCTGAAAATTGTCATAACTGGTGTAGCATATTATAGGGTGATCGATCTATTCACGAGATTTCTGACGCATTAAACGGTTCGTCAATCGGACACCCAGATCAAAAGTTATGGCCTCCGAAAGTTCAACCTTCTATTTTTGGGAAATGTAAAAATGTGTTGGACACATAAAAGAGCTGTAAAGGGGAGAGTTACACATGTTGGTGTGTGGTTTGGCACATCACAAGGCATCTTTGATTGGAGATAATTTGGGCGCCACTTTTGGGTGGTTTTAGCTCATGGTTTTGTAATTACCGTTGGGGGTGTACTGTATTGTATCTCTATATATTTGGAGCTTGAGATGGAGATTGTGTAAGAATCTTATAGATTTTTTATTATGTGAGCTTCTGGCTTGACTGTGTGTTACTTTTTTGAATCGACGTTTCGGATCACACTATGGATCATGGAGTGTGATCTGAAATGTCGATTCAAAAAAGTAACACGCAGTCAAGCCAAAAGCTCACATAATAAAATATCATGGACTATGGAAACATCATGTCTTTAATCTTATAGATGTCGAGTTACCTCCTGGATCTCTGGTTGGATATACTCCTGTAAAAGCTTGCTCTGCAAGTATATTGTAATCTTCCCTAAATAATATATTGGGTGACTTTGGAGTCTAGGGTTTTTTACCTGAAAGGGTTTTCCCCACGTATATCTTGTGTTGAGAGTTTTGTGTTTGCATTTGGAAGTTGTTATTATCTTTCTGTTAATGTGCATATTAATCTGTAACTGTATTTTTTTTTGCATAAATCTTTCCTCAATAGATTAGTGTAGGAAGCATTTCCACATACCTTGCTTCCTTTCACTTGGTATCATAGCCTGATCACCTTTGGTTCTAGTTGTTGGGTTGAGGGTTTTTTAAGCTGATCTTCGTTTGAGTGGGAGCTTGTGCAGAGGATTTTGAAATCTTTATTACAGGTAATAGATAGCGAGCACCTCTGGAAGGTTTGAGATAGAGAAGTTTAATGACAGTAATTTCGAGCTGTGGAAACTCAAAATGGAGGACATGCTTGTAGATCAGGATTTATGGGAAGCCGTGTTTCATGCAAAACCAATGGCAATGTCTCAAGAAGACTAGGATCTCAAAGATCAAAAAGCTAAGGGTTTGATAACACTCTATTTGGCTGATTCAGTGCTCTTGAATATCCATGAAGAGAAGACTGCAAAGGAACTTTGGAAGAAGCTTGGAGATGTTTATCAAGCTAAATCCTTGGTGAACAAGTTATTCCTGTGAAAGAAATTTCATTATCTAAGGATGGAAGATGGAGGATCTGTCGCTGATCACCTGAATACATTCAATATGCTTGTTGCCCAATTGACTTCTATTGGTGTGAAGATGGAGGAGGAGGATTGATGTATGACATTGCTGTGTTCCTTACTAGATTCATGGGACCACCTTGTTATGGCCATTGGGAGTACCACTACCACCTTTAAGATGGATGAAGTGGTTTCTTCACTATTGTCTAAAGAGATGCAGAGAAAGTCTTCCGAATCAGCTAAGGAGGCTCTTGCGATTTGTGGTAGATCTAAAGAGAAGGGAAAGAAAAAGGATAAGAAGAAGGAAGAAAAAGGAAGATCCAAATCCTGTGGGAGATCTAAGTCTCTCGGAAAGTCCAAGGCCCTGTGTTGGAACCGCGACAAACCTGGTCACTTCCGCAAGGAGTGCAAGGTGGAGAAAAGGAAAAAGAAGAAGAATTATGATTCAGATTTGTTGGCCTCATTTTCAACTTGCCAAATTTTAAACTTTGACATTAAAATTTTCTATGTTGAGTCTCCCCTAGTCACAAATTCTCCTAAAGTGTCAAGTTGCTTTCCAGTTTGAAGGAGAAATTGTTTAATCAAAGTCTTGAAAGTGGTTCTGGTATGCGGAAAAATTGCAAAAACAATTAAATTTGAAGATTTAAGGTAAGTTGCAGAAAAAGAGAAATTAATTCAAGTCAAGCTTAAGTTGGAGTCTGCTTTTGAATTCGGCTAAGTGAACACCAACTTTCACTTTTGGCTAAGTACGCGTCAACTTTCACTTTTGGCTAAGTGAAAACCCGCATTGGATGCACTTTCACTTTTCACTAAGTGCAAATAAAAAGTCACTTTCAATTTTCATAAAGTGGGGTCTACTTTCAATTTTGACGAAGTGGGAGGATACTTTTAGTTTTGGCGAACCTGTTACAAATAAAATCATTGACTACTTAGGAAAAAGCCAAAGTGGAAAGCAACTTTCAGTTTTGGCTAACTAAAATGAAAGCAACTTTTTAATAACTCCTCTGAAGTTGCACTTTTTATGTTTTAACTTGTGAAATTAAAACTAATCTTCAATACTCCAACGAAGGAAATTGCCGGTTGTGAGGTTTTACAACTTGTTCAAACTGTTGAATAGAGTGTATGGGTAGTTATTATAACTACTCAAAGAACTTGCAACTTTTACAAATGGGTTTATTGAGAAGGTTTTTAGGAGTTTTTCAAGAAAATACAATCAGTAGGAATAAATCTGCAGTCCACAATCTTTACCGGCATTCTCTTCACCTGTGCTACCATAGAACAACATATGGACATCCATTAAAGCATCATGAAGAAAGATTTATGTCAAATATTGTAGTTACAATTGCTCTAGTAAACCTATACAAAATGTGAAAGCACAAACAAGGTGTTGCATGGTTTGAAGAAATGGCTTAATCAAATGTGGTCTCTTGGTATGCAACAAGTGAAGGATATCCAAAAAATAGATCTTGTTGGGAAAAGACATGGAAACCTTCAAGCAAATGTGCTTTACATAAGCTAACTTGCTATCTTTACCAACTTCTTTCAGTTTCTACGTAATGAAGAAGCATTAGAAAGGCACACAAACTATTTTGACAAGCAGAACATGTCTTTTGATCATCTTAATTTCACACTATTATGTAAATAGGGTTAGTTCGATAAGGTGCATCAACTGTTTTGCCTCAAAGAAATGATTTCTCATGTAATGCAACAATGGCAAGATATTCACAAAGAGGATTTATTGAAAAGGCCTTAGAAACCTTTAAGCAACTATAACTGGCAGGTGTAATGCCAGACTCCATGACTATTGCCAGAATCTCCTCCTAGCCCGTGTCACAATGGAGCTTCAAAGAAGAAGATATGGACATCTAGCAAAGCATAACAGAAAGTGGGATTTTTTCCAGATGTTATAGTTGGGAATGCTCTGGAAGACATATATGCACATTGTGGAAGGATAGACAAAGCACACAAACTTTTCAACAAAATGCCTCAAAGATCTTTAATTGACATGCTTTATATGTGAGCATTATAGTGCTTCAAAAATTGTCTCACTTCGTATAAAAATATTCATGCCATAAAACTTTCTTAACCTATCGACTGTTTCTACCGGCCTATAGCTAGCTCAAAGAAGTGTGATCTCATGGAATACTATGAATGCATTTGGACATCTGTGGAAATGAGATGTTGTATTTGGTCGTCACAAGAGTGCAATAGCATTGGTAGAAACTTCCATTAAGCCTAATTATGAAGCTATGTCAAAGGTGAAGACAATATTTATAGATGAATTTCTGAAATCTTGGGATGAAGAACTTTGGAACAAGGATATACATAAAATAATTTCATTGGAAAAGTCTTTAGAAACTTTGAAGCAAATGCAACTGGCAGGCATAAAGCCAATATCCATAACCTTTGTGAGAATCCTGTCAACCTGTGGCAAAACGAGTACTTTGGAACGAGGGTTTGTTAATGTCAAAGTTTGAAATGCTCTGGTATAGACATGTATGCAAAATATGTAACCATAGACAAGGCACGTCAACTCTTTGGTGTAACGCCTCTAAGAAATGTGGTCTTGTAAAATGCAGTATAAGGTGAATGTAGAAATGTAGACAAGGTGTCGAACTGTTGGCACAAAATGGATTTATTGGAAAGGCTTTATAAACTTTCAATCAAATGCATTTGACAGCTACTCTCTTCAATCCTTAGCAGCATACTCCAACCTACACCAACATAGGTTCATGGGGATGTTCATCCGATATTATTATTGGAAAAGCTCTGATAGACTTGTATTGAAGCATGGAAACATAAAACAGGGTGTATGAAATCTTTGACAAAACATCTTAAACAAATGTTATTTCATGGAATGCAATCCACACAAGGCCATGAATAGAAGAGGTTTGTTAAAAGTTTTTATATCTCAACAAGAATCCAACAACTAGTGCTATTTTGGAAAAAGTCCACAGATTTGATGGGGGTAAACTTTGCTATGATCATTTTGCCTTCCGAACATTTAATATTGATGGTTGTGGAATCAGTGCAATGACACAATTTTTCCTTGATTTTAGCTACGTTGTTCATGATGAGTTAAGATTTCCTCAAAAGAGTTTGAGAACATTGTGGTTTTCTCCCTGTGAGCATCTTTTGGATTGCAAAGGGGAAGGTGTTAGTTGACCATTGTCAAGAATTTTTATCTCAGAGCCCCTTGTTGACAAATTAAGTCTTGAAGCTTAGGCAGTAGTAAGGGAATATATAAATCTCTCTGCACATGGGAACAAATATGTTGCCCTTGCAAGTGTTATGGGTTCTTTGACATGGCCAACACCTCTGTTCTCTGCTATTGGTAAGGGAAAGTGAGTATGTAATGTGAACTCTAGTGAATGGGTATGCCTTGAACCATGTTTTGACAATTTTTGTGCATACGTTGAAGTCTGATGTTCAAAAAATTGAAAATCTCAATGAGCTTATCCAATCCAGTAACTTTAAACTCAATTCAGAAGGAGGAATCTTAAAAGTTAGCCTTGATGGTCGATTGTTACAAAGATCAACAGTGGTTGATTCTATGATTTTTCAAATATCTGAGGGAACCTCTGAGTCTGTACCTACTTCATAGATCGAATTTGCTGAGAGGTTGGTATCCCCTGAATATGAAAACTTACCTATTGATAAGATCTTGGAGTCTCATAGGCAGAATGGATAGAAGTTGGCCCTTTGCCCCAAGAAAACAAGGATCAACACCATGCTAGAAAATTGCTTTAGAAAACCTTTCTTCATATGTAGAGATTCTCTATGTTAGATCAATATCAATGAATTGAAGCAAAGAAACAAGCAATTAAAGGAAACATTTTGTCTAATAAGGTGTGAAAATGAAGAATTTCTACCAATTCAACCAGTTATCAAATTTGTAAGTGCAATGGTTTCAGAGCATGGAATACATGGTTTGGTGATTGATTAGAAATAAAGTAGGTGAAGTAAGCAGAACGTGCATTGTCTCCTTCAACTATCCCTCTCTGCATAATACTCTAAAATTGAGATGTGTAGTGGATGACAATGACATTTTATGATTGCGATTGAGGTGAGAGCCTAAGATTCAGGTATTTGATCTTAGGAAGAATGGAGATGGTCTTCTTGAGAAGGTTGCTAGAAAAAGAAGTTAGAGTAATCATGGGGATATCTATCATGGAGGTGATCAACCAATGAGGAGTAGGGCAACATCTAGATTGCCTCAGACATCTTTTGTTCATTTGCAACTGCGTCTACAATGAAGCCAAAATAAACACATCCTATTGTTGTTGGTTTAGAGGGTCATTGGATGTATCTCTTCATATCTTCAAATATTGGGAGTAGTGGTCCTGTTGAGGAAGATATGGGTATTGCAGTGGATACAAAGATATCATGTAATCAGTCGAGGGTTATGATGAATATTGCCATTATGCCACAGGACTAGTCACCTTGGAATTGTCTCCATACTTTTATGTTACTAATTTCCTTAAGTACATGTACTCAGAAGAATTATCAAGATCCAACAAGCTTTGACTATTAAAATGAAGCAAACAAAGATGGAGAATAACTTGGCCAAATCCACAACTTGAAAATTGCAAGTCCTAGTTACCTTTTTGTGAGAGTGACTTAAGTCACTCTTTGCAACTAAAAGTTAGAAAATGAACCTTATTTCTAGAAAAGTGATGTAAAAAGTAACCAAAAAAAAAGGTTTATTATTTTATTGTTTTTCCAAAAAGGTAGTTATGAAGTGGTTATCAGGTAATTATTGGGAACAAGCCTATAAATACAAGGCTATTTCAAATGTAAAGGGGGACTCTTTAGAGAGAACTTTTACAGGGGAAACTTATGAAGAAACTTCTTGGAACGTTTTTGGTCTTACACATTGTATAGTTTACTTTTGGAATTGTATAATTTTGAAAAGATAATGAATAATGCATTTTAGTTCGTATGTTCTTGATGTATTTTTGAGTTATGATTACTAGTTTCTCATATGTCAAATTGGTGATCTCTCTATATATTTGTGTAAATCAAAGTTATCCATTGAAGCATGCAATTGGGGTGATGAAGCACAATCATGTCTCAGTATCCTTATTTGAATGTGTTAAAAGAAATGATCTCTTCGTATGTTGAGATTTGCCATCTTTCCTCATCATTGTTGCACTGCGTCATGAAATTCATCATGGAGTTTAGGAAAGTGGTTTCTAGCTTTGTGGTGAAACCCGCTCGTACTTTTTCAATAAGATTGTGAAACTCCTGGTGGTTTTCATGCGTCTACCACAAGGGTTTCTATATGCAAAATTCTCCTGTTATTTTGCTTTTCTTCCTTTTTGTACTTTCAAGATAAAAGTACACAAAAACCACAAAAATCCCATCATATGAGGGAGCTACCCCTCTCAAACGCAGAGGAAAGTTGATAATTCAATAACAGCTTCTCCAACTGTTGGGACAATTTAGTCACCGCTCTAAGGGCAACGAGTCATTTTCAAAGGTTATTTTTCGGTGACAAATCTGTTTACCAACAAGAATTTGACAAGTCCTCTTAGGATGAAGGAGAAGCATTTGTCACTGCCTTGGCAACACATGCATCTGAGGATGTATGGCTTATTGACTCTGGTGCATCTTTTCACATGACCTCGCATCAAGTTTGGTTTTCGAAGTATGAAGAATACAATGGTGGAAAGGTGTACTTGGGTGATGATTCTCACCTGAAGATTGTTGGCCATGGAAGAGTCTTGATTTGATTCCCTAATGGATGAGTGAACAAAATCAATGGTGTTTTACATATCCTTGGTTTGACACGGAACCTTCTTTCTGTAAGTAAGTTGAATGATGTGGGTGTGCAGGTTGTTTTCTTGAATGGAGGATGTAAGATGACTAGAGGATCTATGGTGTTGGCTAACGGTGTTTGGATTGGCACTCGGTTTCAGCTTGATGCATGCACAGTTCAATACAATAATGCCTCTATTTCAAAGAAGAGAGCTTCAGAGTCTTCATCCTCACCATTGGAACCAACATTGAAAAAGATTGTTGCATCTACTTCCAATGGTCATGCTTTCTGGGTACCTAAGGGTGCTAATTCTATGGAGATGAAACTTCCAACTAAGAAGACAATGTTATGGCACCAGAGGGTTGGTCACACTGGTGAAAAGGGTTTGAGAACCCTAAAAAATAAAAATCTTGTTGAGGGTATGAATGACTGTAATCTTGAGTTCAATTTCTGCCAACATTACATTTATGGAAAACAAAACTGTGTTTAATTTTATTCTAGTTCTCACAAATCTTCTGAGATGTTGGACTTGATTCATTCTGATGTGTTTGGTCCTATTAATGTTCCTTCGATTTCAAAATCTGTTTACTTTGTTTTATTCATTGACGGTTACAATAGAAGGACATGGGTGTATTTCCTTAGAAGTAAATTTGAAGTCTTTAATAGATTCAAAGAGTTCAAATCTATTGTAGAGAATCAAAAGGATAGAAAGATTAAGTGTTTGAGGACTGATAATGGTGGTGAGTTCTGTTCAACAGATTTTGACAAGTTCTGTAAAGAACAAGGGATTGAGAGACACAAGACAACTCCGTATACCCTCAGCAGAATGGAGTTACAAAGAGGATGGATAGAACGTTGATGGAGAGGGCAAGGAGTATGCTAAGTGGAGTTGGTCTTGAACAAAAGTTCTAGGCTGAAGCTATTGCTACCACTTGTTACCTAGTTAATAGGTCTCCTACATCAATGTTCATTGATAAGACACCTATGGAGGTATGGTCTGGTAAAAATCCTTCATTAAGACACATTCAAGTATTTGGTTGTGAGGCATACGCACATGCGCCTAAGGAGAAGAGGTCTAAGTTGGAGAACAAGGCCGTAAAGTGTATCTTCATCAGTTATGGCAATTGTGTGAAAGGGTACAAGCTTTGGGATCTAACGGCTGAGAGAGTTCTGTATAGCAGAAGTTTGATCTTCAAAGAGCTTGATCCTTCTTCTGTTGTCTTGTAGCCAAAGAAAGAAGAGAAGAAAGATGATGTGGTTCAGCTTCCTTCCACCCCTAAGAAAGTTGAACCAAAAACATCTATTGGACCTAATAATGAGGAGAGCTCTAGTAGCTCTGAAAGTTCAGAAGAAGATGAAGAACCTCAACCTCAATCTTTGAGGAGGTCCACACAAATAAGGCAACAATCGGATAGGTTTGGTTATTCATTGCATGATTCTAGTTGTATTTTTGCTTTGATTTCTAACATTGATGAGCCTAGAATTGTGAAAGAGGCTATGGGTATGAAAGATGCAGGTTCCTAGAAGGAGGCCATGGAAGAGGAGATGGCTTCTTTGGAAAAGAACAATACTTGGGACTTAGCATGCCTTTGCCTGAAGGATGAAAACCTATTGGATGCAAATGGGTGTTTAAAAATAAATTCAATGTAGATGGTAGTGTTGAGAAATATAAGGCTAGATTGGTTGCGAAGGGGTATTCTCAGGTGGAGGGAATTGACTATGGTGAGATTTTCTCTCTTGTTGCAAAGATGACATCTATTCAGTTCCTGTTATCTCTTGCAGCAGCGTATGATCTAGAAGTGGAACAAATGGATGTGAAGACAACATTCCTTCATGGTGACTTGGAAGAGGAAATTTATATGTCACAGCCAGAGCACTACGTGGTGAAAGGTAAAGAAAATCTAGTTTGCAAGTTGAAAAAGTCTCTGTATGGTTTGAAACAGTCTCCTAGGATGTGATACCAGAAGTTTGATGCCTTTGTGTTGAGTATTGGATTTCAGAGATCGAAATCAGATCATTGTGTTTATTACAAGTTTGACAATGATCGCATTCTCATTATTGCATTGTATGTCGATGATATATTACTCATTGGAAATGGTAAAAGTTTGATTTCTGATTTGAAGTCTCAATTGTCAGCACAGTTTGAGATGAAAAATGTAGGGGCATCTCGGTACATTCTAGGGATGGAGATTAGAAGAGACAGAGCAAATAGAAAACTTTGGTTAGGCCAGAGTAAGTATGTTAACACTATGTTGGAGAGATTCAACATGGTGGATTGCAGACCTTTGACTGTTCCTTTTACAATGGGGACAAAGGCATCTATTGAAGATTGTCCAAAGTCTCCTTCAGAGATAGAGGATATGAGCAGAGTTCCTTTTGCTAGTGCGGTTAGTAGTTTGATGTATGTGATGGTCTGTACAAGACCAGACATTGCCCAAGTAGTGGGAATCCTTAGTCAATTTATAGCTAATCCTGGACGGGTACATTGGGATGCAATGAGAAGAGTGTTCAGATATTTACAGGGTACTTCTGAGTATTCCTTATGTTATCATGGTTATCCTACAAGACCTCAACATTCAATTTGTATTTGTGGATTTGTGGATTTAGATTGGGTAGGTGACATTGATAGTAGGAGATCCACCAGTGCTTATGTGTTCACTATGTTTGGTTGTGTTATTAGTTGGATGAGTAAGTGGCAACTTGTGGTCACTTTGTCCACTACTGAAACTGAGTACATGGCAACGACTCATGCTTGTAAAGAAGCCATTTAGATTAAGAGATTGTGTTTTGATGTTGGGTTTGATGTAGGGAAGATTACTATTTGTTGTGATAGTCAGAGTGCCATATGTTTGGCAAAGAATCCTACTTTCCACATGAGGACTAAGCATATTGATGTCCAATACCATTTTGTTCATGACATGGTAGAGGATGGGAAGGTAAACTTGGAGAAAGTTGATATTTTGATGAATGTTGCAGATTCCTTGACAAAAACTGTGAGCACAGAGAAGTTCAGATGGTGTTCAGAGTCTATGGGCCTCTCGACCCCTAATAATTAAATCATGGTGTTGATACTCCCTTTTCTCTTGCAAGGTGTTTGACAAGTGGGAGAATGTTAAGAAAAGTGTCTCAACCTTGCAATTTCGAAAGATTACTATTTTTCCCAGTTTTGGTCTTTTTGAATACCCTTTATCTTGGATAATGGTCTGGAACTTTCAAAGCTTCCAAAAGTTTCTAAACAAGCTAAAAATAGCGAGACTTACTATTTTTAGTAAGTCCTTCGATCGAGCTCAGATTGACCTAAAATTTTTCCTAGAAGGTGTGGAACAACTAAGTGAACATGTTGGGTGAGTTTCGTCTCAAGATCATATCTAGATTGCGAGATATTAAAGTTTCTATTTTTTGAAATTGCCAGAAAAATGTTTTGAACTCAATTACCAGAATCAAAACTTCTCTAAACATCCCAAAAATTGTCATAACCGGTGTAGCGGGTTATAGGGTGATAGATCTCTTCACAAGCCTTTCGACGCATTAAACGGTTTGTCAATCGAACACTTGGATCAAAAGTTATGGCCTCCGGAAGTTGGACCTTCTGTTTTTGGGAAATGTAAAAATGTGTTGGACACATAAAAGAGATGTAAAGGGGAGAATTACATGTGTTGGTGTGTGGTTTGGCACATCACAAGGCATCTTTTATTGGAGATAATTTGGGCACCACTTTTGGGTGGTTTTAGCCCATGGTTTTGTAATTACCGTTGGCGGTGTACTGTATTATATCTTCTATATATCAGAAGCTTGAGATGGAGGTTGTGTGTAAGAATCTTATAGATGTCGAGTTACCTCTTGGATCTTTGGTTGGATATACTCTTGTAAAAGATTTCTTTGCAAGTATATTGTAATCTTCTTGATTCCTGAATAATATATTGGGCGGCTTTGGAGTGTGGGGTTTTTTACCTAAAAGGGTTTTCCCCACGTATATCTTGTGTTGTGAGTTTTGTGTTTACATTTGGAAGTTGTTATTATCTTTCTATTAATGTGCATCTTAATTTGTACCTGTAAAAGAAAAAAAATGCATAAATATTTCCTAAGTAGATCAGTGTAGGAAGCGTTTCCACATACCTTGCTTCCTTTCAATCATCACAATTTGATTATGATTATTGAATGTTTCTAAGGATCTCATATTGTAGATGGGATCACACTCCTCAACTTTGCATGATCATAGTAAAATTATGTTGACACTCCACCATACCCTAAGTCTAGTAGCCTCTTCATGTTTCATCAAATCATTCTATTTGATTAGTGTTAGTGAATTCCATTCATATGCATTAATTGGTGTTTGTAGAACCTTTACATACATTCTTTACTTAATGTTATATTTATGATATGTGATTTTAATGTGTGATTGTCCAATTCCCTTATTCTACATGAGTGTTGTTGGACTACCCAGTCAATTCCCTTGTAGTTTAGAGGGGTGGACCTTAGGTCTCAAATGGTTGAGTGGTGTTGATCATTGTTGGGGCTAGATAGATTCTTGGAGATGTTCATTGGAGGGTGTCTTAGGCTCTTATGGCATGTAGCTTTCCATTTTTGGTTTCTTGGAAAAGTTATAAAGTGGGATCTTGTAATTCTTGAATAAAGTGATAAACTATATATTATTGAAATTTATTGTATTGGCATTGAACCATCCATATTTGGGATGTGGATCATTACATTGTAATATGTAGTTGCTATCATTAGATTTGATATAGTATCTCATCTTGTGAGGATTTATTATGGTGTGATAAGTCCTAATTTTAAGATGTGTAGGCATAGTTGCATTGGAAGTTTAAATGATACATGTTACTTATGGTATGCTTTATATATGATGCAATGAATAATTTAGAATCAATAGTATAACATTGTACATTTGGCCCTATTGATTAGGAGTTAAGATTGTTCATAAATGCTTATGTCACCTTGGAAGAAAAGGGTCGACTGCTTATGAATAGTAATGTTTTTGGGGTGATAGCACAATAGTGTGTCCCACTTTTTGGCCTAAGTGGAATGCTCAAAATCAACATTTTTCAACATTTCTCAAATTACATCAATTATAGGGAACAAATGGTCAAGAATTTAAGGATGATTTAGACTAATAAATTGTGGAATTTTATATGTAGATTCAAGATATAATTTTTTTATATTTTTTAAAGAATTATTTCTATCATTTTTTATTTTTATTTTTTAATCATTTTTTATTTTTCTATTATTTTTATTGAGTGACATTACTCCATAATGCATAATTTTCACTACAAATAAAAAAAATTTCATTATTTATTGGAATTAGACCATTAAATCAACTATCTAGTGCATAGATTTTTTTGGTAATTTTTATTTATTATTAATTTTTGAATTACTACTAAATTTTTTTTTAGATCTATACTATTCTATAACACATTTCTCTTAGCATATATATCAAAATTAAATTCTTATTTTTCATTGAAACAAGGACATCTATGTGGAGTGCATTGCATTTTTTGAGTTTTTTCTAACAATGTTTGTTATTTTTCCTAGTGTCTTGAATAAAGGTCACTATTTTTTGTAATGGACCTACATTCATTATAAAATTTAAAAAATATATAATATTAGAGAAAAATAATACATAGTATAATTTTTGAAAATTAATACTAAGGGCTACATACTTACAAATTGACTTTATTTGATCCCCCAAAAGGTGAAGCAAAATTGTATTTTTGTCAACGTTTTGATATGTGTAGAGGAGACTCCATTAGGGGTTTGATTTAATCTTTGGGGGGTTGATATAACCCTCTTCAATCAAACCCCCTTAGATGTAACCCCTCTAGGTTTAAATCATTATTTTTTCTAACAAATATGTGATTTTAGGCAAAAATTAGGATGTCTTACAAGTGAGACACACTATTGTGTGATCAAATTTTGGTTAAAATTGATGCAGAGAGGCACAAGGGAAGCAACAAAGTTAACTCTCTTCTTTTCCCACTCACCCACTTCACCTAGTCTTCAACCAAAGTCACATCCAAGGGCATATGAAGGATTTGTAAACCAGGCTATTGTTCAACCCTCAAGTCTCCTTCCACACCTTGAGACAGGTCTGCAAACAACTTCCCCATAGTTGGTTTGATCCCCAACTTCACACAACCCTCCAACCTTCACTTGGCCTAGTGATGCTACTAGCCCTCCAAATCCGGTTTTCACAACATCACTTGACAAAACCCTGAATGACTAGACAAACAAATGGTGGATTCTAATACCCTCTATGGGGCTCTAACAAACATCCAAGTCTTCTGTTCACACTCTACTCCAGCAACTCAAAACACCCACTAGGTCTCTAGGCCTAATTGATCACTTTAGGTCTAGGTTACAAAGCAAAGGGTTCAAATTGGGGCCATAGATTAGGGACATGAACTTGGATCTCTTCCACCACATGCAAACATCTCAGAAAACCATCAGGCATTCATCCACCTTTTAGATTCTGTCATATACAACACTAAATTGCACATTTTTGGTCAAATACCTATGAATACTTGACCTAGGGCATCACTCTAATTGTCGAAAACAGTCTTTCCCAACCAAATGCTTTTGGAATCATGTAAATTACATCCCTAGCCTACATTTCACCGATTTGCATGAGATTTCACCAGTTGGAATGCATTCTAGGGCCGGATTTATATGACAAACCCTAGAATATAGGGTTTTAGATTAGTTTGGAATCAAAATGCAATATCTCCCTCCTGAAACCACTTCAAGACCTCAAACTTGTTGCATTCAAATCTAGACTCAAACTAGTTTTAGAAATTCCACATCGATCCCCTCTATCAATCTGTACCATCTGTACAACCACAGAAACTCAGGGAAAAATAGTCAGTTTTTATTGATTTTGTGCCCAAAACTCCGTACAAAGTCTTCTCTCCTGTACTAAAGTAGGATGTCCACCATATCAACCAATCCAAGTCGGTATGCAGCTTCCCAAAGCAGTTGTAACCATCAAAAGTGGGTTGGAACCGCTCAAGTACATGACACATTTGGACAACTATGGCACTTTTGCCTTGACACAAGGATGTCGATTGGTTTTGCTTGGCCAATGGAACCTAAACATCCACTATACTCCCAAAAACATGACAAAACATTAAGACTACCAACTAGACTCAAAAAATCAACATTAGACCTACTAGGCCTAAATGACTCAACTAGGGTCCAAATGGACTAAGAATGATTGAGGTTTATGTGATTACCCCCAATCATCTTGACCACACAAAAGGACCTTACATCCATGGCTAAAGCCTTATTATAGAACACATTGAGCAAAAACCACAACTTATCAAAAATGCAATCAAAATGATTTAGGTGCCCTGCACCAAAAATAAATTTACCAATTTCATGGTTTTAAAAATGGTAAATTTAACCTTAATCATATTATAAATCACTAGTTCAAACTAGTTTATAATAGCTTTTAAAACAAGGATGCTACATGTCATGTTTACTGAATTAGACCTTTTTGTGCTTGCATTGGCTTGGCCACACACTAGCCTATGTATTGTGAGTTTTGTTTTACTTTTGAATGTTGTATATTATTCATAGGGGTTAAATGCATTGTTAGATGTGTCTATAAACCCTTTACGTGTCAACTTTGTAGTCCAATGGGGCCTTGTTGGGTTTGTTTGGTCTCTCCCCCTACTTAATTTACTTATTTTACTAGAAAGGGGTGAACTAGCCAAAAAGGGTAAACTACTATCTACCATGGGGTGAACTCTCATCTATGCTAAGGTGAATGCATCACTAGTAAAAGGGGTGAATGCTCCCAAAAGGGGAAAACAACAATAGTGAGTAATAGGCGACTTTGGGTAAAACCTATCTACTTGGTTTGGTCAAGTTTGATGTATTTTGTACTTACTAAGCATTTTGTGTTGTAATTTATGTCTCAAGAGGAAACAAATAGACTCTTGCAAGTCTAGGTTGAGACAGTGATTCTCCCTACCATTCAACCTACCCATTAGACATACCTTATGGTTTGGATGTTGTTTCCACATTATTTTGGATGTGTCAGTGTGTTTTGGTTTGTATTATAGAATGGAACAATTCTTGGGTTTCCTTAGTCTAGGAAATTAAGGTCCATTCTCATTTGTTTCTTACATGTTCATGAGAGATGGGGTTAGTGGTCTTCTACCCTTTCACTATGGTTAAGGGAACTTCTACCCTCTTGTTTAGTCATTATGTTGAGGTCATCACATGATGGTGTTAAGAATTTCTTTTGTATAGTCATGAATTATGCATGGATGTTGTGTTCTATGAGTGTCTTTGCATTGTGTCGTGACATCTCTAGTTTGCAAGCATGCAATATGATGCTTTTTTAGAATTTATCATAAACAATAAATGTACCTAGAATATAATTCCTATGAGCTAATCACCAAAACAAGAAAATAAATTTATATATATATTCTATATTCAATAGAATGGAGCATATTAAAAGGAGAATTATAAAAATATATAGACCTCTTAAATCCATGAATCAAGGAGCTGAGATGACCAAGATGTAAAAGTTTAACTCTTAGTAACTCCCAATTAGGAGGTGAGTTAACTTAGTTTAACTGAGATAGAGGTGACACCTGATTACCTCAGTCAAGGGTTGATGAGGTAGTGGTGGCACGTGTGTAGCTCAAGTCAATGTGTACACATGCCATTATTAGCTATCTAGGTGAGAATAATGAAATATTCCTAATAGCCTAAGTAAACTTATTAAATAAGTACAATATCACACTTAGGATAGAGACATATCCAAG
This sequence comes from Cunninghamia lanceolata, assembly GCA_027924645.1. Classification (NCBI taxonomy): domain Eukaryota; kingdom Viridiplantae; phylum Streptophyta; class Pinopsida; order Cupressales; family Cupressaceae; genus Cunninghamia; species Cunninghamia lanceolata. The sequence continues at coordinate 12,991,479 of BSBN01001152.1, read as the reverse complement.
TTGAAGTAAATATTACATCAAACCCCCCATAAATATAACTTAAGAGGAAGTAAGAAATAAAAAATGTGAAATGGGTCCCAACAACTAGGCTTGATCAGGAACCCATGTATAATGTGTTCCACCCTAGAAGAAGAGGAGAAAAACCTATATGACAAATCTCTCTCCCAAGGATTTTGATGTATTTTTGTACTTACTAAGCATTTTGTGTTGTAATTTATATCTCAAGAGGAAACAAATAGACTCTTGCAAGTCTAGGTTGAGACAATGATTATCCCTACCATTCAACCTACCCATTAGACATACCTTATGGTTTGGATGTTGTTTCCACATTATTTTGGATGTGTGAGTGTGTTTTGGTTTGTATTATAGAATGGAACAATTCTTGGGTTTCCTTAGTCTAGGAAATTAAGGTCCATTCTCATTTTTTTCTTACATGTTCATGGGAGATGGGGTTAGTGGTCTTCTACCCTTGCACTATGGTTAAGGGAACTTCTACCTTCTTCTTTAGTCATTATGTTGAGGTCATCTGGTGCAGGAGCACCTTGACAAATTGATGCTTCCATAAACCAATCTTTGGAATTGGATTAAACTTTGATGATTCAACATTGTAATGAGATCAATTAAGTCATTTGTCATGTATCTAGATCATTAGGAAGGTTAAATTTTAAGTTTTGAGTCATATTGTAAAGTTGCAAAGGTATAAAATTGCAAAACTGATGTAAAAGGCAATTTTGCATTTGTGTGTAAAAGGGAAACTAATGGGTATTTGTTAACCCATAATCCAAAAATCAGTTGTAACCATTGGGGTAGACTTAGGAAGGCATAAAATGCTTGACTCCATCGTTGTTTAGTGTGGGTGATTGAAGAAATGAAAGTTGAAGAAAGAAAACCACTGTTTCTTGCATATTTCATCAGAAATTTGCTGTTTTCAGTTGTTGTACGGACCTATATGGATAGGAAATGATGCCTAATTGGTTGTAAGTGATAGTACATTCAATCACCTTCCATTTTATTTTTGTTTCATGCAATTTGGTTTCCATTTGAGTAAGATATTGTGAATTTGCTGAAAACAGTCAAAACCCTGATTTACGGTAAACAGTGTGCATTCTTAATTGTGTTTCTCAATATTGCAATGATATAAAATGCTACAAATGGGTGAAATGGTACTCCTAAGAGTTTTTTCTCATATACCAAAGGTGAAGAGTTATTTGATGGAGTTTGATCATAATTATGTGATGCCCTAGTGCTATTCTGCTCTGTTTCAGACTGGTAAAGGGTAGAAATAATGTGATTTTTTATGATTTTAGTGTGGATTGAACATTCTTTATGGTGGTGTTAGTTGGAAGGGTATAAATTGAAGTCTTCTTCATATTCCTCAAGTTAGGATTGACAAAATAATGAATGGCTATACCCACAAGTGGCTCTGTCCTGTTATGACTGGTTGTGACAGTCACAGATAGGACTGAGTATGATGACAATTTTGTGTCCTACTAATGATTGCAAATCATAGAATGGTGTTGGATAGAGTATTTTGGATGTTTTAAATTGATATTAAACTTTTCAAGAATCTTTTTATTGGGATAATGCCAAGAAGAAACAGAGTTGACAGTTAGGATGCACAAATCAGGGTTAAGGGGCAGAATTGCAGGGTACTGTCACTAGAGTTTGGTAGGAATGCTCTTGAAGTTGGTTTTGTGATGTTTTAATAAGCATGAGAAGACTCTATTTAATATGTTCCAAGCATTGGTTGGATGAGTTAGGTATGGAGATACTAAAAACCAATAAGCCTTGAGTGAATTAAGCCTATTGGAGTAACCATAGAGACATTTCTTGGAACAGCAAAGAGTAGAAGCCTAAAATCCACAAAATCCTTTGTTTTAGCATGCATTCTAAGTGTTCAAACCCTGGGTTGAGTTCTGGGCTTGCGTTTGAAGGTACTCTCTTTGTAATTTTGGCCTAATTGGGGCTTTAGGTCATTGACGGGGGTTATTGGTTGAGATATTCCGTCCAAAACAAACTATGCAAAGTTTGGGATATGTGATAGAGGGCCATAATGGGTATCTACTGATTGTCTAAGATCTGGGTTTGGAGGTTTGAGTCAAAAGTTATTAGGTCTGTTGTCTTTTTGAAGGGCTACAAGCTATTTTGGGTGGTTTGTGAAGGAAGTACCAACCCGAAGTCCAATCTACCTTGGCCAATGGATGGAATGGGTCCCCTGACATACCAAACCTACATTTCCATGATGATACTGGAGTTTCTTTCTGCTGTTCCCACTTTTACATGAAGATCTTTGTTTTTGGGCTTGTAGGTGTAGTTGAACCTTGTCAAACTCGTCTATCCTTTCCCGTCCAATTTACCTCTACATCATCATCACATGATGGTGTTAAGTATTTCTCTTGTATAGTCATGATTTATGCATGGATGTTGTGTTCTATGAGTGTCTTTACATTGTGTCGTGACATCTCTAGTTTGCAAGTGTGCAATATGATGCTTTTTTAGAATTTATCATAAACAATAAATCTACCTAGAATATAATTCCTATGAGCTAATCACCAAAAAAAGAAAATAAATTAAAATATATTCTATATTCAATAGAATGGAGCATATTAAAAAGATAATTATAAAAATATATAGACCTCTTAAATCCATGAATCAAGGAGATGAGATGGCCAAGATGTAAAAGTTTAACTCTCAGTAACTCCCAATTAGGAGGTGAGTTAACTTAGTTTAAATGAGATAGAGGTGACACCTAAATACCTCAGTCAAGGGTTGATGAGGTAGTGGTGGCACTTGTGTACCTTAAGTCAATGTGTACACATTCCATTATTAGCTACCTAGGTGAGAATAATGAAATATTCCTAATAGCCTAAGTAAACTTATTAAATATGTGCAATATCACACTTAGGATAGAGACATATCAAAGTTGAAGTAAATATTACATCAAACCCCCCATAAATATAACTTAAGAGGAAGTAAGGAATAAAAAATGAGAAATGGGTCCCGACAACTAGGCCTGGTTAGGAACCCATGTACAATGTGTTCCACCCTAGAAGAAGAGGAGAAAACCTATATGACAAATCTCTCTCCCAAGGAGAGGATGACGAATGAATGAATTTGGAAGCTATGTGTGTACCTCAATGCTGATGCTAAACTATAATTGAAACCAATCCATAGGATCAAGTCCTATGTAGGATTCAATAACATTGATCATAATGAATGGCTCTCAATTTGAGATGTGAACCTATATGAATGAAGATGTGTCAAGTCATAAGCAAGATGTGGTAGAGAGAGACTAAGAGGACCTAGTATAGCTAATGCAACTCGATGTGAGATTTCATCAATGATGGAGGTGGAATGACAATACATGTCATCTGACTACACTACTCATCCCACAATATGTCCTATTGTGATAAAACATTGGAAGCCCATGGATTAAGCCCCCATGATGGAACTTCATTTCAATTTAATATTATAAAAATTCCAATGTGTTATCCCATAAATACAAGTACATGTATGATGACACTTTATAAGTTAAGCTCATTTGCATGAACACCCCCTAAATAGATCAATTTAGACAACCTTAGCAAGTTACAATGTTTGACACTTTATAAATTAGTGTAATTACAAAGTTGAAGCTAATTTTTAAATTTCTACAATTTTCTAGTATGTACTAGAAAGATAAATGTAAAATCAAATAATAGACTAAGAACAATTGTCTTGCACCAATATATGGTTCTCATAAAAAAAGCTACTTTCAAAAAATAGGACTTAAATTTGAGTCCATATGAGAAAGTTATGAGGCTTATAAGCTAAAAACATTGCAAGCACAAATTTTTTTGAGGGAAAACAAATATTTTGAAAAACTCCAGGAATCAAGAGTAGAAACCAATTACATCATTGCAAAGAGCTCAAAAAATGGCCCATTTAAAAAAAATTGCACCAAAAACTACCTTTGTATGGTTGAGATATTGCCCTCTAAAATTTGCCTCTCAAAGTGAAAATGCAAATAGGAGGGTGGTCTTTGACCTTGGTGGTAGGATACTGGTGCTTAGGTGGTGGGTTTGTGGTGCTTCCAATGAAGGTGACATCCAAGTGGCAAATATAGGTAGCACCAATGGTGTCTAATGATAGGGTAATGTGATATTTAATTGTAATCTTAATGTTTTATTTTTTATGTATTTCCAAACATCTTGGAATGGGTACTTGGACATCCATGTAGGTGGTTGAGAGATAATATTTTATTATTATTTTCCCATGACTTGAAATATTACTTGTAGTGGCATTCATGAAGGAGGTGGAGTTGGCAATGACAATTGCAATTACATTTTTTGGTGAATCATCAACTAGAATCTATGAAAAGAGACATGAAAAGAGAAATGAAGCCATTAAGGCATACTTCCAAAAACTTGCACATGCAAATAAAATCCAATATGATTCAAATGATGATTGATATGTCTAGATATAATGAAATAGTAAAATGGTTGAACATGACATGTAAAATTATCTTAGCTTGGGATGTGGGTTTAACAAAATTTATATTACAAACTATGCCCATAGAAGACATTGTTAATATTATATTACTATACATTATCAATGAAGTATTAATTTTCTCAAACAATTATGTTCTCTTAGGAAATATAAATTAGGAAACTTAACTATCTCATTTTGTCATCAACGAATGACTTAAGGAAAATACCACTAATGACAATAGTGAAATCCAATATCATGGTAGTTAAAAATTAGTAATAATAAACTTAGAATCTAATATCACACAAATTAAAAACCAATAGTGATAATATTGGAATTTAATTTGCTACTTTTTCTCCCAAGGGTGACAACACTAAAATTTAGGTTCAAGATGTTTTATCTAAATTTAATGTGATATTGGTTTTCTTTAAGATATTCTCAAAAAGTGTGTAACATTTAATAACTTAATGTTTAATTTTTAGAAATTATATATATATATATATATATATATATATATATATATATATATAACTTAATTTTAGTATAAAATAAATTATTTATTCATTTTATTATTTAAGATACATCTATTGTTCAACAACAAACTCAAACATACAATTGCTTTTTGAAATACAAATTAAAATCAACAACAAAGAACATTAGTTTTAGAACTGAATAACATTCATATGCCACTTAATAAATTACTCACAAATTAAACTATTTATTTTGTCACCGACCACCCTTTAAAATCTAGATCTGACCAAAAGAAATATATATTTTTTAGTTGTATAGAGGGAATGTAGCTTTTATTATTCTATGCAAGAGGGGAACCTTTATTTATGGGGAAATTTAAAAGGGTTTCTAAGTACTCTACATAAATATTATTTGGTTTAATGATTAAATAGTCGATACCAATTTATTTATGAAATAAACATTATATTAACTATCATTTTTAAATACACTATATACAAAAAAAGGTTGGTGGACATAGTCACACTACAAAGTCAAGGTAAGGTAAAACCTCACACACATCCAAAGAGAAACAAAGTTTCTAAGCAACAAGACCTATAAAACTAGTAGGAGGCAGGTCATGGTCATTTGGTTTCCACACATCCAGGTTTTCCTATCCATTAGGAATAGGCTCCCATTTGTAGGGGTACCATTTGGATTATCCTTATTAGTTTTCACTTCCTTAGGAGGTTGAGAAGTATCTCTAGTAGGAGAAATGGCCAAGGTGAGCTAATTAAATTTGCCACTATCTAGCCAACCTAGAGCTCCTCTAGAATGGTGTTGAGGAGAAGGTGAATGCTAGTAGGAGGACTGGGACCACCCATGAGCACTATGACCATGTGATTTGCACTGAGAAATATGAGAATCATCATGTCCATGGGTAGTCTAACTTCTTCCATGTTAATGTTCTCGAGTAGAAGATTGAACCCTATTGGAAGAAGGAGAGGAGGTTGGTGGTACTCTAGCAACCATACAAGGAGCACTACCCTAGTGATCTAGAAGAACTTATAAGTGGGCCACCTCAAGTGCAACATTATTAGCTTGCATTTTTATCTGCATTAACACTTTGGAACATATCATAGATTTAGAATACAATTAAAAATGTTTGTCAATAGTACTACCAACAAAGAGAGTATAGTTTCTATCTTTCTAAATGCTAAATAAGATTTCCACTTTGAAAGCATGCCAAATATGTTTATACTTAGTAGAGATTTTGGGCCAATCTCCTAGAAGTGTCATATGCCAAGAAAAAGGCTTAGGTCTAAAGGGCTTTAAAAATCATGAATCCAATGCCAATCTATTTGAGAGTTTCCAAATGCCCACACAAAGGGTAGAAAGGACTAGAATCACCCAAATGAATTATCCTACAGCCAATATAAATGCCTTGATAAAGAATGTGCCAAGAAAAGTGGGCAACATTTGGCTCAATAATAGCCTACCAAATAGTTTGAAATCTATGCTACCAAGAGCTAAACAAGGAGTGGAGAGCAAAATATTAATGATAGATGGGTTCTCCACTCCTTAGCTAGCTCTTGGCAGCATAGATTTTTGCATATATTTCATTAATATTTTGCATAGAGCCCATTTGTCATTAATATTTTGCACCATGGGTAGTCTAACTTCTACTATGTTAATTCCTTCAAGTAAGGGATTGCACCTTATTGGAAAAAGGAGAGGAGTTTGGTGGTACGCTAGCAACCATACAAGGAGCACTACCCTAGTGATCTAGAAGAACGTGTAAGTGGGCCACCTCAAGGACAACTTTATTAGCTTGCACTTTTATCTGCATTAACACTCTGGAACATAACATAGATTTAGAATACAAGGAAAAATGTTTGTCAACTCTACTACCAACAAAGAGAGTAGAGTTTCTATCTTTCCAAATGCTAAATAAGATTTCCACTTTGAAAGCATGCCAAATATGGCTATACTTAGTAGATATTTTGGGCCAATCTCCTAGAAGTATCATATGCCAAGAAAAAGGCTTAGGTCTAAAGGGCTTAAAAAATCATGAATCCAATGGCAATCTATTTGAGAGTTTCCAAATGCCCACACAAAGGGTAGCAAGGACTAGAAACACCCAAATGAAACATCCTAGAGCCAATATAAATGTCCTGATAAAGAATGCACCAAGAAAAATGGGCAACATTTGGCTCAATAATAGCCTACCAAAGAGTTTGAAATCTATGCTACCAAGAGCTAGCTAGCTTCCTAGGATTTCCAAATACTTTTGATGAAAAAAGTGCCTTGGATTTTAACAAGCTATTGTATTATAAGAATAAAGTGAATACCAACATTTTCCCTAGCTTTATGCCCATTTGTCACTCTTGTATAAATGCCACAATGAAGCAAGATTTTCCAAGATTAATCTCCCTCAAGGGCTCTAATGTATCCATTTAGCACTCAATATTATACCTTGATGCCATATATCAATAAGACCAAGCCCTCTAGAATCATGTGGGAGGCCAAAATTCCCAAGCAACTCTATGAAAGCCTTTATCTTATCCTAAAGAGGCCCATAAGACATCTCTAAGCAATTTTTCTAGCTTTTGGTAATAACATTTGGAAGGAACCCAACATGAGGAATAATACACATAAGTGACTATTAGAACCTTAGAAAAAACTTGAAATATACCTACAAGAGATAAGGTTTTAGTAATCAAATAGGTTAATATTTTCCACCTAATCAATAACACTTTTCTATAGAGTAGTAGAATAAGCCTAGAAGGTAAGGGAATGCTTAGGAATATGAATAACTCTCCATGATCTATCCACTTCCAACCAAAAGAAGTAAGCCATGATGGATTAGGCAAAAAAAATTACCTATAGCATTGAGTTTCTGTATCACTAAATGCTAGAACTTGAGGCTAAACAAAAGGTATGTAGGTATTTAAGTGCTTGTTTGACATTGTTCTCATCCTTGAGGAGAGTGAGAAAAGAATCATAAGTGAAATGATCATTGACAAGTTGTCGAGGAGATTTGGGAAGGGTGATACCTTTGACCAGGTTCTGTGAAATAACATCAGCTAGAAGATATCTAGAGCATTTAAAAGTTAGGACATATAAGGCAAAAGAAAGAGGACATCCTTGCAATGTGGAGAATAAACCCCAAAACTAGAAGATTGATGGCCATCAATAGTGATGCAAGTAGAAGCATTAGCAAAAATCATTTTCAATAGGCTTTAGAAATTTGGGATTGAAGCCTAAAGAAAGAAACATTGCAAGAGTGAAGGGCCATTCTATATGGTCATAAGCTTTGGAAAAATAAAATTTTATAAATATGGATTGTTATTGAGAATGTGTGGCCATTTCATTCCCTCCTAAACAACAATGATGTTGTCAAAAATATACACAGATTTGATGAACCTACTTCTCCCTAGTTTAATAATCAAAGGAAGAAGATACCATAGCTCAAGAGTAAGATCCTTAGTAATGATCTTGTAGGAGAAATTAAGCAAGGTGATTAGTCACCAATTGTATATATCCTCTAGATCTCTAGCCTTAGTATGAACTTGATATTTCCTATGTTGATAGTATTTCAAAGGATTTTGAATAATAAGCTTCTAATTAAACTCTCTATAAACCATTACCAACCATATCTAGAGAGATTTATTAAATTCACAAGGAAACCCATTGCATCTAGGGGCTTTATCATTATTCATGAAGAAAGTCACCTTATAAAGGCCTTCCCTTGCTCACACAAAGCTCTATAAGTAGGAGAATCCTTGCAAGGGAATACTTGAATGCATTGTTGAAGAGCATTAGTTCACTCCATAGATGGATCTTGAGCTTTGAAAAGAAGTTTTTCAAGGATCTAAGAGCCTTCTTTGATGCATCTGATTGCCTGAAAAGAATTTCCAACTCTTAGAGAGAGGTAAAATTCCATGGAGACTCCATCTCCAATTTTGAGCTAATGCATGCATGAGCCTTAATTTGAGCCCCTCTAGCTAAGTGATTATCTACAAGTTCATTCTATTGAAAAAGTTTAGCAACATGTTATAGAGAGGGAGAAAAATATCGAGCTTCAATTTTGACAGTGGCTCAATGGAGCTTAGCAATGGTGGATTCATAAATTTGGCAGCAAAATCTAGCTAATTGGAGCCCGTAGATGCATAAAAATTTGGAGGTGTTCTTGATTACATCATTCCACTAGTAAATCCACTCCATTTGAAGACTTAATAGAGAGGTATTCAAGAAAAATAATCTTTTCGTGATTTGGGTGCAATATATTGACAGACCTTAAACAGTCAATGAGAGAAAATTCATTCCAAAGGCATGTCATCACTATCAAGTTCATCTAGAGTTGCATGGCTATTTTGAAAAAAAATTGCCATCCAAGGATGGGCTGAAACTTCCTAGTTAACTAGCCACTATGAAATTTCTCCATTTGTTTAGCACATATTGTCCATATTCAAGACTTATGGCTAGATTACTTGAATGTCAAGCAATAGTCTTTAGGAGAAGGGGGAGAAGAATTAACTAGCCTCTCAATTTGAGAGAATAAAATATAGCTGGAAGTGCACTATTAATGATCTTAGGATTGCTAGTCTCTTTAGAAGACTCTCCTTGAGAAGCAAGCATAATTTCTTTCCCCTTTTCCTAGGGTTTTGAGACTGTACTAGTTAGAGGTTTTGAAAGCATCCCAATACTAGTAGATTTGGGTTTTTTCTAGTATTTCTATTAGTTTTGCAACTCCAAATTATTGACCAACCCTCCTCTTTTGGGGGAGGGGGAGTATCCCCTGATGGATTTTGTCCAAGTTTGGCTCTAGAGATAAAAAGGGGACAATCCTTAATCTTTTGTTAAGAGAATTGGCACTTATAACAAGTGTTGCAAAAATTAACCTATATCACCCTTTGGGTATGTCGCATTTGCTCAATTTGAATGTCAATTGTCTTCTTCAAATTTTTGGAAAGATCAATCTCAATACAAATGTTTTTTATGAGTAGGCAAAGAAAAATTTATCTAACTTAACACAAATGACTGAGCCTAAAGAGGTCCTAATGTAGTCAAAAAATTTCCAACAAGGCAAAGGAAGACTAGGGAACTCAACCCAAACAAAGACCCACAAGACTCTCTCCTTGGAGACAATGAAGTCTTGGGTCTAGGGTGTAAAAACTAATAATGAGTTGCACATGTACTAAGGGCCATGTTTAAGGATGGCTTTTGCATCACTAAGCTCTAGATATGAATCAAAAAATAAAAACCAATTGGTGAGATTTTTTGTAGCATCAAGGTGGACCGCATGAGGGACCTAGGCCTTGTTGACCCAGTCTTTAAGCATGCTTTTAGAGGGAATCTTCCTAACAAAATAACTAGCTAAAGTAAAACTTTCAAGCCATTTACAAGCAATATCAAATTCTACAATAGGCAACACAATATTAGCTAGGGATTTAGACGACACACCTCATGAAATAATTTTAGAACAAACTTCCAAGGACACTTTGGGAGAGCCATTATCCTACACTTTCAAATTAGCATCAACTATTTCCACACTAGAATTTGAGGTCACTTAAAGGCTACACTCACTCAAAGGAAAGAAAAAACAAAAAAACTTACAATAAATGCATGAGGCTATACTAATTCCTGCTCAAAACAAGTAATTTGAATGGTGATGAACAAAAGATGCTTGTAGGCTAAACCAAAAAACCTAGCATAGCTCTACCCCGTACCCTTATTAATATTAGTTTTTGAAACTGTCAATACTAATTTTGCACCTCATTCATAATAAAAAGTGGTAAATATTTGTCCCATTTTTATTGGTCAAAATTGACCTTTAAACTGTTAAACTTAATAATATTTAAGAATAACCATTCAAAGTTAATGAATTCAGGACAAAACAATATACAAGACCATTCAAAAACATGTGTTCTTACTGAGCTCAAGTATGTAAAAACTATATCTAAATATGAGCTCCCTGAGTCCACTTTGCACAAAATCTTATCAGCTGGTGCTGCAAATTTCTAAGCCCTCTTTAACTTGGCTTTTCTTAAACATCATCTTATAAAGATGGTGCACATTGTAAATTGCTACAAATACTTCCCAAACGTAATCTCTGGGCATTGGATGGGGACTGTTGAAAACTGAAATGGGATGACTCACTTTGTCCTTACCATCACTTTTGGACCTTTCACCCACAAGACAGCATTTTCCTTTTGCATTAAAACTTCGTTTGGGTTTAATTAGCTTGCAGTCTACCTTGGCTTTGACAACATGATTTACTATTTGGGTAGAGCGGGCAGCAAGACTGAGTGTGTGTGAGGCTTCAGAGAAGGAAGTTGGATTCAAGCATGCAATCATCAAAGTACGGCTTGTTCCTCCCAATGAGTCCTGCAATATACGAGTTAACTTGCTGTCTCTGTATGGCACTCTCTTCTCATTGGAATTCAAAGCATGGATAACATTTGACAGGGCAAAGAGTGACTGATTAATTGTGGAGCTTTCCTTTAGACTAATTCCCTCATTTTTACTTCTTCTGTTGTCCTCATTGCCTGCAAGATCAATAAGATTAAGCTTGCCAACAACATTTCCACATGTTACCCAAATAACAAGCACCCCATGGCTGCGACTGGACACATGATTTAAGGCTGTGTGACCCATTTTCCTACCCAGGCACCCATAACTCAGCATCTGCTGAAATTCCTGCACAGAAGAAACCTGAAGTTTGCTAAGGCCCAACAGTTGTAGATGACCCTCACAGTCTTCAAACATTGAAATGGGAACCTGTGATTTGCTCTTGGGCCCCAATAGATCATAGCACTTGTCCATATAAACTTCATAGTAGGAAACATCTAGTCTAGTCTCTGAGTTATGAGCTTTTGATAGAAGACTGCTAATTGCTAGAGGCATAAGACCAGGTGTTTCTTTGTCTCCCTGCATTGTGTGTGTTTTGCCACTACCACTGGCACCATAGGTAAATACAGTGGCATTACAACCCCTGAACAACCCTGCTAATATGCCTTCAACTTCTCTACTGAAAATTTCTGCCATCCCATCTTCTTGATCATAACAAAAATCTAATTTATAAGATGCTTTAATATTGGTTTTATCTTCCTCAATATTAAGAACATGTCGCATTTCTGAATCTTCATTGGGTTTTGTTACAGTTAAGCAAGACTTGGGCTCCCCTTTGGCTGCCCTAATTTCTTTAGGAAGGAATGGACGTATTCTTGCCACCACTCGGACCTTCAACTGCTCATCATCTGCTCTCCTATGACATTGACGAGGGGTGGGAGGAGAGATCGTCTGGATTACCTCGGAAGCAGACATGTTATGTTCTTTATGTTTAATATGGATTCTGAGCAAATGATTTTCTTGAGATTTCTTAAGGTTGATAGGAAAATTTTCCTTTATTTACTATAACCTTTGCTCACGATTTATCCTTTTATTTTATTTTATATTGGATGAAGCAATGCTTAAAATGAATAATAATATGATATCATTATATATAGATATCATTGGGTGTGTACCCAAAAGGAACCTTGACAATGTCGGTTCCCAAAAAAAAAGTGTTTTGTAGTACAAATTTATAGTTAATTCTCTATTAAGAGGAGTAAGCAGGTACGCACTTTCTTATGGACCCTAAATATGAAAAAAAAATGGCTATTTCATTTAAGAGAAATTACAAATTAAATATTTAAAAGTATTTTGTTATTTGAATCTATCAAAGGATGTGGAATTGGAAGAATGAGAGGATTGATATGTTGTTGGAATTGGAAGAATGAGAGGATTGATATGTTGTTGCAATTAAAAATAAAGGGAATGAAAGCAAAGAATTTTGTAACACAACACAAGAATTTTATCCCACAAAAAATTGGAATGGGGGAAAACTAGTTGGCATTAGTAATTACTAATTTATTTGGGTGCATTTTCTCAATACAAACAAGTATAGAGACAAGAGATACAACAATTAGATGCTCATATTAGCTATAAGTCTATTACTCAACTTTCAACAAAAAAAAACCTTCTTCTAGTTGCTACAACATTCAATTTTCCTCCCCTCACTTATGTTTTCCTTCTCCATGTCTTCTTGTAGATGTTGGAAGATCTTAGTGTCCCACTTTTAGCTTATTGGGCCACAAAAAATTGACATTTTTCAACATTTAGCTCATTTTGTCAATTGTAGAGAATAAACTATCATAAATTTAAATATGATGTATTTGTGTCATTTTCTTTGTAGAATCAATTTATAATTTTTTTGAAATTTTAAAAAATAATATTTCCATCATTTTTTTTTGTTAGTTTTCAATAATTTTTTTTTTCTATTATTTTATAGCGAGTATCATTTTACCATAACACAACTTTTACTACAAATAAAAAAATTTAAGATTTCTTGGAATTAAATTGTTATCTTCAATATCTAGTGCACAGATATTGCTTCAATTAAAGCCACTTACAAGTTTTATAAAAGGTGGGATCAACCAATTATTTTGGCACTTCTATTTATTCTCAATTTTTTAATCTTACCACAACCTAATAACATGAAGATTAACATTTTGAAAATATGTGCGCTCAATCTAAAATCCCAAAAGTTGATTTGGGCTTAATATGTGCACACAAGGAGGTCTCTCATTGGGTATGTGGGCAAAAGTGCCAAAATAATTAGTCGGCCCCACCTTTTATAAAATCGGGAAGGGACTTTAATTTAAGCTCATTTGATTGAAGCAATTTTGATCGAACTCAGTCCCAGCACACGTGTTGAGTAGGTTCAATTAAAGACCCCTTTAACTGAACCTAAGTAATTTTGGGCATGATTTTTGGTTGCATTCCTTATTTTTTTCCACAAATGGGACTCACTTATGTGCTCTTACCACACCATGACATCATAACAAAATAAGTATGTGTCAATAATCAATTGCCTAATTTAAACAAAACCCCAAAATTTTGTATTATTTTTACCAGTTCAAAATAAAATAAAAATTTGTAAGAGTTGTTCACTACTTCATGAGCTAGACCCTAACAAAAATAATCTTACATGTATTAGATGAAACATATACGAAAAATAAAATTAAAATATTGAGTTCCAATGCCTCCTCAACAACTTCAAGTAGCATGTGAACTCACAAGAGGAGATCAAATAATAAGTTATAAAAAGAACATTAAAATTTGGAAGGTGTTAATATTTTCATGCCTTCATTAGGTAGAAGGAATTAAATGCATGTGACTTCCATCACAAGCCGCTCCGCTCCCCATGCATCATTTGTGTTTCCTTCCCCACTCTCAACAAATCAACACATTTAATTTCTAACATTCTTTTTAGTAGAAATTTTGTGAGGTTCAATTCCCTTGTCAAATCTAGCTATGCAGTAACATAGGGATACACACTTGGCACCTAATCTTCTCATTTTATAGGTATACTATATTTTATGTTCTTGTCCTCATCTTTATTTTATTTTCTATTAAATCTAATAACACCCAAATCTATATCATCATCATCATGCCTACACAAGATTTATTCAACATACTTCTTGGTCCACTTATTTGCTTAATCCTCTCTAAAGTTCCAATCAAAATGGTAGTAAGTGTTAGAACACACTGATATACTAAGGGGGGGGGATGAATCAGTATATGCCACTTTTTAAAACAAATCTACTGCAACAATAGGATCTCTACTACATCAAACAGAATATGAAAGAACTTTGCAAGCATAAGAAAATTCACACATCCACACAAAAGTCCATAACACCATATTTACGTAGAAACCTTAGAAGGGAAAAAACATGGTGAGCAAGTTGCTTGGATCTACTGTCCAAATCCAGCCTCACAAAAATGAAATAGTAAATTACAATATTTTGTAGGCTCGAACCCACATGAATTTCAAGTTGAGAAGGATTGCAATCCTTTTACAAATCTGTAGGCTCCAATCTACCAGAGACTTCAATCGCCAAAGCAAACTGAGAAGCAACCTAGCACAGGAGCAACAACTCCCTGATACACAGTTTTATGGGCAACGACCCAAAGGAAGTAGCAACTCCCTAAAGTACTACAACACTTACAAATTGAGGATTCAACCTCTCTATAGATTGGGCTTCAACCCAACAAACTAAAATATAATCAATTCTCAATATAAACAAAACTTACCATGTAAACTTAGAATCATATCCAGTTCATGCCCTTCACACATTTCAACTCCACTTCTCTGTTCCTGCCTGATCGCTTGATATTAGCTTATACTTCACTTATTCAGTCACTTCGCATATGCTCATAAAAATTACACTCAAGTAGAAAAAGAATGTTTAGCTATAATCTTTGCTACTCAGCATTTACAACACTATATGTTAAACAAGAAACTTAAGTGATCATAAGATTTGAACCACTATGGACATTTATAAATGAACCAATGTTGTCTAGAAGAGTTGGGAGGTTTGTAACTCTACTAAGTGAGTTTGAATTAACATACATCAATTAGAAATCAATAAAGGGACAAGTAATTGTTGATTGGTTAGTAGACAATCCCACTCCACATGAAGAAGTAATCAATGAAGGTTTTCTTGATGAAGGAATTTCTGCAATAGATCTTGAAAAATACACAACCTATTGGTATAGGGATATTCTCAATTATATTGCAAACAAAATTTATTCTGAGAATATAACCCATTTGGAAAAGAGATTATTAAAGGTCTTAGTCATAAGGTGTGTTTCAATAGGTGATGTTTTGTATAGAAGAGCCCTAGATGGAAGTTTATTACGATATCTGGATAAAGAAGAATAATTCAAAATCTCAGAAGAGTGCCATAGCAGAATATGTGGACACTTTGGTGGTCATGTTACTACTAGAAAGATTCAACGCTTAAGATATTTTTGGCCAAGTCTAGAAGGGGATGCTATTAAATTCATCAAAAGATGTCCAAATTGTCAGCTATATGTGCATGTCCATCATACCCCCACAAGAGATCTCGAACCAATTGTAACACCTTGGTTATTTTCTACATGGGGTTAAGATTTAGTTGGGAAAATTTCTCCACACTTAATAGATGGACACACATTTATCATAATGCTAGCAACAGAGTATTTTACTAAATGGGTGGAAGTGATGCCTTTAAGTATAGTCTCTAACGTAGTAATTGCAAAGTTTATTCTCGATCAAATCATCTATAGGTTTAGGATCCCACAAGTTATTGTCACAAATAATACTTCGTCATTTAGCAATCCACAAGTATGAGAATTATGCAAAAGATTTCCTATTAACCATAATACAGTGTCTGTGTATTATCCTCAAGGGAATGGGCAAGTGAAGGCAACCAATAAGACCTTAAAGACAATTCTTGTTTAAATTGTAAAGGATTCATAAAGAGATTGGAATTTATAACTATACCTTGCTTTATGGGCTTACAGAACAAGTGTGAGGACCCCAATAGGAACAACACCGTATGCCCTTACATTTGGGTCAGAATCAATATTGCCTTTGGAAGATAAACTATTAAGTTTAAGAGTCTCTCTACAAGGACTTCTGAACAACGAAGAGTATTGAGCTGTCAGGTTAGCAAAATTATAAATGTTGGATGAAAAATATTGAGCAGTACAAAGGCATGATTCATATCTCACAAGGATAAATAAATAGTACAACAAAAGGGTGATTCCAAGACCTTTTTTAGTTGGGGACTTTGTACTCAGGAGTGATAATTTGATCAACAAAAGAGCTAGTGAAGGCCGCAAGTTTAGACCTAAGTAGATAGGTCTATATGTAATTAAAGAAGATGTTGGAAATGGTGCATACCTTATTAGCACTATGGAAGGGCAAGACTTTGGTGAAATGGTTAATGCCTTTCACCTTCAAAAGTATTAAATTTATAAAATTCATAAAAATCATAAAAATTCATAAAAAAGTAAAACATGAAAATCTCAAAAATATGTATCTTCATTCTTTCCATCATGCATCTTTGTTCATGACATGCTCTTGTTAAAATTTTACCTTAGCAAGGATATTTAAAGTTTTTTAATATAGGTTGTTCCTTATAAACTCTAGGGATACCCTTAAAATTACGTTACCCATTTTCCATTTTGCATTCCCAACAAATTCAAGAAAAGTTGAACTTTTAGCTTTAAACTAATCAGAGTCTTAACAAACCATGTTGTCAAGTCTAAGCATATAAAGTACATAAACTATAGTACCCAATAGAAGCTTGCAAGTAGACCTTCTTGAATCCTCCTTAACGAAGGGGAAGTCCTACAAGATAGCAAAAGCTCTTGGTGGTGACCATCCTCTTACCTTTCCTGGCCAAAAATGTCAAGGGGATCATAACTCTGCAAAGAAATAAAAAAAAGAGAGTCAAATAAATCAAAAAAATCAAAAGAACAAAAAAAGTACAAAAGAAAGAGAGTTAGAAAAAAATACCACAAAAAGATCAAAAAAAGAGAAAATTACAAAAAAAATTTGAAAAAAGAGAGAAAATAAAAGTAAAAATGAAAATGAGAATTACTGATGTTTGTGTACTCATAGGTGGAGATAAATCTAAGCTCAAAGATATGAGGGTGGCATCTATCGGAGAAAAGAAAAAAGAGAGGTATAAATCACACACACACACATACTAGCTCGACAAAACCAAGAGTTTAGCTATCTTTTACGAGCATCTGGAGCTTTGGATCCCTCCCTTTACCCAGGTCTATCTTGTTGGCCATATTTGATCTATTTCCTTTAATTTATTTCCCCTACTTGCATCCTATTTAAGATTAGTCTTGAGCTAGCATGTTTGGTTTTCATTAGAATTCATCATTCAAGGTCTCAAATGGTTGTGGTTTTGAAGAAATTAAGAATCAATCCAGCTCACTATCTAATTCAAAATGCACTAAAATACACTAATAGGGATAACTAAATGAAATACATGATTAAGAATAACAAGGATACTACTAATCACAATTTTAAAATTTGATGGGTATTATAGACCAAGTTTATTTTTAGGTACAAAGTTTAAACACAAATAATTAGGTCAAAAAACATATTCTAAAGTATGGTTATATAACTACATCCTTTAAGGCATAATATTATTTATATCAAGTTCCTATCTAAAGGGTAAGTAGGTTAAAATGCATTCCACTCATCAGTAAAATAATAGAAAACTCTAATTAATATCTTCTATATTTTAATCCACTAATCATTGTATTCTCAAAAGATAAATTATCCAGCCATATTGATGTTTTAGATTTTCCATGACCAACATAGACTTATGAAACTAATATTTAACTCATTTCAAGAATCATAATTAAATGAGTATACCAAGGAAGCTTGCACACACACTACTCATTAGCCACACTAATATTTCATTAGACACTCACTTTTCGTTTATCCTCACATTTTATCAATCTAATGTTCATTTAATACTTAATTAGAAAGTAAGATAAGTACAACTAGCAACCATTCATTAATACATAAATTATGGGTAAGTGCATGGAGTTGAATTTTTGGATCCATGCAGAGAAAAATGCAAGCGTGTTATAATGCGCTCATGTTTTTCTCTGCTTAAAAGTAAAAAACACTCATTTGCTCATACCCACGGCCAAAACAAAGTTTGGAGAGAAAAATCAGAGTTTATAGCGCGAGTGCGTTCAAGGAAGGGCAAATCAAGCAAGTGCAAAGAGAGATCGACATTTTCACGATGCCACCTCACCAAACCTACTCTTGAAGATGTCATGAAGCAAATGTAGAGGGTCTAGTAGCCGAAGAAGGTAGGGTTTGATTAATTTTTGTAAGTTTGAAAGAATTTTTGACTTTTATAATGTTTGATTAGTTTTTTTATATTGAATTTATAGTTAATGAGGTAGGACAAAACATAAATCCAGCTGAGGAGGGTCAAAACAACCCTAAAAACCCTCCAAACCCTCAAAACCCCCCACCTTCCGTCCTCACCATGAAAGAGATACTCAAGAAAAATATTTAGGGCAAATAGAAGAATATAAAAGACATCTTCAAACCTTAATTGAAATGTTAAACAATCCAAGTACAAGCACTGATCGTAGGAGAGCGCTTGTGAAGTCATTAGAGATGACTGTTTCTCACACCAAATTAGTGAGAAAATAAATCACCGAATTTCATGACTATAGGGAGAGGTGTCGGCAATACTAGGTTGACAAATTGTCTTATGAACAAGTGAAGAATGAAAAATTACAAAATCTGTATTATGTGCACACTTTATTAATCCTAAAACTGGCCAAAGATTAGAAGAGACTTGAAAACAGTTCCCTATTCATTGGTGTAGGTATCAAGATATATCTCAAAACTTTTGGGATAGATGGTACATGGTGTTTGATGAGCATCCATGCAACAATAATGAGGTGCCACAATATTTCTTGAGGAAACTCCATTGCGAGTTCATCCTCAAGAAGATTCCTAATTATTTTGACATTCAAGAGTTCTAGGACAGAGGTGGTGTCTCTACCCAAGATAGAGAGGGGGCTCAGTGAGACCAAAACCATGTACCTAGACCCCTGTTGAGGTCAGAACGTGTGTCACTCCCTTCAATTTTGAAGGAGAGTGTTGAGGTGGAGACACTACATTCATTGACTGCTCTCACGCAATCTCTAGCACAACATGATGATGATCTCACCTTGTTTGATGAGGGTGAGAACAATAGGCATCATTTGTCCCCACATTTGTGCAGTTCATGTGGGAACTTGTGTGATAATGGGATGCAGGACTCACGATAGGACTCTCGGCAGGATGTTGCGACGCAGGGGCAACATCCAATGATGGACACATCCATATTGGATGATATTGTTCTCACCGATGATGTCTTACAGTATACATTTGGTATTGACTCTTAGGTAATTTTTTACAAGTTTCATCTTGATTTAATATATTCTTATTTGAAATTTGTAATTAATTTTATATGACTATCTATATTATAAGTCAAAAATAATGTATGTAATTGTCTCATAATGAAATTCCAGGGTCATAGTCTTCATCCCGCCTCTGTTAGCCATCCATTGGTGGGTTATGAGAGGAGGTCAAGTCATCAGGTATGTAATTTATCACATGATCATAAATATTGTACATATATCAATGGTAATATTATTTAGTAATAATTTGATGATTTCAACAAGGAGCTTCACTAGCACCTTCACGGTTTCCTTGGTCCCCTGGATGCAAAACCACTTATACGGAGATAAATTTAACCATTTGTAATAATTATGCATTTAAATGATGTTATAAATCTATTTTGGTTGAATAATCTTGAACTCTATTTTCAGATGTTGAATATGGAGACTCCTCCTCATCTTCGTGAGTTAGTGCAAGTAGGCATTGTTGCAACCATGATGTCTTCAAATCCTTTGAGCGAGGTATGAGCCAATAACATGAAAATATCATTTTGTATTTCTTGTTTTTTCTCATGTCATTTGATGTACATAAATGATATTTATGTTTAGTCAATTTTGCTTCTTGATGCTTCTCACAGGAGGTCACAACTCCAACCCGTCCAACTACGGACGAAGAGAGAGAAAAGATAATCGATAGTGATCATCGGGTAGTGATAAGTGATCGATTACATATGTGATGTTATATATTTCATATTTTCTATATTAGTATACATATTGTTTGATTGTATTAACAGGTGGAGCTGGAAAAAGCTCTGTCGAGGAGGTCTACTCGACAGGAGAGAGAGGATGAGTCACTGATTGGCTCTCCATCTTCACGGCCAAGCAAAGGCCGCCGATTATTTGATGAAAGTCCATAGGAAACTAGATTTTGGGACATTTTTTGTATGCCTAGATGGCTTTGTATACATACTTTTGTATGTTACCGATATATATTTTTGTATGTGCCTGCCTGTATGGCTTTGTTTGGACATGCCTATATGGATTTATATATAGACTAGATGTTATGTTCATGACATTATTTATATGACAATTTATTCTAAATATTTAATATGATGATCAATTATCATTGCAAGAATTTGGTTTTACATGTGCCAATTGCATTTGCTTGAAAGTTTATAAATCATTTTCAAATAATCCATCTTGTACATATCTTGCAATCATTGCATTCCATGAGACTATGCATTTATTTGAGGCATCATGTCAAACAATTCATGTGCCTTGTCTATGCTTCCACAATTTCCATACATGTCTACAACGGTAGCTGCAAATACAATATGTGACAAAATTCCTATATCCTTTATGCTTTGATGGTTGTCCACACCATGTTCCCCAGATCCCATTTTCGCATAGGCAAGGAGGATGTTGGATAAGGTTGTGCAATTTGGTTTTAGATGTGCCAATTGCATTTGGTTGAAAGTTTCTTTTGTGCATTTGCTTGAAATTTTCTAAAGCCTTATGAAAAATCCATTTTGTGCATATCTTGCAATCATTACATTCCATGAGACAACATTTCTTTGAGGCATCATGTCAAACAATTCACATTCCTTGTATATGCTTCCACACTTTGCATACATGTCTCGCAGGGTAGTTTCAACTACAACATTTGACAAAATTCCTATATCCTTTATGCTTTGATGGATGTCTATACCGTGTTCCAAAGATACCATTTATAAGGTTTTGGATAAAGTTTCTAAAGCCTTATCAAAAAATTCATTTTTTTCATATCATCTCGAGAAAGGCCAGCACCCGATGCCAGTACGGAACCGAATCCCCTCTCCCTAGCTAGTGATCTGTGATCCCTTGAGCCTCCTGCCTTTGGATTGCCAGGTGCATGCTCCCCATCCTCGATTCCCGGACTAATTGAAGCTCCTAGTGCTCCTACCACTAACCCGAACCTTTTCTAAAAGGGATAGCCAGAACCTGTTGAACTCCCGCTGGTGGACGAGAACGGTGGACCTACCTAAAAGTCTATTCGTCATGGTTGGGAGGGGCAACAAGAGAAGAAGGGCATGGTTTAGTGGTTACGGCCGACTAGCTGTATTCCTGATCCTATCCACCAGCTGATTGCCTATGCTGCCTCACCGTCTCCCCATGCCGCCTCACCATCTCCCCATGCCACCGATCCCCTGTTCCCATCCCCCGAGCTCGGTTGAGTCGATCTGGAATCCAAATTCATAGGTGCGAGGGACCTGGTGTTCTCTATGCCCGAGTGGGAGAATCATCTCTTTCTTCGGACAGGTTCAATGCCGTATCAAATTTTCTCCCATCCCTCATGACTAGTGGTGAAAGCGGGTCTTAGTCCATCCAATCCGCCCCCTATATATCTCTGGCGGTTTATCCACCTGATTCAACATATCCTTTTCCCCTACTCGCTTATGAAAAAGGAACAGGCCTACCTCTCTATCTCTCACCCTTGGCCAGGTATGGAACCTGTAATGAAACAACTTGCACAATATCTGAATATAATAGTAAATATGCTGCAAATACTTGATAATAATATGCCACTTTGAGGGGGCAACCTCCAAAACCACTTCGAGGGGGATACCTCCAGTAGTCTTCAATGAGAACACAATACTCAATATATCATGAAATAAGACTCACTACCTCCTATATATACCTATTTATGCCTAGGATATCACCTAGGCCGACTTAGATGGGCCTATATAAGCCTTAGGCCGACCTAAACAACTAAATAACAATAAACTAATGATAATATGACTTAATTAAGAGTTAAGATAGCCACAAGCCGACTATTCATAACCCTATACACACTATAGGATTAAGGGCGTAGCATGCCCCCCCTCTTCAAAGAAGCATTGTCCTCAATGCTAACCAAATGTGGATGCTTTTGAATGAATTCCTCATTCTCCCATGTAGCTTCCTCCACTGGAGAGTTTTTCCATTTAATTAGATATTCTATGATTTCCCTTGTCCTCAGCTTCTTGGTGCGTGTTTGAATAATTCTCTCAGGATCCACAACTATTCTTCCCTCTTCATCAAGCTCAAGTAACTTAGTCTGTGCTACCACTTTATTCCCAATAACCTTCTTCAAGCAGGAAACATGAAAAACTGGATGAATTTTTGTTGATATGGGCAGCTCCAATTTATATGCTACATTGCCAATCTTCTGCAACACCTTATAAGGACCATAGTACTTGGGTGCCAGCTTGTTAGCTTTATGTTGTTGTTTTAGAGACATTTGCTTGTATGGTTGTAGTCGCACAAAGACCCAATCTCCCACTTCAAAAGTTCTTTCACTACGGTGTTGATCAGCTTGTTGCTTCATTCTGTTTTGTGCCATTGCCAAGTTCTCTCGAAGACTAGCCAGTACCTCTTGCTGATGTTGGATGTGTTCTTCGACTGTGTGAACCTTTGGTTGTACCCGCAATGAAGAGATGATTGATGGTGGGTGGTAACCATATAGTGCTAAAAATGGAGACATCTTGGAAGAAATATGGAAAGAAGTGGTGTACCACCATTCCGCTAGTGGTAGCCATTGCACCCATCTCTCTTGTTTATCTGAGGCAAAACAATGGAGATAGCCTTCCAAGCATTTGTTGACCACTTCTGTCTGTCCATCTGGATGGGGGTGATATGATGAACTACGAGCAAGCTGAGTGCCCAAGCATGAAAACAAGTCAGTCCAAAAATTACTTGTAAATATAGGGTCACGATCACTAACTATAACTTTCGGAGTCCCATGCAGTTTCTGAATAGTATTCATAAAAGCTATTGCTACAGTGCTTGCTGCCAATGGTTGTGCCAAAGCACAAAAGTGACCATATTTGGTGAGACGATCCACAACAACCATGATGACATTTTTTCCTTCAGATCTAGGCAAACCTGTGATGAAATCCATAGATACCTCCTCCCACCTTTGACTTGGGATACATAAGGGTTGTAGAAGACCTGGAGTCTTAACTGTCTCCCCTTTATGTTGTTGACATACCATGCATTCAGCTACAAATTTTTGAACATCCCCTTTCAGCCCTTCCCAAAAGAAATCTTGCTTGATTCTATGATAAGTTTTGAGGAATCCTGAGTGCCCACCTATTGGAGAAGCATGTAGTTCTTCCAACACCTTAAGCTTAAGAGTTGAATTCTTGCAAAGGTATAACCTCTCCTTGTACCATAAAATATTTCCTTTCCATGAAAATTTGTCAGACACACTTGATTCCTGTTGGAGTTTCTCAATGAGCCTTAGAGTATCTATGTCCTTCTCCCACTCTTCTCTTGCCTCATTTACCCAGTCTGCTTGTAACATGGAAATGGCAAATAAAAATGACTCTGTGGGTTCATCACACCTTGATAGAGCATCAGCCACAACATTCTCCTTGCCTTTCTTATATATGATCTCAAAGTCATATCCCAACATCTTTGTGACCCATTTTTGTTGTTCTTCAGATGATAACCTCTGTTGTAAGAAATATTTGAGACTATCATGATTTGTCTTGACCTTAAAGTGTCGTCCCATTAGATAAGGTCTCCATTGTTTGACTACATGCAAGATAGCCAACATTTCTTTCTCATAAACTGGCTTCAACAAATTCTTACCTTTGAGTTGGCGACTTTCAAATGCTATGGGTTTTCCTTCTTGCATAAGTACTGCTCCTATTCCATGTCCTGAAGCATCACATTCAACAACAAATGTTTTAGAAAAATCTGGGGTAGCTAGGACTGGAGTTGTACACATGGCTTCTTTTAGTTTCTCAAATGCCCTTGTCGCCACTTCATTCCATTGGAAAGCATCCTTCTTTAACAAGGATGTGAGAGGAGATGCTATGCTACCATAATTCTTTACAAATCGGCGATAATACCCTGTAAGCCCTAAAAAACTTCGTAAGTTCTTAAGGGTCTTAGGAATTTTCCACTCTACAATTGCTTGGATCTTATGAGGGTCCACCTTGACTCCCTCATGTGACACAATGTGACCAAGGTACTCCACTTCTTTGACACCAAAGATACACTTGGATGGTTTAGCATAAAACTAATTCTGCTTCAAAATGTCCAACACTTGATTTACATGTTGCAAGTGTTCCTCCCATGTTTTACTATATATTAAGATGTCATCAAAAAATACCAAAACAAATTTCCTCAAAAATGGCCTGAAGATAGAGTTCATTAAACTTTGAAATGTCGACGGTGCATTAGTGAGACCAAAAGGCATTACCAAAAATTCATAGTGGCCCTCATGGGTTCTAAAAGCTGTCTTATGTACATCCTCATCTCTAATTCTAATTTGATGATAACCAGAACGGAGATCAAGTTTTGTAAAATAAATAGCACCATTAAGCTCATCTAACAAATCATCAATTACTGGAATAGGAAACTTATCTTTTATGGTGAACTTGTTAAGCTCTTTGTAATCTGGACACATCCTCCACGTTTCATCCTTCTTACGCACCATTACCACAGGAGATGAGTAAGCACTTTGACTATGCCTGATAATGCCTGCTTCTAGCATCTCTTGAACTATCTTCTCAATCTCACTTTTTTGAGCATATGGATATCTGTAAGGCCTGATGTTGGGTGGTTGGCTCCTTGGTACTAGTTGAATGGCATGATCATGATCTCTCCTAGGAGGCAATCCTTTTGGCATCTCCCCAAAAACTATAGAATGCTTATCTATAATTGCTTGTAGATCCAATGGTGTAGAAGCCTTTGAGTGATATGCTTCTAATGAAAATAATTGGGCTACCATCCCATCTACCCCCTTCTTCAACATCTTTTGCATTTGGTAAGAACTTACTATCTGTGGTGACTTTGCACGCATCCCTCGTAATTCTATTGTTCTTCCCTTTGATTGAAAGCGCATGAATAGTTCTTGGAAGTTCAATTCAATTGTTCCCAAAGTGGTAAGCCACTGTACTCCCAAAACAATATCTGCCGCACCCATTGAGATAGCATACATTGGACAATTAAGATGATAATCTCCCATGGATAATTTAATGCTATGGCATTTTCATGAACAACTAACAGTACCACCATCTGCAATCAAGACCTAAAATTCTGGAGCTGGATATATAAAACAATTTAAATGAGTGGCCAACTTTTTGTTGATGAAGTTATGAGTGCTACCTGAGTCTATCAACACTGTTACTTTTTCTTTCTTTAAGAAACCCACTACCTTGAGAGTTTGTGG
This sequence comes from Cunninghamia lanceolata, assembly GCA_027924645.1. Classification (NCBI taxonomy): domain Eukaryota; kingdom Viridiplantae; phylum Streptophyta; class Pinopsida; order Cupressales; family Cupressaceae; genus Cunninghamia; species Cunninghamia lanceolata. Next base: position 12,965,552 of record BSBN01001152.1, on the reverse strand, counting down.
GGTACTAAAACCTGAAAGTGCATGGCAAGAAATGATTGGTTGAGTATCTCTTGACTCCTCCGCAATCTCATTGTCACTCTCTACTATTGGTACCTCTTCTTCTTCCTCACTTGGCCCTTCAATATAGAACAATTTCTTTTCAGTGCATTTGTGTCCGCTACTATACTTGCTATCACAATTAAAACATAATCCTTTTGCTCTCTTCTCTTCGATTTGTTGTGGTGTTAGCCTAGTAGGTTGTGGAAGTGACTGTGTAGGAGTGCTTTTATCTCTTATGTTTATAAAACCTTGCCTTTTATTAACCATAAATTTTTCCTCTACTTGCCTTGCCATAATCATTGCCTCTGAGATGGAATTTGGACGGAACATGCGTACCTCATATTTAATGTGATCCTTTAAGCCACCAATGAATAGCTCCAACAAATTTTCTGTAGACACATTTTCCACTCTTAAAGATAAAGTACAAAATTGATGAATGTAATCCTTGACCATACCTGTTTGCCTTAATTTGGTAATTTGGCTGAAGTAGCTATCCATAAGATTTTCACCATAATGAGTAATGAGTTCTTCTTGGAAAACCGACCAAGTGACAATGCATCCTTTTGCTTTCTTTTCTTCACATAGCCAACGGTACCAAATGAATTGATCAGGTTCCAAGTATAAGGAAGCCATGGCCACCTTTTGTTGACATGGAACATGGTGGATATCAAAGAATTGCTCCATTTGACAAAGCCAATTGGTAGGATCTTGACCATCAAACTTTCGCATATCCAACTTTGGTGTGAAATTCCTTGCCATAAAATGAGTGGTGTGATGATCCATCTTGAGATTTGATTCAAACCCAAAAACACCCTTCCCTTTTGTAGAATCCTCTTCCTCCACATCATGGTGTTGTGACTACTTATGTTTGGAAAGTATCTCCAGAATTTTCTCAATATCACATGACTTTGCCAACCCTTTCATTTGTTCATCCATAATGGACAAGATTTCACCTTTCATCTTGCTACTTTCTTTATGAATAAGTTCAAGTATATTTTCATATTATTTTTGATCAACATCCTCATTTTCCACCTCCTCCTTGCCTAGAGTTTTTCCCGGTGTGGTAACATTCTTTTTGCCCCTTGTTGAAGGACCCGTCATGATTGGAAAAAATAATTTTGAAATAAATCACACAAATGAAATGCAAATTCTCTGAAATTTTTACTATAACTTACTAAGGCCAAGATACCACTTACCCAGAAAAAATTCCAAGAAATTAGCAAATTTACTGCCTTGAGAGCGAATATGTTGCAAACCCTAATTTTGCAATAACTCGTTTATTTTTGCTCCAATTCCTCTGAAATCTGGACTGTATCTTCTTTAATATTGTCTTCAAAAACCCTTTAAAAATCTTTAAAAAATTCGCTAAAATCTGAAAGTTATGCTCTTCCCAAAATCGCCTCCAATGATGAGAAAAATTTTTGCCTCTACGGTGCCAAGATCATGCTCTGATACCACTTGTAATGAAACAACTTGCACAATATCTGAATATAATAGTAAATATGCTGCAAATACTTGATAATAATATGCCACTTCGAGGGGGCAACCTCCAAAACCACTTCGAGGGGGATACCTCCAATAGTCTTCAATGAGAACACAATACTCAATATATCATGAAATAAGACTCACTACCTCCTATATATACCTATTTATGCCTAGGATATCACCTAGGCCGACTTAGATGGGCCTATATAAGCCTTAGGCCGACCTAAACAACTAAATAACAATAAACTAATGATAATATGACTTAATTAAGAGTTAAGATAGCCACAAGTCGACTATTCATAACCCTATACACACTATAGGATTAAGGGCGTAGCAGAACCAATCTATTTATTCGAGAAAGGTAGTCATCGATGCCGCCCTCCCGGAGGGCCGCGTAGAAGAAGGAGTCCAGCCGGCACATCTAATCCCGCGTATTTGATTCCCGAATAGGACATATCTTCTTTCTCTCCGAGCATTGTTCAAATGGCGAGTCAAAAGAACTCTTAGCATCCAAGTCGGCCTGCTGGCCGATAGTAACGGTGGAGGTGAGAGAATAGCTTAAGTCGATCGCATCGTTTGTTTCCATGGTAAGGGATTAATGGGTTCATTGGCTCCACCAGTTTCGGGTAAACCGAAACTGACTTGGATGCTGTAGGTTATGGATTCAGATCCACTGCATATGGATATACTTATTACGCTACAAGTCAACCCCAGATAGATAGATAGTCGAGTGGTCACAATGATAATGAAGAGGGCCCCCCGATTCTCCATAACTGCTAAAGCTCCTCTCAACCAACAACTATAACTATATTAGCAGCCGGGGTGGTAGAAACACAGATTGAGAAGAATAAGAGGAGTATGCAGTTCACCCCCCAGCTTGAATCCCCGGATTGATCGGGCATTTATCTCGAATGAGGTACTCGGTCGCCAACTATATCCACCCACCCACCCCAAGTGGGAACTATAGGGTCTAGCTTTACCGATTGGCCGGGTGGAGTGCCCATTCTATAGTTGACGGTAATTCTAGATTCTATACGTAACATGCTCCCCCGGCTGCCCCCCTCGGGAGGTTTCTAGTTTGGTTCAACCATTGTCTACCTTTATCGGCTAATCCTTTTGGCAACCGGCTAATCTGGTAGATTAGGTCAAGGTACATTTCATTGAGGCATCATGTCAAACAATTCACGTACCTTGTCTATGCTTCCACACTTTGCATACATGTCTACTAGGGTAGTTGCAACTACAGGATCTGACAAAATTCCCATATCTTTTATGCTTTGATGGATTTCCATACCATGTTCCAAAGATCCTATTTTGGCATATGAAGGGAGGATGTTGGCTAAGGTTGTGGAATTTATGTTTACACCTGCCAATTGCATTTGCTTGAAAGTTTCTAAAGCCTTATCAAAAAATTCATTTTTTTATATCTTGTAATCATTGCATTCCATGTGGCGACATTTCTTTGAGGCATCATGCCATACGGTTCACGTGTGTTGTCTATGCTTCCACACTTTGCATACATGTCTCTAAGGGCAGTTGCTACTAAAACATCTAACAAAATTTCCATATCTTTTATGCTTTGATGGATGTCCATACCATGTTCAAAAGATCCCATTTTGGCATAGGCAAGGAGGATACTGGCTAAGGTTGTGGAATTTGGCTTTACACCTGCCAATTGTATTTTATTGAAAGTTTATAAAGCATTATAAAAAAATCCATTTTTTGCATATCTTGCAATCATTGCATTCCATGAGATGGCATTTCATTGAGGCATCATGTCAAACAATTCATGTATCTTGTCTATGCTTCCACACTTGCATACATGTCTACTAGGATAGTTGTAACTACAAGATCTGACAAAATTCCCATATCCTTTATGCTTTGATGGATGTCCATACCATGTTCCAAAGATCGCATTTTAGCTTTACACCTCTCAATTCTATTTGCTTGAAAGTTTCTAAAGCCTTATTAACAAATCCATTTTGTGCATATATTGCAATTATTGCATTCCATGAGATGGCACTCTTTGAGGTGTTCTATCAAATAGTTCATGTGCCTTGTCTATGCTTCCACACTTTGCATACATGCCTACTAGGGTAGTTGCAACTACAACAGATTTGACAAAATTCCCATATCCTTTATGCTTTGATGGATGTCCATACTGTGTTCCAAAGATCCCATTTTGGCTTAGGTAGGGAGGATATTGATTAATGTTGTGGAATTTAGATTTACACCCGCCAATCGCATTTGCTTGAAAGTTTCTAAATCCTTATCAACAAATCCATTTTGTGCATAGATCGCAATTATTGCAACATATATACTTTGAGCTTAATTATTGCAAAAATATACACAATAACAATTCCATAAATAAGGGTTTCCTTAAAGATCATTTTAGAGTTACAATAAAGCCATAGGTCTATCCTATAACCCTTGCAAATATTTCAAATTCTTTTAAGGTAACATTTTTCTCATATGCACATACATAATTTCTATCCACATATTCAATCAAAGTAAAGCATTTTCACTTTGTTCTTAAGGGCTAATAACAATGCATCTTATCAATGAGACTATACACATGGAACTAACAACCACAACAATATTCAAGAGAAAACTAGTCATTTTAGAAGGCACTCTACTTTTTTCTTTACCATCATGTACAAATTCATTCCAAGCACATTAATAAAGCCTCTAGGGCTTGTCACTATGACTAACACAATGCCATTGACCTTCACCATTTAATGCTCATAAGATAAAGTCCAAATGTATAATACTTCTCGAGAAACCAAACCCTTTTCCACCATTCAAAATAAAACCTACATAATATTCATCACAGTCAACTTCACAAACACCTTCACAAACCCTTACCACTATTGTAAAAGACAATCAACCCAAAGAAGTGACAATTAAGAACCCACTTGAATCCAACCATGTAATAGGGTCATAGTACCCAAAGAGAAGAAACAACTAGAAGACTCAATATTACACAAAATTCACCACAACCAAGCCTTCACCATGAAGAATACAAGCCCTCAAACATATTCATGATAACTTTAAGTGAAGTTCACACCAAGAATGAGTAGTAAGATAAACCATAATGAAAGCCAAAAATCATGTGTTCTACCAAACAGTCCACGTGCCTTGTCTATGCTTCCACACTTTGCATACATGTCTACAAGGGCAACTACAATTACAACATATGAGGAAATTCCTATATCCTTTATGCTTTAATGGTTGTCCATATGCTATTCCAAAGATCCTATTTTGGTAGAGATAGGGAGGATGCTAGCAAAGGTTGTGGAATTTGTCTTTACATGTGTCAATTGCATTTGCTTCACAACAAAGAATAGACAAAGAATAGACACAATTAATGAACTAAAGAATAGACACAACAAAGAATAGAGACAATTAATGAATTAAACCCTTTTGTAACATGTTGCAACAATGTTAGGAGATGGATGCCTCAAGATAACTACATTTCTGCATTTAAGACTATTGTAACATTCTCCCTTTGATATAATATGTATGGGGTTTTCTTAACCTACTATTCATGTAAAATTACAACCCCTATTTTAGCCATGATCACCCTAGATGGAATAGTGAATTCTTTGGGTTCTTAATGAGTTTTGTGATAATCTTAATAGGTTGTAACAATAGGGGAATATGATAGTCCAGTCAAAGATAATGCCTCGCATATGAACAATTGATTGCCAATAATGACTCTAGATATGCGAATCATGTGTGATTAACTTGTATACAACCTTGCAGACAATTCCTTGAATGCAATAAGACCTTGATCTCCATATCCCTGCATCCCAAATAAGATCAAAATATCAACCCTATTACATAAGTACAATGATCAAACTAGATTGTACTCATACAAATGAATCAAATCAAATCCCTAGCCATTAGTTTATGCAATTAGATCTAACTCCCAATTGAAATTCTCCATTTAAATCATACAAGATTTGGAAAAGATGAACATCCAACACCATGAGGGCCTCCAAACTCTTTCCACTACCATAAACTATCAAGCCCTAGGCTGAAAATGCTAATTTAGGCAAGGAATTTCTAATTTTTCTCTATAAGAATGCCTTCAATATGCAAAACAACTACATTTTGATCAAAGAAGGAAATGTTAAGACTTTTCCAAAAAGCCGATAAGGGCATGGTTTGGTGGTTAAGTCACTCAGTTATAGTGGCGGCCACCAGAGTTCAAACCCCCGTTGGGCCAACGAGCTCGTAGGCTTTACGCCTTCACTGGGCCAACGAGCTCGCGGGTTTGAAGTGTTCTTTCTTGGGGATGAGGTCCCTCATGTTGCGGCCTCACCGATTCATAGCTCCAGGCAAAAGCGTTGCTATGGAGCCGGAGGGCGTGTCGCACCAGCGTCACCGGTCACGTTAAAAAGTTTACTAGGTGCATTGTAAAAAAAAAGACTTTGCCAAAAAGTTTATGACGTTCAAAAATTCTATGCACAAGCTTCTGAATGATAAGTTGGCTGTGATTTATAAAGCAAATGGATGAAATATGTGTCCTCAACACCTTGTCCATACATGTGTATTGCAGTGGAAGGGTTCTAGGAGTGACATTTTGCATTCCATAGATCATGGGGCTGAACTGACTACGCCAGTGCATCGGGGTGGGTGGGTATATTCTAGGGGAGGTCTCATTTTGTGTGCCAAGCATCCCAGTTGTTCAGGGCAGCAGGCTACTGGCAAAGTCCCTTATGATCCCTAAGACCAAAAAATTGCCAAACTATGACAGAGCAGTTCTTAAAATTTGTGGTAGCTAGGAACATTCTGTTTGGACCTATAAGTGCACGTGGGGTCTATCCACAACAACCTCTCTCAGTTTTGGTCAACTCCAGTCCGTCTAACTGTGCCGAGATCAAATGCATTCTTGCAAAATGCTTCAATTTCATGCAGTGGAAAGGTGCTAGGATTGACATTTTGCATTCCATAGCTCGTGGGACCGAACCAATTATGCCAACACATCGAGGTGGGTAGGTAAATGCTAGGGAGGTCTCATTTTGTGCGCCAAGTGTCCCAGTCATTCGGGGCAACAGGCTATTGGTAAAGTCCCTTAAGATCCCTAAGACCAAAAAACTACCAAACTATGATGGAGCGGTTCTCAGAATTCATGGTAGCTGGGAACATTTCGTTTGGACCTACAAGTGCATGTAGGGTCCATCTACAATAACCTCTCTTGGTTTTGGTCAACTCAAATCCGTTTGACCATGCCAAAATCAAATGCATTCTTGCAAAATGCTTCGGTTTCATGCAACACAACCTTGCCAGGTGCCATATTTTTTGTTCTTCTCATTGTGGGGCCGAATTGAATATGCCAACACGTTAGGGTGAGTGGGTAAATGCCAGGGGAGCTCTTATTTCATGGGCCAAGCATCCCAATCATTTGGGGCAGCAGGCTACCGACAAAGACCCTTAAGATCCCTAAGGCCAAAAAACTGCCAAACTATGATAGAGCAATTCTCAAAATTCTTGGAAACTGGGAATGTTCCGTTTGAACCTATAGGTGCATGTGGGGTCCATCCATAATAACCTCTCTCGGTTTTAGTCAATTCCAGTCCATTTGACTATGCCGAAATCAAATGCATTCTTGCAAAATGCTTTAGTTTCATGCAGTGGAAAGGTGCTAGGAGTGACATTTTGCATTCCATAGCTCATGGGAATGAACTGACTGTGCCAACGTGTTGGGGTGGGTGGGTAAATTCCAAGGGAGGTCTCATTTTGTGTGCCAAGGGTCCCAGTCGTTCGAGGTAGTAGGTTACCAACAAAGTCACTTAAGATCATAAGAACAAAAAATGCCAAACTTTGATGGAGTAGTTCTCAGAATTCATGGTAGCTAGGAATGTTCTATTTGGACCTACAGGTGCATGTGGGGTCTTTCCACAATAACCTCTCTCAGTTTTGGTCAACTTAAATCTACTTGATCATGCTGAAATCAAATGCATTCTTGCAAAATGCTTCAATTTCATGCAGCATAACCTTATCAGGTGCCATATTTTTTGTTCTGCTCATCGTGGAACCGAACTGACTATGCCAATGCATTGGGGTGGGTTGGTAAATGCTAGGGAAGGTCTCGTTTCATGTGCCAAGCATCCCAATCATTCAAGGCAGCAGGCTACCGGCAAAGTCCCTTAAGATCCCTAAGACCAAAGAATTGCCAAACTATGACGGAGTAGTTCTCAGAATTTGTGGTAGCTAGGAATGTTATGTTTGGATCTACAGGTGCACGTGGGGTCCATTCACAATAGCCTCTCTCAGTTTTGGCCAACTCTAGTCCGTTTGACTGTGCCAAAATTAAATGCATTCTTACAAAATGCTTTAGTTTCATGCAATGGAAAGGTGCTAGGAGTGAAATTTTGCATTCCATAGCTCATGGGGCCAAATTGACTATGCCAATGCATCGGGGTGGATGGGTAAATGTCAGGGGAGGTCTTGTTTTATGTGTCAAGGCCACCAATCGTTCGAGGTAGCAAGCTACTGACAAAGTCACTTAAGATCCTAAGAGCAAAAACTACCAAACTTTGCTGAAGTAGTTCTCAAAATTTGTGGTAGCTGCAAATGTTTTGTTTGAACCTATAGGTGCATGTGGGGTTCGTCCAAAATAAACTCTCTCAGTTTTGGTCAACTCAAATCTATTTGACTGCCGAAATCAAATGCATTCTTGCAAAATGCTTCAGTTTCATGCAACACAACTTTGTCAGGTGCCATATTTTTTGTTCTCCTCATCGTGGGGCTAAACCGACTGCACCAACATATTGGGGTGGGTGGGTAAATGCTAGGGGAGGTCTTGTTTCATGTGCCAAGTGTCCCATTCATTCCGGGTTGTAAGCTACCGACAAAGTCGAAAGGTGCTAAGACTGAAATTTTGCATTCCACAGGTCGTGGGGTTGAACCGATTGCGCCAACACATCTGGGTGGGTGGGTAATTGCTAGAGGAGGTCTCATTCCATTCACCAAGTGTCTCAGTCATTTCGGGTTGCAAGCTATCAGTAAAGTTGAAAGGTGCTAAGAGTGAGATTTTGCATTCTACAACTCATGGGGTTGAATCGACTGTGCCAATACATCAGGGTGGGTGGGTAAATTCTAGGGGAGGTCTCGTTTTGTGTGCTAAGTGTCCCAGTCATTTCAGGTTGTAGGGTACCGACAAAGTTGAAAGGTGCTAGGAGTGAAGTTCTGCATTCCATATCTTGTGGGGACAAACTGACTACACCAATGCATTAGGGTGGGTGGGTAAATGTTAGGGGAGGTCTCATTTCATGTGCCAAGTGTCCCAGTCATTCCGGGCTGCAAGCTACCAACAAAGTGACTTTGTCGGTAGCTTATAGCCAGGAATGACTGGGACCCTTGGCACACGAAACGAGACCTTCCCTGGCATTTACTCACCCACCCCAATGCATTGGCATAGTCAGTTTGGCCCCACTACAAGCAGAATGAAAAATATGGCTCCTGGCAAGGTTGTCCTGCATGAAACTAAAGCATTTTGTAAGAATACATTTAATTTTAGCACAGTCAAATGGATTTGAGTTGACCAAAACTGAGAGAGGTTATTGTGGATGGACCCCATGTGCACTTGTAGGTCCAAACAAAACATTCCCAGCTACCATGAATTCCCAGAACTGCTTTGTCAAAGTTTGGTAGTTTTTGCTCTTAGGATCTTAAGTGACTTTGTTGGTAGCCTGCTGCCTTGAATGACTGAGACACTTGGCGCATGAAATGAGACCTCCCCTAGCATTTACCTGCCCACCCCAATGTGTTGGCGTAGTCGATTCGATCCCACGAGCTATGGAATGCAAAATGTCACTCCTAGCACCTTTCCACTGCATGAAACTGAAGCATTTTGCAAGAATACATTTGATTTTAGAATGGTCAAAGGGACTTGAGTTGACCAAAACTAAGAGAGGTTATTATGGATGGATCCCAGTGCACCTATAGGTACAAATGAAACGTTCCCAACTACCACGAAATTTGAGAACTTCTCTGTCATAGTTTGGTAGTTTTTTGGCGTTAGGGATCCTAAGGGACTTTGCTGGTAGCCTGCTACCCTGAACGACTGGGATGATTGACACATGAAATGAGACCTCCCTTGGCATTTACCCACCCACCCTGATGTGTTGGCATAGTCGGTTCGGTCCCACGATGAGAAGAAAAAAATATGGCACCTGGCAAGGTTGTGTTGCATGAAACTGAAGCATTTTGCAAGAGTGTATTTGATTTAGGCATGCTCAAATGGATTTGAGTTGACCAAAACTAAGAGAGATTATTGTAGACTGACCCCACATGTACTTGTGGGTCCAAACAGAATGTTTCTAGCTACCACGAATTCTGAGAACTGCTCCATCAAAGTTTGGTAGTTTTTGCTCTTAGGATCTTAAGTGACTTTGACGATAGCCTGCTGCATCGAATGACTGGGACCCTTGGCACATGAAACAAGAACTCCCCTAGCATTTACCTTCCCACCCTGATGTATTGGTGTAGTTGGTGCAACCCCACGATGAGAAGAACAAAAAATATGGCACCTGGCAAGGTTGTGTTGCATGAAACTGAAGCATTTTACAAGAATGCATTTGATTTTGGCACGATCAACTGTATTTGAGTTGACCAAAACTGAGAGAGCTTATTGTGGATGGACCCCACGTGCACCTGTAGGTCCAAATAAAATGTTCCCAGCTACCATGAATTCTGAGAACTACTCTGTCATAGTTTGGCAGTTTTTGCTCTTAGGATCTTAAATGACTTTGCCGATAGCCTGCTGCCTCAAACAACTGGGACCCTTGGCACATGAAATGAGACCCCCTGGCATTTACCCACCCACCCTGATGTGTTGGCACAATCAATTCGGCCCCATGAGCTATGGAATGCAAAATGTCACTCCTAGCACCTTTCAACTATATGAAATTGAAGCATTTTGCAAGAATGCATTTGATTTCAGCACAATCAAACGGACAGGAGTTGACCAAAATCGAGAGAGGTTATTATGGACGGACCCCACATGCACCTATAGGTCCAAACAAAATGTTCCCATCTGCCACAAATTTTGAGAATTGCTCCATCATAGTTTGGTAGTTTTTTGGTCTTAGAGATCTTAAGGGACTTTGTCGGTAGCGTGCTGCCTTGAACGATTGGGATGCTTGACCCATGAAATGAGACCTCTTCTGGCATTTAGCCACCCTCTCCGACGTGTTGGTACAGTTGGTTTGGCCCCATGAGCTATGGAATGCAAAATGTCACTCCTAGCACCTTTCTACTACATGAAACTGAAGCATTTTGCAAGAATGCATTTGATTTTGGCATGGTCAAATAGACTGGAGTTGACCAAAACTGAGAGAGGTTATTGTGGATGAGCTCCATGTGCACCTGTAGGTCTAAAAAAAATGTTCCCAACTGCCACAAATTTTGAGAATTACTTCATCATAGTTTGGCTTTTTTTTGGTCTTACAGATCTTAAGGGACTTTGTCAGTAGCTGTTGCCCTGAACAACTAGGACACTTGGTGCACAAAATGAGACCTCCCCTAGCATTTACCCACCCACCATGATGTGATGGCATAGTTGGTTCAGCCCCATGAGCTATGGAATGCAAAATGCCACTCTTAGCACTTTCCATTGCAAGAAACTGAAGTATTTTGCAAGAATGCATTTGTTTTTGGTACGGTCAAACGAACTGGATTTGACCAAAACCAAGAGAGGTTATTGTGGATGGACCCCACGTGCACTTGTAGGTCCAAATAGAACATTCGTAGCTGCCATAAATTTTGAGAACTGCTCTATCATAGTTTGGCATTTTTTTGGTCTTAGGGATCCTAAGAGACATTACTGGTAGCATGCTGCCCTGAATGACTGGGATGCTGGGCACATGAAATGAGACCTCCCCTAGCATTTATCTATCCACCCTGATGCATTAGCGCAATTAGTTCGGCTCCACGAGATATAGAATGTAAAATGTCACTCCTAGCACCTTTCCACTACATGAAACTGAAGCATTTTAGAACAATGTGTTCTTTGCCACCATAGGCAAACGAAATTGATTTAAAAAAATTGAGGTAGGTGATTGTAGGTAGACCTAACATCCACCTATACATGTAAAGAAGATGTTCCTAGGTGTCATAGTTTGATGGAACATTCGGTCCAAAGGTTGTCACCTTTTTTTTTACGGCTCTTAAGAGATTGTCTGTGTTTGATATAGCCAAGAATGACCATGAGGTTTTGCCACCGAAAAGACATCTCTCCTAGCGTTTACCCACCCACCCAGATGCATTGGTGCCATCTGTTTGGCCCCAGGAGATGGTGAATGTAAAAAATCAATCATAATACCTTTCTGGTAGATGAAAATTCATTACTATAAAAATGTTCTCACTTTATCCAATGTCTTGTAGGGCATCAATTGAGGCTGCCCTTACCATTGCTATCAATTGTTTGTCATTAAAACTCATTAAGACTCATTATTAAATAGTAACATCATTAAAACGAATTAAAACTCATAGTAACATAGTTAAAACTCATTATGAAATAGAAAGTAAAGGACATATTGAGGAAGGGGAAAAGATACCAAGCATGTAGAAAACACACTACAGCCAGCCCTGACTCCCAATGGAGTGCAAATAAGCTACGAATCAATAAAAAAAAATGAAATAAACGCAAATTCAAAGCTAACTAATGACTTATCTCCATTGTTCTTCTCAATCTTGCATAGGCATGCATGATTTCGAAGGGTTGTTTGTTGGTTGCTCACTATTTTAGTAGCATAACAATGGAATGAGGATGAATGGAAGATGATTCTAGACTAATTTTGGCAGCATAAGGATACTTGAAAACTAGATGTTCAAATGGCTTGTGAGAGGTTTGATTTATAGAAAGGGTTGATTTGAATGAATGGTTGTGATCGAAAGTTATTTTGAATGATATGAATGGTCATGATTGATTAGGTTTTCCCACTTCAAGAGGGGTTGTAGTCATGTGACATGTGTAGGATAAGTCTAATTTAAATAAAAGTTTATTTAAATTAGTTGTGCATGTGAAGTATTGAGGGAATAATTCAAATATTTTATTTGAATTATTTGAGACATATGAAAGGGGGAATTAATTAATTAAATAAGATTTATTTAATTAATTGGCTAGGTGATTAAGTTGGAATTATAAGTGGGATTAGGCAATGACCTAGGGTAAAATGTTACAAGGTGTCTCACAAGGTGATGTCGCAAGACATGGATGATTTTAAGTGTCTACATTTTTCCCCTCTTTGAGATGATGAAATTTGTGCCGAGTAACATCATTTCAAAGAAGATAAGGTAACGGGATGAAGATGAAAAGATAGGGTGATGATGCCCCCTCGAGAGGAGAGGCGGGTTGGACAAACATAGGTAGGCTCTCGATATGAAAGGGATGGGATTAGTCAAGGAAGAAAGATGAGGAAATGGATGGAAGAAATGAAGGATGTGTTACGCTGCAATGAAGGTGAGCAACCATGATGTTTGATATAGCACTAGACATTATGCAGCAAGGTATAAGGACCAAGGTGATGATGTGTCTCGTGCCCCAGCGTAATACAACTTTGTCTAGATACAAGATATGAATATTAGCTGGGTCGGATTCAGATACAAATGCAAGAAAAAATGATAACACACACAAGCAAGCAAGCATGCATGCACAAATTATTCAAAAATAAACAAGGTACTGCCCTTGTCAAGTTGTAAACCAATGATTGATTGATAATGATTGATGATGATGATAGTGTCTAGTTTCAAGAAATGAAACATGTTGTATAAGATGCCTGGTCTAGTTTCGACAATGCAACATCCTGTCTAAGACAATTGATATGATTGATTGACACTAGTGCTGTTGGCCATGCGAGCAACACCAGGGTTTGATTGATGATTGATTGATTTGGTTTACAACAAGGCTAGGATCAAGATCATTATTGTAATTGAATAATTTGACTTGATTGGTATGGATTGATATGACTTGCATTCGGATCATTGATTGGATTGATTTGATGAAATGATGATTGAATAGGATTGAATTGAATGGAAGGATTGATTTGATGATGTGAATTGATTTGATTGAAATGATGAATTGACTTGATTGATAGGGTGGTGTGAATTGATTTAGTTGGAATGATTGATTTGATGGTTTGATTTGGAAAAATAATTTTATTGCTTGGGTTTTTGCTGGATATTTGATTTTTTGTGTTTTTGAGATGTTTTGATTTTTTTGGATTTTTGACATGTTTTTGATTTTTTGAAATGTTTTTATTTTTTTGGATTTTTGATATGTTTTGATATTTTTTTATTTTTAAAATGTTTTGGGGAATGGCATCGGATTGCAATTTTGATATCCTTTGTGCTAGATACCAATGACAAGGGGGAACGAAGTCTAGGTGCAAGGAGGTAGTTGGGATTGGATGAATGGATAAAATGGTGGGCGATAGCAAGTGAAATGAATGTATGTATCTGTAAGAGGACAAGGATGTGATCTCCAAAGGCTATGTTTCATAAGAATAACATGCCCCATTTTAGGTGAAATGATTTTAGGATTTGACATGACAAGGCTTTATGACAATAGGAATGATAGGATCATTTGGAAAGGGATGAGGTATATCAAGTGATAACCAAAACATTTGTCAAAATTGTGCCCCCAATCTTTATCAAGATCAAAAGGAGGAAAAGAGGATGAATGGATACAATATGATAGGTATATGTAGGTGTAATGGATTAGTATGGTATGGAAATGGTATGATGGAAATGATAGGAAGGATGAGACAATGTGCCCCCAAGTGTAAGTGACATAGAAGATCAACCTACACATGACAACTGTTTGCAAGGTTTTCATCATGGTACTTATCCAAGGCACCACCAAGGGTGGTTTTCACCATTGGATGAAGGGATTTATCTTTACCTTTTTTTTAATAGGATAGGTGGATATGGACATGAGGGACTCAAGTGTCTAGTGCCATGAAAGGTGATAGTCCCATTAGAGAGGAATGTCGCATGGACCATGTCAAGTCATTATGCTCATTGATGTTGGTGAGGGGATTGCATGAAAGTGAGATGGAGTAGGTAGATGGTGGATTATGATATGGATAAGGTGGGAAAGATAGTGGATTATGATGTGAATTATGTAGGACTTATGCAAGGATTTATACAAGGTTTAAGCAAAAGCATGGACCATAGGAAGGTGATAAGGTAGAGATGTAGGATAATAGTTGAATGATCGGGTGATGGATGTATGGAAAGGAATCATGACCAACAGCTACACACACCATGATAAACATGGAAACTTTTGATTGGATGGTGGTGCAGGAATCAATGGTGATGTTTGCTTAGTGGATGGATGATGGAGTGATTTAGGCACCCACATAGACTTATTATTTTTATGATTTTTTTTTCTTGTGGGATGAAGGAATTTGAGACTTTGGAATGGAATGGGATTTTTGGGTGGAAGAGGATGGTTGGGATTTTTGAGAGGTCGATGCCTAATTTGATTTGCTTGATTTTTGCTTAGGGACCCATACCATTTTAGTTTTGGACTTTTGTTTTGGAGGTATGGGCTTGGGTAGTCTTTTCAGTGTACTTTTCTTTGAATTTTTGAATTGATTTCCTAAGGCATTAGGACCCTTAGGATTTTTGGCTTTATGAAAGGAGGCATCCAATTTTTCATTTTTGAATCCCATGGGATGGGTTGAAGCTTCATGTTTAGACAATGCGTGCTTTTGTTGGTCATGATTATGATATTTAGGGTATTTATGGGTGATAGGGATGTTAGGTGTTAGAAGCAATGGTGGCAAAGTGGATGGAGGGATATTGGGAGTTGGAAGGAGTGGAGGTAAATTATATGGAGGGAGGTTTATGGTCACATGCTTTTGACATTTGTAGGATGATGGAGGTGGAATGAAAATATATGTCTTTGGAATATGATAGGGTTTACGATGGAAAGTGGTGGACTTAGGATGTATGGAGGAAGTACCAACATCTTGAAATTGTTTACCTTGGGGTGTATATCCAAGGCCATATGAGTGTGGAGGGACCTTGACATGGATAAGCTCCAAAATTCCTTATCATGAAGGCCTAAGCCTTTACCATGATAGTTCATTTTTTGGAGGATGTGATTGACAATAGGACTAGGTGTGTTTTGGACACTAGACGTGAGTTTGTTATTGGATGGAGAAAGTGAAGTGGTGGATAAAGGTTGTTTTTGTCCCAAGGAGGAACACTCATGAATGAAAGTGGATAGGCCAAGGGGATATGATGGATTTGAAGTGGGGTTGATGGTGGATGTGGAAGGATCATTAGGATCTTGATTATCATTGTGTTCACTAAGATCCATGGTATTTGTTTGATCATCTATGTTTGCTTGGGGGACACATGTCTCATCATGACAAGTGGATGTTGGCAGATCATGGATAGGTGGAGTAGCAAGCTCTTGACCATGGAATGCATAGAGTTGACGAGGAGGATCATCATGGTCATAGAGGGGATCTTGATCATAGATGGGATCAAGTGTGCTAGGTGTGGGTTGAATGGAGTTGGTTTGATCTTGATTTGGATGAGGAGGTAATGTTTCCTCATGCTTAGGATGGTGCTCTTGACATAGCTCTTGACTTGGAATCGAAGTGGAAGGCTCTATTAAAAGAGGTTTGGTATGTTCTTTTTGATTAACAACATGAGGGCATGATGGATTTTGAATAGGACTTATGGGAGAAGTCTTTTCAATAAGCTCAATGGTTTGTGGACCACATGATGGAGTTGGAGGAATAGACATGGCATTTGAAGGCTTGTTACTAGGTTCCAAGATAGGTGTTTGACATGGGGATAGGTCGTTCCTTGCTTGTATCCCTTGGATCACATCCTTTGCAGGTGGATGGGTGATGGAAGTTGAAGGCTTATGATTTTAACTAGGTGGAGTGGAAAGGTCCCATGGTGGAGGGATGAAAGAGGTGGAAGGTATTGTCTCATGATTAGGATTTTGACTTTGATTAGGTGGAGGATCAAATGGATTGAATGGGTTGGTGGATTTGGATAACTCCACATGTTTTCTTTCGTAATGTTTGAACTTAGGTCGTGGAGTTGGAGGATTAGATGGTGGAAGAGATATTGAAGGGCTTGCATGGACTAGGTTGGTATCTCCCTTACCAAAGGTGGCTTTAGTACCCAAAGGCATTTGATCTTGTTGCAAAGGTGGACTTAAGCTCACATGTGTTTTTTGTGGAATGAATTTGTAAGTTGATGTGGCGTTGACATGGAAATAAGTTGGATTGGATGATGTGGCATTGACTTGGAAT
The DNA here is from genome assembly GCA_027924645.1 of Cunninghamia lanceolata. Taxonomy (NCBI): domain Eukaryota; kingdom Viridiplantae; phylum Streptophyta; class Pinopsida; order Cupressales; family Cupressaceae; genus Cunninghamia; species Cunninghamia lanceolata. Next base: position 12,948,732 of record BSBN01001152.1, on the reverse strand, counting down.
GAAGTTGGATTGGCTAATGTAGCATTGACTTGATATATGGATGAATTAGATTGGTATGAAGTGGAAAGAGGTGACACATAGGATTGAAGTGGAATTTGTTGAGGTTGAGGTTGAATTTGACAAATGGCTATGAATTGTTGGGCTTGAACAAGGAGGTGTTGGATTTGAGGTGATTCAATTTGTTAAAATTTTTGGAAGAGGGCTTGAAGTCTTTGTATGGTTGGTTGGTCGAAGGGTTGGGGAATTTGGTGAAGTGATTGGATGAGGTCTTGGAGTTGAGGTGCTTGGACCCTTTTTTTGAATGCCAGCATGGTGTCACACATGTGTTTAATTCTTTGCATGCTGGCTTGTTCCTCAAGGTGTGCATCATTATTCTTGTCATCATTGGAAGTAGAAAGAGGGGCCCCTTGAAGTATGATTTTAGGTCTTGTATTGTCTTCATTGTTTGACCTAGAGGGATAGCCCCCTTGGATTATGAATTTAGGCTTAGGATTGGGCTTGTTTATGATTAGGACCATTTTGACTAGTGTTGATTAGGACTAAGATGATGATGTGGAGATGATTTGGATATGATTAGAATGAAGATGATTAGGAATGATTAGGATAAAGGTTGAATGATGAAGATATGATTAGGACGTGATTAGGAATAATTAGGATTGATTTTGTTTAGATATGATTGGATGATGTGTAATGATTAGAATGTTGTTGATTGGATTAGAAAGAGGATGATGATGTGTAATGATTATGATAGATAGAATATGATTAGCATGAAATTGATTGGAAATGTGAAATGATGATTAGGATAATTATTAGGATGAATTTGGTTGGATAGGTATGTTTAGAATGACTTGTTTATGTGTTTGGTGTTTATAGCTTGATGTGGCAATGTTCAAAAAAATGATCACACATGTACATACATGAATCACTCACGCAAGACACATAAGCAAGTTTGAATTTGAAATTTGAAGAATGTGATGATTAAGAAACCATTTGAAGAAGACACATCAACAAGCCCTAGAATTAGTTAGGTGGGGTATGGCCAATTAGGTCCTACTCTAGGTTGCACAAGGTTGAATAGAGAAATGAAATGAAAGTGAAATCTTGCCACACAGCTGGGAGAAAGGGGTAACCCACCCTTCACCTTCACTTCCCAAAGGTATAAAGTTCTTTGGGCCTTAGCCCATAGTGACAAGATTTCTACTTCGAAAGAGGGTGTCTTTCGATTCACACCTCGGTTGAGGTCATCACTTAGAGTGGTATGTCTTTAAGTAGGCCTCCTAAGAAGGGTAAACAAAAGCAAACCAAGTGAGGTGTTTTTGATCTCCAAGATCACCTTGCGGTGTGAGGAGAGAGCATACACACGCACACTTGATTCACACTCGCACTTGTTAATTAACCCTTTAAGAAATACAACTGTGTGGTGTGAAAATGAATGGATTGAGAGGTGTTTTTATTCTCACGATCACATGAAGCACATGAGAAGAGCATACACTCCCCTAACCTCACTCAAATTCACCAAATAGTTCAAGCATTGGTTCTTTTTAGATCCCAAGTCAAAATGTGAAGGAAGACACTTGTTCGTTTTATGCCCAATTATTTATGTGTGATGAAGACAATGATTCATTTTAGGAGCCCAAATTGAAGTGTGAGACAAGAAAGATTGATGAGAAATGAAAGATTAGAATGCATGCACCTGAATGTTATCACTTCCAATCTGCTGTACATGCTGATGCAAATGTTGTTCCAGCTTCGTGTGATCACATACAAGCCATGAAAACAAGAAGAAAGCAAGTAAACTTGCAAACAAGGGTGTTATGTGAAAAATATGAAATCTGATGAAAACTGATTAATATGAGCAAATACAGAAAAATGGATTGCATTAATAGAAAGTAGACAAAATTTTAAGCACTTTTAAAAATGAAAATCGGATCAAATTTGCAATAGATATGGGCATTTGAAGTTTGAAATCAAGTTTGACTTTGATTGAGAAAAAAATTGCTAAAATGACACAATCACTTGAAATGGTCTTCGCCACTACGTAGTTCGCCAAGTCAGATTTTTGACGAGTCCTTGTTTGCACGATTTCGATGTCGTATGCCCAAGTTATGAGGAAAAGAAAAAAATGCCCTATTAGGGCATGTAGGAGGAGCAAAGACACTCTGGCGGTTAAGCCCTAGCCACTGGCAGTTCATTTTTGAGTGGTCACATGGCAAGGTTTGAACCTGGCGGTTAATGTTTGGAATCGGCAGTTAAGGGCTCAAATAGCCCCCTGGTCACCCATGTGACCAGGGGGAACAATTGCAAAAAATAAAAAAGGAAAATATAATAAAGGAGGTCGCGACCCCCTTCGTGGTCACCAAAGTGATCGATGCCTAAAGTTGAATGGGGTTAAGCTTAGGGTTTCATATGTTAGGCAACGAGGTTGGGTACTCGTCGGTGGTACAGATTGGAGGTGACAGTCGAAGTCGTCAAAGGTGGTGGCAACCAATTGTTTGGCAGACGATGGTTTTAGGGTTCAAGTAGAAGACCTTGAGAGTGGGAGTGGAGGTCGAAGGATTTGGGCAGTGGAAGGAATCAGTTGAAGCGGTGGAATGGTGGATTTTTTTGTTGAGAAACGATGAAGGCAAAGCTAGGGTTTTTTAACGGTGGCCCGCAACGAGTGGTGGATGGGAGATTTGAGGCGAAGCAGAGGAGAAATAAGGTGACAGGAGAGTGGCAGAAGGATAAAGGGTGTCGTTTAGGGTTTACACTAAGTGGTGGCGGAGACCATGAGTAGAGGTCGAGCGAGGGTTGAGCGATTTAGAAGGAGCGATGGTTTAGATCAAGTGGCGGCCGGGTTGTCAATGGTTGTGACCCTGAGGCAGGGGTTAGAGCTTAGAAAACATGCGAACATTTTTTTTTCTTTTTTAGACTGCAACAAAAACATCCACCGAAAACACCTGCACAATCAAACCTGAAGTACAGTCAGTGCAGAGAGGGTGGCGGATCCGTATGGTACGGAACCATACTGTATGGACTGCTACCCCTAAAAAAATTTCAAAGAATGCCAAAAAAAATTTAGAAGAGAAACTGGGTGAATTTATTGTCATTTTTCGCTTGTGAGGCCTCCCGAGCTCAACGGTGAGGTCCATTTGAGCTCCGGAGGTCACCTGCAAAAGCTAATTTTTAGAAATCAACCAAAAATGTTAGATTTACATGATTTCATGTTAGGTTCACCAAAATGAGGAAGGGGAAAAGATACCAAGCATGGAAAAAACACACTACAGCCAGTCGTAGCTCCCAATGGAGTGCAAATAAGCTATGAATCAATCAAACAAACATGAAATAAATGCAAATTCGAAGCTAACTAATGACTTATCTCCATTGTTCTTCTCAATCTTGCATAGGCATGCATGATTTCGAAGGGTTGTTTGTTGGTTGCTCACTATTTCAGCAACATAACAATGGCATGAGGATGAATAGAAGATGATTCTAGACTAATTTTGGCAACATAAGGATACTTGAAAACTAGATGTTCAAATGGCTTGTGAGAGGTTTGATTTATAGAAAGGGTTGATTTGAATGAACGGTTGTGATCGAAAGTTATTTGGAATGATATGAATAGTCAAGATTGATTAGGTTTTCCCACTTCAAGAGGGGTTGTAGTCATGCGACATGTGTAGGATAAGCCTAATTTAAATAAAAATTTATTTAAATTAGTTGTGCATGTGAAGTGTTGAGGGAATAATTCAAATATTTTATTTGAATTATTTGAGACATGTGAAAGGGGGAATTAATTAAATAAATAAGATTTATTTAATTAATTGGCTAGGTGATTAAGTTGGAATTATAAGTGGGATTAGGCAATGACCTAGGGCAAAACGTTACAAGGTGTCTCACAAGGTGAAGTCACAAGACATGGACAATTTTAAGTGTCTACACATATCATCATTTACCTTTCTTTCCTTCCAAAGGCAAATTCATAAGGATTATGCCTACCTCCATCATACTAAAACTCTGCATGCAAATGCAATTGCACTATTTAGCTATAATGAGTAGCTAAAATATACAAGGTGAAATGAGGATAGCAAAGAAAAATAATATACCTTTCTGTCATTCCACTAATTCCATCCAATGAACCATCAAGGTCTACTCTACTCTTTATTGTGTCGAGTATTGCCTCATGATCAAACTCACGAACCTTCCACAACCTTCCACAAGGTCCTAATCAATGGTCTACCCCCATATTTGATCAAATGAACGTTTGATGCCACAACAAGGTTAGAATAATGAAGAATCTTCCTATGTGTGTCAAAGTCCTCAAACAACCACACATCAGATTTCTTCACTGGGTACCTTCTAAGCCATGTTCCAGTAACAACCACTGATCTTGTAGGGTACTTGATGTTTTATCAATCTATAACAGGGGAATCTAATTTCTTTTTTGCCTCAACACAACAACACAAATAATAATATGTTCCTTCTTCATTGTCTTCAGCTGCAATAACTGCATAAACATGCCCTACATTGATACATGCAATCAGTTTGATGAATATAGTCAACAATATAAGAAAAATAAAAAATAAGATGGTATATTGAATTTTATTAAATTTGAATGCTGATAATACCTAGTTGAACTAGATTTGAAACATGATCAAAATCAACTGATGATTCAATCTCTGTGATTTGTAGTGTTGTCAGTGGTCGATACATGTCAATCGAGCTTAGGTCTCTTGTACACCAATCATCGACCCACTCCTTTGACTCACAATCATACCAAACTTCATATGTACATGAAGAACAAAAGCATGCCATCTGCTGTGTATGAATACTCCATGAATCTGCATTAGAGCTTGTAAAAGAGTGTAGCTCACTCGATCCTGTCAATGTACAACAATCCTCATATTTTGCAATGTTAGTATCATCAACCAACTAAAAATATCTACGAACTATAGACTTACCTTCATTACCTAGACCCATTTTAGTGTTACACCATTTGACAATAGATCTCGCATCTGTCAACTTTGCATTGTCTTTGTACCTCAACTTTTCTCGTGCCAATGCTCTTTTGATACATGCTCCTGCACCATCATGCTCCCCCTTTCCATACCCGGTCTCACAAAAATTCTACATATGTTGAACACCATTCATTGTATGCATCCTGCTCAATGAATAGAACATCTGCGAGTTCTTGAATTGTGATGCACAATTATGTGACCATATGATATGCTAACAAAATGATATGCTCCTGCTAGCCAAATCCTGGTAGAACATCTGAAAGCAACCTTGCACAAACTCCGTAGATTGTGTACGATCATCACTAATATAAAAATGATATTCCCTTAAGATCTTCCTGTTGTCCTCTGTACTATCTTTTGCATGAATGAATGCTATTTTCACAATTATATCAACCTACGTAGAGTTGTAATACTGTGATTGCACCTCATTCTGTGGATGTAGTGTGTAATTCTCTACAAAGCCAGCAACTGAAATGATACCAATTGGTTATGTCATGGTTAGTATGGTTAGTTGACCTTTAAGGAGTTAAACTTGTTACATACTAAGATTTGTGGATTGCTGAAGATCGTGTTGAAGAGTTTGATCATAAATTGATAAGATAGTGATAGAAGCCTATGTGGTATCCATGCATTGAGAGTTGGACATTGTGTTATGGCATGGAGATTTATTACAACCAAGTGTTGCTATGGTAGCAATTGCAAGATGCTTGGTGAAGAACTCGCTATTGCATCATGAGCTAAGTGAGTTGCTAGAGCATATATGGTAGTGCAAGTGCACATGTGGCAGTGTTGTAGTGCATGTAGTGACAATTGAGAATGTATGTATATGTTCTAGGGAATGTTCTGAGGTATCATAAGTTATAAGAAGCAATTAAGACTTTCTCTTTGTTATCGTAAACCATAGTTTGATTTTGGTTGTAGTGTACGAAGACATGTACACGGTTCATGTGTTTTGGTCAACAACTTTTAACTAAGTATGAAGACAAGTATGAGAAACAAGCTAAGTATGGTGTACCCTTGTAAGCACTAAAAGTATTGAATTATCACAATCAATCAATACAAATCAATCAATTGGCAATAAAGAAGACATTGAGATGATGGCACACCTAGTCCCAATGATGAGCATGAGTTGAATGGTTTATATGTCACTATTGAGAGTGGAAATGAAGAGGGATTTTATGATTATGTTTGTCTAATAAATGACTCCAAACTTATAGACATGATATTTCCATAGTCCATGATATTTAAATGTATAGAGCTTCTGGCAGTGACTGTGTGTTTCTTTTTTGAATCAACGTTTCAGATCACACTCCATGATCCATCATCAAGATGAAAAGAAGAGAAAGAGTGTGATCCGAAATGTCGATTCAAAAAAGCAACACACAGTCACTGCCAGAAGCTCTATACATTTAGACTCCAAAATTGCTGATTTTGACATGATTATAAATTAGACTTGTGAAATGTGTAATGACAATCTAGGCCTAGATGTTCTTGATGACATAGATGAGTACATGTTGATTGTTGATCCCACATTTTACCATGATAAAACTCTTAAAGTTTCATCTCTTTTGTGTAATCCTAACTATGGTACGATCTTCAAAAGTTACGAGAATGTCCTTGGTTTGACTCGCAATGATGTGATAATTGGTCTAAGTGGTAAGACACTAATCAAGACTCCTTGCCTTTAATAGATATGTTTGAAATGTTAAGAGACAAAATACTAACTAATATTAGAAACTAGCTTTATGATGCAAGACTTGAAGAAAATCATGGTGAACATGTAAGGAGAATCAATTATAGTTTGAATTAGCTATTCAAGATAGATAAGGGGTGAAATCATCAAGAAAGGAGTAATTTTAAGGCTAATTATGATGACAGAGTTGTTGGTAATCTTTTGACTGAGTTTTATGATGATGAAAGACTAAAATATAGAGTTTATTACAGTCTAACCAGTCTGATTTCTTGGAGAAACCTAGAGATGGCAGTCCAAAAAATTTAGAGGGTACTTGAAAACAACAAAGAACTTATCTAGTATAGGTCCAATATTTAACGAAACTCAAACTAATATTTTAAAGGTAAATGGCCAAGAGGATGATAGTGACAAGTCATTACTATATGAGAACCAAATATATCAGATTTGTAGCATCAATAGCACTATATTTTAAATGTTGATACAACTGGTTACATTACAAAGAGTGATGATAATACTTTGTTATAGGGAGGTATCAATGATATAGTTCAAATTCAAGATACAACAAATTCTATTAATGATTCAAGATACAACAAATTCATGTATATATCATATTTTAATGATTCTAATTCTATTAATGCACATAATGATGATTTTTTTAACTTAGATAGTTCCACTTTTAGTGATTGTGAGTGTTCTAAAGAACATAAAGTGAAGTAAATGAATACATAAAGAACATACCTTAGAATTTGATATTTGAGTTGACCAATCCTCCAAAATTTGGCTTCAAAATCCTCAAATTGATCTTTTTGGCAAGTTCCTTTGTATTCAATATTGAATTCTATATAACTCTAGAATAGGATTAGTGAAATTTATGAAAAAAAACATATATCATCAAATTCAATCTAAATACATGAAGATTAGCTTTGAAACAATGTGAAACATGAAACTTTCAGTTTAAATAATCAAATTTTGTCCAAAAATATGCAAAACCAGTTCTTCTACATTGAAAAAACAAAAAAAGGTGGTGGATTCATCAAATAATGATTCTTAAAATGTCAAACACCGTGAAAAAGTATTTTCTTGTCCAATAGCACGCATGAAAAGTAGGGAATAACATAAATGTGGGGTCTAAATCACAGATCCCACATATTTTTTTCCTATTTTTTTTGCATCCCAAAATGCGCTCGCATTATAATGTGAGCGAGTTTTGGGAAGCATGAAATCTTTACATGCTTTCATTCATGCAAACAAGTGTTTTCTATGTATGTATAAGTATATATCTATGCAAACCTTTATGTATAAGTATATATCTATCTCTCTATCTCCCTCTCTCTCTCTAAACCCCTAAACCCTAAACCTTTATCTCCCTATCTCTCCCTCTCTAAAATCCTAACCCCTAAACCCTAAACCTGATCAACCCTAAACCCTATCTCCCTGTCTCTATCATCCCTCTACCTCTCAATCTCTATGTCTTTGTCCATGTCCCTCACCCTCTATCTCCCTATCTCTCCCCTTGGTCTCCTCTATATCTCCCTATCAGTCCTCTCTCTCTAAACCCTAACTTAAACCTCTAAACCTTAACCCCTAACCCCTAAACCATAAACCCTAACCCCTAAACCATAAACCCTAAACCTTATATAATGCCCCTAAACCCTAAACTCTAAAACCGAGCACCTCTAAAATCAAGCAACCCTAACCCCCTAAACCATAAATCCTAGAAGCAACCCTAAACCTCTATCTCCCTATCTCTCCCAATTTTTATCGGTCCCCTCTTTGTATATCTCTCTAAACCCTAAACCCTAACCCTTAAACCCTAAAACTGGCCAACCCTAAACCCTTAAACCCTAAACCCAAGCAACCCTAAACCCTAAATAATTCGCCTAAACCCTAACCCCTAAACTTGAGCAACCCTAAACTCATAAACTTCAAATAATGCCTTAAACTCAAGCAACCAGGCTCAACCCTAAACCCTAAATAATTTCCCTTTAACCCTAACCCCTAAACCCTAAATTTGAGCAACCCTAAACACATAAACCCTAAATAATGCCCCTAAACCTGAGCAACCGTTAATCTCTCTCTCTCTCAAAACCCCTAAACCCTAAATAATGCCACTAAACCCTAAATAATGACACTAAACCCTAACCCCTAAACCATAAACCATAAACTTGAGCAACCCTAAACCCCTAAACCCTAACCCCTAAACCCTAAACTTAAGAAACCCTAAACTCATAAACCCGACTAACCCTCTCTCTCTCCCAAAACCCTAAATAATGCCCCTAAACCCTAACCCCTAAACCCAAGCAAACCTAAACCTCTATCTCCCTATCTCTCCCTTATCTTCTTATATCTCTATCATCCCTCTACCTCTTAATCTCTCTCCCTATCTCTTTAGACATGTCACTCACTCTCTATCTATCCCCTCTATCTCTCCCTCACCAGGTTATCGATGAAGGAAATGAAAACAAGAAAATTAGGACTCTTTCTCTCTCTCTCCTTATCACCCTATCTCTCCCCTCTCTCTTCCATCCATCTCCACCCTCTTTCCCTCTTCCCCCCTCTTCATCCCTCTCCCTCTCCCTCTCCCTTATCGACAAAGAACATGGAAAAAAGAAAACTAGAACATGCAAAAAGGGATGAGGATATAAATTGGGAGGATGAAATGGAAATAAGATAATTTACAAAAGTTCACTGGATGGGAAGAATGATGAGGAGAGGTAGCGAGGGTAGGGAAGTAGAAAGTGAGAGAGAGAGGGAAAGAGGTAGAGAGGGGAGGGAAGTAGAGAGTGAGAGAGAGGGTAGGAGGTAGAGATGGGAGGGAAGAAGAGAGTGAGAGAGAAAGGGTAGGAGGTAGAGAGGGGAGGGAAGTACATAGTCAGATAGGGTAGGAGGTAGAGAGGGGAGGGAAGTACAGAGGGAGAGAGAGCATAGGAGGTAGAGAGGGGAAGGAAGAAGAGAGTGAGAGCGAAGGTAGGAGGTAGAGAGGGGAGGGAAGAAGAGAGTGAGAGAGAGAGGGTAGGAGGTAGAGAGGGGAGGGAAGTATAGAGTGGGAGAGAGGGTAGGAGGTAGAGAGGGGAGGGAAGTAGAGAGTGAGAGAGGGTAGGAGGTAGAGAGGGGAGAGAAGAAGAAAGTGAGAGGGTAGGGGGTAGAGAGGGGAGGGAAGTAGATAGTGAGAGAGAGTAGGAGGTACAGAGGGGAGAGAAGTAGAGAGTGAGAGAGAGGGTAAGAGGTAGAGAGGGGAGGTAAGAAGAGAGTGAAAGTGAAGGTAGGAGGTAGAGATGGGAGGGAATAAGAGAGTGAGAGAGATGGTATGAGGTAGAGAGGGGAGGGAAGTAGAGATTGGGAGAGAGGGTAAGAGGTAGAGAGGGGAGGGAAGTAGAGAGTGAGAGAGGGTAGGAGGTAGAGAGGGGAGGGAAGAAGAGAGTGAGAGAGAGGGTAGGAGGTAGAGAGGGGAGGGAAGTAGAGAGTGAGAGAGAGGGTAGGAGGTAGAGAGGGGAGAGAAGTAGAGAGTGAGAGAGAGGGTAGGAGGTAGAGAGGGGAGGGAAGAAGAGAGTGAGAGAGAAGGTAGGAGGTAGAGAGGGGAGGGAAGTTGAGACTTAGAGAGAGGGTAGGAGGAAGAGGGGAGGGAAGAAGAGAGTGAGAGACAGGGTAGAAGGTAGAGAGGGGATGGAAGTAGAGAGTGTGAGAGAGGGTAGGAGGTAGAGAGGGGAGGGAAGAAGAGAGTGAGAGAGAGGGTAGGAGGTAGAGAGGGGGGAAGTAGAGAGTGTGAGAGAGGGTAGGAAGTAGAGAGGGGAGGGAAGAAGAGAGTGAGAGATAGGGTAGGAGGTAGAGAGGGGAGGGAAGTAGAGAGTGAGAGAAGGTAGGAGGTAGAGAGGGGAGAGAAGTAGAGAGTGAGAGAGAGGGTAAGAGGTAGAGAGGGGAGGGAAGAAGAGAGTGAGAGAGAAGGTATGAGGTAGAGAGGGGAGGGAAGTAGAGACTCAGAGAGAGGGTAGGAGGTAGAGAGGGGAGGGAAGAAGAGAGTGAGAGACAGGGTAGGAGGTAGAGAGTGGAGGGAAGTAGAGAGTGAGAGAGAGGGTAGGAGGTAGAGAGGGGAGAGAAGAAGAGAGTGTGATAGAGTGTAGGAGGTAGAGAGGGGAGGTAAGTAGAGAGTGAGAGAGAGGGTAGGAGGTAGAGAGGGGAGGAAAGAAGATAGTGAGAGAAAGGGTAGGAGATAGAGAGGGGAGGGAAGTAGAGAGTGAGAGAGGGTAGGAGGTAGAGAGGGGAGGGAAGTAGAGAGTGAGAGAGAGGGTAGGAGGTAGAGAGGGGAGGGAAGAAGAGAGTGAGAGAGAAGGTAGGAGGTAGAGAGGGGAGGGAAGAAGAGAGTGAGAGAGAGAGGGTAGGAGGTAGAGAGGGGAGGGAAGTAGAGAGGGAGAGAGAGGGTAGGAGGTAGAGAGGGGAGGGAAGTAGAGAGTGAGAGAGAGGGTAGGATGTAGAGAGGGGAGGGAAGTAGAGAGAGAGAGATGAGGGAAGTAGAGGTGAAAAAGAGAGGGGAGGGAGAGAGGAGGGGAGGGAGTGAGTGTTTCAGTTCAGCATAACGCGAGCACATTATGATGTGCTCGTGTTATGTTTTTCCTTGGAAATTTCCAAGCCTTAGGCTTGGATTTGCCTTGGGCTTCCAACCCAAAGGCTTGGACTATGTTTAGGTCATCCAAGGATGTGTTTTTCTATATTTTAACAAAATTCACATAATCTGGAGTATGCTCCCCATTAGGATTGCACTTTTTTCAATGAAAACTCAAAAAAATACCACCATAATCTTAAGCTCTTTGTTAGCTATCTAACCATATAATTGTTTTCATGTTTTGAGTATGTTAAGTGTTTCATCTTTAATTTCTTTTGTTAGTGTGTATTTTTTTTCAAAAACTAGTGTCTGGTATTTTTAACTTTTTTTAACCGTTCATCAAAATTTTAAATAAGTTACATTGTTAGAAACTAGACTCCATTCTACACATATTAAAAAAAATCAATTTTTGATTAGTTTTCAAAAATTTTAGGGGGGAGTAAGCTCAATTTTTTGTTTTTCAGGATGTGTCCTCTTTGAAAATTAGTAAAAAATTAATTATTCATGAAAAAATTATCAGAAAAATCAAGGATAAACTACATGGTGTTAGCTAATTTCTCACCGAAGTGATTTTTGAAATACTAAAAAAAGTTAACATTTTAGGGGAGCACACCAAATGCTATGTTTTTTTGAGAAAAACAAGACCAATTTGTGTGTTCCCCCTTTTTGAACCCCTTAATCTCAACCATTTTTGAAAAAAAAAATAGTAGTTTAGAAACTAGATTCGGATAACTATGACTCTTATTTTTGTTGTATCTTCAAATTTTGAGTGTAACTATCTTCAATTTCTCATCCAACATCAGTCTTTCCTGATTTCAGAAAAAAAGTGGCATTTTAATACCCCATTTTGGTCCCTCATCTTTGTGCACTTACCCTTATTAATTTTAACTTTCACTACAAATAAATCAATCAATAAATCTACTTATAAGTGATACATGGGGTGGTAATAAAATGCAATTAGAGTTCAATCTTGCTAATAAGAAATATGTAATATATCAATTAATCACTCGAATGCAATCAACAACAAAACTATTCAATTCTATGCATACAAAATAACTCCCAAATCTCTCAATGCTACAAAACCTGGCTCTTATACCAAATGTCATGGCCACACTTCCACGTGTGCATGAACATTGACATTTTTTTTAAAACAACACTTAATATATTGTTGTCACACTTACACATGGAAGTGTTTCAAGCATACTCAACATCATCACACATGCCACACAACAAAGAGTGCACTGCATTATGGAAGGGAAGGAGGCACGAAGCTAACAAATGATGTGGTATCCATTTCTCTCACAAACCAATGAATTGATTTTTAATCTTGTTAAAACCATTATATGAATATGTCTAAATAAATTTTAATTAGACTTATTAAATAGCCCATTATTATCAACTAGCTCATCTATCTGAACGATAATTAATTGATCAAAACTATCAAGTGCCCACTCTAAAATTAAAATTTTGACTAATTAAATATAAGACATCATTTACCTACTTTTACTAAGTAAATTGTAGTAAAATTATTCACTTCTAACATTTTGACCAAACTTAAATTACAAAAGTGTTTTTCAATTAATTGAAAATTTTCACCAGTGCATAACTGGCACTTAGTTAAATTTGTGATCAACCATAAATCTCATTTTAATTTTTTACTTATCATTCAATTTATTTATCAACATATATATTTTTTGATAGATCCAAGAACCAAAAAAACTAGTCTAAACAAGGCTCATGCCATCAAAAACTAGGTCCAACGTGTTGTTGAACCAAATAATGTATATCAACTATCACCTATTACTATACTATCTTATAAAGTCATAATACTGCTAGCAGAAGGTTCATTGTCAACTTGAAGGAAAAACAAAAATAGGGGGTTGACGTAAATTGTGCAAGCCTCACGGCCCCCCAAATGGACATACACATTTATGACAATGAACTACTGAACCTAGATTCTTTTCCGCCTTCTCTCCTTCCACTGGGCTTGACTCTATCACTACATCCTCTTCGTCCTCTGCTTCCTCTTCTTCACAGCACTCGGATTCCACTGGTATTACCTCGTCTAGGAGAGTATTTTTAGGCTCAAGCTAATTTCCTCAACCTCTCATTGTAAACAAATATGTCTATGTTTGATGGCGTGAAAATTGTCTAGATATAATCAAAATGCACCTCAGAATGATGCATAACATATCCTATATCATCATGTAAAAGAAATGAACTCACTGTCATAGATAACTTGGATGCACAAGACAGTGACTGCGCCACATTGAAGGTATTCCAGCATCCTCTGGTATAGCCTTGGTCAAGTAAAATTTTCACCATTTCCTACCATATGCTAACCCTCGGAGATCCATCCATGTCCTTGGTCATGACCCACATTCTCTACAACCAAAGGCGTAGACTAGGGTTTGTAATATCCTTTTCCATCGTAGCCATGAAATCAACTAGCGCTTCCTCCTTGAGACACATCTCTTCCTTTTCTTACTAGATTTCTCCACCATGACACTTTTCTCCTTTGACTTAACTGTCATCTTCCTACCCAATCCCCTTGCATCTGCTATAGACACCATAGTTAATGGCAAATCTTTGAGAAGAATGCAAATAATATGCTGTTGAGGAGTCCTTCGCCCATGCCACATACTAAATCCCTCTACCTCTGCCATGTTGTGAAATGAATGATGGGGTACCAAATTCATCATTGCAATTACATCTCTTGTTGCCACTCATTTATCATTTCTACGACGTCTCCTATCACTACTTAAAAAATAACCCATTATTAGGTAAATTGATCAACATATTCAAAATATAAAGAGAAAATCAATTTAATTTAATCAGTGAATTAAATGTAGATATAAATATTTAATTCTAACAAACCTATTTACTAAGAGACGACGGAGTTTGAAATGGGAGAAGCGACCGACGGGAGGGAAAAACTTGGAGTTGGATTAGGTGCGTAGGGAATCCCAAGATCTCCTAGAGCAATGATGCTAGAGGTTTTTACTATCCCAAGCTTTGATCATTTGAATAATAAGGTAGGTCAGCATAGTGGGGCCTCTGCCTCAAAAGGAAACACTAGGGCTAATTCCTCTACTCCTTCCTCGGACAAGTCACCTACTTGGAAAGTGCTTTTCACAAGTCATCATGTCTTGAAACCAAATGATGGCATGAGTATTGTCCATTCTATGGATGGGTTGCGCCTTAAAATCAAAAACCTCACCCTGGATAGAGCCTTGGCCAAAATGGAGAATGTACTCATTGGTAAAGTCTTTGGAAGAAAGTCAAATATTGAGATGCTATGAAAACAGGTGTCGAATGAATGGCCCATCAAAGACAATATCTCCATCTTTTCTCTACCTAAAGGTTTGTTTAGTTTCACCTTCTCTTTGGCAAAAGATTGCCTTTGCATTTTGACTCAAGGTCTGTGGTTTTTTGCAAGCAAAGCATTGCACTTTGTAAATGGTGCCTCGGCCTCAATCCTGAGGTGGCCCTATCGGCCTCTGCCCCTACTTGGGTAAGGCTCCTAGGACTCTCCCTAGAATTTTGAGACGACAAATTCTTCATGGCCATTGCTAACTCTTTTGGGCACTTTGTGGCCCTGGATAATGTCACCAAAAACCATAGCAAGTTTGTATTCACTTGGTTCTGTGTTTGTGTTGAAACCCATAAAGTTCTCCCTACCTCCATCATCCTAGACTCCAAGTTTGGGGAATGGACTCAAGAAATAGTTTATGAGAATGCAACTTTGTATTTCTAAAACTTCTCTACAATGTGTCATTTGGTAAATGCATGTTTGAAGGTTTCCATAACCAGCAAGGGACCAATGCAGAAGGACAAAGTCCAGGTAGGTGCCCCTGAGACACCAAGGGTATTGTACCAGCCTTCTGAAACCCCAGAGGGTGCTCTAGAATCTCTAGTTGTTGCTCTCCCCTTCTCTGTTGGCCCTCCCCTAGGGTAAGAGAAAAGCCCTTAGAATACTAATATGAGGGAGGATCAGCGTTGCAGAAAGACTCAAGGATTAGTGATTGGGTGCTCACCCCCCAGCGGATTTGCTCGCTAGATTCCCAACCCCTTCAAGAGGAGGGAGAAAGAAATAAATTTCTGGAGATGGCTTCGGGTTCTAGGATCAATTTAGACTTGAGCTTAGTCCCAACCTTGTTGGCCTTAGAAGGTGCTAACCATAAAAAGGTGTTGGGAAAAAATGGCCCACATCTCAAGATAGGGTTGACCCCAAGGATGGACCTAGTCTTAAAACCCCTAACTCTTTGAAGAAAGGAGACACTTTTTCTCCTTAGTCTGAAAACGGAAGCAAAAGAACTACGGATGTGGGCAGGGAATCCAAGCTGGGAAATAAATCTCTCTAGGAGACAAGACAAAGGGAAACAACCAGAGATTTGGCCAATGGAAGATAGAAAACACTAGAGCAAGTGGGCTCCAAAAGAAGCAAGAACTGATCATTATTTCTTGGAATATAAGGGTACTAAACATCCCCCAAAAGAATCATGTGCTGAAAATTTTCATTAAGGACATGAGACCAGATATACTTTTACTACAAGAAACCAAGATGAGTTCTGAAGAGTTTGGTAAATATAGTAAATACATTTGGCCTTTTTCTCATTTTATTACTGAGAAGGATGAAGGTGCTTTAGGAGGTATGGCAACAATGTGAAACCTCGGGATCTTGAAGGCTCTCTTGTCTCTAACAATAAACATTTCCTCAATATCAGGTTCAAAAGCAACAACAACAAGATTGATTGTGTGTTGTCCAATCTGTATGCTCTGGCCAACAATCTGACTCAATGTTGAAAGTGTTGGGAAAAGTTATTAACCTCCAAGAGTTCCTTTGCCAGTTGCAATTGGATGGTGGCTAGAGATTTTAACTCTCCTCTCTACCCCTCTAAAAGAATGGGTGGTTCCTCTGACTTTTCTGACAGTATGATGGAATTAGACAACTTCCTCCACTAGGGAGGCCTCATAGATGTTGAGTTAGAGGGGAATAAATTAACTTGGTCCAATAAAAGAGAGGGAAACAAACTTATTCAGGTTAAATTGGATAGATTCTTGATTTCTACTAACTAGGACATCCATGCCAAATGCAACCTTTCTACACAGCTAAGATTCAAATCGGATCATACTCCTATTATCCTAAATTGGAACCTAGTCACCAATAATAACTATTTTTCCTTTAAATTCAAGGCGATGTGGACCTGCCATCCTAATCTAGATAATTGGATTTCTGAGTGGTGGAACCAAAAGACTGATGGGCTGGACATGTTCAAGGTTGCTCAGAAGCTCAAATTTGTTAAACAAAACCTCAAGAGATGGAACAAAAACTCCTTTGGAAACATATTTACCCAAAAACAAGACATTAAGGCATGGCTGAAACTTATTCAAGAAGAAATGGACTCAGGTAGGAATACCAAGGAGATATGTACCAAAGAAAGAATCATGCTCAGTGAACTACACAAAATCTTAGAGAAAGTAGAGCTTTACTGGAAGCAAAGATCTAGAATCCAATGGCTCAAAGAGGGGGACAAAAACACCAAACTTTTCCATCAGTCTACTCTAAAGCATAGGAAAATAAAGAGAATAATGGAGATCACTCTTGAAAATAGTAGTTTATTAAAGGAAGATGTGGAGATTTAGGAAGAATGGGCTAGATACTTTGAAGATCTGTTGAACTCCAATGCTCAACCCCTAGAAGAAGATGACATGATTCTAAATCAAATGCTAGAGGTCGTTCCCAACTCTATAACCTAGGAAGAAAGTTCTGATATGGAGAACGCTGTCACTAAGGAGGAGGTGAAAGGAGTTGTCTTCTTGCTGGACCCTTACAAAGCTCTTAGACCTGACGGTTTCCCCACTATTTTTTCCAAGTCTACTAGGATATATAAGCAAGGACATCACTGCTGCTGCTACTAGAGAATTCTCCTGACGGGGAAAAGTCTTGAAGGAACTGAACAACACTTTCATTGTCCTTATTTCTAAGAGGGTTGGAGCTAACAAAATGACTGAGTTCTGACCCATAAGCCTATGCAACACACTTTACAAAATATTTTCTAAAATGTTGGTCTTAACGATTCAACCTCTCCTGGGAAAATCATTCACCCCAATAAGAATGGATTTGTTTCTGAAAGGCAAATCACTGATGTCATTATCACGGTGCATGGAAATATCCACTCTATGATTAAAAGCAATAGGGAGAGTATGGTCTTAAAACTAGATATATCTAAGGCTTATGACAAGGTCTCATGGCAATTGTTTACCAAAGTTCTTACCAGATTTGGGTTCCAGAACAAAACTCTAAATATGCTGAGAAATTGTTTTACCACTCCCACTTTCTCAGTCCTAGTCAATGGTACCACCCAAGGTCATTTCAGAGCTTCAAGAGGGCTAAAGCAAGGAGTCCCTCTTTCCCCCTATTTGTTCATTATCATGACTGAAGTTGTGGGTAGAACCATCGACGATAATGTCTTGAAAGGTAGTTTGAAAGGTTTCAGACTAGCCACAACTCTTCATCCTTCCTCCCATCAACAATTTTTTTGATGACACCATTCCTCTTGGGAAAGCCACGTTGGCAGAAGCTACTAAATGGAAAAGAATACTCAACAACTTCACTTATGTTTCAGGTTAGTAAATCAATGTGGATAAAAGTGACATTTTTTTCTTTAACTCTCCTCTTAGTCTTCAACAACATATTGTTGCCACTCTTAATAAAAAAATAAAATAGCTTCCAGAGACTTATCTGGGAATGCCTATGTCGCATGGGAAACTTCCCAAATCCTCATGGAACACCCTTATTGAAAAATACAAAAAAAAAATTGTGGCTTGGAAAGGTGTTCTTTAAATCCATACTAGCAAGCTCTAATTACTCAAAGCGTCTCTACAAAGCACTCCCGTGTGTCTATTATCCCTATTCAAGTTACCCAAGACCATAGTTGACAAAATAGAGCAGATTCAAAGGAAATTCCTCTAGAGTGGTACTAAGCAAAAGCAAAGAATGTCCCTAGTGGCTTGGGATATTATGTGTACCCCTAAAAACAAGGGAGGATTGGGATTTAGGAAAATTAATATCATGAACAAAATCCTACTAGCCAAGGTGGGATGGAGACTCATCAGTTCAAACAATGAGTGGTATTGCATTATGAAGGTTAAGTATATGAATGGAAGAGAAGGCATCTCTTTTATCCAAAACCAACATATTCCCCCAAGATCCACCATTTGGAATATATTGTCAAAAATAAGGCTACCCTCTCATTAGGTCTCCAATGGCAAGTTGGAATGGGGGATAATGTTAGCTTCTGGAAAGACCCTTGGGTCTTGTCTTTGCCTTTAAGTTACCACCCCATCTTCTTGGCTATCAAATATGACCTCCAAAGAAGACCGGGTGGTTATGTCAATAACTACTATAAATTAGATGGTAGCTAGACTGTTTAGAACAACTCTTCATCCTGGTTTGCATACCCTCTAGACACAATGGCTTCTACTCTGTTAAAATGCCTCCAAAATCACAGGTTTCATAGAATATTTATGCAGGACAAAATTGTATATGGAATGTGGATCATTCCGGAAATTATACTCTCAAGTCTGGGTAGAACATCTTGGACAATTCTTACAATGACAATTATAACTGGAGGCACATTTGGGGGAATAAAACCATTCCTAAAATTAAGTTTTTCTGGTGGATAGTGAATGTTGACAAAATCCTGACTATTGATAACTTGTATAAAAGAGGTCTTCAGATGGCTAATATATGCATTCTTTGTGAACAGGCTGAAGAGAGATTCACCCATATGCAATTCCATTGCACTTATGACTGGAAGGTCAGACAAAAATTTATGAACAATTTTTTTCTATCCTAGGATTGGAAAGGAAAGGTTAGAGATACCACGGTCAGTTGGGTTTCTCCTTTCAGACACCCCTAATTCCTAAATTGTGGTGGCAATATTTACTTCATGTGTGCTGGAGGATCTGAAGAGAAAGGAACAATAGAATTTTTAGGGAGGAAAAGAAATTGTGGGAGGTGCTATCAGAATCTATAATGCATAGTATTATAGAGAATGTCAAGGTTGTTGATTTTCTAAATCCTAACTTCATCCCCTCGGACATGGAAGTCAAGATAGCCAGAAGTTGGAGTATTCTTGACAAACTTGGAAAAGTTGACCTTTCTAAGAGATTAGCTCGGAAGAATACCCACTAGACCCCCTAACATTGGATGGTACAAGCTAAATTTTGACAGTGCTTCTAAGGGTAACCCAAGTTAGGCGAGTAGGGGCAGCTTAATAATGTTGGGAAACGAGGTGTCTCAACCTTGTTGCACATTTCGTGTTATAGTTATTTTTATTTAATATTTTCCTACAACTGTTACACATTGTCGGTGCTTTGAAAATTGGTTTTTTAAGGTTTCAAAAGATGCCCACATGATAGTATATTATGGAAGGCCTATTTTTAGGCATATTATGACAGATTCTATGACATCTGTAAGGGTCAAAATTAGGGGATTTCATTTTGGACGTGAGAGCTTATTTGGGACTAGAATCTTGTTTGAGAAGCCTCGCACATGGTTTTGTAAAACCATAGGTGGTTTCTTGTAAAGCCAGAAGTCTATAAATTGGAGGCTTGAGGAGTTGTTTGCATAGTGTGAGTTTGTAGGTATTGTTATGTTGTCGGAATGCTACCGAAATTCTTCCAGAGTTGTTTACTGATGATACTCCTGTAATAAACTTGCTCTGCAAGTGTATGTAATCTTTTTATTGGATTTGGAATACATTGAGCAGGCTTTTGGAGTGTGGGGTTTTTCACCCAAAAGGGTTTTCCCCACGTATATCTGGTGTTTTGTGTTTTATTGTTTATTTCATGTTTTGAATGTGTTGCTAGAATTCCTGTAGCTGTTAGATCAGTTTTAAAAAGTTTTGCATATTGTCTCTCCTCAAGATTGGTGTAGGAAATTGTTTCCACTACTTTAACTTCCTTACAAGTGGTATTAAAGCTTGATCACCTTTGGTTTCAGTTGTGGGTTGTTGGGGTTTTTGTGCTAATCAAGGTTTGAGTGGGAGCTTGTGCAGAGGATACTTTGTGATCTTGTTGTAGGCTTTTTTAGATGGCGAGCACATCTGGGAGGATTGAGGTAGAGAAGTTTTATGGCACGAACTTTGAAATGTGGAAGCTGAAGATGGAAGATCTGTTGATTGACGAGGATCTATGGGATGCAGTGGATGAAAATGTCCATAGGCCTGTGGATCTAGATTTGGCTACAAAGTATGATTTAATGGATAGAAAAGATAAAGGTCTCATAAGATTGTGACTTGCAGATTTGATTATGATAAATGTCCACGAAGAACCCACTTCGAAGAAGCTTTGGAAGAAGTTGGGTGAGATATATCAAGCTAAATCTCTAGTGAATAAGATTTTCTTGAGGAATAAGTTGTATTCCTTGAGAATGGAAGAAGGTGGACAAATTTCTGAGCATCTGGAAACATTCAATATGTTGGTGACTCAGTTGACCTCGGTTGGGGTTAAAATGGATGAGGAAGAAAGGTGCCAAACTTTGCTGTGTTCGCTGCCAGACTCATGGGACAGCCTAGTTATGGCTATTAGGAGCACTGCAGTCATCTTGATGATGGAGGATGTTGTTGGTTCTCTACTTTCTAAAGAGATGAGAAGGAAGGTCTCTCTGAATGCCAAAGAGGCTTTGAGTGCTCAAGGAAGACAAAAAGAATGAGGCAAAGATGAGAAGTAGTGTGGCCGTTCCAAGTCCAAGAATAAGGGGAGATCAAAATCTCCTGGTAAGTCCAAGGTAATATGCTAGAACTGTTGCAAATCTGGACACTTCTGAAAGGAATGTAAAGAAGAGAAGAAAAAGAAGAAGAAGAAGCAAGATTATGACTCTAAGTCTGAAAAAGAAGATGGAGATGCCTTTATTGCAGCCTTGGTCACTCATGCAGGTGATAATGCATGTTTGATAGACTTGGGTGCATCTTTCCACATGACTCCTAACAGAAACTAGTTTAGTAAGTATGAAAACTATAATGGTGGTAAGGTGTATTTGGGTGATAATTCTTTCCTTGAGATTGTTGGCTGTGGTAGTATTCATGTGAAATTTTATGATGGTAGAGTTAGAAGATTTGATGGTGTCTTGCATATCCTGGGACTGGCAAGAAATTTATTATCTGTTAGCAAGCTAATAGATGCGGGTGTGCATGTATAGTTTTCTGAAGCAAGTGTCAAAATGGTGAGAGGTGCTATGGTGATAGCAAGAGGAAGCAGATTAGGTACATTGTACCATCTTGATGCATGCATGGTTGAGTGCAATAGCACTTCTGATAAAATTAAGCCAGAAACTACTTCGTTGAAAAAAGAGATGGTTCCCTCTTCTGCGGATGGTCGTGGCTTTTGGGTACCCAAGGTTGCTCTGTCTACCGAATCAAAGTTGCCTATAGAGAAGACCATGTTATGGCACTAGAGACTTGGCCACATTGGAGAGAAGGGTTTGAAAGCCCTGAAAAATAAGAACCTTGTTGAAGGTTTGAATGATTGCAATCTAGAGTTTGATTTCTATGAACACTGTATTTATGGCAAACATAATCACGTTCAGTTTTACTCATCTTCTCATAAGTCTTCATGTATTTTGGATCTAATCCATTCAGATGTATTTGGTCCTGTTGATGTTGCTTCTATTGGTAAATCAGTTTATTATGTTACTTTCATTGATGATTTCAGTAGGAGAACATGGGTATATTTTTTAAAGAGTAAATCTAAAGTTTTCGGTCCTTTTAAGGAGTTCAAGGCTATGGTAGAAACTCAGACTGGAAAGAAAATTAAATTTTTGAGGACTGACAATGGCGGTGAGTACTATTCTACAGATTTTGACAAATTCTGTACAGATTGCGGGATTAAAAGACAAAAAACAACTCCGTATTCTCCTCAGCAAAATGGAGTTGCTGAAAGGATGAATAGAATGTTGATGGAGAAGGCTAGGAGCATGTTGAGTGGAGTTGGTCTAGAACAAAAGTTTTGGGCTAAAGATGTTGCCACTACTTATTATTTGATAAATAGATCTCCTACATCAGCGCTTGTTGATAAAATGCCAATGGAGACGTGGTCAGGGAAAAAGCCTTCACTTAGACATCTAAGAGTTTTTGGTTGTGAGGCATATGCACATGTGCCTAAGGAGAGGAGAACAAATTTAGATTCTAAGGCTGTCAAATGTATCTTCATCAGCTACAGCTATGGTGTGAAAGGATACAAGCTTTGGGACCATGTTGCACATAAGGTAATTCATTCCAGAAGTGTTATTTTTAGAGAAACTAAATCTTCTCCTGTTATTTTTCAGCGAGAACAGCATAAAGAAATTGAATAGAAAAAAGATGTGATTCAACTTCCTTCTATGCTTGAGGAAGATGAATCAAGGCCCCAAGATAGACAAGAAGTTGAGGAGAGCTCATTAAGCTCCGAATCTTCAAAAGAGGGTGAAGAGGAGGAAGAAGTGGAAGAATCTCCACCTCAGCTTGCTCGAAGGTCTACAAGGCATAGGCAACCACCTGAAAGGTATAGGTATTCACCTGATGATTGGAAGTGTATATTTGATTTGAATACTAACATTGATGAATCGAGATCTGTGCAAGAGGCTTTGGGTATGAATGATGCAGAGTCCTGGAAAGTTGCCATGGATGAAGAGATGGCAGCCCTTGAAAGAAATGATACATGGGACCTTGTACCTTTGCCTGAAGGACGTAAACCTGTTGGATGTAAATGGGTCTTTAAGAAAAAGATTGGTTCAGATAGAAATGTTGAAAAGTATAAGGCGCAATTGGTTGTGAAGGGATACTCTCAGGTTGAGGGTATTGATTATGGTGAGATTTTTTCTCCTATTGCTAAAATGACATCCATTCAGTTTTTATTATCTATTGCAGCAGCTTATGACCTAGAGGTCGAACAAATGGATGTGAAAACTGATTTCCTTCATGGTGATTTGGAGGAAGAAATCTATTTGACACAACCAGAGCACTACGTGGTAAAAGGTAAAAGTAAGTTGGTTTTTAAGTTAAAGAAATCATTGTATGGCCTTAAACAAAGTCCTAGGATGTGGTACCAAAAATTTAATATTTATGTGTTGAGTTTGGGATTTGTGCAGTCTAAATCTGATCACTATGTATATTTTAAATCTGATGGTGATCGTTTCCTGGTAATTGCTTTATATGTTGATGACATGTTGTTTATTGGGAAAGGCAAAGGTTTGATTGCAGAATTGAAATCTCAACTCTCTGCGAAAATTGAAATGAAAGATCTTGGTGCAGCAAAACACATACTTGGAATGGAGATCAGAAGAGATCATGAGAACAGAAAGCTATGGCTTGGCCAGAGTAAGTATGTTTGTTCAGTTTTGCAAAGGTTTAACATGCAGGATTGTAAACCACTTTGTGTTCCTGTTACATTGGGAACTAAGCTCTCTATTTCACAATGTCCTACATCCCCATCAAAAATGGAAGACATGAGTAGAGTGCCTTACCAGAGTGCAGTTGGAAGCTTAATGTATGCTATGGTCTATACAAGACCAGACATTGCCCAAGCAGTGGGAGTTCTTTCTCGTTTTATGTCTAATCATGGAAGAGTGCATTGGGATGTAGTTAAGAGAGTTTTCAGATATTTGTGGGGTACAACAAAGTACTCTATTTGTTTTCATGGTACAGGAGATCAGCATTCCCTGAGTATTCATGGTTTTGTGGACTCAGACTGGGCTGGTGATGTTGATAGCAGAAGATCCACCAATGCATATGTTTTTACTCTTAATGGTGGTGGAATCAGTTGGATGAGCAAGCGACAGGCTGTGGTCGCTTTGTCCACTACTGAGGCAGAGTACATGGTAGCTACTCATGCCTATAAAGAAGCCATTTGTCTGAAGCATTTGTGTTCAGATATTGGATTGAAACAGGGTGCAGTTATAGTTTATTGTGACAGTCATAGTGCAATCTGCCTTGCGAAGAACCTGACTTTTCATGCCAGGACCAAACACATTGATGTTCAATATCACTTCGTGAGAGATATGGTCGAGGATGGCAGGGTGAAGCTAGAAAAGGTAGAGACTGTGGTGAATGTTGTGAATGCATTAACTAAGCCTGTGAGCACAACAAAATTTAGGTGGTGTTCTAAGTCTATGGGCCTTTTGGCCCCTAGCAATTGATCCATGATGATGTTATTCCCCTAGCCCTTGCAAGGTATTCAACAAGTGGGAGAATGTTGGGAAATGAGGTGTCTCAACCTTGCTGCACATTTCCCGTTATAGTTATTTTTATTTAATATTTTCCTACAGCTGTTATGCATTGTCGGTGCTTTGAAAATTGGTTTTTTAAGGTGTCAAAAGATGCCCACATGATAGTATATTATGGAAGGCCTATTTTTAGGCATATTATGATAGATTCTATGACATTTGTAAGGGTCAAAATTAGGGGATTTCATTTTGGACGTGAGAGCTTATTTTGGGACTGGAATCTTGGTTGAGAAGCCTCGCACATGGTTTTTTAAAACCACAGGTAGTTTTTTGTATAGCCAAAAGTCTATAAATTGGAGGCTTGAGGAGTTTTTGCATAGTGTGTGAGTTTGCAGGTATTGTTATACTATCGGAATGCTACTAGAATTCTTCTAGAGTTGTTTATTGGTGATACTCCTATAATAAACTTGCTCTGCAAGTGTATGTAATCTTGTTATTGGATTTGGAATACATTGAGCAGGCTTTTGGAGTGTGGGGTTTTTCACCTGAAAGGGTTTTCCCCACGTATATTTGGTGTTTTGTGTTTTATTGTTTATTTCATGTTTTGAATGTGTTGCTAGAATTTCTGTAGTTGTTAGATTAGTTTTTAAAAAGTTTTGCATATTGTCTCTCCTCAAGATTGGCATAGGAAGTTTTTTCCGCTACTTTAACTTCCTTACAAATAAGAGACAGTAAGGGTCAAATTATTGGAGCCTATGTTGAGAACATAGGAATTTAGACATGCAATTTTGTTGAAGCTAGTACAACAATTCAAGGTATCAAGATGGTTGTCGACAAAGGAATAAAGGACCTAGTAATAGAGGGGGATTCCAAGAACATCTTGGATATGCTATCCTCCAAAGCTACCCTAGTTGGGCCTATAAAGATATGATTGAAGTTAGAAAAAAAACTTTGGATAAATTTGAGAATATCATTATCCAACACACATTTAGGGAAGGAAATGAGTCAGCTGATGCCCTTGCTAACCTAAGAACCACATCTAAAAATTCATTACTTGGAATGATATTAAACATCTTTTGAGGCACATAGCTTTAATAATAAGAAATAAAGTGAGTAACTCCATTTAATCAAATGAACCTCCCTGTCCTTGAGAGGATGACTCACACGAATGAAGGAATTTTTTTGGAGTAAGGAGAATTATGATAAGATATGGTTCAGAGTCCTTCATATTACCTGCATCTGGCATAAATGGTCGCATTACATTTCAACATTGCTGGTGCTTCTGAATATCACTTTGTTGATCCTGTGCATTCCACCATGGGAGGTGACTTAATTCAAATAGAGATGACCAATTATGAGAATTTCAAGAATGATACTAAGCTTTAGGGAGTTCTCGAGAGGGGGAACTTTGCCTCTTATTGTGAGACTCTTAATGGTTATGATACCTAGGTGTCTAGAGAATTCATAGCTTCTTGGAAAGCTGGGGCAATTTACATAAGAGGTATCTCATTTAGGGTGACAGAGGAGTTGATCATTGTTGTCATCAGGCTCAAAATGGAAGGGACTGGCTCCCCAAGAAAGTGAAAGGGCATTATCAGGATGAAATGCAAAAGTTTCTGTAGAAGGGAGAAAAGGTTAGTAGATTACAAAATGGGTTCAATAGGAACGAGCTCCTGGGAGTATGGAAGCAAATTACAGAGGTCTTAATGAGGTATGTCACCCTTGAAGGGTGCTATAAAAGGTTCCATGCCTGCCTCTTTCCCATGTTAAGTCATTTTCGTCTTCAAGCAACTTTGAATTTTCCTTATTGGTTGTTCACGTCTTTAGAAGAGTCGGTCCAGAAAGTGTTGATTGGAGAGAAAACCATGCCTCTTCATTAGGGGCTTATCTACTCCCTTTACAAGTTTGAATTAGCTCTTACTTTGGCCCTAGCCTTTAGACCCCATATTTATAACCCTTCGCTAGTGGAACATTCTTCTTCTGAGTTGCCACCTTCCAAGAAACCTAAATTTTATAAACCATCCACCTCTGTCGACCCTAACCCTGGTGAGTATTTGACTGTGCTTCCAACCCCTCTCTCATTTGGAAAGAATCAACTTAAGGTTACCTTTCATGAACCCATAGTGGACTCCCCTGCTGATCATGTCTTGAGAGACTTGGAGATTACCCCAGGCCATCCTAAAAGCAAAGGCAAGAGAAATATGTAGGGGAACCCTTTAGAGACTCCCTCCTAGTCTAGGTCCCCCTTTACTAAGTAGTTCATCCTTTCAACCACTTTTGGAGTTAACCAATCTGCACCCCCTCTTAGCAGTCCCCTTACTAGAGAGCAAAGTACCCATCAGGATAAGAGCATATGCATTTCTTGCATTCAACTAGAAGAGAAGGTCATAACCTTGTATAAGACTATGGACCTGCAAAACCAACTATTAAAATGGCAATTGGCCCAAATGCACCACACCAAAAATAAAATACAGTACCTGGAAATTGTTACCCAAGTGGAGACTTCTAATTGGCCTAATGAAAATGTGACAGATGACTTATGGCAGGAGGTGGAGAAGTTCGTTAACACCTTTGAAAAGTGGGAAAGTATGGAATAGGAAATGGTAAGCATTAAGAATAACTAGGAAGCCATTAAAAGGAATATGAAGGAGATTATCACCTTTAGCAAAGAGACTGTCAAAAATTCTGCAACCACTCTCTACATCTTCCAGGCCGAGTTGGAGAAAATAAAAGTAGCTAAGGGTATGAATTTTGGCACTCCTACAGGCAGCACTAACTAGCAGACCACTCCTACTAGCCTAACCAATAGAACCAGAGCTAGGAGAAAAAAAGATCAAAGGGAAAGAAGTGGACATGGGAAACACGGATGATCAGGGAAACAGTGTGAAGGAGGCTACCTTTGAAGATAAACTAGAGTTCCTCAACCGAGAATGGTAGGCCATCAGCGGCCTAAAGTATCTCTCTGAGTAGTAGTGATTCTCTTGTTGGTTCTGTGTTGGGTGTTCTATTTTGTGCTAGTCCTCTTTGTGTAGTTTGTTGTTTTCTACTCTATTGGGTTTGTGCTTAGTTTTACTACTTGTAAAACTCTTCCTATTCACCTTAATGGATTTTTTGTAAGGGTTTGGACCCTTCCCGGTTATCTTAATCAAAACAAACTTATTTACTACAACCTAATCACCTTACTTAGGTTCAATTAAATGGTACCAAAACCCCAAGAATCAAATAAAATTAATCCCATAATTAACTTTATAAGGTCTAATTTATAACTAATTCACTTATTTCAATTTAATTAATTTCCAAATTATCCATTTTAACCCAAGCACCTTACTTAGATTAAATTAAATTAAATTAAAACCCAAACTCCCAATTTACCTTATTTATTCAATTATTAAATTTAAAGTCTAATTAATTTAAATAAAAAATCACCATGCATCAAACTAAATTTAATTAAGAACAATAATTAAATAATAACAATTAGGACAGTACAAAAAAAAACTAAGTATATATAATTAATTTTCTTTTCCTTTCTCTCATTTGCACACTCAATTTTTTCCTTCTTCCTTCTCTTCCTTCTCTTTTTTTCTCCTTCTTGTTTGCATGGATGGAGAGGAAGATGAGATGAATAATCCCATGGAGAAGCCATAGGATCTCATGGTCGAATCCCATCTATCATCTCAAACTCCTCTCTAAAAAATCTTTTCTATTCATTTCATTTTCAAGGGTATTATGAATTGAATATTTTATTTATTTAATTATTTCTTTATTTTCTATTTAAACCCTAACTCATAATTAAACTTGATTTGAATTTTTTAGATGCATTGGTTTCTTATTGATACTTGTTCTTCTATTTTACAGATTCAACCCTTAACGGTTGCCTACAAAATTTTCTTTTGTGTTTCAGTTGTGTGCAAGTTCCATAGCCAGAAAAAAATCTTTGATTTTTTAATGTTCATTTGCTAGGGATTCAATATATAATATATATATATATATATATATATATATATATATATATATATATATATATATATACATACATACATACATATACATATACATATATGTATGTATACATATATATATATGTATGTATGTATATATATACATACATATATACATGTATATATATATGTATGTATCTATATATACATATATATATACATACATATATATATATATATATACATATATAATACTTATTTACACTTCTATGTAATTTGATATCTTATGAAATCTTGATCCAAGTTTCAATATATATGTATATATTCATATTTAATTATCAATACAATTCTGATTCACTAAAAATTCCATATGCAAAATGGGTTTCTTGTAATAAATCTGATCTATATTAGAAGAAATAAATTTTGTAAATTTATATTTTATTTCTAATAATAAAAAATAAGAATAAAATTACAAATAAAAAATAATAGGAAATTAAAAAATGGGAACATCCACACCCAACATAACAATTTCTTCTCAATCCCAATTACAAACACAATAACCCAACACTCAAAAAAAAAATCACAACCAAGATTAAGTTCATATATAAAACACACAATAACAACAACAATAATATATTCAACTTGCATATTTTACAAAGAAATCTATGAAGCCTACCTGAAATAGATTCCAAAAATAGTAGAGATGCTCCTTGTTGAAAATTCTCTAAAGAGACTCATCTCCAAGCAAATGGCTTAAGCTTTGAAGCTATGGCTGAAAATAAAAGGCACATAAGATCCTGCAATGACCACAAAGATATGATGGGGGCAACTATTTAAAAAAACTTGAGCAAAGAAACAATGCAATAATGAATTTTCCTCCTAAGGGAAAGCTTTGAAGCTTTGCAAAATCCAAAACTAAAGAAATAAACTAAGAGGCTCAAAGCCCTGTGAAAAAGCTTGAAAAAGCTTGTGAAGATAAGAAGAGCATTCCCAACATGAAAAATTATGAAGAGGTGAGAGGTATATATGGGTTTGAAATCCACACCAGAGGTGGTGGTGATTGGAGAGTTAGAAGAGATTGATTGAAGAGTGATCTAGCTCTAATTGGAAGTGAATAGAGGTTGGAGAGACGATCATAGAAGAATGATTGAAAGATAACAATAGACTAATTAGGAGATACGAATAGACTAATTGGGAGTCTAGAAATAGTTAGGGGAAGTGAACAATTAGTTATGCATGGAGGAACTCGCAATTAGAAGCCAAAAATGGAGTCAAATTAGGATAAAACTGGAAGAAATCATGCATGGAAAAGATGGCAGGGCTGCCCCTTTTGAGAAATGGGTCACCCCTTTTAGTAGTGCAAATCACCCCTGGAGATCCTACTTATGTTTTAGGGTTGCCCCTATTGTTAGATCAGGTCACCCTAGAGATCTGCTTAAGTTTTAGGATAACCTAGGGAGATCCTAAAGACAATAGGGTTGACCTAGGCCAAATGACTTGGACATGTGGTTTAAAGGTGGAAAAGTGGTTTTGGAGGCTTGAAAATGGTTTTGGATACTTAAAACAAGGAAGAACACATGCAAATTGGATCACACCTTTTAGCATGGCCTACAAGATCTCCCTATATAGGACGTATGGAGATCTAATTAGAATGGTTCAGACAAGTGGTTAAGAGGTACGGGGGACCTTAGAAGGTCAACTAGATGGTCACAAAAGAATGAATGATGAAATAACCCCTTGGGGAAAGTGAATTTCCCCTCTTGGGAGGTGGATTGCCTATGTCGTCAAGGCTAGCAGGTGATAGGGTTAGTTTGTCAAAAATGGGTTAAGTGGACAACAATAAAGCATGTAGAACCTTAGAAGGTTAGTTTGAAGGTTGGGGAGGCACAAACAAAGAGAAAAACATTCAAAAATATGTCACCAAGAAAGAAGCTACTAAGAGGTATAAATAATTTATGCTTAAATGTACATGATTAGGACTCTAGATCATAAAATTATGGTTAATGATGTCTACTACATTGTTTTACTCTCAACATTATCCAAGTGTGAGTATATAAAACAGTCAAAACTTACGAAAAGAAGATAAAATCCTTGAAGACTTACTTTTGCAATAATATACATCTATGATACAATTATAGCTATTCTGTATCAATCATTCACAACAATAATTATCAATTCTATCAAGAGATTATAGTGTTAACCTTGCAACTTGATTTGATGCAACACTACTTCATCAAAATGAACAAATCTACATAATAGAGTATAGTGACCTTATACAATCAAATAATACACTAACTATATACTACCCATATAAAATGATATTACATCATCCATAAATGCAACATCAATCCAAACAAGTTAATTCTTATAGAAATAATGAATTCAATGACTTGGTCATATAGAGATCCCACACAAATAGAGCAAGCATGAAGCTTGGCATGAGCCTTCAAATATCAGGCCATTCAAGAGATGTAGGAAATATTTGAACCAACTATTAAATTATTCTTTTATATTTCATACTAGGCTCAAGTAAGTAAAAAGAATTAAGGCACGAAACATAGCCAAATCCAACACAACAACCATGTAAATTGAGACATAAATACTAACACCAATGGGAGAAACTAAGGTGTTGTCATCTTTCACAATGACATGACATTTACAAGCTAGGCACAATGCAAAAGAGAAGGGAACCACAAACAAAGCACATCAATTAAAAATAATTGGACCTTAACTCAATAACTTTTGTGACTAAAAATATGATTAGAGGATATCCACAAAAGAATATGAATATAGATTTTGTGTAAAGGCTATTATAGCCACTCAAGTTAACTTCCATGAAAATTATAAATTCAAGTAATTGTTTGACAAAATGCCTTATGAAAGTGTACCTATAGAGGAGGTGTGTCATTTGTTTGACCAAATGTCTCAAAGAAATTTCAACCGTAAGGACGCGTAGGAATTGTTGGATGAAACACCTTCAAGAATAGTGGTCATGTCTAATGCCATGAAGGTGAGATAAACATGAAATGGATTTGTGTAAATGAATTTAAAAACCTTTCAAAAACTCAAACAAAATTATAGACTTCCAAGACATTTCCAATGGTGCAAACAATTTAGTCTCATCATGCAAAAATAAGGTTGTACTTGCACAATTATATCCTGGAGTAAAATTGTCACAACTTGATCAAAACATAACATTTTTATGAATTCTATTAAGGAAAAGAAATAAGAATTAAATTACTACAAAACCTAGAAATATTTTTACAAATTAACAATGAATTATGAATGGAAAAAGGTCTACAGGTCTACATGAAAGTTTGTTACAAAACGGATGTAAAATAGTCCTCTACATTTATTCATAGAGAATGATTGACATAGGTTTGAGAGATAAAATTTAAAGGATTTTTCTAATCCTTAGTTCAAAACAACTTATCTAAAGATTATGCCCACCCAGTTGACCAACTGAAAATTATGGTTAAAACATTGTTGTCCTCTATCTCAAACAATAACCTGTTATAGAACAATCCTATAGATTTAATTATAGAAAATTCTAGAAATAAAATTGTGAGATATAATTTAAAGAGTTTTTCTATTACTTAGTTCAAAAAAATATATCCAACAATTAGACAAGCCCAATTGACCAAATAAAATTATGGTCAAGACATTGTTGTCCTCTATTTCAAACAGTAAACTATTATAAAATAGTCCTATAGATTTAATCATAGAGAATGCTAGACATACAATTGAGAAATAAAATTTAAAGGGTTTTTCCATTACTAGGTTAAGAATAGCATATAAAAATATTGTCCCAATTCAGTTTACCAATTAAAATTTATGGTCAAAACATTTTTGTCCTCTATCACAATCATACAAATTTAGAAATGTTGAATGGAGACTTACAAATTTCAAATCTTCAAGGTCTACAAAGATGTATGTTTATTTTCAAAAATAATAGTTACAATGTCAAATATCATAGTAATTCTATTTACGAGATAGAATCAATTCTTTATGACAATGTAATTTGCCAAACCCAAAATGGTTAAAATCATATGAACCCATCAACAATGAGAGTGTTTAAAAGGCAATAAGAAATCAAACATCATATCTTCACAATGAGGTTCTCATCCATAAAGTAGTTTAAACATGCAACACAAATATCCAAAAAGTCTCTCATGACCAAACCTAGCTCACCTCGAAACTGTAGGACTTGCAAGCAAGTCCACCCCCAAGCTAAGAGGCTCCAAAGAAACCAATTTTACAACACAAGTACACATAAATACACATAAATCTGAATACTACCCAATGGTTAACACACACAAATAGATCTTCTCAAGATCTATTATTAAAGGGGACTCAAGGGGACCCACTAACCTCTTGGAGAATAATCAAAGTATTATAGCAATCTTCATCTCCTCATATATCAAAGATTTCCACAACTCTCCATAATACTCCATCATCTAAATCACATATCCATCACAACACAAATAACCCACAAAAGTATTCAACTCCTCTCCACAACCCAATCACCATACAAAAAGGCACTCATGCTAAAACACATACCCACCACAACATAAATAACTCACAAAAATATTTAACTCCTCTCCACAACCCAATCACCATACACAAAGGCAATCATGCAAAACACAGATTCACCACAACACAAATAACCCACAAAAATATTCAACTCCTCTCCACAATCCAATCACCATACACAAAGGCATTCATATCAAAACACCATACAATAAAATGTTTCCCAAAGAGAGGGTCCACACCTCTCTCAACCCCAATACATAGGTGGATCTTAACTCAAGTGGGAAGATCAACACCCAACACAACTCCATATCCAAAATAATCAATACACAAAGTAGCAATGCACAAAGGGGTTTTCAACATACAAAAATAAGAGAATTCGTAGAAAAATCAGCAACCATATTTTTATAATAATCACAAAGAACACTACCATAATATAAAAATAGCTTAGAAGCCTACCTCAATGCTTCAGCCAAGTTAGGTGAAGCATTGATTCAAATTCTTCATCTTCTACAAACTCCCAAGCATTTTCTTCAATCCTCCCTCTTCCAAAACCCTTGTTTCTCAAATTTAAAAAAAAAATACAATAGAAAGGCCAACCCCACACAAAGCATCAAGAAGGGATTAAATACAAGACAAATGTCTAGATACAATGAACCTAGGGTTAAGTTTGACCTTTTAATTCAAATCAGATTTTACCTCCAACAACTCGTCACTTACCTTCCTAGGCACTTTTCTAGGCTCTATACACTTCCAAAACACTTTTTAAATATTCAAATATGGGCCCCACTCATAGGTTATCACTATAGGGGTTTCATTTTACATAAACAATAAAGAAAATAATGCTTTACAACCCAAAAATCCCCCTTCTGAAGTTTATGTCTGAAATTTGACACTTAAGGGAATTCAACTGCACCCCACATTGGATAATATAATAAAATTAAAAAAATTATTAACACAATAACATTCACAACACTTTTATACACAAATACTTTAATCCTCTCTTAAGATAAGGCCTAGGTACACGGGGGAAACACAACAATGGTTTATTGCGGAACCTCCATAATTTTAACATGTGCACTTGCAAATAGACATTAATATATTTGAGATAATATCCGAAGCAACATTCATAATTAAATTAATATATATGTCATAAATATTTCATAATTAGCAATATTATTGTAGTTAAATGAAAATCAAATAAAAAGTTTAATTCATCATATTAATACAAAATCACATAAACAAATAACATTTAATCAAATATAATTAAGAGTTATCATTCACAATTATGTTCATTTTAAAATCAATCCATAGAGACAACTAATTATAATTTGTGATTCTAATCTAACAAATATAATTAAGTCCATAATTAATCAACCAATTCATATTTGTAACCAGTAATCAACTACTAATCTAAATATAATATCAGTGTCTAAACTACCTATGGTCAAAATAAGGTAAAATTGTACATCCACAAGCATTTTATACAACCAAGTCCATTAAAATAAGACGAGAACAAGAAAGAAAGGAGTAGGCCTCATAATCGACATGTGAGTTTGGAGTATACCTAAATCGCCTCACCTTGTCATAAAGATCTATAATGATGATAAAAACATGCCATATGAGGACAAAATCTTAGAATAATGAAATAAAATATTACAAACACATACTAATCTAGAAAGGAGAAGAATAAATTCCCCTTTTATTACAAATTTTGAAGAAAGTATTTTGGTTTTTAGGGATTTTTGAAGTTCTACACTTTTTTGGGTTTTTTTTACTTTCTAATTTCTATGGTTTTTGTAAAGGTCTTGAGGGTCGAACTTGACATTCCTTGAGTTTTTTTGGGAGACCTATGTTTGTTGAAGATATTTTCACTTGCACCCTTGCATGGGGAGGCTTTCATGTTTGAGTGCACAGTTTTACTCTTTTGACTTTGTTGGAGGAGTGACTTGTACTCAGACATTATTATTCACCTATTGTTGTGAGACCTGATTGGTTGAGATCTATACTTAGCTTCAGTTGGCATCTTGTACTTCATTTCCCCTCTTATGAAAACAGTTGTCTAGAGTTTTTATTTATGTTGTTAAGATGCATCCCTATGATGATCACACATAGACAATAATGATGATGTAGTTTGTTTTTTTTAATTTTGTGATATATGCAATATGTATGGATATGATTCACATATATGCAAAGTACTATGTGCTAGATGTCACCTTCCATGATGAAATGCCGTGTTTTATTGTTTGATTTTGATAATATGTATGCAAATGGGACAAACAGTTTGAATGATCTTAAGTAGGATTTTTGACGTAGGGGATTGCAAGTTGACTTAGTTTAGGATGACCTGGTAGACTTTGAGATGGAATTTATTAAGGAATAAAGAAAGAATAGGAAGGAGATGGAATAATTTATGAACTTAGTTTTGCAAAAGGCTAAATATTGATCCTTATCTAGAAAAAACACTTTGACGAGCTTTTAACTTAGACAAGAAAAAAAATTTATTGGTACTTTCTAGACTTAGATCAAAGATGACCAACAAGATAGACTTGGGGCAAAGAAAAGGCTCCAAAGAAAAATATGTCCCTAAAGACAACTAGACTCTTGGCTTTGCCCAACTAGTGCCTATGTGTGCTTTGTACCTCTTTTTTATTTTCTCTTATAGATGCCACCCTCATAGCTTTGAACTTAGATTTATCTTTGATAGATTCCACCCTCGTACTTTCTAGTCTAAGGTTGTCAATATAAAACTAAGAGCTTGACTTTATTTTGAACTTGTTGGGAATTCAAAGAGATGATATGTGGTGATAATGACTTTGGATAATCTTTCAATCTTAGGAGGGATAACCTATACTAGACAACCTTAAACTACTTGCTAAGAGAAAAATTAAACAAGAGCATGCCATAAACAAAAGGATGGCAAACAAAATGAAATGCAATTTTTTTGGATGTTTATGATTTTTGTAATAATTTTTTTTAATTTTATGCTTTTGTGATTTTTATGGAATTTTTAGATACTAAGCTCTTCACCTTCCATTGTGCACAAGAGGTAAGCTTTGTTTCTAACATTTTCCTTACTACGTAAGGATCTAATCAATTTGGTTTGAATTTTCATCATTTTTTATTAGATTGTAGATTTTGAGTACAAGGTTTCTGACTTTGAATGGTTTTGGGATGGCATTCTTATTACATTATTTTTCTATTTTGTTGACCTAGTTGTTTAATATCCATCATCTAAAAGTTTTTGCAAGGTCATCTTTAGGCTTGGTGTGAAAATGTCTTTGAATTCAATGAGAAGTTTTTTGCACTCATATGTTTCATTATTTGATGATTTTCCCCCTAGCCTTGTCATTTTATGTTCTTTTAGAGATGTTTGTTTTGAACTTTTGACCTGGGCAATTAGAATTGGTGTTGACTCTCCTAGTTTATGCATGGGTTTTGATTCTCTTTTTTTCTTAGTGGTGATCTCAACTATATGGATGTTCATATCTTGCTTGATAGGAATGGCTGCTAAGTTGAATGGAGAATAAGACTTTTTTATGTGGGGATCAAAGGGGAATTCTAATGTCACCCCCTCCCTTATACATTTTGAGGTCTTAGCTACATTTTTTATTTGTTTTGATGTCTCTCCTTTTCAGAAAAAGTGATTCTTGGGTTATTGGTGGTTTCCATGGTCTTTCCCTTCTTTTTGGATTATTCAACTTTATAAATACTGAAAGGATCAGTGTCTCCTTTGACGACGTGGGTTTGTCCCATGTGAAAGAAGTGGATTTGTTGAAATAATGTGGAGGGAATATCCATCATCCTATGGATCCAAGGTCTTCCTAGGATCATGATGTAAGTGGTTTCTTAATTGATGATGTGAAATTCAATTAGGAGAGTTTTGAGACATAATGTGATTTGAAGATTGACCCTACCCATGGTTTAGATGTGTGGGTTATCATGAATTCTAAAGATGGAAGTTTATCATGTGATTTGAGTTTCACCATAACCCATTTTTTGAAGAAGAGAGAAAGAGACTATGTTGATTGCAGGCCCACCATCGATCATTACACATTTTTTGGATTAGTCTTGAACTTGGTCTATTAAGTAGAGGTGGAGATCACCCTATTTAGCTATGTCAATTTCTAAGGGTAATTTTCAAAATTGAATGTTGAAGAAGAACTTTTTTCATTTGGAGTGTTTTGAACTAGATGGCCTAGATTTAGGGTGTTGAGAAGAGCATTCTTGTGCATAGGAGAACTCTTGAGAAGTTCTAACATGTGAGAAAAGTTTGAATCGATGGTGTCATCTGGTCATTTTTGTTCGTGGGTAGTACAAATGTCTATATCTTTGTCTAATTCCACAAGGCCTTAGAAGGTGTTTTTCAAAGGAATTTTGACAATTTTTGGGACTATTTCCTTCATCTTGTGAGAATGTGTCCATGAATGGTTGATCTTTTGGGAGGTTTGTTATGAAGTGATGGTACTCCCAACATGACTTGATATTGTGCCCCCTTCTTTTGTGAAATGAGAATACTTATCATGATTGTAACTCTAAGGTTTTCGATAGGGTTTGTATGATTTCTTGTTGATTATTGGGGTATACTTGTTGACAGTTTGATTCCCCAAATTTGTATAATTGTTATAATCACAATTGTCATTGTTGTTGGATGAAGTGTCTATTGACACGTATATGGTTTGATTGTTTGTCAAGGATTTGTTATTACTATTGTGGTTTATCGACCTTCCACTGACATCATATTCCTTTCTTCTACTATCAATAGCAGCTTGGTCAATTCTAAGAGCATTTTCAAGCACTTCTTTGTATGATTTATAAGGGAGTTTTTGGACTCCTTCTGATATGTCCTTGTTGAGAACATGTAAGAAGAGATCATAGAGTTCCATATGATCTATGTTTGGTGCACAAGTTGAAGAGTAGAGAACTTTTCTCCATCGTGTGATAAAATGTGCAACTGACTCATTGGTTTATTGTTTTATCATTAAAAAATATCGTATTCCTATATAAACCAATTTGTTTATGTCAAAGGCAACCATAAATTGATCAATGAGTTGCCTAAAAGAGTAGATCAATGCTTTTGGAAGTTGATAGTACCAATCCAGAGTGATACCCTCTAAAGTATTTGAAAAAACTTTGTTACCACCCCATCCCAAGGAAGGAGTTCTCACACTGCTATGATGTAAGCCTTGATATGCGAGTTGGGGCCACCCTCTCCATTGAATTTTGGAATCTTAGGGAGAGGATGTGGTAGTATGACATGATGAATGTTGTAGTCAAGAGGCTCCTTTAAATACTTGAGGTATGTTCCTAAGAGGGGGTTATGTGTAGAGGATCTTGTTCCTCCAAACATTAGCCCTACAGGTGGAGCTTGTTGCACTTTTTGAAAGGGTATGCTAGACTATTGATATCTAAAGAGAGTTGGATAACTAGATGGC
The DNA here is from genome assembly GCA_027924645.1 of Cunninghamia lanceolata. Lineage (NCBI taxonomy): Eukaryota > Viridiplantae > Streptophyta > Pinopsida > Cupressales > Cupressaceae > Cunninghamia > Cunninghamia lanceolata. Next base: position 12,910,335 of record BSBN01001152.1, on the reverse strand, counting down.
ATTGTGTTTACATTTTAAAAATTGGGTGGGATTATTTGTGGTTGATTTTGCATCATAATAATCCCACCTGTTTGATTAAAACTTTCCATGCTGAATGATGATGAAAAGGGAGGCATGAATGCTTCACTACTTGTGTTGTGAGAATGGAAGTTTAGATGGGGGAGTTTTGGGTTTCCCCTTGGTTTGATATTTTTGATGGAACTTGACTTGCTATGGATATTTCAGTTTGATAATCTATGTGGAAGGCTTCTCATGCCTTCCAAGATTCTTCTAAGTTCTTCTCTAGATGGCTCACCTCGCTGTCCATTTGGGTGTCCATTTTCCTATGTCTTGTTATGGGCCAATCTTGTTGATGGATCTTGGACTGAACACTCCATCTACATGTTTTAATTTGGTTAAAGTTGTGGGGCTCTTGTTCGATTCCTTTGAATTTGAGTCTTCAGAGTCCAATTTATTTGAGATTGAAGCTATTAGATTTGAAGGTGTGCCAATTTCATTGGAGGGGCAATTCCCCTGGACTCTGTGTGATTTCGTACTAGATTGGGGTTGCAACAAACACCGTAGAATGAATTAGATGAAGATGAAAGTGGAATGAAAGAAATGCATGGAAACATGAAAGAGCCCATCAAAAGTTTTTGTTTTTCATGTTGAGTTCACCAAAATATGTGTTGTTTAGATGTGACTCAAACACAACATGAGTAAGTTAGACTCCAACATGCCACATGAACCATATCCTTGCTATGGCTGACCACCTAGTAATCCTGCTCTCATAGAAAGAGCCGGTCAAGTGGAGGTATAACTAGGGGGTTGTTCTATTCACCGGAAAGAATGTCACGAGTTGCAGTTGGGTTAATCATATGATGTGTATTCATGTATGTTTGATGGAAATTGTTGTGAATATTAAGATGTTAATGAAACTATTCAATGGTTGATGTGGTTGTGATAATAATATGACCTAAAGGATTACTTGTTCTAAGCCTAGCTCAAAGACTATCTTACTCGTTTATGAAGAAAATGTGATCTAGCCTCCTTTGCTCATTTTGAATGCATTGTTGTATGAGCCCTTGTTGATTAATGATTCTTTGTTGATGTTCTTTTGCTTCTCTTCTTTGTTCTATGTTTTGTTGAATGAGAATTGGTTGAGGGATGTTCTCCCTATTCTTGTCTAAGATGGATTTCACCTAATATTTCCTAATGCCTAGGCACATCGAATGCTAGACAAGAGGGGGAAATCTTGTTCACATTGATTTGTTTTGATTGAGTTTGTTTACTTTGTTGACCTTGTTGACCTTCTTGACCTTGTGATGAAATTGAGGGTTTGACTTGATCTTTTGATTTTTTGTGTTTTTCTAATATTTTTCATATTTTCTATGAATGCAATCCTATATGAATGTAAAATAACTTTTAATTCCTTTTTTGAATTTCAAATGATTTAATTACTAAGAAAGGTCAAATATATGCAAACTATATGCTTTTTGTATGCAATCTACTTTGTTTATGTTTGTTTTCATGGATCAATTTTATCTCCTAATCTAATGAATTAAAAATTGCAATTAATCTAGATGCAATGGAAATGAAATTAATCTAAGAAAGAAATTCAAACTAATCTAAGCAATTTAAATGCAAATTACTCTAAGAAAGCAAATTAAATTTACCTATCAAGAGAAAAGCAAATAGTGTTTTACTTTTCCAAGAGAAAGATTTGATTTAATTACTACTAAAGCTTGAAAAAACTATATGAATCAAGCATCAGTGCCTAGCATGAGTCCTTAGAGGTCTTTTTTTGTCAACTTTCTCTTCCTCTATAGCAATGGGTTCCTCCTCTTTGCAACAAGGACAAAAATAGATATATGAAAAGAAAATGGCTTGAGCTTTGAAGCTATGGCTGAAAATAAAAGGCACACAAGGTCCTACAATGAGCATAAAAATGCTACAGAGGCAACTATTTGCAAAAACTTGAGAAAATCAAGAATGCAATAATGAATTTTCCTCCTAAGAGAAATCTTTCAAGCTTTGCAAAAACTAAAACTATTTAACAAATAAACTAAGAGGCTCAAACCCCTATGAAGAAGCTTGCTTGTGAAGATAAGAAGAGCATTCCCAACATGAAAAATAATGAATCTAGGTGAGAGGTATTTAGAGTTTTGAAATCCATACCAAATTTTGTGGTGATTGGGGATTTGATAAAGATTGATTGAAGAGTTATCTAGCTCTAATTGGAAGTGAATAGAGTTTGGAGAGAAGATCACATAAGAATGATTGAAAGATAACAATAAATTGATTAGGAGATAAGAATAGACTGATTGGGAGTCTATAAATGGTTAGGGGAGATTAACAATTAGTTATGCATGGAGTAACTCATAATTAGAAGCCAAAATGGAGTTAACCTAGGCTAAAACTAGAAGAAATCACACATGGAAAAGACGACAAGGTCACCCCTTTCAAGAAGTGGGTCACCCCTTTGAGAAGTATAAATCACCCCTAGATATCCTATTTAATTTTTAGGGTCACCCCTATTGTTAGGCCACATCACCCCTAGATATCTACTTAAGTTGTAGAGTCACCCAGGGAGATCTTGAAGACAATAGGGGCAACCTAGGCCAAATGGATTGGACAAGTGGTTTAAAGGTGGAAAAGTAGTTTTGGAGGCTTTAAAATGGTTTTGGATACTTGGAATGAGGAAGACCACACATTCAAACCAGTTTGCCCCTTTTAGTAGGGAAAATCTCCCTAGGAGATCCCACTTTAGCTGCAGGATCTTCCGAAGCGGTCCTACAGGACATAGGGTGATCCATCCAAAATGGTTCAGACAAGTGGTTAAGAGGTACAGGGGACCTTGGAAGGTCAATTGGATGGTCACAAAAGAATAAGTTATGAAATACCCTCTTGGGGGAAGTGGATTTCCCCTCTTGGGAGGTGGATTGCCTACGTTGTCAAGGTTGGTGGGTGACAGGGGTAGTTTCTCAAAAATGGGTTAAGTGGACAATAAGAACACATGTAGGACCTTAGAAGGTCAGTTTGAAGGTTTAGAGGCATAAACAAAGAGAAGACATTCAAAAATGTGTCACCAAGAAAGAAGCTACTAAGAGGTACACATAATTCATGCTTACATGTACATGATTAGGACTCTAGATCATCATTGGACTTCCATGCAGGCTTGTGCACCTTTTGCATACTTACAGTGCCATGGGTATATTACCAAGAGGAGGAGGGGGGTCACAATCAAGAATTCAAACATTTTGGAGGTACTAGAGATCTGGAATAGCCTCCCAGCCTATGAGGGTGTTGTCTTGATCTTTATATTCAATTTATGATTCCACTATCTGACTAGCTATAGTGACCTCTCTAAGAAGTAGAGGATTATACATGTGGTGAAGGTGTCTAAAATCTTTATGCAGGGACTTCGCATGTCCTTATTTTTTCTCACCCTTCTATCTCATTTGAGATATTTGTTTATTAAGTTTTCACTATAATTACAAAGGTCATCTCAATGAACTAACACACAGATGAGGAAAATGGTTGACACTCACCAAGGCTATGACACTTTTCATAAGCATTCAATTATTCCTCAAGTTAGCTAGCATGGCCTAAGCATATACAATCCCTTTTCAAGAGCCTAAATGGGTTTACCCAACTCAACCAATGGTCTTTTGGGATCATTGGTAAGTTTGAAAGATTGATACCCACTCCTTCAATGTCACCTAGGTTTCACTACCATGGAAATTTAACCTTTACACCCTTGGATAGCTTGAGCATGTGAAGAATCTAGAAAAGGTTAGTTATCCAAGGAAAATTATTTTTGTCATGTGAGGTGTGGTTGGTCACCTATTTCATTTTGCCTCCATGGGCATTTCCCTTTTGTTTAGTTTCCCTTCCCCTTCATGTGCAATGCTTGTCTTTGCAAACAAGTACCCCTAACATCATTGAGGCTAAAATGCCATCCCATGGTGCCTCTCTAAACATTACCTTGGACCAACTGAGGCTTACTCCTAGAGTGGATCAATGGACAAAAGTGACATATACAACATTTAATATAATATCTACCTAGGAAGAACAAAAGGTTTCATTCAAAGAAATAATAGTTGCATGATATTATTATAAAGGTGTAACTCCAAGCCCAATGATAATGTTTTAGGGATCTCTATCTTTCAAGCAAGATACCCTTATGAGTCACCAGAAATGTAGTGTATTTTTCAAGCAAGATACCATGCAAAGGAAGCCATCATGGTTTCAATTGTCTAGGTTGAAGTTTCTATTAGAAATATTGAACAAGATGTGAAAACTAGGATCTTTATGAGAGATTCTAAGCTACATAAACTAAAAAATGCAAAGAAAAAGCAAACTAGTGATTCTTAGAGATATTCAAATGCCGATGTGACAGAATTGTATTAAAAATTCAATGCTTCATACAAAGAATGGTAGAGTAACTAGACAATGCATTCAATATTATCAAAATACAAGCTAGGTAGTGAGTTTATATAGACCAAGGAGAGGGGAGAGGTGGCAAAACTGACCAATAGGGAGAGGCCACCATACAGGCTAAAGATAGCAAGAGAATCTTCCCAAGATAGCAAATGCCACCTCCCTTGTAGGATGCTGACACCTCAAATCATCCACTCACTAATTAAACTCACTTTATTTAACCTAAGCAATCTTAATAAAAGTTTAGGAAAAACCTAGGAAATAGGGAAATAACTAACCCACTAGGAAAATAAAAACTTATACTAACAATTTCTAACTACCTATTGTGTTCCATCTCATTCCACCAATCTAGTATTAATTGAAAATTATCCGATAGATGTTGCAGCTCCTCTGGCATCTATTCCTCCTCTCATCTCATTCTTTATTCTTTATTCTTTCTAAAATATTGTTAGACTTCTTTAGTTATAATTACACAAGGATTCTCATGGTTGTATAAATAAAGGTTGTGTCATTGTATAAATATATTTTGGCTTTCTAATGTAAGATTAGATTTGCCTTTCTATACTAAAGAGTTAATTGGTCATGATCTATTAACTTGTAGGAAATGAGAGTGTGTTTTAGCATTTTATTTTTTTATACTCATCTCAAAGAGTACCACCTAGTTTGATACTATGAAATTCTATGTACTCATCTACTTATGTGCCCAAACAGAAGTAGATTATTTGTATGCATTGAAAGTCCTCTAGCCATAAATTCTCACTAATATTGTTCTATGTGCAGGAAGGTTTGTATAATGTTTATGTTAAGATAGCCCCCCTACAATCATACATTTATTCACAAGGGAAAATTGATTTTGTGTTGTAGAGAAAGTTGGAAAGTTTCCCTTCTTTGGCACTCCTTCACCCACCCTTTTTATTTATTTCTTTAACCCTATCTCCTTTTTGAAACCCTAACCTCCTTCTATCCCTTTTCTTTCATCAATTAGCTAGAGTAGGCTAGACACTAGAGTAGTTTTTAGTTTTGCATCATCTATAGTGGTAGTATGTGTTTAGTTAGTCAATGCACAAGTTTCCTATCTATTGGATCTTATCAAGTACTAGCAAAACTAGTAGGCACAATTCACATTTTTGTTGTATCTCGTAAGTGGTGATCACAATCATGAGGCTTGAATGCCCATGAGGCTTTGTGTCAGCACTTGTCTATGAGGGTCCAATGATCCCTTCTCGCCTCCCTTTGTATGAGATATTTTCCCCAATGCTCACAATAGAAAATCCACTACCAACATAGTTGGCAAACTCAAACTTGACAAACCCGGATTTGACTTAGCAGAATCTCAACAAAACTTGACAACTTAACAAATACTTAAATTCCTTAAAAAAACAAATTTTATGCAAAGTGCAGCTCCAAAATATATTAAATGAGTCTATAAAATGTTGGACAAGTGTTTTCTATTATATTTGAATACAAAAAGATTACAATATTACATCATCATGGGAATACAATTACCAACCAATAACTATGATATGTATTATGAATTTGTGATGATTTTCATTAAACATCATTGTCATAATTGCATATCCGGATGTAAGTCACAACAATTTACAATTTTATCTTTCTTGTTTTAATGAAAAGTTGGGGCAACGGCCTACTCCTTGAAATTGACTACAACTTCACCATGGAACTAGATGGCAATGAGTCTTCATCTACCTCATGTTTGACATCATCCCCAATGATGTCATCCAATTCAATGTCTACCACTTTTGTTGTAGCTACATGTTCCATAGATTGCCTCCCAAAATCAACAATCTCATTTTCTTTAAACAAGGGGGTGTCCTCATTCTGTACAATCCAATCTCTATACTAGCAAATTTGCAAATGTTGTGTGAGGAAATGGCAAGGGCAAATTTTTGTATTAAGACCAAAAATCCATGAATTTGCAATGGATTTCTCACATTTTTTCCATATTTTCAGCCATGTATACCAATGAAATATTTCTAATCAACTCATGATCATTCTACACTACAAATGTACCAAAAATCACTCTAGCTAAGTTGCGAGTTCGATCATGAGTTTCTCATTTTAGGTGTTTGCCCATAAATAATTAGTAAGTTTGTAATCTATGGTAATAGCTTGCCCTAATCCACTAATCTTCCAACTATGTATCAGTTGAGATTTGATTGGAATCCCATTTCATGGTTGAAGAAATTTGTGTATAAATCTATTGATGCCACTAGGTATATGTGTAAAGCTATGCAAAGTCATGCATGTTGACACACAATGAACAATGTGTTGAGTCAGGCGTGGTGGTGTGCAATGACATTAGGTATTGCACATAAGGAGTCATGCTATGGAGCAAAGAATGAAAGTTCCAGAGACTGTTAAGGCATGCATAATATTCCCAAAGGATTGTGTAGTTGAACTTTGACCATTCGCCCTTTCTTGAGAAGTGATGGTCCCCATCACACCTTTGGTGAGCTATGAAAGAAAATAATAAATATAATAAAGATTGTACTTTGCTTGATATGCATATTGTCCTATCTTATCCACACTAAAAATATGATATGAACCTTAGAAAATACACATTATGATAGTTTGAATGATCTTGTCTTGCACAATAGTGTACAAGTGCACAAGATCCAATTTTGAAGGATGTGGGTAGATGTTTGCTCAAAAAGAGGAGGAAATATATCTTGAGGAGTTCCACATTGAACACAGGTTGCAAACCCAAGCATTGTAGGAGATTGAGAACAAAATCATTCTCACCAACTACACACAAAATGCTATAAGGAGCATTGCAGAAAGGATTCAACTTATGATGTGGACCCTTGAAGCATTCCTTTTGAAGATGCAACCAGACTCTATCACCGACCTTGAATGAGTGAGGTGTATGGTGCACATCATGGAATCCTTTGTATTTCTACTGTTGGCATGGGAGAATCTTTGTAACATGTTGGTGAGCACTTTGAATGTGTTGCAAAAAAAATTGTATTCTATCCACTTCTCATTCTTGTGCACATAACTCCAAATGTGGAGGTTCATAGTAGGATATGTCACGGGGTCGTGTAGGATAGAACCCAAGACATTTTTGAAAAGTATTACCCTATATAACTATGAAAAGATTTTTTATGGGGATGCTAGATGTATAATAGGTTGTCATCCCAAGTGCACCAGTGTGTACAGTTGTAAACACATAATAGACGTAGAAGTGTTTAATTCACTACCTCCATTTGACCACTTGTCTATGGATTAAATTTTGTAGAGAAATCCACTTGTGTATCCAATCTCTCCCAAAAGGATTGCCAAAAAGTTCTAACAAACCTTGGATCACAATCAAACACAATAGATGTAGGTAGCCTGAAATGATCCCATACATGTGTTTAGTGTGAAAAATGAAGAGGATTGATTTTAATGGTTTGTATTGATCCTCCTTTCACCTCTAAACATTCAAGGACATTCAATCGAGTAGAAACTCTTCTATAGATCTCATGTCACTTGGAACATAAGGGAAGATTGGAAGTGTGTGAATTTGTTGTTCAATTAAGCCCAATTATGCTCAAAACCCTAATTTCACAAATTCGTAAACAAACGGACAAATTACAGAAAATGATCGCACACAGAGATATTAAATGACAACCAAATACACACCAGATTTTAAAGTTTAGTGTGTGGAAAAGTTAGGGACTAATAAGCGGGAACCCTAGTCCACTACCTCAGTTTTTGTCAGGATCTGGGAATGTTGTCTGCAACATAGTTCTGATGTTCTGAACATTTCACTGTTGCGGGATCTCTTGGACTAATGAGCGGGCCCCTGAGTCTAGGTCCTTATTTCTTCTTTGATCTGCAATTCTGACAATCTGCACTACTCTCCTGCAACTCCACTTCTTTCACTTCCACAACTTGTAACCTGCAATCACAGAAAAGTGCGTTGGGGGTTGTGGTGTTTAGAGGCTTGCCTCGGTCAAGCCCCAGAGAGACATTCAAGTCTTTTGAACACCATTGTCAGATAAAGAGTGTGTATCCCTGTGGGATAGAGGCAAAATCCAAATGATAAATGATAGAAAACACAATTGATATCACCTTGTAGTGAAGATCTCATGGAAGGAAGATGCTCTTCATGTCATGAGGAGATGGATGCCAAATCTGCAAATACAAACACAATAACACAAAATTTTGCTCTGCCACACAATGGATGCCTTGAATCACTTTCACATAATCCACAAGTTCACAATGCCCAACTAGTTTCCATCCAGTTTTCAAATGATAACCTAATCATGCTTATATATGCAACTACAAACATTCCCGCTAAGAATTTCATAATTCAAACTTACTGTGTCGGCATAGGACCTAAATAATAGTCACAAACTGACACTTTGAAATTGGTCCTAACCCAAAATAAGGCAGAACTAGGGCGCAGGCGGCCAAGTCCTCCCCCTCTATTTCAAATAGGATTTATGTTTAAGTGCATCCCCTAAGTCCAAATTGTCATGAAACTGCAGGGTTTTCTCATCGAGAGTCATCAAAATCATGCAAGATTCTCTAAATGCATTCTAAAGGACCTGGGAGCTAAACCTTAATAGGAAAAAGCCTCCAAGGTTACTTTTTCTAACATAACAACATGATTGAAGAAGAGATGTATAGTTTCCTACACTCTAAAGATCTTCTTACAAGCAACCATGATGGTCTTTTGGTAAAACTTATCTACTACAACAAATATTGAATCATTTTAATATTTTGTCATAGGGATTCTAGTCATGAAAACCATGTTGATAGATTCTCAATACTTTTGTGGAACTGCAATCTAAGTGTGTAAATCCTAAGATTCCTATTCATGGATTTGGCAATGAAACAAGGAATGTAGGACTTGATGTGTTGTTCAATATTTGCATGCATGAAGCCAATAAGCCAATAAAAGTAGTGTAGCATTTCTAGGCTCTTGGTCATACTGAATCGTCCAACTATCTTGGCATAATGTGCCTCCCAGATGAGTCATTGGAAAGGTGTGCCTTTTAGAACACAAAGATGTATAAGCTTGAAAAGAAGCATGTCACTCAAATGAAATTCAGTAATTTATTTACCTTGTGCAAGTGCATCATACATATGTGCAAAGTTTTGATTTGTTTAGTAAAGGTTCTCTCAGTTAGTAAAGTTGTGGCCATGTGAGTCCAACACTATGATGAGCACATAAACTAACATGGTCTACTAAGATAATCTATTACCTTATTGTTCATTCCCTTCTTATGCTTGATCACCAAATGCAACTATTACAGGTATGTCATCCACTTCATGTAATGTACATTCTTCAACTTCCTTTGTGTGTACAAAAACTAAAGTGGCTTATGATAGGAATGAATGATTGTCTCCTTACCTAGAATGTAATGTCACCACTACTTAAACATCTTGAACAATGGCATGCAGTTATTTCTCATAAGTAGAGTAGTGCTACATTGTGTTATTAAATCTGAATGGTAGGTGACCACATGCCCATGTTGAGTATTGAACAAAGTACATAGTCATATGCATCAATTTGAATCTCAAAATGATTGTGCAATGTCAAGCATTGCTATAACAAGAACTATGAAAAGGCATTTGAACTCCTCAAAAGTGTGCTCTTGTGAAAGTATCCAAAAAAATGTTGCATTAATGTGCATGATTTGACTAAGTGGCCAAGAAATGTGTGAGAATCCAAGGACAAACCTATAATAGAAGTTGTAAAGTTTGATAAAGTTGTGCAATTCAATGAGGTTGCATGAAATCAACCAATCTTGAATCACCTTGATTTTCTCTGTATCTACATGGATGCCTATGCAATCAATGATGTAGCGCAAAATATCCAGGACATGCGAGATGTGCTCCTCCTAAGTCTTTTTGAAGACAAGAATATCATCCAAGTAGACAATGATGGAGTGATTGTAGGGTAATGTGAAGTTATTCATCAAGCATATGAATATTTTTGGTGCATTGGTTAGGACAAAAGGACAAACCTACAATATTGGAAGTTGGCAAGTTCAAGGAAATTATGCAATTTAATGAGGTTGTGCAAAGTCAACCAATCTCAAATCATCTTAATTTTCTCTAGATCTACATGGATGCCTATGCAATCAATGATGTAGCATAATTTCCAACATTTGCAAGATGTTCTCCTCCCAACTCTTGTTGAAGATGACAATATCATCCAAGTAGACAATGATGGAGGAGTGTGTGTAGGGTTGTAGGCTTGCATTCATCAAGTGCATGAATATTGTTGGTGCATTGGTCAAGTCAAAAGGCATAACCATTCATTTATACCCTCCCTTCTTGGTTCTAAATGGTGCCTTCCAAACATCTTCAAAATGAACTAGTACTTGGTGATACCTAACTTGAGTTCAACATGAAGAATTATGCACCACATAGTTGGTCCAAGAGGTTGTGAATGCATGGAAGAGGATATTGATTCTTCACTTTGATCATATTGAGCACGTGATAGCCAATGTAGAGACACCATGTGCCATCTTTCATCTACATAAGGACTATAAAGCTACTATATGGAGAAAAGTTAGGTTTGTTCTTGTCCTAATCAATCAACTCCTAAATTTGGCATTGAACTTCATCATTCTCCTAAATGGATCTACAATAGAAAGGGCTATTTATAAGAGGGAATTAAGAACCAAGTAAATCCTATGTTGCATTGCATAGTGTGTAGGAAGATATTTTCACTCCTCAAAGACATCCTTATATTGTTGTAGCACCTTTTCGAGTTGTTGTTGTAATGATGTTTGTGCAAGCTTTTGTGTTGCCAATTTGTGCTTGATCTCATGTGCAGGTGTCTCAAGGTAGACCATGTGAAGCATGAACTTTTGTGTGTGAAAAATGATCTTGTAAAACTATTTGACAAATACCAAATCTATTTTGGTCTTGGTCTTTGGTGAAGACTCATTAAGATAGAAATTATCGATCACTAACATGAACAATCCATCATTCTAGTTTTTCCTAATACACACAATTTCTATCATATTTATGGCCTATGTCACAAACTTTTAGTCATGAAACATCACAAGTGACTGTGTCATGCATGGGTTTAAATTCATACTCAAAAGTATGTTGTGTTTTACCTAAATACCCTTACCTTGTTATAACTTGTAACCATCTGAAATAATATGGTCTTGGGTGCACTTCAATGGAAAGACCTAGGTGTTTGACTACATTTTGTGTAATTTTTTTTTGGACTATCAATGATGGCATGAAATTGTTGTCCATTTACCTAGCACTTTGTGTGGTAGAGACACTCATGTTCCTCCAAAGTGTCAATTGTGATGACACTTGTGCTAAGACATTATGCCTCCTAATTGGTCTCCTCAAGCTATATGAGATTTGATGTGTCTTGCACAATGAGAGGTTGATGTGCACATAATTTAGCATCATTGTGGGAACTTGTATGATGGAAATGGCACCATTTATCACCTTACTTCTTCTTGTCCTTATCCTTGCTTGGTGCAGATAATGTTGTGTCTTTAGAGTTCTGCAGGGATGACTTGGAGTTCTATTATTGTTTGTGTAGGGGAATTATTCTTTTGCACAAAGGGTAACTTCTAATTGAGGTTTGATTTGGCTTCAACCTTGGATGCATTGTCAAATGCTTGACCCAATGTTTCCAAAATTAGAAACTCTATCTTTGCAGGGATATAAGGTGATAACCCACTTATATATTTAAGAAATGTGTTGCTAGGGAGTGTCCTCATGTAGTCATGCAGAGTAGTCATGGGATTCGTTCATTTATCCCTCAACTAGTTGATCCTTATGCTAACACAACTGTTAAAATTACATATACTCATCCTCATATGTCTAAGGGGGTAGTATTCATCCTAAAAAGCACTAACAAAGGCACTCAATGTCTAAATCAGTTCATGATCCCTCTTGCCTTACACATTTAGTGTATGCCACCAATGGGACACTACAATGGACATATTCAATGCCACAAAAGAAATTTTCTTTGCATTTGTGAATTGAATGATAGAGAAATATGCTTCAAATTATCACACCCAATTGTCCAATATTGTGGAATCAATTTTACCTTCAAACATTGGCATGTCCAAGTTGACTTGTACCTTGAAAGGATTTTGGGGTTGTATGGGAATGAGTTTTTTAGTAATTTGTGGCATTAGTCCAAGTTGGCACATGAGTTTTCAGAATAGTCTAAAGAGTTCTTTTCATTATGCTTCTAGAGATTCATTGGTCATTCTCTAAATAGATGAAGACACTTTTGATGTTTTCTTTGAATTAACCATTTTACTCTTGATGTGGCATTCATTTAGTAACTCAAAAGACAAAGTGAGTGGACAATATTTCTTTTGTTGTGCATACAATTATATTGGAATGTGAAAAACACTATTGTAATACCAACGATCTAGATCTCAGGCAGTTCAAGGGACAAACCATTCTTGAGAAATATGGGTTTCTAGATTATGTCAAGAAAAACAAAAGATTTGTAAACCAATACGCAATTGAGATGTGCAAGCAAAAGACTAGAAAATATGTATGCTACTTCTATTCATAATCAAGAATTAATAGAGTAAAAGAGATAGTGTGGCAAGAAATGAGGATTCCTATGACTAGAAAAAGGTGAGCACATCAAATTGGTTTTCCAACAACTATTATGTTATATGTCCTCTCACAATGCAAATAAATGAATGAATATGCATATTACATTATAGCTACAAAACACGAAGTTGCAATGGATCATCCTGAACCGCTGACCTTCCAACTACCTATCAATAAAGATTCTTGATGATTGGCATTTAATTCCATGGCTAAAGAAGTTCATGTGTACAAATATTCTAATGTCACTAGGTATATATGTGAAGCTATGTGAGTCATGCACAGTGGTGTGCATGTGACACTATGTTGTGCACAAAGTGCATGTGCTATAGAGGAGAGCATGGAATTTCTAAAAACTATCAAGGTGTATGCAATGTTTCCAGAGGCTTACATGGATATTCTCTAATCACTATTGCTTTATCTTCACAAATCTAAGTATCAAAGGGTTGTTGAGACCACCACATAGGCCATCCAACTTCAACAAACCATTTCAAAGTTTGGCATTCCTTTCATTTGACTTTCAATCATCCATTGCAATAATTTGAGTGCCATTCACATCTCAAGCAACCCAATCCAATATCAAAGTACCAAACACATCAAGATCCGCATGCACTTCACAAACCTCATCCAAAAGTAAGTCATTGATCTACAACATTGTCCTACTTCAAAGCATGTTTTAGACATCTTAAACAGGTCCTCCATAGAGAGCAAGCACGTTCATCTATGAGATTTTTGGTGTTTAGAAAGTTGTTCCTTGGGGAAGTTTGGTAGTCCTCCATTTTCTCTCTTCTTGGGGATGTTTCTTCTCTATCTAGGGAGGATATATTTTATACATGGGTACCCAACATGTCCCATTTTTTGTGACCAATCATTTTCACCCAACTAAATTACACTTGAGGAGGATGTCGGTGTAAATAATTTATTATTACAACTTAGGTTATATTCATCTTGCTTAGGTGGATATTATATGATCCATAAACCACTAGATTGATAATCGTAGTGGTGTATCATTAATGGATTTCTATGTTAACTCAAATATTGCAACTCTCAACAACCTACCCTAAAGGATTTAATCACTTACAACAATATTAAAACATTGAATAACATAAAGGAAATAAGTAATTAAAATAGGACACACACACACAATAAGCAAAATTCAACACAAGATTTTATTTAGAGAAAACCCAAATAGGGGAAAAACTCTAGGAAAGGTATGCAACTAGCATCCAATCACTATCTAATGTGAGTACATCTAGAGTAAACTATCATTTACAATGGTCATATGGGATTGTACAATGATACTACAACCTCCTCTACCTCCACTATCCTCTTGTAATACACAAGAAAACTAAAAACACCTTTTGTTTGGTCAATTTACAATGAGAGTCTCTTCTTTAAGACAACCAACCCCTAAAAAGATGCATTGGTTGCTTATTAATCCTTCTCTAGCTACCCATAGATGGAAGATGGATGGTTTCCTTGAAGAGAAATAATCATCCATTTGCAACTAGTCCAACTACCCAAATGCCTACATGAGAATCCCAAACATCTATCATCCAAGCTCTAATGGCCACCAATGAAGAATATGAAATGTCACCTATCATAAGGAATGGAGACTATTATGGCTCCATGAGGAAATGACCAGCCTAAAGATAAAGTGGATGCTGCTCTAACTAAGTTATTGTATTAAAATGACTAGCAAGTGCAGCCAAAACAAAGTCAACAACCACCTACAATGGACAAAATTGCCTTCTTAACAACCTTCTACCCTAATGATCTCTAGCATTTTGGATCAACCTGAATTGACCTATAGAAAACATGTGTAAGGATAACTAACTCCACAAATTCATGGTGATGTTCTAGACCACTACCAAGACACCCACAAAACCAAAGTCCAACCATGTATTCATTGTCCACCTTTCCCAACACTTCTAACATTACTAAACATACATTGCTTAATAGAATGACTCTAGCAAAAAATTATTTCCAATGACCCACAACATGTTACCAATTCACTTGCAACAACTCACAACATACCTACAACACCACTAAAAGAGATCTTCCTTTGCTACAAGTGCATTTGTAGTAATACAAAATGTCTACAGAGTCACTATACATGACCTCTTTACTACAAGTGTACTTGCAACATGTGCCTAATTAGGAAACCAAACCGATCCAAACATTTTGACCAATTTTGGATCACAGCTCCCTAAGGGGCTTTTGGTCCCCAAAAGCATCAAGACAAAATCAAATGTGGGAACTTTTGTCCCACGTATTCACAAGACATCCACTTAGGCTTGTTTAGTAACTTCCTTTCGAATCAACCATGTTTCTCATTCTCCTGATCACCTAGTTTGCCTCACCTTCTTATCAAGAATGATATCTTCCTCCAACTCATTTATATCTTTAAGTGCAAAATCATCCAAGGAAGGAAGAATAACATTATATTGCTCTTCATCCAACATGGTAGGATTGAACAAGTGTAATCACTCAACTTTGATCGATAAAAAATATCTTTATGTACTTTGGCAATTCCAAACTAAAAGTATTTGGTCCTACTTGCTCA
This sequence comes from Cunninghamia lanceolata, assembly GCA_027924645.1. Taxonomy (NCBI): domain Eukaryota; kingdom Viridiplantae; phylum Streptophyta; class Pinopsida; order Cupressales; family Cupressaceae; genus Cunninghamia; species Cunninghamia lanceolata. The sequence goes on along the minus strand of BSBN01001152.1, from coordinate 12,894,776 downwards.
GTGATCTAAAATGGACCATATGGCAAAGGTTTAAGCTTCTATGAAAAGTCTTATTGTCTCTCTTTTCCCAAGTAGACCCAAACCATGTTACTAATATGAAATTTATGTGTTGTTTTTGTACTAATCATGTCATATTTTATACTTAAGCTAAGACTCCTTCAATCTCTCTTGAACTCAAAGGTGAATTTGCCTTACTTTTTCCAAATTTGTGGGCTTTGAAAACCTCAAAGTCTCCATTTTCTAGGCCCTTACTTGATTGCTCAAAATAGATATCAAGTGGGTTTGGTGGCATAAAACCAAAGAAATCCTTAAAGAGTGAAAGATTCAATGAAAAATGAATGTTCCAATTATACAAGTGTTGAATATACACTAATTGTCCATCCCAACACTTGGGATACCTCTAATTATAGCCACTTAGTAGTTGTACAAAAATTCTATTCACTTTTGTATGTCCATATATTTGGGGATGGAAGGCCATAAGATTGTTTAAGCTTTGTGTCCATTCTTTCCCATAATGCATACCAAAACTTTCTCAAACATCTAGAATCCCTGTCAAATTTTATGCTTTCTAGAATACCAAAATGTACCTACACGTGATTAAAGAATATCTCTACTACACCAGAACCCATCATTGTCAATTTGCAATCAATCAACACACACATCTTGCTGAAATGGTCCACAATTACAAAGATATAGGCATTGTCTTTCTTGGTTCATGGAAGACCTCCAAAAAAATCCGTGGAGATGATCTCTCAACACCTCTTAGGTATGGGCAATCGGTGGTATAATCTTGACTTCAGATTGTTAGACTTATTCTGTACAAATGGCAACTACAAACAAGATTTACAACATCATCTCATAAACATGACCAAAATAAATATTGTTGAGGATTACTTACAGTTTTATATACGCCAAAGTGTCCAGTGACATGTAATATGTGTGCCTCTTGCATCAACAAAACCCTCTTCTCTCTTGGTACACAAAGTTTACCTACTTTGTATAGTTCTCCTTGAAGGTAGTAGTCTTGAGGAGGCTCAAACTCTACATATTTCTCACTACGTACAACTTGATATCCTTTGTTGAGATCTACATCATGCTTATAATCTTCTACATACACTTCATGAGGGAAAGGCTCCAATTTAGACAAACTACTTACCACAAATAAAAAAAGTTGGTTTGGACAACATATCAACCACCTTATTCATCACACCATGCCTAAATACTTGACCATGAGATGGAACCATTGAAGGAATCCTATCCATTTTTAATGTTTGGACTATTATAACTTTTTTTATGCTTACGGGTATTGCAAGGGCTTATGATTTGTGTGTACCATGTAGTCTCCTTCCCCGTGAAGTAAAATTTCCACTTCTTCACCACATAGACTAGAGCATATAGTTCCTTATCACAAGTGTTGTAGTTTAGCATAAGCCCTCTAAATTCTTATTAATGATAACATATAGGCCTACCTCCTTCCAACAGCATTGTACCCAAAGCATAATCATTGGAATTAGTCTCTACCTCAAAAGTTGCTCAAATTGGGTAAAGCAAGGACCAATGCCATACTTATCTTCTTCTTTAACTCCTCAAATATACGCTATTGTTTATTTCCCCAATGAAACTTTCCTTTGCCCATGAATTCATGTATTGGGACAACAATAAATGATAAGTCTTTCACAAATTTTCAAGCGTATTGTGTTGCACCTACAAATCTCTAAGTCTCACTCATGCTAGTGGACTTTGGCCAATTAACAATTGATTCAACTTTGAATGGATCTATCCTTATCTCTCCATCATCCACCATGTGACCAAGGTACACTAAAGAACTTTTATCATATTGACATTTCATACCATTAAAAAATAATTTATTCTCCCTCAAAATCTCAAATACATTTTCAAGATGAGATAAATGCTCTTCATGGGACTGATTGAACAATAATATGTCATCTAAGTAAACAATAACACAAGAATCAATTAATGGTCTCAATACCTTGTTCATGAAGCACATGAAGGTGGTGGGTGCATTACACAATCTGAATGGAGGAACCAACCACTAAAAGAGACCCTGACGTGTTTTAAAAGTTGTCTTCCACACATGCTTTTCTTTGACCCTCACTTGGTATCTAGACTTAAGGTCCAACTGATGCAGGAGCACCCAGTGGTGTAAGGGCAATCTTGCATCACCCAAAAATATGCTGATTTAAAATCATCAAAGTTTTTTTTCCTTTCTTTCCATAATTAGTATTTCTGGTTCCATAATTGCTTGAATACTGATGTAGGACTTTCAGTTTTTCCAAACTGCTATTTTTAGAAAGTTTGCATTTGGGCACGAAAGGAAGCAAAAATTTACAAGAATCTTCGTAAATGAAATATAAGACCTTTGGTGAAGGAATCAAGCAAAGATCATTTGTGAGTTGAAAAATATTAAAGTTTATGTTTTCCTTGAAAATTTTTAAAACCAGATATGAGGCACTAAAACATCCCATAACGTCCCCAAAAGTTGATGGAAATCCATTAACAAATTTCTGGTGTGATAGTTCATTTCGTGAGATTTTTGGCACTTAAAACGGTTTATCAATCAGACACCCGTATCAAAAGTTATGCTTCCTGGAAGTTGACCTACTTTTAGAGGGAGTTGCAAATTTCAAAATTTAGCTGGAGGCCACCAAAAGGGGCTATTTATGACTATTTTTGAGAACCCTGGGCAGTCACAGAGCTAAGGGGGAAAGTGTAGAATCAAGAATAGGTGGGAAAATAGAAACCCTAGCTGATTTGGGGTTATAGAAGGCAAAAGGTTCCAGAGCCTGGTGATAGGTAGTTGTAATGTGTTGCAGCCTATGGAGGATTGATTTGTCTAGTTGTATTTGAGATTTTGTAATGTAATGAGTTGTCCAAATCAATAAAAGAATATTCTATTTTTTGTGTGTAATTTCTGTTGTTGTGTGTTTTATGATTTAGCCCCTTCATCACCAATTTTGTGAAATGTTTGGCATGCTACAATTAGTCCAAAAGATCATTTATTTATGGTAGTAGATACTAGTTATTCATAGTTATCTTATTTGGTCCCTAATAATCAATGCACATCCATCACATTCCATTTTTCTTCAACATAATGATAATGGGAGATCTACATGGAGAGCTACTAGGTCTTATTACCCTCTACTCCACTAGTTTCTTGAGTTGCTCTTTAAGTTTTGTGCTTTAATGACACTCTACACATACAAGGCCAAGTTTGGTAAAGAACATTCAAGAAATAACTAGATTTTATGTTCTATGGCTCTCTTTAGGGGCAACCCCTTAAGTTCTACAAATACCTCAAAAAAATTACTCACCAAATCATCCACACCTTATTTCTCTTGATGATTATACAGTCCATGTAGTGTTTTCAACTCAGTCCCTTTTTGTTCTCCTTTGCCTCTCAACATTAATGAAGCAAACTTGCCACTAGCATTGATCAACCACTTGGATTTTGTTGCACTAACCATGGTGATTTGATTCTTTCACTTTGTTGTGCTTAATGCAAATGGTGTTCCTGGTGCAGGAGCACCTACCTGACAGCTGGCCTCCATGAGGCAGTTAGTTTGTTATAGGTCTTGTTAATGTTTCCAGGAAGGTCTTATAAGACCAATGCATGTAATAAGGTCATGTTGACCAGACTTTACTAGTTTTAGGTAGTTTGTTATGACAGCTATTATGCTGTATGTCCGGTTGGATCTCCCAGCCGCCTGGAGAGATTTCCCAGCCGCTTGGAGTCGGGTCGGTAGTACTCGCAAGAGATCCTATTTATGCATTAGGATCGGTTGGTTTTAGGTAGTATTGCAGATCATCGATCAGACTTTGCAGAGAGTGAGGCAAAGGGAGAGACTGAGTATTGTACTCGCATCTTTTGAAATCAATAAAGAGATCCTGTTTGTGTCCATTCTCTATTTTGAATTCCATTGTGTGATCGATTTGCTGTTCTGGTGGTTTCATGGATTCGCTGATCCATTCCACCAGTTGATTCGTCGAATCGGTGGAATGGCCATGTATAATAGCTTAGGGTTTAGTCTGCATTTTGTGTTTGTTTGCATGTAGGTTTGCAGGATCGCAATCAAGAGGTGTTGAGAACCCTAGCATGGGTATGTGCTAGGTCGTGCTGGTTGTTAGAGTCTGGAAAGCTGTCCAGGAAGCAGATCGGGTCACCCCAGGAGGTTCGGCGGATCAGGATCTGTTAAGGTTGGAAATTCATCACAACGGCATCATCAGGATATTTCTGTGTATATCCTGCAGTTACTTCGGGCGTCATCCGAGTAGATGGAGGTGAGCATGATGCAATCATTTGCATAAGGTGAATGCGTTTTGGGGTGATCATCATCAAGTGTTGCTGAGGAGGAGCGTATCGGCATAAGGTAGAAGATCGGGTTGATAAAACTATCGCGGGCCGATAATGTTAAGTTTGGCCGACAGCAGGATATTGAAGGAACTGCATGTGACGTCATCGTCATCAGGATAATCGTCATCAGGATATCGGGGTGACGTAAGCATCGAAGGAAAGGTGCAAGAGGTTGTCGTCATCAGGATATATGGAGGGAACCAGATATTTTATATCCTGCTGATGAACATGATGTGGAACATCATGATGCTGCAGAAAGCGTTTGGCGGTAAGATGAACAGTGAACATCAGGAGGATGTTTGCGCTTGCCGAATATGATGATGCTGCCGATAGCCGGATATGATGATGCTGCTGACCGGCGAAGGGTCGAAGGTTTGTCTGCAGGAGGATATAGGTTGGCAGAGAAAATATGATGATGCTGACAGTGTTAAGGGAAATATGATGATGATGATGAAGGGTTGCGGACATACATGCTGTATGTCAAGGTTTTAGTGTGGATGCCTCTGCATCATAGTGGTATCAGAGCTCAGCAAAAGGTCTGGGCTGTTGTGTGTTGATTCTGTCACCGAAAGGACAGAGGTAGAGGAGTGAGAGGTTGACAAAATGCCTCCGAAAGGTAATGGTACTGCAAGGGAATTGCAGGAGATGAAGGAAAAACATGCCAGAGAGATGAGGAAGATGAAGGAGCTTGCTGAAGCACTTCAAGCCAGGCTTGTAGCCCTGGAAAAGAACAAAAAGAGGGAAGTGGACGACAGTGAATCAGAAGAAGATGAAGATGCTGTTGAAGAGTATGAAGAGGTAGCTGAAGGTATGGATGCTGAAGACCAGAGATCTGCAAAACTGTTAAAGGCAGTGCAGAGTGATAAACCTAAGGTAAAGGTTGATGTTTCCAAGTATAATGGAAGTTTGAATGAAGATGAGTTACTGGATTGGATTGCTGCACTTGATAATCACTTTGAATGTGAAGATGTTGCTAAGGATCAGAAGGTAAAGATTGCAAAGACCAAGTTAGGAGGTCATGCTTTGGTATGGTGGGATTATGTACAATCCGAGAGAAGGAAACAAGGGAAGTCAAAGATCACTTCATGGGATAAAATGGTAGCAAGGATCAAAGGTAAATTCTTGCCCAAGGATTATGAAATTCAGATGTTTAAGAAGCTACAATTTTTAAGGCAGAAGGAAATGGATGTGAAGGCATATACTGAGGAGTTTTATAAATTGAGTATGAGATCTGGTCATCATGAGAATGAGGTAGAAAAGGTGGCTAGGTACTTGGCTGGCTTGAGATTGAACATACAGGATGAGTTAGTTTTAGCTAACCCTAAGAGTGTGGAGGATTGTTACCAAATGGCAATCAGGATTGAAGAAAAGATGAATAGAAGACAAGATAAGTCCATGAGAGGAAGAGGAAACAATATGAGGGGAAGAGGATTAGCCCCTACAACAAGGCAAACCAATGAGGGTCAAGAAGACACTGGTAAAGGACAGGGACAGTCTGATTTCAGAGGTGGATGGAAAGGTAATAGAGGCAGATTTGGAAGTGGTAGAGGTTCTCCTACATTTTCAGGAAAGTGTTACACCTGTGGTGAGTTTGGTCATCCATTTTTCAAATGTCCAGAAAGCAAGGGTTCATCATCCAGAGATGATAGAACGAATGACAAGACAGTACAACTTGTGCAAGAAGAGAAAGTAGAGCAAAGTGTGCAGAGTTCAAACACTTATCAAGGAGATAGAGTTCCTGACAATTATGGGTATCCTGAGGAGGGAGAAGCATTGATGCTTAGGAGAATTAGTTTGCAGGCATCAAAGGATATGATGCAAAGAAGAGCTCTTTTCAGGACCACATGCAAGAGCAAAGGTAAAGTATGTAAGGTTGTCATTGATACTGGTTCAACAGATAACATGGTATCTCAGGAAATGGTGGATAAACTAAATTTGGAAAGGATTCCACATCAACACCCTTACAAGGCATCTTGGGTGAGTGATAGTCAATCACTTTTTGTCTATGAACAGGCATATGTTGATTTTCAGATTGGAGCATATCATGATAGAGTTTTGTGTGACATTTTGCCCATGGAATGTTGTCACCTACTGTTGGGTAGACCATGGCAATTTGATAGGAGGGTACTGTATGATGGGTATGCTAATACCTACACCATCAAGAAAGATGGGAAGACTATTATGTTGATGCCATTGCAGGAAGATGCTGCAGCACAGGGGGCAGCCAAAATCATTTTAGTGGGAAAGAAGGAGTTTGTGCATATGCCTATAACAGCAGGCATACAGGCAGTTGCGGACACTGCAGGGAAAGGAGTTGTTAGGGACAACAGTTTGAGGAAAGTTACAGTTTTGACTGACAGAGGTCAGCAGCAGGTTCAGAAACAGGTTTGCAAATAGCAACCAGTTGAGAGGAATGACAAGGATGTTGTCATAGTTGGGACTATTGTTTGTCCTATAAAGGTTGAAAGAAAGACAGAGTTGAACATTGCAGAAGTTCAAGAGGCAGTTCAGATAGAGGTTCTGGTCAGACAACCTGACAAACACAAGGTATGTGAGAGAAGGGCCTACATTGACAAGCATGAGGATTTACTTGCAAGAAGGCAAGTTACAGTTCAGAAATCTTGGAGCAGCCAAGATATAGCAGAGGACAAAGCTGGAACAGGTCAAGACACTGCAAAGGCAAAGTCTAAAGGTGGAGGACTTCCACATCCTAACTCATGGGACATGAGTTCTTTTCTGTTGGGGAGTATGGTGCAGAAGCACCTACCTGACAGCTGGCCTCCATGAGGCAGTTAGTTTGTTATAGGTCTTGTTAATGTTTCCAGGAAGGTCTTATAAGACCAATGCATGTAATAAGGTCATGTTGACCAGACTTTACTAGTTTTAGGTAGTTTGTTATGACAGTTGTTATGCTGTATGTCCGGTTGGATCTCCCAGCCGCCTGGAGAGATTTCCCAGCCGCTTGGAGTCGGGTCGGTAGTACTCGCAAGAGATCCTATTTATGCATTAGGATCGGTTGGTTTTAGGTAGTATTGCAGATCATCGATCAGACTTTGTAGAGAGTGAGGCAGAAGGAGAGACTGAGTATTGTATTCGCATCTTTTGAAATCAATAAAGAGATCCTGTTTGTGTCCATTCTCTGTTTTGAATTCCATTGTGTGATCGATTTGCTGTTCTGGTGGTTTCATGGATTCGCTGATCCATTCCACCGGTTGATTCGTCGAATCGGTGGAATGGCCATGTATAATAGCTTAGGGTTTAGTCTGCATTTTGTGTTTGTTTGCATGCAGGTTTGCAGGATCGCAATCAAGAGGTGTTGAGAACCCTAGCATGGGTATGTGCTAGGTCGTGCTGGTTGTTAGAGTCTGGAAAGCTGTCCAGGAAGCAGATCGGGTCACCCCAGGAGGTTCGGCGGATCAGGATCCGTTAAGGTTGGAAATTCGTCACAACGGCATCATTAGGATATTTCTGTGTATATCCTGCAGTTACTTCGGGTGTCATCTGAGTAGATGGAGGTGAGCATGATGCAATCATTTGCATAAGGTGAATGCGTTTCGGGGTGATCATCATCAGGTGTTGCCGAGGAGGAGTGTATCGGCATAAGGTAGAAGATCGGGTTGATAAAACCATCGCAGGCCGATAATGTTAAGTTTGGCCGACAGCAGGATATTGAAGGAACTGCATGTGACGTCATCGTCATCAGGATAATCGTCATCAGGATATCGGGGTGACGTAAGCATCGAAGGAAAGGTGCAAGAGGTTGTCGTCATCAGGATATATGGAGGGAACCGGATATTTTATATCCTGCTGATGAACATGATGTGGAACATCATGATGCTGCAGAAAGCGTTTGGCGGTAAGATGAACAGTGAACATCAGGAGGATGTTTGCGCTTGCCGAATATGATGATGCTGCCGATAGCCGAATATGATGATGCTGCTGACCGGCGAAGGGTCGAAGGTTTGTCTGCAGGAGGATATAGGTCGGCAGAGAAAATATGATGATGCTGACAGTGTTAAGGGAAATATGATGATGATGATGAAGGGTTGCGGACATACATGCTGTATGTCAAGGTTTTAGTGTGGATGCCTCTGCATCAGTTCCATTTAGAAGCAACCTATACTAATTAGGCCTCATCCAATATGTAGCATCCTTCAGATACAAATATGGGTTTCCAAATATCATTCCACATATGTCCAATAGAACCACATCCATTAGCACTTTATCCTTGTATTCAAAACCTATAAAGAACTTGACTCAACACTATTTCTTCACCAAAACTTCTACTCCATATTTTAACCAACCTAAAGCACAAAACTATGGATGGTCCATAACTTGCAACCCCAACTCATTGGATTGAGAACAAGTATCAAAAAGAGAGTCTATCTTTTCATCCTCGATGCAAATTTTGATATGAAAAAACTTTTCCTCTTCTACTTTCACTTTAGATCTTTCACCCACTACACAAACATCTTTATGCACAACACAAGAGATCATCTCATTTGAATTAGAATCCCCTCATATCTATTTCCCTTTGTTTATCACAATGGTGTTGACATCCCTTCAAATTTGGGTGAAGTCTCCAACATTTCTCTTCCACACGCCCTTCCTTTCCACAATAGGCACACTAAGATTTGGTTTTATTCTTACCTCTGTCCTTCTGTATATTTGTATTAGCATGCTTCCTTGTCTTTCCCTTGTCTTTCTCCATGTGTTTCTAACCTCCTTATTGTTCAGAGACACCTTCCTCTTTTCCAACTCCACATTATAGGCCTAATCACATGCCTCATCAATATCTTGAGGATTTTCCATGAGTATTGGTGTTTTTAGGTGTCTAAACAACCCACCTATATACTTCATCAACACATCTTTCTCCATGACATGTCTATCCAGTTCTATTTCCCTCTTCCAAAATTCACTAGTATACTCTAATGCACTATCCTTGACACTGCTGGAAGTAGTGCCATTAGATTACTTAGTCTTCTCCATAACATGTGAGATAAAATTTCTTTTTAAGGAGTTTCTTGAAATATTTCCACTTGGAGATGAGAGTAACATTTTTGCATTCAAGGGATAATGCATAGCTCTCATACCATGTGAGAGCATGGATTGATAACTTGAGCCTAGCAAGCGAAATTTGTTGATGAGGAGTAAGTTGATGAAAGTTGAAGTACACCTCCATCTTGAATATTTACTGATCCAAGTTTTTGGCGCTAATCTATCTATCATACAGTTCTACATCAATCCTTTCTTTATCCTTGAAAACAGCATACAAATGACTCTTCTTATTCTAACCCAATATTCATTGCTTCCTCTTCCTCCTCATGTTTGAACATTTCCAACTTCTTAGCCAAGGTCTACATGAAGTTTTCTATCTAGTCTATCTTTCCCACTGAATTGGAGATCCTTGCCACTTTTTCTTTAAGTCTTCTAAAATGGATTTCACCTTCCTCCTTTCCTTACCTAGTCATTGCTCTCATACCCTTATTCCACTACCTTGTTCTGATTTCAAGTTCATAAGGAGCTAAATCACCACTGCCACTTACCCATGTAGCTGACATAAACTTTCCACAACCCTGATCAATAACCAAAAACTTATTGCTCTGATACTACTTGATCCTTAAACCTCTAGATTAATAATCCTAGTGATACATAATTAATGGATGTCTATGTTAAATCCACTATTACAACTCTCAACAACTTACATTTAAAGATTTAATCACCTACAATTATATTAAAATATTCGATAACAAAAAAGAAATAATCAATAAAAACAAGGCACACACAGTAAGAAAAAATTAACACAAGATTTCATCTAGAGAAAACCCAAATGGGTTTAGAACTCCAAGAAGGGTATGCAAGTAGCATGCCATCACTATTTGATGTTACTACATAGACTAAAATGCCATTTAAAATGGTCTTATGGGACTGTACAATGATCCTATAGCCTCCTCTACCTCCACTTTGCCCTTGCAATACACAAGATCCCTAAAAACACCTTCCATTTGGTCAATCTGCAATGAGAGTCTCTTCTCTTAGCCAGCTAAACCTCCAAAATGACTCATTGATTTCTTATTAATCCTTCTCTAGCCACCCATAAAAGGAAGATGGATGATTGCCTTTAAGAGAAATGGTCATCCATTTGCAACTAACTAAACACCCACACAAAAATCCTAAACATCCATTGTCCCAACCCTAATGGCCACCAACAAGGAATATGAAATGTCACCCCCACAAGGAATGTAGACTATCGCAACTCCAAGAGGAAATGAGCATCCCACCACAAGACAAAGTGGACACCACCCTAATTATTGTTGCATTAAATGACTATGCAAGCATGGCCAAAACAAAGTCAATGACCGCCTACAGTAGAAAAATTGCATTCTTAACAACTTTTTTCCCTAGCAACCTCTATCATGTTGAATCGACCAGAATTGACTTCTAAAAACATGTGTAAGGATAATCAACTTTATGGCTTCATGGTGATGTTTTGTACCACCACCAACACGCCCATAGAACCAAACTCCAACCACGTATTTGTTGTCCATCCTTCTCGACACTTCCAACATTGTTGAAAGTAACATAAATTGCTTAACAAAATGAATCCAATAAAAGATTTATTTCAATAACCTGCAACATGTTACGAATTCACCTACAATAACTACCAACACACTTGTAGCAATTCACAACATACTTGTAGCACTATCAAAAGAGATAGTCCTTTGCAACAAGTGTACTTGCAACATGTGGCTAACTAGGAAACCAACCTAATACATACATCTTGACCAATTTCAAATCATTATATAGATCATAGTTTAAAAATTGTTGAGTACTTTCTAAACTCACAAGTACTTGCAAGTTGAAATAGAAAATTAAAACTGTGAGTTTGCTTGTGGATGAGTTAGCACAAGTCTAAGCCATGGACTCACAACAAATACACTTAAGACTTGCTAACATGTAGTAGACACAACCCACTGACTGTACACACTCAAAACATTGAAAATATGCTAAAAAACATGTTTTTTCCTTTAAAAATCCTACTTGACCTACATTTCATCTCTCCTTTGACTAATTGATGGGATTCAAGGCAATTATGAAAGTGATTTTTCTACCATTTTGAAGTTTTGGATACATTCTTTCAATATTTTCTACATTTCTTTTACATTTCTAAACTCCTCCCTTACATGTTTTTTTGTGCTTCACTTGCATTCAAATCAATGTAAGTTTTCTAAATTTTTCAAACCCACAATTTTACATTTAAAAAAAAATCAATGCTAGGATTTGTAGTGATTAAATTTGTTTTTCTTATTTTTTCAATGCCAGGGTTTGCACTTTGCATCCTATAGCATTAAGAAGTGGAAGCCAAAGTGTTGATGGAAGGGATGCCACTTGGAAGCATGGCATACTAGGATCAATTGCAAGATTGGTCATTTGCAACTTATTTTTTAACATAAAGGGAAAAAATATTAAAACAACTAATTACAAAGTGGGTTTTCTAGTCTTCAAAAGACTCTTGACACTCTAATTCTAAAAAATAAAGAAAATCCAAATGGACTAAAAATAGACAATTAGTAAAAGAGGAGGAACCCTCCAAACCCCATAGGCAGGGCATAAGCACTTGTTCCCCTAAAGATTTTACATGCTCTGAGTATCAAAAGCAATGTTTTATTTTATGTTAAAAAAACTAGACCAATAGGAAAACCAATTAAAAAAAGTAGTAATAAAGTTAACCATAGGGGAATAAACTAGAACACCTCAAGAACTTGCACACCAACAAGCACACCAACAAAAATTGAGAATCCAAGAGGCATTGTAGTCAGCATTCACAAAATCAATAAAGGCTCTGCTCAAATCCCATATAGGGAAATCCTGATTATTTCTAGTATCAACCTTGATGTCATTCCAATTAGAAGTTGATTTAGAGGAAAATCAACAACCTTAGTTCCTTCCTTTCTAGTATAGTTGGACACTTAAACAACATTGAAACCATGAATGAGGATGTTGATGTATTTCTTACATTCATTCAGCTACCACTTGGAAGTGAGAGGAAGACTTATTTTTTAACTGAATAGCCAAGATTTTAGAGTCAGATTCTAGAATAATATTAGTAAAATGCTTGAGCTTAACTTCAAAAAGAGCTTGGCGAATGGCCATAGCCTTGGCAAAGTTATTAGAACCAAGACCACCAACAAACCAAAACTTAACCCTACCATTATGGTCACGACAAACACCTCCCATGCTAACATTTCAAGGATTGCCTTTTGAAGCTCTTGTTAGATCTAGGGCATACAACTGAGAGGGGGGGTGAATTAGTTGTACAAAAACTTGCTTCTACTTCAAACACTTGATTCTTCTTTGTTAGTTAATAGCATATCAATTAATCATTCATGAAAGCATAATGCATAAACACAGGAGTAGATAAACATCAACACATTGGACACCAAGATTTTGACGTGGAAAACCCGGTTAAGGGAAAAACCACGGGGTGATTAACCCAAGGATTATTCTCTGTTAGAAGAATAAGAAAAATGAATGGCATATGCCAATTAGGGCTCATTTCCCAAGCACGCTGCTCACAAGAGGCACACTGCCTACAAGAGACACACTATCTACAAAGTGATAAGAATCACAAACTTGAACTGGAGATTGACATCTTTACCATGCCTAGATCAGTTCCATTTAAGCCTGAGATACTTCTGCTCTGCCTTTCACTCTTTCACTATTCCACACTCATCCGCTCCATCACACCCTTTGAAATGAACTCACAAACCTTTATTTATACAAGGCATCGACTTAGGAACAATCATCTAAGTCAGCAATCATCCATAAGAGCATTCGCAAGTCGGCAATCATCGACAAGAACATTCGCAAGATGAATAACTCATCCGGTCGGCCAATCTGAATAAGAATATCTTCATCCAGAAGAATATCTTCAATTTCAGGCTCTAACACTAATGCGGACTGACAACACAACCTCAACATGATCCAAGAACCTTCAAAAGCTTGCCTGAATGACCAGGTACATCCACACTTCTTCTACTCACAGGAATCTCTTCTCCTCTTCATCCAGAATTTCAAGAACACAGTCTGTCGCGACTGTCAAACTAAAACAGGTTTTTTGGACCTCCAAACTTTGTACAAACCATGATGACACATCACAAGGGCATCCCAAACACTCCTTCCAATCCGCAGAGTCTGACAATGCACCTCCGGATCTCACCGGACCTTAATGTAACACTCTGTCCCTCCGGAGCATTTCCCGGAACCGGTTTTACTTGACCTATCACAACTTTTTCATATCTTCATGCGAACCTTTGAAATATTAGCCAGATCATCTCAGGACGTATATCTACAAACCCTTTAATCCGCATCCTCTGATCCTCAACCTATTAAGTACATTTGCCTTCTTCTCATCACTGTTCTTCACTGTTCTTGATTGAGACTAATTTTCTCAATATCCTCAGCACTCAGCTCATCCAAACCTTCTTACCAATGTAGTATGAGTATGTTGACATCAATGATAATACTGGTTAACCTCATACTTGCAACAATCTCCCCCTTTGTCATTGATGGCAACATATGATGTGAAAAACCATCAAGACAAGAACTTCTCTTTTCTGTCACAGCTCCCCCTATCAGCAACAACTCTTCACATGTCTTCTCTTCCTTTACTGCTCCCCCTTTGATCATCAACCACTTGTTTTTCACATGTCTTCTCTCCCCCTTTGACATCAATGGCAAAGGGCTCATACTTGCACTTGTAACACATCAGAATCATACCAGCTGCTCCCCCTTAGTAGCAGCTCCCCATCATCAATTCAGATCACAAGATATGACTATGATATCCACTGGACTGATGCACATCAGTGCATCCTAGTTCATCACCGAAGGAGCCATGACCTGTAACTTCTCCCTGAGATACTCAAAAGAGTCTTTGGGAAGAGGTTCAGTAAAAATATCTGCAAGCTGATCCTTGGAGGGCACATACTCCAATCTGACTTCACCCTTGTTCACTTGTTCTCTCAAAAAGTGAAATTTGATAGATATATGCTTGGTCTTAGAATGCAATACCAGATTCTTGGAAATATTTATTGCACTTGAATTATCACAGAAAATTGTGATAGGCTCCTCATATTCTACTTTCATGTCTCTTAACACCTACTTCATCCATAAGATTTGAGTGCAACTGCCTGCTGCTGCAATATATTCTGCTTCAGTTGTAGATAGAGATATTACCTCTTGTTTCTTGCTTAGCCAAGAAACCAGTCTCTTTCCCAAGAAGAATGCTCCACCATTGGTGCTCTTCTGGTCATCCACATCTCCTCCCCAATCTGCATCTATATATGCATGAAGAGAGAAATCCTGATCTCTAGGATACCATAGGCCATACTCAACTGTCCCCTTTAGATATCTAAAAATCCTTTTGATTGCCATAGCATGAGATTCTCTAGGGTCAACCTGAAATCTTGCCACAAGACCAACAGCCTGCATTATATCTGGTCTAGTCTGAGTGAGATACAATAATCCTCCAATCATTGATCTATACTTGGTTTGATCTGTCTTAGGAGAGTCATCATCTTTGCTCAACTTACATCCGGTTGCCATAGGAGTGTTCATTGGCTTTGAATCTTCCATTCCAAATTTCCTCAACAATTCTTGCACATATTTGGTTTGAGAGATAAATATACCTTTCTTTGTCTGAGTAATTTGCAGACCCAAGAAGAAATTCATTTCACCAAGCATTGACATTTCAAACTCACTTTTCATTTGATTTACAAATGTTTTACACAAACTATCTCTTCCTCCAAAAATGATATCATCAACAAATACTTCAACAATCAAGATGTTTTCATTATCTATTTGGAAATATAGATTACTGTCAGCAGTACCTTTGTTGAAACCAATTTGCACAAGATGCTTATCCAGCCTTTCATACCATGCTCTTGGGGCTTGCTTCAATCCATACAGTGCTTTCTTCAACTTGCAGACCATATCATCATGATCAAACAATTGAAATCCATCCGGTTGTTCAATGTATACTTCTTCTTCCAAATCACCATTTAGGAAGGCAGACTTGACATCCATCTGATATACCTTGAAGTCTTTGGAGGCAGCATATGCAAGAAATAATCTGACTGCTTCAATTCTTGCTACCAGAGCAAAGGTTTCTTCAAAATCAATTCCTTCTATTTGAGAGTATCCTTTGCAGACCAATTTGGCTTTGTTTATGATTACTTCACCAACATCATTTAGTTTGTTCCGGAAGACCCATTTGGTTCCAATCACATTCTTGTTTCTAGGTCTGGGAACAAGATCCCAAGTGTGATTTTTCTCTATTTGTATTAACTCTTTCTCCATTGCTTTGGTCTAGTTTTCATCATTGCAAGCTTCATTTATTGTCTTAGGTTCAATCTTTGAAATCAGACAATATTCATTTGAATTTTGAGCAATTCTCCTCCTTGTTTGTACCCCTTTGCTTTTGTCACCTATGATCTAATCTTCAGAGTGATTTAAAATTACATACTTTGGAACTTTGGGAGTCTATTGCACTGTTGTTTCTTGATCAGGTTCATTCAGACAAACCTCTTCTTCCTGATTTACCGGATCAGTCTGAATCTGACTTTCAGGAAGGGATTGAGTTCCTTGAATCAGAGCACCATCCTGATCATCTTCATCATATTCATAAAACCTTGAGGGCTTCTCAATTTCTTCATCAACTTTCACATTTGTACTTTCTATCATCTTTTTCAGTCTCTTATTGTAACACCGATATGCTTTGCTTTGAGTGGAGTAACCCAAGAAAATTCCTTCATCATGTCTAGCATCAAACTTTCCTAGATCTTCATCTCTTTTGATGTAACACTTGCTACCAAATACTCTGAAATATCTCATAGTAGGAGCTATACCAAACCAAAGTTCATAAGGAGTCTTACCGGTATTGTTTATGATTTGAACTCGGTTAAGAGTGTAGACTGCAGTGCTGACAGCTTCTCTCCAAAACATCTGAGGAACATTTGCTTCCATCATCATTGTCCTGGAAGCTTCCTGGATGGTCTAGTTCTTTCTCTCAACTACTCCATTCTGCTGTGGAGTCCTAGGAGCAGACAACTGTCTCTTTATGCCATGCTTCTCACAAAAGTCTATGAATTCACCGGATGTGAATTCACCACCTCTATCAGACCTTAGACACTTCAATTTTAATCCGGTTTGATTCTCTACCATAGCCTTGAAGATTTTGAACTTCTCAAAGGCTTCTGATTTCTCTTTCAGAAAGGTAACCCACATCATCCGGGAATGATCATCAATTAGTAACATGAAATATCTATCACCTTGCATACTCTTGATTCTTGTCGGACCACATAGATCAGTATGAACTAATTCCAATAATCCGGTAGAGGACTGATCTTTGCTTTTGAAAGAGACTCTACTCTGTTTACCTAGCTGACATTCTTTGCACAAACTATTTGTAGGTTTCACCAATTTTGGAAGATCTCTTACAGCCTGAATATTGCTTATCTTGATGATGTTATCAAAATTTACATGACACATCCTTCTATGCCATAGCCAACTCTGATCAACTTGAACAAACATACAACTTTTATTTGAACCAACCAGATGGAAGATATCACATTTTGTTTGAGTACCGGATGTAATCTCAGTTCCGGAGCTTTCAAAGATCCTGCATCTTCCATTTTTGAACCGAAGATCATAACCTTTGTCTACTAACTGTCCAACACTGAGAAGATTGTGCTTCAATCCTTCAACATATAGTACATTACTAGTTTTGCTCTTTCCATCAAAAGAAATAGTTCCCCTACCTCTGATTCTACCTGCAGAATTGTCACCAAACTTTACCATTCCTCCTTCATACCTTTCTAAATCTAAGAACTTGTTCTTGTCACCTGTCATGTGGTGAGAGCATCCACTATCAATAACCCAATCATCCTTTTCTTCAACTTGGGCAGCCAAAGCTCTTTCTACAACCTTATGATTGACAGATTCAGAGGATATTGGTTCTTCTTCCTTGATGGCAATAGACACCCATTCATTTCCGGATTTGTCTCCTATCTCTGATTCATCATCTGTTACTCCTTCATTATCAGCTTCTTCATGAACATAATAACAGTTCTTTTGGAACCTTTGTCTGTTGGAGTTTGCCCTTGCAGATCTTTCCAGACATCTTGAAGCAAAATGACCAATCTTATTGCAGTTGAAGCACTTAAAAGGTAACTTTCCTTCATACTTACCGGATCCTCTTGGCAATCTCTTTGCAATGAGGGCTTCAAGATGAGTTGTTTCTGCTTCTTCTTCTTCCATGTCTTTCCTTGCTTGATCATACCATGACAACTTCCTTGAAGAGTTTTCTCCCGGATCAAATCTTTGTTTGCCTTTCACATAGGCACTGGCTTTGAATGCAGATTCAGTCTTGGGGGGATCATCTCCAAACTCTATCATTTCAAATGCAGCCAGTTTGCCAACCAATTGCTCTCTTGTGACAGTTACATGGGCTCTGAATTCATCAATGGCAGCAACCTTGATCTTGTAGGCAGCAAGAAGGGATCTGAGAATCTTGCAAACAATTTCATTTTCATCCAGAACTCCACCAGCATTCATGATTCCACACACCAGCTCATTCACTCTTGGCATAAAGGTAGTGAAATTTTCATCATCTCTCATCTTCAATCTTTCAAATTTCCCTTTCAGACTTTGCAACCTTGCACTCTTAACAAACTCATCTCCTTCATGTAGAAGTTCCAGTTTAACCCAGATTTCATATGCAGTTGGTAGGTCAATGACATTTGAGAGCTCTGAATCATTCAATGCGCTTAGAAGAGCTTCTTTGGTCCGCAAATTATTTTCAGCATTTGTGATTTCATTCAGAGTTGTTGACCACCCTGTGGAGGTACATATGGTTTTGAGACCATGGCCAAGTATGCTTTTCCCATACACTCCAAGTGACATTTCATGTGACCTTTCCAGAGAGTGAAGTTGGTTCCATCGAACTTCCGACTATCCTTCTTGTATGATGACATCCTGGATCTCCTCAAGCGGTTAAGCTCCTTTTAGAGGAACTTGGCTCTGATACCAATTGTTAGATCTAGGGCACACAACTGAGAGGGGGGGTGAATCAGTTGTACAAAAACTTGCTTCTACTTCAAACACTTGATTCTTCTTTGTTAGTTAATAGCATATCAGTTAATCATTCATGAAAGCATAATGCATAAACACAGGAGCAGATAAACATCAACACATTGGACACCAAGATTTTGATGTGGAAAACCCGGTTAAGGGAAAAACCATGGGGTGATTAACCCAAGGATTATTCTCTGTTAGAAGAATAAGAAAAATGAATGGCACATGCCAATTAGGGCTCACTACCCAAGCACACTGTTCACAAGAGGCACACTGCTCACAAGAGGCACACTACCTACAAGAGGCACACTGCCTACAAGAGGCACACTACCTACAAAGAGACACACTATCTACAAAGTGATAAGAATCACAAACTTGAATTGGAGATTGACATCTTTACCATGCCTGGATCAGTTCCATTTAAGCCTGAGATACTTCTGCTCTGCCTTTCGCTCTTTCTCTATTCCACACTCATCTACTCCATCACACCCTTTGAAATGAACTCACAAACCTTTATTTATACAAGGCATTGACTTAGGAATAATCATCTAAGTCAGAAATCATCCATAAGAGCATTCGCAAGTCGGCAATCATCCACAAGAACATTCGCAAGATGAATAACTCATCCAGTTGGCCAGTCTGAATAAGAATATCTTCATCCGGAAGAATATCTTCAATTCTGGGCTCTAACACTAATGTGGACCGACAACACAACCTCAACATGATCCAAGAACCTTCACAAGCTTGCCTGAATGACCAGGTACATCCGCACTTCTTCTACTCACAGGAATCTCTTCTCCTCTTCATCTGGAATTTCAAGAACACAGACTGTCGCAACTGTCAAACTGAAACAGGTTCTTCCGGACCTCCAAACTTTGTACAAACCAAGATGACACATCACAAGGACATCCCAAACACTCCTTCCAATCCGCAGAGTCTAACAATGCACCTCCGGATCTCACCGGACCTTTATGTAACACTCTGTCCCTCCAGAGCATTTCCTGGAACTGGTTTTACTTGACCTATCACAACTTTTTCATATCTTCATGCGGACCTCTGAAATCTTAGCCAGATCATCTCAGGACTTATATCTACAAACCCTTTAATCCGCATCCTCTGATCCTCAACCTATTGAGTACATTTGCCTTCTTCTCATCACTGTTCTTCATTGTTCCTGATTGAGACTAATTTTCTCAATATCCTCAGCACTCAGCTCATCCAAACCTTCTTACCAATGCAATATGAGTATGTTGACATCAATGACAATACTGGTTAACCTCATTCTTGCAACAGCTCTATCAACATTAATTTTAACCAAGCATGGAGGATGAGCCCATTTAGTAAGTTGATAATCTTGGGGACTGTTATTGAAAGAGGCAAAAGAGGGAAAATCCATAGGAATACCAAGTCTCGCCAGAACTCTAAATTCCCACTAAGAACTCTTGATAAGATTAAATCCAAACTTGAAAGGTTTCTTTCAAATTGGCCATTATTCTACCCTAAACTGGACTTATATGCCTAGTAGTACCATTGAAAATCCTCTAATTGTGTTCCCACCAAATATTCCAAAAAATTAGACTAGGACCAATATCGTGCAATAGATTAAGGGCTTTTATCTTTAAAGAAATTTGTAGTTGATTCACAAGAAAGTCTTAGACTCATAATCATTGTGTGAAATTCCCAACAAATCACATTATAAACAATGAAGGAAAGTGGCAAAAGAGCAATGTAAAAGATGTCTTCTAGACTCTTCATCTTAAAGGCATAGGATACATCTATTTGGACCAACAACCCCTTGTTTCTAAAGATTATCATGATCAAGAAATTTATCTAAATCTACAAGCCACATGAAAGCATTCACCTTAGGCCAACATTTAAGATGCCAAACCTATTTCCAAATCTTAGAGTTCTTAACTTCTAGGTTTTTTGCCAGAAAAGTTTTATAACCAATTTGCACCATGTAGATCCCAAAACCTTTAAACCCCATTCAAGGAAATTTGAATGTCTATCTAAAGAGGCATTCCATAAAGATAAAATATGAGCTAATCGGTCAATGAGATGAGGGAATTGTTAACCTGGCCAAATATCTTTAGGTTTCCATTTCCAAATCCTCACCCCATCCTGCATGACTGCATACTGAAAATCAAAAACATAACTCCATCCAGCTTTAACACATTTATATTTAAATCTAAGAGATCAAGATATTCTACAACTATCTTGATCTCATGAATCATCCCAAAAAAGAGCAAGGTCACCCTTCCCCACAACATAGAAAAGGATGGCTTTAATTAGACTACCACCCAATTTTATTGTTTTTCATATTTGAGGGCCCTTCCAAGGGTCAGTATTCTAAGGATAAAAGAATGATTCTCCAAATTCAAGTACTTGAGCTTAAAAATTATTCCCTCTAAAGCATGTTCCTCCACACACCATCTCCAATATAATTTTGCAACAAGAGCTATATTATTAAGGAAGGAAAATCTCATACCTAAAACACCTCTCTTTAGGTTGACATATTTTATCCCAGTTAACCAAATGCCATTTCTTTTTCTCTAAATTTCCTTCCCAAAGAAATTGTCTCATCTTATGGTCCAAATCATGAAGGATGTCTTTTGGAGTCACAAGAGCCATAAATCTATAAACCAGGAGAGCTTGAATCACAGCTTTAAGAAGGACTATATGGCCAACCAATGAGAGGCATTTGTGTGTCCAATGATTGATATGATGTTGAACAGAATCCAACATAACATTCTAGTCTTTTTTTTCTAAAGGCAAGTAGAAGAAACAGGAATACCAAAATATTTGAAATGTGGAGAAGCAACCTAGAAATGAAGAATATTAGCAATTCCTAAAGATGAGGGTTTGTATGGAAGAAGAAAACTTGAAAATTCTAATCGTTCAAAAGTTGACTAGATGCATTGATATAAATGTGAAGACCTCGCCTAAGATCCATAGCTTCCTCAAGAGTGGCATTTCCCATCAAACAAATGTCATCCACAAACCAAAGATGAGAAAGTGGATCCATACCTTGCACAATGTGAAAGACAAAAATAGACCCAGAACACTTGAGATGCTTTAAAAACCTACTCGATCCTTCTACCATAATGAGAAATAAATATGGAGAGAGGGTCACCCTAACGTAGACCTCTTTCAAAATGGAAAATATCAGAAAGAGAACCATTTACAATCACAAAAAAGAAGAGGTACAATAATCCATGACCCATTGAATCCAATTATCATCCAAACCAAAGACGCATAAGATATATTCCAAAAATTCCAGCAAACCCTATCATAAGCCTTAGAAAGATCAAGCTCCGTGAACATAGAACTTTTCGTATTAACATGCATAGAGTGAATAGCTTCCTAGACAATAAAAATACCATCAATGATATGGCAACCCTAAACAAACTGTCTATTCTGGAGAAATGATGGAAGGAAGAAACTATTTCAGCCTCTCATCAATAGTTTTGGAAAAAATCTTATAAATAGCGTTGTAAAGAGTTATGGGTCAAACATAAAAAAAATTAAAACATGATCTTTCTTAGGAATTAGAGAAAGAAAAGAGTTATTAAAAACTTTTAGCATTTGTTTTGACGTATGCAGTTCCTTAGAGTTCTCCAAAATGCCATCTTTGACAATATTCTAGAAAGCTTGAAAGAACTCAATAGGAAATCCATCTAGACCTAGAGTTTTATCTTTTTCATCATAAAAATAACCTACTTTAGCTCATACATGGAAATAAGGCCATTGAGGGAGGAATTATCATGAACAAAGATAAGATTAGGAATATAATTCAAAATGATACGTATAATATTAACAAAGAAATCTGTGGGGGCTTTGAACAACTCACAAAAGTGAGAAACAACATCTAATTAGATACCTTGAATGGAATCAATTATGGACTCATCCTATCTTTGAATCTCCTTGAAAGCATTAACATGTTTTTGCACCACAACATAGTGATGGAAAAAAGAAGAATTCCTATCCCCTACTTGCAACCATTTAGCACGAGATTTTTGTCTCCGCATGATTTCCTCTTGAAACTCATTTTTTTCTAAATCATTTTGAAGTTTGGAATGCAAAGTTAAGATTACTTAAGCCTTATTTTTGAATACAACCTTAGATCTTTTCCAACTTAGACTAAATATTTCTTTTCAATTGCATAATATTACCACATGAGGGAAAATTCCATTCTTTGAGTTTTTGTTTGACAAAACATAATTTGTGGAACAAAACATAATGAGCTATGTCATGATGAGGTTTACCTTCTTGGAACCAAAGTCTGATCTTTTCTTCCATGTCATTTTCTTTTAACCACAAGAGCTAAAATCTAAAAGAGGAATTTTAAGGCTTGAAAGATCCTTCCCAATGCAAACTTATGGGCAAGTGATCCAAACCTACATTATCCAATATGGAAGAAGCAATTCGAAGGCGTTGAGAAGGCCAAGAATCACTAAACAAAAATCTATCCAGATGTTCTACAATGAATGCATCCCTAATTCTACAATTATTCCAAGTAAAAGAGCCATTACTAAGATAGATATCCATTAATTAAAGCTAATTAATGTTCTGACGAAGAAGACTGGCCTAAGGTGTTGAACACAC